>JAULUF010000049.1:8135000-10660000 GCA_031834385.1 Semotilus atromaculatus | reverse complement strand
ACAAAGTAAAACCAATGAGCTTAGTGAAAAAACATACCCACAAACTGATTTTTCACAAACTGTCGTCTTAATACAAACAATCTTAAAACTACGGAGCTCCTAAGGGATGGAAAAATATGAGACGGGCGAAAAAAAGAAAAAAGACATATTTTACGTTCTTATCGCAAAGGTTTGGCGTTCCCCGAGAAAATCAAAAAACATTTGCAAGGGAATGCAAAAGCATTGATATAATTTCGTATAATTTAAAGGAATAGTTCACTTCAAAATGAAAATTCTGTCATCATTTACTCACCCTCAAGTTGTTTCAAACCTGTATGAATTTCTTTCTTCTGCTGAAAACAAAGGAAGAAGAATGTCGGTAACCAGACAGTTGATGGACCCCATTGACTTCCATTGTAGGAAAAACAATACAATGGAAGTCAATGGGGTCCATCAACTGTCTGGTTACCAACATTCTTCAAAATATCTTCTTTTGTGTTTAGCAGAAGAAAGAAATTTATACAGGTTTGAAACAACTTGAGGGTGAGTAAATGATGACAGAATTGTCATTTTGAAGTGAACTATTCAGTATGTTTAAAACAGAAAATGTAATGTCATCTTAGATCAGACGGCACTTTATAACATAAACCATAATTTATTATCAGAAAACAGTCTAAACAAACAAACAGATTTGTCCTAGCAGTCTTCTGCAGTTGTTGCTATGGAATTTTTGTGGCGTTGTACACTTCTGAGTGACTGTGCCCTTCTGTTTCTTCAGTGACAAGCATGGCAACCACAACAGTGAATATAACAACGGCTGAAATCACTACAATGGCTATGAGTCCTTTATTAGCCCGCAGGTACTCCATCTTCTGCCCTTTCTGCTTTGCTGCAGATTCCTTACAAATCTTTTTCTGAAATTGAAATGAAAATAGAACTGTATATGAAGATTATGAACCTTTTACATACAGTATAGTGTGTGAAGTGTGTAAAGTTATCGGTAACACTTTACAATAAGGTTCATGAGTTAACATTAGTTAACTACCTTAGTTAACATGAACTAAAAATGAACAATACGTCTTCAGCATGTATTAATCTTAATCAAACCAAAGGTTGTATTTGTTAACATTAGTTAATGCACTGTGAACTATGAACAAACAATGAACAGCTGTATTTTTTATTAATTAACATTAAAAAAAAGATGAATACAGTATATGTATTGCTCATTGTTAGTTCATGATAGTTAATACATTAACGAATGTTAACTTGTAAGGTGTTACCAAGTTATACTTTAAGTTTCACAGAAAACTGTGAGTAATAATGTTTATATGTTCAGTATACCAGTAATAATATGCCAGTCACATCAATAAACACCGAGAGTTACACTCTTGAGATTTGGCACAAACCTTCAGCTCTTTTAGCAGGCTTAAAGAAAAAGACATCTATATTTAATTGTAATATTGTAATAAATATAACATGATGAATTAATTCTAGATATGACATAAATCTTGATGTACATGCCCCAAGGAGACTCACGGCGGACTGAGGCTTTTCAGCTTTTTGATTGCCATTCTTGAGTTTTCCTGCTCCACTTGCATTTTCCAGCATAGTGACTTTCACCTCCTCTGCCTCGCTCTCAGCAGTCTCAATTTTATCCTAAAACAGATGCAAATATTGACAATATTTAGGATGACATGCTTCGCTAGTATGAATACAACATTCTGCATGAAAGTACTCTACTTCTCATTTGCTTTAAATACATAAAAAAAACTATTTGAAATCAGTTAGCATGATTCATTTATTACAGAATTAAATTTGTCTAATGGTATAATGCAAAAAAAAACAAAAAAACAAACAAACATGATCAGGAATACGGGAATAGTTTGGGGTTTGCCGTAACCATAGGTGTGGTTAGTGACATTAATATAAGCATGATCCACTAAGTCTCACATTTTGTGTAGAGTATATTATTTGATCATTTAAACTAACAAAACCTTTTTTGTGTATTGTTTTGTTTCCAAAATGTGCTTGTGTCTTGAATAAACTACATCTGTTTTTATATTTAGTATTTATTGCAATGATGTTCATACATTTTAATTGTGGCTTAAATGTCATTTTAGGGCCACTGTATTTCCATAAATGGTGCTTATATTTGCTGTCTTACAATAATCGTCCCTGTCAGATGATAAGTGCGTGACTTCACTGCATAACTGTCTGATAAGCTACTGTTTGGCCTACATTTGAACACAATTGAAACACAGCAATTGATTGTAGATCAAGATAAAGTGCATTATATATATTTTGTTGCATAACATGACATAGTAACCTTTTAAAAAGTTCTACCGTTTACTGGAATGGTAGATAAATAGGTTATACCATGGAACAAAGACATCTGTACGCTGAAAATTTTTCTTATATTTGCATGCATAAACTCACCATACTGCAGCAATATCAGCCTGTGTTTGTGCGTGATCCCAAAGACGCAGAAAGAGTGAGTGAAAACTCAGGTGAAGTATGAGCAAAGTCCGTATATGGCACGTCAAGAAGGTGTGCGGATCAAGGCTCCTCCTCACTCCACTTTAAAGCACTCCCTCCTTTATTTGCTTTAGTGTGTCCACTTCAACTAATCACTGAGTGTTTCACTGAAACAGGCAGGCCACAATCAGGTCATTTTTAGGAAATATTGCCATTTGTGCCAGCATTTCATTTGAAAAGGTTCCTGTTGTATTTTCAAGAAGTCAAATGTTCTCACCTCAGGTGTATAGTTATAGCTTAGTCTATTTCAACTCTGACATAGTAGGTACACTGTAAAAATGAATTTTGATGATTTGTTTTCACAACTTTTTATATTTTGTCAAATCAACTTAGAAAATTAATGTAGTTCAGATAGCATAATATTTTGAGTTTCTATTTATTAAACCAATCTCCCTTGTTGTATTAACTCAAATTTTTAATTTCAATGAACTCAAAATTGTAAGGCAACCAGGTAACTTACTTTTTTAAGTTAATCCAACTATTTTTTTTTACAGTGATGACCTTTGCCGAGCTAGGCGAAGGACAGTTTGCAAATAGGCTGTTTGTATTCCTTTATATATTTAAATAAATGGTAAAAGATAATGCTTAAAGAAACAAGCAGGTATAGTGTTTAAATTATTTCAGCATCACATCCGTTCCAAACATAAAGAGACTTATATCGAGCTCTCTGTACTTCAGCACTGCACAACAGTCTGTAATAAGCTACTGTACAAAAGTATAGTTCACAGAACAGTTTCTGAATTTAGTAACAAATATGTTTTGTTTTTTAATTGTGAGGATGAAAATATTTCAAGTGTGTGTGTGTGTGTGTGTGTGTGTGTATATATATATATATATATATATATATATATATATATATATATATATATATCAAGTTTACATAGAAAACAGTGAAAAATCAGCACAGTGGAATACAATAAAATGTATTCTGATGTACAATTAAAAATATTTCCAATCCAAGATAATGTAACTAATAATATTGGGAACCTTTGCCGAGCTAGTTGACCCAGTGAAAACTATTTCCTACTTTGAATTGAAAGATCTTTCTCGTCGAAACATGTCTTGTGCAGCGATCATTAAATTATTTTGAGGTTTAAGATGAGTGGAAATGTCTTGATTTGAAAATACCATTGCACCCCAACACGTCATTCACAGAAAATGTTTGTACCAAGAAACAAAATCTAAAATAAATAAATAATGGAACAGTGATTTTTCCTCCATAACCATAATATTTTGTATAAACATATAAAAAGTATAAAAACGTATAAAAAATATAAAACCTCTGTTCAAACAGTGTGGACAAAAATCTCATCAGAAAGGTCAAACCACTATTTTTGATAAGGAAAAATGTCGCAGCATACTAGAGTTTAACAGACAGCGAAGAACAAATACAAATTCTGAATTTTCTGTGATTTCATTCTTTCTTTGCTATTGGTCAAATGTGGACACAAAAATCATTTGTTGTAGTTTTCATTCACTGCTTTAGAAATGTACCTATCTAAAAAGACTTCTGCTTCTGAGAACCCCAGAATTGTGAAAAGGGTCCATATGCTATGTCATGTCTTGGAATATTGGCATTTATTATGACCACAAAGTTGAATATAAAGTTCAAAAAGTAAAAAAAAAAAAAAGCAAAAAATTTTATAAATAAATAAATAAATATAATATAATATATTATAACTTACATCTGAATGATTACTTCCCTCATTGCTGCCTCCTTCAGTTGTTCCTAGACTTCCTCATTTTTCAAAGTTCCCTATAGGCTCCACTAGAGGTCTACCAAAAATATATCTTCCTGTAAAAAAAAAAAATAAATAAATAAATAAATTTTTAAGTAAGTGTAGTTTATCTCATGTGGCCTTAAAAAATAATTGGGATTTTTTTTCTTGCACCTGTGTGAATCTGATTCCCAATATCTGAAATCATTAAAATATTATAATGAATTGTACATTAAGTTACAACATTATTTGTTTTATAAACATGAATCGATCATGCTGACATGAATGTAGTAAGATAATTATGAACTCTAAATAAAGTGTCATAAGCTTTGATTTAATGACATGCCGCAGACTGCACGACACAGTTTTCCGCTGTTTGCACATACCGTCCTCCTACCATGTTGCTTTCGGATAAAAAAGAAAAAGAAATAAAAAGACGGATGTGCAAATGATTTATACTGCTGGCCTGGAATTTTGGTCCCAGTTGGTAGCGAACATAGAGGTAGCGAACAGCCTACATCGGGGGGATGTTGTGGGCGTGTTCTTGAGAAACCCGTCATTCAGTCCCTGCGTGCGTGACTGCGTCCCAGGTCAGTATATCCATCCTAAATACTATGTAAGATTAGAAAAAGTGTGTCCCAAATATAGTATGTTGAAAAAAGTAACCGTATATAGATTTGACCTAACAACGCCTGCGTCTCGTGGCTTCTTTCTTCATTAAACAACAGCAATAGTTTAATGCCGGTGAACATGACGGACGCTAGTCGGCGCAAGTGTCTCGCGCACGAGCAGTGACAGATTCAATGAGACCAATTCACCTGCAGAATTACCGCGCAATAGTCTAAAACAAATGCACAATGTCAAACGGCAGGACGTCGAGAATTTTACAGTTTATGGCTCCAGATGAGCGCCGTCAGTTTGGAATCGAGGTAACTGCACATCAGATAAGCTAATTTTCTAATGATGCATTTAATTTTTTTTTTTTTTTTTACAACAAAACACGCTAGCAAGCAATTCACGTATCTTTATGTGTGCTTAAAATGAGATTTATATTAACATAATTTATCTACAAGGCTAAAATTCCACAAATTACACATTGTAGAATGCACTAATTGTTAAGCAAAGTCAAGAGCTTTTTAACCTCCACGTGTGATGATGATGATGATGATGTGGTGGCCAGGCTTGAATTTGAGTTGACCTCACACGTTGACACGGTCAGTGCATGCACTAAAAGTGTTGTGGTACAATGTACTGTGGTACCATCATGTTATAATAACGATATCAGATAGTAGTTTCATGGTGCTGATATTAGGCCTACCACAATATTGAACAATTAGCAAAGTCACGGGCCATGTATAAATGTGCTACTCCAAGATGCTTCAAAGAGTAAGGTTTTAACATGGTCTAAAAGACATTGTACCAAATCCATATTGCTGTTGTAAGTTACTTCTTGGTGTTTATTTGGTAGAGGGAGTTCATAAATTAGGCTAAACGCTGCTACATTATTGTTGGCAGGGTTTCATGTTGCCACATTTTACTAAACATGGCAGCTTATCTAAAATGAACTGTTTTATAAATCTTGCTCAACTCAGATAAATTAGTTTTACCATGAATTAAATAATTGTAATACATTTTGTAAGAATGTTAATCAAATTTTTTTTTGTCTTAGACTCCTTTCCAGCGTCTGGCATGGCAAATGCAAGACATATTAGGGGATGGAGGAATTCTCAAAGAGGTTGTCCATGCAGGGGAAGGCCCACCCGTACCAATGCATGCATCTGTATCAAGTAAATGACAGAACTGAACATGGTTTAAAATGGAGTCATAGTTCCAGTTTCTCGGTTATGATAGTCCAATAGTGTGCAGAGATAAATGATTTGTAACATACACTTCTGTTCAAAACAGTCAGGTCATAAGATGGTTTAATGTTTTTGACAGAAGTCTCTTATGCTCATTAAGGCTACATTTATTTGATCATATAAAATCAAATAAATTATAATATATTTTAAATTTCTGAATATTTAGCATCCATTACTCTTCTTCAATGTCACATGATCCATCAGAAAACATTCTAATATGCTGATTTGGTGCTCAAGAAACATTTCTTATTATTATAAAAGTTGAAAACCGTTTTGGTGCTTAATATTTTTGGTAGTAGGTGTGTCCTAACTGTCATTTTTGATCAATTTAATGCATCCTTGCTGAATGAAAGTATTAATTTCTTTCAACAAAACAACAAAACAAAAAACTTTTGATTGCTTGTGTTATACTTTTCTGTCACACATTTCCCTTTTTTGCTAGCTTCTCATTAGCTTCTCTTTATTAACTAATTTCATCCACAGTTCACTTCTCTGGTTTCATTGAGTACTCTGACGCACCATTTGAGACCACCAACCACCTCAGATATCCACGAATGATGAAGCTTGGTAGAGGTAGGATGGAAATTGAATTCCCCAATTAGAATGATAATGATTATGATTCTCCTTTTATATTGTCTTGTTTGTCCAGTGCTAGACTCTCAAACCTCTTTCTCCGTAGATGTTACTTTGTATGGCCTTGAGCTCGGCCTTCTTACTATGAAGAAAGGCGAGTTCTCTCGTTTTCTCTTCAAGCCCAAATATGCCTATGGGGACCTTGGGTGCCCCCCACACATACCTCCATTAGCCACAGTCCTCTATGAGGTGCACGTCCTTGATTTTCTGGACTCGGCACAAGTGGATGATTTCATGGATTTGACTTTGGTATGATTAAATGCATTCAGCTTTCTCTTTTATTTTGTTTGTGGGATCTAAGATTGTGATTTTAACATTCCCCAGGAAGAGCAGAACACCGTTCCTCTGTCCACCTTGCTGAATGTGCTGGAAACACAGCGGAGCTTTGGCAACCTCTGCTACAATAAGAAGCGCTATGAAGATGCTCGAGAGCGATACAAGCAGGTATTCTGCTTATAACTGTCTTATTTGTTTCGCAAGTATGAGAGTAAATGGATAGAAGGAAAATGTGCTCTGAAAATTAGTTTTTCAGGTTTTTTTCTTCAGTGTAACATACTGTTGTCCCATGGTATAGGCCATGACACTTTTGCAGAATCGTGAGCCAATGGATGATGAGGAGAAGCAGCGTCTTGAAGAGATAAAGTTGCTTTTCCTGCTCAACCTCTCACTCACGTACCTTAAACTGGAAAAACCCCAGAAGGCCCTTTGCTTTGGTCAGAAAGCACTGGACATCAACCCCCAGAACACTAAAGCTCTCTTCCGCTGCGGCCAGGTTGGGCATTATTTTTACTTTTTTACCTGTTGTTGAAAAGCTGATCATATTTTTTTTTGTGTGCAAAAAGCATATTGCTCTGTAAAATCTAGGGCTGTCAATCAAGTCGAAACTTTAATTAAATTATGTGATATGCTAATAAATTAATTAGCTGATCACAAATATTCATGTTTGCTGGAAAAAGCGCCAAAATTAAGGGTATTTTCAGACATGTACATCATTTGTTTTTGTTCTGAAACAGGGACTTAAATTGTTACAATCAGGGCTTGACATTAAAGGACAATTCCGGTGAAAAATGAACCTAGGGGCAATTGACACGTGGTTACCGAGTCGATCGTTCTCTGGGATGCGTTGTCATGATAATCGAATGTAAAGAGTTTTATCTCTAAAAACAGATTAGCTTATAACTCTAGTATATGGGGCATAGAATAAGTAAAAGTAAATCGCTAGTTAATACCACTAACAAGGCTCAAAATAGCCTCACACTAACACAGTAGCATAATGAGGGTTCCTACATGCAAACCGAAGCATTGAGAACTTTGTAAGTGTACAGACAGTTTAACATAAACCTAAACTAATTGAAATACTTACTTAAACATTTAACCTTTGTGTGTTACATTTTACATTTTAGCCAATTATGTCTCTTACACGGTCTGTGAAAAGTTTTAAAGATTTCTATTTACAACATGTTTTTTGCAGAGTTACAGACATGTATGTTGAGCATGTGAACGTAATGGCCATTCGGATGTTTAAGTTGCTCTGAATCCACTGAACACAGCTGAAAACGCTGAAGTTTGTTTAGAGGGAGCTCATAGATTTTAGCCAAAGCACGTTCGCGAATCCTCTCATTATATAAAAACAACACAATGTAAATAAGGGTGCTTTCACACCTGCCTCATTTAGTTCGGTTGAATCGCACTAGAGTTAGTTTTCAGCTTTGGTGCGGTTCGTTTGGGCAGGTGTGAATGCAGCAATCGCACTCGGGTGCGCACCAAAAGCGGACCAAACAAGCGTACCGAGACCTCCTTGAAGAGGTGGTCTCGGTATGCTTTCAAACGAACTCTGGAGCGGTTCGTTTGTGGTGAGAACGTGATCCGACCCCGAACAGACCCAACTGCCAAAGAACTGCGCATTTTTTAACTAAACCAGCCGCCGTAGTCAGCCGTGCTGTGCATTATGTCACTGTTTAGCAACATTAATGCACGCGTCGCCTCCTCCTGAAGTGACTCGCCGCGTGCATTGCATAAAACATTATTTTCAAGCCGCATCCTCGCTTCATTCTCAAATGTTATTGTTTGCCTAAAGTGGTGTAGAAAACTATATAGGCCCTAATAAACTATGACCAGCAGGGATACAAACAGCCCACGCAGTCGTCTCTCCATAGTAAAAAGCGGTGTTTATTTCCAGGAGTTCTGTTGGAATTTTCCCGCACGTTAATTCTGACAATCGACGTGCAGTTATGAAAATACGTTCAAGACCCATCTGGCCAACGAGTGATGTGGATGTTGTCACGTGACTGCATTTTGGTTCGTTTCATCAACTGACTCGGACCAGAGCAATCAGTGTGTGAAAAGGAACCAAAACGCCTGAAAATGCTACAAAGTATAATTTTTCTCCCTTGGTCCGGACCAAATGAACCGAACTACAGATGTGAAAGCACCCTAAGAGATTAATTGTGCAGTGTTGTCAGAATCATTGACTATAATGGGAGTTTTCACTTAGTCAATATTTTGGCGGCACTGAGCTTTAGTGATTATAATGGGAGCGCTCTTTGCTTGCTTTTTGTAAACATACATTTCTCATGCTGCTGCTAACTGCACATTTCAAAGTTTCTGGATTGACAATCTTATTTGAATGGTGGATTAAATCCAAAACTGTGAAGATTGACAGTGATAAATATAGCGACGGATGAGACAAAAAAAAACTGATACTGTATGTCAAAATTGATCTGTGCATTAAGTTTAGGAGCATAAATGCAAACTAATAGATCTGCCTCTTGTTCTGTGCAATGTTTACTTTTTATAGGAAGATTGCATTTTCTATAGTTTAATAATAGTAATTCAATTAAAAGTTCAGTAATTCAAAAATATATTTTTATTGAATGGAGCATTGAGAAGTTCTGTTTATGATATTTGAATGCTTGAAAACAAGCAACTCATTTGTTACTGACTGATTTGTTACTCATTGAATTTCATGCAATGTTCTTAAAGCTGCAGTTCGTAACTTTTTTGGGTTAAAAATGATCCAAAATAAATTTTGGAGCTAGTACATAACTAGCCAGTGTTCAAAACTATCTGCTTGCCGTAGCTCGATTCAAAACGGTAAGCTTGTAATAATGTTTTTAATTCCAGTGGTACTGGTGGATTTCCGCGGGAAATTTGAGCATGTCTTTGCGTCATTACGTCACATCTGTACACATAAAGGAGGAGTCTCGGCTAGTAGGCTATACTGCGTGTGAGGATGTTGGAGGTTGAGATGTAGGCTATAGTCAAAAGGAGGATCCAGAAAGATTCAAACGACAATCATCAGTGACAACTGGAGATTCACCCGATGTAAAATGCAAAAGACTTCGGAGTGGCTACAGAAAAAAAGAGACTGCAATGGGCGCCGGCCCATGCGAAAACTAGGTTATCGAAAGAAAGGGCTTTTGAAAGGTGGCGTGAACTCCGTGTTTTGAAGGGGTTCAAAACTAACGCAGAGATAGCTATTTGTTTCTGCTGGACAGGTAAGACATTTCAATGGTTCAATTATGTAACAGTAGAGCACTTGTTCGCTTAATTCACACAGTTACGGAGTACTGAACTACAGGTAGCCCTATTACACATTACATGTAGTCACGCAATGCTGATGTTGTTAACATTAACAATTTGAGAACAAATATAATTTGCACGGTTTGACGTGATATAAGCGATCGTTAGATTTAATCAGCGCGATTTACTGCAATGCTTTTTCCCCCTTAGTTGGTCAGAACAAAAGTGGATGTTAGTTACTTGTTCAATAGACATTTTCCTGTGAAAATTCTTATGTTGGTTATACTTTCAAAAAGTAGAATCTGTTATTCCGAATGCCAGTATCCACACAGCGCGGCGACTGACAGCACATTCTCCTAAAAACATTGTGTTCATCCGCGCTGTGCCTTGCCGAGGCACAACCCACGTAAATTGATAATTCCGCAAATAACTGCACTTGCAGATTTCGAACAGAGATGGCGACAAATAGGAAAAGCTACGAACTGCAGCTTTAATACAAATATTTTTTATTCAGTTATCTTTTGAGGCTGCTTAGTCACCCATTGTATTGATTTAGTGTCAATACTGAGGTATTAGATTTTGGTATTTTACTGAAGCCAAAATTGTGGTATCAAGACAACCCTAGCCTAGAGAACCTTAGAGAATACACGGCAGGTTTCCGAAACATCTTCGGTTACTGAATGTAACTTCGGTTCCCTGGGATGAGGGAATGAGACATTGCGTCAGAAGCTGACACTATAGCCCCTTTAACACAGCGTGTTGATATCGGGAAATTGTCAGAACGCCTTCTGTGTGAACGCAAACAGATAGTGAAGATTTTCACAGATGGTGAAACGGTACGCAATGCGCTAGTTTATGATCGAATCAGAGAAAAAAATGCACAAGCGTGCTTTCGCAGCTAAAAATCGTAGCTCATAAGCAAACTTAAGGCGCTGCTGAGACATTACATGTCACTTCGATGTCACGTGTCTTTACGGTATTTTTACAGGTTGTGTGTGAACACACACACACTCTAATTCCGGAAAATCACTGGCAGTGTGAATGAACCAAAATCAAACGAATCCAGGTCAAATCCCGGGTTACTTTATCCATGTATTTCCCGGAATCTTTGTGTGAAAGAGGGGCTTCAGTGGGAAACTCATTTCACCAAGATATATTGAAGTCTGATTAAATAACGTTGTTGCACTTGCAACAGCCAATGGCATCAAGTGTGAAATAGGGGTGGGCATGCTCCCTATGTAAAGCAGTGCTGAGCGACATTGCCTTAAAAATCTTTTGACTGAACGAGGATCATGAAAAACCATGAGTAATAGTAACGTGGTATGATCGCAAATTCTTATTCCCTCATCTCAGGGTACAGAGGTTACGTTTAGAAACCGGAAACGTTCCCTTTCAATTTCAGTTCACTCAACATTGTGTCAGAAGGAATGGGGAATGTATAAAACCCTGCCATGTTACTGTGAAGGGTTGCTTGGCATAAGCCAGGGATGTTCAAAATGCATTCAGCTGATTCAGAAATGCAAAACCGACCAATTACAGCCCGGGGATAAATGTCAAACTCCCCGCAAATTGTCTATTAGAATACATTACATGTGGCCTGCCATACATAGGCACATTTACAAATCATGCAGGTTCACAGTGTCAACACAAGGTGACAGCACTAGTTTTTAGACCAGGTGTTGCAGTAAACTGATAAGTGATAAGCATTGCCATTTTTGTTGCTTATGAGAAACATTGAACGTGCCAAAAAAACTTTACGAAACAGACCATTTATTAGCTCTGCCCAAAAGACGTTTATTTGCTGACTGGTCTCGATCATTAAACGGCGCAGTGAGAAGCATTCAGGTTTTGCGCAGTGGTCTCTGATGCAAACACAAATGTCTTGGTGATTTCAACTAGTTTAAAGCCAGATGAAACCAGCGTTGACATTCTCAACAACACTGACAGTTAACAGGAGAGACATTGTGACAACAATCTAGTTAGAATTAGCCTGACGTCGTCATACTCAGATTCTAGTCAGAATGTGAGTCTGAAACTGCTCCATTGGCCTGTGATTATGGGGCGTGTTTCAACTGAACCAGGAAAAAAAAATGCCTATGCACTCAATTGGATAGACCGAATCCAATAGGAAGGACGGCAAAAACATCTTTCCGATCAACAAATGCCTTGATCGCGGTTCTCTGTTCCTCTTTTAAAATGAATGCGCTGTCTACATCTTCTATAACAGATGCGATGGCTGAATCTACTCAATCTCTGAATCTCAATTCTCCATTGGCAGCCATTCTTTGCTGTAAACTAATTCAACCCGAGCGCTCATTGGTGACGTGGATGATTACGTTACTGTTGATCTGTCCATCATCGTATAAAGCCCGCCCTGATAATTTGATTGGTCCAAACAGCTTTGGTTCGGGCATACTTGCTTCACAACGGATCAAGTCCAGACCGAACTTCCCATCCTCAAATGTTGTGGGCGGGGCTACGTTCGGCTGGCATCCAGGCTAAGTTAGAATACTTTTCAATCCACAAATCACAAACATTTACCATATGTAGTAACACTAACTGTAAACATGGTATTGTGGCAGAAACGTAAGATATTTATTTAGAATTTTATTATATTATTATTATTATAGACATGTATTAAATATTAAAGGAGTATTCTTAATGAAATATAGGGCAAATTACAGAAACCAATGGTTAATTCTAATAAGAGTAGAATAGTTCTAACTCAGTAAGAATATAAAAATGTTACCCTTTAGAAATTAGGTTGTTAATTTTACAAATGTTACTGTTTGTGTTAATGAAAATTAATCTACATCTGTGTCCCACTTCAAGCTACTGCTATTGTCAACTCTAGCTTTTTCAAGAGACAGGCTAATATTATTAATGTTATTTTATATATAAGGATGAAGTATCTGGCCCCCAGGCTCCCACAACATAAAAAAAAAAAAAAAAGTCTGGACACCTGGCATAAGCAAAGTTATTGGCCCATAAGAAAGGCTTGGTAAAGATTAAGACAACATTCAACTCGTATAATGTACATAAGCACAACATATACTTGAGCGATAGTTATGTCTCATTGACAAAAAGACTCATACTGAGTCCTACTGAGGACCTAGTTGAACATCACCATGACAGGAGTTCGAAACAGGTAGTTCAATTTCAGATAAACATTTACGTTCAGCTGAAATAATTACGAACAGACATACTCAGGCCATATGATGGCTGAGGAATTAAGTTATATGGCTTAATGCAGGTGTTTCATAAATAGGAAGACACCTCGCCTGCTAGAAATGAGTCGCGTAGGCAGAGCTTATTCCTAAGAAACAACAGATTCACCGGCTTAAGCAGTGGAGCCTTTCGGACCCAGTTGCTCACTGCTGTGACAGAAGCACTTCTCGATTGATGGGTCCCGAACAGGTGGTGCAGGGTTTGCTAGCTTTTTCCATGTCTTTGCCTGAATGCAAAGGGGATTGGTGCAAAATCGTTGTCCGCTGAATGTAATGATTCACGATGAAGCTTCTTGAAGACTTCTCGTGAAGAACAATTCTGAGGCAATCTCGCTCAGTGGAGCATATAGGGACCAAGCTCATCCCTATTTTGCGCGCTTGAACATCATTGGCTGTTGAATGTGCAGCAGCATTATTCAATTAGGCTTCAGTGTGTCTCAGCGAAAGGAGTTTCCCCCATAGCGTCAGTTTCTGACGCAATGTCGAGTGAACCAAAATCGAAAGGGAACATGCTCCAAACGAGCCAGGTGTGAAAATGGCCTAAGATCATTAAAAGACATTGCAGCAAACTAGTAAATCCTTCCATACACAGTCCTTTCTCTTATACTCACCAAGGCTGCATTTATTTGAACAATAATACAGTAAAAGCAGTAATATTGTGAAATGTTATTATAATTTAAGAGAGCTGTTAATCATTTTAAGTGTAATTTATTCCTGTGATGAAAAGGTGGAATTTTCAGCAGTCTTTACCCGTGTCATATGATCCTTCGAAAATCATAGCAATATGCTGATTAGTTTTATGATGATTTGACCGGTAGTGAATACTTCAGCTTCTGGAAGAATCTTCCAATCAGGTTTTCATAGTTGTGGCTTTTTATTTGTGTTCAGTTTGCCAATTCATGCCATATGGTAGTATTGATATGATATTTAGAACTTTCTTTTTTTTTATGAGGCTTGCTTGGATATGAAAGACTATGAGAAAGCACAAGATTACCTTACACTTGCTCAGGCGAAAAAGCCATTTGACCCTGACATCAACACCTTGCTGAAAAAGCTTGCTCTGTAAGTATTCATTCTCATTTTTGTGAAGTCTTCTTCTTACATGTGTGAATATGAAAGCTAAACTAATCAACTGATCTTTTACAGGTGCTACAAGGACTATTTAGACAAAGAGAGAGATATGTGCTCCAAGATGTTCTCAGGTTTGAAGAGAACAGAAAATTGAAGCTGTGTGAGCAATTTGCTGTGTCCATGGTTGAGGTCTTCACCATTTTTCAAACTCAAGTTCGAACTCAAACCACAAGTGGGCAGTATAAACCAAACAAATTGTAATTTTGGAATTTGAGTGGCCAACATTGCGTCAAATGTTTTCATACTTTTAATTGATTATTGTTTGATTTTATTTTGCGGTTTGTTTGTTTGTTTGTTTTTTGCCAGCAAAATATATAAATTTTTCCTCTGCATTATGTTCTGTATGTTACTTTAAGATAAGCTGTCAAACTGTCAAGCTTTTGCAGAATTATGTTCAGTATTATGTTCCGAACTCTATATGGAGCATTAGGATGTTTTCCAGGTGCACTGTTTGAAGTTTCAGAAGTCATATAGAGTCTTTCATTTTTTAACCTATTTGTCATGCTCTTCATTTTTAAAAAAAAAATTTTGTAGGCCATACAAAGTCTCCGCCTGATTTTTGTGTAGGCCATACAAAGTCTCCGCCTGATTTTTGTGTATTTATTTTTTACTTTGTACTCACTAATTCCAATGTGTCTTCACCACTGTGACAGACTATTTTGTGGCGCAAGTTTTGAAGTTACAATAAGATGTTTCTCCTTGCTCAGTGTTTTGAATTGTCCTTAGATTTATATGGAAATTAATAATATAGTATAAGATTAAAAATACAAATACATTTTGTTTACAAAAATGTCAGTATATATTAAATCTATTCTCATAAAGTCCTTTGAGTCTTGTCGTATTGCTGTGTCACCTTTTACTGCCAAGTCTTTTCTCCCTACGCTAACAGAAATTACTGCAATAGCTCTAAAAACGTATTTGGACACTTATGGCTCACTTAAAATGTAATTTCCTCATCACAAAATATAAAACCATGTGGTTTTAAAACCAAAAAATGCTTTACTAGTTTGTAGAGTGAAGTTCCACTCATGTAACTGGTATGATCGTTTTCTGTGCCTGCGTGTGCAATGCAAACATAGTTAACCTTAAAAACAAGCAATAGGACTGTAAAACCTTGGACTGCAGATAAAGACATTGCTTAATTTGGTTTCTCCTCCTTTGGTAACTTTAGTCCAGTGCAGTCCCTTCTTTGTTTTTTTGTGTTTCTCCTCTGCTGACATTTACCAGATGTGAAAATGTAATTATGTGTGTACAAAGTGAAGTTTATTATTCTTGACCCACACCTCCATGTCCAGGTTTTAGGGATTTTCTCCTGTGAGCCCTTGGTGCTTGGCAGTAAGTTTGTTTTTCAAAACCAGAGGTCTTTTTTTTTATATACTGCTGTTTTTCCTAAGCAACATGTACAATGTTCTCTAGATGTCTAGCATCCTGTCAATATTCTGAGTAAAAGAATATAACAGTCATTATAACAAAAAAATAAATTATAACAGTCAAGGATAATCATAATTTTCTCAACTTCATGTCATTCCAAACCTTTATGCATTTGGACCCCATTTACTGTACGTTCATTGCATGTATTTTTGTTTCCCAAAGAAGTTATTCAGATTTTGAACATAAACATTTCTTAGGCCACATCCACACGAAGCCAGAGCTTTCTCTATCTGGTCTTTTTTTTGTCCTCGTTCAATTTTTTTTTCCATAAACACAGTCGTCTCAAGAAATATATGCGTGCAGACGAAACCACTGAAACCGACTGAAAATGATGTGGTATACATGCCAGACCAGTATGTGGCACTGCAATTCTGCCACAGAGATACACTAAACAAGGAGAAGAAGACTTGGAGCATGCACATAACCTTTCGCGCTCTATACGAACCCAACACGACAGCAAGTGAAGAAGACAAAGATGGCGAACGCAACAACATCCAGAGCAAGATAATCATCCATAATCACTTGTTGCTCAGCGTAGTAGCATAGGAGCAGAAGATTTTGCTGTATTAAAGCTTATAGGCTCAGTAACTTCTGCAGCACGAACACAAGCATATAGTTCGCCATTGTTGTTGCTGTTACGTGTGACGTAGCGGTGTGTGACTAATGCTGACACGTGGTGTGATGACATCATTGTTTCACAAAATGTAGGGATTGGCCGTACACACGAAACGCAAGGATTTTCAGATTTATCCACCCTGGGACCTGGTTTAAAAAAAATAGCGGTTTCAGTGTCTCAAAATACCGGATCCGTCTGGACGAAACACCAATACGATAAAAATTTTTTACGTATACAGCTAAACGCGTCTCCGTGTGGACAGGGCCTTAAACTGAGTCAAATTAAAAATTTTCTTATAAAAGAGACATTCCATAAAGTGTCTGTACAATTTTACATTTAAACAGAATTTGGTCAGAATATATAGCTACCATTGAATGGTTATCAAAGGAGAAACAGGCTTTTTGCACAGGCAATGGCCCTGTCCCAAATGACACCCTAAGCCCTTGATGACTGCCTCCAAGTCCTCACTTGTGACGTGATGCCGCTTTGTCGGGTTGAAGCCTGTGGCTTGCCAGAAGTTGTCTCCAAATGTGCTCTTGAGCACTCTTGTGTGTAAGGCCCAGCAAAATCGATCCAGTGGTGGCATTCGATTAGCGGGGAAGTTCACACGCGTGTTCCGTATTTTCTCGTGGCAAAGGGATTTTGATTAAATGCAATACATTTGGTTACACTTTATTTTGATAGTCACTTTAGACGTTCTACTAATTATAAGTAACTTGTCAACTAACTCTCATTAGAGTATTAGTATATTGTAGTACTGTCAGTAGACTGGTGACATCTATGGTTAGATGTTCGGGTTAGGAGAATAAGTTGACTTGTAGTCGCCAAGTTACTTATTGTCAGTTGAATGTCTGTTGGGGGACCAACAAAATAAAGTGTCAGCAGATATTAAGCTGACAGTCTACAAATACTCTAATGATTAGTTAGTTGACATGTAGTTGAAAAGTTACTTATAGTTAGTAGAATGTCTAAAGTGGACTATCGAAATAAAGTGTTACCAAAATATAATATGAGAAGATGACGACTGAAAAGCAAACATACACTGTAAAAAATTTCCGTAAAACTACGGTACAATGTACCATATAAATTTGAAGGATTTTTCCGTATTTGTCTTTTACAGGTCATTTACCGGTATTTTGAATTACGCGTTGCATTGTGGGAACAAGAACCTGGCGGCGCGAAGAGTTTAAGACGCAACCGCCATTACACACGCAGATGACCGCGGCCAAAGTTGCTTATTAAAGTCGGATTTCGGGTGTGTGGACGCCATTTTGACACTTCTGTGGTAAAATAAGAAATTTATGTTTTGCTAAATGTCAAATAAGCTGTTAACGTAACGTTATTTAGTTGCCATCTGGCAAATGAATGCCGGAGCCGTCGCGTTTATCATTTTATGCATATCGTCATACATACAAATATTTAGTTTACACTCGTGGAGGTTCCCTGATATATGTGTTATAGTGTCCTCGTTGTAGTTTGGTTTATTTACTTTTATTTGTCAGTGATGCGGTTTTTTCTTGACGAGCGCATCCGTTAACCAGTTGTGATAAAGTGCAGTACTAACGAAAACAAAAGCTACCAGAGGAATCGTCGAGAAAAGTAAAGGCTATTAAGACTTGCTTGATTTAAAAGGCATGAAGATACAACGTGAAGATCCTGTGTGTGAAGATGCAGTAACAGTTAACGTTACAGCTGGATAAAGGAAAACACCACCTCATTTTCTGCCAAATCTGAGGTAAGTTAACGTTAACGTTATGTTTACGTTAGACTTCTTGTTTTTGTTTTAGACGAGACACACACACACGACTTTAAACCCCAAATAATGACCATAAAATATTAATTTACATTTAAAATTACTGCTATTATCTACTCTTCTGCCTGTAACGTTAGTCATTCTTTACCAGATCCCTCCTCAGTATGTTTCATAGTTTTTCTGTTGTTTTATCTATTGACAGGACTTTGCTGCTGTAGTTTGCATCCCAAGCACCACCTGCATGCTGCTTATGGGTTTGTATTTTGTTTTATTAGCTTTTTTTTTTCATTATTAATCACTGAGTGTTTAATACTGGCAACACACATTTAAATTTAAAGTCTGAGGAAAAATGTTGATAGAAAAAGTTGGTTGCTGAATACCCCCTTCAAAGATGTGTATGCTTACATGGTCAGTAGATTTAAACAACTATGGTTAAAGGGATAGTTCACTTTAAAATGAAAATTCTGTCATTTACTCACCCTCAAGTTGTTTCAAACCTGCATGAATTTCTTTCTTCTGCTGAACACAAAGGTTAACACAGTTAACTGGAGCCATTGACTTCCATAGTATTTTTTTTTTCCTACTATGAAAGTCAATGGCTCCAGTTAACTGTTTGGTTACGGACATTCTTCAAAATATCTTCCTTTGTGTTCAGCAGAAGAAAGAAACTCATACAGGTTTGAAACAACTTGAGGGTGAGTAAATGATGACAGAATTTATTTTAAAGTGAACTACCCCTTTAAAACGGTTTTCTGAAATGATTGTGTAATGTAATATCTTTATTAATGTAATATCATTTTGTAATATCTTTTTTGTTTAAGGTGGTGGACATTCAGGATTGCTGTCATTCAAGAAGTTATTATTGACCACATCTCTACCCCATTGAGGCAGTTAGCTAAATACCTGAAGAAAATGGCACTTATCCTGGAGTTCATATAAAGGTAAGCAACACATTTTTTATTAAATGATTTATAGATTGTTATTGTGTTTCTGTTTATTTAGTTTAAAATAATTAAACACATTATAATGTATAGTTGAGCAGACAAGCTACCATGACATGCAATTGGAGTCCACTGGAAACAAAAGTCTTAGCATTTTATATACAGTGTTTGAATTTGAAAGAATTAGGGATGGCTGATTATTTATAGTTGATAATTTAACGAACGTAAAATACTGTACAATTGTTTTTCAACCTGGTCTGCATGATACTTTGTAGTTCATTTTCCTTCATTTAATTTCTTGTGTAGATAAAAATATATCTTTTTTTTTCTTCATATCCAACTTTTCTGTGCAGAAATCCTGAACGAAGTTCGAAAAGGCTGAGATGAAGGAAACCAAACGTCTACACATTTCCTCCAAGACTGCTGAAGTTCCTGTACGAACAACTTCGAAAAACCATGTAAAGTTTTAGCTTTTGTCAAATCTCAAAATGGAACTTTAACTGAACATACCAATCACTCCATCTAGGTGATAGACAGGGATCGGCACTTCCTCATCAAACAGATCCAGTATAATCTACCTGATGAACATCTACGTCCAGCCCTGAACCATCTACCTGTGTCAGCACGGAGAGAACAACGACAACCTGGAGGGACATCTGGGCCGTGATGCAGGCCTCTCGCCGCGAGACAGACAGGTACGGTTAACCACAGACAGAACCATTACAGTACACGGTAACTACATTTAAAACATCATGATGGACAGGCCACATACTGTTCCCTCCCCTCTGCAGCTTTTGGTGGCAAAACCCGGTGGCAGTCCTACCAGGACCTGGTCCAATCAGTCCGGTGGCTCTGAAGAATTTACTACACGTTTCTTGGTGAGTGATGAGTTTTCCCCACCTAGAATCTTTGTTTTCTTTGTTTTGACACATTCTGTATGTCAGTAATAGTGTTTTGTATTTCTTTTACAGCCTTCATCTTACCTGAAGACAAGAAAAGTACCATGTTCCTCTGAAAAACCTTTTCCCCTCACACATTTTAAAATAATTTATTCAGTGGATGCAATTGTTGTAATGTTAACACAGAGTGTCATGAATTAGCAGACTTGAAACAATTTAGAGATGATAAACTATATGAAGAGTTCAGATGCAAAAGCCTCTAAGTGCCATTTGAAATTTTCTTCTAGAATGATCATTTTTATCAAGCTTGTATATTTAAGTTCAGTAATTTCACTTAAATGACAATTAATAGGTAATCTTCATTGCCATTTAAGTGAAATTACTGAACTTAAATATACAAGCTTGATAAATCATCATTCTAGAAGAAAATTTCAAATGGCACTTAGAGGCTTTTGCATCTGAACTCTTCATATATACTTTTCCCTTTTTTTTTATATATTTTTTTTTTTATATTTTAGTTTTCATGAAATTGTTGTAGATCTATAAGTAAATAAAAATGTTTTTTAATCACAGAAGATTTGTTTGAAATGTTTTCAACAAGAGTTATTACACTGTTAACTAACAGAAAAGTAAAAATTCTATTTGCTGTAGGTATATTGCCTAAATTCATCTGTTTTATTTACTGTAGGAAAACCATAAATTAACAGAATTTTTTCATCTTTTAATTACGGGACAAAGTCCGGGTAATGAGCTGCCAGTACATTTTCTGTTATTTTACGGATTTATTGAATATTTGCGGTTTTTTTTACTGTAGTTATATCATTAAATAACAGAAAGTGTCCTGTTTTTTACTATAAATACATCATTAAATGACAGAAAGTGTCTGGTCTTTTACTATAGATACACCATTAAATAACAGAAAATTTCTGTTTTATTTACAGTGGGCGCACTGTGAATTAACAGAAAATTTCCGTTTTTTAATTACGGGACAAAGTCCGGGTAATGAGCTGCCAGTACTTTTTCTGTTATTTTACGGATTTATTTCTTAGAGTGTAGAAAGACGTTTTATAACCTATCACACTGACATGTGACTGACACGACAGTGCTCGCGCAAACACACACAGGTTTCCCGGCGGCGCGATCCGAGATTCGCGCGACCGCTCGTTCTGTGTTTAGTGTCCGCCAGCAGCAGAAGGAGCGAGCGTGACTTCAGCGCAGCTGGAAAAAGTGCAACTGGATTAAAACCTTCCACTGTGGATGCTGTGCTTTTTCTTCACGATGCTCTGTAAGAGACTGTTCAACGCATTCTCATCCTAGGGCGTCATATCTGACACTTTTGACATTTCGTCTAAATCCAACGCGCATGGTACCCTTTAGCGTCAATATAACACACACAGATATGGGTAGGTTTAGGTCTGGGGTAGGGTTAGGGTTAGACCGCTAGGAGGCGCCTTCTGACCCATATATATCTGCGTCTCATATTGACGCTAAAGGGTGCCAGGCGCGTTGATTTTCGTTTGATTGGGCTTTATTTGTATTAGTCTGTTGGAAACTATTGGAAATAAGAATGGCCATGCATGCATGTTCTGTAGTGAACTTGAAGACTTGATTTTTGAGGTAAGATAACCTGTATGTTTGTTTTTAATTTAATTTAATGTAATTTATTTGATTTGTTAAGATTGTATTTAGCTCATTTAGTTTGCGAACGCTGTTGCGACTGAGCAGCAGAGCAGTTTGCCTCAGCTTTTCAAAAATGATAATAAACGTTTAAACAAACGTTAACTGTCTGTGTGATATGCTTAAATTGTTTTATATCTATGTATTTTATTGTAGCCAAGTAAGTGTTGATTTGAGAGGCTAAATGGATAAAGGCTAAATATGTCACAATCAAGACATTTTTGTCTTGGGTAATGTCAAGTTGTCATAACAAAGACATTTTTTGTCTTTGTTAATGTCAAGTTGTCATAACAAAGACATTTTAAACAATGTCAACTTTGCATTAAAAGTGTCATAATTTACCGAATTACACTTAATGACAACAGTCATAAACATTCATAAAGACTCCTTCATGTTCATGACAGGTGTTATGTCATGTTTATGACAGTGTCATGTCAGTCTTATGCACACCCCTTCAAATAAAGTGTTACCAATTTTTTTTTATAAATAACGGGCTTGGGTCGGACTCGGGCTGATAATTCTGATGAGCTGTCGGACACGGGCCGGGCTAGGGCCTCAGCGTCTCGGGCTAGGACCTAGATTTGAGGCCCGTGCAGGGCTCTAATTAAAGGGCCCCTATCATGGATTTTTGAAAATTACATTTCATGTAAGGAAAGGCTGACTAGACTGGTTGCCCAAGGCTGACAAGACGAAGAAGCTAAGCAGGGCTGAGCCTGGTTAGTACCTGGATGGGAGACCTCCTGAGAAAACCAGGTTGCTGCTGGAAGAGGTGTTAGTGAGGTCAGCAGGGGGCGCTCACCCTGTGGTCTGTGTGGGTCCTAACGCCCCAGTGTAGTGACGGGGACAGTATACTGTCAAAAGAACACCGTCCTTCGGATGAGACGTTAAACCGAGGTCCTGACTCTCTGTGGTCACAAAAAATCCATGTAACCCTGGCATCCTGGCCAAATTTGCCCCTTGGCCTCTGTCCATCATGGCCTCCTAATCATCCCCATATACTGATTGGCTTCATCACTGTGTCCTTTCCAGTAAGCTGGTGTGTGGTGGGCATTCTGGCGTAATATGGCTGCCATCGCATCATCCAGGTGGATGCTGCACAATGGTGGTGGATGAGGAGATTCCCCCCTTCCATATGTAAAGCGCTTTGAGTACAGAGAAAAGCGCTATATAAATGTAATGAATTATTATTATTATTATTATTATGTAGTGTGTAATAGCTCTAAGTGAATGAAAACATCCTGCAAAGTTTTAAATCTGAAAGTGCGCCGTATATGAAGTTATTGTCTTTCAAAAGTTAAGAGTCGACTCTGAGTCAATGAAATGAATTGTTTTTCAAACGAGTCATAAGCCGTTTCGTTGTGATGACAAGACGAAACATTAGCCCGCCCACTTATAGCGCGCGCACCAGGGAAACTTAAACCTCAAGCTGATCCTGTGGATACTGGATAGCATCATGTCGAGAAGACGCTGTGTGACACAATGTGACGACGATAAAGACATTTTTTCCCGCTGCCCAAGGATGAGCATGTGAAGAATCTGTGGTTAAAATTAATCTTTACCATGATACTACAGCAGTATAATCCTAAACTTTTCCTTTTAACTTTATTTTACTGACGACTGCTTCTCAAAAATCGGAGTCTAATCAGCTGTGGGCCACTATTACAAAAAAAGCATGGAGCAAGATTTGTTTTACCAATGTTTGTTTCATCAGTCATTCACGCTAGAGCTCGGCTAATATATACATTGCATAGCCTACATGCACTGTTATTGATACAGTTTCCACGTGTTCACCGCAATATATTAGAAACATACTCGGTAAATAAATTAGTACAAGTAAAATAATCAGTTGATGGACATGCACTTGTTAATGCTGATGGTGAGGAATAGCAACATCTCATAATGTACATTACCTCAAACTGAGTAGTGAATCACTGAAACGTCCTGCTCGAGTCGTCCTTGCGATGGAGGTTCGGGTTGAATTAATGGTTCTTCTTATTTTCATCATCGGACTTGCGCTCGGATTGATATGGTAAAATCAACATCATTGTTCGTGGACATGCAGAGCTGTCGGTGTTATGGCAATGTGAATTTTTGTTATACGCGGTAAACCAATCGCAACAGACTGAGCTGTCTGGCCAATCAGAGCAGAGTAGCTCACGGAAAGGAGGGATTTAAAGAGATTGATTCATTTGGCGAGTCGTTTGAGAATCATTGAAAATCTGGTGATGTACAAATGTATATTAAGAGTCAAATGTTTTTTGACGTTTGATGCATGTAAACCTGTTGTAGGAGACTCCAAAACAACATTAGGAAACTTTAAAATATCATAATAGGGGCCCTTTAAAGGTCAAATATGCTATTTCAGCTCCAAACTGAATTCCAGGAATAATGCTTGTTTTCAACTCACTCTTACTGCTTCTGCCCCATCTATTGTTTATTAAAGCAAAATCACAGTCACTATATGCTGCAAACTTAACTTGTGATTTTTCCAAGGACATGTTCCTGGATCAGCATCTTTGTTGGGATAGGGTTAGGGTGATTACTGGGTTATTAATGAACAAAGAATGAGGATCCAGGAACACGTCCTTTGTATAAGCACTTTGCGTGCAAACACGAAACCGATTCAGATCTCCAAAAGGAGCTGATAGCAGTCGACATAAAGACCCCTTTATCTGTTCCAGTCCATACATGTTTGGAGAGCTTGTGTGTGAGTGTGTGTGTGTTCGGTCTGATGAGGATCCGAAGGATGAGCTGCCCTGATAAGATGTTCTGTTGGCCACCCATCACTGCAGATACTATCACAGTAAGAATTCCATTGACAAAGGTTGATGTTGGAAGCAGGAATGTATCTCTGAATTCCAAATGCACAACAATAATGTCTCCAATAATAAGGTTCCATACATGTAAGCATCATGGAGGTGATGACGTACTTCCGCTAAAATCTCAGCCAGCTAAGCCAATTCTGCGACCACTGAGGTGATTGTTAACCAAGCGATAACAATATGTCTAGTAAGAAACCATTTAAATTTCAGTGAACCAACAGCAGTACAGCTGAGCATTGTTGTGTGCCTCTGTGTCAAGCCTCGAGTAAGTACAACAGAGTACTTAGTTTTCACACATTTCCATCTGACGCGGAAATCAGGCGAAAATGGCTTGTCGCTATCCAGAGGGACAACTTCACAGTTAGTCCCCATACCCAAGTATGTAGCTGGCATTTTATAAAGGAGGATGTTCATAAGCCGGTGTCAGAGTCAGGGACACAATATACCAACACACTAGTATTATTTATGGTATGGTAAATGAAATATGTCTTTAAAATAGCCTTTAGCAGGATTACATGCGATGATTCACAGAAACTTGATCTGACGAACGGAGCCTGTCTCATGAACCAGCCTGCGCTGAACTTGCAGGATTACTTTCCCTTACGCTCAAGCTGTGAGGCTTTTCCTCGTTGATCTGTAGCACTCAGCCCTAATGGTTACCTCTCCTGTGCTTGAATCCTTGTTTGAAACTGACATTGACAAAGGCAGGAAAATTGGATGTCATTGACACATAATAGTAGACAGACTGACACTGACACATTCGTTACACCTGCTGCGCTAACGTTAGATAGCATGCATGCTAAGGGCATGTAAACACACTACACGTCCAGATCTTACCTTCATAATTGTGGATATAGCTTGAAACGTATAGCTTGAAACCCTTCTCCTTCTGGTTGTCGATGTATGACACAGTGTTTGGACTCACGTCCACATAGTTCGACTCACGTCGCTAACCGTAACCTTAGGGACATCTTGAAGCGACCAAGTGATAAACGCCATAGTTACTATTGACGCTATGTGCGCCGGATGTGACCTAGCTGGCTGACTTAGAATGCGGAAGAGAGTGTGCATATAGCCTATTGGTCTTTCACAGTCATTCAAGTGATGATGGCATTCATGTCCAACAGATCCTCAGATTATCACTCGTGAAGTTCTTCCCAGTTGAGAAGCACTTGAGCAGCTGTTGCATGTAGTCCAATCTGGCAGTCGTGCAGACATGTCTGGCCTCTCTCTGAAAGGCCACAGTAAAAAAGGCATCCAGGTGCTCAAGTCAGTGGTCAAGTGTCAGTCGAGTCAGGGAGGAATATGTCAGTACAGATCACAGTCTTGATTTACATATTTTTTACTCCCTACACTGTAAAAAAAATTTTTTTGTGAAAAATACTATAACTAAATACATTACTAAATGCTACATAAAAGCCTGTTAATTGGTAAGTTATTTTACCGTATATACAGTGAAAAATCGTGCATTTGTCAATTTTAGTACTAGTGAGTCTTGACATAACTGTTTTTTTTCCAGATTTATCTGACTCCAATATAATTAATCTGACTCCATTAAAGTTGTTGCTACTCTTTAACCTCTTATTCTTTAAAGGTAAAGGTCTTTCTTAGAACTGATAGGAAAACGTAAGATTTGTGTTTAAAATGTTTTTATTAGGGAATCCAACAATTTGACAATCATTGTTACATCGCTTTTTATGATTCCTCATTATAAATGTGGCCGGGTGAAATGGGTGAAATACACACCGGAAGCAAACTATGTTTTTTTAAATGAGGGGTTTATTCTGACTGCTGTTTAAAATAAATGACAGCGGTCAATGGGAGCACACTTAGACAAATAAAAGTCTAATTAAGTCAAAAGTTTGCCTTGTTCGAAAAGATTTCACAATTTAGATTTTCACAATCAGATTTCACTAGTTAAACAAAAAACACAAATGGTGGAAACAGTTTACAGTAAATTTGAAGATGACAATCAATGTCACAAAAAAAACTCAAGTTCAACCAGTGGATCAATGCACAAATCCACAGAATACTTAACGTTAATTCAAACTGAAATACGACGTAATGCACTGCAACAGGTCAGATTTAAATCTATTTCTCCAAACCAAAAATGTATTAGATCTAATTGAAATACAATGACGCAAACTGGAATACGGCAGTGGCTGAGGTACAAGAGAAATAAAAGCACATTAACAAAGCCACAACCCACGTTTCACATATTAATCATGCAGTACCAGAAATATGCATTAAGCCATACAGTTATGGCTTAATCACAGTATAATAACAGAATACAGCTTAAACTCATTAACAGATTTATCAAATAAACATGGCATCAGTATTTTACCCCATAAATCATGAAAAGTACGTACCCAATCCTTTACCAATCACCACGAGGTTCACTCGTCACACATGCGCTCCAAATAAATCTACAAGAAATGTACACATCAAATGTTCTTTAAACTCCGCTTCACAACATATTTGTGCATATTAAAGATATTGGAGTAATATTTACCCAGAAAGACGATAGTTTTAACCAGTAAATGAGATCGATGCACACACAACACGGAGCTCTTCTGTACACTGAAAATGGCTTCTCTGGTCGCGCGCACGCATCCAAAACCAGTGAATAGTATCGCGAGAAGAGAGAGATTTCTTAAAGGGGCCACGAACATTTTCAACACAAAATAGAAACAATGTATATGTATACTACTTGGCCACATTCCCCCCTGCTAAGAAGTCATTGTCCTCAATGATATCAATACATATTTTTAACTTCTTTAACAGCTTCTCTAAAGAACACACTACCAAGGCTTGACAAAACTTGGGAAAAAACTTCAGGACTGAGTGAGACAGAATTACAGGCCGATCTTGGCTCGTTAAATGGGTTTGAATGCACACCCGCATTGGGCCGGGTTGTTCTTCTGGGTGCGGGGACAGGCCTCCTAGACACAGGTTTGTTAATGGTAGGGACAGGGTCCTGTTCTTGCTCCACCGACTGCTCCAATTCAGCTGGTTGTTCCACCCGATCCAGAACGTTAACAGGCCCAACATCTAAGGCTTCTTCAGACCCAGAGACCCCAACACCCACATAGCTTGTTGCTTCGAGATGAGGTAATGTAACCTCTTCCAACACCACATAATCTGTGTCAGCATTTCCAACTTCCACCTGCTCCAACAGATTCTGAGACGGTGATGACGACAAACTACTCTCTGTTACCACTGGTTCCACAACAGGATTTACACAAGGGCGCAAGTCGACTCTGTGGACTCTCTTACAGGGACCACCCTCCAGAGGCTCAACCGTATATGTGGTACCCAGTACATCGATGACCCGATACACTGTAGGAGCCCAAGCATCCTGTATTTTGTTTCTGCCAACAGGTCTGTGACGCAAATACACTGTCTGACCAACACCAACGGTAGGACAGTAGATCTTGTCGTTTAACGGAGCGAGTCTCTCTGCAGCCTTGTGCTCTGCATATTCTCTCGCTTTCTCGTGAGCCTCTCTGAGTCGATTCTGGTGAATTGCTAACCAATCCTGTCTCCTATCCACAGCTTGTTCCTGGGCAAGAAGAGCATCGATGGGAAGACGTGGTTCTACACCAAACAGCAAGAAATAGGGTGAGTACCCGGTTGTTGCATGTGGGGTTACATTGTACGCATAGATTAACTCAGGGAGGTGTTCTGGCCATCGCCTTTTCTTCTCAGGAGGTAGTGTCCTTAGCAACTCATGGAGCGTCCTGTTAAATCGCTCGCACTGTGCATTACCTTGAGGACGGTAAGGAGTTGTGCGTGTTTTCCTCACTCCATACAGTCGACACAGTTCAGCTATCACCTCGCTTTCAAAGTTCCTTCCCTGATCTGAATGCAACCTCTCTGGTACTCCATATTTCATGAACCACTCTTTCAGTAAAATCTTGGCTGTGGTATCAGCCCGCTGATCTCGGGTAGGGAATGCCTGTGTAAATTTGGTAAACACATCTGTTACGACCAACACATTCTCACGACCATCTGTGGCAGGTTCGAGCACTGTATAATCCACCGCCACCACTTCCAAAGGCCTTGAAGCTAAGAACGGTTTCATAGGAGGACGGATTCTCGGCTGCGGCATCTTAGTTAGAATACACCGTTGACACTTTTTGACCCACCTCTCCACATCTTCGAACATGCCAACCCAGAAGCACCTCTGCCTTAACAGGTTGAGTGTACGTTCAATACCCTGATGTCCCATCAACAATTCCACATCCAAGGGTGTACACTTGTTGATCACATTACAAATGGCAACACAATCATCAAATTCCGCATCCTCAGAACTAGTAGGCTCCCCTGCTAATGGCTGCCTAGAGAGGGCATCAGCAGCAGCATTATGCCGTCCGGGCCGGTACTTAACCTCAAAATCAAAAACAGCTAATTGGGCCACCCATCTTTGCTCGATAGCACCTAGTTTCGCTGTTTTCAGATAACATAATGGATTGTTATCAGTGACAATTACAAATTTTGAGCCTAACAAATACCCCCGGAATTTTTCGGAAACAGCCCATTTGAGAGCTAGTAGTTCAAGCTTCATACTACTATAGTTCCGGTCATTCTTCTCTGCATTTCGTAGCCTTCTACTAGCATAGGCGATAACTCTCTTACAGCCACCTTGTTGCTGGTAGAGGACTGCACCTAGTCCTTCACCACTAGCATCTGTCTCCACTATAAATGGAAGAGAAAAGTCTGCATAGCCCAATATTGGAGCAGATGTAAGCTTCTCTTTCAACAGTTCAAAGGCTGTCTGACACTCTGCTGACCACAGTGAACAAAACTCAGGCCTTCTCACAATTCTGTGCTGTTTCAGGCATAAGTTGACCAAGTCATGAAGAGGGCCGGCGATTTTGGAAAAACCTTCGATGAACTTTCTGTAATAACTACAGAAGCCTAGGAATGATCTTAACTCCTTTACTGTGCCAGGTGGTTTCCATTGTTTCACAGCTTCAATTTTTCCAGGGTCAGTACCAATGCCTTGAGCAGATATTTGATGACCCAAGAATTTTACTTCTTCCTGGAGAAAATGGCATTTTTCAAGTTTAACCTTGAGCCCCGTTTCCTTCAGTCTACTGAACACGACCTCTAGTCTCTGGAGATGTTCATGGAAATTTGATGAATATACCAGGATATCATCCAGATAGACTAAAAGGATCTGGAAGATCAAATCTCCCATTGTGGATGTCATAAGACGCTGGAACGTGGATGGTCCATTACAGACCCCGAAAGGCATACGAGAGTATTCAAATATACCAAACGGGGTAGTGAATGCAGTCTTTGGCTGGTCTTCCTCACGCACAGCCACCTGATGATACCCGCTAGCCAAATCAATAGTTGAGAAGAACTTTGCACCTTGTAATGCATCAAAACTCTCGTCAATGCGGGGCAAAGGAAAGGCATCTCGTTTCGTTTTGGAGTTTAACTGTCTGTAGTCGACACATAGTCTCAGACTACCATCCGTCTTCCTCACGAGTACTATGGGCGATGCATAAGCACTATTGCTGGGTTTGATAACCCCCTTCTTAAGAAGCTTGGTGATATGCTCCCTGACTTCACCATACTGGGTTGGTGGGATGCGGCGATAGGGCTGAGAAATCAGAACATCATCTACCAGATGAATCTCATGTTGCACTTTGTCAGAGAATCCTAGTTCCTCATCGTCCCGCGCGAATACATCCACATACCTCAATAGCAAAGATTTAAGCTCCACCTGTTGCTCCGCGGTACCACCCAACTGTAGCTTGTTAAGAAAGTCTGTTAAGGTATCTGTCAATACCTGTCTCTCTTCTGTGTTTACAGTTATTTCTTCCACTCCATCCGAGATTCTCTGAAACTTCACTTCACAACCTTCAGTTGGACTTAAGGATTCAACAGGACAGAGAGTACCCAGCCGGGTATTGGGCCGCAACCATACATCCTCTGAGGAGAGATTTACAACTTGCACGGGAAACAATGGTTTTGCAGTGGATACAAGGGAAGGTACAACGATCAAGCCCCCAGGTAAAGGTGAGTTGCCAGGCTCCAACAACAGCTTTGAACCCTCAGGCAACGAACTCTTCATTCCCTTGACCATTAGAGTCGCAATTGATAAAGCAGGTAGGTGCACCGTCTCTTTGCCAGCTACCCGTCCAACAAACCGTTTCTCAAGTCGACTGGAACTTTGCATCTGCTGGAAAGCCTCTCTCCAGTCAGACTGCAACTCCCCTCCCAGGGTGGTATCGAACTCAGCATGAACTAACTGTCTACATCTACCTATGATATTCATGCCAATGAGAGCTGGCACGGCTGAAGAACTTTGTGTATCCCGGACTACTAGAAAACCACACTCTGACAGGGTGATACCCATGGTTTCAACTGGTAGCTCAAGATAGCCAAGGTATGGGATGTCTAGACCATTGGCAGCAGTAATTTTGAGCCAACCGGAAGTGGAAAGCATCTCACCTGCTTCACCTGCTAAGTGCTCTTTGAAGAAATGTTCTGTAATGGTACTGACTTGGCTCCCTGTGTCAAGTAAACACGAAACACTCACTCCCCTGATTTTCAAGTCAACTACAGGACATCTCCCCACAGCATGTTTGAGCAGACGATCACGATCCGAGTCCCTAGGATTTGAGCCAACAGATTGCCCTCGCATCGCCTGGCTCACAGCGACCGAGGGTGTGCATTTCCCTGCGGCATGGACGATGATGCATCATCATTGGCTCTTTGTTTATTTCTTCTCACACAGTTTTTAGCTATGTGCCCCACCCCATTACACTTAAAGCATATAGGCTGGCCGTCATCAGTAAACCTAGGCTGCATCTTAGACTTTGTACCATGCACAGATTCAGGCTTAGTGCAGTGTGAAGTCAGTTTCTGAACAGCTTGAGTCAACTCCCCAATGGCTTTGCCTTGTTCTGCCACTACTTTTAGAACTTCATCAAGTGTAACAGAGCTCGCTGTAGGCATCACCATAGCCGCACACTGGGCTTCAGTAGCTTCAGAGCTTACATTACGGTTATGGACTACTTTAGTAGCACGCAGTTTGGGATCTTCAAGAGACCACATTAAAGCTTCATCTCTTACTTCGATCAAAGTTGACTGTGGCTTGTCCCTCACTAACTTACGAAGTTCTCTTCGAAGTGCAGGATCTCTTACTCCCTCCATGAACTGGTCTCGTAAAGCAACATTTACATTTGCAACCGCATCAGGGGACTGCTTCAAAACAGAGTTCAATGTCTGTGACAAGGCATGAGAGTATGCACGAAGGTCTTCACCTTCCAACTGTTTGCGGGTATAGAAAGTCTGCAATAACTGGGCAAGACTACGTTTTTCTCTAAAGGCCTCACTGAGGTAGGCAAAGATGTCTCCTGTTCGCTGAAGTTGATCCCCCCCTCTTAACCTAACCTCTTCCAAAGCGGCACCTTTCAATAGGGACAGAACAAAGTCAGTTTGGTCTTCTGGAGTCTGGTTTCTCACAAGCAATACTCTTTCCACTTCTTCAATGAACTCATCTACATTTCTACCATCTTTGCTAAGATCGCCACTGAAAGACTGAATGTGGCGCTCTCTGGGCACATATATGTAAGACCTAGTTGGCTCTCTACTTAAGTTGGCAATAGCTGCCATAGCTTCAGCATGCTTTCTGCTGAGCTCTTGGATTTGCCCCTGCACATCACCCATGTCATGACTTACACCCTGTTCGCTAGCAGAACCCTGCACTTCTGGATATTCATCATCAGACTGTGACATGGTGAATTAAATTGAAATGTCTTTTCAGCAACAAAGTCCCTGTAATGTCTCTTTTTTTTCAGTTTAAAGGATATGGGATCAAAAAAAGTCTGTATAGCTTCCTCTTCTTGTAGGAAACACAAAACAGTCTTCTTGTAGACAGCACGTTCTTGAGCTTTGACCGCAGATGGCGATGTCCCCTCCTCGTCCAATGATCCGGTCCCTTGGCCACGAACCCTTAGCCGACGTCGTCACACTGGACACCCACAGGACAGTTGACCGCCTCCACTCTGGGTCCCTGCAGCTCACGTACCCACCACCACCGTATTCCAGAAAAAACGTACTAATGCCTAACAGCTCCCAACTGTCAGATACCCCACTCCTGGTTCCAAAATGTGGCCGGGTGAAATGGGTGAAATACACACCGGAAGCAAACTATGTTTTTTTAAATGAGGGGTTTATTCTGACTGCTGTTTAAAATAAATGACAGCGGTCAATGGGAGCACACTTAGACAAATAAAAGTCTAATTAAGTCAAAAGTTTGCCTTGTTCGAAAAGATTTCACAATTTAGATTTTCACAATCAGATTTCACTAGTTAAACAAAAAACACAAATGGTGGAAACAGTTTACAGTAAATTTGAAGATGACAATCAATGTCACAAAAAAAACTCAAGTTCAACCAGTGGATCAATGCACAAATCCACAGAATACTTAACGTTAATTCAAACTGAAATACGACGTAATGCACTGCAACAGGTCAGATTTAAATCTATTTCTCCAAACCAAAAATGTATTAGATCTAATTGAAATACAATGACGCAAACTGGAATACGGCAGTGGCTGAGGTACAAGAGAAATAAAAGCACATTAACAAAGCCACAACCCACGTTTCACATATTAATCATGCAGTACCAGAAATATGCATTAAGCCATACAGTTATGGCTTAATCACAGTATAATACTGTATAATCACAGAATACAGCTTAAACTCATTAACAGATTTATCAAATAAACATGGCATCAGTATTTTACCCCATAAATCATGAAAAGTACGTACCCAATCCTTTACCAATCACCACGAGGTTCACTCGTCACACATGCGCTCCAAATAAATCTACAAGAAATGTACACATCAAATGTTCTTTAAACTCCGCTTCACAACATATTTGTGCATATTAAAGATATTGGAGTAATATTTACCCAGAAAGACGATAGTTTTAACCAGTAAATGAGATCGATGCACACACAACACGGAGCTCTTCTGTACACTGAAAATGGCTTCTCTGGTCGCGCGCACGCATCCAAAACCAGTGAATAGTATCGCGAGAAGAGAGAGATTTCTTAAAGGGGCCACGAACATTTTCAACACAAAATAGAAACAATGTATATGTATACTACTTGGCCACATAAACATAAAGGCATAAAGACAACATAAAAAAATAATAATTATACAATTTTAAAAAAGCAGTTTCCATTACCACCCACCCCACCCTAGGGACATAAGACGTATCACACATGGGACAATCAGTACTACACACTCAGCCTACCTAAACACGGCAACTTAAACTACGCTATCAAGGTAGCGGAAAAGGGAAGACCAAATCTTATCGAACTGATCCATTTTGTTTGATAAAGAAAAACACATTTTTTTCCAGATGTAATAGCCTAACAATTTCGTCCAACCACATTTTAACGGTAGGGACTTTGGTGTTCTTCCAAAACTTAAGTATAGTTTCTTTGCAATAAGAAGTCCATAAGACAACAACTGTTGTTAAGATTTTTGAAAAGCAATGCTATCTGAGAATCCAAATATCACCACAAGTGGGTAAGGCTCCAATCCAACATGTAATATTTCTGACAGAATTTGAAAAATATTAGTCCAGAATGGAGTTAACTTAGAGCAAAGAGCATAATGCAAGAGTGTGGCTTCCTCTGTCTGACATTTATCACATATTGGGGAAACATCTGAAAAAGATTTATGCAGCTTTGTTTTAGAGCAATGAAGTCGATGAATAATCTTAAATTGGATAAGGCAATGTTAACAGAGCATTTATGGATATTCTCTAATGCATTAACCCATAACTCATCACACATCTCCTCCCCCATTTCTTGCTCCCACTGTAATATTATACCCTGTGTAGAAGGTGGAGTTGTGGATAGTAAAGAGTTGACTAACCCCACATCCAAGCCCTAAAAGTTCATCAAACTTAGCAGAAGAAGCCTCATCCAGACAAGGATAATGTTTTCTTAGTCTCTGAGCTGCAAATATCGGAAAAAATTGTTTTTATGCAAACCGTATTTTGCCTGCAGCTGACTAAAGGAGACAAAATGACCATCAATGAATAGGTCACCAATATTCCGAATACCCACGTCTCTCCACTTTGTGAAAGCAGAATCCATTGTAGAAGGAATAAATGATGGATTCCCTCCAATTGGTAGGAGAAAACTTTATTAAATTTTTTTATTTAATCTGCTTCCAAATGCGAATAGTACTATGGATTATACAATTATGATTGTAAGCCAATTTCTCTATCTTTGTAGGAGACAAGATCACTGCCCCAATATCATATGGGCTACATGCTTCTCTTTCCATTTGGATCCAAGTGGAGTGTGCAAAGTTGGGACCTAGCCACATTATAATAGTATGAATAGCACTGGCATAGTAATAAAAGAGAGAAATTAGGGAGTGCCAATCCGCTACAAAAATTAGCTTTAATTAGCTTTTATGGGCTTTATAATCCCATAAAAAATAAATAATGATTGAATCCAATTGCTTGAAAAAATATCGTAGGTAAAAATATTGGACTGTTCTGAAAAAGATCCTTTTAATAATATTAACCCTACCTATCAAGGTGTTGTGATGTAGGTTTTGTGTCTTGTCTTGTTTTGTCATGTTCAGTGGTTCCCTGTTCTGTCTATTAGTTATCCCAGGTGTTTCTGATTTCCCACGCCCCCTTGTTATCCTGTTAGCTCGTCTGTCCCTGATTATTTAAGCCCTGTGTTTCTGCCCTGTCTTGGTGAGTTGTTGAATGTATGTTAGCGTTGGTTATTCCCGAGTCCTTGTATCTTGTTTCTGAGTCCTTGTATTCTGTTCCTGTCTAAGTTTTCAGTTTGTTAATAAAGCCACACTGCGTCTGGATCCAGCCTCATCGCTATTTCTACCGCACCACGTGACACAAGGAAATAGGAAGTGATCTCCAAAACTGAATATTATTTTTTATTTTAGACACTAGAGGGGGAAAGTTAGCCTTAAATAATGACTGGAAATCTTTTGTAACCTCAGTTCCTAAATACGTACATTTTTGCTTTGTTATTTTAAAGGGGAAGTATTGTATAACAGAAAGACCTTGAACCTTTATAGGCATTAATTTGCTCTTTGCTGACCAGTTTATCCGGTACCCTGAAAAAGTACCAAAATGAGAGATAATTTCCAAGATTCTTGCGATAGTAAAATTTGGCCCAGTAACATATAACAGGATGTCGTCAGATTTTACTTAATGTATTCTCTGTGCTATATCCATGTATTTTGGGGTCGGAACAAAAAGTGTGTGCTAAGGGCTCGAGTGCCAAAACAAAGAGTAAGGGAGATAAAGCGCAACCTTGTCTGGAACCTCGGAAAACGTAAGATTTAACCTGAACGTTTAGATAACAAAAGTTATAATCACTTTAGCTTTCAACATCATCAGTGATAAAAGGAAAGATTCTCAAAGCCTTTAAGGCAAAGTTATATATTAAGGTACATGTTTAAATATACAGATAGTAGAATGGAACAACATACTGTATAGATAACTTAGTTGTAACAAATAATGTACGGTTGTGCAAACAAGGCCGTAAAAGCCTTTCTCCTATTATGAGGTTACGCACCGGTGTGCGGGAGTGGCGGAGTTAAAGCCTTTCTTAAGATCAACAGTTACCTTTCCTTCTGCCCTGAGCAAAGCATTGTTAAACATGAGGGGAATACCAACACTGAAACCGACCGACAGGAAACTAAAAGGTGAGGCAAATGTGTAGTGATCAAGAGGAGGAGAAGAACATTAACATATTTTCCTCAATGCATGTTTAACCAATAGTACCTAGATTGTACATTAGGATACTTTAATATCTCTATTAAGTTCACCACCATTCATTTCAGTTTAAAAGCTGTCAGATGAGACAAAACATGGCATAGTTACATATTAGAACACACTAGTAAATAAACAGTATGTAGTTGAAAGCATATGTCCTGTAAAGCAAATGATACAGATGTGTCATTAAGGTGCAAATTACTCTGTCTCTCCCAACAGAACCGTCATGTGCCTGGAGTCCCAAGACTCCCAACAGTCCTCAATCAGCATTTTGATGAAATCCCTTGCACTAGATAGGCATTAGCATACTGTGATGATGAAGGCCATTGTGCCACGTTTAATTCACATGAAGTAACCCTCTGGGCTTCTTTGTTTACGGGTTACACTTGGCTTCCTTTCGGTCAAAAAAGACCGAAGCCTTAAAATGTAACTTTTTTTCCCCCCAGGAAAACCATTCAAATATATTTCTGTTCAATAATATTTTCTTATTATTATTTAGAATTTTTAAAGATTTTTATGATACTTTGCATTATTTATATAATTTTTATGAGCTATTTTTCCCATTAGAATTAAAAAAAAAATTATCATTATTATAAATTTTTTTTTTTTTTTCAAAAAACTCAATGTGGTACATTAAAATATAATGCTGGCAGCATGCAAAAAAAAAAAAATCAAGTGAGAATACCGCCATCCAGTGGCTTTAAAAATGTTTTTAAGTGTGTAATGTCCGTAACCGCCTGTAGGCTGCCCATAGCTTCCTATGTAAATACATAGAAATGCTTTTTGATTCCTATTGCTGTTTTAGACATGATTTCTCTCTCTTATTCGTTTTTTTTTTATTTAGATATATATTTAGATATTCTAAAAGACTACTTTTTAAATTTGTAAAAAAAAATTTTAGATAAGTAAAAATGTATAAATGTGTGTAATGTCCGTAACCGCCTGTAGGCTTCCTATATAAATACATAGAAAAGATTTTTGATTCATATTGTTGTTTTAGACATGATGAGGTGTGTGTGTGTGCATTTGAGCGAGAAAGAGTAGCCTATCTTTTGTATTTTCTTTTAATTTTTGATTTTATTTAGCCTTTTCTCAACATTTGCTGTTACAGTCTTTCCTATTCATTTCTCTGTGTGTGTGTGTGTGTTTGTGTGCGTGGGTGGGTGTGTGTGGGGGGTGGGTGTCTTATTTGCACTCTTGATGTTTTAGAGTGTCACCCCTTCATTGCTGTACACTTTTTTTTCTGCACAGTGGCTGATCTGTAGTTTGTACCACCAAAAGTTTCTCTGAGTTTTCCTATTTTTTCGTATTTCCCATTCATTTCCTATGTCGGTCATTTTTGACCGAAAGGAAGCTAAGTGTGACTATTTTTTGTACGACCCTTTAACATATCCGAATCATCTCCTTGATTTTTTTGTGTGTTCACATAGGTAATACAACAAAAGTCACCAAGTTTCATCCCCCTCCGATGAAGCAAAAAAATTAAACAATTCAAAACGTATACTGTTTCTGTCATTTTTGACCGAAGAAGCCCAGAGGGGTAAACAAGGGCAGTAAAGAATTCTGCCCATATTTGCTCAGCCCTACAGTTCAATATTGCATTATATGACATTTTACTGTAAAATACTGTTAAAATAATTTTTTGGGGAAATAAAAACTTTGAATAACCATATCATTTACGATAAAAAAAAGAAGTAAAAAGACATTCCCTGAAGTCCCTGTGTGACACATTATTACATTTGATTATATTTTATTTAATGTGTTTTGTTTTAATTTCTGTTATGTAGTTAATTTTTAAGCGTCATGTGTGTGACCCTGGTGGTGTTTTGTCTTTCTGTGTATGTCCCTATACACCATCTACGAGCATGTTCCAGACCACTTACAATGAATTCTAAAACATCATGTATATTAACATTATATCACTTGAAATATGCAGTTATACATTGTAAAATGTACCATCATGCAATTCCATAATACTAAAACATCGTCATTGTATTTTTTACGGTGAATTTCTTAATTTGACAGGATATACTTTTCATATAATTTTGACTAAAGGCTCGATCTCAGCACTGTGTTAATAATTGAACAGTATTCAACTATCATTTAACAGTATCCAGTTGTAATGAATTGTATAGAATCAAATCATCTTTATTTATATAGTTTTATACAATACAGATTGCTTCAAAACAGCTTTACAGTCATAAACAGTAAAATAATCATTCAATGATGTAAACAGACTTCAATTCTGCTCTAAAAATACAATAGTAAACAGTCATTATTCAGCTGAAATCAGTTCAGTGTTGATTCAGTTCGGTTCAACAACTGTGTAAAGTTCATCAATTATAGAATGAGTTCAATTCATCTATAAAGCAACTCTGGAGAAAACAGTGATGTCATTATCCAGGTCAGTTTGGTTCTCAAATGTCAGTGCTGTCAAGTCAATTATATTGCAGAATATTAAGTGTCCCCAACTAAGCAAGTCAAAAGGCGACAGTACCAAGGAACCCAAACTCCATCAGTGACAGAATGGTGAAGAAATAAAATGCCTGGGAGAAACCAGACTCAGTCAGGAGACCAGTTCTCCAGACAAATCATCATAGTGTGGTTCAATTCAAGGCTGCATGACAAGTCTGATTGTGGAGTTAAAGCTGACCATAGTGTCTGTGCAGAGGACTTGTTTGGTTCTCGTGGTCTTCACTGAGGATCTGTGCCGATGGCTGTCTACTTGACGACGCCTTCGCAGGGGGCAAAGCAGTAGTCTCTGGGGCTCGTTAGTATTGGGTTAAAGCAGAAAAAACTAAACTGCTATATTAGTCTAACAGAGTCCAGCTTGTAAGAGCTGTGCGGGTAAACCTCACTCCCCTGATCACAAGAGGCACCAACTGATGCTAGAGACTGCATTCTTTAGCGTCCTTGTTAGCGTGCCCACCTCCAATGCCGGAAACACCCACTTGAATCCCGCTCGGTGCAGGGCGAGTAGGACCGGAGGGGTTACATTGGTGCCGTGACCTGGGTGGGAGTGAGATTTAGGGGGGTGAGTGTAATGGAGGCCAGCTAGTAAGAGCTGTGCGGGTAAACTCACTCCCTTGATCTCAGGAGGCGTATTTGTGACTGACGAGACTGTGTCTTTAGCGTCCTTGTTAGCGTGCCTGCCTCCCATGGAGTGGGGCGATTAGGACCGGAGGGGTTACATTAGCAATGAAATACAATGTACTGAAAAATAAGGTTTACTGCTCACTGTTATTTTTATGGAATGTGCAATGTTAAAAATTCAAATAGTTGTTGAATGACCTCACCATGTTCAGAGACATTATAAGATCCAAATTTATAAATGAATGAGAAAAATCATAATGCTTAATATAGCAGGTGTAGTCATGTAGTCTTAAAGATAAAGGAGCCAATCGTCTTTTTCATAGAGGCATGTGCATGAATGACTCTTAAAATCTGAACCGATTATAAATCACTATTAGGGTGTTATACACTTGTAAATGTGTTAAATAAAATCACTTTCTAAAATCAGCTGAAAAATATAAAGTTTTCTGAATTTAAGAATTTCAAAACAAAATTTTGTAATTTTGATATCATTAAATATTGAGAGATTGAGAGATTTATTGATCATATTACTTCCTGTTCATTACATTGGAAATATAAGGTCAAGTTGGGCACATTGAATTGTGGGATACAGTACCCAGCACATTGGGCCTGTCCCAATACCACAAGTGTACATATAACTTTTGATCACCCGATGAGGCACACATATAACATTGTGTTGCAAACTTGCAAGAGCTTTATTTACCCACTTTGATTTTAAATACTTTTTCAAATAAACTAAAAAATGTCTCTACTGTATGTAGCAAACACAATTTAATTGTAGTGCTCCTAATTAAGTGATAAAAAAACAGTTGCAAATGTATTTTGTAACATATTTATTTACTAATTTATTTATATTTGTTACAAAATACACATACTCCTGTCTCTCCACTAATACAATTTCCAACACTTTACATTTCACTACCAAGTTATTTGTAATAATTAATATAACTTACATTGGCAAGTTTACCTTGACATGTTGCAAAATCGAGTCACGTAAGTTCCTGCATGACAGGATACTCTTACCCTCAAATACTGCTCCAAGGCAGTATTATATAGTGTGGATTTAGTGTTTGAAGGTTTAGGTTTAGAATAGCATACTATTTTCTATTTCTGCCATATATAGATATGACTAGCATTCAATTCTAAACATCTCAATTGTTCCATGTTGCTATGTATGTGGCAAATTACAAAAATAATACTGATATAAAAATCGAATACTATGCACTTCATAAACTACATACTGGAGATATAATTAACAATAACATGTTAGTGTTCCAAACGTATAGCGCATGTTTCCATTCTGGCTATTATTTCTGGCTATTAGTTTTTACTTGATGACCCCTTGTCCTAACTGATAGAATAGGTTACTATGTGTGTAAGTGGGTAGAGGGTTCCTTCTTCCCCCGTTTCTTGAGCGGGACTGCCAAAAAGTATGCAATATACAAACAGTACTGTTACTGTTGTTAAGCTTCATGCTAAAGAACTTACTTTTTTAAGTGTACCTCAGCCACTCAGTAATTAGTTGCAGATCTCATTGCCCTTGCCAATGTTTTAATTCAAGTTTGTTTGCTATATTGGCCTATTTGTTTAAAATGAGTTATTGCACAATTAAAAAAAAATTTAATCTTTGATGATAATATTTCAAGAGGCTGGAATGTTTTGGGTTATCAGGGCATGCTGGGAAGCTGTGTTGGGCACAGTAACTCCATTTAGTACTAAACAGCAAGACTAACACACTCGGGCACTGTTTGTCCTGGCTCAGGGCTGAGGAGGTGGCACGATGCCCCATGGTTGCTATATAGAAAAGTTGGTGCCCTTGGATTCTGAACATCAGGCATGAGTGATGGTTTTAGAAATCTACGCTTAATTTAATAGCACTGCTAAAGAACAACATGACACATTTGATTTCCCTCTTATTTAAATAAAACTTTTAAACAAAAAAAATATTTGCCAGCACTAAAATATATAGGACTCTATAATGTATGAGTTATTCTTGTGTGCTCTGTAGTTTCATACAATAGCCTTTGTATCAAATGTGAGTTGGCCAGCAAAATAGTTTGGCAAAACTATACTGTTTGCCATCCTGCATAGTTTTAACAGGCCAGTAGAGACTATTATCTGTTGCCTCCAAATGGACACGTCGTACTGCAAAACACCATTTCAAAGCTGCACACAGTGAGGCTGTGCCTCAGGTCAATTTCCTTAATTTTGCTCATTTTGTGCTCTCCATTTCACATCAATGTTATTATTGGAGAGTTCACGACAAACATTGCTTAAAAATAGATTTTGGCTTTGTTTTCGATTATATAATATATTATACAGATAAATGGGGGAATTCTGATTTAAATACAGTATGATTAAGAACACAAAAGACTTGTCTGAAAGACTTGTATGATTGCATATTAAGAATTTCATTAAATATTGCTTTGGTTTATTAGAGTCTTTGTAACATTGTTTAACTCAGAAGCATGTGACAGGAACATTCTCTTTCTACATTGAGTAGCACTGTCTTGTGTTCCATGTGCATGATGCCATTTTCAGATAGTGGTGAGGTATCAGTGCCATCTAAGACTTGTTCAGACAGGAAAGACAGGTTTAGGAGTTTTGTCTCTCTTTTACAAATTTGTCATTGTGTCTCCCGTGTATCATGTTAACAACATATAACAATTCAGTATTTACATTAAATCATTTAGCAGACGCTTTTATCCACAACGACTTACAAGTCAAGTCAAGTCAAGTCACCTTTATTTATATAGCGCTTTTTACAATTCAAATTGTTTCAAAGCAGCTTTACAGAGATAACAGAAAAACAATGTTGTAATAGTATTGTTAAATTCAAAATTAAATGTTAAATGTCCCCAACTAAGCAAGCCAAAAGCCAATGGCAACAAAGGCGAAGAGAGGCGAAAAAGGCAACAGTGGCAAGGAACCAAAACTCCATCAGGTGACAGAATGGAGAAAAAAACCTTGGGAGAACCCAGGCTCAGTCAGGGGGCCAGTCCTCCTTTGGCCAACAAACGAACAGTGTATGATTATGAGTTAGGCAGCATAACGTCAGGAGTCAGATGTGATCAGAACTTTCATGATATTTATCCAGTTCATCTGGTTGGGTTGGGTCATCCGGCCGGTGAGGAGATGAGTGTGTTGAGGTGTTCATGGGCCTTCACAGTGTTGATGGGCTGGCTCATCAGGGATGCGTTGTCATCGTGTCCATGTGATGGTCCTTCCTCAGATCTGGATATGGCCTGGATCCGGCGGTTCGCGGTAAACCTCGGGATAAACAGAGACTAATATTAGCGTAGACGCCATCCTTCTTATGATGTACAAAGTACATCAGGAATTATGGGAAGTGTTCCCGGTTCCGGCTGATCTAAACTATGCAGCCTAACATTGAATTATAGAAATCTATAATGTGTTATGTGTATGCTAAGCCAAAGAGATGTGTTTTTAGTCTAGATTTAAACTGACAGACTGTATCTGCTTCCCGGACTGTGTTAGGAAGATTGTTCCAAAGTTTTGGTGCTAAATAGGAAAAGGATCTACCGCCAGCAGTCGATTTTGATATTCTAGGTATTATCAACTGGCCAGAATTTTGAGATCGCAATAGACGTGAAGGACTATAATGCGTTAAGAGCTCGCTCAAGTACTCAAGTACGCTCAAGTACAAATGAGGAGAGCAATAGAAGCAATCAAACTAACAATAGGACAACAATATGCAAGTGCTGAGACGCAGTGTACATTTAAAAAAAAAATAGATATAGAATAGAAGAAAAAAGAAGGTGTTAGTATTAATGGATCGGCAATTAAGTGTTGCCGAAAAAGTCTTCAGCTGTTTCATGAAAATGGCTACGGACTCAGCAGCTCGGGATGAGTTAGATCATTCCACCACCAGGGAACATTCAAGGAAAAGATCTGTGAAACTGATTTTGTTCCTCTTTGAGATGGCACCACAAGGCGACGTTCACTTGCAGAATGCAAGCTTCTGGATGGCACGCAAGTCTGGAGTAAAGTGTTTAGGTAAAAGGGGGCAGAGCCAGTGGTTGTTCTGTAGGCAAGCATCAGTGCCTTGAAATTAAGCCCCGTTCACACTACACGCGACCAAGCGACGCGATACCATTCATTTCAATGGTGAGCGGGCGACTTCCGGCGACACGTGCGACAGCGACCGTTGGCGACTAGATGGGGCGTGTCTGGCGACGCGACAAAGTTGAGAAATGTTTAACTTTATGCAAATGAAGAGCGATTTTCGCGAGCGACAACCAATAGGAGTGAAGTCAGTGGAGCGCGCGTGAACCGTCACTCTTCAGTGCTGAGTCTGACCGAGGCAAGTTGAACGAGAAGCTCATTTTAGCAGTCAAAAACTGTCCCATAATGTATGATATATCTCCGTGTACATACAGTGGTATTCGCCGTGCTGACTCCATGCCTGAATGGTTTCGGGAGCCCAGATAGACCGATATTTACCAGTTTGCTGCAGTTAAATAGCCGCGATGGCAAAGAGCGTTCGCTGTTTCTCGTTCATCTTTAATATTATGCATTTAATGTACTGATTCCATTTATATTTAGACTTTTCCTTACAAAATATTTGTTTGTAGCAGCAAGAAAACGTATTTGTTGTCTACAACATGGAGTAACATCCGTGAATGTCACTCACAAACATTTCTAGGCAACCAGTGGTGGGAACGCCAACTAGCGACCTCATCGCCAGCCACTGGCGACCTGCAGCGACAAAGTCGCTTGTAGTGTGAATGTGGCTTTAATACGAGCAGCAACTGGCAACCAGTGCAATTTTGTGAGGAGAGGAGTGACGTGTGCTCTCTACGGCTCGTTAAAGACCACTCTAGCTGCAGCATTCTGGATCAGTTGCAAAGGTTTGATAGTGCAAGAAGACCTGCCAAGAGAGCATTGCAATAGTCCAGTCTGGATAGAACAAGCGCTTGGACAAGGAATTGTGTAGCATGCTCTGATAGGAAGGGCCTGATCCTCCTGATGTTTTATATGACAAATCTGCAGGACCGGGCAGTTCTAGCAATGGGGTCTGTGAAGGTCAATTGTTCACGTCACGCCAAGGTTTCTGGCTGACCTTGATGGAGTTATGAATGACGAACCTAGCTGAATGGAGAAGTTATGGTGTAATGTTGGGTTGGCCGGGATTACAAACAGCTCTGTCTTTGCAAGGTTTACTTGATGGTGGTCCTTCATACAGCAAGAAATGTCTGTCAGGCAGGCTGAGATGCGAGCAGCTACAGTTGGATCCTCTGGTTGGAATGAGAGAGTTGTGTGTCGTCAGCATAACAGTGATAGGAAAAACCATGTTGCTGAATGACAGATTTAAGTGATGACATGTAGATGGAGAAGAGAAGTGGTCCTGAGGCACTCCAGTAGCTAGATGTTGCGACTTAAGCCTGATTTATGCTTCTGCGTCGAATCGACGGCATACCCCCGCAGAGCCCTCTGCGTCGCCGCCCCTCTCTGACCCCTCCGCCGTAGCTCGACGTGCACCTCCAAAATATTGTAACTACGCGTCGAGGCGACGCAGACCGCAAGGGCTGTGATTGGTCAGATTCAACGCGATGCAACGCAACCTGACGCAGAACCATAAAACGGCCACGACGCCGTAGGAGTGACGACACAGCTACGCCGTGGACTTGACGCAGAAGCATAATGAGGCCTTTAGACACCTCACCCCTCCACAACACTTTAAAGGACCTATCTGAGAGGCAAGACTTGAACCATTGGAGTGCTGTACTTAAGATGCCCTTCGTCTTTAAGATTGACAGAAGGTTCTGGTTTTTAACTTTGTCAAAGGCAGCAGACATATCCAGGAAGATGAGAACTGAGGATTTGGAAGCTGCTCTTGCCAGTCTCAGAGCTTCAGTGACCGAGAGCTGGGCAGTCTCAGTCGAGTGTCTGCTAGAAACTTTGAAACTAGACTGGTTGTTGTCCTGGTTGTTCTGTTTAAGAAAAGTAGAGATTTGGTTGAAAACAACTCGTTCAAGTGTTTTCGCAATGAATTGAAGAAGGCATACCGGTCTGTAATTTTCCAGATGTGCTGGATTTAGAGTGGGTTTCTTAAGCAGTGGTGTTACTCCTGCTTAAATGCTGTGGGAAAGGTACCAGAGTGAAGAGAGGTGTTGATGATGTGCGTAAGTATGGGTACAACTGAGGAAGAAATGGCTTGAAGTAGAAGAGTGGGAATAGGATCAAGCTGACAGGTAGTAGGTTGATTGGAAAGGATGAGTTTAGAGACTTCTAATAATAATAATAATAATAATAATTCATTACATTTATATAGCGCTTTTCAAGGTACTCAAAGCGCTTTACAAGGAAGGGGGGAATCTCCTCGACCACCACCAATGTGCAGCATCCACCTGGATGATGCGACGGCAGCCATATTGCGCCAGTACGCCCACCACGCACCAGCTTACTGGTAGAGAGGAGACAGAGTGATGAAGCCAATCATTATACGGGGATGATTAGGAGGCCATGATGGACAGAGGCCAATGGGCAGATTTGGCCAGGATGCCGGGGTTACACCCCTACTCTTGCGAAAGACATCCTGGGATTTTTAATGACCACAGAGAGTCAGGACCTCGGTTTAACGTCTCATCCGAAGGACGGGGAAAGGTGATGTTTGTGTTAGCTGTTTAGCTGTTATTTACATCACATCTTCTGTGTACTTATTCATTTATTAATAATGCTTACATTTTTAGGGGATTGTAATAATTTTTTTGCAAACTATTATATCATTTTTTAAAATTATTATAAATGTGCATCAAATGAGAACTTTGATTTATAAATGTATGAGTCAACTGGATGATTCACAGAATGCTATCATTATGCTGTTGTCAAACCGTATGGTGTGGTGCGATACCAGTCACCTATGAAAAAATATTTGTGTAATTGTCTTTTTTAAGTGTTTTGTATTGTATTGTATTTTGCATGGTCTGTTCCTGTTTTTTTTTTAATTCTCTAATAGACCCTGAGTCTGGAAATAAAGTTATTAATGTTTACCCTCATATAACTTGACCACCACATTTGTTTTACAGACATGAATGATCAGCAAATCGTGCAACTTGTTGAGAAGAGGTATGCTATTAATTTTAAGGTGTAAAGACGCAATGCATAAAAGCCAGACTACAATATCCAATTCTCACTAGCTATTAACTACAACTTTTGCCTTAATAAACTCCTAATTACTGCTTATTAATTCTGTAGTTAGTGTCTAAAGTATCCAGATAGAAATTTGTTGCCCATTCTCAATGGGAAAGTGCCTAATCACCACCTAAAACAGTGCTAGGCAACTCTAGCCCTCCGCTTTCCTGAAGAGGAAACTCATCTGCTTGTAGTTTTCTTGTAATTTGTAAGTCCTGGCTTTTTTAGATGTGTTTGATTTGGGTTTGAGCTGAGCCCTGCAGGACAGTGGATCTCGAGGGTCAGAGTTGATGTACAGTAGAACAACCCATTAGCGTGGTGTAAGCGAGCATCAAAGCAGCAACTTTTGCATTTGCGAAATAAATAGCAGGTAGGCTATAGCATTCCATAGCTTAAAGTGTGAAATAGCTTTTTGTGAATGTAAACGTTCTACAAAGTTAGAATGTAAAGTCGAATGTACACAATAAATAAAGTTATTGTCTCCCAAAAGAAAGAATTGACTCTGAACCACCTAAACAAGACCTCTTTAATTCGAATTCCACTGTGCTACGGTTCTACATCTCTAGAAAATACATTTGCATAATGTCTCCCTATGCATGTTGTCTGCCTGTGAAGAACTTGACCCGCTCTCAAACATATCATTTTACTTACGACTGCTTCTCAACACGGGATTCGCAAAACGCTTGGTCTTGAAAGATGAGTCAGTACCCTGTTGATGTATATATTTTCTACCGGGTGTTCAAAATACGTCGTTTTGTGTTTTATATAGGTCTCCGGCTAACTGGCTAACTCACGTCATCACTGTCTTCCTGAAATAGTTCTGCAAATCAGCTGTGGGCCACTATTACCTAAAACAGTGTCTATTAATGCAGATTGTCTATATCTTATTTCTTTGAGTAAAGATAAAGGATGGAGCAAGGTTTGTTTTGCAAACTTTAACGTTACATCAGTCATTCACATTAGTGCTCGACTAATGTATGCACTGCTATTGATACAGTTCCCACATGTTCACCGCAATAAATTAGAAATTAGTTTGCTGATGGACATAAACTTGTTAATGCTGATGGTGAGAAATTACAGTTGCAACATCTCAATGTACCTCAAAATGAGTCGTCCTTGCGAAGGAGGTTCGGGTTGAATAACTAGTTATTCCAGTGTTTTATAATCGAACTCAAATTTATATGGTAAAAATCGACGTTGTCATTAAAGTGTTTACAATAGCTGTAATTCAGTTATGGTAATGGACATTTAGCTTCCAACAAGTGCTGTAAGCGGTTGACCAATCGTAACAGACTGGGCCGTCTGTCCAATCAGAGCAGAGCAGGCTCTCGAAAACGAGGGATTTAGAGAGACTGGTTCATCAGACGAGCTCTTTGAAAATCATTGAAAAATATGGTGATGAGCAATGTATATTATGAGAAAATTCAAGTGTTTTTTGACCTTTGATGGATGTAAACCTGTTGTAGGAAACCTCCCAAACAAAATTATGAACCTTTAAAAATAACATGAGGGGCACTTTATACAGTATAAGACTGTATTCTGTATAATACACTTTACACTTTATTCGCTGTAATACAGAATGGTGCTAGTTATGCGGAGGTCATGGATTTGATTCTCCAGGAATACATGAACTAAATGAGTATATTTTGAGTTCAATGTGAATTGTTTTGGATAAAACTGTTTGATACATATGTAAATGCAAAGAAAGAAAGAAAGAAAAAAAGTAACAGCAAATGTTCAAATCAATTTTCTCTCTCTCTCGATGCTTGCCTGCCCCTCTTTAATATTTGAACTCCTCTTTCAATGTCTCATTTTGAATCTGCACAGGAGAATGTAAGCTGTCAGTATGTTTCATTTAACATCATAATTCTTCATGAAACTACACCTTCAGGTCATGCAGGTTTGAAGAACAAGGCCTGATATTGTGTAGTCCTGACAGCCTTTGCCAAAAAATATCATATGTTTTTCTTTTTTTTTTTTGTTTTTCACTCCCCTGCACGGATGAGAAGAATCGGCTCTATGTGAATATGAGTCACGTGTTTATGTTAACCTAGCAGTAACTGGAGCAAGGGCATAGCAGAACAGAGAGGAGTGTAGAGAGAGTGAGAGGGGAGGTAAGATGAAGAAAAGCAAGTGTTATGGTGATGGAATGGGACGAGAATGAAGAATGTGGTTTTTGAGCGACAGATGATTAAAACATTGGAGTGGGATGACTTCCTTAAGCTCCAAGCACAACATGCGGAGGGGTGGGAACAATGCTGAGGTCTGGAGAAAGACAGTTTCTCCGATTGCCACCCTGGCAGGTGGGAAATAGCATCTCACTGTAAACCTCTTAGTCTTAACATCTGTCTCATTTGTCAGATAAGTTATGTTAACATTTTTATTAGAGAGTATAATGCCTTTACATGTTCATTTGTCTTTTTTTCTTATTGCATTTCAGCCAATGACTTTTCGCCAACTATTGTTGATTTTAGTTGCATATTTTTTCAAATCATTTTATTTTTCTATATTTTATATTTCTATACTTCAGATGCAGATTATGTGCATGCCACATAAAGCTAAATTATGTTATCTATATTATCTGTTGTGTAAAGATGGATTTTATTGGTTAGGGATCAGTGAAGAGATAAGCTATAATGAGATGTATAGCTGAATTATTAAGTGAATTATTTATTTTTAAGGTATTTTTTTATTTTACTTTGAACATTTAAATTAGTTATTTAAAGTCTTTTTTTTTTTTTTTTGCATAAGATTCACATTTTCTAGTCCACCCCGGAAAAGGTTTAATATTAAAGGGACACTCCACCCATTTGCATTAAGCTTTCCATTGTTAGAACCCCAGTCATGAATGGTCGTGCAACACTCTCTCATTTTCCCCTGAGACGAGAGAAATCCGCTATTTACCTTTTTCACTTCCTCCTACAATGACGCAAAAATCTTAATTTTACGTCATTGTAGGAGGAAGTGTAAAAGGGGGGGATTTCTGTAAAGACTACAAGCACTAGTTCCCACCCTTTCAAAACCGCCTATAGGGGGTTGGACCTAATGCGCTAACAGACCTATCACAGATCAGTGCCAGTGTGTTTGATTTCACCGGCAGAAACTTTTTGAAAATATGGACGAAGGTCGAGCAAAACATACAAGATATTTAGTTTGTAAACAGACAAATCATAGGAGATGTGTTGCTTTACAGCAGACGACTATGTCAGTGTGTGTTCTCAGTAGCCACTAGCTGCTAATAGAGTCGAGTCAGAAAGAACCTTACCTCCAGGCAAATGCGTTTAGCGCTGCTGCTAGCACTGCTAGTTCCAGACGTTCCTGGCTGTTCGTCGTCATCATCTGGCAAGGTAAATATCGACGGAATTGCGGTTTTCACAAGCGCGGGTCTCTTCAATCCTAAGGGGTTGGGTTCGAAATCTTCTGGATTGAAATGTAGACTGCACACCGTCAGATGTTTTAGTGCTTTAATGGCTGTGTCCTCTCCGAACTTCGGGTTATTGATAGCCCGTAGCCACTTTTTGCACAAGTCCAAATCTTTGGGCATAGCTGCCAACTTTTGAGTATAGCTTGGAGTGATGATGAACAGGATGCTATCTGCACGGTCTCTCTGCCGCGCGCGCGCGCTACGCGGTTTGGAGCACAGTCTGTCTCGCATGCACACTCGCTCTCGATAACGGGAGATTTTAACTAATTTGCGGTATAACTAGTCGATCATGAGTGGCTCAACAGGTAGATCTATAGATAAACTCATCTTTCAGGCATTTGACCGACCGGTTTGACACCTACAAAAGTGCATGAGAAATCGGGGGTGTGGCGTGTGAGTGTGTGAAACCAATCTTTAGGTAATCTATGAATACTTACTCCGTGTATTTTCCTTGTGCTGGCTGAACATGCCGGTACTATGCAAGTGCACACCATTTCGACACAAAAACGAGGAGTAATTCAATAATTAGGTCGCAAAGTAACTCTTCACTAGAAATTGTGTGAAATGATTTCCAGGTGGTAGCGTAGAGTGCAGCTCAACTCTAGTCTATATTGATGGGCGGAGTAGTGGGAGTGGCCTGCGGAGCTGAGCATTGCAATGCACTATGGGGATTGTTGTCTACTATCCATAAGCACTAAAAAGTCATTTTCTGCCTTTTATCGGCCAAGAAGGACCCAAATTAGAAATTTATGCTACTATTCTATATATGACCCACTTTCAATACATATTCATGTCTCCACCAGTGGAATTACCCTTTAAGAATAGGCCTTTTCTGAATGCAATATTTTTAGTTGCAGTTTTTTAAATTCCACATTCCAACTATGAAGGTTACAGGGAAGTATGAAATATTGCTCTCTACTTGCTGCCCATCGACCCTGACTAGCGAATAACAAGTTCTTCCCGCCAACACAGTCAAGGAACTTGGCACGTATCAGGCAGTATGTCACGGTCTGTCTGCATATACCCCACCACAGTCTTATGAACTCAAGCCAGTGAGATGACACCTGATTCCTGTTGCCATCCACACCGTATTAATAGGACTTGTTAGGTGTCCGTGACATGCTGGAAACCCAAGCGGGGGGAGGCTGGCACACGGCATGAGTTAGGCTGTCCAATTTATTTTAATCTACCGGTCAAATATACTCATCAAAAACCTTACCGTACCTCCCATTTAACTAATGCCAACAGCTACATTGCTTTTTCGTTTGTGCTTTGAGGTAGGTCTAGTAATGACTTTTTTAAGCATGGCTTATTTGTCCAAATATTTTATCGGGCCCACTGTAAGGCTATACGTCCCTCATACGTCCCATGAGGATATATACTCCTAAAATCTAAATTATAACAAAATGAGATGCACAGAACCTGACCTGCACTGCCTTTCATAACCCTGTGCTCCATTGACTGCTGGGCCATAGCGTTGTTTTCCATCATTCAACAGTGAGTGTGCGTGTGAATATTCTATTTAAGTACTTTTTTGTAAATGTCATTTTTATGGCACTTCCAGTTGAGACTTTAATGCTGCAAATTGTGCACAACAGATTCATCATTTTTTTATTAAGTATTCGCTTTCATTGGCATCGTGTATTGTTCTCATAATTTTGGACAGGATTAGACAGGAATGGCTAGTCCTGCTGTCTGCCAGAAAGACTGAGCTCAAACAAGAGACGTGTGAAGACATAAGGCCTTTCCTGCCTCAGGATGATGGTTAGAATAGGAATATTCGTAATCATACTGAACTCAAACACAAACAGAATGAGATCACTGACGTCTGGGTCATTCTGATTCAGATTTATTCAGGATAAAGAATGGTTCTATTTAAGAATTATTCGATATTATAATAGTGGCCTTGCTCTGATTCTCTGATTCTAAATATCTAAATTATACGGATATTAAAGCAATCTTTGTTATCAGTATGACATCTTTGCTTGAGCATCTTTTACACCAGGCTAGTATGTAACCCCTACTTTGTGGATTTTGAATTTCTACAAAAAATTAATTGTATCTTTGTACACACTTATAACTGTATGTGAGTTAGTGTCAATGTGTTTATTGTTTAGTCTATATCTATTGATTTATTCAAACATATTTTACAAATTCAGTTTATTCATATTCAGCTAATACACATACTATTAATGCAATTTGGGACTTGAATAGACCTCTTCAATTATTGTCTGTTTTATGCATGGTTTTCTCTTTTTAATTGAATGTTTTTTTTTTTGTTTTTTTTTTTAAATAAGGGGCATACAAAATGTCAAAGGAATACAACTGTCCTTGATATCATAATGCAGAAAAATGACTCCTTGAAAGAATGAAATTCAAGAGAACCATATTTGGAAATTTGGTATAATCTTTTACAAAAATAACAAAACAAAACAAAAAGTTTAAAATATTCTTAAATACTTAAAGTATTAAAGTATGGAAAGTATTCTTAAATCATACCATAGAGGACCCTTGCAATTTGCAAATCTTAGTGACTGTCAGAAAATATTATTTAAAATATCAGAAAATTTGAACTTTTTATGACAGAGCAAGATTACTTCAGATGTAGTGCAATTCACTCACACACACACAAAAAAAAAAATCTAAATTAATGATTTATGATATCAGTGTAAAATAAAAATTTCATTTCACATTTGAAAAGCTTTTTTTTAAATTATGATTAAGATGTCACATTCAAGCTGCAAGCATAATGTTATTTATTTTTATTTATTTAAAAAGATTCAACAACTGAAACATAAAGTGAACAAGTTTCACAGATATTTGTCAAACAGAAATGGAATAATGAGTCCCTAACAAAGGGAATGGGTCAGTATCTGGTGTGACCAGGAGCAGCTTTAAGTACAGTGCTTCTCATCTTGGTGGACTGCAGCAGATTTGCTGGTTCTTGCTGTGAGATGTTACTCTTCCACCAAGGCATGTGCAAGTTCTCGAACACGTCTGTTGGGACATGTGGTTACACATGGTTTGGCACTGTGAGGACAATCAGCTGTCCTTCCTGTCTCCCTGTAGCACTGTCTAAAGTGTCTTACATGTTAAAAACTGTTAGTGTCTGTAGGACTGTTCCACATGTGCATGTGCAATAATTGTTCATGGTTCATTGAACAAGCATTGTTGAAAAACATTGAAACCCTTTCCAATAAAGATCTGCAAAGCTTGGATTTCTACCAATTTTCACCAAAATTTTACTCTGCTGATATAGTGATGCATTTCTGTTTCGTTATGATTTTCAACTTTCCAATTACTTTTGGAGTCACCATAAAGTTTGGTGCACTTCTTCTCCCTTTCCTCGTGGCTGTGACATTATATTTGTCCTAATTAGGCTTCTAAGATGCATTTATAAAATCAGCTAAGTAGCATATTAGTGGTTCACAGGAAAGCTCTTCCCAGCTTTAATGGCTACATTTGTAACTGACTGATTGCCCTTGTAGATGTGATTGCGCTGCTTTTATTTTTTGCACCATTCAATGAGCATGAAGAATAGGCTCTTTCATGGCAGACTTGTGGTCATGGACATGGAAAGCAGCGCTTAAACAGCTCTCAGCCAAAACAAAATCTACCGCCAAAAGGAATCCCATTTCATTTATACGAGCAGGAAATTGACCCGTCAGAGTACGAGAAAACCAGGGAACCGATACGCTGTATTGCAGGAACATGTCCAGTGCGTCTGCATCCTGAGTGCCAGGCTAAGAGCTGAGATTAGGGATAACAAATGCCCACACTAAGACTCTAGAGGCACTCTTCTTCTCTTCTGTTTAGCATGAGAATGGAGGAGAGATGGGCCATGTATCGCAGGTGGTGCTTTCCCTACCCTATGCCCCAGACTGAAAATGCATGAGCAGACACTAATGGTGAAGTGAGAGCCTCCTGGGCCTCATATGGACCGGAGGATGAATCAGTGGAATTGTGTTTGGAAGTAGAAAGTGATTCATTTGGGAATGGCATTGGTGTCACAACACAAACAACAGAAAAGAAAACAGGGTTTTAAAGGCATCAGGAAATCTGAGATTTATTTATTTATTTGTCATTTTTGTTATACTTTGTTGAGATAAGATTCAAAGATACAGCATTTAATGAACACCTTGCAAAATAATACTTAATGAAAACATATAGGAATAATATTGGATTGCTATAGCCTTGTTTTAAACATATGTGTATGAATGCATTTATAGGCTACATTGAACTATTTTTCAATATCAAGGTTTTAGGTTAACATGTATCAGTATAGTGCATTTTTAGATGATGTGACTTGAAATGGTGAGTCTTTTATATTGTAGCCTAATATGATGGTAATATGACAAGCATTTATTTGTTTATATTATTAATATGTGTTTCTATGACCTCATGGCTAATTTATATAGTCATACCACATGACAATTTTTAAGTGAACTGCAAAAAAAAAAAACAGTAAATTGTAGCTATTCACTATACCAGTCAAAAGTTTTAAATAAGATTTTTTATGTTTTTAAAAGAAGTCTCTTCTATTTTAAAATATTTTCAAATGTAATTGATTCATGTGCATCATTACTCCAGTCTTCAGTGTCACATGATCCTTCAGAAGTTATTCTAATATGTGGATTTTATGCTCTAAAACCATCCGTTATTATTATCAATGTTGAAAACAGTTTGTACAATTTATTTTCAGGATTCTTTGATGAATAGACAGTTCAAAAGAACAGCATTTATTTGAAATAGAATATGCTGTAACATTATAAATGTCTTTACTGTAACTTTTGATCAATTTAATTAATCCTTGATGTATAAAAGTATTGATTTATTTTATTTACCCCCCCCCCCATTAGTGTTTAATGTTACAAAAGCTTTGTATTTCAGATAAATGCTTTTCTTTTGAACTTTCTATTAATCAAAGAATCCTGAAATAAAAATGTAAATAACTGTTTTCAACATTGATAATAATGATACATATTTCTTAAGCATAAATCATCATAATAGAATGATTTCTGAAGAATCACGTGCCACTGAAGACTGGAGGCCTAACGATGCTGAAAATTCAGCTTTGTTCACAGCAATAAATTACACTTTAGCAAAAAACTGCACTTTACTATTATTCCCATAGAAAACAGCTGTTTTATATATTAATAATATTTCACAATATTACTGTTTTTTGTATTTTTAATAAAATAAATGCAGACTTGGTGAGCAGAAGAGACTTCTTTTAAAAAAACATTAAAAAAAATCTTACCGATCCAAAACATTTACTGCAGTGTATAGCAAGCCTACTAGTTTTGCTGTAACTTCTGCTTCTAACAGAACCGATGCTTCTCATTCATTTCAACACATCTGTCATTAAACAAACGCAGTCCTGTTCTAGTACAAGCAGGTTGTGATCCTCGCTGTGACTGGGAAGACTGTATTTTTATAGTAGGCTATCGTGGGAGAGGAGGAGTGTTAGGAGGAGCTTGTCCGACCAACAGCCCGTTTTTAAGTGCACAGCGAGGAGTGAATGAGAAGCGCAGTGTTTTTAAGCGTGTGGAGCCGCATAACATCGGAAGTTTTCACAGATGGACACTTTCAACCCGTCCTGTTGCTTACTGAAAGTTCTTTCTCGTGGATGTGAACGGGAACGGAGAGTTGAGCGAAACTCTTTTGAAAGAGCGTGTTGTCAAGTGCTTTAAAGTTTTAAATAGCCTACTGTACCGGTGCACGAGATGTTCGTTTTGACATCCAGTATTGATTTTTCCGATTAATCACGCGGACTGACGGTGTTTCCAAATACTTCCTGAAACTTCAGACGTTTTGGATATATTTAAAACTGAATCAAGGATTTGTTTTAATACAATATCACTTGAGGCATGACAATGAAGATATCCAAAATTAACTTATTTTTTTCTTCAAAATTAATGAACATTTAATGTCAATTACTGTATGGTGGACCATGAATCGACTTTTTCCTCTTCAAAGTACAACAAAGATTTCTCATTTCTGTTACAAGCAAAACAAGACAAATATAATCTGCATGGCATTGGATGTACTAATCATTTTAAGACTTTCTTGAGGTCATCAAAATGGCCCATTGCATGAAGATTGTTATTCTACTTTTTCAGTTCTTGAATACTGGATCTTCACTGGAGATCGGAGCATATGATTTGGAGCGTGGCCGCCCGGAAAAATGTGAACCCATCACCATTCCTATGTGCCAGGGAATCGGCTACAACATGACACGGATGCCCAACTTCATGAATTATGAAAGCCAAGAGGAAGCTAGTATTAAACTAAATGAATTTGCTCCTTTGGTGAAGTACGGATGTGATGTCCACCTGCAATTTTTCCTGTGCTCTCTTTATGTGCCGATGTGCGCTGATCAAGTGTCCACCACTATCCCGGCATGCCGTCCTATGTGCGAACAGGCAAGACAGAGGTGTTCACCTATAATGGAACAATTCAGTTTCGGCTGGCCAGATTCATTGGATTGCTCAAAGCTACCGACTAACAACGACCCAAACGCATTGTGCATTGAAGCTCCCGAAAATGATACTCAACCTGACACTAAAAAAGGCGAGGGAATGCTGCCGGTACCTCCAAGGTCCAGGACACCTGCAGCTGGGAGTGGACGTATCTCAAGTGGCTCGCGGTCCTGTGACAACCCCGAAAAGTTCCAGTACGTGGACAAAAGCGAGTCATGTGCGCCTCGTTGCACTCCTACGGTGGATGTCTACTGGTCAAGGCAAGATAAGGACTTTGCGTTCATTTGGATGGTCGTGTGGTCAACGCTTTGCTTTGTTTCTACAGCATTCACAGTTCTAACCTTCCTCCTCGACCCCCAACGCTTCCAGTACCCTGAGCGGCCCATCATCTTCCTCTCTATGTGTTACAACGTCTACTCGGTGGCCTTCATTATCCGCTCGGTGGCTGGGGCTGAGAATATCGCCTGCGATCGGGAAAACGGAGAGCTCTACATTATCCGGGAGGGTTTGGAGAGCACTGGCTGCACCATAGTCTTCCTCATCCTCTACTACTTTGGCATGGCCAGCTCCATCTGGTGGGTCATCCTCACCCTCACCTGGTTTCTCGCAGCGGGGCGAAAATGGGGCCACGAGGCTATTGAGGCGCACAGTAGCTACTTTCATATGGCCGCCTGGGGTATTCCTGCAGTGAAGACCATAGTCATCCTCACCATGAGGAAGGTGGCTGGGGACGAGTTGACGGGATTGTGTTACGTGGGAAGCATGGACAGCAATGCTCTCACTGGCTTTGTGTTGATCCCTCTTTCCTGTTATCTCATTGTTGGGACCTCTTTCATCCTTACGGGGTTTGTAGCCCTCTTCCACATCCGCAAAATCATGAAAACCGGCGGCACAAACACAGAAAAACTGGAAAAGCTAATGGTTAAGATCGGAGTCTTTTCCATTCTCTACACCGTGCCTGCTACTATTGTCATCATATGCTATTTCTATGAAAGACTCAATATGGAATACTGGAAGTTCAAAGCTCTGGAAAACAAGTGTGTGTCCTTTCCTGGTCGAAGGAGCGAGGATTGCTCTTTGGACTCGTCGGTTCCTACAGTGGCTGTGTTCATGCTGAAAATTTTCATGTCATTAGTGGTAGGCATCACCAGTGGGGTTTGGGTATGGAGCTCAAAGACACTTCAGACCTGGCAGGGGTTGTGCAACAGGAGGTTGGCCGTGAGGACGAGCCGCAAGCATTGCTCCAGTGTCAGCTGCAGCAGCTCCCACTGCCATTATAAAGCACCGGCTGTGACACTTCACATGACCAAAACAGACGTGTACACAGACAGTCTCACACACGTTTGAGACTGAAGGCCTCTGCTTTGGAGCCGTGCCGACTTTACAAGGCTTGTATCTTGATGAGATGCTCAGGTTGGACTACAGATCATGGTAAATGTCACAAGTCCTGTCAAAGGTGGCATTTATAAGCCTTTCCTTGAAATAGCAGACACAAAGTAGAGGTCACTTCAGTAAAGAGAAGGTTTGTTGCATGGAATGAATGCAGGCATGGCAGAACACTTTATTTATTGTGGCTATTTAAGTATTGCTGTATAGTTTTGTACTTTGCTATACTGTATATAAGGAAGAGTTTTAAATAATTTGGCAGTATATATTTCTTTATAAGAGGAGCAATAAAACATTTATTATGATGTCTTTTCTCTCTATTTGTTTTTAATCACCACAGTTTTGTCATAAACAAGGATATATATTGCTTTTTAGGGTTACATGTAAAATTTTGTATGTGTAGGCTACATGTAAAACTTTCTTTCTCTCTGAATTATGATGTTCTTTAGCACTTTTGATTAAAATGGGTTAAGAAATAGTGAAAACCACGTAACTAAAAAAGTCAATATTCCTTAAGGATTGGTAGAAATAATTTCCTATACTGCAGTCAGTTAAATTTAACTGATTAAGGATATAAAAATACAATTTTCACCACTTTTCTGTTAACACACCTGTCTAGTGCCAAGTGGAAATTTGGTGAATATGTTACAACTAGATCCATTTATATTATCAAATCACCTTACAAAATCATACACATATTACCAAGCCAACTTGACTGCAGTCAATAAAAGACCTATAATAAGACACCGAGAATGTATGATGCTATGAATTTATGCAGAACTAAACTTCCTTTAACCTAATTTCTTTAACATTTGTGACATTCATTGTTTTGTTTCCGCATCCAGAATTCTGTTGTCAAGAGATCGTATAGGCTGATAAAGAGGAGATATGTTTAGTGTAGTTCCGTGCATAACTCGCATCAGTTTAACCTTTTTTACAGTGTTTTCATATCTCATATTTGTGGACAAGATAGGTGTTTGTGATGTTCATTTATGATTCACCTTAAATTATGAGCAACAGCCTACTATGAGTGTGAGATGAAAAATGGAATTGTTTTAGGAATTGCTTTTATTTCTAATCCAAACAGTTAAAAAGTAAACTGCAACAGCTGATATTTTTTAAAAAGTATTTTGATATAGAACTTTGTATTTTATAAAATACACTTCTTAAATGAACTGTTTTATCCTTTTTTTTTTTTTTTAATTGAATTATTATTATTTTTTTTTTTATTGATTTCTCCTCTGCACTATTCCTGTGCCTGTGCAGATATTGTCCAATGTTTTGGCAGGTCTCAGGCTTTGGAGCTTAAACTGCTGTTACATTTGGTCGTAAAAAAAGGCATGTTTGTCTTGGGGCTCATAGCCTAAACTTCACAGTGCATTACCCACATGTAGCAGTCTGTATAAAGTTCAATTAACGCATGGCTGTTTTCAGTTTTCAAGTTTACAGTGCAGTAGCATATGTAAACATTAGTGTTCTAAGTCAAGAACACACCACACTGCATCAGCCAGCAGACTAGGACACATTTGATGAAATGTTAATATACTGGAATATGAATGTTTAGCTCTTATTAAATACTATCAAGACTTTACTCATATAGTAACATGTACGGTTAAAGTTGCAGTTGTTAAAATAAAGATAACCATAATTCTTGACTATGGATTTGTCACCATTGAACAAGATTGTGGAGAACATTAAGCTTCTTTGGCAGTCAGGGTTATTTTTTACATTTATTAATTTAGCAGACACTTATACAATGTGAGGACACATTTGACAAACGAGGAGCATCACAAGCAATTTGTTTGAGCCAACAATATTTGTAGTACACAATTCCAGGTCTACAGTCTAAAATGAGCACAAATGGGTGTCAGAATTACATTGATGATGGATTTTAAATTCTTGTTCAATGTGAATTGAATTTTAATTATTTGAATAATAAGCGGTTGTTAGTATTATCCAGTATTTCATTTTTTTTTCACTAGGGGTGAATTCAGGGTGATTGGGACACTTTTTGTCATTAAGATGACTTTTAAAAAAGTGTCCCAAAACTATACATTATCCATAAACATGTTTTAATGGACAGAAAATAAGCATAATTTCCACAGAAGTTTTCAAAAGCTTGGGGTCTGTTAGATGTTTTTTCAAAAAAGTTTCATATGCTCACCAAGGCTACATTTATTTGATCAAAAATACAGTAAAAACACTAATATTATAATTATTTTTCCATTGTAACATACTTTTCCTGTAAAGCCATTACTCCAGACTTTATGTTGCATAATCTTTCAGATATCTGATCTGATATCTGATAAATCTTTATAAAGTCCCTCTGTAGTCAACAATTGTATCCCTTAAAACTCATCTTTGATCACCAAAATTATTTTCCTTGAAAAAAATGTCTTCATGCCTTAAAATAGCTCGAATGGAACTCTGAACCATTGCCTACGTGGTTCTATGAATATGCAAATTAGCCCCGCCTCCACTCACTCACACCAGCTCAGAGATCCACTTGTTGACGATCAAACCGCGTTTTTGAGACTGTCTTTGGTTCACTGTAGTTTTAAAGAGAAAATACTCAGCAATGGTGTTGACTTGTGAATTTGTACGTTTTTTTCTTAAAAACAACACATAGAAATACAGCACATGTAAACAACATTAAAAATGTAACTTTAAGAAATTTCTTCAGCCAGTCTTATGCAGTGTTAGAATTACTATTTTGCCATTTTCACTGATAATCAATTCGACCTCACTGTTTCTAAATGTTTTGAGCCTTAGGTGTAAGTTAAATTAAATAGTGTGCGATCACAGTAGAAATGAACCAATATTACAGTTAATGTTCTCAATTCCCTGTCACGCCACCATGGAACCGCTGCTCAGAAACACACAAAAGCCAGATTTGTTATGTAGATTCTGCCAAGATCAACTCCGTGTACATGAATGCTCTTAGGTGAAGCAGTTGTACAACACTGCCACATTTGTGCAGAAAAAAGCTTTCCGTTTATACAGCAACAGGGTTCATTATTTTGCCCATCAAACCTGGGAAATAAAGGCACCATTGTACACCTTGATGTTTTAGGTTTTTAGTTCTATTTTAGGCAAAGCACAGTCAAAAGAAACCCTTTTTGCCATTTGAGTCCATTATCAAGTGAATGTTAATGGGCTTGTAAGTGAGCTTAAGAATGGACAAGATAGAATAGCATTGTAATAGTCTGCTAGTTTGGGGGAGAAACCATGTGTCTGGTAAAGGGAGGATCGTTAAAGCATCAGGGACTTTCCCTCCTCTTAAAGAAGCCAGAGGAATCGAGAGCAAGAATAAAGGAGTGGTGCTCATTACTCTCTACCCCATGGGTAGTATCCCGTTCCTCATCATTTGATGTGGAAATGAGGCTATGGTAAAAGACCACTGAGAAGCTGTTGTCACCAAAAGGACTTTTCACCAAAATGCTTGAGCCGTGAGTGTTATCCACACAGCCACGTCCCACCTGCCCAACGGATCTGGCTTTCACTTGTGTTAAACACACACATACACACTCGTTTTAATATTTGTTTTTGATAAACAGTTGACATTGGACTTGAAACCATCAAATTTGCCAGGGTTTTCATATTTGCAGGGCTGCTAATGGGCGATATTCCTTGTGAAAAATAAATAATTCAGCATACTTCAAAAAGAGTATAATTATAGAAATAAAACACTTTAAAAGAATATACTCAAGTGTGATTTAAAGGTAATATTTTTGGAAACTGTATTGTGTGTTATTTGCAATTAAATTAAACTGCATTATAGTTTACATTTATATTAAATGCATTTAGTTGAACTTAAGAGTGCTTTTACTAAAGTAGGACTTAAGTACATCTTTCCAAAGTAATTTCATAATTATATCTATTATTTGGTCAAAGTGTACTGCAGAATGTACCGACAGGCAACTAAAATATACATCAATGAACTGAAACCTTTAAGTTATGTATTTACATATATTTGTTATTACACATTTGTAGTGATGAATTTGCTATTTAGTACATTTAAAATGTATTAACTATATTTGAACTATATTGTAATGTGGTGCGGTTGAAGCACGGGATGGATGCTGGATCCAAACGCAGTGTACACGCTTTATTTAAACAAACTTCAAACTAAGGCCTTGTCCACACGGACACGGGTATTTTTATAACCGGAGTTTTTCCTTCCTGCGTTTTTAAAAAAAACTCCGTCCACATGAAAACGCAAAAACACGCTATCAAGCGCTGTCAAGAACATGCAACACCAGCAGGCGGCGATATAACCCTAACCGTAAAGCCACGTTGGCCAATCAGAAGCCGTCAGCGGCGCAAAAACTACTGTCTACACGACAACACTGCAACCGACGTTTCAGAAAATACTCACCCTGGCAGGGGTTTTCAAAAATGTTCGGTTTCAGTGACCTGATACTGCGTTTCCGTGTGGACGAACGGCCGAACCGCGTAAGAAATGTCACGGTTATAAAAAATACCCGTGTCCGTGTGGACAAGGCCTAAGACAGAGACTCAGACTAGGATCCAGGACTCAGGAACAGGATTCTAAGACAGGAACGACCAACATTCACGTTAATCATGAAACATACAACAACTCACCAAGACAGGGCAGAAACACAGGGCTTAAATAATCATAGACAAACGAGCTAACAAGATGACAAGGGGGCGTGGGGAAATCAGAAACACCTGGGATGACTAATACACAAGTCAAGTCAAGTCAAGTCACCTTTATTTATATAGCGCTTTTTACAATACAAATTGTTTCAAAGCAGCTTTACAGAGATAACAGGAAAACAATGTTGTAATAGTATTGTTAAATTCAAAATTAAATGTTAAATGTCCCCAACTAAGCAAGCCAAAAGCCAATGGCGACAAAGGCGAAGAGAGGCGAAAAAGGCAACAGTGGCAAGGAACCAAAACTCCATCAGGTGACAGAATGGAGAAATTTTTTTGGGGAGAACCCAGGCTCAGTCAGGGGGCCAGTCCTCCTTTGGCCAACGAACGAACAGTGTATGATTATGAGTTAGGCAGCATAATGTCAGGAGTCAGATGTGATCAGAACTTTCATGATATTTATCCAGTTCATCTGGTTGGAGGTTGGGTCATCCGGCCGGTGAGAAGATGAGTGTGTTGAGGTGTCCATGGGCCTTCACAGTGTTGATGGGGCTGGCTCATCAGGGAAGCGTTGTCGTCGTGTCCATGTGATGGTCCTTCCTCAGATCTGGATATGGCCTGGATCCGGCGGTTTACGGTAAACCTCGGGATAAACAGAGAGACTAATATTAGCGTTGCCAAGCTCTGTTTGTTTGAACCGCGAGATGCGTCCAAGCTTACGCTACTCCTACATCCTACGTCATACATCGTCAAGTGTTACTCTTTTGGAGTAAGTCGACATGTGTATGGCCGTCTGCTAGAAGCTAGTTAATTTAGTCGATAAAGTTTTAAAACAACTAAAGTTGCCGAAATGTATAGTTGTCATTTTCCTTTTATAAGTATTTTTCTAGAGGTTATCCATGTTTTATGTCTCAATGACATTCAAGGAAACAACCAAATAAAGGATAAAAAAAATATAAAAAAAAGGTATCCACTTCCTTCCTGTCACATGAGGCTGTCTACTTCTTACCCCTACTTCCAGGAAGCATGGCTAAGGCAAACCCTCCCAAAGAAAGGTCATTTTCATATTACTAATAAGAATTTTGGTTGACATATATATATTTATATAATCATGAAGGTCTCTAGAATCATCCAAACAAAACAAATCTTACAAGAGATCTGTAGTTTTTTGTATACTTAGTCAAAAGTCCAAGTGGCAACTATAGTTGCCGGTGGGCAAATATCTTGTAAGTACATATATCATGGGAAAATGGGGTAAAATGTGTTAATAGGTTAATAAATCAAGGTTATTGAACTTGTTTAGTGCATAAACTTTACCCTTTAAATGACATCTCTGTCTCATGCCCTGTTATTTATTTATTTATATTTGTGCCTTTTTTTTTTTTTTTAACCATTCACCTTATAAAAGACCCAAATTTCTAAATTTCATTCATGGGGTTAAAATGGATAATTTGACATGGTTTAGTGTAAGATTTTTGCCCATCTTTTGGAAAATGCCATTTTAAAAGTACATAAAATATTACTTTAACCAGTAGATACCAGTAAAAGTACTACAGTGCAGTTGTACTACTGTACAACAGTTTTACAGTTAGATTCATATCTACAAATTATGAAATCATAATTATAACAATAAAAGTTACTTTTTGTCAAAGTTTAGTTTTTCAATAATGTTACATTATGATTAGAATCAAACCTGATCAGGATGTTACAAAGAGAAAAGTTGGAGTCTTTACAGTTCATCATTTATTTCAAACATCTGTTTTTCATATAATTAAAAAACTTTGTGAAGTGTGCAAGTTCATTTCTGTCTATGTGTGTTCTGTGTGCATTCTGTCCATTGTCTATTTTGTCCATTGACAAAAATCATCTGATTCTAATCATAATATAAAATTATTGAAAAAAAGTTTTTTTCCCCCAGAAAAACAATGCTTAAACTTTGACCAAAAGTAACTTTTATTGTTATAATTATAATTTCATAATATGTAGATATGAATACAACTGGAAAAACCTGTGAAAAGATGTCTTTTATTTAGTCAAATAGCAAATAGCAAATAGTTGAGCTCTGCAGCTGTCTACTGTTTAAAGTGATCATTTTGTTACTTTTAAAACTGCATTTTCCTAAAGATGGGCAAAAATCTTACATTATAAGCTTTTTTGGGTTCGACTTCGACTTTTATACACAATAAATGTGTTTATGAATAAAGATTGATCTGTTGAAAACAGTTATTTTGAGATAGATGTTCTCCTCCTATTCATATTTGACATTGAGGGGTGCATACAACATATTTGCCCACCGGCAACTATAGTTGCCGCACATTCAAATACGAATTTCAAGAAAAAAAAGAAAAACCTGGGGAAAATAAATGCAGAACATGTTCACACAGGACACTATTAACACTACTATATGCTTGAAACCATTCAGAAAAATTTGGGCACAAATGGGTTAAATATGGACATTTAAATAAGAACACAACGCTTCGCTTCAGAAGGACTTTATTAAACCCTCGGAGCCGTTTGGGACACTTTCACTCCCATTATAAAGCTCCCATTTTTTTAATATAACTCTGATTGTATTCGTCTGAAAAGAAGAATGTCATATACACATAGGATGGCTTCAGGGTGAGTAAATCATGGGCTAATTTTCATTAGGGAACTATCCCTTTAAAGCAGTTTGAATGTAACTCTACACCCTAATTGCCTCATTTGGTATACTTGGTTCTATGAATATACAAATTAGCCCACTCGTTGACAATCACACGTTGTCGTGATTGGTTACAACATATCGTCAGAAACACCAGCGATTTCAAACCGCGTTTTTGGGACCGTCTTTGGTTCACTGCAGTTTTAAAGAGAAAATACTCAGCAATGGTGTTGACTTATGAATTTGCACATGGTTTGTCTTAAAGCATATTAAAAACATTTGTTTTAACATCACTTTAAGTGTGCTAAAAAAACAGTCATTAAAGTGTACTCTCTTTAAGTAACTCTTTTGGCCTTTCATTTCATTAATATTATATTATCTGAAAGTATAATTTTTTCATTAGAATTTTGAAGTAAGTGCATCCATTACAATTGCACTTGTTTTTCTCAAGGTATGCGTTTCTGAGAATTGTACAATGATTTACATTTGGTTAATTATATTAGAAGGAGCAGAACATCTGGCCTACATTTGCCCCCAAAATTATTTGGACAATTTAGCCTTACTTGAGCCACAAAATATATTAATTTAATTGGATTAGATATCAAAATACCAAACTAACGGACCAGTTGCATAATAGTAATTGAACTGACAAGAAAAGTATTTTTGCAGATGCCACTAAATTTTATATTTTGTTTTATTTTTCAAAGCAAATTCATATATTTTAAAGTGTGGTTTTATTTTTTGGGGCCGTTATAATTATGAGATGAATTATATTCACTTAAGAAGGTCAAAACAGGAGTTTTTAAATTCTGATTTATTCTCACCGTGTGTGTTTTTTATTTATTTTTTTAAAGCTGTTATCACATTCTTTGGTGAGGAAAGAACTCGCAGTAGATTTATGCAGCAATCTGGATAATGTCACAGGAGTTAAAGACAAATTGCCTGATAGTGAAGAGGGCATTCCTGCAAAAATATATATAGGCCTATATATTTCTTCTTTCTTTCTAATATATATATATATATATATATATATATATATAACACCTTTTATGAATCTACATTTTTCTTTTCATTTAAATACATATCCAAACTACCTTTTCAATTTGTTTAATATGTTATGACTTATTGTTGAATTCCTCTCAGTCATAACTTGATTTGAGAGAATTATCAAATCAGTGAGAAACCAGCCAACCTGAACCAGAAGAAAAATGACCTCAAAGTGAGATCATAAGTTTTCACACTAAAACCAGAAAGAAGTAGGCTGGTATAATTTATGATGAGTCTGGGTAGCTTTTTATTATTGTGCTTTTCATGTCAAGTTAAATTACAAATTCTTTCTTTGCCTCATTTGTTTGGTTGACTGCTTCAGTATAAGCATTTTTCAAACCTGGACTTTTTCACCCACAGAAGGCCACTTCTATTGCTCCTCAACACTGCTACTTCAACCCAGCTGGCACCATGAGAGATATTTGTGTAACTTCAAGTGTTTGCGTTCCCATAGTTCCAGTTTTACACTTACTGTAAAACGAATCGGTTACCTAACGTAACCTCGGTTCTCTCTAGATGAGGGAACGAGTATTGCGTAAGCTAGCTTACGCTACGGGAAAGATTCATCTTTTCTGAGAAATTGAAGCCAAAAAATTATCCTATAATTTGTATCCATTGTCAACGCAGTTCAGCTGCACCAGACCATGAGCGGGCTAGCTAGCAGCTCATTGGCTCGCTCACAGGGAACTGCTTAAGCCTATGAGGAGACGCGATTGAACTCTCGTCCAATGAGAGTCGACATGCTCTCATTGCGTCATAGCCCGCCGAAGCGGGCGTGGTCAGAGAGTATAAATATCGGCGTCATAGGCTGTAACTCTGGTTTTCATAGAATGAAGCGAGAAACGCTAGTAGCACAAGCACGGCCAGGAACGCAATACTCATTCCCTCATCTAGAGAGAACCGAGGTTACGTTAGGTAACCGATTCGTTCTCTTACGAGAGGTTCTCTCGTATTGCGTAAGCTAGCTTACGCTACGGGAACACCTGGTCAACGCCGTGCGTGCTAAGCATCCACTTATGAGTCCCAGGGGAGACCCGGGGGAACCCTTAATAGTGGGAATGAATATATGTACATGTGACAAGGCCAGCAGAGCGGGCCGGTGATTGTGTAGTACTAAGCACTTGATAAGAGAGACAGAGCGGGAACCGGTCTGTGTGAATAACTCTTTTAGTGCAGCTCACCAGAGAAGCTGTAACATACTAGATAGCTAGTAGTTTAGCCTGCAAGGCGGGAACTTCGAGATTGTAAAATCTGACAAAGGTGGAAGGGGAAGACCATCCTGCTGCCACACAAATGTCATGAATGGAAATTCCGCTGGACCATGCCCACGATGAGGCCATGCCTCTAGTGGAATGAGCCCTGATGCCCAGAGGGCATGGCAGGTCTTTTGACGCGTATGCGGCTGCAATGGCATCAACTATCCATCTGGATAGTGTCTGTTTCGAGGCGGCCAACCCTTTGGTGCGCCCACCGAACGAAACAAACAGCTGCTCAGATCGTCTGACCGGAGCAGTGCGGGAAATGTATAATCTCAGGGCCCTGACCGGACACAGGAGATTAGAGTCAGATTCGTTATCGGATGCAGGCAGAGCCGATAGAGAAATAACTTGTGCCCTGAAGGGGGTACCAATCGCTTTTGGGACATAACCATGTCTAGGTTTGAGAACGACTAAGGAGTCATTGGGCCCAAACTCAAGACAGGAAGCGCTAGTTGACAGCGCGTGAAGGTCTCCCACACGTTTTACTGATGCGAGCGCAAGCAGAAAAACGGCTTTGAACGAGAGGTATTTGAGGTCCACGGTGTTTAGTGGTTCGAATGGGTGGGCTTTCTTAGCTTCGAGAACTATGGAAAGATCCCAAATCGGCACCGAAGGGGGGCGTGAGGGGTTCATCCTTCTAGCTCCCCTGAGGAAGCGGATGACCAAACCGTCTTTGCCCAGTGACTGGCCGCGCCGGGGTTCGACGAACGCTGCGACGGCTGCCACATACACCTTGAGAGTGGACGGGGACCTGCCCTTGTCCAGCATCTTCTCGTAGAGGCCGCTCTAGCCTGCATGATCATGTTTAACACTCCCTCTGGCAAAGCAACGGGTAGTTGTTGATCACCCACGCGTGTAGCGCCCAGCGCTCTGGGTGGGGGTGCCAGATCGTGCCGCGAGCTTGAGAGAGGAGATCTGCTCTGACTGGAATGGGCCACGGGGCTGTCTGTGACAGCTGAGTGAGCTCCGGAAACCAAGTCTGACCCTCCCAACGCGGAGCTATGAGGAGCACCGAGTGGCGTGTTTCCCTGATTCTCTGAAGCACCTGTGGTAGCAGAGAAACCGGAGGGAATGCATAGAGCGGACGGCTGGGCCAGGTCTGGGCTAGCGCGTCGTCGCTCTTTGAGAAAAATATTGGGCAATGGGTGTTCTCTTCTGAGGCGAAGAGGTCCACCTCTGCTCTGCCGAATATTCGCCACAGCTTTTGGACTGTAAGAGTGTGCAGGGACCATTCCCCGGGGGGAATGGGGTTCCTGGACAGACTGTCTGGACCGTCGTTCAGATGGCCCGGCACGGGCGTCGCTCTGAGCGAGAGCAGGTGACACTGCGACCAAACTAATATGCGTTCTGTCAGTCTGAAAAGATTTCTGGATCTGACTCCGCCCTGACGGTTTAGATAGGAGACCACGGCTATATTGTCCGAATGGATCAGCACGTGGTGACCGTGAACGCGCGGGAGAAAGCGAGTGAGCGCGTTCTCGACCGCCAACATCTCCAAACAGTTTATGTGAAGGAGGCTCTCTTGAACTGACCAGGGGCCGAAGGCCGGTGAGCCCTCGCAGACCGCACCCCAACCCGTGTTGGATGCGTCTGTCGAGATGACTTTTCGGCGAGAAAAAGTCCCCATGGAAACGCCCCGCTGAAACCATTCTGTCACGGTCCATGGCTGCAGAGCTATAATACAGGTCTGCGTTACCTTTATCAGCTGGCGGCCCGTGGTCCACGCACGGTGAGACACACGGCTCTTCAACCAGAACTGAAGCGGGCGCATGCGCAGTAACCCCAGCTGGAGCACCGCGGAGGCTGAGGCCATATAGCCCAACGCCTTCTGAAAAGTTTTCAGAGGTGTGAGTCTGTTCATCTGAAAAGATGCGGCGAGACGCTGAACACGGCGCGCGCGCTGTGTTGATAGGCGAGCCGTCATCGTGACCGAGTCTAGCTCTATACCCAAGAAGGAAATAGTCTGACTGGGTTGAAGTGCGCTCTTTGTCCAGTTGACAGAGAGGCCCAAAGCTTTCAGATGGTCGAGGAGAACTGTACGATGAGACAGTATCTCTCTCTGTGATTGTGCCAAAATCAGCCAGTCGTCCAAATAGTTCAGTATTCGCAGCCCCTGACTCCGCAGGGGGGCGAGCGCCGCATCCATGCACTTCGTGAACGTACGAGGTGCCAAGGATAGGCCGAACGGAAGGACTGTGTATTGATAAACCTTGCCTTCGAAGGCGAAACGTAAGAATGGCCTGTGAAGGGGATTTATCTGAATCTGAAAATAAGCATCTTTCAGATCTAGTGAAATGAACCAGTCCCCCTGGCGCACATGCGCGAGGAGTTTTCTGATAGTGAGCATTTTGAACGGTCTCTTCATGAGAACTTTGTTCAGCACTCTGAGGTCTAAGATTGGTCTGAGGCCGCCGTCTTTCTTGGGAACAAGAAAATAACGGCTGTAAAACCCTGACTCGCTCATAGACAGAGGCACTCTCTCTATAGCCCTTTTGCACAATAGTTTTGCTATCTCTGAACGGAGCAGCGTCGCCGCTTCTAGGTTCACAGTAGTTTCTAGCCGCGCTCGAAAACTTGGAGGGCGGCGGTGAAACTGTAAGCGATAGCCTAGCCTTATTGTGTTTAGCACCCACTGGGAAATTCCCGTAATAGCTTCCCACGCTTTGAAGCGCAATGCTAGGGGGTGAATGGCTACCCGGTCCTCGTTACTGCACATGGCGGGCTGTGTGCGCGCGCTCATAGTGCTTATAACAACGGGACTTACACTCAGAGAGGAGTTTATGGGGTGTGTGACAGAGTGAACAGAGGGGGGAAGCGCACACGGGTTCATGGGCGCTTTTATGTACTCTGAAACTCGAGCGGATTGGGACCGCTTTATGAGAGTGTGCTCTGTGTGGGACACGGGAACTGACGTGCTTTTGTGTATGAGTGAACACAGTGTTGTGGGCACATTTTCTACACAAGATGTCTTTTTGCTCTTTTTGAGAGTTTTTTGGGTCGCCGAGAAAACGGCGTTTGTGTTCATGCAAGCAGGAAGGGAAACCGGCTTGGTAATGGCGGGATACACTACTGTAGTGCAGAGGGCGGTACTTTGACGGCGGTCCGGCCGCGGCGGGAGAGCGCCGTCTTTTTCTCAGCTGTGCTAGGCAGACTTCGAGTGATCAGGTTTCAGCGCGATCCTAGGCCGCGGCCCCCGAGGCGGCGGCGGTCTGTGGCGGCTGTCAGAGCGAGAGCGAAGGGCCATGCATTTCCCCAGGGCTTGAGCGGCAGATTTTGTAGCGCGAAGGGCAAGATCCGTGGCGCTCCTCAAATCCGCGACTGTAGGGGGATCTCTTCCGTTCTCATCCCATTCGCGGAGTATGTCACTCTGTAGAATCTGCAAGACAGACATGGAGTGAAGTGCAGAGGCTGCTTGGCCGGCAGCTGAATAAGCGCGGGCGTTAAAGCTCGAAGTCGCTCTGCAGGCTTTAGAGGGAAGCACAGGTGATGAACGCCATCTCATGGAGGGCGGGCACAAATGTGCAGCGACCAGGTCCTCTACAGGGGGAATGGAAAGATAGCCCTTCTCAGCGGCTCCGTCCACAACGCGAAGCGGGGTGGAAGAGTCAGAGCGAGTTCTGGCAGAGAGCGGGGCATTCCAGGACTTAGAAAGTTCTGCGTGCAGTTCAGGCAGGAAGGGCGCGGCCCGCTTAGTGGCGGGAGTTGAACGCTGGCGGAAGTAACTGCCATCCATGCGGTTGGTGGTCTGCTCGGGGGGAGGGGACCACTCGAGCCCGAGGCGTTCGACGGCCTGAGACAGGAGGCGCATTAATTCGTCCTCGATGCCAGCGCGGGTCGCGGTGGATTCACGGGCCGAGGAAGCACGAGAACCGGACCATTCCTCACTGTCTGAAGCGAGAAGCGAACATGTCTCCTTTATGTCCGCGGCGTCCTCGGAGGCAACAGAGCGGCCACTCGGCGGCAGCTGTATGTCCGGTAGCGGCGGAGACGGAGAGCGGGAGGCAACAGCCTCCGGCGGGATGAACGCTTCAGGCTGGGGTTCCGGCAGCCTCTGAGAGCGGCGTTTCTTCTTCCGCGGCGAAGTCAGAGGCGGCGCGGAAGCTTCTTTAATGGCCTGAAGTCGAGCCCGCAGGGTCGACAACGGCATACTCTCGCAGAGCTCGCAGCCGCCATCAGCGAGGGCGAGCTCGGCGTGCTCCAATCCGAGACAGAGAGCGCAGATGACGTGGCGGTCTCCAGTCTCGAGGGGAGCGCGGCAAGAACCGCAGGAAATAATACGAGACATCTTAAAAAAGACGCTCGACTCTTTTAGATACAGGATACAGAATGCAAGTAAAAGGATATAATCCGTCGGATGGCGGAAGCTCGCAGGACGGCTGAAGGTGGCAAAGACGGCCGGCTTCCTCAGTCTCCCAGATGCTCGCTAAGTTGCCTTTTCGACGACGGCGGCTTCCTTCAGATCAGCAGATGCGTGTAGCCTTGCTGAAGAGATGAAAATCAGAGTTACAGCCTATGACGCCGATATTTATACTCTCTGACCACGCCCGCTTCGGCGGGCTATGACGCAATGAGAGCATGTCGACTCTCATTGGATGAGAGTTCAATCGCGTCTCCTCATAGGCTTAAGCAGTTCCCTGTGAGCGAGCCAATGAGCTGCTAGCTAGCCCGCTCATGGTCTGCTGCAGCTGAACTGCGTTGACAATGGATACAAATTATAGGATAATTTTTTGGCTTCAATTTCTCAGAAAAGATTCATCTTTCCCGTAGCGTAAGCTAGCAATACGAGAGAACCTCTCGTAAGAGAACCGGCACACTGGAAAAACTCTATAGGTAAAATCTAGCTTGACAAATAACTTGCTTTACACTTTCTGTTCACTGTCAGTATCTTAAAGTGATTTTTACTTTTCAAATATATAAAAACAATCGTGTGGACAAAAACATGCTTAGAGGTTTCTAGTCATCCTGAAGACGTTGATTAGCACGGTTAAGGTGTGTTTAATTCGGGTTAGAGTAAGAGCTAAACTCTGCTAAAGACTGGACACCCTTAGTCTAATGGTGGAGACTGCAAGACTTTTCACATCTCTATGACGCATATCATATATGTAAACATATGCATCACCGGCCTGTGTATGTTTTTTTTTTTTTTTAAATCTGTGCAGTGTATCCAGGAATATTATGTCCAGCTGTAGGATCAAGAAAATGTAGTTCTGAATGCAATTTGCACAGCGCGGTTCTCATTTTTGAGTTGGTTCTAAGAGTTTGGTAGTGATGGATGTAGCAGATTACTATACGATATTGCATAATTTATGGGTCATTGCACAGGATCATTTCACTGTTGTAATCCCATGATCCTTACACCCTCTACATTTTGCATCTACAAATATGCCCATGTTAAAAGGCTCATTTTGATGATTATTTAATGAATTACTGCTGCCATCACAAAAAAACAAAAAGTACATACAGACATTTGTTTTAAATAAAAAAACGAATTTACATTAAAAACAGTGTTCACACTGAAAATACTCCACAGTACTATTTCAGATCTTATAGAGCCTGGTTAAATTGAGATTTCCTTTATTTATAAACTATAATTATGAACTGAATCCTATATATTTGAGATGGAATTACTTGCTGAATTGAACATAATAAATTGAATGCTACAGTATGTTGTGTTTTCAAAAACAAATTTGGAATTTAAAATTGGTGTTGCACTAATAAACAATGCTTTATATATTCTGTCACACTTAAGCTTCTCAGACAAATAGGTGTCAGTTAATTATTATTTTTTAAATTGTAAAGACAAAAAATAGCAGTTTTTTTACTTTAAGGCTGAAAATGTATAGCGTGTACCCTTGTAAATGAGAGTAAACCCATGGGAAAGGAAAAGTGCCTAATTAGTAACATTAGCGATGCATGGTTTTTTATATGGATCTCTGTTTACAACGAAAGCCTATAAACAGCAGTCCCATGGTAGTTGTGTCAGTGCGCTTGTGAATAACGAGAAGAGACACACTAGTCTAATAAATCAGGAAACCCCCAGCTGGGGCATATGCTAATAGTTTTTATTATTAAAACCCCCCAGCTCTTCGGTCTGGCTGGCGTCACCAAAGCCTGGCACAAGACACACACATGGAGACTGAACATGCAACAGTGACTCTGATTGCTTTTTTCCCCTGACTTGGCAAGTTTACTAGCCTTGCCAGTTCAGGAAGAGGCAATTGGTTATTAAAGTGTCTCAAAATGAGGCAGGCTGGTCATATTTGCAGGACCCAATAGAAATATAAAATTTTTGTTTTCTTGGCTTCATTTGCCATCTTCTAAAATGATTTTTCCATGGTCATCCTGCAGAACAATGATGAATAGTGTTTAATGACATTTGGCACATTTGTTTAGTGCATCTGAACTGTCCAATATCAGAGCTTTAACATAAATTAATTTGCATAATATATTAATCATGAGTGACATATCTGCTTATAAATTTCTGTAATGCAACCAGCAATTAAAAAAACGTGCATCTATAATGCATCCGCACCTATAGGTGTCACTGTCATTGTCAGCGGGAGAGCCTTGCCTTGCCTTGATGTCAAAGAACTATAGCGGCGACGAAAGCTGACTGTGTTTGTCACCTCTCGTCGGTTGCGTCCCGGCCAAAAAGCTGTGCTTGAGCAAACCAAAAGGACTAAAGCCGACTGTCAACTATGTGTGTTCTGAGCCAGCGTGTAAGTAAATATCTGTCTATATCAACAGGTATCAATTTTCTCATTCAAAAAGGGAAACTGAAACGAGGACTGCAGATATAAAAACCATAAAAAAAGCTTGCTTGCTTACTATTTAGAATATCAATCAAGCTGATCTCTTTCTTTATTCCAGTCGGTTCATGTTAATATGAAAATATTCATGCATTCGAATGCTCAGGTAAGTTGACGTAAAATTATAACAGCGTTCTGTCTGTATGTCCGTTTTCTCGCGAAATCCGAGTTCTCTCTCTCACCACCGGTTCGACGCCGATTGAACATGCTGCCCAAACACACACAAAAAAAACTAAAAAATGGCTCGACATTGCCTGATGGCCGACCGTTGGCTTGGTGGGTCCCGTCCTTAAAATGCTTACATTTCTTAAAATCACACACTCTTGTTTATCTCAAATGAGCAAAATTTCCTTTGTGAAAAAGTAGAATTCAGCATACTTAAAAAAGTACTTATTATAAAAACAATATACTTTACTGACACTTATGCATGTAATTTACAATTAACTGAAAATGTATTAAATTTATATTAAATGCAATAAGTTGAACTGTAAGGGGTGTTTTCGACCCACTTAATACGTAAAAAAAATTTATTGACTTAAATTTTCACATTATATTCATGTTTAAAGCAGATTATTCCTTAAGCAAATGTTGTGCACATACATTTTAACCATCTTTACCACCATCTGGAAGACTCCCACTTGAAAAAAGCATCCATTGTTTTCATCCTGATCTCCCTCGTGTGCCTATCTGCCCCCGCAGATCAGTGAAGTATGCTGGAGCTCACACTGCTGCTGATTATGAAGAAATATGGCCATGACCTCATTCTCACAACAGCTGATGACTCACACATAACTTAAACTTAGGATGAACATTGCATTCAGTTATTCTCCTTATTGGCATGACATATACTGGCTTCAAGTTCTTGCTGTGATACAACTGTCTTTCAATGCTATTTTCTTTTCAGTTGAAAGTAAGACCTTTCAAAGCCATTTAAAGAAAGGGTTTGGCGTTTTACTTTCCAGTGCCAACTTCTTCCTGTTTAAATAGGAAGTTGGGGTGGGTCACATCAATGCTTGTCCTTAAAATATTTAAAAACATGATTTGACAATGTAAGTGATTAACCAAAGTTCGTCTAAAATAGATTATGTAACAATAAGAGAGCGGTGCAGAAAACTCATTCTAAATCACCTGCATGGCAAATCCAGTTATTAATTCTTCCTCACATGAGCTCATAATAGCAACCCATTGCAGTCAATTCACAGTGAGGTCACTGGTAGGACAAAGAGTGGGAGTGGGAGGAAGAGGAGGATGCCAATAGCATTCTCGCAGGTGCCGACTCCAGTACAATAAAGTCCAGAAGGATGTGGTTTACTCTGTACCACCACACACCCTGCCTCAGTGCTGAGTAACTGGGAAAGCAGAGGCCTGATTGACGAGGCCAGCAGGATTTGTGTTTGGCTAAGCTAAATTAAGCACATGTGGCCATAATCTAACCTCTCTGCATCAGCATTTCACTTAGGACAATCTACTTTATTACATTGGGTTCCCCCTGGTATATGTCTATCTGATCTGATTAGTGGTTTTGGTGAACTCGTTTCCACTTTTCTCATAGAAAAGGTAGGCTGTTGAAACAACAATGAACTGTAAAATATGACCCCTAACATTCATGCACAGAAATATTCAATGCTATCTCACTACCAATTCATACAAATTCGTACATGTAAGTACGAGGTGGCTAATTCGTAAGATTTGTCTAAACCTCATTGATGGGTAAGTTTTGGGGCGGGGTCAGGGATAGGTCATTAGTACGAACTGAAACTCATAAAATATGTGCGATTTAGCAAAAATCTTACAAATTCGTACGAGTGAGGTTGAATGAATTTGTGCAAATTAGCCACCTCGTATTATACAAACAAATTGCTGTGTGTTAGGGACGAAGAGAGGTGTGAATCCAGTTGCAGCAGTATTTCGTGAAAACAAAGATAATCCAAATAATAGGGTCAAAAACCAGGAGCAGGAACGCAACAGCTTCACACAACATGCAAACACAACAACCAACAAACCAAGACTGAAACACTGGGGAATATATACACAGGATAAAGTGGTTAACAAGGCACACCTGAAACTGATTAATCACTATGGTAATAAACAAGACAAAGGCAAACAGGAACTAAACAGGAAAGGGGAAGTAATGATATAAGGAGAACAGAAATTACATTTCAAAATAAGAGTCCACAACAAGGAACCATGAAACAGGGATCGTGACACCCGTGAGATCGGGTTGAAATATTAGAGTTGCTTGGATAGTTACACCTTGGATAGGCACAGCGAACGCTGTCCCAATTCGAATTCTCCTTCAAATGCGGCCTTGAAATGCGTCCTTTGTTTCGTGGGTAATGCGGCAGTGACAATGGGATTTTTTGAGAGAAATTGCCAGGATACACTTTTTTTTTTACATAGATACAATAGGGAAAGACTTCCATAATATAGATTTTTTTAATATTGTCCCATAATTTGGCAGCCGGTATATATTAGGCTGCTGTCACTTTAAGACCTGATGCACGGACCGATTACACTGTTTTATATAGCCAATATACTTGTCTTGTGTGCACGCACTTTGGGTGTGGATTTATATTAATCAACCCGCCAAAGTAGTTAGTAGGAGTGACTAGGTTACACGCCACAGCTGAAATCCACCCGCTTTTGGCGGGTGTTAATGTCAAGCCCTGTAAATTTATAGTATACTGTATATACACTCACCGGCCACTTTATTAGGTACCCCATGCTAGTAACGGGTTGGACCCCCTTTTGCCTTCAGAACTGCCTCAATTCTTCGTGGCATAGATTCAACAAGGTGCTGGAAGCATTCCTCAGGGAGTTTGGTCCATATTGACATGATGGCATCACACAGTTGCCGCAGATTTGTCGGCTGCACATCCATGATGCGAATCTCCCGTTCCACCACATCCCAAAGATGCTCTATTGGATTGAGATCTGGTGACTGTGGAGGCCATTTGAGTACAGCGAACTCATTGTCATGTTCAAGAAACCAGTCTGAGATGATTCCAGCTTTATGACATGGCGCATTATCCTGCTGAAAGTAGCCATCAGAAGTTGGGTACATTGTGGTCATAAAGGGATGGACATGGTCAGCAACAATACTCAGGTAGGCTGTGGCGTTGCAACGATGCTCAATTGGTACCAAGGGGCCCAAAGAGTGCCAAGAAAATATTCCCCACACCATGACACCACCACCACCAGCCTGAACCGTTGATACAAGGCAGGATGGATCCATGCTTTCATGTTGTAGACGCCAAATTCTGACCCTACCATCCGAATGTCGCAGCAGAAATCGAGACTCATCAGACCAGGCAACGTTTTTCCAATCTTCTATTGTCCAATTTCGATGAGCTTGTGCAAATTGTAGCCTCAGTTTCCTGTTCTTAGCTGAAAGGAGTGGCACCCGGTGTGGTCTTCTGCTGCTGTAGCCCATCTGCCTCAAAGTTCGACGTACTGTGCGTTCAGAGATGCTCTTCTGCCCACCTTGGTTGTAACGGGTGGTTATTTGAGTCACTGTTGCCCTTCTATCAGCTCGAACCAGTCTGGCCATTCTCCTCTGACCTCTGGCATCAACAAGGCATTTCCGCCCACAGAACTGCCGCTCACTGGATGTTTTTTCTTTTTCGGACCATTCTCTGTAAACCCTAGAGATGGTTGTGCGTGAAAATCCCAGTAGATTAGCAGTTTCTGAAATACTCAGACCAGCCCTTCTGGCACCAACAATCATGCCACGTTCAAAGTCACTCAAATCACCTTTCTTCCCCATACTGATGCTCGGTTTGAACTGCAGGAGATTGTCTTGACCATGTCTACATGCCTAAATGCACTGAGTTGCCGCCATGTGATTGGCTGCTTAGAAATTAAGTGTTAAGGAGCAGTTGGACAGGTGTACCTAATAAAGTGGCCGGTGAGTGTATATAGTGGTTGAAATGTTGACATATCTTACCAGTTATATCTTAGTGATATTTATATAGTTTGTTTTATTATTAAAAAAAATCTATGTTTTTAGGCAGTTGAATATAAAAAGTCCAGTTCAACGTTCTTGCTGCCTGTCAACGGCAGCTGTCAGAGTTGCTAAGTGACAAGAACAGTCTATTGTACGCTAGATAATCCCATTTGGCAATGCTCGGTCAACTTCGCAGCCTTAGAAGACGTGGCCTTTGATGTCCGAGTCCTTCGAAGGACGCAGCCTTTGAATTGGGACGTAGCACTTGATTAGCTTGTTCAAGTGTGTTTGATTAGGGTTGGAGCTGAACTCTGCATGAAAGTGGATCTGAGTTGAGAACCCCTGATATAAAGAGTCTACCTGTAGAAAATGTGTCTCAGAGAAAGTGAACAATTCTGTTCATTAGACATTGTGTGCTTGTGTTTTGACTGTAATGGCAAATAACATGAGTGTGAACTAGAGTAAAAGCACAGCAACATATTTAAAAAGGTCATGAGTATTGACAGCAGTGGCATCAATTTACAAATCTGCTGGAAATAACATGCTTCTGCAAACATGACCCACTTTACAGCTGCTTGCATTTCTCATGTTGAAAAAAAACCTCCTTTCATTTTTATAATTTTAACATTTAAATAATTATTTATATTTTACCAAAAAATATGGCCTGCACTGTAAAAAATGCTTTTGTGGTGAAGTAAATACTACTGAAAAAAACAATGTAATTTACATGAAAAAGTTAGTTCAGGCAAGAATTAAAAAAACTAAGTAAATTCCATATCAGTACTTAATTCAAGTGAGTAGAAATGAAAGCCTAAATATCAACTTGATAAAATTAAGTAAAAATTACTCAACTTTTCTGATACTGGGGTTCCCATCATGCACTGGACCTTGAATAATTAATGAGGTTGATTTTTCACTGGTTTCCAGCTGTATTTACACTGTTTTATCATTGCTTTTGTTGTTAGGATTATAGTAACTTGCCATTTTGTGACATTTCGAGTACATTTTCTGCTCAAAATGACACATTCAAACACAAAAACGATCCATCAAATGTTACCGTCATTGTGTATTTTCTACCAAGTATTGAGGTCTTTGCATTCACATGATGTTTAACATCTGACATGATGCCATATAAATTACTTAGAAGTTCTAAGGGAAGCACATACTGGTATAATTCATATTATTGTTTGAATGAAATGTAATGCAAAGGAGATTTCAACTAAATTGATATTACTCAACCTTTTACTAGCCAAGTTAAAAAATTTTATTTTCTTTGTTACTTTCACTTGACTAGGTTAAGTAAAGTTTACTTAATTCCATTTTCCAAGTAAATTTAACTTAAATATTGCTAATTAAAGCTACTGATAAATATGTTTAGGTTTTTACTTGGCAAATCGTTGTAAATTTACTAGCATTTTCTGAGTGGAAAAAGTTGCCTAGCTTTTTTCAAGTAAATCCTACTCCAAATTTTTTTCAGTGTGGTTTCACAGACAGGGATTTAGATAAAACCTAAAAGTAAAAGACTTAAAGGATTAGTTCACTTTAAAAAAAAAACATTTGCTGATAATTTACTCACCCCCATGTCATCCAAGGTGTCCATCTCTTTCTTTCTTCAGTCGAAATTTTTTTTTTGATGAAAACTCTCCATATAATGGACTTCAATAAACCCCAAACGGTTCAAGGTCCAAATGACAGTTTCAGTGCAGCTTCAAAGGGCTTTAAACAATACCAGACGATGAATAAGGGTCTTATCTAGAGAAACGATCGGTCGTTTAAAAAATAAATAAAAAAGTTTAAGTTTTATAAGCACAAATGCTTACCTTGCTCTGTTCTGTGATGCGTGTTCGTGATGTCACGTAATACGCAATTACGTTGAAAAGGTCACGCTTCTGTCCTGACAAATTTTCTTTTAACCTTTTTTAATATTAAAACACCCAGGATACGCACACGAAATGGGCATTTTAAACGATAAACTGACACAAAGACATTTGAATATGTGTATTTGGTCCTCCTTCCTCACATTCGTAAACACTGACTCTGTACTTCCGCCTACGTCAAGCGTGACCTTTTCAGCGTAATTACGTGACGCATCACAGAACAGAGCAGGCGAGCATTTGTGCTTATGAAACTTAAACTTTTTTATTTTATTTTTGAAATGATTGATCGTTTCGCTAGATAAGACCCTTATTCATCGTCTGGTGTCGTTTAAAGCCCTTTGAAGCTGCACTGAAACTGTCATTTGGACCTTGAACCGTTTGGGTCCTGTGGAAGTCCATTATATGAAAAATCCTGGAGTGTTTTCATCAAAAATTTCTTTTCGACTGAAGAAAGAAAGACATGGAGATCTTGGATGACATGGGGGTGAGTAAATTATCAGAAAAAGTTTTTTTTAAAGTGAACTAATCCTTTAAGGTTAAGTTGCTGTACCTTCAACATTTAAAAGTAACACAGAAACAAACCTTTTTGTAAATGTTTTATATACTGTAACATAAACTACTGCCTCATAAACATAAACTAAGTCCTCAGTAATTATCTGCATAACATATTACAGTTAACGATTTATCTTAAACTAAAATAAAATCTGAATGCACTGTAAACAAAAACAAAAATATTTACATCTCTCAACAAAAAGGTTTTTGCAGGTTTTAATTAAATGTTATTTGATAATAGTAGTCATAATAAGCATATTTCCAGTACCTGCCTCAGGCTTGCCTATTGTCAACTGACTCATCAGACTCATGTAATCCTCTGCAAACTTCGACTGTTGGTTGAACCGGTGTGGTGACAAATCTGGTCCTCCCTCATTAGAACCCCAATCTATCCCATTGGCTCAAATTATTTTTACTCTCTTTAGCGCCTGATTACAATTCCTACAAACATGTTATAAGTGTTTTTTGAACAACATTATAATGACCATTTATGTCTGTTTTAGTTAGCTAATGTACTAGCATAGCATACAGATACTCAAATTAGCTTTATGGTTTAGATTATACATTACACATTTGCACTTACCCTACATGCATTCACAATCATCTTTAATGTAATTACACAACTTAATGCGGGGCTAGCTGTAAAACACATTGTTTTAAAACTTTCCACACATGCCACATGTCAAAACTTTGTGTATTTACTAGTTGCCATATCATCACTACTATATATAGAGAAGAAAATGTGCCAAAATTAAACAATCTTTGGAAGAGATCACTGGACATTTATTTAACTATAGCAAAGTTAATTTCCTAAATAATTTTTTCATCTTTGTTTTTTGTGTTGATTTAAAATTAGACGAATCTGATATTATTTTGATCTTATATCTGTCATTTAACTTTTGAGATGATTTGTTAATGCTCATCTAACAAACAGAAGACACTAGCCACATTTAAACCCAGTTGCACAGGTGGGCACTGCTTTACAATGTGCCCGTATTAGAACTATGCTATTCTATTCTATACTTTTATGAATTCTACCATGAGAAAAAGGTGAATAAAGACTGAGAGTACAATGTTCAGAAATTATAAATTATTATTGTTTTGAACTTTTGTGGTGTGTTTGTTGTCAAACTCAAAAATGTGTTTATTTTTAATTATAAAAAAATTATATTTTTATATGAAAAAGTTAATCATTTTATTTTATTGACAAAATATTTTAGTTTGTCTTGTACGTTTTTTTTTTTTATCAGATCAGATAACATTTTAAGCTGTCATACGGTCATGTTACAATGTGCCTTTCTCATGTGACAACATGCCCAACCTATAGGGCATGTTGTCACATTTTACTTCCCTTTTTAAACAGCAAAATCAAGAAAAAAAAGAATCCCAAAAAAGTATACACTGTATTAATGAAAAAACAACATAATTGTACTAGATATTTATGTGGGGAAAAATAAATACTCTGAACCCCAAGTGAATTTACACAAACGGAGAAAGTCAAAAAGTGTTAGGTTGTGCCCCGCTCTCCTCTACATGTTAAATTAAGTGTTAAATAAAGTGTAACTATTTCAGTTATAAAAAGAACAATGTAATGATGTTTAATTATTTACTATTTCTATGGAGGACCTGTTTTATCATAACACCGGCTCATTCTGTTCTTTTTGAGTCGGGGGTGTTACTTTGGCTGTGTGTCTTGTGTCTTCAACCCTGAACTTTCCTGTAGCTCAAACAGTAGAGCGTTGGTGCTGACAATGCCAAAGTCATGGGTTTGATTCACAGGCAAAGCAAGAACAGATAAGAAAATAAATGTGTACATTGAAATGCAATTTAAGTCGCTTTGGAAAAAAGCGTCTGCCAAATGCATAAATGTCAACTAAAGTGTGAATCAGCTCAACCAGTTACTGTACTTCCTGAGGACCAGCTTAAAAGAACAATTCGTTCAAGAATTGGACATCGCTAATCGTTACTGCCTGCACATAGATCCAGCTTTTCTCATCCTTACTTCCACCGTGTGTGACAACTGATATATAACATTAAATATACAATGATTAGAATTTAATTGTTAAATGTTTACCTGTTTCTATGTTAAATTACTGTCTTTTCGCTTCACTGTTGGTTTGGGTGGAAACATTTGCCAATTTCTGTCTTAATTGGCAAGAGTTTAGGGTGGTACTACCTGTTTGACCAAACAGTGGCAGGTTTGGGTGGGAAACCTGATTGAAAACAATTATTACGTTTATAATTCCATTGGATGCCACTAGTGGTGCAGAAATGTGTATTGGAGCAGGGTTGGAACTGAACTGTGGCCCTCCAGGAGCTGAGTTTGACACCCCTGCTTTAAAGCAGGACATATGTTTGGAATCCATAAAACATCACCGGCACTGATTTGCAATGAAGGTAGATTCCTTGCCATCTTGACAAGCACACTTGCTGTGAATCACGAAAGTGACGCTCACTGCTGTGAAGAATGAAGAGAATGGGAACAGGTGAGATAGCATCCTCATATTCCTGCTATATCAGTGACCCCGCTTCACAAAATCAATCAGGACCACTGTGAGTCCCAGCTTTGACAAACAATAGTCTCCTACCTCATAAGATATAATGATCTCTTTCTCCTCCCAAGTTGATTATTGTCCATCAGGGATGCAGCTGATGATGTGGTGTCGCAGTACGAATGTGTTTGGAAGGGTGTTGCTATGCTGCATGAAAGGACATTGAAACCAGAGCTGAAATAGTGGGGATCATGTGGCTGAGAGTTGAAACAGTACCAACCATGTAAGTTTAAGGTCAGATATCAACAAGCAAGGACATACTCGTCTTAATATGAACTCTGGAATGTCATCTGCTCCTATTATACCAAATGTAAACAATGCCTCTGAATGCGTCTACACACTTGAGCATACTTGCACGCACACAGCATGACTTTACATAATTGCCGTGACAATTCCAATAGCATTAACTGCACGGTGGTGATGCAGACTCCATCTGCTTGAGTGTTAATGGGAATGACAACATGTGCCGGTGTCCCACAGGAGTCCTCTCAAACACCCTCCTTTCTTGACTGGTCAAGTGGTTCGGTCTGGTAGCTGTGCTCCTGTAACTCCTTCATCCACCCTGAGGAAAGTTCTGAGCTCACCCAGCAGGCCATAAAACAGTTTGGCGCCAGACTCTGGGCCTGCATTTTCCAGTTAACGCATCTGTCAGCAGGAACCCAAGGCCAGATTAAGAGGACAGTGGGCCATGTCTTGTTTGTTTCCATGTCATGCCCTATACTCTCTCAGCTGTTACTGTTCTTACCACTAATGCTTAGCTATGACAAAGGATGCCAGGCTCTCAACAGCACAGTTTGTTTCAAATGCTGGATTTCTTTATCAAAAAAAAAAAAGACCAACATTTTGGTCCTCTTGTTGCAGACTTCATGCTAGTCAATGCAGATATAAAAACAAAAAAAACACCATTGACACCATTATTAACTAAACTGAGCTGGAAGATGACATCACTGTTTTCTCCAGAGCTGCTGTATAAATAAATGAAATAAATGATTAACTATTGATTTTTTACACTGGAAATTAATCTAAACCGAACTTAATTAAGCTGGACAATGACACTTTTTACCTCTAGAGCTGCTGTACAACCGAAATAAACTTTGTTGCATTCTTTTCCTGTTATCACTGAAAAGATGCTTTGAAACAATCTGTATTGAAAGAAGTGGTGTATAAATAAAGGTGATTTGTCTTGACCTGACCAGCGTCTACTATTTGCTATTCTACTTTAACTAATTTATTCAGTGTTGTCCTTGCACTCTTTCTTGGCATCACGGTTGGTTTTTGTTTTTGTTTGTGTTCATGTCTTTTAATTTGTATTCATGCCCTTAGTTATGATTCCTGTTTTTTATTTGCTTCCCTTGATCCTTATGTATCTTGCAATCATGTAATCATGTCTTGTGTTTCCCCTGTATGTGTCACGTTCTTATTGGTTTTGATTGTTCATTGTTTCATTGTGTTCAGGTGTTTCTTGTTTGGTCATTTGGCTTGTGTGTATATAGTATTTACTATATATGTGTATATTGACTATAAGTAATGCTGCACCTATGTCTACTAACTCTCATTAGAGTGTTTGTAGAGTATTAGAAGACTGGTAGGGTTAGGGTTACAATAAGTTGACTTGTAGTTGCAAAGTTTTTTTTATAGTCGAATGTCTCTTGGAGGACCATCATGATAAAGAGCAGATACTAAGTATTAAGATATGAAGTAAGACAGTCTACTACTCTAATGAGAGTTAGTTGATATGTAGTTGCAAAGTTACTTATAGTCAACAGAATGTTCAAAAGGGACCACCAAAATAAAGTAAAAGAAGGAGACTTTTAAAGCTGTAATAAATCATACTTTATATGTGTGTTATTGAATAAATTTAGTGTGTTACAAAAGTCTGTCTTTCAGGACAAGGGGGAACTAGAAAAAGACTACAGAATAAATTTGAGCAAATAAACTTGACTGTAGAACTAAAAAATGGGAGGTTAGTTGATTGGGTGACAATATTTAAGATGAGGTTCTCAAAAAAACTCATGTTTTTGGTCTTCAGTTCGCTTTGCTAATCCGTTTTACAGGGTGAGGACATATTTTCTGCAGTCATATTAAAAACTGAAACTCAATATGTGAGTAAAATGAGCTTGATTGTTTTACTTTGGCTGGAAAAATCAAGCGCTTACAAGGGGATATAAGAGATTATTAAAGATACACACACAGAGTTCTGATGGAATGGCAGTGTGCTGAGTAAGCCAGAACAGACACAACTCGACCTCAGCGGCACATTCCAGTAGACTCATGGGTATTCTCAGGAATCTTTCTGGCCAGCTGGCTCGACTCAGGGACCTGTGCTGGAGGAGAACCCCATTGAAATAACGTATCTGAAAAATGTTTCACCAGATTTACATGCAGTCAGATGTTTCATATCACCCTGTCTGGAGGTGCAGTACTCCCTCTGGAATGATGTGATACTAGAAGAAACTAAATATTTATGAAAGTCAAACTGATGTTAGTTTAAGTGCTGATAATATCTAACGTTTACTGGACCTGCAGTGAAGTCTTCAGTTTTTCCCGGTTTGTCAATGTACAAATGTACCTTTGAACTACAGAAAACTCGTGGATTTTAAAAAGGTAAATCTACATGCAGAATAAAAGGAATAAAGGATGAAAACAAATATGCTCAAAGATTTTCTTACTACAAAAATGCACACATTATAAATTGCCCATGCACATCTTGGAACATCTTGATGCGAAATTTACTATTTACAATCAGTGGTTAAATTTACTAGATGAGCATGTGAATGTTGAGCATATGTTCGCAATGGCTAATCAGAATTTAAATTAGTTTAAATGAGTCATGTCTAATTTCTGTATATAATAAATTTATAATTTGAATAAAAGTTTTTGTTTTTCATGCTGAGAACTAACAGCCACGTACACAAGTTTCTGCTAAGTTACTTTTGCATGAGTGAGTTACTGATGGAATAGTGATGATTGACAGTGATAACCATAAATAGCAACATTTTGGCATAGTGACTGTGAACAAGAATCATGGATACAGTTTATATTGTTTGATGTTTGCTATTTTTGACAAAAGTATAGTACAGTTGTAGAGTGTCCCCACACTAATAACTATCAGTGTTGGTTTGCTCATCTTGGAATCAGTGTGTAAAAAAAAAAACTTTTGTCACCCTGAAAGAACTGTAAAAACAGGACAAGAGGAAATATTTTTTGTAATATTAGAAATTCTTTATACCATTAAAAAAAATGATAAAATTTCATGGTGAGATTGAGATCTTTGTTTCTTTGTATCTCACAATAGTGATACTACTAAAGTGGAAGCTTTGGAGAGAGATTGCATTGCCCTGCTGAAACAACTACTTTATCTTCCAAAGAATCTTGCATATACAGTTGTCCATAAAACTAGATTCCTGTTTGATTCATTCTCTTCTTACTACGTTACAGAGCAGCTGTTGTACAAAAAAAATTCAAGGAGGGGATGCAATGCATTAATCACAGGGGACGCCACGGTAGGTACGCCAACAGGATATGTGCAACATGACTAGATGTGCCTAAAACAATTTATTATGATAATAAAATTTGCATGGTAATTTAAAATACTGTGAATAATTATTTATAACGAATGATTCAGATTTTTAGAATGCATTTTAAGAATACTTAAAATTTTCCATCACCTAGTTAAATTTCCAGCACTATGTATACTGTGTGAAAGAGGCATGCACACTCTGATGTAAACAACCCCAAAACAGCCATTGATAACCCCCGTAAACAAAGCAGCTGCGCTACTTTCTGTTTAACAGTATTTTAATGTTCCAAACAGCCATTCAGATTTTTGTATTCACTATGGTGTTTATCACATCACCAAATACTTAAAGACATAATAGATTATTTATTATAAAACGTAAACATTTTTACATTTAAATATGGACCTATATAATAGTCTAGATATAATACATGCCCTAGATATTGATTGAAAACGTCTCGGTTACTATTGTAACCTCTGTTCCCTGATGGAGGAAACGAGACATGGTGTCAAAGTGATGACACTATAGGGGTCACACTTGGGAGCCCTGAAGACCACTTCAGAAAAGGCCAATGAGAATTGGTGAGTGAAATTTGCAAGCCACTTCCCTGCATATGGGTATATATACTGTATATTCACTCATTCAGGTTCTGAAAGTTAACATGTCCCGGCGCTCATTCAAGCATTTTGGCAGAATGGACACAACAGTCATAAGACATTCCATATCTATCAGTCACTTTCATGTGACCTGAGCTACGTAGTTTCAGCGATGCAGATGTCAGCAGGCCACCGCGTGCAAGTTAACAAATGCACTCACAACTCACAATGCAGTGACTGGTGGCAGAGACTGAGATCTGCCCAGGGGAAGAAACAGGTTTACTTTCTGGGAAATCAAGACCAATTCGTACATATTTTACGAGGTGGCTAATTTGTACAATCTTACTTGTACGAGTTTGTGCGATTTGTCTAAACCCCAGTGACGGGTAGGTTTAGGTCATTCGTACGAATTCATACTAATTGGACAACTCGTAAAATATGTATGATTGAGCAGAAATCGTACAAATTCATGCGCGTGAGGTTTTACGAGTTTGTACGAATTAGCCCCTTCGTAAAATACGTACGAATTGCCGTGTGATCGGGTATAGGAAACCATATCATGGATGAGTAATGGGCCTGCAACCAATTTCCTTTGCCGAATTCGGCTGCCGTAGGGTGCTGAAAAGTATAAGATACATACAGGGTTAACGGAATGTAATACGTAATGGATAAAAAAAGCGCACGTTATCACCTCAGGGAGGGGAGAGGTGTTGAGTGCAAGTGGAGCACCCGACCAGTCACCCGCAACTTACCTGCTCGTACCTGAAAACACACGGGACGAAACTGACGACTCCAGCCGGAGTAATTCGGTGTCACAAAAGTAAAGGTATTCTGTGTCGCCTAGCCCACCGCTCTGCAGATGTCTGTTAGAGAGGTGCCATTGGATAAAGACCGGAAGGATAGCCTAAAACACTCCTTCTGGAGTGTGCTTGGTCTTCAAAGGGGCACAGCCCGTTCCCATGTGCCTGATAACCCAAGGCTATGGCATCCACAATCCAGTGGGCCAACCTCTGTTTGGAGACAGCCTTCCCTTCTGTTGACCCTTAAAACAGACAAAGTGCTGCTCAGAGTTTCTAAAGCTCTACATGCAGTCCAGATAGATGTGCAAAGCACGTACTGGACACAGCAACGATAAGTTCACCACTTGATCCCTGAAAGGGGTAGTGGGAACAGTGGGCACGTAGCCTGGTTGGGGTCTCAGGATTAAATGAGGGTGAACTGGACCGAACTCAAGGCACGTTTCACTAACAGAGAACGCCTGCAGGTCCCCAACCCTCTTGGTGGAAGTGAGCACGGTCAGTAATACTCTTTATAGAGAAGACACTAAGCACGACTGACTCTAGTGAGTCAAAGGGAGCTCTCTGCAGGGCCAGCAAGACTACAGAGAGATCCCACATGGCCTAGGAGGAAGGAAAGCACTGACCCAACTACTCATCTCTGTGGGTCTTCCCCTCGGGAAGTACACCAGTTAGCAAACAGACTACATTTTAAGGTATAGGCCTGACTTGTAGAGGGGGCTCTAGCCTAAATAATAGAAAACTTAAGCAGTCCACGTCCCATCCAGGGGCCAGACGTGGAGGTTCCAGAGGTCTAGCCACGGGTTGCAGATTGTGCTCTGTCCCTGAGAAAGAAGGTCCTTCCTCAGGAGGATTCCCCAGTGAGGGGCTGTCATAAGGAGCATGAGCTCCGGAAACCAAGTCTGGGGGGTTCATTTCTGTTTGATTATTAATAATTGTTGTTTAATAATTCAGTGTATGCATGTAGCGTCTATTAGTAGTATACTTACAGCTATGCAATGGGTATACAATTGGTGGCAGTAGCTACAGTACACCTAGAAGAGAAGAAAAAGAAGGGTTGGCAGTCCTTCACATGATGTTTGGTACGACTGTCAGTATTGTACAGAGCTGTAGCTGTTACTGGATCTGTGAATGATCGTGCAAATGGTACTGGCTGAATAAAAAAGAATAACAATTGCTTTTTACTTTTTTGCTTCCTTCAAGTGTGCTACAATAGTCTTCAAAAGAGGTAAATGGAAATGAGCTAATGCATAGGAGACACTCGCTCAGCTCATAAAAACAAATCTGAATGAGTGAATGCACGCTGTTCATTATTTACCCGCATGCGGGGGAGTGACATGCAAATTGCATTCGCCAATTCTCACTGGCCATTTCGTAAGTATCAGTGTGCTTGGGGCTCTCAAGTGCGACCCCTAGTGTCATCACATCGACACCATGTTGTCATCTAAATCAAACAACCCAAGGTCTAATTTAGGACCAAGGAGCAGAACCGGAGCACAGAATGTTTTAAATTATTTTATTTGTAAAAAATGACTGACGTTTCGACGCCCATGCGTCTTCTTCAGAGTCAAGAATGTTGTCATGGTCACTACATTTCCCATCATCCTCCCTGGCCCTCACCTGCATGCTCTTCCTCTGTTCATTCTTCAGTTTCTTGCCACTCCCTCATTAGTTAATTTGGTTCAGCTGTATCTTGTTGGTTTCTATGGTTACTGTAATTGAGTTAATTTTCCCCAGCTGTGTCTTATTTCCCTGATCTGTTCTCTGTGTATTTAAGTCCTCTGGTTCTTTCTGCTCCTGGTCTTGTATCTTTTACTTTAAGATGATGTGTGGTTATATTTACAGGTTGCATTTTTTTAATTACGGTCTATTATCGAATCTCCTTAGTCTTGAGCTTTATCTAAACCACCTCAGCTGTGACAGAATACAAAACCAATAACAGTTTATTTTTTGCTGTTTTCTTTTGTTTGTTTTTCTCCATTCCCTCTGTTGCCCTGCTATACCTGGAGCTAGTGGTGAGCCGATCGAGGCTTTGTGAAACAATGAAACAGTTGAAGCAAATGTGCCATATTGTGTCGAGGCTTCGAAACAATCCGACACCCGTCTCAACGGTGACATCTAGTGGTCACTTGCAGGTGTTGATCTGAAACAACCTTGACAACGAGCCATTAAATTATTATTATTTTTTTCTAATATGTGAAGCTTGTAACCTGTAGGCTCCTCATTGTGCATAATGTTATTTTGGTCATGAAAATTTTATATTAATAAAAGAAATCAAGCCACAATGTCTCACTTTTTGATAGGTTTTTATTCCAAAATATTATTTCTCTGCTGTCGAAGGACTTAGCCTACTTCTTTTTTTTTCCAGATAATTTCTCCAGCCTTTGAAAAATTCTTCTCACAAGGGACACTTGTTGCTGGCATGCAAAGATATTTTTTTTTTAGCAAGGACATACAAATGAGGAAAGATTACTGCTCTCTCTTTCCAGTAAGTTAGGGGATCATGAGTTCTGGGCAAAAACGCATCGGTGAGGTATTTTTTCACTTCCACTGTGGCATCAGCTGTAGCATTGTTTATCATCTGGGTTTCACGGATACGATTTTCTATCGTTTCTACTGGTGTTGATGTTGATGATGATGATGATGGGCCTGATATTGACATTTGTGGCTCTGAATGAAAATGAAAACAGCAATTAGTAACAAATCCTAAACTGAGGGCATATATGAAGTATAAATTACATGAATCAGATTACATTACATAGACTGAAACTGCTCACCAGGAGTTGTGTTTGAACACATCAGCGAAGCACACTCCAGTGTGATGTGCTTTTCAGCATCCTGGGCTTTGGCAGGATTTCCAAATGCCACATTTTTTAACCTTGGGTCCAGCAGTGTAACCAGTGCCAAGGCTCTAAAAGTCTCATACCCTCCACATCTGGAGTGCAGACCTTCTTGCAGATGTGAGCCTATGAGCCAAAACAGGAGAAAACCATATTAATTATAATGACAACAATATGACAGTTATGGCCAATTACATGGGTAGTATGGTCATTGTGGCCTACCTAATTGTACAGTTGATTCCTGTGTTGCATGTCCTTTTGTCTGTGCAAGCTTGTGCTGCAACATCCTGTACAGTGGTATAAGCTTTGAAGCAGACACTCTCTGTTCCTCTGACATCTCTGTTGTTGCTAGTTTGAAGGGTTGCAGTAGTGACAATGATTGTTGAATAATGTCATACTCAAGACTTGTCAGTGGAGCAGTATCACTGTTTTTCTGGCTTTCTGGCGTATTTCAATGATGACTGGGGTTTGATCTAGGGCCTTTTTCACAATCAAATGTAAATCATGAGCAAAACATGGGACATGGCGAAGTGGGAGTAGCTGGGTGCTTAGGATCATGTTGGATGCATTGTCAGTCACCATGCACTGAACTTTGGAGGTTATTCCCCACTCAGCCATTTAGCCTCCATGAGATGCTGGGCTGTGTAGGTTTGGTAAAACCTCCTTACACCCAGTACAAGGTTTGGTAAAACCTCCTTACACCCAGTACAACAGTTGCCATTTTTGCTTCTGGTGTTATGTAATGGCAAGTTACACCAAGATATCCACATGTCAGCCGTAAGGCTAACAAATGCTGCCTTTTCTAGGTCCTCCATTGTCTTCTCCTTGGTTTTCTTGTACCTTTCACTGACCATTGTTTTAAGCACCTTCCGGGATAGGAGGACATAGCTTGGTTCAAGCTTGTTCACAAAGGAGCTGAAACCCTCATCCTCCACGATGGTGAAGGGCTGCAGATCCTTCACCACCATGTTTAGAAGAGCCTCATTCAATTCCCTCTGTCTTCCTTTTAAAAGAGAAGATAAAACACACTTTCAGACAAATACATTGAAAAAAATAGCCTACTGTAAAAGGTTCATTATTTGGAAACCTTCCTAAACAAAGTTATCTCATGAACGTTTATACTCAGTGTGCAGGGAAAGATAAAATGGAATGTAGAACTACAACAATTAGGAAAACCAAAATGATGTCTTGGCTGTAGATTGGGTACTCATATGTAGACCTATAAAATGTATATTCACAAAATATCATATTATATTGACAACATATTATATTATATTCACAGTGTAGCTGTTTTTAACATGATTGGCAGTTATGATTGGGACATTAGGTTGTAAGGCTTAGGTTGACAGAGGCCTATGGACTTTCTATGTCAAACAATGCATACCTTGCTTAGATGACCCAGCAGTGTCAGTAGCAGGCCTAGGTACAGGGGGAATGCTACCATCCTCTGCACCCTGCAAAATGGCAGGATGACTGCTCCTCAAATGGCGCATCAAGGATGATGTATTGTTGCAGTAGGCTAGCTCCCGATCACAATACATACATCTCACTTTATCTATCTATCTATCTATCTATAGATAGATCTATAGATTACTTTATCTATCTATCTATCTATCTGCCCAAGTAATTTTTTCAGGTTTCTCAGAAAACACAAAAAACGGAACCTAACTTCAGAGGCCGAGTAGATTTGTGTTCTTCTTGATGCAACTGCCATCTTGAAAAGCTTGTAAAATTGCCTAAGTCTCATTGTCTTTTGACTTAGGCAAAATAAAAGGGCCTAAGTCACACTTTTGACATAGGCCATTATACTACAGGGATAGAATTGCAATATCTGTTCAACTGAGGATGTGGGCAATTTTACCAGAGGTGGCAAGCATCATGAGAAGATGACTTATGCAAAAAATAATTTTTGTCAAAAAATGACTTAGGCAATTATTTTAGGAAGGTGACGATATGCAGAGTCTCGTCCCGTCGAGACCACCCATCCAGAGTCTCGTCCTGCCAAAACCTCCCTTCCAGAGTCTCGTCCCCCCAAGACCGCCCTTCCAGAGTCTCGTCCCGCCGAGACCGCCCTTCCAGAGTCTCGTCCCTCCGAGACCACCCTTCCAGAGTCTCGTCCCTCCGAGACCACCCTTCCAGAGTCTCGTCCCTCCGAGACCACCCTTCCAGAGTCTCGTCCCGCCGAGACCGCCCTTCCAGAGTCTCGTCCCTCCGAGACCACCCTTCCAGAGTCTCGTCCCTCCGAGACCACCCTTCCAGAGTCTCGTCCTGCCGAGACCACCCTTCCAGAGTCTCGTCCCGCCGAGACCGACCTTCCAGAGTATCGTCCCAGGGTGTGGTGCAGAAGAAGATGAGGAGTCCAAAGTTCCAAAGCAAAGCGTTACAACAATATAACTTAAACTGGTACAGACAGGCAGAAAGCACACACACACACTAAATACAACAGAGAATGGACCAAGACTGACTGAACAGAAGGGAACTAAATACAAACACTGATGAGGATGAAGATAATGAACTAAACACAGGTGATACAGATGAACTAAATTACAGTAACCATGAAAACAGATGAGTTGTGGGAAAACAGAAAAACATCTGACTAGTGACAACAAGACAGAAACACAATTGACCCTTCGCAAAGACCCGCCCCCCTTAGTTACTGTCGCTATGCCCGACAAGCTACACCGCTCTCATGTTCTCACGCAGTGAAAAATACATCGCGGAGCAGAGAGGAGACTGACAACACGCTGACAGACAGGACAGACCAGGTTACTTTTGATATTAAACATATTAAACAAAGTCTCACCTTTCAAATTTGATCATTTTTTAAAAGAAATTGAAACAATAAATACCGTTTTGTGGCTCTTTAATGTGTCGTGACAGAACGCTGTAGAGCATCAGTTAAACTTAAAGCTGCTCGTGATCCGATCATCTCTTCCTTCTAGTTCATTTATAGCATCAAATAAACATGAATGAACATAAGAAGGAATGTTGTTTTAGCCGCGGAAAGGCGTCAGTACACTCCGTTTTTCAAGTTCAAATCCTCCCATGTTAATCTACTATCTCTCCTGACTGCTTTGTCGGACAAAATGGCGGATGGCGAAGTATGATTGGTCAGATTACCTGTCAATCAAGCTCCACGCGAAGGGTCAATTGTGACAATAGCAGCACACTTATAACCACCCAGCTGTATAGCAACCTGCTGAAAAGAAACAGGCTAAAAAGGTCCAAAACACCATATAAACTGTATAGCAACACTCTGACAACTACTCTAGCAACGACACTGAACACCTAAGCATCATGCTTGATAAGATGAATTAGGGCCGATTCACATATAGCGCCTAAAACGCATAGAAAACGCTAGGCGCGCCGCGTTCTCCTTTTACCAAAGCACTAGGGCGGTTGCGCTCCGGAGGCGTCTGTCGTTGCTAAGCTTGTTGTTGTTTAGGTTCTTGTCACGTGACCTACGGTGCGCTTGCGGCATTCTGAAAAGTTGAGATGTTTTTATCTCGATGCGGCGCGGACGCGCTTGGAAAAAACTAGTGCGTCGCACCGCGACCGCGTTGCTTCCATTATGAGTGCGCATACCGCGCGCCGACATTTGAAATAATTAACTTGAGCGCGCAAAAGACGCGATATGTGAATCGGCCCTTATACTGTTTTAAATATGCTGTAATTTTATTGCAATTGTACATCTCATACAAATGTTGTAGATAATGATGACAAAGCAGACTGCTACACAGAACAGTCTAAAGAGATTGACCAAGGCTCTCCGCCATTGTCGAATATGAAGGAGCAAAGGAAACAGGATCTTTACTTGGCAGACAGCCTACACAATGTTTTAATCCTCTCTTTGACAACACATTACCAGACATACAAACACAATCTCTCTCAATGCCAGACCACTGAGAGTAAGATATGGCCCTCTGATATTGTGTGACAAGCTACCATATGTGAGTGTATGTTGTCAAAAAATAGGATTAAGTCACCCAGAGGGTCATTTAGAGTGAATAATTGCTTGCTTGCTAAGCAGGGATTAAATATATCAAATGAGGCTTGGACAATAATGGGCCTTTCCCCAAGAGGACTGACATAATCACAAAAATAGCATTAAATGAAAAGTTACAATTAATAATAAAATTTTTGTCATTTGCTAACCCTCATGTTGTTTGTTTTTCCATGGAACACACACACACACACACACACACACACACACACACGCACACACACACACACACACACACACACACATACATGGTGACCAAGACTTTTTTTAAGGTCCCAAAAGAAGTGGACTCCTGTGGTCTATTTTAAATCTTTTAGAGCCTTTTGTGAAATTCAAGTCAGTATGAAATTAAAATTTTCTAAATGCATATTATAGATCTTATTGGGAATGATTCATCTATCATGTTTCATTGTTAAATTAAAAACAACAGACTACTCTCTGGTGACATATATATGCAGGACTTCTCCAATCATTTAGTCTTCTTAAACTTAAAAACAGATTATCAAAAAAGAGAAAAATGTAGGACAGGGACTTGAACTTTCACTGCAAGCTTGTGTTTATCTGCTTCCATTTGCAACCCTCAAAAGCCAATGTTTTTGACTACAACCATTGTGTAGCACCAAGTCCCTGTCCTACATTTTTCAATCTTTGATGATCTGTTACAATCGGATATACATCACAATCCAGAAGTAAAGATCTGTTGCTACTTCTGTCTCATCGTGACTTTAAGTTTTCCAGAAAATTAAACTTTCTGATTTGCTCTCAAACCTCCAACCACAGGCTTTGATGTTTTGTTCTTTGTTTCAAGCGTGAGAGCCCCATTTCCTCTTTCATTCATTATATTGAAGCCTGGACATAAAATAAAACAGTATAATAACTGCACGCTATGAATCATTAGTTAAGCATGAGTTAACAGTTAATTTATCATTTACAAAGCATTAATAGACATTAATAAGCAGTTTATAAATACAGCTTGATTTATAAGCATATCTATAATGTGTTTAATAATTGTATTTTCATACTTTGTTAATGAACAAAATTTCTAAATGAAGTATAGCATTTTTTACGAACCAGTTATTTCTAATCTTAGATCTATTTAGAAATGATAAATTGATCATTAATAAAGTATGAAAATACAATTATTAAACACATTATAGATATGCTTTTAAATCAAGAATAAAGCATTTATAGCTGTATTTATAAACTTTTAATGTCTATTAATGCTTTATAAATGATGAGTTTACCATCGAGGCTTGCTCAGTTGGGGATATTCAAATTAATTAACCAATCATTAATACCATTGGTCAGCCCTACCAAATGTCGAACATTGTTATGTTGTTTTGATTGATACTGTGAAGCTGCTTTGATACAATCTGTATTGTGAAAAGCGCTATATAAATATACTTTACTTGACTTGACTAATGCTTAACTAATGATTAACAGAATGTTCAAAAGGAACCATCAATATAAAGTGTTACCAAATACTGTTCCTTCATTAATGAATAACTACACAGGAAAAAAAAAGTAATGCACTATTAACATTCTAGTAACGGTAGCTTTGGGCAGGGCATATGGCTATTTTACGTCAGCTCATTTCGTCATATGATTCAGGTTAATCGACTGAAATGACGAACGCAGAGTTGTGTGCGTCATAGCATTGCCGTCTACGCAATACTCGTTCCCTTATGTCAGGGAACCGAGGTTACTGAGTTACAGAGTAACCGAGTCGTTCCCTTTCGAAAGGTCGGTCGAATTGCGTCTGCTAGACTCGATGGGGAACCAATCCAATCATGTTTAAGCAGAACGACATGTTCTATGACCCGAGCCTGGGACGCTTGAAGGGTCCCCTAACAAGGGTCCCAAGGCAGAGGGTTAATATGGCAAAAATGCCCTGAGGTGGTTCAATAGGAATGGAACCCTTAAGAATGATGGTGGGTCGGACCCGCACACTCAAGAGAAGGCTCGGGAGGACTGGACGGGACCAGCGGAGAAGGCTCGGTAGGACTGGACGGGACCAGCGGAGAAGGCTCGGGAGGACTGGGCGGGACCAGCGGAGGAAACTCTGGCTCAGCAGGCGTGACGTGAAGCTCTGGCTCGGCAGGCGTGACGTGAAGCTCTGGCTCGGCAGGGCTGCAGGGAAGCTCAGGCTCGGCAGGGCTGCAGGGAAGCTCAGGCTCGGCAGGCGTGACATGCACCAGCGGAGAAGGCTCGGCTGGGCTGCAGGGAAGCTCAGGCTCGGCAGGCGTGACGTGCACCAGCGGAGAAGGCTCGGCTGGGCTGGACGGAATCAGCGGTGAAGGCTCGGCTGGACTGGATGGAACCAGCGGTGAAGGGGGCTTTGTGCTGGATGGAACCAGCGGTGAGGGCTCGGCTGGGCTGGACAGAACCAGCGGTGAAGGGGGCTTTGTGCTGGACGGAGCTTTGTGCTCGATTTAATAGTAAACTCAGGGATAACATAATGTATACACAAACAATAACCGACACAGAACACTGACAAGAGTAGAACTAAATACACAGAGGAATGAAGAGGGAAACAAGACACAGCTGGGGCAAATTAACTCAACACAGGTGAAGGAACTGAACACAAACGAGGAGCGGGAAAACTGAGACACAAGACCGAACCAAAACACAGTGACGGGGGAAACTCAGGACTGAACCAAAACACAGTGACGGGGGAAACTCAGGACACACATGTAACAGAACCTTTATCTTTGTTTTAAATAAGTATTTACTCTCATAACTGCGTTTGAAACAAAAGACCTAGAAGCTTTAACGGTCCTCCACTTGGGCACTCTATATCGCTTTCCTGAGGGAAGCAATTCAAATTCTAAAAACAAAATGTGGGATGTATCCTCTAGGATAGTCAAAGACTTCCTAAGAACATTTCTCTCACACAAAGCAGACAAACCCAACTGTACAGATCCTGTAATCTTTGACCCTAAATTAATAATGTGCTGAAGCTGGGATCTACTTTTAACATTTAATCCATAAAACCAACAGATCATAGCAAAGGTTAAAACACTTTCAATGAAAGATCTACACTCACCGGCCACTTTATTAGGTACACCTGTCCAACTGCTCCTTAACACTTAATTTCTAAGCAGCCAATCACATGGCGGCAACTCAGTGCATTTAGGCATGTAGACATGGTCAAGACAATCTCCTGCAGTTCAAACCGAGCATCAGTATGGGGAAGAAAGATGATTTGAGTGACTTTGAACGTGGCATGATTGTTGGTGCCAGAAGGGCTGGTCTGAGTATTTCAGAAACTGCTAATCTACTGGGATTTTCACGCACAACCATCTCTAGGGTTTACAGAGAATGGTCCGAAAAAGAAAAAACATCCAGTGAGCGGCAGTTCTGTGGGCGGAAATGCCTTGTTGATGCCAGAGGTCAGAGGAGAATGGCCAGACTGGTTCGAGCTGATAGAAGGGCAACAGTGACTCAAATAACCACCCGTTACAACCAAGGTGGGCAGAAGAGCATCTCTGAACGCACAGTACGTCGAACTTTGAGGCAGATGGGCTACAACAGCAGAAGACCACACCGGGTGCCACTCCTTTCAGCTAAGAACAGGAAACTGAGGCTACAATTTGCACAAGCTCATCGAAATTGGACAATAGAAGATTGGAAAAACGTTGCCTGGTCTGATGAGTCTCGATTTCTGCTGCGACATTCGGATGGTAGGGTCAGAATTTGGCGTCTACAACATGAAAGCATGGATCCATCCTGCCTTGTATCAACGGTTCAGGCTGGTGGTGGTGGTGTCACGGTGTGGGGAATATTTTCTTGGCACTCTTTGGGCCCCTTGGTACCAATTGAGCATCGTTGCAACGCCACAGCCTACCTGAGTATTTTTGCTGACCATGTCCATCCCTTTATGACCACAATGTACCCATCTTCTGATGGCTACTTTCAGCAGGATAATGCGCCATGTCATAAAGCTGGAATCATCTCAGACTGGTTTCTTGAACATGACAATGAGTTCGCTGTACTCAAATGGCCTCCACAGTCACCAGATCTCAATCCAATAGAGCATCTTTGGGATGTGGTGGAACGGGAGATTCGCATCATGGATGTGCAGCCGACAAATCTGCGGCAACTGTGTGATGCCATCATGTCAATATGGACCAAACTCCCTGAGGAATGCTTCCAGCACCTTGTTGAATCTATGCCACGAAGAATTGAGGCAGTTCTGAAGGCAAAAGGGGGTCCAACCCGTTACTAGCATGGGGTACCTAATAAAGTGGCCGGTGAGTGTATAAAACATTATCAATATGGATTTATCCACTTCAAAGGACTTAAACTTCCTCAGTAAATATAACCGTTTTCGTGCTTTCGATATAATAAGATTTGTGTTTTCCACCCACCTAAGTTTATCATCAATCAATGTACCCAAATACTTATATGAACTGACCATCTCAACATCTTTACCCGCAAAAACTACTTTAGATGGAGTTCCGACAGAATTATAAAATTATATAGTCATGTCCTTAGTTTTGGATACGTTGATTTGTAAATGAGAACTCTCACACCAATCCAAAAAATATTTCAAAATGGGCCCATGCTCTGTGTCACCTTGATTTAACAGACTCAGCACCACTGTATCATCGGAATATTTAATAATATGTCTGTCTGGATATTGACTTCTGCACCTATCTGTATATAAAATAAATAATAAAGGTGAAAGAATACAACCCTGGGGACAGCCCACTGAAGAATGCAGCTCCCTGGAATGTTCTCCATTCACCCATACCATTTGAGAGCTTCTGGTCAGAAAATCTAAAATCCAGGCCACCAAACACTTAGGGTCATTAAATTCATAAAGCAAACGTTCAGCTAAAATAATTGGTTGAATAGTATTAAACGCTGAAGAAAAATCTATAAATAATAAACGGATATAAACGATAATAAACGAGCATGAGCGTGATGGCATGGCAGGTTGAGCCTCCTTACTCCCCTCATGTCGCTTTTTCCCAAACACTGGCCGGCCACCGGAGCATGGAAAGCTGCGATGGCTGCCACGTAGACTTTGAGTGTACAGTAGATGGGGTACGGCCCGCATCCAGTAGCTCTTGGAGAAATAAAAGTACCAGTGGTACTTCACATAATGCAGGGTACTGGTTCCGGGCTGAGCACCAGCTGGAGAACACAGACCACACAAAAAAACACTTTGTTCAAAATGATATGTGCTCATTCATGTGTAATTACTTCTACCAACTAATGTAGTATTCTCGTAAGCATAGAATCTACCATTTTGAATACATATGAGCATGCTGCTAGAATGGCGGAAGCCATGTTGCACATCCATATTGAAAATACATTAGCTAAAGAGGGACATACCTGGAAATTCAAGCTTCGCCTTTCTCATTTTTACATTCAGTGGCAACGTGGCGAGGGGGAGATTACTCTGAATGGGAGGGGCTAAAAAGTAATATTCAGTTGGTAGTCATATACAATTTCACCGCTAGATGGGAGAAATTCCTACACAGTGTAGCTTTAAGGGCATAGGCGTCTCTTGGATGGAGCTCTAGCCTTACAAATGGTGTTTAGGACTCTCGCTGGGAGGTCCATAAGATCCCGTCAAGGGGCCACACATGGAGGGCCCATAGTTTGGAACGGGGGTGCCAAATCGCCCTGTTCGCCTGGGAAAGGAGATATTTCCTCAGGGGTATCGGCCAAGGGGCTGCTGTGAGCAGCTGAATCAACTCAGGGAACCAAGGTTGGGTTCGCCAGAGAGGGGCCACTAGTAGGACTACGTGTCTGCCTTCCCTGAATCCTATTTATGACCTGAGGGAGGAGCGCGACCGGAAAGTATAAAGGGGGCGGCTGGGCCATTTGTGGGCCAGTGCGTCCCTGCCTTTCGAGAAGAATATTGGGCAGTGAGAGCTGTCTTCGGAGGCGAAGATGTCGACCTCTGCCCTCCTAAAAACGTTACAGATCATTTAAACCATCTGGGGATGAAGGGTCCATTCCCCTGGGGACAGATTACACAGGACAGCATGTCTGCTACCTGATTCAGTTTGCCCGGCACGTGCGTCGCTCTCAGCGAGCGCAGGTTGCCTCGTGCCTATAAGAGGAGACTTCTAGCCAGCTTGTACAGAGGTCTTGAGGCCACCCCTTCGAACAAGAATCTCAAAAATGGTCTGTGACAGGGGGCTATTTGGATATGAAAGTAAGCATCTATCAGATCCACTGAGAAAAACCAATCCCCCGGGCGTTCTAGCACGAGGATTTGTTTCAGGGTTAGCATCTTGAATGGTCATTTCATAAGGGGCCTGTTCAGATGCATGAGATCTAGGATGGGCCTGAGGCTGCCATCCTTTTTGGGAACAAGGAAGAAGTGACTGTAGAAGCCTGCAATGTCTCCACAGCCCCTTTTGCCAATAAGCTCATTACTTCAGTCCGGAGGACGTGAGTCACGTTGCTCTTCACCAAAGTGTTGATTATGCCCACAAAGTGAGGGGATTGCGAGCGAATTGGAGCGAGTAACCTCGTTCAATTGTGTTTAGAACCCATTGTGACACACCAGGGATGGCTTTCCATGCCTTGGCCCGGCTGGCTATGGGTTAGATTATTTCGGGGGACGGCGTGCTGCATTTGTGAAGGATACCAATACCCGCATGGTGTGAAAGAGGAAAAGTGCTCTTTTGCAGAGTATTTTTGTTTTTTATTTTGTTCACTCTGACAGCGGTCGATTGCAAGGGGGCATGAACTTGAACACAGCTTGCAATTGCAACATCTACTCCAACGGCTGGAACAGGGCATTTGGAGGAACACGTTTTGGAGGGTAGTCCGGCCGCAGAGAGACTTAGCCCTCCCCTCTTCCTGTTTTGGTAATCAGGATTGCTTCCTAGGCCGGGGTCCCTGACGCTTAGGTGGGAAGCGTTTTGCCTGATGAGGGCGCTGCCGCTGCTCATGCACTGGATGGGGCTGAGCGGCTGCAGGTGCTGGTTTTTCTGGCTGCTGAGTCGGCGCGGGCTTGTGGCGATTCAGAGCTGCAGAGCTGGAGCTCTTGGACAGGAAGTGTCGCATAGCCTGCGATGCCTTCTGTGCAGTTGTGAAGCGCTCAGCGAAACCATCTACCGCTGGGCCGAAGAGACCAGTGGAGAAAATAGGCGAATTGAGGAAGGGGGTTATATCCATGTCCTTGATCTTGGTCAAGTTCACCACTACGCTGGCCATAGCCCTCCCGATGGCCTGGGCGGTGGCTTTCGTGGCGTGCAGGGCCAAGTCTGTGGCGCCGTGGAGGTCACGGAAAGTGTCTGGGTCTGGTCCAGACTCATCCATGGATCGAAGGAGTTTCACCTGGAACACTTGGAGGACCGCCATGGAGTGTATGGCAGAACCCGCCTGGTCAGAGGACGTGTAATTCCTGCCTGCGAGGGCTGAAGTCGTCCTGCAGGGTTTGGATGTGTGAGCCACCTTGGATTTCCATCCAACAGCAGTGGGTGGGCAAAGGTGCACAGCCACTGCTTCCTCCAGGGGAGGCAGCTTCTCGTAACCCTTTTCCTCAGCGCTGTCGATATTTGAGAGCGTGGTGGAAGTGGAAATGCGTAGCCGGGCCAAGTAGGGGGCGGCCAGGACTTTGTCAGTTCTTCGTGAACCTCCGGTAAGAGTGGTGCAGATCGCTGACGAGGGGCCTGTTGGCACCCAGGCAGGAACCATTCGTCCAGGCGGTAGCGTGTGGTAGTGTTGGGTCCGAGTCCACCTTTGTCGAGTCCGAGTCAAGTCCAAGTCCTTAACAATCGAGTCCGAGTCCAAGTCCGAGTCCAAAGAGGGCCGAGTCGGACTTGAGTCCGAGTCCTTAACATCCGAGTCCGAGTCGAGTCCGGCCGAGTCCACAAAGATTTAAATGATTTGAAATTGACCTGGTTTGAATGATTTGAATAGATGGATCTCGCAAGCATAGCCACTGCTAGTAAGGAGTCAAATATGAAGAAGATGCTGGAAAAGCAAAGAATGTGCAGGAGCTGGAGGATTTTTCCTCATGAACAACCATTACAAAAAAACAAAAACAAAAAACAGTTGTGGATCATTCAGGTAATGACACACAATATAAAAATCAAGTAATTTGTCTTGTATTTTGTGTTTGTATTTTGTCTTGTGGACTAGGCTATTAAACATCTGTTATGTGAAAAAGCTTTTTCAGTGCAGTACTAAATAGAAAATGTTTTTATGATCCTTTCTTATAAATAAATAAAAACTACATTTTGGAGATTCTGAAAGGTGTATGTAAACTAAAGTGTAAATGTAACAAAAATCATAAAACTATTAGACGCCAAAATGTTGCTATGGTTACTATGTCAATCATCGCAATTTCATGACTCACATGACTAAAATTTTATGGATTCACTCCCACATTTAAATGCATTTATCACTCTTTATAATTTACTGTGTGAACGTAACCACTGGTCCTCTAGAAGCACGAAAAACAAAACTATTATTTAGATTATCAATAGCGCTCCCTTTAAGCCATCACACTACTTACCGCGCTCTGCACTCTCCCTAAAACTCTCGTCATAAACACTGAAGTTGTCCGCACTGCACAGTGAATCTCTCATTTATATCGCGTCTAGACTTTGTTGATTATGAGGGGATTTGCGAAAGGATAAAGCTTGTGCTGATTCTGAACATACATTTTGAGCGAATTCTCATCTCTCCGCATGTTGACTAAAACGCCTCTGATTTGCCACTGTGTTCATGCGCTTAATATACATGTCTGTGATTGGCTACAATGCTCAACGCGGAAACAACACAAGTAACGTTAGTTTCGTTTCGTTTTTGAATAATATGTCCTCCAGTGCCCGGACTCGACTGGACTCGGACATTTTTCCGAGTCTAAAATGTCCGAGTCCGTGCCAAGTCCGAGTACAAATTCATCCAAGTGCGTGACAAGTCCGAGTTCGTTAAAAATTGGACTCGAGTCCGGACTCGAGTCCGAGTCCGAGTTCGAGTACCCCAACTAGCGTGTGGGCTCCTCGGGAGACGCCCAGTTGAGACCGAGCTCCTTGACAGCTTTTGATAGGACGCGGATAAGCTCGCCGTCCAGACCAGCTCTGGAGTCGCTGCGTTCTTTAGACGGGTGAACAGCACAGGCGACATCTCTCTCTTTGGAGAAAGTGAGGCTCGTGGATTCTGGGCCAGCGTGAGCGCACTGACATCCAATTGCTCAACCCTCTGACTCCGCCATTTCTTCCTCCGAGGCTCGAGAGGGAAAGGAAACAGGAGAGCGTGAGGGGCTGAGAAGAACACGATCCGAGAGCGGAGAGATGATAGCGGCATACTCTCACAGAGAGAGCAGATCGTCTCAGTAAGTGCAGCGTCTGCATGGGCTTTGCCCACACTCGCTGTGCCTGTCCTCAGCATGCAGAGGGGCTCTGCGTGTGCCACATCCGTGGCGCAACATTTGCAACAACGTCGCTGCTCTTTTAGAAAAACTTCTAAAAGGACAGTTGAGAGCGCAGGGAAAGCTCGCCGTGCGATAATCAGCTGGCTGAATATGCTGCAGTCTGCAATCTTACGCCCCTCCGCCATAGGTTTGTGGAGTTCCTACTGACCAGCCAATAGCGTGCAAGTAGTCTCGACACTGTTATGGTTGTGCATTATTTTATTATTTTAAGGCTTCAGTATTCGGAAAAAAGGAGTTTCCCCATCACGTCTAGCAGACGCAATATGACTGACCGTTCGAAAGGGACCTACTACTAACTAACAAGAAACTCTGATTAATGAATTAGGAAGTAATAGTGCTTAATCGAATGTGATAATTCACTATTAACAAATCTACTACTCATTTTTTCATACCTCCCAGAGGACTACTAAGAACTACTATATACAGGTTCATAATTAATATGAATACTGCATAATATATAATTAATTCTAAAAGTGAAAGATAAGTATTCTAAAGGGAAGAGCATAATAACTCTCTTACAACATTACGCAGAGCTGAGCGTCTACGGAAACGCTACAAAAAGAAGGAACGTGCGAGGGCTAATTTCTATAAAGACCCATTCAAATTCGTAAAGAAGTTATTCACCAGTGAGAAGAATGGCACTTTAAAAGCATCTAGAGTTGAGCTAGAGAGATATTTGGAGGAAACGCATACAGATGCAAAAAGGCATGAGCATATGTCAATTCCATCAGACATACCACCTATCAACCCACCAGAATACCAAATGGAGGTCTGTGCACCTAAGTGGAAAGAGGTAGAGCAGGCTGTGAGAAAGGCAAGGGCTTCATCATCTCCAGGGCCTAATGGAGTTCCGTACAGAGTGTACAAGAGTGCTTCAGGAGTTCTGCGAATTCTGTGGAAATTGTTAAAAGTGGCATGGGAAAAACAGGTTGTACCTAGAGCATGGCGCAGAGCAGGTGGAGTCTTTATACCTAAAGAAAAAGATGCTACAAGCATCAGTCAGTTTCGTCCTATTTCACTATTAAACGTTGAAGGTAAGATTTTCTTCAGCATTATTGCCCAGAGATTGTCCACCTACCTATTAAAGAATGGCTTCATTGACACTTCAGTTCAAAAAGCGGGCATTCCAGGGTTCTCAGGATGCTTAGAACACATCAATGTTATCTGGCAACGAATTCAGTCAGCAAAAAAGGAGAGGAAGGAGCTCCATGTGATATTCCTGGATTTGGCCAATGCATATGGTTCAGTGCCACATGAGCTTCTTTGGGCAGCATTTGATTTTTTCAGAGTACCAATGTCAATAACAAATTTAGTGAAAGCCTATTTTGGAGATTTGCAATTTAGTTTCTCAACTCCAAAATTCAGCACTGCATGGCAATGCTTAGAGGTTGGAATAATGGCAGGATGCACAATTTCTCCACTGGCTTTTACCATGGCAATGGAAGTAATCATTAGGGCATCAAGATGGGTAGTAGGAGGAGAGCGCTTGGCTTCTGGGTTGCGACTACCACCAATCAGAGCATACATGGATGACATGACAACCATGACTACAACAGTAGCCTGCACTAATCGGTTATTGGGGAAGTTAACAGATAATATTGAATGGGCACGAATGCAATTTAAGCCCTCTAAATCAAGGAGCATCTCCATAGTTAAAGGAAAGGTAGTAGATAAAACATTCTTCATTAATGGTGAGGCAATACCAACAGTTTCTGAGAAGCCAGTGAAAAGTCTTGGGAGATGGTACGATGGAGATCTAAAGGACACAGTTCGAGTGGGAGAAGTTAGACGACAAGCAGTGGAAGGGTTGAAGAGCATAAACAGCTGTGCTCTACCAGGCAAACTAAAACTCTGGTGCTTTCAGTTTGGTCTACTGCCGAGGTTGCTGTGGCCACTGACTGTGTACGAGGTTTCTTTGACAACAGTGGATAAGCTGGAAGCGTTAATAAGTTCATACATCAGGAAATGGTTGGGAGTTCCACGCTGCCTCAGCAGAGTGGGACTTTATAGTAAAGGAATATTGCAGCTGCCAGTCTCTGCTTTAACCGAGGAGTTTAAGTGTGCCAAGGTCAGACTGGAAATGACATTAGTAGAGTCACGTGACAAATGTGTAAGGGAGGCAGCCCCTGTGTTAAAAACTGGTAGAAAGTGGTCAGCAAAGAAATCTGTAGTAGAGGCAAAGGCTGACCTTCAAATAGGGGATATCGTGGGACAGGTACAGCATGGAAGAGGGGGTTTTGGGCTCAGTTTAGCTCCTCCTAAATGGCACAAGGCAGGCCCAGCTCAAAGGAGGAAGCTGGTAGTCAACGAGGTGCGAAAGCAGGAGGAGAGGATGAGGAGTATAAAGGCCATTTCCCAGGCCAAGCAGGGAGAGTGGATGAGATGGGAGAGTGTGGAACAACGCAAAATGGGCTGGCAAGACCTTTGGTCAATGGAAGAGAGTAGGATCAGTTTCCTTATTAGGTCAACATATGATGTTCTCCCATCACCGCAGAACCTAAACCTCTGGGTAGGAGAGGATCCCTCTTGTCCTTTGTGTTCATCACCTGCCACATTAAGGCACATTTTGACAGGATGTAAGGTGGCTCTTAGCCAAGGTCGGTTTACTTGGCGCCATGACCAAGTACTGAGATGTTTGGCTTTAGCATTGGAAGGCAAGCGTAGTATGACCAATAAGTTGCCGCATGTTCTAGCAAAACATTACACGCAGAAGACAACATTCCTCCGCCCAGGCGAGCAACCACCAAGAAAAGGTGTTAACACCAATTCTCGGCCAGGACAACTGGAAGCTGCTAGGGACTGGAAGATGCTGGCTGATCTTGATCAACGGCTTATTTTTCCACCTGAGATTGCCACCACTAACCTACGACCAGACATTGTTTTGTGGTCTGGATCAGCACGCATTGTTCAACTGATAGAGTTGACAGTGCCATGGGAGGATGCTGTAGATGAGGCATATGAGAGGAAGAAACTGCGGTATGCTCATTTGGCCACTGAAGCAGAACAGCGAGGATGGAGAGTCCAGGTTTATCCAGTGGAAGTGGGTTGTCGAGGTTTTGTGGCACACTCTACAACCCGGTTCCTCAGAGACGTCGGATTCAGCGGCCAAGAGTTGCGTCGCACAGTAAAGAACTTATCTGAAGCAGCAGAAAGGAGCAGCAACTGGCTGTGGTTGAGACGGAAAGATTCTAGCTGGCAAGGTACAGGCCGCCACGCTACGGTTTCGTAGAATTCTTGAAAAACTTGAAGAGTCTGTTGGTTTATTTGTATAGGTTGTATAGTATAGGTTGTATAGTATACTATACAATTTGTATAGGTTGTATAGTATAGAATGACGGGTGGTTGGGCAGATATTGTGTTTTGCGGTAGGTAGTATGCCATACGGAACCGTTGCCACTGTAACTGCTTTAACGCACCAGTGGGGCTCGACAGCCTTAGTCAATCGGGTTGGCGCGTATGGTTGGGTTGCGGAGAGATAGTGAGATTGTGGTTAGGTCTCAGCAGCAGGAGGGATGTAGAGGTCAGTAAGCTGGGCTGAGTTGAGTGGGGGACGGAGGGGGGTGACTCTGGGACGCCAGAGTCATTGTCGAGCCCTCTTGAGGTGTCGTGGGCTAGTCGACGAAACACTGAGGACGGAAGGTGCCCACTTGAAGACCCTAGAGATGTCCCCTACTCGGCTCAATCCAGACGGTTGTCGTGTTGGTCCACTAGGGAGACCACACTGTAGTTGCAGCCGTCGTGTGTGCTGACGCGCCAAGTACACTGCAGCCGTTAACGCCGGACAGAAGGGGAGTCACACCCTCATATGGAAAGAAGCGTAAATGGATGGAGAAGCATAGTTTACTGTAAAGCTACGTCTTAGTGTTGCTTATCTTGGCGAAAGCCGAGTACAAATCAGCATGAAGTTTTAACATCTACTCTCGTGTAATGGAAATCAATCTAGTAATTACTGAAGTCATTGTAAGCTTTAAAGGTTTTTGTAAGGTTTTGGATAGTGATGATTGAAGTGTTACGCCGGATTTCCACCAACTGCGGAACAGCTGCGGATCGGCTCCGCTGCGTGTCGGATCCGTGCTCCGTTATATGGTAAAATGCCAATTGAAGATGCACCATCACAGGAAACAGTATCGCGTGCAATTGATGTGGTAGTGAATTTAAAATTGCTTCCCAAATTTAATGAGCGTGATCCTGATGTTTTTTTCTCGTTGTGTGAGAGTATTGCGGAGGAACGTAATTGGCCTGTTGCTGATCGAGTGGTGATCGAGTGGCTTCAAAGTGTCATTACGGGAAGATCGAAAAGACTATGATAAGGTTAAGTCTACTATTCTGAGACTGTATGAATTGGTTCCGGAGGCGTATTGTCAGCGTAACATACCTTAGGCATTATCACTACTAAAGCTGTGGTTAAAGCTTTGAACCATTTTATTTCTATTTTTGGAATACCTAGGATTGTTCAGAGCGTTTGAGGGACCAATTTTATGTCTGGAATGTTTGCAGAGATTTTGAAACAACTCGGAGTAAAACACAACCAGTTTAGCGCATATCATCCTCAAGTCAAGGCGCACTGGAGCGTTTTCATCAGTCTCTGAAGTCGCTGTTACGCGCGTACTGTGTTGAATTGAACCGGGATTGCGAGAATGGGCTGCCCTAGCTAATGCTAGCTGCTTGGGAGGTGACACAAGAGAGTTGGGTTTTAGTCTGAACGAATTGGTGTTTGGTCACGCGGTGCTGGGACCCCTTGCAGTTTTGCAAGATGAGTTAAAGGGCAAGGAACCGCCTAGAAAGTTGTCCGACTATGTTTGCGGGTTCCGGAGGCGGTTGCTTCTTGCAGGACAGAAAGCGCGAGAACGTCTTGGGAAGGCGCAAACAAAAATGAAAAGATTGTTTGATCGCCATACGGAATGTCGTGTTTTCCGGGTGATCAAGTATTAGTGTTGTTGCCTTACCCAGGATCTCCGTTTTGTGCAAAATTTTCTGGCCCTTATACCGTGGTACGGAGGGTTTCAGAACAGGATTATATCATTGCTACTCCTGATCGTAAGAAATCAAACCAACTGTGTCATGCTAATCTGCTTAAACCATATTTCTCCCGTAGTACTGAGGGAAGCATAAGCCCTGCTTCTGTTGCCATCATAATATTTGAGGAGTCTCATTCTACTGGAGAGGATGTGAGGGCACCCGGGAATTGAGTTGTTACCGCGTCTAAGAAATTCTAAAGCTCTTGCAAATTTGGAGAGTTTGCTAAGTCATCTGTCGGATGGGCATAGATCAGAAGTAATGTGTTTAGTGGCTGAATTTCCTAGGTTGTTTGGAGATGTGCCGTCGCGCACTCATCTGATACATCATGATGTGGACGTTGGTGACGCGCCACCAATACGACAGCGTTTTTCTTGGGTTCCTCTTGAGAAACGAAAAGTATTAGATTCTGAGGTTCAGTATATGCTGAATAATGGCATAGCCCAACATTCATTTTCTAGTTGGGCATCGCCCTGCTTGTTAGTGAAAAAATCAGATGGTACACATAGATTCTGTACTGATTATCGAAAGTTGAACAAAATAACTAAGCCCAATGTGTTTCCTCTTCCTCGTATGGAGGACTGCGTGGACCAAGTTGGTTCATCCAAGTTTGTGAGTAAGCTGGACCTCCTGAAGGGGTACTGGCAGGTGCCGTTAACCACACGTGCCCGAGAGGTAACTGCTTTTATTACACCCTCAGGGTTATACTCGTATTCCGTTATGAGTTTTGGGTTGCAAAATGTGCCAGCAACCTTCCAGAGATTAATGAATCGGGTGATTCTGGGTTTAGAGGGTTGTGCTGTTTACTTAGATGACATTATTATTTTTAGAGAAACTTGGAAGCAGCACCTTCAGCATTTACGGGCATTGTTTGATCGTTTGGTTGAAGCATGCCTTACAGTAAATTTGTTGAAGTGTGAATTTAGTGTGAAGTGTGAAGTACTTGGGGAAGGAGGTGGGACAGGGCCAGGTACAACCACCAATTTTAGCGGTTGAAGGTTTCCCTCCTCCATCGACTAAAAAGGAGCTGATGTGGTTTTTGGGACTCGTTTCGGGAGTTTTTACCCTCATTTTTCGACTGTTGTTTCCCCATTGACAGATATGTTGAAAGGTTCCACGAAATTTGAATGGACCTTTAATTGTCAGAGAGCATTTGATAATGTGAAATTGTTACTTACGACAGCCCCAGTCCTCACGGCACCTAAGTTTGATCAGCCTTTTAAAATGCAGGTTGATGCAAGTCAGGAGCTGGGGCAGTTTTTTTGCAATCAGATCAAGACGGAATGGATCACCCTGTATGTTTCTTTTCACGAAAGTTTCATGTACATCAGAGGAATTATTCAGTGATCGAGAAAGAGGCTTTAGCGATGATCTGGGCAGCATTACAGCATTTTGATGTCTATGTGGGGGGAGGCGCAGAGGTGCTGATTTACTTGGATCATAATCCTCTGACATTTCTGCATTCATTCCAAAGCCCCAATCAGCGTTTGATGCGGTGGATTTAATTTCTTCAACCGTATAATTTGAATGTTCAACATATTAGAGGGGTTGATAACTTCATGGCTGATGCGTTGTCTCGTACGTTTGATGTGGCTATGTAATTGCTGATTATGATCCTGTCAACTTTTCCTTTGCTCCCTACTATACTCTTTATCACCTTAAAATTGTTTCCAGGATCCGGATTGCTGTGGATGAAGATGTTGGGTAGGTGAGATGGAAGGGTTAGTGGGTCGAATTTGTTTTCTCAATTATAGGTCAGAAGTTCTTCAAAGAATGTTATTTGATATTTTCAATGTCTTATGTGTGATTTGGGATTTTTCAAAGGGGTCTGTGTGACGTCTCGGCCTAATCTGTGCGTATGTGCGTGTGTGTGGTTGGTGTGTATGTTTTTAGGTGCCTTCTGGAGAGGGCGTGGCCAATACACCTGACACTTGTTGGATGCAGTATGAAATGAGGTGGAGACTGCTCGTGAAGTGGGCTTGTTTGGGCGTTGGTCTCTGGTATGGAGTCGTTTGGTCTGCGTTGTGCTGAGCGTCCTGCCCGACCTTGACACATCTCTTTATTTATGTTATGCTTATGTTTGTTTTTCCTTGCGTTACAATAAATGTTTTGTTGGGAGTTGACGCGTCTGGTCTCCTTTTTGTTGCAGCCTTAGAGCCATCTGTAACAATACTGATCCAAATAATTAATAGTTCCTTTTAAATGATGTAGTAATACTTAAGTATTACTAACATAATTTAGTCAAAACCTAACAAAAACGTAACCTAAATAGCTTACAACGACTTCTGTCTAGAGAGTTATCATGTCTTTCACTTTAGAATACTTTTCCAAATAATTAGTAGTTCCTTCTAAAGGATGTAGTAATACTTGAGTCATTACTAGTTGGTTACCTTTACCTTAACTTTAGAATTAATTATACATTATGCATTATTGACATTAATTAATAACCTGTATTGTAGTTCTTAGTAGATCTCTCGGAGATATTCATTTTTATTTATTGATTAGCTAATAATGAACTACCACATTCGACTAAGAGCTTCTTTATTAAGGTTAAGTTAAGGTTAAAGAATGTTTGGGGTGTGTGTGGCAGGGGTGGGGGAGTGGGGGTATCCCTTTAATACCAATACTAATAATACTTGCACTATTAATAATAATTTTACTTGAGTGTGGGAATTGTGCTTTCTGTGGTATGAATTCAGTCGAGAGTTCTCGACATAGAGTTGGCACAGGTTCGGCTGCGACCTTGGATGCCAGCACACTCCACCCTCTCTGGAAAACTGCTGTGGGTTTCCATGCCTCGAGTCAGAGTGTCCATTTCTAGAATTCGAATGGACCCTACACCCCTCTGAAACAGTCAGTTACAGAAGCTGTTTGTCTCAAACTTTGCCTGAACCAGATGTGAATGAAAGCAGTTTTAATCTGACCTATGCAGCCACAAAAACACGATTTCATCCATGTATTTACTTTTCTTAATAGATCCCTCTAACTGACCCAGAGACATTTATTTGCAAAGCTGATTTGTGGAAACAGGAATGCATTCCTTGCAGACATCAATATTTGCTTTTTGATTATCCCCTTTTTGATAGCTGGAGCGAGGCGGCGTGTGAAGTCGCAGGACGTTGGGAAAAAGAAAAGCTGTCCACTGTTACAGCATTAAAATCACAGATATCACAGCTTTGGCACAGAAGGTAATGCTGTTGCTCACAAAGATGTTGGACCATGAGGACAGGATTTGAATCCAAGCTGTATCCTTTCCCTAACCATTCCTAGACTTTCCTGTCGCTTTTTAATGTTTTGTTTGAAGGCTAAAAATATTTAAAATCATTGTCATTCAGTCTGTATTTGGTTGTGTAACCCTTTGCCCAACCATTAATTGTTCACGGAGCCTGGTACATTACAAAAAAAGGCTTTCAGTTGTTTTAGTTTATTTTAGATGTATTTGAGTTTATTAAGTTAAGTTTAAGTTTTAGTTAGATGTATTTATTTTCAGTATTTTAGGTTTCCCAAAGTTAACGCACTAACTAATTTATGAATTTCTTTGCAAAGTCTAATGTTACTGTTAACTGTGGAAATTTCATGTTGGGTTGTTTTATGTATACCTTGAAATACCATGTATCAAAAGCTACTATATATAATTATAATACAATATATTATAATTTAATTTATATTTTATATTATATTAAATTATATTGTTTATATATTATTTATTATTATTATTATTATTATTATTATTTATATACAAATATATTTTATTAAACTTTATTTGAATTAAAGTTAATTTCATTAACAATAAAGTTAATGTAAATGGTTCCATTTAGATTTCATTAAAATTAACAATAATAACGCTTCCTGTAATTTTTGAATGGCCACAGGAGCACCGACTGATTTGGGTGCCTTTGTGTTGTCCTTGTTCCCTGAAGATATGTCCCAGCTGTAATGGACCGGCTGGGCTCCAGAGTCCGTGTGTAAAAATAAAGAGTAGAACAGTTGCTCACAGCTGTGAGCTCTACTTTCACCCTCCACAGCTGCGCCACTTCACTTCTTCTCCTCTCTCACACCATCCTCCACCACACAACAACAACAACACGCACACAAGCGATGCCCACCACTGAGTTGAGTTTTCATCAGCAGTTTGCAATGTTACAAGTGTGAATGTAAATACTTTACTAGAGTTCTTTGGACAATCTTCCCCACCGTAGTGAATGCTTCCAACAGTAATGCAGTTTAATATAGACTTGCCTAGACTGAATATTTTCTACCAGTGGTGTGAGTTTGGGATAGGACCGTGACTCACTAAGCCTAGCAATGCAGGGATGATATATTTTTGTAGGCCAAAACGAGTTAGAATTTTAGTACTTCCAGTTCCATCGTCAGTGGCTTTTTAAATGGGTTTTTGTAAAAGGGTCTTTTAACACAAGATCAAGATATTTTCATTCTATAACATAAAATACATCAGTAATACCCCCTTGTAATAGTGACAAACTTTTATTTTTAAAAGGTGGCTGCTAACAAGTGGATAACTGTTAGGGACATTAAATGTCATCATGCCGAACAGGTAAAGTGATCTGCTCACCAGTCAACTTTTAATGTTTCATTGTGTTTTATAATCGCAAATTATTCTAGCCCATTACAGGGGCTGACTGACCAGGCATGCATCTCAAGTACTAAGCATGATGTTGGACGCCTTCACTGCGCCTGACTGCTGAGAAATGCATGGTAGATACTCTAATCCAGGGTTCGACAGCTGGGAACTCTCATGGAGAGCACAGAGGGCGCTTACATCACCCCCTAGAGGGGAATGGCACTACAAGCGACACACCGAGGCAGTCTTCCTGCACTTTACCTATTTGTACCCAACACACAGGAAGAAACCGACTCCACCCGGAGATTGTAGAATCTTGCGAATGTATTAGGTGTCGCCCAGCCCGCAGCCAACTGTTAACAAGTGGCTAACTGTCGGGGACATTAAACGTCATCACGCTGAACAGGTAAACTGATCTACTCACTAATCAACTTTTACAGCCTCATTGAAGTTTAATGGTGGTGACGAAGTCAGTGATGTTGAACCAATTGTATTTAGACTTCAAAATTCATAAATGTTATTTACTTTTGTGAAGATTATCTTGATGAACAAAACGTGTGTAATGGATGGTAGCCAATGTGCACGAAGCAGAAGATGAAACCGGTAATCAAAACATTCTCAGTCTTTATGGATCAAAACACACAGGAAATGAGAGGAGAAAACAATGTGTAAGTCTCAATCAGCTCCCTAGTTCGTGAATCAGTATGTTGTGTACACAGATTCGGCCACTAGTAGGGACAGTAAGGATACTAGCTCATTATTAGGACATTGATGATGACATGACAATCCTTGTTGTACAATGTCATTACTGGTATTTATGAATAATAGCAGAACTGATATTTTTCTGAAATACAATTAAATAACGGTCTATCACATGCATTATGTGTGGTAAGTTGACTCATGTGATTTATGTTTCGCGCTTCAGAACCGTTAAAGGGATACTTCACGTTAAAGGGATGGGAGCCGTGGATGGTTTCTCCAGGTGGTGGCACTTTTGCACTGCAAGTGTACACTCCACCTGGGGAATCGCCATGTACCCCCTGGCGGCCCCACAATCAAGGGTAGTGAGAGTGGAGGAGGCCGTGAATCGGCTTTGGCCAGTAAAAGGTGCCTTCCATGGCTTCTGGATCTCCTCATGCACATCCGGGAAGAAAGGCACTAGGGCAGGATGCGGCTGTGAAGCACACCCCACACCCAGGAACCAATCTTCCAACTGTGAGTGCTCAGGGCAGGGTGGGGGGTTCCACTCAAACCTAATGTCTTCGGCGGTCTGGGAAAACATGGCCGTTGACCCTGAATCTGACTCTACCTGAGATACCACCCCAAAGGGGGGAGGGTCCGTGGGGACTGGCCCAGTGGAAGAGCTCCCACTGTAACCCTCACAAATCTGCTTTGATATAATGCTCTTTATTATATGCTCTTTTGGTGATTGGAAGAATGTACACAACCACTCGGCTCAGATGCAAAAATCTAATGAGTGGATGCATGCCACCATCTTATATATCCGTATGTACAGGGGGAGTGACTAGACATGCAAATTCCATACTCCCATTTCACTGGCCATTTTTCTAAAACTCAGAAGTGATTAGGGCTCCTAAGTGAGACCCCTAATGTCAGTTGACATTATGTTTAAAGGGACACTTCACCCATTTGCATTAACCTTTGTATCGTTAGAGTCATATTTTTGAATGGTCGTGCATTATTCCCTCATTTTTCCCTGAGACGGGTGAAATGAGGATTTCAGTGTTGCAGTTCCTGAATTTTGCGTCATTCTAAGCAGAAAACACTCGTTCCTTATTTTCCCAGGAGGTAGGACCCACTCACGCTACAGACCTATTACAAATCAGTGGGTGGGACTAAAAGCAATATTCTCCATCTTGTTTGGAAGCTAAGCTAACAGGCGCTGCGGAGCCAGATGTAAAGTTACGACAATGGCGAAATGTACTCAATATGATGTGGAAGAAGATTTCGAAAGTCTGATGCTCGAATCAGATGTTCGTGGCTACTTTTACGAGCCGCAATATAGCGAAGAGCAGCTGAGGCAGATGGAGGAACAGGAGGCGGCTGCCTGTTACGGACGAGGAGCCCGGACTGGCTCAAGCTGGGGTGGACTGGTAGTGCCTGCGCTCTCACTGTGCGCCTACGGACACAGATAGTCTGCTGCAAAGAATTTCAACGATGCCAATTTCTGCTGGACGAAATCTCGGAATCAGACAAGAACACGGACGTTTGTGTTGAACCATCCTAGTTTCACACCGCATATGTTCTGACTGAACATCCCGGTATCATGCAATAATTCACCATTTCAAAAGAAATACAAATGAGGAGTAATTCACTAATGAGTTCGCCAACTAACTAGAAATTTTGTGTGAAATGAGTTTCAAGCTCTGGTGGTAGCTAACCTTGTAGACGGAAGAGTGATTTTTCTGATAGGCGGATACCCCATAGGCGCTGTTCTGGATTAGTGGGAGTGGTGCATTGTGGGAGTTGTTGTCTTCAGGGCCGGCCCGTGGCATAGGCAGTACAGGCAAATGCTAAGGGCGCCGGCGCCTTATAACCTAGGGGGGGGGGGCGCCAGAGCCGCATAAGGAACTTTCCGCTTTTATTGTAGCCTACTTCATTAACACTGCAACGAGTGGATGAATTACATAAGCCTGCCAGTGGCGCAAAAAGTGGGTATACCGGTATGTGTAGCGGAGTAGGCGCTCTCATAAGAATTTATCATAGAATTTTGACAGGGGACCCCCCTCCAATAATATCGCGAGCGGGCGCGGGCGCCGTGAGCGCTGAGCGAACAGGCACGAGTAGTGAGTTGTCGTCGAAAAAGATGGATAAAGCAAAAAAGCGGCCGGGGGCTAAAATAGAAATAGCCCATTCGTTTTGTTTTGTTTTGTTTTGCTTAATCGGCGGCGCTGGGTTAGTGCTGGTGTAATGCATTGGTCAAAAAAAAGTCAGCGTTACCTTTTTTTCTGACACCACATGAAACGCGTAGATCAGCGGCCCATTGGTTGTTTTCTTGATTGACACTGGGCTGGCCCAATCACATCTTTAATGTGAAGTATAGAAAAATACTCTTTCTATTAGTATAGAAATTCGTCCCCTTGGAATTATAAGGTTCTATCTGCATTCTGACTGGTTTTGAGATATTGAGCTTTAAAGTTTTTGCATTCCATTCGACTGTGTAGAAAGAACCTTTTTATTTTCTAAATAAAAAGTTCCAAAATGTACACAACTTAAAAAATAACATCACATAATGTAAAGAAGTGGTCACAGAATAAGAATATGTGAATAACAAAATTTTTACAAAAATTTCAGATAGAACCTTATAATTCCAAGGGGACGAATTAGTACAAAACTTATGAAAGTTTCCTTTATTTTTCAGTGCATTGTTTTACAATATATGAGTATTATCATGGGATTAATATTATAACTATTATTATGTAATGTAGACAGACACTAACTAAAAGAGGTTTGAATTTTTAATTTTTTAATTTGAACACTGAATATGGGTTTGAGCTTTTCATTTTGAACTCTCAAAGTGCACCAGATTGATGAATTTAACATTAAAATGCACAAAATTTTCTTACGGGGGAGCATGCCCCCGAACCCCCCTAGCCTTGTAGCAGCCTAATAGATTAGTAATAATAGTAGTGGTGGTAGTAATTGTCATTTATCTACTACAAGTTACATGGTCAACAAACAAAACAACAAATAACCACACATAGGACTCTGAAAAACTGAATAATGAGAACAAAATGTATTCACTAACATAAATCAACAAAAAATAAAATAAAATAAAAAGACAACACAACATAAACTTGAAACCAAAAATAAACCAACAAAAAGCGACAGCCCCTCATGGATGACTGCCGCATAAATTTAAACAAAACAAGAACATATAGTCCAGGCCTGGTCCTCTCTCATCTTGCACTGTCTTCCTTCGTAAGACTCAAACAGGTTTGGCGTGCAGATGACGCTCATTAGCACTCGCGCCAATGGCCTCACTACATTCCTACGACTCTCAGCCCCATCTATATATAAAAAGCCTCTTTTTGTAAAATTAATTTGTTGATGTCACCCCTTCTTCTTGGTATCTTAACTTGTTCAGTTGCTTCTATGTTTGGCTATCCATGTTCTCACAGGTTCTCCAAAAAACAGTGTGGCGAGCAGGACGAGGCAGAGGGACGTGAGAGAACGGCGCGAGGCCGGTGGCGTGAGTGATAATGAATGACACCTGTGAGACGCATCGGTCTCGCATCTCTCATGGAGGAGCGGAAGCATAAAAGGAGGAGCGACGAAAGTGAAGATCGAGAGAGGAACAGGCCTTATTTTATGTTGTGTTTTGTTTCTGTTTTGTGTAGCCAGCAGTCATCCGCGAGGGGCTGCTGGCGGATACTTTTGTTTAATTATTTTATTATAAGTGTTAAATGTTCGCCGGTTCCCGCTTCCTTCTTCCCTGAATCTTAAACATTGCTACTAACAGGTTGTCCAAAATGATTTGGATGTTGGTCAGCCTAATTGTTTCTCACTTATATATATTCTCTGAGGTTCCTTGCTTATTTCCCACTTCTCATAGAATTAGAACAAGGATTAAAACTATTAATTATAGTGATTCTTATCCAGAAGAATTGTAGTAATCGTTATCGCCCTATGTATGAAGGGGTCTTAACATTGTGGGGACAAATTTTGGATAAGAAAGCTCCACAATTTTCTTCAAAAAATTGAGAAAAAAAAAGAGTTTCTGCTATTATCACATAAATTACCCACTTTAACCTTTTAAAACGTTTAGAACCGCTGCATCTTGTGCTTTCATATGACTTCCCCCGTCCGGGTGGTGCAAGATGCCACGTTGTCCCAATGGACAGAGCAGGGCTATAACTTGTGCTCTGTCGGCTGATCATTGGAGAGCAGGGACAGAGATGGGGCAGAAGGTCAGCTGGTAATCAGCAGAGAGCAGCGTGCCTCTCTAATGAAGATGCCTGGCATGGCTGACAAGTTAAAGCAGAAGCAGGAGGGTAGAATGAAAGAGAGTCATATGCTAATAGATGTCACTGTGATGACAGGATGAGGCCAAGTTGTGCCAGGCATGTCGCCTCCATGTCAGCCACCAGAAATTCCATCTCATCTGCTATGAATTGTTTGCTATCTTTATAAAAGAATTCTGAGCCATAAGTGACACATCACAGAAGTTAAAAGGATAACTAGATATTTTTTAAATAAAATGTGGGGCTAAATAAAAAGTGTTGTTGGTAGTTGCCAGAGTCAATCTACTGTTCAGTGATTTTTCGAAAAATCCAGTAAATAAATCCAGTAATTTCAACAGGAATCCATGAGATGGAGAATTTTGCATTAAGGTGAAACATTTTCCTACGCAGATTTCGCAATGGATTCATGTTGGTTGAGCAAATTCGCTTTGCTGACCAAAAGAAAGCTACTTGGATAGAAAGTGACTTCTGTGTGAGCTGTGCTTCATACTACACTAGACAATGAGCTAAATCAAACTCTAATCTAAATTAAAATGCACAAAAAAAAAACATAAAATCAAATTTAGTGTTGGACAAAGGGCGCCTTTGAGTCAAAAGGTTGAGAACCACTGCTTTAAAGAAACATTCCTGGTTCAAGCACAAATGACAACATTGTGGCATAATAACTTTTACGTTATAATAACTAGTTACGTTGAGTCACTTACAGTGGAAGTTTTATTATGGGTAACCTAAGATGACAGACTTTGCAACACTATTTAAAGAGTCCAATAGCAACTCGCCTACCCATGTACTGGGTGCAGTGCACTGAACAATGCACAGCATGCTGAGAAGACCTCTCTGACCCTTGCTGTTCACTCATACAAATGAAACCTTCGATTTTCTCTTATTTATGTGTAACAAAAACCCTGTTATCTGTATTTATTTAGAAAATATTTGTTGAAATAAAATTAAAGCCTGATTACTTCTCAGTCAGCGCATATTCAACTTATAATCAAACAGACTTTTTTTAGGGTATTAGTTAGTTATTAGTAATTATAGGGTATAGTTCACCCCCCAAAAAAATTTGTGTTAAAACTTTATTTTGATGGTCCCTTTTGAACATTCTTTTGACTATAAGTAACTCTGTCAACTATTAGTCATTAGAGTATTAGTAGACTGCCTGCTAAAAGGGATACTTGAAATGAAGGGATACTTGAAAATGAATGTGTATTTAAAATGGGTCATTTATGTAGAAGAAATGTGAAATTATTTTTGAATTTGGAGCTTTCTAGACTGAGAAAAGCCAGAAAATGTATTTTTGGCTTATGTGGATGAAAGACAACAACTCCCAGAATGCACTTGCTTCACTGCCCTAGGAGGCCACGCCTACCGGTAACAGAGCGCAGAAGTTAAACAACAAGTCTAGGCTACTAGTGAGTCTCAGTGATGAGTCTGCCCAGAGATCGCCCAAAATGTCCGGGTTTCGGCTTTTGCGTTCTACAGTCGCCATTCATTATGTTTACTGTGGCGAACAGGACGAGACTGAGGGCCGCGAGAGAACGGCGCGAGGCCGGTGGCGTGATTACTGATGAGCGACACCTGTGAGACGCACCAGTCTCGTATCTCTCACGGAGGAGCGGGAATTTTCTTAGGAATGTTAAAACACACATCAACTGATCACTTGTTTAGTTCACTACATTCAGATTCACCAATCGGAATGAATTCAGTTAGATTGAAACAAAATGTGTGCATGTAAACAATGAATGGCGACTGCAGAAAGCAAAAGCTGAATCCCGGACATTTTGAAAGATCTCGACGGCCGGACATGTCCGGGAAAAAGTAGGGATGGTAACCCCTACTACTCAACTTTCTCCTACTACTCAGCTTTCTCCACAGAACAAGAGCCTGATAGCTTAGCTTCCAAAAAAAGATGGCTGACACTATGTGTACATTCTGTGAGTGAGATCCCACCCTCTATGGGCGGGTTGAGAACATGTGGAACAGCCCCTACTACTGGCTGTAGTCGTTAGCCTCTGGCCAAAAAATCCTCTGATGACGCAAAATGGCGATTTTTGCGTCATCAGAGGATTTTTTCCAGACAAAATATACATAAATCTCTCATCTCAGGGGGATATGAGGGTGGAAAGCAGGGTAATTCGAAAATACTATAGGTTTTCTACTAATACAAAGCTTAATGCTAAATCCTGAAGTATCCCTTTAATATAACTCTTTATTGTGATGGTCCCCCAACAAACATTCTACTGAAGTAAGTTTGCAACTACATGTCAGCTTACTCTAACCCTAACCCTGCCAGTCTACTAATACTCTACTAACACTCTAATGAGAGCTAGTAGACATGTAGGGGCAACGTTGCAAACTAATAATTAACAGAATGTGTTAAAGGGTCCATCAAAATAAAGTGAAACCGAAAAAATTAAGTTATGTGGAATTGTCATAACATTGTTTGTTTTCACTTCCTGTGTTTGGTTCCTGTTTTGCCTTGTTTGTCGCCATAGTTGTCCTCATTAGTTCCCATGACAACTAATCACCAACACATGTCCCTCATCAGCCCCTTGTTAACCTGTCTATTTAAACCTCTGTGCTTCAGTTGTTGTTTGTTGGTCGTTGCTCCTGAATGTGTGTCCCACGCCTGAGTGACTGACAAACCAAGATCAGCCAAGTTTGCCTCCACGCCTGAGTCTTCAGCCAACATATCCGCCACTACAGATCCTGTTCACAACATGGCCACCACGCCAGAACCTTCAGCCATCACGGATAGTGATGGGCAAATGAAGCACTGAGGCTTCCCCTGATTGTTTCGAGAATTCCCCTGATTCAAAGCTTCGAGAGTGTCAAAAACAGCACCATCTGGTGTTTAGCAAAAAATAAAGCAGCCAAAACCCTGTGAAAAAAGCTTTGTCGGACGAAGCAGCCACCACGCATTACCTAGATAGTTTCATGTTACGTGCACAAATAAAAGCCTAACCAGTGTGTGTGTGTTGAATTTCTCTCTGTGATATATTCATTTAACCATTAAGCTGTGTCATTTAAAGCCAGTGTGAATATCAATATGATGTAAAAGAAGAATATTGTACACGAAATTAATATGGCAAATATTTTATAATTTGTATATTTATATTATTTGTATGACTGTGTATTTAAAAAAAAAATTTGAATAAGTCTAAATGAAAACTCACTCGTAAAGTAAGATCTGGGCGTTCGAACATTCCGACACGCAAAATGAATCGCGCACATGATTGGACAGAAACTGAGGCTTCGTTTGTCATCAGTCACGTGATTTCTTCGTTAACAATACAAGCCTCGAATCACGGCTCCATCTGGCACGCCCATTTATGCTCGACACAAGCTCCAACGCCTCGGTTCAAATGTCAAATCACTAGTCACGTATGCTACGCCAGAGTCTCCAACTGCCACGGACGCCACACCAGAGACTTAGCACTTAGCACCAGAGTTTGGGATATACACTGCTCTCCAGCCCATGAGTCTGCTCCAGAGCCATTTTCAGCCCCAGAGCTCAGTCCTGTGTCGGTTCCAGTACATGAACTTCCTGTCTGCCTGGATTAGACCATTGAGGTCGCTCATGAATTTTCTGTTTACCCAGACATGACCACGAAGGTCATCCCCAAGTTTCCTGTCTGCCCTGATGCAACCATGGAGGTCGTCACCGAGGTTTCCTGTCTTCCCTGATGCGACCATGGAGGTCATTCCCGAGTTCCCTGTCTGCCCAGACATGACCACAAAGGTTATCCCTGAACTATTTGCCTGCCCTGACATGACCACAAAGTCATCCCTGAACTTCCTGTTTACCTGGACATGACCACAGAGGGCACTCTTGAACTCCCTACCAGCCCTGTTATGGCCTATAGGAGGCAGATTTTGAACCCCATGTCTGTCTCTGTTTGGTCTCAGGGGCCATTGCTAACCTGTCAGTGCTCTCTGTTGTTGTTCAGCCAGCCCTGCCAGATCCACCATGGTGGTCTCCGGCTCTGTCTACTCTGCTCTGGGGAACTCCAGCTTCGCCTGCTCTGCGGTGGTGGTCATCAGTGACCACTAGGTGGACTTCTGTTCCGCCAGCTCCACTGTGGTGGTCATCAGCCCCGTCTGCTCTGCCGTGGTGGTCCTCTGCTCTGCCGTGTGGGTCTTCAGCTCCGTCTGCTTAGCTGTGGTGATCTGCTCCACCGTGAGTACATTCAGTCCTGCCTGCCCAGCCTACTCCACCCGCTTGCTCAGAGATCGACCTAATTCTCCAATCCTCATTCCACTCCATGGCCCTGGCCCTCCATCCCTCCCCCAGTTCCGCCTCCTCTTCACCTCCTGGACTGTTTTTTGGAGTGTCTAGAACACGCTCCTTTGGGGGGAGGCTATGTCACGATCCCTGTGCTGTGTCTTTTATTTTGTAAGGACTTTTATTTGCCCATTGTTTCTGTGTTCACTTCCTGTGTTTGGTTCCTGTTTTGTCTTGTACCTTTTTGTCATCGTAGTTATCCTCATTAGCTCCCATGACAACTGATCACCAACACCTGTCCCTCATCAGCCCCCTTTTAACCTGTTTATTTAAACCTCTGTGCTTCAGTTGTTGTTTGTCGGTCATTGCTCCTGTATGTGTGTTCCTGTTGTTGCTCTTTAGCCTGCTCTCTGTGGATAATACTCTTGTTCTTGGTTTATCTTTGTTAATGTTTTTTGTTAAACTTTTGTGCTTGCATCTGGATTCTCACTCCGACTTATACCTGCTCACACGTAACAGAACTGGAACTTAAGTCTTATGGAATTGGAACAACGTGAGTAAATTATGACAGAAATACACATTTAATGTAAAGTTTTATATATTTTTGTACTTATAAACCTTGTTTTTAAATAAGCCTTGTGTTTTCAGTGTTGCTGTGGCACTTTGACCTTTTGACGTGAGGTTATGGGCAGGATGCATTCTGACAGAAGCAGGTGCTATAGGTGCTACTGACTGGGGAAGTTCTGACATGGCAATAGACTCTGTAGTACACACTCAAAAATTTAAGTGCCAGGATGAACCAAAAAGGGCTTTTTGCAGCAATGCCACACCAAATAGGGACCTATTTTTAGGCTATAGTCTAAAGAACTTTTTCCTCTGCAAAGAGTGCAGTGGGAAGGTTCTGTGGATTTTAAAGATTCTTCATGGAACCGTACACCCTGACAAAGATCCATTTAAGAACCTTTATTTTTAAGAATGAAAATGGAGAACACTTCACACAGAAGCATGTTACCCAAAGAGTCTGCACACTTCGCTTCCCTTTACACAGGGACAGGTGGTCTGAGGGACAGTAAGCTCTGTTTAATCCAAGTGCCTGCTTCAAGGGCTGTGAACACAGGAGTGCTGATAACTGACATTATGTTCTCATTATATCCATCCAAATCAGATGAAGGCCGTGTGATCATGCGTGTCTTTCAGTGTTGGGTAGTAACTGATACATGTAATCTGCATTACGAAATCAGATTCCAAAAATGAAGTATATTATTGATTACATGATTACATGTTATTCTCACAATGGTAGTAAATTATTCATAATTCATCGATTCTCCTTACTACAACTTTTGCCTACATAAGCCTACTGCTTATACATTCAGAAGGTCATCCAGGTTTGTGGAATTGCACGCACAGATCAGCCCCTAGATTTACAGAAATCATTTCACTCTTAAAGGGTTAATTCACCCAAAAATTTTAATTCTGTCAGTAATTACTCACCCTCATGTTGTTCCAACCCCTGTAAGACTTTCGTTCATCTTCGGAACACAAATTAAGATTTATCAAGTGACGAGAATTCTTTTTGTGTGCAAAAAACAAACAAAAATAACGACTTTATTCAACTATTCATTTTCTTCTGTGTGGGCCTCTGATGTGAGTTCACAAGAGACGCAGATGTAGTGTTTAAAATGGTTATAAAGTGTGTATTTCCTGGATGTCCAAATCGTGAGAAACCTTCGAGAAAACGTAAAAGTGCCTTACCAATGCCGCAAAATGAATGACTTACCTTTCACACTTTCCCATCAAATGATTGTGAGCGTCATCTTCTCAGTTCTCGCACATGCGTCGTGGTGCTCTCGTGAACTCACGTCAGAGGCCCACACAGAAGAAAATGAATAGTTGAATAAAGTCTTTTTTTTATATATTTTTTTATTTGCATTACAAAAACTATTCTCGTCGCTTGATAAACTTAAGATTGAGCCACTGTAGTCACTTGGACTATCTTAACGATGTCTTTTGTATGGGGCTGTTTACACCTGGCCACGGATAGGTATCCGATCGTAAAACGACCAGGTGTAAATGCCCTCCGAAACGCATTCGAGATGGATTTGAATCCGATCGCTCAAACCACTTCAGGAGGTGGTCTGGGCCGCATTCCAGATGAAACTGGACAAGTGTAAATGCATCTGGTTGTTGAAACCACATATGTACATTTTACTCCTCCCAAAAATATTAAAAAATTAACATGTGCGAGCGTGTTTTAGGCTATATGTCATGTTATAGTCAGTCATAGGCTATATGACGACGCTAGGCTACTGCAACACGCATTACCGCAAATGAGCATATTTTCATCAGCCAACGTGCGAACTATTGCAAATCAAAGTGAAAGTAAGTTGCAGACGCTTAACACACAATCATCTTCATGAAAAGTAAAGAAACAAATTGATCTTACCAGTCTTTGACTTTGAAATTTTAGCTGATGATCAATAAAACGAAGCTCGATATCTGTTGTTTTCGGTGACGTGCACTCCATTAAATCTGCATATAGTGCGGGAATTGAAGATCGGATTTATATCCGTTTTGCAAAAACACATTTATGTGACCAGGTGTAAATGGAATCGTTTTGATAAATCAGATAGCTATCCGATCTGAGAAAACGCATGAAGTGGCCAGGTGTAAACAGCCCCTAACTTTTCTGGGCTGGCAGATGAAATTACCTTGCAGCCTATGAAGGAGTGAGCCAGCTCTCAGATTTCATCAAAAATATCTTAATTTGTGTTCCGAAGATGAACAAAAGTCTTACGGGGTTGGAACAACACGAGGGTGAGTAATTAATGGCAGCATTTTCATTTTTGGGTGAACTAACCCTTTAACAAGTGTTTTCTCAAAATTGCAACATTGCATATTTAATAAAACTTTAAAGTAGTTTAAAGCCCTTTGAAGCTGCACTGAAACTGTCATTTGGACTTTGAACCGTTTGGGTCCTGTGGAAGTCCATTATATGGAGAAAAATCCTGGAATAAATCATCAAAAACCTTAATTTCTTTTCGACTGCAGAAAGAAAGACATGGACATCTTGGATGACATGGGGGTGAGTAAATTATCAGCAAAATTTTTTTTTTTTAAAGTGAACTAATCCTTTAATAATTTGAATTATCACTTAGTGAGTCATTTAACCATGAATTAGTCTTTGGAAGGCTTTTGCCTTTCAAACACATTAAAATGAACAAATTTATGTTATTTCATATTTACATATAATGCAGGAGCTTTTTTTGTCAGTGGAACCTCTTTGGCACAATATTTACTTGAAGTACCCATGAGATTTTAAGTTATTGGTTAATGGTCACATGGCATGCAGGTAAACAAATAAAATATTTCATGTTTGTTTTTATTTTTAAATAATTAATTTAAACTTTAATGATTTAATTACTTAAAAGCTTTACATTAAACTCACAAACCCCCTGCAGTTCCATCAAGAACCCCAGTCCCTGACGCAATATTTAATGTACTTCATGTTGTTGATTACTAAGAATGGAAGATATTTTCTTTCTCTTTGTAGTTTTATATCAATATAGTACAAGATTATCCTATTCAAATCAATGTGATAAACGATTTATGCCATAAGTAATCAGATTGTATTACCTTAAATGTGTAATGTATTACTAACTTTGTCACGTAATTTGGCAGCACAAATTGTAGAGAATAAATCTGCAGAGAGCTAAGTAACTATAACACAATTCCCATGAATCAAATGGCTGACTTGCCCAGTTTTATGTGTGGCTTGTTTATAGATTCGATGGTGCCCTCTGCTGTTCCTTCATGTGCATGTACAGTGTTCCCCACTAGCTGCATTAGTAAACTATATATCAAACTAAGAGCTTGAGCTTCTCTCAGAACTGATCCATTTGTGAAGTTACTTTCAACCAACTCTTTCAAAGCCATTTGAGAGGATGTATGTCATTTCCCCTCAATTTTATAACATTCACTTTGAACATAGTCCACTATTGTCTGAAAAAAATGAAAATGTCTAAATAAGTTTCTTCGCTACATTTTAAAAGTATATCTATTTGTTAAATGTTATTAATTTAAACATAATATATTTATTTGTGTGAAATGATGATAGCACAAGCACACCTTTCAGTTTGTGAAATATTATGAACACATATGAATTTATTTGATATATATCCTCACTCCTGATAAGTTAACTAAGCAATCCAGTATATGCACAAAAACCATGTCATTATTAAGCAAATTATTCACAGAAATAGTGAGGATTTACATGCATAATACATTCATATTACATAAGACGCAACCGAAAACAAATTAGATTTCAATACAAAAATATACACATATAAACACATACTATGAAAAGCATTATTATACACGTTCAAGGTGTAATGTTTCTATGCAGAAGACTCTGAGTTTAATTGTGCTGTGGTATTGATGAGATCTCTGGGTAAAGTCTCTCTCGCCTCCTGCATGCGCTTATGGGCCCTCTGAAACGCTTCTGAAATCACAAACACAGACCAAATCAGAAAAGAAATATATCTTGCAAAATCTGATATATTGTCATTCTGTACAGTTAAAACAAACTAGATTTTTTTTACATTTTCTGAAGTCTGCACAAGTTAGTACGGCATTGCTGGACGGTTGCTGAATTCAACCAAAATTGATGGTGGCCCAAATCAGAAGCCCACCAAGTCACTATGATATTCTGGTGTATAGCTATTGTATGTTTTGGGTTCTCCCTTAATGTACATCTAAAGTTGCGGTCTCATTTACTGTTGCACAGCAACATTTTGTGAGCAAAATCCAGTCATTCTAATAGGATTTTGCGCAATATCATTAATTTTCCAGTTGGTTACGTAAGATCGCCACGCTGACCAACAGAAAGCAGCTTCGAAAGTGACTTCTGTGTGAACAATGTCTTATACATCTCTACACTACTGACCTTCTTTTGCCCGCAAAAGTACGCTACAATTTCACTAAAGTGACTGCATTTCTTTTGCTAATGTGACTGTATTCAAGACTTTTTTACTTCTGCTGTAACACCAAAGCTTCGGCTTTTCACATTGTTGTACTTGCAGAAACCAAGGCCCAGTTGTTTAAAAGTAATCTTATCGGATTTCGGCTATCGGATTAAATCAAATCTTGAAAATCAGATCAGATCAGATCAACAGTTTGTGTTGTTTAAAACTTTTTAGTAAGATTGGGATATATTTGATACAAAAAAAAGAAAAAAGAAAGAGGATTATCCTGATCCCAACAGAAGGGATTATTTATTTATTTTGTTCTTGATTAGTTTAACCGTTAGTAATAAATTAGAAGTAGCCATTAGACCAGTTTCTAACAACGGCCTACTTTATTGAATATAACGACCTTATTCAACTTCTCAAGGTCTAGGACAGTGTAAGGTGAACCATTACTTTTCTTAGCAATCAGACTTATTATTTTCATTTGACAAAATGACTGAATCCTCAACAAAAGGCATGTTTCGTGGTATCACTAATTCCCGTAGCATAAACAGGTTGGGATGAAATAAGTGGAACAATTAGGGGGTTGTAAAAATCCCTAACCCTAAAAATGAACAATTACTTACCTTGCGATTACCTCAGAAAACAGCACTAATCAATAGCAATAAAAGTCCTATCTGAAGTTATTTAGACCTGCCTTACCCAGAACATTATACACAGAGCCCTGCTGACTGTGGCCTCCCAACTGATCCAGAACAGTCTGTCTCCTTTTCTTCAGGGTGCTGGCATCAATAAAAGCCCTGAATAAATAAAGTACAACAAGCACTTACAATCTCGAAGGGACAAAATAATACTGCTGCAGTAACAAAATGCATGATTTACTGATTGTGTTGGCCAACCTGGCATGCTGGATACAATTAAGAGTAAAGGTCACACTTCCAGTGGTTTGAGTGCGAAAGCCAAAGCGACTCAATCGCTCTCCCTAAAAATTTAAGCAAAGTGAATTAATGGACATGCTAATACAAAACTTCACAGCACAAAATATATAATGAGTCACCTTGAAAGTGCCAGGTACTCTGACATAACTGATGTCCTCGAGTTCAGGTGCTCCGCCGATGAAGAAGCGTCTCAGTTCAGCCACCGTGCCGGGCTGGAGGGGTCTCCATGTGCGGCAAGTCATTCTGTGACGCCCTGAGAGCATGAAGCCTTTGAACAAGCTGATTCAAATATAGCCTACTTTATAAAACCTACTTGTACAAAATTACTTGTAATACAGTTCATATATGATATCCAGAGCCCAATTAATATTTAGTTTAATCCTGCAGTTATTATGTTGATTTTAACTTTCTGCGATATTTTGAAACATTATTACAATGTAAAATGCTTTCAGTTTTCTTATTAGCAATATCTTTATAGAATGTTAAATAGAACCACATGTATTTGAATAAGAAATATGATAATGAATGGTTGTATATTTTCCAGTTTGACCATGCCATCCATTATCCTAATTTTACTCCCAAAAGTTCAATGATTCTCAAATGCATTAGTATAGTACAGTATACAGTACTTTATTCTCAGAAGAAATGTTTGTCCTACTTAGTGTTGAGGAAATTACACTCACCTAAAGGATTATTAGGAACACCATACTAATACTGTGTTTGACCCCCTTTCGCCTTCAGAACTGCCTTAATTCTACGTGGCATTGATTCAACAAGGTGCTGAAAGCATTCTTTAGAAATGTTGGCCCATATTGATAGGATAGCATCTTGCAGTTAATGGAGATTTGTGGGATGCACATCCAGGGCACGAAGCTCCCGTTCCACCACATCCCAAAGGTGCTCTATTGGGTTGAGATCTGGTGACTGTGGGGGGCATTTTAGTACAGTGAACTCATTGTCATGTTCAAGAAACCAATTTGAAATGATTCGAGCTTTGTGACATGGTGCATTATCCTGCTGGAAGTAGCCATCAGAGGATGGGTACATGGTGGCCATAAAGGGATGGACATGGTCAGAAACAATGCTCAGGTAGGCCGAGGCATTTAAACGATGCCCAATTGGCACTAAGGGGCCTAAAGTGTGCCAAGAAAACATCCCCCACACCAATAAACCACCACCACCAGCCTGCACAGTGGTAACAAGGCATGATGGATCCATGTTCTCATTCTGTTTACGCCAAATTCTGACTCTACCATCTGAATGTCTCAACAGAAATCGAGACTCATCAGACCAGGCAACATTTTTCCAGTCTTCAACTGTCCAATTTTGGTGAGCTCTTGCAAATTGTAGCCTCTTTTTCCTATTTGTAGTGGAGATGAGTGGTACCCGGTGGGGTCTTCTGCTGTTGTAGCCCATCCGCCTCAAGGTTTTGTGTGTTGTGGCTTCACAAATGCTTTGCTGCATACCTCGGTTGTAACGAGTGGTTATTTCAGTCAAAGTTGCTCTTCTATCAGCTTGAATCAGTCATCTGCATACTGGATGTTTTTCCCTTTTCACACCATTCTTTGTAAACCCTAGAAATGGTTGTGCGTGAAAATCCCAGTAACTGAGCAGATTGTGAAATACTCAGATCGGCCCCTCTGGCACCAACAATCATCCCAGCAAACACCGAACGTTCCCCTAACGTTCCCAAATGGTCCCAAGTGGTTATTTTTTTGGGAACCAAACAAGAACGTTATAGGAACGTTCCATGTAGGTTATTTTTAGGTTCCATTTTTATAACGTAAGGAGAACGTTCCGGGAACGTTCCCCCAACCTTAAGGGAAAGTTCTAGGAACGTTCTGGGAACCAAAAACTAACGTTCCCAGAGCGTTCCCAGAACCTAAATTTGTTTGCTGGGATGCCACGCTCAAAATTGCTTAAATCACCTTTATTTCCCATTCTGACATTCAGTTTGGAGTTCAGGATATTGTCTTGACCAGGACCACACCCCTAAATGCATTGAAGCAACTGCCATGTGATTGGTTGATTAGATAATTGCATTAATGAGAAATTGAACAGGTGTTCATAATAATCCTCTAGGTGAATGTACATTTTAACTTAAAATGGTGTGTTAAAAAATGTATGCTGTCACTTTCATCTGGTTTTTACCAGGTAATTCAAACGCCAATATCAAACGCCTAAATCAAAATATTAATATATTAATGTTTATGGTGCCAATACGTCACTCACATCAACATTTTACTCCCAAACTAAATATTTGTTTTATAAATTTGGTTATGTATCATTAAAATGAACAGAATCAAAAGAACAATTCATTGATGAATTGAACATAACTATATTACACCATGCAATACTTTAAAACAAAAGACTGTCCAACTCTTACCTGGCGTTGAGGGAATGACCAGGAATCCATAGCCCTCAGTTCTGTAGCGCTGCCAAAAATCCAGTGAGAGAACTTTGAAATACAGCACAGGCCACTGGGATAATGACCCTGCACAAAACATCAGCACCTGTGTTTATTCACTGAAAATGTATTGACAGTGGTACTTCATTTTTGAAGTACCAGGTGGTTATCTATGTAAAGTATTTTTCCATTGTTTAGTTACAGATATTCTGAGGCAATCAAAGATCTCACCATCAGATTCATCTTCTTTATGGAAGAAGGTCTCAAAGCTGAATGGATAGGAGAAGAAGGCAACATCCTCCTATAAAACAGAGAACATGCTTACCACAGTTACATGAACACAGAGCCAGTTGATGGGGTCAACTAAAACGACGGATTACCTTTCCCATGCTGCGTGTGCGACATGTCTGAGTCACACCAGACAGACACTGAATGGGAACACTGGACCAACCTGAAGAACATAGAGCAATCTCAACACCATGAATTACTGACAGAAAATGCACAAAACCGAAATACAGTAAAACTTGAATTGTCAGAATGTCATTTCATTAGTTTAACAATCAGAATGCGTGTTCTTTTTTTTTTTTTTTAAGAGAATAACTATTTTTGTGAAATGCTTTGCTTGGAAAGTGTGCTGTCCTCTCTTTAAAATAAATGTCACTTCGTTACATTTTGTCATCAAAAGCAATGTCATGTACATTTATAAGTGTGACTTAACTGTTTAAATAATGGCTGCCACAGTGTGTATGGGAGTAGATTGACTTACTGTTTGGTAAATCTAGGAAGAAGTGGATGTAAAGATTGTCATACTCATAACCCTGAGCAGAAACTAAAAAGAAAAATTGCCATATTATGATCCGTACAGCAACATTTGAGACCCAGTTAAAATGCGCTAAAAATGTCAAATATATTGGAGACGTACAATTTAAGCATGCATATAATGTATTGATGTTATACTGCTTTCCCCCCTGTAAATCTGGCAGCCTTTTTAATTTATGATAACTGTTATACTCACCAATCTCTCCATTTACAATCAGGCGAAGTATCCCTGGAGGTGGCTAAAGGAATTTTTTCGGGAATCAGAATGAAAGGTTTACCTTTTTTATTTGGATTATAACTTAAACAAATTTTTTAATACTATGACACCATGGGTTCGGATAAGAATTCGAATTCTTACCATCTCAAAGTCTTGGCCAACCAGGCTGTTGAGGTAATCTTTGTGACGTGTGTACAGCTAAAAAGAAAGAAAGAAAGAAAGAAAGAAAGAAAGAAAGAAAGAAAGAAAGAAAGAAAGAAAGAAAGAAAGAAAGAAAGAAATGTGTGTGAATGATGAATCCACCAGACAGGGTTCAGCAATCCAACAATGAGCCTTGGGCCAGCCAATGAAATCCATACTGCTCCAGGGACGCTCTCTGAACAGTAAGTCAAGTTTAAGATGCTTTGATGAACAGCGTCTACTAAAAAGTAACCAAGAATTGTCACACTGGGACTATGTTCCAAACTGTGTAGGTACACTCCCAAAGTGAAGGGTGATGCTAACAGTCAAGCTCCAAACAGTCTCATACTGTTGTAGTATTTATTCATATTTTGAAGTAGCTTTAATTTTCTGTTATTTTAATTTTAGTTCAAGTCTTAGTAATTTTCTTATTTGCTTTTATAGTTTTAGTACTTACACTTAAACCTATTTTATGTAACGTCTATTTTTTTTCCATATAATATTTCGATTTTGTTTTATTACAATAAATAAAATAAAAACTTTTTGCCTTATGTGACGCCTTGACACAACGTTTTAGTCAAAATCCAAGGGCAAAATATCATATTCCTTTGCAGATCTGACAATTCCAAAACCAATTGCCCAGATGGCGAACATAGTTAATTTTAATGTAACTCAAGTATAAACATTTTACATTAAATAATTATATCCAGTGCCGGAAAGTGTCAATCTAAAAGTGTCAAACCCCTAACCCTAACCCAAAAGTTCCATCTAATTTGTGACATTTTGTGAATCAACTATCTATGAGTGACTCCTATTTGTGTAGTGAGTGCATGACCGTTACCACTCATTGCTAAGAAGGAATGTTTCAATCAGTCACATGTGAGATTCCATTTCAGCTTTCTAGGGTTTGGAACAGGAGCTAAAAGTTTAGACCAGGGGTGTCCAAACTTGGTCGTGGAGGGCCACTGTCCTGCAGAGTTTGTGTTGAGGCAAGTTGGAGCTAAACTCTGCAGGACAGTGGTCCTCCAGGAGCAGGATTGGACACCCCTGGTCTGAACCATGTGATAAACCACCAATCCTAAGCAAGGGGAAGTTAAGGAAGGGGAATTAGCCATACATCTCTGTACATGCGCTGCTCTCTCTCTTTCTCCTCCGCATGAATGTCTGATGAGGCATTCTCCAGATACAGTCTCCACACCTCCCTCTTCTCCCCCTCTGTTTCCAGCCTGGAGTGAAAGACAGTCAAATACACTTTGACTTTTTGTAATCACAATGAAGTCTTCCTCACATTATTCTAAAGAGAAATTGATAGAAATTGGTGGGTCTTGCCTGTAGGCTCCTCTGTTGCTGTTAAAGTCTGGTTTTAAAGTGATTACTCCATTACCGTCTGCTTTTATTGTGCATAATACATATTCATTCTCTTTCAGGCCCAACCTATAAAACACAGTCAGCTCAGTCAGTTGAAAGATCAGATCTCATTCTCTTGTGAACTGGACACCATTGTCTGTTTATTTCACATTACTTTAAAAGACTCATATTATAAAAATCTAATTCTTGAACTTAAGAGTAAAATAAAGGAGTTTGTCTGTAACGTTTATGAAGATAATTTGCATAGAAGTCTTAAAGGTGCAGTAAAAAAATTGGCCAGCTGGTTGAAAATGGTGATTTAAACTACATAATGCATTTTGGATGCAAAATACCTTAAATAAAATTATAATTGGACCTCAAGTTAAATTAATAATAATAAAATGTATGATGTGACCCTTTTAAAGGATTAGTTCACTTTAAAAAAAAACTTTTGCTGATAATTTACTCACCCCCATGTCATCCAAGATGTCCATGTCTTTCTTCAGTCGAAAAGAAATTTTTGAAAAAAGGTTTTTGATGAAAACATTACAGGATTTTTCTCCATATAATGTACTTCACTGGGTACTATCACGTTTCAATGTGTTTAGTTATGATCTGTGATCTTGTTTCCCCCTGTCTTTGTGATTTTGGTTTAGTCCTGTTAGTGTTTCCCAGTCTGTTTAATTAGTAATTCCCTTCACCTGTGTTCTGTTAATTATCCCATTAGTCCCCATTCATTTAGGCCTTGCCCACACGGACACGGGTATTTTTTATAACCGTGACATTTCTTACGCGGTTCGGCCGTCCGTCCACACGGAAACGCAGTATCAGGTCACTGAAACCGAACATTTTTAAAAACCCCTGCCAGGGTGAATATTTTCTGAAACGCCGGTTGCAGTTTTGTCGTGTAGACAGTAAAACCGGAGTTTTTGCGCCGCTGAGGGTTCTGATTGGCCAACGTGGCTTTACGGTTAGGGTTATATCGCCGCCTGCTGGTGTTGCATGCTCTTGACAGCGCTTGATAGTGTGTTTTTGCGTTTTCATGTGGACGGAGTTTTTTTTAAAACGCAGGAAGGAAAAACTCTGGTTATAAAAATACCCGTGTCTGTGTGGACAAGGCCTTAAGCCCTGTGTTTTCCCTCAGTTTTTATTGGTCGTCGTAAATGTATGGTTATGTGTGTTTGAAGTCCTGGAGAGTTTTTCTTTGTTCCTGTAAGTTGAGTTTTGTAAATAAATCAACTATATTGAAGTTCTGGTATCCTCGTCTTTGGCATCCTGCACTCAGCCCTGACAGAACAACCAACCCCTACAAAAACCGAAAATGAGCCGAAGGAGGAAGAACAAGGAGGTGAGCCCAATGGAAACACCTATCCTCTTCCAAGAGGAGCGCTCACTCGATGAGTATGCGGGGCTTTACGTAGGCTTCAATGATGATGTAATGTTGGAGGAAGAGGAACTGACAAAGAGTTTCTGGGGTGGACTGAAGGACCCGCTAGCCCAGATACTTCTGGTAAAGGACCTAAATGTCTTTCTTGGAGTTTGTGGATCACACGCTGTGGGCGTGTGGATCCAACTACATCGTGGAAGATCTCCCACTCCAGCCAGTTCCAAGTCCGGTATGCCCTGAGCCCGTCGCCTGCCCGCCAGAGCCTGAGCCCATCGCCTGCCCGCCAGAGCCGGAGCCGGTGTCTGCTGTTCCAGAGCCGGAGCCGGTGTCTGCTGTTCCAGAGATGGTGTCTGCTGTTCCAGAGCCGGAGCCGGTGTCTGCTGTTCCAGAGACGGTGTCTGCTGTTCCAGAGCCGGAGCCTGTTCCTGAGCCGGAGCCAGCGTCTGCTGTTCCAGAGCCGGTGTCTGCTGTTCCAGAGCCGGAGCCTGTTCCTGAGCCGGAGCCAGCGTCTGCTGTTCCAGAGCCGGCGTCTGTTCCTGAGCTGGAGCCAGCGTCTGCTGTTCCAGAGCCGGCGTCTGTTCCTGAGCCCGCTGATCCTGCGCCAGAGCCCGCTGATCCTGCGCCAGAGCCCGCTGATCCTGCGCCAATCCTTCTAACTGTCAAGTTCCCCATTAAAATTTTGGGGGGCACAGTACATCCTCTAAGAGGACCATGGAGGTCGTGCCGGAAGGGTCCTCACCGCCATGGCCGCCCGAAGGGTCAGCTCCACCATGGCCACCAGAAGGGTCAGCACCATGGTCCGAGGGTCCGACAGCTCCGCCCTGGTCGGCCGAGGGTCCGACAGCTCCGCCTTGGCCACGCCCACAGCCTGCTACGCCGTGGCCACGCCCACAGCCTGTTCCGCCCCGGTCCCCCGAGCTACCAGCTCCGCCCTGGAGGCTTCCCGCTCCTGTGCAACCACGCCCTTGTCAGCCTCCAGGGCGCCCACCCTCCCACTCCTTTGGATGTTATATGGTGCAAGGACGCGCCTTTGGGGAGGAGGAGGAGGAGGAGGAGGAGGAGGAGGGGGGGGGGGGGGTACTGTCACGTTTCAATGTGTTTAGTTATGTTCTGTGATCTTGTTTCCCCCTGTCTTTGTGATTTTGGTTTAGTCCTGTTAGTGTTTCCCAGTCTGTTTAATTAGTAATTCCCTTCACCTGTGTTCTGTTAATTATCCTATTAGTCCCCGTTCATTGAAGCCCTGTGGTTTCCCTCAGTGTTTGTTGGTCGTCGTCAATGTACGGTTGTGTGTGTTTGAAGTCCTGGAGAGTTTTCCTTTGTTCCTGTATGTTCCTGTAAGTTGAGTTTTGTAAATAAATCAACTATATTGAAGTTCTCGTATCCTCGTCTTCGGCATCCTGCACTCAGCCCTGACAGGTACCAAACGGTTCAAGGAAAAAAAATAGAGTTTCAGTGCAGCTTACCAGACGATAAACGATACCAGACGATGAATAAGGGTCTTATCTAGCGAAACGATCGGTCTTTTAAAAAATAAATACAAAAGTTTAAGTTTTATAAGCACATATGCTCGCCTTGCTCTGTTCTGTGATGCGCGTTAGCGACTCACGTAATACGCAATTACGTTCAAAAGGTCGCGCTTGACGTACCGAGTCAGTGTTTACACATGTAAGGAAAGAGGACCATATACACATATTCAAATGTCTTTGTGTCAGTTTATCGTTTAAAATTCATGTGCGTATCCTGGGTGTTCTAATACTAAAAAGGCTAAAAGAGAATTTTCGTCAAGACAGAAGCGTGACCTTCTCAACATAATTGCGTATTACGTAACGTCACTAACGTGCATCACTGAACAGAGCAAGGTGCTTATAAAACTTAAACTTTTTTATTTGTTTTTGAAATGACCGACCGTTTCGCTAGATAAGACCCCTATTCATCGTCTGGTATCGTTTATCATCTGGTAAGCTGCACTGAAACTCTCATTTTGACCTTGAACCATTTGGTACCCAATGAAGTCCATTATATGGAGAAAAATCCAGGAATGTTTTCATCAAAAACCTTTTTTTCGACTGAAGAAAGAAAGACATGGACATCTTGGATGACATGGGGGTGAGTAAATTATCAGCAAAAGTTTTTTTAAAAGTGAACTAATCCTTTAAGTGGCTATTGAAGAGTATCATTGTCTCACTTACTTCCCTGAAGGCCCAAGATCTCCCATGATGTGCATGGTCTGCACCGGTGTGTTGATGATGTGGCTGTTCTTTATGAACTCCTCTGAAGGCTCCCATGTGATTAAACGTGACTTGGGAACATTAGACTCTCTAAATTATGTAATAAATAAATAAATAATTATGTACATGTAAATCTTCTAAACATACAAAATATGACATCTTTTACAGAAACTGTACACTTACACAGGACGTCTCTCTTGTCTCCTGTGTCTAACATTGGCCATGCGTTCTGCCAAGAAGGTTGGTATTGACTGAGCTGGGGTCAGCATACTTTGAGCTTGCTGCCAATAAAATCACAACTTCAGAAAGCTATAAAACATATGTAGTCGATATATCTACTGGTGAATCTCAACAAACCTGTCAAAATCATGTCTGGGTAATTTTTCACCGCAAATATTTATTAATTTGAAAATAGATTTTGCTTAAAGTCAAGCATGAAACGGAAGTTGATAGTCTTTTTTTCCCTATTGTGACGTTTGTCCAAGTGAAATGTAGGACGGGACATGATTTTGTCTATACACACAACGGGCGCAGCGTCATAGAATGTCTCTGAACAGGTTCACGGCCACTTTTAAGGGAAAACAAACAGTATCGGATTGAGAGAAAAGTGCACTCAGTACAAAATATATAAAGACAAAATATATAAATTTAAAGATGTTTACTTAAAAAACGAGGTAAAATCATTACAGGCTACCTGGTGACTCGATGAGCTGCGAGTAAATGTCCGGGTAAGACAATTTTGGCCACTGGGTGGGATTGTTGCACCAATTTGACGCTGGTAGAATGAATATGGGACATGTTTTTAAATTGACCAAATTAAGTTTGTGGATGTATCTTTCACACTCTATGGCAGGCAGGGTGGACATATAATTACTCTACATATTTAATCTAAGTGATTTCTGAAGTCATAGACGTCTGCTGGCTGTGTACTGAGGGTATTTTGTGCTGTTATTTTGTATTGAAGTCTATGGGAAGTCTAGTTTGTTTTCCCCCAAAAGGGGGCGGGGACAAAATCGACAGTTAAGTTCCCGGATGTGCCGGTTGTGTGTATAGGGAATTACTTGGATTGCTGTGGTTTTCTATTGCTGTGATGTCATGTGAGTGACAGGTTGATCCTGCTCTTGTGTCAATGAACACGACATCAGAAAAGAGATGAGATGTCGTTGCAAGAGGAAGGGGAAGTTATTTTGATTAAGGATTACGAGGGCACATGAATTAAAAAATATATCATCTGCATGGATGATATATGCCAGCAGGAATATCAACCTGTAGCCCAAGACTGGTTTCCCACTGAACCTGGATGGGAGACCTCACTCACCCTGTGGTCTGTGTGGGTCCTAACGCCCCAGTATAGTGACGGGGACACTATACTGTCAAAGAGCACTGTCCTTCGGATGAGACGTTAAACCGAGGTCCTGACTCTCTGTGGTCATTAAAAATCCCAAATTTGCCCCTTGGCCTCTGTCCATCATGGCCTCCTAATCATCCCCATATACTGATTGGCTTCATCACTGTCTCCTCTCCTCCAGTAAGCTGGTGTGTGGTGGGCGTTATGGCACAGTATGGCTGCCATCGCATCATCCAGGTGGATGCTGCACATTGGTGGTGGTTGAGGAGATTCCTCCTTCCATGTAAAGCGCTTTGATTACCCAGAAAAGCACTATATAAATGTAACGAATTATTATTATTATGGATAAATCATTTATAATAAATGATGGAACATTCCATCCCAAAAAATACAATTCGACAATTTTGATTTCATGGTGACTTTAAGGAAAATAAAGCCTAATTTAGAAATATTAAGATATTTTGTATTGTGACATTATTTTTCTAACAATTCTTAATTTATAATATTGTCATGACAATGCTATGCACAATGAAAAATATCCTCAAATAGTTGTGGATTCTGTGTTTTGTGTAACACAAAAGACGACATTTTGAAGAATGTTGGTAACTGTTGATAACTGGTAATAGTTTAAATTTCCATTGTATGGACAAAAATACATAAAGATGTGTAACTGTAAGTGAGTGTAAGTAAGTGTACTTACAGTGTACTTATCTAAGAAAGTACTGGGTAATATAAGGGTAATAACATGTGTTAAGGTTAGGTTTAGAGGTAGGTTCAGGGTTAGTAACTAGTTATTGTTATTACTACAATAAGTACATAATATGAACATGGGAACAGGACTATAAAATAAAGCGCTACCAACATGTCTTTTATTTTATTTTATTTTTTTAGTGAAATATGACCTATGTTTAAAATGAAATTAATTAATATGAGTATGTTTAAAAAAAGAAAACAGTAGTCAACCAACCTCTTCCCATTTGGAAAAGCGATCAAAGTCTGTGTAGGTGAAAATGCGCTGGTTTTGCCTTCTTTTGGACCTTTCAATTGCCGTGATTTCTGTGTGATACTGACGCTCCAGTGGTGTTTGACAGTTTGACTCCATTTGGTAAAGGTCCACTTCATACTGCACATGAATAGCAAGCAGAACTCATCAGATACACCACGAAAACAGGTAACCTGCCAGCTATCTAGAAGCACACATAGTCTCCTACCTGACTGAAGAACTTCTCTTGCCAACCAACCACCAGTTCTTCCTCATCAGTGGCTGTGTTAGAATGAGAGAGAGAGAGAGAAAATACTATCAAAATATTATCCACAATATACCAGGTAAATAGTTGTGACTACTTTTTAATATGTTTATATCCTTGTCTTTCACATACTGGAGGCTGATTGTGTCTGAGAGCTGAATGTGTCTAGCTCTATAACTCCTCTTTCCTGCTGAGAAATCATTTGCTGATGAAGGTGTTGAGACAGAGCAGCTGTCGAGGTCACACGCTGTATACGCACTCTAAAAAGTAACAAAAAGGACCATGGTAATACCATGTTTTTAGGCATAATACAACAGTACTTTTTTAGCGACTTGGAGTACCATTTATAATGTACGTAAACTATTTAGTAATCTTTTTATAATCATTTTTCTAGAATCCCTTTTGGTTACACTTTATTTTAAGGTGTCCTTGTTACAGTGTAATTATATATTTAAGTACTGAGTGAGTAATATAATATTAAGTAACTACATGTACTTACTATAGGGTTAGGGTAGGATTGGGGTTTGGTTGAGGGTTAGTTGCATGTAATTATGCATATTTTACTGTTATTACTACGGTAAGTACATGTAACATATGTAACAAGGACACCGTAAAATGAAGTGTTACCTCTCTTTTTTATAAAGATATTTTGGCAGTGTTATGGTGCAGTAGAGATGCTGGCAAAACCGAGGTAACTAACTTCGATAATGGAACTGCAATTAATACCATGGTTTTACATGGTAACTTACTGCATGGTAATTCCAGGAATAACAGGGTGCTCCCATGTCCAAAAGACATTATCGTGTATTTAATACTGAGTATACTTTTGTTATAGATGTCGGGTAACAAAACGGACGTGACTTACCGTATGCGTAAGTTTTTAACTGCATCCCGGGACCGGTAAACCGATTCTCCGGTGTCCGTGCACCAGCCGTCGGCCATATCTGACACTCACCCTCAAAAACTTAAAATCTTTAGATTTAGTGTACCACCTGCATCGGTTACTAAAGTTGATACGTTTTTAATAATAATACTCGGGTAGGAAGTACACTCGGGTACGCACCAGAGCGTCTCGTTGCATGGTAACACAACCGGAAGAAGCAGGAAGTCAATTGTGCGCATGCTTGGTACAGGCTCTGGTACGGATATAAATACGCTGTTCTCAAATCAGCCTTAGCTGCTTTCTGAAGCATTACACAGCAACGGGACCAGTAACCACAGCTGATCTGGGAACAGAAGCGGTTCTAAAAACACTCCACGCTTCACATCCACATGACACTGCTAATGGACTGGAAGCTGTACCACATGGTTGTATTTGGTGTTGACCAACGAACATAACGTTAGTTGTTTAAATATATTTGAGGTCGGTTCTTTTGATATATCGCATGTTACTAATATAGAATAGTCTGCTTCATTTAATGTTTAAATAACGTTGCTGATACTTTGATCCTGAAGGGCAAGTTAGCTATTTGGTTAGCAGCTCAGCTGCATCTAACTTCTTAAACCAGGTTTGTTGCACTTTGCCAGACTGGTGTTCAGCTGGTTTTGCGTGTCAGTCAGCTGGTCTACCAAATTACCTTAACCTGGTAAAGCTGTTTATTAAAGCACACCTTACCAAGTCATTAAAGGTAATTATGCAGGTATGGAAAACGAGTATCCAAGTCTTCAGAGTCTCAAACCGGAATTGGAATAGATGTTTTGCTGAACTGAATGGATTATATGTTACACCAGCATCTTTAACACAACATGCAGCCTATACTTGCACAAGAGCACTTTTATTTCCAAGAGACAGTTTTTCAAAGTCAGATGAGAGATTTACCTCTAATAAACTCAAAAAGACATTTGTGTCTAGAGAGCGTAAATATGCTGCTACCAGAGATGATTTTCTTAAATCAACAAAAACACAGAGGAGAGAATCTCATGCAGCTCCGTCTTCAAAAACAGAGAGAAAAGGAAAAGTGTCGTCAGATCTTCAGAAACTGAGGTTTGATGATTTCAGTGAATCAGAAACCAGAAGGATTTTGCAGCGTATCCAAAAAGACTCAGAGTCAAATGAAGAAGAGTTGGAGATTGTGTTTGGGGTGGGCCCTTGTTTGCTGGCCCTCACTCAGGGCAGAAGGAGGCCGAGTCGTCTCTTTGTGAAGAACGGCGAGGGGCCGCAGAGAGATGTGATTTTGAGGGTCTGTCAGGAGGCTGTCAGTCGTGGTGTGCAGATACAGAGAGTCAGTAAACAAACACTTGACAAGATGTGTGGTGGAAAGGTGCACCAGGGATTGTGTCTGCAGGCAGGTTCTCTTGGGTTTATCAACGTGGAAAGACCAATAACATCTCATGAGGCGAGGAATCACAGGGCATTATGGCTGGTTTTGGATGGAGTGCAGGATCCGATGAATCTTGGAGCCATTTTGCGGTCTGCGTACTTCCTGGGAGTGGATCGGATTGTCTGCAGCATTCAAAACAGGTGGAGTGAAAAAAGTATTTTTTTGTGTTTATTACGTCATAACATTGTTAAATGGACTGTAGGATCTAAAACAACATAACAGCCTAGTTATGATCAAATTAAAATGTGCTTTTAACTTTGTATGAACTCTGTACTGTTGATGTTTGCTAATGATTATTTGCTCTCATTTTTAGCTGTCCTCTGACGCCCACAGTGAGTAAAGCCAGCGCTGGTGTAATGGAGATCATGGAGGTGTTTGGCTACAGCAACTTGAAAGATATGATAAAGGTCTGGAAGTTGATCCATCCACTTTACCTCACTGTCTTTACATGTGTGGCCCATAGAGGGCAATCAAATAATACAATTGTGGTTTAGTCAAAGCAAACCCAGCTAATCAAACTTTATTATTCTGAGCCCCAAAAAAGTGATCAAAACATGTTCAAGTGCTGTGAATTCTGGGATGGATCATCCACATGGAGCACTGGGACTTTGACACCCATCAGGTTATATAAGAAAGAAATGGTGTTTTAAAAGGAAAGGAATGTTCCTATTCGTAATATTTAATATTTCCAAGTGATCTCTCCAAATCATTAATTTGCCATCTACACTTGTCTGTTGTTTTTTCAACCTGTTTACAGTTCATTTCAGTAATTAACGACAAAAAGTTTACGGGTAACTGCTCCTGTCACTAGTACTAATTATATAAGTATATAATGATTATTGGTGTTTTTTATCTGTAAATCAACACAAAAATGCTACAGTTTTACAAATAACATAGTTACAAATAAAAACAAATCTTCAAACAGTGACAGTATAAAAGCCAGTTAATGTAATGCCTTCATAATATCACACTTGATATATTTCTTGCACATATTTATATGAATATATAAATTGTATGAAAACATATACCATAGTTGACTTTATATATTAGGAAGGAGGTCATTTGCAAGGTGTTCATCATACATGGCATCAAAACCCTGGTTTAGTTTTTGAATGGAATGAACAATTTGAGAATTATCTGAAGAGACCCAACTTCTAACAGTCTTTCCATCTATAGCCCGTAGAGGGCAGTTAAAGAAAACCATTGAGGTTTAGACTGTGTCTGTCAAGTCCTTTTGAGAAACATATCTTTAAAACATTATAACCAATTTTGTATGACATTATAGGTGAAAGCGGAACACGGTTGGCAAGTAGTCGGCACTGTTGGATTAGAGGAAGGCAATCCGGAATCCCCTGTTATGCCATGTTCAGATTTCAAGATGTCGAGACCTACACTGCTGTTAATGGGTATGTGTTCGAACTTATTCGGACAGATAACTGTTTTGTTCTCTCTGTGTTGTTTAAACGCTAGTCTGTCTCTGTTTGTGCTGTCAGGTGGAGAGGGTGACGGTCTGTCTCCAGAACTGCGTCAGCTGTGTGATATCCTGCTCACCATCCCTCCACGCAGACATCTGCACCCTGGAGTAGAATCACTCAATGTGTCTGTAGCCACAGGTATGTGTTCTTTATGTAAATATTGCTCTGAATTGCTGGTATTTACTTAACATTTACCTGTTAGAAATTGAGGACCACAGGTTAGAGCCACAGCTCAGGAGGATTTAGTAAAAAAATATATATATATATAAAATTGAATAAAAAAAATTAAAAATGAATAACATCACCTGTACTGTAAATGTTTATTATTGGTTTTAAAGTCTGGCGAAAGGAAATTGCGATAGTTTTCGCTTCCCTATTGTGGCGTATATCCGAGTGAAACTGCATCTCGACAGAGAAAAAAGGATTGGATTGGATCGTTGTGGTTTGCTATTGCTGGGATGTCATATGAGTGACATGTTGCCCCGCCTTCATATCCAAAAACACGTCATCAGACAGAAGAAATGTCATTGCAGCATGGGCACATGTATTAAAAATATAATTATGTTCACTGATATAATAAATATTCCATAAATAAAAAAAACGGCCTATTTTGATATCATGGCGACTTTAGGTTAACGCCTCTGCAGGCATCTGTCATATATCTGTGTTCACTGTTATTGGCGAGTGTTGTTGTATGTGTAGCAAATAAGTGTGTGTATATATATATATATATATATATGTACATAAACGTATATACTTTACATATATGTATATATATATATATATATGTGTGTGTGTGTGTGTGTATACACACGCACATACATTTACAGCATATATATATATATATATATATATATATATATATATATATATATATATATATATATATATATATATATATATATATAATAAAATCCAAAACAAAGTTTATTTTTAATTTTTCAGGACTACATTTATGAATATAAATAAACTGAACATATGGATTATTAAAACATTTCTGTAGTTCAGTTGGCCTCTTTTAATGTGTTTCCGGTTTTTCCTTCTTCCAGGCATCCTGCTGCACTCTCTTCTGTCCACACGCACAGGAAGCTGATGATGATGATGATGATGATGATGATGATGGCAACAAGGACAAGACATCAGCATGATTTACTCGGATGTCTCTCATTAGCCCCCTACAGTGATTAATGACTGGATTACTTCATCAATTAACAGTCTGAGAGTCTGGAGAGGCCCATTGATCAGATAAAGAGGACGTAGATGCATTCTGGTCCAGTTACTGACTATGACCACCTTGTTTAATAGAAGACCTGCACTTTACAGGGTCTCCAATCATCTAAACGTGCTTCTAAAAACAGAGGTGTAATGTTTAATTATTCATCTTGTTCCTGAACATGTTAATTAGTTAAGTGCTTTATCACTGTAAACATTTGCCACATGAAAATGGATGAAAATTCAAGTTAATTTCATTTTAAATAAATATGCTGTAGATGGTTATGTTTATTAATCATTCTTTGAAAATCCCCATGAAAGCTGAATATGTAGTTAACTATTTGCTGTTATACCCAATTGACCCATACTGTACATTTTCATTGATGGATTTGGCAGTTGCTTTCAAACAAAGTGACTCACAAAGTGATTTATCAGTTCATACATTCAAACCCTTCAAACCTTTGACCTTGGTGTTGCTGAGTTGTTACATGCTCTGTTTGACTGGAGCTACAGAAATATACAACAACTACTACGTTTTACTCTTCAAATATATCTCTGAGCTTTGTAGGATGCTTTTTGAGGCTAGTGCACCTATGCGACAATAAAGAAGCAAATGTTACAAATATTTGTATATTTAAAGAGCTCGCAATGCATTTGAACAGTTTGGGGTCAAAATGTAGGGGTAGTGCTGTATATACTCTACTATTCAAAAGTTTTGGGAGAGTACATTTTTAAGAAATTAATTCTGTCATATATCAAGCATGCATTAAAGCGATCAAAAGTGACGGTAAAGACATTTAATGTAAAAAATTTACATTTCTTTTGAACTTACTATTAATCAAAGAATCCTGAATTTTGAAGGGTTAGTTCACCCAAAAATTTTAATTCTGTCGTTAATTACTCATCCTCATGACGTTCCAAACCGGTAAGACTTTCATTCATCTTCGGAACACAGATGAAATCAGAGCTTTATGTCCCTCCATTGACAGCTATGCAAGTACCACTTTGATGCTTCAAACAGTTCATCGAGAGATTGTAAAATAATCCATATGAATTGAGCGGTTTAGTTCAAATTTTCTTAAGAGACTCGGTTGCTTTATATGATGAACAGATTGCATTTGGGATTTATTCACATAAACATTAATGAACGGAAACGGAAGCTCAAACATGTTCACTTGAGTTGCAAGAACCAATGAGGTTCATTCTTGCTTTACGCAGCACGTTTGAGCTTCTGCAAGAACCAATGAGGTTCATTCTTGCTTTACGCAGCACGTTTGAGCTTCTGCAAGAACCAATGAGGTTCATTCTTGTTTTACGCAGCACGTTTGAGCTTCTGCAAGAACCAATGAGGTTTGGTTGAGCTTCTGTTTATGTTCGCTGATTAATGTTTAAAGGTGAATAAAAGCCTAAATTCAATCTGTTCATCAAATAAAGTGGTTGAGTCTTCAGAAAATTTTGACTAAACCACTCAATTCATATTAGTTTTACAATATCTTTATGAACGTTTTGAAGCGTCAAAAGTGGTAGTTGCGTAGCTGCCAACGGAGGGATAGAAAGCTCAGATTTCATCAAAAAGATCTTCATTTGTGTTCCAAAGATGAACGAAAGTCTTTCAGGTTTGGTACGACAGAATTTACATTTTGGGTGAACTTGAGCAACATGAACTGTTACTTGAGGACCAATCAGAATATTAGAATGCTTTCTGAAGGATCATGTGACACTGAAGACTGAGTAATAGCTGCTAAAAAAAAATCAGCTTTGCATCACAGGAATTAAATACATTTTAAAATATATTCAAACAGAAACCAGTTATTTTAAATAGTATTTTGGATCAAATAATGCAGCCTTGGGGAGTAAAAGTAAAGTGACTTTTTTTCAAAAACATTTTTTAATGGTAGTGGAAATCCTGGTAATGTTAGCCAGTAAGGTAAGGTTCAATAATACTAGTGTACTGCTCAGCATTCTGTACTGTTTACTGCCTAGTTGCAAAAATAAAAATTGAAACATTAGATTATACAATAACAATAAGCAGTAGCTAACTTGTAGATAATGGGCAATGCTAACCAACAAAACAATGACGTCTTGGTCAGATCATAAGATTAGTCAAGAAAACGACGTTCATTTGTCATGGTTCATTTTTCACAGAGCAAATGAAGGTCATTGCTGAATATAATATACACTGCAGGAATGGAATAAATAATAGGCCATAGAGCGAATAGCTGATGCATTCCAACTAATAAGCAGTACTTAAGTTAGTTCAGCAGATGGCACTGCATGTATATTAGGTATACCTCTGCATTAGTAGACATCACCATTGATTTTTATTGCTGTGAGAATTAAAGATGAGGGCTTGACACACGGAGGCTGGTGCTAGACCAGTAACATCTAGCAGCATTTACGTAAAGTTCACTGAATAGATATCTCACACCTCCATTTCCCTTCACGCTTCACAGCGAGGTGCTGACTGCAGGTTATGGACCAAGATGGTTTACAATTAAACTCAAATGTGCACGATTGGCACGCCTGCGGGGAGCAGGACAGGACGATTAAGCTGCTAATACTATAGACAGTTAGACCTCACTTTCATTTTACCCATAGCTGCAGGGGAGAGGGAGATATTAGATGAGATTGAATGTAATGAAGCACTCTATTGTTTTTACAGGGAAGAATGATCTAAAGGTCTTTGTGACAGAAACTGCTATATGCTGATGTGTCTCATCAAGCAGCCAGTTTGTTAATCCTTTCAATAGTTAGAGGGACAGATCTGTGGATGTGTATTAGTGATTACAATAGATCATTTAGACCACTGAATCCCAACCTTGTTTGTCAGTGTACCCTCTCAAGCCAAGCAGAATGGCTCAAGCATCTTCTCTTCAGCATTAAGAAGAGATGTGTTCATAGAAGAGATGTGTTGATAGAGTGTGGGGACAGTTGATAAATTAGCAGTTTCATTGCGTTTTGATTCGCTTTGAGTAATGTAAAATGATTTACATTTATTTGGTTATTGATTGCTTTAAGGCATGACTGGAGGAGAACTCTGCACCCTTAAGCTCATTCCAACGTCTACTTTTGAGTGTTTCTCAGAACTAAAGTAAAACCATTAAAGAACATTTTCGTTACTTCAGATAATAATCCGTAAATAAATTAAACGTTAACTGAAAAAAAAGTCTATATTTTTTTGTGTGAGTGTGTTCACCCCTGGTTGGGAAACAATGATTTAGACCCCTGAAAATGTGAGTGTTGCTTACCCATGTAAAAACAAAATAGGGCATTGCTGTGCTTGGTTGCTATAACGTTCCTTGAATGTTCTTTTCCTATCTTTAAGGGTGGTTACTGGGTAGTTGTTTACTGCCATAAGTCAAAAAGCCCAACCCCAAATCTCTATAGTATTCTGTCTCCTAGATATAGTTTAATGTATGTCTATTGGATTTAATTAGTTCTAAAAAATTTAATGTGTTTCAAATACACATCACCAATAAATATTTTTTTCACATACATCTTAACTAATTGAATATTGTTTGTTCCACAGTTATATTTTTAACATGTTCATACTTTTATAAATTAATATTTGTTTTCACAATAATTTATGCTAATTATTATCATTATCACCTATTTTGATAATATGATTATTTAAATTAAAGTCTTTAACAAAATGGTGTTTGATTAGTTACACACCAAAGTGGTGTGTGGTTTGATCAAATCTTTAAGATAAGTATGAGCAATAGCGATACACTCCAAAAATGTAGGATTTGTAATTGCATTTTTTTTTTAACCCAATGGTTGCATGGGTTTGTCCATATTTGACCTAAATTTAAACAACCCAGCATTTTTAGTGTAGTGATGCTAGCCATAGCAGGAACCCTTAATAGTCTCTACTTCTCACTGGTACTTACTCAGTGTGCAAATTATTCAGATTCTTCCTCTGTTTACAAAATTGAAGCCAAAAGTCAACAGAGTTCCACTTTCCTCTCATGTGACATTTGTCTTTCTTTTATCAGCTCTCAGGATGAGTCGCGGGCGTATCTGCTTTTCTCGCCTTTGTGTCGGCAGGTTAGATTGACTGGCATTCCCCCTCCCCAGAGTGCAGTTCTATTAATCTGTTTAATATGCCACGGAAAGGAGCAAAGTAATGGAACAGCCAAGCGTAAAAAATGCCTGCCAGCGCTGATAGCTGGAGGTCGAGGCTGAGGGGATTTCTTAGTTCTTCTAGCACATCTATCTATCTATCTATCTATCTATCTATCTATCTATCTATCTATCTATCTATCTATCTATCTATCTATCTATCTATCTATCCATCCATCCATCCATCCATCCATCCATCCATCCATCCACTCTGTATCGCATTTTGTTGCTCATGTTCATCCACCTTCCTTTTGCTCTATGTACTAAATGAGGCAACTCCATTGCACAAATGAATATTCCTCATAAATTTTGTATGACAGTGTTTTAGTTCATTACTTTTGATGAGTTATTAGCTAATTTGTTCATTATAAGTTCAGGCCAAATTGACTGAGCTGGTGTGCAAGGATTTGGCTAAATGTGGAGCCTAATGGATGAGTATTGCATTTGAGCTTCACTTAAAAAAATTTGCACTTTTTATTAAACTATTTGCATATGGAAAATTTGAATAGGGCAACTATGTTCAATTGAGTTTTGTAAAATATAGCTATAGTTATATTATTTGATTAATTGATCAGTTTTGTTTATTAATATTTGCATTGTCTGTTTTATATATATATATATATATATACTACAATATGCAAGTGATACTGCATATATTGAAGACTTCACATTAAAGGGGTCATGACATGAGAAACCAAATTTGCTTGATCTTTATATACTTGATCTTTTGGTATATAAGAGATCTATGTACTATTAAAACATCCTGCAAGTTTCATAGCTTAAGACGTCCTCCCCATTATAAACAAAGCATTTATTTAATCAAGCTCTAAATACAGCTCGTTCTAGATCCTTTGAACTTGGTGACGTCGGTACGAAGTGATGTACCAGGCATTTGCATATGACCACCTCCAGCGCAAGACAACTACGCCTCATTTCGCATCATCGCATCGTTGTCGCGCGGCTCGCGCCCAGCCGCCCACATGTGTTGTTCAATCGACGAGTGGGTCTGTTTACAAGATGACTGCGATGCCACGCAGATGCCCTGTTCCTGTTTGAGTGTTTGAATACGTTGCCGAACGATCCAGACGTCAGGGAAAGCAGTCGGATGCAGTTTATTTGCAGCATATGCAGCGCGCCAAAGCTTTATTTGAACGGTGAGTAATCAGATGAGTGTGACAGGGCATGTTACTGAAAGAACGAGCAGAGAGAGAGAGAGAGACCCGGCCGCGCGCGCGCCTTCAAACTGTCTTGCTCTCTCTCATCCAAGGCGTAATATAATGACGCTTTTGCCAAAGCGTCTATATCGAACGCGCATGGCACCCTTTAGCGTCAATATGAGACGCCGATATATATGGGTCAGAAGGCGCCTCCTAGCGGTCTAACCCTAACCCTACACCATACCTAAACCTACCCATCTCTCTGCGTGTTATATTGACGCTAAAGGGTTCCATGGGCGTTGGATTTAGACGCTTTGTCAAAGTGTCAGAATATGACGCCTTGGGATGAGGATGCGTTGCTCCCTCCCTCGCGCATATGAATCAAAATAAATTGAGAATTGACACGATGTCAAAAGATCGGAAGACCGAAGTTTCACGTGGTGGAGCATTGTGTAGTCTACATGTGATACAAAATGATTAACGTTAATAATTTATGCATAAGCAGCACTGTTAGCCAATGGCCAGTGGGCGTTAACACTGAACTCTTAAAGGGGAAACACCTCAAAACAGACTGTTTGAATCAGAGGTGAGAAACAGGGTGGGAAAAGTCATAAATCACTACATTTAAGTTTTTTTGTACAAAAAAAATATAGTAATACTATAATTGCACTTAAGGGAACATAATAAAACAAAATGACCCCTTTAAATACTCAAATGACCTGCTGTGTTTGTATGCTATCACTTCAATCCATTTGTAACAAAATACAAGTCATTGGCATTCATCAATTTTCTTTCCCTCCCTTTCATCCTCATTTTCTCTATAATGTGTCTAGAGGGAAACTGGGTTCTATAATTATTCAATGTGCCAAATTACTGAAAGACATATAAATAAATACTGCCTGGATTAATGCTTATAGGTCTAGTCCTCTATAAATTTTTTAAAAATTTAATTCAATGTAATTAAACTGGATTAGTATTTGTGTATCGTTAGTGCAATTATATATTTTTTACTTGTATGTGGGGAAACTTATACAAATGCACATTATAATGTTTTCTTTATTGACTTTACAAAATATATTTCTTGTTTTATTAAACAATTGGTGCTACTTAAATTTAATTGAAAACCAAGCAAGACATCAGATATGCTCTGTCATTCAGTTTGGCTTCTGGTCAGAGTGTCAGACAAAAGATGACAAATAACACTGAACTGTAAACTTGTGTGTGTGAATGCCTGCATGTGTGTGTATGATGATAATGCAGAATGACACATTTGAAATGAGATTGTGGTTGCTATGGCACAGAGCCAGGAGGAGACAGACTGTGCCGTAAATGATTTGCATGTACATCATGTCCTTCCTCACAGCTCGCCAGTTTCTATATGATATTCCCAGTACAGAATCCTTGCAAACCTCATTTTTCCTGTGAACAAAGCAAATGGCCTCTTTCTCACAAAACAATAGTAAATAGGCTATGTTATCTAATTTATAGGACATGTTGGACACCTTAAATAACCTATACTAAAATGATGAGTTGGAATGTATTCTAAAGACAGGCACAGACTACAGAAGTTTTTAAATCCTATCTGATTATGAAATCTGTTCACTGGTTTCTCTCAAATCTCAAACATGCACAGCACACACTACAAGATTTGAAAATTTGTATTAAGATTATCATACCAGGAGGAGCACCTCATGAGTTCTCATTGGGGAGCGGATATAAACATGTAGCATACGTAGCAGATCATCATTGATGTCTCAACAGGTCATTTTTTTTACATTTGCTGGCAGCTTTCTACACTCACCCGGTATGTTCAAAACCAAGGCGATTTCTCCCCAGCTTTTCTCTTTGTCCGTACAGTTGTCATGATTTCTAGATTTCAAGATTTGTATTTAAAGAAACATAAAATATTTACAAATCTTTTGTATCCTAAAGATATTTGTATAATTGCCCTTTTACCATTTTATGGATACATTTTAGATCACTTAACCCCAAATCTAAACCTAAATTTTATAGAGAATATAAAAAGAATATAAAATGTAATGGACATAAATGTGAAGGAAAATGACACTTTTATTAACAATATAGCATTAAAAAGATATTTTGATCAACTAATCCCAGTCCTAACTCTAAACGTCATCTCTGTCTTGACTCATTGTATTGCTAGCAGTTCTTACTTAGTAATGCTTGTACATTCACATAAATTGCTTGTGTTTAAAAGGTACAGGTGGTTACAGACCTTGCATTGCTGATGGGAAAATGAAAACACATGAAAAAAACACAACGATCTTGTTCCCTGACACTTTCTGGCAAGGAAGGATGTGCACCTATCGTTATCTGCATCTCTCCATCAGCCCTCATCTGTCTCTGTGGCCTGTCCTCCTGATCTGTCTTCTAATGGCATAAATCACGCTTCTACTATGATAGATCCTTTCTCAGCTGTGCTGGAGACAGGTGTCGCCAGTTATTGATTTCACTCAAGCCCTCTACCAGCACAGATACCAAATAATTACAGAAACACCTGATCTCAGATTCATAGCATGCATAATGAAGTAAGTTTTAACCTTACTAAATGTTGATGCATGGGAGAGAAATAGTGGGGAATATAACAGCACATGAATTGGTAATGATAGACTCATTAGGCACATAACAGTCTGTTTGGGTTTGATGAGGATAAAGTGTAATACTGTGTCTTCACTGATGTAAGTGGCGCGAGTCGAGCGGCGTGATACAATACAATAGAATCAAGACAATAAAACCCATTATAATCACTGATGCTGTCTACACTGGATGTGGGGCGACACAAAATGAGAAATTCCCGATAGTAAACTAATGCCAGGTTTTATTTATAATATTTTGAATTAAGTAGTTTGCTTAAGAGTTTGCTTAAAGGGATAGTTCACCCAAATGAAAACTAGCCCATAATTTACTCAACCTCGATTCATCATAGGTGTATATGACATTCTTCTTTCAGACGAATACAATCAGAGTTATATTAAAAAACTTCCAAGCTTTATAATGGCGGTGTGACTGGCCGTATATTCCTTGAAGTCCATCAAAGTGCATCCATCCATGATAAAAGTGTCCCAAACGGCTCAGAGGGGTTAATAAAGGCCTTCTGAAGGGAAGCGATGGGTTCGTGTCAGAAAAATATAAATTTTTAAAACTTTATCGACTAAAATAAACTAGCTTCTGGCAGACGGCCTACGCAAGTCAACTTAGCGTCAACTTAGCGCTAGCGTTGCTGGGCAACATGAGATGTATACAGTGACGCAAGACCTGGCTCTGTGGGGCTCTCTGGCCTGTAGAAAGGCAAACCGGTTCTTTGAAAGCTCGTCAGTCGAACCAACTCCGAACCGGCAATAGCACTGGCTCTGAACTAGCACCTGGTTCTTGCTGGTGGAAAAGGGGTATCATGGTTCAAACAAACATGGCTGGGTAACAAATTCAAGCTCCTCCGACATTCCTCTTTAAAAATTCTCGTTTTAGACTTCTAATTCATGACTGGTGTTTTGTTTTGCTCTATCCTCTACGCTTCCACGTTCGTCATTACGTTGTGCGTCAGGATCAAGGGTTAATCTTCCATCGTAAATCGATGAGTATGGCCGTCGGCTGGAAGCTTGTTAATTTAGTCGCTAAAGTTTTAAATATGGATATTTTTCTTCACTTCAAAAGGCCTTTATTAACCCCTCAGAGCTGTGTGAAGCACTTTTTTTTAATCATGGATGGATCCACTTTGATGGACTTCAAAAAATATAAAGCTTCGTCTTTTTAAAGCTGTTAGCTACTATTTTAACCTGAAATCAATACCTATAGGCTATCATGGCTTTTTACTGTGGGGAAAAATAACGTCTCGGTTACGTATGTAACCCTCGTTCCCCGAGTGGGGAACGGAGACGTTCCGTCGGATGACGACGATTGGGTTTCGCTTAGAAGCCTATCAACTTCGAGTATTACAAAACGAGCCAATGGCAAGGGAAATGCTATGGGTCTGCGGAATTTGCATGGCGCATCTCCACCCCACCTCGTGGGTATAAAAGGAGAACGCCGGCAATATGCAGTTTATGTTTTCCTGCTGAGGAGCCCAGACTGAACTCAGGCGTTTCCCAGCGGTACAGCGGAAAGTGGCAGACAGACGGAACGTCTCCGTTCCCCACTCGGGGAACGAGGGTTACATACGTAACCGAGACGTTCCCCATCGTTGTCACTCCGAGTTCCGTCGGATGACGACGATTGGGGTTACCAGTCTAATCACGCCACCTTCGAAGCTGTCTTTCAGTGCCCTGCGTAAATCTGAGATCCCTGTCGTGAGACTAGCACGGACGAAGGACTCCTATTTAGCACAGGAATACCAAGGTACACTGGGAAGCATATCTCATATCTCAGAGGAAATATGCAATTAATGCCAGCCCAGAGGGGGGGACTTAGAGAATACACATATGACCCGGAGGGATGCATATGGAGAACACTGGGGTGTCCAGCCGCAGGTGGAATATTTCAACCCCAGGGGTGGCAAGGTGGCTTGCCAAGGGAAAGACACATGCTCAGAGAGGCTTACAGTGGAAATACACATGTGGGGGTCGCTAAGGAGGGACCATGCACACGGAAGGCACCTAGCCAACGCGCAGGCAATAGACACTGGCGTCGACGTCAGCAGTGCTGGAGGAACTCAGGGCTTACGGGGAAGCTCACCTGAGGAAATATCGCACGTATCCAGTCCGTGGAGTGGAATGGCGAGCAAGCGAAGACACCTGAGCGGGTCCGGTACTAGCTGGTTGAAGCGAGTACATGAGAGGACACAGGCTCCACTCGGAGATTATAGAATCTGGCGAATGTGTTTGGTGTCGCCCAGCCTGCAGCTCTGCAGATGTCTGTTAGCGAGGCGCCATGCGCTAGAGCCCAAGAGGACGCCACACTCCGGGTGGAGTGGGCAGTCACACCAAGGGGGCACGGTCGACCTTGCTGCTGGTATGCCAAAGCAATGGCGTCCACTATCCAGTGAGACAGCCTTTGCTTTGAGAGAGCCTTTCCCTTCAGCTTCCCACCATAACAGACAAAGAGCTGGTCTGAGGTCCTGAAACACTGCGTTCTGTCTACATAGGTGCGGAGAGCACGTACTGGACAGAGCAGTGCCAAGGCTGGGTCTGCCTCCTCCAGGGGCAGCGCTTGCAAATTCACCACCTGGTCCCGGAAGGGAGTGGTGGGAACCTTGGGCACATATCCAGGCCGGGGTCTCAGGATCACGTGAGAGTAAGCCGGCCCGAATTCCAGGCACGCTTCGTCAACGGAGAATGCGTGCTGGTCCCCTACCCTCTTGATGGAGGCCAATGCAGTCAGGAGCGCTGTCTTCATAGACAGGAACTTAAGCTCCACTGACTGCAAAGGCTCAAAGGGAGCACTCTGCAGGGCAGTTAGAACCACTGCGAGGTCCCAAGAGGGAATGAGAGGAGGGTGAGGAGGATACAGTCTCCTCGCTCCTCTCAGGAACCTGACGATCAGGTCGTGCTTCCCCACAGACTTACCTTCTACCGTATCATGGTGTGCGGCAATAGCGGCAACATATACCTTGAGGGTGGAGGGAGACAGCCTTCGCTCCAACCCAGCTTGAAGGAAGGAAAGCACAACACTGATCGAGCATCTCCGGGGGTCTTCTCGGCGAGAAGAGCACCAGTTAACAAAGAGGTTCCACCTCAACGCATAGGCGTGTCGGGTAGACGACGCTCTAGCGGAAGTGATGGTAGCCACCACCGCTGGTGGTAGGGTACTCAAACCTGCCTCGTCCCGTCCAGGAGCCATACGTGGAGGTTCCATAGATCGGGACGAGGATGCCATAAGGTGCCCTGTCCCTGAGAAAGGAGGTCCTTCCTCAGAGGGATTGACCAGGGAGGTGCTGTCGCGAGGAGTATGAGTTCGGAGAACCAGGTCTGGGTGGGCCAGTGCGGCGCGACCAGAATGACCTGCTCCTCGTCCTCCCTGGCTCACTGGGGGGAACGCATATTTGCGACCCCGCGGCCAGCTGTGCGCCAGTGCATCCGTGCCGAGCGTGCCCTCGGTCAGGGAATAAAACAGGGCGCAATGGGTCGAGTCGTGAGAGGCAAACAGATCTATCTGTGCGTCCCCGAACTGGTCCCAATCAGCTGAACCGACTGGGGATGGAGTCGCCATTCTCCCGGGAGGAACTGAAGCCGTGAGCGCTCGTAGGCTGCACAGTTCAGGGCTCGGGGATATAAAATGGCTCGAAGCGACCTCAGAAGCTTCTGACTCCATAAGAGGAGGTGGCGGGCGAGTTGCGACATACGGCGAGAGCGTAGACCACCTAGATGGTAGATGTACGCTACAGAGGCGGTATAGTCTGATCGGGCTAGTACGTGTTGACCCTAGAGCAGCGCAAGAAAGCGGTGCAGAGCAAGGCGTACTGCCAGCAACTCGAGGCAATTGACATGCCAAAGGCGCTGGGGTCCTGTCCAGGAGCCCGCGACAGCATGTCCATTGCACATGGCACCCCAGCCCGTGGTGGAGGCATCTGTTGAGACAACAACATACCTGGAAACTCGTTCTAAGGGCACACCGGCCCGTAGAAAACTGAGGTTCGACCACGGGGTGAAGGTCTGACGGCAGGTCGGAGTAGCTGGTACTCGGAGCGTGCCTTGTTGCCATGCCCACCTCCGGACTCGATCGCGAAGCCAGAGCTGAAGTGGTCTCATATGAAGCAAACCGAGCGGCTTTGCTGCGGCTGGAATGCCATATGCCCTAGGAGCCTCTGAAAGTATTTCAGTGGAACCACACTCTTACCCTCGAATTGTCTTAGGCAAGTCAGCAGTGACTGCGCGCGTTAGCTCGTAAGCCGCGCGCACATGGCGACCGAGTCCACACTGAGAAAAGAGAACCTCTGGACGAAGCAAAGTTTGCTCTTCTCCCAGTTGACCCGAAGGCCCAAACAGGCTAGGTGCCGGAGCACAAGGTCCCTGTGTTCGCAAACCTGGACTCGAGAGTGAGCTAGGTACAGCCAGTCATCGAGATAGTTCAGGATGCGAACCCCGTGTTGCCGTAGCGGCACAAGGGCTACCTCGACGACCTTCGTAGAGATGCGAGGAGACAGGGCTAACCCGAATGGGAGAACCGCGTACTAGTATGCCCGCTCCTGGAAAGTAACCGTAAAAATGGTCTTTGCCGAGGAGAAAAAGGAGACATAAAAGTAGGCGTCCTTCAGGTCGATCGCTGCAACCTAATCCTGTGGCCGCACACATTCGAAAATGCAATTGGCCATGCGCAGCTTGAACGGAAACGTGTGAAGGAAACGGCTCAAGACGCGCAGGTCCAGGAAAGGTAATAACCCACCGCTCTTCTTGGGTACAATGAAGTAAGGGCTGAGAAGCCAGACTTCATTTCGGCTGGAGGGGTGGTCTCAATCGTGCCCTCGCCAGTAGGGTAACGACCTCCGCACACACGACAGGGGCATAACCACCCTACATGGTAGCGGACTCCCCGGAAGCGGGGAGGAGACCATGCGAACTGAATCGCATAGCCGAGCCTGATGGTTCCAGAGAGCCAACGGGACAGACTGGAAGTTCCAAAACTGAACCAGCAGGGCATGTGAACCACAGACGTACCCACGATGGGGCAGCGAGGCGGAATGACCGGCCCAGACGTGGACGGCATAGCGGCCCGGAGTGGGGGCACGGTCATAATCCGCATCCTGACAGAGGAGGCCAGGGAAGGACCAGCGTTCCACGGGGGCCTGGTCTGTCAGGGGTCTGGCGACAGAGGGGGACGAGAGCGGCGAGGCTCGTAAGCGGCGCACACTGCCATCCGCGCCCTCTGGGGCTCAGAGATGGGAAGTCAGTTCTTAGAAAAAGGATTCTCCCCCGGCCCTCCACCGGGGGAAGGAGTGGCCCTGCAACCACATCCCGGAAGAACTGCAATCCATCTGTGAGCCGCCCGTAACGAGAGCGCCGCGTGGCCTGGCGTTCAGCAGGCTGCGGGGCTGGTACGGGCTGAGGCGCCTTCCTGCGACCACCTCCACGGCGCGGCCAGGGTGAAGCTGCTGCTGGGGCCGGGCGGGAGGGGGCGGAGTCACAGGAGGGCGCGTTCGACGGCGAGCGGACTGAGGCGTCTGAGCCGGCGGCCGGGTGGCAGCAGCTGGCCGTGGGGTCAGCCACAGTCCACTTCTGGGCGGCCGAGAACTGTTGGGCAGAGCTCTCGACCGCGCCGCCGAAAAGGCCAGCCTGGGACATGGGGGAGTTGAGGAAACGGGTTCACTCAGCCTCGCGCACATCAACCAGGTTAAGCCAGAAATGTCTGACCACAACTGTGGACATCACCTGACTCAGGGAGCGTGCGGTCACCTTCGTCGCTCGTAGAGCAAGGTCGGTGGCGGCACACAGCTCTAGTATGAGCCCTGAATCAGCTCTACCCTCGTGCACGATACATGCAGTGAGTCGGCAGCCAGCCCCGCAGCTCTATAGGTGTTTGCCACCGGAGTAGACAAAACCTACAGGCGTTGGGGGGGTGCTTATGGCCGCCACGCCAGGTGGAGGCGCTGTGGGGTCACAGACGTGTCGCCACAGAACACTCCACAGGGGGAACCCAGTGCACCCTGGGCCGCGGTCTCACGAGGGCAGAGAAGGTGGAAGAGGCCGCTGAGCGGTCATGAAAGTCAAAAGAGACTCCCACGAGCTCATGACCTCTTCATGCATGTCCGGGTAGAAAGGAATTGGGGTCGCCACCCCCAAAACCAATCATCAGCCATGAGTACTCGGGACATGGCAGATGTCCACACAAGCCCGATACTCACGGCAGCCCGGAAAAGCATAGCTGTCAACTCTGGATCAGATTCGAGAGGCTGACGCACCCGGAGGTGGCAGCACAGACGAACCGTCATCTCCAGAGGACTCCAGCTCACCTTGTGATGCGGCGATAGACATGATTTCATCTGCTGGGGGCGCCGGATGAGCTGCTGGAGCCGCCGGTGTCCTACTGGACACGGGCAGTCAGCGAACTTATCCGAACACCGCACGGGTTGCAATGTGTAAGAGGGGGGTGTGGACCGAGGATAAATCGTCGGGTTTTGTTCCACACCATCAGCCTCAGGTCACCCTGGCCACCAGCCAAAGTATTCCCTCACGTGGAGAAAATAGATTGGGGTGTGGATGAGGGGACTCTCGCTCTGTTGAGCTCATTGAGTCTTGACCATAACACTGCGATGGTCACGTTCGTAGATCCGCGATCGCTGTCTGAGCGCAGCCCAAACACAACAAACAGCGATCGCGCCCATCAGCTGAATCTATCAGAAATGCATATCGCACTCAGAAATACACGGGCAGAGCGTCTTTAAAAAGACGAGCCGCGTGCAATACACGGGCAGAGCGTCTTTAATCTGAACTTGGTGTTTTATCGAGCTCGTGTGGGCGTTGGCAAGTTTCAGATCATTTGCGTTTCTATAGCGCGCGCTCTCTGTGGGCGTGGTCACATTAAAAGATAATTAGCTGAAATGAGAACGCCTGGCATCTCTCTCTTTTTATATAGATTACATAAACACAGAATATTTGTTTTAGTTTTGAATTAGATAATTTAAAAGTACACACTTAAATGATTATAAAGATATATTGATCATGCCTGTGTGACTAGTATTTGCTGAGTTTTGTTTATGTTTAGAGACGTGCTCCAGAAAAAAAGTTCACGGAGACGGAGAGGCAGAAAGCACACCCTGTTTATTTTCTTTATTTTACAAAAGCACAATATTTTATTTCGATTGTAAGTGGACCCATAAAAAAGTAGACATTTAATAGTTTATTTTTTCATATTTCTTAAGTGTGTATGACCAAAGGTGACGGAGTATTTTAAGTCTATTTTGCTGCTATGTGAAAAAAATCGCGCAAAACGCGCCGGCGTGTTTCTCGACTCCAGAGGGTTAAAAAGACGTGCCGCGTGCAAGCTCTTTTTGTGAATGAAAGCTCTTTTTATTAATGAAAAGCTCGCAGCAGTGCTGAAGCGCCCAGGGAGAAACACACGCGCTGTCGCAGAACACTGCACAGATCAGCAGGCAGGAAAGTGAAACTCGCTGGAATACGCCGTCACACCAACACCGACTGGAAGCTGCTCGTCCAGAAGATTCTCGAAGATAATCAGAGAATAGACTACTGAGTGAAGAGGGCCTCTTGGCTCCGAAGCAAAAACATAAACTGCATATTGCCGGCGTCCTCCTTTTATACCCACAAGGTGGGGCGGAGATGCGCCATGCAAATTCCGCAGACCCATGGCATTTCCCTTGCCATTGGCTCGTTTTGTAATACTCGAAGTTGATAGGCTTCTAAGCGAAACCCCAATCATCGTCATCTGACGGAACTCGGAGTGACAACGATGGGGAACTAATCTGAACGAAGAACTTTTTTTTCTCATCTAAGGAAGTTAATGTTATTGCACTTCCAAGAATAGCATCCATGTAAGCATCTTTATTAAAGTGCATTAATCTCTCTCACACATAAATCTTAGCCAGCAATAATCTACAGTAATTTTAAGCATGATCATAAACATAGAAATGCATGGCAAACATTGCATGTTGCAAATATTTTTGAGAGACCCCAAGGCTAATGTGAATGAATACAATTTGTGTCACATCATGCACAATGATTTGCTCAAGTCATAATGATGTTTGAGATATCTTTAACTTTCATTCTGCCTAGTCAAAACTGAATTACAGATATCTGCATTTGTCATTTAAGATTTCAATGTCGTTTTCAATGACGTCATTGCAGATATCTCTATCTGTCGTTTCGACTAGTCACAATTACGTTACAGATATCTTGAATGACAATTCCAACTATCCAAAATGTAATTACGCCTAGTCAGAAAGACGTTGTTGATATCTACTACGTTAATTCTGGATAGTCAACCTTAGCTTTTAAATGTTAAAAGGGCTTGCCATAGGTGTACGTTATTTGCACTTGACCCACTTACGGCGCACCTGTCTCCCAATCTTCTCTCCTGTCACAGGCTCTGCTAGACCACGCCCCCTTGCCACATTATAATATTTGAACATCGTGGTGCATCACACGCTACACCTCACGTGATCTCTTGGGAAAGCGGATGAAAACAAAATGGAGATTTTGATGTGACAACATAGGGTACTTATTCTTTGTAGAGAGGAACGTTATCAAAGAATAACGTGTTAGTCGTGTTTTTATTTTAAATTAAAGCAACACCAAGTAACTTTTCCTCTGTGGTCGTCCTACTGGTTGGAAGCGGAATTGTCCATTACCGCTCTCGTAAGTAATTTAGCCTACCGCAGCCTACTGTCGCACGCACACTCGTTGTTTATCAGCACCGGCTTTGGAATGAACGATGTCCACAGACAAGGTAGAGTATGTTGCATGATTTCATGAAAGTATGATGTATTGCGACATCAGAAACAAAGAAAAACTAAATAATGACTATTGTAACGCTTGACATAAAGCAGTCGAATTTTGTAGTTCTTTTTACAGACCACATCAGGCTATGGCAGACGTGTCATTTAACCTATTGTAAGTCGATGTACCATCACAAGGGTCTTGGAAATATATTATGAAGGTTGAAAAGCTACATAGTGTTACTTTAAGTTATATTTTTGTCTTTATTTGGATAGGAGAGTCAATGAGAGACAGGAAGTGATAGGAGAGGAGAGAGGACCACAGGATATTGAAGGGACCACAAGCCGAGACTCGAACTCCGGTCACCCAAAGCACTGTCGGTGCACTACCCACTAAGCTATGACACTTAGTTATGCATAGTTACTACTTCCCACCATCCCATTGAATTGATTTCACACATTCTTCAAGAACCAATCACACAGAGGTGTTCCCATAACGTGAACATCTGACACAGTGTCTCAGGGAACCTGGGGTACAGTTGTAACCGAGACGTTTCAGCACATGACTTCCGTTTAGTTTTCCCTTACCACTGGCCTGTTTTTTACAGCCCTGTTGGCATGTAGTCTTTTTTTAATTTATTTTTTTCCCAGTTTTTGGTAATTTTGTGTTATTTTTGTTAAAATAAAATTGCGCTTTAAGTTCTGTTTCCAACACCTGACACTTGTCAGTAACAGAAGAGGACAACACAGGTATCAGTGAAACACAAAGGTAAGTACATTTGCAGGAGTGGAGAATATCAGTTGGTGAGGATAACAGGTAAGAGGTGAAGTCAGATGGTTTCCATAAACTTGGCTGAATGGTAACAGTGTTTTCTTGTTATGTAGGTGGTGAGGATAATAAGTGGATCATAAGTGTCATAAGTGGATCATAAGGATCATAAGTGTCACTGGATATGGGAAACAGAAGACTGAAGATCAGGCTGCAGATAGCCTAGTCCAACAGGTAAGTGGTCATGCAAGGTTTTGATCCACTTCATATGTTGACTACTGTAGTAAAAGCAAAGTGAACATTTGTTAGAAAAAGTGCAGAAACGAATACAAACTAAAACTGTATAGCTTATACAGTTAAAATTAATTGCATTTTTAAAGGGACATTAAGTAATAATTACTCCCATCTAGCGGTGAAATTGTATTTTGCATTCAAACGAATTGTGCTCTCCAGCGCCTCGCGTTTTCAAATGCGTGTTGCATCTACGGTAGTCGTTATGTACCAAAAAGCTATGACAGGATGTCTTCTAATAGCACTTTGTCGAGTTTTCCTTCGGGTGAACAGGTTTGTTATTTCAAACAAACTTCAAATTGACACAACGAACAAACGAATGTTACATTATGAATTAATGAGTGTCAAAAACATGAACTATTGTAATTAGTAGTTATGCCTTGTTTACTTGTTAGATTTTCTGAAGTACGTGCATTGTTAGATATCATCATCAGATGATTTAACAGTAGGGAGAGGAAGAAGTAGAGGTAGAGGAAGAGAACAGAGAGGCAGTGGATCAGTGGGATCTAGGCGATGAAGAGGAGGAGAGCGAGAGTCAATACAACGACGACAAAGATGCCCGGCAGTGATCTTGATAGAATTGAACGAGAAGAGAAGCGACCGAGGTTTGTACAATTTAAGTGGCTAGCAGTAACTTTAGCACTTAATTTTCATTCTCTGTACAATCCTATGCACTATGCATCTGAGCTAATTGATTGTTTAAAAAGTTACTCATAGTCCCTTTAAAGTTTAATAATCAATAATGTTTAAGAACAAAGGTGACCACGTATTTTGTTTATTTCTCTCTCCCGCTAACGAGCACTATGGCCAAAACCATCAGGTTATCCGAGTGCCACCAAGAAATACACAGTCTGAAAGACTTAATAAACACTCAAAATTTGTGAATTGACAGGATTTTACACTCTCTGTTTAAGGCATTTATAATCTCTCACCTATAAGCACTCTCAAGCGTTATTCCGACTTGTTCAGTTCCGGTTCATTTAGCCCCATTATGCTATTGCTTAAAAAATGCACCCACGATGCCTTTCATACTACAGTAAAAAAAAACGTAACACCTGAATACAGTAGATTAGTGTTGAAAATGGGCTGTAAATTAACAACAGTCGCTTACCATGAAAGTCATTGCCCAGAATGCATTGTTTTCTTCAGCACATTACTGGTTTAATAAAAAACAGTATGTTACTGTCAGAATATTATCAGGCATTTTTTTTTTTTTTTTTTTTTTTGTTACAGTAATTTAACAGTGAGTAAATGCTCAAACACCACTCAGATTGTGTTGTTTTTGAAAGGAAAAAAATTATATTGTTTTGTAATCAGCAACTGCATTTTACATTTAACATGGTAAAGATATACCTCTTTGTGTCTTAATAATTCTAACACTTTAAACATGAACTGGTGACTGGAGAGAGACTAGAAAGGTCCAATTACTCTGCCTCTTGCCATTAGCTTGCCTGTGATACAGCACAGAGGTGCCGGGGGCTAATAGAGGAGCTGCTCTCCTTTCATCCAATTACAGGCCACATTGGTTGCCTGTGTCACCACAGTCACTGCTGCGAGTCAAGACTGTGTGAGATGAGTAACAGTGTGAGAGGTCAAGCTCTGGGGTGGAAGGTTGCCAATAGACGTTAATCTGCTGTGGTGTTTCAGTTCATTTTGACACTTAAATTTCTGTAAGGGTTTTTATTTTAGTGCTTGGTCTGTTAATGACATGCAATGTTTTCTCAAATACATACCATGCAACCCTAGCTCTCATTTCAGTGGTTACATTTTAGAAATATGGGATGCTGATGTGTTTTATTAATTAATAATTAAAATGTTATTCTATTGCTATACCTCATAATAAGGGCACTTTCTCAGCTACCATCTCTTAACAAAGCATCATAAAACAGTTAAAAAACTGTTGTTGTAATAGAGTTCTCTAAAATCTGACTGGATGAGCCACTGGTTTAAGATGCTGATCTAAAATGCTGATTTGGTGCTCAAGACACTTTTCTTAATGTTACAAAAAGTTGTGCATAAGTGTCTTTACTGTGCTGTATAAAAGTGTTATTTCCAACAACAACATAAAAAAAAAACCTTGACTATAATTTTACAAAAGCTTTCCATGTCAGATAAATGTTGTTCTTTTGAACTTTCTATTCATCAAAGAATCCTGAAAAAAATTGTACACAACTGTTTTCAACATTGATAATAATAATACATGTTTCTTTAGCCTGCAAATCATCATATTAGAATGATTTCTGAAGGATCATGTGACACTGAAGACTGGAGTAATGATGCTGAAAATTCAGCTTTGATCACTTTGATAAATTATATTCAAAGAGAAAATATTATTTTAAATTGTAATAACATTTTTTAAAAATGACTGTTTTTACTGTATTGTTGATCAAATAAATGAAGTCTTGGTAAGCATAAGAGACTTCTTTTAAAATCTTGCTGATCCTAAACTTTTGAATGGTGGTGTATATACTGTATACAAAAGTCTTAGGCATGTTAGTATTTTAACCAAAAAACAAACAAAAAAATTAGTTTTGTTTGAAATTTAGGTTACACTTTATTTCGATAGTCACTTTAGACGTTCTACTAATTATAAGTAACTTTTAAACTACATGTCAACTAACTCTCATTAGAGTATTAGTATATTGTAGTAGACTGTCAGTAGAATGTTAGGTTATGGTTAGGTGTTAGGGTTAGGAGAATAAGTTACTTATAGTCAGTTGAATGTCTGTTGGGGGACCAACAAAATAAAGTGTTTGCAGATATTAAGCTGACAGTCTATAATACTCTAATGACAGTTAGTTGACATGTAGTTGAAAAGTTACTTATAGTTAGTAGAATGTCTAAAGTGGACTATCGAAATAAAGTGTTACCGAAATTTAAGCCAGTTATTTTTATATTTTGCTGTAGTGTGTCAGTTGGAAATATGTTTACATTTCCAAACTTTTCCAAAATTGTAATAATCCAGATTTTTGTATGCACAAGGAGTCTGAAAACAGACGGTTATATACATATACTGACGGTTATATACATTGTTGTCACAGTTTCATTCAGTTTGAACTTTGTTTTAATTTGCATTTGCATTGCATTTCCTGCCTGATTTGAGTAAAAATGAAAATTTTCCAGGTTACTGATTGGCCAACATGGCTTTACGGTTAGGGTTATATCGCCACCTGTTGGTTTGGCATGACCTTGACAGCACTTCACAGCGTGTTTTTGCGTTTTCAAGTGAACGCAATTTTTTTTTTTAAACAAAGGAGCAAAAAGTCGTTTAGAAAAATACCTGTGTACGTGTGGACTAGGCCTCAGTTCACTCCTCACCCAGTGCCCAGCCAGAGACCATCCTGCTACGAGGAGCAACCGCATGAGCCCACCGCAGACCAAGAGCCTGTCTCCGCCGTGATGTTTGAGCCCGCGCCTCAGGGAGCAAATGAGCAGGACATCATCCCAGAGCCTGAGCTAGCCAAGTCAGATCAGGGGTGCGAGCCGGCTGGAGCCCTCATGGAGTACAAGGGGATGGAAGCGAGCCCTGACCACCCTCCACCATTTTATGGACTGTTGTTTTGTGTTTGGAGAGTTGGATCCCCTGCCTCTAATTCTGCCTGAACTTGAATGAGTGCACGCTATGAAGTTCATCATCATCTGACCCACTCCTCTGCCAGCAGTGAGCCACCTCTTCCAGGGTGTGGGGAGTCCGTGGCTCTGCCTCCAGCCTCAGAACGCTCCGGTCCACCTCAACCTGTTGCCTGGGTTCTTGCACCTGCGCTCCTTCCTCCCTCAACTCCGGCAAAGACCATCGGGCACCATTCGGCCACACCGGGCTCCCTCGGACCGTCAGCTCCACCTGGGTCGGACATGATCGCACCACCTTCACCACGGACCTGCGGGCCATCCGGTGCCCTCTGGACCCCCGTTTTCGGGGGGTATCATCAATGCGGCCCTGTGGTGGCCGCCAAAGTCTTCGGTGTCTCTTCATTGGATCTTCGACTAAGCGGTAAGGGTGTCACGATCGAAATTAAGTCACAATCTCGAATATCGAATTCAAAAATGGAATCGTCGATACTGCCACGCCCCCATGTCACGTCCAGTCGGTTTGCAAAGCGGGAAAAAACACGCGTGTTGAAGTGCTGCGAGTCCGAGTCCTCTACCTAGCTATAGCTGTATACAGCCTATGTATACAACCAGTCAAAAGATAGCATGGCAACTGCAGACGCAGGAGACCCATCGACAGGACTTGAATCCCCTCCTCTTTCACTGAAGTCGCCGGTGTGGGACAGTTGGAGTATTTGTGATTTTCAGTGAGTTATGTTAACTTTCACATTCGCGTTCAAAGTTTGCGCTTCAAAAAAGCCACAGTTTGCAAGCTCTGCTACTGTATGTGCGTGTACCATATTCTTCCACTTTTTAAATTAAAACTTTAAATTGACAAAAACAGCAGACTTTATTCAATAAATCTTGCATGGCACAAATAACTTTTTTCACCTCCACGAATGAGTCGAGTGTCGTTCATTTCCGCACCGAGTCTATTTCTGCTGCATGCGCTGTTAAAGTGACAGCGCACAGTTCGTGGTCAAAATGAACATAATTTGACATGAAAATGTTGTAATTTCATCATAAATGCATTTAATTAAATACTACATTAGTCATGTTTTTACTATAAGACCGAGGTAAAGCAAGGAAAACATAGATGTATCTGTTAAACCGTGTTTGTTTTGTTGTGAACTTGAATGTCATCTGAATAAGACTGCAGTTACAAAAGAGAAACTACATGGCAGGTTGTTTCTAATTGACTAAGTTTCTAATTGACTGAAGATATAAGTTATTGTGACATTATTATTTTGTTAATAAATGTTTTAAATTTGACAATGTAGTGTGGTACATTGCGAACAAAGGTCATATATTATATTTCATGAAAGTCTAAAAATGGCATAGCAAATTGTGCTTTAAAAAAAGAATCGAATCGAACCGTGACCTTAGAATCGAAAATGTAATCGAATCGAGGATTTGGAGAATCGTGACACCCCTAAGCGGTAGGCTGCACCTCCTACATTGCCGTACATCTCCATGGTGTCGTCTGGTCTCCATCATCCATGGTTCCATGGTGTATTTCATACATCCAAGTTATTTTTTATACAATAATATTATTTAAATATGTGCATTGTAAGAAAGTTCCATAAACATAGTAATTTGCCCAATGTACTGTTATTATGAAGGAATTCTCTATATTGATTTTCACAAGTATTACATTTACATTTATGCATTTGGCAGACGCTTTTATCCAAAGCGACTTACATTGCATTTCAGGGTACACATTTTACATTCTTTATCAGTTCTTGCTTTCCCTGGTAATCAAACCCATGACCTTGGCGTTGCAAGCGCCAACACTCTACTGTTTGAGCTAAAGGAAAGCTACATTCATAGTATTACCAGGATTTTGGATTATTTGTTGCTTTCTGTTGTGTTTAATGGTTAAAGGAAAACGTCTGTGAATTTAATGGATAATGTCCTGGCAGAACATTACCAGTACCTTCTCTGTTTTTCTACTTTTTTCTTACAGTGTAAACAAAATGTGGCAAAACTAGCAATACATGTTGTTTTCTGTTAGTTGCTAAATAGTATAACTCACCTTCTCATACCATTCACTGTCATTCACATACTTTCCATGTGAAATTACAATTGCAACATTGTAATTGCCGTGAATGTTTTGTGTATAACAGTGTTAGTAAGGCTTATTCTCTATGGTGATTAGGTATTCAATACACAATAGAATTAAGGGTGGGTGGCTAGAGGGATGCCAACTTGAGAGGATGACTCATATCTGTAGCTAAAGAAGACTTGCCAACATTTGGCAGCTATGACCCATTAACCATAAATCCCCTCTCCCTTTATAGCCCAACCTATTGTCTCAATGCTCCATTAACCTGAACCAGCCTCTTAACTAATACACACTGTTGTTGTCAGAAAGCCAGATCACCAAGGGCCTTTTTTTAGGTCATTATATTCAATATCCTTGCCAACAAAATATTGCATTGCAATATACAATTCCAAAAAAGTGATAAACACTATTTTTCTCACATTCAGTCTGAAATCTTTTTGTAGGGTCTCTTATAGCAAGCTAGCTCTGTGCCAAAACCTGGATGGTGTTGGTCGACAAATGCTGTTGGAATCCATTAGAGTTGAGTTTCAAATTATTAGCTTAGCAACATGCCAATTTATTAATTTATTTATTTTTTAAAAGGGACAATGCACAACCATTTACATTTTTTTGTTTACAACCAAAATGTAAATGTGCCAGAGTTAGCAGAAAAGCTCATTTTCATCTGTAGTCCCTTGCCAGGTCAACACATCATCGTATTATACATTAATAAAAAAAGAATACATGAACAATAGAAACAAACTAAGAAAGAAGAAAAAAGAGAAAGAAACAAATAGAATAATTAAAAAAGTAGCCTACAATACAAAGAAGGGCAGTACCTAAGATAAGGTAAACCAACTATTGGTGATTGCAGTTTTGATTATTGTTAATCCATCTCTTTAAGGTGAATTTAAATGATAGATAGCTGGTGCTTTCTCTGAGTTCAGTAGGGAGACAGTTCCAATAAATTGAGGCCTGTACTGAGAAGACTGTTTGACCAAACTTACTACGTCTAAACGGTACAACACAGGGTGTTTCTCAAAACCAAGAATGCAAAGAACAGACTTGCTAGTTGTTCTTGGAAGAATGAACTTTCAAGGTGACGAGCACACAGAACGCTGCTGACAGTTTGAGACGATGTGTTCTTGCGGGTATTGCGCAATACCCCCGCACAGACGCCGTCTGCAGAACCCAAACATTTACGACTCGCCATACATTTTCGTAAAAATGTCAATATTTGAAATCTTCACAGTTGATTTCTCGCATCAAATGTTCTCGGAAGTAAATTTAGTGATGAAACAAGTGATGAATCTTTTTTATTTCATTTAAAAAATATGAAACATTCTTGTTTTACATATAGCCTAGTGAAGAGAATGTTAAAATAAATATAAAATATATACTTTGAATTGGGACAGTACTTGGGCAGCGACTGATGACGTTTCACAAGTCCACAAGAACACAAGTACAGACAAGAACGCATATTGAGAAACGGCCTCAGTCTCCCCTGGTGGCTGCCCTAGTTGCCCTGCACTGCTGTTCTTTTGTTGTATAAATTCCCCCAGTGGTGGAGGTGCAAGCCCATGTAATATTTAAAAAATGAGGCAGGCTTCTAGATAATGTAAGAAACTGTCAAAAAAACAAAAAAAACGTTATCTGCTTGTTAAGTTGTGAGGTAAGGAATACAAGCCACTACAATTGAGAATATCTCAACAGCCATTTATGAGCACTACTTTTTTTTTATCAGACATTTATGCTTAGCTTTTAAAAGCTCACATTGTACACTATAGGCTAGTCTCCAAGGTCATGACATCTCAGATACCAATATTTTAACAACATTTCAATTTACTTCATTAAAATAAGTTCTGGAACAGGGTTAGGGAACAGGTTTTGCGAGGTTAAACCCTCATTGTGGTGCCAAGCTTGTACATTGTGAAACGTGGTGTTACAATGTTATGGCTACCAATCACATACCTCATATTCACATATTTTAGTTACACAAGCATTTGAGGAGAAATATGTCAAAAGGTGATGGAAAACGCGTCAACTAGAATTAAGAGACCATTTTATTCTTACCTTTTATAGTCCAAAAAGGCAATTCAGGAAAAACAAAAAAATACAGTCGGCAATACATAATATGAGGATATGCAATGCTAAACCCTTTATGTGAAAAGGTTGCAGTGTCAATGCAATCAATGACACCAACACCACACATCTGCAAATAAGAACATTAACACAGGGTTTAGGAATGTAGTGTAAAACATTAGTTTATGCATACCCATTATTTTATTAATTGTTAACCCAGGTCAGTTATGAGCAGTGTGAAATGTGAATCAAGATAACCCAGGATTCCATTTGCCCGTGGTTTAGAATGACCCAGAGTTAACCATTTCAAGTGTGAAAAGCCCTAATTAGTCAATTATGAAGGTTCAGTTTAGTAGACACTAGTAGGCTAACTTACTAGGTTTTGAAATTCATAACAAAGATCTTTTGAGAAGACTTTGACAGAAATTCTGAAAATAAAACACCATGTGAACATCGAATATTAGTGTACTAAAGTGCAATATGTTTGTGTTTTGTATTTCCTGAGTAATGTTGGACAGTGTCAAAGGGCCTGTGAGGGCCACTAATGTGTCATCAGCACAGCCCTCCATCAGAGAGCTCGTAGGAATAGAGTGATAATCGAGCTGAGAGTCTCTCAGAGCTCTGCTCAGTTTGAGTGCAATCATCCACATGTAATTGCCATAATTGTGGTAACTTTTTATCAGGTTGAGTGGCATCATCATGTCAATGAGAAGTGTCTATACTGGAGAGCTCTTTCTGTTAATTAGATTGAATTGATTTCAGGGGCTGACGAGAGTAATGTTGATTTACTATGCATCCACTTCACATACACATTCACCACAGCTTTACATGTCAGATGGAATACATCAAATCAAAACAAAGAGTTTTAGGTGAATGTTTAGGTATTGATATCTTCATTTTTAGATGCTAAAATCTGATCTGTCCATTTATTTGCTGTAATATAAGATTGCAATCTCAAAATGACCTGCTGGACTAAAACACAATGATTTTGTAAACCCCACTAAACAAACAGCACATTAGCACGCTAATATGTAAGCAAACAGCCTCAAATTGGCCGCTGCCAAAATACAAAACAGAACAAAGAGCTTTAGTAAATGGAGAGGTGATTACAAGAGATTGCTGTATTTCTTCACGCTTCCTCTTTACCTGTACCTTCATCATCATGTGACTGTGTTCAGAAAGCCTCCTTTTGACAAATGAGTGTTTACACTGTCATGTCCCACCACTAACATGTCATAAAGTCCCATCATGGCCAATTATACCTCATATTGATTCAGACACATTCTAAACAGTACAGACATCGCCCATTGGAGGTCATTAAAGCTGTTAAACACTGAGCGTTTTCTGAATTACCCTCACTTCAGTGGTGCTCGCTGTGAGTCCCATACACCATAACGTGTCCTCAGCTTGAAAAAGCAAAACGCATAAAATGTAATATACCAATTTCTCTATACAACAAAAACCACAGAGATTCAGCTTGCAGACAAAGGAGATGCCAACAAAACGGTTATTTCTGTCAAAAGTATTTCCCCTGTGTGCTATAAATATGACATGGGAAAATTCTGGAAAAACAGCCAATGTAATTCTGGTACAGGGTCAGTCAACTTTGTTGAAAAGGGACAAAACAAAATAGCTAAATCGTTCAAACTCAGTTTTTATTTAGAAATGCAGTCAGACTCATGAATGTTTAAAGTCTCAAAACTAGTGAAAATGTGAAAATTCTACTATAGACAGACACAATGCTTCTTTTTGTGTGTGTGTGTGTGTGTGTGTGTGTGTGTGTGTTTCCTTAGGTACCCTTTGACAATTCATTGCCCACGCCTGTTCCTTGCTAGCCTCTTGTTATCCAATGTATTTATGCCCCTGTGTCTCAGTTGTCTTTTTTCAGTTTTTCAGATGTTGTTGTGTTTCTGTGTTTGTTCTAGAGATCAGAATAGATCCTCTTCCTTGCGTAACCGTAACACTTGGATGGAAGTCTATTAAATTTCATAATAAAACCCATCAATCCAGTGTGGAGTAATTGACTGAAGAGAAAGAAGTTGTCAAATGTATGTTTACTTCTCATCAAGTCAGTTACATGCTCATAATCCATAATGTGCATATAATCCATGTTTATACACCAAATAATATTAAAACCCCAAGCATTTATTGAGAGCTTTAAGCATATTTTAAGCACTTTCTGCATTTCTAATGTGTCTCTTATTTAAGTCAAGTCAAGTCAAATATATTTATATAGCGCTTTTCACAATACAGATTGTATCAAAGCAGCTTCACAGTATCAATCAAAACAACATAACAATGTTTGTTTATTACTGGAAAAAAGACATCCACGTTTGGTAGGGCTAATCAATGGTATTAATGATTGGTTATTTAATTTGAATATCCTCAACTGAGCAAGCCAAAGGCAACAGTGGCAAGGAACCGAAGTAAAACTCTTTACTCTCAGACTTTCAGTGTAATGTCAGAGTTTTAAACTTCTCTTTTTTTACCCTCCATGACTTTTTGGAGGTTTCTGGTCAGTGTGTATATATATATATATATATATATATATATATATATATATATATATATATATATATATCAAGGTTCCATATGCATTTCTCCCAACTATTACCATTCGACCGGCCTGGTTAGCAATAATTATTCCTACTGCTGTTGTCACATGCAGTCTAACACCCTCACTGAGATTCACCACAATTCAATTAGCTTAACAGATAATGTAGCGTATGCTCTACAGAGAGGGTAAAACTATTTGAGAGCAGAGCTCCCAGCAGAAGATGTGTTTTCCCAGCATGAGCATGTCTCGCTGGAGAAGACGGCCCCTGGCACACAGCAAAGAGAGGAGAGTCGTACACAAACCCTATTTCATATTCACCGCATGAAGCGCTCCCTCTCTAATAATGGAGAAACAAATAAGCGTGACCGCTCTGATGCGTATCACTTCATAATTTAATTACATTTTGATATGGTGCAGTGTGTGTGCTGCAGTGTATGTTTAAACTCTGACAGGGGGTGATTTCAAACATTCAATGACTCACAAAAGCTGATGTAAGTAATAAAACCTTGTGTATACAGAAAATAACGTTTACTGGTTTACGCTTCTACATTAGCCTATATTATAAGAAAACAGTTTTAGCAAACGTTTGCAGAGATGAGTATGTAAATCATAGTAAGTTATTATTATTATTTTTTCTGTTGATAATCCCACATTTGTAAAACAAAATGCTACATTGTCATGTTGTTTTAGCCGACCAGACGCACTTCCACGTAACCAGGGGCGAATCTAGAAAATTATTTATAGGGTGGCATGGTCAAAGATCACAAGCAAATGGAAAACTAAATCACAATTATGGTGGCTTCAAAACAAGCACAGTGGTAAAGAATATAATTTCTTATACTAGCAAGACAACTTTATCATGTGTATTCACAGTAAAACAAGATTAGTAAATTACTGATGTTAGCATCATTCTGCTGTTTCACAGTAACTTCTAAGAAAATTACCCTGCATGCACTGATTTCAAAGAACATTTCTGACCACATTAATTTATTGTAAAATAATACTTTTTAATCCTGTATATTCCTGGCAATTGTTTTACAATGTACTACAGAAGACAAAATGTTTTATTAATATTACACAGGCTACTTGTATGATATAAATCGCAATTTTAAGAAACAGCTAAATCTTTTGAATTTGCTGACATTAGAAATAAATAGCCTACCAAAATATCAAAGCACTGAAACTGGATCAGTTCTATTATTAACAGAGGTGTAAATGCTTGGATGTAATGGAAGGTCACCCAGAACAGCCACCATGTAAACACTGTAAACACCCCAGCAACTGCTTAGAAACCACCCAGAATATCCTAGTAACCACCTAGCAACAGTTTAGCAAACACCCTGAACATCTATATATTTTGAGTCTGACCTAACGACGGCAAACTATTTGACATTTTTAAACAAGACTTTAAGTTGGTTTTAAGACAAGCCAGCATACATTTTTCAATCTAGTTCATTAAGATTAGATTCTAACCTAAATTTGCTGTTAGTTTCAGTGATTTTATTGATTTCATTTTACTTTTTTGTCAGGTGGCAAAAAAAAAGACCCTATATCCATGATCAAAGTAGAGCAAACAATATGGCATTTCTTATCTGGACAGGATTAGATTTCTCAGAGGACCTCAGAGTTAGCCGAGAAGCGGTTTTGTACACCACACTGTCTTTTTTTTTTTTAAGGTTCATGAGATTCATTTGATAATGAAGCTGACTACAATCCAACTAGCTGCATGCGGGAGCAACCCACAAGTTCAATTTATAGAAAGACATGTTTTTGCCGGTATGCTTGAATTGAAGCGCCACAGCTGAAAAATGGTAGAGGAAGCATTGCTTAGATTTTTATTTTATACTGGGATATTATTCTGGGGTGGAACATGCCTGTAGCTTGCAAAAGCACTGCTGTGCAGTTATGCAATTATTACCCCTCCTCCTCCCCAGTGCCACCTGTAGAGATATTTGCTATGGGGGATCTTATTTATTCTTGCAGTGGCATGTCCTTTATGTATCTTATTTTAAACAAGCTGAACAAAACCTTGCATTTGCTCAGCAGATCCACCAAAATCATTCCAACTGGTCATTACATTCCATGCCAATAAATGCTGGTTAAATAATACACTCCGTGAGTTGTCTTGACTGAACACCCATTAACTGTTCAAATATTTATTTTGATTATGGTCAGTCCATAAAACATCAAATCAAAGGCCTATATGGTGCACAGAGACATAAACAAAAATACACCATTATGCAACAACAACAAAAAAGTACATAAAATGTAATCTAATGTTCATTATAATAAAAGATTTATTTAACAAAAAATAAAGTATTTATTTAAAATAATTGTATTTCTGGGAATGTCCTTTTCAGAGTAAATTATACCATACATTTTACAGTAAAATTACATATAATGCAATGTTAAACCATTTGCACTTGCAACAATGTTTTGTTTTTTTACAGTGTATTTTTTATTGCAACAACTTTATTACAGTAATCATGATTATTATTAAAATAGAATGAGAATACGATGTGTTACAGAAAAGAGACACAAGACAGATACAAATCAATGGTTGTTTCTTTATTAACAGGTGAGCAACAAACAAATCCATGCAAGTCTTTACAGACAGATATGGTGGTTTTTAGGTGAAAACAAAAGAAAATATACTGACAGTATTTGTCTTGGAGGTGGATTGGAGATCGTGGATGGAGCACATACCTCAGTGAGGGAACAGGTATGTATCAGATTTGCAGGACCTAGGAAAAGGAGACAATAGAGAAAACAAGAAACTAGAAGACGATGTACATAGGCTTCGGAAACTTGGAAATTGCAGATAAAGGAGTCCTAATGCTCAAACAAGACCAGCTATTGTGAGTGTTTGAGGTGTGTGCTTATATGCAGAGGTGATTGGTGAGGGAATGAGCTACAGGTGAGGGTGATCAATATTCTGGTGATTGAGAGCATGTGATTGACTGATAGTGGAGTCTGGCTGATCCTTGACAACCAGATGCATTACAGTAAAGAGAATATAATGCAAATAACAAAAAGTTATCTGAATAGTAGATTACATTTTCTTTATATTTTCTTTTGGTTATGGGGTGAAATATGGGGAACAATCGATTTTTTAGAGTTTTTATGAGATTCACCCCCTGAACCACACCATTTTATAATATGAGACAAATGGGGATTTAATCAGGTACTATGCTGTATGTTGTGGTAATTTACAATTATCAGTAGTAGTTCATTAGAAAATTAGTACTGTGATCCGAAATGAAAGACTGCTCTCTTGTGTTGGTCATAGTTTTGACCACACTGTGATGGAGGTGTTTTGAAACCATCCCTGGAGCCTTCCTAACACAGCACATTGTCTCCTTTATTGGACACTCCCAGCTCAGTCCATGGTAACTCAGAGTGATTATTTTAAACAGCTGGGGTTAATTAAGGGAGGCATCCAAAATGCTACACAGAGAACGTTTTGAACGTTTCGATTGCTTTGTCCAACTTTACATAGTTACGGAGTATGCATAGTTAGTTATCTAGACCATTGTCAGAAGAAATGGCAACAGCATTTAAGCAGTGTTTTTCCCACAGCATTTAAGCAGGTTCAGGTAACCCCGCTGCTTAAGGGGGCTTTCACACTGGCAGTTTAGTTCGGAACAGGGCACGGTTCGCATGAAAAATCCCTAATGTGAAAGTTGTCATGCGGACCCAGGTGCGCACTGGGTACCGAACCCGAGACTACCTGGAGGAGGTGGTCTGAGTTTGGTTGCTCCCGAACCGTGCCGTGGTTCACATGAATGTGAAAGCAACACGGACTCGGGTGCACACTTGTTCAGGAAGTAAAGTGACCTGCGCATGCGTTTTAGCTGATTGTGATGTATTTATTTAAATAAAACACATGTAAGGGATGATAGTGTTGTTGATTTACCTTGGATACACTGAACCTGCATTGTATTCGTGCATATCACGTGGAATCAGGGCAGCAAATTTGGAAATCCACTGTCTCCTCAAAAGAGTCCGTTTGCAAGCAGCAGAAAGCCACCTTATGTGACAAACACTCACAGTAAACCTTTATTGTTCACTCAGCTACGCATAATAGCACCGAATTAATAAAAAACACAACATATTGACCCACGTTCTGTTTTCTATCATGTGGTGTGCACGTTTGCGATGATGTAAGATGCACGCAAACGCACCAGGGTTCAATAGAATCAAGTTGGTTGTGAAACCAGACCAACGCTGCGGGGGGCGCCGGGAACAATCGCGTTCGGGCTCGGACCGCAGCAAACGAGCCCAGTGTAAAAGCCCTCTAAGAAATCTGGAAAATTACAGAGGAACTTTGGAGTTGTAATAATAATAATAATAATAAATTTTATTTGTAATGCACCTTACATTTATAGCAAATCTCATAGTGCTACAGTTTAAGATAATAAAAGCATTATAAAAATAGACACAATAGTTAAAAGTCAAAAGTTCTCCTAAAAAGAAAAGTTTTTAGTCCTTTTTTAAAAGTCTCAATAGTTTGAGGTGCCCTCAGATGGTCAGGGAGGGCATTCCAGATCCGAGGAGCGGCAGAGCAGAAAGCCCGATCACCCATGGTGCTGAGCTTAGTCTTGGGGAGAAGTAGACGGGTTGTCATTGTCGAACGGAGGGATCGTGTTGTTGTTTGAGGTGTGAGTAGTTCTTTCAGATATGGGGGGGCGTTTCCGTGGATGCACTGGTAGGTAAGAATGGAGACTTTATATTCGATCCTTGCGGAAACAGGAAGCCAGTGAAGTGAATGGAGAATGGGTGTGATGTGATCGTATTTTCGTACTCTCAACGGGATCCTTGCAGCACTATTTTGGACATACTGTAGTCTCTGCAGGCTTTTGTTAGGGATCCCGATGAAAAGTGCATTACAATAATCCAGTCTGGAGGAGACAAATGCGTGGACCAGTTTTTCAGCATCAGCTAGGGTGAGTGTGGAACGTAGTTTTGCAATATTTCTGAGATGGTAGAAAAAAATCTTGCAGACATTTTTGATATGGGATTCGAATGTGAGTTGTGGGTCCAATTTTACACCAAGATTGGTGACAGTTGTGGAGAGAGGAATGTCATGACCAGAGATAGTAATGCCAGTTATGGAGGAAGACTGGATTTGATTTGGTTTGGAGTGTGATTGATGATCAATTGAACTTTACAGACCCCATTGCTAGAACTTCCCAGTCCTGAAGATTTGCCTTATACAACATCAGGAGGATCAGGCCCTTCCTATCAGAGCATGCTACACAACTCCTTGTCCAAGTACTTGTTCCATCCAGACTGGACTATTGTAATGCTCTCCTGGCAGGTCTTCCAGCTTGCACTGTCAAACCTCTGCAATTGGTCCAAAATGAGATACACGTCACTCCTCTTCTAAAAAAATTGCACCGTTTGTCAGTTGCTGCTCGCATCAAATTCAAGCCACTGACTTTTGCCAACAGAACAACCACTGGTTCTGCTCCCTTTTACCTAAACTCATTACTTCAGACTTACGTGCCATCCAGAAACTTGCGCTCTGCAAGTGAACGCCGTCTTGTGGTGCCATCTCAAAGAGGCTCTAAATCTCTTTCTCTGACCTTTTCCTGGTCTGTTCCATGCTGGTGGAATGATATGCCCAACTCAACAAGGGCGGCTGAGTCCATAGCCATTTTCAAGAAACGGCTGAAGACACATATTTTTCGGCAACACTTGATCCATTACAGTTTTTCTCAGTCGCTTTGGTGCAATTCTCACATCACTATTTACATTTGCACAACATTTAATGCAGTTCTCAAAACAATTAGTACAAATTTCAAAACCTAGTTGATAACCTGCAAAAGCGTATCACTTGCTCAAATCAAGATGAAAAGTCCTGACTCCATTGTTTATGAATAAGATAGTCAAATGGCTTTGTCATATTTTCATTATGACAGTTTACTCTGTTCTGTTTTTTTCCAATTACAAAAAGTCAGATCTTGGTGACACTACCTGAAAATGCTCAAGACAGCACTACTATTTGCACAGCCATTTTAACTGAGGTAACTGAGTACAAGATCCTGAATATGTATGTTTCACATTTTTACTGCATATGCTCTTTGCAATTCTAATTTCATTCGTTCACAGCATTGTGCAATAGAAAAAAATACACCCTTATTTACAACAAACATAAACTCCTTTTGGGCAGAGCTGTGCACAATTGTAAACAATATTGCAGTACATATTAGAACTGAACATACAACATACATAGTACTGTAAATCATTCATGCACATCCAGATGTTCCTCTCTGTCTGGCCACATAAGTTCACCTGAGAGAAATTGTTCAATTTAGGAGATATTGTAATGAGAAAAAAAAAAAACGATAAAAAAATGTGTACAATTTGCTTGACAGATTTTGACAACTAGTTCAACATTTTTGTATGATGACTCAAGCAATGAAATGAGGACTATTCGTTTTATATGGAATGACTATTCAGCATTCACAAGTATAGTTCATTTTGACTGACATCAAGGTCAAGGTCAAAGTTTACTTATAAAGCACATTTACAAGCAGTCACTACTGCCCCAAAGTGCTGTACAAATACAGAGATATAAAACAGCAGAGAGTTGTATGAAAGCAATTGATGCATGTCCAAAAGCATTTGCAATTTGTTGGAAGGAATGAGAAACTGCTACTATGATGTTCACAAATGACTAAATGTTGTGGATGTTGAACTAACTGTTGTGCAAACGTAAATAGTTATGTGAGAAATGCACCAAAGCGACTGAGAAAAACTGTAATACTAACACTTTATCTTCTATTCTATATCTATTATCTTTAAAAAAAGATATATACACAATACTAACTGTAATACTAACACTTTATCTTCTATTCTATATCTATTATCTTTAAAAAAAAGATATATACACAATACACGTACTGCGTTAGATTAAACTGGGAAAGGTCATAGCACTTGCATATTGTTGTCCTATTGTTAGTTTAACTGCTTCCATTGTTCTCATTTGTAAGTCGCTTTGGATAAAAGTGTCTGCTAAATGAAAAAATGTAAATGTAGAAAAACAAAGAAGAAAGAAGTGCTCATAACCAGTGATTTTTTATAATCTACAAAGTACTGCTTCTTCCAATACAATGTTCTCACCTGCTTTATCTCACAGCTGGAATCTCTCAACAGGTTAGGCTTCCATTAACACCTCACTCACAAACGCTAACGAGAGAACAGCAGGTGCTAATTTCTGACCTGCGTTAACGAGGTTTTCTGGTAAGAACCCTGGAGGAGCCCGAAGGGTTGAACCCCAGGTCCCAGATGGCATCTAAAAGTGGGTAAAGGCCATGTGGCTCTTTTTCTTTAAGTGGTTTTATGCTGTGTTCCATTCAAAGTCAAATGTGGGATAGTTGTAATTGATATTTCTAGATTTTATTGTCCTATGTTTATTTTGTCCTACAGTACATTGTAAGAAAAAGGTAACTGTAAAAAAGGTAAAGGTCATTTCCTGTGTCAGCACATTATCTGATAAGTTTACAGACATTTACTTTAAAGCGCAGCACAAATGCAATGTGCAATTCAATATACGGGTAAACACCAGTGAAAAATCCATACAGGGAATTCCTTTATATTAACACAGTACATTGAACCCTATTTTTCTTGTGTGTATATATTAAAAAGATGTTCTAAAAAATAAAAAAAGGCAATGGTAGAATTTCTTATCACCAGAAAATATCATTTACAGTATTTTACAGAATTTTGTTTGTGTACAAACAGGTTTAATTGCCATGTAATATAGGAATTTTAACTCTTTAGTTAGTATATTAAATTCACTTAAACGTGAACACTTATTTTTCGCTGTGTGCATGAACTATTTTTTACATTCTTCTTTGATTCTTTTTTTATATTTATGTGGCATCATACACTAACATTTTAACCCCAAAAAATATATAGGCCTAAATTTTATATTTATGAATTTAAATTATAACAGTAACACAGTTTTAACACACACTGTTAAACTTAATGTGATGCATATTTGTCAGTCATACATAAATTAAACTGGTATGATTTACCAGGTTTGTATATTTATAATCAATCTAATTTTTACTTGATGAATATTCTTTATTCCACAGCTAAACATATTTTACCATGTTTATACTTTTTAACTGAATACACTTATTTTCTTTTACAATTAACAGATTTGTGCTGATTATAAGCATGTTTGAAAATATGATTATTTAATAATTAAATGATGCAAATGGTTAATAACTGAATGGACCTTAAACATGAATCTAGTAGCAGTTCCACTTCATCCAGAGGACTTTTTTGGCTTTATCAAGGAGAATGTTCGCTGGAGGATTATGTAGAAGACTTTATTGAACTTTGCCATCAGGTTCACTGGAATGAGGTAACGTTGAAGACTTGCTTTTGAAATGGGTGAGATGATTACCTCCTCTAATGGCAATAGGGAATACCAGCTGTTTGTTTTATTTGTTTCCATCACATTGAATATGCATTGTGGATGACTGGATCCCCCCTGACAGTGGAGGGGGTTCAGGAGAATGCCTGCTCCACACTCCCTGTACCAATTCCAGTCAAGGCTACCCCTAATCCTCCAGTGGACCTTGCAGACCCAGAGCCCAGACAGCCTTCAGCCACACCCCCACAGACTTTATGGCAGAGCAAACCACATACTCAGAACCCATGCCCGCTAAGAAGCTAGAGCCAGAGCTTACGCTGGAGGCCAAGTACAAGAACCGGCACCAACGTCCGTCCCAGAGTGTATGTTAGTGGTGTTCGAGGGCATGGAGTAGAGCCCTGCAAGTTGGTATGCTGATCTGGATACTGGTATGCTGATCTGGATACTTAAGTTTCCAATCGTTGCTGGTCCAGCCCATTTCCAAGTCTCCTTTGTCACCGGTGGTCCTGCCCAGCTCCAAGTTTCTCTTGTTGCCACTGGTCCAGCCCAGATCCATGTCTGCTTTGTTGCCACTGGTCCAGCCCAGCTCCAAGTCTCCTTTGTTGCCACTGGTCGAGGCAGTCGGTTATCAGACAGGCACAAAAAATAGTTCTACCAGAAAGACTCGGGAGCATAATACTGTAACAATAAACCATTTATTAACAGCCCAGCAAGCAATATATGCAATAGAGTTCTTTGGCGTAGGCCCCGTCCGTAACTCGCGATCCGAGGGTACGGATTCTGCATTCCCTGCCTGAAGATGAAGGCAGGGGCACAGCCGACCCCCCGTGAGGTATGGGAAGGGACCATTCTGGTGGTGGTGGGGAGGATGGATGGAAAGGAACCATCTTGGTGGTGGGGAGGGTGAAGGTGAATGTAAGCGTCAGCATCTGCGAACTCAGACATGTGTAAGTACCCCTTTTTATACCTCAAGTATTAGAACGCGATTGGATAGATGAGAAGGTAATGAGTGACGTAACAATTGAGTCTTACCGGCAGAACTTACGCTAAAGCTTTCATTTTCCGATACGACCCACATACTTCACCCAGAATTCCAGCTTTTACCCTGTGGCAGAAGATTCCGAGTTCCTAACCTAAATGCAGGCTAAACTGATATAAACACTAATTTTTGGCTATGTCCATTAACCTTATCAACACTAATATATAGGCTGGCTGGGTTGTGCACTATGTCATCATGCAATAAGTAGGTTATTGGGGTAATGTAATATATTAAGAGTTAAATGTATGGGTTGTCTGATTGTTCATTATGTTATCTTATACTGCTTAGGTTATTTGGAATGTGTCATCTGTGCAATTTGTAGGCTATTGGGGTGTGCAATATGTCAGTTGTGCAATTTGTAGGCCATATGGCGGACTATGCATTATGTCATTTGTGCAATATGTATATTATCGTGGTTGTGCACTGGTCCGTTTGTCAGTTGCCAAAAACTGCCAATGAAAGGCATTAATGTGCCTACTATATACGTACCTGTCTAATCTATAGAGCATGTTTTGTGAGAGGATGTGTTGAGAGATGTTTATTCTTTGTATTTTGTTTTTTGTGTTGTCTCTGTAAAGCTGTGGGAGTCCAAAACAAATTTCTCTTCGGGGACAATAAAGTTTATCTTAATCTTAATCTTAATCTTAAGAGCCCAGCTCGAAATCTCCTTCATCGCTGATGGTACTGCCCTGCATCCCACTCCCTCCTCCTCCATCAACAAACCGATTATTTTACTTATAATGTTACTTATTTATTCTAATTTATTGCAGTGAACATGTGAAAACTGTATCAATAACAGTGCATATTAGCCAAGCTCTAGTGTGAATGACTGATGTATCAAAAATGTTGTAAAAAAATCTTGCTCCATGCTTAATCTTTCCTCAAAGTAGTGAGAGCGACAGATGAAATTTTGAACACCATCTTTCAGGAGCAAGCGTTTTTTCGAATCCTGCATTGAACTCTGAGATTTGAGAAGCAGTCGTCAGTAAGGGAACACAGCAAAAGTTTAGGATTACACTGCTGTGATATCGTGGTAAAGATTAATTTTAACCACTGATTATTCACATGCTCGTCCTTTACCTTCACATTGTAGAGCACAGCGTCTTCTCGACATGATGCTATCCAGTATCAGGAATCAGCTGCAGTGTTTGAGGGGGTTCAATTTTTCCCTGGTGTCTGCGCGCACAATAAGTGGGCAGGCAATATGCTAATGTTTCGTATTGACATCACAACGAAGCAGCTTGTGACTTGTTTGAAAAACGACTAATTTCATTGACTCAGAGTCGACTCTTACTTTTGAAAGACAATAACTTTATATACGGTACACTTTCAGATTTAGAACTTTGTATGATGTCACTTAGAGCTATGTTACACACTACATGAAAGATCATTTTCAAAAATCCATAATAGGGGCACTTTAACATCACCTCATGGCAATATTTGCCTGTTACTATGCCTGTTACACATGCCTGTTACTATGCCAACCACCATTGCAGTGTCCTTTTTCTTTCCTGACCTCGGTGGAGGAAAATAGGGGGATGGGTTAACCTGTCTTTTTTTCTTCAACCTGAGCATTAAGATCTGGATTAACCCCCTACGCCCCATCACAATAGGGGCACATGTCTGCCTATACACCGCGGGACCATTCAGACCTGCTTTACTCACAGACTAATAAGGATTAGTGTTAATGAGACATAAGGAATAAAGTATGAATGAAGATCTCCTTAAGCAGTCATTCAATGCATTCTGCACCTCCTCATTCTCCTTCTGTCTCCACTCTGTGGTTGAGCAAAAGGTGTAATCCTCTTGAAAATCAAAGGTAGGCAGCTCATATGAATATAGGCTTAGATCCGACAGCTGTATTTTATTCAGCATTCTGCTCTTTGCCTTGTCTCTTTTCACCTACACCACTCTCAGCTTGCTACTTGCACTGACTTCACTCTCTTCACTTCGTTTTAATGTAGGGCCACTTCCTCAGTCTTGTAATGTATAAAGCTTTTCATATTAAAGGTTGTATCAGTCATTTCAGGCCCAAAAAAGGCTGAAACATAAATTATCACATTCACCTAATCTTTCCTAACGATCCGCTAGCTGCCCGCCCCATAAGCATGCCGTCCAAAAAATGCGTCTCTGTATGCAGATAGGCTCTGAAATCTGCACACAAAACAAATGGGTACAACCACCACTCAAAACCAAAACAAACAGTGTTTCAACCAATCACCGACAGGGGCGGGTGTTGTGAGGTTTTGAGCTCGTTCACGGCTGTTGCTCCGACTTCGCGTCCAGCCGTGAGCGAGCTCAAAACCTCACAACACCGGCCCCCGATGATTATTTGGATCATACAAATACTATTGGATTACCTCTTTATGTTGGATGCAAAATCTGAGTTCTAAAACAAAACTAGTTAGGAACCACTGCCATAAAGCTCCATCAAAAGTAGTTTAAATGCTCTATTTTAAGTATTTTAAACATTCTACCTAAAATGTCAAACAGAAACAACACGAGGGAAAGTAAATTATGACAGTTAACAATTTAAAAAATGTAAAATGCGTTTTTAAAGTCAGATCAAGTTTTTTGCTCTAAAATTGCTTCATTTCCTTAGCAAGACGTCATGTCTATTTTCTATGAATGCAATCTGCCTGTGCATCATGTGTGTCTGCCTTTACATTGACATCTATTCTGCTCTCTGTGTGATACCACTGCTCATTATGCACCTCGCTCTCCCTCCTCTCCAATTATTATCCTCACAAGTCATTTAGTGAGGAGTCTCTGACGACTGGGACACTCACAGTGCCATTACCCAGAACTCCCCTTGATCCAGCCCACAAACTGCCCATCCTGAAAAAAGAGAGAGCAACAGGGGCTTTTTACATTCATTTATTAAATATTTTTTTTATGTCAAATTATAAACACAAATAAAAACATTATCATTGATATTTGATTGTAAAGATGATGTTTGTTTTAGATTGCAATAAAGTTTAGAGAGCAAAAAGGCAAATTCATTTTATATCTACTGTAATATTCCTATGCCAGTAACACCTTTTCTTCATACTTTTGATTGTAGAACTTGACATTGACATTAAGCATTACAGTTTCACTTTCAAGATTAAATATGGAAGGTGGGCAGGAATTAGTGTAAAGGAGAGTTATCAGGCTCTCTCATCTCTGGCCTCTCTTTTGATGTGAAATACACACTCTGACATGAATTAGCCCCAGATAGACTGATATACACATGTCCTTTGGGATTCAGAGAGCACTTCACAAAATCCATCCTCCCTCCACGTCTCCCCTCTTTTTCAAGAGGCTCTAATCCTTGTTCTCCATTTGTTCTCCACCTGTCTGTTGACTATCACCTGTCTTTTGGCTGGCAGAAAGGCCGTCTGTCTCCTGCAGATATGCTGTGAATTGAACTACCATTCAGTAAGAGAAATAGGAAATATAATACTAAATATTAACACGAAACATGGTGCTTGCCTATACAAAAGTTGTCTAAATGATTATAGGGTGGTGTAGTTGGTTGCCAGGACATTGCTATGGTTGCTAAGGTGTTCAGTTTGGGTGGGTTGGTTTATGTGTCGCTATGTGGTTACCAATGTATTTTGGGTGATTTTAGCTGAGGGATATTCTACTTTTTTTCCACCAGACAAAAACGTTAAAGACAATATTTAGATTTTATTTTGACAACTTTTATTGTATACTGTATGACCTGTTGAATAATATCTTTTCAGCATGTGTACAGTACAGTGTACTTAGCCAAGAATGTATTGAGTATTATACAGTATAAGTATATGGATTTAACATGGGGCCTGGCTAGGTTTAAGGTAACACCTGCAGAGAGGTTTGTTGATCAGGAAAGGAGGAGGTGGGAACCGGCAAACAATCAAATGTAACTTTAATCATTAAATAAACAAACACAAAATGAAAGTAAAGCGGCAGCCCCTCACAGACAACACACACATAAACAAAATATAACATAAATGTCCCAGGCCTGGTCCTCTCTCATCCTTCACTGTCATTGCTCCTCCTTTTATCAATCCAAAGCTCCTCCGTGAGACGCGAGTCCGGTGTAGCGCGCGGATGACACTCATTAGCAATCGCGCCACCGGCCTTGCACTGTTCTCACGGCTCTCTGCCTCGTCCTGCTAGCCACAACCTAGTTATTATTTAGTAATTGCAATACACATAGTGTATGTATATGCAGAACAGGACTGTAAAATAAAGCTCAAGTTCAAGTAAACAAGTTACCGACAAAGTTTAAAGGCCCTCTAAAGTGTCTTGAAACGCATAGCATTATTCAATGGCCCAGTCCCAAATCGCACACTTCATGAGCACTTTCGGTCTTGTGGACTTACAATGGCTGCCGCGTGCGCATGTCCGTTAAGTCCGTGAGACCGCAGTGTGTCCCAATTGTCATTTTTAGATCTCAGAAGGGTGCTTGCGAGCGCCCCCAAGTGGTCGATTTGCGCCCTTGATGCGCACTTTTGCCAAGCCCGCACTGATATGGGCTCCGCAGCAGACTTCTTCCCGACAGTCAAAGCGGCATTACGTCACGAAAGTGCGGACTCAGAGGAAGACCGCGAGTGCTTAGGGTTCCATTTGGGACAGGGCCAATGTGTTGACGTAACTTCCACTGAAACAGCAAGCCAGGGCGGTATATATCACACAGCTCCTCCCTTCCTCCCAACAGCCAGAGCTGTTGATATTATGTCTCGGGACCAGAACAGACTGTGCGCTGCGGCAGTTCGTGTGACACTGACGTGAAACAAGACTTAATTCGGCCCAGTGGAAAGCATGTTTACAGTGTCTGAATCATTTCATGTCATTCACCATGAAGAAAATAGTAAATGTGTAAACAAGTGACCGATTTCAGCCACAGCTTCAGCGTCTATTGGGATGCTTTAGATTCTAGAGAGCATTTGATTGGACGGTGTAGCATCTTGACCAATTAGACACACACCAATGATTCATTATATTTAATGAATAATCCAGCAAACTCACTCTCCCAACAAAGTTCTATGAAACTTCCCCCAAAACTAACATCCCAAACGAAGCTAACACACTGGCAGAACCCGGTGTCCGGTTACAGGACACATTAAGTCTGACTTTTTTACGACCCCAGAAGGAATTTGCAGAGTTTTGACTCTCACTTAATTCTTACTGAGAAGGAGAAATAAACCCTTTCAATTCTATATATTCTATATATAACCACTTGAGAAATGTATAAACATGTGTCTAATTATCCCATCTCATGATTTTCCTTTTATATGGTTTGGCCTATGTATTCGTTCTCTCTTTCAAACTCATTTGGATTAATGTTTCAGACTTGGAAACTATGGTCTCTATAAACTCAGATCTTCTTCCCCATTTGTTAATTTACATTACAATTTGCTAACTTTGTGACGCATTAGTATTATAAGAATCTTGAATTCTGAAATAAAGATTCTTTTGTTAAACACCCAATCGAATAAATGTTCAAAGGCCTGCTTGAACAAAAGGTTGTAAAGAAATTCCCTCCAAAGGGAACAACTTCTTATTGGCTCACAACCCTCCAGAGGGTGTGACATCTTCACGCTTTAAATATCACTGATCACAAGATCATGCCTCTTAGTCTCTTAGTTCTTTTCTGAAATCCTGATGTGAAGATGATGCTGAACTAGAGGTTTTCTAAGGACCCCAAAGCTTGTGCCAGGCTGCGGCCTTGTCTTTCCATTCAACAAAGATCCTCTGACTCACACTGGTTCTGTCTCATCAAGACAACATCAGCAAAGATCAAGTGGAGCCTTAACAAATTGAATCAGGACAGTTTAATTCAAATGGGTGAGACATGCAAGTATCAAACTTAGTCTCATTATTTGATAGATTAAGTATCCATATCCCTTTTTAAGAAGGGTGTGTTAGAACTAAACTGATGGTTTGCCCAAGGCTGATGATCTGCTGAATTTCAAACAATGCTATAACTTCTTGCTTTCCTGTATTCTGCTTCAGCTCTCTTTCTCTTGGTAAACTGTATGCATGTATGTATGTGTATGTTAGAGTAGTTTAAGTGTTTAGTAATAAAATCTTGTTCATGCCACACGTAAAATTGTCCGTGTTTCAAGCTCAAATATACTGGAGTCCCTAATCATGCATATTTTGACTACTTGCTCTTAGTACTGTTGTCACGTTTTGATGTTTTCTGTTCAGTTTTGTGATCTCGTTTCCCCCTGTCTATTGTGATTTTGGTTCAGTCCTGTTAGTTTTCCCTCTCTGTCTGATTACCCATTCTCTTCACCTGTTTTCAGTTAATTATCTCGTTTGGTTCAGTTCATTTAAGCCCTGTGTTTTCCCTCAGTGTTTGTTGGTCGTCGTCAATGTATGGTTGTGTTTCTTTCGAAGTCCTGGAGTTTTGGTTCTTTTGTTTCTGTTTTGTTTTTGGAAGTTTAACTTTGTAAATAAATCTTCTAAACTGCAACTACGGTGTCCTCGTCTTCGGCTACCTGCACACAACCTGACAACTGTACAGTAAGAACGACATTTCCCATACCCCCTGAAATGTACATTTCTGTACCATGTAGTGTTCACACAGCACAAACTATTAATTTTACTACATTAAGTTAATTCTATTAACTGATCCAAATATTCATAATCAATTATAACAAGTTGTGATTGATTATTAATATTTCTTTAGGACTAATTTGCTACAACAGAAAATCTGATGAGAAGCTGTAGTGCATTGTGATGTCATCAAAATCGTTGATCCATATTGGCAGAAATGAGAGACTGTATGTTTCTCCTATATCTACTCTTATATCTTCTAAATGTGCATTTTTTCATTGCTTTAGAGCACACTAGCCTATAGATAACAGTAACTGTGCTGATCCACTTGTCCGTGCGACACTTCTGTCGTGCCATACTCCACTATAATCCTATGGGTGACGTCAAGCGCCTGCAAAGCATTCCGGGAAGGTGGCGCTTCATTTAGAAAAATGCTGCACGATGCCCATCTTTATGCAAATAAATTACGTTGAACGCCACGCGACTATCCAATAGAAGTAGAGCATGTGGAGACGGGGGGGACGTCTCTCACAGGTCCTCTGTTCTAATACGCAACATTTCCCGCTCGGTCAAAACCATGCCCAGAGCGGGAACTCCCATCAACGTACAAATGTGAGGAGGCGTCGCGACACTTGTGTCGAAAAAGTGGATCAGCACCGTAAGGCTAACATATTTATACATATTAAAAAATAATAATAATTCTTTCATGGGGACTTAAAACACTTAGAGTTAGGACTTTGTTTGAATCTAAATGAGCAACAATTATTATGATACTTGCCATAGGAATCACCACTAATAAACTCAATGTTTAGCAAAATTTGATATTTCTAACTTTGTACTAAATGTGATTGGTCTCCATGTAATCTTTTTATATTTAATTGATTCTTGAGACAAATACTGTTCTGAGGAAAAAAACACCATTAAATTAAAGGGATAGTTCACAAAAAAAAAAAAAAAATCTGTCATTAATACCCATCTTCATGTCGTTCCGAACCCATAAGACTTTTTTTCATCTTTGGAACACAAATGAAGATCTTTTTAATGAAATCTGAGAGCTTTCTGTCCCTCCTTTAACAGTCTATGCAACTACCACTTTGACTCTTCGAAAAATTCATAAAGAGATCGTAAAACTAATCCATATTAATTGAGCGGTTTAGTCCAAATATTCTGAAGAAGCTCAGTCGGTTTGTATGATGAACAGATTTAATTTAGGCTTTTATTCACATATAAACATTGATCAGCAAACATATACAGAAGCTCAAATGATTAATAAGCTGTGCTACGGCACCATAATCTTCCTCAGTTTGAACCAGTAGAGTGTTAACCACAAGTTCTTGCTTGATTTCTGGGTCTTGAACCAAACTCTTTCCCAAATCAATTGGCAAATCTGGCCACGCTTCCTGTGATCTAATAAGAAAGGGAGGGCCAAATGTCCACATCTGCTCCCGAAGTAGAATATCCACCTTCAGCCCTCTTGAGGCAAAGTCAGCAGGATTGTTGGCAGAATTGGTATATCTCCACTGAGCCGCTTGGGATGCTCTCAAGATCTCAGACACTCTGTTGCCAACAAAACACTTAAATCTAGAGGACTTATTTTGAATATACCTTAGCACAGCAGTGCTGTCGGACCAAAGCACCGAATCTTGTAATTTCATCCTTAGTTCTCTTTTCCATAGCCTGTCCATCCGATTGGCGAAAGTGGCTGCTGTAAGTTCCATATGGGGAATGGTGGTAGATTTCACTGGTGCTACTCGAGCCTTACCCATCAAGAAGGCAGAACGATCCTCTGACTGTTATGGAGAAGTAGGTAAGACACAACGCCATAGCCTTCCTCACTGGCATCCGAGAAATTATGTAACTGAGCTACCATGACTTCTCCAAACTCTACAGGTTTCAAACGTCTTTTGGTTTCAAATTTATCCAAGCCATAAAGATCTTCGAGCCAATTTCTCCATTTCTGTACATATTTGATGGGTATAACACTATCCCAGGTTTCACTTTATTTTGATGGTCCCTTTAACACATTCTGTTGACTATAAGTAACGTTGCTCCTACATGTCTACTAACTCTCATTAGAGTGTTAGTTGAGTATTAATAGACTGGTATGGTTAGGGTTAGATTAAGTTGTGTAGTTGTAAAATTACTCATAGTCAGTAGAGTGTCTGTTGGAGGGCCATCACAGTAAAGTATATGCAGATATTAAGCAGACAGTCTACTAATACTCTAATGAGAGTTAGTTGGCATATAGTTGCAAAGTTACTTATAGTCAAAATGTTCAATAGGGACCATCAAAATAAAGTGTTACCCTATCCCATCCAACCCCTTCCCTGCAAAGATCTTGAAGAATCTTCTTTGCGGAAAAAACTACTGGAGACAAAAAACCAGGAGGATCATAGCACTAACCACTGAAAGTATCCCTCTTCTGGTAAAAGGTCTGTACTTTATTACTACCTTAAATCTGAAGGTGTCAGATTCGGCACACCACTGTACACCTAGTACCCTTTCCATCGGAAACACATCATGGTTCAAGTCAAGGTCCTTTACCTCTTTCACCCTGTCTTCTTCTGGTATGGAATTCAGCACCTCCTGACTGTTGCTCATCCATTTGGTCAGATGGAATCCACCTTTAGCATATATTGCATAAAGCTCCTTATGAAGTAGGATAGCATCAGATTCTGTGGGCATTGAAGTAAGACAATCATCCACATAGAAGTGTTTCCGGATTACCTCTGCCGTCCTACAATTAAACAAACTTCCATGGTCCTCTGCACATTTCCTGAGTGCATAATTAGAACAACTTGGGGATGAAGAAGCTCCGAACAGATGTACAACCATTCTAAATTCCTCCAACTCTTTACTCAAGTTGCCATTTGACCACCACAGAAACCTCAAAAGGTCAGAATCCTCCGCAGGAACCTTCACTTGATAAAACATGGATCCAATGTCAGCCATTAAGGCTACAGACTCCATTCTGAATCCTGTAAGAAAACTTATTAAAGTGCTTGTTAGATGCCATGATGAGGTATATACCACACACGACCATCATTTCTCTCAAGTTCCTCCACGGGTACCTTTTCCGCATATCCTTTGGAAATCACATCTTCCACGAAAGCAGTATAATCTGCTTGAAATGCAGTGTCTTTTCTGAATTTTCTTTGCAGACTCAAAGTCCGCTGTTCTGCAATTATTTTATTGTTTGGTAGAACCACGTCTTTATTCTTGAGGGGCAAACCAATACAGTAATGACCATCTATCCATTTTACAGACTGAGATACGAGATCCAGGAACTGATTATCTTCTTTAGACATCCCTACCAGTTCATCCAGAGTATTCTCAGGGAAATCGGTTTTAAACTGTTGTTCCCAAAGCTCATCCAATTTTGAGACAGAGATCCGGTTAATAGTCACATGAGGTTGGTCAGTACAGAATGTTCCATTCCTTTCCATTCCTTTAAGCGGTTCATTCACTGTCCATCCAAGCATGGTTCTGTAGTAAACTTATTTCTTCTCAAGTGTAGAAACTTAGAAGCGGACCAGGAGACTCGGGCAGTATCTTAAGCAGGATTCTTTATTGAGCAAACCAGCTTGTTCATTGCTGTAGTCTTCAAGCTAGTCACGAGTCTAACTAAAACATGATACATTTTTAGCTTATATTCATTTCAAAGGGGTGGAATTTCCTTGAGGGGGGATACATCAAAACAAAGCATGTAAATTAGCTGAGCCAGGAGAACAGGATGGAGCAGACCTTCCCGCACTGACAAAAGGCAAGGGGAGGAGACCCTCTCAGCAGGTCATTTCACATGCTGAGACACTAGAACACTAATAAACTTCCTCAGTTTATATTCTACAGTATTGGAAATCTAAATTAAACCTTTAATAAATTTGTTTTCCTTCAGTTCCCCCTTTGGGAGTTAAAAAGAAAACTCCCACATTGTATACAAATTTAAACACTTAAAAGTTCATTCTTGTAACTTGAGATTGTTACAGGCACATAGCTTGCTCTGTGTTGATGTTTCTGCAATCGCATGCTGACCCAGAAAACAAAACATGCAATTTAGGGTCCGTGAGTCTTTTCTGGTTGGAACTGTGATTTTCTCGTGATCAATCAAGTTTCTAACCATGAAGAATTATCTTCAGTCATGTTGGTGTAAATTTTGCTGAAAGATCAAGAATGTCTTGTTGGACCACCATGTTTGTGCACAAGTGAGTCCTGGAATGCAGCCATCTTCGGATGTGACATGCAAACGTTCTTTTCCAGCAAACAAGGCGTTTTTGACATATTCATCAGCTCTAAGAATATGTTGTTTCTGGAGTCCGGACTTTGTGCGATCTTCATGATGTGTAGTAGTATGACAATCTTGATCATGTCGATGGATGACTGAAGGTTCTTTTTGTGAGTCTCTGCGTTGTGTATTTTTTTCTTTTCTTTATCCTTTTGGGATAGTTGGCTTTGCAGTGGTTCTCGTTGCTTTCTAGAGGTTCGGTGAGGAGGTCGGTGCATATTGTCTTGGGTCAGCCATCAAGAGGTATCTGCACAAAGGAAGACAGAAAACAAAAGACAGGAGCAGTATTTGTTCAACACTATAGGGTTGTAAACTTTTCCGAGTCTATTGCTATTGTTGTTCCTTCTTTCCCTATTTCTTAATTATTTTGACACCTAAAGAAACAGTGAAGTGAGGATTGACTAAATGAATGGGGAAGGCCTATGAGGGAGTCTTCGCCCAGGGTTTTGCCCCCGATTGCCTATTGCATTTCCGGTTCTTCCCTGGGTTCTTCCCTGGGTTCTTCACTGATTCGTGTGTCCTACCCTATCCCTGTTGGTGTGTACGTAAGCGGAACACAATCGTGATTCATTTCTCCTTCATCCTCCAACAAAACTTCAATCATTTGCAGACATCATACATGAGGATGAAACAATTAGTGTTGACACTGCATGAGGGCATTTTACGTTTACAGTCTGACCTAACACTATTACTGATGAAAGGCCGGGGCTGTAAAATAACATTTAAGGCTGTGAGTTTACTTAACCAGTGTCCCCCAAAGGAAAGCTGAGACAGTCACTTTCCTTTTGTTCTATTAAACAAAAACAAGTCTTTCATCTTTGTTGTAAGTTACTGGGGAAATTAAGCACTCACAGTCTGAATGATTAACACCTAAAACAGCTGCCTAACGTGGTTACTGATGATGGGAGGGGCTGCTTCAGAGTGGCAAGCAGGTTCAGCAGAAGCTGAGTAATATTGTTCACTTCTCTAACATTCTTTTTGTTTTTTCTACATTATTTTCTCCAATGTCCAGGCTTACCACAGTAATAACAACTTCCCTCTTTCTTAGGACATTTACGTTTCTGTTGGTTATCTGTGTTGACCTTAAAGGAGGCTGCTGCAATTTTTACTCTTGCTTTGACACCAGAGTCTCTTTCCCAAGTAGCTAACCTGTCTAGGTTACTTTGCAGGGTTCTAGTGGACCATGTGACATCTAAGAAAGGCAATGCATTTCTATGCTCTGTCAAAAGACCATGAAACCATGCGCGAGCCAAGGGTCCATTATCTTCTAACACCTTCTCTGATGTGTCCACTATTCCACTGTATGCAGCAGCTGACTGACAAAATCTCTCTGTGAATTCACTAACAGTTTCAACCTTCTTCTGTACCAAACTAGTGATCTTTGACCAGTCCATTTTTGGTCCAACAATGTTCTTTAGGATTTTCAAAACTCCCTCTCTCAATTCATCTTTACTTGCATTTTGTAGTTCAGAAATAACAGCATTTTCAAAATCATTGCATTCTGACTCAGTCAAGATCTGTGATATTAGCTGGGTGACTTCAGCTAGAGACATATCGTAGAGCCGCATCTTTTTGGACAATTCTCTCCTAAACTCAGAAAAATTTCTTTGCACTGATGGCAAATTTTCAGCGATTCTCTCGATTTCTTTAGGACCTAAAGATAATTTGACTGCTTGTAGCTGCAGTATGGGGGTTACAGATGGACCTGTATCAACCCCTTTTGTATTCTGAGCCTTTTGTCTTGCTCCACACACTTCAACTGCATTTACATCTTTATCTATCAAACCAGAATTTCTAGTGTTTTCTAGTCTACAGAAAGACTGTAAATCAGGATAGCTTTCATCTGACTGTTGGTCTTCAAAATCACATTTGGTTGAGGCCTGTTTATGGCCGACCTTTGTCTTGAAACAGGACACTTGAGTCTGCAATTGTTTGTTCTGTTCATTTAGCTTATCAATACACCTAACTTGTTCTTGTGCAATGGATAAGCTATATTCTCTATGGCAACAGATTATGCCTTTCATGTTTTTATTTCTGATACATGCACCCAACACCTTCTTGCATTCTTCAATAGACCAAACTTTGTCTGGATCAATACCAAATTTCTTTGTCAAATCCAATCTAACTGACTCAGTCACTATGGAGTCCATGTGCTCTCCTAACAATGACTTGAACTCACTGTCTGTCCATAAAGGAGTAGCTAGTCCACCTTTTTGATTTGTTGGAACCAACCTAGAATTCCTTCTAACCATTTTGTGATGTTCTTTGTTATCACACAAACACTAAAAACTTCTCTGATCAAACAGAGGCTACACTTGTTTAACACTGTTAAACTGTTGTTAAATCTTCCTTGTTACCAACACATCACAATCAACTGTGGTCAACCTTCTTTGGCAAAGCAAAGGATATCAAAAATATTAGCATGTTACGCTAACTCTTCTCTGACAAGAAATACAAAGGATCTTGCACCTTTTATAACTTTTAGAGGATAAACAAAACAAAATAACTAGCACGTAATGCTAAAATCTTCTCTGTGAAACAGAGGATACAACAATATTAACACAATGTTAATCTTCTCTAAGTTTAGAGGATAACCCTTCTCTAGCAACGTAGAGGCTATACTTTCCTCTTTAAAAGAACACTTTTAAAGGATAACTTTAGTTAACCAAACACTACAGCTGTCTGATAACTCTTTTCTCTGGCGGCACAGAGATTTATACTGGTCATTCAGCGGTTCTTTGAATAGAGTGAAACTCACCAAATCGTTTGGTTGTAAGGAAAGATTCCAGCTGGAACTTCAGTCAGAAATGTTCATTCTTTGTTAAGATCTTTGTTGAGGTCGAAGTTTCTGGAACTCAGTCAGAACTCACTCAGCTTTGTTGATCTTTGTTGAAATTCAGTTCTTGATTCAGGTGAAGTTAATTCCATCCGGGTCACAGGGCACCATCTGTAGTAAACTTATTTCTTCTCAAGTGTAGAAACTTAGAAGCGGACCAGGAGACTCGGGCAGTATCTTAAGCAGGATTCTTTATTGAGCAAACCAGCTTGTTCGTTGCTGTAGTCTTCAAGCTAGTCACGAGTCTAACTAAAACATGATACATTTTTAGCTTATATTCATTTCAAGGGGGTGGAATTTCCTTGAGGGGGGATACATCAAAACAAAGCATGTAAATTAGCTGAGCCAGGAGAACAGGATGGAGCAGACCTTCCCGCACTGACAAAAGGCAAGGGGAGGAGACCCTCTCAGCAGGTCATTTCACATGCTGAGACACTAGAACACTAATAAACTTCCTCAGTTTATATTCTACAGTATTGGAAATCTAAATAAAACCTTTAATAAATTTGTTTTCCTTCAGTTCTTACCGCATATGGGCCATTCATTTAACTGCGAACAACCTGCCATGGCTCCAGTGCCTCTGGTACATTTGCTCCAATTAAGAGCTCAACTCCTGCTTCAATTGAGGGCAAGTGTATGCCTTTTAAATAAGGCCATCAAACAAGATCACTCTGCATGGAGATATTGGATTTAGAAACTGGCATACTTTTCCTGGGAATACACTTCGTGAAGTGAACAATAATGTGTCTGATCCAATTCGGCAACTTCTAGATCCTTAGGAACATAACTGGAAACCGATTTGTCTTGATTCATGGTTTTAAGCAGAATATTCAGGTTTTTTTGCCAGAAAGATTAAGCCTATTCATAAGACTTTCTGTACAAAAGGTTGCTGAACTGCCTGGATCTAAAAAGGCATACGTTTCCACAATTTTGTTTCCATTCTTAGACTTAACACAAACTGGAAGAATGGACAAGGCACAAGACTCTTCTCCGGCCCCAGTAAGACTACTGGACTGAACAGAGATCAGAGCACTGCCCACTACTTGCTTTGATTCCTCTGTTTTATCTCGCTAAAAAAACATGAAGAATGCTGGGATGTTTAAAGCCACACACACTGCATGTTATGCGCTTCTTACCATCTCTGCTAATATGGCCTGTACCTAGACATCCAAAACAGATTCCTTTCTTCATCAGAAAGTCCATCTTCTCTTTATGGATTTTTTTAGCAACCACAGCACAGTAATTCAAGAAATGTTCTTCGCCACAACAAAGACAGGATACACTTCCTTTATTTGTTTTCCTAACATCTTCCATACCTGGCACAGTAACAGTGGTAGCGAAACTACTTCCCTTAGTCTTGGAACGAATCATGCTTCGACCTCCACCAAAGGGAGCCTCTAAGATGTTTCCAAACACAGGATCTGTTGCAATTTTTACTTGCTTCTCTACAAAATCGACAATGTCTCTAAATGTTGCTGGTTCCTTACGTTTTTCCTGCAGATCACACGCCACTGCTCTCCATTTGTCTTTAAGCTTAAAAGGCAACTTTGAAAGAATTATTTGCATGTTGGTAGCCAAGTTTAACTGTTTCCTATAACGAACATCCTCCATAGCATTACAGCAAGCTCTAAGAAAAAGATGATAATCTTGTAGAGCCTTTGTATCCTCAGGTTTTATGAACTTCCAAGAGAGCACTTTGTCCATATATGCTGAAGAGATTTTGAGTTTGTTTCCAAAATGTTCCTTTAGTAGGGTCTTGGCTTTCATGTAACCCTGCGTGGAAGTCATGTGTTGACAACTTCTGACAAGTTCTCTAGGTTGACCTCGGGTATACTGCTCAAGAAAATAGAAACAATCACCATAGTTGTTTGATCTTTTTTCCACAACCTCCTCAAATGAATGTATAAAGCATTGATACTGCAGAGGATCTCCATCAAAAGATAGGATATCTCTGTGAGGAAGTAATGAAATATTGCGTTGTTTTACCAACATGGCAGTAATTTCATTTTGTTTTTCCATAAGACACAACATATTTCCTTGTTCTCCATCAGTTAATGATTGTCTTGAAACAGGTACATTGCTACTACGGTTACCGAGAAGCTGCCCATTCACAGATGTAGTTGGTTGAAATGGTATTATGGACCTCGGTTGTTGCACAGGCTGAAACTGAGAATTACTTTCCTTATTTCTTGCATCTCCTGTAGAATTAGAGGACAGAGACTGTGACTTAACATATGTGTCCATTTGAACTGATGCCACTTCCATTGAATTAGAGCAGATCACTTCATCCTTTTTCTTTCTTGGTTTACTTGCTTCCAAATGCATGCTTTGTCCTGATGCAGCAAACCTATACACGTTGGCTTTAGCCATAGACACAGCTATTTTTGTTTGAAGATCAATTTGTTCCTTTTTCTTTCTTAAACGCTCCTCTTCTTCCACAGCATGCTTCTGTTGCAGCATTTGCTGACTGACTAATAAAGCCGCCAATTCAGCTTCAGCTTGAAGTCGAGCAGATGATGTAGATGATCTACTAGATCGTGAACCCGAAGAAGAGCTCCTTTCTTGACTTTTTGCTGAATACATTTGAAATACTATCAGTTGGTTTGATCTCATCCATGAAATGCTCGCACGTCAATGCATTACATTCCTCACTTTGGTTCTGGCTCCTTTGTGAATGTGCATTTGCATCAGAGGTTGCAGCAGCAGGTAACAAATAATTTAAAAGAGATTGCCCTTGAACCATTGGTATTCCATTTGGTAACACTTTATTTGAAGGGGTGTGCATAAGACTGACATGACACTGTCATAAACATGACATAACACCTGTCATGAACATGAAGGAGTCTTTATGAATGTTTATGACTGTTGTCATTAAGTGTCATTCGGTAAATTATGACACTTTTAATGCAAAGCTGACATTGTTTAAAATGTCTTTGTTATGACAACTTGACATTACCCAAGACAAAAATGTCTTGATTATGACAACTTGACATTAACAAAGACAGAAATGTCTTTGTTATGACAACTTGACATTAACCAAGAAATCATAACCTGTCAACCTGTCACAACTTTGGCCGTCATGACACCATTATAACTGTGTCATGAATATTTTACTTGTCCTCAAGTAAAGTGGAACACATTGTACTAGTTATAAAGATGTCATTAAGGGTTATTACACTGTAAAATGCTTTAAGTTTGATAATTAGACCTGTTATGACATATTTGTGACAGGTTGACAGGTTATGATTTCTTGGTTAATGTCAAGTTGTCATAACAAAGACATTTCTGTCTTTGTTAATGTCAAGTTGTCATAATCAAGACATTTTTGTCTTGGGTAATGTCAAGTTGTCATAACAAAGAAACTTTTTGTCTTTGTTAATGTCAAGTTGTCATAACAAAGACATTTTTGTCTTTGTTAATGTCAAGTTGTCATAACAAAGACATTTTAAACAATGTCAACTTTGCATTAAAAGTGTCATAATTTACCGAATGACACTTAATGACAACAGTCATAAACATTCATAAAGACTCCTTCATGTTCATGACAGGTGTTATGTCATGTTTATGACAGTGTCATGTCAGTCTTATGCACACCCCTTCAAATAAAGTGTTACCTTCCATTTATTACAGAATGAGATGACAGAGGATTTCCATTACTCTGTTCAGGTGCTGCTGCTATGGTATGAGTCAATGAAGTGCTCATAGGTTTAAGATCAGACAGCCATTGCTCCACATCTTCTAAACCCTTTGTTGAACCAAAAAAACTGAGCCATACCATTCATTTTGCTTTATTTGTTCCTCAGCGGGAAGCAAAGGAATCACACTCTCATGTAACAAAGTGACATCATCTCTCAAAAACTTCAGTGTTTCCATTTTTTCCACTTTAGATTTACGGTCCTTTTGCAGTGATTCAATCTTTAATTCCCAAGCCTTTGTGGTGAGCTTACGCACCCTTTTACTCTCCGTAAGCGCATCAGCCTCATCTTCATCCATTTTCACTCATCAAACAACTTTAGCGACCCATAACATTACAACTTTCAAGGCAATCCATTTAATCGCACACAACAATTGTGCATATCCCAGCGCTGCGTGTAACATATTATGTGACATAAACTACACACTTTCCAGTCCACTGTAGTTTATCCAAACAAACGGATCCGCGCTCCACATCAAGCACAACCAAAATAACGTCTCCAATAGACAACCAGCAAGCAGATAAATGTTAATATGACTCGCATACCGGTCCAAGTGCTGTGCATCTCGTGTCCGTTTCTTCTCGTAATCCACAACTGCGTTCCAATGCAGCGCTCATATTCTTGTATGAAATATCCTTGAAACAAAGCGCCGTTTTCTGTTGACTAATTGTTCGTGGCATCCAATAGCCACGTCAAGGCTATGTAGATGGATGGCTCGTGACTCGCTTGCATTTGGTCATCATATTGTTACCAAAAGATTTAGACTGACGATCTTACTTGATTTCACTTTATTTTTAGCTTAACATTATATGCAGACATGCTTCATTGAGCGCAACAGTGATCACCTGTGCTCACGTGACAGTCAAGTCAAGTCAAGTCAAGTCACCTTTATTTATATAGCGCTTTTTACAATTCAAATTGTTTCAAAGCAGCTTTACAGAGATAACAGAAAAACAATGTTGTAATAGTATTGTTAAATTCAAAATTAAATGTTAAATGTCCCCAACTAAGCAAGCCAAAAGCCAATGGCAACAAAGGCGAAGAGAGGCGAAAAAGGCAACAGTGGCAAGGAACCAAAACTCCATCAGGTGACAGAATGGAGAAAAAAACCTTGGGAGAACCCAGGCTCAGTCAGGGGGCCAGTCCTCCTTTGGCCAACAAACGAACAGTGTATGATTATGAGTTAGGCAGCATAACGTCAGGAGTCAGATGTGATCAGAACTTTCATGATATTTATCCAGTTCATCTGGTTGGGTTGGGTCATCCGGCCGGTGAGGAGATGAGTGTGTTGGGGTGTTCATGGGCCTTCACAGGGTTGATGGGCTGGCTCATCAGGGATGCGTTGTCATCGTGTCCATGTGATGGTCCTTCCTCAGATCTGGATATGGCCTGGATCCGGCGGTTCGCGGTAAACCTCGGGATAAACAGAGACTAATATTAGCGTAGACGCCATCCTTCTTATGATGTACAAAGTACATCAGGAATTATGGGAAGTGTTCCCGGTTCCGGCTGATCTAAACTATGCAGCCTAACATTGAATTATAGAAATCTATAATGTGTTATGTGTATGCTAAGCCAAAGAGATGTGTTTTTAGTCTAGATTTAAACTGACAGACTGTATCTGCTTCCCGGACTGTGTTAGGAAGATTGTTCCAAAGTTTTGGTGCTAAATAGGAAAAGGATCTACCGCCAGCAGTCGATTTTGATATTCTAGGTATTATCAACTGGCCAGAATTTTGAGATCGCAATAGACGTGAAGGACTATAATGCGTTAAGAGCTCGCTCAAGTACTGGGGAGCTAAACCATTTAGTGCTTTGTAAGTAATCAGCAATATTTTAAAATTTATACGATGTTTAATAGGCAGCCAATGCAGTGTTGACAGAACCGGGCTAATATGGTCATACTTCCTGGTTCTGGTAAGAACTCTAGCGGCTGCGTTTTGAACTAGCTGTAGTTTGTTTATTAAGCGTGCAGGGCAACCACCCAGAAGAGCATTACAATAATCTAGCCTGGATGTCATGAATGCATGAACTAATTGTTCCGCATTTGTCAGTGAGAGCATATGACGTAATTTAGATATATTTTTAAGATGGAAAAATGCGGTTTTACAGATACTAGACACGTGACTTTCAAATGAAAGATTGGTATCAAAGAGCACACCCAGGTTCCTAACCGACGACGAAGACTTAACAGAGCAGCCATCAATTGTTAGACAGTATTCTGGGTTATTACGTGTGGCAGTTTTTTGTCCAATGATTAGAATCTCTGTTTTTTCAGAATTTAGTAATAGGAAATTACTGGTCATCCAATTTTTTATATCAGCTATGCATTCTGTTAATTTTAAGAATTGGTAAGTTTCGTTAGGTTTTGAAGAAATATACAGCTGAGTATCATCAGCATAACAGTGAAAGCTAATTCCATATTTCCTAATGATATCTCCTAATGGCAGCATGTACAGAGTGAACAGCAGCGGTCCTAGTACTGAGCCTTGTGGTACGCCGTACTGAACTTGTGATCGATAAGACATCTCTTCATTTACTGCTACAAACTGAAAACGGTCAGATAAGTATGATTTAAACCATGCTAGTGCAATTCCACTAATGCCAACATAGTTTTCTAGTCTATTTAAAAGAATGTTGTGGTCGATAGTATCAAATGCAGCACTAAGATCAAGTAACACTAACAGAGAGATACAACCACGATCGGATGATAAGAGCAAATCATTTGTGACTTTAATGAGAGCAGTCTCAGTACTATGGTACGGTCTAAATCCGGACTGAAAATCCTCGCAGATATTATTTCTTTCTAAAAAGGAACACAGTTGTGATGATACTGCTTTTTCTAGTATCTTTGACAGAAAAGGCAGATTTGAGATTGGCCTGTAATTGACTAATTCTGTAGGATCAAGTTGCGGTTTTTTAACAAGCGGTTTAATCATAGCCAACTTAAAGGTTTTTGGTACGTATCCTAGAGACAAAGATGAATTAATGATATTTAGAAGAGGATCTATGACCTCTGGAAGCATCTCTTTCAGTAGCTTAGTCGGTATAGGGTCTAGCATACAAGTTGTGGATTTAGATGAATTAACAAGTTTGCAAAATTCTTCCTCTCCTATAGCAACAAATGAATCAAAATGTTCCTCACGGAGACTACAATGCACTCCCTGATGCGCTACTGTAGTAGACGGTTGCATAGTTATAATTTTGTCCCTGATATTATAGATCTTATAAGTGAAGAAGTTCATAAAGTCATTACTGCTGTGTTTCTTGGAAACTTCTGGGCTTGAAGCTTTCTTTTTCGTTAGTTTAGCCACTTGTTCAAATAAATACCTAGGATTATGTTTATTTTCTTCTAATAAGGTTGAAAAATAATCCGTTCTAGCATCTTTTAATGCCTCTCTGTAAGCAATCGAGCTCTCCTTCCATGAAATCCGAAATACCTCTAGTTTTGTTTTCTTCCAGTTTCGTTCCATTTTTCTGGCTGCTCTCTTAAGGGCCCGGGTGTGCTCGTTGTACCACGGCGTTGGACTATTTTCTTTAATCTTCTTTAAGCGCAACGGAGCAACTATGTCTAAAGTGCTGGAAAAGAGAGATTTAAACGTTTCTGTTGCAATATCAAGTTCTTCTAAGCTATCCGGGATGCTGAGATTATGAAACTGATTAGGAAGATTATTAATAAAGCCATCTTTAGTGGCAGAAGTGATAGGTCTAACATATTTATAACACGGAGTCGGCTTTGCAGCCTTGGCTAAATGTAATTTACACGAGACTAGATAATGATCTGAGATGTCGTCGCTCTGCTGCAGAATTTCAACGGCATCAACATCTATTCCATGAGATAATATTAGATCTAGAGTATGATTACGACAATGAGTAGGTTCTGACACGTGTTGTCTCACTCCAATTGAGTTTATAATGTCTTTAAATGCCAGTCCCAATGCATCTTTTTCATTATCTACATGTATATTAAAATCACCAACAATTAGGACTTTATCGGCAGCCAATACTAATTTTGATAGAAAGTCAGCAAATTCTTTGATAAAATCTTTATGGTGCCCTGGTGGCCTGTATACAGTAGCCAGCAGAATTTTCAAATGTGATTTATTGTTTACACTATGTATTTTTACATTAAGCACCAACACTTCAAAAGAAGTATATTTAAAACTAGATTTCTTAGTGGTTTTGAAAATATTACTATAAATTACAGCAACACCTCCCCCTTTGCCTTTCGGACGAGGCTCATGTTTATAACAGTAATCTTGCGGAGTGGACTCATTTAAAGTAATGTAATCGTTTGGTTTTAGCCAGGTTTCTGTCAAACACAGCACATCTAGGTTATAGTCTGTAATCTTATCATTAACTATGAGCGCTTTTGAATTAAGGGATCGAATATTCAACAACCCAAGCTTTATCGTTTGCTCATCTGTATTATATCTGTTTTTTATTTGTTGAACATCAATTAAACTTTTAACCTTAGAAAGTTTTGGCAGTTTTTTGGATTTCCAAATTCGGGGAACAGACACAGTCTCTATATGATGATATCTAGATGAAAGAGCCTCTATGTGATGGGATTTATCTGACCTTGGTGACGTGAGGCCGCTAGCAGACGGTCGGTTAAGCCAGTCTGTCTGCTTCCTGACCTGAGCCCCAGATTGTCATGTTTTATCTCTAAGACTATGAGACAGTGAATAACCAATCATAAATATAAAATAATTAATGCTCCTACACGCATCAAGAAGGTTTGGTTGAGCTTCTGTGTATGTTCGCTGATCAATGGCAAGATTAGTCCAGTCATTTTATGAAAAAAGGTTGAACAAATTGCAACAGAATCAAACTCAACTGATTTTGTATCTTCAATATGTCCTGAGAAAGGAAAAAAAAAACCCAGAAGAATCCCATTTGGGAAACGTTTAGAAAAAGACCCAAATATAGCCTATTCATACGCCTATCCACCTATGTATTACACGTTTTTTTTTAATTGTTTGTTAACATAGACAAACGGTGCATAATCTAATTACGTATGTGCTCATTTGCATAAATACCCAAAAGGATCTAAACATTGGGTATAGCCAGGTGAAAATGTCTTGGTGAATCTCGTTGACACCTTACAGTAAAAGACTTCATGTTAAGGTCTGAATGTAACCAATTTTTGATCCAGCCACTTTTTATTTGACCTACCTTTTGTCTTTGTCACGTTTGATCAATTTACTTTCTCTCTCTCGTCTCGCGTGCTGTGTGTGTGTAAGTGTGGGCGTGGTCACTGATCACCTCTGATCAGCAGCGCCAGCTGGTACCACTTTGTGTGTGTCTTTATATGTTCAGCAACTCATGTTGTCTCATGTTGTCAGACCGTTGTGCTTCCCCGGTGTGCTCCTGTCTCCGTGCTGTCGTCTCTGGAGTGGATTATTGTTCTTCGTCGTGTCGTTTCCTGAGAGTTCGCTTTTGCCACTGGATCACCGAGCACCGTCACACGATTACTGGCAGCTGGTCACCGAGCACCGTCACAGGATTACAGATATCTGATCACCGAGCACCATCACCGGTTGTCCCACCGAGGTCCGTGCAGGTGTTGTGCCGGTTCGACCCATTGTGTTCGCCTTGTGTCTCTGACCTACCTGTTACTATCTTCTCTAAATAAAGCGTTATTTGCATTTGCATCCTGTTCTCGTTCCTGTGCGTCACAGAACGATCTGACCCTTATGGATGCAGCAGACGCCTCGGGTTGGAATGAATTCGCTTCCCGCAGTATCAAGAGGAAGGCATCGCCAACATGGGTCGAGCGGTTCAAACACTTGTGGCGCAGGTGTCCGAGCTCACTCAAAAGCTACAACATCTTAGAGTTCCCACTGCGCTGCCCACACCGCCCGTTCAGCCCGCTCCACAACAGATACCCCATCAACGCGAGCCACGACCACCCACACCTGAGGGTTATGCAGGAGAGCCCGAGTTTTGCAGAGCATTCCTTACACGATGCTCAATGCACTTTTCATTACAGCCGCAGACGTTCAGTCAAGAACAATCCAATGTGGCGTTTGTTAACGCTGTTATTGGGCAAAGCGGCACTCTGGGGAACGGTGGTGTGGGAGAACCAAGATCCTTGCTGCGCCTCGTTCCAGGCACTCTCGGAGGAGATGAAGAGAGTCTTCGATCGGGCAGTGGCGGGTAGGGAGGCGGCCAGACTACTCGGCGATCTTCACCAGGGAGACCGCTCGGTGTCGGAATATTCCATCCAGTCCCGCACCCTGGCCGCAGAGTGCCAATGGAACGAGGAGGCGCAGTGGGATAGATTCCTGCATGGGCTGGCTGACTGTGTTCAGAACGAAATTTATATGCTGGACTTACCCCCAAGGTTGAATGGACTTATCGAATTGGCACTTCAAGTCGATGCTCGGCTGAGCAGGAGGGGTCGTGCTTTTCAGAATCGTCATTTCTGCAGCGCGGAGAGCCCACGCGCCACCAGCGAGGACAAGGTCAGCCCGGCACCGATCACGAGTCCATGCAGGTGGGCAGAGCTCGGCTTTCCCGGGAGGAGAGAGAAAGGTGGAGATCCCAAGGACTTTGCCTTTACTGTGGTAAGCCGGGCCATTTCATCCATTCATGCACGGTAAAAGATCAAGCCCGATAGTAACTTTGAGGCTACTATCGGGTGGGATCTCTGCTGAGAAGACCTCATCATCTACCCTCCTCCCGGTAAGACTAAGGTGGGCAACACACTCTCACGACACCAAGGCTTTACTGGACTCTGGGGCAGAAGGTAATTTTTTGGACGTTAGACTCGCTCAACAGCTTCATATCCCGGTTTTTCCCCTCACGCACAAGATATCTGTCAACGCCTATGGTCAACAACTCCCTAACATTTCTCACGCCAATGAACCCATCACGCTCACCACCTCTGGCAACCACACAGAAACTATAACATTTTTCCTCATGGACTCACCTATTGCACCTGTGGTACTCGGACATCCCTGGCTCACGCTACACAATCCTAGAGTGGATTGGGGTCTGAATTCGGTGTCTGCGTGGAGTAATATGTGTTATGAGTCTTGTCTTGTCTCTGCATGTTCGTCTGTACCTGTTTCTGTGTTTCAGGAGGAGGAAGTGAATTTGTCTAATGTGCCCGAGGAGTACCAGGACCTGAGGGAAGTCTTCAGTAAGTCTCGTGATGCCTCTCTACCTCCGCATCGTCCTTACGACTGTGCCATAGACTTAGTGCCAGGTGAGTCTCCGCCTAAGGGCAAGTTATATTCACTTTCTGTTCCAGAAAGGGAGGCTATGGAGAAATATATTTCTGATTCTCTAGCATCCAAGTTCATTCGCCCTTCCTCATCTCCAGCGGGGGCGGGGTTCTTTTTTGTGGGGAAGAAGGATGGGTCCTTGCGACCGTGTATTGATTACCGGAGATTGAACAACATCACGGTAAAGAATACTCATCCTTTGCCGTTGATGTCTTCAGCCTTCGAGCGGTTACAGGGAGCATCCATCTTCACAAAATTGGATTTACGTAACGCTTATCATTTGGTCCGCATAAGGAAGGGTGATGAATGGAAGACCACATTTAATACCCCTAGGGGGCACTTTGAATATTTGGTCATGCCATTCGGGCTGTCCAACTCCCCAGCGGTCTTCCAGGCACTCGTCAATGACGTGCTGAGAGATATGGTTGACCAGTTCATATATGTTTACCTGGATGACATATGGATTTTTTCATCTTCTCTCCAGGAACACGTTCAGCATGTCAGACGAGTGCTTCGGAGGTTGCTAGAGAATGGGCTTTTTGTCAAGGCGGAGAAATGCGTTTTTCATGCACCGTCTGTTCCTTTCCTAGGCCACATCGTCTCGTCTGAGGGAATGCGTATGGATCCTGACAAGCTTAAGGCTGTGATAGATTGGCCAAGTCCAGATTCCCGTAAGGCCCTACTGAGATTTCTGGGGTTTGCCAACTTCTGTCGGCGTTTTATTCGCAACTTTAGCCAACTAGCCGCACCTCTGACTGCCTTGACGTCCCCCAAGACGACGTTCAGGTGGTCCGATACAGCCGAGGCTGTATTCGCTAAACTTAAAAGCCGCTTCGTTTCAGCTCCCATTCTCTTTGCACCTGTTCCATCACGTCAGTTCATGGTGGAGGTCGACCCGTCAGAGGTGGGGGTAGGGGCAGTACTTTCCCAACGCTCTTCCACAGACGACAAGATGCATCCTTTTGCTCGTTTTGTCTCATCGTTTATTTCCCACCGAACGTAACTATGACATCGGTAACAGAGAGTTGTTGGCAGTCAAGTTAGCGCTGGAGGAATGGCGTCACTGGTTAGAAGGGTCAGGGGTACCTTTTATTGTCTGGACCGATCACAAGAATCTAGAGTATATCAGAACGGCTAAAAGACACAACTCCAGGCAGCCTCGGTGGGCACTTTTTTTCGGACGTTTTGACTTTTCTCTCTCGTACCGCCCGGGTTCCAAAAACATCAAACCCGACTCATTATCTCGTATTTTTGATCAAACCGAACGCCCGTCCACTCCCGAGCGTATTTTACCCGAGACCATATTTGTCTCCGCTCTCAGATGTCGGTCTTAGAAGGGGTAACGCCTCCGCCCGATTGTCCACCGAATAGGTTATTTGTGCCAGAGGAGAATCGGTCCGAGGTTATTCAGTGGGGACATTCTTCCAGCATATCGTGTCATCCAGGAGTTAACAGCACCAGTTTTTTGGTAAGACAACGATTCTGGTGGCCATTGATGGCTCGCGACATCCGCAATTTTGTCTTGGCTTGCTCGGTTTGTGCCACTGGTAAGACTTCCAATTGACCCCCAGATGGGTTACTCCAACCGCTGTCAGTCCCTTCGAGACCCTGGTCCCACATCGCTCTAGATTTTGTTACCACCCTCCCGCCCTCCCAGGGCAAGACGGTCGTTTTAACCGTCGTGGACCGGTTCTCGAAGGCGGCTCATTTCATTTCCTTGCCCAAATTACCCTCCGCCAAGGAGACAGCGGTAACTGTTATAGATCACGTAATTCGACTTCATGGCCTCCCGATGGACGTGGTCTCTGACAGAGGTGTCCAAATTTTGGCAAGAGTTCTGTAGATTACTGGGGGCGACTGTCAGTCTATCTTCGGGGGTTCATCCCTAAAGCAATGGACAAACCGAGAGAGCCAACCAAGACTTGGAGAGAGTGTTGCGATGTTTGGTTTCCAAGAATCCTTCCTCCTGGAGTCAACAACTCTCAATGGTGGAGTACGCTCACAATTCGTTGCCAGTGTCATCCACGGGCCTCTCTCTGTTTGAATGTAGTTTAGGGTACCAGCCACCAGTTTTTCCCAGTATGGAATTCGAGGTTGCGGTCCCCTCCCGCCGCGTCTCGTAGATGGGGAACCAACGTATTCGGTAAATCGTATTCTGGACTCAAGAAGGAGGGGACGCGGATTCCAGTACCTGGTGGACTGGGAAGGTTACGGTCTGGAGGAGAGAAGTTGGGCTCCTGCTAGAGACATTCTGGATCACTCCCTGATCGATGATTACAATCGACGGGTAAGTCGGCCTGGTAGGGGAGGGGGTACTGTCACGTTTGATCAATTTACTTTCTCTCTCTCGTCTCGCATGCTGTGTGTGTGTAAGTGTGGGCGTGGTCACTGATCACCTCTGATCAGCAGCGCCAGCTGGTACCACTTTGTGTGTGTCTTTCAGTTCATGTTCAGTAACTGGTGTCTCATGTTGTCAGATCGTTGTGCTTCCCCGGTGTGTTCCTGTCTCCGTGCTGTCGTCTCTGGAGTGGATTATTGTTCTACGTCGTGTCGTTTCCTGAAGGTAATGATACACAGGGCAACTTTTTGAGCAATGTTGCTGAGCAATGTTGCCGTCAATGGGCAACCAGATGAGACACAGGGCCCACGACCGATCTAAATTATCCAGAAAGAAATGTATTGCCCATTTTCAATGAGAAAGTGGCCAAGCAACAATCGCTCGGCAAGATTGCCCAGCAACAAAAAGTTGCCCTGTGTATCATCACCTTGAGAGTTCGCTTTTGCCACTGGATCACCGAGCACCGTCACAGAATACTGGCAGCTGGTCACCGAGCACCGTCACAGGATTACAGACATCTGATCACCGAGCACCATCACCGGTTGTCCCACCGAGGTCCGTGCAGGTGTTGTGCCGGTTCGACCCATTGTGTTCGCCTTGTGTCTCTGACCTACCTGTTACTATCTTCTCTAAATAAAGCGTTATTTGCATTTGCATCCTGTTCTCGTTCCTGTGCGTCACAGTCTTGTTTCAGCCCCAAACCCCATCTCTGCAATACAAATTAAAGCTGCTGTCCGTAACTTTTTTAAGTTAAAAATAATCCAAAATAATTATTTTAAAAAAAACATCTTCTGCCAGTGTTCAAAACTATCTGCTTGCTATAGCTAGATTCAAAACGGTTAGCTTGTAATAATGATTTTAATTCCAGTGGTACTGGTGGGTTTCCGCGGGAAATTCGAGCATGTCTTTGCGTCATTACGTCACATCCGTACACATAAAGAAGGAGTTTCGGCTAGCCGGCGCGTGAGGAGATGTAGATGTATAGGCTTTTCTCGCAGCACTTTATATAATTAAAGGATTAGTTCACTTTTATAAAAACTTTTGCTGATAATTTACTCACCTCCATGTCATCCAAGATGTCCATGTCTTTCTTTCTTCAGTCGAAAAGAAATTAAGGTTTTTGATGAAAAGATTCCAGGATTTTTCTCGTTGTGTCGTTTCCTGAAGGTAATGATACACAAGGCAACTTTTTGAGCAATGTTGCTGAGCAATGTTGCCGTCAATGGGCAACCAGATGAGACACAGGGCCCACGACCGATCTAAATTATCCAGAAAGAAATGTATTGCCCATTTTCAATGAGAAAGTGGCCAAGCAACAATCGCTCGGCAAGATTGCCCAGCAACATTGCTCAAAAAGTTGCCCTGTGTATCATCACCTTGAGAGTTCGCTTTTGCCACTGGATCACCGAGCACCGTCACAGAATACTGGCAGCTGGTCACCGAGCAAAAGTTTTTATTTAAATTATTTTAAATAATTAATTTGAATTATTTTTTACTTAAAAAAGTTACGGACAGCAGCTTTAATTTGTATTGCAGAGATGGGGTTTGGGGCTGAAACAAGACTGTGACGCACAGGAATGAGAACAGGATGCAAATAATAATATAATGGACTTCATTGGGAACCAAACAGTTCAAGATGAAAATGAGAGTTTCAATGCAGCTTACCAGACGATAAACGATGCCAGACGATGAATAAGGGTCTTATCTAGCGAAACAATCGGTAATTTCAAAAATACATAAAAAAGTTTAAGTTTTATAAGCACAAATGCTCGCCTTGCTCTGTTCTGTGATGCGCGTTCGCGACGTCATCGTAATACGTAATTACGTGGAAAGGTCACGCTTCTGTCCTGACGAAAATTTTCTTTTAGCCTTTTTAATATTAAAACACCCAGGATACGCACACGAAATGGACATTTTAAACGATAAACTGACACAAAGACATTTGAATGTGTATATGGTCCTTGAATATGTGTATATGGCCCGTCACATTTGTAAACACTGACTCGGTACTTCCGCCTACGCGTGCCGTGACCTTTCCACGTCATTGCGTATTACGTGAGTCAATAACGCGCATCACAGAACAGAGCAAGGCGAGCATTTGTGCTTAGAAAACTTGAACTTTTTTATTTGTTTTTGAAATGACCGATCGTTTCGCTAGATAAGACCCTTATTCATCGTCTGGTATCGTTTATCGTCTGGTAAGCTGCACTGAAACTCTCATTTTCATCTTGAACTGTTTGGTTCCCAATGAAGTCCATTATATGGAGAAAAATCCTGGAATCTTTTCATCAAAAACCTTAATTTCTTTTCGACTGAAGAAAGAAAGACATGGACATATTGGATGACATGGGGGTGAGTAAATTATCAGCAAAAGTTTTTTTTAAAGTGAACTAATCCTTTAAACTTATGGCGGATCCAGAAAGATCCAAACAACTATCATCAGTGTCAACTGGAGATTCAGCAGTTATAAAACCCAAAAGACTTCGTACTTTGGATTTAAGGTGGCTAGAGAAAGAGAAAGAAACCGTCTCATGCGAACACAAGGATAAACATCGGCAGGGCTTTTGAAAGGTGTGTGAACTCTGTGTTTTGAAGGGGTTCAAAACGGAAGAAGAGACGGCTTTTTTCTGCTGAACAAGTAAGACATTTCAATAGTTCAATCGTGTAACAGTACCACTGTTTTCTTAATTCACACAGTTATGGAGTTTCCTTTTGTTGTGCCTTTCTCGTTTAGCTATTATGGAGAATATGAATTCTGAACTACACAGGTAATCATAAAACACTTTAAATGCAACGTTAGTCACGCAATGCTGATGTTGTTAACATGAACAATTTGAGAACAAAGTAGGCTATAATTTGCACGGTTGCTGTAAATCGCGTTGATTAAATCTAACGATCGCTTGTCATGTCGAATGCTTTTTCCCCCTTAGTTGATCAGAACAAAAATGGATGTTACTTACTTGGTCAGAAGATATTTTCCGGTGAAAATTCTTATGTTGGTCAAACGTTCAAAATGTGAATCTGAATGACAGTATCCACACTGCGCGGTGATTGACAGCAGCACTCGCCTCAAAACATTGTGTTCATCCGCGCTGTTTCATGCCGATTTACAACCCACGTAAAGACGATAATTCCGCGAATAACTGCAATTGCAGATTTCGAACAGAGATGGTGACAAAGAGGAAAAGCTGCAGACTGCAGCTTTAATAAAGGCTGGTTTCTAAAGTACTTCTTCCTGCCTCCATGTATTAATGTTCATGGGTAGTCTGAATCAGTTCCATTCAGACCTTAACATTAAGTCTTTTACTGTAAGGGGTCAACAAGATTCACCAAGACATTTTCACGTGGCTATACCCAATGTTTAGATCTGTTTGGGTATTTATGCAAATTAGCACATAAGTAATTAGATTATGTACCATTTGTCTATGTTAACAAACAATTAAAAAAAAAACTTAATACATTTTTTGTTTGTCTTGATTTAAATTATCAACTCAGTAATTATCATGGTGATATCAAAAGGTTAAAATTTTTACCTTATTCACGTGAGAAAAAGAATGAATAGGCGTATGAATAGGCTATATTTGGGTCTTTTTCGAAACTTTCCCCTAATGGGATTCTTCTGGGCTTTTTTTTCCTTACTCAGGACATATTGAGGATACAAAATCAGTTGAGTTTGCTTCTGTTGCAATTTGTTCAAGGTTGACCCCCATTTTGGCTTAAAATGACTGGACTAGATGGTCAACTGATCAATGACAAAACACAAGTGGCAAGATTTATCCCACAACTATTGACAGAAATTATCACACTGGGAAGATGAAGATACCTTGTCCCACTGTTTGTTATTTATTAGGGCAGCTGCAACTAAACAAAAAAAAACTCCACTGTACAACACATGGTTACAATGGAAAAATATTACATTGTCAACTCAGTTGACAGAGTTAACTAGTAAACTAATGGAGTTGAAAACAAAACCCTTTATAATGATATTGTTACGGGTGTGGTATCCAGGAAGTACGAGGAGACGAGGAATTACTACAAACAGGATTTAATCACAAAAACTCATGAGCATATACAAACACACTATACATAAACGAGAACGGACCAGGAGTGAGGGAGAACACAGGGTTTAAATGCAAGGGAACAGATAAGGGAAACAAGGCACAGCTGGGGCAAAGTAACTAGACACAGGTGAATGGACTGAACACAAACGAGGAGCGGGAAAACTAGAACACAGGACTGAACCAAAAACAGTAAGCAGGGGGAAACACATGTAACATTACGCCCCCTCCCAAAAAGGCGTGTCCCCACGCCATATAAACATCAAATAGGGGCGGGAGGGTGGGCGCCCTGGAGGCTGACGAGGGCATGGCTTTCCGGGAACAGGAAGCCTCCAGGGTGGAGCAGGTTGTGCAGGTGGCCACGGCGGAGAATCCCCTTCGGGCGGCCATGGCGGAGACGCCCCTTCGGGCGGCCTATATCCCCCCCCCCTAAACTTTATTGGGGGGAATCACAGGCTCTGGGACGTGGAAAGTCTCTGGCTGGGCTGGAGGTGAAGGTCCGGCTATGCTGGATGGAACCAGCGGTGAAGGCTCAGAAGGGCTGGACGGGACCAGCGGAGAAGGCTCTGAAGGGCTGGACGGGACCAGCGGAGAAGGCTCTGAAGGGCTGGGCGGGACCAGCGGAGAAGGCTCTGACTCGGCAGGCGTGACGTGAAGCTCTGGCTCGGCAGGCGTGCAGGGAAGCTCAGGCTCGGCAGGGCTGCAGGGAAGCTCAGGCTCGGCAGGGCTGCAGGGAAGCTCAGGCTCGGCAGGCTGAATAGGCTGGCTCGGCAGGCTCCTTTGGTCCGTTCTTCTGTTACGGGTGTGGTATCCAGGAAGTACGAGGAGACGAGGAATTACTACAAACAGGATTTAATCACAAAAACTCAGGAGCATATACACACACACTATACATAAACGAGAACGGACCAGGAGTGAGGGAGAACACAGGGTTTAAATGCAAGGGAACAGATAAGGGAAACAAGGCACAGCTGGGGCAAAGTAACTAGACACAGGTGAATGGACTGAACACAAACGAGAAGCGGGAAAACTAGAACACATGACTGAACCAAAAACACTAAGCAGGGGGAAACACAGGACACACATGTAACAGATATAATATATTTTTTGCAAATTAAGAATTATTCAAATTTTATTTTGTGATTTAATTTACATAGTGTGGTCCGATTTACATGACTTGTAAACATAACATCCCATGTAAACTTAACACCATCAGATGAAGGACTGCATCTTATTTACCTAAGAACATTGGTTACATATGCTAAAAATTAACAATGAGGGAATTAAAGAGTTTAGGAACTTGATTGTTCATAATTGTCATGGGTCTATGAAGGAGGACTCAAATGCAGAACGAGTGTTAACAGGTTTATTGACAAACAGTAGACAGATGACAAGATGTGGTGGGAGAGGTGAACAGTCCAGACAATAGGCAGGGATGAGACAATGACAGCCGTTGTAACTAGCCGGACAGCAGTTGTAACTAGCGCAAGATGACTGTGGGCTGGAGAGTAGTAATGACAGAGCAGAATGAGACCTGAGAATACTAGCAAGAGCCAGACAGGAACTTCAAGTGCAACAGCAAGGCACTCATGGATTTCAGGCTCAGCACCAGGCTTTCTCCAAAGCAAAGAGTGTAAGCAGCCAGGAACGCTCTGCTAGCAGGACTATAACTAGAGACACAGGAGACAAGACAGACAGGACCGATGGCAGAACTAAAGCACTAAAAAACTTCTAAACACTATAGACTTTAGTAACAAGAAACAAACTATGTAGCACAGAAGTACACAGTAGCACAACATCAAACGAACTGGCAACACAGGAGGTGTGCAAAGAGAACACATATAAAGGGAGCTAAGAACAAGAGGAACAGGTGAGCACACTCAGACAAGGAACAGGTGACAACACTCAGACAAACAAGGACTCAACTAGACAAGAGGGCGAGGTACAGGGAAACAAGGAGGCAGAAACAGAGGAGCACATGGCCAACACAAACAAAACCATATGTTCAAACACAACCCAAACATAGAGGCTTGAAACAAAGACAACACAGACAAAGTTGCCAGGGCAGAACCCTGACAAATAATATGTATTAAATAATACGTAATGCGTCTGATAGAATTGACACAAATTAAGTTATGAAGTATGAATTTTTTTTCATAACCTGTTCCCTTACATGGTTCATTAGCTTTGTCTACAAATATATAAATTCATACTAATGTATTATTAAATAATAAAAAACATCTAAAATGTGTTTTGTCCCCTATTTCAAGAATCAGTGAATTCCTAGAATGTGTGATGTTCTATAAAATATTGCTATTTCATCAAGCCCAGAGACATTGAGGATCCCTCAGACCATGTGTGTAATATTCTATTACTATAGACTCCTACTGCACATAATATCCTATTAATGAACACTCTAAATTCAAAGGCAGATACTCATTTTGTGGGCAGTTACAGATTTAAGCAGAAGAATTGGCCTGTCTTTATAAATACTCAGATGAATGAGACAGGAACAGGCTCGTGTTGTTACGTACATGTGATTTTGAGGTTGTGGATCCAACAATATCATATTCTCAATGAGAAACAACGATCTGCTCTTTCCTAACTTATGCCTATGTCAAGATCATTTACGTAGCTTTCTTTCTGTTGTTTCTTGATCATTATTGGTTACAAAGTGTTTTTGAGGGTCATGATGGACATTCACATCCTTTAATTCAAGCAGTTTCTTAGATGCATTTTATGTCCACACAATTATCCATATATCCATGGTTGAGGTAATTTTTGTGATACATCAAATAGACACAAAAGTGAAGACCTTAATTGTTAAAAAAACAAAAACAATCTATAATGCTTTTAAGGTTGCAGAAGATTTGTTAAAGAATTGGAAAGCCGTTAAAATAATTTAATACTTAATACTTTGCTCTGTTGATTTATTCCAATGAACCGGTTCGAAAATTAAAATTCACTGTTTCAAATCATCACTTAAAAGTGTTGCCAAAAACCCCTGTGTGTAAATATATAATACTATGGGCCCTATCTTGCACCCAGCGGAATTGACTTTCCCCTCCACAGACGCATGTCTGTAAATTAGGGAATGAACTTGCACTCCCGGGGCGGTTTAGGAAAAGAGGAGGCGTGTTCCGGCACAAATGTTCCCTGGTGCTATTTTGCAGTTTCAGAAAACAATTCCACCACAGACCAGGAAAAACCTAGTCTAAAGTCAGTGGCGCACTATTTAGATGCTATGTTAAGGGCGCAAGCTTGGTCATAATGTAGCGTGTGCACAACACTCATACACTTTGCTTCTCTCATTTACACAGACGCAGCAGTTCCCATTTTTGCAAACCATACATAATTACAAGGAAAATATTACCACACTAGGGAAATCATTGTGGTGTCCATGAAGATGTGAAAAATAGGCATAAATATAGCTCACACATTTACCCAAATTATTATACGCCTGTTTAATCGAAGCTAATTTGGGTGGGTTTCTCCCATCCCCATACAATGTCACTTCTCTGTCTTTTATGGCCCTGATGATAACTATTTTTAGTCTCCTCGGCTGTGAACCGCTCCTGACGTGGGCCTGGCAAATCCGCCATTATAATAGCAATTCACCATGGAACAAGCGCACCTGCTTTTAAAGGGAATGTGAGATGACGCTCTGATTTGTTAATTGCATGTTACGCCCAAACCACACCTATTACCCCTTTTCCACCAAAAAAGAACTGGTTCGGAACTGGTTCTGGTTCAAAGTTGGTTCGGAGTTGGTTCAACTTGCGAACCTTCTCAGAACCTGTTTGTTTTTCCACTGACTAGAGCGCCCAGCGAACAACGTCGTTACGTCACTGTGTACGTCGCCATATGTCTTAGCTAGAAACGCTTGCAAGTACAACATTACTTTGGGATTATCTCTAACTCGTGTACAAGAAGGCTTGAAAAACAATTGAAATATGTAAGTCTTTTAATCTTTTCCTTTGGTATTTAATCTTTTATATGTTATGTACCCATGTCTTGTGTCTTTTTTTTTCTTTCCATTTTTTTGTTCTATATTGTGACTGTTTTCTTCTTTGCTTACATAATGTTTTCAATAAAAAAAATAACAAAAAAATATAGAAACGCTTGCGCCAACTTCAAGCATAACTACTACATCGTAGGTTATGTAGGCGGACTACATCCGCCTACAGGCGGACTACATCGTGTTTCTGCAAATGTTTCTCCTGGCTTTGCGATCCTATATTATGGTCAGAAAAGATGTTTAGAACACATCTAAACCCGCCCCCAGCCCCCGACGTAAGCATGACGTGGTGAAAGAACGGTTCTAGTCCAGCAAAGAGTTGGTGCCGCTTTGGAACCAGTTTTCCTGGCCGAGAACCGGTTCTTTGGCTGTCGAAACACAAAGAACTGGTTCGCACGCAGGCACCGGCTCCGAACCGGCTCTCAAAATGCTTCGGTGGAAAAGGGGCTTATGAGTAATGTAGCTACTTCAGACCAACCCATTTTAAATGTTCAGATCTAAGATGTTTAGATCAAAGTTCCTTACGTTTCACGTTTGATACTTGCGTTTCAGATCGTTAAAATAGGGCCCTGTTGTGATAAATGAATATACATACAAAGGTTATCACGTTTTCATTTTATTGGTTGTATTTATTGTATATAGTGTAAATTAATGGAATTATTGTGTGCTGCTTACTGCACACTACACAATATACAAAGCAGTACTACATACAAAGTTCTGATTTCTATTCTAAATAGTATGTGGAACATAAATAAATGTTTTATAACAAACTCTGATACTGTCAGGGTTGTGGTGCGGGTTGAAGAAGAGGCTGAGTCAAAAAGGCTCCAATACAAATATTTACTAATAAAGAACTCCAAACAGGTACAGGCAGACAGGAAGAACACTCACAAACTCAAAGTATGACTAACTACCGACAAAGGACAGACTGAACTGAAGGAACTAAAATACACAGATAATGACAAGGACCACATGTGACGGAGATGATGATGATGATGAGGGTGATGCGGAACAGGTGCAGATGATGATGACAGAGGATTCTGGGAAGTGTAGTGCAGAGACAGACGGTGGAAGTGACATAACTCCCCCCTCCCGCTAGGCGCGACCCGCGCCGTATAAGACAGAACACGGGAGGGGGGGTGGGCATCCTGGAGTCCGTGACGGGAATACAGACCGGGTGTAGTTACACGGACTCCAGGTTGGTCTAGACGGCCATGGCGGAGCAGGCTGGTCAGGGGGCCATGGCGGAGCAGGACGTGCAGGCGGCCAGGACGGAGCAGGACGTGCAGGTGGCCAGGGCGGTGAAGACCCTTCAGGAGGCCAGGGCGGTGAAGACCCTTCAGGAGACCATGGCGGTGAAGACCCCTCAGGTGGCCATTGCGGTGAAGACCCTTTAGGTGGCCATGGCGGTGAAGACCCTTCAGGTGGCCATGGTGGCGAGAACCCTTCGGGTAGCCATGGCGGCGAGGACCCCTCTGGTGGCCATGGTGGTGAGGACCCCTCGGGTGGCCATGGTGGTGAAGACTCCTCAAGTCTAGATGGAACCAGCGGGGAAGAGAGCTCAGAGCTGGACGGAACCAGCGGCTTGGGGAACTCGGTGAAGGACAGGACCAGCATCTCTGGAGACTTGGGGCTGGGTTCAGAGGCGGTAACTGATGTGTGTGCTGCACACACACACAAAACGGCTATGGACATCACAACGAGCACAGCGTCTTCCAGCGCAGACTCGTCAAGGCTGACGTGAAGCTCTGGCTCGTCGGGGCTGACGTGAGGCTCTGGCTCGGCAGGCGTGACGTGAGGCTCTGGCTCGGCAGACGTGACGTGGACAGTCACTGGCTGGACGGTCTCAGGCTGGACGGTCTCTGGCTGGACGGGCTCTGGCTGGACAGGCTCTGGCTGGACGGTCTCTGGCAGGACGGTCTCTGGCTGGGCCAGCGGTGTGGGCTCTTTGCTGGTAGGTTGTGTTCCAGCTCAGGGACCGACGCTCTACAGACACCGGATAACGGTCTCCCTCCAGCTGAGTCCGGTGGTGTCTGGAAGGTCGATCCGGTGGTGAAAGGTGGCCCCGAGCTGAAACAAGATACACAACCTCTCATTGTCGAGGTCGCTGTCGGCAGCAATACGGCAAAAGCCCTGAGTGAAGGCTAGGAGATCTTGGCTCTCCTGGGCCAGGACGATAATTTTTACCCCGCCGTCCATTTAGGGCGGTCGGTAGTTCTGTCAGGGTTGTGGTGCGGGTTGAAGAAGAGGCTGAGGCAAAAAGGCTCCAATACAAATATTTACTAATAAAGAACTCCAAACAGGTACTCACAAACTCAAAGTATGACTAACTACCGACAAAGGACAGACTGAATTGAAGGAACTAAAATACACAGATAATGACAAGGACCACAGGGGACGGTGATGATGATGATGAGGGTGATGCGGAACTGATGCAGGTGATGATGACAGAGGATTCTGGGAAGTGTAGTGCAGAGACAGATGAGGAAGACAAACGGTGGAAGTGACAGATACATTTTAATCACATGACTTGCATGTTTAATTTTAGTGTGTGGCATCCAGTTATCATCTTACAAATGTTGTGTTACAAACTCTTTATTTTAAGGTGACATTGTAACAGTGTAATTACACAATTAAGTACTAAGTAACAATAGTTAACTAGTTAGTTGCTTGTAATTATTTTTAGTTTACTGTTAGTACTAAGTAGTAACACGTAACAACGTAACCTGAAAATAAAGTGTTATCCAACTTTTTGAAGAAATGTTTAAACTTTTTGAAGAAATGTTTAAACTTTTTGCCGTCTATTCAAGTAACGTGTCAAGAAGGATCATTCCGAAGTGGTAGGTCAAATCATGTACAATGCATTGTGGTATGCATTACTAAGGAGTATGCTCTGTTTCATACTGCACATTTTGGCAAAATGTAGTTTGTCATCCAGGTATTTCATGCATACAGAAAATATGCTATCACACGGGTCTCTCCCACAGCGGCATGGATAAGTGCAGAGAGGTTCCCCCGGAACCTTAAAAGAGCATTTTCCTTTCTAAAAGAGCAAAGCACAGCTGGAAAGTATGTGAAGATTCCCTCCCACCTGTGTGTTTTTGGATGTGTGCCACAAACTCTGCCTTTCACCTTTTTGCCACAATCTCTGCCTCATGTGTTTAGGTTGTACCCCACTGAGAAAGCTTTCGTGGATGTCTCATGTCCTTACTGCGAGACCATGACCATGGCAACATTGAGATCACAACTCTCTTTTCTGGGTAGAGAAGGAGTCACCTAAGCCACTTCCCATGCTGGTCCTTCTGCAATGCACAAGGCCACGGCTAGCAATGACAATGGGAACGTTTCTGCCGGTTGCGGCATATTGGCCCACCTGGACTTGCTTCTCGGAGCTCATGCTACTTACGACAGCCCCTCTCTGGCAAATACCCCTGAGAAGTGACCTTCTTTCTCAGGGCACATGCACCAGGGCCTCTGGAACCTCAATGTCTGGCCCCTGAATGGGACACTTGACTTGAGTGGGCTATCCTCAGTGGTGACATACACTATCACTCAGGCTAAAGCCCCCTCCATGAGGTGGGCCTATTCTTATCAAGTGAAGTCTGTTTGCTTACTGATGTGCTTCCTGAGGGGAAGAACCACAGAGATGCGCAGTTGTGTCATTGCTTTCCTTCCTGCAGGACAGGTTGGAAGCCCAGTTGTCCCCTTCCACCCTGAAAGTGTATATGGCTGCCATAGCAGCACATCATGATGCAGTGGATGGTAATTCTTTAGAAAAGCACAACCTGATCATCAGGTTCTTCAGAGGCACCAGGAGGTTGAATCCTCCTAGGCTTTCCCGTATTCCCTCATGGAATCTCTCTGTAGTCGTGCTGGGCCTACTGGGAGCTCATTTTGAGCCACTGGAGTCAGTCGAGCTTAGGGCCCTCTTGTCGAAGACATTGCTCCTGACCACACTCACTTCCATCGATAGATTTGGGACCTGCAGGCATTCTCTTTCAGCAAAACGTGCCTTAAGTTCGGTCCTGCATACTCTCATGTAATCCTGAGACCCTGACTGGGCTAAGTGCCCAAAGTTCCAACTACCCCATTTAGGGACCAAGGGGTGAACTTGCAAGCGCTGCCTCGAGACGTGGCAGACCCAGCCTTACCGTTGCTTATCGTTATTTACTTGGTCCGCACGCAGAACTTTAGAAGCTCTGAGCAGCTCTTTGTCTGTTTTGGGGGACAGCAGAGAGGGAAGGCTGTCTCCAAAAAGAGGTTGGCCCAATGGATCATGGATACATGGACCTTGCCTTTAATATCGAACACACACGAGGAATGTTGCATCCTACTGGGCTTTAACCAATGGCGCCTCTCTCCCAGTTTCGTCCTGTGTGTTGTCGGGTACAAGCAGGTGAGCTGTGGGCAACTGGCTGAGTGCTCCACTTGCACACAGCACCTTTCCCCTCCCTGAGGTGATAACATGCGCTTTTTTGTCCATGTGAGTTCTCCAGACTGGCAAACTCTGAACGAATCTTACCTTTCAGCTGTGGATTGTTTCCTTAAAGAAGAAGAAGAAGGAACAGAAAAGGTCAAAAGAAAGTCCGGCTAAAAGAACCAATTCCCATTGTAAGTACTGTCCTTTCGGTACCCAATTGGTACGAAGGCTTATCTGGGCTGCTGGGAAGGTTACTATGTTGTGAGTGCACGCAGTGGTTACCCGGCACGCAGTGGTTTGTCCACATCTGCTTTGCCAGAACTTCATAATTCAGTTCAGCGATTGTAGCCCTTTCCATAGAAACCCCTAGTGTCAGCCCTCAACACCACGTCGAAGTGAATGGCAGATAGGGAACATCCTGGTTACTGTCGTAACATCCGTTCCCTGACGGAGGGAACGAGACGTGGTGTCCCTCCTGCCACAATGCTACCCGCTGGGTGACCAGGACACGCTCTCGGCTCCTCAGCACAAACCTAAATGAGTGGAAACACGCCATTTACTTTTATACCCATATATCTGGGCGAGTGGCGCATGCAAATTCCACTCTCCAATTATCATTGGCCTATCAGTATCAGAGGTGGTTGGGGCTCCCAAGTGTGACCCCTAGTGTCAGTCCTCAACACCAAGCCTTGTTCCCTCCATCAGGGAATAGATCATGATTATGAATGTTTGCCAGATGAATTTTACTCCCAAACAAAGTCTTCCCTTATGGTCAAGTGCTTTTCAAAACCTATAAAAAGTTATTTATTTGCAAATTAAACTTTACTTATTGGTAACCTTATGTAGATGATTTTAATTATTCCATTCTTCCTCCAGTTGTCCTTTCTCAGGCTCCCCCTCCTGCCCCTTGGTGTAGCGGTCCTCTGTCCCAGGGGAGAGGCTGTCCTCCCCCGCAGCTGTGTGAATGAGAGAGGATGTCAGTGCTGTTATCTGGACTATCTCCAGGGTGCAGTATCAGCCCTGAACAGCACTGGCCCAGACACAGTCAGAGCAGCCCCGTCAGCAGCGACATGACTGATACAATCTGTGTTTGGTGAATCAGCTCTTGCTCCCTGTTTCTCTCTCTCACACACACAAACACACATATTTTCACTCGCTCTTGTCAGAAAGCCCACAGGGAACCCCTCAGCCTTACAGCTAATCAATTCAGTGCAAATAGTTTTATTGACATGACAAATGTTACATCTGCATCTCCAGAACAGATTTGGACAAGCTGTGTACCTATAGAGAGAAGGACAGAATATATTCCTCCACTGATGATATTTGTTTGATACTTAAGAAACTCACAAAACAAAAACCATCACAAACATTGGCATGAGTACAGTGCAAGCATTTACATCCAAACCCAGATTTTGGGCTGGACTGACAGCAATGATTCTTACTAATGAAATATATACTGTGTATATATATATAGATGGATGTATGGACGGATAGAAAGAACACACAGTGTGAATTAGAATGTGTAGAGGCTGGAAAAACAGGGGTCTGATGTATATTATGTGGAAATTTGCACATGCACATTACATGTTCATATATGCAAACTGCATGATTTTTAGCTGTAACAGCACAAACAAAATGTACAATCTTTTTTCTAGTGTCTAATAGGCTACCATTAAACACACATGGGTGGGAATATGGATATGGAAATGATATGCAGATGAGGTTATGCATAGTCAAACTAAGTGTTGTACACTCCATATATGGTTGTGGAGGAGCCGGAGTGGGGATGCATGTACGCGCGGTCTAGGATTTCTGAAAGGAATTTTGTGCAGATTTTGAATTATCTGTGAATCTGCTTTGAAACAGTATGTATTTGTGAAACACATTATACAAATAAATGTGAATTGAAATTTAAATATTTTTAGTTAAAGCTACAGCTACTGTCTAAAGCATTACTCATACTTATATTACTTATAATGCAATGCTGTTGAAATAATTCCTGAAGCTTAAACAATCAACCAATGGTTTGATTCCAAGGGAATGGATAAATGTTGATCTTTGAATGTACTGTAAGTCATTTTGGATAAGTGTCTTAGAAATGTAAATAATCTAATAAATGTAATAATGAATAACTAGATTTAATGGTGTTGGTGTGCCAAAAAATCACTGCCAACACAAAAATGATCACAATTTTCTCCATAAACATTACTGAGCTTGAAAATGGCAATAGGTGTAAACATGATAAAATACTGTTTGTTTTTTTAAACTTCTATTTAAAAAGATTTTGGTGATGCCACTCCCTCAAGAAACATTAATATTATTGCAAAAGAGGGAGGTTTCGTAATCAGTCAAGTCAAGTCACCTTTATTTATATGGTGCTTTTTACAATATAGATTGATTCGAAGCAGATTACAGTGATAACAGGAATTAAAGAAGCAAAGATTGTTTTGGCTGTATACAGCAGCTCTAAAAAAGTCATTGTCCAGTTTAAGTAAATTCAGCTTTGATTCAGTCTGTTGTAAAAATCATTAGTTATTAATTTAGGGGTTGTTTAGACAACACCATTTTCAACTGAAACCAGAAAACTGATACGTTCTGGCTGTTCATTTACACAACTCAGTGAAATGATTATTTAATTTCAGTTAATCCACATTTAGATAGAACTAGATTTGTTTTATTCTATTCAGTGCATTCAAATATAAAGATGATGAAAAATCCAGTCTGATGCATTTAAAAGCACACACAAGATATGTATGCATTTATGCATTCCTCTGTAAAGGACTACATATATTTCATATGGTCTCTGAAGTGCAAAGGCGGGAATTGCTGTTCCAAGCTGTTGCCTCTCATTTCCCTTCTGAATCTCTTACTGCTGTTCCACTGCCTGCTTCCATTTCCTCTGCTCTGAGCGAGAGTTGGGAATAAGCGAGTGACGTATGGAGCAGGAATGTGTTTGCTACTCAGCTGAATCACTGTTAGATGATGTCTGTTTTGGACCCTCAGAGGGTGTCAGTTAGTCAGAGAGTCACAGACGTGTCTGAGATCAAAACTGTGGAAACCTGAGCTGGACATGTAATTTTCCTGTGTTCATACTACATGTGGTGATGTCATGTGACCGTTATGACCATTATGAGAAGGAAAAGAATGCCAAGCTGTGGAAAACGTCCCGGGTTACGTATGTAACCCTAGTTCCCCGAAGGGACGGACGCTGCGTGTAATCGCAGTGGGAACGCCCCCCAGCGTAGCGCGTCTGAATATATGAATGAAATCAGTCAATGGAGAGAATGAGCGTACGGCGAGTGACGTCATCGACCAGGAAGCTATAAATATCCCCTGAATACACAAGCCGCCAGCTTCTAAAGTTACTGAAGCAAGCGACCCAAGGGGATGCCGAGAGTATGGCAGGACACGCAGCGTCCGTCCCTTCGGGGAACTAGGGTTACATACGTAACCCGGGACGTTCCCCTTCAGGGACTACCGCTGCGTGTAATCGCAGTGGGAACGCAATACCCACATCCCCAGACGACCAAATCCCCGTCGTGTGTCATAAGGAGCCACCAACCGACGAGAGAACCTGAGCCCCGGGAGTGGAGCTAAGGTCAAGGGAATAAAACCTGACGAAAGTGTGCGGTGAGGACCAGCCTGCCGCATCACAAACGTCCTGAAGAGAAGCTCCTGAAAGAAGAGCTGTAGAGGCAGCCATACTCCTAATGCAATGAGCCCTTACAGCCAAAGGTGAAGGCTGATGGGCCGAACCATAAGCGAGCGAGATGGCCTCGACCACCCACTTGCTCATCCTTTGCTTAGATGCAGGACACCCTTTCCTGGGTGACCCAAAACAAACGAACAGTTGTTCCGATTTCCTCCACAGGGCAGCTCTGTGGACATACACATCTAAAGCCCTAACGGGGCACAGCAAATTAAGTTTCTCCTGGTCTGACGTCATAAAAGGCGGAGGACAGAAAGCCTGCAGAACTATAGGTCTATCAAAAGTAGTTGGTACCTTAGGAACATAACCTGGTCTAGGACAGAGAAAGGCCTTAACCATACCAGGCGCAAATTCCAGGCACGAGGGAGCCACTGAAAGTGCTTGAATATCTCCAATTCTTTTTAGAGATGAGATAGCGAGAAGAAGGATAGTCTTTAGAGTAAGAAACTTTTCCGAAACTTCCTCAATGGGCTCGAAAGGAGCTAGGGAGAGACCCTCTAGGACGATGGCCAGGTCCCAAGCTGGTACCCTCGTGCGAACTGCAGGCCTCAGCCTCAAGGTGCCACGAAGGAAGCGAGATATAAGTGGGTGTCTCCCGAGGGAACCTACACTTGAAGGGGCGTGGTAAGCAGCTAAGGCCGCCACATACACCTTCAGTGTGGAGTGGGATAACCCTGTGGAGAGACGGTCCTGCAGGAAATCCAGCACTGTACCAACCGGGCAGTTAACTGGGTCCTGCTGGCGCTCTCCACACCAAGAGGTGAAAAGTTTCCACCTCGCGGCATATAACTTCCTCGTGGAAGGAGCTCTGGATTGGAGGATGGTCTCAACGACCTCAGTCGAGAGACCAGAATCTATGAGATGGGCCCCCTCAGAGGCCAAGCCCACAGCCTCCATAGTTCTGGGCGGGGGTGAAGGATCGACCCACTCGCCTGAGAAAGTAGATCTCTCCTGATCGGTATCTCCAGGGGAGAGCCGTCGAGGAGAGACACTAGGTCCGCGAACCATACTCGGGCCGGCCAGAACGGGGCTATTAGCAGGAGACTGAGCCCATCCCGGCGAACCCTCTCCAGAACTCCCGGGAGCAGAGCAATCGGGGGAAAAGCGTACAGACGTGACCTCGGCCACGGATGTACCATCGCGTCCAACCCCAGTGGGGCTGGCTGGCTGAGAGAGAACCACAGTGGACAGTGTGATGTCTCTCGGGACGCAAATAGGTCTACCTCGGCACGACCGAAATGTTCCCATAGGAGCTCCACCACCTCGGGGTGAAGACTCCATTCCCCGGGCCTCGGCCCCTGCCTCGACAGGATGTCTGCCCCCTGATTCAAATACCCCGGGAGATAAATAGCTCTGAGAGAGAGAATTTTCCCCTGGGACCATAGAAGGATCTGACGTGCCAGTTTGTAAAGCGGGCGAGAACGCAGACCCCCTTGATGGTTGATATAAGAGACCACCGATGTGCTGTCTGTCCGGACAAGAACATGGTGGCCCCTTAGGTCTGGGAGGAAATGTTTCAGGGCCTGAAACACTGCCAACATCTCTAGGCAATTTATGTGCCATAGACGGTGATGGTCCCCCCACAGACCCTGAGCTGGGCGACCACTCATGATCGCCCCCCAACCTGTGAGAGAGGCATCTGTCGTTAGCATAACGCGACGACAAGGAGCTCCTAACACAGGGCCTTGGGACAGAAACCAAGGATCTTTCCACATGATCAGGGCGCGATGACACCGTCGCGAACTCACGATCATGCGAAGCGGATTTCCCCTCGGGGAGAATCCCTTGGTTCTGAGCCACCACTGTAACGGTCTCATGTGCAAGAGGCCAAAGGGTATCACGTTGGACGCAGCTGCCATGAGACCTAACAGCCTCTGGAACTGTTTTACAGTGAGTGACTGGCCTAGCTTGACCTGTTCTACTGCGGCGAGAATCGAAGCAATACGAGCAGGTGACAATTGTGCCTGCATCGTCGTCGAATCCCACACTACACCGAGAAAAGTGGTTCTCTGTAATGGAGAAAGGACACTCTTCTTGGCGTTGAGCCTCAACCCCAAACTCTTGATGTGAGCAAGAACGACATCTCGATGCCGAACCGCCTGATGTTCCGATTGAGCTAGAATTAACCAATCGTCTATATAGTTCAGAATACGGATGCCCTGCAGCCTCAGCGGGGCTATGGCTGCATCCATACACTTCGTGAACGTGCGGGGTGATAATGCTAGGCCGAACGGAAGAACCCGATATTGGTATGCTTCGCCCCCGAAAGCGAACCTCAGGAACTTCCTGTGTTGAGGGAGGATAGATACATGGAAGTAAGCGTCCTTTAGATCTATCGTGACAAACCAGTCCTCGGATCTGATTTGTGACACGATCTGTTTGAGAGTGAGCATCTTGAACTTGAGCTTCCCTACAGTGCGATTTAAAAGACGCAGATCTAAAATGGGACGTAACCCTCCATCTTTTTTCGGAACGATGAAGTACCGGCTGTAGTATCCTAACTCCCTGCTGGGTGGAGGAACTCGTTCTATAGCTCCCTTTAGTAGCAGAGTTTTTACCTCCTGTTCTAAAACCAGAGCCTGCTCGGGGCCCACCAGTGTAGGCAGAACCCCTCTGAAACGAGGTGGACGCGTTCTGAACTGAATAGCGTACCCGTTCTTTATAATATTCAGGACCCACTGAGAAACATTGGGAAGCATTTCCCATTCCGCCAGGAACTCTACTAAAGGAACCAGCCTCTCGAGGCTGGCCTCTGGATGAACATCCCGAGTGACAGACACAGCGCCCTGTAACATACTGGCAGGAAACAACTGGTCTGAGCACTCCACAACCCTCCTCGGAGGGGGCGAGCGTCCCTCGGGAAAGCACTCGCCGAGTCTGTCTACGCCCTGTATAGGCAGGGTTAGTAGAACAGACCCCTGAGGGCATCGAGAAAGACAAGGCACCATGTTCTTGTGTGGTGAACTCAAGTCTTTCCCGATGGGGACCACCCTCAGAGTCCTGACGTTCAGCACGTCAGGATTTTTTCGACGCGGCCACAATGACTGTCCTCAGATCAGCCCTGCCCCGAGAAGGCCGCGCCGGAGAGCGCCCCGCCTCGTCCCTCCAGTTTCTCTGCGGGGGGGCACGAGACGCGACACTCTGCTTCTGCTGCGCTCTAGTAGAGAAGGAACTCGGCGGCTGGGACTGCCCTTTTCGTTCAGCAGCCCCAGCGACACGTACTTTGAGGGGAATAAATTTATGAAAAGCAGCCGCCTGTTTTTTCTCTTCCTGGAACCTCTCAGTGACAGAAAGAAGAGCGTCACCAAAGAGACCCGCAGGCGAAACTGGAGCATTTAAAAGAAGAGATTTATCTTTTTCTTTCATAGAAGTTTGACTCAACCATAAATGTCTTTCTGTGGCCACCATGGCTGCCATGAGCGACCAATAGATTTAGCCGTCTCCCTGGTGGCCCGAAGAGTGAGATCAGCGGTCTGCCTCAGCTCATTAATCATATCAGCAGAAATTTCCCCCCCCTCACAAGCGTCTTTAAGCAGGTCGGCTTGATAAGCCTGCAAAATGGCCATAGTGTGCATACATGCAGCCGCCTGACCAGCCGCCGAGTAAGCCTTCCCTACGAGCGCAGATGTACTTTTTAAAGGTCTGGATGGAAGAGTCGGTGCTTTAAGTGAGGATGACGAAGCAGGAGAGAGATAGCTAGCGAGCGTCTCCTCCGCTTTCGGCATCGTCACATACCCAGCAGATTTAGCACTAACGATGTTACCATAAGCATTAGACTGGTTAGTGTAAATTCTGCTAGAAACAGGTCTAACCCAGGTTTTTGAAACCTCAGCGTGGAGATCTGGAAAAAATGGTAGGCACCGCCGAGCGGGCTGAGGTCGTGCAGACAGAAATCTATCGTCTAGTTTGCTTTTACTTTTAGAATCCTGCCTATCAGCTGGCCACTCGATGCTGAGCTTTTCAACAGCCCGAGATAACACATCCATCAGCCCTTCCTCATTAGCAGTATAATGTGAAAAACTCGTTTCTTCTGATGCAACACTATCGACATCCAGCTCCTCGGAACTGGATAATCTCAATTCAACATCATCATGTGCCTCCACCCGGGCAGAAGTAACCGCCGCAGCGCGTGCTTCCAGAGCCGAGTGAGAGGCACTGGATCCCGCCGGAGATGGCTGAGATAGGGCGGGGCCCGTCTCAGCATCGCCGGTGAGATCCATCTGCGAACCCCAAGACAAGCGCCGCCGCTCTGCCTCAACAGAAGCGGGACCCGAGCCTTGGGGAGCTCGCAGCATACCGCTCTCCTCGAAGAGCGATCGCCGCGAGCGCAGAGTTCTAATAGGAAAACGCTCGCAATGCACACAATCGACCCCCTCGAGAGCCGACTGGGCATGCTGCATTCCTAAACAAGCAACACATAACTCGTGTGAATCCCCACCCGTGATGTATCGAGTACAGGGGGGAGCACACTTTCTATACTGCTCGCTCATATTGGTTTTTTTATATATAAATATATATATATATATAGTGATAAACTCCTGACTAAGACAGACAAACACAATTGAAAGATTCCAGACACACACAGAGCGCTGCTGAAGTAACAGAAGCTGGCGGCTTGTGTATTCAGGGGATATTTATAGCTTCCTGGTCGATGACGTCACTCGCCGTACGCTCATTCTCTCCATTGACTGATTTCATTCATATATTCAGACGCGCTACGCTGGGGGGCGTTCCCACTGCGATTACACGCAGCGGTAGTCCCTGAAGGGGAACTACATTTAATAAAGAAAAAGTTTCAAAAGACTCACATAAAATGTTCCTGTAGGTCAAACGATACTCAACAACAGTCACTCAACAAACAACAACATTAAATTACCGGTAACGTATGAACCGATAAAATGCATACATTACAATGTAAGTCTCTTGGGACAAAGTGCCAAATGCAAATGTATATGAAGATAATGCTCAACAATCAGATCCGCCAAGCCTCTCCCATTTGATTTCCTGTAACTTTTCTCTACTACAGGTTTATAACTGCTCAGTGCCACACAGGTCTCAGGATCATTAATGGAGCTCATATCTAGCATAGATCTCAGTTTCCGTCTCACAGCTCATTTTTCACCTCCCAAACGTGCTCTGATGGTCTGCAATAATTCAATTAACAAATGACCATCCATATTTGATTAAGGCTTTAATAATTGCCAGCCATGGCTAGATAACTTTTGATAACTAGTGCCCTGTAAAAGATAATTCACTCTGATAAGTAATTATACTTTTCTATTAGAGTTCCATGACAGACTTCTACCACTCATTTGTAGGGAATCTGTAGAATATTTAATAGGAAATTACTTAGCTTATGAAATTAAACTGTCTGTAAAGCAGAACTTCAATTTTGATATAATTAAATGAAAAGGTGTCAGCTTAAAGGCGGGGTCTACCAATCATCACAACTCGTGGGTCAATCAATATGTTTGGTTTCTATACTACACTAAAACTACCGTCCAATGGTTTGGTTTCGGTAAGATTTGTTAATGTTTTCACTGCATCCATTTGATCAAAAATAAAAATAGTTATACTGTGAAATTTTATTAAAATAACTGTTTTCTATTTGAATTTTTTTTTAATGTAATTTTATCCCCGTGATGGCAAAGCTGAGTTTTTAGCAGCCATGAATCCAGTTTTCTCACATGATCCTTCAGAAATTATTCTGATTTGCTGCTCAAAAAACATTTCGTATTATCATCAATGTTGAAAATAGTTATTGTTTTTGTGGAGCCATTATACTTTTTTTAGGACACTTTGATAGAACAGTACAAAAGAGGGGCATTTCTTTGAAATAGAAATAGTTTGTAACATTGTACATGTCTTTACTCAAGATGTCATTGCTAAAAGTATTAATTTCTTTAAAAAAATATTATTGACCCCAAGTTTTTGAGCGGTATTGTTTATTTATACAAAATTATGTTTTTGTAGACATCACTCTAACGTTGTGCTTGGACAACTTCTTTCATCTCCCTTTCATCCAGGCCAGCCCGTGGCACCCCCTCTGCTCCCTGGTTATCTGATGTTCTCTGTGAACAGCGTTCTAAACTCAGATGACAACATCTAGCTACTGGGGTGCCTCAGGGCTCAGTGCTTGGACCACTTCTCTTCTCCATTTACATGACAGGATCTATCATTCAGAAACATGGTTTTTCCTATCACTGTTATGCTAACAACACACAACTCTCTCATTCCAACCAGAGGATCAGATGCTTGCTGCTCACATCTCAGCCTACCTAACAGACTTGATACCTAACAGATTTCTTGCTGGATGAAGGACCACCACCTTCAACTAAACCTTGTGAAGACAGAGCTGTTTGTGGTCCCGGCCAAACCAACACTACACCACAACTTCTCCATTCAGCTAAGTTCGTCATCCATATCTCCATCAGGGTCAGAAACGTTGGAGTTGTTCTACTATTTTTTATTTTTTATTACGTATACTGCGTTAGACTAAACTGGGAAGGGTTACAGCACTTGCATAAGTATGTGATTAGAACTTTTGAATATATTTTTTTCATTGATTAGATTTATTATCTCTGTAGACTTTTGTAGTTATTTTGTCAAATATGGTAGTAATGGTATAAAGGGGTAGGAGTATATAAGTTTTACTTCTTCCTACCTCCTTTTGTGCATGTAAATAGAAGTCTTTAAGTTCCTGAAAGTATGGAGTTTTACTTTGTTGTTAATTTGTTTGTTTTTATATTATTAGTTTCTTTTTTTGATTATTTTTACATTTATTTTATTTACATGTTCAAATAAAATAAAAAAATAAAAAAATAAAATTGTTGTCCTGTTAGCTTAATTGCTTCTATTGCTCTCCTCATTTTTTAGTCGCTTTGGATAAAAGCGTCTGCTAAATGATGAAATGTCAATGTTAAATGTAAATGTATATTTATTATAATATTATGAATAATTATTATTTTTAAATCTCGCTAGAAGGTTTACACATTTTACAGTACGTGTACTTACAGTGCACATACCCAAGAAAGTACTGGTAATATAAGGCAATTACATGGGTTAAGGTTAGGTGTAGGTTCAGTGTTAGTACCTAGTTATAACCCAATTATTGTAATTGTGATAATAGTATCGGAACAGGACTGTAAAATAAAGTTCGACCGAAAAGCATTAATACAAATGCAGTTTTGGGTAATTCATCATTAATTAGCATCTGTAAGCTTTGCTCTTGGCTCCAATGACAGGCAAACCAAGGCTGGTTGCAGTCCTTTGGCTCTCTCCTGCTGTGTGATGTCTTGAACAGGAGTGTTGAGGTTGACTCTGGAGGGGCCCAAGGCTGTTGTCGATTGGCACCACCATATTTGTGATGTTTTGTTCTGAGCATTCACGTTAGTCCAGGTCTGAAGAAGCCAGAGTCCCTTAATAAAGCAGCACTGAGGAGAGGTCTGTGTTCTCCAGCTCTGGGATCAGCTGTTCTTCACTACAGCTCCATTAGCACTAGCCCACTGCCCCTCACACCTCAGTCCGAGGTCTGTGTTCATGGCACCCACAACCTAATGCGCGAGAACATACTGTCTCCTCATGCCTATTGAAATACATTCAACTAAACACAAAGAACAAAGAATTGTGTCATGAACAACCATCACAGGATAGTAGCTAGTTTAGATAGTTGGTAGTAGAGTTTTTAAATAATTTCCTTTCGTGCAGTGCATTTAAATGCTGACTGGTTGACTTTCAATACTTTTATTCTGTAATAAAACATATTAGCTTTTTAACATTTTAAAATATTAACATTTTAGTAGCCTGTAGATTTTTTAAAGCTGCTGTCCGTAACTTTTTTAAGTTAAAAATAATCCAAAATAATTATTTAAAAAAAAAACATCTTCAGCCAGTGTTCAAATCTATCTGCTTGCCATAGCTAGATTCAAAACAGTTAGCTTGTAATAATGATTTTAATTCCAGTGGTACTGGTGGGTTTCCGCGGGAAATTCGAGCATGTCTTTGCGTCATTACGTCACATCCGTACACATAAAGAAGGAGTTTCGGCTAGTAGCGCAAGCCGGCTATACTGCGCGTGAGGAGATGTAGAGATGTATAGGCTTTTCTCACAGCACTTTACATTATTAAACTTATGGCGATCCAGAAAGATCCAAACAACAATCATCAGTGTCAACTGGAGATTCACCAGTTATGAAACCCAAAAGACTTCGTACTTCGGATTTAAGGTGGCTAGAGAAAGAGAAAGAAATTAACCGTCTCATGCGAACACAAGGATTTAAACATAGAAGGTGCGTGAACTCCGTGTTTTGAAGGGGTTCAAAACGGAAGAAGAGACCGCTTTTTTCTGCTTAACAAGTAAGACATTTCAATAGTTCAATCGTGTAACAGTACCACTGTTTTCTTAATTCACACAGTTATGGAGTTTCCTTGTTGTCCCTTTCTCGTTTAGCTATTATGTAGAATATGAATTCTGAACTACACAGGTGATAAAACACATTAAATGCAACGTTAGTCACGCAATGCTGATGTTGTTAACATGAACAATTTGAGAACAAAGTAGGCTATAATTTGCACGGTTGCTGTAAATCGCGTTGATTAAATCTAACGATCGCTTGTCATGTCGAATGCTTTTTCCCCCTTAGTTGATCAGAACAAAAATGGATGTTACTTACTTGATCAGAAGATATTTTCCGGTGAAAATTCTTATGTTGGTCAAATTTTCAAAAAGTGAATCTGTGATTCTGAATGACAGTATCCACACAGCGCGGTGATTGACAGCAGCACTCGCCTCAAAACACTGTGTTCATCCGCGCTGTTTCATGCCGATTTACAACCCACGTAAAGTTGATAATTCCGCAAATAACTGCAATTGCAGATTTCGAACAGAGATGGTGACAAAGAGGAAAAACTGCGGACTGTAGCTTTAATCTCTTAATTATTTTTTTCCCCCCAGTATGAACAGTTTGTGTCTTTTGTCATCACTGTGGAAAGTTAGTTGAACATTTGATTTTATATTTCAGTGCACATAAATTGAATTTGCTCAATTTCAACTTGATTCAATTAATTCAGGATTCTAATTTAATTTAATTTAATTTAATTTAATTTTAAATATTTGACAGGACCGAGATCAAAAGGATAGTTCACCCAAAAATGAAAATTCTGTCATTAATTATTCACATTTATGTCGTTACAAACCCACAAGACTTCCGTTCATCATCAGAACAGAAATTAAGATCTTTTTGGTGAAATCTGAGTGATTTCTGTTCCTCCATTGACAGGTTACTTAACTACCACTTTCAAGCTTCTAAAACTTCATAAAGATATCATACAACTAATCCATATTAATTGAGCGGTTTAGTCAAAATTTTCTGAAGAGACTCAATTGCTTTATATGATGAACAGATTGAATTTAGGCTTTTATTTACATGTCAGTGAAGGGACAGAAAGCTCTCGGATTTAATCAAAAAGATCTTCATTTGTGTTCCGAAGATGAACAATAGTCTTACGGGTTTGGAACAACATGAAGGTGAGTAATTAATAACAGAAATTTCATTTTTTTTATTTTTAGACAAAGATTAATTCAGTAGACAGCAAAAATTTCTGATAACATAATAATTGTTTTGCATGTGGTAACCCTGGTGAAATAGAAGTGGACTTAACTCTATTAAATGTGCACTTGTGAAAGCCTACTTCAAATCTAAAAAGTATATATTTTTAAAAATCTGCTTGCATATAATGTAATATGTAATAAAAAGCCACTTCCGTGTACTTAAAAGTACACTTTCGTGACTGTGTCCTTCACAAGGAAACATCTACACTAGTTTATGTATAGTGAAAATATGTTTTGAAATGATCAATATGAGTTACCCAGATTGTTTTTTTTACTTTTTACAATGTACATACATGCAAAGATGGTCAATCTAATTTAGGCACAGAAGATGAGTTTTCTATATAAGATTTCTACATGTAATATATTAACTAAATACAGTGGCTAAACTATGAGTCATTACACCTTCTCAGTGGCTGAAAGGCTAGAGGTGTTTTGACAGAGATGGAGGGAGCTGTGAAAGCCCTGGAACATTTGTGTGGATGTCTGTGGAGATTGAGAGCAGATAATAGCCTCCGTGTTGACATTCCCTCTCTAACTGTGACCAATTAATGATGGCTGGCTAAAAGAGCATTTCATTAGTTTTTGCCCTTGGCTGTTGTGCATGCTTGCGAGGGCTCTGCTGAAAACAGATTAGGACATTAACTCATGAGGGGCTGAAGGACTTGTGGAGTCATGCCTTCAGGCTCTGCCAGGCTTCAAAGAGCCTGGCGCTATCGTATCACTCGCTCCACTCTATCATCCGCCGGCCTGCCAAACGCATTCATCATAAGGCTGCTTTAAAGGTCCAGTCAACGCTTTCACCTGGGCTTTTTTATAGATGGAGGAGAGCTTCATATTTGGAACGGCCAGGTGCACTGCAATAGTATATCCAAAGATTAACTAATTGTAAGATTTCATCAATCTGTCTTGATTTTCTGGGTTGTTTCAATACGTTTTTCTACAGAATTCTATTGGATGTGTTTCAATGGAAGCAATGAGCCCCTCTCATTTCAATGAACCAATCACAACCATGATGTCTTTCAACTGTTTCTCCTTGACAGAGAATGGAGAAGTCTTCTGCGTCTCAGTTTCTTCAAATTCTTCCAAAGACCAAATTTGTTTTATATGTCAACAATTGTGGGCGAATTCCAAATGCCGTTTTTGCGCCCTTGAAGGGCACTTTGGGAGGGAATTTTTGGGGCCTTTTTAGGGGCATTTCAAACTAAAGTAACAACGGATTCCCTTCTCAAAGGGCATTTCAAGTCTGTATGCGAAGGGTACATGCCATGGTTCCTTCAATGAATGTATTTTAGCGTTTATGTGATACGTTAGGTAAAAGTGACTACATGTGAAGGGTAACCACACTAGATGGCAAAGTGTCTACACTATGGCAAGAGATTGAATACTGCACACACACACACACACACACACACACGTACACTCACCGGCCACTTTATTAGGTACCCCATGCTAGTAACGGGTTGGACACCCTTTTGCCTTCAGAACTGCCTCAATTCTTCGTGGCATAGATTCAACAAGGTGCTGGAAGCATTCCTCAGGGAGTTTGGTCCATATTGACATGATGGCATCACACAGTTGCCGCAGATTTGTCGGCTGCACATCCATGATGCGAATCTCCCGTTCCACCACATCCCAAATATGCTCTATTGGATTGAGATCTGGTGACTGTGGAGGCCATTTGAGTACAGCGAACTCATTGTCATGTTCAAGAAACCAGTCTGAGATGATTCCAGCTTTATGACATGGCGCATTATCCTGCTGAAAGTAGCCATCAGAAGTTGGGTACATTGTGGTCATAAAGGGATGGACATGGTCAGCAACAATACTCAGGTAGGCTGTGGCGTTGCAACGATGCTCAATTGGTACCAAGGGGCCCAAAGAGTGCCAAGAAAATATTCCCCACACCATGACACCACCACCACCAGCCTGAACCGTTGATACAAGGCAGGATGGATCCATGCTTTCATGTTGTAGACGCCAAATTCTGACCCTACCATCCGAATGTCGCAGCAGAAATCGAGACTCATCAGACCAGGCAACGTTTTTCCAATCTTCTATTGTCCAATTTCGATGAGCTTGTGCAAATTGTAGCCTCAGTTTCCTGTTCTTAGCTGAAAGGAGTGGCACCCGGTGTGGTCTTCTGCTGCTGTAGCCCATCTGCCTCAAAGTTCGACGTACTGTGCGTTCAGAGATGCTCTTCTGCCCACCTTGGTTGTAACGGGTGGTTATTTGAGTCACTGTTGCCCTTCTATCAGCTCGAACCAGTCTGGCCATTCTCCTCTGACCTCTGGCATCAACAAGGCATTTCCGCCCACAGAACTGCCGCTCACTGGATGTTTTTTCTTTTTCGGACCATTCTCTGTACACCCTAGAGATGGTTGTGCGTGAAAATCCCAGTAGATTAGCAGTTTCTGAAATACTCAGACCAGCCCTTCTGGCACCAACAATCATGCCACGTTCAAAGTCACTCAAATCACCTTTCTTCCCCATACTGATGCTCGGTTTGAACTGCAGGAGATTGTCTTGACCATGTCTACATGCCTAAATGCACTGAGTTGCCGCCATGTGATTGGCTGCTTAGAAATTAAGTGTTAAGGAGCAGTTGGACAGGTGTACCTAATAAAGTGGCCGGTGAGTGTATATATATAATGCACATTTTAAAAACTTAATTGACAAATGTAGATTTATTTGCAACATATTAACAGCAATAATAAGAAATTCCTGTTGTAAGATTTGATGGATGCCACACTGTGTTGTCAGGTGAAAACAATGAGGAAATGATGTTGTCGTTCATTGTCATCACCAAGTACTTCCACTTAGGGCTTTGGTCCAGACCTTATACCTGCCAAATGTGCGAAAAGAGAAAGAGATAGACTAAGAGAAAGAAGAAGTGAGGTACTTTATCTGCTGTTTTTCACCATATCTCCTTCTAGTCTTTGAGCAGATAGGCAGAAGTGAGCTTTCAGTGGCAAACAGGGACTGAAACACTGATATGACCTGTCATGTTGACTTGAGGATGCCATAAAAACAGTGTCCAGTGTGGCAGATAAGACTTGTGATTAATGGCTAGTCAACACTAGCACGCTCTGCTGAGGGATTGGGGAGCTTTATGAAAAACGATTGGAGAAAAAAAAAATCAGGGATAATGCATTTTGTATGTGTTTGTGGATGTTAAATGTTTATTGATGCGGTATATTGAATTAAACAGAATGGGGAATGGCTCATTGAAACAGTTATTGAAAACTGCATTTTTAAATAATGAGGACTATTAACATTATTTCCTGCTGTGATATATACAATCACATTTCATTCAAAATGCAAGTTAGAGCATAAGCAGCTTGGTATGTCTCACAGTTTGGTGTGTGTGTGTGAGAGTGAATGCATGTGTAAACACTCTCGTGGAGGCCCGAAGTGTGTTTGTGCATGTCGTTCTGAGTTTATGCTAATGAGCCGCAGAGGGCAAAGAGGGAGGGATGAGATCTTCTAACGGCTATTTGAATGAGATGAATGGGTTACAGATGGCCCACTCAATACATTAAAATGAGACATGCAAAGCAGGGGCGGGGCTTCCTAGTGATGGGGTCTTTCCTAAAGTAGCTCAGCACCTGTCTATCTTTCGTCATGGATGTATGCAGACACACATATGATGCAAAAACACGACTGACTCAGCATAACAAATAAGCATGGACATGCTTCAACCAGACTAAAAGTGTAATCAACTCATTAAACCAACAAAATTGCATCTATAGATATTTAGGTAATATTTTGTGATCTCTAACACTAATATCACTCTGGGTCAATAAATATTAATATCAGCTTAGTGTGCTGTCATGTTTATCTTCTAATGCACTGTGTGCAGATTCTGCCTCAGAATAAAATAAGAAAATTGTGACTTTATGACTCAATGTGACTTTATATCTCTCAATTACACTTTGTTTGACTTTTTATCTTGCAATAACGGTTTTGTTTCTTGTAATTGAGACTAGTAATTGTTTCACATAATTGCATTTTCCATTGTGATCTTACAATGACTTTATATCTCACAACTGCACCGTCCTTTCTTGTAATTGCGACTTCATATCTCAATATGATTTAACAATATGACTGTATCTTGCAATAATGACTTTATATCTCACAAATTGTGACTTTGTTTCATTTACATTTACATTTAGTAGAAGCTTTTATCCAAAGCTACTTACAACTGAGGACTAAAGCAAGCGAGTCATCGTGAAGAGGCAAAAACAACGCAAGAAGTGCTCAAAATACCAAAATACGAGCCGTTGCGGTAACTCTTTATTTTACGACCCGCAAACAACTGCGTAAGTACACCGAAATTACAGTGTACGTTTCTGTAATTATAGCGTACTTCCGTGTAGGTATAAGGGAACAATATGTTAAGTTTGGTGTAATAAAGGGGTAACAAGCAGATATACAACCTGTAAATAACTTCGTAAGTAAATCGAAATTACGGTGTACGTTTCTGTAATTATAGTGTACCTCCGTATAGGTATAAGGGAACAATAGGCTATGTTTTGGGTAGGCTAATAAAGGGGTAACAAGTAGATATACAAGCAAATTATTTATAATGTAATTATTTTAAAACTAACAGGTAGGCTACCTATTATGTTAATATATTCCAGGCAAAAATTGTACGTCTGTTGTATATAAAAGTTATCATCACATTTCTGGCAAAATATGTTCTTGTGCAATTTTACAGGGTAATTTTGACATCTGTGGGTTGAAAATGATGCATGTAAGCACAGTATGATAAAAAATGAATTTATTGGCTTTTCTTACTAGATTAATTAATGTTAAATCAACCCACAGATGCCAAAATTAAATGTAAAATTGCAGAAGAACATATTTTGCCAGAACTTTTATATACAACAGACGTACAATTTTTGCCTGGAATATATTAACATAATGGTACCTGTTAAAATAATTACATTATAAATAATTTGCTTGCATAGCTTGTTACCCCTTTATTAGGCCTACCTTATAACTACACGGAGGTAAACTATATTTACAGAAACGTACACCGTAATTTCAGTTTACTTACAAAGTTATTTGCAGGTTGTATACTATCTGCTTGTTACCCCTTTATTACCCCAAACTTAACATATTGTTCCCCTATACCTACACGGAAGTACGCTATAATTACAGAAACGTACACCGTAATTTCGGTTTACTTACGCAGTTGTTTGCGGGTCGTAAAATAAAGCGTTACCGCCGTTGCTCATTGACCAATCGTAGGTTTCTGGTAGGGGTGTAGACTCGTAGGAGTGAGTGAAAGTAGGACGGAGCTGAGTCAGTGGTAGATCTGTAAGTAAGCGTCAAAGCCTTGAATTTGATGCGAGCAGCGAGTGGTAGCCAGTGCAGTGAGATGAACAGAGGAGTTACGTGTGCCCTTTTGGGCTCGTTGAAGACAAGACGGGCTGCAGCAATTCTGGATCATTTGTAGAGGTTTAGTTGCACATGATGGAAGTTCAGCCAGAAGAGCATTGCAGTAATCAAGCCTAGAGATAACCAGGGCCTGGACGAGAAGTTGTGTTGCATGCATGGTCGAGCTGTCTTTGTAATGTGGTCTGTGATTTCAGTTTCTCGTAATTGCGACTTCATATCTCGCAATGTGATTTTAAATCTCACAATGTGACTTTATGCCTCACAATTACAACTTTGTTTCTCAAAATTGCAACTTTATGTCTTGCAATGTTTCACGTAAATGCAACTTTGTTTCTGATAATTGCAACATCATATCTCTAACACAGTCTCATCCCAAGAAGTCATATAACTGACGTCTTGGGACGTCTTTTGACCATACGTCAATATCCGCCTTTTTAGGGTACCCTTAAACGTCGGTTAGATGACGATCCTGGGACGTCATACAACTGACGCTTTACCTTTAACGTCAGTTAGGTGACGGGGTAGGTTTAGGGGTAGGTTTAGGTCTGGGGTAGAGTTAGGATCCGATAACGTAATCTAACCGACGTTTAAGGGTACCCTAAAAAGGCGGATATTGACGTATGGTCAAAAGACGTCCCAAGACAATGTGACTGTCTCACATCGTGACTATATTTTACAATTACAGCTTTGTTTCTCGTAATGCGACTTTGTATCTCATAAGTGTTACTTTATATCTCGCAGTATGATTGAAAATCTCACATTATGACTATATCTCACAACTGCGACTTTGTTTCTCATAATTGCAACTTGTCAGTCTCACAATGTCTTTATATCTTGCTATGCGATTTAAAACTCACAATGTAACTTTAAATCTTGCAATGTGACTATTGCGCAATTGTGACTTCGTTTTATGTATCACAACATATACATTTGAAACTTAGTTTCTTGTAGTTGTGACTTTATCTCACAATGTGATGGTTTTGTATACTTTTGTGATGTTTTTAATCCACTTCCACTGTTTGGAAAATAGCAGCTTGGACATTCCACTAAGTAACTTTGACAGAATAAAACCATTCCTTAATTACTGACGAGGGCATATGTGATTCTACCATTTGGCTTTTCAATACATTTCCAGAGGTCTTTCTGATCTGACTAAGAGTGTTTGGAGTAAATGTTTCTGAATGAGGAGCAATGAAGTGAAGAAATGGATGCTGGGATTGTGAGGTTCAGCTGATTTCTCTGCCTGTATCTCTCCTTAGTGTCATTCTGACACGTGCGCACTGCCCTCTTTCACCTCTTCCGTCACCCCCATTTCACCGCCTGGCTACGCCTACCTTGGTATAACCCCTTGATCTCCATAAAGACACAATGACCAGGCCTCTTTTTGGCAAACACATCATCTGTCCATCCTGCTGTAATTCATATGTGGGTGAACAGATTTCTTTGAGAGACACCAACACAGATGCTAGGATTTTCTGTTTTCTCAGAAGGTGTTGGTTGTTCAATTGATCATACTATTCTGCTTATTTCACCAACGGATGAAGAACAGACCAAAGAAGACATTTAACTCCCTCCAGCTTTATTCATTGTGTCTAAATGAATGGATTGCAACTAATAAGTCAAATAACAACAAAGATATGGCTCTTGTCAATTTGACACTTACATATGAATTTACAGCTGAAGAGACTTGCACAAATAATTACAGTAAGCAATATCCAAATTTCTATTCCTATGTCTGAATAGTTTTTTCATATATATATATATAAAGCACATTTAAAAACAACATAAGTTGATACCAAAGTGCAGAACAGGTAGAGTAAAACAGATTTAAAACTGTTTTAAAAACTAGACAGAAACTAATACAAAAACCAAATGGACAATTGAAAATTATACACCCCCCAAAATAAAATTAAAACAAAGAATAAAAATGTGTCTTCAAATAGGATTTAAACATAGAAATAGATCGGGAAGTTCTAATGAAGACTATTACAGAGCCTGGGAGTAGCAACTGAAAAAGCCTGGTCATCTTAAGCTTTTAAACGTGAACGAGGGACTGAGAGGAGTAATTGACTGGATGACCAAAGAGATCTCGAGGCAGTATACGATCACTTGACCTGTAGCCAGTGTAGGGAGCCAAGTACACAAGTAACATGCTCACGTTTTCCAGTGCCTGACAATAATCTGGCTCCCACATGTAGCACCAATTGCAAGCGATCTAAAGCAAATCTAGGCACATCCAGATGTGTATAAGAGAAGGAATAACAGTAGTCTAACCTTGATGTTATAAATAAATAACCCTGTCCTTCTCAGAAATCATCTTCGCAGAAAGCATCTTCTTAATTTTAGCAATGGATCTTAACTGAAAAAAAAAACTGCTTTTCACAACAGTTGGTCTGTTGGTCAAAACACAAAGTTGGATCAGATGATACCAAGGTTTTTGTGTCGTGCACATTGGTAGAGTATGGACCATGCTAACTGATAATGGCAGAAGTCAGAACTGTTGGTCCAAAGATGATTATTTCAGTTATATCACTATTTAACTGTAAAAAAAAACTAAAAAAACATGTCCATCCAACATTTAATGTCACTAAGACATTCAAACAGATTAGACACAAACAGCTGTTCTTTTTAACAGGAGGATAGAGCTGAATTTCATCGGTATAGAAATTATATCATTGTGTTTTGAATAATATGACCAAGGGGAATCATATATAAAGCAAAAAGAAGAGGTCCCAAAATGGAACCCTGTGGAACACCAAGAGATTTGAGCTCGAGATGGAAAAGATGTCCCTATAGACCTTATGCACGAGAGAAACAAGGGTGCCGCCATCTTTAGAATATTGTCTTTGAACTTCCGTTTCTGCGGTTGCTCTGTATATCTCTATGGCATCGCTGTCCAGGAGTAATTAGCTGGTGAAGTGGATTTACTTACTGTAGAGTTAACGAAAGTTATCATGAGCATTGTAATGTTTATCATAAGCATTATTAAGCAGATGTCTTAACAAATGTCGACCGGGAACTTTTTTAAATGAGCCGTTCATTCATCTATGCAAGATCGTTGTGAAAATACAGACCGGAAGTCAAAAGACAACGAGCGAAAAGGGACGGGGCTACATAAGGTCTATATTAACAGAAAAAGTTCTTTCTTTAAAATCACTTCATCACAGGTCCCTGAAACCAAGCTGATCAAGTCTTTGTAAAAGGATATCATGATCTATGGAGTTTTAAATACAAGTTTTGTATTTAGTTTTGGTTCCTTGTAGTTTTGGTTCCTTGCCACTGTTGGCTTGGCTCTTGGCTCGCTTAGTTGGGGACATTTAAATATTCAACAATATTATTGATCTGCCTTACTTAAGGTGGATGATAACGCAATTTTCTTCTAGAAACAAACTTTGTTGTATTATTTTCATGTTATCACTGTGAAGCTGCTTTGATACAATCTGTATTGTAAAAAGCGCTATATAAATAATGGTGACTTGACTTGACTTATTGTTCGTTCGTCATCTTCGCTTTATTTTTCGTGAAGCGTTATTTTGCTTCACTTCTGCTATGATGCATTTTGGAGGCTGAGCAATGAAGGGAAATGTGTTTGTTTGGGTTGATTTCAAATATCAACAGTATTCAACAACGATTTTGAAAAATCACACACTGCACCTATGAAGGGATAATTCACCCAAAATTTTTTATTTTCTGTCATGTAATTTCAAACCCACAATTCTTTTAATGAAACCCGAGAGGTTTCTGTTCCTCCATTGAAAGTCCTGGTAACAAAGAAAGGTTAGAAAGGCATTGTAAAACAAATCCACTTGAGTCTAGCCATTTAATCCAAGTCTTGTTAAGAGATGTGATCACTTTATATGATGCACAGATTCAATTTAGACTTTTTATTTAATCTAAATACTGATCACACATACAAAGACATATGGTAAACACGGAAGCTCATGCGTGCGTCACATGCTAGAACAAACCTCATTGGTTTTCGTGCATCACCCACACACAAGTACCATTGAGGTTTGTTCACAAGCTTCTGTGTTTACCATATGTGCTTTATGTTTGTTTATATAAATGAAATCCTAAATGTTCATCATATAAAGCGATCATATCTATTCACAACATTTGGAGTAAACCGCTTGATTCATCTGAATTTTTTCCCATAGTTTAAGTTTTAGTTACATGGACTTTCAATGGAGGGACAGAAATCTCTCAGGTCTCATTAAAAATATATGCATTTGTGTTTCAAAGTTTAAACAAGTCAACTTTAAGGTCTTTGGGGTTGTGAACAACATGTAAATGATAATAGAATTTTCATTTTTAGGTGAACTATCCCTTTAAATGCTTCTGAAAAATATTCGATTAACAATAAGATGATTTGATCACTATTGATGTTGCCAGTATTACAGTCTAACAAGTGGATCGCATAATCCATTCATTTTTTTCATTGTGTCATCAAGGTATTGAAAATTCCGTGATATTCAATCAAAGATTATATTTACCCATGGTTCCCATTCATCAGAGGAGAACGCCTAAATGTGATTATGTAGAGGAGGGATTAATGTGGAGATAAGCACAAGGTAATGCATGGTAATGATCTGACAGGAGTATTCCTCCTCCTTCATTTGCATATCTTAAAGTGCTGACAGGTGTGCCAGGGCACGAGGTAGAAATGAAGGCCAGTGGACGCCGATAAGAGACTGTGGGGTGTTTTATACCTTTGAATGTTGCCGATAATGTGGACATTGGTTCTGTCTCACACACACATACACAAGCATGAAAACACTCTGAGTATGTTTGTCACAGATAACATACTGTAGATGGCTTGCTGGACCATCTCTATGTCTAATGTAGTCTGTCTGCAGCTCTGTTGTAGGCTGTAGCACTTGTGAGGGCACTGATAAATCAAGTTGAATGTTATACTGAGGAATTTTTTGCATTCAACACACATGCACACTTTGCGATGTGCCTCATGCATCATTTTATCTGAATCTGCCACATGTTGTTGATTTTTCTCCACCGACAGGCAGCCCTGTCTCATAATATATGCTTGGTTGGTGCTTATAACAGTACAGAATCAATCGTTATATTGGCTACACACAACACTGGAAATGCTGAAATATGCTTCTCGACAATAAATGTGCTGTGGCCTGCTCACAGGATAATATCCTTTACTAGGACTATTCAATCCATGCAATCTATATCATACAGCAACATCATTACAAGAAAATGTCCCTCTGTATTCTTATTGACTAGCAGTGCATGTGCATATGTCAAATGTCAGAGATAATTGGGCAGAAGTGCAAATGGAAAACAAATTTATATTCATTACTGACAATGCTGATGTATCTCCCGTTGGGTTCTTTACTGTTAAATCCTCCTTTGCATGCAAGGGTCTTTGGTTCATTCTTAGGAATCTGTGCATTTCTGTCCCTTTTCTATCCCTGTGACTTTCTACTGATATAATACTGAACTTTTAACTATGGTGTGCCATGCAACATAAATGTAAGTTTAAAAAAAAAAGTATTTTCCTCTGAATATTTGCATGTTGTCATATATCAGCATTATATTTGAAAGGATTCAATATAATTGATAAAATAAATACTGTAGCATTTAAAAAAAATTGAATATCATACTTTCACTGTCTAACTTTCTTTCCAAAATCTAACTTTGTCTTTCTTTTCTCTTTCTTTGGTGCAAAGACATTTAGCTGGATAAGAATAAGGTTGGCTGGTTTAAGCATTTTTGTGGTGACCTTCACCCTTGTAATATTTTCAATGTAGCAAGGTTGAATTGTTATTGCTCAAAAGATGTTTTGAAAGAGAAACTCCATAATTAATAATATGAGTATAATTAGATTATGTACATATGTAGATGATTCTACCATAATTTGCTCAGTTATTTATATTGACAAACACTTATTATTACCATGCTGAAAACACATACAGGGCTAGGGGAGAAATCCATATTTGTTGGAATATTACAGCATTCATTGTGTCTACAGGTCCCCCAGTATTATGGGAAATATGGCAATACTGCTTTGAGTGGAAACATATAATTATCTTAAAAAATCAGCCATAGCCATTTCAAATAATATAACAAATTGTATCTCATTGTATTTATTGGTTTATGTATTGGTTGTTTGACACAAATGGCACTGTTTCCTTAGACTGAGACCTCTACAGAAAGCATTTATGAGTTATTTTGCTCTTAATCATGTGATCCTCAAATACACAGATTGTAGACACAGCAGACAATCACAGCAGAATAAGGTCTTCTAACTGTCTTCTGACACGGCTCATGCAGGGTCCCCAGGAGTCACTGTATCAATTGTGGTGCCGTTATTGGGGTGTAATCGGGCATGAGAAAGGCCAGCTTGCTCAGGGTTGGGGGCTATTGTGAGGGTCCCATCTGTGACTGCTGTGTGGAAAGGGGGGCACTGGCCTGGAGGTCTCTGACACATGTCTGTGAATGGTGGGTGTGAGACGGGGCAATGAAGAAGCAGCTGATACGCCTGGAAGTGTGGGTGCATTGAACAACCTGTCTTTTGCAAAAAATATTTTGCTTTTACCCCCCAGATTTCTAAGAAGGTGTTCCTTTCCACTATCCGCCAATGTTTCATTATTGTTAATGCGCTTAAAAGAGTAGTTCCCTTTAAAATGAAAATTACCCCATGATTTACTCACCCTAGAGCCATCCAAGGTGTATATGACTTTCTTCTTTCAGATGGAAACCATCAGAGTTATATTAATAAACACCCTGATGCTTCCAAGCTTTATAATGGCAGTGGATTGCAACCATCAGTTTGAAGCTCAAAAAAGTGCATTTCAGCAGTACGTCGCATTACTCGTACAAGTTACGCTTTAGGCGCAAGACTGCGTGTTTGCCCGGAAGCTACTTATTTTACTTTATAAAGTTTTAAATATGAATATTTTTCTTACACAAATTCATCGCTTTGCTTCAGAATGGCTTTATTAACCCCCTGGAGTTCGTTTATGATGGATGAATACACTTTTTCTGAGCTTCAAACTGATGGTTGCAATCCACTGCTATTATAAAGCTCGGAAGTGTCAGGGTGTTTATTGATACAACTCCGATTGTATTCGTCTGAAAGAAGAAAGTCATATACACCTAGGATGGCTTGAGGGTGAGTAAATCATGGGCTAATTTTCATTTTAAGTGGACTACTCCTTTAAATTACCAATTGATCTGTTTGCAGATGTGCATGTGTCTTTTCCTCTTCCAGCAGAAAACGTCATATTGTCGTATTGACTAACTTGTCTTTGAGTGCACATTCAGTGCCATCTCCAACACAGACCCATTTGAGAGCGAGAGTGTTGTCTGATTGATCCCATGGCTTCCTCTGCCGGGATCAGTGGGTCACGCTGTTGGAGATGATAAGCTGAGATGGAACAGGGCTATCACTGCTCTGGGGTCAGGACCCCTCTGTAAATTGAGCTGATTACTGCCAATGCTGGTCAGTTTTGCAGGGAAGATCCGTAATCATCAGCCAGGCCAGTGTACAGCAAAGGGATGCTATCACAGACAGTATATTAATGGTGGACATGGCTGAAAACTGTTGTCCCAGTATAGTACAGCCAGTGGCTTATGTTAGAAGATCTCTAGACCATGTAATCTAAAGGTAATAGTTGGCCTCTATGGGTGCTGTAAACAGCATTCAAAAATATTTGAATGCAAAATATTTTAACAAAAATATTATATATTATATATATATATATATAAAAATATATTAGATATATATAATAATAATTGAAGTTTTTTTGTATTTGAATTACATATAAAGTTTCAATCCATTTGGATTACACAGTTGTAACATAAACTAATAAACTTAACATGATGCATATTTGTCAGTCATAACAGATAATAAACAATATAAGATTTCAGTATCAGTTTAATATGTTCCCCAGCATGTCTTGTTTGGACTTTTGTGTTATTTCCTGTGTCTGTACCACGTTTGTAGTCGATGTTTGGCGTTCCATGTGTGTTCTTTCATGCCTCCCGTGTTTCCTGATTGTTGTTCTGTTTAGATTCTTATTAAACTCCTGCACTTAGATCTGCTCCTGTGTGTGCTTTTCTTGCACCTATAGCATTACAAACAGTACTAAACTGAATGTGTTTTAAATACGCAATAACCAGGTTTATATGTCCATTATCAATAAATCCAATTTCTTTCATTCTCAACTGAATATTGCTTGATCCACAGCTAGCATATTTTAACCATATTCATATTTTTCAATGGATAAATTGAATTGTTTTCACAATGCACAGATTTATGCTGACTGTAAGCAATTTCAATAAATACACAGTACTATTATTTAAAAATAAACCAAATAGATGCAAATAATGAATAATAGAACATTTTTTTAAACTGATTTTTTTTAAATGCATTGCCTACATTTTATTTATTTATTACCTTTTTCATTTATGTATGACCAAAAAGTATCACATTATTAGTTTATAGGTTTTTTTAAAAACTGTCTAATCCAAATTAATATACTGAATATGCTGTGTCATGCTTTCACAACATTTCGTGTTTCAAATTCGCCACAGTATGCTTTAGTGTCAAAGACATTTTATAAGTCTAATTTTATAACAGAGAGATATTTAAGATTTGATTTGAATGATGGAACAACCTTTCCCGAGTGAGTCGTATTGAACCAGCTGCGAGTGCTCTGGGAAAATTGTGTCAAGCTAAATTTGAACAATGATACTTGTGCATCTCAGCCTTCTGGGACACCTCTCAACATCCCATCAACACATTCACACACAGAAAAACAAAAACTGGCAGGATTTGCACAAAGCATGAGGGTGAACAACTCAGATGGTCTCCACTCCCTACTTGACACAAGCTTGACCTGTGTGTGTGTGTGTGTGTGTGTGTGTGTCTAGCCCCTCCTCATTTCAGTCTGTGTCCCTTTTCTGTGCCAACTGCTCGCATCAGGGCTGTCCTCCAGGGCCGGGGTGCATCCTCAGGTCACCTGGTCAATTAAATTCAAATTGAGGATAAATGATCAGCACATTATGTCCAAATAAGTAAGTAAAAGGAATTGACTTTGAAATGGCTCTGGGGAGCCAGAGAATGCAGATCTTCACTAACAAACCCTTAGATGATACCTCAAATCAGGAATTTTGTCACCCCCTTATGAAGGCAGCTACATATTTTATGCATAAAAAAGCATAAAAATACAGTGCAAGACAAAAACAAAACAAATTAAGTAATTGTTTTCTAAATTAAATAACTACTTTTATACCAGTATTGTACTAAAGCATATTGCTATGTTATCTAGAAAAACAATGTACGTTTCTACGTTTTAGCTGTTTTCACAAAACTGAATGCATATTTTCTTTTTATTTATTTCCCTTTTAAAGCAAGTCCTGTCAATAAACAGTAAAAAAAAAAAAAAAAAAACTACAGCAACGAAACATCATCTTAAACATATTTTATTAATGTGTACGTTAACAGCTCTATATATATAATTCGTATTTATTTTTTCTCAAATTTTTTGCGCACCCTCTTGTTTTCTTCCATAAGTCATGTGACCGGATAGATGTGCTATTCTTTTTCTACAGCATCAGACTCATGGCAAAAACGAAACAATTAAACAAAAAAATTAAACAGCCAAACATTTTCCTAATGAGGAACAAAAGCTATATTTGGACCATAATAGAGAATTTTAACTTGGGCCAGGATAACCACCCTGAACACCTAAGCAACTAACATCCTGGCAGTTAACAATACCCTAGAATTGTGTGCGTTTTGCATGGTCTTATTTTCTTTAGAAAAATCTATTCTAAATAAAAAACAATTAAAAAATTTTTTTACCTAATACTTTTCACAAAATATTTATTCATTATTTTGTCTGTATCTTTAAATGTGTGTTCTTGTCTGTGTGTGTTTATGAGAGAGAGAGAGAGAGAGAGAGAGAGAGAGAGAGAGAGAGAGAGAGAGAGAGAGAGAGAGAGAGAGAGAGAGAGAAGGAGAGAGTAAAAGGCATGTAACGGTTTTTGTCCCTGAGGGCCTGATGACACTAAAGAGACACACAGAAGAAAGGAGGAGGGGAAGCCCATCACCCTCTGCTCCATTCTGTTCTTTTACAACTTGACAAAATAGCCTTTTAATTTTGCTGAACGTCTGGGGCGTCTGCGGCTCTGCCTGCATCAATCTCCATCATCAGCAGGCTCCAGGCACTGAGTCCCCAGGGTCCTCTCACTGCCAGAGGACCACTGTCTCACCCCCTCTGGGTACACGGCAAAAGAGAGCCGCCAAGTCTCTCTTCCTATATAGCCAGGAATAGAGTTCACCATCTTTCTATGCTCAAATTCTCCCTATCTTTCTAGAGACTTAAGGTATGTTTACATACCCTAACTAAAGTTTTTCCTTTGTGTTTTTCACGTACAGAGGTCAACATTTTCAAAATGATTTAAATGTCACTTTGTATAATATAAAGACTACACACCTATAGACTGAAGATGTAATATGTATGCGCATGATATGTCACAATTTTCACAAACTTGCGTGTTTGTAGTTCGAAAACGATTACGTCACATGCATGATGTCAAATGCACGGCAAAAGAGAGCCACCAAGTCTCTCTTCCTCTGTACAGCCAGGAAAAGACTTCACCATCTTTCTCGGCTCAAATTCTCCCTCTCTTTCTAGACTTAGGGTACGTTTACATGACAACGATGTACCAAAAACGGATGTTTTTCCTTTGTGTTTTTCAAGGTCAACGTTGTCAAAACTACAGACCTAGACTGAAGATGTAATACATGTGTATGATGTCACAGTTTTGTTGTTTTCGAAAACAATTAAAAATGCTGTATTATGCTGCCAGGCCAGTAGTTGGCGATGCCACTTTGTAAACAAAAACTACGCACCTATAGACTGAAAACGTAATATGCATGTGCATGACAACATCGTTTTCACAAATTCACGTTCTTGTAGTTTACACGGACATGATAACGGTATCATTTAAAAAAAAAAACATTTTCAAATGTTTGCGTTTTCAGGCCCCCAAAACGTAAATGAACAACCAAAACGCATAAAAAGATTTACATTTTTTGTTGAAAACGGGTCGTGTAAACGGCCCCATACGCCACAACAATGTACTAAAGAGCATTTTTTTTTGGTACAGATGACAAAATTGTCAAAATGATCCCTGTTTTTAAAACAATTAAAAACGCTGTACTACGCTGCCAGGCCAGGAGCCGTCTTTGGGAAACAGTCTCGACCAATCGAATCATGAACGCCGAGCCGAGTGCGCTGGATTCCAGACAGTTCAGTGCACTTGGCTCGGCGTTCATGATTCGATTGGTCGAGACTGTTTTCCAAAGACGGCTCCTTCCTCTATTCGCGAAGTGGACTATCTTTATAAAATATCTTCTTATTAAACTGTCTGTACACTTACAACGTTCTCAATGCTTCAGTTTGCAGGGAGGGACCCTCATTATGCTACCGTGTTTGTGTTGGGCTATTTTGAGCCTTGTTAGTGGTACTAACTAGCGATTTTTTTTTCCTCTTCATTACTCTATGCCCAATATACTAGCGTTATAAGCTAAACAGTAAGAGATAAAACTCTTTACATTCGATAATCATGAAAACAAATCTCAGAGAACGGTTGACTATGTACCAATGTGTAATTAGACCAAAGGTTCATTTTGCGCCGGAGTTGTCCTTTAAACGAGGTGGAGTCCCCTCGCCTATACCCCGATCTAGTTCTTCTTCTGGTGCTCCAGAAAAGGGCTACTTTTGCATATAGCCAGGGTAACCGGAGGATTATAGTGAGGGCTTGACATGTTGCAGACATGTTGAGACTCTGTTTGTGGGTGGTTATATTCTCTTATGAGAACATAATCACGTCAGCACGTTGTTTGTCTTGCCTTTTCATTAAGGTTAAGCGATCAGCGTGATGTGTGCCGTCAGCGTGCCTCACCAGTCAGTGTTGAACTGCGTGAGTACACTTAAACGCAGAACAGCGGCACCACTGAAACTTTTTCAGAGGCTCCTGGGGCATATGTCATCTGCAGCCGCGGTAACGCCGATCGGATTGCTTCATATGAGGCCGCTCCAACACTGGCTCCACGATCGAGTCCCGAGATGGGCGTGGCAGAGCGGCTCGTGCCGGGTCCAAGTGTCGCCAAACTCTCAGCTTGTGGTCAGACCCTTCGTTCCTGCGGGCAGGTGTTCCCCTAGAACAAGTGTCCAGGCATTCTGTGGTCACCACGGATGCCTCTGCCACCGGCTGGGGGGGTCACATATAACGGGCATGCAGCTCTTCAGGTCTGTAGACGGGGCCTTAACTGCATTGGCACATCAACTGCCTTGAGTTGTTAGCAGTACATCTTGCACTGGGCCGCTTCAAAATGCCGCTACTAGGCAAGCATGTACTGTGTACACTGTGTACACCGTTGTGTACATCAACTGCTAGGGTGGTCTACGCTCCTGCCGCATGTCACTCGCCCCCCATCTCCTCCTTTGGAGTCAGAAGCATCTGAGGTCGCTTTGTGCCATTTTTATTCCAGGCCTGCTCAACCGTGCAGCCGACGAGCTCTCACAGCAGCAGGTGCTACCGGGAGAATGGCAACTCCATCCCCTTGTGATCCAGCTGACTTTCAGGCGCTTCGGGACCGCACAGGTAGATCTGTTTGCCGCCCCAGACACGTCTCACTGCTAGTTGCTCTATTCCCTGACCGAGGGGACCCTCGGCACATATGTTCTGGCACATAGCTGGCCCCCGGGCCTACAGAAAGTGTACTGTTAAAACGTATGTATTGTTTATTATAATTCACACTGTAACGAGGTATGTAGTTCGGGGAAGAAAGAGATGGGAACCGGCGAACATTTAACAACTTTTAATAAAATAATTAAACAAAAGTATCTGCCAGCAGCCCCTCAGAAACAAAACATCAACTAAAATCAGGCCTGTTCCTCTCTCTATCTTCACTGTCGTCGCTCCTCCTTTTATGCTTCCGTTCCTCCCTGAGAGATGCGAGACCGGTGCGTCTCAGAGGTGTCGCTCATTATCACTCACGCCACCGGTCTCGCGCCGTTCTCTCACGTCCCTCGGCCTCGTCCTGCTCGCCACACACACAAAATGTTTTATTTTCATTTATCTGGTATACTAGTTTTCCCCCTTTAATTGCTGTGATGTCATCATGAACCTACACAATTTCCTGTTTTGTCTCCTCCTCTTCCTCTTGGCATTGTTAATGCGCTGAAGAGGTGAGTTATTTTTGGCTCCTGTTAATCTCAATTAATCTTTATTTTAATTGTTGCTTTTATATCTATATCTTCATTGCAATTTATGTGTATTGTGTTCTTTTACTTACCTGTGTGGTTATTTTTGTCATTTTACTCTATTTAAGCTAGATATTTTTTACTTTGGCTTATAAATGTGGAGATGAAAGCACATGTTGATTAAATATACATCACATTTTTTATGGAGCAATATAAGGGCGATTTACTCAGAGAATGCTCTTGTTTGTTTTGTATATCAGGTATGTCTCTGTAACTCTTCCTCTTGGCATTGTTAATGCGCTGAAGAGAGCAATATAAGGGCGATTTTGTTTTGAATATCAGTAAATACAGTGAAACTGCTGCCTGTTGTCCTGTGTCTGTCTCCACGATGCTTCACAACGCAGACAAGTGTTCTTATAACTGGTGTCGCGAGCCACCGTTTACACAAGTTCAGGGAGGACGAGGAGCAGGTCTTGTTAGTTGCGCCGTATTGGCCCAAACAGACCTGATTCCCGGAACTGGTGCTCTTCGCGACAGCCCCTCCCTGGCCCATTCCTCTGAAGAGGACCTGCTCTCTCAGAGATGGGGCACCCTATGGCACCCGTGTCCAGACCTCTGGAAATTACATATCTGGTTCCTGGATGGGACTCTAGGTGACCTACCCCAAGCGGTAGTTGACACAACCACTTCCGCTAGAGCCCCCTCTACGAGGCGCCTCTATAAATGGAACCTGTTGGTTGATTGGTGTTCTTGTCACGAGGAGAACCTCCGATCTTGCTCGATCAGAGCCGTGCTTTCCTTCCTGCAAGATGGGTTGGAGCGAAGGCTGTCTCCCTCCACCCTTAAAGTGTATGTTGCTGCTATCGCCGCACATCACGATGCAGTTGAAGGTAAGTCGCTGGGAGAGCACGACCTGATTGTCAGGTTCCTGAGGGGGGCTAGGAGACTGAATCCTCCTCGCCTGCTCTCTATACCCTCTTGGGATTTGTCTCTGGTCCTTTCGGCTCTTCAGAGACCACCCTTTGAGCCTTTGCAGTCAGCGGAGTTAAAAATTCTGTCCTGTAAAACAGTACTCCTGGTTGCATTGGCCTCCATCAAGAGGGTAGGGGACCTGCATGCATTTTCGGTCGACGAATCGTGCCTAGAACGTGTGCTTTTCTGCTCCAGTCGAGTTCCCCACCAGGCGAACCCTGTAGAGTTCCTCCGCACTCCTTTGGCAGTCAGAAGTTGCGCAGTGTCCGGCACCAGGTCTAGTGCTTGTATGCTTGTGTAACTTGTGCTAGACTGGGTTCCATATGTGGTGATCCCTGCGGTAATCCCATGCATATTCTTCCACGACCAGCTCCCTGCTGTGAGCCCGTGTCTTTCCCTTGGCAGAGCCCGCTCTGCCGTCACTGTCCGGTGTAGTCTCCCCCTTCTCAGACTGGAGCCACCCCAGTGACATTCCATACTATGTTGCACTGCCCCTACCGGCCAGTACATATGTGTATTCTCCACCGCCCTTCGGGCAGAATGTGGCTCTGCAGCGTCCCTCTCCCCTAGAGAGTTATCCAAGAGTTCCACTGTGTGGGTTATAATGGAACAGCAGTTCGAACTCCCTCTACGCAGGCCTTCCGCCCCAGGCAGTTGGGGGTCTGAGAGTCTTGTGTAGGGCGCTGCATGTGGCAGCAACCGTGGCGTTTTCCATGGGATCCCAATTATGTCGTCACATTGACGTTACGTCGAACGTGAGTGACTGAAAGGGAACATCTCTAATATAGCACTCGTTCCCTGAAGGAGGAAATGGGAGATGTAACGTCCCGTCGCCACGCTTGCTGACCATCGCTGTACGACCGAACACGTTACGGCTCGTCAGTGTAAAACAATATGCGATGCAACTGCTGCTCGTTATATGCTCGCGCTGCAAGCAGAGCAGCTGATGCAGTTATCGCATGTGTAACTGGGCTTTTGTCCCCTCTGCGTTGTGTTATGGTTCAATAAAGCTCGTACTCCAAGAAATCTTCTCTCATCAGTTTATTCATTGAGAAAACATCGTGAACAGAGTGAGTTGATGTATAATTCAGCATACGACACTCCTCATGCTGGCACACTGGCCTTTCACACTTGAACTGATAGTTGCGACATATAGGTTGAACAAATTAAAACAATATAAACCACGGTTCAAATGAATGCATTCTCACAAAATCAAAACATACAGTAGCATGTACCTGAGAAAACATTGTGAACAGAGTTGCAGAGTTGATGTATAGTTCAGCATACGACACTCCTCGTGCTGGCGCTATAATAAAACACAAATTTTCACACTCTTCACCAATATAAAACGCTTTTCCTGGTTTCGAATATATATACTGTTGCTCATGATATATCACACATTTCACGGACAGATAGTTACAGACAGAATTACAGAGCTCTCAATCACACGACTTACCACTGGCCTTACACACTTGAACTGATAGTTGCGACATAGGGCGCACAGCACCGAGAACTAGCCAGCCAATAGGAATCCGTTAGCCCTTATTCTATCCAATCATCTTTCAGTGTGATTATTTAACAGATCATTATTAGCAAGTGGAGACACACACACTTTATATATAACTCTGTTACACATGCCAATGTGCATTGGCTCGTTTGAATACTTTCAAAGTAGATCTCTCAAGGCGATCTCAATTACGTTGTCACGTCGACATTACGTCTCCCATTCCCTCCTTCAGGGAACGAGGGTTACATTAGTAACCGAGACGTTTTCATGCCCTTCAAGTTTCAAGTTGGCCCAGGTGGTCATGTTTACTTTCAGGCTCATATATTTGTGTTGATGCTTTCAGACTTCTGGCATGATTGAATATCTTTTAACTCACAGGCAATGTCACTGGTATGGGCTAGCCTGATGCAGAGACATCATTGAGTGAGCCAAATCCATGATATCAATTGGCAGATTGAATGAGAGACAGTCAATAGGGATTAGAGGGAAGTCTCTCCCTATTTTGTTGCGTTCATACCTTTGCATCTAGCATGTCAACACAGGTAAGCGAAGCAGAACAGGTGTGAAGAGTCTGTGGACAGAGCACACAGTCTATCAGCCTCATTCACACAGAAAAATAGGTTTGATAAACTCTCCAACCAGCCATCTGTCAGCAGTGGCATTCTGTAGCTTTATCATGCATTTGAAATATATGCTTAAAGACATTTTGTAGAATTAAGGTTTAGGTTAAGCAGTCTTAATCTAAATATATGGTATCTCAGCTCAATAAACTGTGTTTTATTGTTTAAAACAGGGATGTTATTGTTAATTAGAACTAAAATTAAAACCGTAAAAAAGCCTTACTTGAAAATATTCAGCTAGTTTGACAAAGCAACATTTTACACTTTCATTTGATTTCATTTAAAGTTCTAAAATAACTAAATAAACTAAAACTGATAAACTAATAAAAGTGACAAAAACTCACAACAAAGTTACTAAAACTAAAATTAAAGTGAAAAGACGAAAATATAAAAATACAAAAAATTCAAACCATTGACAGAAACTATAAAATATCAGAGATACTAAAATAACTGGTTTGTGGTGTTTGCTAATAAATCTGCAAATATCATTAGTACATACAGTATCTGGAAATTCATTGTAATTCTTGTTTGTTTGCAATAAATTACAAAAGACCATTTTATATGATTATAGTCTAGGGCATTGTTAGGCAAGTTGGGAATGTTTTTTTGTAAAAATACACTTTTAGAAAGCAAATTAAGTTTATTCTTCCCCAAGAATATCTAATTCCTGACGTATAAACTAAGGTCAATTAACCCAATTTCATGAAAAAAAAACGTTGTTTTACTTAAATTGAAAATTTTATAAAATTTCTATACATTTGTGTGAAAACTGTGACTTTTAGAAAAAAGTAAGCATGAATGTCCGCCCTCAGTGGGGCGTGAGCAGATTGTATAAAAACTTACGAATGACATTCAATTCAGAAAAACATAAAAAGTAACTAATTTCCATGAGAGTGTGCTGGGTTAACAGTTGTCTTAGTGGATTTTCTAGTGATACAACTGGTGACAAAACTGGAGATGCAGTATGTATGAAAGGCCTCCAATTCAACCTCACTTCTATGGCATCCTCACTGGGGGCAATCTACATAAAAACCACAAGATAAACCTGCTCTCCACTACACCCAAACCGGCCTGACCTCAAGCTCCCCTTTGACAAATGGTTGTCATGGCGATCTCTCTCCATTCACTGAGCAAAGCCCTTTACCCTGCATTAAGAACTACAGTCTCACTGATATAACTTTACTTCACTACATGACCAAGTATGCAGAGATTCCTTTCTAATGTCAGATGCACGTTGTTTGCTGCTACGACCTACATCTGCTGACTAGCCAATACAATGCAACATGAAACGGCGTTGTCACAGTTATCTGGACATATTAATCTTCAGTTTCACTTTCATGGACTATCAGTTTATTTTCATTATTTTACTTTCCTTTGTTTGATTTTCCCGCCCCTCATCAGTTGTCATGTACACTCATCAGATCATCACACCTGTTCATCATCTCCTCATTATCACTGTGTATTTAAGTTCCTCACCTTCACTCTGTGTTTGTCTGTTGTTGTTTGTGTGCGCATGTTACACACGCTGTTACTTTCGCTTCGTCATTGTGGATTACCTGAGTTTGGTTTTCATTAAAGAACCATTTTGTTTATAGAAACCTTTTTGAACTCTCCTTCGTCTTCATCCTAGTGACAGGCGTATTGATCAATGTGACAATGCTTGCCTCTATTTGGCCTAGTATTTTCCCTGGCAATGATTGCATCCATATTCTCCTCTTTTGCTTACTCCTTTTTTTTCAGTGAACATAACCACAATTGCCACACTGATTCTTGTTCTATTTGTTTACCACTAGCACATGCTGATGACGTTTTATTCTTCCATAATAACTTGTCGTAGCCTACAATTCAATGTCATCATCGTACAGTCTACACTACATACATGTACCCAAGTTGATTAGAACCATGTCGTACAGTATGATTTGTAATGATCTTTGCCGAAATCACACAGTCTAGCAGGCATAACAGGTTTGGCTATTTCAGTAATATGTGCATAAAATCAAGTATATTTCTTAGACAAATATGTAGGCAATAAAGAGCCCATAAATTTGATCATAAATACTGTACTTGGTTGTGAAATGAGCAATGGAATAAATGAATAATTTTTTTCAGCGAGGTATTTACAATAACCCCTCACCAGAACAACAAACAACAAAACACATTCACTCAACCACCTGTGTGTGGCTACAACTGTGCTAAGTGGTTTCATTTGGCAAATCATAATCAATTATGTTTTCAGCAAATTATGTGAATGAGCAGTCCCTCTGGGTTGCCATCTCATCTTGTTGAACTCAATTAGCAGTAATTAACACGTGCTAATGAGATGAAGTGGAATCCAAAACAAACAGTGGGAGCTCAGCCTCATATCTAACAGCAACAGAGGCTGAGCGCAGAAGGTCAGGTTCACCGCAACAGTCCTTGCTGGAGGATTCAAACAATACTTTACGCAATCTTACTCGTGCAAATCCTTCAAACCAAGCTGAAGCAATGGCAAAGTAATAAACAAGATGGTTTATGATGTTTAAGCACTCGTGGCTTTTGATTTATTTGGTGGTTTTGGCTTTGTAGTTCACCATGTCTTTACACCCATTCAAGCACAAAAGACATTAAGTTTTACAATCAGTTGTATTTTCTCTCTCAAGTTGACTGCACAAGCTGACCACAAACCTTTCTTTTGTATTGGCTATATTTTTCATCTGCTTGACAAATATTCCAGGCATAAAAGTGCAAGTCGGACACCGCTGAGATATCACTTTCCCTGCGAGAATAAAGCTGTGTCCTCTTTCACATTTAAAGGCTAATGCATCTTTCTTCACAAAGATGCACAGCACATTGATCTTCTGCAGAACACCTAAAACATTTTAATGAATAATACTCATAAAAATAAACATGTGTAATGGTTCATCAAAGAATGCATTTATTTTCAAGAACAATTTTTCCATAGAGTTCTTGATGTTATAGCCTATTTTTGGTATAAAAAAAAAGAGGGATCAAGGTGCTTCTATGATATTCATAATTAAATTTACAACCATATTTAACCCTATAAATCTTCTTTTTTAAAATATAATTCTTATTGTCGTGCACTATAAGCACTGCTGTTTATGGAACATGTAAAAAAGAGACTTTTTAGCACCATCTATTTACAGTTTAAGTCAGAGATTAAGTTATAACCCCCCCCCCCCCCCCCCCCCCCCCCCCCCCCCCCAATTGGACCCTTTATTTTTATGACATAGTGGTTTGACAGTTCCGAGGTTTTTTACTTATAGGCCTATTGCATGTTTAATTTTCTAAGTTCTGCTGTAAGATTAGATATCGCGTAAAGCACGCACGCATGACTTGTCTTGATAAAACAATAAAGTCGTAAGAACACGTTCTCTCATTGCATTGATGATCAAATCCCACGGCTAATGATATCTATAGCATCCAGGCATGAGGCTTGTTCGCTGTCTGTTGTGGCCATATCTCTCTGTGCAGCTCCTCCAGTGGTTCCCAGCGCGCTGATAATATCTCCAGAAGCCGGAGACTTTATATTATAATCATTAGTGATCCTTGCCCTCTCACCCGTACTGAAGAACAATCGCAGAGGAACATTAATCTGAGCTGGAAACTGCCGTGTCCTTCTTTTCCCACATGGCTGTCGATGTCGTGTTTTTTCTAATTGTCCATAATTTATTAATCACTATGAATTCACATATAGGCCACACTAAAATTCAAATAGGCCTACATTTCGTTACTGACAAACGTTAGCTGGCAAAACGAAATTAAGTGTAGTAGGCTAGGCTATATACAAATATTTAATAGACCTATTAGCCTATATAAATTATATTTTATTAATATAATAATTTGGCCTAACAATATCGCATGCAGTCTATTTATTTATTTATTTTTAATCTCATTTTAATGTTATTTTAATGTTTCTTATTCTTATTCATCATTATTTTATGTCTTATTCAAACTGCCTCCGGTAAGGATTGCTTAGTTGATAACAAGCTTCCATATTCTGCAGATCCTTCTATGCTGAGATTTAAATGGTCACGAAACGCCATAAATCCAATCTGTCGTTCTTTACAAAAAAACGTCAGTAGCCTTCAATTGAAAGTGAAGGTGCTTGACTTAAATCCATGTCTTGGATTTCGTGGGAATTATTCATTTCTACCAACAATTAATTTATTTAGCTATTATCAATTAAGAAAAATAGACAATATCATTGCATAATTTTTTTGTTTGTTTATACACAATAGCCTACTTCCACTATTTTTTTTTAAAATGTAATCAGTCGACATGCAAGTTTGTTTGCTAATACTCACTCTGTTGTTTCCAGATGGACTGTATAGGCAGCAGAAATTGCAGGGGAAAGTGTTTTCCACCTAAATTACTCTAATCTGATTGGTTCTGTTCCCGCGTGACGTCACATCACAGGGAATAAGGTCTCTCGGCAGCATCCAAACGCATGCCAGCGACCGAAGCAGAGCGAGATGCAAGTGGAAATCAAACAAAACGACCAGGAATATATGTGATATACTTTGAAATTAAAATACCTTTAAAAAAAAAAAACGAATTAAACATCTTTACGCGTTTATTGTTCCTGTTCGGGCACTGGGAACATTGGAGATTCCGCGCGCTCTATTGATTTAAATGTAGAATAAGTATCCATTCCACGTTAGATTGAACTAACACTTCAACTAAAGTTTGTTTTTATTCATCTTAATGCTAAACCATCAACGTATCGTTTAAAGAGGAGCTGACACTTGTCCGTTTCTGTGCTGTCATTTTCATGCAACATTTTGGGATGCCATACATTCAATGCCTGCCTTTTTGATGACTTTGTGTTTACTTGGATCAAGGACCACGTAGTGTTCTCTAACTTTTGGCAACAGATTTTTACCCTCTCACCAAGGATAGCAACGTAGTGACTGGAGTCACAAAATATGGTCCACTGTGCTGGATGCGAGAGGCCTATTCTGGACAGGTTTCTTCTCAACGTCTTGGATAGAGCCTGGCATGCGAAATGCGTGCAATGTTGTGACTGTAAATGCAATTTAACTGATAAATGCTTTTCAAGAGAAGGACGACTCTACTGCAAAAACGACTTTTTCAGGTGAGCATTTGAATCGAAGGAAGCATCAGTGGACATTTAAGCTCCTTCATGACCTTTCTTATTAAAACAGTCTTAAACTAGATTTTTCCCCCCAAGCAAAACATTGTATACAGGGCTATATATATATATATATATATATATATAGCCTATATATATATATATATATATATATATATATATATATATATATTTATATATATATATATATATATATATATATATATATATATATATATATTTATATATATATATATATTTTTATAATCAATACACACCAGCCTATAAAATTCAGCATGGCAAAATAATAAATGCTCAGTGAAATAATAAAAAGAGAAATTTCGATACGACTGGTGCACTTCACATTTGAAACCCCTGAATAGACAACTTGTTACGTGACAGACTAAAACAGTTCTCTTTGTTTACATGGTATGAGTGTCAGGCAAGAGGGTGAGATTTCCTCCAGCACCCTGACGGATGCGTTCCCTGCCTCGCCTCAATCGTTCGCAGCGCACGCGTTTGTTTGCAAAAGCTCTAGCAAAGATGCGATAAGTGGATTTGAATAATGAATGAGCTCGAGAGGAAAGCCACAGAAATCCAGACAGAACGCATTTGATAACCATTTCAGCGAACTGCATTTACATGCAAGCGGAGAGACAAAAGAATGTATATTGTGGCTTGTGGAGTTTATTCTGTTAATACATTCTGTCAAATCAAGGCTGAACATATGAGCAACTCTGTCCTGAAGATTTAAATTGACTAATTCTGCTTACACTTTAGTTCATGCATCTTTGTGGGTGGAACATGTATTTAGCCTATTGATCACTATAAAATGTAATTTAAGAGAACAAGAATATAAAACACAACACTAAAAACAAGTTAATTGGTAAACCTACCTTTCCATATAGTGTAAATAATTATTAAAAAGATCATTGCGTAATAAAATATTGTAAAAATCGGATGTAAAAAATTATGTTAAAAAAATCGCAAGATTTCATGTTACATTTAACATTTTACAATTGTTAAAATTATGTTTTATAAATAAAGTGTCGCCTTATAATTTGGTTAAAAGGTAATTCCCAAAAATACAATGCAGAAACCATCTTTTTTTTTTTAAATCAGCTTTATGCATTCAAAAAATGCATGTATTTTTTCGCTTTTCTCTTGTGTTATTTTGTCTTTATTGTTTACCATAATTGCTGGATAGGCCAATTTTGACATGTATAGCCATCATAAGGATTTTGGTTGTAGCCAATACCCCCTCTGTTATTATCAGTAGGCTACATTTTATTGTAACATAATTGTGATAGCTCAAATATGTTGGCAGCCTAGCCTACATTAATATTGACATCCGCAAGCATAGACACCAACATTCCTGTAATGCTAACCTTTTATGGTGGTTCTGGCAAACAGCTGTAAATTAAAGTGTAGACATGTCATGGGAATAAGCTTACTATGGAATCAGGAATTAAATTAGAATTTTTGACTAAAAAAAAAAATCAGTATGGGTGAACCTGTTTTCATGAAACAGTTGCAGTGACAACAATCTTTCTCACAGTGTCTGTTTTATTCGTTTGTTTTTGTGATGTTTGACCACTGGTTTTTAACTGGCTTTTTTTGACTTCCATGACTTTATTATATCTTAATGCCTGTGCTCTTCTCGCAGACGTTACGGCACTAAATGTGGAGGCTGCGCGCAAGGAATCTCGCCCAGTGATCTAGTTCGGAAAGCGCGAAGCAAAGTCTTCCACCTAAACTGTTTCACCTGCATCATGTGCAATAAACAGCTTTCCACTGGCGAAGAACTTTACATCCTAGATGAATATAAATTTGTCTGCAAGGAGGATTACGTGAATAACAGCGTTGGAAAAGACGCAACCCTTCTGTCAGGTGAGTAATTTTGGAGATTAATATAAATTTGTTAGCACGATGATGAGATACACGAAGCGCTCTCTCTCTCTCTCTCTCTCTCTCTCTCTCTCTCTGTCTGCTGATTATATGGACTATGTAATTTTGTGTTGTCTTCGAATTTGTGGCACATTTTGAAAGAAAATATAAATTGCGCATTATATGTTTATTTAGAACTTTATCATATGACAGAGACATGACTACATGTTTTCTGTGCTCCTTACAGTTACTACGTGCAGTGACCCGAGCTTATCTCCAGAATCTCAAGACCCACAGGATGATAAAGACTCTGAGACTGGACACATGTCAGACAAGGAGACCTGCAACAATGAAAACGACGAGCAGAATTTGGGTGGCAAACGTCGCGGGCCTCGAACTACTATCAAAGCCAAGCAGCTGGAGACACTGAAAGCTGCCTTCGCCGCAACCCCCAAACCGACCAGACACATACGAGAGCAGCTGGCGCAGGAAACAGGCCTCAATATGCGAGTCATTCAGGCAAGTATGCCTAAAACTCGAATACAAAAGTCACTTGGCGGCGAGAGTTTATCTGATGAATGCGCACAGGCGTGCGTTGGCTATTTTACGCATAGACCGCGGCTCATAGGGGAACTGTTCGTTTAATATGTCAGTATTTACTGGTGGCGTATGAACAACTTGGTTAAAACAAGTAGGCCTACCAACTATAAAGGTATCTTTATAAAAAAAAAAAATAGCCTAATATAGGCCTGATGTCTGAAAGTGGGAGAAAATTTCCGTGTAGTTAAAATAACTGCAGTGGCAGCTTTGTATTTAATTTGGCCCACTCCAGATTGGATAATAGACGTGATGGTATGCAAATATGTCACCTGCAATTGTCTGACGTGATGTCTAAATGACAAAAAAGTCAATGACATTCAGTAGATAATAGTGCTGAATTGTCTTGTCTGCAGTAACGACCCGTCGTGACGAATAGGGTTGGAATATTAAACGTGGAGAGCGTGTCATTATTTCTGCCTCTCATTTTTTGTGTGTGTGTGATTTTGGTATAAAATCAAATTCTCCAAATTTACCCAAATTCTCTCTCTCTCTCTTTTTTTTTTTTATATGATTTCATGGAGCGATATTGACGTGCTTCATCTAAATAGGCTATTGCAGTTAAATGTTTTTTTTTTTTTCTTAGTCGTTTGGTTTTCCACGTGCTGTCAAACAACAACGTTACTCTCAATAATGTTTCTGGGGTTTATTAATAGGAAAACTAATGTGTGTGTTTTCTGTCGCGCAGGTGTGGTTTCAGAATCGGCGCTCTAAAGAGAGGCGCATGAAGCAGCTGAGCGCGCTGGGCGGCAGAAGACACTTGTTCTTCCGCAGTCCGAGGAGAATGAGGGCGCTGGGCGATCGGATGGAACCAGGAGAGCTCATGGCCAACGGACCTTTCTCTTTTTATGGCGGTTAGTTAGTATTCATGAATATTAACTAGAAAAAAATGCATCTGTAGCCTATTAGGCTACTAAGATATTTTTCGGAACGCAGCAAATATTTTTTTATATATAAAAATAATAATGAATTGTTAAAAATTTATTACACAAGCAATTAATAGTGATAAAAACAAACATGCAAAACAAATTGCCTAGACTTACATTTCACACAAATAACATTTACACATTTAGCTAAAACTTAAAACAACTTATTACACAATCATTAACGTTTCCATGCTTACAGAAATAAAAACAAACATGCAAAAAACATTATTACATATTATTTTAATAAAATAATATAAATATTATATAAATGTGTGTGAACAATTAATTGCATTTCATTTAAAGCATTTATTTTACAATAGGCTAATATATATGTAGGCCTATGTAAAACTTAAAATGATTTATTACACAATCATTAATACTAAAACTAAATTCCATGCTTATAAAAATGAAAACAAACAAAAATAGTTTACATGTGTTGTAGCTATATATATATATATATATATATATATATATATATATATATATCTTTTTTTTTTTTTTGTTCAAATATAAGGCTGATATTTTTTTTTATGATAGACATCATTTCCGCGGGGACTGCGGATGAAAATTAGCTTCGGCTAGCTCCGGCACAAAACATCTTTTCGCAAGATTAATGTACTTTGTGCATTGTCCCTGATAAATAAAATAAATTAAAAATAAATTAAAAAAACATAGACAATATGAGAATACACAAAAATACTGAGCAGTCATAATGTATTGATATACAGTATTCAGTTTTCACCAATACTGCCCCACAAAGTAATTACATCAATATTATATCAGTTTGACCTGATTTCGGTCGACAAATGTGCAGTAACTGCTTTTCGCCTTTGTGAGGAAGTTAAATGAGAAGGCTTTGAATTATCGCACGTAATGAGCATTTGATGATCTCCTCTTTCTTACAGACTATCAAGGCGAGTACTATGGCCCGGGCTCAAACTACGACTACTTCCCTCAGGGTCCACCGTCCTCCCAAGCCCAGACCCCTGGTGATCTAGGATTCATGACCTCCTCTGGCCCAGCTGGAACTCCTCTCGGGAGCATGGACCATCATCACGGGGCACACCACCCCTCCAACGAGACACAATGCTTCAGTGAGATGATATCGCATCACCCAGGGGACTCCCCCAGCCCCGAGCCCAGCGCACCCACCTCCATCCACAGCATCTCTGACATGTGTGACTCCACTCCACCCTTCACATCCCTGAACTCTCTCAGTGCCAATGGATACAGCAATCTGTCCTCAGAGATGAACGAGGGAACGGTGTGGTAGCAAACAACAGACTAATTCAGGACACAAACATGCGGAAACGTCTGTTCGTGTGTGATTTTAGCAACAAAATTTCTATTTAGTTATTTATTGACATTATCTATTTATTTGTTAATTCGTTTACTTATTTAATGTATTTATCTATTTAAGCAGCATTTGTGTATTTTGAAAGTGGAATGTCAAATATGGGTCTGCAGACCTTATAGCTGTGCTATAGACAACGACAGTTTAAGAAAAGCTGAAACAGAATGTTTATATTTACAACACCTGGTGTGTCTGTTCACATGTGTGTATCATAACCTGACGACTCAGACCTCTTTGCCTTTTGAGGCTTTGCCATAATGACACTTGAAATCATCTCACACCAAAATCTTTCTCTGCTCTTCATGCGGTGGAGTTATGAGGTCCACCAAGTCAGAGCGTTTTGCCTTTAAAAGGGAAACTTAAAATTGTTGGGACAAACCCTTTATTTGAAATGAAATATGACTTGAATTATAAGACAAAGTCTACCTTCTAAAAATCATTTCATATATGGTCAGTGGACAGAGAGGAGTCAATTGTTTACGTATATTTTCTTCAGGGGTTTAAATATCAACCCTCTTGATACTGACATGAACTTTTTCTTCAAGCAAGGAACCAAACTTTTGTATTGATTCAATTTCTATCTGACTTGTGATTCACTGTATTAGTTTGTATTATATTGTGTTTGCACACAGAATACACTAAACAAAACCATAAATACATGTTGAAGCGCAAATACATGTAAATGGGATTTTTTTTTAAAAACAACAACTATTATAGCACTGAGATCGACTCAAATGCATAGGATTATTTGATAATCTGTCATTTTAAAACTGTTAAAACAAACAGAGCTATAAACAGCGAGTCTGGAGAACAAAGGAACTGGGAGGATACAGAGGCATTCATAGTGGGACAAATGGCGAAATTATTGGTTTTTATGGATTTTATCTGAGGATTTGATAATGTCAGTGTTAGGAGGTCATCCTTGCTGCTAAATGTAATAAATGTAAAATATATGAAAATGTTTATCAAATCTAAACTTTTCAATATATTTTTGACCATGTCATAATATTTCTGTATTATGACATTCAGAAATATATGACTTGCAAAATTTAGATTTTATTAACTTTCACTGACAGTGGCCTATTCAAGAATAACAGAATCACATCTATAGGCTGCATTATTTCTCATGAGCATGAATTGCATTATTTATCTAATCTAATGACGTTTTAGACGTGGAAATTTGGCAGTAAAATCAAATGAAATAAGCGTTGCCTGTGAGTACAGACAGACAATAGCCTACATATTTTTTTTTCCATTTTCTTTACTTATTTCGAATATACTAGCATGCAGCTATTGATTCGATATTATGTCAAATGCTTAATATTATCGCGCTGAATGCAAAATAGCCTATATTTATCTCACTTTTTTGTATAGACCTACAGCTCAATTTGTTTGCCTTAACATGCATGTTTTTAGCTATATTAAAAACATTATACTCCCCAAATCAGATAAACATTATAGGCAAATGTATGAATTTCTTTCAAACACAAAATAATCTATTTTGAAGAATGTTGGTAACCAAACAGTTGATGGGCCCAACTGACTTTCATAGTATTTTTTTTCTCCATACTATGGCCCATCTGTCTGGTTACAGACATTCTTCAAAATATATTTTGTGTTCAACAGGAGAAAGAAATGCATACAGGTTTGGAACAACTTCAGGGTGAGTAATGAAATCATTTTAAAAATTATATCCTCGATCTGTCGGGTAAAATATTTCTCTTCTCCACACACCCACATATTTGATTATGGCAGGTTTACCTAGAACATAACAATGTGCAGTATTAATGATTTAAATACTCTGTTAAACTCACTCTGTCTGAGAAAAGACAATCGACTGTGTACTTAGCGTATCAAACAAACACCAACCTATTTTGTGTGCACGTCACGAGACGACGACTCGGGCGCGCTCCGATGATGTCATTAGAGGTGCAGCGTGGGACAGACATGGCAGCTTCCATATCACAGCAGCTCGAGGATTTGTTAAATCCTTTACCAAAGTTCGTGGATCCCGAGGACGACCAAGATGAAGGTATTATACATAAATATCATAACCGGTAATTTAACGTGTTGTAAGGCATTTTAGTGCAATTTATTATAATGGCCAATCTGTCTCCTCCATTGCAAGCACGATGTGTCTGCATGCCTCAGTCAGTGTAACGTTACTAAGAACTGACTTTACTTCACACTTATTAAGATCAACGACTAATAACATGTGATGTAAGTTAGTGATAAATACGATATTCGTAATAACTACTATAAGCACACATTAAATATTACTAAATAACTGCCAGTTTTGTTAAAATTTAACTTATTTTAAGTTTCCCACTAACACAATGTACTATGGTGTGTTTTGTTTGCCGTGGTAGTACCGTGTTATTCTTTTACAAGTATTCTTTTACAAGTATCTTGTAAATTCTATAGTATTTTTGGAAATATGGTAACCATTCATTATGGTATTACTATCTGATACCATCATGCAACACGATACTACCACATTAGTTATAAGAACACATATTAAGAAGAAACTTATTACAGCAGGACCTATTGATAATACACTACAACAAATGTGTTGGTAAAAGGTATTGTTTTTATGCTATAGACATAGTAAGTCATTATTATGGTTTAGTGATATATATAGTCAATATCTTTACCTTATATGCAGGTTTTATTTATAACAAATGTATCACTGACTGTTAATATGATTAACTGTAAACTCCCATGAGTACTTGGCTAAAATAAGTAATAATATTTCATTTATTTGAACTGCAGAGACGAAAGCCAAAGTCATAGAGAAGTTTGATGAAGGTGGGGATGAAGATGATGATGGCGAACTTTTATCTGGCAATCTGCGGAGTCGCTCCGTTGCCATTCTGGCTGACGGTGATCGTCGATATTGTGGAAAGGCAACATCCAGAAAAGATCTACAGAAAGAGTTGGATGGATCAGGTGAAAATGTTTAACAAAAATAGAGAGATTTTTTTTATAACCCTAAAGTTTTTACACTTTTTGGTTATATCAACTAATGAATAACTTGCATATAGCTATCTGTGCATAATAAGCTGGGATTGAGGAACTAACTTGTATGCACATTTTTAGCTGATGATGATGAAGAAGATGATGATGATGAAGAAAATGGAATGCTGGACAAGTACATGGAGTGCATCAAAGATGATGATGAGGAGGAGGATGAAGATGATGAAGAAGATCACGCCGATGTCGAGGAGGATCTCAATGGAGACGATAGTTCACAGATGTCCAGCTTGGTTTCTAAAATGAAGGGCACAGACTTTATGAAACTCACAGAGGGAATGGATGATCTGGGAGACAGTGAGGAAGAAGAGGACTCAACAGCCAGTGAAGGAGAGAGTGAGGTAGGCTCTGAGGAAGGGGAAGAAGAGGAATCAGCCTTGAGGACCTTCTCTAAAGAGAAAGTTGATGAAGAGGTCGAGAAAGGGAAATCAGTGAAAAATCAACTTGGTATGGATACTTAAGCACATTCACAATGTGCTCTAAAAATAAATGAATAACAACATTACATTTATAATATATATATTATAAGAAAAATAGAAAATACCAGAAAAATACTACTCGACTTTATCCTGTTTTCAAATCTCTCCAGCTCTTTGGGACCTGATGCTTGAAAGGCGAATCAAAATGCAGAAGGCTCTTGTGACAGCCAATCAGCTTCCACAGCCACAGACATTCCCAGAGTTCAAGAGCAGAGGAGGGGCTGAATATGCTGAAGCTTTAAAAAATAGTAAGTGAATTGGCTCTATTTTACCCATTTAACATTGATATGAAAATAATTGTTTTTCTAATCATTCCTTAATCCTAACTCAACTTTGGTAGTTGCAAATGTGCACATGCCTGAAATTTCACAGGACATGGGTCAACTTCTAGCCACATTTTTTTCTTTCTTATTTTGACGCATTACCTATAGAAATGTTGTTTTAAATTCGGATGTCAGATATTAATACTTCACTTAAAGTTGGAATGAAGTGGAAGTCTTTTCTTCCCTTTTGTGTCGAGAGAAACGGCTTCTCGAAGAAGAAAATCTGTTGGAGTTTTTCCATCGGGAATTGTTTGGACCGTTGTCATTTGGTATTGCTGCAATCTTATGTGAGTGACAGGTTACTGAATGGGAGTGGTTAAAGTCCCAACCTCAGCCAGGAAATGTCATCAGAGAAGAGATCATCATTGCAAGAGGGAGGGGAAGTTATTTTGATTAAAGTATGCACATGAATTAAAAAAGAGAATTTTTTTTTTTTGTTGTAAATTTGGATTTTAATGTAACTTTAATGCTATAAAGGTGTTCCTTTCCATTGTTCTTAAAGTACATTTTAAATGTAATGTTTAATTTATAGTTTGAAGTGAGTAAGATTTAAAAAAAAAAAAAGGGAATTAATACTTTTACTCTGCAAGGTCGGATTAAATTGATAAAAAGTGGGCGTAAAGACATTTATGTTGTTACAAAAAAAAAAATTTCAAATGAATGTTCTTTCAAACTTTCTATTCATCGTAGAATCTTGAAAAATTGTTTCATTGTATCATGGTTTCCACAAGCATTAAGCATCAACGCCTGTTTTCAAAATTGCTAATAAGAAATGTTTCTTGAGCATCAAATCATATTAGATTGATTTCTGTAGGATTCATGTGACACTGAAGACTGCAGTAATGATGCTGAAAATTCAACTTTGCCATCACAGAAACGGATAAAACATATATTTAATAAAATGTATTAAAGTAGAAAATTATTTTAAGTTGTAATAATATTTCACACACATTTCAAATGTCAAATAAAAACAGCCTTGGTGAGCATAAGAGGCTACTTAAAAAAAAAAAAAAAAAACCTTACTGACCCTAGATCTTTAAAAGGTAGTTTATATGCTTGTATTCTCTTAAATGATGGTTAACCCACATGACCAAAAGGCATGAAACTTGTTGTAATTCTCCCATCCTGTGTCTATTTCCGAGTCCACAGTCAAGAGGAATTATATGATCAGGCAGTTAAATTTCTGCCTTTATCTTAGTTTAAACCTGACAACTTCTGTGCATTTAACCAATATCCCCCAAGGAAGCACAGCCCCAATATCACTTTTGGTTTTAATATCAGGATTCTTCTAGCTCTGAGCAATTAATACATTTGTGCACCTTTTTCTCAGGCAGATCTGGGTGCTTAGAGAGACTACCTGCTCCTCATTTGCATATTTATTGCATTGGTCCTTTTGCCAGCGAATGATTGATGTGGGACCGTCCTCCTGAATTTTGAACAGCACGTTGCTTTGGGGTGAAAGGAGAGGGTGCTGTGCGTGCATACTTTTGATTAGCTGTAAAGATGACACAATCTGTGCAACCCCCCCCATACACACCAGTCCTTTTATTTATTTGCTCTTTATTATGTAAAGTAAATTGTAACATAGGCTTCAGGGTTTGTTTCAGGGCTAGTAGTGTTTCGCATGTTGGTTCTGCAGGAATACTAGGATTTTACTAGTACTGGGATATTTTATATAATAGCAAGTCACTTATTTTTATAGCTAACAGGACAAGGTTTTGTTCCGCTTTGGTAAATTTTTTCCGCTTTAGTTTTTGCTTTGGTATGTTTTTTGGCTTTACGGGTAATATTTTGTGCTAGATATGGCACTTGTTCTTCCAATGTACCCCTATGGAATCTATGTTGATCGTAAGTCTGAAGATTTTAAATCTGATTGCTTTGAAAAGTGATTTCATACCTCTCCTCAACCACAAATGGCTAACTTCTAGTTGTCTCTGACATCATTTTTTGCTATGGCCTGTAGAATTTATTTATTTGTGTTTTTTATGTTTTTAACTAGCATAGTGCAGAAAGGATAAGATCAGAGGAGATGAGTTGTAATGACTTTGCGTTTACAGAAGTGTGCTGAATTAATGTTGTGGTCGACATAAACTGTATGATAAGCTCATGTCTGTGTGTGGTAGGTCATAAAGCCCTGAAGGCTCTACAGAGGTCTCTGCTGGAACTCCAAGATCTGCTGCTCTACCAAAACCCTGAAACCAGAGCTATTTCTCAAGGCAAGACCTGGGGAGCCAGCAGGTACCAAATTCTGCTAAAATACCTTTTTATTAAGAAAATGTTGACAGAATGTTACATTTTGGCTGAATTATTCCACGTCTTCTTAATGAACCAAAAAAACATGGAATCTCTCTTTTTTTTCTTCTTTTTTTTTCACATATAGCAGTCCTAAAGATGATGAAGAAATTAACAGTGAGGAAGATATGGAAGATGGGGATGATGGCCAAGAGGAAGAACAGGAAGCAGTTCGGAAGGGACCCCCCAAACGAAAACTGGAAATGGCGGAGTATCCCAACTTTATGGCCAAACGCTTTGCCGCTTTTCGGCCTTACCGTGATGCCACCCTGCAGAAATGGTATGACAAGACGCGGCTCACAACGGGCAAGAGCAATAAGGTAAAAAAAAAAAATAGCAGGAGTGTCTATAACCTAAAAGGTTATAACCTTTTTTTAAATTATTTTAATGTTACTTGAGGTTCATTCATAAAGTTAGTTGTTTTGTTTTTTTACACCATAAAACAAATATAAATGCGGATAAACGATTATGTTCAACCTTTATTCTGACCATCTTTCTGAAATGAGGATCCTTTAAAGCTTGTCAGTAAATGGCCACTGTAATGATTGGCTTACGTCATTGCATAGGAAACGGTATTAACGCTCACTCGCAATTGCACAACAATTAAGTGTTTTGAAAATATTATCCATATATATATATATATATATATATATATATATATATATATATATATATATATAATTATTAAACATCCATATATATTAAAAGAAACCACCCACTTGTTTCCAAAGCTGAACTGAACTGGGTTTCGTTTCCCAAAAGCATTGTGAGCCCAAGTTGATTCTGGAGACCATTGCCACCAACGTTCTCTACGATATACTTAACTGAACGGAACATGCACCTGTTTGCTATATCCAGTGTAGATGGCGTCAGTGATTTATAATGGGTTCAATTTGCTTTTGATGTGACGCTCACATCCAGTGTTGGCAAATGTCAGCCGTTAAGCGACTAAATTCCAGTGGGTGGGGCCTATGGTGCAATGATGTCTTGCTCTGGAGGCAGGCATATAAAATTGATCTCACAGATTCCGCAATATCAAAACAAGATGTTTTTGAAGCTTGTTTAAATAATGTTTGGTTTATAATAAAGAGAATGTTTCAATCTATGAAATTGTTGAAATATCAAGGCCCCTTTAACACCCCAATTGTTTATTGTTCTAAAAACAATCTTTACGATTATGACTGTACACATAGGATGGCAAGACTTAGTGGAAGAATAGTGGGTGAAAACTGAAAGTGAATGATAGGGACCATTGAACACTACGAAGGATTGTATCCCAAAATCACAGAACTTATTTTTTTCTTAAATTATTATGAGGTCATAACTGCATTTATAATAATATAAAACAAATGTGTTGTTTAATATAGGCCCGGTATCACAGACAGGGCTTAGATAAAGCCAGGATTAGGCTTTAGTTCAATTAGGAGATTGAAAGTAGCTTTTTTTTAATGTGCCTTAAGAAAAAAAAAACATGACTGGTGAGCAAATTGAGGAAAAACAATGGCACTGACATATTTTAAGAAATGTCAGTACAAGTTGCTTTCAGTTAAAACTGCTCAAACATGCATTTTAGACCAGGACTAGGCTTAAGTCTTGTCTGTGAAACCGGGGCTTAGTTTTAGATTGAATATAACGTCACACTTCTCATGTCATCACTTCATGATTTGTCACCTGCTTGTGTATCTTCACTAGTAATTTACAATGTCTTTGTCTTTACCATCACACAGGGTTTTGGGGCATTTGACAGGAACATCTTGACACAGGTGGAGCAGGTTTTAATGGACAAAGAGAGGCTGGTGAGACGTACACAGACGCGCAGGTCTGAATACAGAGTTCTGGGGAAGCCGGAGCCCATCACGCCTGAAATGGACACCAGTGTCACAGAGGGAGAGGTAAGATATGGCTCTGATTTTAGAGAGATGATTTTCTTTTAATTGAATATACTGCTCTGTAGATTTGCTCTATCATTGTTAAGAGCAAAACATCTTTAAGTTGGTCAAGCCAGCCAGGTCAGTAGGTGACAATAAATTTTTATATTTCTGTTAGTGTTGTTGTATTAGGAGTAACACAATAATGTAAAACTAGTTTAAAAGTAATCTCATGCTTGAGGACTGACTGAGCTCACTCTGTTGTTTTAGGCAGCTGAATTGGCACTGAAAGCTAATGTGCACCTCAAAGATATGGACGAGGAGATTTTTGATGACGATGACTTTTATCACCTGGTAAGAAAACAGACTGGATGAATGGTTGTTATGCAGTTTATTTGTCAACAACAATGACTACATTGATGAGTAGCTGTAAAGAGATTGTAGACATACTGAGGTGATGTCAGGAAGCTCTCTCTCTCTTTTTCACAGCTACTTCGAGAGCTTATTGAGCGAAAAACAAGTGCGACAGACCCCAATGATCAAGTGGCCATGGGAAAGTGAGTGTGTATGTGTGTGTGCATGTAAATGTTTCATGCGTCGTGTGTATTTGACCATAGTAACTCAACCTCTGATCTCACAGGCAGTGGCTTGCCATCCAGAAACTACGAAGTAAAATCAAGAAGAAGGTTGACACCAAAGCCAGCAAAGGCAGGAAGATCAGGTAAGCTGTAACACTGCTGAAAGACTCGAGATATGCTCAGAACTCAGTATATATGGATGAATCTCACAAAACCTGTCAATGAAATGTCCAAGCCATATTTCCCTCCAAAGTCAAAAGAAAAATTAAGAAATTATATTTAATGTGACATTTTCATCTATCTATCTGTCTGTCTGTCTGTCTGTATATCAATCTATCTATTAGGGGTGTCACGATTCTCCAAATCTTCGATTACATTTTCGATTCTAAGGTCACGGTTCGATTCGATTCTCGATTTTTAATTTTTTTTTTTTTTTAAGCACAGTTTGCTATGCCATTTTTAGACTAGACTTTTATGTAATATGATATATGACCTTTGTTCGCAATGTATCACACTACATTGTCAAATTTTAAACATTTATTAACAAAATAATGTTACAATAACTTATATCTTCAGTCAATTAGAAACTTAAGCAAAATAACCTGCCATGTAGTTTCTCTTTTGTAACTGCAGTCTTATTAACAGAAGATGACATTCAAGTTCACAACAAAACAAACACGGTTTAACAGATATACATATATGTTTTCCTTGCTTTACCTCGGTCTTAAAGTAAAACATGACTGTGAAAAATATTAGTATTTAATGTAGAATTTAATTAAAATGCATTTATGATGAAATTACAACATTTTCATGTCATGTTCATTTTGACCACGAACTGTGCGCTGTCACATTAACTCGGCGCGTGGAGCACAGCAGAAATAGACTCGGTGCGGAAATGAACGACACTCGTCTCATTCGTGGAGGTGGAGAATCAAGTTATTTGTGACATGCAAGATTTATTGTATAAAGATTTATACTGTTCTGAGTCTGCTGTTTTTGTCAATTTAAAGTTTTTTAATTTAAAAAGTGGAAGAATATGGTGCACGCACATACAGTAGCAGAACTTGCAAACTGTGGCTTTTTTTGAAGCGCGAACTTTGAACGCGAATGTGAACGTTGTCAACAATAACTCACTGGAAATCACAAATACTCCCACTGTCCCACACCGGCGACTTTAGTGAAAGAGGAGGGGGTTCAAGTCCTGTCGATGGGTCTCCTGCATCTGCAGTTACCATGCTATATTTTGACTGGCTGTAGCTGAGGTAGAGGACTCACAGCACTTCAACACGCGTGTTTTTTCCCGCTTTGCAAACCGACTGGACGTGACATGGGGGCGTGGCAACATCGACGATTCCATTTTTGAATTCGATGATCGAAATTGTGACTTAATTTGAATCGAAATCGTGACACCCTTACTATCTATCTATCTATCTATCTATCTATCTATCTATCTATCTATCTATCTATCTATCTATCTATCTATCTATCTATCTATTCACATCATTTTATAAAAATTTTGCTTTATGAAAATTGAATTTCTTTTACTTTTGGTGTTTATGGCCTGTAAACTGAAGCTATCAAAAAATGTCATTAACTGAAATAAAATATTTAAAAAGATAAATTATTTCAGCTAGCTGCCAAGTTGAAATACAAAAAATTAAAATTGTTCAGGCGGGATAATTCTCATTTATGTAACATAGGCATTTTTTTTTCATTTTGGGGTTAAAAATGGTCTGGAGATAAATACATACAATTCACTCATAAAATACTCCAAAACAATTTAATTGTTTTGACACTAGCACAACTATTGAAGCTCTTCGATTCAGCATTATGTGAGTTTTTTTTTATACAAAAATAAATTCAAAATGAAAAAAAGAGAAAATGAAAACAAACTATTAAAATAAAGACTAATTAAAAATATTAAAGCTGCAGTCCGTAGCGCTTCCTCTTTGTCGCCATCTCTGTTCGAAATCTGCAATTGCAGTTATTCGCGGAATGATCAACTTTACGTAGGTTGTGCCTCGGCAAGGCACAGCGCGGATGAACACGATGTTTTGACGAGAATGTGCTGTCAGTCGCCGCGCTGTGTGGATACTGGCATTCGGAATAACAGATTCTTCTTTTTGAAAGTATAACCAACATAAAAATGTTCACTGGAAAATGTGTTCTGAACAAGTAACTAACATCCACTTTTGTTCTGACCAACTAAGGGGGAAAAAGCATTGCAGTAAATCGCGCTGATTAAATCTAACGATCGCTTATCATATCACGTCAAACCGTGCAAATTATAACGTTACTTTGTTCTCAAATTGTTAATGTTAACAACATCAGCATTGCGTGACTACATGTAATGTATATTAGGGCTACCTGTAGTTCAGTACTCCGTAACTGTGTGAATTAAGCAAACAAGTGCGCTACTGTTACATAATTGAACCATTGAAATGTCTTACCTGTCCAGCAGAAACAAATGGCCATCTCTGCGGAGTTCACGCCACCTTTCAAAAGCCCTTTCGATATCCTAGTTTTCGCATGGGCCGGCACCCGTTGCAGTCTCTTTTTTTCCTGTAGCCACTCTGAACTTTTGCATTTTACATTGGGTGAATATCCAGCTGTCACTGGTGATTGTCGTTTGAACCTTTCTGGATCCGCCATCAAATTGAAAAGTTCAATTATATCAAGTGCTGTGAGAAAAGGCTATAAATCTCCACCTCCAACATCCTCACACGCAGTATAGCCTACTAGCCGAGACTCCTCCTTTATGTGTACAGATGTGACGTAATGACGCAAAGACATGCTCGAATTTCCCGCGGAAATCCACCAGTACCACTGGAATTAAAAACATTATTACAAGCTTACCGTTTTGAATCGAGCTACGGCAAGCAGATAGTTTTGAACACTGGCTAGTTATGTGCTTGTTTAAAAAAAAAAGTGGGATAATTTTTAACCCAAAAAAGTTACAAACTGCAGCTTTAAAGGGATAGTTCACCCAGAAATGAAAATTAGCCCAATGCTCACTCTGAAACCATCCTAGGTGTATATAACATTCTTCTTTCAGACGAATACAATCAGAGTTATATAAAAAAATGTCCTGGCTCTTCCAAGCTTGATTATGAGAGTGAATTGCTGTTTGACTTTGGAAGTCCATTAAAGCACATCTATTCATGATTCGAGTGCTTGAAACGGAGCAGCGGGGGTTGGCGTAAATCGATGCGTCTGCCGGTAGCTAGTTATTTTAATCGATAAAGTTTTAAATATGGATATTTTTCTAACACGAACGCACTTTATTAACCCCCGCTGCTCCATGTCGAGCACTTTAATCATGAATAGAAGCGCTTTAATGTACTTCCAAAGTCAAACAGCCATTCAATCTCATTATAAAGCTTGGAAGAGCCAGGACATTTTTTAATATAACTCCGATTGTATTTGTCTGAAAGAAGAATGTTATATACACTTAGGATGGCTTAGGGTGAGTAAATAATCGGTTAATTTTCATTTTTGGGGCAACTATTCCTTTAAGAACTATAATAGTATCTCAATGATACTAACATAACACTGCTTTAGCTTACAAAGCTAATTTTTTTTACATTCAGTCATATGGTGCTATTTGGTAGCTTAATTCAGTTACGCCCAGATAGATGATTTTACAGGAATGAGGTGGGTTGTTTCTGTTGACTAAGCACCAGATATCATCTCTTATCACAGATCCCATTTAATTGTGTGTTTGTAATGTAAATTAGTTAATAATCACTCACAATGAAACCTCATTCAATTTACTCAAGACTGTTTGTGTTTATACTTGTCACTCTTTCAAACTTCTTGTCAGGTTTCACATTCACAGTAAGCTGATGAATTTCATGGGTCCTATGGACAACAGCAGCATGAGTGATGAAGCCAGGTGAGTGACGTCTCATGTTCTTATGTCTGATTTTCTCTTTCTGCTGAAAAATCATATTCCTATGATGTATAAAGTTGTTAAACAGTGTAGTTAACACAAGAATGAAAATGCTGCCATTATTTATACTGTGGAACAAAAGATGTTTAGCAGAGAATCCTAGCTGCTGTTTTCCATACAGGGAAAGCAGATGTGAATAAAAGGACAAAGCAGGACCAGAAAAACAGGTTACATGCTTCGTGCAACTACATTCCCAGACTTCTGAAGCCATACGATAGCTTAATGTGAGGAACAGACAAAACTGTCTTTATAGCAGCTTGAACAATCTGCAAAAAGTTTAATTTTGTGTTCTATGGAAAAAGAAAACCAAAATGGTGTTGGAATAACACGAGGGTGAACAAATGATGACTGAACTTTCACTTTTGACTGTGAACTGTACTTTTAACTGTCAAAACATGATTTGAGTGGGCTTTTTTGTATGCCAGGCTGTATTATTTTGTACCCTTACTGTATTACTGGGCTATAAAGACACCAGCAGGAAGTTGTGTGTGTGTGCACGTGTTTAATTAATGGTTCAGTCATGTGTTTCTCTGTCCTGTCAGCCCACAGTAATCCTCTTCAAACAGAGAACAGGCTAATCAAACACACTTTGGAGATATGCAAATACACAAACACTCACGTGTCAAAGATTTCACTTTTAATCCCTCTTCTCATATTTTTGTTTTCTCATGGTTTGACACAGGTGTCATATCAGGTGTTTTGTAGCTACTTTTTTTTTATATTTTCTTATGAGTGATCAAAACATAATGTTTTCATATTAAACAACATACATACACTTCTGTTCAAAGTCAAGTCATCTTCATTTATATAGCGCTTTTAACAATGTAGATTGTTTCAAAGCAGCTTTACAGAGACAAACATATAGTTTAAGGTAACAGAGATTGTTTTGGCTTTATAGCGATTCTTGAATAATGTATAGCGAATAATATAATAATAGCGAATAATAATTTTATAATAATAAATAATATAGCGAATCCAGCTAAAGTTAGGCCTTGTCCACACGGACACGGGTATTTTTATAACCGTGACATTTCTTACGCGGTTCAGCCGTTCGTCCACACGGAAACGCAGTATCAGGTCTCTAAAACCGAACATTTTTGAAAACCCCTGCCAGGGTGAGTATTTTCTGAAACGCCGGTTGCAGTGTTGTCGTGTAGACAGTAAAACCGGAGTTTTTGCGCCGCTGGCGGCTTCTGATTGGCCAACGTGGCTTTACGGTTAGGGTTATATCGCCGCCTGCTGGTGTTGCATGCTCGTGACAGCGCTTGATAGCGTGTTTTTGCGTTTTCATGTGGACGGAGTTTTTTTTAAACGCAGGAAGGAAAAACTCCGGTTATAAAAATACCCGTGTCCGTGTGGACAAGGCCTTAGTTTTGATTGATTCACCTCCGTCGAAATGATAATTTGTTATTAAATTAGCGGCCGCTAAGATGACGTCGTTCTCTCTAAACAGACTTTAAACTGAACCTGTGATAAACGCTGATGGCGTTCACATGCGCATTAAGAATTGATTCTATAGTTACGGGCGTTTGAATATATGTGCACAGGTTTGTAATTCCCTACAAACCATGCCTAAACAAACTACTTGTCTTGCCTATAAATTTGATACAGAATTTTGTTTTATCACTTCGGGGTCGGTACGCGAAACGAATTTCACAAGGCTTTATCTGTAGAGTGGGAAAGGGATCCTCCATAGGGAGAGGCTAGTTGGCACTTCAGCACTGCATTGTCATCGGGTCCAGGCGAAGGTCCTAGTCAGATCTGGATACGGCCTGGATCCGGCAGGCTGAAATGCGTTAAGAGCTCGCTCAAGTACTGCGGAGCTAAACCATTTAGTGCTTTGTAAGTAGTCAACAATATTTAAAAATGTATACGATGTTTAATAGGCAGCCAATGCAGTGTTGACAGAACCGGGCTAATATGGTCATATTTCCTGGTTCTAGTAAGAACTCGAGCTGCTGCATTTTGAACTTGCTGTATTTTAGCTAGCTGACTTTATTTATCAAGCGTGCAGGGCAACCACCCAGTAGAGCATTACAATAATCTAGCCTTGATGTGCATGAACTATGAACTAATTGTTCCGCATTTGTCAATGAGAGCATATGGCGTAATTTAGATATATTTTTAAGATGGAAAAATGCGGTTTTACAGACACTTGACACGTGACTTTCAAATGAAAGATTGGCAACAAAGAGCACAGCCAGGTTCCTAACCGATGACTTTAACAGAGCAGCCATCAAGTGTTAGACAGTATTCTAGGTTATTACGTGTGGACGTTTTTGTCCAATAATCAGAATCTCTGTTTTTTCAGAATTTAGTAGTAGGAAATTACAAGTAGTCCAATCATCAGCTATGCATTCTGTTAATTTTGTGAATTGGTAAGTTTCGTTAGGTTTTGAATAAATATAGAGCTGAGTATCATCGGCATAAGAGTGAAAGCTAATTCCGTGTTTCCTAATGATAGCATGTACAGAGTGAACAGCAGCGGTCCTAGTACTGAGCCTTGCGGTACGCCATACTGAACTTGTGATAGATAAGACATCTCTTCATTTACTGCTACAAACTGGTAACGGTCAGATAAGTATGATTTAAACCATGCTAGTGCAATTCCACTAATGCCAACATAGTTTTCTAGTCTATTTAAAAGAATGTTGTGGTCAATGGTGTCAAATGCAGCACTAAGATCAAGTAACACTAATAGAGAGATACAACTGCGATCGGATGATAAAAGTAAATCATTTGTGACTCTAACGAGAGCTGTCTCGGTACTATGGTACGGTCTAAATCCGGACTGAAAATCCTCGCAGATATCATTTCTTTCAAGAAAGGAACACAGTTGTGAGGATACTGCTTTTTCTAATATCTTTGACAGAAAAGGCAGATTTGAGATTGGCTTGTAATTGACTAATTTTGTAGTAGTAAGTACTGATATTCCTGTCGCTGTAACATGGTATCACATTAATTTTGTGCAGGTGTAGAAACACGTGATGTTTCACATGATTCACATGATGATGCTTATCATACAAAAATCAGTCTTGATCTGTTTATTATGGAAGCTTGTTTCCACCATGGAATATAATTGCGACTTTTTATCTTGCAATTCTGACATTATAACTCGCAATTGTACAGAATTGTGAGGGGAAAAAAAGTCAGAATTGTGCGATGTCGCAGTTACCTTTTTTATTCAGTGGCGGAAACAAGCTTCCATAGTTTACTCCCCAGTACTTTTCTGTCTCCTAAATTTTAGTCTGTTTCTCAAACAAAATTATCAAATGACTTTAGAAGACTCGACAACAGCAGTCAATATTCACTTTCTTTATACAAATAAGAGCTTGAACATTAAATAAACTATGTTTGCATTCCTCGGAACAGAATCACACAGATTTGGAGCGACATGAAGGAGAGTAAATGAGAATTTACATTTTTGGGTGAAATTCCTTAAAAAAAAAATATTGAAACACTCACTTTTACAATTATTCCTGAGGAGGTTTTAAGGGTTCCAGCGTATGCTGTGCTGTTTGGAGAGGTGTAGAGAAGAGAGATGGAGGATTAGAGAGGAGAGGATGGATTGATGAAGAGGTGGAGGTGAAGGATAGACTTGGCCTGGTGATCACGGTCACAGTGCTGTTCTACTTGAGCACGTAGAGAACGAAAACATGAAGCACTCGAGATGACAGAAATTAAATGAATTATGCTGAACTGTAATGCACGCACACACACATCTGTAGGAAGACCAGGAGACAACACAGAACCAATTGTGTCAAACTCTATTTGAATTGTAATGTGTGTGTATGCTTCTCTGGAGGTCGTTTAAAGGTATTGTCTTCACTAAAAGTGGCAGACGTCAGGTTTGAGACAACTTCAAGATAAGTTGTCTATATGGGAAACGTGGAGGTTGCAAATCACCTCTGTATTTTGATTAACAATGGATGAATTATCTGTAATCTCAAAACGAAATTTTAGCCACAGTAATTTATGTAAGAATGCTTTATCAAGTAACATTCCTGCATATACATAGGAAACGGAAATTAATTTTAATGCCAGAAACATCAAGAGCTGTATGTACGCATTTCTTATTTTTTTCTTAAAACAAGAAAAGAACAAGGTGCCTGTTTTTTCAGACATCATGCTATCCACACGTACAGAAATTAACTATAGTGTCCTGCACCCAGGAATAATATAAAAAATTATTTCTGGTGTCTGAATAATTTTTGGTTTGACTAATGTGTATAGTTATATGTATATAAAAATCTGTGTTATTTTATATTTAGCTTTATTTTATTTCAGTTAGTTCTCAAGGCAATATTACTATTTTTTCACAAACATAACCTTTTATAATTACATAGCACAAATCTAACCTTTTATTGAAGTAAAATAATTGAAAGTGGGGGGGGAAATCTCATTATGAAATAAATGTTTTTCTCCAAAACACGTTGGGAATAATTATTTGCCCCCTTTTATTAAATACTTTTGCAACCTCCTTTTTCCAAGATAACAGCTCTGAGTCTTCTCCTATAATGCCTGATGAGTTTGGAGAACACCTGACAAGATCGGAGACAATTCCTTCATACAGAATCTCTCCAGATCCTTCAGATTCCCAGATCCATGTTGGCACTGCTTCTCTTCGGTTCAGCCACTCATTTTCTATAGGGTTCAGGTCAGGGACTGGGATGGCCATTGCAGATGCTTGGTTTTGTGCTCAGTGACACATTTTTGTTTTGCTTCTGATGTTTGTTTTTGGATCACTGTGGGAAGATTCAAACATGGCCCTTTATAAGATTTCTAGCACAGGCTGTCAGGTTTAGATTTTTTTTTTTATCTGTTGATATTTGATCGAAGCCATGTATCTGAACATGTTGTCCAGGATCCCACAGCATTAAAGATACAGCAGAGTATTTCATTTTACACATAGGGTACTTTTTTTTTTCTTTTTTTTTCTCTCTATGAACCAAACCTATATTAAGTGTTTGCTGCCAAAAAGCTCTTTTTTTTTTCTTTTCGTAATAGAACTATAAATAAACGATCCGGTATTTAAAGTGCAATGTGTAGTGCATTTTATTATTTTATCGTAGATATTCTAATACATTGCTTGATATTTGATATCCGTGACAGCCTTATATAAACAGTAGCGTTTAGAAGTTTGGGGTCTGGAATTTTGCGAGGAGAAAAAAATACAATAATTATTTTATTTAGCAAGGACGTGTTAAATAGATTAAAAGTGACAAAGACATTTATAATGTTACAAACAAATTCCATTTTAAGTACTTTTTTTTTATTTATTTTTTTACTTTCTAATTCTCAAAGAATGTACTGTATCACAAAATAGTTTTCACCAAAAAAGAAAAGAAAAGCAGCAGAACTCTTTTCAAAATCCAAGACCCTCGTCGGTTACGATGTTTGGCCCAGATCATCTGCTAATGTGAGGTGTTTACAGATCAAATCTTTAACCTTGTGAACTGCTCGCAAACATTTTGCATACAGTAATGTGTGTGTGTGGGGCATTAAATTCACAATATTAATTTTTCAATTTAAATGGGGGAAATTAGTTAGTGTAATAATAACGCACAGCAAAGAGTTCATGCATTATATTATGATAGTGGTCTAATTTTTAAATCGCAACATACTGATAAAAACAATGTGACCGTTATCAGAGCCACAGATGACACAAAATGAAGCCTGACCTTTGCCAGCCACACACACATACGTAGTAACACGTGCTTGGTCTTATTTACATAACAATCGGTGAACTACGGTTATAATGATGTATGCCGATGGCATCAGAGAGTGACCGGTGACCTTTGCCGGAGAGAGATTCTAGGAGACCTTTTCCTCATGCAGCCAGATACACTCGTACACATAAACACTTTCCCTCGCCTGCTTACACATCCCCTCTGCCATATCTCAACACCGGCTCTATAACACCGACATGCACCACTGGCCCCATGAATGTTAATGTTGACGTTGCAGGATGGGGAGCACACACACACAACCTACACCCTCTCACTCTCGCAAGCAAGAAGACACGCAGCATACAAATTCTGTGGGGGCTTAAGAGATAATCTCAATGCGTTTGTCCCTGATGGGGTGATGGGACGAGCCAGGGACTCTGGGTAGTGTGAGGGTCCTAGGTAAATCTCATCAGGAGAGATGGATCTCATCTTTCCCTCTGATCCTGAGCATCTCTCCTCAGCCCTCTGCTTCTCCAGGTTCTGTTTGGATCCGATTGTATGCATTGTGTGACGGCGGCTACGTGCTGTAATCCTGAACGCTGGTGGTGCATTTCTAACAGGGATTTGGGATTAAGGATGGTCCTGTTAGCCTGGTCTCAGCCCTGGCCCTCTGGGACATTAGCACCTCAGTCTCAGGACCGTTCATGTGTGCTTTTGTCCTCTCTGCATTAATAGGGCCACAGTTTATCTATTAGGATTTGTGGCCTTTAGTCGTGGATGAACAGATCGAGTTCTTCATGCCACTTGTATATAAATTCTCTTCTCCGTTTTGTTTTCCAATTTCACTATTTTGTTGCCTTGAAACAAAAATCTAAGCGATGAGAACAAATTTACAGCTCAAATAATACACTTTCTTATCAGTATAATTATAAAAATAAGCTTAACATTTCTGCTTTTAATCCTCAATTAGTTAATATCTTCTCAATTTTACTTTCATTGTAAGTGCCTCATCATAACCTTGATCTTTTTTTCTTTGAGGAACAAGTTGAAATTATTTTTGTTATCAGCATTATGCATCAAGTTTTGTCATTTGAGCTTGATTTTATTGAACATTGAATACAACCAAAAACATGGAATAGTGATCATGTCAGATGGTAATGTTATGGTACTTTAATTTGTGTGTATATATGTTTATACTTTTCTTTTACATTGTTCTACAACATAAATTACACACACCCATTGCGAAAACGCAAATGTTATGTTTATTTTTGAAAACATACGTTTTTAATAAGTAACTAGATAAGAAAGCTTGGGGTGTGAGTGTGTGCAGAGTAAGTTGTAGAACAAAATGTCATGATATTTTTGTTTATACCACTGCCTTTATTTTACTCTTAAATTGAAAAACCCATATTATAAAACCCATAGGAGAATCTGGAAGAAACCAGTGGTGAATTAGACTTCTGGGTTCTGACTTCATACATGTTATCTCCACTAACATTCAAACGTTAAGAAGTCTCTTAAGCTCACCAAGACAACATTTTGTACTTATAATCAAATGCAAATAAATGCAATGTAATTTTATGAAATATTTTTTTAAAGTAACTTACATTTTAAAAGATAATTCATTCCTGTAATGGCAAAGCTGAATTTTCAGCATCATTACTCCAGTCACATGATCCTTCAGAAATAAATCTAATATCCTGATTTGCTGCTCAAGTAAGATTATTATTATTTTTTTTATCAATGTTGAAAACAGTTGTGCTGCTTAATATTTCTCTGAAAAACCACATTATATATATATATATATATATATATATATATATATATATATATATATTTATTGTGTTTTTTTTATTCTTTGAGGAATAGAATGTTCAAAATAACAAATTATTTGAAATAGAAATGTTTTTAACAGTATAAAACTTTTTTGACTGTCACTTTTGATCAATTTGATGCATCCTTTCTGAATAAAAGCTTTATGTATCTTTCTTAATGTTGCCAACAATTTTAACGGTAGTGTATTGTGATATTAGGTGTATGTATTTTAATATGCACATGACACTTGGTGTAATAACTAGTTTTTTTACTTTTTAAAATGACATTTTCTGAATTGAGAAATGCAGTAATTTATTCAACCTATTTTCTTCTATTTGTGTTCAGGTCTGAGCTGTTTCGTTCCCTGTTTGCAAATGGTCCAGCGCACTGACACATCTGTCTCAACACGCTTAAACCCCAGTGTGTGTATGTACAGCACTGTTTTCACACACTTCTGCTGGTGAAATCCTTCCGGGACCTGACTCAAACCTAGGTTTTTTTTTTTTTCTGTAAATGAAACTAAACATTTCTTTTTATTTGTAAAATGACACATTTTAGTGCCCTTATATTAAAAATACCATTTACTCAACAAATGTGTTTTGTCAATGTCTTCATTGATACCCTAACTTTACACAGTACATGATCACACATTAAAACCAATATGTACCTCTGTTTTAATTTCCCTCTCTGGAAGCATTCTGTAATGTTTTCTGATCAGAGGTATCAGAGAATCCTAGGTTATCCACATCAAGCTTTCACTATCGTCACTGCCATACTTTTAATTGGGTATTGAATTGTTGTGATTCAATTTGGCCTTTGTCGTTGTTAGTAGGTAGTATAAGAATAGACTGTGAAACCCACACAGAGGCGACCAGATGAGAGAATGATTGCTGAATTGATAAATCAATGGAAGTGTGTTCCCAGATCCTTCTGTCATTTGATTTCTCTCAAGACCGAAGAATAGCATGAAGACAAGCACTGATTATTTCTTGTTAGAAACATGCAGTCATTGAACATTCAGGATTTCATCTCAGCTCAGGTTCATTTGCATACTATCTAATATGTAATTTTTCACCCTCTCTTATTGATTGATTGTATCTGGATATTTAAGACATCTATATATAACCCAGCATTAATAGCTAGCCTTTTGCTTGTAAATGAGCAACAGTGCCTATTTCCCACATTACATTGTGATTAGTTGTCGTAATATGTTCTAAAATGTAACAAACGGGAGGCCAAACTCTGCTTTGAGTCAAATTCGCAGGTAGATCTTTCAGAGAGGAGGGGGTGCCTAACTCAAATCAACTAACCACTGGTATACTTCAGGGTTCGGTACTTGGCCCTTTTGTTTTCACACACATCACAGACTTATCGTTCGAGCATAGACTTCCCTGCTAAGCATGTGACAAACAGTTCTATTTAGCATGCCTGCACCGCTCTCAGCTTGTCTAGTGGGCATCTTGGTCTGGATAAACACACCACTTAAACTAGAAAGTATGTACTATATAACTGAAAATCCAGTTTTCATGATATGACCCTGTACAATCAATCAAGAAAGAGCATGTACAGTACATGTAAGATAATTAGATTTTATTCAGTTAATTTTTAGAGGCAACCACAGTTTGCCACTGTAAACAGGAAATTCTCCATTTTGAACATGGAGAGACAGCTTCTGATCACTTCAGTAACATGTTTAACAATGCTTACAGATACATGAGACAATTCATCACCCATTTGGGTCACATGTCAGCAAACTTGATATGATTTTCACCTTTCATTGAGTCGAGCAGTAGTGGCAGCTTGAGGTTTACCAGTAGCAGCTACAACCATCATGTCAATGATACACGGAGTATTATACGCGATCTAAAGATGCTCTGTTGTATCCTCAATTCACCTCTCTCAAGTATCATTTGTCCTGTCCATTGCTTGGCTTTTAGTACATTTCTACACTATACTCCTGGTAAGTCTTTCCAGAATATGTATATGGTAACAATTCAACTAACCTAAACATTTGTTGAATGTTCTACAGTTACACACTTGCAGTTTAATGTACCATGTTGTTTTTAGAGATTGTTTTAATAAGTTATTAATATATTCTCATGACATTTTATCTATGCTAAAAAAAATAAACAGCATATAAGTGCAACACCAGTGGATTGACATTTTTTTTTTAAAAAATATTATTTTTTGGTTAAACGAATGAAACAAGCACAGTCAAAATGATGTGGTCATATGGCTCAATAGACCATCCTGCATCTGAAGAATAATACTGCCCCTAAACTGCAATTTATAAGACAACAGTTACATCACACCCATTATAACCATCGAAGCAGGAGTGATCTAGTCACATCGCTCGCTCTTACAGTGGACAGGTGTTATAACCTGACTGTTGTAGTAGAAAGTATAAAGTCGATAATGAAGTTGCAAACATTCTCTCTTGTAGAGTAATCTATTGCCTTTTAAACAAAAGGTTCTAAAAAAAAAGAAAAAAAAAAAGTGTTCAATATTCAATTCTCTAACAGCTTGGAAATCTTGTTTCTATAATTGGTCTCTGTTCATCTAAGTTTCAAAGTGCACTTGACTAGACTGCAAAACTATAAATGACAACACTAGTACTTTTTTTTTTTACTTTAGTGTTTCTGAAGGTGCGCATTTATGTGCATTGATAAGTACTGACACAGAGTATCTTTGCTGTAACTAATTTTCAGATTCATAGCCAACAATGTGAAGTCAGTCACAGCACTTCCATGTTGGCTCCTCTTGTTCCAGTAGCATCAGGCCTCTGAGATGATTGACAGGGCTCTACGAGGATGCAGGGGCGTCCATGGTGGACAGGATACGGACCACCTCGGCACGCTGCGTGGGGGAAATGTGCTGGGTCATATGAACAATCGAGTCCATGGCCACTTCTGGGTTAGCTTGAACCAGGCTAACAAACAAAAAAAAGAGTGTTAATTTAAAAACACAAGATATGAATTTAACAGTGAACAAATATGGGTGTAAAAATGCATTGCATTGCAAAATTCAATGCAGTGATTTAATAAAATGAATTGACCCATTTCTTTTCCAAAATTCAATTATATTGGCATATAAAAAAAATAGTTATTTTAGTAAGCAAACAATTGTAGGAAGCATCCATAAAATCCAGTTGCTCAATCTACTTCTGTCTCATCCACTTGCATTTGTATCAGCATTTAAAAAATAATTCTGAATCGCGCAAAAACTTGAATCAAATCGTGACCAAATGCCAGATTTACATCATAGAATTTAGTAAAGAATTGGAATTGCACTTGAACTGTTGTCAGTGCAAATACACACATATACATTATAAATAATTATTATATAAATGTACATATCCCTGGAAAACTGAGTCTGATTAGTTAACTCTTTCCCCACCATTGACAGAATTTTCCAGCTTTCCATGTTTTCTGAAAGAGTACAGAATCTCCTGATTACAATACATGCGAAGAAACAGCAGAAACAATGTGTAATCATGCATGTTCAAAATAACGCGATCATCAACGTTAAACCGCGTATAAATCAAAAACTGAAATGTCGACTCAGGATGAGCTACAGGACTGCAAGCATTAGCGGTGTTGATGGACTCTGTTTACTTTACATCTGGATCGGATTCAGAACAATGATCAGTCTTTCTCAGCTTTTTTCTAAATGTGTTGCTTTTTCATGAAACCACATTCAAGTGTTGCAAAAAAAGAAGCTAGAATAAAACGAAAAAAACAACAGAGGTCTGTTCTTTCTTTTGATATATTGCATGTTCAGATATTCATACAACAAAATATTCTGGGGGCCATAACATTTTTGTGAAAATGTAAAAAAAAAACACCAACAGTGGCTGGCAAAAAAAAAAAAAAAAACTGTACAAAAAAAAAATTTGCTGTGATTAACTCTTTCCTTGCCAGTGACCACTAAAGTACTTTTCCACGGTGTCTCATATAAGTTGTTTCTTCTCACATGAACAAGAAATACTGATTTGAAAATGACTTAAAACTTCTGGAATCTTGAAATGTATATATGTATATATATACACATACACACACACACACACACACTAAGGCTGGTGTCTGGATGTTACCTGCGGATCTGTTTGAGGATATGATCTCTGCGGATATATTTGATATTCTCATCGATGACAGATCTGGCACCCTCTTCCTCTGCCAGCTGCCTCTCCAACCATTCCACAACATCCTCATTACTGTCCCACAGATATGCCTAAGAGACGCACACAAAAAGGACACATAAACATAAAGAAACAAAAGAACAAAAGTAAAAAGTTCTAAACACCTTAAGCTTGCTTGAAACATCTTGCCAAACCAACTTTGACAATGTTTCTATTTGAAAACCAAATCACAATCCTAATCAACGGCTCTTCATTTAGGCTTAGACTGATAACATCAGGCTGATCTAAAAACAAAGCTGGACTTGTGCTTGTGAAGATTTGTCGAGGCATTAATGGGCTTCCGTGCTTCTAAAAACCGCAAGCACTTGTAGTCGGCAAGAACATTTAATGCCCCATATTAATCATTTTTAATCCGTTTGCTTTTAATTAAGAAACAGCGTGTTGCTCTGCTATCTGCGTGTGGCAGGGTGGAGATTAATTGTAGCTTAAGATAGCTCGCTCAGATTGGGCTAATGTATTAGTGGTCCAGACACCGTCTTCTGCAGATACTTTAACCTGCCCTGGGGACTTGGCTCTGCTCCAGGAGCCGGTGTGGCGACTCTTCGGAGGCCTTGCCGGAGCTCGGGAGAGCTCATCCATTCCGGTCATTTCTAACTGTCATATATTCCCTGGTCCACAATCCACTTCAGTAGAAGAAAGACTTACTACAACCGCTAAGACACATTTCTCAATACTTTGGTCACATTTTCCAAACTCTTCACAAGATTTTTGTCGGTGATCTGGAGAAGAGATTTGTTAGTGCAGTAAGCGATTTAAAGGTGCAGTCTGTAAGAATGACAGCTAGATTTCGAAATTCAAAACTCCTCAAACTCGACGGACAAGCGGGTTGTTTGAGGACACGCAACAGGAACGAGCGCAATTGACAATGAAAGCCGAGGAGACTTACACGTAAGTTGATGAGCTGATTTATCCACATTATAATATGCTCGCTGTCATAGAGGCTCTGTATATCGAGGCTTTTTAGGTTGTGTCGAAGTACTATTGGGTGAACTGGCAGTGGGCAGGGATGTGATTTTTACGGATTAATCCGGAATTTCGGATTTTCCGACCTGAAAATGTGACCTACGTGAAACACGTCTGGGAGAAAGAGAAGAGCAGACATATCTATCTGAATAAGAGTGACGACGCGAAACAGAGCTTTATTCTGTATGTTTTTCTGTGCACACACACACATAACCGACGCGAAGTGTGCAGCCCTGCACATAGACAGCTATACAGCGCGCGAGGACTGAAGTGAGCTCTCTTTCGCGTCTGAATGGACAAATACACACAACATTATGTCTAAATGTCCGTTTTGGCTCAGTATATTCTCCTGCTTTTTTGTCCTAAGCCAATCACATGCCTGAGTGGGGGAGATCACACAGACCAAAACAAAAACTGACAACACGGAAAGTTTCAAAGTAAAATAACTGACTGTAGAAGTGTTTTTCAGAGAAACGAGTATGCTAATTTAGCATGTTTCCTAAATATCTGCAAAGATATAATGGTATTTTTATGCTATAAAAGAGTGAAAAACTTACATACAGCACCTTTAAGAGAGAGAGAGCAAGCGGGACATTACTTAGGTGAGAGGAATATAATTGGAGGAAGAAGGGTTACGATCAGGCAAGAGCTAGAACCTGCTTTACAGTTTTTTTTTTTTAAATTGCTAACAAGCGTTTACCAATACTTAAAGTACTTTTTATAAACTCTTTACACAGCAACACACCTACATCTCACAACTGGCCAAATAGTTAATTTTCTGCCCAAAAACCACATTTTGTTAAATAAATCTAAACTCTTAAACATTTCTAAAACTCTACAAAATGCTAAAAGCCATACACTTTCTACATACACTAAATCTATCACAGCAAACCGGACTCAAAATTGAATCTTTCTGTCAAAACACTAGCACTAGTTTTCTATCCAACATGAATATAGTCAATCATAGTACAATGACTGTCCAAATACTAACAATTGGTAGCATTATGAAAATTGCATTACTTGTCATGTTTCAGTTCTACCTACAGACAATCAAAAATCCATTGGTTTTATAATTCAGTTTTCTTTTACTGTAAGCCATTCTACATTTTTTGGCTGAGTGTTGAATGTGTGCATTCTTGGCAACATACTATCTAAAAGTGAATGAGGTGTTACTTTATAGAATCTACAGTCAAAAAAAAAAATGCTCAGGGTAGCCACTGGACAAATGTACAAATGTATACAATATACATGACCTTTGGTTACTATGGAAGCTTTTTTATGCCACAGAAGAAATAAGTATAAACGGTATCTCACAAGATTTTTTTCTCACAATTCCGACATTTTTCTTATAATTGTGAGATTTAAACTAGGAACTGAGAAAAAAGCCAGAATTGTGAGATAAAAAGGTCAAAATGACCTTTTTTACTGTGTATGTCCAAGTAATGTAACACCTGACTACGCCTCCGACAGAGATTGGATCCAGCTATTTCTCAATATTTCAGAGATCTATTACCTAAAAATGCTTATCGGTAGTGTCAATATTTTTTATAATAACATTTTCAGTACTTTTGAGGTGCTGTTGCAGAAGTAGAGGCTTTACACTTTATAAAATTTAAGCTTTTCAGAAACGTGTTAATTGACTATATATTTTGATAAAACAACATGAATTGTGTTAATGGTTTTGGTCACAACAGATGGATGTTGTGCCAATTGTGTTTAGAAAATGTGACTACAGATTGGACAAAGGGATGTTAGCAATAAAACAAATTAAGATTTCCAGCACTGGAGAGATGTTCGAGAGCGGAAAGGCCTAAAAACAGACGCTTAGGTTGCTTTGTTTCCGCTTGATATGTGAATAACTTTTTTTTAAATATATATATATATATATATATATATATATATAAATAATTGTTGTATTACAGAACCAAGATATGCTGTTACTGTATATGTATGCTGAATATCTCAGCTGATTCAACAGCTGTCTCCATACTGGTGTGATGAATCCAATCTTCAAGCTAAAGAAACTGGATTCATATTTGAACGTTACCAATCCCGATCTGAATTCTGACTTGTGATTCCGTCTGAATCGCAATCACACCGTTTCTTCGTTGGCCAGAGGAGAACTGCCTGACTTGCTGAGCCTGGTTTCCCCCAAGGTTTTTTTTCTCCATTCTGTCAGCTGATTGAGTTTGGATTCCTTGTCAATGTTGCCTCTGGCTTGGGACACTTAATATTCAACAATATTATTGATCTGATGCGGTTGTATGAAGACTAAACATTGCTGTATAATGACATCAATTCATCTATAAATCAGTACTGCAAAAAATTAACTAATTTAACAATTAATGATCTTTACAACGGAACTGAATCAACACTGAACTGACTTCAGCTGAACAGTCAAAATGAATAATTTTCCTGTTATCACTGTAAAGCTGCTTTGAAACTATCTGTATTGTATAAAGAGCTATATAAATAAAGTAGGGCTGTCAAAATAACACGTTAATTTCGATTAATTAATCTGAGAAAAAATAACGCGTTAAAAAAAATAACGCAGATTAATCCATTCTGTATTGACCGTTGACCCGGAGCCGTGCAAGCCACCATTTGACTGTAAAATGAAAGTGGGAGATGAGAACGCGCTGCCTGAATCATTGATTGGAACATTTACTAACAAACAGCCTGATGGAAGTGTTGATAAAAATAAAGTCGTCTGCAAGGAATTTGCATATCACCGGAGTTCGTAAACTCTAAAGTACCACATCAATGCAAAGCATCCAGAAGTTAACATTAATCCGGATGTACGACGATAGCACGTCACGTGATATCACTCTAGTAGAGTCATCTTCAAACACTGAAACGCAAATTTAGCAAATCTGTGTGTGTGTGTGTGAGAGTGAGTGAGTGCGTGCCACACAACCATTTTCTCCCGCACAGAAAAATCGCGCACCAAAGAGGACACAGAGACCGACAGACAAGACAGAGCACGTACGTTACTTATGATATAAAAAAATCTCGGCTCTAAGATTCTGTCAATTTTATTACGAAATTCAAACAATAAATACCGTTTTGGTGCTTGTAAATGTGACATGACATATCCCTAGCGGCACGTGAACCGATCATCTCTACTAGCTAATAGTAAATAAACACGAATTAACAATGTTGAAAGATACGTAGGCCTACAACTTACCGAAATCTATATTCCTCGATCAATCAGTGTTTTTCAACCGCGAAAAGAGGTCAATAAAACAGCTGGAGATCAATTATGTCACTAAACATTTACCTCAGGAAAGCCATTTCATGACCATATAGTAGGCTATAGTTGGCTATAAAAAAGAGCTATAGAGAGTATTTTTCTAAATATATGTAGCCTACTATATTACATTCAATTTTTTACTTATATCATTAAATAAAGTAGTTATTTATAATAAAAAACGCATTATATTTAATTTGAGTTATTTTTAACCATACAGCTGATAGGCTCTCTGTATGTTTACACCATTGGGTGAGATTTTTTTTTCTTGAGAAAAATTAACACCTATCTTGTGTACCTAATATTTATCCAAATGAGTCAATATTTAATCAAATCACAAGAATTTAATTGAAATCGTGAAATTTGTGTCAAAGCAATAATTAAAAAACGTAGCTTACCAGAAATTTTACCATGTGAACATTGTAACATGTTGTCACTAAACCTAATAAAATTATGTATGCGATTAATTTAGATGAATTAATCACAGAGTATGTAATTAATTAGATTAAAAATTTTAATCGATTGACAGCCCTAAAATAAAGGTGACTTGAATTGACAGATTCTTCCATACTTGCACGAGCTGTCTGATGCGCCAGGATTATTTGGTTGCATGACGTGTTCACTATCATGGGAGCGGAGCAATGAAGCAAGGGGTGTGTTTGTTTGGGTGTCTATTTCAAATATCAACAGTGTTTCTCAGAAATCGCTTACTGCACCTTTAAAGCAATAGTATTTTTTTTTATTTGTGACATACTTTCACAGCTCCCTCTGCCTCCACGAACCAGCGCCGGAGCATTGCCTGAACCTGCCCGTCCGTCAGCTCGCTGTTGGCACACTGGATCTTCCTCTTAACCGTGTCTTCCAGCAATAATCGCCGCAAGCGCCAGTAGAAGAACAGCCGAGATGTCGGCCACTCCAGGATGTCCTGAACACACACAATAAAAGAACAAGTCTGGATGAATTTAATTCATTTATTTTATTTGATTCTTCAATAATATGAAATGTGAATTTAAAAACAATGGTTCCAACAGAAAGTGACAAAAGCATGAAAAAGCAGAGCAGACCAGTATGAGCTATGATAGAAGTCGAGTACTGACAGTGATGACTCCTTTCTCCTGCATGCGGCCCGGTGTGTCATGAAGGTCAGCGAACTGCACAGCTACTTGATGATATATGGGCAGCAGAAACTCCTCTCTCTCTTTCAGTTTACTCTCCAGCTCTTTACGTTCAGAGACATTCAACTCCGGGGTGCCTGAAACCAACCACACACACACACACACACACACACACACACACACACACACACACACACACACACACACACACACACACACACACACACACACACACACACACACACACACACACACACACACACACACACACACACACACACACACACACACACACACACACACACACACACACACACACACACACACACACACACACACACACACACACACACACCACATTTATGTAAAATGTATGAAAAATGAGTAGCTTAAAAATGAGGACAGAGCAATATATTAGTCGGGCTGATATGTAGCTGTTCAGAAGACAACTGCCCACCTGAAATATTTCTATATTTTTTTTCAGATGTGAGCATGAAAGTTCAAGATGTCAACTGCCATTAAATTACTGTTTATATTTAATAATACTTTTTTGTGTTTATATAAATAGTTATTACAATGAATTTATTTCTGACTAGATTTGGCATTACCTAAAACAACTGAATAGCAATTTTGCCGTTAATGGTAATAATCTTTTTCCCTATCTTGTCAGCAAAAAGAAAAGTAATTTCAGATGTGGAGCGAGTAGCGTTTTTATTGTCAACTAAAACTATTTAAACTAATTTCCGTCAACTGAAATAAAATACAATATAAATATTAGATTCACTTTCAATGTTTAAGTACTAAAATGACTAAAACTAAAATAAAAATTAAGCTTAATAGTTTTTGAATGTATCTGTTTATATTTTAAATATAATACAAATTTAGGCACATAGCAAAAATACTAAAACTTGAAATTTAAAAATATAATCTATTATAAACTATAATATAAAATTATACTAAAATAACACTGGGAACAGAGTTATTACATTTTGAAGAAACATCACAATTTTATATTTTATTTAGAGTAATATGCACTGGTGAATAGTAAAAAAAAAAAATACTAAAGTATACTAAGAAAATAAGACATAAGACACGATGTTGATCGGAACGATCACCAAAACACAACTGTAGCCAATCAGCAGTAAGAGGCGTATACACTCATTAGGGGGGAGTTGCCTGATGCATGATGCGTTGGTGAATTTGGGGGTGGAGTTATCAAGATCCTTTTGGGTGGGGGCGTGTTTGTTTTAGTGATTTCAAATATCAACAGCATTGCTCGCTTACTGCAACTTTAAGCGCACTGGCACAATTCTACTATTTAGGCCTCTGTGTGTTGACCCCTTGTTCTACACAAGAAAATTAGCAAGATTGATCACACAGCGACAGTGCGGCCCAACCGAGGAGCTCTCCAGGATCTCCCATCACCCTGTGGCTGTTTGAGAGAGATCGATCACATCAGAGGCAATCATTCAGCTTGGCTGCATGTGACACAGTCCTCTTTAGTGACTGCTGAGGGGGTAATCGATCGAAGGAGGTACAGAACAGCAGCGGGGTCTGATTGATCTGAGACCCCTATGATTGACACGTCTCCTCAGGGAGGAGAGAGAGATAGAGGGTCGGCGCAATCAGCAGAACGCAGCCATGATGTGCTTTAATACAACACTCATACATGCCCAATAAAACAAAAAACGATTTCAGAGGAGAGCGAGAGGACTGTGAACAACTCACCTAGTCTTTCTGCAAGACCCATGTACACAGGGTCCACCCGTCTCATGGTCTTCACCAGGTCTTTTTTACGGAACTTGATCTCCACCGTGCCTTCAGGCTCCAGGACACCACCACTGCAGAACACACACACACAGACACACACGGATGAATCAGCTCACTCCGGCCATTACAATGAATCTGTTTGAAACACTAATACAATGCTATTATCACATAATCACTCAAATTGGCTGGCTAGTAAGGTCTGACGTAGTGTTGTCAAAAATATTGATATTTCAATATGTATCGATACTGAAATAACTGAAATATTTAATTCCATATTGTATTCAGAGGCTGTTCGAAATAATAAGTCATTACAAACTAAGAATAATGTATACGTTTAAATAAAAGTAAGGGCAAGAACTAATACAAAAAATAGATGTATATCTGTTAAAGGGGTAAACCTATGGAACTACTGTGATAAGGATTTAAAATTGTGTACTTTACTCTGTAAATTCAAGAATTTTTTTAAAAACAAGGTGATAAATAATGTGAATAATTTGTGTATGTGATATGTAAATTATTGTAATAATATCTAATATGTTTACCTTTGTAATAATTTATGTACATTTTAGAAATTGTCTTGCGTAACTGTTTGTTTGTTTTGTACGAATCCCGAGAGGAAAGTGACGCTCATTAAATAATTATGTATAAAGGGTAGGCATAATAAGCATAGGCTTCAGCCTACACCTTTTTCGGTTATTATGTATATTTTTTCTTTACTATGGAAAATTATCTGTGAGGGTCGAAATACATTTTTGTTGAAAAATACAACGGCGAAATTGACACCCGTGGCGTCTCCTGTCGCTCACTCGTCTCATTCGCTCCGGTTGAATAGTGCCTGTATTGCACATGATTTTAGTCATTCTCGCAGGTTTCGCGCTCATGCCGAAAGCACGTGCACCACTGATCTATATAAGTGGCGCTTTCATAAAACCAAACAGATAGCGAGTACCAAATTGAAATCTTTTTCGTGGCTTATTGCGCTTAAACGGTCATATACAAAGAAACATTATGTCAAAATGCCCATCTTGCAGAGTATTCAGGTAAATACAGTCAGTTTTGAAACATAAATAAGCTCTTAAAGTGACAGCAGCCTAATAAACTTGCTGCAGTCTGTCATGTCAATCAAAGAACAAAAGAGAAAATCATTCGCTGCTCTTGAATGAACAACTTTTGGAACTTTAATTGTAAGCATTAATCTGTAATTTTTACAATGACAACTATCCAGTGTTATTTTACATTTGATTTAGTATATCTGAAGTATTTCTTACCTGAATACTACTGTTAGACCCACCGGAAAATCTTAAAGCCATGTTTATTTCATTTATCTCTTTATTCTATTGTATTTATTCATGCTACCATTTGCAATTTGATTATTTGGTCTTATTTTATTACGGCTTACTGTTTATTATATTACTGGTTATTGTTTATTACTGTCATGTTTTTGTAAATGTAGTTTAAGGATAAAAATAAAACCTTCCCGTGCTGTGAGTAAGACATTACAACAAAATGACAGCAGTACAAATATGGCTGTGTATATGGCAGTTCATTTTTTGGTGTACGTGTTTTGTTTTCAGTTTTAATGCAGTGTTTACTGTTATGTTTACGTAAAATGTAAAAAAGGTGCAATGCACATTGACAATTTTTTTAAATAATAAAAGCCTAATTCTTACCGGCTGTCCTTGTCCGCATACATCTCCATGTGGCGAGGGTTGATGGTGGGGTCTATGACGACCCATGATCCTCCCCGGAGCTCCGCCTGTGGTGGGATGTACACCAGCACTGGTTGTCTGTACTCTCTCAGCCCGTCCACTATATACGCTCCAAACTTTAGCACCTGATCATACATATCTAAAGACAGGAGAGGTGTTAGCAGAGACCATCACAGATCACTAAAGCACATACCAGTTCTCTTCCCATATCACTGACCTTTCATCCCTCCAGAGAAGCCTCTCCAGTTGGCAAACACTATGAGCGGAAGCCCCTCTCTGTTGAAGTCTTTAATGGCCTGAGCAGTCTTAAAAGCAGAGTCAGGGAACCACACTTGTCCTGCTTGCTGAATGATCTATAGGAAACAGCACAAAACACTGGTCCTCTTTCTGACAGAAATCATGTGACTGAGGCTATGTTGACACTGCCAGTCCAGATTATCAGATTATTTGTGTATCCAATTGGAATCTGATCTAAATGATTGACTGTCCACACTATGTATCGCGACTACGCAGATCCGGTGTGGGTGTCCTGTGGCGCTCTTTCATTTGCCAGATAATGTGTATTGGTTTCTATGGCAATGACGTTGTATTGGTAGGCATATGCCAAAAAACAACAGCAGCAACATGGAGGGGTTTGCAATAGAGATGCTATCTTATTTACAACATGACAATGTGTTGCTGCTGTGCTGGATATCGGCCTCTTCTGAGGCAGTGGCAGAAACGTAGAAGGCTGGTATGCGTGGCTTTATTCCGTGCTTTTATCTCCGCCGGTCTCAAAACATTTCTCCATTTATAAGCAGTTGTAATTTTCAGCTCGACAGGCACTTTGCAGCAACACAACCTTGTTTATGCAGTGACTTTCAGCATGTTTCCTATAACAACGTCTGACAAGTGGCGTGAGGAAGTTACATAAACCATGCAAAAACCAATCAGAGCGGTCAGACTGAAGCTGATTTCCAGAAATGCAATTTGAATAGGATTTGTAAAAAAGATTTGTAAAAATCGCATTTCATTTGCCGTTCACACTCACTACGACTGGATCAGTGTTAATTTTGTCAGCAAATTTTGATTTAGTTTTAGTCTTAGTCTTTTGACTAAAATGCCATTTAGTTTTAGTCATATTTTAGTCATCTGAATTGTTTTAGTTTAGTCTACAGGAGATTTAGTCGACTAAAATATAATGGGTTTAGTTCAATTGTAATGCGTTAATTTAGAATTTATCAAAAATTTCCAAACCCATATACTCCCGGAGAAAACATCTATTAACCTATTAATATGAATGATTTTTTAAGTTTGAACATGCAATACAGATACAGATTTAACTGCTGTTACTTAAAAAATATCTTAAAATTAAATAAAACCACTTTTCCTAAAGTACAACACAGTCTTCTTTACAATGAATGATATATGCATTCCTTATAACTACTTCCATACATCATTCTTTATTCTTTCAAGCAGACATATTTATTTGTATGAATTAAATATAATTAATCCTTATTAAAGCTATTAACAAACAGTGAATGCTTTTCTCTTTTTCTTTTGAGGACACGGACCGGATTAGGTTTATTGCCACTGTCACTTTAAGACGTCGGATCATGTCCAATGACATGCGGATACAATTGCACTGATGCACATCCAATACACTCACAGTTTAAGACATAACCAGCATAGTTTACATGAATACTCTCCAAAACGGACATTTAGACATACTGTTGTGTGTATTTGTCCATTCAGACACGAAAGAGAGCTCAATTCAGTAGCCTACTCGCGCGCTGTAGGTGTATTGTGCATGACTGCACGCTTCGGGTTAGGTGTGTGCGTACAGAAAACCGCACCGAATAGAGCTCTTTTTTGCATCGTCACTCTTATTCAGATCTATATGTCTGCTCTACTCATTCTCCCAGACGTTCACATTTTTTAACGTTTTATGACCGCGGGGTAGATCACGTTACAGTAGCCGACAAATGTGCGCATCTACCACACACGCAGGACATCAGTTCTGACGGATCGCTTCCCAAATCGTCACTATCTAACATTTTCGTCTAGTTTTTATTCGGTGACGAAAATGTCAATAGATTTTCGTCATAGTCTTTGTCATTCAAAACTAGGTTTTATTTAGTTATCGTCTCATTTTCGTCTGTGAAAAAATGTCGTTGACGAATAATTTTCGTCGTTATTTTCGTCAACGAAATTAACACTGGACTGGATTCCAATCGGATATGCACAAACATCGTATTTGACTGACAGTCTGATCCAGGCTTGAGAGTCTGGAAGTGTTTCTAAGTGGTCACCTTGGCTTCTGAATCCAGATTAGCTGGGTCTGCTGGGATTGACAGCTCCACCGATCGGGTTTCCACTGCAACTACTCCAGTCGGGATCCCGCCCAACCTTCAATTACCAAGAGAGACTCATTGTTACAAAGGAACAGAATAAAACACACCAATAACAAAAATATAATTTATAATTTTATCTTATAAAGTTTTTTAAAAGTGTCATTATCTTGTAATATTTATGATACATATACAGCTGGAACTGGGTGAAGGATAATATTGATTTACATCACAATATTCTTGGAACATGTTTAGTTTAATTATATAAATATTTATATAAAATTTCTGTCTTACTTTCGTTGTTTACATTGTCATTTGTGTGTAAGGCTTTCAAACAAAAGATTTTATAGATATATAGAATTTTTTTAAACTATTTCTATTTAAATTAACTATAATTTTTGTACTGACATTTCTTAATTTATTAGTGATTCATTTAAAATTGATAACATTAAAGGTTCCAATGATGTATAAAATACTGTATAATATTTAAGTTTAAAACACTGAAATAACTTAAAATAACTCTAAAAAACAATCTTTTCATGCAGACAAATACTGTAAAGGTAAAAAAAACAAAAAAACAATGTCTGTATTGTGTTAGACAACTAAAGGAGAATGGAGTAGAAGACTGATGAAAAACTAATGTTCCCCACAGGAGCTTTCAGAGTGCATTTATCAGAGCAGGACCTTTCCAATTGACAAACGCTGCCCTATAGGCATTGAGGTCAGAGGTCAACACAAGTTCACTGAGGAGTGTAAAGGCTCAGAATGTATGGTTAATCATTAGAAAAATCAGTATTTGCAAATGTCTGTCATTGAATGTGGCATTTATTTCTAAGAAAGAGAACATAAGCACACTTTTCAAGAAAACAGTAGCATCATTTGTTAGCTTCAGATAGCAAAATATCAAACCAAGTGGCATCTGCAATTTTAAGATTTGCACAAGAGACCAAATAATTTTGGGGCCGCTGTATTGATAATTGCTGCTTACCTAGCCCGTCCTACGATTACACTCTGTGCCCACGGGTGCATGATCTCCAGAAAAGAGCCATGGTCGAAGAACCCGCTCACCCACGCACCCTTAGTGTCTGTATGGAAAGAGAGAGACCATCAGAACTGCATTAGCGACCAATCTTCATCAGAGATATGCTGAGCTTAACCGAGGGGAAGCTGCTGCAGGAAGAGGTTACCGTTCAATTACACTGAGACAAAGATTCTTCTCCCTGCCACCCACTCTCGATATCTCCCCACCTCACTGTGGTAATTACAGTGATGTGCAATCTGTCTCGCCAATAAAAAACACTCCATATATCCCAGAGTGTCTTATCTCTGAGAGGAGAGACCTAGTGCTGTGCCTCAAACATAAACCCTCAGACCACAGACATCCATTACTGGATACTTCCCCCAACTAACAACACATCCCTCAACACAATTAATACACAAAACTCAAGATATCGCTGTAGGAAGCATCAACAAATGCTATGTTCCGAGTCCAAAAGAAGTTTGATAGTATAATATCACTGATACAGAAACTTAATGAATTTCTATTTTATAATTTCCTGTTTAGTCTACATTTTCTGCCAATTGGTCACATGACTTTGACAGTAATTCACCCACATCATTCATGTTGGTAACGTATAACCAGGCCTGTGGTAACTGGCACTGTGGCACAGATGCTGTCAATATAGCTGTACTTGTATTGAACTAGGCTTCTAGCATCCACTCACTTAGACTGGGACGTCCCGCTAGCATCCAGCGTGGGTCATAAGGTGCCTTGGTAGGAATGAACTCCACTAGCCGATCAATGGGATCTTTAGTAGAGAGCATTGGAACAGGACTGGACATATTCTGAAGGAAAATAGCACTGTTAGACTCGAAATCACAAAATTCTCAGAGGTTACATGTCACAGTGTGTTCTGCATACCTTCGGCATGTAGGACAGCCAGTGAAGTAACGTAAACACTCCCTCAAAATCATCGCACACAGTGGTGTGTGTGACTCCATTATTGTGCATGATCTGTACTCCACCAAGCTGGTTATTGGAGGTGTACACCTCTCGACCCAGAACCTGTAGAGAAAGAGCAAAAAGGTGAATGAGTAAATGGTTGGCTGCCATGCAGGCTACCCAAGTTTTTAACAGTCCACATGGAAAAGTTTGGTTTTGAAGTGACCAAGCTGCTACTTCTGAAGAGAAACTAGTTGCTGGATTGTGTAAAGAAAAGGTGCCGCAAAATGTATGCGAAATTAGCGGGCAAAGCAATCAATAGTGTAGAGATGTTTGAAGCACAGCTCACACTAAAGTCACTTTCAAACCAGATACTCAACTGTTTTAAGGCTGTTAGAGCAAAGATATCCCCAAGATGTCCTCAAGAACTTCATATTATGCTTTGGTTTCAGAGTTTTGTCCGTGAAAGTCAATACACGAGTTAAGGCCCCAATATATTTTTGGCAATGTTCTACTACATTTATTCCCTCAGGGGTTCACTCACTGTTTGCAAACATTTTACCTCCAGTCACATTGCTGGGAATGTGGAACGAGTGAATAAAAGAACCTGAAAGGATTTCCATATCAAAGATGGAGTCCTAGAGCACACACACCTATTAAACAATCGTCACGGACCAATGGCAGTTCGAAAGTGATTAACAGCCGGCATAAACTTTTCCAGAAAGTCTGCACTGACGATCTGTTTAGAAACACTGAAACGAAGAACTTTTATTTGGATAGATTTAGTTCAAAATGGCTTTACAACCATGCGTTCCTCATTTTGTTTGAAGTACATCGAGGTCTTGAGTCCAAACAACTTTTAAAGAAATTTCTTCAGTGCTGTCTGTAGAACTCATGGAGAATGATATGCCATTATGTGAATTAGCAATAACTTGGTTCCACACCAGTCTAATTTTGTGGAACTATCGATTTCATATCGGTTTGTTTAACCCTTGCCCTTAAACATCCCATTAAAAAAAAAATATGAACTGTGGAACTGTCTCTATGGATTCAAGAGTCCAACTATAGCGCTGCCTCTGAGCATCATTGCAATGCTTGAATTGCAGGCAACTTGACATCAAAGTCCAAAGAACTTCAACTTTGGAAAAAGACTGGTTTGGGGATTCTTGGCCAGAATAAACTACAATATGTTGATAATCAAAAAAAGTAATGTCACTACGTCCTCTTCTTTGTGCTTCTTACATCTTGCTTCCTAGTTCTATGATGTTACTTTCTCATGTGTGTATTATGTGTTATGGCACAGTGCTAGCGGAGGTCCTGGGGCTGCGGATCAATACCATCACACAGGCAGTCAGTCCAGTGCTGTAGGCAGAGGAGAGTCTGCTTTCCGTTCAATGTTGTCAGGGACCTGAGAAGAATGACGGTGTCATTGAGTGGTCAGTGCGGGAGAGTAAGGGGTTATTTATGCCTCTGGGACTGCATCAATACTCAGATTACTTCTTCCTTTCACCATTCATTCACACAATGCTTTCTGTAGAGGTAATGCAATTTTTTTGTGGTGTCACAGGCCATATGTAGTGTAAACACTGTGAACTCTGGTTCAATGAATGGCATGAGTTTGAAGCAGGACTACCGGTTTGGCTGAACTATGGTATATGGCGTGGGTGGGTATGGGTGGGTGGGTGTCCAGAAAATGGTCATTTTTTACAATTGTGTGTTTGGTGCCGCTAGCACTCGGCTTCTCTGATTTCTGCTTGCCCCGGAAGAAAACTAAACACAATGCTTAAAAGGTAAATCGTTTGATTTTCAATAAAGCTAATCGTCGGTATTCGTAAACGAGCAGATCATGGTTCTGATCTAATAAACACAGTAATAGGACTGTAAAGGACATTCTCAGATGGGATGGATGGGGTGTTCCTGCGGTTCCAGAGAGGACACCCGGGCATTGGACGTGACAAATCATGACCGTGCCTGAAATATCTGAATACCGTATTTCTGTCCAAACCAGTGAAAGGATATAGACAGTCACAAACTGCTAATGGGAAATTATTCTGAATAAAAAACTGTTTCTTGGTTCCCAAGCCTAATCTGGACTGCTGCAGAGAGTGATGGTGGAAAGGCAGAGCGAGACAGGGATATCTGCAGCAGTAGAAGTGCTCAATTCTGTTCTCAGAGGAATAAAATGGGAGTGCCTCCCCGGTCTCAGCCCCAGGCATCAGCCTATTTCTATGCAAATAACAACTTCACGCTTCTCTTTCTATTATTCCTGCAGGAGCAGCAGCATCATGACGGGAGACGGAGAGAGAGAGACATGCGGGGGGATGGCAATCACTGAGGGGTGAATTATACACCTAGAGAAACGCACACATACACGTTTGTTTTTCAATCATGGCAGGTGACTTTCCATTGACTTTCATTGTCTTTATACTGAGATATCAGTTTTTCTTTAATTTCTCTTCTCAATAAACCATGTGATGCTTTTGCTTCCTTTTTTAAGCTTGAAATCACTAGACCCTAAATGCAGAAAATTGCATGGTAAAAAAAAAAAAAGACCAGTACACATACCCTTTTGTGTTTTATGGAATAAAGTCATGGGTTTGGAACAACATGAGGCGTGAATAAACGATGAAATAATTTAAATTTTGGGGTGAACTGTTCCTTTAACACATGCTTGAACGCACAGCCAACCACAACCAATCCCTGTCACTAGTAAAATAAGAAACTGGCTGATTCATAAAAGTCATATTGTAATGCAGTCGTGGTAATTGCATGAATTAGGGATTCATTTATTTGGGTCATAGTTGATCGCACACCAGGCTTTTAGAGTTCACGCTAACCTGTCACCATTCCTGCCTCGGCCCAATCAAATTACTTCACAATTAAAAGAGAGGCCAATTAAAGTGCCCTTATCAGCTGAGTGAATAGATAATTTATGCGCAAATGCCATTTTTCATAGCAACTAAACAGAGAAGACCTTTGAAAATATACAAAGCAGACTAGATGCAAAAAAAAAAAAAAAAACTGCTTTGGAGGCGGCACAAGTTGGATGTGGTGGATTCTATTTTTAAACCACAAAATACAAAACACATTTATGTGTGGCTGCTGACCTTATTAAGAGCTCCAGCTCCAGTCAGGATGATGTGAGAGTTCTCCACCTGTATGGTTCTTTGGCCCAGTCTCACCAGGTACGCTCCGATTCCAATGGCCCTGCATGTCACCTGAGGACCACCGAAGACACAGAGGCTCAGAAACACTTTATCATGTACCGCACTGTTCAAAAGTTTGGGGTTGGTGAGTATATAATTTCTTTGAAAGAAGTCTATTATGCTCTCCAAGGCTGCAGTTTTTTTTTTTTTAAATACAGTAAAAACAGTAATATTGTGGAATATTATTACAATAACTGGAATATTATTTTAAAATACCAATTTTTATTTTAACACATGCTGGTGATGGCAAAGCTTACTTTTTACCAGTCAATACTCCAGTCTTTAGTATTAAATGATCCTTCAGAAATGTTGAAAACAGTTGTGGAGCTTAATTTATTTGTGAAAACCGTGATACATACACCCCCCCCCACCCCCCTTGTTTGTAACAAGTGTGTGTGTTCTGTCAGCATACCAGGTTCATGGTGATAATTTCCTCATACGCCAGCGATGATTCACCTGCGATCATGCCAGAACCTCTCAAGTTCTCCACTCCCAACCCCTCCTCTTTACCAATGATATCAGTGATCTTATACCTGCAAAGACACACAGGTTCCATTAAAGGAGATTTTACCTTCATCAATGACAGAAAAATGTACAATTTAAATATCCTGTTACTTTCCCAACTCAAAACTTCCACCCAGTCCAACCACTTATTGAAACTAAAAAGCAAAAATTACTTCTCAGATATAAAAGCAACAAAGAAACGTATTTTTAAATGGCAGAAGAATGTAAGATTTTTTACATTTTTATATAACTAACGATCCTTCCAACGGATAATAAGACACAGGGTGTAAATTGCTTAATGCAAAACTATTTATTTTGGAGCAGAAAACCTTTTTGTGCAGAATAAAGTAAAAAAAATTTATATTGTGGAAAGGGACCCCTACAATTATTTAAAGGTGCCCTAGAATGGTTTTTATTTTTATTGTATAATGTTTTCTGGGTTGCCCTTATAATGTTAGTATGTTTTTTAGATAAAAAATAGTCATAATTTAGAAATAAAAGGCATTTTTCCTAGCCTGATTTTAGCCTCTGATGTGACCGCTGTCTGCTGTGTGTAACCGGCCTCTGCTGTGATTGGCTGACATGCTTGCATATGAAATAGCTACGTATTACATGTGAAACTCTCTCGAATACTTTTACAACAGATATTATACGTTTTTACTATTACAGCTATCGAGATTAACGAATCGTGAGATGTTGCCGTGATGAGCATTGAGCAAACAGATGACTGTCTGTTGATCGCAAGAATGAAAATCTTATCATTGCAACGCAGTTTCTGCACTCTCTCTAATGCTTTCACCAATGCAAACACGATGTTGTAAATACAGTAAGAGCTTTGTTGTGCAGTGTAACATGCGTCATTGAATTCATAACGAGTTTGGAAAGTGTCCAGTGTTATGTGGAGATTCGCCTATTTTTCAGGGGTGTTTTTCAAAAACGAGATTTAAGTAAGAAGGAGAAAACAATGGTGTTTGAGACTCACTGTATGTCATGTCCATGTACTGAACTCTTGTTATTTAACTATGCCAAAATAAATTCAATTTCACATTCTAGGGCACCTTTAAAAAAAGTTGAGCTAAACAACTGTATGGGATAATAAATAACTCACCTGGATTCTCCCTCGTCTTCCACATGTTCACATTGGACTGAGTTCAGAGCAGACACCTTCTTATAGTCCTGGGGTGTGAGGTACAGGTACTTAAAGCCCTATGAATCAACAGAAAAACGGTCATTATATTATGACCCACATCCAAAAGATAATCACTACATTAATGATCACTGATCCCTTCCCCTGGAGCCACTCCAGACCTTGTATGGGTCCGCCGGATCCTGCCAGGCCACATGGAACATGTGTCTGATCTCCTCTGCCAGGCCGATCCGGGCTCCACTGTTGGCAGCGATATAGATTCGCGGGATGCTGCTTTCCCGAGCCATTTCTGAAGCCTGCAGGAACAGAACATCCTCCTGTGGCCCGAAGGAGCCGATCTTATGTGTGATGTCATTGCTGATCACGATAATCTCACGGCCGGCCGGGTACTCAGGGGTTCGGATAGTCATCCGCCATGCTACCATGCCAATCTAGTGAATCAGACAATTGAAGAATAACGAGTGTTAAGCAAGTTGTGATCAAATAAATTAATTTAAAATAAATGCTTGCGGAGCCACACACACATTTAAGAAGCAAAGGGGGCCCCCTACAGTGTGCAAAGTGTACTGCATGTGATGGTTTGTTGAAAATGAGCAAGACAACACAAATTAAGATGAAGTTGTGAAGTGCAAAGTTGTTGTGTTTAGGATAAGGAAAAAATGTTGCCAGTATAATTAAGATGGTGCAATCTAACCTCATTTCCTCCAGGTAGGCGGTTCATCTGCACCAGCTGACCTTGAGAATCGAGAACCAGCTCAGTGAAGGTCAGCAATTCCGATGGAAGAGGACACTTGGGTAAGTTGGCGTGTGCATCCATGGACTGCCATAACTTCCTTAGAGACTAGAAAAAATGGACAGCATAACAAACTAATCACTCAGAAATATTTATAGTAAGAAGTTATGTAATCATAATAAATATTTGTTCATATAATTTCAAGTGCTCTTTAAAAAACAAAAAATGAAAAAAATTGATTTACAGGTGCAATGCAATACTTAGAATTTATTCGTATTCTTTGATGAATAGAAAGTACTATTTCATTTATTTGAAATAGAATCTTTTGCAAAATTATAAATGTCTTTACTGTAACTTCTGATCAATTTAATGCATCCTTACTGAATAGAAGTATTGGTTTCCCTTTAGTGTAGTGTATAATGTTACAAAAGCTTTCTATTTCAGATCAATTCTGCTCTTTTGAACTTTCTATTCATCAAATAATTCAGATTTTTTTTTTACATATAACCGGTTTCAACATTGATAATAATTATAAACATTTCTTGAGCAGCAAATCAGCATATTATAATGATTTCTAAAAATGTGACACTGAAGACTGGAGTAATGATGCTGAAAATTCAGCTTTGATCACAGGATTAAATTATATTCAAATAGAAAATAGTTATTTTAAATTGTAATAATATTTCACGCTATTACTGGGGATGTTTTGTATTTTTAATCAAATAAATGCAGCCTTGGTGAGTAGAAGAGGCTTTTAAAAATAATACATATCTTACAGATCCCAAACTTTTGAACAGCAGTGTGTGTATGTATATATATATATATATATATATATATATATATATATATATATATATATATATATATATATATATATATATATAGACAGAGAGTTTTAGATTGGCTGTTTTTGCATTTGTTATGGGAAAATATTTGCACCCTAATTGTTGACAAATTGAGATGTACAGATGCATTAAGCCTTTTGTAATTGCATTGTGATGCCCTGAATTGAATTCAAATCAAATCTTGAGCTTCTTAAATATTTGCCATTACTAGACTATAGGGCTGTCAACGAATATTCTAAATTCGAATATATATTCGAATAGTTTAAAAAAACAGAAATTCGAAGGTGAAAATTAATATTCGAATCATGTGGAAAAACATGCCCGCGGTAGCAGAGGCGCGGCTGTCTGCTTTGCTAGTGGCAAAATTCTGAAGCTTAAAATGTAAAACGCATTTTCCAGCTGCACAGATAGCACAGTGACTGTCTGGCTCACTCATTGGCTGTGCTGCGGCAACTGCACATCCAATGGCGCGGGCGCCTCGAACGTGTGCGCCAATGAGCTAGCATTACATCATACAGAGCCCGCCAAGGGGGTGTGGCCAGACGTCCCCGAAATAGCCATAGTAGCAGCAGTTTACCACAGCACGAGCTGCTCGGAGAGTTCAATGTCGGTTCTATACTGTAAAACTTCAATTAATGTTAATAATATTTGTTTCAATCACTGAATGAAGCCTGCTATATTTAGGACAAGAGTCGCGACCTTAAATTGCTTGCACAAAACTCTTGATCAGCACTCAACATGTGTGTATTATTGTTCATTTAAATAAACCGTTATGCGCAGAGAGCGTGAGGGCGAGAGAGAGAGAGCGCGAGAGAGAGCGCGAGAGAAAGAGTGCCTGCGAGTGCGAGCAGGTCTGCGGTCTTGGCCATTAGTTGATTTACTTGTTTTTGTGTAAGTTAATACGTTGTCAAATATGTTTAAACTTAAATAAGCTACCTATACAAGTAGTTGTGTCTCTTTGTATTAATTTGTCCTGTTATTGACGTAATGCGCGTCATTGACAAAATGCGCAACCAGATATTCGAATAGTTCGAATATATGTGTTTTTTTTAGAGGGAATATTCGAATGTCATTTTTGAGCAATTTTGACAGCCCTACTAGACTACTGTTTTTCAGCAATGTGGACGATACCTGACGAAACATCTCTGGGAAGTCGTAGACGTATGTGGTGCCGAGGCTCTGGGCCTGGAAGCGTTTGGACTGCAGGAGGTCTTTAGTGACGTAGGGTGTGTTGATGAGCATGCCGTGAAGAGGACCCTGCTTATCTCCATACGCCTGAAACATGATCTGAGGAGAAAGATGGAGGGCAAGAAAGAGTCAGCCAGAGTTAAAGTAAGACAATTAACCATAAAAATAATATAAATGTATCCCCGCATATAGACAAACAGATAACAGTTGCCCAATGATGGAAACAAAAAAGACGGACAATTGATGTAACAATGACTAAAGGTGAATTGCAAACATTAAAAAAAAAAATCTATTCTTTTTAAACATCCAGACAGAAAAGTCACATCACTGACAAATGAAACAAAATATTGCCGTTCAGTGACTTGCCATTATGCTAGTTCACAGTTTTAATATTAGTGAACCTAGAGTGTAACTTCTGCTTTACTACAATGGCAGATTGTACAGTGCCACTCATATAATAAATAATAATCAAAATAATAAATATACAAAAATAAATATCAAGATGTTCAATATAATTATTTTTAAAAATATAAAAATATACAATACTGTTTGAAAGTTTGGGGCAAGTGCGTTTTTTGATAAATTAATACTTGTATTCAGTAACAATGGAATAAACTTATTAGAAGTGACAGACCTTTATAATATAAAAAATTATTTAGATTTTCTATTAAATCAAAGAAAAAAAATATCACGTTTCCACAAAAATATCAAGCAGCACAACTGGTTTTCAACATTTAAAGGCACAATATGTAAGATTTTTGGATTAAAATATCCAAAAACCACTAAAACAATGTAATATATTTTGTTGACTTGTGTACTTACTGTACATTATTCCAAATATTTCCAACAAAGTTTAAATATGGAGAAATCAGCAATTTTAACCAGTGTAAATGCCCGTGTCATTGCGCCACTTGTCAATGACGTCATATCCACGCTATCCTTGATTTCTGGTTTTACTTCCTTAGAATGGAAGACGCTTTAATAGATTATGTGTTTTATTAGACAGGTGAGCAACAGTTTGGACACTTTCATCGACAGAAAAATAACCATTGTTATTTAGCTCAACACGGTTAGTCTTGTTTGAATCTCTTGTAATGATTTACCGTGAGTAACATGTTGCACCATGCCTCAGAGACAATGCTATTTTGTCAGGTGGCTAACACAGCAAAATCAGAAAGAGCTTTATTTGAAGAAACTGTAATACATAATTTTCTCTATCGTACAATATACTTTAAAATGAATTGCATCCCATTTAGCAACAATTAGTCCACCTTTAATTAATAATATGATATTCTAATATCGATCTAGCTTTCTGCAGTGTGCAACAAGTGTCTCATACCAGCCATCGAGTTAACGCACACTTAACATAACATTACTTTCAACACACTCAAACATATTTACTATGATTGTTTTGACCCAGTAAAATAGCGCTGCGTTACACCACAATTTTAATTCATCAGATAAACTTATAGATCTTATATCTTATCTTATAGATAAACTGATAACAGATAAACAGCACTTGCGGCTGTTTTATTAGAATGAAATAAAATAACGTGAATTTAAGTGATCAAAGTTCAAGTTCAGGGAAGGAGGCGGACGATAAATGTATCTTTAGTCGAAGTAAACAAAAAAACGAAAGGAGCGGCAACGGCCCGACTGCGGCATATAGACAATAATAAAACAGCAACGTAAAATCTCAGCCCCGCCCTGCTTCATACCACAATAACATAAGTAAAACTTTAATACATTAGCTCACCCATGAACTTGATTTCTGCCTGAGTCCTGTCGGATTGCTTTCCATCAGCTGTGGAGGTAAAGACGACACCTCCTATGATTCCACACTCATTCATGGCGTCATAAAGCTACGCCTTTGTTATGGTTTTGAAAAAGCGACCTCTACTGGTGAAACTTACATACTGTGCCTTTAATAATGATTAGAAATGTTTCTTGAGCACTAAAATTAGCATATTTGATTGATTTAAAGATAGGAGTACTGGCTAAGTAAATTATATATTAAAATATAACTGTTATTTTGAATTGTAATAATAATAATAATAATCCACACTATTACTGTTTTTACTGTATTATTGATCAAACAAATGCAAGAGACTTGCATCTTGAATCCAAATGAATCTTACCGAATCCAAACGTTTGAATGGTAGTGTAATTTTCATGTTATTTTTTATCATCAATTATAATTATCAGAAAACATTTTTATCTATTCTTGAATGCTTGAAATTAGCTTTGCAGGCAATTATATATAAATTGTGTCTACGAATGAATAATGAACTGTGTCGAATCTGAAGAAAGTAAAACATATCAAACATTTTTCAACATTCACTGCAAATTGTATTATTCCATAGCTTTCACTTTGCTATTATTCTAAAATGTAAAAAAAAAAACAGTCCAAATAAAGAATGATTAGGTGTGTCCAAACTTTTGACTGATAGTGAATTTACCATCGACAGAAAATTAACAATGACTAACAAACAATGAAGGATGACAAAGGCATAATACTGTAGTTCAGTATATGTGTGTGTTAATGAGAGACACGTGAGCCCCACCTGTCGGTCTTTGTGCCCCACCTGTCCTGTACGGGAGTCTGTGACCTCCTTGTACAGGCTGATGTCCAGGTAGTAGCCACTCTCATTGGTCAGGAAGAGGCGGATGGGGATCTGCTTGCCAGTGGGCGTCAGTCGGATGTTGATCTTCAGCTCAGCTTGGAGCACGCGGAGTTTCCACAGACGACTGCCGTAGCGCATGACCATGGAACGCACGGATTCCTCAATCTGATGAGAACACAGGGTCAAAACACATGCAAATATGTACCTTCCTAAAACAAAAATCCATTGAAAGTCATTGAAACCTTAGAAGGGTCCATGATAACGGTTGGGACGAAGTTTAGGAAGATATGGTTGCAGTCTGTGCGCACTGTGGTGTTGTTGAAGGCCACCTCCAGCTCATCCATGGCCTCCAGCAGCAAACGTTCTGCCTCGTTGTGCAGGTACTCAAACGATGCTTCCTACACAGCAGAGAACCACACACGGGGGCTTTTCACACTTGAAAAGTTAACCCTGGGTCATTCTAAACCCCAGGTAAACAAAATCCTGGGTTATCTTGCTTCACTTTTCACATTGCTCAAATATACCTGGGGATAACAACTAATCCTTGGTATTCATAAGATGGCGTTTCACACCTTTAGAGTCTGTTATTGTAGAGACATTGACGTAACATTTTAACAACCCTAAACATGACGCGGAACAAAACAAACTGATTGGTTCCTTTACATGTCAGTCAGACGGCCTCTGGGCGGTGCTTGGCCAATGAAAGCTGCTATGGAGTCCAGACCTTCTGCTAGAAGTTCTGGCTACAAGAGATTATGGATTGGATGACTGCGGCGCGAGACCCGTTTACATAAAAGCTCTATCATTGCACATCCTCATATTAAGATATTGCCGACTGTTCTATCGAGTTTATACTGAATGGACTTTTTTGACTATAAAAGGTTAGAATGAAATGCTTCATTACTTAAATTGCTACTTTGCCATTTTTCTGAAACACAGCCTACTGTTTATACAACATGCGTTTCTGTAAAAGTCCAAAGCATGTGAAAATGAACCACATGAATGGCTAAGGATCTAGTCATAACATTCTAACTAGGGATGCACAATATATCAGCCACCCTATCGGTATCGGATGATATATGTTCATTTTTAGTGTTATTGTTATCGGCCCAATAAGAAAATTAGGCCGATATTTTAAAGTCGATGAATACTGGATTATTTCCTTCAGCTGTGACACTTCAGATGCACACTGTTCTCTGTGATTGTTTTGAATAGCTTGAAATATGATTTGAATATTGTCATATTGGCTACATAAAATATTTAGATAATACATACAATTTTATGAGAACATTATAATTGCGTGCTTGGGACAAGGATTTTAAATGGTGAGACTTTTGTTTTTGTAAATCAGGCTCTCAAAAATTATATAAAAATTTGGAATAGATTTATCAGCCAATACATCTGTTATTGGCTTTCAAATATAAAGAATTATCAGTTATCGGTATCGGGCGACATTCTCATATCGGTGCATCCCTAATTCTAACACTGCTTCGTTTCACAATGTACATGTTTGGACCTCCAGAGAAAGGTTTCATAACTAAACCCCGGCTAAAACATGTTTCTAATCCCGCTTCTAAATTACAAGTGTGATTCGTTCCTTTACCCGGGGTTAAAAGCGGGGTTTAGAATGACGATAACCCAGGTTTAAGCGCAATGTGAAAAGCCAAAGCATCACACGCCTAACCATGTTTATTACTAGAGTGATGCTCCTACCTTGGTGACCAAGTCCGAGTGGCGGATGATGGCCCGTACAAAGAAGCGGTAATCAGTGACCTCGGTGCCCACCTCCACGCGGGCGGCTCCCAAGTACAGGTGCATTTTGTGGTTGGCACAGGGGATCGCCGTCAGTGCAAAGTTACGCATGCGGTTGAGCTCCAGCTGGAAAGCCAGTGCGGGTTCCAAGTGCCTATAGATACGGTCTTCCACAAACTGAAAAAAGGGATTGACAAAATTGGTAAAAGCTTCTGTTTGAGACAAAAATAAAGCTTGGCCAAACATCTATTAAAATGAACTTCACTTTATAAATATGTATTACAAAAAAACCCTATAAAAAGCACTAAAAAAGGGCTTTTCTGTTATGTTTCACTGAGATCAAAAGAACAATAAAGCTGTAATCAAAAACATTGGGTTTCATTCACTAACCGTGAATATCTTACAAATTTGTATGTGAAATCTGTGTGCAACAGTTTTCACAAATAAATCATGATTTATCAATAAATGTCATACTAAAATTTACTGATTCTAAATTTACAAGAAAATGTGGGAACACCTGAGAGCATTGTATGTTTGCTGAAAGTGAATAAAGGCTGTAAACTAAAAGAAAAGGTTATGTGAAAAGGTCTTATTATGCAGCTGGTTTGGCTGCGTTTTATGCAAATGATTAGCCTTGGATACGGAGTCACTCATTTAGAATGGCTCAGTTAAAAAGAAATTTAAAAATTAAAAAAGAACATATTTTTGTGAAAAGTTCAGCTGCTAGTATATTAAAAATGTAATGCAAAAACAATAAACAAAGTTGAACTAAACAATGTTTCCATCCAATGAAAGACGAAAAATTTATTTGTACAAATGTGTGCTGCCAAAAAAATAAAATAAATTCAATAACACCACATGAACACAAAAAAAAAAGAAAAAAAAAAAGATTTAATAAAATAGAAAATATGACCGGAATGAAATTGCTCGTTTTAAATTTAGAGAAAGTGAGTCTACAGGAGCAGAAAGTGCCTGTGAGCTATAATAGCAAGCTAGATTTAGTAAATGTAGGTAATCACAGCTGCTAATGGATGTCATCCCTCTCAAATGAGACAAATAATTAAAAAGTTCATTAATGTAATGAGCTTTGCTGGAACCATTTTAGCAAACTATAAGGGCTGAAGGAAGCGAGAGAAACGCCATTGATCATGATGGAGTTACTTGCACAGCAAAGACAAGGAACTGAGGAATATAACAGCTTTTTTTTTTCTCCTCCTCATTTTCCCTTTGTATTTTCCCACCTAAACATAAAGCTGCTGATGAATTTAATGAACGCTTGCTTTTAAAATCGTTACAGTCTTTTGTGCCTGTCATTGATAGTCTTGTGTAAAACAACTCACCTTGTCTCGAGCCCGGAAAGTAAAAAATTTGGGGAATTCTCTCTGTGAAATAAAGAGTTTAAACATTAACAGTGAAATAACACTACATTCTTAACAAGTGTATTTACTACAGCCATTTACAGAACAAAAACAGGTACAATTTGCACATTTCAAAGACTTAAGAGTAAGCAGTTTAATTAAGAGACCATTTATAATGGCTCTGTTCCAAAACCTAGGAGTCAAAATGTTAATTAAAAATAATCACTATTTCTAATAATATTGTTTACAACATTTAATTCATGAAAAAGTTAACTTATGTTAATTTTTATGGAAAGAAAAACAAATAATACTGACTTACAATTTCAGTCACTTTTTGCAATTTTGATTCACTGATTTACTCCAAATAATGTCTTTATCACCATATCCATGTCAGAGCTCAAACATTGATATATGATATTATTTGTGATTAATTTGATTTATTAATCAGTATCATGCAATGAATTCATCTTTGAAATAATAATTTAAATCAAATGACAGCCCAAATTTGTATTGCCCAATATCATTAGCTTAGCAACATACTAACATCCAACACAGTGAACATAACCAAGAAATGTTGATCACATATACTGTAAATCTAATTCAACTGAGAAAAACTGATAGTCTAATAAAAAATGAACTGTGTGTGCCGCATATTTTACTAATAATAGGGCTATACGAGTTCTGAATGATTAGCTTAGCAACATGCTAATGTCTCTACTAGAATCAACTGAAAGCTAAAGCCAAGACTCATGCGCTTTAAAAAAGTAGTGCTACTGGTGTGACCTGCATGAGTGAAAGTTCTTTTTGTTGCATTTCAGTTCAGTCACTTGTGAGGTTCCATTTTGGTTAAGATGTCGCCTAAGAAGGTAGCTATTTAGAGAGTAGACAGCGAAGCAGCTCAAAAGGTTGTGGAACAGAGCCAATGTCTCAAACATTCCACAACTACTTACATGGAACCTCTGGTCCACCTCACAGTTGACTTGCTTCCTGAAATCCTGTTAATAACGGCGTCACAGGGAAAAAGACACACGCACGCACGCACACACACACACACACGCACGCACACACACATGCAGTGGGTGTACCAGACTTGAGATCAGTTACTATGAATTACAGTTATTCAAATTAACAATTAATTTGATTGAGTGAGAGAGCGGAAACATGCTCAAATGTCATTTTTAAAGCATACCTTCTGAGCAACCAGGAAGGTGAGTCTTCGGATGCCGTGCTCAAATAGCAGAGATTTCTGTGGTAGAAATGATATGAATGAGAAATAATTGAGTGTAGAGAAAACAACTTTAATTTGAACTCTGACAATCAACCCATACAGAACAGAACGTTTTACCTTAGAGTGGGTAAACTCACGAAACATGGCCGCCAGCCCATCGTCATCAATGTCGCTGTCCGTCTTTATGGCCACGTTAAGGATATGAATTGGCTCATCCTGAATGCTCTACAAAAAAAAAAGAACAAAATTAGGTATAGAAAACGTTGATTCCCCCCCCCCCCCCCACACACACACCAAAAAAAATGCGAACTTCAATACAACAATTTAATATACTCAAAATATTTTAATCTGTTTTTGTTTTGTTTTGTGTTCAGAGGGTGAAAGGTTCACCTTGTTGTCCTCCTCTCCATAAAGCACAGGGTTGCCCCCCTCAGGAAAGGTTGGCGTACAGGGGGGTGAGTCAGAGAAACAGCTCAAGACATCCTTAATGTTCCTATCATAACAGTCACATTAGACACTCAAGCACCAGATTTAAGTAAATTTTTAGAAAACTGCTTTTTAAAAGACAACATGAAACTAAATTCATAATATGTAAAGTGTGGTGTCTGTTAGGGGTTCATAATGAAGGGATAATGTGCATCCAGACGGTTGTTATCGCAGAATAAACTCCGACAGGGTGATCAGGACACCGACATAAGCCTGAGGGGGTTTATTCTGCGATATCAACTAGGTGGATCTACATTATCCTGCTTATTACGCGGCTACGTGCCACAGTAAATAACCAGGCATGAACAAGTCCAAATACTTTATTAGCACTTTAAACGCAAAGCTTCCATGGAGAACGTTTAAAGACATACATTTATACGGGATACGGTATAGTCATACCACTTATTACATGATTTTTAATTACAGAAATAATTATGGGGATGAGAGATATTAATTTGAGATGAAACGGTTTTAAAATTGTACCTGTTTGTTATCTTATAATACATTGGTGTACAAAACAATGGTCACAAAATGGCCGCAGCTGCATATGTATGAAACAAGAGAGCGAGTCCGCTATACCAGGATGACAAATGTTTCATTTGAGTTTTAATAGTTTATTAGCACACCAAACGCAAAACTTCCACCAAGAAATGTGCATATTGCGCCAACTTCAGTTACCCGGATTAGCCTGTGTTATCAGTTTTTACCGGTTGTTATCGGGGGAAAAACATACCGCTGGATGGCGCGATTGATCAATCAGAATCAAGTATTCCACAGAGAAGTGTAATAAGCAGCAATAAAGCACATGAGACAGGAGTAGCGACCTTAATCCCTTCACTTCTGTTCTCAACACACAACACTTCAAAATAGTAATCACTTTTTGTACTCTTTTTGTATAGTTTTGGTTACAAACTCTTTTTCCGTCTCCCTACACTAGGATTTTGAGTGTGATTTCTTAACCATAAAGGAGAAAACCAAAAATAAAAATGAATTTGACTGAATAAATTAATTGAATGAATTTGACAAATAGATATCACCACGATACCATTATCATGAACTATTTTGGCCATGAAAATGGAGTAGTAATAATTTGAGCCCTAATTTGCAACGTTACAGGTGAATTTCAATACATTTTGATGGAATATAAAAAAAACAAATAAAAAAAAAATCTTTAAGTTTTTATGTCACGGGGTGTTAGACTTTATACTGACACCTACTGGTGTGGATGAAATATCATGCAAAAAGTTTTCTGTTATCGATGCCAAAAATAGCATATTTTTAGGTCTACTTGTCACCTTTGATATATTTATTTCCTGAATGAAAGTATTCGTATTTTGCTTGTCATGTGATCTCAATATGTCAGCTTGAATGGGACCCACTCTTAAAATAATTTGCAGAAGTTCTTGTTGGTTATGTAAACTTTTATACATTATGATGAATTGTGCAGGGGTATTTAATAAGCAAGTGTCCATTTATAATTCATGTTGCCTTTATTAAACCGTAACATACACTAACCTGGTGAACTCCTGGAAGGAGCGGAAGGAAACCATGGCGCCCATACGCTGACAGGGTGGAGTGAAGGAGGTGTCCAGGAGTACATCACTAACACTGGCCACATGGACCATGCCGTAGTGGTTCAGGTTAGAGGAGAAAGACATTCTGAGAGCACAACACACACACACACACACACACACAAACAAAAAGACCAGTCATTAACCCAGCTGCATACACATAACCTCTAAAAAAAAATGTGGTAGATCACCCCAGGAGAAAGACCAGATCATCACCATCACACATCAGCCTAGATCAGAGGTGTGGATAGGAACAACATCGCCTCCTCACAAGCTGGACGTGTAAGAGCTGAACATTATAAAAGGGACCAGTTGTCAGGAGGCAATTAAGCCAGATGTAAAAGGAAATAGAAGTATGACTGAAACTTCACTGAACGGGTGAATTCATGCATCTATTTGAATTCATGGTGGAGGAACAGGTTAGTTAAGAATATTCCAGGTTAAATACAATCTATATATGGGCTGCTGTTAATTATCATAATTTTGGGTCATCCCTCCATTTGTAAAAACAAAAGAAAAAGATTTATTGGTTTATTGTTACGCATTTACAATTGAAGTCTACAGGGCTTGTTGACCAAGCACAGCTTTCCAAACTGGGCTCTGTGAAAAATGTATAAAATAAATGTTTAGGGTTGTGAAATGTAACATTTATACTATAAGAAATGAATGAAATATGTTTAATATGACTATTTTTTAATACTCACTACATTTGATCATTTTATGATTTCATTTCATGTTTCTCTCTTAAATCAGAAATTGTGAGATTAACTGTGAATATTTAATTTTATTGACAGACCTATTACTATAGATCCTCACACGACACGAGAACAAATAATATATTTAAAATATTTTCCCGTTAATATTTTAGCGGTTTACTTTACAATAATAGAAAATAGTAACTTTATATTTATATAATAATAAAGAATATTTCACACACAGTATAAATAGATTTTTATGCTGTAAGTGACAATATACAGCTTCCTTTATATTTTAGCCAAAAATGTCCTTGAGGATCTTTATAACTGGTAAACATAGCATAAAAACAAGCCATAAAAAACAAGAAGGTTTAAAAGCAGAAATGCAAAATGTATTTTTTGCTAAAGAGCTTCCATAAATTATTCAGCAAAACCGTTTGATATTCAAGCTGTAAAGCTGTCTACATTGTTTAAACATTACTATGTGGTGCTGTACACTTTACCCAGAATTCCATTGCAAATGCATTATTATTAATGCATTTTTTTTGCATTTTTACAAACTGAGGGAACATGCCGCAAGTGCTATTGATTTTAAGTTGTATTTAGCCCAGAACATTCCTTTAATAAGACCCATAATTATAAGCTAAATCAGCACATCTACCATAACTTGTCATAATTTACTTAACTTCAGTATGTGACAAGTCTCCTGTTTAAATGTTAGTATTGACAGCAATCCCTTATTTAAACCAATTAAAAAGATTTACACCCAGCTTTCATAAAAACAAAACAAAAAACCCAATGTATAAATTCCTTTTGCCCGATTAAACACTCTCTGTGATTAAACACTGTAGCCTGTCCTGCACTACCTGGCCTCACTCTCAGCGGAGTCACTAGAAGCCCCACTAGCGTTAGCGGTGTTATCTGGCGGTTTGTAGTCCTGTAGTGGGGCAGACAGTTTCCTGGGAGGACAACGATGACAGTCACATTTTGAAACTTGTACGTCGCACACATAAACAGACAGAGCAAGAACGTACACAAGCAATCACATACACACAGCAGAGTTAATCGCCACTATTATGCAGTTAATTCAAACCCAGTATGAGGTCTCAGCAATTTCATTTCACTTAACATATAACGAGAGTATCCCTACTTGCATGCGCTAGGCTAGCACAAACGACATTGAAGGTAATTTCACTCACACACACACACACACACACACACACACACACACACACACACACACACACAATAAGCCATGCAAATTAGTTATGTATTTACTGAGATCAACAGAATAAAAGTGCCAAATGGAGGGCTGTTTTCATTACAACAATCTTGTACACAAAATAACTGCAATCGGTTGATTCAAAATGTCGAGAGACACACAGAGGGTGTGATTCGATCCATTCAGTAGGATGTGAATGCGTTTCATTTCAAGTTACATTATGTCTTAAAATATTTATTCAAATACATATGTTTACACTTGTTTTATGTTCGGAATAGCATACTTATTTAGTATTACTTCGTAGTACATTTAAAAGTTGTGTGTTTGACCATACTGCTTTTCTACTCTATTTATATACCCTGAGTCTACACGTTGGTTTAGGGAAGAAAGAATGTGTACTATACCTGTTTAGAGTGGGGATGTTCCCTCTGCAATCAAACAACATTGATTACTGGTTGGTTAGTGTCAGGCATCAATTGGAAGGGTCAGTCAGAGATCAGAAGTGTGTGGCCTTTCACATAACTGACAGTTTCTGCTTTCGGTACGATATTAACTTGGACTCTCAGCCTGCTGCCAATGAGAAGTGGCTCAAAGACAATTCTGTTGCATTTGCACAAAGTTTAATTATATTATAGTGTCTCAAACGAGTCTTCAGTGATTATTTGAATGTGGTCACTGTATAAATGCATAACTGACTGATTTAGTTTATTTAAATACATTGGCAATCTTATGAAATCTATGAAGAACACATCCAGGTCGCATTTCACCCCCAATGGAAAAATGTAAAGAAAAATGTAGCCTGTTTTAGGAGCTTTAACTTTTTGCTATGTGAATTTTTTTCTTACATTTTTATTTACATTTTAATTAAGCACGTTTCCCACTGTTCTTATTACTGTATCATTTTAAATGAACTATACTACATGTTATTTTTAAAGCAAAAAAAATAATGAGAATAAATGTGAATTACTAATAAGATCAGAAGTAAAATGTATTACGTAATGTGTGTAAAATTAGTGATGGGTTTACTCATTTTTAATATATAAAATTATCATGATTAATAATGAATAAAATAACAAGATGCAAAAAATAAATAAAAATAAAAATAATTGGGGTGCACAAGACACTACCGTTCAAAAACAATTAGGGGTCAGTAAGATTTCTTTTAAATAAATTAATACTTTTATTCAGCAAGGGATGCGCAGAAATTTCAGCTATCAAACATTTTCGGCCGAAAATGGTTTTGGAGGGACGAAATCAGTGACCAAAAAAGACTTTTAATTAGCAAAACATGTTTTGACTGTGTTTTACAGTCTATTTCACGTACACAACGTGGATAAGCTACAACAGTTAAACATGTCAAACATGCTGTGTGGACATTAGCTCTGGATTCACAATAGTAATTTCTCTGTATTGATATGGTTTCTTAAATCTAAACTCTTTTTGTCTGTTCGGTTTTCTTCACTAAACATTTGTAGCGCCATCCAATGAATCACAAAAAGCTTTGTGCTTTGTTAATTTTTATATGATACAAAGTCTCAACTTTAAAATTCTGTCGAAATTCAAACATCCTCATCTCAACTGTTTCATTTTTTTGAAAACACTAATAGTTTAATAACTGCTAAAAAGGAATATTTAGACTTAATTTCAGCTAATTCATATAAACTTTCTTTTCTTTTCTCCTTTTTTTTTTTTTTACACAAAATATTACAGAATTTTAAATGTCAGACATTTTTTCAATCATTAGCCATAACACCAAAATAAACATCAGCGTATCGGCCAGAATATTAATATCATGCATCCCCCAGGTGAAATATAAATTTTATTATAGGGGATTCAAATTAAGATTCATCCATAACACTTCAAATCTAAACCAAGCCACACACTTCACATATAACTGCCCCTCCTCACATGCAACAATTCAGTAAATGCAGCTAAAATTTCCTTCATGTACTTTAACAGTACAATGCATAAGCAATTCATTTTACACAAATCAAAGGCAAAGCAGCAATGACAGCCGGGGGGGGGGGGAAGGAAATAAAATAGGACTAAATGCACAAACTGAAAAAATTGCATAACATGCATCTGAGGAGACTGAATTAGTCCATAAATCAGCAGAGAATGAAAATGCAAGTGCAAAAAGAGTGATCTGTTAGACAGCCAATCATCACAATCTCTGAGCATTGTCCTATTGGTGGCATTCTTTGGTTTGCAATAAACCGGTGTCACCTGAAACACACAGACGTGGCCAGCACAGATGAGAGACACCTTAAAGACCAACTTTTTTGGGCCCTGTGATCCAGACCCTGTCACTAAATAATGCTTTTCTACTCTTACTTCATACAAACCTCCTGATCAGTGGCATAGATTGTGCGCAGGTAGAAAATTTTAAGGGTGAAAGGGGAAGTGAATTATGGTACAGTGGAGGAGAATCTGTGTCACAACCAACCAGTAGTTTTTATTTACGCAGATATGCTGATGAATATAGAATTCAAACACACTTTCGCCCCAATTGCCCGTGTCTTTCATTGTGTTTTGACATGCTCCTCCACAGTCCAAGCGGGGGGGTGTGAGAGGTGTGAGATGGAGGGCTGCGGTGCATCTTGAGGTACCTGTTTGGGTGGGATGAGGGCAGCATGAACTGGAACTCCACGATGCAGGTGTTGTCTTTCAGCTGTCGGTGCTGGACACTGTTGAGTTCATAAGCGATGTAAGCTCTACGAACATACACCTAAAGAAAGAGAGCCGGAACCATGTTCGACATCTTATAAAGACAAAAATAAACTGTCATTTTGCATTTATTTATCCAAGAAACGGACTGTTTTACCTCTAGAGCGGCCATCCGTACCACCTGATTACTGTGGTAAAAGAAATTCGGCAGTACGTCAAAGATGGACGTCTCCGACAGGATCAGTTTCTAGAGAAAAATCAAGAAAGGTATCAATAATTTGACAATACACAATGTTCTGAAGCAAAATATTAGAACTTAAAAGGTAAAGTGTGTAATTTCTGTGCCAGTAGAGGAATCAAATGAAACTGCAATACACACTGCCGTTCAAAACGTTAAGATCGGTAGATATAATGAAGTCTCTTATGCTCACCAAGGCTGCATTTATTCAATCAAAAATACCGTAAAACACTAAAATTGTTACAATTTAAAATAACTAAATATAACTATTTTAATAACTTTTAACACTTTTAAAAATGTAATGTATGAATTTTCAGCAGCCTTCAGAAATCATTCTAATATGCTGATTTGGAGCTCAAATAACATTGGTTGAAAACAGTTGTGCTGCTTAATATTCTTGCTGAATAAAAATATAAATTTCTTTAAAGAAATGAGCTAAATGAATCGAACAATGTAGTGAATATTTTATGTAAAATGAATAATCAATTAATACTTCTCGTATTAGGAACTAATGCTATATATTAGATGTTATGTATATAGAATAGTTTCAGCTCTAAAACTGTAAAGTATCTACATGGCTTGTTCATTTTATATAATTATAATATAACAATAGATCAAATGTGAAGTGTTTTGACTGCTGTGTTAATGCATTTGATATATCTAATCTAATCGTCTGAGAAAAACTAATTCTACATATAAGGGGATAAATAATTAGCTTACAAAAATTCCACTTCCTATCAATGCCCTTCTAATTCCCATTCAACATCCTGTGAGCATGGCCGGTTAAATTAAAATTCCTCAATGAACTAAATTCTGAATTCTGAATTTTTCCTTAACCTTTAACATTTGACAATCACAGTAGTGGCAAAACACTGATAGCACTACAGATCTGTCCTACCTGCAGGTTCTCAATGCAGAACTGATGTCCGTACATGTCAATGGCGGACAGGAATATGGATTCCACCTGATTGTGTCGCAGCTCGTATGAGGGAAGGTGAGAAGCGATGAGAACCTGCCGTGCCCGCAGTGCCACCTTGGCATTCGTGGTTTTGCTGAGCTGTGTGAGTTCTGTGAGGATGGCCATGAGCTCGTCCGTCAGAGTGGGGTCTCGTCCACACAGCTGATCCTACAGAGAGAAGTTAGGGACAAACATTTTAATCATGTGTCGAGTGAAGTCACAGATAAAATATAAATGACTTGTATTACATCTCACAATACAGAGGTTGGCCTTCTGAATGGTTAAAAACAACCAAAAAAATCATTCACATTAAACTCTGTGTTTGAAAATTGTGACTGCGTACTCACAATCAACATGGTGACCAGAGAGTTCTTCTTTGTGACTTTTGCATGAGATAATATGTAGTTGAGCACATTGGCCATGTCCCCTTTGTTTTCCTCTCGGAGTGCAAATACACACTTGTCATAGTGGCCTGAAAGTAACACACAGACACAAAAGAATAGTAAATTATTTTATACAATTAATTAAAGAGTAAATATAGTGGAAAGAATAGAAAAAAGCTATCTAATCTTAATATTATATATGACATTTTTTTTCCCTCATTATTCATATTTGGGATCTTTTGTTTCTATTTTCTATTAATACACAAGAAACGGATCATAATGTTACAGTGCCATCCAGTGGTCACATGATAAAATAAGGCAACATCCAGTGATGACATTTACAGCCTATATAGGCCTGGTTTCACACACAGCTCAACCATGCAGTTTAGCCTGGGACTAGGCTTGAGCCTTGTCTGTGAAACCGGGCAATGAAACTGGGAAAGACCGGTCTTACCGTGCTGAAACTGAACTTCCACTCTTAAATACTGCCTGAGGAGGTCCATCACCACTGCCTTCATATGACCTCTGATGCCACTGCGGTACCTGGGTACATAAAAGACATGAAGGCCAGTTAACCGGTGTTTGTGATTGTGTTTAAGTCACTGATCTATATAAATGACTGGATTGCTCATTGCATTCTTAAACCTGCCAGTGTTCCAATGGCCATATTACTATTCCCAACCGACAGAGGGCATCATTGACTTACAGACAAAATATTGACCTAAAATCACCAGATTTGCAGTATATCAGTGGGACAGGATTCATTTTTAGGATATATGTATGAAAATGAATTGTTACTTGTGACATCTGTAATGTACATGGTCTTTTTTGGCTGAATTTGTTAAGATGGGTCCATCTACTTCACACGGCAGACAAATGTAACTGAACTGACACAAAATAGATTTCTTTATGTACGTAATTAAGCAGGAAATATTAAGCATGAATATGTATCTGGAATTATTAGCAAAAATTTATGTGAATATACAATAAATATCACAATACATACACTTTGTATTAAAATCCAAGGTTTACCATGCATCATCTTGCTCAGAGTGACAGTATAAAAGCATGGAAATAAAGACAACTTGAATAAGTTGTGAAAAATGTATATTATTTTCTGACGACATCCACTTCAGACTCTTGGAGAACTTGGAAACCGTTAAAAAGCTACAAGTCATCTCAAATTCTTTGGCTTTTTACTAGCATGACAGTTTCAGTGTTTCCCACAGGATTTTTGTGAAACTGTGGTGGGTGGACCTCGGCCCCTGTAGGGGATTTCAGAGGCATGCAGAAAATATTGTACGGTTTAAATTTTAAACTCATAAATCTGGTGCAAAATTAAGAGCTCCAACCCATATTTAGTGTGCAAATTGAACAAAGTCAGTGCATTGACTTGTACCTGAACTTTAACAGGGATTCAAACCTCTTTTTACTTGTGATATAGTGTCTCAGTGTGCATTGCACTACTACTACTATTACTTTCATAATACGTTTTGTCCTAATTTCTATACATAAACTAAATGTATAAAAATGCAAGAATCCTGTGAGTTTTTATTTTGACGGAAATCATCTGACTGAACAAGCTCGACTGCATTTTCCAATTAATCCAATAGAATGTGAGGGAAAACGAATACGGCGGTACGGTGGCTTCACTTTTTAGGATGTCATAATCAATCCAGTCATTTCTATAGATCAGTGGTTTAAGTGCAGGTTGTTTGAATGAAGGACTAACTTCTGAACCAGCTGTACAATGCTCTGAGTGTTCATGAAGAAGACCTCTCTCTCTGACTTCCTGTTCAATGTGGCAGCATGACTGTCCAGTATATTGGCAATCTGAGATGAGAATTTGACAACATTTATAAACAGTGGTGGCAGTTTTAGAACTTCAGGTAGGCATGAATTCAAAGGTCCACAAGCCGCACCTGCTGGCTGGGAAACTGGCAGAGGACAGAAGTGATGTTGCTGGCATATTGAGCCATTTCTTTCTTGATGGCCTTCTCTACGGCTGGAGGGATCCGGCCTGAAACACTCGTCATGATGTCCTGAAGCTCCAGAAGGGGCAGAGAGGGGTCCCTCAGAGTCTTCATCAGAAGCTCCACCCATTCCTTCAGCTAAAACACACACATACAAGTCTTAATGCCAATTTACACCAAACCTGATCTGGCAAAGTGACACAAATTGCCTGCTATTCACTCTAGATATCTCTAGGAAATAGTCTATCTCAATAAAATAATTTTATTATAGTTATTGCTGTATGGTATTTTGTGATATCTACTGCAATACAAGACAATAAGTGTTATAAGTATATGACATTAAATGTTATAATAATGACATTCTTAAATCATCCATTTTAAAGATATTAGTGGTGATAATAAAAATAATAATACAGAGCGTCTATATACACTAAGTGCAAATAGCCCGCCTTGTGGGCAGAGGATATTTTCACTAACTCCACCCACTGACGTCTGGTGGGACAGACAAAATTACGGAAAACGCTGGGTTGTCAACAGTAGCAATAGTGTAGGGATAAATTAATCATTTTCACTTAGTGTAAATAGCATCTATTGCCATAAAATAACTGCTTAACAATATTACAGTTGCTTTTCCACTTTGTTTTTTTAATAGAGATTTTTGTTTTTATGTTTAGATCAGAGAACATTAACAGTATGTATTTTATCATGTATTATAATATATATATATTTTTTTTTCTACATGATCAAATATATAATTAATAAATACATTTAAAAAAAAAAAATTCTAATGTTAATGTTGGTGGTCTCTAATATCAGAAGTAATGAGCAACGAAAAACGAATAGTGTCCATTTAAAGCAGTGGGCCTCACTAAACTTCAAAGGGGCCTCAAGGTGACTTACTGATTTACAATAAGACAAAATAAGCATTATAATAGGCTAAAACAACTAAGCATTAACATATTTCTTTTTGAATTAATTTTAATTTGAACGATTCATAACTTTGTTTATGGGGTCTACTCTAACATGTTTACATAATTTAATGTTCCAAAAACATTATTTTAAATCTTACTATTTACATTGTTGCAGCACGTTTTCACCCTCTGTCAGAATGCTCTGTTTTAGTTTTGGAAAAACTCAACCGTTTTCTCACCCTGCCACTGAAGAAGGGCTCTGGCAGACAGTAGCCGTTCATGATGTGCACTAGGTGATCCAGAGTGCTGTGGAAGACTCTGTGAAGCTTCTCTCCCCGGAGAGCCACGGACTGAACTGTGGGTAATGCTCCTGTATACAGCTCCGCCTGAAACAGACACACTCATTGGAGACACTTAACCACTTCAACTCTATAACTTCTGAAAGGGAACCTAACTAAAATTATACATTTAACACATTTAACACATGGATATACCTGCTGTACTCTGCTGGGATCATCCAGCTGCAGTTTGGCGATGATACAGCCCGGCTCCAGCACCGCACCAGCTCTCTTCACATAGTGAATACAGCCAGACTCAGAGGCGGTCAGGGTCATCACCATCTTCATCACCTAAAATACATATATAGCATTAATAATGCAGCTAACAAATAAAAAGACATTTCACACATGCAGCTTCTGTTGTCTCTTTAGTCTTGTGCAGTCAGACTTTGACTATTACCATAAAGTCTGGTCTACTTATGCATCTTATTTTACTTAGAGAGGAAATGGTCGCATCTTACACACCTCAATCTCTGCATAACACTGTCCAGCAAACACGTGTCCACCGTCCTCCACAGTATACTGGATGAGTTTCCCAGCGGATGGTGATCGCAGGAGTGAAGGGTCATTCTCTTTTTCAAACACACACGTCTTGTTACCGATAATGATGCGATACCTAAGGAATAAAATAAAATGCATGCTCAGTATCAAGATAGGCAATAACAGAGTAACAGTCATATTAATATAGTTACAATGTATGCCATTGATCATTAGTTAAAAAAAATGTATAAATAAATCCAAATGTTTTGAATTTACCCCCTTTTTTAACAGCAACTATATGCAATATAACATGATGAGCTAATAAACATCTATTTTTGTGATAAACTTATTACCTTAATATTACAATCTCTTAAATTGAACAGAAATTAATTAAAAATCAATTAATGCGCAGTCTGTTTTAACAGTAGAACTGACAGAATTGACAGAAACATCACCAAACACACTATATGAAAAGGCAAAGCTAATTGTAAAAAATTTTGTTATAAAATTAAGGTTCTGTAAAAAATTGTTTTTAAAAAACGGACAATTTGCAGATTAGGCCTTGCTTGCAGTTATAGATAAAAAAGTAAAATACTATCTTTATGTTGTTTCCACATTAATGTTTAGATTCAAAGTACTGTGATCAATAATAATGCAATTAATAAACTGATTAATGGACGTCTCAACGTAACATACAAGTACATGCATATGCATACACAATAACACAATAACAATGCAGCTTTGTTATTATGGTTAAAATCAATATTAAAAAAGGGCTAAATAAATGATATCTTAACCAATCAGAAAATGGAAAAAAAGCTACACATTGTTCAAGTATGTCCGAATTGAGAACCATCAACACGCATGGATAGCTCTCCTAACACTATGTTCTTGTGTTATCCATCTTGTATTGACACTCAGAATCCTACCTGTCCACCTCCTCCTTCATGTAGGTGGTGTAGCTGCTGCCGTCGTATGAAAGCAACAGACCTCCATCGGTCAACCGATGGACGTCCACCTCCGCTAAAGATTCATTCATGATGACTACATAAGAGTTTGGTGACTGTCGTGTCACCTTTAGAACATATTTGGTTCCCTCATAGATCAGCTCAACGTCCACCGTGTTCAACAGGGTGTGTGCAGGTAAAACCTGTCCTCTGGAAACATACAAGAGACGGGAGCAAAGGGGTGAGAACATCCTATGGCTGCAATTACAACTACTTATATACTTATAAGGGTAATTGTAATACTTAATATAAATAGTCATTGAATTTGGACTATTTTAATCTTTAATGTTTTAGTTATGTACCAAGTGACAGGGTTCTTTGTATAGTACTTCACAGCATTAGTTGAGAGATTGACATGTACTGTACCTGATATACAGGTATATCCAAATGAATCAGAATCGAATCAAGAGCTTGTGACCCAAAATTAAATAGTAAAATCTGTGTCAATACCGAGCCCAAATAGTTTATTTGGACTAGTCATACAAACAATAAAACAAGTGTATAATAATAAAGGGTGCTCTCAAGATGGTTTATAAAATGGTTTGTTACCTCTCCAGTGAGTGCAGGAAGTTGGACACACTGTTCCTGAGGTTGACATCAGCCACATGCAGTGCTCCACTCACTACTCCCAGCATAGTGTCAGGACGCTCTGCCTACAACCACAGAAAGACATTCAAACCGACAACCGTCTCCATTTGTCATTTAAATGATGTGACTGAATGGTAACTTATATAGTGGACTCAAATCAGGGAAGCGTATTTGAGCATCAAACATGAAATGTCACAATGCCTTGCGAATGTTTGATGGAAAATGGCTGGAAGGGATTACAGGCATGTTCGTGAGAGTTGTGATGTGAAATGAAGAAAGTGGATTCACGTACCTGCATCTTCTCTGAGATGAGTCTGTCCAGCCAACCCGTGTCGATGGTGTTGTGCTGGAAGCTTTCAGTTTCTAGCAGCTTTATGAGATACTCCACTGTAGTCCTGAAGTCTCCTCTGATGGACAGCTCCTTGAGGGCCACCACCATGTTCCTAACATGACCCATTCAGCTTAATCAATAATACATCTCATACATAATACAACTTATCTTTTTACTTATCAAATATAATTTAACTGTTTGTTTTTATTTGTTTTGGCTACTTTAGAAAAAATGGACAGCAGGACAAACGCTTGATTGATAAGCATAAGCGAATGGACCTGCATAACCTTTACATGATGATTTATTTATGCATGATTTGCAATTAATTAAAACTGACAAGGTGAGTCATTTAGTGACAAACACTGCTGTACTCTGCTGGTCTCAAAAACAGATTTTCAGCAACAGGAAGTACTCACGAGATGGCTTCCTCTCGGTTTTCTCCCCAGGAGAAGCAGTGGCCAAACTGAGAGTCAGCAAACTCATGCAGACCTCCCGCAGCCGCCACACTAAAGTAGCCCCACACGTTCTTGTTACTGCGAAAATTTAATTCCTGGACAGTTCCTGAGCTGGGCTTGAAACCCTGAGACACACACACACACAAAAACAATACAGACAAAGCTTCATCACAAGAAATTTACATGGCAATTACTTTATGATATTACCACTAACATTCAAAAGTGTTTATTTTTTATTTAGTATGATTTTTTAAAATGTTTTTTAAAAACAGTCTTCTATATTTTACCGAGGCTGCATTTATTTAAAAACAGTAATAATGTTCTAATATAATATTATATAATTATACTTAATATAATTTTATTTTATATATATATATTTGGCCTGTCAAATGATTAATCACATCCAAAATAAAAGTTTGTGTTTACATAATAAATGTGTTTGTACTGTGTAAAATTATTTTGTATATATAAATACATATGCAAGACCAATAGATCAAGGCAAATTTGGTTTCTCATGTCATGACCCCTTTAAGTATCAATCAGGCTCACACACCTCATCTGGGTTTTCGCTGGTAATTCGAGCTGCAATGACGTGTCCTCGTGGAGAGGGGGTGTTAGAGAGTCCATCATAGTCAATGGGGGAGTCTCCCCACGGCTGCATGCCGTACATCACTCTGATGTCTTTAATGCGGTGAAGTGGGATGCCCATAGCGATCTGAATTACAGAACAAACAGGTCACACAATAACCAAAAATAGCTTTCAAAATAAAAAAAATAAAAAAGCATTACCCAATTTCCCTGTAAAAACAATTAGCATACACTTAATATCGATGATATTCTGTCCCCTTGATATGAGTAAAACATGTAGAATAAGATCCATGTGTTCCTGTCTTCAAATATGCACTTTCCCCTCTAATTTCTACACACCCTTGGTTATGCAATTGATTCCCCACTGTTTCTCTCTCCACATTGCCCTTTTCAGTCTCTCCTTTTCTCTCCATTAATTCCCCTCATTCATCTGCAGCATTCTTTGTGTGTTACATAAGCGTATTAACCCCCCTCTCCCACTGCCACTGGACCTGAAGCACACTGGCCTCAACCAAGTGACCTATATTGAAACGACAGTTGTCACGTGACCATTGTCTGCCGCAGAGACTGTTATATTGTTCACTAGATGCTGCCAATCTAATGATTGAAGCAATTTGAATGAGCCTCATGCTATGTGGCAAAGGCGGTTTATTAAGTGAAAAGCTTGCATCACAGTATTCCACTCAAAATGTATTAAAGCAATATTTCAGGTTAAATACAACTTAAAGGGATAGTTCACCCAAAAATTAAAATGATGTCACCCTCACGTCGTTCCAAACCCGTCAGACCTTCGTTCATCTTTGGAAAACAAATTAAGATATTTGAGATGAATTCCGAGAGCTTTCGGATTCAATCTTGATTTTATGAAGCGATGAGAATGCTTTTTGTGCGTACAATTTATCAATTCAACAATTTATTGTTGAATAAAGGGGGAGGTGGGTCAGAAAGCTCTCGGATTTCATCAAAGTCTTGCGAGTTTGGAACGACATGAGGGTGAGTGATTGATGACAGAATTAAATTTTAGGGTGAACTAACACTTCAGATGCTGCCGATAGAGTTTACCACATTAAATAAAACACACATAAAATAAAATAAAACAAAGGAAAACTGACTGTACGGTCATGTAGGTACAGTACAAAGAAGCAATTGTACAAGAGGATTTAAAATGCATCTTCCCTTTGTTTTTACAAACTGACGGACAAGCCATAATTATTTTCTATGGAACTTGAACAATATATGTATATAGGTTTCCTAGAATATTCCTTTAAAACACAGTCACATACAGACCTGCAGTTGGGCCGCGGGCAGGTTAACATCAGCCACCATCTCAGTACAAGGATGTTCCACTTGAAGACGAGGGTTGAGCTCCAGGAAGTAAAAACTGCTGTCCTGACTGTAGAGATACTCCACTGTACCTGCACTCACATAGCCCACCATCTTCGCCAACTTCACTGCACACTGAAACAAACGGATAATAATGAAGGACTGTGCATCTGTTTAAGTAACCCAGGGCAGATACTTGACTAATTCCCATAGGGTAATATAGCATTCGACTTCGGCTGAATCTGACGCCTCATGATAGTCTGTCATACCTTCTCCATATCCTCAAACACATCAGAGGTGGCAATAGTAGCTGGAGCCTCTTCTATGATCTTCTGGTGTCTGCGCTGGACAGAGCAGTCACGGCCGAACAGAGAGATGGCATTACCGTACTGATCAGCCAAGATCTGCACCTCCAGGTGACGGGCGTGTTTGGCCAATTGCATGACAAAGATGGGGGAACCTGGAACCTCTGCTTGAACCTGAGGAAAACACAGAATTGAAGTTATAGTTCTGAAATGATAGACATTGGAAAGTTAACAGTTAACCAAAAGGTGGGTAAAACCCTAGTGGCAGTTATAAAACAAACAAAACCTCACAGGCATCAATAATTCAATTTCACCAGTTAAATTAATTAGAATTAAACAATGATGCTTTGATAAATTAAGTATAAGCTTATACATCGCTGTTAAAAAAAAAAAACACTTTTATTCAGCAAGGATGCATTACAGTAAAGACATTTATAATGTTACAAAAGCTTTCTATTTTAGATTAATGTTCTTTTGAACATTTCTATTCACTTTCTATTCATCAAAGAATCCTGAAAAAAAAAAAAACGAACACAACAGTTTTCAACATTGATAATAACTGATGCTTCTTGAGCAGCAAATCATCATCTCAGAATGATTTCTGAAGTATCATGTCATGTGACACCAAAGACTGGATTAATGATGCTGAAAATTCTGCTTTGCCAACACAGTAATAAATTGCATTTTAAAATATAATCAAATAGAAAACTTACTTTTAAATTTTACAAATATTTCACAATATTATTATTTTAGCTGTATATTGGATCAAATGCATTGGATAAAATTTGAATATCGTGCAAAAGTTATAATTTTGATGATCATGGCTTACAGCTTATGAAAACCCCAAATTAGAAAATTAGAATAGTACATGAAATCAATAATAAAAAGGATTATTTTAAATACAGAAATGTAAGCCCACTGGAAATTTTAAACATATATATGTATATAGTTATATTTAGTATATATATTAGTTTCACCTTTTAATTTCAATTACTGAAACACATGAACTTTTGCACGATATTCTAATTTTGAGTTTCACCTGAAAATGCAGCCTTGGAGAGCAGAAGAGACTTCTTTTAAAAAAACATGCAAAAAAAATCATACTGATCTAAAACTTTTGAACGGTAGTGTATACGTTCAACTTTATTTGCATACACTTGCATAGGCCGATATATATCTAAACTGCTTGATTGATTGCATCGTCGGAAAATGTGAACTCTATTGTCGCCCAGTTCAAATCTGCTAAATGCATAAAGATATTAAAATATCATAAACATCAACATCATGATTTTCTGTAAAGCTGCTTTTAAAACAATGTGTATTGTGAAAAGCAGTATACAAAAACATTTGAATTGGCTTGATTTTACTTGAATAACTCTGACCTGTCTAAAGAGGTTGGGGAAGTCTTCTGCACCGTTGACCTTTCGGATACCTTTCCCTCCTCCGCCTTCAGACGCCTTCACCATCAAAGGATACCCCACTAGTTCAGCCGCCTATCAATAAAAAAAACATGCTCTGTCACTGACAGAACTACACTATGAACATGTCACATTGTAAATGATGTAAGTGTACAGTATAGTTTACCTTCAGTCCAGCCTCCACATCATGGACACAGCCCTGCTCAAACAGATCAGATGGGACATTAATAATTCCTTTCTTCTGGTCATTCTCTGTCCACTCTACAGTCAGCCCTGTACAAACACAGCACATCATGGTGGTCAAACTCCAAAAAAACAACATGTGGTTTGGGTACGCAAGTCAGAAGTTTTTTTTCAATTGGAAAATCCTCACAAGTACTCTTTGTTTTAACCTTGGGGCTCTTCTGTCATTTTTGACCAAAAAAAAAAAAAGACAAAAAAAAGGTGTCTTCATCGGAATGGTACAAAACTTGGTAAGGGTTTTGGGACTTTCTATGTGAACGCACATGCGCACGCACGCACACACACACGCACGCAAATCATGGACATAATTCACAAAGGTTAAATGGTTCTGAAAAAATAGTCACACTTGTGCTCTTCGCGGTCAAAAATGACTGCACTGAAAATGAATGTGAAACTAATTTCATTTTGTTTTTTAGATATCAACCTCAAAGTTGGAGCACAACATGTTTTGATTTATGCTTGTAGTTTTAGAATAAAACATGTTTTGAAAAATATATATTTCATATAAAAATTTTAAATAGTATTTGTGCATTTTTCATAACAATAAACTTCTATAACTTTAAGTTCACTTTCTAAAATTTTCCAAATGTATTATAATTAGGGATGCACCGATATTACTTTTTCCTGAATGAGTTCTACTACTTTTATTTTTAGTACTTTCCGATACCTGTATTTTCATTGCATTTTCAATTTTTAAAACTATTGGGCAAAGAAACCAAAAGAATATGAATCATATTAGTTGGCTTAGCAAATAGACATTTCCTTCAATTATTTTCAAGTCTAATTATGCCTGTTACAGTATTGTAGGAGCTACTATTACTTTCACTTTTCGTATTATTGCTCGATCATATTTTATCTTTAATTTAATCGCACAGTGAATATTTAGAGCTCCAGCAGGGCTCAACCAGTCAAGAGCAGTGAGTGATTTTCTCGGCCTTTTGTTGTTAGATTAACACTGAGGACAAGGCAGTAGGTTTACTTTGGCTTCTGTCACTTTAAGAGCTGCATGCATCCAACATACTGTTACACACGTGTTTTCACAAGTATACTCGCCTACACGTTAATTTTGACATCATTTTGTGAGAATTTGTCCGTTCACGCGCAAGAGGACATGAAAGAGAACTCGATTTGATATCCATTCAAGCTGAGACAGCTTTCTGGGTCGCTTCGGATGTTTGCACACAGAATACTTATTATGAAATGAGTCATGCGTTTACTGTACCAACTTCCTGTAATAATGTAGGGAACCACTCATAATACAAATCATGTAACAGTTCATGTTTTTACTTACAGATACGATTTAGTTTCAATTCAAATAACGCATATGTGCTGAGTGAACGGATCAGGAATCAAAAGCATGCAATAGAAGTGCGCTCCATCTCTCTCGCTTACTCTTTACCGCCAGTTAACGTCACACAGCAGCTATATAAGGTGTAAATATTTAATTGGTTTAAGATTCTATTAATTAGATACATCAGTATTGGTTGTTGGTATCGGAATACACAAGTACAGTATTGGTATGGTGTATCCCTAATGATAACTACTGCATAAATATATAATTTAGTACCATAAAGTCACCTAAAAATACAAAATATAAAGTAAAAATCATTATCAAACTAAAATACCAGTACATTCATCTCATTGAATGAAAATGTTTTTGTTTTTTTACCACTACACGTGGAGCACCAGAGGGTTAAACACCAACCTAGGGTAGGGCATTATAAATATATATACGTTACATATGTTAGTAATTCTCTCAGTGTGATCGCTTCTCATTTTGTGTCAGTACAAGTGCAGGCAGGTAGGTTACATATAAATGCGATCAGTTCCACACAACCAGTCAGAATTACGTTAAGTAAAGTTCCACAAGCCTTTGTTACATAAAAAAAAAATGCTTCATGTCGAGACGGACATCGGTGATATGAACAATAATAGTTCACAAATTATCTCATACTATGAGTCTAAAGCCCTATTCGCACGGGATTAGTACTATCTGGGGACCTCGTGTGATTTAGAAATTACCCCCCCACATCTGAATTTCGTGTGGCGCATTTGCACGGGATAACCGAAGCCTGTGATTATACTCAAATTTACTGACTTTTCTCCCAGATGACGTCGAGGCTATTGCTTGGAAATGTCTTGCCGTTATTATAGGTCTATCTGTATGATATATCATAAACAGAAGAATGTTCCATACCGCATGCTGCTATACCATTCATCTCCATATAATCATTATTTTTGTTTTTGCTCTTCTGGTGATTTTCAGCTTTCTCTTTCTGCAAATTGTATAGTTGTATGGTGTATAGCGATATGACCCAGCACCCAAAATACTATCAAAACACTCCAGCGCAGCCTCCATTCTTCACGAAAGATGGATAAAAAGGCGCGCATGAAACAAAAACCTTGAAAAAATTATATACGATCCGCCAAATCACAGAGATGCCGATTCGCACGGGACTAATATTATCACAGGACCTCGGTGTTCGGCGAAATATGGTAGGCCATTTGCGGGGGAATTATTACTTTACAAATTACAGACATGACCGATTTGCACGGGATTAAGATCACAGACAACCTCCGCAATTATTACAAATGACTAGAGGTCACCATATAGTACTAATCCGTGTGAATAGGGCTTAAGGGTGTATTCACACCAGGAAAGTCCGACCAAACAAATGTTTTTTTTTTTGGTACGGTTTGCTTTCACACTTCTCTTTTTGCAAGTGAACCAAAATTTGTAAACAAAACCACACGTGTGCTAAGGTCGTCCATTCATTGGACAAGGATTCTCAAGTAGGGAAATCAGGAAGTGCAAAAAAGACTCAGCATGGAGATATTTCGTACTGCAATATTTGTTCTTTTACTAATTTTGTGTTATTCTGTACAAACGCAATATGAAGAAACTAATGAGTATCATATGATACAATGTCATCTATACGATGTTGTAATTCGGATTTTGAGAAGACGACGATGTGCGACAAGCTTTCGTGAGGCTGCCGTGTATGTTCTGTCTCGCATACGCGCTCCAGAATCCGGGAGATTTGAACTAATTTGCGGGCTTCAGGGAGACGCTATCAATATGCGGGAGATTCCCGGAACTTCCGGGAGACTTGGGATGTCTGATAAGGCAGCTCGTCTCTTCGAAGCTCCAGGTCAAACCACGACTCATTTTTTCAAATGTAGTAGGCTACAACAGCTCACTTTCCCATAACGCAACTCCGACTACGGAAGCCTGTTAACTCAAAGGCGCAGTGCTTTCTTGCAATTGGGTCGGTTCATGTTCACACCGTAAACGAACCGTACCAGAGTTCGTTTGGAACCGTACCGAGACCACCTCTTCAGCTGGGTCTTGGTTCGGTTGTTTGGTCCGCACCCGAGTTCGATTGCTGTATTCACACCTGCCCAAAAGGTCCGCACCAAGGGGGGAAACGAACTAGAGTTCGATTCAATCGAACCAAACAAGGCAGGTGTGAATACACCCTAAATATCTTTCAAAAACCTTGCTAGGTATGAATAGATTTCCCAGTTTATTCAGATTAATTCACGCATGGGAATGTTCAGGTAAAATTACGCAAAATTAGAACAGCCTTCTGTCTGTGCCGCCTTGACTTCTTTACTCACGTTCATCATTTTCACTTTTATGCTTGTGCACTGACCCGCTCGCTAAACCGAACAGCCAATCAGAGTTATCTCTCTCACCGACAGCCCAACGCCGATTCAACATGCTGAATCAGGGGAACTGCCAGCCATGTGAGCCCGACAAGAGCCAATGTGTGGAACACACCGCAAAAACTAGCCCGACAGAACCTCGCCAACGACCCGAAGTTTGGATTTGGAATCTGCCCTCTGTATTTAACCCATCCAAGTTAGTGCACACACATTAAGAGTAGTGAACAAACACACACATTGTAAACCATGGACAGTGGGCAGCAATTTTTGTTGCGGCTTCCGGGGGACTCGAACCGGCAATTTCATTCAGATCGTACCCGGTTTGCGTGTATTTACACATCAGACAGTTACTTAGGGCCCTATGATTTCCGCGATCACGGAATCGCGGAATTGGACAATTAACGCGGAATCTAGTGTTAACGCGGAATTTTACATATTTGGAATGAAATTCTGTTTTTGTGTGGGAGAAGAACGTATGTCTGGGGAAAATACAGATCGGGGGAAGCAAATGTGCGTGACACAACCCCTCCAGTCATTTCAGCTCCAATGACGGCATCAAAACAATGAAAGCATGGCGAAGCGGCTCTCCACAGCAGCTGCTTTCGTCTGCGAAAAAGTTAAGAAACTCGACGCCAAGCAATTCGCACGTGACTTTTTTTGAAGTGTTTCCCACACATAGACTAATTCATGGCGGTGCGCCACAGAATCAAAACATTTGCGTTTCGGAAAAAACGGAAAAAACGGAATTTGAGAAAAAATAAAACGGAATTTGGGAAAAAAATCAAACGGATTTTATAGGGCCCTAGTTACTGAACAGTTCATAGGTGTGCTGTCTGAGGCTGAAACTAACCTGATCCACTCCAGGGTAACGTGGGGATTCCAGCTGTCTGGGCCACAATAGAAGAGGCGATCTTATCCCCGAGAGCCCACATAGCCTGACTTGGTGGACCTAATGAAAGATATAAATCGATATAGAAAGAGCAGCACTATCACTGTACATCAATAATTGAATCAATGTGGTGCTTTAAAATAATAACTCAATCTCACCCATGAAGGCGATGCCATTCTTGTGCAGCAATTCAGGGAGTTTGGGGTTCTCAGAGGCATGACCCCAACCGGCCCACACGGCCTAAAGACAGTAGGTGAAAAAGAGAAAATAAGTGCCAAATCCCAATAAAGGGTCTAGCTAATCATGAGCAATAATAGTAATGTTCGTCCTAGAACAGGGATTCCCAAACTTTTTTCAGCCGTTGACATAAAATCTTTTTAAAACATACTTAATCTAAAAAATTTGACACGTTTGCATTGTCACATGACGTAGTCAAACAAATTTTTTATCTTTTATAAGTGTTTTGATGTCCTTTTTGTTTTCTATTATTTACTATCCAAATTGTGATTATTTTGTTACACATAGCAATATATTGCACCTGTAAAAAACGACATAGGAAACGCCCATAAGATGAGATATTTTAAGATGCATAAATTGTACCTTAAAAGTGAAAAATACATTTAAAATTATAATAATAATTTTATTTTATACTAAGTTACAATACTAATGTTTAAATTCTTTACTTTCGAATGTTAGGCGTTAAAAAGCCTGATTTACATTTTTATGATTTAATTAATTATTGGCTTTTCAGAAACTCAAGAGGTTTACAAATTCCAGTTTGGAAAACCCTGCCTCAGAATTTGATATTTTGGCATCTAATTTAATGGCATCAACACATTTTAAAGGGTTGGCTCACCCCATTTATCACTCTCAAGTCATTCATAAACCCATAAGACTTTAGTTAATATTTAACTTATATAACTTAAAGGGATTGTTCACCTAAAAATGAAATTTCAGTCATTTACTCACCCTTACTAAGATGATATTTTAAAGAATGTCAGAAACCAAACAGTTGGACCCCATTCTTCAGAATATCATATTTTTTGTTCAGTAGAGGGCGAGTAAATAATGACAGAATAATGACTATTGACTTCAAGATATTTTTAATGTCCTCCCAATTGAAAGTCCAGGTAACCAAAACTTAAGGGTGTCGTAAAATGAATTCATATGAATCGAGGGGTTTAATCCAATTCTTGTGAAGAGATATAATCACTTTATGTGATGAACAGAAGGGTCTAAATACTTTATGGAGCCCCTTATTATTTGCTGATCACCAGCCATGAAAGCTCACATGAATTTACCTGAACAGGAATTCGTTTAGCTATGTCCAAAATGAGTTCCACGTTAGCATAGTTGTTGTTGTTTGTCCCTCCTGGGACAGGTACATAGTGATCTGCCATCTTGATATACTCTGTAGACATAGTTAAACATTTGTATTTAATTGAGCACATTTGAGATTACAGGCCTTTTCACAAATAACTTCCTCCTCACTGAACTCTTTCTATGCAAATTAGGCCAAGCTTGTGACGACAAAGCCAACTGACATAGTTTAAACAATGAAGAGAAGGACCAATGAAATCCAATTAAACTCTTATGGCATAACAGTTAAAGGGGAACTAGGCTTTTCTAGCCATATCTTCGCAGATTTTCACTTTTGTTTTCACATGTTTTCTCAACGAGAGAAATTTCCCCCTACAGCTGTGGGACGTATAAACAATGAAGAAAAGGACCAATGAAATCCAATTCAACTCTTATGGCATAACAGTTAAAGGGGAACTAGGCAACTCTAGCCATTTCTTCGCCGATTTTCACTTTTGTTTTCACATGTTTTCTCAACGAGAGAAATTTCCCCCTACAGCTGTGGGACGTATATTTCACAACACTGTAGTAAAAAAAAAAAAAAAATCACCTCACTTGCGGCACCCTCCTCCCCCTTTCTACCGCTGCTTATGTGCATTTGTTATTATGGGAGGTGGCCAACTTTATTGTGTGGAGCTATGTCTACCGAGGTGGGTAATACATCATACACAGTGTCATATGGCGTGTGTGTTTAAGTTGAACTGCCGTAAAGCAGTTTGTGTTTCTCGCTTGTTCTCGCTTCTCATGAGACTTCCTATTTCCAACTTACCGGGACGTTAGTCCCCATGTTGCAAGGTTGGTTTTCCTCCGGGGAACGCTGGGGGGTGCGGGGAAAGTCACCATTCTCCAGAACAGGTTATTTAACCATCCAAATGATTTCTAAATGGATTTATTAAGTTGAAATAGTTGCCAAGTTCCCCTTTAAGCCAAGCTTTTAAAAACGTACCTGCATTGGCCTTGAGGTCCTCTGGGGTGACCATGACGACAAAACGTATAGCCCGTTCATTCCGAAACATTTCATAAGCCCAGCGACGAATGGAGCGCATGCACTTCACAGCAGCAATGCCATTGTTGGCAATGAGAACCTGGGGCAACAAAATATAATATTCAGCGGCTTTCGACTGACAGGGTTAGATAACTAAAACTAAAATCATTTAAAACATTCTGTTATTGAAATAATAACTGTTATTAAATTATTAACTATTAACTGTTAACTGAACACTATACAATATGGATAAATTTAAAGTCCCCCTGTGGTTAAAATCAAGCTTTTAAATGTTGTTTACATGTCTATGTGGTGTTTTACAAAATATGTACAAATTCATAAGTCAACACCAGTGCTGAGTATTTTCTCTTTAAAACTGCAGTGAACCAAAGACAGTTTAAAAAATGTGGTTTGAAATCGCTGGTGTTTCTGACGTCACAAACTACTTTGTAACCAATCACGTCAACGTGTGATCATCAATGAGTGGCTCTCTGAGCTGGTGGAGGCGGGGCTAATTAGCATATCCACAGAACCGTGTATACTAAATGAGGGAAGGGTGTTACATTCAAGCATTTTTAAAGCACATTTTTAAAACGTTTACATATGTCATATTGGTGATCATAAATTAGTTTTAAGTGATACAATTATTGACTACAGGGGGATTTTAACTACATTAGTTAACATGACCTAATAACAAAAATACCACTAAAGCATTTATTAATCTCACGGTTACTTTTCTTAATACATTATTAAAATCAAAAGTTGTATCTGTTCATGTTTTTAATGGACCTCAACTAAAATGAACTAACATTGAATAGTTGTAATAAAATTTTAACAAAATTATGCAGTACTGTTACAAATTCAATGTTCATAGTTTCTTAATGTATGAACTAACATTAACTAATGGGACCTTGTAAAGTGCAAGCCTTACTGCTCAATTCCTTTTCTTATTTTTCTTCTTCTCAGATCCCTTTTTTTGTTTTGTTTGGCTGTTCAAATTAATTTTAAATGTGGCCAATATCATATTCGAATACAAACAGACCACAGTCCTGAACTGATCCGCATGCGCAAAAGAACGATAACAAAGATGGCGCAAAGCACAGAATTAAACAGAAATAAACAAAGATGACTGAAATCTGTGTTTACGCGTTCATTTATATGGTGATGTGCCATGCGCGCAGGCGATAAGGATGCAGACAAGAACGAGAAAGAAAGCTGTAATATTTACTCTAATATTTATGATTATAACAGCTCACCGTCCCTCCACTGACTAACTTCACAACCGTCCTACAAATTCACTGAGTGACAAAAGAACTACCGGTATGTAAAAGCCTTCGAGTGACTCCCATCTGCACAGAATTGTGATGGACGTTGATCTAGTAAAAGTCGAATGAAGTCTGATATGACTTTTCAGACTGAGGTCTCATTGCAAGACCTGTATCTGATTTAGGACCACATGTGGAAGATCAGATAACATGTGGTTTGTGCTGTTCTGTTATCAAAATACAAACAAAAAATAGATCCGAATCACATATGAACAAAAAAAAAATTGGATTTGGGCCACTTTTGCCTGCAGTCTGAAAGTAGCCTACTTTTAATATAATAATAATGATAATAATTAAAATGTCAAAAACACATAACAAAATAAAGTTTAACTTGAACTTTAAACTAAAATATAAATATAACAATTCAAAATAATAATAAAAAACTAATGGTATCTTAATGAGACCAAAATAACACTGGACCACGCTTATATAGCAGCATGGATCTTACCTTCTCAATGACTTTGTTTCCACCAAAGCGGGTGACAAACTCAGCGGGAGAAGCCACAGTAAAGTCTCTCTGCAGGTCCAGGCGTCTACGGTCCCTGCCCTGCTTCACAAGGTGAAGTCCTGACATGCTCGGCCTTGAGAAACAAACACAACACCATCATAATTCACAATGTGGCCTTTGAATACACGGAATACAACAAGACTAACACTACAGATATAAACACACTTGGAAATGATAGCATTGACTATACTGAAGCTTTTCAATTCAGTACAAAAATATGGAGCAACAGACATGTGCGAGAGAAAAAAAAATGGCCATGACATAACTAAAATAAAACAATGGATCAAATTAGCCCAACATGGCCTTGATTTAACAAAAATAAAAAAACAAAGTGTGGGAACAAATTCTTAATTTGTGGCACCAATGTAACACATCCATTTTTTCCTGTATGTCATGTGAGGGGCAGTGTCCAAAAATGCTGATTTGGTAGAAAAATTGCCACATTCCAAAAATATTAAAATAGGACAATGATTTTGACAATGAAACTAGGGACAACAGATGGAAACTAGCACTTGTAGCTAAATCTGGCTTGTTTACAGCAAGTAACTTGATCAATTTTGTTGATCAATGAGCATTGTCCCTATCAAATAAAACGAAACTGAAATTTTTTATAATTTTTTATATGATGAATGATGGATGGCTTCAGGGGTACAGAGGGGTACAGGGGTACATGCAAAAACATTTAGCTCACACTTCATACTGAACAGTATATACTGTACATCAGTGTTTATCAACTGGTGAGTTGCAAGACCATTTTGAGTGGGTCGCGGAGTGTATAAAATTTTTTAAAAAAACAACCATAAAAAACTTTTTTGAAAATGTTTTTTTCTGATGCAAGACTTTTATTTTGAAAGACATGCATGAAAGCTGTTGACTCTTCTGTCAGACATCATGAAACTGTTTTAGCCTGGTCGTTCACACGTCAGATATGAAAAAGACGGTGGAAAATGTATTTTCCACAAACTGTGGATATGTAAAGCTGTGGAAAAGTGGGAGTGTAGAGGGTGGGAAGAGGGGAGAAAACAACCAATAATACACAGACCAGCAAGCAACACACTCATTATATACTAAGGCTGCTCGATTACTGAAATCACAATTAGCACAAGTCATATTTTCATTTCATACAACTAATTTTAAATGTCAGTGAAATTTCATAATTATCGATACTTCAGCAAAAACTAATACTTGGTTAATTAATCTAGGTAAAAAGTCCTAAAAATTGTTTTAAAAAAAGACAACAGTAAACAGTCAATAAGAAAAAAAAAAATAATAAAAAAAAATAATATAGAACAAAAATACAAATTAAATAAACAGTGCTTTAAGGTTTTTCAGGAAGATGTACTAACAGTGGTATTCAGATCAGTAATACCCCAAACAGAAATGGAGTAATCAAATATAAAAATAACACTGCTGAATACATTACATATAGACTAATCCTTATTTAAACTGCAGTTTATTCATTCAAGAGCAGTGAGTGATTTTGTCTTTAGTTGTTTGATTAACAATGCAGATTCATTAGGCTGCTGAAGAGCTACACATGCATTTTCTTTCACAACTGTTTACGTTCACTTAAAACATAATTGACTATGTTTACGAAGACTCTTACCAAAATGGCATTTCGACATATTTGTGTGTAGGCTATTTGACCATTCAGGCATGTATCTGAAGCACACAGTATACTTAGCTTACGCACGTTCAACTCAGTCTCAGAGCGCGCGCGCAGAAAGCCGCCTAGGGAACAGTATCTCTTTCGTGGCTTAATGTGCTTTTAATAACACTGTTTAATATCAAGCACTCCCCCAGTTTAGCAACAGTAGACTGCATTTTTACAACACTCACTTGCGTATTTGGCTGATTTGGATGTCAAGTTTATGGAGGAAAGAAAGTGCACCGCTATGAAGAAAAGGAATGTGCGCTGCATGGACGGAATGCGGCAGCGGCATAATAATCATTTAACGTCGATTATCTTGTTTTCGAAAAATCAATTACGATTAATTGCACAGCCCTATTATATAAACAAATTAATATTAAAATATGAGGGGATAAAACAAATAACAACACACTCACAAAAATCTAATAACTACAGAATACAAGCAACTATAATGCAGAAATCAAAAACATTCTGATCAATTATTCTTATAAATATCAACAAATCAGCATTATAAGTTGTTATTGTTAATAGTTATTGGATATGAACAATGAAGATGGCCTATAATAATATTTTCATTATGTTTACGAGCACTACAATCTCTGAACAAATAACACACATCCGATTAACAGAAAGAATAAAGGCATAGTTACTTTTTTTTCCATCCTTCTTTGAATTTCCGGTCTACATCATCGTCTCTGTGTATCAGAATGATTCATCGTGTCATTGCACATATATATTTTATTTGTAGAAGACATGATGAAATATGTGTGCATTCACGGTGCTGGTTCATGTTTGCAGCAGGAAAGTATGTAAAATATGTACATAAAAACTTCACTCTTGTTCCAGTGTGAGTAAAAACTGATATCAGCAAAGTGAAAGTCCTTTTTTTTTATTTTTTTTTATGTAAATTCATGTCCCAGTTATACCTACACTTAATGTTGAACATTTTCCTGTGAAATAAACCAAATACAATTTTATTTTGTATTTTTACATCATCAATGTAATTAATGTTCTATTTATTAAAGTACAAATCTAATCAGGTAAGTTTTTTAAGCATCTTTACATTTATTCCAAAATAATAACTAAAAGCAGTAACAATTTGAACAATACTTTTTTATATAAGTGAATGACATGAAATATTATTTGGTACAAAGTTCAAATAAAATGTTTAATGGCAAACTCATGTTTCCTTATTTACCAGTTAATATGAGGGCCTATATATTGGTTCTGTATAGGCCTATGTTATAGTTTTTAAAGTTTCCTATTTTAGTAGGCCTAAATAAGTGTCAACCGACTATCTGTGACTGACATCAGGTATTACTAATCCAATTATTTATTTATCCACCCCCACATTGTGTGTTATAACCTACTGTATGTATGGGGTGAAAATAGTTTCAAATATTATACACTCACATACAGCTGCATAACTATAAAAAACAAAAAACACACACTGCTGTAAATCTGTGCAATGTCACGTGAGAACTAAAAAATAAAAATAAAAATACCCAGCAGAGAATTCTTTTTTTTCTTTTTTTCTAAAAGGTTTTTATTCTTATTGTACGCACAAAACCCAAGTATGGCCAGGGCTTGTAGGCTATTTGGTAGCCTATTACTGTCTAATAACAGTGGTTTTGCTTTAAATTGTAAAATCAAACACACTTTCGGATGTAATCTGATGTCTTGCTGAAATACAGTGCATTATCATAATTTGTGTAAAATACAGAGTTTTTCTTTATCCACCGATCCTAATGAAAACATGAAAAAGCCTAAATTAATTATGCAAAATTACAGAGCCCTGCATGACATGCGTAAAATATTGCCCATCAGCCTATAGAAAATATCTCTCCTATGCAATGCCAGTTATTTCATGCAGTCCTGCTCACTAAAAGTGGCACTGACTTATCTGCTGGGTAAATGTATAAATACAATATAGCTAAATCTCAATCAGTGACATATGTTGCTGATATATTTCGTGATATCGCTCAGCCCTAAAACTGCTCAATATTAAAGCTTATAGAAACATATTTGTTTGAAAATATGTGTATTGGGTGTATGTGCAAATCCATTTGACTTCACTTGATACATCTAGTTCTATATAGCCTAACTATATATCATGGACACAAATTAAGAATTTGTTTCCCAGATTAAGCAGCATATATATTACACAGCGTTCTGCCTGAAGCGATTGTTTGTACAGAAACTTAATTCTACAGTAACTCCATTCGTATTAAGTTCATCAAAACTTTGGATAAAAGCGTCTGCTAAATGACTAAATGCAGTGGTGGAATGTAACGAAGCAAAAATACTTCGTTACTTTACTCAAGTACATTTTTCACGAATCTGTACTTTACTTAAAGGGTACCTATCATGGAATTTTGAAAATGACCTTTCATGTCGTGTGTAACATAGATCTAAGTGAACTAAAACATCCTGCATAGTTTTAAATATGAAAGTTCACCGTATACAAAGTTATTGTCTCTCAAAAGTAAGAGTCGACTCTGAGTCGCTGATATGAATCGATAGACGAACGATGCATTTTCTCTAACTTTCGTACGTCACTTGTACAAGTTATTTGAATAAGATACGCCCAGTCGCCCACTCATTGCGCTCGTACTCGTAGAAGCCAGGGAGACGTGAAAACATAATGGCGACGAGACGCTGTGTTTTGAAGTGCGACGCAAAAGCGACATTTTTTCATCTGTCCAGAGACGAGCATTTGAAGAATCAGTGGCTACAGTTCATATATACAACTATACCACAGATGTATAGCCCGACGTTATTGCTGTGTTTGCGTCATTTTGAAGATGATTGCTTCACAAACATAAATGCTTTCAAATATGGATTCGCGAGCCGGCAGATATTGAAGGAAGGCTCAGTACCGAGTTTATTTGGATCAGCTTCCTCCTCCGAATCACAACCTGTAGGCTAAGTATTATTAATATTATAAATTGTTGCTTTTATGTTTTATATAGCATGCTCAATAATTATTTTGTGTGTTGTGTACGCACAGCGCAGCTTCTAGGTCTTCAATGTCAATTGTATTGAAATATGTGCAGGGCTCTCAAGTGTCACGCATTGAGCGTGACAGTCACTCATTTCTGTCTTTTGTCATGCTCTCCCGCCACACATTGTATTTCTCACGCTGAAAAACTATTTGTAATATATTTAATATGCCGCAGCGCCCAAAACTCTGGCCGCGCCGCTCTCACTGTGGAACCGGCAGGAATCAAGCGCGTCTCCTCTGGTGTTGTTCGTCTGGTGTTGTTAGCCAATCAGAAAATAGCACTATTGTATCTGGGTAAGATTTATCGCAACAACCAATGACACCCCGTCGGCTCGGTATCACTCCTTTTGGCTATGGTAGCTAACATATCACCGCAGATTAGCGTCACGCAAAGGCGGGGTTTGGAAAAATGACTCGCTAAACGATTCATATGGGAGTCGGTGAGCAAATCAGGTAAAAATAAATGCATATTATAAGACAACAAAAGTGTTTTTTGTCATTTCATACTTGTAAAACTGTTGTTGGGGACTCCCAGAACAATATTAGGAACATTTTAAATGCCATAATAGGTACCCTTTAAGTAGAATCAATAGTGCATACTTTTGACTTTTACTTCGTTACTTTTTGCAGCAATTATTATACTTTCTACTCCACTGCATTTCTACAATGTTTCGTTACATTTTCGTTACATTTTCTGATCAGTTTTTCCCCCTGCCAAAACAGGGATTGAAAAAAATCTCCATGTTTTCGGTGCTGACGCGTTCATGAAACATGTAACGGTGGCGCTGCCAATAAAGCACCTAAAAGCTGTCACAAAGAATCGGCAAAAGTAATGATTATGAATATGTAAAATATAACAAGGAGACATTTTAATTACAAGTGTTTCCTGCTGTGTCAGTGTCAGCAGCAAAGATGAAGTTGACGATGCTGACGCGCGATCTTTGCAGTGAACTCGCCAGAGATAAATGCACATTTCATACGGATTATATGCAGAGAACAGTCTGTTTTCTTTCTGTTTGAATTGTTCTGTTTAAAAGTAGACATTTCAGGCTTTCTATATATATACACGTGTCAGGTCTGTGAGGCAAGTACATAGCCTACCTGAGTTTCGGTTTATTTCTCCAGTTCACGCGCTGGCGCCTCCGTGACCTGATTATCTATTTTTAGCTATATTTACTTATTTATTAAATCCAGGCAAGTGGTTGATGAAACACTGATTAAAATTAAGATACAATTAATACAAAACGAAATTTACTTTAAAGAAGGGCTTTCTATTTGAGTTCTCTGTGAACGTTTTAAAGCAGTATTTTAGTGCTGCTCTTTCTTTTGTGAAACCTAACGCTAATTTATTTCTGTGTGTGACTAATGTGCAATTTTGACATAGGCCTACATTAATTCATGATCAATGCATCACTTTTTATTGTAAATCTGTGGTAAAACATAGATGCTTGGGTTTTAAAAAAAATGCCAGCATATGGGTGCTTTTATGTTTGTTTTGCAATGCACGCTGTTTCCAGTGATTTCTTTCTGATTAGTTTTCTGATAAAACTTCCATTTGTTGGTGAAATGATGGGTTAGTGTGACGTTGTTCCCGAGAGGCGTGTTACGGGCATGTTTTAGTGAAGCACTGTGGAGCTTCTGGCCCGACAGTGGAAACGCAGGCCAGGTGCCACTGGCCCGAGGCTATTAGCCCGGCACGGCCCGTTTAAAGCCCTGGCTCAGCCCTGGCCCGGCAGTGGAAACGCGGCTATTGGGGTCCATCAACTGTCTGGTTACCGACATTCTTCAAAATATCTTCCTTTGTGTTCAGCAGAAGAAAGAAATTCATATGAAAGGATTTTTATTTTTAAGTGAAATATTCCTTTAAAGGTCCAATATGTAAGAATTTTGTAATAAAATATCCAAAAATCATGTGCACAGTGTGATATATTTCCTGCAGTTGTGTACTTACAATATCCCAAAAGTCTCTAAAGATTTTTTATTTCAGAGAAATTCCAATTTTAAATAAGTGGCCGTCTCGGAAAAAAATGTCGCCTGTCAATGCCGCAATATCCGCGCTATCCTCGGTTTCCGCTCGTACTGCCATAGCCATGACGTAACCATGGCGACAGACGTGGACAACTGCGTAGTGCGTAACGTTTAGCGGCACGCAGTTCTTGTTTCATTCAAACATAGACCATGGCAAGCAGACTTTGGGACAAACAAGGAGAACTAAAATGAGGATCAATATCAGCGTGGCGTTTTTGAGATGCCGAGAGCTAGCGACCGAGACTGACTTCCACTCGACAGAGAGCTAGCGTCCGTGACTAATTTGGACTTGACAGAGTCACGACTTGACAGGTTTATTAGACAGGTGAGCAAATGTACATAAAACAAATCAATGTTATAACGTTAGCTCGACATGATGAAATGTTAGAATATGGTCAGTATGTTATTCTAATATTGATCTAGGCTAGCTGCTAGTTTAGTATAGCAAACGAACTAACACGATGTTTCAAATCAATCAAATGTCTTTGAAGTAATTTTTTTTTATCTGTTAACCTACTACCTATAAGCAAAATTTAATATTTCATGATATTCTATTCCAGCTCTTTCTAGTATTGAGGAGAGGAGCACTGAAAACACTGAATGTGAAGAAACCACTCTCAGCAGCTAAAAAAAAAAAAATGTTGTGAAATATATCTTACAATGATCATTTGCATTTGTTTTTGGAGCTGATTTTATGTTTTAAAACCCACCCATCCTTAGCTTACTTAAACAAGAGAATAAATGTTTTTGTCAAATATGATTTATTGAATATATTTTAGTTAATTGTATACTCTGAGAAAAATTTGTATGTCAAATTGTGGTTCCCTATCGGTCAGTCACTACAACGTAGGTCATGACTGACCAATAGGAATCTCGCTAGAGAGGCAATCTACTTCGAGTGAAACTAAAACAAGCCAATACACATAGGCGTGCAATCATTTGCATCAGCTGTGCAGCCTCGCAGCGCGGGTATTAAATGAGCAGCTGTTGCGATTGCACACTAGCTTTTTGCTTCGGAGCCAACACTTCGATGCTGTTTGAATTAAACAAACCTTCTGAAAAAGACGACTTCTCTTCAAGGCAATGGCCGACAAGCTATCACGAGCCGTGCTCCCGGGAGAATGGCGACTCCACCCCCAGGTGGTTCAGCTGATCTGGAGAGAGTTCGAGGAGGCTCAGGTAGACCTGTTTGCCTCCTCAGAGACCTCCCACTGCCAGCTGTTTTATTCCCTGACCGAGGGAACACTCGGCACGGACGCACTGGCACACAGCTGGCCCCGGGGCCTCCGCAAATATGCGTTTCCCCCAGTGAGCCTACTTGCACAGACACTGTGCAAAGTCAGGGAGGATGAGGAGCAGGTCCTTCTGGTGGCTCCCTATTGGCCCACCCGGACTTGGTTTCCAGAACTCATGCTCCTTGTGACAGTCCCTCCCTGGCCCATTCCTCTGAGGAAGGATCTGTGAGAAGGGCACCCTGTGGCACCCGCGTCCAGACCTCTGGAAACTCAATGTCTGGTCCCTGGACGGGACGCGGAGGTTCTAGGTGACTTACCCTCAGAGGTACTTAACACCATCACTTCAGCACGGGCGCCGTCCACGAGACGTGTTTACGCGCTGAAGTGGAACCTGTTCGTCGAGTGGTGTTCTTCTCGCCGAGAAGACCCCCGAAGATGTTCGATAGGGTCTGTGCTTTCCTTCTTGCAGCAAGGATTGGAGCGAAGGCTGTCTGCCTCCACCCTCAAAAAGTACATGCTGCTGCTATTTCAGCTTACCACGACCACACAGATGGCAAAACAGTTGGAAAGCACGACCTGGTCGTCAGGTTTCTTAGGGGGGCGAGACGTTTAAATCCTCCTCGATCCCCCTCCATACCCTCTTGGGACCTTTCCCTGGTGCTTCAAGCACTTCAGGATGTTCCCTTTGAGCCTCTGCAGTCAGTAGACTTAAAGCTTCTTTCCATGAAGACTTTGCTACTGGTTGCACTGGCCTCTGTCAAGAGGGTAGGAGACCTGCACGCATTTTCGGTCGACGATTCGTGCCTAGAGTTCGGGCCTGGTGACAACCATGTGGTGTTAAGACCCCGGCCTGGCTATGTGCCCAAGGTTCCTACCACTCCCTTCAAAGACCAGGTAGTGAACCTGCAAGCGCTGCCTTTGGAGGAGGCAGACCCAGCCCTGGCTTTGCGCTGTCCTGTTCGTGCTCTGCGTATGTACGTGGACAGAACTCAAAGCGTCAGGACCTCAGACCAGCTCTTTGTCTGTTACGGAGGCCAGAAGGGGAAGGCTGTCTCCAAGCAGAGGATGGCCCACTGGATAGTGGACGCCATCGCCTTGGCTTACCAAGCACAAGGCGATCCCTGCCCGCTCAAGTTGCATGCACACTCCACGAGAGGCGTTGCATCCTCCTGGGCGCTGACATGTGGCTCCTCGCTAACAGATATCTGTAGAGCTGCGGGCTGGGTGACACCTAACACGTTCGCTAGATATTATGGCCTACGTGTAGAGCTGGTCTCCTCCCATGTTCTCACCCTAGACGGGTAGAAGCACCGAGAGGCCCGGCTCTGTCGGCTTGCTACACCCTACTGTGCAACCTTATTTCTCCAGAGTAAAACCTGTTGAGTCCTCCAAAACCCCTCGGCCCGGACATGGCAGAGCGTCCGGCGCCAGGCCTTTATCCGCTGAATCCTTGAGAACCGGATCTGGGCTGGGTTCCATATGTGTGACCCTACGTGGATCCCATAGGTGTATTTTCTCCACGGCAGCTCCTAACGAAGCCTGTGTCTTCCCTTGGGCTAAGTCACCCTTTATTCATATGCAGTACAACCTTCGAGTTAGTCCACATGTATTTTGCACATAAATCTTTGAAGAAGTGGCTTCCGCAGCGTTTCCTTCCTAAATAGAAAGGGCACGCTTTCCCAGTGTTATCCAATATCTCACTGTATGGGTTATCACAGAACAACAGTGTCAGACTCTCTCTGTGTAAGCCTCCTCCTATCGTCCTTCCAGGCAAGAAGGTGTAGAGGCTTGCATGGGGCGCTGGATGGGGTGCAGCGGCTGTGTTGCTTTGGTAGGGATTCCTATTGGTCAGTCATGAGTCATGACCTACGTTGTAGTGACTGACCGATAGGGAACGTCTCGGTTACATATGGTAACCCTCGTTCCCTGAGGGAGGGAACGGAGACGTAGGTCCCGTCGCCACATCTGCTGCTGCCCGCCGGGGCGCCCAGCTTTCTCAGGCTTGGCTCCTCAGCAAAAAGCTAGTGTGCAATCGCAACAGCTGCTCATTTAATACCCGCGCTGCGAGGCTGCACAGCTGATGCAAATGATTGCACGCCAATGTGTATTGGCTTGTTTTAGTTTCACTTGAAGTAGATTGCCTCTCTAGCGAGATTCCTATTGGTCAGTCATGACCTACGTCTCCGTTCCCTCCCTCAGGGAACGAGGGTTACCATATGTAACCGAGACGTTATTATCATTATCAACTAAAGCTAAAACCAAAAACGATCATTACTTTAAATAACAGTGACTAAAATAAAATATATATATAAATTATTTCAACCTGTTGTCAATGCAACATTTCTCATTGTGGTTTAGTTTAAGTTAAAAACCTAAAATAACTAAAACGTATGTCTCTCTCTCTCTCAAAAAAAAAAACTAGCACTGTCAAATATGATTAGATTACACTGAAAATATATTTCAATTAATTAAATAAAAACATTAGTCATTACAAATGTCCTCATAAAAGGAAAAAAAAAAATTGCCTCTGAAAATCAATGCCAAATTATTGATTAATCGCGATTATGTTATGAACAAATATGAATCGATTATTAAATTGTAAAAAATCGAGATTTTTTTGGTTGCATTTGCATTATTTTCTTTTGTAAAAAATGTTATACGTCACGAACGGCCTCTCTCTCTCTCTCTCTCTCTCTCTCTCTCTCTCTCTCTCTCTCTCTCTCTCTCTCTCTCTCTCTCTCTCTCTCTCTCTCTCTCTCTCTCTCTCTCTCTCTCTCTCTCTCTCTCTCTCTCTCTCTCTCTCTCTCTCTCTCTCTCTCTCTCCTCCTCTCTCTCCTCTCTCTCTCTCTCTCTCTCTCTCTCTCTCTCTCTCTCTCTCTCTCTCTCTCTCTCTCTCTCTCTCTCTCTCTCTCTCTCTCTCTCTCTCTCTCTCTCTCTCTCTCTCTCTCTCTCTCAAAACGTGCAGACTTTGGGTTCACTCACGCGGCGCCATGCAGTTAAAGTGGCGGAATGTTGCATGGCTGTTGGAGTAGTTGTGGGCCACGAGTGTATTGTATCTGCCTCTAGAATGATCATTTTCCTCAATAGTATCGAAAAGGCAAATGAATTAGTTGAACATGGGATTGTGATCGGCGATGAGTTTGTCACTGTGCTTCCTCTCTTACTACCATCAAAGAGAGTTACTTTATCCAATGTTCCCCTTTTTCTTAGTGATGAAATATTAACTCAGGCCTACGTTGGTCAAATATTAATCTCATTACGGAAAACTGGTATCCCAAATCAAAAAGATTGCGATCAGTAGTGAATCACCTCTCTTGAAACACGTCGTTTCTTTTAGGCATTTCGCCTATATGATTGATAAAGATGATGCCGAGTTAGAATTTTCACTCAATTTTCGAGTTGATGGATTTGAGTATGTGATATTTGTTACAACCGCAAAATCAAAGTGTTTCGGTTGTGGCAAATCAGGACATTTAATTCGAAATTGTCCAGATAAATTAAAGAAAAATGAAGGCAACAAAGAAAACAACGTTAATGCTGTTCCCGGTACGAGTGAAGCAACCGAGGCTGTTTTGTTGCCCTTAGAAGCGCCGGGGGTGAGCCGGGCTGAGCCGGAGTCGGTGGGCACGGGGAAGGATCCCGCCGGTGAGGGGCTGGATGCTGCTGGCTTCGCTGAGGCTGGTTCATCCTCGTCGTATCGAGAACACACAGGTATGTTACGCGATGTAACAAATACTAGTAATGATGGAAAAGTGGTTGGGGTACAGTTTTCTGGGAACACAAAAGAGAAACTACCATGTGGTGGTACAGAGAATATGACTTTGCCGTTGGTACAGGGGGTATGTGAGGTGGATTGTGTTGTTACAGAGATAGAAAAAAGTATGTTCAAAGTGCCCCAAAAAAGGAAACAGTCTGGTCAATTGCAGGGTGAAAAAGCTAGCAAAAAAAGTGATGTACAGGGTAGTGAGGATCAGGAGACTGATAGTGATGGTGAGTTGTCTGACTCCAGTGTAGTGCTTTCTCAAAGCGATTTTTCTGGAAGAAGTTACGATAATGAGGATATAAAGATGTTTCTTAAGGCAACAAAAAACAAAAGAGGTGTTTGTGTTCAAGAATATTTCCCTGACATCAAGCAGTTTGTCGAAAAAACGAGAAGTCTAATGACAGAAGGCTGTTTTAATAATAGAGAAGTGTATCGTTTGAAAAAAATTGTGAGGCTTTTAGACAAGGAGTTGAGTAATAATGATGTCTAGAAAATTGAGAGAAATAATTTTTAATGATCTGTTGTGTGTTGGAGGGCTGTTTTTTTTTCTTTTTGTTTATCTTTGCTAAGAGTGAAGTACGCCTGGCTACCTTGAATGTGAATGGTGCCAGAGACATTAGGAAAAGAGCCATGTTGAATGAAGTGATAAAACAAAAAAACCTTGATGTTATATTATTACAAGAAACACATAGTGATGGAAAAAATGCTGCTGATTGGGCAAGGGAGTTTGAGGGCATTTCTGTATTGAGCCATCATAGTGCTGGAGTTGCCATTATATTTGCAAAAAGCTTTAGTCCTATTTCGTATGATTTTGATGAAATCATAAAAGGCAGACTTTTAAAAGTAAGAGCCTGTTTTGAGAATAATGTGTTTGTTTTTATCTGTGTTTATGCTCCAACTGCCGTAGTTGAAAGGATGCTTTTTTTAGACACATTATGTTCTACCTTGCAAAACTGTTCTTCTGAGGAATATTTATTTTTGGGGGGTGATTTTAATTGTACTGCACACGTACTGGACAGAAACCACATTGAACCTCATTTGCCTTCCCAAAAACGTCTCATCCACATAATTAAGCAGCATGAATTATGTGATATCTGGAGACAATTAAATGGAACTGAGAGACAATACACATGGGTTCATGCAAGAGATAATGTAATGTCGTTTGCTAGATTGGATAGATTTTATGGGTTTAAGCATCATCTTAATATTTTTAATAAATGTTCAATTATTCCGATTGGGTTCTCAGATCATGGAATGGTACAATGTAGTTTTAATTTTAAATTCTCTCAAACCTAGAAGTGCTTACTGGCATCTTAATATTTCTCTGATGAGTGACAAGTTTTTTAGGGACTCTTAAGTTTTTCTGGGAGAAGTACAGGAATACAAAGCACGAGTTTCAATCAGTACAACAGTGGTGGGACTTTGGCAAGGTTCAAATTAGACAGTTCTGTCAGCAGTACACTCACAACGTAACTAGAGAGATAAGAAGATCTTTGGAGAATTTAGAAACTGAAATAAATAAATGCCAACAGTTAGCTGAATCAACTGGAGATAAGTACTATTTAGAAATTGGATTAAAGAAAAAGGCTCGATTAGATGATCTACTGGGATATAGAATACAAGGGGCACTGGTCCGGTCAAGATTTCAAAGTATAGCTCAAATGGATGCACCGTCCAAATATTTTTTCAGCCTTGAGAAAAAAAATGGGCAAAGACGGTTAATTCAAGCCTTGCGCTCTGAGAATGGAGGGTTGTTAAGACCCTGTTGATATCCGAAGGAGAGCAGTTTGTTTTTATCAGAAGTTATATAGAAGTGAGTTTGAGGCGGGGTGTAATGAAGGAAATACCTTTTTCACTTCCTTACCCCAGATGTCTGAAGAGGGTAATGCAGCCCTTTCAGGTGCGTTGAGCTTGGGCGAGCTGTATAAGGCCTTTCAAGGCATGGAATCTGGGAGGGCTCCAGGAATTGATGGTCTCCCAGTTGATTTTTACAAATCATTCTGGAAGGAGCTGGGAGTGGATATATTACTGGTATTGAATGACAGCTTGTCGGAAGGTATGATGCCTTTGAGTTGTCGAAGGGCGATAATCACCCTCATACCAAAAAAAGGAGATCTCACTGAAATAAAGAGCTAGCGCCCCGTCTCACTACTTTGCAGCGATTACAAGCTGCTCTCCAAGGCTTTAGCTAACAGACTGGCTGGAGTGTTGGACCAGGTCATCCATCCGGACCAGACCTATTGTGTTCGTAGTAGATCTATGTTTGATAACATCTCTTTAATTTGTGATGTACTAGAAGTTGCAAAATTGTTAAAGTTGGACGTTGGCTTGATTTCTCTGGATCAAGAGAAAGCTTTTGACCGAGTTGAACATTCCTATTTGTGGGGGACTTTGAGGGCCTTTGGGTTTAGTCAAGATTTTATAGACAAGGTCAAAGTACTCTATAGTGAAGTTGAGAGTGTACTGAAGATTAATGGTGGCTTATGCGCTCCCTTCCAGGTTCAAAGAGGGATAAGACAAGGGTGTTCTTTATCTGGGATGCTGTATTCTTTAGCTATTGAACCATTGTTACAACAAATAAGAAAAAAGGTGTGTGGCTTATGTTTACCCAATTGTAAGAATAACATTGTTTTGTCAGCTTATGCTGATGATGTGATGGTTTTAATTAGTGGACAAAATGATGTACAAATTTTACTTAAATTAATTAAAGATTTTATGTTGTTATCCTCTGCTAAAGTAAATTGGACAAAATGTGAGACGCTGTTGGTTGGTCAGTGGTTTGATGGCAAGCCAAACCTTCCTGATGGGTTAATTTGGGGTAGAACTGGGATAAAATATCTAGGTGTTTTTTTGGGTGATGATGTAACTCAACAGAAAAATTGGGAAGGGGTGGGTGAAAAGATTAAGGGGCGTCTGGAAAAATGGAAATGGTTGATTCCAAATATGTCTTACAGAGGACGTACTCTTGTTTTAAATAATCTTGTTGCATCCTCTCTGTGGCACAGGTTGGCTTGTGTGGATCCTCCAAAGCAACTTTTAGCAAAAATTCAAGCTGATCTCGTGGATTTTTTCTGGGACAAATTGCATTGGGTACAACAAAGTGTTTTATTCCTGCCCAAGGAAGAAGGAGGACAAGGACTCATGAATTTACAAAGTAGAACCGCTGCTTTTCGGTTGCAGTTTGTACAGAGATTTTTTGATGGTGCATCTGATGTGAGCTGGAGGGCTGTTGCCTGTGCCATATTGCAACAGTTTGGGGGGTTTGGGTTGGATAAACACCTTTTTCTAATGAACCCTTTAAAAATTGACTTTTCAAGGATGCCGAACTTCTATAAGAACCTTTTTAAAGTGTGGAGTTTGTTTCACATTCAAAAGACTGAAAGCACATACTCACTTCATTGGCTGCTTGAGGAACCCTTGATACTTGGAGCACGTCTGGACATAACAAACAATGGAAATTTACATGGGTTTAGTTATGCTCTCCAAAAATCAAGGACTGTCACTTTAGGACAGATGTTGACTTTGGCTGGCCCAAGTTTGGAGAACGCAGAGATGACATCCCAATTTTTGAGTATTAAATCTGTTCGTCTTGTCTCTCTTTTTTTGTTTAAACTGAGATAAGTTCTCACAGATGAAGAGAACCAAATGTTAAAAGATTATCACTCTGGGACAAGCACTCCCAATGCTCAGGATTTTTTTCCTTGTTTAAAGTTTTTACCTAATCTTGATGGGTGTACAGGTCTTATTTTAAGGAATTGGCAATCTTTGTGGTTGGACTTATTGACAACTAAAGGTAATTTTCTGTATAGAGCTTGTGTTATGGTTTTTAATAAGACATGCTTTGAAAGAAAACCTGATACACCATGGCGCTCTTTTTTGGGGCTGGATGAAAATGTAAAACCTGAGTGGAGATCTCTGTATAAGCCGCCATTATCGAAGAGGGCAGGGGATTTACAGTGGAGAATCCTTCACGGTATCATTGCTGTAAACTCTTTCATTTCTGTTTAAATCCAGAAGTTAGTTCGGAATGTCCCTTTGTTCTCAAAGGGAAACAGTTTTCATGCTTTATGCAATGTTCTAGATTGGAAGTTTTATTTAAGTTTTTAAAAGAAAAATTCAGCTGTTGTAAGAGTGTTTTTCTGAAGAAACTTTTATTCTGGGGGTTAAATATAGTCGGAACAAGAGGTATGTGTGTCAATTGCTGAATTTTATTTTGGGAGAAGCAAAATTGGCAATATATACTAGCAGGAAAAATTAAATAGAGCAAAAGCCTTGCCAAAGCATCACTGAGGTTTTTTCAATATTGGTTAGATCAGAGTTTTGATTGATTTTAAGTTTTATAAAACTATGCAAGATTTGTCTACTTTTGAGATGATTTGGTGTAGTTATGGAGCATTGTGTGTTTGTTTCTGAAGATGATTTAGTTTTTCTTGTAGTTTTTTCCCCCCATTCTTTTTTTGTGAGGGATTTTGTATTTGTTATTGAGTTTTTTGGTTTGCTTTAAGGTGTGTTAGTTTGTTTGCTCCAATTGTAAAAGTGTGGGAATTATTGTGAATAAAGTTCTTGTTCAAAATTCAATTCAATTCTCTCTCTCTCAGAGTTTTGATCGCGCCCGCGGTTGGCTCTCTCTCTCTCTCACACACACACACAGAGTTTGATCGCACCCGCCTCTCTCTCTCTCTCTCTCTCTCTAGTCTCTCTCTCTCTCTCTCTCTCTCTTCTCTCTCTCTCTCTCTCTCTCTCTCTCTCTCTCTCTCCTCTCTCTCTCTCTCTCTCTCTTCTCTCTCTCCTCTCCTCTCTCCTCTCTCTCTCTCTCTCTCTCTCTCCTCTCTCTCTCTCTCTCTCTCTCTCTCTCTCTCTCTCTCTCTGCCTCAACTTAGTACAACTTGATTACTCACAAGTAGTGTGTTGCATTTTGTCACTGTGTTCTACAGTACAGTATATAAGCTGAAGCTACAGTAAGTTGTTCAAAAATGTTCATTTTGTCTTCTTAATGATTAAATTGGACAATTTTCTTCTAGAAAGACAAGGTGTTCAGGTGGAGAAAAAACTTTTTCTTTACCTTGACATGTTTCGACTGCAACCTGCGGTCTTCCTCCACCTGAACAACACCTTGTCTTTCTAGAAGAAAATTGTCCAATTTCTACAGTATGTTGGTTCTGATCTACTTCCTAAAGGAAATAAGCCTTTCATTTATTTGTTATTGTTTAGTTCAACTTGATGAGTCACAACACAATGTGATGTATTCATTTCTGTGTTCTACAGAACATAAGCTACATACAAATAATTCTGAAGTTATAACTACACGACACAGAAAGTGCTTTGAGTTGTTTTTACTCAATAAAAGAGTTAAGTAATTCAGCAGCTGACTTTTTTTAATACTGCAATCACTTTGTAGTGTATTTTCGTTTACTGTTGTGAAATGGAAAATCAATAATCGCTAATCGAGAATCGTTAATAATCGCAAATCGACTGTAATCGAATCGGGACTTCAATAATCGTAATTGAATCGGGAAATCAGACAGATTAACCACCCCTAACTACCACCATTGCAGAGTACATAAAACAGCCTCCAGTTTGACTCCAATCAAATCCTGTGGCATCACACACACACACACACACACACACACACACACCATAATGACATGTCTGTGTGAGACCCAAGTGGGCATAGAGATGCAAAACACTGCCACGCCTGGCAGTGCAACCGAAGTTAACCAAACACACAGAGAGGCGCTAGTGCACATTTTCACACAGCAAAGAGATGACCCCAAATGAACCTTGATGGACATAGTACTGAAGCCACCACTTTGCACAACGCCTCCATCACACATAAGTTAACAAATGTAATCACTTATTTAGACAACCAGTACTAGTCTTATCAGATCTCAAGCACCAGACACGTGTGATACAGCGTGACACAGACTTGGTGAAAGTGGACATCCATGTCACAATAACTGCAAACAAAGAGCACAAAGCATCTCTGACCTTATATTGAGCAAGGCTCCGTCCAGGCTGTCAAAACCCATCTCATAAGTGCTGTCTGAACTGACAGAGGAGGGGGAAAGGGAGCGTGGATTATCCTCCAACTGCAGGTCCAGCTTCCCTGCGGTCTCATCCTCAGAATTATCCTCAGACACAGAGCCCACAATGAAGTGAGAGTGCAGTGCAGCCACAGCTGGAAGCTTCTTCTCGGTGGAGTCCTGCTCTGCCATGGGTAGGCCACGCTGACAGGCTGCAAGCACTGTGGGAGGGAGAACAAGATCCATTTGTTTGCATTTAAATCTTTAAAACCACGCAAATGTTACTATACAAGAAAATATGAGTTCTTAATTACATATTTTACTTAAATAAACATGTTTTTTTCCAATTAACATATGACAAAAACAAGGATAATATGATGCAAATGTGTATCTTGCATTTGCAGCAATCAATATTGGGACTAACTCTTTACAAAGTACTTCATTACAGTAATTTAATTATGTTTGCCTTGAAAAAGTAAAGTAAGGGATTACTCTAATTTTTTCTGTAATTTAATTAGTTACTTCTGATGTAATTGCATTACATACTGTATATACTATAGACTATATAAAACAATAGTGGATTTAACATGTTTTTTTATAACCTTCTCCATTTAAATACTTTGGTCAGTTAAAAAATAGCCTAGTTCATGCAATTTTATATTATTCATTTGAAAGAACTGAAAGAGCATGTTCATGTTGATATGGGATTTAGAAAATAATCTAATCTAATCTAAAAGTAATCTAATTACTGTTGAATGTGTTATTAATAGCTTGCAAGTAATTAGGCTAACAAGTTTTTTAAAGTAATTTTTCAAACACTGGTAGCAACATATTTTTTTTTCTTCCGTATTGTGACATACATCTGACTGAAACAGATTATCGAAAAAAAGAAAGGAAAAAAAAGTAGGGTCGGGACTTGGTGATCTCCATCGTAAGAAAGGCCGATGTTAAAAAAAAAAAAAAAGTACATTTTTCGCCATTTTTATAAAAAAATTACGAGCTCACAAATGTTCTTAAATTAAATAATGCATGGAGTAGTTCATAATAAGATGCATTTAGAATGTATATTTTCAGATTTAGATTTCCAATTCATGTCAAGTTTAATAAAAGCAAACTCGTTACGACAGATCAGGTCTTACTGAACAAACTGGTATCACATGGTAATATCATGCTATTTTTATATGTATTGGAACTGAATGATTACCATATTCATTATTGTTTGTTTGTTGATTATACATCTTTTTGTCATTGAAGTGCCATTCTGAGTTATTAAATACAAGATATGACTGACAAATAGGTGACCATGTATTCTCTTGATTAAACAAGGTACAACCAAGAAATGCATGTTGGAACTTGCTTTATATTCATGAAATATGTGTAAAAGTCACCATTCAAGTCATGCCTTACTAGAAAAGAAACAAGTGCAGTGACATAAGACAGTCCTAAAAATAATACCATGGTACTAGACCCGTGTAATTTTAGTTTTATTTATATACTATTATAGTATTTATTAATAGTTGGAATTACCTTTTTTTTTCAGGTTTTATTAAAAAAAAAAATTCAGTTTTTGTAATTCTGTTAAGAGCTTTTGTCTTTTTTCATATTTCTGTAATACTTTACAATAAGGTCATACAGTATTAGTTAACATGAGCTAATGTATAAACAAACATTAACAATCAGCAATAAACTTGTTACAGTATTTATAAGTCTTCCATGTTAACTTCATCTCAGTTATTTGCCAAGGCAACATTTTTAAGTTTTCCATTTAATATAAATATATATTTACTTTATCTCAATAAATGGACATTTTAATAGTTTTACTTAACAACACCAACATTGACACACCATGACTTATACTACAAATACCATGATATTTACATAGAAGGTTCCTAAAATTATGTACTTCCTCCAAGTAAGTTAGTATGTAATGTATGTACTTCCTCCAAGTAATGGTATGTTAGGTACTTATTTGTAAGTGATGCTCTGTGGACATGGTACCATAGAATTGTTATGTTTTTGCTCATGTACAAGGCTATGTTTTAGAAATAGCATGGCAATCAAATCACCATGGTGTTATCATCGGCTCCCTCAATATCACAAGTACAAGTTCTGCAACAGTAGCGTTATTGTGTGTTATCCATTTTGCGTTTGACTCCATGTGAACCCGTCTGATTACTGTACCTTGATTTAGCAGCTTAACGTTACCTGGAGGACTGACACATGTGAAAAAAATATTACGTTACCTCATCCAGCCTGATGAACCTGACGAACGAGTCTCAGAGCATCGCGGACCCTCAACCATGTCTAACACTCCTTTTTAATCATCTAACACTTACATTAGAGCTCATTTGCACTCATAATCCATAACCAGTTTCCTTCAATCAGTGTGATAGTCATAATCTTGCCATCCTTCAAACATGTGAACTGCCTGTCTCAACTAAGTTACTGATAAACAGTGTAATCGGTTTTAGCACACATGCTAACTCTTCATACCATCACAAACACTCCTGCCTTCTGATCTGCGTAGGTTCGCCAGCCAAAGTCGCTGTTGATGTTTTATAAATCCATCTAGTATATGCAGTGTCATGTGCAGCACTACAGTTACCAGGCAGTCGCTCCCAGTAATACGCTTATGTACTCACCGTGAGACAAGAGACTGCAAGCAATTCTGATGCGTGTAAACGGACGTTACAATATCGATTGAATGAATTCCCTCCTAATTGAAGGCCATCTCCTCTCTGGTGATGGCTAATAGGCTATATAGCAGCATACTGGTACAGGCTGTGTAATTCCAGCCTCTTTGACAGCAGCATCACGGTGGTGTGATGCGAGGGGGGGTTACTTCTGGACGTCGTCCTTTGACCTCACCGATGCAATCACTCACGCTGCATCAGTGGACCAATCGTATTCGGCGCTTTCGTCGGGGCGGGTTTACGCATGCAAATAATTGGAAAGCTGTGCCCAATGATTTGACGCTTCGTTTGACATGTGTTTTCTTTCATAGACTGTTCTGAGAGCTTCTTTTGTTGCGTTGAATTAAAACAGCAAATAAAAACGTGGATGTGGAGCGGTTAAGTATCTGGCTTTACACATCAATGTCTGAATGTCTGAAAAATTACACAAGAAAAAAAAAAATCTAAAGCATATTTAGGCCTAATGCATTTTTTTTATTATTATTAACACGTTTTATTATTATTATCGCCGCACCATTAGGCTTACGAATTATACTCGTCATGACATTTTGCCTGAAAGTCCTAGTTAGAATAGTTTTAACAGCGTGGATGTAAAAGAAGAGAAGACGGGTTTACTTGATCGACGTGATGATCAGTGCTTGAAGTGGGCCACTTATTTTTCTATACCCTCACTATTAATGAGGCGAGGTATGTATAGCCTATAGTGGATTAAAGGTGGGGTAAGGGATATTTGAAAAACAGCTGTTTGAAAGTTGGTCATACCCAACACAACAATCAGCATTAGGCGGTATGACGGTGGAGGAGAGAGAACGATTATGAGGGAGATTTGAAGAAAGGTTGCAGAAAGAGAGATGGCTGAGACATATTACAAAAGAGAAAAGCTCATAACACTGGAAAATTAAGGTTATGATCAGGAGGGAAGTATGCGGTTTCGGACGCAGCCCGAAAGTGCACATGAAGTGTGCCATTTGGGATTGGGCCTCAAACTAAGCTTGATGACGTGAGCACCCTGTCTGAGAGATGTAAATATTCTAGTAGCTGTGCGTGAAAACTGCCAACGTTGATCTTGCAGAGACGGCGAGCTTGAGCAAAGAGTTCTTTGGCGTGAGTGAGCAGAAGTAATTTGTATAGTATTTATTTTAAAATGTAACGCCAGTACGCCATATTAAGTTAATGCATTGATTGCCTGCGAGCTTCTCCTCCTGTCTGTACGGTAATTTCTCTACTGTGCGACAGAGCGTCGAGTGGTTATGACGCAATCGTTAGCCTATTTTTACAAAAACTGTTTCTACGGGGCCATAATGTAACATAGAAGGTAATGGAGCCCTTTATACATTGTCGTGTGTCTTTAGAAATAAATAATGGACAAATGGAGTTTTTAAACGCCTCAGATGTAAAGTTATTCGCTGTCAAAGTGACGCCAAAATGAATGGGAGTCAATGGGAATGCTAACGCAAGTGAAGTTCTGCTACAAGATGGCGGCACGCGGCCGGCTTCAACTTCCGGGCGGCACGTGACGTCATAACCAAACGTTATGTGATTGGCTTACGGGTAACCAATGATTTTATACTTCAGACAAGCGCCCCCTCGCGATAAAGAAAACACTTTTCAATGATGCCACTCCAGACTCTGTCTATAAGCAAAGCGAAGTAGCAGAGTTTGGTATTACCAGGCTATCGTTACTGTGCTTAAGTAGAAATTTCACGGATCTGTACTTTACTTCGCTATTTAAATTTGTCAACTTTCACTTTTACTCCACTACATTTCCTAGATAAAATGTATACTTTTACTCCGATATATTTCCACTAAGCACCTCTTCGTTACTCGTTACTACAAAATAAAATCAGAAGAAATGTGTGCGACTAAGGGACGTTTGGCGAATCCCTGCTCCTAGATTTCATTACGCATGCTCTATTTCAGCGTAATGCTTGTTTATTGCCAAAGGAGGAGGAAGCACAACTGAAACTGCCATGGAAGCACCTACTGGAGGACCGGGGGAAACCTTTCCTTTACTGTCTATGGGGGAAACTCCTTATAGCAGGTTTAACGACTGAAGCGACAACTCGCCAGGTTACTATAGTGTGGCCGGCTACGCAATACTCGTAAAAATTTTTTTTACTTTTACTTCAAATACTTAAGTACATTAAATATCAGAAAATTACTTTTGATACTTAAGTACAGTATATATATCAGACACTGTAAGACTTTTACTTCAGTAATATTCTAAAAGGTAACTTTCACTTCTACCAAAGTCCTTTTCTATACCATACTTGTACTTTTACTCAAGTATTGCTTTCTAGTACTTTATACAACACTGCATGCTACACAACTTCTAAGCCTTTTGTTCTATCTAGACTGGACTATTGTAATGCTCTTTTGGCAAGCCTTCCAGCATGCACTGTCAAACCTCTGCAACTGATCCAGAATTTGGAAGCAAGAGCTGAAGAAAGCGGATGTGCACTGGTTGCCAATAGCCCCTCAAGTCAAATTCAAGGCACTGATGATTGCCTACAGGACAACCACTGGCTCTGCACTCCTATACCTAAACTCACTACTAGCTGGCATTCTGCAAGTGAACGATGCTTTGTGGTGGCATGAAAGAGGCATCCCAAAGAGGCACAAAATAAATTTCACTGTCTTTTACCTTTACTGTTCCCTGCTGGTGGTGGAATGACCTGCCTAACTCAACCCGAGCTGCTGAGTCTTTAGTCATTTTTAAGAAACGGCTAAAGACCCATTTTTTTCCTCAACACTTGACCTATTAATATTAATGACGCATCTTTTTCATCAACACTTGACCTATTAATATGAATGCTTACTATTATATTATATTATATTTCTTTCCAATTTCTTTATGTATCAAGAAAATCACGCCCCTTTTACTCTCTCTATTTTTACATTTTTACTATAAAATGCTATACATTTTTTATTTACTATTTATGCTATATATTATCCCGCTTATTACATGGCTACCTACCAAATAAATCAATAATTTGACACAAAATATTGATTTAAAAAGGAGTTTATTGATTTAAAAACGATTGTATTGCTTCCGCTAAAGAAAATAGTCCGTTCCGTCTCTGAACTGCGTCCATGGCAACGGTGTGTTATACTTAGCAGCGGTCTGTTATCAAGAAATAATATTATATATCGAATATATATCGCATTCTACATTGGAATTCTAACAAAACATGTAATAATGATTCATGATAGCTAACACTTTCATACATATAATGCATACATTAAATTTATAACATCAACAAAACTAAAAATGAATTTTCCATAATTACCTTTTGTTTCTCACTGTTTTGTTTGGTAAAGTAAATAATATTTAGTAATATTATCATGATTTCCCTATTTTCGTTTGATGTGTTATGCATTCTAATTGTGTCAACATATTTTCTTAGAATGCCAAGGAAAGAAAGAATAAAAACAACAACAAAAAAAAAATTTAGTGCCCTTTTTGGTCCCTCCTAGCCTGGTTAAAACCAGACCCTTCTCAGTTTAAACTGAGTTAGGGTCTGGCAAAGCTCCATAGACAAATCATTTCCAAAGGGCGTCACCAACGGACATCCCTCAAATGCCTCTTGGCGCAATTGACCATTCGCGAATCGCAAAACCCCACCCTCGAATGGTCCTCGTCCAATCATAGCTCAGCAACTGTAACTAAGGAGAAGGACCCCCGTCAAACATTGCGATTTCAGCAAGATGGTGAAACGATGTGCAAGTCTGACACCAGGTACCCCAAAGTAGTAAAGTTTTCGATGCCATTTTCGATGTCTAACTTCACAATCATTGGAAACATGCAGTTTAATTTGAATAAATGTAGTCCTATCTATAATCAATAGAAAATTAAACTGAATAGGCCTATATAAATAAATTGATAGTCCTGATGGGTTTTCGTAATTAGGCTAAATAGGCTATAACAAATAAATAATTATAGGCCTAAACTTGTTAAAAGGACGTTGTGTTTAATTTATTAGGCTAGTCTATCAATATTAGAAGAAAATTTTAATTAATAAATAAATAATAATATTGACACATGCCTCTCTCTCTCTCTCTCTCTCTCTCTCTCTCTGCATAAAGACAGGGACACACTTAAACTGTAAGGCCGGTTATGAATGTAATTTATTGATCATGCCCAGGGCTTAATTTGAGCCGGAACACGCCGGAACATGTTCCGGCACCTCTGACGTTGGATCCGGAACCTTTTTTACTGGATCCGGCACCTCCTGTCACTATGGAAAATTAGTCGCCTAAATGAAAAAAATTACTGTTTGTGTAGTGTTCAATGTTGTTATCTGTCTTGTTAGTATTTATTCTCCATTGAAGTTCCACAAAAATCTTGTGTTTGCAGTTTCGATGCGAGGTGAACTTTCAGGGTAAAGTGGGTCGCGGGTGAGAAGCGCAGCGCCGGGCGAACACATTATTCTCTATGAGTAGGCTATACACAACAGTAGCGCCATTCGGCGTTGTTAATGTAACTTATACACTATCTGACTTCACCCTGTGGTGCAATATACATTTAGTTTTACATTCATATACATAAATCAGTTGCTTGAAAGAAAATTGCTGATATTATCGGATTTTCATGAATGATTCTCAATTCATTTCATTCAGTTAACGGACGCTCTGAGGTAAAGTTCAGAGTCTGCAGACCGATTGTATTTAATTGTACATTACAATCATATAATACAGACATTATCTTAATTTCATAATGTCCTTAAACATTAGATTATTGCTGGCCTTAAACTGAGAAAGTGCGCATCCGGTGAGCGATACCTCGAGACTCGAGTTGTCCTAGACGCGATCTCTTCTCGTCCGGTGTGACAGAAGGGGGAGAGGGAGCGGAGGCACTTCAAGTGACAAATGCGCAAGTAGTGCTGGTTGAGATTGCTGTTAGCCTCGTTTCACTCAGGGGGAAAATGTCAAAAAGACAACAAAGTTTGCTTAACTATTTCCAAATACGCTGCTCAGATCCCAAACAAGCAAAAATTTCGCACCTATGCAGTGCATGTTCTGAAATTAAAATAAACATTGCCCTGATACACACACAGCATTGTTAAGTTTTTTTTTTTTTTTTTTTTTTTGTCAGAGAAGCTACATAGCTTCTCTGACTAAAAAAACATTAACAACGCTGTGTGTGTGTATGTAGGCAGTGTAAAAAAAAATTCGTTCCGTTACCTCCAACCCCCGTTTTGAGTCGCCGGATCCACCCCCCCCCCTCTGCGCTCCGGGACCTCCCACTTTACAAATTAAGCACTGATCATGCCCAAACTCGTGTTCAGCGCGTTCAGTCTGTGATCACAGTCTGGGTTTAAAATCTGCTGCAGTCGATGGAAACAGTCAGAGTGTTTCAGCCAGTCGTTGAGTGTGTCCCCAGCATTAGTCTGCTTCTCTGCTATCAAACCTCCGTTACTAACTCTAATGACGTTTTGGAATTAGCAACGGAGGCATGGGATTAGATGCGCAGGAAATTAGTCCTACATACAAGAGCGTTTTAATGACAAAAACTTTACAAACGTCTTGAAATACATAATTTGAACAATGTTTCGAGGTGTGGTAACTGTAGTATAAGCGGAATAATTGACTTCAGGCCGTTGAATTATTAGAAAAATAATGCACACCGAGGTGTATAACTCCGCTTCGCGTCGTGACCGCATTACCACCTCGGGTGTGCATTATTTTTCTAATAATTCAACGGCCTGTCGTCAATTATTCCTTACATAGGAAATTCAGGCAGACTGTAAGGTAGCTTTTAGCCTGTCAAGCACATATTGCTATCGACACAGATAATTTAGCTAGAGGTTGACGGTGACTGGAGGCTATAAAATCTGTAAAACTGAACTTAACAGTTGTTGTGGTTCCATCTATAGCATTGTTACCGAAAGCAGTGCATAACATTTCACCAACAAATCAACACATGTTGCCATCTGTAAAGTCATAACATACTAAGCTAACTGGCAAGTGCTAACCATGTTGCTATCCATACTGAGAGCAAGGGGTTGACGGCGTTTTGCTCTCCGGTGGTGGTTGCCAGTGGATTGCCAACTTCTAGCTATCTGGCATACTGTGCTCTCCAACTTCTAGCTATCTGGCATAACGTTACTGTGATTGCCAACTTCTAGCTATCTGACAGGTCCCAATAGGCGATTAGGAACTTATTGTATTTTAATCTTTGTAGCATTTTATTAACGGAGGTCCTACACATGAGTATCCCAACCCTGTACAGACTGTTCAAGTGCCTAACCCGACAAGGGAACATCTAGGAGGCTGTCTAAAACCACCAACAGAACGGCAGGTTGTAGGTTATTATTCCTAAGCTACATTGCTACATTGCTACATTGATTTTAAAAAAAAATCTGCAAAAAAGTTTAGTTGTTTTGAAGAAATGTATGGTATGGTAGTTATCCTTAGTTTACTTTTTGATCTGAAACCCACTTAAGTCTTGTGTTGAGTGCACACCACACCAATGGCTATGTGTCTGGTTCTCAATTGTTTGACGGGCGTAGTAACAATAACTAGGGGGGCGTGGCTTTTGCGAACGGTCAATTGGATAGACCTAAAACCAATCAGAGCGATGAAGGAGATGACGTATGCAGAGGGCTCTCGCTAAAACAGTCTATGGCTAAGACCCACCCATTCGTTTAGCCACCAACGGGGCTCGTTGTTATGGGAAGAGGAGGCGGAAACCGGCGAACATTCACACATTTTAATGACAAAATAAAACAAATACAAAGTCCCTCACGGTCGACTGCCGCCACACATAATAAAACAAAACATCAAATAAAATTCAGGCCTGTCCTCTCTCGATCTTCACCGTCGTCGCTCCTCCTTTTATGCTTCCACTCCTCCGTGAGAGATGCGAGACCGGCCTCACTCACGCCGTTCTCTCCAAGGGGGTAATCCATCGACCGGAAGTTGAAGCCGGCCGAGTGCCGCCATCTTGTAGCAGAACTTCACTTGCGTTAGCATTCCCATTGACTCCCATTCATTTTGGCGTCACTTTGACAGCGAATAACTTTACATCTGAGGCGTTTAAAGACTCCATTTGTCCATTATTTATTTCTAAAGACACACGACAAAAGGGCTCCATTACCTTTTATGTTACATTATGGCCCCGTAGAAACGTTTTTGTAAAAATAGGCTAACGATTGCGTCATAACCACTCAACGCTCTGTTGCACAGGACAGAAATTACCGTACAGACAGGAGGAGAAGCTCGCAGGCAATCAATGCATTAACTTAATATGGCGTACTGGCGTTACATTTTAAAATAAATACTATACAAAATACTTACTCCTGCTCACTCACGCCAAAGAACTCTTTGCTCAAACTCGCCGTCTCTGCAAGATTAACGTTGGCAGTTTTCACGCATAGCTACTAGAAGATTCACGTCTGTCAGGCAGATTGCTCACGTCATCAAGCTTAGTTTGAGTCGGTTTGAGTCTGTGCGTCAGGAACGGAAGTGCTAAAAATGGGCTTCAATTGTCTCAACTGAGTTCCAATGAGATGGCTCTGTCCACTTCTTATACTGTCTATAGTTCTCTCACGTCCCTCTGCCTCGATCGTCCTGCTCGCCACACAGGTATATCATAACATCTTTTTTAGACATGAAGGCTTTGAGTGTTGTTCTTTGCTCAGGTTATAACGAAAAGGACATTTTTAAATCGCTTAAAACAGACGCAATAGCTGATTCGAACGAGTGATGTTCGACGGCGGCATCCATCTTTGTAATGTAGGCTTCAAAATCCCAGCGCTGTCGTCATCGTGTAAAGCCCGCCCCAACGTTTCTGATTGGTGCCGCGATTTCGGCGGATTGGAAATAGGCTTGAATGAGCTCTTTGCCAGACTAATGCTGCGTCCCAATTCGCATACTATCCGTCCTAAATAGTATTCGAAAGTAGAATTAGTACGTCCCAAATCGTAGTATGTTGAAATGAGTGTTCCAAACATACCCGGATGGTCTACTATATCCGGTCAGAATCCGAAGTGTAGATCGATGCGCACTCTAACGGCTGATATTGCCCACAACCCATCGCGCGTTGGACGAGGATTCGATTAGAACTACAAACACGAGTGAAAAGTGTTGAAAAACTACAGACATGGAGGACGCGCGAGTCCGGCGGTTATGTAGAGAGGTTTAGATAAAGGGGTTTGAGTGATTAATTACCAGTATCTAACCTGACGAAAATTTATTTATTCAATGTTGTCTACATTATATTGCATCTGCATCAGCATTGTGAACTTTTGTAAAGATACGTTTAACCATTAACTTTTAAATGCATCATTAAATTCAAATTGCAAACACATGAGGAGAGTCTCCGCATGAAAGACCCGCGACGGGCAGATGAAAGAGCTATTACACTTCTCTCAGAAATGGTAGGAAATTAAATTAGATTGAATGTAGGATTTTAACTGTGATTGACAAGATGATTGACAGGGCAGTTTACGGTGACGGCGCACGCGACAGAGCTGTCCGTTAAAGATGACGGAGTAGTATGTCCCAAAGCTTGCTTTGCTACACTCTCAAAAGTATGTACTTTTTCTTCACAAAAAGAGTACATACTTTTAGGGCGTAGTATAAGTAGGCGAATCGGGACGCAGCCTAACTTTCAGAGCAAATCTAAATTTGCCGGAAGTTGTCTGGGTTTTCCCAGGCTAGGTCCCTCCGCCCCTGCCCCTGAGGAGGTCTGTGCACGCCACTGCTCTAGACTTTTACTCAATGAGTTTATTCCATGAGAAGCTTTAGTTTTGGAAAATCCTAATCCATGTTTGTACAATAACAGCCTTGGTCAACCCAACAAAACCGATCCCTCACATTATTGGCACTGAGCAGTTGATAGTCATGTTGTACTTTAGAACATGTTTGATTTGTAAGCAAATTTGCTGATTTGATCAGAGTATTTCAAAAGGTGCAACCTTGATCTGTTCGGCCCATATGCAGTCTAGACACAGAAGCTTGATTATTGCATGGGCAAATCATTTCACTGAAATCATGAGGTATGAGTTTACAGTGTGCAACATATTTAAAGTCAGAATCAGAATTCACGTTATTTTAATTAATCGCCCTTAAAGTCAGCATGAAAAAGGAAAGATTTGATTTTTGATTTTATGGTGATTTTTAGGCAGTGTTTTTTTTATTTTTAAAATTTTTTGGTTAAATGCCTAAAATAAGGTCTGTTAACATAAGCTCAAGATATTTTCAAGTTGTAATCTATGCCAGTAAATTAATCAGCAATGATTTTATTTTAAAATAGTAAAGCTTTTACTTGAAAAATGTGGTTACTTACAACTGGCTAAATGAGACTACAGAGATCTACTAACTTGTCTGCTTTTACAGTCTCATTGTGTTTATAAATGCATTCTATTCAAACTCAACTTTGAGGGGAAGCTTTTTACTTCTGCCGAATGTATTAAGGCTTCAAAATTCAAACGATGTGTTCATTTGTGAAGATTATCATTATTAAACAAAACGTAGGCCTATAAGAATCATAAACTTTTGTTGGTCATCACTGCAGTACTTTTAAATTGGACGTTAAACACTGACGAAATGGAAAATCTTATCAGTTATATTTGTTAATTGGTCAATTATTATATTGCTCTGCTCTACTTCTCTTTATTCTCAAAAAAATTGTCTTTGTTCACTGTTTTAAAGTAGGTTGTTTTAAAAAGTTTCTGTGATTTTATATATTATAGTTCAAGAATACTATCATAGATTAGCATGCAAGAATACAGTTTATCATTGGTCAGTTTGATTCTTCCACTTCAGGTCATTTTACTTCCACTCAGAAGAATAATTATTGACTAATCTAGAACTGAGGCTGATATTTCATCAATGTTCCTGGTTTATTTGCTTTGAATTACTAAAGCCTGAGATGTAGTAACATGTACTTTGATGTCAGATTGTACCTTTATCCTCACTTGAGCAATTGTAAATGTAGTGAGACATTACACTATAATATAACATTACAATATTTGCCAAATGGCAACCTAATGGAAGTATGTCCTGTTTCAAATCCATTTGATGTATTTTATTTCTAAGACATGATTGAGAATGCCACTGACAAAACCTAATTTAGCACTGCCATCTGCTGGAATTGTCTTCACATTTCAGGTGACATTGAGTGATTCAACAGGTTTCTCAACAGTCATTCAAAATCTGACAACAAAAAGAGATAACTAAACTATTAGCCTATTGAATATCATTATATTTTGAAAATGGACACAATAAAACAAAATGTAAACCATACTAGCATGCAGTCAGACACTAGTCAACTATATAGGCATAAAAAAAGGCAGAATTTATATGTATTAGTTGTCATATGTAGGCCTATTTTTAAATCAGTTTGGCCAAAACAATGGGTTACTAGTTTTATGTCACCATTTCATTATTGCTGTTTCCATAGGTGTAATTTGCAATGGGACATGTCCTTACCACTTAACATTGAGAAATCAAAATGTCCATGATATTTTGACACAAGAGGTAATTGTCCTCTAAATAATATCATGTAAGTTTCAGAACCTAAAACTTCCTTGTTGGTCCAAAAACAGTTTTTATTACTGTAAAGTACAAACTAGCTGTGTTTCCGAAACACTATCATTTGGTTTCACAGTGCACTTTCTCTACAGCATGTTTCTGATCAAGTAAAATCAAGTCACCTTTATATAGTGCTTTATACAGTAGCCTGCAGATTTCAAAGCAGGTTTACAGCGATAAACAGGAAAATAATGTTTCAGTGATGCAAACAAAGTTCAATGCTTCAACGGAGCTCTAACAAGAATATAGTGTCATTGTTCAGCTGAAGTCCGTATAGTGTTGATTCAAATCTGTTCAATAACTGTAAAGGTCATGAAATTAGTTCAATTAGGCTAAACCATCATTGTTTAGTTGTACTATCAATTGTACCTTTTGTAATTAAGGAGAGCCGACTTAGACCACTTAGAATATTAAGCGTTCAATTTAAACACATTTTTTCTTGAGACAACCTTTCCCAAAATAAACAATAGTAAAGTTTTATAATCTGTGCACCAAGTGTATCTGTAGTAGTTCGTTTGCTGTGCCATGAACATGTCATTTGCTACAAATGTAATTTGTTCATCATGCCCATAAGTTTTAAGGAGCACAGATATTGGTTTAGAACAGAACATTCCAGCAGATTGTGTAATGACAACCAATCTGTTTTGGGAAAATATGTGCGTTTAGCAACGTATCTGCTTTACCTAAAACTTCAAATTTTAATTTCTATGCTGGTCGGCTTGAGTCAGTTATGAAATTGACAAATAAAACTATATATTAGCATATTCATAACAAAAATAACAAAATATAGCATATTTGCCTAATATGTATGGCAAAATCAACTATAAATCTTAAGAGAATTATGTGTGATGTTTTGGAAAACCCATCTATAATGAGTTAGTTTTATCTATGTATAACTTAAGTATTCTATATAGTAAAATTAAAAAGTGATATAGGTGTTCCTGTAATGTACTATATTGTTTCCTGAACCCTCAAAATTAACTAACCTAATCAATTTGATTCAAACATAATTATATTTTTGACTTGAATCAAACACATTAATTTACATGTTACCACATTAAGCAGAAGTAGAAGTAGACAACAAATGTGACGTCATTCCAGGAAAACCCTATGGGCATCATATACTATCTGTAGCTGAATAAACAGAAGATTGACATGCTTAGATTGATTTTTTTAAATGTTGTCTTTTGTTCATAAATGCTTCTCATGTTTGGAAAGATGTTTGACGCATGTTGTTTTTTCAAATGCACGTTATAAGCGACTCAAACTCACAGTGCTTTCAGATGGAGCGGATCACAGAGCCGTATGTCACTGACAAGCTGCGCATAAAAAATAAAAATAAGCCTTTGTGATTTCATAATCGCAATAATCCAAATAGTTTTAAGCACAATTCCCATGTTAATTGCGATTAATCGTGCAGCCCTGAGTTGTGGGCGTTTCCAAGTCTTGAATGTGGCACACCTATTGAAAGAGAGAGTCAAAAACAGGATAGAAAATAGCTTATTACTTCTAAATTAGGATGTTTTTTATGTAAAAATCTTGAAAACATTATAAGTGGACCACAGAGAACATTTTTTTAATCTTATTTTTAATTCAGTCAGAAATACCAAGTTGCTCCATAGCAATTCCTCTTGCAGGGAAACAAATTTTGTAGCATCAAGTAACTGTTAGGGAGGTGCAGAGACAACAGGAACCCAAGAGCAGATCAATTGAGAAAAGGATTTATTGTCCATAAGGTTGAAGGAAAATACAAAACATCAAAGAATTGGTAGCCTAGCCACCAAGTAAGAGGGCGAGACAGAGGCGAAATCCAATGGACAGGCTCGGGTCAAAAACAGACCAACAGTTTCCAGGAAGAAGCCAAGGCAATAGTCCAGGACGAGAGCAGGGGGTCAAAAACCAAGTGAGCAAGCTGAGTCGAGATAGGGAACAGGAACTAGGCAAATAAACAACAAAACAGGATTAAATTGTCAGATAAGGCTTTAAAGGTCTTTTGGTAAAGCAACCACAACAAGACTTTCAGGCAAGAGGACGGTGGTGAAGTGGACGGAAACCAAAAGACACACTGACAGGGAACCAAAGAAAGAGAGAAGCATAAGTAGTGGAGGAAATCAGTGCAGAAAATGGGAAACAGGTGTGTGAGCAATGAGAGTGAGAGCACTGATTAGGATAGGATTCAGCTGTGATGGTAGAGTGAGGTGAACTGACAATCAAGACACAAGACAAACACAGCAGAAAGGCTGAAGATCAAACCTGAGTCCTGACAGTAACATCTAAGGAGTGATATCATTGTTACATTTTCCGTGTATTGATTTAGATTTGGGTGGAAATTCTGATTAATCATCTGTCCACTAAATTGGACATCATGCATCACTATATATTTCAGCTGCAATTCATACTATTACTGTAACTGTTGTTCTTGAAAATACTTCTGCTGTAACTTTCTTTGGCTGTAAATAAAGGTTTTTGTGTTATTAGCCAATTTGCAATTAGGCCTACATCAAAAAGTAATGTGACCACATGATGTACTTTACTTGTAGTGCATTACTTTACTCATTAGCCTACATCAGAAAAGTAATTGATTACATAATGCATGTTACTTGAAATGCTTTACTTGTTGCTTCAAAAGAGTAATCTGATTACGTAATGCACGTTACCTGTAATGCCTTATTTTACTCTTTACATCAAAAAGTAATCTGATTACGTAATGCATGTTGTAAATCGGCTGTCCGGAATGTCTTTCACACTGAAAGGCGCACCTGCATCCGCACTGAATGAATGAAAGGGGCTGAATCCTAAATCGCCCCTAAACCCTCAATCACTATTCCCTATGTTAGTCCACTAATACAGTTCACAGAATGAGTGAATGAAACCGAGTGAGCAAATTCAGACAGCTGTTGAGTGTACATCTGTTGTACACTCGTTATTGCGGTGCAATGTGGGATAGAATGAGTGCACTCGATAACGTCCACGATGGTTTCAGACACCAGTACAAATGGTTGTCCCCTCAAATAGTGCCCTATTTGCAATTTCGGAATCAGCCAGGGTCCCTGCTGTAAATAAGAGGATTACATCTAGTAGCGAATACTAGCTATTAGATTAACGTCAATCAGATATTATGTTCAAATACAGAAAAAATATTGATCTGTGGCTTTTGAGATTCGATATCGTATCAACCACATTTAATAATGTTTTTTTGCCCAGCCCTACCGATGACAGACTTCTAGGAGTTTGAAGGACTTCCAAATCCTTGAAATTATCTGGGGTTCACAGTCTGAGACGATCTCCTCGGGAAGGCAGTAGTAACGAAATACTTGATTGAATAACAACTCAACCATTTCCATGGCGGTGGGTAATCCCTGGAGGAGAATCAACCAAAAGGATTTGGAGAATCAATCAATCACAATCAGGATACAGGTACTTCCATTAGAGAGAGGCAGATTAGTCATGAAATCAACCCTTTAATGTGACCAAGGATGATTGGGAACGGGCAGTGGAAAGAGTTTGCCAGATGGTAGTTGGCAAGGGGACTTGGATATGGCACAATTCTTAACACCCTTTCACGAACCTTCTGATGTCTCTAACCATGCTGGGCCACCAGAAGCAACTCCGACTACGGAAGCCTGTTAACTCAAAGGCGCAGTGCTTTCTTGCAATTGGGTCGGTTGTGTTCACACCGTAAACGAACCGTACCAGAGTTCGTTTGGAACCGTACCGAGACCACCTCTTCAGCTGGGTCTTGGTTCGGTTGTTTGGTCCGCACCCGAGTTCGATTGCTGTATTCACACCTGCCCAAAAGGTCCGCACCAAGGGGGGAAACGAACTAGAGTTCGATTCAATCGAACCAAACTAGCCAGGTGTGAACACCCTAAATGAACTATCCCTTTAAGCATTCTAAACCTTTGGTCAATGACGAAAGAGAGATTCACATTGCTTAATGTTTTGTCTAAGAAAAACTTCTGTGTTCAATCTGATCAGTTAGTGACTGTGCAATTTGTGTGCTCAGGTGCACTTTATTTGTTGTTGTTTATTTCTTAGCTTGTTGCTGCTTGCTGGCTTTTCAATGCCTGTGTTATCCCCCACCAGTATTATTTTGTCTGCGAAGCCACATTATCACTGGATTTGGTAACTAGTATAAAACTTTGTGATAGATACAGGGAAGCAGCTTGTGTGTTCCTGTATTATATGCTGAATCAACACAGCCTTTTTCTCATCCTTATGCGCCTCATATGATTTGTAGTGACAAACAAAACATAAGCTTGTTTATTAATCACAGATGGTCATTGAGCATTGTCATCAAGTGTCGTTATAGCCCTTTCAGCATCCTCATAGTGGCATCTTTGAGATGTCCTCATCATTTTCACATCAAATGGCACCTTCCAGACTGAATATATCTTACATAAAATATGTGGCCAAATTTCATTCAATACCTTGCCGCACTGGCGAGGTTTCCAAAGTTGTAAGGTACCACAGAGCCAAAACCCTTCTTCTGGGGCATCCAAAGCTTATTTTTTCTACTTTTCCATCTAGTTTTAGTTAAACCAGTTTCAACCAAGTTCCAACCAAGGATTAACTCCAAGCAAGGTTTTCAAAGTTAACACAAGCACATACCACATGGGCCACAATGTCATATCAAACCAACATGGAGTAGATTTGGCAGAATGGGCTGTTCCCTAAAGCAGCTCCACAACAAACACATAAGTTAGGTCAAATCCTTTTGTATACCCATCCGCTGTACGATGAATCATATTTTATTTATGATAACGATTTCTACCTCTCTAAATAATTTAACCTTTTCACATGTAAGTTTTAAATATTCTGTCTGACCCCCAAGACTCAAGGTTAAGGTTTTTCTTTATGGTTTCCATGGTGACGCGTCATTGCCTGTCACCTGACACACCACAGACACAATAGCGCTGAATGACTGATGATCCGCTATTATTTATTTTTTCCTTTTTTATTCAAAATATTCACAAATAAAAGTGGCCAAAGAAATGTAAAACTTTAAAGTTACTTACACAAGTCAAGTCAAGTCAAGTCATCTATATCATTTATATAGCGCTTTTAACAATGTAGATTGTTTCAAAGCAGCTTTACAGAGATAAACATATAATTTAAGGTAACAGAGATTGTTTTGGCTTTATAGCGGTTCTTGAATAATGTTATTTCCAGCTAAAGTTAGTTTTGATTGATTCACTTCCGGCGGAATGATCATTTGTTATTAAATTAGGGGCCGCTAAGACAACGCCGTTCTCTCTAAACAGACTTTAAACACGAACCTGTGATAAATGCTGATGGCGTTCACATGCGCATTAAGAATTGATTCTACAGTTATGTGCATTTGAATATATGTGCACAGGTTTGTAATTTCCTACAAACCATGCCTAAACAAACTACTTGCCTTGCCTATAAATTTGGATCCGAATTTTATTATTATTTTATCACTTCGGGATGGGTACGCAAATCGAATTTTCCCACAACACTTTATCAGTAGAGTGGGAAAGGGATCCTCCATAGGGAGAGGCTAGTTGGCACTTCAGCACTGCATTGTCATCGGGTCCAGGCGAAGCTCCTAGTCAGATCTGGATACGGCCTGTATCCGGCAGACTGCGGGAAAACCTTGGGATAAACAAAGACACTAAAATTAGCATAGATGCCATTCTTCTTATGATGTAACGAGTACATCAGTACTAAGGGAACACTTGTATGCACAATGTATATCTGATATGAATAAAACATGTCGTCTAATTATAATGGTAAGGATTATTATTGCTGCTTCCAATGTAAATGTATTGTTTTTTTATGTGAATTTAAATGTCTGAAACCTAAAATAAACATTAGCCTATGTGATTAAACATCGCGATTGATCATCGCAGCTGTTGATGAGAAGGAACACACAGAAATTCTCCACAAAGTGATGAAAAGAGCCAAAGAGGTAAACCTCAAGTTCAATGCAGACAACATACAGTACAAAGTCATGAAAGTGAGATACATGGGCCACATAAGTGCATAAGGTCTTCAACCTGACAGTGAAAAAGTACAAGCAATTGTCAACATGCCCGCTCCAGAAGACAAAAAAGGCCTTCAGAGACTGCTGGGCATGACAAAATACTTGTCACAGTACATAAGAAATGGAGCAGCTTTTCCTGCTCCACTAAGACAGTTGCTGAGAAAAGACTTGGAGTAGCCATGGATGCCTGAACATGATACAGAATTGGTCAGCTTAAAAGAAGCATTCACTGAGGCTCCAGTTCTAAAGTTCTTTGACCCAAACCAGCAAATTGTGCTTCGAGCAGATGCATCAAAGGATGGCCTCGTGCATGTTTGCTACAACAAGGACGTCCTGTCGCATATATACGTCAAGAGACAGATGGTGAGTGCAATTATGCGCATATTGAGAAGGAGTCACTGCCTGTGGTATTTGCTGCTCGTAAATTTCATAAGTATTCAGAGCATCTGTAATCGTACATTCTGATCACAAGCCGTTGGAGGCAATTTTCACAAAGCCCCTGGGACAAGATCCAGCGCGTTAGCAAAGAATGCTTCAGTTGCAATGCTACAAACTGCAGGTGAGATACATTCTAGGAAAGGACATTCTTATCGCTGACGCTCTGTCTGGGGCGTTTCTGTCTGGAGACAGGCTACATGACGAAGACATGGATGGTGAAGAAATGCCTGAAAAGCTCAAACCGGAGACAAATGCAGATGAAACATCTACAAAGCTAAGAGAAGTACATCAGCGTGGATGGCCTGTTCACAAGAAACAGCTTGACAAGGATTTGAGGAGTTATTGGCTTATCAAAGACACAATAAGAATCAGTGATGGGTTAATAATGACAAATGACAAATTCATCATTCCAAGAGGTATGAGGCCAGTAATACTGGAAAGATTGCATGCAGTCTGCCAGCAGCTAATGCCAAAGAACCAAATAGAGCCATTGAAACCCCATGAACTGCCAGAGCTTCCATGGTACAAGCTGGGTGTATATATTTTCGAGCACAAAGGTTGGTCATTTCTCCTTTCTGTTGATTACTTTTTTCAAAATATCCAGAAGCTCAACCGATTCCTGACAAAGCTGCACATACAGTAGCCTAGACCCACGGTCTAACTTTATGGTCGAGCAGTCCATAAAAACAATTAAGCTAATGCTAAAGAAAGCTGAGGAAGCTCAGATGGATTCACATCTTGCACTTCTTTCACCGAGAAACACCCAGTGACTGATCTTGGATATTTACCAGCTGAAATGCTTGTTGGCCGGCTGTTACGAAGCACTGTCCCAAAAGTCAGTGTGGCTCTGAAGCCCAAGCACCCTAATGATGGTCAAGTCAAGTCAAGTCACCTTCATTTACACAGCGCTTTTAACAATATAGATTGTTTCAAAGCAGCTTTACAGTGATAATAGAAAATTAAAGTAACAGAGATTGTTTTGGCTCTAAAGCAGCTCTAGAATAAAGCTGTCTAGCTAAAGTTAGTTTTGATTGATTCACTTCCATTGCAAAGATCATTAGAAAACTTTTAATGTGTTCTGGCCGCTCATTTGCACACCAGCAGTGTTTGGAGCTCAAGAACGCAAACCTTGAAACAGGTTCCAAGGTGCAAGTTTAAAAAAAAAGTGAAAAACTTTATCATCTCTGCGTAAACTTCAAAAATGCGAATCTGCGAAACGCTGATGGCGTGCACATGCGTATTACGCGTTTAGTCTATAGATATGCATGTTTGAATATATATGTGTGCAGGCGTGTAGTCTTTCTCTACAAATTGCCCTCAACAAATTAATTGTCTGTCTGAATTTATTATCGCTTCTGCGTGTCCATGTGACCTGGAATTAGTAACCAATGTGTTGTCGAGTGTATCTGACTGGAACACAATGGTGAATTGGAACACCGCTTTAGTTGAAATTAGGTGTGAAATGCTTTGTGCTTTCATTGTGAAATGCATTACTATATGTTTTTTTTTTCTTCCAAATCTAAATCTGGATTTGAAATTGTTTGTACTTGAACTGAATGACATGAGCTTGTGTGTGAGCTCCACACTGAGAGGAAACTTCTTTCCTGAAAAACAAAATTACACCTATTATCAATTTAAATGTGTGAAGTTAGCAGCAACATGAGTCCACATCGCCATCAGATTTGCCATTGAAAGTACAAAGCAGTTCTCAGTTCTAAGCACATGAGCACAGCTTTTGCCCTGTTTTTTTTTATTCTTTTTTTCTGGATGTACTTTAGCACTTATTTTTTTTTCCAGTAGAGGCCAGCAGAGACCACTGTTAATACAGGAAATGCTAGTGGGAATGGCTACACATGGTAATGCTGAGTTTTAAACTTTTTTTTCAAATTGCTTACACACAATTTCTGAAACTATGGCTCAATTTCTTGAAACATAATTTATGTTACAGTTATTGACCTGAACAGAATCAAAAACTGAAGTGACTTGAGCTGAATACTGACACTATTGGCTTGTTGGCCAAGCTGATTCAGGTGATTTTGAATTTGTTACTATTGGAAGCTGCAGTGAAACAATCTATATTGTAGCTAGTATGTACATTCAATATATATTATATAAATATTATACACACACACACACAGCGCTTTAGAAATAAAGTTGACTTTCTGACTTGGCTTGTATGCATATTCAGTGTGTGTGTATATACCAACACACATATATATATATACGTCACTTATGTAAATATATACATTTTAAAACTATAAACAGAAATTCAAGGGGGTCAAAATAATTTATCTCAAAACTGAGTTTTGATTTCTACGTGATCAATTTATGTATACCGGTATGTGTTTTCACACCTTATTGGATGTAGGTCATCAGTAAATGAGCGTGGCACGTAGAGGACTGTGTTTAGAGTTTTGCAAAAAGTTTGTTTTTCAATTTCAAACTGAATGTAAAGAGTATAATGTGCTTGTAGTTTTGAAGACTTGGTTTGAAGATTAGGTAGGCCTACAATGGTAAATGGTTTCACTTTTGGGCCTCAAGTTCCACTTTTAGTTTGTGAGCAGTTTGAAAAAAACTGTAATCAATCAGTATTTTTTCTATCAATATAACAGACATTTGTGCTATTTTGATTGCTAATTACCAAAATGAACAAGAGAGATTCGCACTATCCTATATTAATATACTGAGATTTCAAGTTATTAGAGCTCTTTGGGTTTGATTAAATGACTAAATGAAATTATTTTTGCTCAACATGATCGACAGCTCATTTTAGTTTGAATAGTTCACCCAAAAATAAAAAGTGTCATCATTTACTCAACCCCATGTCATTCCAGACACGTATGACTTTATTTTAAGTTATTTGAAGAATATATAATCATAGTGTTTTTTTTCTCCATACAATAAAAACCAGTGGGGTCCAATGTTGTTTTTTGCATCCAATGGACTTTCATTATGGCTATGCGCTGTAAAATTAAAAAATGAACAGCCTTCTGAAAAATTGTAAGTCACTCGTTATGCTATATTATCACCAAAAGTTGGATTCAATCTTTTTGTCAACTTGTTTTCTTTCACTTGTTTAGGACAGGTTTTGTATTTCTTTTTGAAACTGGTTGATCGTAGGCCTCATTGATCTTAACTTATGCACCTCAGTTTTTGAGTGAAAAAAGCAGTATTTGTGGATAATTTTGTCAATATTCAATAAAATATAAAAAACAATTTGCACTGTTTACAACACAAATGTGATTTAATGTTTAAGGAAGTTTGTTTTGAAATGCTTTTATTTTGCACAAAATGAAACAAAGTCATACTTCCTGGTCAAAAATGGCCGGCCTACAAAAAAATAAGGAAAATAAAAATATCTTATAAATCTTTCGTTATATTGTTGTGTATGTGTTATATTATCACCAAATATGGGATTCTATCTTTTTTATCGACTTGTTTTCTTTTAAATTAGGACAGGTTTTGTATTTATTTATGAAACTGATTTATCTAGGGCCTGATTGATCTGAGGATAAAGTTTATCTCTGTGAAAAAGATTCTCAAAAATAGTTTGTTTGTGTACATGCACGTATGAATGTGTGTTTGTGCTCGCAGTTGCATGAGTGTGCATGTATCCACAAATGCTGCCCTTTATCTTTGCAAGCACACATATAGATATGTGAACATTAACATGCTCCTGAACACTAAATGTATCTCTTATTTTCGATCTCCCCCATTCATTTTCAATGGATGGTCATTTTTGGCCAATATGAGCTTAGAGGTCACATTATTCAAAAATAAATACAAAACCTGTCCTAATTGAATGAAAACAAGTTTACAAAAAGATTGAATCCAATATTTGGTGATAATATAGCATAACAAGAGATTCATTAAAAAAAAAATGTGTACGCCGGTCATTTTTGACCAGGAATACCACAAATGTCTGTGCCAGTTTGTGCCATTTTAGTCTAATACGATAACATTAACTAACATTTTCGGCAAAAAGACAATACTCTCCTTGTGTGTACGGAACACAAACCACTCCTGAAATTTGGTTTGGAACCACATGAGGGTGAGTAAATGACAGAATTTTAATTTTATGTGCACTACCTCTTTAAGTATAGAACATTAAATGAAACGTGGCAACATTGCGCATTACACATCGTTTTCCCTCAAAGCAGATGCCACAGACACCAATGAAAAGAATCTGTGTTGATGTCTTCACCCATCACACAGTGGAACATATTGCTTACTAGTGGCACAATGAGGCTGGGTGACTTTAGTTACACGTTCCTGTGGACTGGCAGACTGTAACAATGGCTACGGAGGCCCTGGTCCCTACATCTATGTGATAAGACCACGATCTGGTTTCACTCCATCCTGCTGGTGCTGATTGACATCCTTGAATGCAGCTTTTGATGCAAGGCTCCAGTTTAATTAAAGCATTTACCCAGAGATCTGCAGAGAGGTCTGCTGATAAATACTGAATGGAGTTCATCCACTGGTGTCCACGGCATGATGGGAACAGACTAGTACTTTGTGGCTGAATACAATTAGGCAGAATTCTGAGTTTTGCTGTGTTTTCACATCTTTTTATAGGGTCTGGGGTGAGGAAAGTAGTTCTGGACCAGAAAGGCCCAGGCCTTTCTGCCACAGCAAGCTCTGCCAACACGGTTGAGCCTCTGTGGCCCTGAGTAACGGGCAGTGTGAGATTTCACACGGTCGAAACATGGCACTGACTCTCTGGTGTCAGGGTGGCAGTGTTAGAGCGAGGCGGGATCAGCTCTCTATCCACTGGGGCTGATATCAGGGTGTCAGGCTACCTGTGTGGGCTTGCAGGAGTGTTATAAAGTCACTGGCAATCCATCCGCCCGCTGTTGCAACCCCTGAACTCCATAGCCGTCTCTGAGCTTGAATGCTCACGGTTCCCTTTAGCTTTGAAGCGAGGCACTCTTGCAGTGCGCTTCTGTCCTGATGTGTCAGTGATGAAATCGATGGTGAAAGGGAAAGCTTAATGTAGACTTTGCTATCTGCATTCCGTGGCGACTGCTGCCCAACAACAATGTGCGCCGATAGTTTGTATGGCATATGAGAGAGGGGGCTGAGTTGTGGACGGGCAGAAACAGGTAACAGATACCCTTCTGTCACCTGTTCCTTACACCACCACTGACAACAAGGACCCCCATTCACAACCCACCCTCCTATTCTTCCCTCCAACTATGAATAAGTAATCATTTCATCCAAGAGGCAGGCAGGGAACTTGGACCGGACCATTTCATGTGGCAGGCGCGGGTAAAGCGATCCCCCCATCATAGGCAACCAGAGCCGGAGAGGGCCTCTTCTTCAGCCGGTCTGTAACCCAACCTGTGGCTTTCGCTCTCTCTGTTTACCTGCTGCATCAGGCTGGCCCTTTATTCTAGTGAGTGGCAGCTCCGAGGGGCTCACTTTCACCTCTGTACTATGGCACATTGTAATATTTAATGGCAAACAAGCTTGAGGGGGAGCATGGGTAACTGGACCCTGCGTTTTCCACCAAGAAATGGAGGTTAAAAAGGCAGTTTAATCTTCACTATTGTAGCAAAACACACATTGAAGTGCAACATGTTTGCATGGGAATATCTGTTGTGGTTTGCCATGAAATAAATATTCGAAATATTCTAATATTCGAAATATTCTAAATGTTATTCAGAGAACAGGTCTTGGGTTTAATTCATTTGAAGTGCTTGTGCTTAATGTTACACTTCCAGATGTAAGACAACAATTCCTGCTATCACTTGCTCTGGTCATCTATGTTGATTTTCTAACAGTTTGCAGATTTTCTTTCAGACTTGTTTGTTAATGAGGATAGTGCGTCATGTATAGATTGATTGTCATATATAGATTATTGATTGTCATATTGCCATATATAAAAGTGATGCATTAGAACTTTTGGGATCAAACAAATTGTCAACAGTCCCACTTATAGATTTAACTATACACCAGACCAGGGGTTCTCAACTCTTGCCCTCCAGGTCCACTTTCCTGTATAGCTCCAAACTTGGTCAAATTCACCTGTCTATAACTTTCTAGAAATCCTGAAGAAATTGATTAGCTTTTTCAGTTGTTTGTTTAAAGTTGAAGTAAAACCCTGCAGAGCCCCAGCACTAGTCTTAATTATATCACTTGGAACTAGTCCGATCTCATGAAAATAGATATCTATAGCACAAATTTAATTTCTCGTACCATTTGTACGCCAAAAATAGTTTTTACTAGCATATGATATGCAGTTTTTTTTACGTGTGCATATTATACACATTTTACTGCGTGTAATACGCACGCACTCCACACCCCTAATCCCACCCAAGGGGTTCAGTGCGTATCATTTGCACGGCAAAACAATTTTTTCCGTATAAAAATACGGGAAAAAAATTATATGACACGAGAAATAAAATTTGTGCTATAGATACGCACTTTCATGAGATCGTGTTGCTTAGAACAGATGTTACTGATATAGATATTGCACCTCAAAACAATGATATTAGAGATCATTGTCCCATCTCGTGCTCCCTGCGTGTAGCTGAGATTAGTTATATTGCTCCACATTCGTTGACTAGGAATAACTATTGTTGTAACCACCAGCGCTTTAAGTGGAAAGATATAATGTGCCGGTAATCCCCAATGAGGAGTCGGAGAATCTATCAAATTGCCACTTCTATAATTCATCATCAAAAACCTTTACTCTAAGGCTATAAATGTCACAATCAGCTGCTGGGTCATTATTTAGTAAAACTAAATAACTAAATGTTGTTTCTCTGTCTCTGCCATTCACTCTGATAAGCAGTTTAAATCAGTGCATTGACTGAGAGCTGTTTGTCACTGGACTGTATACAAATATGTTTTATGATTTCTCACAACTTTTCACAAATCTTTTTATTAAATCAGCTTAAGTTCACAAACATTGCTCAGATTGCATAATCTTTTTTTAAAGGAACACTCCGACTTTTTGGGACTTTAGCCTATTCCCCTTATCCCCCAGAGTTAGATAAGTCCATACTTACCTTTTTCATCTCCGTGCGTGCTATAAGTCTGTTTGACGCACCCACCGCTAGCCTAGCTTAGCACAAAGACTGGATGTAAATGGTTACAGCTAGCATACTAATCCAAATAAGTGACAAAATAACGCAAACATTTTCCTATTTACATGTTGTGATTTGTATAGTCACAGAGTGTACAAAAAACAATGTCACATGAGACAGACATATTTTAACCGTATAAATACTGGGAACTATATTCTCTGAAGGCGAAGCAATGCTACTTGGGCGGAGTGATAACCGCAGCACCTGAGACGCGCTCTCTGCTCCTCACCACGGCGCGTCTCAAGTGCTGCGGTTATCACTCCGCCCAAGTAGCAGTGCTTCGCCTTCAGAGAATATAGTTCCCAATATTTATACAGTTAAAATATGTCTGTGTCTCATGTGACTTTGTTTTTTGTACACTCTGTGACTATACAAATCACAACATGTAAATAGGAAAATGTTTGTGTTATTTTGTCACTTATTTTGGATTAGAATGCTAGCTGTAACCATTTACATCCAGTCTAGGCTAGCGGTGGGTGCGTCAGACAGACTTATAGCACGCACTAGGGATGCACCGAATATTCGGCCACCGAAAAGACTTTTATCACCGAAACAATACGGCCGAAATGTTGTGATAACGCAAACAGAAACCGCGACCTGCACGTGCTTGTCTGAAGCAACATGTCTGCGGTGCGGACGTACTTCAGGGGGCTTTCACACTGGCAGTTTAGTTCGGAACAGGGCACGGTTCGCATGAAAAACCCGAGACTACCTGGAGGAGTTGGTCTGAGTTCGGCTGCTCCCGATTCCCGAACCGTGGCGCGGCTCGCGTGAATGTGCAAACAACACGGACTCAGGTGCGCACTTGTTCAGGAAGTAAAGTGATCTGCGTATAGGTTTTAGCTTTTTGTTTGTGATGTATTCTGTTTAATAAAACACTTGTATGGGATGATAAAGTGTTGATGAATTACGAGCGTCAGTGACCCGGCAGTGTATTCGAGCATTGCTCGTGGAATCAGGGCAACAAATGTGGAAATCCACCGTCTCCTCAAAAGAGTCCGTTTGCAAGCAGCAGAAGGCCTCCTTATGCGACACACACACAGAGTAAACCTGTATTGTAAATCAGCGAATTAATAAAAAACACAATATAAATGACCCATGTTCTGTTCTGTTTTCTTTTCTTTTCTTTTTTTTTTCATGTTCTGTTTTCTATCATGCGCCGTGCACGTTTGCGATGACGTAATATGCACGCAAACGCACCAGGGTTCGATAGAATCGATAGATATAATTCTACAGTTAACATATGGGCTATGGCAGTCTTTGTTTCGATAGCAGACTTTGCACTTGTTCTGAATGCATTTTCTTGTAGTAGTCCTACAGAGAAAAATTTAAAATGCACTTGACCTAAATGCACTTTGTTTTTATGAGAGGATATTTAATTTTGCACTAAAGTAAGCAGACCAGTAGGCCTTTACATTATTATTTAATGTACACATGAGTGGGGTCAAGTTAAACATTTTAGTTAGAATTTTATTTTATACTGTGCATTGTTGCAATGTGCTAAATAAATATTTGCATAATTTGTAATTGATTTATTTAAAATTTTGAAACTTTAATATTAATTTAGGCAATTGCAATGCCTTGACTTCAATGCCTTGAATTTAGTACACAGTCATTGCCATAAATGCACTGGTATTAATAATTGGCATAATTTCTTTCGGTGTTTCGGTTTTCGGTTTTCGGCCTTGAATTCCTCTTTTCCGGTTTTCGGTTTCGGCCAAGAATTTTCATTTCGGTGCATCCCTAGCACGCACGGAGATGAAAAAGGTATGTATGGACTTATCTAACTCTGGGGGATAAGGTGAATAGGCTAAAGTCCCAAAAAGTAGGAGTGTTCCTTTAAGGCAACCAGGTTACATTCAAATCTTTTTTACAGTGTGTGATTGTCTTTAATAATTTATGTGCATGATGGTCATCTAATGCCACATCCACAATATTTTACATTCCATCCACAATTACATATTCAAATGAAAATAACATCTTCTAAAGTTTCTTCACGTTCTATTTTTGCTGGAGGAAAACAAAAATGTGATGAGTGGTGAACGCAGCGAAAACTTTACAGTGGATGGGAAAGTTTCGCTTTTTGCTCCTGCATCACTTTATGTAAACTGCATTTATGACAAGAAAAGTAGAAAGAGGCCTAGTGATGCGGCCCTGTTACCAGCAAAAGGAAGTGTGTTGTGAGAAGTGCCGGTACACAAGAAAAGTGAGGGTGAGGGTGTGCTACAGCTTAAATTATAGAAGTGTCAGTACTGCATACGGGCCACTTCAAGCACTGCTAACCACTAAAGACAAGTAACCTGGCTGATCTGTCTCTACTCTGTGAGCCTAATAAATACAGATACACTATGTATATGGTCTCAATTCTCTCTTTCACCCTAGATACTGTCACTTCCCTTCAGGTTGAAAAAAGAGAAACGTCATTCATCATACTTGTGCTCTTAAAGGTGCCCTAGAATGGTTTTTATTGTATAATGTTTTCTGGGTTGTCCTTATGTTAGTATGTTTTTTAGATAAAAAATAGTCATAATTTAGAAATAAAAGGCATTTTTCCTAGCCTGATTTTAGCCCTGAACCCAAACGCTCTGTTTCAAGGGGCGTGTCTGCTGTGTGTAACCGGCCTCTGCTGTGATTGGCTGATATGCTTGCATATGAAATAGCTACGTATTACATGTGAAACTCTCTCGAATACTTTTACTACAGATATTATATGTTTTTACTATTACAGCTATCGAGATTAACGAATCGTGAGATGTTTTTAAAGTATTTAGATCTATTCCCATCACATAAAATGTTGCCATGATGAGCATTGAGCAAACAGATGACTGTCTGTTGATCGCAGGATAAAGATCTTATCATTGCAACTAGTGCTGCACGATTAATCATATCGCAATCGTAATCGCGATGTCAAGCCTATGCGATTATATGACGCAAAATGCCGCGATTTTATATGAAATATACAAATTGGGCTGTTAACGCAATTAACGCAGCATCTGTTATTTTTCGTCATCCTTTGGCTAGTGTTACATGATCCCGCTCTTATTCGTTTGAAAACCATTCTTGCACGACTAGTCAAAAGAGAGCACGCTGTCTGTGAATGTCCTGACTGACACACAGAAAGACGCGCGCGGCCAGTATCATTCATGCGCATGCACAGACCGCGCGCCAGAATACAGTTCTCTTTCGCGCTTGAACGAACAATAACATACACAACTATGCCAAACTATCGTTTTGTCGAGTCTTCATAACATAAGAGCAGTCTTATGATGGATGTAAAGAATTGTGAGAGAATGAGGCGCGTGCGTGAGAGATCCGCGTCTCTGTCAACAGCGGCTGTTCTTAAAGGGCCAGCATCCAATAATGCTCTGTCAGTAAAGTTAGTCAAAGAACAAAGGGGACAGAGAAAATTACTCGGTCGGTGCTCTTGACTAAATAACTTTTGTAGCTTTAATAAGGATTACGGCCTAGTCTATATATAATTTATAATTTATGCAAACTGTTTGATAACTTTATTCAATTTCTGTATATGTCCTACCTGTTAGACAGGAAGGGCACAGGTATATATGACATTTATTATGGGTTTATGTAAGGATTGTTTGAAGTTTACTTAAATTAAAAGCTGTTATATTTTTTGAAGCCTAAAATGTTTTTAAAAAGCTTTCACTTGTAATGATGGAATCACTGTAATGTTGGATGGCTATAATTAATGTCATTTTTATCCAGACATCAATGGTTTATTGATCATTAAAGGTGTTATTAATCATTTAGTTGTCGTTGCTAGTTTGAGTGGAGAAATACACATTAATACACAGAAGTATCACTAATCTGTGTGTGCATTTTGCTTTAGAACCAAGTAAGTTGACTCATGAAACCATGTGTTTATTATATCGAAATCGCACATCGCAATCGCAATATTGACCTCAATAATCGCAATATGACATTTTCCCCAAATCGTGCAGCCCTAATTGCAACGCAGTGCATACACTAGCAGTTGTCTGCGCGACAGAGTTCTGGCCTCCGTTACGCACGCAATCCAAGATAGGATGTTTGTTTATCATAGCAGAAGCGCAACAGAATGCTTCACGAAAAATAAAGCGCAGAATCAGATGATGAACAAGGAAGCACAAAAAACGAACGTACAGTACACAATAGTTATTACAAACAATTACAAAACAGTTGCTTGTTATTTTCCTACAGCACAGTAGCTCCAGACAAACAATGACACTCAACCCCATGTTACTCACTTGTATGGCATTCAGCCGTACATGCTTGAACTGGAATCAGACCCAGATGATGAAGAGACTCCGGCAGAAGAAACACAAATGAGAATGGACCAGGACGTCTCGGAATGGTTATTTGATTCATTTATGTACTTATAGGCTAGAGTTTTAATCGCGTCCCCTTTGCAATTATGGATGTGCAACATACACACAGACACACACACACAAACTGTGATAACGTTGGCGCAATTTTTTGAAACTACAAACACAAATACTGTGATAACATTTGCTACGTACAAACGAAATTACATTTATGCGAGGGACCTGTTGCGTCATGTTTACATTACTTGTCGTGCAGGTGCTTATGTGGCAAATGTGAGAAGATGGCTACGGAACAAGAAAATATATGCAGTTTTTAATACAATATCTTTTAAAAAAATATTTATAAACGTGTGGTTGTACACACTATACAAACAATGTTTAAATTATAAACACAGACATCCTACGACGACGACAACAACTTTAGACGCATTTGTTGTTGAATTGGCTGACATTGATTGAAATGACTATTTGCTCAAAAAATCATAAACTTACTTCTTCTGGAGGTGACGTTGGATCGCGAACAGTAGGCAACGATCCACACTTGAGGAATTAACTTTGAAGTCAGTCAGAAAATGATTCGCGCAAACATAAACGTATTTTGGAAGTTTAAGTGGCGCCTTTCCTCCGTAAATAAAATACATCCACTGCGTTTTCAGTGGCTCTGATGTCGGAAGTAAGTGAAAACTACTATGTACATTATTACATCCCACAACAGAACACTTATGTTTCTTAGGAGACATTACCGGATGTTGTTGAAACAATGGAGGATGGTGTACAGATTACCGAGGGTTACATAATCACTCGCATCAAGTGGTTGTGGTATACATTAAATATTTGTAAAATTATGATATTATATAAATAAGTATAATAACTTGTATCTATACAATATTTGTGAAAAAAATTTTTTTTAAGATTTTTTCGAAATGGCTATAATTTGATATCCCCACTTTAACAAGTCTCAACACGTCTCTGTTAAGCCATTTGAAATTAATTCAGTATTAACTACAGTATTCAGGCAATAGTATATTTTGTTCTTTAAAAATGTGATAAAAATTGTGGCATTACAGTATCTCGAACAATCAGAATACAATGGCTTCCACAGTTTCCCTGGATCCCCTTACAACCACACAGTACACTTTCAGCTTCACACTGATAAATACTGCAGCCAGCAATGTTCAGCATCAATAATTCACTGTCTTTCCAGCTGCTAGTCTTGCAGGTCAAAATTACCCATGTGAGATACTATTTTAGCCATATTTGTGATAGGAAAAAAAAAAGATTTCATATTTAACATGTCATTGTGCATGTAGTGTATAGGATAACAGGCATGTGTATTGTAAGAAAGCTTGCACTGACCTATGTGTGCTATTTCTATTGTTTGTAGTTTTTTCCAACCATAAAGCTTTTAAACAGACTTAGAAGTCATGAGACTTGTAGAGGTCATGAAGTCATGTGGATGATTCCTTCTTTCTCTCTTGCTGTTTTTCTCAACTTCAAAACAGTATTGCCAAGTTGAGCATTCAAGCACTACCAAGGGAAGTTTTCTGCTGACTGTGAGGGGAACTTGTACTTGACCTCTTTGTCACATTTCCAAGCCAGTGAATATGCTTTTTGATTGCTCATGCCCGATCAGTGAAGAGGAAAATCCACATTGTGAAGCTCAACAGAGTCCAGAGGCTTTTAGATCAATTCTTTCCCTGGAGAACTACCGACTTTTCGTTGTTGATTTCATTATTGGGGAAAGTGAGAATTCACTTTCAAAGCAAGTGTGCGGAAGGAGTGATTTTCTACACTACTGGTGACTTTTTGTCACTGTTAGAAATGTGTGTCATAGTTAATGTACTAAATGTTACCTTAAGGGTGATCAGGCTTTTCAAATATAAAATAGTTTAAAAGATTTGTCTTCTTTTGGAATAAACAGTTTACCTTGGAAAACATGTAGTATTCCTTCAGTTGTTGTGGCATTAATATTTTCCTTTATCCTTTCTTACTAGACTAGGTGAAAAATAACTGATCTGCTACAGTACAGCTTGCTTGAAGTGACAGGAGAACCTAAGGGAAAACACCCTCATCTTCTACTTCACTGGATAAGGCAGGACACTCAGGTTGCATCTCATTTACATTTTACAGCCCATCCCAATCTTAAAGTTGCCCACAACCCTGCTTGAAAAGAGATGTGAATTACCATAATTAACAATTTTTTCAATAGGGCTTAGGGACAATCAATAGTGTTAATGTTAGTGGGGTAAGATAAGGCAATTTGACATGTTATCTGCTATATAAAGAACAATAAGAAAGGTTAAGTGAATAGATACCTTTACTTCATACTTTACTTAATCATTACCCTATATAACTACATCAGTTAACATGAACTAACAAAGAAAAATACAGATAAAGCAGTAATTAAATTTGGTTTATGTTCATTTCAACATTTACTTATACATTATTGAAATCAAAAGGTCTATATGATCATTTTATTGCATGTACTTGAGTTAAAATGAATTCATGTATAGGGCTAAGATGAGTCATTGCTGACCAATTATATTTTTGCAGTAAAACACTGTATACAATTCCACACAAATAATAAGAAATCCAAAAAATATATTATCTATAATGTATTTAACAATATAAAACAAATAGCATGTTTGAACTGGTTTGACATGGATTTTCATTGCATAAAAGTATGGACATTTGTTTTGTTAAACATAACATATAGTAAATATATATATGAAATATATGAGATATGGAAATCATGCATAAAGCATGCGTGCATAGATACACCAACATGTTTCAAACTTGCATGGTCATCAAAAACCAGCCTGAACAAGCATCGATTCATGCTGGTCTAGACTGTAGTAGGGAATAATGAATGAAGAACTAAACTGTTGAGTCAGACAGACACTGACATGAAACCAACAAGGCCAAGATGTCTGTGGTCTAATAAGAAACTCACAAACGACAAGAACGGAGCATTTGGCTGCAAAAAAAGCCTTATATTCAACTATTATTGTCTGACATTTCAGCTCAGTCCCTCCTAGCATGTGGTCTCACATGCTTTCAAGGATCATTGCCAGTGGTGAGGACTGCCTTTTGCCCATATGTAAGCTGTCAAATTGAATCTCGTGCTGCTTTCTAGTAGAATCTGGATGATATAATCCCTGGGGCTACTGGCCTTTCGGTGAATGGATCCCTCATACCAGATACTTCCAGCCCCCGGTGCCCCAAAGATGGAAGTGCTCCTGTCAGGAAACTGCTGGCATTTAATATCCCACTGTTTGACTGCTTGAATGATAGGGATTTCTGTCTGACTGCCCATACTGGAACTGTCTTTGCAGTTGGTGGCACTGAGAGCTGCTGATTTCATATATGCCACTTATAACCTTATGATTTTCGTATACAGCAGTAACGACATTGATCTGATGTCACGGTTCATGAATTCACTGCTCCTTCTCGTCTCGTGTGTTTGTTATTGTGAGTGTGGGCCTGGTTCATCACTGCCGCTGATCAGCAGCACCAGCTGTATCTGTTCAGCGTCGCCAGCTGCAGCTGTTTAGCGATACCTATTTATGTTCACAGTTTTCGTCCTATCTTTGTCAGATCATTGTTGAGTTCTACCAAAGAGACTCAGGAGAATTATTGAATGAAATAGATTTATTTTGTGAAAGAATACAGACGGAATAAAGTAGACGCTCGACAAGCTCTGTCTCAGTTCATTGGCGTGGGCTCCGTCCTCCGTCTGGGTCTGCGAGTTAACCGGTAGGTCCTGCCTGATGGTCTGGGCTGGGCGGAGCCTATACCCCCAAAAATTAAGGAATATGTGATGAGCTTACATATAAGGAATATGTAATTCCTTACGTACCTAAGAGGATTCTGGAAGTATGCAGGGAAGTTAAACAACACGTGAAAGCTGATAAACGACTTCAAGAAAAGCCTTAATGCGTATCTGACGTGCGATTAGAGCAATGATATAGATGAAATTAATAGCGAGAGTGAAAATGAAGTTAATGGTCCGCTGTGCTTAGGTATGTTACGACTCCTAAATAAGAACCAACGCTACGACTGGCAAAAGCAAGTGAAGATTATAATCGAAACCTCGATAGGTTTGAATAGATGCCTCCGAAATTGGAAAATGGTAATCATGGAATCTTTGATACACGTTATCATCGGTGGCCACGGTTGGCCTCAGATCCTTGCTTTGCTAAATCGTGAATCTCGATAGATTACGATGCCTCGATAGGGCGAAATCATGCATAAGAATTAATATCTTAGCCTGAGATTGGCTATGAAAATATAAACCATAAATGGGTAAGTTAAAATTAGGTCCGTGATGACCTTCTTTTTAAAAGTGACTAATATGCTGTCAATGAGCCTTTCCCGGGTGCTTCGATAAGCAGAGATGGGAGATTGAAATATTGTTATTTCTTTAAAAGCTAAAAATACTTTGTGACTGATGCCCGTGATCAGCGTGAAGTATTGTTTTATAGAGTTACGTGGAAACTCACTTAATATTAATGCCTCGACGGACGAATTTTCGTGTATAAACTAAACAGAAGCTCGATAGCATTACTGCAATGGCTACGTTATGCCGCGAACCAATGTGGATGTGATGGAATAGGTTCGAGATAACCTTACGTTTATGAATGTTGGGACTGCTGCCGGGACGAATTTTAGATTAGATTAAAGACGAATAGATTAAAAAATGAAGGATAAAGGCGTAAATCTGAAATGGCCAAGCCACGGGCCGAATTAAAATTATTTGAGTCAGACGCATATTCCCCTAGTCGTAAAAACCCGTAAAAAGCGGTTAGGAACACAGCTTCTAAGAGGATGTTAACATATTCACAAAACAGATTATTGCGTAATGAAGATACAAGCTTGTGCAGAAGAGTCATGGGGAGGCGTTTGTCTGGAGTCTTTAGATAGGATTTATCTATGGCTTTCAGTAAGAGCCGGATGGTGGGTGTAGAAAAAAGACTCGGGAAATTGGGATTATAAAATCGTGCGTGGAATTGAATGCCAGCTAGCAGTTTACGAATTGTGGCGATCTTCAGATGCCGAGAATCGGAGCAATGAACTAGGAACGCGCATACTGTCGAAATTAAGATAGGCATTAGGGGGATACCAAACGAAAAACAAAAAAATGATAAACCGGGACCAAGCAGAATTATATGATTTAAGTGTTAAAGTGTTAATGCTACTCCTTTAGAGATATAGAACCTGGCGGAATTTAATAGGTTATCGAATTGAGATTTTAATCTAGGATCAGCTCGGCTAGGTCCGGACATGGTGTTGGATTCTGGTTTGCTTCTGGGCAAAGACGTCTGAAAGCCTGCAAACGAGAGCGAGAGAGAGCATCAGCAATGATGTTAGATTTTGAACGCCCTTTATTTATTATATCGACTGTAGCTTGGTTGTCGCAATTCATTTCTATGCGTTTGCGGGACCAAGCGGAGCCCCAGAGGACGCACGCTACGACGATGGGGTATAATTCGTGAAGAGCAATTGAGGACGAATTTGCACTAAATAAATGAAAAGTGTCCGACCATTTTTCTGAGAACCATTGCCCTTGAAAAAAAAAACCAAAACCTTTAGAAGGGGCTGCGTCAGTAAATAGCTCAAGCGCGACGGATGATTCGTGAACATCATTATAAAAAAAAGAGATGCCGTTCCAATTGTTAAGCAGGTGTGACCAAAACCTAAGGTCTGATCGGCACCCGTCATCTAGGAAGATCACGTCTTGCAGGCGGTCGACGGAATGAGCGAGCGTAAGGAGGCGAGAAATGAAGGAACGACCTTGGGGAATAATTTTCATGGCAAAATTGAGATGCCCGAGTAAGGAGAGCATGTCGCGTTTTGAAGCCGTGCGGGCTGCGAGAAAAGATTCCAGAACCGCTCTTATTCTGGAAAGTTTGTCGTCAGGGAGAGAGGCTTGCATCAGAACCGAGTCGAGAACGATACCCAGAAATTCGAGGGAAGTAGCGGGACCCGTGGTTTTCTCGATTGAAAGGGGCACGCCTACGTCGCTGAATAATGATTTGAGCGAATCCAGTACTGAGCTCTGTGGTCTATTAGTAAAAAATCGTTGAGTAAATGTAAGACGAATGGGAGCTTGCAAACGTTCAGCAGGATCCAGCACAAAGCCTCGGATAAAAAAATATATATATTTGGACTACTTCTACAGCCGAACGTGAGTCTTACAGCGAAATAGAACAGAGATTCCCATTTGACACCGAAAAGATGCCAGTCGGAGGGGTGGATAGGCATGATCTTGAAAGCGTCGGTAATGTCTGCTTTGGCTAGCCAAGCACCGTAACTTGCTAGTTTGATTAGATGGACAGCGTCGTCGACCGAAGCGTAGTACAGAGAAAATGGCTCTGAAGGAATGCATTTGTTAACGCTCGCTACGCTATTAGAATGCGGAGAAGACATGTCGAAGATCAGACGCTTTTTCCCCGAATATTTGCGCGTAGCTATGCCTATGGAATTAATACAATACAGGGAAAAGGGAGATGCACTAAAAGGGCCGATTAAATAGCCTTTATTTAGCTCCTTGTCTAACAGGCTTGAAACTGTCTCAGGTTCTGTTAAAGCAGACTGAAGATTTTTTGCGACGTAAGAGGTGGAGACGGGAGAACAAACGCCGACCCGAAATCCTTGTGAAAGTCCAGTAATTAGGTAGTCAACAAAAGAGTAATCGGGATGGGAAGAAAGGTAGCTGGAGAGAGTAGCGATGTTTATAGGAGTAGAGGGGTGACCATTTAGAATTTTTTCTGAGGCGCCGCTCTTCCTCTGGCCGCTGGTCTGAAGCGTCATGGGCAGACAGATTTTGGATGCGGGTCTCTGCAGAAGCTGCAAATATGCGAAAATTTACACTTAGCATAATTGCAAACAGATTCATTAAAGTTATTGCATAGAGGGGTGCCATTGAAAGCGATTGTAGGTCTGCCTTTTACGTCAAAAGTCGCGTGTGCAGGATCAGCACCATGGAGAGCGGCTGACTCTCGTGTAGCGAGTCCTTTGGGGCAAAAAGCAGCTGAGTGACCGTGCGAGCTGCACACAACGCAAGCCAGAGCTCGTTGACCTCCGGAATTCCAACAGTTCGGAATCGGCAACGGACCAGTCCAGTCTAGTGTTGAACAGGGTGGTGAAAGAGGCCGATTTCGCAGAAAAAGATTTGTGATACTCGTAAAAGAGCGTGCCTCCGTATCTTTGATTGAAATCAGCCAACATGGCGAGGTAAAGATCTAATTCTTCCCTGCGATCGGGAAAAGCTTGGCATAAAATGTCTCTGAAGATTCCGAACGCTATGACGAATTCACCGAATGATAGGTTGCATTGCAATCTGGGATCAGAAGATTTCAGGAAGACTGCCACGTCACCGCAGTCAACCATTTGACGATCGGCTGCAGGCGATGGTAGCAGTAAGGCATCTAAATTAATATCCTTGCCTAAGATGATGTCTGATCTCATTTTTGACGACACGGTGACTGTAGCGGGAGGGACGAAACGCCTACCGAAATTTTGAGCTGGAGAAGCCGTGGAGAGACTGAAGACCGGTGTAGATGCTGACGTGGCAGCGTTCAGAAATGGCGGTCGATTTGATGAGGAAAAGGCCGAAGCTGCTGACGTGGCGGGACCCGAAGCCTGATCGGCCATACCAGGAAGAGTGGGGAAAGCAGAAAATAATCCTGAAGATGTTGATGGCATGGTTAATCCGGTATTTTTCGAGGCGAAAGCAGCTTCGAATACTCCTAGCCTTGATTCAAATCCTTTGACTGTTTCCGTAAGACCTTGAATGGAATTTTAGAGCTGCGTGTTGAATCCTTCTGATCCTGATTTAGGTGAAGGAAATGGTGTTGGTGCAGATGACTTTGCCTTTTTGGCTTGGGCTGGTGGGGAAGACTTAGCAGTGCGCTTTCTACCTGCTGGTTTGGGTTGAGGGGCTGGAGCCGAGCTAGCTGGAGTATCCTCGGTGGGTGGGGCAGCGGAGGTGCCCAGAGTGTTTGAAACCAAAAGAATTAAATCATTACGTGAGAGGTCGTTGCTGACCGGCAACCCGCTTTCTTCCAGGAGAGTAATGATTCTCTCGGAGGGCAGTTGAGCCCATGGGGAATCCCGAGTTTGGATGCGGCTGCTTCTACGCACTGACTGAGGAGAAGATGGTATAAGATTGTCGTCTGAATCGGAGGAATCAGAATCCACAATCTGTAAGTGGGACATATTGAGGTGCGTGAAAGATGCGCGTGACAAGCGAAAACTTTTCTACGACACCTACAGCAACGAAAGGGGAAGGTAAGGTCAATCTTTTATATTTGATATTGAACTGTGATTGGTGACGCGAAATTACCAATTAATGACGTGGCAATAGAGTCTTTCTGGTACTAGAACTTACGCTGACGCTTCCATTTCCTGTGCTGTTTGGTGTCTTGGTCTTCGTGTTGGTTCGAGTTGGATTTGTCTCTTGGTTTTTGTTCCCATTTGGAAATTCTGTTCACCTTGCACTTCACGAACCTGGTTTTCACCCGCCATCAACTCACCTGGATCTGCACATCGAAGTCCCTGCGTCACTGCATCACCGCCGTTGTTGTGTGTGTTCTGACATTTGTGACCTTCAATAAATACTTTTACTTGCTATTGCATCCATCTCTGAATACGTTACAGACAAGTCCTGTAACACAATACCGACTAAACCAATTTGGTGAGTAGGGAACAAGGGGACGGTGTTAACTTCTTAGCAAGGAAGGAGACAAGATCAGAATGCAGTTCTGTTAGGATCCAAGCAGATGAAGAATACAATGGGAATAACCAAATGTAACTGTTACAATGTGTGAGACAAGCAAAGACAAAGACAAGAGTTGGATCTAAATGTAGGATAGAAACAAACAAATCATAAACAAACAAAAACAGAAGTTAATCCACTCAGGAAAGAGAACGCAACAGCTTTGACATTAACGCAAAGACAATACTAGAAGAACAAACAGAGGATATTGAGGGTATTGAATAGGCTGGATATTGACAAACTAAACAAGACACATGTGTGGATGATTCGTAACCATAGAAACAAACTACCAACTGTAACAAAGGAACGCAAGAAGGGAATACACACTAGTCCTAGGAAACAAAAACTAAGCTAAACACTACATTTACTAACCCTCTGGTGCCCCAGTGGGCATCTAAGGTCTGGACCAGGGCAGATCCAGGGGTACAGAAGACTAAGGTGGAGTCATTTGGGTTGGAAACCAAGGCATAGACAAAGGGATGAAGGAACAGGGCGATTTCGCAGGCTCATTGAACCAAGGTGGATCTTGGATATAGGACGACCAAGGCTGAGCTGGGGCCTCGGGTGCAAGGACCAAAGTGGAGCCAGAGGGCTGGAGAACCCGGCGGATCAGAAGGGATGGAAGCGGAAGTCTTTCTGTGATGGAAGCTGAAGCTGGAGGCAAGGCAAGGCACTTTTATTTCTAAAGCACATTTAAAACAGCCTCTGCTGACCAAAGTGCTGTACAATCTAACAACTTTAGACAATAAAATACAGAAATACAGAAACTGACAGGAACACACACACATTCATAAGATTACAAATGAGATATGAAAAATATGAGATGACAGACCATGTTGGACCCATGGGGGCGACTAGCCACAGTGGAGCCAATGAGTCAAAGGGCTGAAGTGGAGAAATGGGATTGGAAAGCCGCAGGATAGGCCTGCGCTGAGGTCTAGTGTCTTTTGACCATGGTTGGATGGGCTGGCTAGAAGACTATGGTCGTGGCGGTGGAGCCGGAGGGCAAAGGTCAGCCAGCGACTCAGGAAGATGGGGTGGAGCCAGGCAAATGGGTGGAACCAGAGAAGGGGCAGGGCCATCGGAGCAATCAAGGGAAATGCATACAGACGCAGCCTCTGCCACGTCTACAACATGGCATCCAACCCCAGCAGATTGATTGAGGGAGAACCACAGTGGACAGTGGGTTGTCTCTCGAGACGCAAACAGATCCACTTCCACTGGGCCGAACCTCTGGCATATTGGGGTGGAGTCTCCATTTCCCCGTTCCTCAGCCCCTGCCTCGACAGGATGTTTGCTCCCTGATTCTGAATCAGGAGGATCTGATGCGCCAATCTGCATAGAGGGCGAGACCTCAGACCCCCCATATGGTTTAAATAGGCCAGCACTGACATATTGTCTGACCTCACAAGGATATGATGACCTTTGAGGTCTGGCAGGAAGCTCCTCAGAGCTCGGGACACCGCCAACATTTCCAGGCAATTTATGTGCCAGGATGAATGATGGCCCTGCCATAGGCCTGTCATAAAGCGGCTGTCTATGACCGTGCCCCAGCCCGTGAAGGAGGCATCTGTCTAAACAGATGCATCTGTCTAACACTGGGCCTTGGAACAGAAACCAAGCTTTCTTCCACATAGATATGGAACGCAGGCATCTACGCGTAACCCTAATCATGCAAAATGGGTTCCCCTTCAGGGAGAACCCCTTGGTTTTCAGCCACCACTGAATGGCCCTCATGTGCAGCAGGCCGAATGGAATGATGTTGGATGCTGCTGCCATGAGCCCTAACATTCTCTGAAAGTGTTTGACAGTGATGGATTGGCCTAGCTTTATCCTGGTCACCGTGGCCAGGATGGACTCGATCCGTGGAGGAGACAATTGTGCCTGCATCGAGTCCCACACCACTCCCAGGAACGTGGATCTCTGGGCTGGTGCCAACATGCTTTTCTTTGTGTTGAGTCTTAACCCCAGGCTCTGGATGTGAGCCAGAATAACATCTCGATGCCGAACCGCCAGCTTTTATGACTGGGCCAATATTAGCCAGTCGTCTATGTAATTGAGCACCCTGATGCCCTGAAACCTCAGAGGTGCTAGAGCTGCATTCATGCATTTGGTAAATGTTCGAGGGGAGAGAGCTAGGCCGAATGGAAGTACCCGAAAAGCAAACCTCAGGAACTTCCTGTGAGATGGAAGAATGGAAATGTGGAAATATGCGTCCTTCAGATCTATTGTGACAAACCAATCCTCAAAATGAATTTGGCTCAAGATGATAGGAATAGTGAGCATCTTGAACCTGAACCTTCTCAGAGACAGATTCAAGTGCCTGAGATCTATTATTGGGCAACCCCCCATCCTTCTTGGGAACTATGAAGTAGCGGCTGTAAAACCCAGACTCCCTGTCCTGCGGAAGAATATGTTCTATAGGCTCCTTTACCAGCAGGGAGTTAACTTCCTGTTCCAATACCTGACCCTGATCTGGGTCGACTATAGTTTAGACCACCCCATTGAATATTGGTGGGCGGAAACCAAACTGCAGTCTGTACCGCTTTTGAATAATACGCATGGCCTAAGGAGAAATATTCGTGAGATTTTTCCATGCATCAAAATATTTTTATCGACGGCGATATTTACAGCATCGCCGAACAGGCCAGAAGGCGAAATCGGGGCATCAAGGAGGAAAGCCCTGTCTTTCTTACCATAAGTGCCTCTCCGAGACCACAATCGCCGCCATGGAACGGCCGATAGCACGGGCCATTTCTTTGGTGACTCGGAGAGACAGGTCTGCAGCCTTCCTCAATTCCGCGACATCCTCGGGAGTTGGACCCTCACCCTCATCAATATCCTTGAGAAGGTCGGCCTGGTACACTTGAAGTACTGCCATAGTGTGCAGTTTAGCGCCAACCCGACCCGCAGCATTATAAGCCCTGCCCACTAAAGATGATGTACCCTTGCAGGGTTCAGTGGGCAGCACCGGGGTTTTCAGGGATGATGCAGATTCGGGGGATAAATAGTTGGCAAGCGGCTGTTCCACCCAAGGCATCATCCCATAACTGTTCTCTCACGCCTGGAAAGAACGTCAAACCCCGGTGGTGAGGTTGCTCTCTGTGCTGCAGGAAGAGCTTGTCCAACTTGCTTTTAACAAACGCTTACTGCCTCTCATGTGGCCAACTGATATTAAGACGGGCCACTGCACGAGAGACAACTTCGACCAGCTCTTCATATGCGGGGACATGGGGTGGCGAGTTGTCACAAAAATCCCCGCCCTCGATGCTGAGCACGTCTACTTCCTCGGAAGCAGACAGCTCAAGCATCGGGGTCTCCACTCATGCGGAAGAAGCCGGTGCGGCTTCCGCACGAGGAGGGAGTTCATCGGAACTGTCAGAGGAATCCCGAGAAGATGCCTCGGGATCACCTGTCAGATCCATCTGAGAGCCCCATGAAGAGCGTTGGGGTCCTGCACCACGGGGTTCGCGAGCCGGGCCATCCTCATTTAAAATGGCCAGGCGGGAGTGCAGCACATGGATTGGTAATGACTCACAATCCGCGCAAACAGCCCCCTCGAGAGCTAATCGAGCGTGCTGCACTCCAAAACAATGCACGCACATTGGGTGTGGTCTTGACAGACAACACCAAATAAGACATACAAGGAAAGAAAGCGCTTGCTGAAGAACAGAAAGCTAACTCTGTTGTGTGCCGGTGTCCTTTTGTAGCTTAGGTCGTCACACGTAACGTCATGACGTCATTCATACTTCAGAAGCACTACGCTGAGGGGCGTTCCCCCAAAGTGTAATTCGACTCAGTTCGAGTTCCCTCGAAAGGGAACATCAAACTTAAGATAATAAAGAGAAAATACCATAGGGAAGTGTGTATATATGAAAAGGTAAATGCATAAATTAATATACATAACCGGGAGGATAGGAAAATATCCAGTAAAAAAACTATCCAAAAAATATATTTTTATTTTTATTTTTTATTTTTAAATTTTGTTTATATATATATATATATATATGATTTTAGAGTAATTCGCTGGGCCTAAAGAATTGGCAAACCGTTCAGCTTCAGCTGGAGACACAAACATCAGTGATGTGTCGTTGTAGTCGACGTGTAGCTTGGCTGGAAAACGCAGGGAACATTTAGCACCAGCATCAGTTTGGCGCTTCTTAACGCTTGTATAGGCTTGCTGCTGAGTGGTGGCCGTGTGGTGAGGGAAAATGGAGACTCTCTCACCGTGATAATACAGGGGTGCTTATTGACCTGACTTTTACGGTTCTGCTAAAGTTGTCTTGGCCGAGTAGCTCTGGGATCAGCTTGGAAACAAAGTCAGTAGGGATGCCTTTCTCTTCCTTTTCTTTGATGCCCACAATCCTGACATTGAGTATGCGGGAGTGGCCCTACAAGTCGTTCACTTTAGCCATGAGGAGACCATTAGCCACCTGTTGCTCGTTGCATGTAGCTTCCAGAGCTGTTATGTGGCTGTCGTTAGCTGACATGGCTTCGTCGAAATCATCAAAGCGGCGCTTAGCATCATGTTTTTTTTTTTCTGGAGCGATGATAGCGTTACTTCAATTGTGTCGAGGCAATCCTCCAAAGATTTCTTTAAAGGTGCCCTAGAATGTTTTTTTTTTATTATTATTTTATAATGTTTCCTGGGTTGCCCTTATAATGTTAGTATGTTTTTTAGATCAAAAATAGTCATAATTTAGAAATAAAAGGCATTTTTCCTAGCCTGATTTTAGTCTCTGATTTGAACACTCTGTTGGAAGGGGCGTGTCTGCTGTGAGAACCGGCCACTGCTGTGATTGGCTGACATGCTTGCATATGAAATATGACATGTGAAACTCTCTCGAATACTTTTATTACAGCTGTTATATACGTTTTAACTATTACAGCTATCGAGATTAACGAATCGTGAGATGTTTTTAAAGTATTTAAATCTATTTCCATCACATAAAATGTTGCTGTGATGAGCATTGAGAAAGCAGATGACAGTCTGTTGATCGCGAGACAACGCAGTTTCTCTCTCTAATGCTTTCACCAATGCAAACGATGGGCATACAGTAAGAGCTTCGTTGTGGAGTGTAACAGCGTCATTGATTTCATAACGAGTTTGGCAAGAGAGATAAACTCGCGCTGTGTGGATTGTTCTTTGACCGCTTTCTGTATACTTTTTTCACTGAGAATTAGCCTATTTAACGTTAGTTATGTATGCTCGTTACTTGGAGTTTGCTATTACTGTACTAGGATCTTGCGCTGGATCTAACACAGTGTAAATTATCTTTAATAAAATCACTAGCCTACTTACCGGTTGCGGGAATATAGTTGGAATTACCCCCTTCTTCAGTTTGAGACGCTGAGAGAAGCTTGATATTGTCCCAGGTTCGAAAATAAGTCCGTGGTGAAATGGGCAGAGCAAACTAACAACTTCGAATTAAACTGTTGCGGTATCCGATTATATATAAACATCAACCACGCGTCCACGCCTGTTGACATTTCTTTTCTGTGGGAAGGGTATGAAAATACCTCACATCCCCTGCACAGCCTGGAACATAGCATTTATTCCATGATCTGCCATTTTCTCTCTGATCCTCGCTTGTTCCGATGACTCGGCTGCGCAGTGCTTGTCATTGAGGGCTGGGATATGCAAATCTTTGGAGGCGTGATCCCCGACTGTTGCGTCACAGTCGGTATTATGTGGAGATTCGCCTGTTTTTCAGGGGTGTTTTTTAAAAACGAGATTTAAATAAGAAGGAGAAAACAGTGGTGTTTGAAACTCATTGTATGTCATGTCCATGTACTGAACTCTTGTTATTTAACTATGCCAACATAAATTCAATTTCACATTATAGGGCACCTTTAAGCCTACGGGAGAGGTGATTTTCACTAGCTCAGCCCCGTGGTTAGCAATACCAGCTAGTATAGTATCGTTGCTAGCGGCCGACAAACTCATTTTGGATGTATCCCTCTGACTATCATCTTTCTTAGGCATGTTGACATAAACCCACTTCCGACAGGCTACAGCACAATTTTATGTGCAATGATATGAAAGTTAAATAAAGGAATGTCACAGAGCACGCTAAAAAAAAAGTCTCCATCACTGTGCACAATCCCAATATATGCCCCCATGTCAGTGATACATTCACACAAATGCAAGTCACCCATACCGCTTGCACTGATGCACCCCAATACCAGGACTGCTTGTAGACCTGTCACTGATGAAAATCTGGTTGGTCCCTTTCATCTTTGGGACTGAGAACTCGATGTCTGTTTTTCCCAAAAACAATCTGAAACATGGACTGATCTGACCACAGCACACATTTTCACTGTCTTCTAGACCAGGGGTTTTCAAATTGGGTGAATGTGAGCCTCCCCTTACAGTAGGTAAGGACAGCCGAGCCCCCCTTCCCCAAAATCCCGTCCGCCGGCCCTAACCCACACACGCCTCTGCAGTAAATGCCATGTTTTGTGTGTTCCAAGCAACGATGAGTTTCAATAAAAACTGATTAAAAATGTAAAAAAATGTAATATCATATTTGAAGACATTTTATTTCCACAACTTTTTAAAAAGTGCATTCATAAACGATTCTTTGCAACAGCAAATCATTTCCAACTTCATGCAGACCTAATTGAGGCTACTTTTAAAATTGAACATTGAACATCAGGCCTAACCACAAGTTAACAAAACATGCTTACATGTGTAACCGGCGCCAAAGCTGACAACACCTGACGGCTGGAACTGCACAGACGGACTTATCTTCAATGGAACCATTTATTTTCAAGTATTATGGCTGTATAACGCCATAAAAAAGCGCTATATGAATGTAACCAATTATTAAATGAAGTATGCTAATGCCATCTTTTTATGAATGAAGGCCAGTATCACTGATATTAATAGGTATGGCTACTGATGTCTCTATGAAAATGCTTTTTCCCCAAATTTTTAACATTTATTAGGCTTCAAAAAATATAATTTTTTAAAACCTGTCTAACAGGTATGAAATATACAGAAATTGAAGGTTATAAGACAGTCCGCACTGCATAAATTATAAATGCAATATAGATTAATCCTTAATAAAGCTACAAGCGTTCTTTAGTCAAGAGCAGGGAGTAATTTTCTCTGTTCCCTTTGCTCTTTGGTTAACTTTACTGACAGAGAGAATTGTGGCTGCTGTCACTTTAATCTCACATCTCATTCTCTCACTACTCTTTACTTCCATTTAAGATTTTATTTAACTAATTTAAGACTGCTCTTGTGAGGCTACTCGACAAAAAGGACATTTTGGCATAAATATGTGTGTTATTGTTCGTTCATGCGCGAAAGAGAACTCCGTACTGGCGCGCGTCTGTCTGTGCGTCATGTGTGTGTGTGTCAGGAGGACATTCACTGACAGCGCGTTCTCTTTTGTCTTGTCATGTATGAATGGTTTAAGAGCATTTGCGTGAATAAGAGCATGATCATATAACCCTAGCTAAAGCATGACAGAAAGAACGAATGCTGCGTTAAATACTTTAACACGTTAAAGCTGGGCAAAAATTAATCGCATGCGTTAACGTTGACAGCACTAACGTTACTTGTCATACATTACTGACAGAAAAATACTGCGGTTTAAAGTGGACTCGTTTTAATGGTAGGCCTACACAGAATGTTTTTTAGAAAGCTACACAGAATGTTTTTTAGTAAGCTACACAGAATGTTCTACATTAAATATTTAGCTAACGTTAACAGTCTGAAGTTTACCAACCAACAGTGTATGTTAATTTTTCTTCGCGTGTCTCACCTATTGAAAATCGCTGTTCTAGACCATCTGAGATGGAGTAGCATGATGGTTTCTCATGCAATGCCATCTGAGGGCTCAAAGGTCACGCGCATTCAATGGAGGTCTCCTGCCTTGCCCAACACAGACTGAGATTTCTCTGGATTCCCTGAATCTTTTCACAATATTCGGATAGAAATGTTGGCGGTGTTTCAGGCATTGAAACACTTCCTTCCAGACCTAAGAGGCCATCATGTTCTTGTCCGGTCGGACAACACATCAGTGGTCTCCTACATAAACCATCAGGGGGTCTGCGTTTGCGCCCGTTACACAAGCTGGCTCGCCAGCTCCTTCTATGGTCCCAGGGGAAGCTTCTTTCATTGAGGGCGATTTATATCCCAGGGTGTCTAAATCAAAAATCCTGGAAAGTTTCCGAAAATCCTGGAAAGTTTCTGGAAACTTTGCAACCCTAGTGCAGACACATCAGTAACTCAGACACACAAAAGAAACAGTCATGACGTCATCACAAGGAGAGGGAAACACGAACACAAACCGTAACACTCCCCCACTTAAAGAAAGAACCAGTCTCCTTTTTAGACAGGTTCTGGACGAAGCGACCAGTAAAGCAAACAAGGACATCACAATAAAAACCAAATTACACATAGGCTTACATATAAATTAAATTATAATGATTTCCATTACACGAGAGTAGATGTTAAAACTTCATGCTGATTTGTACTCGGCTTTCGCCAAGATAAGCAACACTAAGACGTAGCTTTACAGTAAACTATGCTTCTCCATCCATTTACGCTTCTTTCCATATGAGGGTGTGACTCCCCTTCTGTCCGGCGTTAACGGCTGCAGTGTACTTGGCGCGTCAGCACACACGACGGCTGCAACTACAGTGTGGTCTCCCTAGTGGACCAGCACGACAACCGTCTGGATTGAGCCGAGTAGGGGACATCTCTAGGGTCTTCAAGTGGGCACTTTCCTCTAGGGTCTTTCCTTCACTCTTCGACTAGCCCACGACACCTCAAGATGGCTCGACAGTGACTCTGGTGTCCCAGAGTCACCCCCCTCCGTCCCCCACTCAACTCAGCCCAGCTTACTGACCTCTACATCCTTCCTGCTGCTGAGACCTAACCACAATCTCTCCGCAACCCAACCATACGCGCCAACCCGTTTGACTAAGGCTGTCGAGCCCCACTGGTGCGTTAAAGCAGTTTCAGTGGCAACGGTTCCGTATGGCATACCACCTACCGCAAAACACAATATCTGCCCAACCACCCCTCATTCACGCAATATACACAGGAACGTAATGACTGTAAATACTATACAACCTATACAAATAAACCAACAGACTCTTCAAGTTTTCCAAGAATTCTACTAAACCGTAGCGTGGCGGCCTGTACACAGCCAGCTAGAATCTTTCCGTCTCAACCACAGCCAGTTTCTGCTCCTTTCTGCTGCTTCAGATAAGTTCTTTACTGTGCGACGCAACTCTTGGCCGCTGAATCCGACGTCTCTGAGGAACCGGGTTGTGGAGTGTGCCACAAAACCTCGACAACCCACTTCCACTGGATAAACCTGGACTCTCCATCCTCGCTGTTCTGCTTCAGTGGCCAGATGAGCATACTGCAGTTTCTTCCTCTCATATGCCTCATCTACAGCATCCTCCTGTAGAGGATGGCACTGTTAACTCTATCAGTTGAACAATGCGTGCTGATCCAGACCACAAAACAATGTCTGGTCGTAGGTTAGTGGTGGCAATCTCATGTGGAAAAGTAAGCCGTTGATCAAGATCAGCCAGCATCTTCCAGTCCCTAGCAGCTTCCAGTTGTCCTGGGCGAGAATTGGTGTTAACACCTTTTCTTGGTGGTTGCTCGCCTGGGCGGAGGAATATTGTCTTCTGCGTGTAATGTTTTGCTAGAACAGGCTGCAACTTATTGGTCATACTACGCTTGCCTTCCAATGCTAAAGCCAAACATCGCAGTACTTGGTCATGGCGCCAAGTAAACCGACCTTGGCTAAGAGCCACCTTACATCCTGTCAAAATGTGCCTTAATGTGGCAGGTGATGAACACAAAGGACAAGAGGGATCCTCTCCTACCCAGAGGTTTAGGTTCTGCGGTGATGGGAGAACATCATATGTTGACCTAATAAGGAAACTGATCCTACTCTCTTCCATTGACCAAAGGTCTTGCCAGCCCATCTTGCGTTGTTCCACACTCTCCCATCTCATCCACTCTCCCTGCTTGGCCTGGGAAATGGCCTTTATACACCTCATCCTCTCCTCCTGCTTTCGTTGACTACCAGCTTCCTCCTTTGAGCTGGGCCTGCCTTGTGCCATTTAGGAGGAGCTAAACTAAGCCCAAAACCCCCTCTTCCATGCTGTACCTGTCCCACGATATCCCCAATTTGAAGGTCAGCCTTTGCCTCTACTACAGATTTCTTTGCTGACAACTTTCTACCAGTTTTTAACACAGGGGCTGCCTCCCTTACACATTTGTCACGTGACTCTACTAATGTCATTTCCAGTCTGACCTTGGCACACTTAAACTCCTCGGTTAAAGTAGAGACTGGCAGCTGCAATATTCCTTTACTATAAAGTCCCACTCTGCTGAGGCAGCGTGGAACTCCCAACCATTTCCTGATGTATGAACTTATTAACGCTTCCAGCTTATCCACTTTTGTCAAAGAAACCTCGTACACAGTCAGTGGCCACAGCAACCTCGGCAGTAGACCAAACTGAAAGCACCAGAGTTTTAGTTTGCCTGGTAGAGCACAGCTGTTTATGCTCTTCAACCCTTCCACTGCTTGTCGTCTAACTTCTCCCACTCGAACTGTGTCCTTTAGATCTCCATCGTACCATCTCCCAAGACTCTTCACTGGCTTCTCAGAAACTGTTGGTATTGCCTCACCATTAATGAAGAATGTTTTATCTACTACCTTTCCTTTAACTATCGAGATGCTCCTTGATTTAGAGGGCTTAAATTGCATTCGTGCCCATTCAATATTATCTGTTAACTTCCCCAATAACCGATTAGTGCAGGCTACTGTTGTAGTCATGGTTGTCATGTCATCCATGTATGCTCTGATTGGTGGTAGTCGCATCCCAGAAGCCAAGCGCTCTCCTCCTACTACCCATCTTGATGCCCTAATGATTACTTCCATTGCCATGGTAAAAGCCAGTGGAGAAATGGTGCATCCTGCCATTATTCCAACCTCTAAGCATTTACATTTACCTAGCCCCGAGAAAGGGCATCTGCCACGACGTTGTCAGTTCCTTTCTTGTGGTGGATCTCAAGGTTGTAACATTGAGCCATTAGCGCCCAGTGCAAACGTTGGTTATTATTGTACTTTTTTTTTTTTAAACCAACAGGTTATGGTCCGTGTATATGATGACGGGAGTAGAGCTGTATCCAACGTACACATCGAAGTGCTGCAAAGCAAGCAACATAGCTAGAGTCTCTTTTTCGATAGTAGAATAATTCAACTGTTGACAATTAAATTTGGCTGACAAATAAGATACTGGATGGGATATGCCATCAGCACCACTCTGAAGCAGGACAGCTCCAACTCCGGTCGCGCTGGCGTCTACCTCGAGTTTGAACGGACGAGCCAGGTCAGGAGCAGACAACACCAGAGCTCTGCAAAGGAGAGACTTTGCACACAAAAATGCACTTTGACATTCATCAGTCCAAGTAAAAACAATTTTAGAGCTACACATTTTCTTTAAAGGAGCGACTACAGTCGAGAAATTTTTACAAAAACACCTGTAACAGCCAGCCATGCCTAAAAATCGTCGCAACTACCTCCTAGTAGTGGGCACAGGGTATGCAAGAATAGTGGTCACTTTTGCGTCGACCGGACGTACTTGACCGTTACCAACCTGTTTCCCCAAGTATGTAACGGAGGCTTTCGCAAAATCGCATTTAGACAGGTTTAAAGTTAAAGAGGCGGCGGCTAACCGGCTAAACACATTATGCAAAGTAGAGATGTGATCTGTCCACGTAGAAGAAAAAATAACAACATCATCAAGGTAAATATTACAGTTCGGAACATCACCTAAAACTGCAGACATTAACCTCTGAAAGGTAGCAGGCGCGTTTCGAAGACTGAACGTCATACGCGTAGATTGAAAGAAAGAATCAGGAGTCACAAATGCAGAGACCTCAGAAGCACGTTCAGTTAATGGCACCTGCCAATAGCCTTTTAAAAGATCTAATTTCGTAATGTACCGAGCAGTGCCAAGATTGTCAATACAATCCTCTACTCGAGGCAACGGAACTGCATCCGGCACAGTAACAGAATTCACCTTGCGAAAATCAGTACAAAAACGGAATGAACCGTCAACTTTAGGTACTAAAATGCACGGTGAACTCCACGGGCTATTACTCTTTTTGGCAAAACCATTTTTAACCAGATAGTTCACTTCACATTTCATGATCTCCCGTTTACCCACTGGACAACGATATGCATGCTGTTGTATGGGAACTGCATTACCTACCTCAATATCATGCTGGATGACAGAGGTACCAGACGGAACATCACTAAACAAGTTAGGATAATCTTCTACTAGATCAATCACATCCTGAAACTGTTCACTAGATAAATAGGACAATGGAGATGGTAAAACTCTTAAAATCTCTGAATTCTTTAGATGACCACCACCGAACATCTCAGTGGACATTTTCAATCCATCATCTACATCTGCAGCACCCATGGCACTGGACAGCAAAGATACTCGTTCTACATTGACACATATTTACATGACACAAACGTGTCTTCCGTCGTCGTTCTGGTGTATGGATAATATAATCAGTGTCACTCAGCTTGCTCTTAATCACATACGGACCAGCAAATCACGCAGCTAAAGCAGAATTGGGCAAAGGAAGCAACACTAATACTTTTTCTCCCGGCGTAAAATTACGCACAACCGCGCGTTTGTCAAAACAACGCTTAATTTTTTTCTGCGAAAGAGAAAGAGCTTCTTTCACGACAGTACACGGGTACGAGAAACGAAATCAAATACATTATGTTTCTCAGTCGTACCAGTAGAGAAAAACTCTACCCCGTACATTATGTCCAAAAACCAATTCCAACGGACTAAAACCAAGTGACTCTTGTCGCGCGTCACGCAATGCAAATAGAACCAAAGGGACTCCCTCATCCTACTCATTCCCTGCCTCCAGGCAATATTTCCGCAAACTGGATTTCAACGTCTGGTGCCACCTCTCCAGTGCCCCCTGCGATTCAGGATGGTAGGCACTGGATGTGACATGTGAAACACTCAAACCTTTTAACGCATTTCGGAATATTTTAGACAAGAAATTAGTACCTTGATCTGTTTGAACAGTTCTCTGCAATCCGAATGTTGTGAAAAACTTTATCAGAGCTTTGATGACACTTTTGGCAGTTATATTCCGTAACTGAATTGCTTCTGGAAACCGTGTGGCAGCACACATCATTGTTAAAATATACTGCAAACCAGATTTAGTTCGCGGCAACGGCCCAACGCAATCCACCAAGACGCGTTCAAACGGATCTCCTACAGCCAGAATAGGGTGAAGTGGAGCAGGTGGCACGATCTGATTGGGCTTTCCTAAATATATATACCGAGACACATCAGCCTTCAACCCAGGCCAAAAGAAATGCTGGAGCACCCGATGGTAAGTTTTATTTATACCAAGATGCCCAGACCACGGATGATCATGTGCCAAGCTTAAAATATGCTGTCGAAATTTCGAGGGCACCACAATCTGATGAACCACGTTCCAGTCATCCGAATTTTCATCATTCGATAATCGAGCATTCCAGCTACGCATCAACACAGTGTTGTTCCAATAGAACTGATGATTGTACGAAGGTGGCATTTTACTGTCAACACTTAAACAACATTTCTCTAACGTATGATCACTTTTCTGAGCCGCAGTAAGAACGTTGCACGAAATAGGCAAAAATACGTCAGGATTGGGACAAACAGATTCTTGGATCGAATTAACATCCACATGCTCTGTCAAGACATTTTTCTCAAACATCTCTGAAAAGACAGACTCACCTAGATTCACTTCATTCTCATTAGCGAGACTTTTCGCCTGAGTGCGCGTCGTAACTGCGCTAGAAGCAAAAACATTTGGAAAATGTTGGGCGAGTACATCTGGTTGTTGATCAGTAACTGGCATATTAGTAACATGTACAACTGGCATTCCTTTCCCTCCAGCAAGATCATTTCCCATAATAAAATGAATACCTTTCACAGGTAGGGAAGAACGAGCCGCTACGTTAAAACATCCAGAAACTAACTCAGACGTCACCCAGACGCAATGAAGAGGTACAGTGATGAAACCCATTTCTATACCCTGCACGATAGTGCTAGTATCACATTCGGAGTCTGCACAGAAAGGCAAAGGGCCCTATCTTGCACTCAGCGCAATTGACATTGTACACTGACGCATGTATCATTCCTATTTTGCACCCACGCAAAGCGGACTTTTCCCTCCACAGACGCACGTCGGTAAACTAGGAAATTAACTTGCGCTCCCTGGGCGGGTCGGCGCAAAAAAAGAGGCGTGTTTCGGCGCAAACACTCCCTGGTGCTATTTTGCAGTTCCAGAAAACAATTGCGCCACTGACCAGAAAAAACCTAGTCAAAAGTCAGTGGCGCGTTGCGCGTTGTTCATAATGCTATTTTAAGCGCGCATGCTTGGCCATAATGTAGCGGGTGCACAACGCGCATACACTTTGATTCTCTCATCAACACAGATGCAGCAGTTTTTATTTTTGCAAATCATACATTATAACAAGGAAAAATATTAACACATGAGGGAAATCATTGTGGTGTCCATGAAGATGTAAGAAATATGTAGTAAGCCTAAATCTAGCTTACATTTACCCAATTTTGTCAGGCTAATTGTAGTAATGACATGGCTGATGACACCATTTTTGATGCCAGCAACAATGAGTGAAATACGGTTTAATTGAAAACACACAAACACGCTGTGTAATTGAACGAACGTTCGGCATACTGAAACTGCGTTTCAGGTGTTTGAATAGGTCAGGAGGCACTTTACAGTACAGTCCTCAAAAAGTTGTAGCATTCTTTGTGGCATGTTGTGTTTTACACAACATTTCCATAAATCAAGGTTGTGTTGTTGACATAGATGAGGAAACATTAGAGGACTTAAGGAGACGTGATGGTGAACTGCATGTGCCGATGCCACTTAACCCAAATGCCCCAGCAGCAGCACGGGACAGGAGAGCGTATTTGGCAGAAGAGCTGCTTCGTCATCTACATTACAGTATAGTGAGGTAAAGCAAATTAATATCGGTCTAATGTTCGACTACATTTCAAAAATATAACCATGCATATATTCATGATTCAGAGAGAACGAGTCCAAAACATCCGAAAGTGTTTATTTGTGACATTTCTTTATTTACATTTGTCAAAATGAAAAATCAATATCAAACAGTATATTGATAAAAAAAAAATACAAACGGAAAATTCGGTTGAAAAGAACGTCGGTCTCCTCGGCTGTGAACCGCTCCTGGCGCGCGCCTGGTAAATCCGCCGTATTAATAACAATCCGCCATGCAACATGCGCACCTGCTCTTAAAGGGTATGTTGGATGATGCTCTGATTGGTTTATTTCACGTTACGCCCAAACCACGCCTATGAATAATGAAGCTACTTCAGACCAACCCCTTTTAGATTTGCGCCAGGCGCAAGAGGCATTTATCCTGCCGGGAAAATAACAACAGCGCCGAGACCCGCCCACAAAGGTACTTGCGCTTTGCGCTTTGACACTTGCGTTTCAGATCGTGCGCTGGGTGCAAGATAGGGCCCAAAGTGTCAGACAGGATAAAAGACTGAGATCCTCCCGTATCACGTAAGATCTTCACAGCCTTCTGATCCTCAACACGACCAGTCAATGAAACATAACCTTCGAACACGAAAGGCTGAAAACACTCATCAGGAGCTACTGAAATCATGGTCTGTGGAGACAGTTTTCACTAAAACTGAACCGTGAGGTTGAGCTGGAAAATCCTGACGTTCATGCTTTCGTTTAAAAAATTTGACACTCAGCAATAATGTGTCCAACCTTGTGACAATAGCCACACTCTTTATGCATTTTTGGACTAGATGGACCAGGCCTGACTTTAAAATCAGAAGAATTAACTTGCGGAATGTAACCGAAATCACTCGCACGCTTTAAAAACACAGGTTTATGAATAAGTGCATACTCGTCTGCTAAGACAGCTGCTTGCTGCACAGTATTAACCTTCTGTTCGTTTAAATATAAAGCAGTACGCTCAGGAACACAATTTTTAAACTCCTCAATGAGCAAAAGTTCACATAAAGATTGGAAATCAGCGACTTTACACGCCTTTGTCCATCGATCAAAAAGTATACCCTTCTCACGGGCAAATTCGACATATGTCTGAGAAGCAGATTTTTTTTGTTGAGCGAAACCGTTGTCGGTAATGTTCAGGTACTAACTCATAGGCACGGAGAATCGCATTTTTTACTGTCTCATATTGAACACTTTCCTCTAACGGAAGAGATGTACAAACTTCTTGCGCTTTCCCTGTTAATTTACACTTTAACATTACAGTTGGCCACTTCAAAGCAGATGCTATTCTTTCAAATGCCTGAAAATAAGCTTCAACCTCTTTCTCCCGAAAAGGTGGAACAATTACAATATTTTTCGCTACATTAAATGAAGTCGAATGATCAAGAGAATCCGTTACCACAGGTATAAAGTTAACTGTTGGTATCACAGGAATATTTGACACTGTTGCAGCAGCTTCAACCTCCGAACTAGGTCTATCTTCAAATGCAAATTTTTTAGATCTTTTTGGATCATCTCGAACAGACTGTAACTCTAACTGGCGCATTTTAACTTTCATCTCCGCATCAATACGGTGCAATTCAAGCTGATGCTCCAACTCATCCTTTCGTGCTTGAGCTCTATCTTGCGTCTCGAGTTGTAAACGAGCTAATCGTACTTTTAACCGTAAACCTCCCTGATGTACAGGTGATTCTTCGGAAGAGAGGGATAAAGGCTCAAATTTAGGCAAAGAAAAAGGTGGAGGTCCTACCTTCGCCCCACCACCGGCACCCGGCGTAACTGGATTGCCAGCGAGAGAACGCAGTGAGATCGAAGAATGCAGTGGGAGTTGTTCCTCATTCATACCAGCTGCAAGTGCTTCTGGAACATCCTCCAACAAAGACAACACCCCAACATTAATTAAACCAGTTAACAAACAAGCTTTCACGTCCTTCTTAAGCAATGTTTTAGAAACAGGTATTCCAAAGTGTCGAGCAATAAGGAACAAATCGTCCTTTCTACATGTTTCTAAAACTGCAACACTAGGTTGACTTATAAACTCCTTTAAATCAAACGTCGCCATAATAAATTGATGAGCAAAGACACAAACATAATAAATTAGTAGGCTACAAACGACTCCGGACCTAAACCAAAATCTAACCAAAACTAACTAAAACCTCTCTAGTCTTCAGAGGGTACCAGTTGAAAGGCAAGCCTCTCCCCCGGAGTACCTCCAAACACAACAAAGTAAAATAATAAAGAAAACAATAAATAGTAAACCGTAGTGAGAACCGGCGCTAAACACAGCCCCCCTGGTTTACTCTACCAACCCGGAGATCGCCCAGCACCACTATCTTTATCTGCTCATCAAACCAAATTAAAGTAATCCGAAATCGAAAATCTCCCGGACGAGCCCCCAATTTATGTTACGAACCCTTTTGTTAAAAGTGGCTACGTAAGGGTTTCACAACATAAAGAAGGACACGTGAGACTCGAGTACGCTGCGATGACATTTATTACTCACAAACATCCAAAGAACTCAAGAAACACGCATCACAAATAAAGAAAAATAACAAACTTCAAATAAGATGACGGTAACAAACATTAACATGATGATCAACAAAATAAAAGAAAGAAAAAGACTTGTTTGCTGGTTCTCCTCTCTCCTGCCATACTCCGCTTCAGCGTCCTTATTATAGTGGATCCGGAACGACTCCGAGGCGCAGGTGTATAATGATACACAGATGCAGACCCATCAGTAACTCAGACACACAAAAGAAACACAGTCATGACGTCATCACAAGGAGAGGGAAACACGAACACAAACCGTAACAGTCGCGCCTGTACACATTTCCCCCGATTGCTCTGCTCCGAGGAGTTCTGGAGAGGGTTCACCAGGACGGGGTCAGTCTATTAATGGTGGCCCCGTTCTGTCCGGCCCGAGTATGGTTTGCGGACCTAGTGTCTCTCCTCGACGGCTCTCCTCTGGAGATTCCGATCAGGAGGGACCTTCTCTCTCAGGCGAGTGTGTCGATCCTTCACCCCCGCCCAGATCTGTGGAAACTGTGGGCTTGGCCTCTGAGGGGGCCCAGCTCATAAGTGCTGGTCTCTCAACCAAGGTTGTTGAGACCATCCTCCACTCCAGAGCTCCATCCACGAGGAAGCAGTGTTAATTTTGACAGCAATTAGAAATTTTATTTTTCTAGGCTAGATAAACTTCCAATTCGCCAATTAATATTTAAAATATTGTTTCAATCAATTTAGCCCATAGCCAGGGGGCAACATACAGCTGACATTCCTATAGACCAATTTCGAGCCTATGTCACAGTTACGTCACAGCGTTAGCTGGTGGCAAAACGAACGGAAAACTGGAGGCGGCCAACACAAACCAGCACAGATTCGGCTACATAATAAGGAGTTTAAATTATTATTATTGTTATTAAATGTCATCTTGTTGTGTTGTTGGGTGAAAGATTCGATGAAAAATTAATATGCTGTGTCTGGAATTTTTATTTCTAGAAAATATTCACATCATTAAAATTATACCGTAATGTCACGTCTTCTTGGCGCTGGCGGCAGAACTGCGGATCGTACCACACAAGTCTTGTACATGACCATTTAGCACATAGTTATAGGCATCTAAAGATATGCCCTCTTTTTCCACTCGGTTTCTCTATCAGGTAGGTGTAGGAGTCAGGCCGCTTAGAGTTAATCCTGTCAGATCGTCCATTCATTGAGTGAGTGTGTACGGGTCAGCCAATCTGGGTCCGTCCGTTAAAATTAACTTTTGCAAATAACAGTCGTGGTCCTAGACAGTGAGTGACCTTGCACATTAAGATAAAATCGGATTTTCTCCCGTCATTGTTAAAAAACAAGCTAACAAAACTTGCAAACTAACGTTAGTGAAGCGGCCAGAGGGATCGTTCTGCCACCACCTAAGCTCCGTCACTAAAACGTCACTATGTTTACCAACTGAAAATTGGTCTATTGGTGGTAAATGGTCTAGTATCTGTGTACTTTGGCTGTCATATTAACAGATCTCTGTACAAGTCTTAGACTGCTAATCTGCCTTCTCATAGATACAATGCAGACAAACAAACAGATGAACGGATCGAATCAGGGATAAATCTTTAAAACCCTGAACCCAAGATTATTCCATATGGACTTGCTGTCTGCCTCTGCTAACTGCTGTTGTTCTGCACAGTTAAAATTTTTCATAACCAAACTTAATTTCTGTTCATGATGAGCAGAATAAGCCCCATCAGATATTTAAGCCATGTAGATTTTGATTATAGTTTTCATAAATAAAATGCTCTCAAATGCTACACCAGAAATCACGCATTCACATCTTAATTTGATCAGTGCATTCAAATTGCGCCATTCGCAATTAATTTGCTTTTTTTCTCTCATCATCTACCTTTTAAAAGTAAATGTATGATATATTGAGGAGCACAATATATTACTTAGGCATTTTGTATGTTTATAAAGAATCATATCAAATAGTTTAAACTGTAAAATGTTTGTCATGAAGAAAAAATTCTGAACATAAAGGTTGTCTTCTATGCAAACATCACTTAACATACATACATACATTAGAAAATCAAAAAGTAGCTAATCTGATTTAAGCTAATATTACATTTAATCAACTTTCTAAGGAAGTACACTTGGACATGATTCAGATTTTCTCTTGGTCTGAAACAGATTTTGAGGGTCTTGGTTTAATTCCTTAAAAGAGCCTCCTGAGCTGATCCCTATTAAGAGTTTTAATCAAGCAGAGCAAGACTGTAAAAACCCAGATCAAGCCAAATCCCAAGAGATAATCAGAGACATTAACAGGGTAGGCTCTATAACCATAATTTTGAGCAGACCTCTCCTGCTGTGTGTAGTAAGATGCTATCACCGAAACTCCAAAAATGTTTGACCTAAATCCAAGGCAGATGGGTCTCAACTCTAAAACATACATACTAACCCTTTTGTTTGTGTATTTAAAAGGTATGATAGTAAGGCAATACCATGTTCTATGCTATTAAAGGGATCAATGCTTGTAAATCCGTAAGTCCTAAATGGTCTAAACCGAAACCCCAGTGAGCGTTCATCTGAGGTATTCTCACACATAACCACAGACAAATGGTAAGCAAAACCAACGCAGTCTCATGAAAGTGCGTATCAATATCACGAATGTTATTTCTCGTGTCATTTATACGCCAAAAATGGTTTTTGCGTGTAAATGCTACGCACTGAAAACCGCTTGGGTAGGGTTAGGGGGAGGGGGGAAGGGGGTTGCGTGCGTATTATACGCCAAAAACTGCGTATCATATGCACGCGAAAACTGCGTATCATATACACGCAAAAACTATTTTTGGCGTATAAATGGCACGAGAAATAACATTCGTGGTATTGATACGCACTTTCATGAGATCGGGCTCGCAAAACCTTTAGCGAATTAGTTTTGTTCAGTACTGAAAGATTTACCACTAATTTCCATCGAAATGTTGGATTTAAAATCTTGATTAAATATAAACATTTCTGTCAAAGACCCTCAAGTATAACCTACCCATTATTAATTCTGTATTACAAATTAAAAATATGCTACATATGAAACTTAGTAACACTCTGGCAGATTTTCTACCGTGGATCAACATTGTGAGATGCTATCGTTGAGTGTCTGAAGTGGCTGAGGGTTTGTTTAATCTGTCTATGGCGGCAGCTGATAGTTCTTGACTTGATGCCAGATTTTAGAACCCTGTTGGAGTACATCTGAAGCCTCTTAGCAGATTATAGATGTAATCAGACAAATAAAAAGTCTTACTCTCTTTCATCTGCAGATGTCAAAAGATTTTAGTTGTTAATTGATACATTAATATATACACATTTCTTTTAGTCTTTTTCATCTTAGTTTATAAAAGCACCAGTATATTTGAATGTGATCCTACGTTTTGGAGTGGGTGTGTGCTTTTATTTAGTCTGCTGGGTTGCAGTGACTCTATACTGATTATGGAGCAATGGGACGGGTGAGAGATTGCATGCTAAACAGAACTGCACAGCTGGAATTGGAGTCAATTCGTTTTGTTGATAAACTGTGATGCAATACGGATGTCATCTTATATTATCTCATAACTCCCACAGCTAGTCTAGTGACTACGATCAAATAAAAGTGAATACAATCAAATGTGACTCCTCTTATTCATTTTTACTGCTTATTTTCACTCTTAATGTATCTTATTTTCAGTATGAACAATTACGCTAACTTAGCAACTAATAATGAAAAGTAATAGCTAAACCATTTAAGAGAAGAATGCAACATCAAATTCTAATAAAAGCTAGTTAGGCATATTTCTGACTTGATATGGACCAGGTAGTATTATAAGTAAGTTAATTGATCAACTCTAAGTATTATTCACGGTGCACTAAAAATTTGTAAATATAATAAATGTAATACACAGTCTGTGGATGTCCAGAGATTCAAACAATGCTTTCTGAAGATAACACACATACATTTAAGACTGCTTATATTACATTTGAATAACATGAACAAACAGTTTTATTCTCACAGTCAGTGCAGAGTTGAGCTCATGTGTCTGGGTGGTCTCAGTAAATAGAAGGGGTGCTGAGGGTTTAATATGTCAAAACATGCTCAGCTGAAAGAGTGTTGAGATGAAGACAGACAGCTGTTCATCCAGATTCTCTCTGTCATACCAAACCTTTCTGAGGTGCTTCTTGTGCCATTAAAGTATGAGGGTCGTGAAAATAAATAGGAAAATTGTCTAATTTTCAGTATGGGCATGGATTTTAGTTGAATTGGCCGCACCCATGGGAAGTTGAAATAGTATGACAGGAAGAGTCACATCAAGGGAATTTCTGTATATGTTTTAAAAAATGTTGAAACATAATTTAATTTTTACTAAAAATTAATATTTATTCCCATATAGGATTTTTTTTCCTCAGCTGATACATACACGAGACATATTTATCCAAACATCGGTAATGTTCAGTAATGTCAAAACAATAAACACAGCTATGACAATTTTGAATTAATTATGTTTTAATTTTGCCATACTGTTCCTCATTTTAATTGTGTAAATAACTGGGCCATTGGATCATTCTGGGAAATTACATGTTCTTTCACACTGGTTTATAAATAGTTTTTTTGCCATTTCAAACACTGATTATATCTTATATTTCTGGGACAAAAAACATATGTTGTGTGCTATCATTTGACATATTTATCATACATCTTTATTATACATGAGTCATTCATACTGAAAAGAATAGTATGAAATATAGTATTGTGTTTGTTTCCTTTTTCTGTTTCTGTTTAGAGGACAATTGAGGCTTAAAATCTCCTCTGTAAAAGCTTTACGAGGCATAAATAGTCCTCACTTTAGATGAGCTCATAAAAATAGTTAACTGACAACTACTAAATGTTTTATAACTACCTGAATTAACCATGAATGTCAGTAGAAATACATGCTGATAAATCATTTATTAACACAATGAGTAACTATTACTATGTCTAAATAATAAGATGTAGAAATGCACATTGAAAGTTAAATAGTCATTTACTTTCACTTCCGAAATGATCTTATGAACCACTGACGACTCCTAAATAACTGGTTTATAAATAATGTAATACATAATTTAGAAATTATAAATTTATCATTAATAAAGTATAAATATACAATTATTAAACACAGTATATGCGAATAAATCAAGAATAAAGCATGTATGGCTGTATTTATAAACTGCTTATTAATGTCTATTAATGCTTTATAAATGATGAATTAACTATTTACTAATGCTTAACTAATGATTCATAGCATGCGCTTATAATAAAGTGTTACCCAAAATGGTATTAACAGATTTCTGATATTTTTCTTTTACGACAGTCACATTTCAAGCACAATTTTTATTTTTGCTACTTCCCTAATGCTGTAGAGATTTTATTGTTTTTTTATCCTTGTCCTAGACATAATCTTTCAGTCTTATAATATGCAAATACATAATAAAATTGTGAATTATTATGTTTAGTAGTAGAATTTTCTGCACTAAGAATTAAACAAAATCTTTATTATTATGATTCGTGTTGTTGTTATTATTATTCAATATTTGTTGTTTGAATTTATTATTATTTATACTTTTTTTTTATTTATTTTTTATTATGACTGGAGTCACCATTTCCACCAAACATAAAATGTATGGACCTTATTCATGATGACACATTTACAAAGTATTTAACATCATAAGTTCAGCTAATCAAATCTAAATAATGTACATTTACAACAGTTTTACTTTGTTTTATATTGCCTTGGCAATATATTATAATGCTGGGTTTCACTTTATTTCACTTTATTTTAATGACTCTCATTAGAGTGTTAGTTGAGTATTAATAGACTGGTAGGGTTAGGGTTAGATTATGATTATAGATATGTGAGTGTTTCTAATACAACCAATGGCTAAAGTGATGGCAAATTTGACATCTTTCTCTTTTCTGACCAACGCAATCACTCTCTAATATTTTTCCTCTTTTGTAAAGTCATAAAAACGCTATTGTGGATTTTTCCTTTTGCTATTGGAGCAATTGGGAACAAAAAAATTATATTTGTACTTTCCATTCACCATAGCACTTTCATAGCGGAGGGTGAACCAATTCCAGGGTAATGTGCAAATTTGGACTTTGAGTTTTCACAGCAAATGCAGTACATATCACTGTTCCACTTTATTTCGATAGTCCACTTTAGATATTCTACTAACTATAAGTAACTATGCAACTACATGTCAACTAACTGTCATTAGAGTATTAGTAGACTGTCTGCTTAATTTCTCACTTTATTTTAAACTTGACAGTAGACTGTCAAGTAGACTGTCAGGTAGTAGACCTTAGGTGTTAGGGTTCGGGTTAGTTGCCAAGTTACTTATAGTCAGTAGAATATCTGTTGGCGGACCATCAAAATAAAGTGAGATATTAAGCAGACAGTCTACTAATACTCTAATGACAGTTAGTTGACATGTAGTTGCAAAGCTACTTATAGTTAGTAGAATATCTAAAGTGGACTATCAAAATAAAGTGTTACCCATATCACAACTAAACTGCGTTTAGCATCACATTCATGGCTCTTCATTTTCCCATGCTCACTAAAAGTGTTGCACTGTTCATATAACAAAAGAAACTCAAAATATGACGAGCCTTTTGCTAACAACTGACCAGCTTGTGTAGCAATGATCCAGCTGACAAGCAATCACAGCAAAGTGGTAGAATGGATGCCTAACCTTCACTATCCCAGGTACAAAGACACCGCCTTGAACAATCCAACATTGCCTTTAAACAGACACATACCACTTCAATTAGCAGGAGGGTGGATAAAAGCTACTTTGCCCTTGAATAGAGGCAAAGTTGTATGTTTTTGTGTGTCTTGTCATATGATGGGATTACTCTCTCTGTGAATGAGGGGAGGGACGGTCGGAGCAGGTGGAAAACAACAATACAGCCCCGCCACATCTGTAGCCCTCCAGGCTCAGAGACTTATCGTGCCAACAGATAATAGTGCTGGTTCACACACACAAAGACTGCACAGACGTACGGGAAATGAGAGAAACGCCTGGAAGATAAACACAGCTTCTCTCTCGCTCTTCTCTTCGCTCCTCTCTAGCTCACAGAGCTTCCCTTGTTCGGCACAGTGAGAGACAATGGGCAGACAATTAGCATTGGCCTCTCGTCACTGCCGGAGCATAAAAGGACACTCCCTGTAAACTCGCTGATTAAACAATCCTAATGCACTCTGTGTTAGAGACTGTATTTGCCTTTCTGCCGTGCCGAGACTGACTGTGAGATACTTGAGAGGCCTGCGCTCGGCTTTTGTTGACCACTGTTTGTGAGTGAGAGTTTGTGAGTGGGAGAGATGAACCCCCCCACTCCCTATTGGGATTCATGCCGGCTCCATAGAAGTGTTTGCTTTACTGTCTGGACTTAATAACACTTACTATGCTTAATATTCTAAGAATTAAATTGTAATGAGATAGAATGTTCTGGAGATTTAGACCTCAATACTGTTGCCAGTGGATGTCACTATCCAGTAGTGCTTGTATGATCGATAAACACTTTGAGCTGTTAGAATTGTTTGTAAGATTTGTAGAATTGTAGAATCGTCAGGTTTAAGGTGTTGAATGGAATGAGGACTCAAGAAAGGAGTTGCAATGGACTTTATTTAAATCAGGAAAAAAAAAAGATCCGCAAAAGAAAATTCGCCTAAAAGCTCACAAGATTTTATTGTCCAGAGGCCACAAAAGTGCAAGATATAGTTTAAGGTGCGCAAAAACCTTATTTGGTTCAACCCTTCATCAGTGCCATGTGTTTTCAAGCATACACCTGTGGCCATTTACAAACGTATTACCATAATCAATGTAATATACTGGAATCTGACTTTATCCCATAGGAAAATATTTACATAAATAGTCTACATAATTATACGTACACATCACAACAACTACATCATCAATTCAAAGCATTGAAAATTCTAAAAATACATGACCATAAATATTCTCATTCCCATTATTGAATACCACGAAAAAAGTACCATAACAATACTTACACACGTCACATGATTAAACATTGAAATTGAAACATTGAAATGATTAAGCAAAATCAATCAACATTTATAGAAAAACAATTTTATTTAATTCAAAAAATAACATTTATTTAAAGAAATTATTTAAATCAGAAATCAAACAAAAACTACCCTATAGGGGGAAACAGACTGGCAACAGGACTGGCAAGGCAGGACAGAGAAGGACATATGACAACAAACTGGTACAGGACTGGAAACACAAGAAGAATAAATAGGGAAGGAAATCAAGAAGTAACAAGGTGGAGCAAATAAACCAATAATCATGTAACAAGAAGGGCAGGTTAAGACAACAGACAGGAAAGCACATGGCACATAGAAACAAACATGACAAGCCATGACGTGCCCACGCCAAACATGACAAAAATACAAGCACATGGCCAATGGACACAATCACAAGTCATGTGCTCAAATAAAACACGATACAAACATGCAGCCAATGAGAGCTCTCACCGACTGAGTGTCAAACACAAAACGTGAAAGCATGCGGCCTATAAAAACAGGAGCACAGCACAGCACACAACACACACAGAAAAACTTGCAACCGCACGCTCACACAACGAGAATCTCAAATCTCAGCACAATCTTCGTATAATAGAGTCATTATAGAGTAATTGTGCACAATATTGTTTCATTCAAAAATCCATGTGAGAGTTGAAGCATTATTTAATTTAAAATAACCCCATAAATAGTAAAGCGCATAGAAATACTCTAATGTAGGGTTGTAATGTACTCTAAATACTGTTAATGTAGGGTTTCCACTTCTGGTTATACATGCACCTAATGATTATCTGCAATCTTGATAAAGTATAATAATATTATTGTCAGATCTTTAGATGGCTTATTACTACAAACGAATGTACTTATCACAGGACGTTTTATCTGCACCTTTGGAAATTTGAACTTGATGACATTACTGTTAAAAAAAAGTACAACATTTTTGGATTAGAACAAGCTTGTGTTATCTGCACAAGTACGGTGACATTTAGCTTTGGCAAATCTGGAAGGGATTACTGGGGATTCACGCAGGTACAGGAGGTAGTTTGGATAATCTCATGGGATAATCTGCACTGTCCGACCTGCTCACAGGTGACTTCACAAGGGTCTTAAACACACGCTCAATCTGGCTCAATTACAAAACTCCTCTGGCCTGCCAAAAATCCACACGGAAAATGATTAGGTAAGATTTGCATGTTACAGTTTAGAGTAAATTCTGAACACTGCACTGACCTCAAATGCTGACATTGCATTCAATAAAATAACAAATGCTGCTGCACCTTTTTACATAACTAACTTCACTTTTGTAGGGAATTTTCGTATTTACTTTTAGTCAGCTGGGGCTAAAGTGATAGTACAGGACTGGCATTTAGTTGATGCATGAAGTTTGATATTTTGTTATACCAAATACAATAGTAATGGCAAAAGACTTACAAACATAAAACTATATAAAGTAATTATTGCTTGATCTGCCTCAAATAGTTAACAGCATATTTGATTACCACAAAAATCAAATCGGTAACACTTTATAATAACTATTAATAATGGGTTAAGCATTACTAAACAGTTAACTTCAGACATTTTATTATTCAGACTTGCTAATAGTTACTTATTTTGTTAATAAATGCTTTGTTAACACATGTATACTGTAATTCATGGTTAAATCATAAAGTTATAAAGCATTAGTAGTGGTCAGTTAACTTTTTATTTTTGTGAGCTCATAAAGTGAGGACTATTTATGCCTCGTAAAGTATTTACAAAGCAGATTTAAAGGCTCAGTTATTTTCTAAACAGAAAAAAAGGAAAGAAACACAACAGAGTGATACAGAATATAGAAAGTTATTAAATTATTAGATGAGAAAATTACACAGATCGTCCCCTTGGAATTATAAGGTTCTATCTGACATTTTTGTCAAAATTGAGTTATTCACATATTCTTATTCTGTGACAACTTATTTACATTATGTGATGTGTTTTGTACATTTAGGGTCCCTGTTATTTTTATGTTTTAAAGAAACTTGTTCCCCATACACATTTTCCTATATGTAATGCAAAAACTTTTAAGCTCAATATCTCAAAACTGCTCAGAACGCAGATAGAACCTTATAATTCCAAGGGGTTCCATTCCATTCCTTATAATTCCTGAATGCCTGAATCGTGAGAAACCAACGAGAAAACGTAAAAGTGCCTTACCAATGCCACAAATTGAATGGTTTACCTTTCACACTTTCCCATCAATGATCGTGAGCTTCATCTTCTCAGTTCTCACGCATGCATCGTGGTGCTCTCGTGAACTCCCGTCAGAGGCCCACACAGAAGAAAATCAATATATGCGTATATATATATATATATATATATATATATATATATATATATATAGTGAGGAAAATAAGTATTTGAACACCCTGCTATTTTGCAAGTTCTCCCACTTGGAAATCATGGAGGGGTCAGAAATCGTAGGTGCATGTCCACTGTGAGAGACATAATCTTAAAAAAAAATAATCCAGAAATCACAATATATGATTTTTTAACTATTTATTTGTATGATACAGCTGCAAATAAGTATTTGAACACCTGTCTATCAGCTAGAATTCTGACCCTCAAAGACCTGTTAGTCTGCCTTTAAAATGTCCACCTCCACTCCATTTATTATCCTAAATTAGATGCACCTGTTTGAGGTCGTTAGCTGCATAAAGACACCTGTCCACCCCATACAATCAGTAAGAATCCAACTACTAACATGGCCAAGACCAAAGAGCTGTCCAAAGACACTAGAGACAAAATTGTACACCTCCACAAGGCTGGAAAGGGCTACGGGGAAATTTCCAAGCAGCTTGGTGAAAAAAGTTCCACTGTTGGAGCAATCATTAGAAAATGGAAGAAGCTAAACATGACTGTCAATCTCCCTCGGACTGGGGCTCCATGCAAGATCTCAACTCGTGGGGTCTCAATGATCCTAAGAAAGGTGAGAAATCAGCCCAGAACTACACGAGAGGAGCTGGTCAATGACCTGAAAAGAGCGTCATGGTGAGAAATCAGCCCAGAACTACACGAGAGGAGCTGGTCAATGACCTGAAAATACGTCATGGTTTAAAATCATGCATGGCACGAAGGTTCCCCTGCTTAAACCAGCACATGTCAAGGCCCGTCTTAAGTTTGCCAATGACCATTTGGATGATCCAGAGGAGTCATGGGAGAAAGTCATGTGGTCAGATGAGATCAAAATAGAACTTTTTGGTCATAATTCCACTAACCGTGTTTGGAGGAAGAAGAATGATGAGTACCATCCCAAGAACACCATCCCTATGCACTGTGAAGCATGGGGGTGGTAGCATCATGCTTTGGGGGTGTTTTTCTGCACATGGGACAGAGCGACTGCACTGTATTAAGGAGAGGATGACCAGGGCCATGTCTTGCGAGATTTTAGGGAACAACCTCCTTCCCTCAGTTAGAGCATTGAAGATGGGTCAAGGCTGGGTCTTCCAACATGACAATGACCCGAAGCACACAGCCAGGATAACCAAGGAGAGGCTCTGTAAGAAGCATATCAAGGTTCTGGCGTGGCCTAGCCAGTCTCCAGACCTAAACCCAATAGAGAATCTTTGGAGGGAGCTCAAACTCCGTGTTTCTCAGCGACAGCCCAGAAACCTGACTGATCAAGAGAAGATCTGTGTGGAGGAGTGGGCCAAAATCCCTCCTGCAGTGTGTGCAAACCTGGTGAAAAACTACAGGAAACGTTTGACCTCTGTAATTGCAAACAAAGGCTACTGTACCAAATATTAACATTGATTTTCTCAGGTGTTCAAATACTTATTTGCAGCTGTATCTTACAAATAAATAGTTAAAAAATCATACATTGTGATTTCTGGATTTTTTTATTTTTTATTATGTCTCTCACAGTGGACATGCACCTATGATGACAATTTCAGACCCCTCCATGATTTCTAAGTGGGAGAACTTGCAAAATAGCAGGGTGTTCAAATACTTATTTTCCTCACTGTATATATATATATATATATATATATATATATATATATATATATATATATATATATATATATATATATATTGTAAAAGCTCGTTTTCATTTAAATTTTTGTTTCATTTTTAGTAATTTTGTTATGTGCATTTGTTTCATTTTTAGTTTTATGTTAGTTTCTTATAATATATTTCCAGTCAGTCATTGTAGTGCTTCAAATTAAACTTTTTTTAAAAAAATTGCCAAGGCAGCATTTCTAATTTTCATTTAGTATAAGTTTTTCATCTAATATTTATATTTATATTTTATTTTAGCTTTATTTTAATTAACAACATTTTTGAATAGTTTTAGTTTTAGTTAGCGATAGTCCTGATTTGAAAATATTTATCTGTGGTAATGAACATTATGCCACAAAATACAGTGAGGACTGAGCTTAACGGGTTAGTTCACCCAAAAATTTAAATTCTGTAATCTTGTACTCATTCTCATTTTGTTACAAACCTGTATGAGTTTCTTTGTTCGGTTGAACACAAAAGAAGATCGTTGGTAACCAGACAGTTGACGGTAGCCATTGACTTCCTAAGTCAAGGGCTACCGTCAACTGTTTGATCACAAATATTCTTTAAAATATATATTTTTGTGTCAAAAAATCCAATGCAGGTTTGGTCAACATGGGTGAGAAAATGATGACAGAATTTTCATTTTTGGGTGAACTATCCCTTTAATTTCTATTGAACCTGGAATATTCTCTGAAGACAAAATATCTGCTCATTGATTCCTCCCGATCCAGGTAAGCCGTCGCCCACCGGATAAGAACGAGAAAAGCTCCTTCCTGTATCTTAGTAATCAGTGAGATAAGAACAAAAGGTTTAATCACCATCAAAAGTATGAATGCCCAACACCCCTGAAAAAACAGACGTTTCAAACTTTGATTGATGTTAAACTGTCTTTTCGACTAATTAGTGTTTAACTAGGCTGTTAAGTTGTATTTGGTGGTGGAGGATGGGAGGTGTTGGTGTCGCAGAAACAAACATCCATCATTCCCAAAAGCACTTCGGCATGTTTGTGCGTGCTCATGCGCGTTACCTGGGTTTCTCTTTGCATATTGGCGTCACAGAGCCGAAACAAGGGGCATGACACAAAGTAAGCAAACATACTATCTCACCTTTCATCTTCAGCTGTGCACATCAGCATGAACTGTCACAACACAGAGGCCCACAGGCTTAAGTAGTTCACCTTAACACCCCTGTACACGAACACACACAGTTGCAGACACACGACTCTACGTGTTTAACTTGTGTTGAGAGAAGGACTATAACAGGCTGAGATGTCTGGGCTGTCAGTCATTCATGCCCTGCAGAGTTGCAGAGGTTATCTGATAGTCTCTCCTAGTGAAAGCATAACTCGCTTCTTCGCCGTGATTTCATCTGCATTGCACAACTCACATTCAGCTGGTGTCTGCTAGTGTCCAGTGCTGTTGTTCAGACTATAGCCTCTTGTCCTGCAATAGGAAGAAAGCCTGCAGCAAATGCTTACTGATATATATCAGCCTCTCTCTCTCTTGCTCTCATTCCAGAGGTATGTTTGTGAGTCATGGTACATCTGGAGCCTGTATGCAGGGTCAGCAGGCCCTCTTTTATCTGTAGGGCTGATTGTGTCTTATCTTATCAAAGAGGCTAAGAGCAGGTCCTCTATCAGTCATGAATTTACGATCGAGAGAGGAGAGTTGTGCATCGGGGAGGAGAAATGAGCTTCAGGGGGATTTTAAACTCCCCTTTTTTCGGTTATATTCATATATTACATAAACATTAAAAACGGTGAAGATATTACATAATTCTGTGAGTGGAAGGTGGTTGCAAGCAGGCAAAGTCTAAAAGAAAAAGTGAAAATCAATTAAGGAAGTAGGGTCAATAACATATAGCATAAGGGGCCGTTTACACGACTGAGTTTTCAACTAATAACGTAAAACATTTTATGCGTTTTGGCCCGGTGAATTATTCGACAATGCCGTTTTGGGGGCCTGAAACTGCAATCTTTTGACAGGTTTCAAATTGCAAGTTTTTGAAAATAATATTGTTATCGTCTGTGTGTAAACTACAAAAAAGCAAATAAAAAATAAAAATAAAAAAAGTTTGACATGTCAAGTCAAGTCAAGTCACCTTTATTTATATAGCGCTTTTTACAATTCAAATTGTTTCAAAGCAGCTTTACAGAGATAACAGAAAAACAATGTTGTAATAGTATTGTTAAATTCAAAATTAAATGTTAAATGTCCCCAACTAAGCAAGCCAAAAGCCAATGGCAACAAAGGCGAAGAGAGGCGAAAAAGGCAACAGTGGCAAGGAACCAAAACTCCATCAGGTGACAGAATGGAGAAAAAAACCTTGGGAGAACCCAGGCTCAGTCAGGGGGCCAGTCCTCCTTTGGCCAACAAACGAACAGTGTATGATTATGAGTTAGGCAGCATAACGTCAGGAGTCAGATGTGATCAGAACTTTCATGATATTTATCCAGTTCATCTGGTTGGGTTGGGTCATCCGGCCGGTGAGGAGATGAGTGTGTATTACGTGCTCTGTCTATAGGCCTGGCAGCATAATACGACCGTTGTAGCCGTTTTCGCATAATTCGTGTGAACAGGGATCATTAAAAATGTTTCCATATTGAGTATATCGTTGTCTTGTAAACTTACCATCTGCATATGATAAAGAAAAATGTGTAAAAAAAATTAACAGGTGGCAAGTTCTTAAAAATTGTTCTACCATTGTCAAAAAAAATGTATATCCAATGACTCTAAAAATGTCATGTAGTGTAACTATCAAGCCATAAAATATTTTACTTATTATATAAAAAAGTGAAATATATAAATATGAAATATGTAAACAAATTTTTATTCATAAATATAATTTATTGTTTTAATCCCACCACACTACATTTTACAACCTAACAATGTCTTGCCATAAAAAAATGTGAGGCTAAGAGGCTTATAGACCTTGCTGTGTTTGACATATAATCGTGAGGGTCTGCAGTGTTTTTTTCTATTATATAATTTCCGGTTATATGTTTTTTTTTCTGCATATTGGCTGCAACACATGATTTAAATTCAGCAGAATAGATTTTTCTATATAATAATAACAATAATATACCAAAATACTTATTAAGCTTTTCAAGAATTTCTGTCTTTTAATGAGAATTTATTATTCATTATAAGATCACGGAAGTTGTATTACCCTGAATTTAACCCCCCTATTATATAATAAATATAATAGATAGAAAAAAACAAAACAAAGGAGTTTCATGTCATTGACCCCTAAACCATTTAAACTTATGATACAGGTTCTTTACCAAAGATCCATTTCCTTGGATGGCCCGAGTGTATGTCCTCTAAGAGGTACGCTCACCTTGAGGGGATCACACACACACTGGATGGTTAAGATCTTTGTCAGATGGGAGCAGCTTGGATGAAGCTGTTAGGCCGTAAGCTGTGGCTCATCCCTCAGATAAGAGCCTTCTTAAGCCAGGGATGAGGCAATTAATCCCCTAGTTTGACTTCATGCACCAGCTTTAGGTGATCACCAAGTAACTATGGTCAGATAAGCTGCAGGTATCTAAGAAATGCCTGCTCCTGTGAAATGGGACAGGTCACATGCGTGCTAGTAACCTTGAAAGCAACTGGCTTCTTTAGTCCAACACATGATTTAGACAGCTAACTTAACACAACATTTAGAGTTGGATATGGCTCTTTTGAACTTGGGATTTTAGTCTGTGTGAGTTTATATGCAGGAGTGCCATTTCCTTCTCTACTAGGAACTTTACATGAAGGAAACGATAAACAAATCGCCTTGCGTGTCATAATGTGAGGAGGGTTTTGCCATATTAATGGAGGAGAGCTTTGAGTTAGCATAATGAGCTTGACTAGCCTAACAATGGCTTATCTTCAAACAAAGATGGCCTGACAAACCTCTGTGGCTTTCTTTAGACAAATAATCACCTTTTGCCGTATGCTTGATCTGTTTCGGTGCAGTCTTTCTTTAATCCCCGCTTCAGTCTGCTTGCCTGTATCCCCATTTGTCAAAAGAAACACTTAAGGAGCAAACACTTGATCTGCTGCGATACAGAGTGCTTCCTGAGGGTTCTAAGCAGAGCTGAGATTCGAGTCGATTTTCTGAGGTAATCCTGAGATTACCAACCCCACTTTTCTCTAACCACACTGTGCAAAACGGGTAACAGTCAAAACACACTTAGCGTGTCACTGCCCACAGAGCATTGCCAAACATACTCGAATAATACAAGAGAATAAATGCTATTCTAATGCAAATATAGTAACTTAAATTGTGGATAATGTCCAAAGGTAATTGAAGGTACACATGCTGTATCTGTTTTTGCAATATCAATCAGGTAATGTCGACTGTTCTCAATGTTAGCTAACACAGTTTTTGATATTCAACATTGGGCTAAAAAAACTAATACAGTTTAAGTTTATATCAAATATTTGAAAGAATGCAATCAGTGTTGAAGAGAACAGTTTTGCTGTACTGGTCCTGCATCATTCATGTGGTCAGTTCAGGTGTAAGTACACAACGTAAGAAAAAGAACAAACTTGCAACAGAAAGTTGTGACTTGATGTCACAATAAACAACAAAGTTATGCAAATAGTAAAAACCAACACAGGTTCATTATTGGCTTGCTTTCTGCATGTTTTGTGGTACTTTACTTTTAAAGTGAAATGTCCATTGAATGGCAGTTAAAGCGCATTGGGTTTTCCCCAAAACAGATGAATGTGAATCTGCCAGCATTGTATGTATCGCCACGGTCCACCTCGTATGACCCAAACTGCTACTTTTCAGGAAATAATTTAAACATTGTTGTCAAAGTTGATATTGTGGCTGTGGCTTTAGGCTTTTTGTGTCATTATATTATTAACATTTTACCAAATTCAAGCTCAAATGAAGTGAGTTACATTGAAGTCATTAGAACGACCACATCTGAGGCAGTAAGCGGATTGCATTATGTTTTCATCAACTTCAGGTTAGTTGCAGATATCTGGCTGCTCAGCTTTTTCTGCCATTTCGCCAAAATCTCATGTTATAAAAGAGAAAGTGATACACACAGGCTTTTTAAGACTTCTGGCTATATGACTCAACGGCAAATTCTAGACTAAAGGGCTGTTCACACCAAGGACGATTTCTTTAAAGTTCTAAAAATCGTTCAACATAAAAGAAGTCCACACCACAATTAAAACGATAACGACACAGCGAAACAATATCGTTGGAGTCACTTTAAAGGCCTGTTCACACCAAGAACAATAACTATAAAGATAACTATAACAATATTAGTGTCCACACCAGCGCACCACATGTTCTGTTTGTTCTAAGTGCGGCTGCAGTTATGTTGTTCGCTGCTTTAAAAGCTCAGACTCTTTAAAGCAGAATGGATTATGATTGGCTGTTCAATGTATCGCTGTTAATTCGATCATTCATCAGCTGGAAAAAAATCGTTCTGAAAGTGATTCCAACAACATCTTCCCTCTGTGCCGTCATCGTTATAGTTGTGGACTCTGCTATTCTTGTATATTTAGAACGATGTCTTTATCATTATCGTTATAGTTATAGTTATCGTCATTGGTGTGAACTGGCCTTAAGAACAATTTATTTCCCAGCTGATGATTGATAAAAAGATTGATAAAAAAGTTTGATAAAAAGTTCACCTATCAGAATCCATCCTGCTTTAAAGAGCTCGAGCATTTAAAGCGGAAGGCGATATAACCACAGGACTAATGATAAATAAAAAAATGTCGTCTTATTAATTGCAATTGATAAATGTATGCAGTGTCGTATCAGGTAACCATATTTTGAATCAATTAATATCAACTTGTTATAAATATATTGTATATATATATTGTATAAATGTGAATAACTTATTTAGTTGCAGTCTGATTTCCCAGAAGGCGCTGGACTCTAACTTTGTCTTTTCCTGCTCTCCAGCCTAACTTAGAATGAGTGCAGGGGCTCCATATGGGTCTGTTTGCCCCCTCTATTCTCATTATTTACCCCCATCATCTCTCAAGCATTCCACTGGATCTGACAGTCCATCCAAATGCAGGACCGACAGAGGCTCCAGCAGCCATAGAGCTAATGAGCACAGCCCTGGTACAATGATTTCACACAACAATTAGAGTCTAGCAGAGAATGAGATTATGTGGGGAATGTGCTAGTGATTTCCTTTTAAAATAACGGAGAATGCATAGATGGTGATTTTTAGGTTAAGGTAATGTTCAATTTATGTTAAGATCAACTGACAGCATCTGTGGCATAACGTCGATTTCCACAATAATAAATCTGCTCGTGAGGCACTTCAATAAAAGTAAAATGGACAATTTTGGTATAGCACTTTATTTTACAGTTCTGTTCTACGTGTATGTAATGTCCTTACTATAGGTATTAATCCTGAACCTAAACCTAACCTTAGACCAGATTAAAGGGTTAGTTCACCCAAAAAAGAAAATTATGTCATTAATTACTCACCCTCATGTTGTTCCAAACCCATAAGTTCATCTTCGGAACACAAATGAAGATCATTTTAATGTAATCTGAGAGCTTTCTTTTCCTCCATTGACAGTCTACGCAACTACCACTTTCAAGCCCCAGAAAGGTAGTAAAGACATCATTAAAGTAATCCACGTGACTCCACTGGTTTAACGTCAATTTAATGAAGTGATGTGAGTGCTTTTTTTCCCGTTTACACGGATCTGCGGAAACGACTAAAAACGCTATTATGCAGGCCAGACAAGTAATTTTGCGATGTCACTTTGTAAAGAAAGACCAAGACCAAGACCATACATTAAAATGCGCATGCCTAGACTAAACACGTAATACACTTGTACATGCCATCACCGTTTTCACACTTTCATATTTTTGAATTTTTTCACGGTGATTACGGTATCGCTTTCAAAACTAGTTTTCAAAAACTTGCACTTTGAAACATACTTCAAAGTTGTGTTCTTTTCTGTTTTCAGTGGAAAATGGTGTCGTGTGCGGCCCTAAGTTATTAACTAATGATTTTTATTATTTTTACAATCAATTAAAAACGTACTTAAGCTAGACAATGACTTCCTAGAGCTGCTGTACAGCCAAAACAATCTTTGTTGCATTCATTTTCTATTATCACTGTATAGCTGCTTTGAATAAATTTAGTAAAAAGCGCTATCCAGATAAATGAAGATGACTTGACTTTGTTTTAGTTTTTTTACTTGTTTTTAAAGAAAAGGAGAGAAAAGTGGAAATGAATTATATTAACGTTATGCTAAAAATACTGTTGATTGAGTTTACCTTTTATCGAACCCAAAAAATACCAAACTAAAGCTGTTAATAATTTTAGTCTTTTTTGTAAGTGTGTGTAAATGATAGTTTTGGTTCAAATTACCTGAAACTCTCCTAGCTCAGTATCTTGAACCATTCCAGCACTCTTCCTTTGCCCTCTCCCCCTTTTAGCTCCCTTGCTCTTTAAACTGTTACTTGAACATTAGCATCACAACATTGCAATAATGGATCCACATGGAGACAGTCTCTCCTCTGTCACGCAACCAGCAGTAAGGTTCAGTGGCAGGCTATTGTGAGTCAGGTTTATTTTATATGGAACACATGTCCATTAATGACAGACACAGAGCACGCGTGGTTTGGCTGCCCACAATATTGTGGGAATGATTACAGGGGACTGGGGGAGGGTGCCTTGACATTAGCTTTGCTTTTGATCATACTGTTCACCAAGGTGGCGCTGAGGAAACTCAGAACCGATGCTGGCAAAGGTTTAGATGCTAAAAGGTTCCCACACATGGCAAAGGGAAATGGAGGCTCTTGTGTGAACCCCCAGTACAATAAATGGAGTTGGTGGGTTCCTTGGCACAAAATTAATTGTGACAATATAATGCTAAGCAAAACAGTTGTTTTTGAGCAGCACTACATTAACGATGTTTGAAGTTTTTCAAAATTACATTCCAGCTTTTGTTTAAAAGCCTGAGTTCCCAGGTAAGGTTTACTTTGCAGTTACTGCCTCTATCTTTCATCCAAAAGTACCTTTAATACACTTCAGTTGCCTGCCTCAGAGTGAATGGTCAAGGTGCCTTCTTTAAGGGGTACCATAATGGGCCAGGTTTGTGATCGCAGTAATTCTCTACTTCCTGGACTGGGATTGCTTGTAACATTTGGAATAGCTCATTTAAAATAATATTCGTCAAGACACCACAGATGGTTTTCTTGCAGTTTTTTTTTTTTTTTTTTTTTTTTTTAGAGCTGCATCTACAACTAATCATTTTATTCATGTTGGTGTCATAGATTAAAAAACTAACTAGCAAAAATGTTTGGTTTAATTAATTACTCCTGATATAATGGCTAATACTCTGATGACTAAAAGGGTGTAATTGTCAAGTAAAAGTATTAAAATATATAGGGATAATCCACAGCTAGCTGTACATTAAAGGATTTTAATGCACGGCGTGTGTGCGAAGAACTGCTTGATGCGAAGTGCAATATTTGACTATGGGTAAAATTGACGGTTATTTTCGTCAGTATACGGCTCGTTAGATCTAGCATTCTGCCCGCTTTGAATCAGACAGTCACACAGAGATAAAATAGTACGATTATATTATTTGAATGAATAAAATATAGATTTTTTATATATATATATATATAATTATTGAGAGAGAGAGAGAGAGAGGGAGAGAGAGAGATGAGAGATGCTTCTGTTTCAACGCTATCTCACGACCAATTCCTACGTAGCCTATTTTACGAGGTGGCTAATTCGTACGAATTGGAACGACCTCACTTGTACGATATGGGTACGATTTGTCTAAACCCCAGTGACGGGTAGGGTATGGTATTCGTAGGGCAACTCATAAATTACGTAGGCTACGATTTAGCAAAAATCTTACCAATTTTTACGAGTGAGGTCATACGAATTATAGCTGCACCTCGTAAAATACGTAGGAATTGCCATGAGATCGGGTTGTCTGATCAGCACCTCTCTCTCCATTAACAAGGAAGCTGTGAGTTTAATTAATTAAAAAAGCGATGTAACCCCCTAATTGCTGAGAAATGTAAAGTAGCCACTCAGTAGGGAAGTTTTTTAAAGTCATGGGGGCAGTGTCTGTGCTCCTGCATGTTTCAGTGTGCGCAGTGCAATCTACGCTCTCTTTGTGCAAGTGTTCGTGTGTGTGTGTGTGTGTGTGTGTGTGTGCTTCAATGAAAACAGGGTCTTAATATCCACCTTATTTTCAACACAGAAGCAAGGTGTTTTGTACAGCTAAAAGTAACTGGAAGTAAATGACACCAGAAGCCAGACACTTACAAACTTAAAAATTACAAATTTCTGCTCCTGCTCCTACCTGAAAAATAAGAACTGTGATTCAACTGACTTGGAACTACCAGTGCATTAAACAGTGTTATCGCACACCTTCCAGCCAATCAGAATTGAGTATTCTGAAAGACCATGGTATATAAGGGATAATCCATGGCTAGCTGTGCATTAAATTAATTTTAATGCACAATGTGGAGGCAAAGAACCACCCGACACGAAGCGAAGTGCATTAAAATAGTTTAATGCAAAGCTAGCCATGGATTATCCCATACATACATATACCACCTCAAAGGAGGACACCCTCATGGTTAAAGGTAGAAAACCCTCTGACTTAAGATTTTATTTTCTAACTAACAAGGTTGCTCACTAAATGTAATAAAAGATGATTGTGACAGTGCCTGTTTTGTTTGATACTATAGTTAATAGGGAATAAAATGCAACGAATATGTGTTAGATAAAGTGGGCCACTAGGATTCAGGTAAAGTGGGCGACCTTTAACCTTCAGTAATTATACTCAAAGTCATTAAATAAATTGACATTCACTGGTTATTTTATGGTTACATGTATAATCTAAGACAGAGATGGAAGAAAGGAAAAAGAAAATAAGGCAAAGCATTAAGTTAATTCTGTGGAGTGAAGAAAGGATGAGAGAAGCTAAATGTAGAATATAATGATTTAAAATATGGACACAATTTAAGTGTTTAGAGAAAACAGACAGAAAAAAAGTTTTACAATATGGTTATCATTTTAAATGTTCCTCTTATTCACTTTTGGTTAGCCTATTTGTTGTTGCATGTGTTATCGTTCCATTTTTAATATGTGTTTAATATGAGTTTACTTTCTTCCATATTCTGATCCCTATTCTTCATCAAATTGAATGTCAACACAACATGTTCTATCAGTTGTTATAGCTGGACCTTAAAGTTAACAAAAGTAATAAAGAAAAGAAAAAGAAAAAAACATCTAGGTATCTATTACACATTTAATATACATATATATATATATATATATATATATATATATATATATATATATATATATATATATACGTATGTATATAAAACTGAACTGACCTAAAGAATGAAAACATTTCTGACCTTTAGACAAGATACATAGTCGTGATTGTTAATACAGGTGTCCTCTTTGTGATTTCATTTCCTGTTTTATGAATATTCAATCAACAAAATGACTTCCTACATATTGGTTACACATTTACTCAAAAATTGGTAATATTTCAAAACAAAACTGCTTGGTTGTTTTCTTTAAGGAAACAACAGTAAAATATGCCAAACTACCTTTCCATGAGAATTGTAGCCTTTTAATTACATTTTTCTTTCTCTTACAGTTAAAAAAAAAAATATATATATTTTAGAAAGTGAACATGTTCATCAAATACGTTTTTTAAAGTGTGTTAAAGTCATTGTCCTGTATGAACTGCATTTTAATTTAATTTAATAAGCACTGCTTATCCTATCATTAGTAAATGTTTAAATGAAAATGTTTTCTCGGTTTGAAATGTATGACTTTTAAAGTAATACATCTTAAAGTGCGCTGTAAAAAAATGTTTCTTTTTTTTCATTAGCTGTCAGGAGACAAGTGCATTCTCATTGTCAATGCATTAAACATCTTTTTTTTTTAAAGATCATGTTATCTCATTTGGTGAGACTGACATGTTTCATTATTTCATTCAAGTTGTTGGTGCATTGGTGCAGTTGCTCAAAGTATAATTTTAATCTTAAACAAAAACAAACCCCAAAACAGTGCATAACCTATGTTTCCATTTTCAGACAGTGAATGCCTTGATTTAGTAAAGTATTTAATCAATCCTTACTAAAAAGTCTGGTTTAATAAACAGTCAGGGAGGTAAAACACAGGGGTAAGGTTACATTTCATGACTCGACTGAACACAGACACTGTAACCTCAACCAAACACAACGTTAGCAGGTCTAAATATCCAGGCAGAGCTGACATCCTGAATCAGAAGACTGAAGTTGTTATGTTTAAAACATCTTTAAGATATCTGAATGTATAAAGGTACCAAAAACTATTTAGGTGGCGTAATATACTGACATAAATTATTTTAAAAACTTGAACTCTGTGAATGTCATGTTGCAATTGATTAATTTGAAGTTTGAGTTTAACACTGTTTAGTTTCATAGTATGACAATAAACCGGTTTGACTTGACCAGCAGTTCGGAATCAGCGCATCAGTGTATGAAGAGTCAAAAATGGCATTGTCCTTTTAATTATTCAGTGCTATACCCGTATTTGGAGGGTAAATAAAATCAGCTTCTGTTCAAAATCAGATTATAAATTCAACACACTCCTCTCAAAAGAAATTATGCGGTTCATACATTGCATTATTTACCAGCAGAGGGCGATGTGAACTTAAAAAAGGGGAATAACAAAACCTTCAGTCATAAGAATGGCAGGCCATGCTTGCAATCTGGGTGATAAGTATCAAACACAATGATTTGCAGTCATCAAAGATTCGGGCAAGATTGTTAGGCTTCTTCAAACTATTTATATAAATTATATTTTGGCAGACTGATTTTCTCCTTGTTGGTCACCATAGCCTTATGTTTTTAGGTTTTAGTCTCGTGCAACTGTAGCGCAGCTAAGAAAACATTTTAAACAAAAAAATTAGGCAATTAAGTTTCAGTGATATATTTTTGAAATGTAGAATAGAAAAAGCTGTAGGCTTGTTATGGCAGTCGGACTGGGCTTTTGATTTGTCAATTCACCGTCCGATACCATATTGGAATGAAAAAAAAAAAAAATGGCCTAGGCTACTTAGGCTACTTATAGATAGGCGCAGATATATGCCTATATAAAACACAACAATAATAATAATTTTCTCTTTATCTCTGTACATACACACTGTTTGTTAACATGTGGTAAAACTGTTTACGCACTAGAATCCGCCGTTTGAAGCGCTCAGATGGATAGACGCACTCATTCTTCGGTGGGGCGGCTTTTGGAGCCAAGTGATCAGTCATTGACTAATTGTTTTAGACAAACATTTTTTTCTCCATGAGAGTACAAGGTCGAGAATTTGGCTCTGTTAATTGGACGTAACAGAATTTAACAATAGCCTCTAAATAAAACGAGTTTTGTGATTATGGTTTTAGAAAGAGAAGAAAAGAGGCGAGGGGACTCTCTAATTACCAGCCAGGACTCTGGAGATCCCGTCGGTCATTGTGCGCGGGTGTGCAGAGACTGTGTGGCCGGCAGGCAGGCGACAGGCGCCGGATTGTGAACAAAGGACTGTCTGCTGCTGAGGCTGTGAGGCGTCCCTGCCGAGGCGATTAACCCTTCCACCAGGACGGTGACACTTTTCTCGACTCCCTATCCTCCCCCACCCCGGGCATAATGGTAGTACAGTATAGAGATATAACAGGTGAAGACAAGATTAGTGTATTAACGACTGACACACCTAAGAAAAGTCCAGCACAGAACAAACAACACATTGTAACAAGCAAGTCGGTACAATAGCCTAACACAAATTTGCTTTTTCAAGTTGGTGCTTTTTCAAGTTGGTGTCAACGAATTATGGTGAACAATTGGAAATGTTTTAAAGACATTGCCAATCTGTCTTTTCACTGCAACAGATCAGAAATCATTAACCTATTATTAGATCGCAGTGACTGAGATAGGCTGCACGTAGGCTACATCAGAGACGGCCTATTTGATGTGTGTGTTTTCATCTGGAAGACGTATAGCTGTTTAGTGTTGGCTCATCTGCAAGACGTCTATGAGACGTTTCCTGTCAGATGTCAAATAAATAGGCTTTATGTCTTGATCTAGAAAGATGTTTATGATCGAGAATAAATGTAAAACTGAATTTTTGTTTAGCCTATCAGAGATATTTATTTGTACACAGCGCTTTCCAGACGAAGTGCTTTTTATAAGACATATTGGAGACACATATGTGCCCTGGGATTATTTGCCACAACATTTGTAAATAAACTAGGTTATATTCCGGCGATCAACAGATGGCGCACCTACATCACATTTAGCTGCATGTACTATGCTAACTGAAGAACGTCGCACAACCAATTTAATCAGTTTAACTATACTAATGTAGGACTATTTTATATAAGCACGGCGACATTGTTAGATTAAATTAAAAAATGTAGTTAGGCTACTTCATCTCAACCCACAAATAGAGATAGGCTGTTTGAATGTTTGAATCCCAGGATCACGCAAGGCAAAAGCTGCAAGATTCATGCATCTTATCTAAAACAATGGCAATAACACTGCTCAGTATGAGTGATCTGATCAAGAATGACGAATACAGAAAATAAAACGTAATGCTCATAATTTACACGGAATCATATGTACATAGCCTAAATACAATCCTGTATTCACATAAATGAATTAATACAAAAGACTAAATGAACACTTTCGTTTTATTTAACTGAGAAATGCAACAAAATCGCTCATTAACCCGAAAATCCAGCACCGAGATGTTTAAACAGACAGCTCTCATAAGAGAAACCTTCTCAATGCAAGATTAGAAAGAAACCTGAGTTGTCCCTGCCTATGGACCATCATTAAATTTAAACATCTTTTGTTGAATTTAACTACAAATGATTAACGTATCACCAGAGATTTAGATTTACAGTGGCTTTTCCTTTACTTATCTGGCAGGATGTCAAAAACATAACACATTCTGTTTCCTGCTATCAAGCGCTATAATGTTCATTATTTGTAAATGGGAAAATATATAAATGTTACAAATTGAGACCTAATACTATTTACACACCAATGTACAGTTTTGAATAAATTAAAATGTCTCCTTCAGTCCATTAACCTTATTTACATACGTGTTACTTTTATTATTATTATAAATAATTAGAAAGAAAGGTCCCAGACATAGGCAACTTAAACGTTGAGCATCCTCATATTTGTTTACAGTCTTTTTTTTCTTGTCTTTTTTAGACACTGAAATGTGAGCCTAAAATTGGCATCCACATTCAAATAGCTAAAGAACATTCCAGGGGAACATTCATAATATAATGTCATCGCCAAATCAAGGATGAGCGAAATCAGCATGCTTTGTAGATCCGAAAGAGGGGCGTAAAATAGCCTATGTTACAGTTCTCGTCGAAATCCAGGTGTGGGGCCTGTGTTAGCCTATTGATAGGGGATGTTCCATTGTCTGAGCCATACGTTCAACCGACAAACTCATTTTCATTGAAGCATAGTTATGTAATAAGAAAGAGTCCGCGGCAGTGTTCATGGGGTCACTTTGGTGAATCGCTACGGGGTGACACGTCTCTGTGTTTCTCCAGTCCGCTTACTAATCTTTGTATACTCTGAAGTTCGTTGATGGAATCCTTCCCTGAAGATTTGGGAGATCCGGAGCTCTGGCCGGTTCCGGGTTTATGGCTGTGGTGCTCAGATATGGGACTGCTCTCCCTGCTGCCTGATTTCGATGACTCTGACTCCGCGCTCAGAGTGCTTGGTATTCCGGTGGTGAGGAGGCCGGAGCTTTGAGGAATAGACACGGGGATCTGATAGGGGTTGAATCGCATCCTGGGCCTAGTGCTGGTGAGAAAGGGGTTCCGGCTGAGGGTGGACGCGGCACTGCCGGCAGGGAGAGCAGAAGCCGCCGCTGCCGCAGCCGCAGCCGCCATGTACGTGTACGGGTAGGGTAGCAATCCTCCGAACGGTTGCATGGAGATACCCTAAATGTAAAACAACAACAAGTTATTTTAATTCACTGTCAGACCAAAATAAATAAATAAATTCAGCTTGTCAAGAAATATGATAATTATAGTTATTAATTAAATGTGTTGCTATTGCACCATCGAAAGGAACATAGGCCTATGTTGGCTGAGCACGGTTAGCAAAGATCTGCATTCCTTTACTGCGTGATAAAATAATGGAATAATTGTCTCCAAGCATAAACACTAGGGGTGTAACAATATATATAAAAATGCATCAATATGTATCATGTTTAATTCACCCCCCCCCCCCCCCCCCCCCCCCCAAAAAAATACTGTGTGAAAAAAATCAAGTTTACAAAGTTTTAGTGTCAGTGTTAGTGTCAGTTTAGTGTTTTAGTGCTACATTAATCTACTATTTATAATGTTGAATATAATTTATTATAATGCAATGGGGGGATATTTGTGGGTCCTGATAATGTCAAATGTCTTGTTTTCAGTAAAAAGTGGCCTACATTATTTTAAATATATCTAAGTCAGTGACAGAGTGCAAGCATGATATTAGTCTGAAATAATTCTGTATTTTCAGCTTCATGAATATTTTTTATTCTGCTGTAACCATTTAATTTACACCCCCAATGTAATACCACATTTAGCATTTTAATTAACAGTAAATTTTTCGTTAACATCTTATCAAATGTTGTGGAGTATCGCAATAATATTGTATCAGTATCGTGATATGTATCGAATCGTGACATGAGGGTATTGTTACACCCTTAATAAACAATAAATTTTCCCTTGATTCCAAATGCAGCGATAGCCTACATCGTTTAACAGAACTGATGAAACAGTTTACAAATGTAAAATGATGGCAGAAAATACAGATTTACAACAAAGACTAGATACTAAGCTATATATTTTATCTTGGGGACTCTGTGATAATATCTGTTGGCGAACATTTATAAAATAAGCTTGAAATGCTTTTAGTTAGCTATAGGCCATAGTCATAAACAATCATCATACCTGAGATGCAAGCATATGTTGTGATAAGTGGAATGGGAAAGGGTTGGGTGAACTGGTACTCTGAGAGGAGAGGCTTCCATTCTCTAGTCCACTTGCTCCAGACATTGAGGCTAACAAATGTCCCATGCCCATGGTTGAGAAAGCACTTGGAGTCATAGCAAACTGCCCGGGGTGAAATAAGAGTGGTTGTCCTGCACTCAGTGGGTTAAAGAAATGTTGATTGTGTAAACCAGAGAGGGCTAGACTTTGCAAGTGACTTGCGCTGAAATGCGACGGGCTCTCTGTTTGAACCATCAGTGGAGAATAGCCATCTTTGACTGGGCCCACGGAGTCTGCATCCTTTTTGGAGGTATCTGATTCTTTCAAATTCCTGCTGTCCAGTTTGTCCTTCTCCAAGTTTCTGATGCTGAAGACAGAATCATTCTCTTTCCTCGATTCCGTGCAGTCCCTTTTCTTTTCAAGGTTAGATCTGTCCTTGACTCTGTCCTCGCAACGTGGGCTAAATGGTGATCGTGGTCTCTGATCTGGACTATTGACTCTGATCATTCCATCATCGTGTTGGTCTAGCTCGTTGTCACTTTCATCGCAGTTTTTGTCATCTGTAAAATACACATATTAAGCACATATTAATCAGATTTATTTTCTTATGATAAAACCACAAAAAAATTTCTTTAATAAATTTGACTCCTTAAAAAAACACACCGACTTGGATCTGTTTAATTACTCCCTGTGATTACACAAGGATGGGATGAAATGTTTTCCATGATAACTACTTCCTCTGTTTTCATCCATGGCGCAATGAGCGTGACTTCATGAAACGTTTGAGATTTGGACAGTTTGAAGGAAAATTTTTAATGAGCTCCTAATTAATCGTGATGAAATTCAGATGACAAATTGGCAGACCCAAAGCATGTGCATGAGACATTCTCTAAATCTGCTGCACTTCATTTATATATCATGATGTGCCCCGAGGACTATAACTCTTAGCAACTGATCCTATTTTCATAACATGTAAATTGACAATATTTACACATTACACAAATACATTATACCAAAATGACAACGATCCGTCAGCAAACTTCATAATACAGTATTCATATGTAAATTAGTCATAAAATAGTTTCAGCTAAATTAAAAGACAAAATAATAAAAAATAAAGTCAGGAAGTACAATTCATAGTTTGCATAAAGTCTGAAACTACATTTGCACAGATGGACAGTTTGCTATGGATCATATCTTAAGAGATTTATTTCTTAATTTGTCATTAAACGCCACAAAATGGAATAATGCATGATAATAGATAAAGGCTAAGAACATTCACAAAGATTAAATGTATTAAAAATAATTTTAGACAGTCCCTTAATTCTTATCTGCACTTTTAAAATGATTTAAGCCTGTAATCAATCAGATGTCATATAAAATAACAGACTGGGTGATTACAAATCATAGAACAATAGATGTGCATACTTATAGTGTATAGTTGCACGTTCAATTACATCATTCTTTTACTGTGTTAACCTGGCAGTAGCTATATCACAACAATGCAGCTGTTGGAGTTACTTTATATTTTTAAGGCTGATTTGATCTAATTGTATGAATTTCAGTTATTTATTCATTTTATATAATTTACTTATAACGTGCAACATCTTCAAGGTATGCCATGTATATAGTAAATATTCATATATTCTGCTAAAAAGTGATGCATTTTAAGCGATGAACCACACTGAAGAACACTGCCATCCAACTAGTTCAAACTGACAGTAACTAACTGACTGTAAACATATTCATCAATTCATTCTCTATCAGTATAGCTTTAAATAGTTGCTTGTTCAGCACCAGCGTAAAGTTAATCAACTCAAAGAAAACTAATTATTAAAAAATATAGAATTCTACATGATACACATTAAAAATATATTAATCTAATGTAAATTCTATTTTAAAACAATGTAGGTTTTGTTGTAACCTACACTGTAAACAAGAAACTAAATGACGGAAATGGCATTTCAATGCATGTTTTTACCTCTGGATCTGTTGAATTTAAGTGGACTTGTTGCTGATCCAATCGGCGAGTGAACTGAATCCCTGCCAGTAGTTTGTTCACAGGATGAAGCGTCCGAATCTCCTCCATCTCGATCTTTGCACTGATCATCATACATGCGCATTGACGGCAGGGCTAACTGTTTTCTGAAAATTAAACTGAAATTAGATTTATGTCATGCCTAAATAGTGTTATTTTTACATATCCGATGGTTAAACAAAACTTTAGACGTAATACCTCTTTTCTCTTCTTCCATTCCCAGTGTCTCTGAATCCTTTTGCGAATGGATTATGATCGATTTTCAGTTGTGTGATCTATAATAGAAAAAAAGAGAAATAGCTTTTTTTGATCATGCTTTCCGTAGGCCTTTTTCAAATTAACACCACTAAATAATTTTTAAACTATTTTTTTTCTTCAAACAAACGAATTGCCTAATCTATTGAAATAAAATATGAAACATGTAAAACGTGTAAAATCTTTCCTGATATACAACGACTGTTTGATTAATTGTTTTGTGAATTAAGTTTATAATTTAATTGTTAAATGAACAACTCAGAGTACTTTCGTTTGTTCAACCGGATTCGTTGTGACTTCACGTGATGTAATCTAGTTTCACCCCGCACTAGCCTTTCATTTTTACGGGGTCACATTTGATTGCTAAGCATATCGTATTGCTCAAGTTATAAGCGACTATTTGGTGCCCGTATTGATTGTAACTGGCCAGTAAACTTTACGATCACAGGGCCACCAGTACTAGTGTGCTGTCATCAATTATAATCAACTCTATTGATGACAATGACCAAAAAAAAAAAAAAAAAAAAAAAACTAAGGAATAGCCGCGTATAGGGAAGATACTGAACAGAATTATAAAACATACATGTTACAAATAGTTTTTCTTTCAGCTCTAATAATAATAATAATAATATGACAACGGATAATTACAAACAAACATTTAAAATTAAAATTGCGTTTAACTTACCTTGTCATTCTGATATGCAGTGACACCTATAAAATCGGTCTCAGGAAATACATATGTCCTGAAGGTGCTGTAAGGGAGCTTCAGAATGTCGTTGGCTCTAACGATATGAAACCTGGGCTGGTATTTGTGCATTGAATTTAGAATGGTCTGAAAAATAGAAAAGTTTCCAAGTCAATAATAATCAAGTATCACAAATCGATTATAAAATAAATATATCTGCATAGTAAATAATAACATAGGCTACTTGTATTTTCCATATGAAAATGTGTCTTACATTTTTTTTGTGATAGTATAGTGGGTTTTATGAGAGCAGAATGCCTTGTTGTATTGTAATAATGGGCGGATTTTTCGGTGTGGTCATTGAGGCCTTGTTTGGATAATTGTTTATTTATTTATTTAATCGAAAGCTATAGCAAAACAATATTCTAAATTGCCATTTAAATGATATGCATGTGGATATGAATAGCGTCATTTAGCCTGGAGTGAAAAATCATATCTTTGGTTCACACTGTCGATCATGGGACATAGTTTGCCCCATGGCATTTAATGTTAAAGCAACTGCTCTTTCATGCTTCATTTAGTCGACAGACGCTGAAAACGCGTTCGGAATGCATTGCACCTTAAATGTCTAAATTCTGTGCTTAGCTTAATCTCGTAATCAACTTTGCTTCTTGATCACTTGATAACTTTATAGTAGCCTATCCCCTTCTCCTATTATAAGGAAATAAGGACACAGAAATCATACCTAAGAAATCAATGCCTTTGACATTACAGAGTATAGTTTCTATAATAAAACTAATTACATTTACATACAGACATTCAGTTTCAGAAACCTTAATGTAACTTACAAATCCATGTTTATCCGAGATATTGTTGGTCAGTTTGAGTTTATGGAAAGCAACAGGTTTTGCCATCCACTGTTCACCCGTGGCCGGGCTATCCGGGTGAATGTACATCCGTTTGGGCATCTCCGGGTCGGCCTTTCCTGCGACCATCCATCGAGAGTTGTGAAATTTGTACCGACAGTCGTCTGCCGCAACAATATCCATCAAAAGTATATACTTGGCTTTTTTGTCCAGGCCGTTCACGCGCACTTTAAACGGAGGAAACATTCTCCTGCGGACGGAACAGACATAGTCATATCTGGGCCGAATTTCTTCATCAATATATTTATTTAATATTTTAAAGACAATAAAAATTAATTCAAAATGTAGCATATTTCAGCTACATTTTCCGTTAAAAACACAAATAAATATCCTTCATATCTAGGTCGTTCGCCAAAGGCTAACAGGCTATTAACAGAATAGCTATACCAGACGATATCCTTGCAAACATTTTCTAATATTTTACATGCGTATAGCCTATTTATAGTCAAAGAGATTGTTACCCTTTATCCTTCCTATATTTATATATTTCAGGTAGGACTTGATACAAAAAAAGGAAGACGAAAAAACAGCCAATTATGGCCGGTGTTTTTTTTTTTCTTCTTCTTCTTCTTAAAAAGTAGTTCGCCTCGTGCAGCGCAATATTTACATTGTTCAGATAGATTAACGTCTACGCTTATATAGCAGACGAGTTTCTATATAATAACCTTAATAACAGAACGAATGTGAATGTTATTATAATGCTGACATGAAATATATATTGAGTTTTGTGACTGTTCGGTGCCGTCAAATGACCTATAAACCAACAATAGGCCTATTTAATTTCGAACTAAACTATATATATATATATATATATATATATATATATATATATATATATATATATATATATATTATGTATAGTGAAATATAGGCTATGCTACTAAACATTTTCAAAGTGAAATGCATGAACATCGTTATGATCAATACAATGGAAAAAAAAAAATATATATATATATATATATATATATATATATATATATATAAAAGCCTTACCTCCCCGATTTAGTGATGACCATTTCGGTTCCAATTTTGTGGAATTGATCCCAAAGGTCCTTAGCTTCTAATGTAACTTTAGGGTCGTCTTCAACGTCCTCCTCTGGCTCGAGGCTCTTGAAGGAGCGGAGATGAGCCGCCTGGTGGTGATGTCCAAGCGCCGCGTGTAAGCTAGCCTCAGCCGCGCCGGAGAGCGCATGATCCGCCAGTGGTTTACTGAGACCCGGTGGTAAAGTGAGCGCTGGAAAGAACGAGGGTTGAGCCGCGGCAAGGAAAGCTGACATGGGAAAGTCGGCCGGCCTGTGCGCGTGAAAAGGGTGATAAGCCATAGCGTTCGCTGTAAAAACTGGATCTCTCATCGGTGCATCCAAAAAGCCAGATGGAAGTATAATATTCTAAAACAAACTGCGCCTTGAACTCGCGTAAGTCCGATTGTCTGTCGCCCTCTTACAACTGAAAGAAAGCGGTGGTTTCAGTAGTTGGAGAGGACTGGTAGGAAATGTCACTACCGTCGATGATGTCCAGTTGCAGCACAATGATAAAATCCTTCAAAAGTGCAACATTGACACTTCGGTGTAGATTTACAGCTTTCCTACTGTCCAAGCCACTATAGTATCTAAAGCAGCCCCAATAAGAATGCGCAAGTCGTGAGCACTGATGTAGAATTGGAAGGTTCTTCCCTAACCACACTGTCTTACATGTCCCTTCTCACTGGATCCCCGTACTAATGAACCAAACCGTCTTGATTGCAGATTTTACGCATTCTGGACCAATTGTAGAGCTCCATAGGCGTGGTTTTGACAGCTCCAGCCAAGATCGTGAAGAGGGGGGTTGGCTAGAAGGTGTCGGAAGCATTCGCAGTAAGAAAACATGTCAACAGAATAAAATATTAACCAATGACAGAGTAAGGATCTGGAAACCCCACCCCCGCATAACCTAACCGAGGAACGGTCATCTGGCTGTGCGCAGCCGGGTATGAGAATGCCTTTCCCGGCTTGCGTTTGATCAGTTTTAGGATCGTGCATGCTTGATATTTATGCTACATTGTCTAATTTTAAGATATATATTGGACATTACATTTTAAAGGTTGTACGTAACAAACATACCAAATTTATTTTAATGTTTAATAAACGGTTGCTATTTTAATGGTGTTTAATAATAGCAACACACATTTAGGACAATTCTAGTAGCAATTGTATTAAACAACAAATGTGTATTTATTATAACGACTTTCCCAGAGTTTTCACAGTTAACTGATCTTAAATCGTCCGGATGGAGGATATTTCGGGATATTTTATTTCTCCAAGCGATACATTCAGAACAATGTTGGTTGCACAGATTTGGATGCTCGCTTAAAATCAGAGTGCTTTTGAAGGCGAAAAGGGAGGAAACTTTCCGCGAGAGAATTGGTTTACGGCTTGCCTATACTGGTAGGAATAACGAGGTATCACACATATAGTGTGGCAAAACCGCAGATTCTATTTTTATTTTTTTTCCCCAATAGGATATGCGTGCAACAAAATCGACGCATGACCAGGGTATTGTGTATTTATGAAGCCAATAATGCAAGACTCATCTGACCTCGATTATCATTTTCACAGAACTGTTCAAGATTAGTTCACGTTAAATCGGCCGACAGGGTACAGCAGAGTAACAATCTGAGCTTTAAAGCTCCATAAGTAGTCGTGTACCTTTGTAACAGATCCTTGATTAAGAGGGACTCCGTTTGTTAAAGAGCGCTTGGCGCCAGCCGGCTGGAGTCCCACAATAAGAACCTACCCCTGTCAATTCATATTTACCCCCAAATTCTCCAACAGCGTGCACCAATCCACTCAGTGTTCCACAAAGCTAGCCTACATCTTGAGAAAAATCCAAAGAAATGTTTTCTTTGTGGCAGCTCCCGCTTTCAACAATTAGGCTAATTAGATCTAGTGAAAGTCCACGGATGGTAGATTTATCTCCTGTGTTTGAATCGATGTCTGATCAGTTCTGGCTAGGCTACTTTGACAAATGTAGAATGGAAAAACAAAGAATTAATGGCATTAATTCCACACATAATTTGTTCAGAGATCTGGAAACCCGTACAATGTCAACAGGAAATGCATTTGATTTGTTCCTTTCAATTAACTCATTTCATTCGCTAAAATACTCAGTCTAAACATCAGAAATGACTTCCTACTGAAGATCTCAAAGCTGCAGGACTGTCCTGAGAGAGACACAGGTTGCGTCTGACTTAGTAATACTGTCAGAGATGAAGCCGCTCTGACCGGGATTGTGAGTTACGAGTCCAGGATTTTCAGTCGAGGGTGCACGGAAAGATATCGCAGAACAAAAGAAGAAGGACATCAATATATTGTTTTGGATCATCCTGTATCAACATGTTTCGTCTTTGGTGAGAGCTACAGCCTTTTATCATGTGGGCAAGCTTCATGGAATAAATGATGAACGCAGGTGGATTTCGAATTGTTCAAACGATATTGGTAAGATATAATACTATCCAACAACATATGTCTGCATTAATTGATGAAATGATATGCTGTAATTACTGTATTATTTGTTCTTTTTTATTTTTTTGTAAATTATTGAGCAGAAATTGATTTATTATTGATAAATATAGTATTGTTTATAAATACGTTTTTGTAAGTTCCTTTATTAGCCTACATCTTGAATGTATTTTAATTTTTAGAAAATGTGTCTTGTTGTTTGCATAGCCTGTATGAATTAAGATAATAAAAAAATAACATCAATAACATACAAATCATGTTCGTCTACCTGTTTGAGAGTTTGTCATGAGTTTCAAATAAAAATTAATGAGCCACAACTGACGCTGTTGAGCAATCACATCGTTTACTTTAGTTTATATACCAATATGTTGAAAAGAGGTTTGCACAGATTAACCCCACATGAAGCAAGTTAATGATTTTACCATGTATATATACTCATCAAGTTAATTATATAAACAAAATCCATGTAGTAGTCCAACTCATTTATTTGTTCTGGTAAATTTACGCCGAGGCCCCGTGTGCCACAGTTGACAACGCAGGTGTTATTTAAGGACGCGCTTTCAAACGTTTTCTAATCTTTTCTCTTTTTTTCCCCGAACATAAAACATATTTTTTTTGTTTAACCGATAGTCTTGAAAACGTAACTGACTACTCTTCTGTCTTTTAGGTTAAATGAAAGAAATTTGAAAATATTATTTATCACATATTTCCCTGCCTATATGTTGTTTCCAAAACGTTTTGTTAGCCAAGCAATCACCATTGCACAGCATCACCCACAAAATGCTCCAAACGCTGTATTTATCCTGTGGATCAAGTTCTTGGCGCCAGACCGTTTAAGACCTGTCAAAGTTCTTCATATTTCTCCGGTTCAAGAACAGCCCATACCCCTCCTTCACACTGTCTCATCCGTTCTTCTCTAGTGCTTCCGAAGTTATAGGTGCATATACTGTCACCACATGAAATATAAAATTGTCATTCTTCATAGACTAGGATGTTTTGCCAGATGCAAAGGCCAAACTAGATATTTATAAGTAACAACGTAAGTTGTTGTTTTAACATGTGGTGAAAGTGGTGATCTCTAAAAGCAGTTAGTTTCACACAACTGTAAGAAAAAAAAAAGTTATTTCTCTAAGACATCATCAGTTGGAGGCGGTAAAACAGGTCGAATGGTTTCACTTTATTATTATTTTTTGTCATGGATCATAATGCCAAAGAATCATAAGGATTGAACACTGTTTGAGAGTAAACTTGTGACCTAACACACTGAGTGACATGAACTCTGTGGACAACTGAAATTTGAAATCACGTCATTAAAAAAAAGAAAAAGAACTTGTTTTAAATAACATTGTATTGTTTCTCTATATAAATTGGAAAACGTTTTGTCTTGGTTTAGAACAAAGAAAACGATCTTACATACAAAATAAAATTATGTATTAAGTTTGCGAACGGAGACAGGCTGATAAGAACATACGACGCTTAGTTTTAATATTCCATTTTGAAATATTAAAGTGACTGGAAATAAAATATGATGATTAGATCTAGGCTATATGACTAAGCCTACTCCTTTTCCTTTGTAAACACAAACACGCCTTTCATCCAGCATCCAAACCAAATACTCACAAGAACACAGAACCAGATTGAAACATATAGATAAGAATAGAATAGGCTAATATAATATAATATAATATAATATAATATAATATAATATAATATAATATACTATAATATAGGACTGTTGTGTGCTATTCCAGTGCGAGATGTTACTTGATAAAACAGATGTGAACTTTTCAAAAGCATTTTGTTTTATCAAGGTTTTAGACTTTCTTTACGATTTATTACCCAAGAGCTATCATTATTAACGACCGTTCTAGAAAGATCTGGCACAACATTCAGCATTTAAACATTCAACAACCTCACCTCCAATAATCCACACATTTTAATACCCAGTCCAACAATATCATACATAATCTACTGGAAGTATCTAGCCTATTTTTTCCAATATCCATCAGGTCAAGGATCAGGTAAGATTTGTTATTTTGGGGGATTTTTTATTGCAAACATGTAGCCTACAAGCCCGAACCTATCCTAAATGTATTCTTTAAGATAGGGGCTGCATAAATCTCTTTAACGAATTATTTCCATCAAGTATAGAAGATCAAGTGAAATAGAAGATCAATTGATCAACATTTTTTTTGAGTACTCAAAAAACTTTCCAGACACAAAGAAAAGAAGCAGCAACGTGAATCGTCTGTAGGCACACAATCCCATTGTCAAATAAAAAACGGGGTTTGAACTATTATAGAACTGTCTTTGACCCTTAATGCGAAAGAAAAATGGAAAATATCATTTTTTTTTCATTGTAAGAATACAATTTTACTGATTCCTTTTCATATTCAACAACAGAAATATGATTTCACCAATGCAAAAGACGGGGAAAATGGCTAATTATAAAACATAATTTAAACATAATTTAAAATAATTTAAATTGTAGTTGACAGTATAGATAGCTATAGCCTGTAATCACTTACAGTTGATTTCGTGAATATTTTATAAAATACTCGAAATTGAACGCTTGAAAAAACAGTGACACCTAGCCTATCCGAAAATTCACATTTTCTAGTTAACTCTCTTCTCGAATTTAAATCTGATCTAAGCATAACTGTTCACAGGCACAGGCTACCTGTTGATCTGCAGATTGTGCTATAGTGTGTAGGATTTGGATTATTTGTGTACACACTAATATTGATGGGCATGTATTTGCGTGGCTTTGAACGTCTGTGTCCACTGTTACAAGTTTGCATTCTGCAAAATAAGATACAATAAAAATACAAGGCGGCCTGCTTAAAAGCCTGTATCGCAATGTTAATGGGTTTCACAATTAGGCTTAACAACACAATAGGGTTGAACATCTAGTTATGTATTATTAAATTAAACATTTGAGCCATGCTTGGAGTCATGCATGCTATATTATAAATGTATATAAATTCATAAGAAAGCAGTTTTTTCTCTCTCACTGATGCATTACGGAAATGAGAGAAGTATACTGTCTGTTGTTCCTAGCTGATCAGAGCCTTTGAGTTCATGTAAAATATTGCTGTATTTCTGGCCATGGTCAAAATTTCCTTAGTCCTTTTTTAGTCTTCATCTTTTGGCAAGTGGCAAAAAATGTTTGGGATGCCTTAAAAAGGTCATTCTTTCGGCCAGCCTCTGGGATGAGCTTCACACTGATCAAAGGCTGTCGGGAGTGTGGGGGAGAGTCAGCTCTCTTCTGGGTTGGATTGTAAGTTGAATGTATTAACTTCACAGGTCAATCTCACCCTACATCAGCACTATACACCTCTCTGAGGAATGTTTTTATATTGGCTGGTTAATACAAACACAGGTAACTTGGCTTGTGTTGGGCTGTAGGACAGGGAGGGTTCATATTGTGAAGTCTGATGGAAACATTGTTGTCGGAGTGGTTTCGTGGTATTGTATTGGCAACAAACCTTACTCTGTGGGAACTATCTGTATTGACAGTTTTGGTGGTTTCATGAATACGCACACGTACACATACACTACCCCTAACATTCAGCATTTTTACATTTTCAAAAACATCAGTTGGTATGCTTTTTAAGCTGGTTTCCTCATGGAGACCAAAAAATGTCCCCACAAGCTCAAGGATTTAGAATATTGTGGGGATATAGCATTTTGTCCCCATAAAGTAGTGTTTACCAGGCCACACACACTCTCGGCTTCGCTATCTTTGTGGACACTCTCCATAGGCGTAATGCTTTTTATACTGTACAAGCTGTTTTTTTTTTATCCCCTAAACCTACACTTCACAGAAAACTTTCTGCATTTTTACATTTTGAAAAAAACATAATTTAGTATGTTCCCTCGTGAGGACCGCAGGCTGGTGATCTCAGGTTTTACTATCTGTGTGGGGACCAAAAAATGTCTCCACAATATAAACCTGTACACACACACACACACACTCACACACACACACATACACAGGGACATTCCACGCAATGGTTTTTATACAGTACAAACTGTATATTCTATCCCCTTACACTAACCCTATCCCTAAACCTATACCCACCACACAAAACTTTCTGCATTTTTACATTTTCACAAAACATTTAATTACTTTACTTTTATACCAGATTTATAAATTGGGACATCCCTAAATGAAGGTTTTGTCAGGTTTTAGTCACTTCAGGGTACAAATTTGTCTCCAAAATAAAGTTAAGTAGGTACACACACACACACACACACTTTCGCTCCTTCTGTCTCTCTGTGCTCAGACTGCAGGCGAATGACAATACACTCCTAGTGTAGGAAGTGATCTCAGAGGTCCCACACAAGAGGAATGGCTCCCTGGATACTGAGGGTAATAACTCGTAATTAAAGCCATACGATGAGTTGAGTCAAGAGGTATAGGGAGGACAGGTTATGGGACATTACTCGCTCTCCTCTTCTCTTCTCTTCTCTTCTCTTCTCTTCTCTTCTCTTCTCTTCTCTTCTCTTCTCTTCTCTTCTCTTCTCTTCTCTTCTCTTCTCTTCTCTTCTCTTCTCTTCCAATGCTCAGGTGATTCATGTCTTTGTTTCAGATTTTCGTTCAAAATTCCTTGAGAGAAATAAAAACACAAAAGAGGCAATTGTTGACAAACAATTGGAAATAAAGAGGTATAAAAATAAATGTGTATGGCAGATAATCTAAATAATTAGCTATCCTGGAGATCATATTAAATCTCTGACTTTTAATTGCAAATACTTCGGTTTATTGGAAAAATGCGAGATCACTGGAGTATGTTTCTCAAGTGAAACATCTGAGAAGTAGGAGACAGCGAATTCTCCATTTGATATCCATTTAACCTCACTGCCGTCTAGAAGAAACAACTGAACACCTAAAAAGAAGATTCTTTCATAATTTATGTCATTCCAAAGTCACATGGCTTTCTTTGTTCTGCAAAACCCAAAAGACACTTTGAATAATGATTCAGCTTTTCTTGTAGGCTACATATTATACAAGTCAATGGCATATCCCAAAACATTCCAGCTGCGAAAAGGACATTGTGGTAGCTTGACGCATGAATTGACTGCTATAGTCTTCGTCTTCTGAAATGACATGATGTCTTTGTATGATTAACTGATATTTAAGCCTTTATTCAATCACAAATCAAACGGTCTACACACACATACTCAGAATGCATCCAATATGGCCGCCAAATTTCATGACCATATTCTAATTTAACATCAGAATTTTCATTTTTTTCATTCAGTTTCCCCCTCTGCCAAAATGAGTATAGATCAGCATATAACTCATTTCTCCTTTCTGAGTCCTGACTGTTCTCAATAAATTGTACACTGACTGTTTAAAGACGCCCTGGAATAAAGAAAGAAAACGACAGACAATCAGAGAAAGATGATACAAAAAGAATGGAAAAGGTGTTCTGCATTTCCTAAGTCACTCTTCAGGAGATTTCTCTTGAACGATTGGCCCACTCCATCCAACCATTCTCCAACCCCTGAATGATCAGAGAAGAAAGCAGACAGGAAGAGGTCCATCAATCTCGCTTGCTTTCACCTCTCCGGTCACAGTCCACACCTGGGACACATTTGACATTATGTTAGGTCACCCTGGGCTCTGATGGAGTCACTGCAAGGTCGAAACTGTAAAGTTGAAATCCCATTCAAAAGCTTAGACATCACTGAGATTAACTTTATTTTTCTCATTGAGGCAGCTCAGATTGCACAACCGCTACAGATGTGATGAGATGTTAACTTGTAGCAAAGTGATAGTGGGCTAAATGTTACACAGGCTGAGGAAGACACTGTGATTGCCCAGAAATGGGAACAAGAGGGATTATATACAGTTCATGACATCAAGTATTTCTGTCAAGGCATAACAATGTTTCAGCAAAATATAACAGTCAAGACAGAACCGCAATTTAGCAGTTTATTTATATTTAAAGTAGGGTTGTGACACGATTAATCGTGATTAATCGTATCCATTATAAAAACACAAACTTTTATTATGTATGTGTGTGTACTGTGTATAATTATTTTGTATATATATATATATATATATATACTGTAAATACACCCACATGCATGTATATAGAAAAATTTGTTATTTATAAAATATTTATGTAATATACATTTTTATAAATATATATACACATGCCAATATTTCTTAAATACTGTATGTACATGCATGTGCGTGTATTTATCAATACAAAATAATTATACACAGTACACACACACATATTATGTAAACACAAACTCTTTAATTTTGGATGCGATTAATCACAAATAATTATTTCACAGCCCTAATTTAAAGGTGTATTATCATTTACTCACCCATGTGTATTACTAAACCTGCGAGATTTTCTTTCCTCTGTAGAAAACAAAAGATATTTAAGAATTCTTCAACTGTTTTTCTTCTTCCCATGCAATGAAAGTCAATTTGGTCCAATGTTGTGTATTGGAACCATTTGACTTTCATTGTATGGGCAAAAACGATTCTTCAAATTATCTTCGAACAATGTTCCTTTAATAAAACCATGCAATAATACAAATACCACATATGCATTATTGTCTTATTATGCTCGAACATGCTGCACGGTCACACACGTGACTGAAACCAGTGCATACGTGTTGTATGTGGCTTTATCTAATCTGCAATGATATCATTTTCTCGGCCAAAGATCAGACCCAGTCCCGTTCTGAGCCCCAGCTCGCCCTGGAATGTGAGTGTGGCTCATTACTCGAAAGGACTTAAGCTGATGAACACCACTAAAGACCTAAAAGCCTTTCTTGTGTGGCCTAATGCACCCACATTGTGAGACTTTTCAGACACTGGACTGCAGCTATTTGCTTTTTTTCCCCTTCTTCTTCCCCCGAATTCCCATCGGTCTGCTGGTTTGGAGCTTAAAAGGTGAATTTAGCATTTTTGAAATTCAAGCACAACTCACCTAGACAATTTGTTCATTTAAAAATCTAATTGCACACAAACATAATTGTTGAGAATCCAAACATCTTCAACAGTTCGGCACACAAATGAAGAAACGTGCTTGAATAAAAATGAGGAAAATAGACCAACTTCAAAAACAAGCACACTAGAATGCACTGACAAGGTCCGGCTTTAAAGCTCTCCTGTGAATAGCTATAATCTTCTTACATTTTATGTTCTCACTTTTGGCCTCATACAGGCAGATATAAATCTGTCTGCTTTTACATGATATCAAAATGGCTTTGTTGTTAGTAAAACTGAGACCTCAACAATGTATATACACTACCAGTCGAAAGTTTTGGATCGGTAAGATTTTTAATGTTTTTAAAAGAAGTCTCTTCTGCTCACCAATGCTACATTTATTTGATTAAAAATACAAACAAACCAAAAAAAACCCCCCAAAAAACAGTAATATTGTTAAATATTATGACAATTTAAAATGACTTTTTTCTATTTTAATATATTTTAAAATATAATTTATTCCTGTGATCAAAGCTGAATTTTAAGCATCATTACTCCAGTCTTCAGTGTCACATGATCCTTCAGAAATCATCCTAATATGATGATTTGATGCTCAAAAAAACATTAATTATTATTATCAATGTTGAAAACAGTTGTCAGGATTCCTTGATGAATAGAAAGTTCAAAAGAACAGCATTTATTTGAAATATAATCTTTTCTAACATCATTAAAAAAAAAAATACTGTAACTTTTGATCATTTTAAAATGATCCTTGATTAATAAAATTTGATGAATTAAAAGAAATTGATTTCTTTTACTTCTTTCCCCCAAAAAATAAAATAAAAATGAGTATTAAGTGTTTAATGTTACAAAAGCTTTCTATGTCAGATAAATGCTTTTGGACATTCTATTCATCAAATAATCCTGAAAAAAAAATGTAAATAACCATTTTCAACATTGACAATAAGGAGAAATGTTTCTTAAGCATCAAATCATCATATTAGAATGTTTCTGAAGAATCATGTGCCACTGAAGTCTGGAGTAATGATACTGAAAACTCAGCTGTGTTCACAGCAATAAATGACACTACCATATATTCAGCTGTTTTAAATAATAATAATATTACGCAATATTACTATTATTATTATTATTATTTTTTTTTTTATCAAATAAATTCAGCCTTGGTGAGCAGAAGAGACATCTTTTAAAAACATAAAAAATCGTAACCGATCCAAAACGTTTGACTGGTAGTGTTCATATCATCCGAGTGTCTGATCAAGGGAAAGCGTCCACCTATATGACTCTAAAGCTAATCGTTTTAAGACACCCGAGCAAAATCTGGTCTCAGATCAGATCTCCACCATCCACAATTGCCCTCCCACTCTCTCTCTCTCTCTCTCTCTCTCTCTCCCTCTCTCCCTCTCTCTGATTCAGAACACATTGCCCCGAATGAAAGCGCCGCTGTGACAGAGATACATGGAGGGCGGCATTAGGCTCAAAAACTGATCCTGAGATCAAAGGGAAACACAGGAGGCTCTTAATCAGTGAGTTGTGCCAGTGTCAAACCTGAGTGAGAGGGACTCAAGGCCAACTCGTGACTTACCCCAGCCCGTCTTGGCCATCCTCAGCGGCAACCCACATCCACAGGCCCCTGTGCTTCCTCTCCTCCCTCCTCCTTTCTCTGATTTGTCATGTTGTTTAAAGTATAATCCCACCATGATGCCCCAGCTGTCTCTGGTTAGCGCTTGCACGTCAAAATGCCTCTCTGTGGATCAGGCCGCAGGAAGATGAATTGAGCACAAGCTCTCCACCTCCATATTTTCCAATCAAGCTTCATTAGACAGGGCAAAGCTAGGAGACATCCTCACCTCCAGTGCCCTACAGCCAGATCCCTGACATTCAAGATGGGCTTGTGTTACATGCTCATTATATACAGTATAACATTTCCATCTGTCAAATTAGGAATTGTCCATGTGGCCAGCACAATAAAGCTTGTACATCTTCCTGTTTTACCAGGCTGTTGGTCTTTCTAAAATGTTTAAAGGAGAAAAATAAAATAAGGGCTGCGTTTTGGTCTCCCCGAACACTCCCCCTAATGCATTTATTCAGACAAACCAACCATGTCTCACGGAAAATTCGCACAAATTTTATGAGGTGGCTTATTCGTACGAATTCATACGACCTCACTTGTATGAATTCTTAAGATTTTTGCTAAATTGTACATATTTCATGAGTAGGCCAATTCGTATGAATGACCTACCCCTCACCCCGCCCCTAAACCCATCAGTGGGGTTACAAACCGGACAAATCGCACAAATTCATACGAATAACCCGCCCCTGAACCCGGGGTTTAGACAAATCGCACAAATGCGCATGAGTGAGGTCGTACGAATTCGTATGTATTAGCCACATTTCACTCACTCGTACGAATTTGTACGAATTGGTCGTGAGATAGCGTTGGACAAACAGATTAGGCTACGCCAAAATTCACACTATTTGTTGTGCGCTTGTTGCTATGTCAGGCAGGTTGGGATGCTCAAACAAACCGGTTAAAATAAAGATGAGTGAATGATTCTAAACGCAGGAGTTAAAGACTTTATTTAAAGGGACTATGAGTAACTTTTTAGGTAATTTATTGTCTAAAATCAGTATTTTTATTCATAAATATGTCTCCAATGATGTACAAATACCTCTGCCAATTATCTGATTTATCCTCGTAAACAAAGAATTTATTATATTTTTATACATGGGGCGGGTAAGTCCACGGAGGTGTCCATGTAGTTCCGCATCTTGAAAAACTATAATAGCAGAGAGGGACAAAAAGTACGCCAATGCGTTTCCACAACGCGTTTTCGTTCAGAGCCAGCGTGACGTAACTGACGCAAAAGAAAACATTGCTCTCTTTTTTTCATAAACAATCAATTAGCTCAAGTTGTGAATATTTTGCTACGTGCATAAGATTGTACAGAGAATGAAAATTAATTGCTAAGGTTACTGCTAGCCACATAAATTGTACAAACCTCAGTTGCTTCTCTTCTCTGCCTTTGGAGACTTTCAATTCTATCAAGATCGTCTCTTGTATCTTTGTCGTCGTTGTATTGACTCTCGCTCTCCTCCTCTTCCTCGCCTAGATCCCACTGATCCACTGCCTCTCTGTTCTCTTCCTCTACCTCTACTTCCTCTCCCTACTGTTAAATCATCTGATGATGATATCTAACAATGCACATACTTCAGAAAATATAACGAGTAAACAAGGCATGACTAATTACAATAGTTCATGTTTTTGACACTCATTAATTCATACTGTAACATTCGTTTGTTCGTTGTGTCAATTTGAAGTTTGTTTGAAATAACAAACCTGTTCACCCGAAGGAAAACTCGACGAAGTGCTATTAGAAGACATCCTGTCATAGCTTTTTGGTACATAACGGCTACCTGAAAACACGAGGCACTGGAGAGCACAATTCGTTTGAATGCAAAATACAATTTCACCGCTAGATGGGAGTAATTCTTACTTATTGTCCCTTTAACAAAACTCAGGACTAGAAACAAGAACAAAACAACCAAGTGGAACGTGACGAGAACTGACAATTAACTGAAGGAAATACAGAGCTTAAATAGAACAAACAAACCAATCAGCGTAATGAATCACAGGTTTAAACGATAATCAAACAGTGAGAAACCAAGGGAACAAACTCAAACACAGGAAACAGAATGAAAAATTTGCAAAACTCAACAAAACAGAAACCAAACCTCAATTATCTCTTACATAAACAGAGAAATGCTATGAAAGCAGCACACAAGTAAAAAGCAATGTTTTCCTTGAATATAGTGCTATTTTAGTATCATTGATATATTCTTATAGTTTTTGGTCAATATTTTGAATGATATTTTATTCTTCTATTTTATTTTATATTTTATTACGATTTATAAAAAAATTATCATTATTATCTTTTTAAATGTGTCTATATAGTTTTAGTTAATGATAATAACCCTGGTGTATACATTTTAATCATTATTTTATTTTAAATAAATATATAAATTAACAAAATGTTTTGTTTAAAATACAAATATCACAAATGAGAAATTGAGAATATTTTGGAGAGTGCCACCACATTTTAAAACCTTTCATTTGATGGACAAAAGTATATATATATATATTTATTGTTGTTGTTGTTGTTTTGTTTTTGTTTTTTAGGTTTTTTTGGTTTTTTTTCCCCTAATATCAGGACAGTTCTAAAAAATATAGTATAAAAAGTAGTTTTAATACAGAAATGAAAAATATTGTCATTGAGGAGATGTATTATTGTTTTTGTATTATTAATAGCATTTTAATGTATTTCTGCATAAATTAATAGTAGTTAAGACAAAAAAGAATCATGTCACTGACTCACATGAAAACAAATATTAGAGCAGTGAAAAAAAAGCCATAATATATATATATATATATATATATATATATATATATATATATATATATATATATATATAGCCTTTAAATGTCATTTTTAGCATATGTTTTAGTCATCACTGATTGACAAAAACTAAACAGAATCCAGTCTAATAGTTGTACCAGTAGAGGGTGTCTTGCTGCTGAGCTGTTCTGAATAATGTTTGACATTTCTATACATCAAACCCTCCTTGTCTACAATGATTGGACACATTCTAGAACCATTTTCTTGCTCATGTGGGCATGGCTTTACCATCAGGCACCAATCACAAACTGAAAACAGATACACCTCATCATGCTTGTTGGGAAGAGGGGAATCATTAATGAGCCTGGTAGCATGCAGCATTGTTATCATTAAATACACTTCCAGACATTGCAGGTGGAAGTGGAGGAAGTTTAGAGAGCAGGACTAGAGCCGCTTTCAATTACGCTTTAATGAAAACCCTGCTATGGCACTGCTGAAGCCTGGGGCAGGGGAACCCTGCACTGTTGAGCCATGAGTTAAGCCAGAGTGCCTGGCTAAATATCTTGTTTCCAAATCAGCCCATGAGCTCAGAACCACTGAATTGAGATCAGATCAGATACGTTACATATCTGGCTGTCAAAGTTCACATGCTTGGAATGTAATGATATTCTGCTGAGGGAGGGGGGCATCAAACACTGTTAAACTGAATATGATTCATCCAAGTATACTGGTGCTGTGCCGGTCTCTCAAGATGGATCAGAGTATGAGCAATACATTCGCAAAGAAATACACACTTCTAGACTCTTGCACAATTTATTGCATCGTTTAGTTCCAAGTAAAAAACAACAACAAAAAAAAAAACAGCCATTTGACTTACACAAACATGCACTCAAACATTATTTTGTTGTTGTTGGTATAAAAAAAAGAGAATAATTACAGTATAATTATTTTCCTGTAAGTATATTTGTCTAGTTTTCCATTAAAAATATTGGTAACACATAACAACAAGGTTCCAATTGTTAACATAAACCTACAATGATCAATAATTTTACAGCATTCCAAAATCTTATTAATAATTTTTTTTAAATCAAAAGTTGCATAACTGCACTGCACTGTGAGAGTGAACTAATGTGTAGTTTATGTTAATCGTTTTTAAAAGCAAAAATCTAGATTTATGGATTTTTTCTTCTCAAGTAAACTCATTTGGATGTTTAGATATTTTAGTGGGAAACAATAAAAAAGAGAAAAAATAATAAACACTTTTTTTGCAATTAAAATCCCAGTTATGAATATCTCAGATTAATCTAGATGGTGACAGTCAATATGGCCACACACACACGCACACACACACACAGGCACATGCACACGCATACGCATACGCACGCACGCACACACACACACACACACACACACACACACACACACACACACACACACACACACACACACACACACACACACACAAACACATAGAGACACACACACCTGCACACACCCGCACATGGCTTTCCATGTTTTATGGGGAATTTCCATAGACATAATGATTTTTGAAATGTATATTACAGTTTTTTTCGATTGCTAAACGACAGTGAGCACAACTGGAGCTACATGTGCAAAACCCTAACTACAGTCAGCACTACCAACAGTCACCTGAGCTAAACGGTTCACATCACCTGCAAATTTTATTCCAAGCAACACAACTCTTAACACATGGCTCAAAACAGGCTCAGTGCAGCCAAACACTATACACACCCTCACTGAGATAACACACACTGTCACTCAGAACACACTGAGAGTAAAAACACTAGCATCAAACACCAACACAGAAAATACAAACTTTTCATCTTTACAATTTGAACAATTTCAGTGACTTCATACAAAGTAATATTTTCTTCAAAGAAAAGTGACATTCTTTCACATGATTTATTTAAATTTTTAGAACATAACAATTCTTTAAGGTAAAGGAAAATTAGCAGTTTGCTTCAATAGTCTGTAGTAATTTATGGAATTACAAATGAGAAAAAACATTATTCATCTGAAATAACAGCTCTTTGTCTTCCTCCACTTATCCGCCTTCTCCCTGCCAGCCTTCTCCCTCCACAAACCCATCTTCCTTGTTCCATTTCCAAAATGTGTCTTTCTTAGCTCTACCTATATATATATATATATATATATATATATATATACTGTATATATATATATATATATGAAGAGTTCAGATGCAAAAGCCTCTAAGTGCCATCTGAAATTTTCTTCTACAATGATAATTTTTATCAAGCTCGTATATTGAAGTTCAGTAATTGCACTTAAATGGCTATGAAAATTACCCTTTAATTGTCATTTAAGTGAAATTACTGAACTTAAATATACAAGCTTGATAAAAATGATCATTCTAGAAGAAAATTTCAGATGGCACTTAGAGGCTTTTGCATCTGAACTCTTCATATATATATATGTATATATGTGTATATATATATATATATATATATATATATATATATATATATATATATATATGTGAGTGTGTTCACTAACAAGTCTAAAACAAGACCCCTGCTTAGCCTTTCAGCTGAAATTGCAGCAGTGTTTGAAAGGCACAAGGCTGAAATCTATTATGTTTTGAATGTGTGGTTCACAGTTTTGACTGCAGTGTGTTAGCATTTGAACAAGTGCTGTAAATCCACAGTGTTGTGCAGGTTGTGGTTAAAGTCATGGGATAAGTGTGTAGAGTTTTGAAAACTGTGTTCAAGCAATGAAAAACGAACTAGAGTTTGGTCCACATGAACTGCTGCTTTGCAGACTGTAGTTAGAGTTTTGCACATGTAGCTCCAGTTGTACTCACTGTCGTTTATCAATCGAAAAAAACTGTACATCCCCTAACCCTAAACCTACCCATCACAGAAAAAATGTCTGCATTTTTATATTTTCAAAAAACATAATTTAGTATGATTTATTAGCTGTTTTTCTTTTCCTCATAGGGACCAACACAAGTCATGTCTCCACAAGGACAAGGATTTCGGATAGTGTCCTTTTTGTTGGGACATTTTATGCCCATTTTGTAGCCCACATCCACATCCACACACAGAGACACACATATTGACAGTCAATATGGCCACACACACACACACACATGCACACACGCACACACGCACACACGCACACACACGGTCATACAGTAGCCTAAAACGGTTAGATTGGACCCAGAAAATAGAGGCTTCATGAATGTGACTGTAAAAAAACAACAAACCCACCACGCCCGTTCCAGATGGGTTAGGAATGGCAGTCAGAAAAAGGCCCAAGTCCAGATAACATTATGTTAGTGTGACATGGCGCTCAAGCGCTTAGGCGAACCGAATCAGGATTTGATTATGCGAGCGGGTGCAGAAAGCCCAGAGCACAGGGCCAGGCACTCAGCCATGGCACGGCCACAGCAAAGATGCATATCTATGTCAAGACACGCCAATGCAGCACCGCATTCAACTGCTATAATCAACCCAGCCTTGTGCCGGGGCAATGTGAACAGATATGTTTCCAATGCAAACAGCCTGTGCTGCAAAAAGCTTACTTCATCGTTATTAGACGTTGTGCAAAACAAAGGAGGGTTTCATTGCATGCCCTGCCAACCTCATCTTACATTTTGTAAGACCCAATTATGTTTCAAAACCAATTCATAATTGCGCTCTGACCTTGTGCTTCACCAAATAAAACATCTGAATTGATGCATTCAGGAGAAATAAAAGGCTGTTTATCCTCAATTGGTTGCTAGGGCAAATCCAGCAAGTTTTGAAATGCACTTAACAAGTTTAACACTTTCATGCAATTGCTTCAAAAGGTTTTATACGTTTTAAAGTTATAGACCTCCCATTTAGGTTTAATATCGCAACTTTATGAGGATACATGTGAATGTATTTAAGTATGAATCAATGTTAAAGTGTTCGGTTGAATAAAATTGTAATGTTTTGATGAGCGATAAAGATCAGGCAAAAAGGGGGCATATGAGAAATCTTCAGAAAGGGCCTAACGAATCTGCACGAATCACGAGTTTGTAAAGCTATGGTTGAATGGCAAACCTTATTTGGAGTAATTTACTCAATCAGAAAGCCATTGCAAAATGAATTTTGATGAGCTCACTTTTTTTGCAATGTATTCAGTCAATAGTTTCATTGAAACTGCTTTTGATTTTAAATGAATACTCACCCACATTGTTCTAAACATTCATTAGGCCTACATAATTTCTTCTGTGGAACATGGCACAAAAGTGTGTGTGTGTGTGTGTTTTTCCAGTGTTGTTTAGGACCACGTTGACTTTCATTGTATGGACAAAAAAGCTGAAGCGGTTGAAACATTCTTTTGTTCCACAGAAGAAATTAAGTCATACAGGTTTGCGTCGACATGCAGGTCAGTAAACAATATAATTTGTATCTCTTTAAATGAGACAAGGGTGTGAAAAGCATGAGTGAAATTAATATAATTATAAACTAACTCACATTGTGTAACACCAAAGCCATAGATTTAATTCCAAACTCCAAATTTAAATTGTGTTGAACTTAACCCAGTGGACAGAATGATCCGTTTCCAACCATTTGAGAGAGTGAGAGTGTACATGATGTTCTTAAACCTTGACAACCAAGACAATTTGTAATGAAATGCTGACATGACAAGCATGGTAGTCGAACAGAATGTGTATCTTTGTCAGTTTAAGTGTGGGAATGTGATTAGACTAGAGGCTGCTTTGAACATTTGTTCATTTTCGAAATGTGATTTGCCTTCGGATTTGCACGAATGAGTGAAACTTCTCAGCTTTGGAAATCTGATTACAGAAAGGGGAAGGGATTCTCTTAATCTTCCAATTTCTCTTGCTCCTTCTCTGCCTATTTCTAAAAAAACACCTGCAATCATTCAAGAAACAAACGTATTACTGTAGACATCCCTGTATACTCTCACAGGAGCTACGCATTAAAATCAAATGATTTTGGACAGTTATTGCTTTGATGGTCACTGAGTTGAGATCTAAAAATTCTACAAGCATTTTACGCTGCAAGCTATGTCCTACTCAAAACTCTGCAGGCATTATCGAGGTATCTTCAAAGGATGTCAAGAAGTATCTCACACCCCTTTATAGGCCTCTTGCTCTTCCTAAACAGAAATGACCTCATATTGGCAGCGCTCTTCTAAACCAGACCTCCAAGCCCCCCACCTCCCTCCCGGCACAGACAGTAAGCATTTAACCATCTGCCACTATTTTCTCCGCCTCAAGAGAAAACAGGAACATTCACAATAGTTGAAGAGTGTTGTGGAGGAGTTGAAGTGAGTCAAACTAATGATATTGTAGTTTAATGACACAGACACGACTCCCATAATAGCCTTTAGCCTGTAGTCATGTGATATCGTAATGATAAATGAACATAGAGATTGTTTTAATTTAATATGCATCCACATTTTAGTGGTACCTGCCTAAAATTGATGTATGAAGAGTTTCATTTAACATTCAGTTTCAAGATTTTAGCCTTAAAATCATACAGCTTGTTGATGAGAAGTGTGCTTATTCTAAATGTTTGGAGCTAAATGTTGGATTTTCACCTGGTTGTAAAAATGTCTCATTGACTTGCATTGAAGGAGGGACTCCTAGTTCTACTTGGAAAAGAACAAGAAAAAATCTGTACCAAATAATGTGGTGATTTTAAAATCCTTTAAGGACCACTGTACTGATTTAAACCATGTAATTTAACTACAGCAAATGACTACGTTTGAATCAACATTAATCGACTTTTTGGCTTTATTTTCCCCTGTGTTATGCAACAAAACCACTAGAGGCTGGTGGTCTATGGCCTTTGTTGGAACCCATGCTTCTTTGCCTTGTCCTGCACAGGCTCTTCTTAACTGGTGCTTTTTGCTGTTTTTCTGTGTTTGGTTTGGACACAAAGCCTTTCAACAAGACTACATCGTTTGATATAAACACTCATTCAGACATTAAACTTTCTTGTGGCTTTAATATAAGAAATAATTTTTTGTTCATCTTCAGTCTTTCTTTATTCATCTTTATGTGCACACACACACACACACACAAATATGTGAAATGTATTATATTGAAATGTCTGCTCAATATAGATAAATTTGTGCCTTGGTTAGGGTAGCGCAATATTTAGTTTTTGTCTGAAATGAAAAAAACGCTGTGAGGGATAGAAGTACTGCGTGTTCAATGGATTGGAGTGTAATTTAAAACATGGCAGTTGGTCAGCTTTCTGTAGCCAGAAACTTCATAAAACACTTTTAAAAGTCGTGAACTTTGAAAATTACATATGTTCTAGGTCCTTTATTAAGCTATTGCACAGACTGTAATTATATCTATCACTCACTTTCATCCTTGTAAAAATTAATTTGGCATTTATATGAGGTGGTGAGACACTTACAATGGAAATCAATGGGCCATTTGGTAACACTTTATTTCGTTAGTCCACTTTAGACAATTCTACTAACTATGAGTAACTTTGCAGCTACATGTCAACTAACTGTCATTAGAGGATTAATAAACTGTCAGCTTAATATCTGCTAACACTTTATTTTGATGGTCCGCCAACAGATATTCTACTGACTATAAGTAACTTGGCAACTACAAGTCAACTTATTCCCAAACCCTAACACCCAACCATAACCTAACAGTCTACTGACTGTCTAGTCTACTAATACTCTAATGAGAGTTAGTTGACATGTAGTTGAAAAGTTACTTATAGTTAGTAGAATATCTAAACTGGACTATAGAAATAAAGTGTTATCGGCCATTTTTATAAATGAATTTACATTCATTCGTCTGTTAAACTGTTTTAATTAGAGTTGCGGCAGTACTAAATTTCTCTGCCGATACAAATAGCTGATTATTCAGAATGATATCTGCTGATACCGGTAGTTTGATTTTCTTAAAGAAAATTTATCTCTCCCAACTAATGCTGTAACTATACAGGTAACCCTCTCATATGCTATTTTTTTTATCATTTATAATTTCATAATGCTATTTATTGTCAGATATAATAATTACACTTTAATTACTGAATGTATACAACTCATTTGCCCACAAGGTAGTTTTCATAAACACTTATTCATTTATTCACACTTAACAGTAAATAAGATTCTCTCACAAGTTTTTTATAGCTACCATCAACTGTGAACTTTGAATAACTTTTCCGAGACAAATTATGCAACTTTGGTCAAGTGACATATTGTTCACGAGCTGTTTTATCGACATCTTTCCATGGTTGAAACACTGATTGAGACGTGATACATTTCAGTAAGTTGTACTGTATCTTTCAACATGCCTTTTGATGTTTATGCATGTGTTTTCATGTTATTAACAAAATTACAGGACACATATCTTTGCATTTATACAGTAATTCGTTTATTTTTGAAAGAAAGTGCAGATAGTTTGGGCTTACGTGTTTCAAGGCAAATAAAAAGTAAACTATTACAATATATATATATATATATATATATATATATATATATACTGGGTAAATATACTCTTCTTCCTACAGGGTAAGTCAAGTCAAGTCAAGTCAAGTATATTTATATAGCGCTTTTCACAATACAGATTGTATCAAAGCAGCTTCACAGTATCAATCAAAACAACATAACAATGTTCGTTTATTAGTGGAAAAAAGACATCCACGTTTGGTAGAGCTGATCAATGGTATTAATGATTGGTTAATTAATTTGAATATCCCCAACTGAGCAAGCCAAAGGCAACAGTGGCAAGGAACCAAAAAACTCCATCAAGTGACCTAATGGTGTCCTAAAACTCCATCAGGTGACCCAATGGAGAAAAAAAATAACCTTGGGAGAACCCAGTCTCAGTCGGGGGCCAGTTCTCCTCTGGCGTTTATGAACTAGACTCTGGATTTACAGTAACTATAAGATAAAAAAATTGTATGAATGCCTGGCTGAATAGATGCGTCTTTAGTCTACTTTTAAACTGGGAGAGCGAGTCTGAGCAACGAACAATATCAGGAAGGATATTCCAGAGCTTCGGAGCTAAATGTGAAAATGCTCTCCCTCCTTTGGTGGATCTGGATATCCTAGGTATGACCAGAAGCCTAGAATTTAGTGATCTTAAAGAGCACGATGGATTATAGGGCGATAAAAGATCCGTTAAATAGACTGGAGCTAAACCATTTAGGGCTTTATAAGTCAGAAGCAATACCTTGTAATTAATACGGAACTTTATAGGTAACCAATGAAGTGATGATAAAATCGGTGTTATATGATCATATTTTCTTGATCTAGTAAGAACTCTAGCGGCTGCATTTTGGACTAACTGTAGCTTATTTATTGAGGATGCAGGACAACCAGCTAATAAAGCATTAGTAATCCAAATTATAAATTCAATTAGAATACCAGTATACAGATACAGACTAATCAGTAGTCTCGAGGTCATGAATGCATGAACTAACTTTTCTGCATCAGAGACTGATAGCATATTATGTAGCTTAGCAATGTTTCTAAGGTGAAAAAAGACTGTTTTTGTAACATATGAAATATGCTTTTCAAAAGACAGGTTGCAGTCTAATATAACACCCAGGTCTATTACTGTAGCGGATAAAGTAACAGGGCATCCTACTATGTTAAAGTAGTGTTGTGAGAGGTTTTGTGGACGGTTTTTAGAACCGATAAGAATTACCTCTGTCTTATCTGGATTTAATAAAAGAAAATTAGGCGTCATCCAATCTTTTATATCTTTAACACAATCTGTCAATTTGGATAATTTAGCGTATTCATCTGGCCGTGATGAAATATATATTTGAGTGTCATCAGCATAACAATGGAAACTAATTCCATGTTTCCTTATAATATTACCAAGTGGCAGCATATACATTGAAAATTATAGAGGGCCTAACACAGATCCCTGCGGCACTCCATAGTTTGCCGAAGTTATGATCGATTTTTCTCCATTTAAATAAACAAAATGGTAGCGGTCAGAGAAGCATGACCTGAACCAGCTTAATGCTTGTCCTTGAACACCAGTATAATTTTGTAGTCGATCTAAGAGTATTCTGTGATCTATAGTATCGAACGCAGCACTAATATCAAGTAAAACTAGTCTTGAGATACAGCCTTGGTCCGAAGCTAAAAGTAAATCGTTTGTGATTCTAACAAGCGCAGTTTCAGTGCTATGATGTGGCCTGAATCCAGACTGAAACTTTTCAAAGATGTCATTTTCTTGCAAGAAAGAGCCCAGTTGAGCGGACACAACTTTTTCTAGTATTTTAGACATAAATGGAAGATTTGAAATGGGTCTGTAATTTGCTAGGTTATTTGGATCTAATTGTGGTTTCTTAATAAGAGGTTTTATAACTGCCAGCTTGAACGTACTTGGAACATGACCTAAAGATAAAGATGAGTTAATAATATTGAGAAGAGGCTCTTCCACTATAGGTAACACTTCTTTCAGTAGTTTAGTTGGTATAGGATCTAATTTGTGATACGTTTGTTTAACTCTTTTTGTTCTAGTTGTAAAGCATTGTAATTGTTCTTGCGGCTGAATTATAAGGCGCGAGCAAAGATTGAACGTTTACAATTGTGGTTCTGATGCTTTCAATTTTCTCGGTGAAGAAGTTCATGAAATCATTACCACTGAACTGTAACGAGGTATTTTGTTCAGACGACGTCTGTTTATTTGTTAGTCTAGCCACGGTATTAAATAAAAACCTTGGATTGTTTTTGTTGTTTTCTATTAATTTGCTGAGGTGCTCAGCCCTGGCCGTTTTGACATGGCCATTTCGCAAGTGTGTCATTGCGGGTCTTAAATTAAAGTGATGCTTGTTACCCTCTTTTTCCATGTAGTTACAGGGTAAGTGTGATATTGCGTGCTGTAAATTAAAGTGGTGCAATAAAAATACAGTACAATCTGATATCATATATATGGATTGCTCCCCTTCACTTTCATTGTAAATTTTAATTGTAAATAAAATTGTTTGTATAGTTTGTGCATATCTCATCTCTTAAAAAAACATTAATCACACTTTCATCATGGATTTAAATGTCATATGCAGTATCCCCCTTTGAATACCCCAAATCAGGTAGCCTACATTCCAATCTCTAGCAATGACTCCCCTATTTCCTTCACTGTTTTCCACCATTTCCCTACTTGCTCCATCAGGTTAGCCCCATGTTCATCAGAACTCGCCCCCACATCTGCGATTGCACGCTTAATGTGATCAGTAATGAATTTTGTGTTACATTAAGCCTGAATAAATGGATGGACAAGCGCAGACTACAAGTGTCCAGGAGTCCAACCTAATCTAATGACAGCCAGGCAGAGACACAACCAATTAGAGGGGCAGAGAGTGGGCCACCGCAGGCTACTGCTGGGACTGCAAATGAATAGACCAAAATCAAATCAGGGCTCTAATAGATGCGCTGCAGAGAAAGAGGGAGAGACAGTCAATGCTAAGCATATTAAAGCCTTGTGACCTCCCTACTCCCACCGCTGCTGCCCGCAAAATTTACAGTGGGCCAAATAAAAAGGCCTCATTGTTCACATATGTAAGGGGAAGAGAGCACCATGTCCCTTTGAAAGAAAAAGAGTGCTATCTAAGTCCTTGGAACCTTCATTAAATGTCTCACTGTCCATAATGCTTGCGTAAAAGCATAAATCAAATGACTATGACACATGCTGGATTTTGCTTAGCGTAAAAGCATACTACTGGAGTCAAAATAAAATCTCACAATGAAGCTCACAATTAGAATTGAGTTGTATTGCGGTGTTTCTTCAATACTTTTATGCATTTTTATGTACGTGTTTGATTTTTATTAAAACTTTTAGATTTCAGGTGTTGGACAATTTTACAACATCAATTTTACGATACAGCCTTCTTCATTTATTTTAGTTACTTTTCAAATGACTTTCCTAGAGCGAGACTTTTAATGTTGAAATATTAAAATCTGTTAATTTTTTTTTTATAACTAACTAAGCAGAATAAACTAAACTAGTTAAATTAAGAGATTAGTTATACTAAACTAAGAGAGTGCAGCAAATATACTGTAAACAACTAAATATTTATTGTGAGAATATTATTCATACATTTTTCAGAAATTGTGACTGTCACTCAGTTAGGGCAATTTTGCACTAATAAAGTTTTTTTTTTTTTTTGCTAATTTTTTTAATTTTTATTAAGACAACAGTGGCAGTGAAGATCTTGAGATGAAATGGGACATGTGAAAAAACGGTAAATATCTTTTATTCAGACAGATCAGAATCTTTTAGTACCATTTCCAATCAAGATACAATTTTGTCAAATAATGCCAAAAAAGTGATATTATTTAATTGTCAGTATTTAGCTATGAAATTAGCCTTAGCAAGACAAACAAATCTGACACTTAATTCTAGAAATCACAAAATTTTACATCACAAAATGCTATTTAATACAATACATGTTTTGAGATGTTGTGGAAATGAAAAATTTGTAACTATAGGAATTAATTTGAAGGCCAGACCATGTGACTCTATACCCAACCCAGTCTGATTCTAAACGTCAATGTTTTCAAATAATAAAACGTTACATTTTTACAGCGCTGACTCATAAATGAGAAAGTGTGAATGTCTGTGCACGAACAAAATTAGTTTATAAAAAATACTTATAATCATTTAAAAAAAATTTTTTTTTATAATTAGAATCCAGGTCCAACACAAACCTTTATTTTTTTATGTCGGGTCCTGTGTGTCTCAGGTCAGGTGTGTAGACCTCTAATTCTAACTCACCATGGTGAATGAAGGGGGAAAAAAATACAAGAGTGAAACAATGTGTGTGTGGGGGGGAGGAAGTAGTCTGGTCTAGTGGATCACAGACCCACAGACAGCCAGCAGAGATAGTATAGAATTGAGAAAAGCAGGAGTATGGGGAGGGGAGCATTTTGCTCTGTGGAAAGATACCTACACATGAAACACTGCTGGGTTATCTGGAGGAACTTTGATGTGGGGCCCAGTGGCTATCTACACCTGTGCCTGGGGCCTGGACTCCCTCAGCCACACACTAAAGCCTCAGACAGCTGGTATTACACAGGGGAAAGCCTTGAACCGGCAGCCTCTGCACACTTGAGAGAGGGGTGGGGGACAACATGATTTCAGTATGGAGGGGCTGGTGGATGAGAAGACACTGCTATCTCCTGGTAAACACTCAAGCAAGCAGACTGCGGGACAGCAGATAGCAGACAACTATAAAGCTGTCTGAGCATGTCTGTGATTCTGCAGAGGGGAGGCACTGTTTGCAGAGTTGTGATTCTGTCATCAAAGCACCTAAGGAAAGTAGTTGGGTTTGGTATGGACTGATGCATTGGAGAAATATACTGGTATTCTAATTGAATTTATAATTTGGAATCATAATTTGGAAAATCTTTTTGGGATCATCAAACAAACATCTGATAAAAGCTGAAAGTCGACAAATATAAACTGAAAAAATGAATTGGAAGTTCTAGTTACAACAATTAGGTTACGTTTTTACACGAGAATGATGTACTAAAAACGGAAATGGGTTTTCGTTTGCGTTTTCTGCATACAAGCGACAACGTTGTCCGAAACGATCCCCGATCACAAGGATCCGCGGAAACGATTAAAAGCGCTGTAGTTGGCGAGGTCACTATTTGAAGAAAAACTACTCGCCTGTAGCCTGAACATGTAAAATGGGCATGATGTCACCGTTTTCACAAATTCATGTTTTGTAGTTTACACAGAGAAAATAACGGTGTCGTTTTAAAAAACTTGCACTTTGAAACCCGTTTTCAAAAGTTTGTGTTTTCAGGCCCCCAAAACGCTGTTGACGTGTAAATGAGCAGCCAAAAAGCATAAAAAGTTTTTCCGTTTTTTGTTGAAAACAGTGTCATGTAAACAGCCTCTTAATTTTAAGCAACATCTATCTCTAAACCAGCTTGGCAAATTCCCCTCTTATTTACAATGAGCCCTGGTCACTCCTGTGATATCGGACTTCAAAAACCCATATTTTTGTCCTATGCAAAGACATGCATCCCACCACAAAGACATTTGACTTGAGTAAAGGAAAAAGCAGTACTTGCTACAGTTATTTTAAGGCCTTAGTCCCAAGACAGAGTTATAAAATGGATTAACTGGATGTCAAGGTTATGAGTTGTCCGATCCCAGATATTTTTCTTTTCATTCTTCATGTCCCCCTTGCTCTTTCCTGATTTCCTCCTCATGTCTTCTTTCTCCTCCTCTCTCCCAAACTGTCTGAGAGTGAGAAATTGAATGCATTCCCTAACTTTCACACCCAGCATTTAAAATGGCACAATGAAATAATAATGTCTAGAGGGAGAGGGAGAGGGAGAGAGAGAGAGAGAGAGAGAGAGAGAGAGAGAGAGAGAGAGAGAGAGAGAGAGAGAGAGAGAGAGAGAGAGAGAGAGAGAGAGAGAGAGAGAGAGAGAGAGAGAGAGAGAGAAAGATAAAAGAGCAGCACTTGAAGCTGTGGCCTAGCAGGTTGGTACACATGCTCTGATCTGGGTGTCATGAGTTTGAATCCAGCCAATGAGATTTGCTGGTTCTGTTCACTCTTCTCCTCTTCCTCCTCCTCATTTTTTGACCTATCTCTAATTTTAGCTATAAATAAAATGGAAAAAATCTCATCATCAATTTAATTTTAAGAAACTACAAAACAGCTGTTGGCAACCATCTTGGTAGCTCAAAGCCCAAAGAATACTTTGGTCTCAAAAATTGGGCTGCACGTGGATGGGGACAAAAACCCCGTCCACGTGCAGGCCAGTTTTTGAGACAGCACAGACAGTGCGGGTACAACAGTGCATGCGCAAGGAAGACAGAAGAGACAGAAGAGTCAGAACAATTGTATTGGGCATGTGTCGAACTCCGCCATCTGCACTCATCAGCGGTTGAGACAAAGCCACTGGAAGACAAGCCTGTAACCTTTAGCCAAAAAAGTTATTTTATAAGAGAAGGCAGATATTTTATGAGTTATTTTATAAGAGAAGGCAGAAAAGGGAATGAAAATTATTAATTTAATTGTAAAAAAAATTCTGGGGGCCATGAAAATTATCAAAAACCCTGTCACTGACTGGCAACTTTTTCCCAAAACACTAGCGGAAGAGTTAAGCAAGTGAAATTTCCAAATAGATTTGTAAAGAATGCTATGAAGAAGCAACATCTATTTTTATCCACACTGTTGCAGCAATAATACAATTTCCAACAGCGACATATCTTTTGAACACCTGAATTAACAAACTATGATAAAACTGCTTTCAACTTCAGCTACTTCAAAAGCACTTCTGCTCCATTGTATCACACTTTTACATGGGAGATAACTATTTTCTTTTGATAAAGCTGTACAGTCACCTAAGTTTGGCTTCGAAGGGTCGGTCCTACAGTTTGAGAACCTCAGGAGTTAAAGAAGAGAAATAACATTAATTTGAAACAGTGTAAAGTCAACACCTCCTTGTAGTCCCACTGTATAAATCACACAAAGAAAGGGAGTGTTCTGCCATTTTGAAATAACATTTATCAACTTAAAATAACAGGCGTAAATTGTAATGCTGGATGTCTGTGTTATTGGGTTCGACCAAGCTCCATTAGAGATTTGGTGCGCTTATTCACATGTGGGAGGCGGGATTAGATGATATAGATCTAGTCGAGCCTTGATCTAGACCAAGATGAGACAGCAGACTCAAGTTTTCTCATAAATTTCTTGTCTTTCCATCAAAATCTTCATCATCTTGTTCTGCTGGACCTTTACCTTCAATCACACTACACTCTTTTCTGGTTTCTCAAAAAATCCTGGCAGCCACCACCTCCAATGGCGCTCTGTGTGATGTGGGGGTGTTAATGCGGATGTGAGCCCTCTGGATTAGCAGAATGATGGGCAGTTCACAACACGATCTCTGATCTTCAGCACTTTCAGAGAGCTTGCTGTTAAATCATTTACACACACTCTCTCTCTCCTTTCCTAAATCTCTCTCTTTTTCTATCACTTCTGTCCTTAGGCTGAGAGAGTGTGAGTAATCCCATCAACTGACATCTGTGAAAAGACTTTTTACTTACGCTCCCATTCACACAATGCATCTGCCTTTCAGCTTGCTCCCTTCATGAACACACATACACATACATACACGCCAATGTCATCTTAAAAGCAATATATTGAGGGGGGAAGGAGGTGAGCTTGAACTCAAAGCATTAATGGAGGGGAGTGCACCCACAGCTGTTTGTTTATGTGCACATGGAGTGTGTTTAAGGATGTCTTCTCTAAGTTTTAATAGATCTTCTCTATGCCGAAGGGCATCACAGTGTGCTTTTAAAGTGTACAAAAGTTACATATGCATGTCCGGCACCTCATGAAAGACTGGGAGAACAAAAAGCCGTCCTTAGCACATTGTACTGCAGCTCTGTTCTTGGGTTACTGAGTTCTTCAACACAAAATGAATTTTGCATACACCAGACATGACCTTGCAGAGACACTGCAGATTCACTCAGTTTATACAAAACAAGCATTCACCAAGTTAAGCTGGTTCAATCATCACTTGGTACTCAGTCATCGTCAGCATTTGAAGATCTGCCATCCATTATACAGAGCTAACCAAAGTTTGTAGGGTTTCCAACAACTAAGGACAATTTCAACTGCAAGTTAAGACATTACTCAAATTTCAAATTTCACCTCAATAATCTTAGAGAATAGCCTAGTTTTCCAAATGAGCATGTCCACTATTCATCGACTCAAGCCACAGGACAGGCTAGTTTTACCCAACTGTCTCTTTTCATCTCTGTTCTTAGGAATTGTCATAGAGAAGGATAATGCAGAGTTTAGTTCCAACTCTAAATGTGCAGTCACATTTCCCATTGTTCTGTGAAGGTGAAAACCAATCATTTCAATAGAAATCCACAATATTGGAAATTTCACATGAGGGTGAAAGATTTCCCCATGCAGATTTCAAAGTTGGCCATGCAGATTCGAGTAACAGCAACCAACATAAAAAGCTTGATTTGAAAGTAACTTCTGTATAACCAGTGCTTCAGACATCGCTGCACTATTGTAAAGATAATGGACCCCAACCCCTGGTAATTTCACAGAAATGTTGCAATTGTGACCACACCTTAAAGAAAATCTTCATGATTACTAGAAATGTACAGGTAGGTGTGTTAAAGCAGGTTGAAGCTAAAGGTGGTCTTCCAACAGCAGGATTGGATATGCCTTACCTGCACTAACATTGCAAAACTTTTTAAACTGTTCATTCTCAGCACCAATCGGTTCAACAACATGCTTAGCCACTCACCAGCATCTGTTTTGGAAGCTGAATAACAGCATCAAGTCACCAGCCTCCAAATAGCAGTTGCTCAAAACAGGCTTCCTAACTAACATAACCAATACTGGACCAGACAGATCATCCAAAACAGTCCATCCATTCTCAAACCACTTGTCCTCATACTTACAGGCAATTTACTGTCTCCAATTCACCTATTGTGAGAGAAACTAAAACAGTAAACCCACACCAACACAGAAAAAAAAACAAAAAAACATGTAAACTTCACAAAGAAAGGCCTCCAAATCAGGGCCCTTCTTGTTTTGAGGTGACATTGCTACTCACTGAGGGACTTTGTTATGAGGTGACATTACTACTCACTGAGGGACCATGCTACCTTCCAAAAGCAACCAATCACAGCATACAGTGATGGATAGACCAGTATGGAAAAATCTCAGCTCTAGACCGGATGTACAGAAACTGTGTACTGGACCCCTATAATATATAACCTGGGAAGTCCCATTCTGTTTCATTGAGTTGAAATCTGTCTAATTATTGCAATGGCATTGACATTATGCCTTTTAGTAGGCTATGAGTTCTTAAAAGTTTTTTACAAAAATATTAGTTGAGCATGGTTGTGTGTTAAACCTTCTATTTTATGTACTTTTGTACAGTATGCTTCTTTCATCTGAAAGGGGTTAGGGGTTGGTTAGTAGTGTACATGGGGGACTCGGCAAAAGCCCAGTCACAATTCAAACACTGAACAGAAAACACAAAAGAAATGAGTGTAAAACATGTCTAGACTTTGTAATCACAATTTATGCCTGTCCAAAAATAATAAATACTGATTATTTCACAGACATTAGATTTGCTGTTTACCTGCTACTAAGCTCCTCAAACAAAACTCAGAGAATGTGATTCCACAAACATGGAAAACATTAGAAATTCCAGTTCTTCCTCAGAAGCAGCCATTGGGTCACTCTGACTACTGGAAGTTACATCAATACTTGAATGGACGGAGAACGTCTGGGCAAGCTTTCTGAGCCTCTGTCACAGCCATTCAACCCAGCTCAGTCATTACAATCACCTAGCTCTAAAGAATTTAAACCCTCTCTATGCTAACTTACCCAGCAAGTCCAATTCAGAATGAGGCGACCACCAAACTTGTGTCCGACCATTTATTTCTCCTTCCCATCTCCAGTGTTATGAATGAATGGGATGGTTGGGGGTGAACTAAAGTTACGCAGTGCCATCAATAATAAATAGTTAGCAAAAGCCTAGCAAGCTCTTGTTAGTCCTCACCCTTCCAGGCAGTAATGGCTCTTGGTGAAAGTAGTGTACACAGAAAGCTGATGGAGCAACTGCATGTTTATTTTGAACTGGTAATGTACTCTGCAGGCACATCGGTGGATGGCAATACTAGCACTTCGCTCATCTGGACCTACTAACAGAGATTTATTGAGAACAGCTCCATCATACTCAGTCCACCAACAAATAAAAATGATTTATTAAACGGCATTATAAACAATAGCATTACTGTTCACAGTTCAGGAGGGGAAATGGGAAGAACGGCACCAAAAACATATGGCTTTTGTGTGTGTCTCTGTATGTGTATGGGATGGAGAGAGCTTATGCCTGTGTACATTTTTCTACATCTAAACACATCAATTACAGAATGTGTAGAGAAATGTAAATGGTTCTAGAAGAAAAGTAAGTGACAATCATTTCATTCTAGCATCACTATTTGTTACATTAATTACTCTGGCACCTCAGCTGCGCTCCTCTTTCACGATTAATGACCACTTTAGTTTATCTCAGCTTCACCTGGCGTTGGATGTTTATATTCCATCAACACAACAAAATGTAACAAACCATTTATTATAGTCCCAGAGCAGCAAGCTCGCAGACTCCTGACATTGCTTGCTAGCATCAATATGGTCTTCACCTCAGCACATTTAGACTTTAGCTTTTTGTGCATGTTTACGGAGAATACTCTCTGGAGTGTGGGGGTTTGGTTTCACACTCAGTGTGTGTGGGTACACGTGACAGATCACTGAGGGACGTCTAAGGCCAATAAACTCATGCACACATGACAATCTGTGAATAAAAGTGCATACAGTTACAAGAGAGGGAATGGAGATGCACAGAAACTGAATACAGTGAAGTGTACATTGAAATATTGGCTCTAATCCAACCACGAGTGAGTTGCCTACCTAGACAGCATGCACTGTTGAACTTATGTTTAGCACACTTGATGTGTTCTATATGTGAGTTGATCAATGTTTATGAAAATAAAAGCTTAAATTCAACCTGTTCGTCATTTAAAGCTATTGTGTTTCTTCAGAAGATGATTAAATGGCTCTATTTACTTAGATTACTTTCATGTTGTCTTTATGAACTTTTAGAAACTTGAAAATATTCATATATTTTCATTAAAGGTGCTCTAAGTAACTTTTTTACCTTAACTGAACAGCTTCGGAGTCAGTGGAATGGTTATATTACTTATTTCGGGTTGAATCGTGGTAGTATCGCACCCCCCTGGTGCCCGAGAGCGGAAATATCTCACTTGCAACTTAGGGCCGGCCTCGCCGTCAGGAAGTATCACGTGATATCAGGTCTCGCGATGTAACGAATTGCCTTACGGCACTGCACACGTACACGCCCCTATTCAAGCACCGGCTAGCTATAAGCAAAGGGCAACGATCGTTTGCGTTATGGCTGAGTGAGCCTGTAAAAAAGAAGCAGAAAGCGAGAAAAAAATTTGACAGAGGACCAGCGAAAGAGGAAACGGGAGACTGACCGAGCAAGAAGTCAGACTAGAGTAAACATCGGACTGGCATTTTCAGAATGCAGAGAACTGAGAGAAACAGAAGCCCGCAAAACGGATGCTGACCTGGCCTTCTTGCTGTTTCACTTGTAAGTATCTTTGGAATAAACTGTGTTTAATATTTAAATTTCAATATAAAACAGTTGACGTACTTTACATATATGAGTTGAATTACGATGGCCTAAGTCAAGGCATCTGATAATAGGCAATAAATGTTGCACATATCATGATCGAGCTATAAAAAAAGATGGGGTATGTGATTCTCTTTTTGTCCATTTTTTCAAAATCACTTGAAATCCTATTAGAAGCACTGAAATGAAAATTAATCATCTGTGGAACGGGCAGGACTCGAAAAACTCCAGCCAATCATTTCCAAGACCACCTAGAATCATTGGACAGTAAGTCCGTCAATCAAACGGTCGTACCATACCCCCCTCCCCCCATCCCCCTCACGCAAATCAGGGCTCATTATCCTTTTAATGAGACTTCCTTAAATATAAGGAAATAATTTTTATTTCAGAATTTCAAATGTAGATTAGTCTAATCTAAATAATCTAATTAATCACCTATTTCACTCAAAAGTTGGATTTTATGTAGAATTGAGTTCATACTAATGCTGAAATGAACTGTGAGCATTAGCTCTAATGTGCTTCATTTTAGTAAATGGTACAGTACTTGTGTGCTGCATGGTAATGACCAATAACGCACAATGAATCTACAGTGTATGTAGCTAGCTAGAGTGTTTCATACGTTCTAGTTTAGTTTTGGTCTGTTTTGGTTTTGTTTTCAAAACGGTTTTTCAACTGTTTTTTTGTTTTTCACCTGTTTCAGTTTCTGTTGATCACTCCCTGTGCATTTAAACCCTTAGTTTCCTCAGTTCCTTGTTCAATGAGGAGTTTAGTTAATGTTGTTATAGCCTATTATTTCCTTGGGTATATATTCTCCTTTGTGTTACCTCTTGGATTTATGATTAAAGACGTTCGTTTGTACTCCTTCGTCATTCTGCGCTCATTACAACTACCCTTATATGTGACATTTATGAGGTTCTATTTCAGTCAAGATATTGCCTTAGGTAGACAGAAAATTATAATGAACAAATAACACACACACACACACACACACACACACACACACACACACACACACACACACACACACACACACACACACACACACACACACACACACACACACAGGTATTCCTATCATTGTGGGGACATTCCATAGCCATAATAATTTTTTATACTAATAATTATATATTCTATCCCTTAACCCTACCTCTACCGCTAAACCTACACATCACTGAAAAGTCACAGGTAGTTTTCTACCTTGTATGATTTATAAGCTGTTTTCATCATGGGGACCAAAAGACCTTTGTCCCCATAACATAGGTTTTACCTGAACCACACACACACACACACACACACACACACACACACGCACACGCACACGCACGCACGCACGCACGCACACACACACACACTGACCCAGTCAGAGAGCATTAGCTATGCCTGTGCTGATGGCTGTCATAGCATGTGCTCTAAAGGAGAAAGTTATGTGATTAATACGGGCTGCAGGGCAGACCCACCTGATGGATGCCTGATACTGGACATCAGCATGTTTCCTCACAGGCCCCCTGTAAAGCCCCCTGTCCTGCCGACTGTAAAACCTACTAGTCAACCGTCAACAGATGTGCTAAATAATTTAAATGCTGTGCCTGTCCAAAGTGAGCGGAGTATGTTTAGGATAACGAGAAAGAAAAAAATGTGTGTGTGTGTGTGTATGTGCACTGTTGGGACTCATACTCGCAGTGACAGAAGAGGTGTCATATGCCTCCCAGCTGTTGGTGTGTGCTCTGTTTGGCTGGGTAGTCTGCCTTCTCACCTTAATCCAAACAGAAAACAAGACACAGCAGAGATCCCAAATGACCCACTGATGAGCATCTTCACGACAGAGAGAAATGAGCCGGTTTTGTTCGTGTTTGTGTGTGAATAAAAGATGAAAGAATGGCTTTATTTTTATTTTTATTTTATTTTAGAATGTCAAGAGTCTTCCCTTGAATCTGGCTAATATCTGTGAAAAAATTGGCTCAATATCTCTTATGAAACAAAAGCTTTTTCAAAACTTAGTCAGCATACTGATAAAAATGATTCTGTGGTGAAGTAAATACCACAGAAAAAACAAATGTAATTTCTACTGGAATAAGTAAGTTACGGCAAGAATAAAAAAATTAAAAAAAACTAGGTAAATACTATATTAGTACTAGTAATCTTGAAGAAATAAATATCAACGTTATAAATTTAAGTAAAACCTTTTCAACTTCTAATCTGCTTATGTAGGCACAGTAGACACTAAGCTTGAAACTGTCTAAATATTCATGTTTAAATAATCTCATTATTCCTCAACAATTAATCATTATCATCCTTATGAGATCCATTATGAGCTCTTTGGACCCTTCGGTTTAAATCTATGGCTTTGTGGTTACCCTTTTCTGAAAGTCAGTGTGATATAAACCTTAAACAGAACTTTCCACTCTCAAATCTGCTTTTGATCTGTGCTTGTAAAGGTGAGGTTATATTTGCAAGGGCTGTATGGCAACCTTTGATAAAACTGCTTCATGTCAATTACCACAATTGCCCATCATGCTGTGTCAGCAAAAAAAAATACACCAAAAAAACAAAACGTATTGAAGAATGTACAATAATAAAATGTGTTATAGGCCTCCACTAATATGCTGGGAGATAAATACAGGGTGTAGAGTTATACACACGCATCAATGAGACCCTGTGACCCGACCAGGGGTGCGTTTTCTAAAAGCATCATTAGCCAACTTTGGTCGCAAGTTCCATTGAACTCTATTGGTAACAATGGAACTTGCGACCAAAGTTGGCTTCGGGAAATGCTTGCCTGACTGGTACTGTCAAGTTTTAAGACCAAACCCAAAATTGCTCTTGTAAAACCAGACAGTTTATTAATGTTGGTAGTGGACCTCTGTCAGGGAACCATAATATTCTTGTTTGGAAGGTAAAGAATAGTGAGGAAAAAAAGAGAGAAAAAAAACTGGTTGATAGGAATGTTTTTCTATGGCCAACAAGGATGTTGATCCAGGAATATGTCCTGCTTGGAAATTTCACAGTTCTACCAAATTCTATCACAGCATTGACTATTTCACTCTTTGTTTTGGCTCAGTTATTACTGGATACCACACAAAATTGTAATTACTGAGATCAACAAAAGAGGAAGAAATTGTCTCATTTGAAGGCAATGTCACAACACGTCGCAATAGGGCGCATATCGGAATTGCTAGCACAAAGGCTAAGAGTCAATTGGTTTCAAATAAAAGAACAAGTGAGTGAGACAAACAGCATAAACATTTAATATGTGCTGACAGAGGCTATAAGCCATTGGCCCTGGACATTCTCACTTTAAACTGTGTAAAAACAAGCAGCATAAATCCACACAACTGTGTCCTGCCATAAAAGTGTCAAGAGGTTATTTTTATTTGGCCACACAGACACAGAGAGAGGGCCCCAACTCAGCCCTCAATGTTGAGGCCAGAGTCCTGAAAGCCCTGGAGGTCTGGCAGAGTTGGAGTGGACAGCATAAGCAAAGAGACATTGCACACAACTCAGTTTTCTTACTGTCTATTATCTTCAATTTAAAGTCAATGTTGGTCCAGTTTAACATAAGCTAATATTTAATACATTTTGAAGTGGATGGAAATTACAGCTCTACCAGTTCCAATGATGAGGATGCGGTCATGAAGATCATGAAAGAGGAGATCCATCTGTGTGTCTTTACAAGATTAAAGCTGAGCTGCTTCCTCTGCAGTGTTCGCACTGGGACAGGCAGGGGAGGAGCAACCATCATAACTGGGGGACATGCTCTTTATTCCTCCCACTTTTTGGGAATAATAATTATATTTGATAATTTTCAGCCACTGTGTAAACATTTGCATACAATTACAACTTTAAGATCAACTAGCTGCTTTGCTGTAAGCTGTATGTGGCAATATACTTTGTCTAGTGCCCACTTATCTGCCTTTCAACAAGAACTACAGGGTGAACATCACATAATTAATATCAGTGAGCACCTAATTAATATTTATGAGCTAAGATGATAAAGTTTATAATGTATCCCAACTGGTGACATGATGCTCAATTCAGCTCCTGGTTGAGGTTAATCCCAGCACCCACCTATCATTTTTCAAGAGAGCCAAAGACCTTGATTAGCTGGATCAGATGTGTTTCATTAAAACGGGAACTCTACTCCGCAGGAAGGTAGATCTCCGGGAGTATGATGGAGAACTCCTGCTCTGTGACAAATGACAGGATAAGGGAATGGTAGACTGGGATGAGAGGAAGTATAAATATAGGGAACATGCAGACTCTGGAAGCATCATGTCCCAACATTGGGCAGAACTTCACAGACTCAAAAAGAGACACCAGAAATTTGGTAATGTTGAGGCTCGTGGTGTGTGCATATATATATATATATATATATATATATATATATATATATATATATATATCTATATATGTATGTATATATATATATGAATCTGTGTATGTGTGTGTGTGTTCATACTGTAGACATCTGGGGCGGCAATCAGTGGGCTGCTCTCAAGGGCTGCCAAGGCAAACAAGGCAATAACAAATCCACTTTGCAGATCATCGATCTGCCACTGCCCTGGCCAAGGTAAACACTCCCAGCTTGAAGTTTGCTTTTCAAAGAAGGGCTAAGGGATCGAGGGGAGGCCACTTCCCCTGCTCGGGCTAGATCTTTTAGCTTTCTTCTCTCCTCAACGCATGCACATAGATACATTCACAAATGCCAGGGAAAGGGTGCACAGAAAGCGATATAAAAACCAAACAGTATTTCATGTTCTTGCAACTTGTTCAATATTGTCATTAAAGGTGCTATACCTGCCATCTATACTGTTTTTAAATTATAGTGTGTTTGTGAAGATTAAGTTAACCAAGTCATAGTTATTCTGAGCAACTGTATGTTCTTTTTGTAGGCAGTCAGACATACAGTGGTCCTAAAGCACTAACAAAGGGAATTATCAGCGAGGAGCAGCAGATGGCATGAAGGGTTATGGGTCAGCATGACAGACAGAGCAACATTGATTTTTGGGGACAGTGGATTAAGCGAGGGACAAAATTAGAGTGAGTTTAATGATGTGTCTGGGGAAGAACACAATATAGCAGCAGAACAACTGCCGCCTCTGATCAAAGGTGCAACATCAACCTCAGCTAAATCTAATGAAAAGATTTATTAGAGGCATCACAAGTTCGGCCTTACAAAAAGGTTTTGTGATACTGCTATGGTACAGTGATGGTATCAGGCAGTTTAGATCAGAAATACCTTGTTGGATCATGATGGTGTATTGTGGTTTGGGCTGATTTGGAGATAGTCTAGCTGGTGACCAGAATGGCTTTGCAAAACCTGAAGCTGGTTGACCAACAAGATCTTTCTGGTGAGACCGGTTGACCAAGGAAGTCTTCCTGGTTCAGTCAATTAACACTGGCACATTAGCGTCCAGTTCTGGGGAACCAGTGAGCAAAGCACAACATTTGTTGGGAAATTAGATATGTTAAGTTACTTTAAAATAAACCAGTGAATGCTAACCATATTGTTCTTCCAACATTATATCTGCATTGTACTCCATCTAATACTCCATGCTAAAATCATAACAGTACCACTTTTTTGTTATAACAAAGGTTAGATGATGATGATGTATAGCTAAGTGTTCTCTTTTCTGCACCCTTCTTTTAAGTCTGTCTTTGTGTCTCCAAGGCTTTGCCCCTCCATCGATCACTCTCCCTCCATCTCAGTTTCTCTTTCTCTGTTCCTCATATGCAAAGAAAAGAAATGTGTTGCAGTCCAAGGAGAGTGCGGTGAGGCGCAGGGCAGGAGACAGCCTCCATTGAGCTAGCAAATGAGCCTTGCTGCCCTAGAGACCACAGCTTACAGTACGGAAACACTGGCCAGTTCTCTTGCCACAAGCCCCAGTGCTCTGGCCAGCCTGCAGAACCAGGTTTCGAGGGAAATGAGGCCTGATAGCCCAGCTGCTTGGTTTGGGGTGAGACCTAAATGAAAGGCCTGCAAATGTCTGGGTCACTGCTTAAGATCCAAGGCATTCCTGTCATCAGAGACTGGATTGAGAATTGTATGATGTGGGATCTTATGCGCCTGTTTGCGTGCCACGGCCGGATGTCTGGTGTCTTTGTTTTAGCTGAATTTAAACTGGCGACAAAGTGAAGATTAAACAGAAGGATGAAACTTCTTCATAGCTTGCAGTATTATCATTTGCGAAATTTTCTGCTGAATAACTTCCAGAATTGTCGGTGTATTACAGATGAGTGAAGACACAAAGAATCTTCGTATCACAGCTCTCCAGTGCTGCCAATTTGATAACCCTGTTACCTGTTGATGTCATAGTACACACCTTTCTAGATATTTTTAGTGTCTGCATTTCAGCACTCCACTTTGAGGATAAGACACCCTGGTGTTGACCTGCAAGCGACTGGTTCAAGGGAGGCTGGAGATGTCATTTCCTTCCTGAAACTTTTTTTCTGATAATTAGAAAAGCAGCCTAGAAGAAAAAGTGGAACGAGAAGGTACTGTAGTTACTTTTGCTGACGTCTTCGTTACTGTAGCCCAATGAGGTCTATAATACCTGGAGAATGAAAGTTGCTTGTCTGAAGTTTGACCTGCCAGAAGTGCACAATTTGAAATCTGCGATTTTTCATAATGGGGCAAAATACATTTTATAGCTAATACCTAAGCAGCAAATGCCATGATTGATCACTATGGAGCCACAGGAAAATGTTGTCATGACTGTCAGATTACAGTTGTCATGGTCATTGCTGAAACATCTATAGTACAATTAAAAGATTAGTTCACTTTTAAAAAAAACTTTTGCTGATAATTTACTCACCCCCATGTCATCCAAGATGTCCATGTCTTTCTTTCTTCAGTCGAAAAGAAATTAAGGTTTTTGATGAAAACATTCCAGGATTTTTCTCCATATAATGGACTTCAATGGACCCCAAACGGTTCAAAGTCCAAATGACAGTTTCAGTGCAGCTTCAAAGGGCTTTAAACGATAACAGACGATGAATAAGGGTCTTATCTAGCGAAACGATCGGTCATTTCAAAAATAAATAAAAAAGTTTAAGTTCTATAAGCACAAATGCCTGCCTTGCTCTGTTCTGTGATGTGCGTTCGCGACGTCACGTAATACGCAATTACGTTGAAAAGGTCACGCTTCTGTCCTGACGAAAATGTTCTTTTAGCCTATTTAATATTAAAACACCCAGGATACACACACGAAATGGGCATTTTAAACGATAAACTGACACAAAGACATTTGAATATGTGTATATGGCCCTCTTTCCTTACATTTGTAAACACTGACTCGGTGCGAGCATTTGTGCTTATAAAACTTAAACTTTTTTATTTATTTTTGAAATGACCGATCATTTCGCTAGATAAGACCCTTGTTCATCGTCTGGTATCGTTTAAAGCCCTTTGAAGCTGCACTGAAACTGTCATTTGGACCTTGAACCGTTTGTGGTCCATTGAAGTCCATTATATGGAGAAAAATCCTGGAATGTTTTCATCAAAAACCTTAATTTCTTTTCGACTGAAGAAAGAAAGACATGGATAACTTGGATGACATGGGGCTGAGTAAATTATCAGCAAAAGTTTTTTAAAAGTGAACTAATCCTTTAAATATTTGTATATATTTATTTATTTATTTAAAATGGTTTAGAATGGTTTTAAATTTAGAAAAAGTGTGTAGTTCTCAACTGGAAGAGATGTGTTTGACTTCAAGCAGTGCTGAGCAGACCGATTGGTGTATGACACCATAGTCATGCGAGAGCGATTAGAGAGATCATACACTGATCGGTCTGTGCTGTGCTGCTTCAAGTCAATCACAGCTGTTCACATGGTCACTAAACAGCCAAACTAGCCAGAATTTGGACAATCAACATTAAATCGTGTGTCCCCTTCGCACCTTATTCTGACCAAGAACCAGCCACTTAAACTGAAAGAGGCCGTTTGACTTTGTAAAGTCACAGTCCACTTAGTACATAGGGATGGACAAATCTTAAATTAGATATATCCCAGGAGGTAAAGTGATTAAGGATTTCTCACTTAATCTTAAACAAAACTCTTGAATATGTTGAATATGAATGAGTTAATGCCATTAACCTCAACTTTGGCACAGATCAAACAGATAAAAGATTTAAAAATTATTGCAAGTGCCTAAAACTGAGAAAAGCTAGCAAATTAAATTGGATCATGCTATTTTAAGAAAGTTCTTGCCATGTTTGTGATGGCTCTTGCCATTCAGTCAACTCTTCCTTTCTTTACATTTTGTTGTTCTTGAATTCTGTCTGTTTTTCTAAAGTGTCTATACTAATCAAGGGAGTTTTTTTTTAACAATTAGCTCAAATGCACTGAAATTCTTTTTTTTCTGAAACAAAACTGTGGTGTGTCTCATTTTGACAACACAAATTTGAATCTGGCTTGCAACATTTCATTAGGGCTCCTCTTCCCATCCAGGACTGGCCTCTCCCCACTATAGCTATAAATAAAAGTGGCAAAACAAAGTTGTAAGAAATTTATTTAAAATAAAAAAAAGCCTTTTTGATTATTTCCAAACGTTTTACTTGGAAAATCAACAGATTTGGAACAAATCTTCTGAGCGAGGCATATACTTGATTACCAGAAGAAAGCATTGCCCCCCCCCCAATACACACACACACACTTAGCATGATCTCATTACAACTCTCATCACTCATGGCCGGGAAGAGGAAATGAGGGTGGACCCAAAGGAAGTTCAGGGGTGGCCTGGCAATGTGCTCAGACTTGCTGCAGATCAGTGTGTGTATTATAAGGCCCTGCGGGTAATTAACAGTAATCACAGGAACCCTTTCCCTGTTTGTAACCTCATAGGATTCCCTAAATTCTAGCCTAATGAACACACAAACACACACACACACACACACACACACACACACACACACATGTCTGGTTCGCTATCTTTGTGGGGACTCTCCATAGGCGTAATGGTTTTTATACTGTACAAACTATATATTCTGTCCCCTTACACTGCCCCTGTCCCTAAACCTACCCATCACAGGAGACATTCTGCATTTTTACATTTTCAAAAAACATTACTTAGTGTGATTTATATGCTGTTTTCCTCATGGGGACCGCTGGCTGGTCCCCACAATGTAGGTGATTTCAGGTTTTACTATACTTGTGGGGACATTTGGTCCCCACAATGTAATATAAACACGAGCACACACACACACACACACACACACACACTCAGGTTTTCATATTTTATGGTGACTTTCCATAGACATACAGATTTGTATAATGTACTAACTGTTCGGTAGTCCTAAACCTACCCCTAAATCTACCAATGACATAAAACTTTCTGCATTTTTATATTAACAAAAAACATCACTTAGTATGATTTATAAGCAGTTTTCCTCATGGGGACAAAAAATGTCCACACAAGGTCAAGGATTTTGGATATTGCCATCTTTGTGGCGACATTTTGTCCACATAACGTAGGGTGTACCAGGACCACACACACACACATAACAAGCCTCCACCTTCACACCACCAGAGCTTCTTATCAAGAGCAGGTGACTGGAACACTTTGGTTTTGTCACCTTGCTCTGATCTGAACAGCGATGACCCTCTCTGGCGACATAATCGCAGTTTCTATCTGTCTTAAGCGCTTTAGCAGTGTCATCGAAGGCCAGGTGCCAGTTTCAATGAAACATAGAGAAATGCTTTAAGGCCTCTTAAAATACATTACCTTGCTTATTACAAGAGCAAAGAGTCATTGGTGGGTTTCAACAACAATTAGGGGCTCTGAGGGTTTTAGAGGTACCAGGCATAAGCAGAGAACATGAGTATAAAGGAACTATATTTAGCAAAGATGCTTGATCAGAACACCTTTAGTGTGAAAACCATCTGGCTCAGTTATAGGCATTTTTACAGCACTTGACTTATCAATTTTGCTATTGATAAACTAACTTTAAAATGCATTCCCTGGAAGTACTTTAAGTGTTAATTTTACCTTGAATACATTTAAGCATACACATATCAGTCATTATTTCTTATAGTCAACAGAATGTTCAAAAGGGACCATCTAAATAAAGTGTTACCATATTTTTCAATAATTTTTTTTCAATTATATTATAAGTCAGGCCATGTGACAACCTGAACCAACCTTCCCTTGTCTTACTGCAAAAAGACAAAAATATTGAATTAAATAATCCTTACTTATTTTAATTGAATAATTGAACAATCCTTATTCGATTATTCATTTAACATTTTTAAGGATTATTTCATTCAATATGATGGAATTTTTCTATTAATTATATTACGTAAATCTTTTTAAAAAGGCGTAAACATTTTGAGTGGGGGGGGCTCTGGAGGAGGACATGAAGCAGGTGCATGGCAGGAAACAGGGCACCAGGGTGGCAATGACGGTGGGAGTGCAGAGCCAGGAGCAGGAGGAGCCAGGCAGGGACCCAGACCACAGCCAGGACAATGGCCCGAGGTTGAGGGAGGGAGGAGCCATGGTTGAGATTTGGCTGATGACACCAGGGGGATGACTGACAGAGACGAGGCTGGTAGAAATGGAATCTTACACGCAGACATAGAGCCAATGAAAACAGACAACTCTAATGGTCCTAGAGGCCGAGGCCGAGGCCGAGCCAGAGCCGCAGTAATGAGTGTCCGTGGTGGAGCCAGGCTGGCTGAGGACTGAGGTGGAGCCGGCAGAACTGAGGTCCGAGGTTGAGTCAAAAGGAAGGCGGAGCCAAAGGGCTGGAGAGATGGAGCGCAGCGGAGGGCTCAGAGGTCTGTGGAACACCCAACAGAAAAGGAATGGATGATGTTGCCGGCTCACAAACCTGATCAGACGTTTTGCAAGGCTTGGGGACGATGGCTGGCTCAGGACCTCAGGACCTGGCTTTGTGTCTGTGGTGGGCTCTGGCAGAATATCCATGATGGGTTTGTTGAATGGCTGGCTGGGCTCTGGGTCCAGAGTGGGCTTGTGATGTCTTCCTCAGCAGTGCAAACAGTGTAGCTCGCTCAAGTACTGCAGAGCTAAACCATTTAGTGCTTTGTAAGTAATCAGCAAAATTTTTAAATGTATGCAATGTTTAATAAGGAGCCAATGCAGTGTTGACAGAATCGGGCTAATATGGTCATACTTCCTGGTTCTGGTAAGAACTCGAGCTGCTGCGTTTTGAACTAACTGTAATTTGTTTATTAAGCGTGCAGGGCAACCACCCAGTAGAGCATTACAATAATCCGTTACACTTTATTTCGATAGTCACTTTAGACGTTCTACTAATTATATGTAACTTTTCAACTACATGTCAACTAGCTCTCATTAGAGTATTAGTATATTATAGTAGACTGTCAGTAGACTGTTGACTTGACTTGTAGTTGCCAAGTTACATAGTTAGTTGAATAGACAGTCAGTTGAATGTCTGTTGGGGGACCAACAAAATAAAGTGTTAGCAGATATTAAGCAGACAGTCTACTAATACTTTAAAGACAGTTAGTTTACATGTAGTTGAAAAGTTACTTATATTTAGTAGAATGTCTAAAGTGGACTATCAAAATAAAGTGTTACCCAATAATCTAACCTTGATGTCATGAACGCATGAACTACTTGTTCCGCATTTGTCAATGAGAGCATATGGCGTAATTTAGATATATTTTTAAGATTAAATAATGTGGTTTTACAGATACTAGACACGTGACTTTCAAATGAAAGATTGGTATCAAAGAGCACACCCAGGTTCCTAACCGACGACGAAGACTTGGAGCAGCCATCAAGTTTTAGACAGTATTCTAGGTTATTACGTGTGGAAGTTTTTTGTCCAATAATTAGAATCTCTGTTTTTTTCAGAATTTAGTAGTAGAAAATTACTAGTCATCCAATTTTTTATATGAGCTATGCATTCCGTTAATTTTGTGAGTTGGTAAGTTTTGTCAGGGCGTGAAGAAATATACAGCTGAGTATCATCGGCATAACAGTGGCAGCGGTCCTAGTACTGAGCCTTGTGGTACGCCATACTGAACTTGTGATCGATAAGACATCTCTTCATTTACTGCTACAAACTGATAACGGTCAGATAGGTATGATTTAAACCATGCTAGTACAATTCCACTAATGCCAACATAGTTTTCTAGTCTATATAAAAGAATGTTGTGGTCGATAGTGTCAAATGCAGCACTAAGATTGAGTAACACTAATAGAGAGATACAACCACGATCGGATGATAAGAGCAAATGAGAGCTCTAATGAGAGCTGTCTCGGTACTATGGTACGGTCTAAATCCTGCTTGGAAATCTGACAGAAAAGGCAGATTCGAGATCGGTCTGTAATTGACTAATTCTGTAGGATCAAGTTGCGTTTTTTTTTACAAGCGGTTTAATCATAGCCAGCTTAAAGGTTTTTGGTACGTATCCTAGAGACAAAGACGAATTACTTATATTTAGAAGAGGATCTATGACATCTGGAAGCATCTCTTTCAGTAGCTTAGTCGGTGTAGTGTCTAACATACAAGTTGTTGATTTAGATGAATTAATGAATTTGCAAAATTCTTCCTCTCCTATAGCAACTCCTATAGTTAAGTCTCAAGAGGGTACGGTGTGCAGATTACGAGGTGGATTTAGCCTCCTGGCACCCTTAAGGAATCTAATAACCAGGTCATACTTTCCCAATGACTTACCTTCTACTGCATCGTGATGAGCGGCTATTGCGGCAACATACACTTTGAGGGTGGAGGGAGACAGCCTTCGCTCCAACCCATCTTGCAGGAAGGAAATCACGACTCCGATCGGGCAAGTTCGGGGGTCTTCCCGGAGGGAAAAACACCGATCGACGAACAGGTTCCACTTCAAAGCATAAAGGCATCACGTAGAGGGGGCTCTAGCGGAAGTGATGGTGTCTACCACAGCCTGTGGTAGGCCACCTAGAACCTCTGCGTCCCATCCAGGGACCAGACATTGAGTCTCCAGAGGTCTGGACTGCGGGTGCCACAGGGTGCCCCGTCTCTGGGAAAGGAGGTCCTTCCTCAAAGGGATCGGCCAAGGAGGGGCTGTCGCGAGGAGCATGAGTTTTGTGAACCAAGTCCGGTAGGGCCAATACGGTCCAACGAGAAACGGGTCACTGGGGGAAACGCATATTTGTGAAGGCAGTGCATCTGTCTTGAGAGATCCTTCGGTCAGGGAAAAAAACAACTGGCAATGGGTCGTGTCCGGAGAGGCAAACAGATCTTTCTGAGCGGCTCCGAAGATTCCCCATATCAGCTGGAGCGCCTGGGGATGGAGTCGCCATTCTCCGTGAGAGCTCGTTGACTGCACGGTAGAGCACACCAGGGATGTGAATGGCCCGAAGCGACCTCAGATGCTTCTGACTCCACAGGAGGAGATGGCGGGTGAGTCACGACATACGACGGGAGCGTAGACCACCTTTTGGCGGTTGATGTACGAACTGTAACAGTGCTGTCCGTACAGACCTGTATGTGCTTGTGCAGCCCCTTGAGGCGGCAAAAGGCTAAGCGTACTGCTTGCAACTCTAGGTGGGTTGATGTGCCAATGCAGCTGAGGCCCCGTCCATAGACCTGAAACTGCATGCCCGTTGTACGTGGCCCCCCATCCGTTGGCAGAGGCATCAGTGAAAACCACAGCATGCCTGGATGGACACCGGCCCATAGAAACACAGGGTCCGACCAACGACTGAAGGTTTGGTGACAGTGTGGGGTAATGTTGACCCGGAACGTGCCGCTCTGCCACGCCCATCTCGGGACTCGATCGTGAAGCCAGCACTGCGGTCTCATATGAAGCAGGCCGAGCGCCGTTACTGCGGCTGCGATGTGTCCCATGAGCCTCTGAAACTGTTTCAGTGGAACCACTGACCTGCCTTGATAGGACTTGAGGCAGTTGAGCACTGACTGGACGCGCTCCTCTGTGAGGCGCTCAGTCTGACCGACTGAGTCCATGCGTGAGCATTTTGAACGGGAGGTTCCGGGCCCGATTCAAAACTCGCAGGATCGGCTGTAACCCACCGCCTTTCATGGGTACAATGAAGTAAGGGCTGTAGAACCCAGACCTCATATCGGCTGGGGGGACTGGCTTGATCGTTCACCAGCAGGACGTTGATCTCCTTCCTCAAGACAGGGGCATCAACGCTTTTCACTTGATGCCCCTGTACTTCGGAGGCCGGCGGGCAAATTGAATTGCATAGCCGTTTCGGATGGTACGGATGAGCCAGCGGGGGGGCTCTTATTGTGCTGAAGCACACAGGGATCAACGCGGCAACACAGTGGGGAAAGTCCAAGCCCGCTGTGTGCACTCAACCGAATACCAGCTGTGACAACAGCTCTTTGTTTAAAAGATGTAGATTGCGTGCAGTAACAGCCAGCACCCGGGAGCTCGCTAAGATCACTGAAGCTCCGTCACACCAACACAGAGAGGTCTCGGAATACAGAGACTCGTTGTCTCATCCACTCAGAGGACACAACCGGTCGGCTCCGAAGCAAAAACCATATGTGTGTTCGCTCGCTTCCACTTTATACCTGCACTGGTAGGCGGAGCGCGGAATGCAAGTCCTGCGTGCCAATGTTCATTAGCTTGTTTTAGTTTCACTCTAGGGCAATTGGTCTCCCTAGCGTGATCCCAATTCGTTGGTAACTCCTACCGACGAGACGTATGAGTTCCTGACGAAAGGGAACGTTTTCTCACAAATAACAGAAAATGATGTGTTTGGCAAGAAATAAGTTTACAGAAACTGAAACAGTTGTGCAATTCAAATCAGTAACCACAGAAACAAACTAGTGGCAGGAAAATTAAAACTACGGAACTAGAATTAAATCAAAACATAGCATACAACATTTCTCATTTTCGTCTAGTTTAAATTGAAGTACTGAAATATTACGGTATTAAATACAGTATGGTCTATGATATAATTTCTTGTTGTCAATTTTGACCTTACATGTTGACTACATGTTGACTCCATGTTGTCACATGTCTGAGTTCGCAGATGCTGACGCTTACATTCACCTCCACCCTCCCCACCACCAAGATGGTTCCTTTCCATCCATCCTCCCCACCACCAGGATGGTCCCTTCCTATACCTCACGGGGGGTCGGCTGCGCCCCTGCCTTCATCTTCAGGCAGGAAATGCAGAATCCGTACCCTCGGATCGCGAGTTACGGACAGAAGAACTCTATTGCATATATTGCTTGCTGGGCTGTTAATAAATGGTTTATTGCTGCAATAGTATTTTCCAGAGTCTTTCTGGTAGAACTAAGATTATGGAAAATTTGCATGAGGTTAGTGTGGTTTATGGAAAGGACAAAGTGGATCGGGAGCAAATGTGGTAGTGACAATTTTAATGAGCTCTTCAGATAAAACAAACCTTTTCCACGCACACACACAAGCAAGAATAGATCCTCCCTCCAAAGCTTGTAGCTCTATCCCACTGGACAGTTCTGTGATAATGGCCGCACTGCTCCATGCTGCTGTTTCTTACAGCAGTCCGGTGAAATATAGGCCATTTGGTGGCAGGGACATAAATTGATCTGTCAGGATTACACACAGCACAGGAGTCCTCATCAGGCTTGCTGTTATTCCACAGAGGGCCCACAGACAAGAAATAAGCTTTTAATTTCGGGATGCAAGGCTTTATCTAACATGTTGCCTACTTACACCATCTATCAGCCTCTGTGTCTTTTAATCTCTGTCTTTAAGTCTGTGTCACTGTTCCCTTTGCTGTTGTTTGTGAGTTTTTCTCTGATATGGCGACTATTATGACACTGACGGCTCTGCTATCGGGTGAGGTAAATCCGGCTAAACCTGGCAATAATGTCTCAGGGGGTGAAAAGGATTATTAAGGAATGGCTCCAAAGGCTTTGGGATGGATAAGAATCTTAACCTATTTAACCTGCTTTACACCATCACCAAATCAGGGCACAAAAGGGCCAAAATTAAATACTGTTCACTGAATCATGGTTTTGTATAGGTACATGTGTCAAGTATGTGGTATATTTCAGGTCAAATGCATCTTACACTGAAATTTGTTTGTGGCATGCTGTTGATTTACCACAAACGTATTTTAAACTCTTCTCTCAATTTGTAATAAAAAAATAAAAAAATCTGTTCACTGCACTCCACAATGCGGTAAATACTCATGATAAAGAAAAGAAATAATAATTTTAAAACTTCTTTAAATTTCTCTCTGTATTCATATTGGTTTCATATTATTTTGAAAAACTTTTCTACATTTTTCAAGAACCATTTAAATGGAATGACTCATGTGGTGCCTCTAAACATCATTGTGTTTTTGTGGAGCCACACCACATGATGAAATTACGATAGCAGTATTAACCTTTTATTAACCTTTTAAAAGTAAAACAATTCTTTACTTTATAACCCTCCTCATATAAATGAATTTTAAAATTAAAAAAACTAAATTAAAACAAGCTCATCATAGATGATGAATATTCGTTGCATTTTAATACATTTGTGAATAACTTAGTACAATGTATGACACAAAAGAGACACGTCATTGTCACGTCTTATGTTGAAGTATTTCATTTGATTCTTCATTCAATGTTTTTGATATTTTCAGCCTGCTGTTGTGTTATTTTGCAAGTGCAGCTGTGTAAAATCACACAGAGACCTTGACATCAGGCAGCCTGTTTCATCCTAAAAAACAACTAAAGTGGAGCCTCACATGTGGCTGTGACAAACAGCTTAGACTAGCCTTTAGCACTCAACAGGGTAGCTTAAGAAGGGAAACGCTACATGCAATATTCACCCATAAAACAAAGGAAATGAATATTAGATAGATGAAGAGTAGAGGACAGGAGAGAAAGCCCCAGACAGTCAGACTACTCCGCCAACGTAATTGGTTGTGACTGCACTCCCCCATCTTTGACATGTAAATGGATCGAGCCGTTCCCTCCTTAACTACTGCGTCTAATGTTTCTTTAATGTAATGGAGTTTGATCTTAGGTGTCCTATGTCCAATATTTTTCTGTAACGTCGGACTGAAGAGGTCTCTGGGGCCTATTGGGTTCATGCACACACAGACACAGGGAACTCAGTTTGAGGTTGTCTAAAACTACAGATCTATAGATGATCAGAATTCACGTAGAAAACTGATACACTGCTGTACGTGATGGATTTGACGGCATATCTGGCATAGCACACATCTACACACACACATTGTCCTGTCGGCCCCTTATACCATGACAACCAACCTCAGACATCTAAATCAATGAGGCATCTAGAGTCGTCTTAGTCTTCATTTGTTAAGTGACTCTAACAGCATTGCAAAATTTCATTATAGTCATAAAGACTAATGACTCAAGGCGACAGGCATAAATAAAGTAAATTGCAATGGGTTGACATATGCCTCAGGACGCCTAATGAACTTATGACCAATAGCCTTTTTACTTAACTGGCCAGACCAAATATCAGCTTTAAAGCTAATAGAGAAAGTTAGACAGGGTCTGAGGATGATTCTCTAGTTTTGAGGGAACATGAGACAAAAAGAAACTGTCTGTATTGCAGAATCCAATGAACAAATCCAAAAATGTTCAGTATGAAACTGTGTATGTAAACAAATCTTAATATTAGGCCTGCATGGTCAAATCTTCGTGTTCGAGTCCTGAAAGCTGGGATGCAATACGCTTAACACGATTTACACAGATAGGACATTTTCCTGGAGAAACAGCCTTCATTGTTTCTGCCACAACATTCAGATCAACCAGATTTTGCATGGCAGCAATCTCTTTCTTAATCAGTTTTTGTCTTGTTTTCCAGGAAAATATGTAAACATCCTTATAACAAGATTTTATTTGAGAAGTACACAATATTAAGAATTGATTTCAGACAATACATGTTGCTTTAAACATACATCTAAAATCAGTAAATTATAAATAAAGTAAGATAAGAAAGAGTAATAATATATAATACAATAATACAATATAATATAATATAATATAATATAATATAATATAATATAATATAATATGCAATTTATGACAAATAGGATGCTTAGATATTTTTGAAAACACAACAATAAAATGTAATAATATAATATAATATAATATGCAATTTATGGCTTTAATAGAATGCTTTAGCAACTAGAATGCTTTAATTTTTTGGGAAAATCATTTCATTCATTCATTCATTCATTCATTCATTCATTCATTCATTCAATCTCTACCCTCTGAATTTAGATTTAGTTTGGGCTGATATTTCAAAGGGTGATTGTTTGAGTCTCATAAAGAACAATGCAAGAACTACCATCGCCTGGATTTCAGAATTCAATGAACAAATCCAAAAGTGTTCAGTATGATTGTGATTTGTGGCAATGCACTTAACCTCAGCTGTAGGGGGGTGTACTACGAATAAGTGTACAGGAAATTAAATTGAATAAAAGCAATAAACGACAAATTATTACTTACTTAACTACTGATAGAAACAGCAAAAGATAAGGATCCAGGAACAGACTGTACTTGCGTAAATCAGATTGAGCTTAAAAGTACTCATACTTTCATTGCGGAAACCTTGAGCTAGACATCCTATATATTGTTCTCAACAGTGTACTTGTTGATGATGGTATTGTGGGGAAACTACCCAGTGGCAAGCAGATAAGCATTTAATTCACTGTGATCCTACGAATGTTTGGCCATCAAAAAGCCCATGCCAACTGAGCTGTCCTTTTAAACTCACTGCGGCAAACAGCTGGATGGAGGGATTTGGTCCCTAAATAACTATCCAGCAAAAAAACGGTCACTGTCCCAAGTGCCACTGCCGACACATCTTTCCAACACAAACATGCAACAGAGACACTTCCTCTCTTCAAGTCTCTTGACACAGTTTGCGAATGACAGAGTCTACAAATGACACAATGGAAACAATTAATAACTGGTGATAATGGTGACCTCGCTTCTATCCCACATTGAGTTCTCTCTGCCGGTCCCTCCCCTCCTGTCTGTGTGAGTCTGAATGCTAAGCGCGACAGGATTAGCACCCTGTTAATGGTGCTTATCAGTGCATGTGAGTGCAAACAGCATGGCCATTTTGCGGGCTAATCTGCAGAGAGAAGTAACAAATCCATCCTGAACTCTCCGTAGTGTTGCCGCCAACACCCCTGGCCTGCCTCTCAGCGCCCTCTCCTGCATTCTTCACACATTTTAAACACATTTCTGAGGCTAAATTTTCAGTTGTAAACAAAAAACTGTTGTACACAATCCTGTACAACATGCCTTTTATCATCTGTCGTCTGGTTTTTACTTATCCAGTAAAAGGCCTTTTAGTATGGTTTTAAAGACATTCCCCTTCAGGTCATGGTGCACGTGTCTTTCTGCTGTGAAATCAGATTTTTATAAAGTTAAAGGTGCAATAGGTTATTCTCTACAGATTTAGAAGAAAAAAAAATGTTTATGCTGGTTGAAAGTCTCATCATATCCTGATAGCTATCACTATGTCAAGCGGTCTAAATGTATTGTTGTAAAATAGATCATCTGTGGAAAGCATTGGACCATAAAATGTTTGTTCAATCATTTAATTCGGTCTTGTCTGGGTTTTATTTGAAACTATTTGTTCATTTAAAAACATAAAACGATGAGAAAACAAAGCAAAAGCAAAGAGAAAACAATGAGAAACTCTAGCACTGAATGTACTATATTTTAGTCCGATAATGTTTTTTATTTATTATTTTGTATTTTTAGGGGATTTTATGGTACTAAATTATATTTGCGCTGTATTTATAATCAATTTATTCACCTTTTGAGCATAGAGCTGAAAATTTAATTTCCAACTTAAACTGCTGTAAATCTTGAATGCTTTAGAGCACAGACTTAAGTCTTTTCAAAGACGACACTTGGCAGAGTATTGCTGAAGAAAAAAAGTTACAGAATTTTACATTTATTGTTATGAAAAATGCACAAAAATAAAATGTAATTTTTTTATATGAAACATATTTTCAAAAACAAGTTTTACACTAAAACTGCAAGAACATCAAATCCCTAAATCTAAACATGTTGTGTTCCAAATTTGAGCTTGATATCTCCTAAAATTGGCCACAGGACCAAAAGCTTTCGCTAGATGAAATTCGTCTCCCATTCATTTTCATTATAGTCATATTTGACCAAGAGTGACCATAAGTGTGACTATTTTTTTTCAGAACCATTTAACCTCTTTGAATAATGTCCATGAATTTGTGTGTGTTCACATAGCAAGTGCCAAAACCTTTACTAAGTTTTGTACTAAAAAATTCCGGTCAAAGAGGACCGAAGAGCACAGTTAAGGTAAGAAGTTCTCAGCATTAGAAAAAAGTGCTTGTGATCCACAATTCAAGTTGTTGTTGTTTTTTTAGCAGGGAAGTCCTGAGACAATTAAAATTCTTCTTTCACAAATATGTTATCACTTTGATTCCATGAGACAGATTCTAAAATTGTTACTCAACAGTAGTCTGGTGAGTTTTGAATTTGCTATGAGCGTCCAGAAATCTACATTTCATGACATTACCGTGAATTTGTCTGAATAAGGACTTGCTGTTGAGATGTGACCAATGTGGCCAAAATTACCAATACTAAAAAAAGAAGAAAAGGATAAAACAATATAATGTGTGAGGGACAGCTCACTCATTCTGGATAAGAAGGGAGGCAGGACAAACCCTTTGAAAAAACAAACTCCTGTAGCTATAAGTCTTTACATTGACAAGAGCTGGAGGCGTATAAGCAAATGTATGGAGCTGACGACTCATCAGATATACTAGTGTTTTCTTTGTGTAAGGAGGGAAGGAGCAACACAGAGAGAGTAGAAACAAACAGGGATAGAGATCCTACAGCAGTCAATCAAAAGATTCATGATGTTAGGGTTAGGATATATGTTGAGGAAGCTCATGAATTAATCTTTTGATTGACTGCTGTAGGATCTCTTTTCCTGTTTGTTTCCGCGCTCTCTGTTTTGCTCCTTCCCTATGTATAAAGATTGTAAAAGAAAATAAATGAATAACTTTATTTGGCAGGAATGCATTAAACTGATAAAGAGTGAATGTAAGGACATTTATAATACAGAAAAATCTAATTTCAGATTTCAAATAAATGCTGTTTTTTTTTACATCTTTACATCATGATTTCTACAAAATACAGAACAACTCTCTATATTTTTATCCCTAAATTTTTATCTGTAATATACATTTAGTTTATGTGTTTGTACCTGAGTAGTTTTTGTTCATCTGTGAACTTTGAACTGTGCAGAATGTGTGTTACAGCATACTGAACACAGCAAATGTACACAAACTATACTGTGCTCTACCATGTATTACAGTAGGATGGATGGCTGTATTTTCCCAAGCATGGAGCTGAACTTGTGGATCTGCGTGCCTGCAGACTGAGAGATCTGGGTGTGAGTGGGAGCCGGGGCATTTTCTTTAGTCAGACATGACCATGAAACATTAGCCAGACCACCTAGAAACCAGGGAAAAGTGCAGTAAACTGTTTGACTATCCTGCCTCCGCTCCTTCCCAAAACTATATTTAACTGTTCCCATAAAGAACGGCCCCGAAATGAATTTGGGAATTGCCTGCCCTTGAAGCAAACTGATGAAGAGGAAGTGCCATTTCACCTCTGACTGGCTCAGACAGTGTTTATTGGCCTTTCATGTGGGTCTCGGGTCAGTTCTTCTGATCTGTATCTAAACCTCATCTACTAAGAGAAACAGCAAGTCTGATCTTAGATAAGCTTGAAGGCATTGCCAATGTGAAATGTCCTTGTGTTGCATTTTGTTTTTGTTTTCTGCTATTATAAGGCGACATAGGCAATAAACAGAATGTTAGAGACTGACAACCTCAGTCACCATTCACTGCATTAGGAAAAAAAGAGGAAATAAAAGCGAATGAGGCTCCACTGCCTAACATTTTGATAGTAATGGGCTTGGAAGGACATTATGGTGATTAAAAAAAATAAATTTCAGATATATTTGCTTTGTGCAAATAAACAGTCTAAATCCAATAATGAAACATATCCAGTGAATGGAGCACCATGTTTTTTCAAAACATTATTATTTACATTTCTGCAATATTAATAAGCTTGATAGATTAAATAACTAACTAAAGATGTCATAGCAAGCATCCCAGATCATCACAAAAGTACAGAATTGTACCAGGATTTCGATGACATAGCATTCTTATAGTACCACATGGATATCATGGTAAATTAATTTGGTAAAAGAAAAGTTTTTTTTTTCATGGTATATGAATTTGGTAACCAAAATGCTAGATATAACCATTTAACACCATTAATGTACCATCACTGAAATCTTAAAATACACTTACATTTACGCATTATATGCAAAGTGACTTACAGTGCATTCAAACTATATATTTTCATCAGTGGATTTTCCCCTATAATGACCTTGGCGTCTGATTGTAAAGTCTTTGTAAAGTACATGATTACATGCAAAATTGCATAATACAATATAAGAGTAAACATGGAGAGCAGTTTTTCCATTTTTTAAATATCAAAAATAATGAGATTGCATGGTGATAGTAATGTGACTGATACTAATGTGACTTGACTGATCTCGGAAACTACCTCATCCCTCAAAATGTACATGAAATGATTGATGATGAATGGGAAACGTTTTGTAAAAGATTGATTTGCATGGAAATAATTACACTGATTTGGTCAGTAAGTCAGTGGTTTGAATATGCAGGATGTGGTTGTTCAAATTTGCTCTGTTTTGGTTGGTTGAACCCTTATGATGTCAATAGTTGTGGATGTTAGAGGGCAGATGATTGTCATATATAAAGATTGGTCATAGCTTCACTAAGAAATCTGTTTCTCAAATTCTTCAAAACAAACACCTCTGTCTCCTCTGAATATGGAAGTTGGGTTTTACATGCGAGTTCAAATTTCGGTTAAGGTTATGATTGAAAATGTGTGAAAATGTGTAAAAATTCCAAGCCAGGCTGTTTCTGGACTGGGTTATATTGGGTTTAGTGAAGTCGCTCTTAGCACAGAGGCAGGTTGGCGCTTTCTCTTTAATCTGAGCTGATTTATGATCCGTTCCTCTACAGCATGTCTGGAGACAGTCTGGCGTCCTCTCCGCTTACAGCCCGTCCACACACACACACGCATAAACACAGACGCACAAACACATACACACTCACAAACAAGGTAACGCAAACTTACAGTCATAAATGAACTCGCTCACATACAGACATCTATTATGGTGAACCTCACAGCAAGTATAATCAGCAAACATTCATCTTGTGTGCATGTGTACATGTTATCTGTGGGAATGACAGTGTATCAGACTCATCACTGACATATTGATACCACCATGCCATTTATTCTGTGACAGTGTGTGTGTGGGTGTGTGCGTGTGTGTGTGTATGAGGTGTGCGTGTGTGTGTGTTCGTGCGTGTGTGCGTGCATTCGTGCGTGTGCATGTGCATGTGCATGTGCGTGTGTCTGTGTGCGTGTGTTCGTGCGTGTGTGTGTGTGTGTGTGTGTGTGTGTGTGGTGCTCCTAATACACAAACAATCTCTAGAATCTGTTACCAGCTTTAACTCTTTCCTCTTTATGTAGATTACGAGGTATTGAATCATGCACTATCTATAAACAAATACATTTTGTGCCTTTACCCTTTCAAAAAGTACTGTGGTTGTACCATGCAAATTCAGGCAAATCAGGTGACATTTTGACAGTTACATTATGTTAATGCTAAAATGGTAAAAAGCAAAAATGACCTAATTTACCTACAGTATAATGAAGATTATGATATCATGGTAATTTTGCGTTTTCCATGACATGTACCATTGTATTTAGAAGGTACACATGGTATAAAACATGGTATGACCGTATATGTTTTTTAAAAAAAAATAAAATATCTTAATCCCTGACTGTAATCTTGATGTTTAAACATTTTGTAAATACTGAGTAATGCTCATGGATATCAAAGTTATTTAAATAAACAGAAATGGTCAAACTGCCAATTTAAAGAGTCTTTCACCAAGTATGAATGACATTTCCATGCTAACAATTTGAGAATGTTTGTCAAACCATGATAACCATGAAAAAATATTCATTTAGAGAATCTCCAAAACACACGCACAAGTACACACACACGCACACACGCACACATGCACAAACACACACACACACACGTGTGTATATTATGCACTTATATGTTTACATTGAGTCAGTCAAAAAAACATTGTAAGACTGTGGTACTTATTTGTGCAAAGAATTATGGAATCTAGGAAGTCTTCACTTGCTTTAATGTATATCATAGCAGCTTATAAACAACCACAACCACATAAACACACTGTACTTAAGTGTGTTTATATGACTGTGAACGCGTGTTCCTGTCTGTGTTATCATGTATGTGTGTGTGTAAGCTCAAAATGGCCCAGCAAGTTCATCCGTCTCCTGTAGAGCTCAGTGTCAAAGCCAGGGACCATTATCTCCTCAACTTTGTGTAAACTCGAGATACCACAGTGCCCCAGACTCATCCTTTTATAAACACACCTCAGATATAACACACACACTCTCATGACCCACATTACCTCTGCCACATGCATCATAGATCCACAATTAATGCAGTTTATTTGCATATTCTTTCTCTAAAGTTCACGTGCCTTCACATAAGAAGCTCATGCCCATTCAGAATAATGGGTCACATGCGTGGCATTTGTATAACCCCCACCACACACACACACACACACACACACACGCACGCACGCACGCACGCACGCAGGCAGGCACGCACGCACGCACGCACACACACACACACACACAAAGAGGTTCTTCTTCATTCATTAGTAGTTGAAGCTCTAATGTGTTTATTGCTGTACAAATATCACAGATTTTTATGCTAAACTTGTGCTTTGATAGACAGAATTCTCCTCTAAATCCTTGTTAAACATAAAAATGTTATGGGTATGGGAGTGATGGGAATAACTGATGTGTCCCCTGTGTCTGTCCTCGGTCATCTGTTTTCTGTTCTCAGGACCACTCTGTCCCATCTGAGCACAGCCTGTGGGATTCAACGTCGTCCCCTGGCACTAAGGAACTCATATTTTTTGCACTTTTTGCAGTTCAATTTAGCTGAATAGTGCGTCAATGAAGTGTGCAGTGAAATCATTGTTATGACAATGCAAAGGGGTAGAACAATGTGCAAAAGTGGTAACACTTTACAATAAACACTGTAAAGTGAATTTACACTGAATCCCACTCGGAGCGGTTGAGTAGGACCATTCTCATTGGTGCCATGACCCGGACGGGAGTAAGTTTTAGGGGGGTGAGTGTAACAGAGGCCAGCTAGTAAAGAGTTGTGCAGGTAAACCTCACCCCCTGGCCTTAATAGGCATATTAGCGACTGAGGTTAGATGCTATGGTTTGTAACATCCTTGTTAGCATGGTGTGCGTAGAACCACTAGGATGCTAGTTACTGCATTAACTAACAATGAGCTATTTGTTACAGTATTTTGTATTCTTTGTTAATGTTCCTTAATAAAAATACAACTGTTCATTGTAGTTGAACTGTTCAGATCAAGTCAGCTCACTGATTACAACAGATACGACTGTTGTCTGTTGATTTTAATAGTAAATGTCAAAATAAATATGAACTAAGATTAATAAATGCTTTAGAAGTATTTTCCATTGCTAGTTCATGTTAACTACTGTAGTCAACTAATGTCAACATCTGGATCCTTTTTGTAAAGTGAATAATAAAACATCAATAAAAGAAAATGAATAAGTATAGATCTCATTTATTATAGACTCCCTTGTGGAGGCCTTCCAGCACGTCTGGGCCCGAAGCGATCACCTATTGCCTATAGGGGCCAGGCCATTTCTGGCTCAGAGTAAGGCCAAGCCAAAGGGTGTTCAAGTGTAAAGACTGGAGGTGACACCACACAAGCTACCTACAACTTGAAGCTTGAAGGTGTCATAAAAAAGAGACTACAGTCACAGTCTCAGTGGACAAGCTTGAGCACAGTCAATGGAAATACAGTGAGAATGTGAATCATTGCATGTGAGCAGCGAGAGACAGCACAATGTAAACAACAACAGAATCTGTTTGCTTACAATACTTTAGGAGAGATCAAAATAGAAACAAATGAGACCCGTTGCAAAGCGCTTGGATGGTTGCTTGTGTAACAGAGGCCTGATAGAAAAGATTTGTGCATGTAAACCTCACTCCCCTGATCTCAAGAGATGCACTAGCAACTGACACTAGAGGCTGTGGTCTTTAGCATCCTTGTCAGCGTGCCTGCCTCCAATGCCAGTGAAGTTGGTTTGAATCCCACTCGGAGCGGTTGAGTAGGACCATTCTCATTGGTGCTGTGACCCGGATAGAAGTGAGTTTTAGGGGGGTGAGTGTAACAGAGGCCAGCTAGTAAAGAGTTGTGCAGGTAAACCTCAACCCCTGGCCTCAAGAGGCATATTAGCGACTGAGGTTAGATGCTATGGTTTGTAGCGTCCTTGTTAGCATGGTCGTGTCGGTGACACTGGTTCGAATCCCACTCTGAGAGTGGTGTTCGTAGAACCATTCACACTTGCTGTTGCTGTTGCAAGATCTGAAATGCTATAAAATTAATGTAGATAGCTCAAATAAAGTAGTCTATAAGAATCTCATGAGAAATGTTTACGTTCATACTGAAATCTCTCAATTTGGTATCTTGGGAAATCTGATCATAATCTGAGTATGACAGATTATCGAGATCTTTTCTGAGTCACAAGTGAAATGAGGCTTTTATTTCTCAGGAAACATATCAGAGAAACAGGTCTGTTTCTGGAGATATAATTGAGATATAAAAGAGATATAATTTGTTATTTTTTCTGTGCTATGGGGAGTCACAACATTTTAACTCTGAGTCAGTCAGCGTGTTTAAACAGTAAATGTCAGTGCACTTATACAGTGAGAGCACAGCAGTATGTTGAAACAGAAAAGGCTTTTGTGTTACGACAGTCAAGGAGTGAGGTCAAAATGAGAAGCCACAACACTCAGAGGATGTGTACTGTCATGACTCAGTAATGCTACAAAGAATAAGCCTCATGTCACACTACAATTTCCTGCATGTTATTGTGCTTGGAATCACTTAAGGGAATGTAAATTTAAAAAGATGACGGATTAAAACTGCTCCACTAAATTAAATTTAAATACAGTGGACGAGGAAACTTTTTGGACACTTATAGATAGTTAACCATATGTTTCTCTAATGTTGGTATGGACCCCCTTTAGTTCATTAACTATAAGTGTCCCAAAATTGGGGCTGTGTGGTTTGTCTAGCACAGAAAGCATGAAACCGGCTCAGAAATTAGAGTAGCTGAAGACAATAAAGTATTTGTTTCTTTTTTTTTCTTTCACTTTAGTACACGTCTCCAGTTGGACACACACTACAGACAACAAGAATTCACTCTGCTGGTCTAGAGTGTGACTGATGTTTTTCCCACCAGAGGATGAGACTCAGAGAGACGTTAGTGTCTTCAAATCTCACACTAGCATGCTCATAAATCTGAATGTCCTTGTAAAAAATCATGGTCCATTTGAGGAACACACAATAATCATTCATATAGAGTCTCCCAAAGACACATGAGGCATTAAATCCTACAATATGAGTCGTGTTATGAATTTAAATGAAATCTCTATATTTATGAGATACACAATCTGTAAATTAAACCCAGATAAACTTGTTATTGCTCAGAGTTTGGTTTTTCATTGCTCAAAAGTCCTGTTATTGTTTAATTTTTATTTCTCAACTTTGTCTTTGATGTTTTTCCAAAATTCTTTAGGTGGGATATAACCAAACAATTTAAGCAATTTATTGATTTATTTATTCTATATTTAGTGTTGTGATGTTAACAGCTCATCTTTTTACATTTATTACATTTGACTTTCACTGTTCTTGAGGTTTGTGTGTTAAGTGTTGAGGTCTGCGTACAACCATTACAACTATATACCAGATATTTTTGCTTTTGTAAGGTCACTGCTTCCAAAATAAAGTTAGCATATAAAAAGGATAGCATAATTCATTTCACAAATGAAGTGTCTTTTAAAACTAGCCAACAAAAGCTAGAAAAATGATACTAATTGATATTAGCTGAAAAACAAATCTGTAGTTGTTTTGAGGAATTGATTGAATGCATGAGGCATTTTACGTTTAGAGAACAAAAATAATTCAAACAGACGAAACAAAGAATTGAAAGATGGGGAAAGATGCTCCCCGTAAGAACAACTGTAACATATTTAGATATAAATTTAGCAGTTTTATTTTTAAATGTATACATTTATTGTAATAATGTGCAGGATGATAATGCATCTGTCAATTTGTTATAGGAAATAAATAGAAACATTTGCTAATTTAGGGTTACACTTTATTTTAAGGTATCCTTTTTACAAAGTATTGAGTAATATTAATTAACTACATTCTTATGGGGGTTAGTGTTACTATCAGGGTTTGGTTGAGGGTTCGTTGCATGTAATAATTCATCATTTATAGTTATTACTATAGTAACTACATGCAATAAGTGTAACATGGACATTGTAAAATATTGTAAAAAAAAAAGAAAAAAAAAGAAAGTGTTTCCTAATTTAGTATAGCACAAAATGTGAAATCATTCAAAGATAAACAGGTCCAGTTAAACAGAATGTGTCATTTTTTAAGTCAGTCCAGGTAAATTCAAGCAAGTCTTTTTAAATTAGGCTTATTGTTATTTATATACACTGTAAAGTGTCATTAATGTAAATTACTACAGAAACAATTTTATTTAGAATTGTTTTGACAATTTTGTTGAATTATTGAGTAACTGACAACAGACAAAGCAGAATCCCAGTAAAATTGTACATAAACATAAAAACAATATTTAGAAATATAATAAAAATGTGTCCACAAATCTCTCATTTACAAATAGATACAAAATAAATTGTCATTCAACATAATACAATGTCACTTATCACTATATAAGGAGATGCAACATTGGACCAATTATTCCCAAAAGTATTTTAACAGACTAAATATAAAAATATATATTCAGATGATAGGACAAAATCAAGAGCATAGCCATTTATCAGATGTGTTGAGGTGAGATTTTGTGCCATCTATGGTCAATAGAAAAAAAGATAAACAAGGTAAGGTCATCTTACCCCATCTTTCCTCTTTCTTTGTACCTAACACAACAAGCAAAGGCCAGTTTCCCAGGAATTGCACATTTACCCTGTGTTTTTTTGAAGCACAAAAATACTGATTAAAGATGGTTCCTCTCACATGCTCCATGAAGGGGGAAGGGCAGACACTCCAGTGTCCTGATCTGAGATTGGCCTGTTAGGTGACCAAGGTCATGAGCAGTTCAGACAAAGACCTTTCCACAACTTTATGACTATGCTTATAGGAGATCAGACAAATAGTTCCTTTCACAGCAATATGGGAAGATAGAGACTGGGAGATGCAGAAAGAGATGGAGAGAGAGAGCTAGCATAAGTGCCTGTCTGTAACCGGAGCCAGGTCCAAGCAATTATCTCCGATAATTAGATCACAAGCCCAAAACAGAGCCAGTTACACACACAGACACACACACATACACACCCGCACAGGCCTTTGGCTCCTGTACAACAACACAAGGACCTCTAATTCACTCAACCAAGGGACACTCAAACATAAGGCCCAATTAGGAGGCCGAGCAGGGCACCAAAACAGCTGGCCTTGGGTTCCGGAATGTACCCACTTTAGCCCATCGAATACTTCCATAATAAAGCTGACCTCGGCCGAATCTAATGTGTGTGTGTGCATTTTGGGAGAGCCACTCATAGTCAAGCCAGGAGCACAGGAAACAGTATTAGACAGAGTCTGTATTGGAACTGGAATTAATTGTCCTCTCCAAAAGACAGAATAATACAAGAGATCTCTGAATGCAAACACATCTGTCTCCAGCACTCACAGGAACAGATGAGTGGACCATTCGTTTGAGAGAGCTGATTCACTGCCTGATGGGTTGATGGATTTCGGGCAAACAAGGTGAAACGGATGTCTGGAAGCACAAGCAATGCTCACTTTTTAATATGTTTAAACTTGTTGCAGATTTGGCGCTCAGTCCTCCGTAAACCTAAACAAACATGCAATGAGTTACAGTGATTTTACTACAACTAGGTGTTAGCTATGACACAAAGGGGCTTATCATGCCTTATTGCTTAACATGACATTAACTACTGGATGAGAAAAGACACCAATGTTCAATAAATTATCACATTTATTTAACTATTATGAAAAACAAGTCTATTGCAATAAATCCATCTGAGGTGTTTCCCTCATGTCGGCCCAAGATGCTGGGATCCCTAGAACCCTACAAGGACACGAAATTTGGAAGATGAATGGATGGATGTCTTCGGACACAAATTATATGTATACAAAATGGAATATTTCATTCTTTTTCAATAATCCAATTTAGACATCCTACAAGTAACTTTGCAACAACATGTCAAATAACTCATTAGAGTATGACTGTTAGGTTATAAGGTTAGGGTTAGAAGAAGATGACGTACTTGCAAAGTTACTCATTTAGTACAATGAAAAAGTGTTAGCAGATATTAGGCAGACTGATACTCTAATGACTTGTAGATGACATGCAGTTGCAAAGTTACTTACATGCTGTTAGTAGAATGTCTAAAATGGACTATTAAAATAAAGAGTTACCTTTTAAAGCTGCAACTATTAGTTTAGTGCAGCCAATCCATCTTTCAGATTTTTACAAATGTCCACTAGCCATTAAAAATTGGCCTGGATTGATAGTTTCTGCATCCTATATTAACTGTTTCCATTTAATTTTATAAATTGAGACCTATTATACTGAAGAGCCAAAGTACATGTAATATTCAAACCAAGGTCAAAATACAGTAGGTTTGATAACTAAGCCCTATACCTTCTGAAACCACCTGAAAAGCCTCTCTTTATTCTGGTAGAGTTTAGATCATTTCTGTTTTCACAGATCAGCTTGGAGAGACAGGAAAGAGTGAGGAGTGGAGAAATGCAGAGGAGAAGATGTGTTTAACTGTTCCCTTGGCCTTTCTACTCGATTCTTTCTACCTGTAATGCTTCAGACAGACATGAGATTTGGCTCCAGGAACTGTGTCCTTCCACATGCTCTCAGACTCACTAAGGCGGCTAGACATGCACTTTTTAACAATAGCAAATGTGGGGTATGCAAGAACTCACCCAATCAAATTGCCCAGTGGGAGTCTACGGATGGGTCACTGACACAAGCAACAGCCCATATATGTGGTGTTGTGAGGCCTGCCATCTACCAAGGGAAACACTGAGCACAGCACATGTGATTGTCACAACACACACAAATATATACATATACAGTATATATATATATATATATATATATATATATAAATATATATATATACAAACACTGACACTGATAGACGTGCGTCTCTCCAGTTGTTCAGTGCTGAAATATCCAACATTACTGATCAGGTTTCCTCCATTGGGAACTTATGACTGCACTCTGACCTCATGACCTGGAAATTAATGTCTGTTTATGTAAGTGCTACAACGTGCCAAACATTCCCAGCTTAACACATTAACTATAGGTCACAATCTGTGACACAAAGATATCTGTACCCCATTAACAACAAGCTTAAGGGATATATCGTGGATTCAAACTGTGTAGTGGATGGATTCTCTTTAATATAAAACATTGCCAAATTCACTTTTATTTTTAGCACCTTCATGAATGCCTGGCCAAGTACAACATTCCAATCAACCAATCAGATTGGAGGGACAAGTTTACAGTTTAGAAGTTTAGGCTTACAAAAAGGGTTAGGTTCTTCTACATCACTGTTATTTTCCTATCATTTCCCTCTGACTTTAGGGATAAGTTATGGGTAGGGTTAGGACAACATTTTTGGACATGAATCTTGTTCCAGGATCAACGAAATATCCAGTTCCAGGATCCATACTTGGTAAAATCGTATAAAGCCCAAGTACAGTTTTTATAATACTAGAATGTGTTAACAGCTTGGAAAGTATTGTTTTTAGCATGATTTGAAAATAAGCTACATTTATGATACCAGATTCACACAGACATTTCACACCCTCACTGGACTATTTAATTTGCCCACTAAGAATGTCAAACAGTGTGTATATCTGCATCACAAACTAATTAAAATAATAACAATCCTTCTTCTTATAATTCTTCTTCTTAATAAAATGCCTAACTTCTTTGTCTTTATAAGGCTAATTTCACAGAATGTTTGCATTATTATTATTTACAAATTTACAGTTTGATTGAATGACACACAATTAAGATATTGCTAATGTGTTATTAATATTAATATATATAATATTAATACTGTGATATTCACCTTGATTGTTTTCATTGTTTTCCTCACACATTACATGTCTCATCTCATACTCTTCAATGAGAAGTAACTTTACAAAAAACTTTGTACAAATTGCAAAATTGTTTGGTGACATATAGTTCTAATAATATATATACTTTAGTAAAAAAGCATTTGAGAGTAAAGTTTTAAACATACTTTATATTGCTATGATAGATTTTAACATTTAAAAAGTACTGCTTAGAAACCATACTACATTTTATTTTACGATATTTCTCAAATGTGCGTCCATGTGATTGAGAACAAACGTACACATAAAAAAAAGGTTGTACGCCTCTCGTCCAGTTGTGAAATCTATAAAAAGCAAATGATCTTGAAATTGTGCGCAGCTAAATGGGTTCAGATCTCCACCTTGTAAACTCTGCCCAATTACAGTAATGTCCTTAATATATATATTAGCATTAGCCATATCCTTTACTTGAGAATGGTGAGCGACCTTCGGTACTCTGACTCTCTGTCACAAGGAAAAGTTCACATCAAAGACCATCAATCTGAACATTGCTGTGGATTTTAGCTTACGCACACTTTAAGTTTAAATCTGTGCGTACACAAGTTTTAGAGATGAGGCACTGAATGTTTGAGTCTGGGACAAAGGGATAACAACAAAAAAAATCTATACATAATGGTAATTTGAAGACTTGAAAAATAAATGATGGAGATCTAATAAAAGTCCCTAAGACTGTTTGGTCTTTTTCTGTCTAAAATTCAAAAGGTCTTCATAAGAATCAACCCCTGGGACATAAGAGTTAGGATATACTCATAAATGTAAATGGGTTTCAAAAATGCCTAAACTGAAGAGTTGTCCTCACTTAGCATGAATCAGATATTGTATTGGCACAACACTCTGGCTATTAAATTTTACTGGCTTGTGATGCAGGATTTAGGACCCTGCTTTTAAAAAGTCTATGAGAAACCCTTGGCCCATGATTCCCACGCACTTCTCCTATCACTTGCAGCAATGAGTAGGGTTGTTCTTGGTCAAATTTAATTCACACAGTAGGAGTATAGTTAAATGAGTCATTCTTCTGTCTTAATGCACCATGTGTTGCTGCTCCAGGGAGAACATTCCAGTCAGGGATTGGTATAAGATGCCATTGTTGAAGTACATTAAGCCTGGAGCAGGAAAGACACTTTTCACTCTGTGAGTATGTCATACAGGCCTATTAGTCCAATTTATTGCAACCACAGACACTTGCTCAAGTAAACATATGATTATTCTGAACTTATCTGTGTTGCTTTCTTTTGAAACGGGCAGTTCAAGTGGAGTTCAAAGGTCAGAGGGTCAAAGCATTTGAGTGTCTGGTAAGCTTGGGTTGGGGTGTCTGTGAGTTAAACAGATGGGGGTGAGACATACAGAAAGAGAGATTTCAGGTAGACAAGAATCTGACAAGCAGTAGATGAAAAATAATAAAACCTTCTGTTTATAAAAGCATCACATTAATTTCACTGAAACCAGAAAACCAGTCTTCTTACGGAGTTATATCTGAAGGTACTTTATACATTAAATAACAATCAAGAGTTTATTTTAGTTGTATAATGTACTATTGAAAAAGGTAATGTATCATAGCTGCTAAATTTAGGTAGTCTTTATTCAACAGATGTGATTAAATTGCCAATTGTACGTCAGTTTTATTGAGTAGATTCTATAGGTTTGTTTTTACAGTGTTGGATAGAGAAAAAATCTATCCAAAAAGCAGTAATTCAATGCATACTTCAAATTCAGCTATTTCATAACACAAAACATTTTAGAGAGAGAGAGAGAGAGAGCTCTTTTAAAATGCTCTTTTAGCCGATTATTTTCTGTTATAAAATAGGTAGCTGAATGAAGTCTTTTTTAATTTTGAAATGTACCTTGGTTTTTTTTTTTTTTTTTATTAATCTATTTACAGTAATACTGACACTACTCCTGGAATGCAATACTAAGATACTGCTTACAGAATAGTGTGCATAATATTCATGCAAATATTGCAAGAATAGCATGTGTATCAAAATGTAAATAAAATTCAACCAACATCAGTCTACATAGTTGTCATAATTTTGATCCTTGCATTTAGTAAGTGGCATCCATGTTCTTATTATCAACTAATGTATATGAAGGCTGTTATTTTATCAGAGAATATGCATCCATATAGATTAGAAGATTGTGGATCAGGATTGGTCAAATTGATGTGTCAAATTTTAAATGAATTCAGAAGATATTGCAGATTCAGGCAGCATTTAAAATTACATTAAGAGTCATGCATGGGACTTTTGTGGCGTGACACCATTACATCATTTAATAGCAAGTTTAGAAAGCATGTGAGGTTGTTTCATTGAATTGTGCAAGTGGAATTGTGTCAAAATGCTCACTTTGTTTCTTGTTTCACAAGAGTTAGAAATGGTTTTCGCAAGCAATTGTTTTAAATCAGAGTGTGAGAAAAAATGTAAACGGCTGAAGGGTATTGGGGCTTTTCCATTTTATAACAATGCAAGGCAAAGTTTAACGGAATCCATTTGGGAATTTAAAAATGATCAACATATGTGCACACAAATATCCTTGAGAATAAACACAAGCACATTTGAAATGCAAAGGTCAGTGTGAATGAAGTTACGATTACTAGAGGCACATGCCTCTGATTAGGCCTATCATCACAGACCTTGCACTGACCATCAACAGCCAATTGCATTTCATAATTCCACAGCACATGGAGGATATGAGAGCAGTTACAATCATCATCAGGCTGATGAGCACAAATTAGTGACACACAAACCATTTTACAGCATCACACACACACACACACACACATTGGTGCAACTACAATATGAGGACTCTCCGTAGACGTTATGGTTTTATACTGTACAAACTGTATATTCTATCCCCTTACACTGCCCCTATCCCTAAACCTACCCATCACAGGAAACATTCTGCATTTTTACATTTTTAATAAAACATAGTTTTTTTTTTAAATGTTTTTTAAGCTGTTTGAATTATGAGGACTCATGAAATGTCCTCATAAACCACGTTTAAGTTGTAATACCAGTGTAATACAACATTTTCTTTTTACTGTTTACTCCAGAGTCAAGATAAAACAATGTCCACAAACTAATTTACTGTATTATTAAGAATTACATTTTTTTTCTGAATTGTTAAAACACATTTCTTGAAACCATCACTCACTTTCTCAAAACCTTAAACACAAAACCAAATTTTCAAGCCACATTCAGAGAACCTATGACTCTTCTGGCAAAATCAAACAATTGCCTCAAAATTATTTGACCTGTGCTCAAAATCAAACAATGCTTTCAGATCATACACACAGCAAGTCGAATTTAGAAACACTATATCATTCATTAGACACTACATAAAAAAAAAATTGGAGAACACAGAATCCAAAGCATGCAGTTACAGAAAAAAAAGTAAACTCATTTTGCAATTACGTAAAAAGTATAGTAATGACAACTTACAGTAGTAAGGTGAATAAATTGTTTACTGTGTGTACTGCAAGTATAGTATTGTACTGAATATTGAATATATAGTATTGAATGTCTGTGTATTCAGAACTTGCATAATGTGAAAATACAGAGACACAACTAGAAAAGCCAAAAAGGTTACAGTAAAAAAAACTCTTAATGAAAAGCATGTTACAGTACACTAAGAAGAGTTGAGCAACTGCAAAATCAAGGTCAGTGAGAGATTTTATTCTGCTTCAGCATTACGTCTTCATGTTGGTCTGGCCGGAGAATGTCATCTCTGCAGGCAAAACAAAAAACCCTAAAGCCAGATCCAGCCTTGACAACACTCTCCATTGCTCTTTCTCATCCCCATCCTCTTCCTCCTTGTTCACCTCCTTTTATACACATACTTTTCCTCCTCTCCCTCTTATATTGTTTACATCCATTGTTGGTATCAACATTCAGTGCAACATTTTGAGTCAGTTTTGGCACTCTGAACTGAATTAAAACAAGAGTCTCTGCATCTCACTGTTACTGATTTATCGTGCAGCTCAAAAATATTATGGATAAAATCTCTCTACAATCTATTCTGAAACATCAACACAGTTTCACTGATGATCTAGAACCAACAGCAAACCCAGGATAGAGCGACTGAGTGAATGTGGCCTGGACTGTGTGGATGAGGCTCATTGTGTCAGAGACGCTGTAGAAGGACAGAGTTCCTGCACTGTGATCCACATACACTCCTATTCTTCTGCTGAGGGACAATGCAGGGATATCAGTGCGTATGTTATTGTGTCTGAATGAGTAGCTGAAGGAAGAGCAGTCCAAACTCCAGGACTGATCATTACCTCCAAACCAACGCTCATTACCCAGTCCCTTCCTGCTGATGCTCTTATATGACAATGATATATACACACGACTCCCAGTCCACTCAATCTCCCAGTAACAGCGTCCACACACACTCTCTCGACACAACACCTGAGAATAACTATCAAATCTGTCTGGATGATCAGGATACGGCTGCTCTGTGCCAGTGTCAGAAATCACTCTGTTCCTCTCAGACAGACGGAGGAGTTTATTCACTGTGTTCAGATCCAGAGTGAGCTGATGGGAATCTGATGGAGAGAAAACACATCAGAAACAGGAATTATGAATCTATCTGATCTTTTAATGTATCTGAACTCTTCATGAATGTTCAATGTATTAGCAGCGTCTCAGTAGCTGACCAAATATCCTGAGCAAATCATCATTTACATGATCAATTATAAAACTCTAATCATGATTTATTTCTCCTTCTACATGAACACATTCAGTGAGTTTTTTTGCTTGTTTTCTTAGTGACTCACGTTGTAGGAAGTCGTTCCTGGTCTTGGGATTCATGTTGGTGAAAGTGACTGAGGAAATAAACAGACATGAACAGTGTGAAAAAAACTGACAAGTATTACATTAATTCCTGAGACATTTCTAATATGATGTTGTATGATATACTAATTTCTTAGAGCAGATGAATCTCCAGGGCCCTGATTTGTAAAACACACTTATCGGATTAATCTTAAATTACATAGGATTTCATCCTACGTCATGTGTATATAAACAATTGTTCCACGATGACAAGTTCTGTATTTCTGAATCATCAAGATGTTTGTGGGCGTTCTGTAGGTGGATTTGATGCACTTGTTTACATTGCACTTGAATTTAAGATGAACTGTGATTTATAAACTGAGATGTATTTATGGACATTTTTGTCTAAATGGACGTTTATAAATCACAGGATTATTTCGGAAACTGTTGTACGTTCAGATTTAGGATCTTTCTATGTACATCTGTATAACGAGGAGCAGTACCTCCATCTGAGATCTTCTTGATCTCCTCTTTGCAGAAATCCTCCAGTTTGTCTATCAGGTGATGGACAGACTCTCTCATGCCATCAAAAGAGGAGAGAGAACTGAAGGGAACATCGGGTTCGTCTGTACCAGGACTCAGAGGTGCTGAGAGAGACTGGAAACTCTACAGAAAACAGAAATTAAAACTCATCAGCTTCACATTTCAGCTAATAACCTGCACTACTATTAGATCTGTGCATTTCTTGTTTACTTGACTTCAAAACTCGCCTCAATCCAGCACTTTCACACTGTGAAGCACATTCTTCTCTTATTCATTATTTAATGCTACAGTCTCTAGTAGTTGACACTTAATAAAAATATTCTGTAACACTTTTATTTTGATGGTCCCTTTTGAGCGTGCAATTGACTCTAAGTAACTTTGCAACTATATGTCAACTAACTCTCATTGGAGTATTAGTAGACTGTCTGCTTAATATCTGCAAATACTTTATTGTGATGGTCCTCCAACAGACACTCTACTGACTATAAGTAAATTTCCAACTACATGTCAACTTAATCTAACCCTAACCCTACCAGTCTATTAATACTCGACTAACCCACAAATGAGAGTTAGTAGACATGTAGGAGCAATGTTACTTATAGTCAACAGAATGTTTTAACCCTTAAAGACCTAGACCATTTCTGGAGCACCTGACTCGCCTGCTCTTTTCTTTGTTTTTCTAACCCATTATAGCAGTCAGCATCAAGTGCCATATATCATTTTAAATAGGAGAACTTGAAGTCTCAATCTAGCTAATTTAAATTAACAATTTTAGATTTATTTTGTCTTAGAATGGATGAATATACCAGATTTAAGAAAAACGGCAGCAGATTTTTAATGATTTTTTTTACTCAACTCAAACAAATCCTCCTGAAGTTTGGATTTTTTCCTTTAGAAAGTTGTACTTGGATATTCTAGATTTCCAGACGAAATTTTGACTACATGTAACAATGCCTAAGCAAGTTATAGCTATTTATTATAACATTATTATAGGCTATTTTCAGTGAAAAGCTGGTGTTTTTTATTTTTAGATGTGTCCAAAAAAAATCAGGAAGTAAAATAAATATAAACATTGTCATAGAACACTGAAGCAAAAGTGACTTTATATATATATGTGTAGTTTGAACCAATTTGGGCATGGGGGCGGGACTAGGCATCAACAATCATTCATGTCTGGCTCAGAGGAACAAACCACATGGGTTTCTTTGACGAATCAATGCTGATCAAAACTTGATGACGCAATCGCATTCATTACGGACCATCTGAATGTCCAAACGCGATTAACCCGATACCACAAGAAAGCCGCGAATCTCCTCTTTATGGGACTTTTTAAAGCATACAGATTGGATTATGGGTTAAAAAAATATTAAACATTTAAGAACAACAGTTATTTTTAGCCGCCGGCGGCTGTTTAAGTCTGGGTTAAAGGGACCATCAAAATAAAGTGAAACCATATATCATATGTATACTTAAGAGCAGAAGTCATCCTGGGTGTATATGACATTCTTCTTTCAGACGAATACATTCGGAGTTACAGTGAGGAAAATAAGTATTTGAACACCCTGCTATTTTGCAAGTTCTCCCACTTGGAAATCATGGAGGGGTCTGAAATTGTCATCGTAGGTGCATGTCCACTGTGAGAGACATAGGCCTGATCTAAAAAAAAATATCCAGAAATCACAATATATGATTTTTTAACTATTTATTTGTATGATACAGCTGCAAATAAGTATTTGAACACCTGTCTATCAGCTAGAATTCTGACCCTCAAAGACCTGTTAGTCTGCCTTTAAAATGTCCACCTCCACTCCATTTATTATCCTAAATTAGATGCACCTGTTTGAAGTTGTTAGCTGCATAAAGACCCCTGTCCACCCCATACAATCAGTAAGAATCCAACTACTAACATGGCCAAGACCAAAGAGCTGTCCAAAGACACTAGAGACAAAATTGTACACCTCCACAAGGCTGGAAAGGGCTACGGGGAAATTGTCAAGCAGCTTGGTGAAACAAGGTCCACTGTTGGAGCAATCATTAGAAAATGGAAGAAGCTAAACATGACTGTCAATCTCCCTCGGACTGGGGCTCCATGCAAGATCTCACCTCGTGGGGTCTCAATGATCCTAAGAAAGGTGAGAAATCAGCCCAGAACTACACGGGAGGAGCTGGTCAATGACCTGAAAAGAGCTGGGACCACCATTTCCAAGGTTACTGTTGGTAATACACTATGACGTCATGATTTGAAATCATGCATGGCACGAAGGTTCCCCTGCTTAAACCAGCACATGTCAAGGCCCGTCTTAAGTTTGCCAATGACCATTTGGATGATCCAGAGGAGTCATGGGAGAAAGTCATGTGGTCAGATGAGACCAAAATAGAACTTTTTGGTCATAATTCCACAAACCGTGTTTGGAGGAAAAAGAATGATGAGTACCATCCCAAGAACACCATCACTACTGTGAAGCATGGGAGTGGTAGCATCATGCTTTGGGGGTGTTTTTCTGCACATGGGACAGGGCGACTGCACTGTATTAAGGAGAGGATGACCGGGGCCATGTATTGTGAGATTTTGGGGAACAACCTCCTTCCCTCAGTTAGAGCATTGAAGATGGGTCGAGGCTGGGTCTTCCAACATGACAATGACTCGAAGCACACAGCCAGGATAACCAAGGAGTGGCTCTGTAAGAAGCATATCAAGGTTATGGCATGGCCTAGCCAGTCTCCAGACCTAAACCCAATAGAGAATCTTTGGAGGGAGCTCAAACTCCGTGTTTCTCAGCGACAGCCCATAAACCTGACTGATCTAGAGAAGATCTGTGTGGAGGAGTGGGCCAAAATCCCTCCTGCAGTGTGTGCAAACCTGGTGAAAAACTACAGGAAACGTTTGACCTCTGTAATTGCAAACAAAGGCTACTGTACCAAATATTAACATTGATTTTCCCAGGTGTTCAAATACTTATTTGCAGCTGTATCATACAAATAAATAGTTAAAAAATCATACATTGTGATTTCTGGATTTTTTTTTTTGATTATGTCTCTCACAGTGGACATGCACCTACGTTGACAATTTCAGACCTCTCCATGATTTCTAAGTGGGAGAACTAGCAAGATAGCAGGGTGTTCAAATACTTATTTTCCTCACTGTATACAAAATGTTATTACAAAATTTTACTACAAAATTTTACAAAATTGTTTTATTACAAAATTGTTTATTACAAAATATTACAAAATGTCCCGGCTCTTACAAGCTTTATAATGGCAGTGAATTGCTGTTTCGGTTTTGAAGTCCATAAAAGCGCATCTATCCATCATAAAAGTGCTCCACATGACTCCGGTGGGTTAATAAAGGCCTTCTGAAGCGAAGCGATGCGTTTGTGTAAGGGGTGAGTAAATCATGGGCTAATTTTCATATTTGGGTGAACTATCCCTTTAATATTCAGTTGTAAATTTCCCAGGGATAAAATAATAAATTTCATCTCTTTAAATAGAAGATGATCAGCTAAGAGTCTGACTGATGATTATATGATAACACAATAATTGACTGAATCTGACTGAATTCCTGACAACATCTCAGTCAACTGCTCATTTTGCTCTCATGAAATGTTTCTCTGTCATAGTAGGATCTTGCTCAAGTCCACAATGATCCTGTTCTTAGATCTCTGTTACCTGCAGGAAATGGACGTGATTGTGTGTGTGTGAAAGCTGCTCCAGCTCAGCGTCTCTCTTCCTCAGATCATTGATCTCCTGCTCCAGTCGTTCCAGTCGTTCTTCAGCTCGACTCACTACAGCCGTTTCCTGATCTCTGATCCGCTGTGTGACCTCAGAGCGGCTTCTCTCAGTGGAGCGGATGAGCTCAGTAAAGATCCTCTCACTGTCCTCCACTGCTGTCTGTGCAGAACACTGTTAGGACACACATCACAATCACACAGTGCAGGACTGAGACGAGACGAGTCCAAACTGAGACGTCTCAAACTTCTCTTCTTCTCCAGACTCACCTTATGAGACTCCACAGCTTCTCTCAGCTGCTGAATATCTTTCTGTCTCTGCTGGATTCTCTGACAGATCTTTATCTGCGTCTCCTTCAGCTGTTTCTGGAGGAAAAAACAATTACAGGAAATTACACATAAAACTACTAGCACACAAACATTAAAGCTACATGAATCCAGAATTGGTAAAGTGGGTAAAGGACTTGCATGGTAAGTTTTTACTGTCTGGTTCAAACCACTGATTCATGGTTTCCTGAAATGCATGTTTCATCAGTGCCTAGTTTTATTTCATTAGTATCATAATTTACTCGCCCTCATGTCACTCCAAACCTGTATGACTTTCTGTCTATTGTGAGACACAACAGAAGATACAGAGGCCAAATAACATCACATAATCAAACCTCATTGGTTCTTGCACGTCAGTCAGATGACTAAATATCATGACGTCATGACACAAACACCAGTGAAGTTTGATGTTTTTGATGTCCTCATATTTGATTTGGGCATACATGAGTTGATCAATGATTTGATTTGATTTGATTTGATTTGATTTGATTTGATTGGTGAATCAATATTTGGCTATTTTGAAAGTAGCATGCTTTTAAAAAGTGTACTTATTATGGAAATGATATAATTTAAAAGAATATAATTGTGAAATAAGTAGATAGTAAATAGTTTAAATATAAATTGAAAGCAATTAGCTGAACTTAAGAGTGACTTTTTGACCCACTTAAGGATTTAACGTAGGATTTAAGTATATAATGTAATGTTATACTTTTAAGGAGTTAAATTGAAATATAAAATATTATTAAAATGAACTTTAAAGTAAAACTTAAGAAAACTTTTAATTTTACATTATAAAAATTTACTTTATAAAGTGTACTTATGAAACAATTATGGAAGTTTGCTCTCTTTAAGTGCACTTAAGTGGCTGTTCATTTAATAAATATTATATTATCTGTTCAGATTACTTTTATGCTTTTTTCTTCTTTTTGGAGCTTGAAACTTTTGTACCTCATTGACTTTCAATGAGTAGACTAAAATGTATGAGACATTCTTCAAAATACCATCTTTTACATTCCACAGAAGAAAGTAAAACCGATTTGGAACAACATGAGTAAATGAGTGAGTAAATGAAGACAACACTTTAATTTCTGCGTGATCAATCCCTCTCAGTTCATACCTGTTTCTCTGTCCACTGTGCTGCAGTTGATACAGTGTTGTGGTTTTTATGTTCATTCTCCTTACACCACGCACAAATGCATTGTTGATCAGTAATACAATACATTTCTAGCTCTTTATCGTGTTCACGGCAGATCATGTCCTGCAGTCGTCCAGTGGCGTCAATTACTTTGTGTGGCTTACGAAAGTGAAATTCCTCATGACGGTCAACATGAGTTTGACAGTAGGATTCCTGACACACCAGACATGACTTGACGGCTTTGATGTTTCTTCCAGTACAGACGTCACACTCCACGTCTCCAGCTCCAGCGTAACAGTCAGCAGGAAGTTTGGTCTTCTTCAGTTTCTCCACCATTTCAGCCAGAATGGTGTTTTTAGCTAAAGCAGGTCTTGGACTGAAGGTCTGTCTGCACTGAGGGCAGCTGTAGACTCTCTTCTCATCCTCCTGATCCCAGCAGCCTGTAATACAGATCTTACAGTAACTGTGTCCACAGTGGATGGTCACTGGATCCTTCAGGAGATCCAGACACACTGGACACATGAACTCATCCTGAGAAATTCTGGCTTCTGCCATTTTACTGCATGATCAGCTCAACAATAATTCAGTTTCAGTTTCCCTGAACTGAGGAGTTGAAATAGTTTCCTGCTTCTGTGTTTGAGTGACGTGTGTAAAACAGGAGTGTCTGTAAAGCAGCTTCCTCATTCCCGGTGAAGGAGAGTCACTTTACCGCTTTACAGCTCTTCATGTGGACTCGAAAACATTGTACGTGTTCCAAGCACATGAATCAATCAATCCGTTAAATTCCGTGTTATACGGTAAATTCAGTGTTTTATTTTTCAATTCTGTCTATGTTGGGCCTTACTTTCAGTTTTATTTGCAGTAGTTTGCACATGAAAATTGTGTATCATATAAAACTACGTAAAAACTAATTTTCGGGTATAAATTGCACGATAAATACAATGCATGCTATAGCGACGCGTTTCGTGAGATCAGGCTGGGCTATAACATGTTTTTTAGCATTGTTGGGAGGAGTAAAATTTACTTATAGTTTCAACAACCACATGCATTTACACTTGTCTAGTTGTGTTTGACATGCGACCCAGACCTCCTGCTAATGTCGTTTGATCGATCGGATTTAAATCCGTCTCGAATGCGTATTGGAGGGCCGCATTACAGTTTTTCTGAATTGCTAAAACACGTTTTTTGAAAACATCACTCACTTTCTCAAAACCTTAAACACAAAACCACATTTTCAAACCACATTCAGAAATTGCCTCAAAACCATTTTACCTGTGCTCAAAATCAAACAATGCTTTCAGATCAGACACACAGCAAGTCAAAATTTTAAACACTACAGATCATTCATTAGACGCAAAAAGTACAGTAATGACAACTTACAGTATTAAGGTGAATACATTGTTTACTGTATGCACTGCAAGTATAGTATTGTACTGAATATTGTATAGTATTGAATGTCTGTGTATTCTGAACTTGCATACTGTGAAAATACAGTGACACACAACTGCAAAAGCCAAAAAGGTTACAGTAAAAAACTCTAAATGAAAGCATGTTAAAGTACAGAAGAGAGAGAGAGAGAGAGAGAGAGAGAGAGAGAGAGAGAGAGAGGGAAAGAGAGAGAGAGAGAGAGAGAGAGAGAAAAAAAAGAGAGAGATTTTATTCTACTTCAGCATCGTGTCTTCATTTTGGTCCGGCCGGAGGAGTGTCCACATCACAGGCAATGTCATCTCTGCAAGCAAAGGGAAAACCCCTAAAGCCAGCCATGACAACAATCTCCACACCTTACTCTTTCTTGTCCTCATCCTCTTCCTCCTCGTCCATCTCCTTTTACTCATACCTCTTGTATTGTTTCCACATTGTTGGTATCAACATTCAGTACAACATTTTGAGTCAGTTTTGGCACTCTGAACTGATTAGTATTATGTACATTTGGTTTGATCACATCATTAGAAATAAGTGTGAACAATGTTGAGTTATTGTGTGTCAACGATGACAATTGTGTTGTAGTTGTGTTCAACTTTTGTCAGTTGTGTTTACCGTTTTGCAACACCAGTGCATCACAGTGTAACATTTGTTTTAGTGAGCGAGAATGGGTTTAGAGTTTTGCAGAAAGAGTGCATAAGATTTGCAAATGGTGTTTAACTGCCTGAACTTGTTTAAGGTTTTACAGAAAAAGCGATTTATTCGACATATGGGCTTGGGCCTCTGGATATGACTTTTATCCAAGTTTTAAATAGATAGCAATTAAGAAGAGAGAAGAGAAGAGAAGAGAAGAGAAGAGAAGAGAAGAGAAGAGAAGAGAAGAGAAGAGAAGAGAAGAGAAGAGAAGAGAAGAGAAGAGAAGAGAAGCAATATTAAATGCTTGAGAAGTAAATCTCTGAGAGATGACACTCATTTCCTCTATGCGAGAGGAAGGGGGCAGACGTACAGGGAAAAAAAATTATCCTGCAAAGCAGTTCAGTTCATGAGAGTTTGAACTTTTGGCTTCTGGCCGCCCTCTGATTGTTTTCTCTCACCAATCACTGCTGATAGATTTGCTTAAAGCCTCAGCTGCATAAATTGAAGCTGATGGGTCCCATCCGGCGACTCGTCATTTAATAAACATTGCTGTTTGAAATACCTGCATGTGACTGTGATTGAAGGATAAAGAGAGCTTTAATACCGCAGTTAGAATGTGTAATAAGGTTTGTTATGTCTTTAGTGCACTTAACTTTGTTTCTGTACTGTGGGACCGAATGTGGCTTAAAAGTGCGCAGAGCTGTGGTGCATGAGTAAACAGAAAGGGTGATAGTTGTACGTTTTGCTGTACACTTTTCATTATTATCTATGGTAATTTACAGCAGGCCACATATGAATAGAGCTTAAAGCAAACTTACATGCCTCTATACCTACAAAACTGCAAAAACTTATCTTTACATAAAAATCTCTAAAAACACTTGTGGCTGTGAAAAAAACCTACCACTTTTATTCCTTTTTCTTTTACATAAATTATTACAGGGGCAGATTTATTGATTAATAAAGACTATTTCCTGTGGTTCCTTGCACAATACTATCTTATGACCTCAAAACACTTTCACGATAGATGCATGATTTGTAAACTAATACCTTTTGATGTTAGCATCACAATCAGTCTATATGCATCCTTTTCTAACATAGTAAACTTGCTCAGTAGATCACCTGGTACAGCATTGTATTTGCAGGTCCAAGCTACGTAAAAACCTTAGCCATGATAAACAAGCTCAGAGACAAGCTACAAAGAAGCTAAAATGACATGGTTGCTTCAGCAAATGTGTTTATCTCGCGTTTGCATCTCATTTAGGGTACTATTTGATTTAGGGTATAGTTTGTTGTGTGATGGTGCGTTATTTTCAAACGCATTAGAGCATTAAAACAAGTTCACACCAAGAATGATAACTACATAACTATAATGATAACTATATTAGTGGCCACACCATTGTTTCTTATTAGGGGTGGATTTTGATTGTCTGTCAGTTTTTTTTTAGTTTTTTTTTTTATCGTTCATCAGCATGAAAAAAAAAAACGTTCTGAAAATGGTATGAACTATGTTATTTGTCTGTGTTGCTATTGTTTATGTGTGGACATTTTAGAACAATTTTTAAAACTTTATCTTTTTTATGGTCAAGTCAAATCCCCTATCCCCTATTATTTATATAGAGCTTTTTACAATATAAATTGTTTCAAAGCAGCTTTACAGTGACAACAGGAAAATAGTGCAACAAAGTTTGTTTCTGCTGTACAGCAGATTTAGAAGAAAATAGTGTCATAGTCCAGCTTAAGTAAGTTCCGTGATGGATAATTTTTGTTGTAAAAAAGTTATTAATTTAGTTTAATTTATATTTATATATATATATATATATATATATATATATATATATATATATATATATATATAGCCGCTCTGGAGAAAACCATGATGTTATCGTCCAGCTAAGTTCAGTTCTTATACTGTATAATGGTATCAATGCCGGTAGATCAATAATATTGTTGGACATTAAATGTCCAACTAAGCAAGCCAAAAGCCAGAGGCGACATGTCGAACATGTACTCATCAAACATTTCACTTTCAAACTACTATGCTAAATTTAATGCTAATCTGTTTATTAAAACTGAACATGCTTTTAGTACCAGTGAAATGAAAGGTATAGACTGTTTCTTGTGCTCAAATAACACACACACACACACACAAAAACTGTATAATTCAGTTTGGTCCAGCCACTGCACAAGTGCAGTACAGTGTAGAGCAAAGGCTGACCGCAAGTTTCATAACACCAAACACTTCATGGCTGTTGCAGTGAAGCTGTCATCAAACAGCAATGATTTGACTTTGGCTCTTTTATTTAGAAGGCAGGGCTTTATTTTGGTAGAGCTGCCATATTGGGCATTACAAAAATTTCTCCCACATTGCTTTAGTGTTACTCGTGCTCTCTGTAGGATATATACAGTAACAAACTACTCTGTACTGTAAATTTATTTTGTAAAATCATTATAAATAAGAGGTTTTGTGATGTGAAAGTGGTACGGATGTGTTTCTGGAAATGTATTTGAGTGTGTGTGGGTTGTTGGGGGATGCAAAGACTTGAGTTGTGGTGTCTGAATGAGAAGGACACACTCTCCCTCCTGAGATGGTGCATCATGGCCGATTACTCACACTCTTTGCACATCAGCTCCTGTGAGAGGAAGAAGTGTCTTCTGCTGCAGGCGTTCTGTGAGTGTGTCTGAGAGTGAATGTTGTGTGTGTTTTAGCATGTGCGAAGAGAGTTCAAGTTAAAGAGAGAGACAGAAAGAGTATATGAGAGTGTGCACGACACTGAGAGGTAAGAGAAAGAATTATGTAGTGCAGAGCAGACATTCAAAACACTTTTGTCAGCTGCATCCCTAATAAATTATTTATTTGAAATACTCCCACAGTTTTTAAACAGTGTTAATCTTTTAATAAATAAAACTAACCTCACAACGATCAATTGCATATTCACTTTGAGTACTACTAAACTGCAACTTGATAACTTAAAGGTGCCCTATAATGTGAAATTGAATTTATGTTGGCATAGTTAAATAACAAGAGTTCAGTACATGGACATGACATACAGTGAGTTTCAAACACCATTGTTTTCTCCTTCTTATTTAAATCTCGTTTTTAAAAAACACCCCTGAAAAACAGGCGAATCTCCACATAATACCGACTGTGACGCAACAGTCGGGGATCACGCCTCCAAAGATTTGCATATCCCAGCCCTCAATGACAAGCACTGAACAGCCGAGTCATCATCGGAACAAGCGAGGATCAGAGAGAAAATGGCAGATCATGGAATAAATGCTATGTTCCAGGCTGTGCAGGGGATGTGAGGTATTTTCATACCCTTCCCACAGAAAAGAAATGTCAACAGGCGTGGACGCGTGGTTGATGTTTATATTAATCGGATACCGCAACAGTTTAATTCGAAGTTGTTAGTTTGCTCTGCCCATTTCACCACGGACTTATTTTCGAACCTGGGACAATATCAAGCTTCTCTCAGCGTCTCAAACTGAAGAAGGGGGTAATTCCAACTATATTCCCGCAACCGGTAAGTAGTGATTTTATTAAAGATAATTTACACTGTGTTAGATCCAGCGCAAGATCCTAGTACAGTAATAGCAAACTCCAAGTAACGAGCATACATAACTAACGTTAAATAGGCTAATTCTCAGTGAAAAAAGTATACAGAAAGCGGTCAAAGAACAATCCACACAGCGCGAGTTTATCTCTCTTGCCAAACTCGTTATGAAATCAATGACGCTGTTACACTGCACAACGAAGCTCTCATAGAAGTAGGCTATGTCATCGTTTGCATTGGTGAAAGCATTAGAGAGAGAAACTGCGTTGTCTCGCGATCAACAGACTGTCATCTGCTTGCTCAATGCTCATCACAGCAACATTTTATGTGATGGAAATAGATTTAAATACTTTAAAAACATCTCACGATTCGTTAATCTCGATAGCTGTAATAGTTAAAACGTATATAACAGCTGTAATAAAAGTATTCGAGAGAGTTTCACATGTCATATTTCATATGCAAGCATGTCAGCCAATCACAGCAGTGGCCGGTTCTCACAGCAGACACGCCCCTTCAAACAGAGTGTTCAAATCAGAGACTAAAATCAGGCTAGGAAAAATGCCTTTTATTTCTAAATTATGACTATTTTTGATCTAAAAAACATACTAACATTATAAGGGCAACCCAGGAAACATTATAAAATAATAAAAAAAAACATTCTAGGGCACCTTTAAGCAACCACCCATTAACCACATACAACATTTTAATAACAAGTTACAATGTATATAAATATATAATTACATTTTATAAAAATAAAAAAAAGACAATGTAAAACACATATATATATATATATATATATATTAGTTTGAACCGCTACAGGTGTCTACTCTCACCTACGCTACGCCTACATCCTACGTCATACGCTGGAACTCGACTCTTTCGTGAACATGCGGAAGGCTGTTACCAGAAGTTAGTGATTACCGTTTATAAAGTTATAATTATGGATATGTTTCTTACAAAAACCTATTGCTTCACTTCAGAAGACCTTTATTAACCCCCTGGAGCTGTGTGGATTATTGTCCGATTGTGTTTGGCTGAAAGAAGAAAGTCATATACACTTAGGATGACTTGAGGGTGAGTAAATTATGGGATTATTTTTGGGTAAACTAACCTTTTAAGGATCAGACTATACAACTGCATATTTACGTGCATTTAATAATGCATAGAGTGGTGTGAAAACTGGTCAAAGGGAAGTTGTGAGGATTAAATAGATAGTCGGCATATTTAATGAGTCTCCCTCTCTCTCTCTCTCTCTCTCTCTCTCTCTGTCTTCCTTCCTCATCCTCTTTTCCTTCTGGGGCACAACAGTGCCAGAAAGACAGAGTAGAAGAGCCAGCTTTGGGCTCTGTTGGTTCTCAGGGTCTGTGTGGCAACAACATCCCCCATGAAGCCACAATGATGTCTCATCCTACTAATGAGCACACCCACAAGCAACCGATGTGGTAGCCACAAGAGGACTCATTCACCCCATGGCACGCCACTCAGGTCAGCTCATCCTTACGCCAGTACAGAGTCTGAGCCATCACGAATATGAGTGTGACAGAATGTGTATGCAGTGGGTTGGTGTTAGCGTGAAAGAGAAAATGTGTGTGTGCGGAGAAAGGAGGGCATGTCATCTCCCATAAGAAAGAGGTGAAGTTCACAGTTACTCTGAAGCCTCAGAGGAGTTCAAAGGCCCAGCCATGAAAGCCCTGTTAAAACAGTTCTGATGTTGTCAGCTTAGAAGAGGGATAGACAGAGAAACAGACGGAGATGGAGGGGAAGAGAGAAAGCGTCCCGTTCTGGCCGACAGCACTTTGCTGGGTCTCCAACTTGCATAGGTGTCAGATCGGCAAGCTCCTAATTTCAACATCAAACTTTCATAAGCACACATGCAGCAAGATTCACCGAGGTGCATTGGAGGCCTCAGAGCTCAGAGCTTAAAATGCTAAAAGCCTCTCAAAGATGCTTTAAATCTCTTCTCAGATGATCAAAGCTGGTGGTTCCTCTCGTACGGGGGCACTTTGCAGTCACCAAATGGAACAGAAATGTTTTGTAATAAGCAACCGAGGCTCATTAGAAATATGTGACTGCCTACATTTCTACAAAACTGCAAAAACATATCTATACATACATTTCATTATAATGGCAACAACTGATTACAGGGGCAAATTGTCTCAAAATAAAGTCTTATTTTCGCATGGTTTCATGCACAATACTGTCACCTCAAAACATGTTTACCATAATTAAATTTCAATGCACATTTTTTTCTATTGCGCTTTTTACAATTGTCACGGCCCCTCCTCTGCCTTGCAGGGGCGGTTCCTTCTGCAGACACAGGAGGGTCGTTAGTGATTGGAGCCATGCTCAAGGTATTTAAAACTCTCTCTCTCTCTCTCTCTCTCTCTCCCTCTCTCCACTCCTCCAGGTATGATCCTATTTTGTTTGTTCCTTTGTAGTTTTACTTAGTTTCCAGTCAGTCATGTTCACACATACAGATTCATGCATCCCTGCACTTTACATACATCTTACATTATGACATTGTCACACCTCATTCCTTTTCCTTTGTTAAAGTTAATAGTTTTTGGTTTACAATAAAGAACTCTTTTGGATTGGCCTTTACCTATTGTTTGTGTCCCCTCATTTTTGCCACAGGCTATGAGCCGGCCTGTGACACAATGTATATTGTTTCAAAGCAGCTTTACAGAAAATGCGGAGTGTCTACATTACAATTTAGAGGGATCTTTTATCAGAGGTGACTGTGTCTTAGTAATGTATTTCAGAAATGTACAAATCACGCAGGTAGCTGACATGTATACATTTTAGGCAGAAAAGGTGAGCACATTAAAGTAATTATTACAAGTTGTGAACATTTTGAACAGTTTTGAACATTTTTCATTGGTGCATGTTTGGAACAGTCAGAGTTTGGGCCCTATTTTAACGATCTGAAACGCAAGTATCAAACGCGAAGTGCAAGTAACTTTGTGGGCGGGTCTTGGGCGCTGTTGCCATTTTACTGGCGGGATAAATGACTCTTGCGCCCGACTCAAGTTTAAAAGGGGTTGGTCTGAAATAGCTTCATTATTCATAGGTGTGGTTTGGGCGTAACGTGAAATAAACCAATCAGAGCATCATCCAACATACCCTTTAAGCGCATGTTGCATGGCGGATTGTTATTTTTATTTCGGATTTACCAGGCACGCGCCAGGTTTACCAGCGGTTCACAGCCGAGGAGACGACGTTCTTTTCAACCTAATTTTCCGTTTGTATTTTTTTTTTTTATCAAGTACTGTTTGATATTGATTTTTCATTTTGACAAATGTAAATAAAGAAATGTCACAAATAAATACTTTCTGATGTTTTGGACTCGTTCTCTCTGAATACAACCTTGATTTATGGAAATGTTGTGTAAAACACAACATGCCACAAAGAATGCTGCTACTTTTTGAGGACTGTACTGTAAAGTGCCTCCTGACCTATCCAAACACCTGAAGCGCATTTTCAGTATGCCGAACGTTTGTTCAATTACACAGCGTGTTTGTGTGTGTTTTCGATTCAGCCATGTCATGACTACAATTAGCCTGAAAAATTTGGGTAAATGTGTAAGCTATTTAGGCCTACATTTTTTTTACATCTTCATGGACACCACAATGATTTCCCTCATGTGTTAATATTTTTCCTTGTTATAATGTCTGATTTGCAAAAATAAAAACTTGATGATGAGAGAATCAAAATGTATAAGCGTTGTGCACCCGCTACATTATGGTCAAGCATGCGCGCTTAAAATAGCATTATGAACAACGCGCAACGCGCCACTGACTTTAGACTAGGTTTTTTCTGGTCAGTGGCGGAATTGTTTTCTGAAACTGCAAAATAGCACTAGGGAATGTTTGCGCCGGAACACGCCTCCTTTTTGCGCCGACCCGCCCAGGGAGCGCAAGTTCATTTCCTAGCTTACCGACGTGCGTCTGTGGAGGGAAAAGCCTGCTTTGCGCGGGTGCAAAATAGGAATGATACATGCGTCGGTTTACAAAGTCATTTGCGCCGGGTGCAAGATAGGGCCCTTTGTGTCATCTGAAGTCTTGTTCAGATGTGGAGTTGGAGCCATCTCTTCACAGGTGTCATTTTTTGGGTCATCTAAAGTCTTTGTAAGAAGCTGAATCCAAATTGGAGCTGATGTACTCTCTAGTTACCTGCAAACCTGCGCACGTATATTCAAACGCACATAAGAATCAATTCTTAATGCGCATGTGAACGCCATCAACGTTTATCACAGGTTCGCGTGTAAAGTCTGTTTGGAGACATTCATATACATTTTTATCTTACAGTTACTGTAAATCCGGCCTCTAGTTCATAAACGCCAGAGGAGAACTGGCCCCCGACTGAACCTGGGTTCTCCCAAGGTATTTTTTTTCTCCATTAGGTCACCTGATGGAGTTTTTCGGTTCCTTGCCATTGTTGCCTTTGGCTTGCTCAGTTGGGGATATTCAAATTAATTAACCAATCATTAATACCATTGATCAGCCCAACCAGACGTGGAGGTTAAACATTGTTTTGTTGTTTTGATTGATACTGTAAAGCTGCTTTGGTGCAATCTATGTTGTAAAAGCGCTATATAAATATTCTTGACTTGACTTGACTCTACAGTAGTTACCTTGAAATGGGCATCCTGAGATAAAACAGAAAAGCTTGGAAAGTAATGCATATTATAGACTATAATAATGCATGACTTGTAAAATAATACATTTTGATGTTTGCTTCAGATAACCAGCTCCATATATTTAGCTTTTCTGACATAGTAAACTTGCTCAGTAGTTCTACCAAAAAGACTCGGGAGAATAAATACCGTAACAAATATACATTTATTAACAGCTCAGCAAGCAAAGTTATGATATAAAGTTATTTGGCGTATGCCCCGTCCGTAACTCACAGTCTGAGGGCACGGAATCTGCATTTCCCTGCCTGAAGATGAAGGCAGGGGCGCAGTTGACCCTTATGGAGGAAGGGACCGTCCTGGTGGTGGTGGGGAGGATGGAGGGCAAGGAACCATCTTGGTGATGGTGGGGAGGATGGAGGTGACATGTGAGAGGTGACAAACTCAGACATGTGTAAGTTTTGATCTTTTATATTATAAGAATTTAGAGCACGATTGGATAATGAGAAGGTGACGTAACGATTGAGTCCTACCGGCATAACTTATGCTAAAGCTTTCATTTCACCTGGTACAGCGTTGCATTTGCGATGCCTTGTAATGGCATGACTGGTTCAGCAAATGCCAACCCACCAGCAACCAACGTAACACCTTAAAGGCCTATTTTATTCATTTTTCATGACACTGTTTAGTAAACCTGCATCTGCATTGGTGAATAGCATGGTGAAATGTACCTGGAACAACATATTTTACTTTTTGCAGAAATGTAGGATATATTGCATATTTCCAATGAGCCTGGGGTAATAGGGGTAATAGGGGTCTTGAGCATTGTAATTGAGGGTGAATTCTGAGGTTTTTGTTCAGTGCATATTTGATGGTACTTAATATGTTTATATGCATCGGTCCAATTATTCTTCATGCGCTCCCACTGTTTATATGGGTGACTGCCAGTGCCTGATGCAACGAAAATAGACACAAAGGTTCGTGCCTCTGAACTTGACCCTCTTGACATCTTCTCTGCTCTTGAGGGCCGCAAGGCGCCATGCCTTGCTCAACATACCATGCCAGTAAGTGATCACAGTATCTCAAGGCTCTCGCGTTATAAATGGAACACTTACAACAATGTGTGCATCTTCCGGCTGTTAATTGTTAAAAGCATTGATACTCACCTTTGATGTTATGGAGACACCCAGCCACAAGCTCCACATTAATTATTTTGCCATAAGGTTGACAGTCTACACATCATTTAACAAACAGATATTGAGTTCCAAGCATACTCTACTTTATATATGTTTTCCTTTTTGGTGGGGTGCATTGAAAGACTGTCAGAGTTAGTATGATGGTACTGGACAGAGCACCCGCTATTTGCTCTTCAGCTAGTCGTTTTGATAAGTTGTGACAAGGCATTGAAGCTGACAAGCAGACAGATAGGGAAAAGATGGCATTTTCCAAGTCCACCCAAGTATTTCAAGAGAAAGCTAATACTAAGATTCATGAAATCAAACCAGAATTGGCATCAAAATTGAAATTATACTGTCAAGATGGTGTAATGCATATGTAGTAACACGGTATTACATTGTTATAACATGGTAATTATGGCTCATGTTGTGTTTGGGATAGTCAAAAGCGTTTTTTTTTTATTGGGGAAAAAACAGTGAATACTCAAAATTTTAGAAGATTGAAATGTTGCCTCTCTGATAAACATTAGGCAGACTTTCTAAACAGAGTTATTAAATGAATGAAATATTGAGCAATGTAGGTATATATATTACATGGTACCATTTGCTGATTCATTTACTTATTAATAAGATCTTGCAGTAGTGTTAGTAAAAGATAGATCCAGACACGCATATCAGTGTGTGGGTTTTAAAGTAACTGAAGAAGGACCTAAAAGAACCAGTCACAGTTAATTCATAGTGGCAGCAGGAGGAAAGAGGGAGAAGGTTATATCGTATTTGGATCTGTTGAAATTTACTCCACTACCGCAGCGGATTGTAATCCTAATAGAAAACATGAACATTTAAAAATTTTGACTTTATTGCAGTAGTAAAATATACTTGTTCTATTAAGGGTCACGGGGATGCTGGAGCCAATCCCTTCCGGACAGTATTGCAGGGCTTCCACCATCAACACTACATCTTAATTTCACTTGAAACTTTTAAAATAAAAATGGTAAACAAATAGGAAACATTTTTACATAAAACAGCAACTGAAAACAAATACATAAATACATGAATACATAAAAATGCAGATTAAACATTTTGCATACTTTCTTTTGGTATTAACACAATATAGTTACAATATATTCAATATAAAGTGCAATAAAACAGCCAATCATCTAAAAATGAAATTGTGGGATTAAAAAAAATAGCTGCTGTGGCCGCCATAACCTTAGCATTATATCACATTTTACAGATTGAAATTAAATTCACAGTAAACTAATGTTTTAACTGAAATGTAAGAAATATCTTAAATTGTTCTTTCAACAGTACATTCAACAGTATTTTACTGTAATATTTACATGTAATTGTACCAGTTAACATGTTCTAGCAGTATTTTTTTTCCACATCTTCCTTCTCTGATCCTTATGTTGGGTTTAGTCTGAGGGAAAGCAGAAAGGAGAGGATGAGAGAAAAATGGAGAGGAGAAGAGACTCAGCTGCTTCTTCCAGCCAGCTGGCTGATGTGAGGTGATGGGGCATTTCCAGCGAGAGCACAACGTCACATGTCAGGCAGGTCAGCACGGGCCAGGCAGACAGCCACTGAAATATTCAATGCTCACATATCATGCATCTAACGCCTCTGAGTATGAAACAAGCCAACGAAGAAGACGAATTATGTGGAGAGGGACAATAAAAGTGTGCAAAACCACATTTATCGTTGAATGATATTCAAAGAGGGCTTCTTATTCCATTATTTCGGTAAGATGGTTTTAATGCATGTCGAAGATATCTGAAATGTAGTCAAGTCAAGTCAGCTTGCCTTTATTTATATAGCGCTTTATACACGTTTGTTTCACAAAGCAGCTTTACAGTGATAACAGTGATAATAGTGTTGTTCAGCTGATGTCAGTTCAGTGTTGATTCAGTTCATAATTTCATTAATTATTAAATATGTTAATTTCATCTATAAAGCAGTTCTGAAAAAAATGGAAAAAATAAGTCATTGTTCATGCTCAGTCCAGTTCTCAACTCAACACCGTCAGTCACAGCAATAATATTAATGAATATTATATGTACATCTAACTCATGTAATTACTGAATAATAATCCCACAAATTACAAGTTTTAGAAATAAGTGTAAATCACAATATTGATTTACCATTTTTTACAAAGTAGCCTAGTTATTTAAAATTAAAAAAATGCATGGAAATATGATTTGCCATTTTAATTTAATGAATAATACAATCTCATGCCAATTTGTAACTATTTTTACCATTTGTATGAATTTGTATGATCTCATTCACACGTTTTCATATTATCTGCTTATGCCCCACTAACTTTAGGTTTAGAGGCAAATCTTTATGCTTAACTTTTTTTCTCCAAAAAGTTAAGCATTTCTGTATGAATCACATTGTACAAATTCATACAAAATTGCCACCTCATAAAATAGTTACTTTTTATCAAGAGACTGGGTGTGACCCAATCTTCAATGAGCTTATTATAAAATATCAGTTTTCCCATAGTCCCCATGTGGCAGGGTTGGTCAAGTGCATTAATATTACCACTGAAGTTATCTATTCTGCACAGACTGGATCATTGTCCCATGTCATTATTGATTGCAGAAGCCGAGACACTATGGTACACCAACATTAAAAAAAGAACAACTTTAAAACAACATACACAATACATTATTAGTTTTAGCCTACTGAGGACTGTACTTTAAAGCCCCCAGTTGTCTGTCAATGTTAAACAATCTCCCTTCCACATGCAGAGAGACAGCAACTGGAGGATAAATGGCTGCTGTGCTGAACATCTGCTGGGACTCTGGAGATCAACAGTTTCACACACGCCATAATCACGCAATACAAGCAGCCATCTTAAAGGGTCATTCCACCTCTGGGAAGATGAATGTGTGTTTAAAATGGGTCATTTAAGTAGAAGAAATGTGAAATTATTTTTGAATTTGGAGCTTTCTAGACTGAGAATAGCCAGAAAATGTATTGTTGGCTTATGTGGATGAAAGACAACAACTCCCAAAATGCATTTGCTTCGCTGCCCTAGGAGGCCACGCCTACCGGTAACAGAGCGCGGAAGTTCAACATGTTTAACAAGGCTAGGCTACTAGGTGATGAGTGTGCCCGGGTTTTTTAAGATCACCCATAATGTCCGGGATTCGGCTTTTGCGTTCTATAGTCGCCATTCATCAAGTTTACTGTGGCGAGCAGGACGAGACTGAGGGCCGTGGGAGAACTCATGTTTACTGTGGCGAGCAGGACGAGTGAGGGCCGCGGGAGAACTCATGTTTACTGTGGCGAGCAGGACGAGTGAGGGCCGCGGGAGAACGGCGGGAGGCCGGTGGCGTGATTACTGATGAGCGACACCTGTGAGACGCACCGATCTCGTATCTCTCACAGAGGAGCGGGAAATTGTCAAACCGGTCGGTCGAATCTAGAGCGACCGTGCATGTGAGACAGACTGTGCTCCAAACCGCGTAGCGCGCACGCACGGCAGAGGCCGTGCGTGTGCAGATAGCATCCTGTTCATCATCACTCCAAGCTATACTCAAAAGTTGCCAGCTATGCAGATTTGGACTTGTGCAAAAAGTGGCTACGGGCTATCAGTAACCCGAAGTTCGGAGGAGAGGACAGCCATTGAAGCACTAAAACATCTGACGTGTCCAGTCTACATTTCAATCCAGAAGATTTCGAACCCAAACCCTTAGGATTGAACTGAGACCCGCGCTTGTGAAAATCGCAATTCCGTCGATATTTACCTTGCCAGATGATGACGACGAACAGCCAGGTCTGGAACTAGCAGTGCTAGCAGCGCTAAATGCATTTCTGCCGTGCTAAGGCAAAAGACCGTAACTTCGTGTTTGGTCGAAAATTCGTTTTTTATATTTTTGGCACATTCAAGACCTGCTTTATCATGTGGATAAATATCTTGAGTCAATTATTTTAGTTTTTACGAGAAAATTATGGGTTGTCTTAACAGTAACTTCCAAAAGCCCATGAGAAACTAAGGCAGAACACCGTAACATCAGTTACGGCTCTTTAGCTTTGTTTTGGAACGCTCATTTTGAGTTACAGTAGGCTACTCTGCCTTTGTTTAGCCGCGCGTCAATATGAAGTTTCAGATTGTATTTGTACGGTGTTCTGCCTTTGTTTTACTCTCCATTAAATTTTCAATTACGATGTAGCATGTGTAGCCTACTTACAGCTGCCATCAGTCCCTGTAACTTCTGATGTCCTCAGAGCTTTGTCCTGCACAAATGCGGTCAGAACATGTAGTAGCCTATGGTCTGAACCCGCTCCATCGACAAACGATAGGCTATATATCATCGCGAATGATATCCAGAGTTGACAGAAAAATGTTACACACGCCGTAGCAGATGAATACAACAAAGAACTAAAGCCCCGCCTCACCCAGTTCGGTTACCGTGCGCGCGCGCGTGTCTGTGTGTGTGTGTGCGCTCAAGCGCATGTGTGTGTGTGTATGTGAGAGAGAGAGAGGCGCGGGCGCGATCGAACAGTGTAAACATAAAAACATACCCCATAATTTTGTGCATACAAGACATCATTCAAACTGCAAAGAGTTTGCTTATATTTGTGTACACTCACAAGAAAACACAACATTGTGCATTGGTTCTTGTTGATACATGAGAAGCCATTTTTATCATGAGTCCAATAGGGTTAATATTGCTTACATTTTAAGTGTTATCATAACATTGTGCTATAAAATAGAAGTTAAGGTCTTTTGCCTTGGTATGACCGATTGTCATTTTGTGGGCAATGCTAAGGCAGAATACAGTAACTTCCGAAAAAGGGTCAAAGGTCAAATTTGAGTTAAAACATTTTTTGTTGATAGGTTAATACAGGTATACACTACAAAATGTGAAAATTACAATATTATACCTATAACTCAATTGTCAGGACATTAGGATAACTTTAAAGTCATTTTTCTCAGTTTCACACTCTGGCGAGATAAGGTCTTTTGCCTTAGTAGGGCAGATTTGCCTGGAGGTAAGGTTCTTTCTGACTCGACTCTATTAGCAGCTAGTGGCTACTGAGAACACACACTGACATAGTCGTCTGCTGTAAAGCAACACATCTCCTATGATTTGTCTGTTTACAAACTAAATATCTTGTATGTTTTGCTCGACCTTCGTCCATATTTTCAAAAGGTTTCTGCCAGTGAAATCAAACACACTGGCACTGATCTGTGATAGGTCTGTTAGCGCATTAGGTCCAACCCCCTATGGGCGGTTTTGAAAGGGTGGGAACTAGTGCTTGTAGTCTTTACAGAAATCCCCCCCTCTTACACTTCCTCCTACAATGACGTAAAGTGATGATTTTTGCGTCATTGTAGGAGGAAGTGAAAAAGGTAAATAGAGGATTTCTCTCGTCTCAGGGGAAAATGAGAGAGTGTTGCATGACCATTCAATAGTATGACTGGGTTTCTAACTATGGATAGCTTAATGCAAATGGGTGGAGTGTCCCTTTAAATGAAACAGATCTATAATTCCTTGTATCTAAATTAACCACAACCAACAGAAAGCTGAATTCTTTACTTTTACTGTAGGCTACAATAAATCTGTTCTGATGTATCGCTGCATTTAAATGTGCTAAAAACAGCACAAAAGGTGAATGTCTTCACAGCTTGTAAGCAATTATCACACATAGAAGACCACCTATAGTTCAACATGGCTTTTAATTCACAGTGCGAATCAAAATGGACTGTTAACAGCAGCTGCCTGGATGGGTTAGTCCCTTTCTGTTGGGGTCTTTATGGTGTTTTTTATTTATTTATTATTAGAGTGTAAAAGTTTAGAAAAAATTGCTAAAGCTAAAGAACTATAAATTTATATTCTGCCTATAGCAATAATATACATTATTAAGACCAGGTCTGTTTAAGTAGTCCTGAAGGATAAAAGAATAATTCCACACATTTGATAATTTGCTGTTTGGCATAATACTTAACAACTCACCTTGTAGAAAATCCTCAATGCTTAGGAAATGCTTAACAGCGGCATAAAAAAAATTGCTTTATGTGTTGTTTTAGTGGACTATTCCTTTCTTAGTATAGTGAGTATGAGTAAGAGAAGAAATGAAGGCATATCTAATGATCTAGACAGAAATATTAGCTGACCATAATTCTTTTCAACCATTATTTGTATTGAGAACCATAAACATGAAAGTCCGGTATTTTTTAAAACTTTTATATCAACTGGCTGAGATGCATCCTAGACCCTAGACATTGGTTAGAAACCTCAGAAATTAAGCTTTCTGGAAAGAAAAAAGAAATCATGCACCAATCAAGAAACCAAATGATGGCCAAATGTAATTGAATATCCCATGAAATCCATTGACCAACATTACTAGGAAATGACTCATAATCCACAAGAAGTAAGAATGAGGAAAATATCTAGAAACAAATCGATATGATTGGTTAGGCAATAAGTGGAGAAGATGCCATCTAGCAAATCAAACGAGAGAGATTTGTAAGAAGAGAAGTTTTCTAAGCAATAGGACTTATAATTTTTGCCTGGAAGACCACAAAACAGATGAAGTCCCATAGACTTGCACTGAAAGCACTCAAACCACATCTGGAGACCCAAATATCATAGAGGCTTTGTGGGTATTGACTTAGGCCAGTAAGCAATCTCCTTGCAAAACCATAGCAACCACCAAGATCACTCTATAACTTAATAGCCGTTGTGCTAAAGACACTATAGCAACCATTATATCAGCAAATAATATATCAATCCAAACCTGCTGCAATTTTCCGTTCTGGTTTGATAAATATTGGAAAATCAATAATTAAGTCTATTTGTACATCTCTTAAATTCCATTATTATCAATCTCCGTTAACCATCTGCCCCCCCAGGAAGGACATCACCAGCCCCTCTCCGGACCCAAAGCCCAGCCAGCTGCCTCCCACACACTGCACGGAGCGTATGCCAGAGCCCATCTCAGGCACGGAACCCGAGCTTGCTGCAATGTCAAATGGAACAAAGACTAAGCCCGATCCCAACAAATTGTCTGACCAGGTGCTTGAGTCATCTGTCACTGTGGGTGTCCTTGTGGAGTTCAAGGGCATGTAGTGGAGCAACGCCCACACTCCCGTCACTGAGGGTGAGCTGCAGCTAGCCCAAGTGTTAACTATCTTGAGGAAATAGAAAAGGATATATCCTTGTCTCCTATCCCCGCTGGTCCTGCCCAGCTCAAAGTCTCCTTTGTTTCCGCTTGTCCCACCCAGCTCCAAGTCTCCTGTGTCTCCGAGGATCCTGCCCAGCCTCCCTCCCCCTCTCCCTATAATTCCCAGTCCCCCTGGCCCCACCTCTGCTGGTTCTCTTCAGTCCCTTAGCTCCTTCTCTGACTCCTCTCTGCTGTGTGGATCTGCCTCGGGTCTTCCGGTCTCCAGCTCCACCTTGTCAAGAGGATCCTTTGACTTCATTTCTAGCCACCAAGCCCATCACTCCACCTTGTCTCAACGACCTGTCGACTCGACCTTAGCTCCTCCCTTCCTCGGCTCCACCTGAGACCATCGTCCTTACAACTCCACCAGGCTCCCTCATCCCTCCGGCTCCACCTTGGTCAGATGTTGCTTGCAGGCCTTCAGCTGCGGTTCGTCGCTCCACCCCTTAAACTCAGTCAGGCTCTGATACAGTATCCTAGTGAGATATCTTATGTCTCCTAGTGTTTTCTCTTTGTTTAATAAATAAGGATTTTTGAAAAAAAGATTTATCTTTGTTAGTGCATGTCTAACACGTTACAAATACAGCATCATAAACTTATTACAAATATCCAGTAAAACTCCTAATCAAGGCACATGCTGAGTGCTATCTTTACTCCACACTGTCCTCTATATCAGTCTTTTTCATGCCTGAGCAAGATGAGCAAAACTAGCAAGATCTTTTTAAAGTGCTTTTCTGGCAGACCTCAAAGCTCTCCACAATGCACTTAGGAGTCAAATATTTGGATTAAGAGCGCCCATCACTCTCAATCAGTATAATATATCCAGTGTGGCGTTTATACTCTTTAAAAACTGTCTGCCTTTATTTGTGGAGATGCCGGTGCTGTGGCTGACTCCTTTAGCTCCAATGGTACTGCTCAGGTTGACTGTGCACAAATAAACAGCAGTGTGTTGATTTAGGAAAGAGAGAGAGGAAATAAAAGACTGAAAGTTGGAGGCTGGTTCCGGAGAAGCAGTAAACATACAGAGGGTTGGCTCCAGGGCAGACTCCTCAGCAGAGCAATCCAAATCTAAGAGCAGTAACCTCTCAGCCCTGCTGTCTAGAGCCTGGAGCTCATTTAGATGGCATTTAGAAGAGCATTTACAGTACCATCAGTCCTGCCACTAATTACCCAAACATAAGCTTTTGAGAAGTAAGGTATGAGAATAATTATTAGTGATGTTTGCTACAGTGTAAAAAATCCAACTTACATTTTGTTTGACAAATTCGTTTTTTAAAGTTTATTCAACTATTTAACATAAAAAAGTTTGTACAACTAATGACCCTAAGGTGAGAAAACGCAAAAATGTCCTGCAGCTGGTTGCCTTAAACGTTTAAGTTTTCTCAACTTTTTTTTTTTTTTACAGTGTAAGATGTGTATAATCATTACTAATGCTCCTACTTAGGGTTGGGGATTTGAACAACCTTCTGACCTTATGTATTAAACTTTGTTGTGTAATGTGAGCTGTTTGTACTACAGACATAAATTACTCCTAAAATCATTGAGGACTTACAATTTACACCTGGTGGACTGTTTTATGGACAACGTGATCTCCGATCTCTGTGTACAAGTGATCTGTGTGTGTTACAATGAAAGCCGCACATTAATATAGAACAATAATTAAACTGACTGGAACTACCTGTGCATTAAACAGTTTTAATGCACACCTTCCTGCCAATCAAAATTGAGTATTCAGACCATGGTACATATATACATTCACTGGCCACTTAATTAGGTACACCTTGCTAGTACCGGGTGACCCCCTTTTGCCTTCAGAACTGCCTTAATTCTTGATGTCATAGATTCAACAAGGTGCTGGAAACATCCCTCAGATATTTTTGTCCATATTGACATGATAGCATCATGCAGTTGCATCAGATTTGTTGATCTCCTGTTCCACCACATCCTAATGGTGCTCTATTGGATTGAGATTTGGTGATTGTAGTGGCCATTTGAGTAAAGTGAACTCAATGTCAATGTCATGTTAAAGAAACAAGTTAAGATGATTTGAGCATTGTGGCATGACACGTTATCCTGCTGGAAGTAGCCATAAGAAGATGGTTACACTATGGTCACAAAGGGATGTACATGGTCAGAACTGCCACTCACTGGATATTTTCTCTTTCTCTCTTTCTTTTGTCTGGTCAATGTCCGGTATAGTTTGCGTTTCATGTGGTTGTGTAATTCTTGCGTGTTTTAGTTAAATCTTGATTAAAAACCTTTTTCTTTTTCTTTTTTTTACTATATATACTGTATATATCCATGGGTTGCAAAATTGTATATGTTAATGTTATTTAAAGGTGGGGTATTTGATTCTCTTTTTTGTCCATTTTTTCAAAATCACTTGAAATCCTATTCATAACCCACTTACAGCCACTGAGTTAGAAGCACTGAAATGAAAACTAAGCAATTTAATCATCTGTGGAACGGGCAGGACTCGAAAAACTCCAGCCAATCATTTCCAAGACCACCTAGAATCATTGGACAGTAAGTCTGTCAATCAAACGGTCGTACCATACCCCCCTCCCCCAATCCCCCTCACGCGAATCAGGGCCAGCGTTGGAGGAAAGAAGGTAGGACCATTTGAGTTGTGTATTTTCAAAATCTGCCAGCCGTTTTGCAAATCACATACCCCACCTTTAATTAAACGGTTATGTCAAATACTTGATAACGCTATTAAGGGGGTTGTCCTTTGGTAATTAAACCTCACTCACATAATGAATGAAAAGTAAAATATTAAGTAAAGAAATTAAATTAAAATTAGAGCTCTGCACATGGTTTAACACAGCAGTCTGTTGACAATTAGTTTCTTAGTCATTAATTATAAGTGGTGATGGACATGCAGAGAGATGTGATGAAGTCATTTGGGTCTGAAGTTGAGTGGGTGAGTGATGTGAGGTCACAGTGGGACTGTACTTTTTCTTTCACTGCTCTTGCTTTAGCATTATTTCAAGGCTCAAATGGGTCTTTTCAGACCTCTGTCATTTAAGGAAAATCTAAAATTGTTCATGATGTACTTTATCACTGTCTGCTTACAAAACATAAAGATGCTTTCAGCCAAATCCCAAGAGCACTCTTGTTGAACTGATATTGTTACATTATTTTGCTTTACTTAAAAAATGTAATGTTGTTCAGATTGCCAGTTCACTTTTTCACCTGACATTTTACCAGTGGTACTGTTGAGTCCGGTGGGGATTGCTGGCTCCATCTCCTCCAGCATGAGGTCATGACCCTGGGCTACAAAGGTGAGAGTGAGGCCTAAGGGCTGCTGGTGGAGGTAGTGTTGTATTACCTCATTTGTTCCTTTCCTGCCATGATTAAGCCAATTACATTACATGGCATTCAACAACAGACGCAATAAGCGCTCTAAAAATCAACATCAGGGGGAACTGACTGTCAAAGACCTCTGCTCAAAGCTACCCATACAGCAGCATGTGGCCGTATACTTCATAATTATGTAGATGTGGATAGTTTCCAAGGCTCACCGAGTTCCACAATGAGGCATTATACATGAAACCCTTCACTTTTATCAGATTTACCTCACTGCCACTGATTTAGCTTGTGTTTACATATATGTTTCACATATTAAACACAATCACACAATACACACGCTTAACTGTGCCTGGCATGAGCAAACATACAGTCATTTCAAACTGAGCATAATTTAATGGGGTGTCTTTCAAATTTGATTTGCCTACATTTCAGGATGGAAACACCAATTCCCCATATAACCAAATTCAAGCCAATGTGTTTCATGAAATGAAGCCAGATATTTTTGTTAAACTGACACTGAATCCAGAAAAGTGAAGTTCAGAGGGTAGCTCTTTATAACCACTGGGGTAAAGTATGAAAAACTTAGTAACATGAGCACGGAAGGCAGTGTGTTTTAGAGAGCTCTAATATATCACTATTAGCACATAGACACAGGATTTTTAGGCGCCAAGCCATAAGGGGTATATTGGCATGCTTACAGTAGTCTTGAATCAGCTTTTGAATTGCACTTCTGACTTCCCATGATATATCCATGCCAGAATCTCACAGAAATCTAGCTTTAGGTAACAGGAACTCTGCATTAATGTATTCCATCAAACATATGGTGGAACTATTCCCCCTGAAGTGTGGGATTCAATCTTATGCATTTCTTCTTAGAAAGCTATTACCTTCAAAGTTATAACTTTTTACACAAAATAAAGTTTTCTATTGATTAGCCTCCCAATATATATATCTTTTTTTTTCTTCTTTTTTTTTTATTGTTTGGCAGCTATCTGAGGGAAAGGAGGATAACAGATAAGAGAATGATGGTTCAACCCGTAGGGAATGTTTATGAACAATGCAACAAAACAAAACAAAACAAAATGTTTGTGCTCTATAAATTCCGCAAAGAGAGTTGCTCATTGATGAAGGCGGTGGTCACAGTATGGTGATGCAGGGAATTAGCAAGCAGGGACTGGAATATAACTGGAAGAAAAGCAAAGAAGTTTGACGAAATTGAGTAAATACTCAAACCTTGTTCTTGATTCATTCATTCATTCATTCATTCATTCATTCATTCCCTGACAGTGTTTATATCGCCCTGTGGTTGATTGTCTCATCGTAATACTTTTCGTAATATTTTTCGATTAAAACCATTTTGCCCCTAATCAATAACTTCTCATTAATGAGTGAATGTGAAAAAAATCAGTTGTTACAGTTATTAGCATGTTATTACTACATTCACCAGTTTTTATTGTTTAAGCGTAAAAAACAATATTTTAAATTCCAAATTATACATGAAATAGAGCACACACAATTTGATGCAATAAAAAAAGATATATTTATTTTAATATTCATGAGTTTTTTTATTTATTGTTTGTCATCAAGCCTAATTTGTAAGAACATATCATCTCAGAATTACCAATAATTAGTCTTGCAAGAATGGTCTATTGTCTCTTACATTTTCTCTTTCATTTAAGCAATTCGAATCTCTCAGTTATCCTGACTGCCTAATAGGAAACGGAAGTGGGAATAGTGCAGTTAGCATTAATGCTAAACATCTCCACCTGGTCAGCCTGAGGGCCAGTGCCAATCCCCACCCACCTGCAGCATCTATGGACTATATTGAAATAGCTGTATTGTTTTTGGAAGGGAGGTTGGAGTGTTTAGTAGCGGTGTAGGGGTGGGGTAAATGGTCCTCTAACAGCTGCTGACCCCAAAACATTTCCTTACCCACTAAACACACACGCACGTATACACAAGGGTCTGGTTTCCATTTCGGCTTTCTGGTGGAAAAGGTTGAAAGAAGTTGACCCTGCCCTGTGCTACTCCATTCTAACTGACAGCTCTACGTGTTAAAGCTGTGATATGGCACACGCACAGCCTCCCAATTTAGTCCAAATGGGTCTTGACTGCTACCAGATCTTCTCGGTATCTCTGAGCAAACCCTCCTGCACCCTGCCGCCACTGTGAACATCATCAATCTCCATAAGGGCTTTCTTGGCAAAGCTTTGCTCATTATTATTGTTGTGTTATGTTTCAGAAAGCTAAGAACGTAAGCACGGCTGCCGATGAGTTAAATGTTACAGTCCTTATGCTCTCTATAATGGACCTAGTATTATTTTGAAGTGTTTTTGTACGTTTTTTTGAATAAATTAAAGGACTTAAAAAATCTCATGAAATCACAACTGGACTACTTTAAGTCAATGTCAATTAGCTGTAAAGCCATCTACTACAGGGTCAAAAATTGTCTTGGCACCTGAACACCACATTTATGTGCTTGTCTTCTCAATGTTAGAACATGGATGTATTGGTTTGATATGTTAAAGTTTACTCAAAAATGAAACTCATTTACTCACCCATCATGTCATCATCCCACTCAATCACTTCTGCTCACACACACACCACACCAGAACTCAACAGTTCAACAGTTCTGACTTCCTCTTTCAAAATAATAGTCCAAAACACAATTCTACTAATGAACACAACAGATATGTCTCCCAACTTCCTATTTCAATAGAAAATGTCATCATTACAGAAAAGAAAAATGTGCTCATAAACTAATTTAAGGGGGTCTTTAAAGGACTCGCAATGTAGGCTTGGCTATGGTCTCTAAATGGATCAGTTCTCTGCATAGAGAAAACTAAATTCAAAACTATATGTAATGCAATGACGGTATTAACAATTTCAATAGAAAATTGTGACTCAAGCACACAACACAAATGACATGCCCGACTGCCAAATTATTTATGGACACAAAACTACTTCGACTAACACCAGCCGTGACCCCTGAGCCATTCGCCACAAAATACTGACTGTCAATACCCCAAACTGATGAAAAATAAATCTAGTGTTAACAACATTCTTGTGTGGGGGGTCGGAAATGCAGTGAAATGTATGCTTAAGGTTTGAGTTCCTGCAATATTTATTATACGCATATCTATTATTCAGCAGGTTAGGTGAGAGAGTTTCAGTGGCCAGACAAACAGGCATGTACCACTGATAATTCCTGAAATCACTGTGGAGTGAGGGACCGCAACGGCAAGCTTTCTTCCCACTAACATCTGTCAAATAGGCCAGAAACAATCACAACACACATGGCTTCTCCCACCTTGTCCCTTTCAGCTATACTGAGCTATACTCTTATTCCCGACAACTCACAAACACAAACACACTTACAGATAGTGTTTCATGCCACAAAATGCATGGATAGTTTACCCAAAAATTCTGTCATCGTTTACTTCAACATCTGCTTTCGCATCAACACAATATGCATGCGTCGAGGTGCTCTTGTAAATGTGCATTGGAGAAAGCTACCAGAATTCATTAAAATGATCTTTATTTGTGTTCCGAAGATGCATGAAAGTCTGACATGAGGGTCAGTAATTAACGACAGAATTTTCATTTTTGGGTGAACTAACCCTTTAATGCAGTCACATGCTCAAGCTAAACCCTAATGAAAATTGTAAATAAGCAGCAGAATACTTCACAGACCATGCAAAAATTCCTGGAAAACTCTTTCTCTCTCTCTCTCTCGAAGGCATTTGCTATTGTTTTTAGTGTGCCAGGGAATTCAAAAATATACACGCATGGATTTGCTTATGACAGAACGCCTCAGGAGTTGATTACATATTTCAGTTCCTAAAATAGTTTTGTCTATTCCTAACACGCTCATTAAAGCTGTGGCTCTGTGATCATATGTGTGTTTTCAATTCCCAGAATGCCCGGAGCTTCTGAAGTCAGATTACCTCTTGACAAAACTTCACTGGTTTTCTGCATTGGCTGTCCTTGACATGAATGTATGTGTATTTGAACTGTAAATTGCTCAATTTTTTTAGGATTTTCTTTTAAGTATATATCTCCCTGTTCCAGGCAGAGCAGACAGCAGGCAGATCCATACTAAAAGGAAAAACACACACACACAAAAAAAAAAAAACGCAAGCAAGCAAGGCAGGCAGAGTTCGCTAATGAACTTGTAGTTGAGGATCTCGGTGATTATTGCAGTTGTTTTACAGGGTAGCCTTCATTCTTTCTTGTTGATGTGTTTCTTCGGGCAAAAAGTTCAAATGCCCGATGGATATTACCGGTAACTTGTATTATTCAGCCCATGGCTGACACACACCGGACGGGAAGCGCAGCTTCTATGACAACTCGAGCCGAGGTATAATGATATTCTCAATTCATTCAGTTAACGGACGGTCTGAGGTAAATTGTTCAGACTGCAGACTTAGCAACGATTGTATTTAATTGTACAGTACAATCATAACATAGTACTGACATTATCTTAATTTCATAATGTAACATAACAATATTGCTGGCCATAAACTGAGAAAGTGCATGTCCAGTGTACGATACCTCGAGCTGTCCTAGACGCACTTCTCGTCCGGTGTGCGAGCCCCTTAATTCTTACATTAACTGATTTGTTAAACACATTAGAATTATAAATAAAACGTAATATAATGTGGTAACCTCCTACTGTCATGCTTTCCATCTATCAGCCTATGCTATTTGGATCGTAATCTCTAGGCTCAATGAACAACGTCTCAACACTAAGGTAAAGGCTGTCTCATATAGACGTCTGTCTCAAACACAAGCCGGTGCAGTTCGGCGATTTGGGAAAATAAAAGCCCGGGCTATTATTTGCAGTTTTACGGTAATAGTATCTTCTTTGTCTTGTAAATATCAGTTTTTTACTTTGACATCAGACCGTAGCAGTTAAGAGTGACATGTTTTTGCATCTTATTTTAATATGGTCATTCTGGACAGGGACGAAGTTATAAAAAAGTTACAGCATGTTTTCACGGAAAAAACTGTTTTATTTCAAAAGATCAAGGAAAAATTTACTTTTCATGATATGACTTTAGGCAGAACTGTGGGCCCCTTGTTGTGGTTGGTGCTTTGGAAACATCATGATGGCATATAATTATTCATCCAAAGAACAAAGATAATTTGAGAAGGGGAGAAAAGAAAAAGTGGTTATGACAAGGTTTTTGAGTGGTGATGGAAAACAGCACATTTTAGTGCAACAATAACCTAACTTGAACAACCCAGGCTTGGGCAAGGGCAAAATCCCAGCTCAGCGGGTCAGAGGCAGAATGCCCCTTTGCATCAGAGGATGAAGAATTCTTGGCAAATATTTTTAATATCCTCATGACAGTAATCTGTGGGCGGAGCGCTGTGGCCACAATATGGCTTAGAGGGTGAAATAAGCTCTAAAATAATGTGTCCTATACGCACACTTCTCCTCATCCCTGACCGATTGTCACCCTTCCTTCTACTGAGTGATTTCCTTGAAGATTTACCTGGGCGTAAATCCACTAATGCGTCTGAGTAAAGAAGTGAAAGGAAACCGGCTCAGCCCACTGTAGCCTGAGAGAGAACATGACAAAGATTACGTAAGAACATCTAAAGCTGTGAAATAGCCATGGATCACTTTAACTCTTTCAGTGAGGTGTACAGTATGTGCATATTAACACAAACACACATGCTTACACAAGCTAGATAAATAATGTCAGATAGATAGATAGATAGATAGATAGATAGATAGATAGATAGATAGATAGATAGATAGATAGATAGATATTAGGGTGTGAAGGAGAGCTAAACCTTGCCCTCCTTTCAAATGGTTCCCCGGTGTCACCCTTTAAAGATATGCAAAATTAATCCACAATGCTGTGCTGAGGTTAAGCTAATGGTCTATAAGGCCATGCCGGGACAGCTTCCGTCTATTTCCCAAATACACTCTAGTCTGGCAGACGCCTCGGTAAGAGGTGACAGCTGGGGCTGGAGATGTGTTTATCACTAATTTATACTGACAGCTTTCAAGAATTCTGGATGAGGATGCAGCCTCATTTGCATAACAACCACCAAAAAATTATACAACCCCCCCCCTGATTTTGACCAAATCTGAATGAGACAACATTGTCAACAGATACAATGGAGATAACTGTCATCTAAGGAATAATTGACGACGGGCCATTGAATTATTAGATTATTTTATAATAATTCAACTGACCGGATTCAATTATTTCACTAAGGTTACTAATGGCACTTTTCCACTGCATGGTATGGTACGGCTCGGTTCGGTACGGCACACTTTGGCGCTTTTCCACTGCATGGTACAGTACGGCTCGGTTCGGTACGGCTCACTTGTGGTGCATTTCCACTGCATGGTACGGTACGGTATGGCTCGCTTTAAATGGTACCTGGTCTGTTCCAAGCGTACCGTACTGATACTAAAATGTGACGTGAAAACACTGCAGATCACTGATTTGTCAGACAGACAGAATTGTCATAACCAGCGTCAGTGTATTTGTGACACGAGACACTAAACCCGCTAGATTTAAATATCCAGTAGACAACAGCCAACAATGTAGCACCTGTTTTTAAAGTACTTGCTTGAAAAAAAAAAGATGCAGAGGAGTTGAGCAACTATAACGATCAGTCCCACCCACTTAGAAGTTGTACTAACTGCAGTGGAAAAGCATCCAAGCTAAAGCGAACCGAACCGTGCCGTACTGAGTCGAGTCGTACCATGCAGTGGAAAAGCGAAGCGAGCCGAACCGTTCCGCGCCGAGACGAACCGTTCCGCGCCGAGACGAACCGAGCCGTACCATGCAGTGGAAAAGCGCCATTCCCTGAAAATAATTGCACACCTTAGAATGTTCGTCAACCAGTCAGATTCAAGCATTAAACAGTCCTGTATTATAAATGAATATAGGCTATACCAGCAGGTGGCATTAGTCTATATTTGTCATTCAATCCAATCTAGGACTGTGGATATGTAAACCCTAAACAAAGCATTTGCTAACCATTTTGAATATCAATCAAGAATCATGTATTTGATCATAAATCTGCCCTTTCTTCATTCCATGTCAGTATGGAAATATTGCGTATTGAATCCTTAGGTAAGATTATGTAAAATTAGCCAGTCAGAATGTTCTCTTTCATTGACTGATCGGTGTGTTACCCATCAGGTCTATTGGTGCTTGTTTTAGCTGACGGAACATTTTCAAAACTAGTGACGTACTTTAATCTGCTGATTGTCTGTGTCTAATGGTGCAATGGGAATTAGCCCTATTATGCCTTAAAATGCTGCCTAAATAGGCATCTCACTAGATTTTAAAACAGAGCTTATCAGCAGTTCCCATTTACCAGCAGTAACCCAATACAGACAGTTAAAAACGTAAAGGTTTTGAAAGACCTTTAAGTGTAGCATGCATGCACATTCACCATTGATCTGGCCTTTTATATGAACTCTTTCCCAGTCACTTTCTCACATACTCCCTCCAGGACTCTTTGTTAAAGGATCGGCAGGGTTTCACAGTCTAGTATTATTGAAAACACATATACAAGATTTGAAGAAAGACTGGGAATGCAAAGCCAGAGTTACGCTATACATGCAGTGCAGGCACAGAATCGCCTTGATTATAGAGACATGCACCAGGCTCCTTCTGTAATGAGCTACAAGGCCCATGTGTCACAGTTAGCCACTGCCAAAACGGAAAAGTAGACACAAGATGTTTGCCGTTGGCCCCTAAACTTGTATTTTACCCCCTGTTCGCTTCTCTGTATGCACTGAGCTTTAAATGAAAAACACAGCCTTCTACTATGCAGCCTGGGGCTGAGAGTGCACTGAGTGAAATGTCAAGAAGGAAGAACTTAATGTGCATTAGAACTGGAAGCTGATATACACTGCGGGCGCCACAGTAGGGGGTGTTTCGTGGTCATGAAAAGCATACACACAGGCACACAAACACACATCCACAATCAGAGATAGCAGACTAAGCATCGCACTGGAGCAACCAGTTTGTAATCCCAAATACATGCACACGTACCAATGGAGCAGTTCAAAACCCCTCGGAGGACCCACTCTCTCTCTTGTCCCAAATCCTGGGACCATAATGGCAGTGGTGGTCTAAATTAAAGATGATTCCCTGTTGGTGCGAATGCTGTTAAGTCAAGTGTGAGAGGATCCCTGACCCAGTAATTATAATTGCAAACTTTCCCTGAATATTTAATGCTACACTACAGCTGTCAAACAAAAACAACAATGGAGATTAGGGAAGAATCGGCGACAAGATAAACAAGATAAACAGCTGTACGGTTGTCATAGAATCACGTACCGTGGCATCGCACTTTTATGTTTTAGAAGAGAATTTACTCTTCATTATCATGAAGGTGAAAAGAAAGCTTTTTGATATCGTGAATGAAATGGCTTTGTATGTTAAATGAATGTGTGTGTGATTGGTGAAATTAGCAGGTCAGAGGGTTGCTCATAATTAATGGTAACATACACACTGATGGCAACAAGGTTGCCACAACATCCCTTACATTAAAATGATACTGATGTTAAAAAAAATTATTGAGATTTTCTTGGTGCAAATTTACATACATTAGTCGTAGTTGTGTTACGGCTTCCAGTTCCGCTGTCTTTAACAGTTACCAGCAACGAGCGCCCTTGCCCGAATTCTAATTGTTCCCCGAACTCCAAATCCCATTATGCCTCAGTCACGCACTGATTGCCTTTCCACCTGTGTGTAATGATCACTCATCTTTAGCCTATATCAACCATCCCCATGGCTCACTCTGTGCGAAGTATTGTTTCACTGTTGTGTAGCATATCCGAGCGTTCTCTATAAGTTCTCCTGCCCGTATCCTTGCTGTTCCTAACTCTCTGTGATTGTCTGCAGCCTGCCTATCGACCCTCTGCCTGTACCCGGATGCCGTTTGTCTGCTGCCTGCCTATTGAACCCCTGCCTGGCTCTCTTCAAACTTCTGCACACACCCTTCTACACAATTTATGCTTACATTGACCCTTGCCTGGCGACTTTAATTAATAAATTGTTGCAAATGGATCTGAATCCGTCTTCTGATTCACAACAGAATAATTCGCCAAACGAAGGTCCAGCAACGATGACTGCATTATCCGCCGCTTTCTCTACTCAAGCCTCCCAGCTCGCTACTCATCATCATCAGCTAAGCCGACTAAATTCACTAACCGAAGAATTAATACAAGCGGTCCGTACTCTACAAACCTCAGCCACTAATGCGTCTCCAGCACCGACACCTCCCGCTGTCGCACCCATGCCTGTGCTTCAACCATCCACGAGCGCGAGTCCCCACCTCGCGCTTCCAGAAAAGTACAAAGAGGATCCAGGTTAAATGCAAGGGCTTTGTTCTCCAGTGTCCCATTTATCTCGCTCAACAGCCCACGCTTCACTCCACGCACTACCGCCGCTGAATATGCACTTGAATTTCGCACCCTCGCAGCTCAGACAAACTGGACTGACAACGCGCTGAAGGTGGTCTATAGGCGAGGCTTAACCCATGAACTGCAAGCGGAGCTGGCCTGTCGCGATGAGGGAAAGGATTTTGATCAGTTCATTCCATTCAAATAGACAATCTGATACGCTCACGCCGCCCAACCAGTCGTTCCATATCTACCCCACGCTACCTCTACACTCCGCGAGCCTCCAGGTTCCCCAGCAGCTGATACCAGTGAGCCCATGCAAATGAACACTTCTCGATTGACCCAGGAGGAAAAAGAGCGACGTAAGTCACAGAATTTATGCCTGTACTGCGGCGGGGCTGGTCACTTTCATCTCAATTGCCCTTTACGACCCACTTCTAAGGATGTGATGCTGGTGCGTCTGTCTATTGATTCCCTTAATCCCCATTCCTGTGTATCTGTACCCCTCGAATTCAACATAAATGGCTAAGTGCTTTCCACGCCAGATTTAATCGATTCCGGAGCTGCTGGAAATTTCATGTCCCAAGATTGTGCCCTGCATCACAAGATTGCTCTAATTCCCGGTTCCTCTCTCCTTTCAGTCGAAGCAGTCGATGGGCGGCCATTAGGCTCTGGCTGAATTTCCCACATCACTCAAGAGCTTCACATGCGAACTGGAGTGCTCCACTGTGAAACCATTCAATTTTATGTACTTCATGCACCGCACACACCTGTCATATTGGGTCTACCCTGGCTCCGCAAGCACGACCCACACATCCAATGGGCATCCGGTCATATCATCTGCTGGGGTAAGAACTGTCTCACCACCTGTTTAACCACTGTCACCCCTTTACCAGTTCAGAGCATCAGCAAGCTCTGGGTGAACACAGAGTTGAGCCGCCTTCCATCCATGTATCACGACCTGGCGGAAGCCTTCAGCAGGACCAAAGCATCCAAGTTACCTCTTCATCGAGCATCCGATTGCGCCATCGATCTCATGCCAGGCTCCACACCATCCAAGGGTCGAGTTTTCCCGTTCTCTCAACCTGAAACCGAGGCCATGCAGAAATACATAGAGGAAGAACTCGCTAAGGAGTTTATTCGACCATCCACGTCCCCTACATCGGCCGTGTTTTTCTTTGTGCAGAAGAAAGATGGTGGTCTCTGACCTTGTATTGATTATAGAGCCCTCAATGACTGCACAGTCATGTTCCGCTATCTGCTGCCTCTAGTGCCCACCACTCTGGAACTCCTTCGCACGGCCAAATTCTACACCAAACTGGACATGCGGTGTGCTTATAATCTGATCCGCATCCGCGAGGGGGATGAGTGGAAGACCGCTTTTTCTACCTGCACTGGGCACTACGAGTATTTGGTCATGCCTTTCAGTCTTTCAAACAGTCCAGCCGTTTTCCAGTCCTTCATTAACAATGTGTTCCGGGATATGCTCCACCGATCCGTCCTCGCCTACATTGACGGTATCCTGATTTATTCTGATACCCTGAAAGACCAGTTCTCCAGAGGCTCATTCAGCACCAACTCTACACAAAAATAGAGAAATGTGATTTCCACCAGACCACCGTAACGTTCCTGGGTTACGTCATCAGTCCAGAAGCCGTGGCAATGGACAAGAGTAAAGTCAAGGCAGTGCTGGATTGGCCTCAACCCACCTCTCTGAAGGAACTGCACCGCCGCTTCATCAGAGACTTCAGCATGGTGGCAGGCTTCCCTGGAATGAGAATGCCACTCTTACCTTCAATCAGCTTAAGCAACGGTTCACTACGGCACCCATCCTGCACCATCCTAACCCTGAGTTGCCTTTCATATTGGAAGTGGATGCCTCTAACACGGGTCTAGGCGCCGTCCTCTCATAACGGCAGGGTTCTCCACCCAAGTTACATCCTTGCGCCTACTACTCCAGGAAGCTCAACGCAGCAGAACAGAACTACAATGTAGGAGATCATGAATTATTGGCGATGAAAGCTGCATTTGAAGAGTGGCGGCACTAGCTGGAGGGAGCCTCACATCCTTTTACTGTACTCACAGACCATAAGAACCTAGAGTACCTCCGCACGGCAAAGAGATTGAATTCCAGACAGGCCAGATGGTCTCTATTCTTCTCCCGGTTCCAATTCATGGTCACTTACCGACCCGGTAAAAAAAACAAAAAAACATTTTATTTGGTCCGGACCAAAGCAAGTGAACTATCGGACTTTCCTGGTGTGAATACACCCTAAGGCTGATTCTCTGTCCCATCAGTTCGACTCTGAAATGATCACACAACCTCCTGAAACAGTCCCGAACTTGTCCTCGGTCCCATCCAGTGGCATATTGAAACAGAGCTCGACCTGGCCAACACCAATGTGGAAGTTCCTCCAGACTGTCCCCACAATAAAGTCCATGTCCCCGAAGCACTTTGTAAAAAGGCTCTGGAGTATGTGCACTCTCTCCCCAGTTCTGGGCACCCGGGTATCACAGCCCCCATTCAACTCTTCCAGAATCACTACTGGTGTCCTACGTTAGACCGTGATGCCAGCAAGTTCGTGCACCAGTGTCAGAACTGCAACTCTAAGAAGTCATCTCGACTCCTGCCCGCCTGTTTTTTCCATCCTCTTCCGATCCCGCAACGTCCCTGGTCATATAGCCATTTATTTCATCACTGATTTACCTCCCTCTGACTGTCACACCACCATCCTCACTGTGATAGACCGCTTTTCCAAAGCCTGCCGTCTCATTCCACACAGCAGACTACCCACTGCGTTACAAATGGCGGAGCACCTCTGCAATCTGGTGTTCCGGTTTTACGGGCTGCCTGAGGACATTGTGTCGTATAGGGGTCCTCAATTCACCTCTCGTGTCTGGGCGGCATTCTTTCATATGCTTCAAGTCAATGTGAGCCTCACATCCGGGTACCATCCCCAGGCCAATGGCCAAGTCGAGCGCCTCAATCAGGAGATTACCCGGTTCCTCCGGTCCTACTGTCACTTTTACCAAGAGGATTGGAGTCGATATCTAATGTGGGCAGAGTATGCCCAAAACTCCATTCACAAGCACTCCATGGGTCTGACTCCCTTTCAGTGTTTTCAGCCAGCCCTGTTTCCATGGTCCGGTGAACCCACAAATGTTCCTTCTGTGGATGACTGGTTAAGACGCAGTGAGGAAACTTGGAACCTGGCTCACACTCACCTCCAACGGGCCATAAACCACAGCAAGACGCAGGCCGACCGTCACCGCCGTCCCAACCCAGTTGTCTGTTACGGCTTCCAGTTCAGCTGCCTTTAACAGTAACCAGCAACGAACGCCCTCGCCCGAATTCTAATGGTTCCCCCGAACTCCAAATACCATTATGCCTCACTCACACACTGATTGCCTTTCCACTTGTGGGTAATGATCACTCATCTTTAGCCTATATCAACCATGCCCACAGCTCACTCTGTGCAAAGTATTGTTTCACTGTTGTGTAGCATATCTGAGCGTTCTCTAAGTTCTCCTGCCCGTATCCTTGCTGTTTCTAACTCTCTGTGATTGTCTGCAGCCTGCCTATCGACCCTCTGCCTATACCCAGATGCCGTTTGTCTGCTGCCTGCCTATTGAACCCCTGCTTGGCTCTCTTCACGCTTCTGCTCGCCCTTCTACACAATGTATACTGACATTGACCCTTGCCTGGCGAATTTAATTTATAAATTGTTACAAATGGATCTGACTCCGTCTACTGACTCACAAGTTGTCTCTGTCTCTTTCTTTCTCTTTTACTTGTTCTTTGTTACCAAAAATAATTGTCAACTTGAGATTATATGCAAATACATTACTAAAGATATAATTTACCCAAAATGAAACTTATGTGATTAACTGACCCAAAATCTGTGTGACTTTCGTCTGTGAAACACTAAAGAGTATATTTTAAAGAATATTTTTGCCCATGCAATGAAAGTCAGTATAGGTTAAAAAAAAATCTTTGGAACACACTGATTTATATATATAAAAAACATTTTAAAATATTGGTATATATATATATATATATTTAAAAATATTTTATTTTTATTTGCCAGGCGCACGCCAGGAGCAACTCACAGTCGAGGAGTCCGACGTTCTCGTCAGGGCCATAAAAGAAGTGACATTGGGGATGGGAGAAACCCACCCAAATTAGCTTCGGTTAAACATTATTAAATAATAATTTGGGTAAATGTGTAAGCTATATTATGCCTATTTTTTCACATCTTCATGGACACCACAATGTTTTTCCTTGTAATTATGTATGGTTTGCAAAAATGGCAATGGCTGCGCCTGTGTAAATGAGAGAAGCAAAGTGTAAGAGCGTTGTGCACATGCTACATTATGGCCAAGCATGCGCCCTTAAAATATCTGAATATCGCGCCATTGACTTTAGACTATGTTTTTCCTGCTCTGTGGCGGAATTGTTTTCTGGAACTGCAAAATAGCACCAGGGAACGTTTGTGCCGGAACACGCCTCCTCTTTTTGCTGAACCGCCCCGGGAGCGCAAGTTCATTTCCTAATTTACCGACGTGCGTCTGTGGAGGGAAAAGTCTGCTTTGCGTCGTGTGCAAAATAGGAATGATACATGCGTCGGTGTACAAAGTCATTTGCGCTGGGTGCAAGACAGTTGATCCTATTTGTCAACTTATTCTACTAACTCTAACCCTTTGAACCTAACAGTCTACTGATAATCTAATGAGAGTAACATGACATGTAGTTGCAAAGTTACTTATAGGTAGTAGAATATCTGTGGACTATCAAAATAAAGTGTAACCAGAACGTCATACAGGTTTGAAACAACATGTCTGTGAGTAAAGGGTTTTTGGATGAATGGTCCTTTTAAGAGTATCAGTAACATGAAATCAGAACCAAATGATAGTGTTATTCTGGTTGAGACCAGATAAACTAAACTAGTTGGTCCTTATAATCTCACCAGGCATTAACACAGCTAAACATGTTTTATGTACATTAAGTGACAACACTCCACTTTTTTTTTCTCTGTTTAATTTGAAAAAGAAACAATGGTTGAAAAAAAAGAGAAGATTCTTACACAAATATATGTATGTGTGAAGTTACAGTATCCAAAAACAACAAAATATTATCGCATATTGATCTTAACTTAACTTTGAATGTCTCTCAAAACTGGGCATGAATTGTTTGTTCAGTGTGTGTGTGTCTCTAACTTGAGTCTAACTTGACAAAGTGAGGGCAGGCCCTCTCCAGCCAAAATTAATGAACTGAGAACGACCTTGATCAATGATTCAAAGCGAGGAGCAGCAAAGCTCTCCCTCCTCTGCCACTCTCGGTCCAGTCATTCATCAAGTGTTCTCTTTTGATCTGTGGACTGGAACGCGTGTGCCTGACCAATCACAGTGCAGCCCCGTCCAAACCCGCCATCCTCCTGCCCATAAAGATATTAACCACACTAATTGAATCCAATGTTGGTGACCTATAGGTCACTGTTCAGGTATGTACATTGTAAATATGCTGAGCATACTTGCAATTACACTGGCCGCAATTAGTTTGTTAATTAATTTTTTTTCTGTTTTATTATTTTTATTTTTTTTGTGAGCTACAAGAATTCTCTTTATTTCTGTATGCCTTGCTAGGGGTACATTATGCTCTACGATGCTGCTTCAATGCTTTTGTGAGTTTTTTTTTTCCCAGACCTTTTATTACATATTATTTGTCCCTTGGAAAAATTCCTGTTAAAATTATTATTACAATAATGATCTCTGTATATATTGATAAAGATATAAAAAAGATAAACATTTCTTTCTTTCTTTCTTTCTTTCTTTCTTTCTTTCTTTCTTTCTTTCTTTCTTTCTTTCTTTCTTTCTTACTTTCTTTCTTTCTTCACTCTCTCATTTCCTTTTTATTCTTCCTCGTTCCTTAAATTTCCTTGTTTCCTTTTACCTAACGTTTCATATCCTGCAGAGTTACAATGCGAACCATAAATATATTCCCAATGCTCCACTGCTCTGGATTGTGGACAGTGTCGTCTAAAGCTGGCCATGGGAAAAGAGGTCATTAGTTGCACTTACGTTTTAAAAGTGATTTTCCCTTTTCCTCTCCAGGCTAAAGATTACTGGATTATATTCCAATACATCTGCTTCAATATTAAGGGTCACAACATCAAGATTTTCTAAATCTCTCGGACTAGGGATGTGAGATCTGAGAAATATTTCACGTTTGGGCTTGAAAGCTGATTAGCTGGCACTTATTTTATTTTCAGCCCCTGAAAAGCTCACTAGCAAACACATGTTTGACCTAACTGTATATTATTTTAGCTTGTCACATGACACACTGGAAATTGAAAATATATATTTTGTTTAAACACTTTGAAGAGATTCATATGGCAGAATGATGCATGAGTTTGTATATGTATATGTATATGTGTATATATATATATAAATGTTTAGGAAAATCAATTATGTTCTTGTGGCTTTTTCAGAGTGTTCCTTTGTTGTGGGTGTGCGAGCGTTATTTTTCACAGTCCATAAAGTATTCTAAGGCCAACCCACATCCATTATGGGTTTCTCCAGCACGAGAACAGAGAGAGGAAAGTTGTTCATCAAAGTCTGTGGAAACTCAAGGCATTAATTATGGTGACAGAGGCAGTGTGGCATTCTGGGGTCCACAAGAGGGTCACAATCACTTTCAAATGACCCTCGACACGCAGCTGGCTGTGCATCTAAGCAGAGGCCATCTTAATGTCAGTATAAGGTCTTTATCAAAGAGTTTCGGGCATACAGACATTCAGAAAACATTGGGTCAGTCCTATAACGTATGACTATACTTACTCCAAATGGAGCATAAATGTTCACACTCATATAGGTTCATGCTGATACCATACTGATCACTCTGCATGTTTCTAAATGTCCACTCTACTGATCTTTAAAAACATTGTTTACTATTAAGATTGCTACATTCTTATTGAGATCTATTCTAAACTTTAGAGGAGACAAATATGTAAGATCCGGAGTCTCTAGCTAAGGAGAATAGTCTGAGTGTGTGATTTTAATGGGATCTCTTCTGAAACTTTTAAGGAGACAAATGAGAGAGTGTTAAGAGTTTTTGTCTCAGGAGACAAGTGTGAGAAGCCGGAGACTCAAGCAAAAGTCTCCATTTGATGATAATGTAACCTCATTTATGTCTAGCAGAAACATTTGAGATGTTAAAGTTTTTTTTTTTTTTTTTCTCTGGGTAGCTTCTATGTCATTCATCCACACCATTTAAATCAAGAACAATACATGCATTGCCATATTTGAAGTTACGTGTTGAGTGTTTTGTAGCACAATGATTTAGCAGTGGAAATCATGGCCTGGTTTTACATGCAAAATGGGTTGTGCAAGACAAACATTGCAATGTTAAATTAAGAAACAAAGGTTATGTAACAAACATGAACCACTGGTACACTAGTATTGCATTTGTTAAAAAAAAAAAAAGTATCTTAGACTAAACATCTTACACTTGTCTAATCCCTTGTTTGGAATATGTGCTATACAATGCTGGGCACTGAAGATAAATTTAAACAACACTTGATATTATGAAATGTATAATGCAATTTAAATGATAGTTTCAGTATTTGTAATATTAGTAAAAATGTAAAATTTTAATTTAATTACATTTTAAACATGTTTCTCCTAAAAAAATTAGGGGGGGCAGTTTCAAAAACTTAAAGTTAGTCTAAATGTTTTTCCTTATGCCTGGTAATAACTTATTACATTTAAAAAGTTCAATCTGTTTAATTTGAATTGGAAAAGTAAGTCTGATTGCCCTTTGGCTCTCTGATACTTAGTCAATCTAGTTCTTAAGTTACTATGCAACTATGCTAAGTTTGAGCAACTGGCACCAGAAGACAAAGCTGATACCTAAATGAGACCTATAAGAGAATAATCAGCCCTTAGTATCCTGAGAACCATAGTCTTGTGGGCAGAACATCGACATCGAGGTACAACAGCACCTCAGACAGTTTGAGTCCCAGCTAAAGGTACTTTCCTGCTCCGGATTCCTTCTATTTAATGTACTTTTTTAGGAAAAAAAGTATGTCTGTATTCACAATATTCACAAAATATCAAGCGAAAAGTACCCAGATGCCAAGGAAGAGGATTTCAGGCAACATGACAACATGGCAAATGCATCTACATTTCATACTATACATAACATACTTTTTAGTGTTTGCAAATTTCACATATATATATATATACTTATTCAAAATAAATATCTACTCAGCCATTGTTTCTGCACTTCCATTTGGCATCAGCAATTTTCTTCTGTAAAGCTGCTTGTTTTCAAACCTTTTTATTTGCAGAGTGTTTAATGTTTAATAAAACAATTGTTGTTGAGAAGATAAAAAATAAAAGTTGTTTTTGTTTTTAGAATTTTAAGTAAAATTATTTTATTGTAACTTTAGATAAACAATTCAGCACACAACCAGCAAATAAGAGGCACATAATTCCAAAAGTCTAAGAGCAATGTTTAAACTTGGACACGCCTATCAACCAGAAATATTTTGTGTCAACAGTTCCGCGAAATTGAAATTTTTTCACTCTTTCAACATGTAAAACCATCTAAGCTACAAATTTGCTGAAAGAGGGTCTCCATAACTGCTTTAACCTTCCTCCTTTCATCCTTTTTATATGAGGCCACAGGGCAAAAAGAGAACAGAGATGTTGGAGATTGTCAACCTCCCTTCCCCAAAGGCTGGAGAACTGGGACCTGAGTCATAGGTCTTGCTAATGGACTTCAGTGTTTAAATATCATTACTCTGGCTTTGGGGCTGTGAAGACGGGCCCTCGCACTGCCCAAGGGGGGAATCTTGAACCATGGCAAGGCTCCTGTTAAGCCGTGACAAAATACAGGTCTGGCCAATCAGCCAGGCACAAAACAAATCAAGATTAATGGACAGAAACTCCCCCATAAGAGTGGGGTGAAAACGGTGCTGGGGGCAAGAAGAGAGAGGGAGGAGGGGGAGAAGTTTCGGAAGTTGAAAGAGAAAATAAATGAAGACAAAATACTCGCTCCACACTCTCTGCGTCATAACTTTTAGGCAACTGCATGGATCAAAGGTCACTGAAAAGGCAACATTACAAATACCATTTTTTGCTATGTTTAAAAAATACTTTAAATATCTAACGGTCAATGAAGGCCAATTGTCCTATTAAATACTAAATCTTATCAAATCTATGTATCAGAAACATGATATATATGGGTTACACTTTATTTTGATGGTCCAAAGTTTCTTAAAGTCAGTAGAATGTCTGTTGGGGGAGCATCACAATAAAGAGTTAGTAGATATTAAGCAGACAGTCTACTAATACTCTAATGAGAGTCAGTTGACATGTAGTTGCAAAGTTACTTATACCGTAGTAGTCAAAAGAATGTTCAAAATGGTAAAATATAAATAAAAATACAGTATATTTTTCCAAAGCACAACAAACAATTAGGTTTATAATGACCTAGTAAGGATTGTCATTTCAGAGGCACGGTTTCGTTTAACAGTCATTATCACTATTGTGATGGTACATCATGCGCAGTTAAACTCCATTCCGCTCAGCTGTCCTCACAGATGGCAACAGTGATCTAATCATTCAAAGCCTTTAACTCTCACTGCTGCCAGTGCGGCATAACACAAGATTCAAATCCAGAACGGTGACGGGTGATGATCATCCTGTCAATGCAAAAGAAGAGCATAAGCTCATTGAATTATGTCCATAAGAACAGGGGGGAGGGGATAAATGAATCATATTACATTTATGACTGGTTGTAAAGATTAATAACTCTTTATTAATGTAGTTAAAAAAAAAAAAATTGGACTCTCTGAAACCTAAAAAAAAGTCACGTTTTATGTTGTGAAAATTCCATTTAAACATTGAATATTAATTTTTGGTTATCTTTTAAGAGCATGTGATGTCATGGTGCCATGAAAGTCTGTCTGAAACCTGTCTTCTCAGGAGGTACATTCATTCAAAAATGCTGCCTATCTTTTTCAGACACAGCCTTCAGCTATATTTGAAATGGAATACTAATGCACTGCCCACTGTGAAGTACATACAGTATGCTAAAAACACTACTGTATGTGAAGCAGCAAGATGCACTATGTGATGATAACCGATTCAAACGGTATGCTATTGTTGCCACATGACCTCACTACATAGCATATTACAAGTATTAGTGAACAACATACAGATCTATCTATCTATCTATCTATCTATCTATCTATCTATCTATCTATCTATCTATCTATCTATCTATCTATCTATCTATCTATCTATATATCTATCTATCTATCTATCTGTCTATATATATACATCAGTCTGTCCGTCTGTCAGTCGATCCATCCATCCATATGTGAACAGGAGTGTTGCATTAAAAGAATGATGAAGAAAGAGTGGCGGCTGAGGCTACATTGAAGCTGAGGGGGGTTTCTAACAGAGATGATGAATGAAAGAGAAGCACACTCTGAGAAGCGTCCGGGGAACTGTTTGAGGGGAAACAGTGTCCGTTTGTGGCCTATGATAATACTTTCCATTCAGCAGGGCTCACAGTGAGCTGATTCCTCTGATTGCAGCCTGGCGCCCTGCTGGCGAGGCTCAGCACCCAAATTAAATCCACTCTGTACAGTTATAAATTATAATGCTCTATAAACAACACCCCCACATGGAACAGAGAGATAGAGGGAGAGAGAATACTTAAAACTGCCCCCTTAAGGTGTGAATAGCTTTGCTTTGATATTTCTAAAATACATATTAGAAGTCATTCAATCATAAATACAAGAGCATTGTTTATTACTTAGTTCTCTCAATAGACAAACACTTGAGCATTACAGTATTTTTGAGGTGAAGCAGGCTGGTGACTATTTTATGTTGCAACATGGTGATATATCCTCCTCCACTTCAACTGGATTCCAAAGTTTAAGATTGTTTAATTGAGCCACTGAACCAAAACACTGCAGCTGTGCGTGACCAAGCCGCCTATTTTACAAATGTTTGAAAACACGAAGGGGAAAAGACGTCTCTCCTCTTAAAAGTTTACTTTATTTGGTTTAATTGCACTGTGCATTATTCCTTTGAAATTGATTAAACCAAATCTCAAAAGCTCATAGAGTGGTGCAAGTATGATGTAAGAGACAAGTTGCCATTTTAGCACGTCCCAAAGTCAATGGTTTTTTGAATGGGCTTTTGGTTAAATGGCTGAAGTAAGGTCTGTGATTAACACAAGCTCAATATACTTTTTAACGTTTTATTCTACGACATAAAATACGTAAGTGATACCCTCCTTATATATATATTATTTGTTATGTGTCATGTGGCAGTTGCTAACAAGTAGCTAAATGGGACTACAGAGGCTGTCAGGGAGATTAAACGTCATCACGCCGAACAAGTAAACGCTTTTACAGCATTCTTATGCTTATAATTGTGCTCTTATAAACTATTCTAACTCAAACTTTCTGGGAAAATGTATTATAGATAAAAACTGAAAGAGTTGTCGAAGCTTAGTGGTGGTGATGTTAGACTGGTGTAGTTCGTTTAAAGTGTACTTTTAGCTTTTTACTTCTGGTGACTGCATTTAGGCTTTAAAATTCATAGAAGTTGTGTTCATCTGTGAAAATGACCTTGATGGACAAAGTGTGCAAATATAATTGACGTCTTTCCTGCACCACTCTTTTCTGTACTCAGCAGAGTGGAGCGGCTCCAAGTATTTTAGAGCTTTGAAAAAAAAGAATAACTATATTTTCATCAGTTATTTTATCTACGGGTCGCTACATTTCTTACAGATATCTGCTCATTCGAAATCACGTAGCCTGACGTCGTCATACTCAGATTCTATTCAGAATGTGACTCTGATACTGCTCCATTGGCCTGTGATTATGGGGCGTGTTTCAACCGAACCAGGAAAGAAAATGCCTCTGCTCAATTGGATAGACCTACAACCAATCAAAGCAACGGAGTAAGTGACTTATGTTCTTCGTTCATCTTTCCGATCGACAAATGCCTTGATTGCGGTTCTCTGTTCCTCTTTAAAAAAGAATGCACTGTCGATATCTTCTATAACAGACGCGATGGCGGAATCTACAAATGATGTTTCATAAACAAAGTTCGGGAGAAGTCAATCCAATCAACTTGTCATCAAACAATTACCATGTCTACCCTATCAGCATGAGAGGAAGCATATATGTTCATTCTGTCAACTCACCTAACATTCCTTGACAGTTTCATCATCCCTCACGTTCTTCCACAGCCAGGAATACAGTGGGGAATAGGATACTCTGGGTTAGGGCCCGAATTCCGAACCCGGATCCCTCTTCTTGAACAGCATGCCAAATACGCATTTATTCTATCTGACTTATTTGTAAGTGTGAACTCGTGAAATCTCAATTCTCCAGTGGCAGTCATCTTTGTTGTAAACGAATTCAACCCGAGCGCTCTTTAGTGACGTGGATGATTACGTTACTGTTGATCATCTGTCCATCATCGTATAAAGCCCGCCCTGACAATTTGATTGGTCCGAAAAGCTTTGGTTTGAGCATACTTGCTTCTCAACGGATCAAGTCCAGACCGAACTTCCCGACCTCAAATGTTGTGGGCGGGGCTAAGTTTGGCTGGCATCCAGGCTAATATGCACGCACTCCACATCCCTAATTCTACCCAAGGGCTTTAGTGCATATCATTTGCACGCAAAAACTATTTTTGGCATATAAATGGCACGATAAATAATTTTTTTGCTATATATACGCACTTTCATGAGATCGTGTTGCAGCGTCATATTCAGTTGGCTTAAAGACAGCTCAGTCTGTTGTGTTTGGTTTACCGCAAACAGCACGCGTCCTTCCCATTGCCATAACACCGACAGCTCTGCGTGTCCTGAGGCTTCCTACACCGTAAACTAAACACAGTAACGAACAATGACATCGATTTTACCATATCAATCCGAGCGTGAATCCGATGATGAAGCACTAGAAAAAGAACCATTCATTCAACCCGAACCTCCATCGCAAGGACGACTCGAGCAGGACGTTTCAGTGATTCACTACTCAGTTTGAGGTAACGTACATCCATCAATCGATTATTTTACTTGTACTAATTTATTTACCGAGTATGTTTCTAATATTTTGCGGTGAACACGTGGAAACTGTATCAATAGCATGTAGGCTGTGCTCCAAATCTTGCTCCATGCTTAATCTTTCCTCAAAGTAGTGAGAACGACAGACAATCTGCATTAATAGACAGAGTTGTATGTAATAGTGGCCCACAGTTGATTAGCTGTAGTTGTCAGTAAAATAAAGGTAACAGGAAAAGTTTAGGATTATACTCCAGTAGTATCATGGTAAAGATTCATTTTAACCACAGATTCTTCACATGCTCGTCCTTGGGCAGTGGAAAAAAATTTCTTTACCGTCACATTGTAGAGCACAGCGTCTCCTCGACATGATGCTATCCAGTATCCACAGGACTCAGCTGCCGGTTTCAGGTTTAAGTTTCCCTGATGTCTGCGCGCCAGGGAAACTTGCGCGCACAATTAAGTGCGTGCACAATAAGTGGGAGGGCTAATATTTTGTCTTGACGTCATGCCGAAATGGCTTATGATTGTTTGAAAAACAATTCATTTCATTGACTACTTTTGAGAGACAATAACTTTACGGTGCACTTTCAGATTTAAAACTTTGCAGGATGTTTTCATTCGCTTAAAACTATATTACACACTACATGAAAGGTTATTTTCAAAAATCCATGATAGGGGCCCTTTAAGAACTACAGCCTCCAGCAGCAACTCATGTCCATCAGCATCATCATAACCTTCACATTTTTTTTCTGATTTGAGTGATCCATCTGTATCATGCTAGCTAAATGTGTTTAACCTGTGAACCCTTACTAAAAATGCAGTTCTATAATGGGCCGTTGGCATGAATTGTACTTGTGATGGAGCGGTAGTGGACTTCGGTAGCGGTAGTGGAATCCGCTCCGCACTCCATTCAAAATCACACCGCTCTACTCCTCCCTCCGCTCCCACTCCACTTCGCTCACATACTCAGAGGTTTCATTTATTACTCAAAGCTCTAGTTTTTGGCTGACAGTGCCTCTACTGGGGCATGTTCAAACTACACAAAAGTACTATAGAAGTAGGTGGCGAAACCCTCCTCATGTCAACTCTCTAAAGTAGGCAATAGAGCAGCTGGGATCCTGACAGCAAAAGAACAGAGTAAAACTCAACCTGCACCTTTAGACAAAGCTCCATATGACAACATCACAACAGTTTAACCAGACAGACATGCAAGAAAACAGGAGCTGACAATCTGCAGAAGAAGGTTTCAAAGAGATAAACTGGACGAAGCACGTCCATGAAAAGCTGAAACCTTTCCATGAATGTCTTCCTGAGACGTACAGTACGTGTTTGTCGAACATTTGCTGGATCGATTCATAGCCGTTGTTTCTTGGTGTATTTTCATAAGTCAGTTTTTTTTTCATAACTCAATTCGGGCTAATGCACAGATCAAGCAGGTCTGCTGGTTTGTCTAATCCAGCCAAGAGTGCCTAGTTTGTGCCTGCAGCAATTAACAGGAAATAGAGCAAATGCCTTTTGGTTTAAGGTGTATGAAGAAATGAGAGCAGGAGAGAGGGTAAAAGATCACGCTAGAGAGTGAGAGAGAAGGTTGAAAGCATATGTTCTAATGGTTTAGGAGGTCTGTTCCCTCACCCTGCCCGAGGATGAGAGCTGTCAGTTCACATAGCCTGTGACGTGCTGCAGAAGTGAGGGGGGTTGAATAAGGTGGTTGAATAAGGAGAACAAAAAAAAAAAAAAAATCTCGAAAAAAGAAAAAACCTTGGCCAGTACATAAATAAATGTATTTACATATTTTGTATTCATAAGAGATGAAAATTCACAGCTACATTACAGGAATGACATATATTATAATGTGCTATATATGGGATGCTAACAATGAGCATCAGACACAATACCTCTGAGAACAGTGAGGCTTTTATCCACTGTTACTGTTCAGTCACCTGTGCTTCCGCATCTTTCACCTGGCTGTGCAGGTGTGATGTGTAACCACAGGTCCACACAGAGAGCCTTTGTGAGAAACAATGGACCAGCAGGTCACAGTTTGACTCAGTAGTCTCATACTGCAGCTGCCCCAAGCTAAAACTAGCCATGCTTCTAAGGGGCCGGGGGGAAGGACATAAGGAAATAAAAATACAGGTACTATAGTTATTCCTTCATTGTATCTTAATTAATAGGACTTGAATTATGTTTTGAATATGTTAATAGTATGTACTATACCAGTAATATGTATCATTTGCATAGTATGCACAGTATGTGCAGATGACCTGACACGGCAAGGAATATAGAACGTGATCGACATGACTTTATATCTGCATTGAGGCAAATTAATTTTAATTAACTATTTGTTTTTCTTCAAAACTGTACTATAAATTGTAATTAAAACTGTAACTTATTCTCTTTAAATTATAATATCAACCATTGTTTTTGGCACAAACAAGAACCAGACTCACCAATTCACCAGAATGTACTGGACTTTCCAACAATACATAAAAAGAGATGGCCACAGTTATGTACTCAATATTGGTAAAAGTAGCTATTTGCTAGAATAGCTACACTTAAAAAAAATTTAAATAAAAGCAGTTGAGCTCATGTTGATCAACTGCAGTGGTTTCTCAATCTTTTTGACCCCATGCAAGGCCCCAATTTGTCCAATATCCTTTCAAAGCTGGAATGTACCTCTGGTACTGCTGTTGTTATAAAATTAATATAAAAGCAAAAAATATGATGACAGTTAAATGTACATTTTTATTTTTAGTGATTAGCATTTACATTTTTTGACGTATAATACATCATTATGTGACTAGAAGCTCGCGCTGCTGACTGTTCAGGATAATTTGCCACGGCTGTGGATTACAGGATTTTGTAAATAATTTTCACTTTCTTGCACAGACCGATCATTTCACTTCATAATACCGTATATATACCGTACCATAGAAAAACGTATAATATTAATTATTTTTAGCTTGTAGGGTACAAAGGGGCTAAAAGCGCCACGGGGTAAAAGGCGCATTTTATTTTATTTTTCCTCTAAACCACTTGAAGGCACAAAAACTTGCAGAAGTACTTTCCTAAACACACGCTTCTGAAGATGCACGTGGAAATTTGACTGATCCTTGACGTGATCGCGGTCAGCAGCGCAAAGTTGATTCTGAGCTAATTTGATCTAATATTTGATGTTTCTTTAAATGGTGTAGATGTATGTAGCAAATGAGAATCGCTAAAATGACTGAATATGTTTTGAAACAAAGGTCTTCTTAATGATTTTCAGTTTTGTTGTAGGTAATAAAAGCAACAGTTTTTCAATAACAGAAGAATATGTTAAAGTATGGTATTTAGGGTAAAAGGTGCCCCTGCTGTTTTGGTCGAAAGGCACAATAATTAACATGATAATAAATAGTGTGTGGTAAAAGGCACATCTGGCAGATCTTCGCAGAGAGAAGAGAACCGCCATTTCGTTCTCCCGCCATCTCCTCCTATGGAGTCAGAAGCATCTGACGTCACTTCATGCCATTCACGTCCCTGTTGAGCTCAATCGTGCAGCTGACAAGCTTTCACGACAGCTTACGCTTCCGGGAGAGTGGCGACTCCATCCCCAGGTGGTCCAGCTGATTTAGAGGTGCTTCGGGGCTGCACAGGTAGATCTATTTGCCTCCCCGGACAGGTCACATTGCCAGTTATTCTTCTCCCTGACCGACGGACAGTTGCACTGGCACACAGCTGGCCCCTATCCCTTTAAATTTGTACGGTTACCACTTTTAGTTTGTTACTCAGCACTGTATATGGGCTACTGCACAGTATGTAGTAAACAATATACTAATATTCCATTTTAAACATGATTTTGGGAGGTAAATGCTTGTTTTTCTAATGTCCTCTCAAGCCTTTTCAGAACATGTTATGGTAAATGTAACCAGATTTTTTTTTTTTTACTGTCATTAATCAATCCCACAGTGTACTGTACCATCACATTCTGCTCTACTACTATCACCCAGTTTGTCACAAGAAAACCACTGGACATCTCAGCCTCACTTCACACCTGTGATTTCTTTATAAACTGATCTAATCCAGCCAAGAGTGATGACTTCAAGTAAAAGAGCACTCTAAGAGCTTTCCACACCTTCTGGAACAAGGGTGAAAGAGAAGAGGCAACCTCGGCATAAAAACTGCTTTCAGACAAAGCAGTGTCTTAGAAACACTGGAGTCAAAAATGCAACACATCCTGTGCTCCCCGTAGAATTACACAGTATTTTGGTAGTGGTTCCTCTGACTGTGTCTGGCTGGCGTGGTGATAAATGGCCAGTGTTCCTGCTTTCACGCTGCTCCTCGTGTGCTCACAACAAGCCTCTGTTACAAATGCTGACCCCCTGAACTCTCGGATGGGAAACAGTCCATGACCGCGAACGTAGACCAATCCCCCACAATCCCCTGCATTCTCATCTCCATCTCGCTCTTTTTCATTCACTCACTTTTATCACTGCAAAATCCCTATGTCTGCTTTCATCTTCCAGTCATCCAGTCTATGTGTAAATGAAACATTCCTTCGGTCTAAACCACAGGAGGGGGGAGGGGGGGGGGGGGGGGATTTGATTAAATTGCATGAAATTAAAAGACTAAGTTGCTTATGTCTGGCAACCATGTCAACATCGGTTTTATCAGAGTGTCACGGGACGTCGCACATCCTTCCATGTGGTTTATTCTTGGTAGTACTGGTTTAGTTCATGTACTGATATGCAACTCTACAAAGTCCAAAGTAAGGGTCTGACATATAAAATACTTTTTTATATAAAAAGTGCGCTATATAAACGCAGTCCATTTACCATTTTGATCGACTTTTATACTATTCTCAGAAAAAGTTTCAATGTTTTGACTCTACACTGTTTTGGTGTAACCATCAAGTTAAGACTAATAAGTACACACAACTCCCTTACCCCTTTAATATATGTGAGTATAGACATACACATCCTTTGACATACACAATCATTGTTTGCAAATAAATTAAAATTTACAAATAAATTAATTTTTTACTAAAATGTTTTTGAGCCATAAATATCATTATGTTTTGGGGGTTGCACCACACGATATATAACAACCTTGCCTTTTCATAAAAGATCATATTTCTCTGATATTTTAGGAGACTTATTGCACAGTCGTGAGGGTATGATGCACGGGTCATCGCTATAATATATTTCCCTACTATGCTGTATGTTTTGTTTCTGTATGTTGCACCACATGAATTTCATTTGACAGAGAAAAGTTTTTTTAAAAATCAACAAGAATTGATGTTCTTAAAAATACAGTTATAAAATAGTAATGTTCTCTGAGAAATAATATAAACATTTTATGCCAAACTACTTTTCAATATTTTGTTCTTTTAATGAGGCTTTTTTTTCTTCATTGTGATATCAGGAAAGTTGTATCACCCTGATATTTTTTTACTTCATGCCACAAAAAAGGCAAAATAATAACAATAAATTATTAAATATATTATAAAAAAAATATATATATTAATATTATATGATAGGTTTTAAATGTTATATATATACTGTATATATATATATATATATATATCTTTTATTTTATTTTTTATTATTATTATTATTATTGCTCAACATTTAAGATATGTATTATAGAGTTAGGTTATTATTAGGGCTGTCAAATGATTAATCACGATTAATCACATCCAAAATAAAAGTTTTTTTTACATAATATATGTGGGTGCACTGTGTATAATTATTTTATATATATAAATACACACAAATGCATGTATATTTAAGAAAAAAATATTATTTATATATAAAATATTTATATTTATATATAATATAAATTATATATAAATCTATATACAGTATATACATGAAAATATTTCTTAAATATATACAAGCATGTGTGTGTATGTATATATATAAAATAATTATACACAGTGCACCCACATATATTATGTAAAAAAAACTTTTATTTTGGATGTGATTAATCACGATTAATCATTTGACAGCCCTAGTTATTATATTTAATGTAAGTTATTATATTTATGCTATTTGTATGTATTTTGAAAAAAAAAAATAGAAAAGCTATAAGTGCCTACACACATACACACACACATTCATATTCTTACAGACACCTTCTCCAGACACATTAAGAGGAGGTGAGAAGACCTCGAGGTGACATGGTGTTAGCGCAGAGTTTTAATGACTGTTCGGCTGTCTACTCTGAAGATGACATCAGTTTGTACAAGTAGGAATGAGTGCATGTATTCACGCACACTCAGTGAATGTACTAAAACGGCTTGGCAGGAGTTGATGTTATTGCTGTAATTATACAACAGTGTCACCCCCCATGAGGTGCTAATGTTTGGAGTAGGATGTCATCTCCATGACAGCCATTCTTAATGCTGTGCTGGCAATCACAAATCGACAAAAGCAGTGCTGGGGAAGCTACCTCTCTTGCCAGGATACAAGATGCAAGTTAACTACCCTTTAAATACCAATGTCATTCCACAGATCCTTCCAAACTCAAAGGGCAAATGAGAGCTGGGTGACGGCAGTGGGTTTCCTGGATTGGTGCCTGAGATGTGCAGCTTTTCTCAACATCATTTCCACGTGCCAGCCAGTTTAGTGGCTATTTTCAGTCTCCATGAAATTCCATCTTAGGCTGGTAGATGTGTTTTGGAACATGGTACCTATTTGGTTCATGCTGATAGACCATTTTGGACAAGCTACCAGCTGGTCTAACCAGCTTAAAGGGGTCAAGATGTTGGCCTATCTGGTCAACCAGCTTAGGCTACATTTACACGTGGCCGGCTATTTTCATAAACGGACATTTCACCCACTCCGTTTTCAAAAATAACTTTGTGCACACCTGTCAGTTTTCAGAAAAGTGTTCATTTACACAAGCCTGTGTATATATGCCGTCAAGAGCATGTCAAACCTGTAGGTGGCAGTGTAACGAGAAGCTCAAGCCCACATTAGCCAATCAGAATCCAGAGAAGCTGTATTTGCAAATGCAAACAGATGAAAAGGATTTGCACCAACATAAATGCGACTGCTACCCTGAAAGCATCCATGATCACCATAGCTAAATGAAAATGTAACATAGGTCGCACTTTTAACGCAGGTGCAAGTTCTGTCGCATACTGGTACGTCGGCTGCCTAAAACTCTGTTTTTCTCAGTTTACATGCAAACGTGCAAAAACGTGCATTAATTAATTAAGTGCTTTAATCCAGTCATACTAGTACAGTCCATTAATGTATTACTACAGTTATAAACTATTAATTAACTATAAACTAATAGTTTACAAATGATTTATACACTGATAAAAGAGATTTTTGTGGTGAAGTAAATACTACAGAAAAGAAAAAACAATGTGATTTCTACATGAAAAAGTTAGTTCAGACAAGAATTTAAAACACTAAGTAAATGCTATATTAGTACTCAATTAAAGCGTGTAGAAATTAAAACGTAAATATCAATGTTATAAAATTAAGTACAATTATTCAACTTTTCTGATACTGGAGTTCCCATCATGCACTGGGCCTTGAATAATGAATTTATTTTCACTGGTTTCCAGCTGTATTTACACTGTTTTATCATTGCTTTTGTTGTTAGGATTATTAACTTTCCATTTTGTGATCTTTCCATTTAGTTTTCTACTCAAAATGTCACATTCATACGCAAAAACGATCCATCAAATGTTACCGTCAATGTGTATTGTGTACCAAGTATTGAGGTCTCTGTGTTCAGGTGCTGGGTTATAGATAATACTCAAACTTTACTGGCCAAGTTAAAAATACTTATTTTCTTTGTTAATTTTACTTAACTTAGTAGAGCTTACTTAATTCCATATGTGAAATTTACCTAAAAAAAATATGTGCAAAAACTTGCCAAAGAAAAATTAAGTAAATTGTACTTATTGTTTTTTTAAGTGCTTTGTTACTGTATACATATTATAAAGTGTTACCGAAAAAAAATGTATTAAGTTATTAGCATCAACTTTAAGTTAGTTAATCCTCAACTAAAAAGCTAATGCTAAAACTAGACACAAGATATTCAGAACATTCTCAGAATTTTGGAGAACATTCTAGTAAGGTTCTCTCAAAGTTAGGAACAAATGTTCTTCAAGTAATGTTAACAGAATGTTTGTTCAAAGTTACCTTTATTAAGGTTCTCAAAACATTATCACAAAAACGCTATTTATACATCATTCATAGAACGTTTTAGCAGCTTCACTTGTTTCAGAATATTTAGAGAACATTCAAATGTAACAAATTCTGTAATGTTTGCAAAAGAGAATGTCCCCTTAACGTTCACATAACCAAGAAAAATAAAGTTTATTTTTTATTTTTTTAATGACATTTTGAATGTTCAGAAATATAGTTTTCATAACTCTATGACAGCAAAACATTCTTATTAGACCATATTTGTGTTAGCTGGGTAGGTGTATAGTTAATGTCCATAGCTTATTGTTCTCGTATTTTCCTTCAGTCTTAAATGTAAGTATTACAAACATGCACTCAGACACAGGATATGTGAAGTTTCCCAGCATAAGCAACCTATAAACCGTAATAATATCTGCATTAGCTGTATTAACTGTTCAATTATTAAAAAAAAGGAGGAGGACGGGACCTACGTTTACACCTGGTGTAACTCCCACAAAAATGACTTCACCTTTCTGTCTTGGTCACTGCACATCAGAAGATTCCATAAAACGCTACAAAGGCATGTAATTTTGGGAGAGTTTCAAAGGGAGGTCAGGCTGGTATGTAGGAAAGTGCTTTGCCTAGGCTAAAACAACAGTCTAGCGAGAGCCGCCATGGTAACATCTGCATTCAATTACACACTACATCCTACCAGAGATCCGCGGTAACGAGAACAACGCAGAAGAGGCTGTGGGTCTAGGAGAGATGTCAAATTCAGGTTAACACACGGTGCAAGAGCTGAGATGCTTCATTAAATGAGATGAGAAGACAATCAGAGGCCAGACATGAGGATAGAAAGTTATTTTTGTCTGCTGTGAAGTGATATGCCCTCCCATGCATGGCCTCTGCATCTGAGACCTGTGCTTGATTGAGGTGATTCGCTCAGCTTGATGTTTTCTTTTCATCTTTTACGTGCATTATTTGGTTAGGCTGGTATTCTGACAAGGATTATGTTCTCAGTTTAAAAGATCTCACTGTACATGCAGACGGAGCTTTTATGACACAACACAACAACAAGGAGTGCAAGGACAAGCACACACATTCAAGTTTATTGTGACAATAGAAAGAGCTATATTTCTGTCATGACAACTCCCAGAGAGATTGGCATGGTAATGGATATATCAATGTTAATGTATTTGGTCTTGGAGTGTTGGAATGCCAATACATTCAAATGCTCCAGTGCCAACTAGAGTTTCATGACAAAACTGGGTATTTATAATACAATATTAGCATAATCAATAGTACACACTATATACTGAATATAGCCCACTATTTACAATAGTATCATGAAACAATATGCAACTATAATAACTTTTTAACTTTTTAACATCCAAGCTAACAGGGAACGTTCTCAGAACTTTGGCTAACACTCTGGCAAGGTTCTCTCAAAGTTATGAACAAACATTCTTCCAGTAACATTAATGGAATGTTTGTTCAATGTTATCTGGTCTTTAATAATGTTCTCAAAATGTTAGCACAAGAATGTTATTCATAGAGCGTTTTTTATTTTATTTATTTTTTATTTTTTATGTTTGTCTAACAATTTTTTAATTTTACTAGTTGTTTCAGAACATTCAGAGAACATTCAAAAGTAACAGTCCCATAGTGTTTAAAGAGTGATAAATGGTTATGTTTCGTTAACGCTTGCATAAAACATTTTAAAAAACTGGAAGTTTTGAACATTCAGAGAACATACAGAAATTATGTTTCATAAATTAATGGGAACATTAGCAAAATATTATTAGAGCATTATTTTTGTTAGCTGGGATTCTATATTTGTGGTCACGTTATGAGCATATTTAATTCCATAAGCACAAGAAAAGTTTAAATGATGGTAACAGTTTAGATTAGGGAACACATATTCACTATTAACTAGTTGCTTATTAGCATGCATATTAGCATATTGGCTGTTTATTAGAACTTATAAAACACATATTAATGCCGTACTCTGCATGACCATATTCTACATCCCTTAACCCCACCCCCTACCTAAACATAACCACTACAACTACGACCTTACTTTCTATCAATAAGCAGTAATTAAGACTTTATTTAGGGAAAACTCCTAGTTAGTAATAGTACTAATCTAAACTGTTACCGCAATGTAAATGTCATGTGGAGTAAAAATGATTAAATAATATTTTTGGGCAGTCCCACTATGACATTTCACAACCTGAACTAACCTTTCCTTGTCATAAAAAGGTCAAATTATCTGATATTTAAAGAGATTTATTAATCTTGACACAGTCATCAGTCTACAGGGGTCCTCCCTATGATACCATTTGGTGCCTTTTTTTTTGTATAATGGTTTTCTTTTCAAGAAAATAATACAGAAATTAAAAGAATGTTTATAATAGAAGAGGTGTATTCAAGTTATTGTGTGTATGACTTGCATTTTTAATGCATCAGTGAATAAATTGTAAATATGGCAAATGGACCCAAATGTTGGTCAGTTATGCATACAGAAAATGTCCTACTGCATACTGCAGAAATAAATTAAAAAATTAAAAAATTCAAACTTAAAAAGAGAGAACGTTTTGGTGTTTATTTCTGTGAAACTAGCCTGTTCTTAAGTATCAGCTGATACAGCACACTAACAGAAGAGACCTGACACATTCACCAGACACTGCAGCATGTGAAAGCTACAGTCACTATGTGAAGATCCATTAATATAATATGCATTCACAGAAATCATATGACTAAAAACATTCCGATTCATACTCCCTCGGATTAATCATCATTAACTGTACCATAAACCGTGTTCTGGTAGTTTAACAATAAATTAGTCTTTGCAGTCTTTGAAGTCGAGTAATTAGCCACAGGCTTTTTAAGTGTTTTAAGATTGATGCAGTAAGTCATCTCAGGCAGAACTGCTGGAGCTGTACGCAAAATCCGAGCAAGAGTCACAACACACACGAGAGTGTACATGTACATACACACTCAAGTGCACACTGTCTCCCTATGGCAGGGTTGCACTGGTGAAGTGACATTTACCTAATGTGGCTTTGAAGCACAAGAGCTCCGCTCAGTACAACTGATTGTGATGAAGTCTGACTGCTGCTGCCTCTGACACTATTTCTGCTCTATTCACACATGCACAAACACAACATATACAAACACCCAGAGGGAAAAAAATTATTGCTGAGAGATTGCTCTTTTATAGCTCAGGAGACACAATGGAGTTGTCAGTTAAAGCTCATGAAGGAATCAACCTTGTTTCAGAAATGTTCCCAAACATTCTGCAATTGAAAATAATGATTGTAGATATGCAACATATATTAGTAGTGTATCCTCTACACTGTAAAAAAAAGTTGCTGCCTTAAATTTTTAAGTACAACTAACTTGGATGTTTAAGTTATTTCAACTTAAATTACATTAAAGGTTGTATCAGTGATTTCAGGCCCAAAAATAAATGTCTAATCTTTCCTAACGTTCCGCTAGCTGCTGTCAAAAAAAACGCTGAAAAAAAGTTGAAAATGAGTTAAAGCAATGTAAAACATATGTTGTCATACCTTATTGATCATATAATATTTACAGTATATGTAAATGTATATACAGATTTCAGAGATGTGGTGAATGGCAGGTTTTCTTAACTTAAATTTTAGACTTTTCCTGTAGTTTTCTGGAAAAGACAAGCCCAGTCCATATATGTATATATATATATATATATATATATATATGGAAATCTTTATGTAGACTCTCGTGTAATGGAAATTATATATATATATATATATATATATATATGGAAATCTTTATGTAGAAATAATTGGCAAAATATATAATTTGATAACAGTACATGAATGAACAAATTCACCCAGATCCAACATAAATCACATTATAAAATTTGATTCAAAGAAAAAATGCTGAATAATAATCAAAGAAAAAGACAGTTACTACTCTGTTTGGGCCTTTTAACATCTTTTGTGAAGCAATGCCCATCAGATAAAGCATCCATCAAATTATTATACATTTAAACAGTGTACAGTATTGATCAATTCACATTTATTGTCACTGACTATAAGTATAAAATAATATACATTTGAGGTTTTAATATTCAACTATCCAAAAATACACAAGTATGCTTAATTGAAGTGGGATGTCTCTGAGAAGCTCTGATAGGTTCCCATTGTAATGCGACTTCTCTGATTGTTTAATGCCGTCTTGGAAGGTTTATACAATATTGTTCAAAATCACTTTCGCTTTAAAGCTGCAGTTCGTAGCTTTCCTCTTTGTCGCCATCTCTGTTCGAAATCTGGAATTGCAGTTATTTGCAGAATTATCAACTTTTGTGCCACGGCACAGCGCGGATGAATCCAATGTTTTGAGGAGAATGTGCTGTCAGTCACCGCCGGTGTGGATACTGTTATTCAGAATCACAGATTATACTTTTTGAAAGTATGACCAACATAAGAATTTTCACTGGAAAATGTCTTCTGAACAAGTAAGTAACATCCACTTTTGTTCTGACCAACTAAGGGGAAAAAAAGCATTGCAGTAAATCGCGTTGATTAAATCTAACAATCGCTTATCATATCACGTCAAACCGTGCAAATTTTGTTCTCCAATTGTTAATGTTAACAACATCAGCATTGCGTACAGCATAGGGCTACCTGTAGTTCAGTACTCCGTAACTGTATGGATTAAGCGAACAAGTGCTCTACTGTTACATAATTGAACCATTGAAATGTCTTACCTGTCCAGCAGAAACAAATAGCCGTCTCTGCATTCGTTTTGAACCCCTTCAAAACAAGGGGTTCACCCCACCTTTCAAAAGCCCTTTCGATATCCTAGTTTTCGCATGGGCCGGCACCCGTTGCAGTCTCTTTTTTTCTGTAGCCACTCCGAAGTCTTTTGCATTTTACATCGGGTGAATATCCAGCTGTCACTGGTGATTGTCGTTTAAACCTTTCTGGATCCGCCATCAAATTGAAAAGTTCAATTATATCAAGTGCTGTGAGAAAAGGCTATAAATCTCCACCTCCAACATCCTCACACGCAATATAGCCTACTAGCCGAGACTCCTTCTTTATGTGTACAGATGTGACGTGATGACGCAAAGACATGATCGAATTTCCCGCGGAAATCCACCAGTACCACTGGAATTAAAAACATTATTACAAGCTTACCGTTTTGAATTGAGCTACGGCAAGCAGATAGTTTTTAACACAGTGGTTAGTTATGTACTTGCTCAAAAATTTATTTTGGATAATTTTGAACCCCAAAAAGTTAAGGACTGCAGCTTTAAGAAAATGAATGGGACTTTCTAATACCCTGTTGCCGTTCTCTATTTATAGATCTGACTACGAGAGAAGCAGGATGTTCACTGTGAGAAAAGTTGAAAGTGAAGTGAGTAAGGAATTAGTCACAGCCTAGTGTGTGAAATGATGCTAACTATGCTGTGCACACTGTATATAGTGTTGAATGACTCTCACTGAGCAATGATACAGGAAGAGGTCATTTATGAGATGAGTAAGGGTTAACAACATCAAACTGTCAAACAGACCAGGATGAGATAGTACAAGATGTTTGTGGTCCGATCGGATGTGTGGGTGTGGAAGTGGGTATTTACGATGTGTTTGTGTACAGTAACACTAACAAATATATGCGACTGGGAAGATTAATTTGTGTTGGGGTCACCGCAGAGACAGCGTGGGCCGCCTTGATGCATATTCCTGTGTGAGACGCATTAGTGACTCAGAGATTGGAAGTCCCAGATGGGGGCCATCCCATCCGTCCAATGGCATGAGAATTCCTTTGCTTGGGCAGGGAGTTTGTTTCCTTTGGCCACTGTTGTACTGTACCCAGAGGACCAGCACATACTCTCAGACTATGACTTCCTTTGCTCCCATATCCCGAAAACAGCCCACCCTCTCAACCTAGTTTTATCTAAACATCAATCTATACCAGATCTCAGTAGTGATTAGGCCTTTCATCTCAAATCATACAGCACCAAATGCAGTGTTTACTGTACGGTGTTTCCACCCCCGACCCAGATCCACTTCACCCCCATAGTGTCATTCAACTATGAACGGGTAGGAGGAACCATAAATCAGTTCCCCATGTGGTCACAACACCTTCTAATCAACTACTCGGGACTTCAACCAATCTGGTTCATACCCAAGACATCAACGGTTGATATATTCATTATGTGAATAGTAAACTGTTAAAAGGAATTCATCATAAAAAAGAAATGGCAGTATAAAGGCCTGTTCACAAAACGGATCTGCTCGTGCGTGAGTTTAAAGTGCGCAAGCAGACCATCTACTATGGGACAAGCCGGATTTCACCATATCTTTATGTACACAATAATAATCGTTTACATTGTAATCCTTTTATTTTTAATATTTGGCATGTTTGTGTGCTGCTGCGCATCCCTTAAGTGCGTTGTGCGTTGGATGTATTACTAATGCGCCCTTTAAGTCACAAAAAAATCACATTGACTTTAGACCAGGTTTTTGTTGGTCAATGGCGCAGTCTATTTCAGTTGCCTCAAAATAGCAACACGCCAACAACGTGCCTGAACACACCTCGTTTTCAGACCAGCACGCCCATGGCCGCACAAATGGGTGCAAATGCATCTGCTATTTAAACAACATGGCGCAGGACGTGGAAATGATAACTGCGTCAGGCTAAAACTAGCAAAAAAACACTTCCGTCGCACTGGGCACTGCATTGCGCCGGGTGTGTGATAGGGCCCATAAAATTTGACTAACTTTTTTAGCAAGATTCTCTTCAGATTGTTGCTGAGAATGAAGATGACCTGTAAGAGGACCTGTAAGTTTTTTGCTATTTGTGACTATTGCGCCCTGTGATAATTGTGTTAGGACGCATTTCGGAATGCAACAGTGCATAAAAACAACCAAAAAAAAGTGTTTCAGGCTTTGCTCCATTTATCCACTGCTCATTTGCAGTATATTGTTATCTTTAGAGGAGTTCCTACTTGAAACGTTCAGCTTTAATTTAAACTAGTCTGCTCATTTTGTTATTGCGCTGCTCACATGTTAAGTGTTGATTCGACATCACCTCTGGAGCGAGATAAATATTTAGACAGGGCCTTCTGTCGCGTGTGTGTGCATGACTGTAATGTGGAGAGAAAACGACACATCAGGCTCAGAGTGACATCTGAGAGAGACATGGGACATCTGGTGACCCATGCGCATCCCCAAACAGGGCTGTAAAATCAGGTGACAGCCCGCTCAGCCAAATGCTATGCACAATTCAGAATCAACTCATCCGCATGGCTCGCATTTATTCCACATTTGTTGGTGATCTGTTAACACATTTCATGGCCTGACAGCTTGCAATAACAAAACATTTATGCTCGTATTTTATTTCACGGATATTATATGGGTCTTCTCATTTCAGCTAAGTTTGTCTGTTTACTTCTACTTTTAAGCAGTCTAAAAGTCATTTAAAGAGGTGGTTGATTATGATTTCACTTTTTCAACTTTAAGTAGTGTGTAATGTTGCTGTTTGAGCATAAACAACATCTGCAAAGTCACGACGCTCAAAGTTCAAAGCAAAGGGAGATATTTTCTTTTAAAGAAATTGCTTTTTAAGGACTACAACAAATGGCTGGTAGGGACTATAAGACATTCCTCCCGGGTTAGTGACATCCCGAACCCTAAAATTTACATAAACCCCGCCCCCGGGAACGCTATTTATAGATTATCATGACAGAATATGCTAATCAATGACTAGAAGATATCTACACATAAGCTACATAAATTCATCAACTAACCATTCAGAAATGCTATCTACATGTTGTCACTTCTTCTTGAGTCTCTCCATCTTTGTCTGACTCCGGTTTGAACATAAAAGGCCTGTGCTGGTAGCAGCAGCTCATTTGCATTAAAAGGACAGACACAAAAGCGGTGCATTTTTGCTCACCCTCAAAAAGTGACAATTTTAACATGCTATATAAAAATATCTGTGGGGTATTTTGAGCCAACACTTCAAATACACACGCTGGGGACATCAGAGACTTATTTTATATCTTGTGAAAAGGGCATTATACCACCCCTTTAAGGGTAATTTCTATCAAATGTTGTGGGCCAATCCTGCCCATTAGAAGTATTGTGCCTTCTCATATTGCTGAGACAAATGGATTTTAAATGCAACTTCCAAAAAAAAAATTTGTATTTTTTATTATTTGGTGCTTTGCTGCATCTCTGTAGCCCACAACAGCGGCTTTCAGCTGCGGACAAGTCTAAGCATTACAATTAGTATGAATTAACATTCACAGCTCAGTTTTGTAGCATCAGTGGAGAGTACTGTGCTACCGGCACATGTGACGATGGCCCACACCTCTTTGCACTGCACGTGTGGCAGACCAAATGAGGTACATCAGGTGGGCTGCATCTGCGACACCATATGCCCCTGCATTGTTCCCTAGGGGCGGCTGACGGCATGCACCCAGCTGCTTCCTCTGTCACCTCAGCTTGCGTACAGTTACGCCACATGATGAGACTCTGGCCTGCTTGTGTCGGGGCATCTGCAGTCTGTGCTATAAGTGAAATTGCCTAGAGCTTTTCAGGGTGCTATGAGTTAATACTATGAGACAGATCAGAGATTTCAAACAAACTCTAATGTACAGGGCAAGAAAAGTATTCAAATGCGATTAGATTGATATAATGAAGGTTAATGGGCAAAAATGATAGGGGGAAATGGATGTCAAATTTAAGAGGAATTGATCTGGCTAAATGAGTAATAGCATGTGAACACACTTAAGTCAGGATCATCGGTTTAACTTTATTTTGATGGTCCCTTTAACACATTCTGTTGACTAAGTAACGTTGTTCCTACATGTCTACTAACTCTCATTAGAGTGTTAGTTGAGTATTAATAGACAGGTAGGGTTAGAGTTAGATTAAGTTGACATGTAGTTGCAAAGTTACTTATAGTCAGTAGAGTGTCTGTTGGAGGACCATCACAATAAAGTATTTGCAGATATTAAGCAGACAGTCTACTAATACTCTAATGAGAGTTAGCTGACATATAGTTGCAAAGTTACTTATAGTCAATAGCACGTTCAAAAGGGACCATCAAAATAAAGTGTTACCGGATCATCTAATACAGAGATCTTCATCACTGCTCTTGGAGACCCACTGTCCTGCAGAGTTTGGATCAGTTAATGAAGCTCTTCAGGATCGCTTGAAAATCACTGGTAGGTGTGTTAAAGCAGGATGGAAACAAACTTTGCAGTACAGTGGGTCTCCAGGAGCAGGCTAGGGTTGAAGACCTGACAGTCTTTATTTTCATCTTAGAACAGGGGTGTCCAAGCTTCTCTTAGAGCAGGGGTGTCCAACCCAGACAGCAACATAGTGTCGGCCCAGATCCGGGCCACATCTGGTACATGTGGATTCCACATGGCCCAGATGTGGCCCGGATCTGGGGCGATGCTATGGCCCTGTCCCAAACGGCACCCTAAGCACTCTACGAGTCCACACTTTCATGACGTAACGCTGCTGTGACTGTCGGGTAGAAGTCTGCTGCGGAGCTCGCATCAGTGCGGGCTCAGCAAAAGTATGCATCGAGGGCACATATCGACCGCAAAGGGGGATGCTCACGAGCACCCTTCTGAAACCTAAAATGACAAATGGGACAACCTACGGTCTCATGGACTTAACGGACATGAGTACGCAGCAGACATTGCAAGTCCACAAGACCGTAAGTGCATGTGAAGTGTGCCATTTTGGACAGGGCCTATGTTGCTGTCTGGGAATCCTGCTCCTGGACGGCCACTGTCCTGCAGAGTTTTGCTCCAACCCCAATTAAACACACCTGAACCAGCTTATCAAGGTCTTAGACATACTAGAAACTTACAGGCAGGTGTTTTGTGGCAAGTGGAAGCAAAACCCTGAAGGACTGGAGCCCAACAGCCTGGAAGTTTCTGGTCAAGACCTTGATTAGATGGTTCCAGTGTGTTTAATTAGGGATAGAGCTAATAAACATTTGGCTTGGATTAATTTTTTTCCCCTGTGGCAAAACAGCACAAAAGGAATGGGTCTTGTTCTTGAAGAAACCAAATACCCTTTTTCCACCAACCAAGTGCCAGTACTAGTGCCTAAGTCCATTTCCAATCTGGCTTAGTGAATAAGTATCTAGTTAGATCATTCTCAAAAAAACAAACAAAAAAAATTTTATATTATTACATACAAAATGTTCTGAATTTATTTTTTTTGCAGACTTGTTAGTTAGTTAAACTAATGCTTAACAATGTAAAACAAAATCTCCTGACAAGCATTGGCTGTGGCACCAGCACCATTTCAGTTGAAAAGAGGATGAAGAAGACTGAATTGAGATGCTGTTTGATAAGCTTTATATAGCCTATATATATATTTACATTTATTGATGATGTCTGATATATGATTTATTTCTCATAACACCATGCCATATACCTTGACCATGAACACCAGCAGTGCACTCAACATTCACAGCCCTTTAAGGATAAAGCCCTGGAGATTCCAGACTGCAACCTTTTACTCCAAACAAGAGCAAGACGAAGATGGGCTGGCTCCAGTTTGTTTACTGAGAGCCCCTTCGAGATTCCTCTCGGATACACAATAATGCAATGCGAAACGGAGCTGGCGCAAGAGTCTGTGCAGCCTCAGGCGTTGATTTTATGATTTTCTTGCTGTTTGTTTGTCTTTGTTCAAGGCTAGGATGGGTGTCTGTGGCATGGCCCCTCTCTTGCCTCCTCTCCCAGCCTCGCCTTTCCCGCGCTAAATGATCCTTTCATTTCCTCTCAGACTCGTCTGCCCTGAGGGCTGAGTCATGGGCCCCGTGGCCCTTCGCGCTGCATGTGAAGTTCACAGCTCGTCCTCCATTGGGCAGAACCTCTATCAAAATGCACTTCCTGTCTGAGCCCCACTTACGTGAGATTGCCCAGGGCCGAGGCGGCAGCCTTGACTCAAATATGTGAAGCTTAGCACCAAGCAATCATCTATGCTCACCGGTTCACCATATGCAGGGTTTAAACTGGGATTTTGGATATTAAAATGTAATGCACTAGATATGACACGGTTTGGTTCAATGGTATGATACTTTTTGACCTTTTAATGCTTTTTAAAACTATTTTTAATGCAAGCTGTCCCAAATTCAAACACTGCAAAAAAAATATGATAAGTCATGACAACTTATAACATTACAGTATATAATATAACATTATATTTATATTAATACATCAATATATTAGCAATACAAATAGTGAGTTATCCATTCACTGTCATGGTAATTAACCAAATTATTATTGTTTAATGCTTTTTATGCTTTCTTAACAACTTTTAAACTGTAAATAGTCCTCACTTTTAATTAGGTCACGGAAAATATCATTAATTAAGTGCTATAAATCAAACTTTATTAGACATTTATTGCATTAATATGAATTATGTGCTTAATGTATTTGTAAACATTTTAGGGACCACTGAATGCAATTAATGTTTATTAAGGGTGGTTTAAAGCACTTAAAGAATGAAATTTTCCCATTTTCTGTGACATAATCTAAAGTGAGAACTAATTACTCCAAATAAACAATTAACAATCCCTTTACTACGTGCTAATTAAACAATAATAGTTGTTTTTTACAGTGACAATGAATGTAGAACTCATTATTAGATAGCCGATTATTATATTAACAACTATAGAGACTACAATATATTAACTATTAATTAAATATAATAGTTTGTATACTTTATTACTGTATACGTATTAAAGTATTAACTCATCAAAATAATTTATGACATTTCAACTTTTTTATGTTATAAGATTCAACTTGATTTTTTTAAGTCAGATCAGTATAATTTAAGCTCAAATTATTTGTACAGCCAATTTGATTATACTTAAAAATGTAAGTAACTGCATTTTTATAGTGTAAACATCTTAAATAAATCAAGAAAAATATCAGAAACAGTGTATATTTGTTTACCTTTTGGGAAGTGCATTGTTTAATTTAATGAAATTTTTTTGAGTGAATACACTCACTAAATGAAGATGGAATGTAAAAACTGGAGAATATTAGAAATTTAACGGATTGACAAGAAAAACAAATATAATGTGTTTAATTTTGTTTAAATGAAGGTGCCGTTTTTCCGGATAGTTCCCCTAACTGACCCAACAACCTCTTGCCCCATTCCCCCATCACAACCCCACCTTAATCCCCCTTCCTCTCATCCTCAGAGACCTGACTCCGGAACTGACTTAGGAAGTCCCTTAATGGTTACCAAACTGTGGGGGAACTGCGTACGCTCAGCGAGGACTAAACATATGTTTAGAGGAGACAACATCAGCAATCACCACTTGACCCCAGCTCTCATACTTCTGTTTTCCTCCCCCTCAGATGGGAGAAAGAACTCAGAACGGGTAATATAATCAACCAAAAGCACAAAACCAGAGAGGAGGTACTGTGAACATGCCCAGTTCCAGATGTACGGGCAGCCAAGTGTCGAGACAAGACTGAGAAAAGGAACTTTCAGGATGTCGAGGAGGAATTAAATGGAATCAATAGGAAATAAAGATGATATGATGCAGGATGAAACTTCAAACTCAAATGAGATCTTTTTGATATCAACTTTTTTTTCTCCCAAACAACAAAGGGGTGTTTTCTGAATAACAGGACCCGTACTTCTTCTCACAAAAGAGACGTCAGTCTATTTCAGAAAAGATCTCAACAATGTCTCAAACTGTGCTCAGATTAGCCAGTATACCAAAATCTATGGTCAAAAAAACATTCTAGTTTATGTTTTGAATGTACTATTTAGTGGCATACAACAACAACAACAGTCAAATCTGCAGGACACAAAATCTCACTCTCACACATTCAGTAAAGTGATTCCATACAGATGTTCAACCGTGAAGAAGAAAAGGCTGGGAGGGGAAACTGACCAAAGAGTGAGAACAAATTGGTTATGTCTGTGACTTCACATTCAGTGTGTAAATAAGATGTTCAAAGAAAACAATACAGAGTAATACCAAAATATCCCTGAAATCTCCTGCTCCCCGGGAAGCCGTTTCTCATCGTTTTTCATTAACCTCATGCTGCGTGTCTCCAGAGGCCATTATTTACAACAGATGAAGAGGAGGTGTGGAAAAACTCAAATCTCGAATCTCAGTTTTTAAAGTCCCCCTGTGGTGAAAATCAAGTTTTTAATGTTGTTTTTATACCTAGGCCTATGCGGTGGTTTTAACATGTTTTAAGACAAATTATGTGCAAATTCATGTCGACACCATTGCTGAGTATTTTCTCCTTAATACCGCAGTGAACCAAAGACAGTTTCAAAAATGTGGTTTGAAATGTTCTCTACATCTCTAATATGTTTTTACCAATCCTGTCACATGCGGGCGGGCTTTAGCATATCAGGCTAACCTATGCTTCAAAAATTCATTACATTTAGAAATATAACGGGTGAATTCTGTATATGACTTTCTTAGTTCAAAGGCCTGTTCAAGGACGATAACTAAAATGATAGCTATAACTATAAAGTTGTAATAATCCTTCTAATTCTATGAAAATAGAATAGTCCACACCCCAAGTATAAAGATATAACGGCACAGAGGATCAATATTGTTGGAATTACTTTCAGAACAACTTTTTTCAGGTGATGAATGATTTAAAAAGTTGCCAAAAGTGAAAAAATACTGACTCTGACTGTCATGACATGGGCAAATTTTGAAGACGTTGTCATAACTGCACTGTTCTACCCACCAAATAAAAATAAAATCATGCCAATACAAATGCGTTTGTTTCATTATTATATACTCAAGCAATGATACAACAGATACAAGTCTCCAATCAGTATACAACAGTATGCAAAATTGAGCTTTTTCTTCATTTCATGGAATCAGTCAGGCATGTGCTAACAAATGTCCGTGAGTTGACTGAGGGAACATCTCAAAGGAAGAAACATGAGGTGACAATGCAAGTGATAAATTCATTTCAGTGTGGAAAAGGTGTAATCATTTGAGAATAGTTACTCATTGCCAGGTATTACTCAGACCCAGCTGTGCAGCACACACAGACACACACACACACACACACACACACACACACACACACACACACACACACACACACACACACACACACACACACACACACACATCTATCTATCATCCTCCCCTCTGTCCACCCTCACAATGTTTAGTCACTCACATCTAGTTACCGATGAATAAAAAAAACACCCTTAAAAAACCCTAACGGAAAAAATTATGGGAGTTTTCGGTTCACTGTCTAAAGGTCAGGTATCAGCACTAATATTTGGCTGAAAAATGTCGCATTAACTATTTAATTATAAAACATGACCAAGTTCCCATTTAAGTATGTAAATATCTCATGCCTGCTTTCTCACTGAACATGTTCAACACAATGAACATTCACAAAACTGAACATTCCACTGAATGCTAAAGTACAACATGTAATGCAAGTGGTAACCTTAAAATTAGCTTGTTTTATTTTAGTCAAAAATATAATTTAATCTGATATACATTATATGTTGTATTTACTGGATGCACCATCAAAAAACAAAACAAAAAAAACAAAAAACATGAAAATGATGTCATGGTTTATTTTACCTCATGTAAATAATTGCCATTTTGGAGTGTAATAGCTGTTTTTAAAAAAAGTTAGAAAAAAAGTTGTATCTTTTTTTTTTCTGTTGTTTTGTTTAATTATTGCAAAATTAGTTTTCTTCAACAGAATCACTTTATGAAACCAAATCCTTGCTAAAGTTTCTGAAAATAATCATTCATAACTACAAAAAAAACGTATAAACATTTTTTTTCCGGAAGCAATTTTGTGAGCCGGGTTAGATTTCCCAGTAGAAATCATCAGCTTGGAGGAAATCATTTAGTCTCAGTAAGTGGCAGACAGCATCCTGATCTCACTGCTCTGGCTCCAGTCTCAGAACAGCTCCTGAGCGCTCTGCAGTCTCTCAGCACAGGACTGTATAAACACTGCTTTAAGAGGGCAGACATAATCCTTGTGTGGCCTCTCGATTCTTTTTAGTTCGTGAACAACGTTTCAGAAATCTTTAGAGGACAAAAGAAACTTGAGAGGCAGACAGAGGAAGAGAGAAAAGATAGAAATAATGTGACATCTGAATAAGAGATAACACAAGATGAGTTGAAGCAAGGGAGAATAATATCCATTTCTACAGAACACCCCTAATCTGTTTAATCTGGTAACCCTTATTATCATAATGGCATGTTCTAGACATAATGTTCAGAATGGAAAAAAAAAACTTAGTTTTTTATATTTTTATTGGCTAATATGGCAATCATTTTGGACTTATACTGACACCTAGCGGTGTGGAAGAGGCATCATGCAAAAGCTAAAGTTTTCAGTTACTGATGCCTTCATGAAACTTAGCCATTTACACTCAGCATTGATTTATATATTTCATATTCTAATATGTCTAGTCTTCATCTTAAGTTTACATCACTTTTAAACACTTTTTTCTATTCAGTCCTATTCATTTCTGTGTAAAACCTTTTTAATAAGAGGGGGGAAAAATGCTTCTGAACATTGTGCTGCAATCATTATAAAGATATGTGCCAGGTTTTTTTTTTTTCAAACAGTCCCATGTACCCACAGATGATTTTAGGCAGTACATTGACAGTAAGAAGTGTTTGTTTGGGCTCTGGCACGTACACGTCTATCGCTTATTTAGTAGATTTTGTCCGGCTGATTTGACAGAGTGAGCAGATTCATGCAGAGTGTTTGGCTTTTAGAATGTCCTACGGGAGATGGTCCAGTTTACGCGTTGTTTTGTGTGTGTGTCCAATTAAGATATGGGTGGAGTGGACATGGGCTACAAGACATGTAAGACGTGCCATATCTGCATTCAGTGCCAAAACATAAACACATTAAGACAGTTTGACCTCACAAATCTTCTAGCAGTCGATTCGAGAGTAACACAGCCCCACAAATCTCCCTTTGTGTCTTCACTCTGAGGAGTTTGTTTTTCGGACTTTGATAGACTGAATCTAATGTGGACATATGGAGGACGTGACTATCCAATAGTTGCGGAAAACGAAACCATATTTTTGCTTTCAGAACAGCCCAACAGAACTGACAGAGTCATTTTCGACACCATCCCTCTCCCCTTCATTTCCCTCCCTGTCCAACAGAGCTACAAAACAGAAACATGACTACATGTTACATGGCTGAGGCATGTAAAATAGCTGGCCTCTACGTGTACTGTACTTGCTTTATCAGAAACACATGCTCGCCTTACTTCTTATTTTGTCTTTGCAATTTGACACAAGCGCAGCTCACTCTAAATGCCTTGTATAAACAGTGGAGATCACAGAGCTGAAGGCAGGACAAATCATTAAGCTTCCCCCTTGCTCATTAGGCATTTTTTTATAAACCCTTTTTGTTGTAGGCCTACTGGTTGAAACTCTCTTCACATGCTGATAGCAATCAATAATAGAAGTGGTCTAAATATCAAAACATGTGCATATATCTGTGGAAGTTCTATGTTCTACCTAGAGCTTCAAGTCCTCAGACTCAGATTTATGTGTTTCTATGTCAACAACACTATCAATGCCAAAATGAATCTGCAGCAGTCAGTACAAGTAAGAGCTCTGTAAGTTGTTTACATTCATTATTATTGTAATGTTATGTGCTTTGAGACATGAGGTAATTTATGGTAAATGGACTGCATTTATATAGCGCTTTCACAGACCCAATGACCATCAAAGCGCTTTACATTGCCTCACATTCACCCATTCACACACCGACGGCGGTGTCAGCCATCCAGCTCCATCCAGGCGCCATCCAGCTCGTCGGGAGCAGCTGGGGTTAGGTGTCTTGTTCATGGACACCTCGACACTTGGTCAGGTGGAACCGGGGATTGAACCACCAACCTTCCGGTTTGTAGACAACCTACATGAACCACTGAACCACTGCCGCCCACAATTTAATGCCGCTTCTCGTCTCGTAACACTTTGAAGGCTCTGCTGTGCACATTCATGTCTTTTGAAGGAAACATGGCTTTGGAGATCTCAGGCTTTTAAAGCTAGCTTGCTTAACATTTAAAGTTAAAGGGTTAGTTCACGCAAAAATGAAAATTCTGTCAGTAATTACTCTCATTAACCCTCATGTTGTTCCAGCCCCGTAAGACTTTCGTTCATCTTCGGAACACAAATTAAGATATTGTTGATTAAATCTTAGAGCTGGATCACTCCTCCATAGGCTTCTGAGGGATTGAAACTTGTTCTCCCGAAAAGTTATTAAGACATCGTAAAAATAGTTCAAGTGACTACAGTGGCTCAATCTTAAGTTTATCAAGCGACGAGAATACTTTTTGTGTGCGAAAAAACCCCCCTAAAATATCGACTTTATTCAACTAATCATTTCCATCTCGGTCGACCTCGACCGTATAGGGATCTTCGCCGTGACGTCACGACGCGGTTACATGCGCTCTGGTTGGCAAAAAGAAAAGTAATGGCTTGCTGCGCAGCGCAAACACAGAAGACAAATGGTTGTATCGTGCTGTGAGATCGGCTGTGTTAACAGGTTCGATAAGAGTAACCTTCTACCGCGTACCTAAACAGCTTGAATCAAGAAGATAGCTGTGGATTTCTGCAATTAGGCGTCTAGAATTGGGTACAAATTTAAACCCAGATATCACCATGATAAGTACTGAGTTGATTAGACAAACAAAAAATGTATTACAAGTTTTTTTTAATTGTTTGTTATTAACATTTGTTATTAACAGTTATTAACATTATTAACATTTGTTGTTAACAGTTATTAACATTATTAACATTTGTTGTTAACATAGACAAACGGTGCAAAATCTAATTATGTATGTACTAATTTGCATAAATACCCAAACAGATCTAAACATTGGGTATAGCCAGGTGAAAATGTCTTGTTGAATCTTGTTGACACCTTACAGTAAAATACTTAATGTTAAGGTCTGAACGTAACCCATTCCATTCAGGCAACCCATGAACATTAAAGGGATAGTTCACCCAAAAATGAAAATTCTGTCATTATTTACTCACCCTCAAGTTGTTTCAAACCTGTATGAGTTTCTTTCTTCTGTTGAACAGAAAAGAAGATATTTTGAAGAATGTTGGTGACCAGACAATTGCTGGACCCCATTGACTTCCATAGTATCTTTTTTTCCTACTATGGAAGTCAATGGGGTCCAGCAACTGTCTGTTCACCAACATTCTTCAAAATATCTTCTTTTGTGTTCAGCAGAAGAAAGAAACTCATATAGGTTTGAAACAACTTGAGGGTGAGTAAATTATGACAGAATTTTTATTTTTGGGTGAACTATCCCTTTAATATGGAGGCAGGAAGAATTACTTTAGAAACCAAACCAGCCTTTATTCATTTGTATTGCAGAGATGGGGTTTGGGGCTGAAACAAGACAAAGGGGTAAAATAAAAAGTGGCTGGATCAAAAAATCAAATTACGTACACAATGCACCACTAGAGAATTTTATCTTCATTCTCTTCACAGGCCTTCTGCATTGAGTTTGGTTCTTTCTGCCAACCAGTTCGCGGCCACGCCCATATCGTGACGTCACATTTGACTACGGCGAACATCGCTATTCATGGGTTTCAGTCACGTGACTTTTTTGTTGTGGCCGCCATCTTTAGGACCTTTGTGTTAAATCGCATGATCTCTCCCTGGTGATCGGAGAGATGTTGCACACTTAAATAGCACAGATGAAAAGCAACGGTATTTAAATAAAATAGATACTTTAGGTATAGATCCGTATTTACTGTTAAACGACCTACTGACTCCACTAAAGTCTAGTAAAAACTTGCCAAATTTTACGTTTGCTGACATTTACATCTACCTCGTCCACACTCCCTCTCCATGTCCCCACCACTTTTGAAACATCTCTCGCGGCACGGATGTACCAGTACACATAAATAAAAGTCAAATAAGAGGTGATCTAGCACGCTGAAATGTGTTGTTTTTTAAATCAAGTGATCAAAGTGCTTGTTGACTCTGGATCAGTGGTGCAGATACAGTGTTCTCTCGTGACTCGCGCACACCGCACAGTCTTCACACACGGACGCGCGCTTTAATCCATTTCGGACACTATTGGCTCCGGTGAGATCACAAAATAAAATGCACACAAATGTGTTCCTGACTGATATACAACCACTGATAAACATAATCGATTATTTTAATAAGGGTTTTTTAATAAAAAATGGTACGAGGGCGGATTAGAACCCAGACCTCTGACACGCTTGGCAAAAGTTCCGCCACTGGACAATCAAAGTACATATGTAAAATAGTCGGATGTTGAATGTCATTAAACGACAAATTAAATTCAATGTACTATTTAAATTGATTGGTGGACATCGTATTGTTATTGTACAGGTATATCTGATTTATGATTTAGTGTTGTATTAAATGCCCCCATGAAGAAAATGTTCTTGATAACAGGAAGGGTAAGTGGCACTCTGTTAATCAAGCAATATTAACGTTACACCAGTAATCGCTGAACATAAAAGCATCGCTGAACTGAATTGCTAATAATGTCGGTAAAGCACATATCTCTTGTATTATCAGTGACGTTTGGACACCTTTATTTTCAATTCTCATTTATTTGTATAGCGCTTTTCACAATATTTCAAAGCAGCTTTTCAGAAAATGCGTGTCTACATTACAATTTAGAGTGTCGGAGTTATGCATTTCAGAAATGTATATAAATCATGCAGTTAGCTAATAATCTATTAATTTAAACAATGCATTAAGGCAGAAACAGTGAGCAGTAGTTTAGCATACTGAAGCAGGTAACGACAACATAATTCAGCCAAACGTATAACTAAGGTTACAATGTAAATATAGATAGCGGTCTAGAATAAGGTTGTATATAGAGAATACGTGTTCCAATTGTAAACTACATGTTTTAATTTAGCAAGCTAACCTGTAATTTGCTAATTTTACTTTTATTTACATTTCCAGGTCAACGTTTAATTTCTCAAAATTTCTTTGTGATTTGCTGTTATCACAGTTTACAGCACAGCAGATAGACGGCATGTTGCAATTCGGTCCTACAAATGGCGGCCGCTCCACTGTGTGACGTCACATGAAATCTATGAATAGCTTCCGTGGTGTACGTGAGACGCATCACACACATGACCAGCATCGACCAATAGCGCTCGTCCCTACGTGTGACGTAGCCCTACTGACGAGGCCAACAGAGATGGAAATTAATAGTTGAAATAAAGTCGTTATTTTTGTTTGTTTTTGAGCACAAAAAGTATTCTCGTCGCTTGATAAACTTAAGATTGAGCCACTGTAGTCACTTGGACTATTTTTACGATGTCTTTAATAACTTTCAATCCCTCAGAAGCCTATGGAGGAGTGATCCAGCTCTCAGATTTAATCAAAAATATCTTAATTCGTGTTCCGAAGATGAACGAAAGTATTACGGGGTTGGAACAACATGAGTAATTACTGACAGAATTTTCATTTTTGGGTGAACTAACCCTTTAACATATTTAAAATTTACTAACTTGCAATATCATCATTATTCTAAATGTGTAATTACACTTTTTTTAAATACATGACAATATAAATTAGATTTCAGTATATTATAGTTTATTATAACGTTAAATGCTTGTCAAGCAGTAAACATTAACATATTTCAAAGGCAATCAAATTCATTATGAAATTACTTATAAAGATGACACTTAAAGGGTTAGTTCACACAAAAATGTGGGGAAAACCATCAATTACTTACCCTCATGTCGTTCCAAACCTGTAAGACTTTCATTCATCTTCAAAAAACAAATACAAATATTTTAATGAAATCTGAGTGTCCCTCCATTGACATTCTACCACTTTGATGCTGCAAAAAGTTCATAAAGAGATCGTAAAAATAATACATATGAATTAAGCGGTTTAATCCAAATTTTCTGAGGAGACATGATCGCTTTATATGATGAACAGATTGAATGTAGGCTTTTATTCACATGTAAACACTGATATTAAAACACCGTATATTAAACAGGAGTGCAAAAGTACCTCCTTTACGCACGAGAACAAACCTCTTGCGGAAGCTCAAATGTGCTGCGTAACATGAGAATGAACTTGACTGGTTCTCGCAAGTCAAGCAAACATGCTTGAGCTTCCAGACCTGATTTGTGCGTTGATGCATGTTTATATGCAATATCTACTTTTAGTGAACTCAACTGAAATAATTTCAGAGTACTCATAACTATTGTTTTTTATAAACTTAAATGAATGGAGGCAATCGGTTTCCTCAAATGTAATGAATTTGACTTTGTGTGTGATATTGTGAGCTAGCAGTAACTGCAAGTGCTCTGAGTTCATTTAAAGTTTGTCATTTTGTAAATAAAAGCCTAAATTAAATCTGTTCATCATATAAAAAGAGTCTCTTTAAAAAAAAAATATTGATTAAACCTGATTCATATGGATTTGTTTTACGATCTTTTTATTAACTTTTTGAAGCATCAAAGTAGTAGTTGCATTGACTGTCAATGGAGGGACAGAAATCTCTCCAATTTCATTACAATAACTTGATTTGTGTTTCGAAGATGAACGAAATAATAACAGAATGTTTAATTTTGGGTGAACTATTAATTTAAGCCCCATTAGGTCAAAACAGCATGCTAAAAAGTTCAGCTAATTTATATTAAATCAAATTTAAATTAAAATGCAATTAGGTGTCTGAAAAATTACATTCGGTTTGCACTTGTATATTTTTGCACAATTCACAAAAGTAATCCTCATTCTTTTAAAGTAAATTACAGCATTTCTGTACTTTGAGGTGAACAGAAGCCAGAACCAGAATGTATTCAAAACATAGAGTGAACTTTTCCATTTTTATATTTACAATATGAATGATAAAAAAATGTAAAAGACCCCAAATAGGATCACCATTTCTTTCTTCCTTTTTTTTTTTTTTTTCATATACTGCATGACTAACCAACTATACTAACACTATAATAATTCCGCACAATTAATATAAGAAAAATAAATAAATAAATAAAAACTACACAACAATTAGACAGAACAAACTCAGAATGCAGTTTTAAATAGTTTTAGAATATAACATCACCCTGCAGGACGATGGAATGATGTCATGTGAACTGCACTTGTGTATTCTGTGTCTTCAACAATAGCAGATCCCTCTCCTCCTCATTGTCACCTGCCCATGGTTCCTTATGAGTATGACCAGGCTGAATGAATACACAAAGACCTGCTCTGTGCCTCACAGGAACAGGTGATTAGATATCATCTTTCCTTACTGCCGACCCATCTGCACAAATAAACGCTCACAGGAAACGACCTGTCGCCCCAAAAACATGCAAGAATGATACTGGCCTGGAGGAAGAGGGAGAGTGGATGGGTTGTATCTGGTTGGAGTTAAGGTTGACTCCACACACTGTTGTATACTTGGATACACAATACTACTGGTATGTAATTAAAAAAATGTGATATTATTTTCCTGTTAATAGCTCCATAACTGCTAAAGGCTATAACAATATTTCAGAAAGATTGGTCTCTTAGAAGAGTTTATTTCAGACCTTGTAGGTTAGTCTAGCAGGCCATAATTTATGTCCATTACATTAAGATGAACGGTTTACGATTCCATTTTAAGTTCAAATCATATGGCTGTAAATAAAAGTTAACTTTCTAAAAGGATTCATTGTGTGCTTGCTGAATGAGCTTTATGTCAAAAGTTAGTATTTTTGTAAAGAGACGCAACATGGCCACATTCCAAACAATCTTTATCTAATAAGATTCTCATGCATGTTTTAGGTAATAATCTTGCAAGCAATAATGCAGCTGAATTTTATAATAAACACATGTGTGTATAAATACATTAACTGCATTGTAAGTCAAGCATCTTATTCTTGGTTTTCTGAATATGCAAGTGCATCATAATGAAACCTGTAATAAAATCATATTAGAAGGTGAAATGGAGTATTCCTTTGCTCAACACAATGCAGTCATGCCTTTTTAAAACAGTCAGCATGCCCATACAAATCTTGTTACATGGCCATTGTTGCTGACCCATAAAATGTCTCAATTAAGGTGGAGAAGAATTCCATATGGCAGTGTTTCTACATTCTTACACCTGATTCCTACAATTACAATGAAATGACTTCAAAGCATTAAATGGTACTACCATGTATAACAAACATGATGTAACCTTATTGAAAGTCCAAAAACAATAGAATTACAATGCTACCATCTTCAACAACAACAAAAAAGGAAAGTAGTTGCATGTTGTTGGCATGTTGCTAGCACATTGTTAGCACAATGCTATCATGTTTTAGCACATTGCTAGCATGATTTAGCTACAGGTTTATTTTCACAGTGTTTTTCTTTTCTCCATTCTGTCTCCTGATGGAGTTTGGATTCCTTGCCACTGTTGCCTCTGGCTTGCTTATTTGGGGACACTTAATTAATATTTCAATATTATTTATTTGACTGCACTGACACTATTAGATGAGAACTGAACTGAGTTGGACGATGGCAGCACTGTTTCTGCAGAACTGCTTTGAGCTGAAATAAACTAATTTAATAATTGATGATCTTTACAACTGAACTGAATCAAGACTGACGTCAGCTAAACAATGACACTGTTTTCTTTTAGAGCTGCTATACAGCTGAAACAAACTCTGTTTGCATCATTGAATCATTTTCCTGTTATCACTGTAAAGCTTTGAAACGATGTTGTTATCATGTTAGAATTCTTGAATGTTTTAGCTCATTGCTAACATGGTTTAGTTTGAGTTTTTTTTTAAGTTAATTCGATTTTTACATTTAAAAATTCGGGGAGGTATTCAATGCAAAATTGATTCTAGGCTGCTGTGAGTTGTTGCCATGGTGTTGCTATGTGGTTGCTAATGGGGGATTGCTAAAAAGGGTTGCCCCAATTCAGAATAGGCTTTATGACCGGGTGATTAGTTGTGTCTAGATTATGCTTTAATGATTTATAAAATTATAAGTTAAATCACTCAAAAAAGTAACAGCTCATTAGCACACAATCCTCACAATTTGAGGATAAATGGTGTAAGACAAGTTATTGGGTTACCAGTTACAAGTTAACAGGGCTAAAGACACACCTTAAGAAAAATGTGCTTTTCACTATTCTCATAGTATATGATTGCAGACAAAATATGTTTGTATTCAAGCAATATATTTTGTGTGAAAATAAATCATAAATGTTGTTTATTTTGTTTAAAAATATTATAAATTAATGAGGTGGCAAGGTGGCCAACACACAGGGTAAAAGGCACATTAGCATGGGGCTAAAGGCATACATTATTGATACATGTACTTTAGATAAAATATGTTTTTAATAATGTCTAAGTTAATACTTGTTCAAAACAATCACTTTAGCAAATTTTTTACTTTTTTCTGTTTATTTTGATAAATAGAATAATTCATTTTTGAATACTTCAATAAATATACTGTCATTAAAATATGTTAACATAAAAATGTATTTTAAAAATACAGAAACAAAATTATTTAAAAAGAAAAGTAAAGATTCTGAAAGCATTGAAGGAGATCCTATAACAATTGAATGTAGATTTACATTCAAAATAGATTTAAATCTAAAACTTTTGTCTTTTTTTTTTTAAACATTAAATATTAGACCAAATGAGCTCAGAATCAACTTTGCGCTGCTCTCTGCGATCGTGTCAAGGATCAGACAAATTTCCACGTGCATCTTGAAAAGCTGGTGTTTTGGAAAGTACTACGGCAAGTTTTTGTGCTATCTAGTGGTTTAGAGGACAATAAAATCTTGTACCCTAAACCAAAATAATTCTTACGGCAATGGGTTTGTTCAAAAAGGTTGCTTCTAAAGGTACTAGGTCTTAAGTCACTTCACATCCTGTTTCATCATCTACTGCCATTTTGAGACCATTTCATGCGTGCTGTAAATCTATGAATCATTCCATGTGTTGAAGCAATTTGCAGTTCTGCTCCCAGAAGCCCTTTGAAAGCAGAAAGAGCTGAGCGGGATTATAAATCTCACTGGCTGCCCGGGACATGCCGAATGCCCTGACGGTCATCTGAAGAGCCAAAATCCTCAGGAAACAGGCCCTGCTCTTCCTCTGAGAGGTTGTGAAGCTTCTCCTGAGACATGTGAGAAACAGAAGTTGACACGCAAGGCATGGAAGCACCTGTATCACACCCCTGGATCCATGAAGAAACTGTGGATCGTAACCAGCCGGATGTGAAAATGCAGATTGGCCAGAAGAAAAAGGAGGAGGAATCCAACAAACAAAAAGCTTAGGAACAAAATTACAGGGAGGGGAGCTAATGCAGGGAAAGTGGCGACAGGGTTTCTCTCAGGTGCAAAGGGCACAGGATTAGTCTCCTATCAGTACTGATAAATAAAAGCTCCTCTTGTGAAAGGTCCTCTGTAGGACTGAATATGAGCACTGTATCAAACAATAAGCCAATTTAATGAAGCGAGGCTGACTAATAACAGGCCTGGGGTCAATCTCCTCCAACCATATCCATTACCAGAGTAGCCACCCTCAACCCCCAGAGGAAGGGGAAGCCTCCAGGCGCTGCTATCAGACACAAGCACACAGAAAGGCAGCTGGAAGGACACCTTTTCACCTCTGAGAGACAGGGGTCTTTGTACCTGTAAAGAGCCACTTCCATGTTCTTTGCTTGGCACTCACCTTTTGATCACTATCTGGCTAATTAAAGGCTAATAATAAATGAGAAAGAAAATATGTTTCCATATGTTTTTCCACATATTTGTTTTTAACACATTTGTCTCTTATATAACAATATATACAATGTTTTGGATGTTATAGTGTGATTGAATGATTGAACTTCAGGATATTGAGTTAGACATGTACAGAAAGAAGTACAAAAAAGCAGTATGTTTTTATATTGTATATTCAGCAGATATTATTCAAATAAAGCTAGTTAGGCCTATGTGATATAAGAAAAGGAAGTGTGGGTAAGATGTAACAAGATGGTAAAGCACAGCAACTTGACTTTAATACTCGTGAAAAATGCAAGGATATCCTTTTTTTTTTTAGGATTTTCACAATAAGCACAGATATTTTGTAGATTGCTTATTTGTGTGTGTGGTGGTGATCTTTGAAATAATAACACGGCAATAACATTTCCTAACTTACCAAAGCCCCTTTTTATTTGCATTTAGAATGTGTTAATATTCATTACCTTGATTACCTTCCTTCATTAAGACCACAAAATGCATGGTGCATGTGTTACTGCATTAAGACAATCAGAAGGTTAATTAGATCATTATTGTTGTGTGTCAGTATCTATAGCTTTTGTTCCTTTGCTTGTGCTTTGTGAGGCCTCTGTGGAAATGTCTGTCTGAGAGCTTTATTGATCGAGTGAAATCGAGATACTTCAACTTCACTCAGATTAAAACCCGACTATTTACTACTGAGACACAAAAACACATGCATATACTCAATTAAAATGAGTGGCACAGGCCACCGTGACAGCTATATCCTCTCTTAACCTATCAGAAAGAGGTGAGGCGCTCAGAACATGCACTGCCTGTTAGTTATGCTATTTCTACAGGAGATAATGTCAGGTGGCGCCTCTATAGATTTAAACCAAACCAAATCCCACTCAGACAATGTGCCTTTTACTGGAGACAATGAAATCAGAGGCACATCTGCCATCACAAGACATCATCCAGTGTGAAGGGCAGAGCTCTAGCCCACACTTTACCCCAAGAAAATCAATTTGGGAAAGAAAGAATTAAGGATGGTAGAAGAGAAAGAAACATCAGAAATAATAGAGGCATAGAGCCAAATAAAAACATAAATAGTATAGTTAGGGATGGGACAGGAGAGCAATGAAAGAAAACGAGGTCCTCAGTCTCAGCCACTTCAGAGACAATGAGGTAAGACAGTGTGATGTGTTCAGATAAGAGGAGGCGCCGTTGGGGCTCTGGCTGATGAGTAATCACAGTCAGACTGATAAGTGACAGACAGCAGCAGAGCATACACACACACACACAATCACATTTATGAGAATGCATGAAATTGTTAATTAAGTATTCAATCATCTACAGTATGTGTCTTTGTATGTCTGCATGTATGTATTCATTAAATGAATGTCATGAAACTTGTCAAGAACAGGATCATATTTAATCTGTTTCAGATAAATCAGTATATATATATAGTGATACATTATTGCAATTTGACAGTGTTCATCAAAATATTAAGAAGCACAAATTACATCAACATGATAATAATAAGAAATGTTTCTTGAGCACCAAATAAACATATTAGAATGGTCTTCTGAAGGATCATGTGACATTGAAGACTAGTCAAATAATTGCAGTCTTGGTGAGCAAAAGAGATTTCTTTTAAAAACATTGTATACAGTGAATGTTTATAATTCTAAGTTCACCTGTAAACCCAAGTATTTAACCATAGAATTTGTTGTGCTGTTGTAATTTCTGCTAGAAAAAAAATAATCGTGTCTGGTTGGGATTATTTCACGTGCATACTGTATTACTGTAAAGACAATTCATTTTCTGCATTACAAAGCAGAGAATGATTTAAACATGGTTTTTGTTTAAATTTTTTCTGATTTTGGAGTGCAATTTCTATTTTCTACTTCCACTGTTGACTTAATGACTACATAGTATATTGCCTTGACATTAAAAAATCACATGCACAATAAGACCATCTCCATTCCCACCCTAATCACACATTCACCCTTCACTAACCTGTGTTCAGTTACATAACCACAGTCTGCAATCATTGTTTTGTCTCTGCATCAACAGCTTTGTGCCCGAACAAGCAATACACAAAGATTACTATTCATTTCACATCTTACAACAAATAACAGCTAAAACTCTGACCTTTTGTGTAGCAAAAGGAGACTGTTGTGAACCCTTTCTGGAAATACAGGAGGTATGACCCACTAGATAAGATGTTATCTAATATCTTTAATCAAATTTTCTAGTCTATACACAAGTCGAATCAGCAGAGGAACCAACTGTACAGTACGCCATCATGTGCCAGGCATGATTGGGTTATCCGCCTAACATGATAACAAGATAAAAAGGATTCAGACATCTCCTTGGGGATCTATTTGCAAGTACTACAAATTCATATAGTTTGTGCATTATGTGATGGTCAGAAAGTTTACTTTTAAAAGTAATGCATTACAATATTGCATTACTCATTCTGAAAAAGAATTAATTATGTTACACAAAAGTAATACAAAATAACATGTTAATAAAAAATAACTTTTGCATAATTTTTTTCGTACCATTTGTTGACTTTAGGCCTACTCCAGAATGGATGCAGCTTGTTTTTGTTTTGTTTTGTTTTTTTGCTGTGAACAAGTGTTTATCCTATCAACAAGTTTGCATGGAATGAGATATAGGCTGAAGGATGTAAGGATGAAACGTCATGATGCCATCAAAATGGCATGTCATGACAAAATTTATGGCAGCCGTAGCTGCAAACTTCAAAGCAAAGCCATCCACCACTGCGATCATTGTAAAAATTAAAATCTGAAAATAATGTTTACCTGTTACCTCGTTTCTCTGGTGCATAAGAAGGATACCCGGAAGGATAATTTGCCAGTGCCTCAAGATTTTCCTTTGGGATTTTATAATGGGGTATTTCAATTTGTAGAGTGAAATAAGGTCTGTGGTAAACATAAGTTGACATTTTTCTCTCCAATGTAAATTTCACACACCTATAAAAAACGTGAATTCCCTATCTAGGGAACTCAACACCGAGTCAGATGACGCAATGTGGACGCGTCCCGCATGACACGGGGTCTGAGTCACGTGTAACAACTAGCCAATCATGGCAGACGCAGTGATGACGTTGCAGGGTGCTCCCCAGCATATAAAAAAGGCACCTGAAATTACATTATTATATACAGTAGTTTCAATGTCTTCAAGAAGTCCCCTGACATGTCTGTGTGCTGTGTGAAGATTTTTTTGTGTGTGAAAGAGAAGGAAGCATGGTGATCGAACAGTTTAAACGCTTAATGCTTAATGATACGTGTGTTGTCTGTCTAGGAGTGGAGCATGCAAGTTCAGCCCTCTAGGGCGCTGGATGTATGCATTAAGTATGGAGTCGGTATAGACAGACATGTGTAGAAAAATCAGTTTCCTGCTCCATGCAGCAGAATACAATGAGCTAGTGGAGCTTATGATTTGTGCTACAGTCAGACTGATTTTGGAATGGTCCGTTTGAAGCACGAGATCGCAAGCAGCCGCTTAGACAAGTGATATCTACGCAGTCATAAGTGCACTGCTCCTGGTGAGCCTTCCATATCTTTCAAATCTGCACACTGAGGTGCCAGGATCGTGGGAACATCCATTCTCTGCTCACATGGCCCATTCTGACTTGAATTATTCGAAGGTAGATGGGCTAAGTGAGTGGGGTTATGGGAGGATTTGCTTTTGTGGCTTGTGAGAACTTGAACTTTTTTGTTTTTCCTGAAAAATTCTGCCTTCTTGACGTCACCAGCCCCTTTTACGACTAGAACCTGAAGTCACTGTTCTTTTAGGGCGAATTAATTACTATCACCCGATAGACCTCCCAGACACATCTGGACTTAACTGGAGGGAGACCATCATCCCGTGTCTGGAGAGTGTCTATCCCCGGTTCAGATCAAAGCCAGACCCAGAGCCTGTTTCACCACCTGTGACCACAGAGAAATCGTGTGAGCCCTCCGCAGACAGAGAGCTACCACCCATCGCAACACGTCAGCCAGAGGCCCGAGGACAAGTGGACAGTGCTGACCCTCGCCCCAGAAGAGGAGCCCCCCGGTGAGTCTGACCAGGGGTGCGAGACCACAAATCAGTGACCAAGGGTGTTTTGGTGGAATTTGAGACTGAGGACTGACTGATTGACTTCAGTACAGAGGTATTATCTCCCACCCCATTTCTGATTTTTCATCGCTGTTCCTAGACAGCACCATGGACTGTTTGAATTTTTTATCTGTTCCTTCTGAACATGAATCACTGTTTAAACACCACAAACATCTGCATGGACAATGTTGTGTTACCTTCAACCCTGTCTAGCCTTCATCTGCCTCCGTCACCAACTTGCTCAGCCAGTCCTCCAGCCCCGCGTCTGCTACAGGTTTTCAGCCCTACGCCATCTCCTGCGATGCCAAGCACTCACGTCGAGCCTCAGGTCCTACAACCACCATCAGTGCCTAAGCGGATTGATCCAGTGGCTCTGCCTCAGAACGTTTCACTCTGTCTCGGCCCTTTCGACTCCACCGGGTTTGCATGTCCCACCGGCTCTCCCATGGTCAGTCGTCACACCACCTCCGCCACGGACTTGTGGATCATCTGCTACGCTCCGTTCCTCCACCCCTACGGCTGCAGCGAGCTCCTCCTTCCCCTCAGGTACGCCTCGGACATCACAATGGCATCGCCCTAGTCCTCGGGCACTCTTGCTCCTCCTCGGATGATCGTCGCTGCAGCATCGCCTAGGCCTCCTGTGCCAGCGATGTCGCTCTTCTCCATCGGCTCTCTGTCTGCGCCCAGAGATCCATCAGCTCCACCATTGTCAGTCGTCCCCGGGTTGACATCAGCCTCTATTTCACCTTGCCTCCTCCATCCCTCGACTTCGCTGTGGGCTGTCGTCTCTGGGTCTGTTATTCCTTCGCCACCTACTATCGCCATCCCTTCGCCTGCTTCTCTTACCATCCCTCCACCATCTCCAAACCCTCCTCCTAAGCCAATCCCTCCAATCCCTCTTCACCTCTTCACCTCTGCCACCACTGCACTACATTTCCCATCATCCTCTCTGGCAACCACCTGTGCACACTCAACATCACCACACCTGTCTGCCATAAGCCTTGTCAGTTCCTCCATAAAGGCCAGCACCTAACACACATCTTGGTCTGGTCTCGTCGTTCAACACTGAACCTCTACCTGACTACTTTCCTGTGGACTATTAACCTGTGCATCGAACTGACACGTCCTTCGTCTTCAGTCTTCTGCGTGTCATAGTCTGTCTATCTTCAGTCCACCAGCCACTTCTCTTCTCTACCTGCAACAGATAAGATTTACCATTTACATGCCAGTATCACCATAACGTTCTGCAATCCAGCGACTCACCTGCTAACTTCCTGTGTGGTATTCAATAAACTCTATTCAGAACTATTTGCCTATTTGAACTGTCTGCATTCTTCTGTTCCATGACAGCAAGTTTCTTTAAACATGTATGACACATAGAGCGAAACGATTGTTGTTGGCAGAGCTGTGGGCTTATGGGCGACCGGCAATCGTCCCCTGTGAACTCACTGTGAGGGTGATCCACTTCAGATGCTGTTTTGTGACAGAATGCCCAATCTCACGCGTACACATATTGTCCAATCCTCCTTGTTTTTGTTCCACTGAGCTAATGGATATTCATCAAATGGAAGATTTGTGCTCCCTTCTTATGATTCACACAATAAAGCCTCTAACATCTCCAACTTAACTCCAGCTAAATAGGTCATACACTACTGCTCCTGTTGTGTTGGCTCAGTGAGCAGACGCTAATGGGGCTTTGAGTGAGAGTATGAGGGTCGAGCGTGAGATGCCCTGGGCTTTTGTACAAACTCCATCATTTTTAGAAATTCTAGCTGTGAGTATTAACACACAATCTCCGTGGAGCAGAGGCATTATGAGCAGATGAGAATGAAATAAACACTGAACAAAATTATCATGCCAAGCTTCTTTTTTTTATGTCTTTGCATAAGCTTTTTCATCTATATGATGATTAGATCAGAAAGCAGGTTGGCAGCATATGGATTTCCTAATTGTATAACATTCTTCACACATGTGAAATTCAGCACAGAGAAGCTGTTGAGTTGATTTTTTACTCTTTACATTTATTTCCTTTTTTTTTCTTTTTTTCTCATTAACACCATGTATTAGCGATGTCACAGCAGCTGTGCCGTTCTCTCGCTAAAACAGACAGATGTTGAATGACTCTTGATTTTGGACACGTATATTTATTGTACTTTTAAATAAATAAATGTATTAAAAACATTTAAATATTTATTGCATATTTATTGTATATTATGGAATAATTAGTATTAGACTATTTTAATGCATGTTAGTTATTATGTCCTTACTTATGATAAATAAATAAAAAATTAAATCAAGAACCTTAGTTTAACAAACAAACGTATGGTTATTCAAATAAAAAACACTTAGAATTTGTCTAACAATAAGAATTTGGGTCAATAACTACAATACAGTATATGTATTTCTTCATTACATAATATACTTGATAAAATATATTACATTATGAAAATCATATTAGTTATAGATTTCTATCATAATATGACAAATAAGTGAACATTGGGATGTATAATAAAAAATTTCACATTTTACCATGTCTCCGGGGCATTCCTTTCTAAAACAAAAACTTAAAAAAAGAAAGAAAAACATCCAATTGAATGGTTTAAAACAAAATAAAAAATGCTTTCCTGTAAATATGGTTCCCCATCGTTGTCACTCCGAGTTCCGTCGGATGACGACGATTGGGGTTTCGCTTAGAAGCCTATCAACTTCGAGTTTTACAAAATGAGCCAATGGCAAGAAAATGCCATGGGTCTGCGGAATTTGGATAGCGTAACTCCGCCCCACCTCGTGGGTATAAAAGGAGGACGCCGGCAAAATGCAGGCTATGTTTTCGTTTCGGAGCCAAGTTATTTCTTCACTCCTAAAGCCATTCCTGACTGTCAGCTTGCAGACGAGACGAGACTCTTCAGTGTTGGTGTGACGGCGTTTCTCCAGTGAGTGCACGCTTCCTGCTGATCTGTGCAGTGGTTTGCCAGAGAGTGTGTTTCTCCCTGAGCGCTTCAACACTGAGTTTTCTCTCACTAAAAGAGCTTGCGCGTGGCACGTCTTTTTAAAGATGTCTCGCCCGTGCACTTCTGGTTGCGGTAGACTGGTGTCAGCCTCTGATGGGCACGAGCGCTGTCTAATGTGTTTGGGCATTGATCACGCTAGAGCAGCGCTCGTGGATGACTCATGTTCTCTCTGCGGGAACATGACCATCGCGTCAGTAAGGTCGAGACTCAATGAGCTCTCTAGAGCGAGACTCCCCTCATCCACAGTGAGCCTTCTTGCGCAGACCTTGCGCAAGGTCAGGGAGGACGAGGAGCAGGTCATTCTGGTCACGCCGCACTGGCCCACCCGGACCTGGTTCTCCGAACTCGTACTCCTCACGACAGCACCTCCCTGGCCAATCCCTCTGAGGAAGGACCTCCTTTCTCAGGGACGGGGAACCCTATGGCACCCTCGTCCCGATCTATGTTACCTCCACGTGTGGCTCCTGGACGGGACGAGGCAGGTTTGAGTACCATCACTTCCGCTAGAGAAGTCTTCCCTGGAGGAGGCAGACCCAGCCTTGGCACTGCTCTGTCCAGTACGTGCGCTTCGCACCTATGTAGACAGAATGCAGTGTTTCAGGACCTCAGACCAGCTCTTTGTCTGTTATGGTGGGAAGCTGAAGGGCTCTGTCCAAGCAAAGGTTGTCTCACTGGATAGTGGACGCCATTGCTTTGGCATACCAGCAGCAAGGTCGACCGTGCCCCCTTGGTGTGACTGCCAACTCCACCCGGAGTGTGGCGTCCTCTTGGGCTCTAGCGCATGGCGCCTCGCTAACAGACATCTGCAGAGCTGCAGGCTGGGCGACACCAAACACATTCGCCAGATTCTATAATCTCCGAGTGGAGCCTGTGTCCTCTCATGTACTCGCTTCAACCAGCTAGTACCGGACCCGCTCAGGTGTCTTCGCTTGCTCGCCATTCCACTCCACGGACTGGATACATGCGATATTTCCTCAGGTGAGCTTCCCCGTAAGCCCTGAGTTCCTCCAGCACTGCTGACGTCGACGCCAGTGTCTATTGCCTGCGCGTTGGCTAGGTGCCTTCCGTGTGCATGTTCTCTCCCTTGAGCGACCCCAACATGTGTATTTCCACTGTAAGCCTCTCTGAGCATGTGTCTTTCCCTTGGCAAGCCACCTTGTCACCCCGGGGTTGAAATATTCCACCTGCGGCTGGACACCCCAGTGTTCTCCATATGCATCCCTCCGGGTCATATGTGTATTCTCTAAGTCCCCCCCTGAGATGTGAGATATGATGTGAGATATGCTTCCCAGTGTACCTTGGTATTCCTGTGCTAAATAGGAGTCCTTCATCCGTGCTAGTCTCACGACAGGGATCTCAGATTTACGCAGGGCACTGGAAGACAGCTTTGAAGGTGGTGTGATTAGACTGGTAACCCCAATCGTCGTCATCGTCGAACTCGGAGTGACAACGATGGGGAACGTCTTGGTTACGTATGTAACCCTCGTTCCCCGAGTGGGGAACGGAGACGTTCCGTCTGTCTGCCACTTTCCGCTGTACCGCTGGGTAACGCCTGAGTTCAGTCTTGGCTCCTCAGCGAGGAAACATAGCCTGCATTTTGCCGGCATCCTCCTTTTATACCCACGAGGTGGGGCGGAGTTACGCCATGCAAATTCCGCAGACCCATGGCATTTTCTTACCATTGGCTCGTTTTGTAAAGCTCGAAGTTGATAGGCTTCTAAGCGAAACCCCAATCGTCGTCATCCGACGGAACGTCTCCGTTCCCCACTCGGGGAACGATGGTTACATACGTAACCGAGACGTTTTAATTGGTAATCAACAAGGTTTATCCTGTGTCCTTAATTTCACTTTCCGTACTGGTATAGCTTTTCGTAAAATCCTTTAACTAACAAAAACCAGGTCCTTAATGACATCATCCTTCAACTGCACAAACTTTAGTAAGCATTAGCAATGGATTTCATGAATTCTGTTATGTTTATTTCCATTTATTACATCCTGTTCATTTTCTTACAGTTGTGTAAACCTTCAAGCTAGAATTAATTAAGGTTAAAAGCCTGATATTGAGCAGAGTATATTTCTGAAAGCCTGGACAAAAAATGGGGACAAGCAAGCAAGCTTTGCTTTGAATTTTGTTATTGTTGTTTGTTTGTTTTTTGGAAAGTTGCAGACTTCAATTAATAGAAATAGAAATAGAAATTACACATTTGTAAAAACAAAGATAATTAAAGCTGCTAGCAGCATTTAGCGGTGTTCAAGCATTTAAGACAGTTAAGACAGTTAAGGCAGTTAAGCTCAAATGCATCAAAATATATTACGTTTTATGTAGCAAGCATTTAACCATTGACATCATAGATGGAATATACAATGTTTTAGCATGATATACCACATTTTAGTGTGATTTTTCATGATTTACCATGAATCTAGCATGATTTACTATAGTTTACTATGATATACCAAGTTCTAGTACGATTCACCATGATTGACCCTGTTCTTGCATGGTTTACCACAATTGAACACATTCTAGTATGATTTAATATTATTCTAGCATGATTTATCATAGTTACCATGATTTATCTATTCAACCTGTACATGCTCCCAATGAGCCAAATAATGAAAAAGAACCACAGCTCTGCAGATGACACACAGCTCTACTTAGCCCTATCGCCTATAGTCCCATTGACTCCCTGTGCCAATGCATTGATGAAGTAAACAAATTGGATGTGCCAAAACTTTCTTCAGTTAAACAAAGACAAAATTGAAGTCATTGCGTTTGAAACAAAGATGAAGTTCTCAATGTGAATGCATACCTTCACTCTAGGGGTCTAACAGCTAAAAATCAAGTCAGGAATCTCAGTGTATCTCTAGAATCAGACCTTAGCTTCAGTAGTCATGTCAAAGCAATAACTAAATCAGCATATTATCATCTGAAAAATATTGCAAGAATTAGATGTTTTGTTTCCAATAAAGACTTAGAGAAACTTGTGCATGCTTTCATCACCAGCAGGGTGGATTACTGTAATGGACTCCTCACTGGCCTTCCCAAAAAGACCATAAGACAGTTGCAGCTCATACAGAACTCTGAGCAGAACCAGAAAATATGAACACATCACACCAGTCCTCAGGTCTTTACACTGGCTCCCAGTTACATTTAGGATTGATTTTAAAGTATTATTACTGGTATATAAATCATTCAATGGCCTAGGACCTCAATATATTGCAGATATGCTCACTGAATATAAACCCAACAGATCACTCAGATGATTAGGATCACGTCAGCTAGAAATACCAAGGGTTCACTCTAAACAAGGAGAGTCTGCTTTAGGCTACTATGCCAGCCATGCTGGAACCAGCTTCCAGAAGAGATCAGATGTGCTCCTACAGTAGAGATCAGATGTGCTCCTACAGTAGAGATCAGATGTGCTCCTACAGAAGAGATCAGATGTGCTCCTACAGTAGAGATCAGATGTGCTCCTACAGTAGAGATCAGATGTGCTCCTACAGAAGAGATCAGATGTGCTCCTACAGTAGAGATCAGATGTGCTCCTACAGTAGAGATCAGATATGCTCCTACAGAAGAGATCAGATGTGCTCCTCCAGAAGAGATCAGATGTGCTCCTCCAGAAGAGATCAGATGTGCTCCTCCAGAAGAGATCAGATGTGCTCCTCCAGAAGAGATCAGATGTGCTCCTCCAGAAGAGATCAGATGTGCTCCTCCAGAAGAGATCAGATGTGCTCCTCCAAAAGAGATCAGATGTGCTCCTCCAGAAGAGATCAGATGTGCTCCTACAGTAGAGATCAGATGTGCTCCTACAGTAGAGATCAGATGTGCTCCTCCAGAAGAGATCAGATGTGCTCCTACAGTAGAGATCAGATGTGCTCCTACAGTAGAGATCAGATGTGCTCCTACAGTAGTAACATTCACATCCAGACTCAAAACACATCAAGTCAAGTCAAGTCACCTTTATTTATATAGCGCTTTTTACAATACAAATTGTTTCAAAGCAGCTTTACAGAGATAACAGGAAAACAATGTTGTAATAGTATTGTTAAATTCAAAATTAAATGTTAAATCTGTTTAGCTGTGCATTTACTGAATGATCACTGTGCCACTGTTCGTCCGACTGTTTGTACTGTATTTTATTGAATTTTTTATTCTAAACTGTTTTAATTATTCGTATTTCTGTTGATTATTTTAATTTCTTTATTCTAAACTGTTTTAATTATTCTTATTCCTTTTGATTATTTTAAAATGTTTCTATCGTGATTTACCATGATTTACCATGTTGCTAGCATCAGAACAAATGAAGTGATAAACTGTCAAAATATGATAGTCTTATAATAGTTAACATAGAAAAACTGGTTTGCTTTAGTGCAGAAAACTGGTGAAAAACAAGTCTGTCAAAATGAAAGTGAGCCAATAAGTGGTCTTCTACTGCCCTCTGCTGGACATTATACTTATTAATAAAGTGTTTTCACAGGTGCCTTTGCACACACATACACACACACACACACACACACTTTTGGGTTATGCTATTGTGAAAATCTCTTTTAGTGGTCTATAAGCATTTCACATATTTCTTTGTGATGTAATAATATTAAACTTTATAATAAATCCTTATTTAATATTATATAATTTACTATAAATATTATTTCCATCATAATAAATGGCTTTAAGCATTTGTTTGTTAGCCAATGCTGAAAACTGCTTAAAAAGATTAAAAATGTCTAATGCTGTTGCTCCCTCTAGTGGACAACAGTGGTTTTACAATACAGTTGAAATGAATGAATGGAGAAATTTTTTTTTTTTTTACTTATATCTCGGGAACGAGAAAGTGAAAAAATCTGAAACTCAGACCTTAGATAGTGTTAGAGGAGCCCTGTTGAACAAGACCATCCCGGTGTTGCTGGGTAATTGGGGCCGGCAGTAATGGCAGTTGAAATGCAAATCTTTTTAGGCTTATATCTCGGGAATGCCCGGGCCAAATCACACCATACTCGAATCGAAGCTAGATGAGGACGGGCCCTGTCCAACAAGCTATCGCACAAGGATCTACATGGTCTAGGTCGGGAGATACAGCCGTTCCAAATCGGGGTCTCACGAAATAGCGATCCGCGGGGGGGGGGGGCGCTCCCGAGCCCCGCGACGCTAGATTTCGATCAAGAGCCCCGAGAGGACCATACCATCAAAATTTGAGCGTGCTGTGACTTTCCGTTTTCGAGTTATGAGTGAATTTGTACTGAAGGGGCGTGGCCTAAAGGTTTTACTTTCGTTTTAAGAATACGTGTGATACTATTCAATGTTATTCTCAATAAGCAAGTTCTCAATAGTAATAGTAATAATAGATGAATTTTGACAAAATGTGAGTGTAAATGTTAAAATAGTGATTTTATAAAGTCTAAATAAGCATTATAGTATAATATTAGTAAGTAGCATGACAAAAATGACGATTTTAAACAGCAGAGGGCAGTATAATACCACTTATTGGCTTAATAAGCCATTATGCATGTAATTTTCACCTTTTTAACTGTTAACTGTTGCCTTTGGCTTGCTCAGTTGGGGATATTCAAATTAAATAACCAATCATTAATACCATTGATCAGCTCTACCAAACGTGGATGTCTTTTTTTCCAGTAATAAACAAACATTGTTAAGTTGTTTTGATTGATACTGTGAAGCTGCTTTGATACAATCTGTATTGTGAAAAGTGCTATATATATTTGACTTGACTTGACTTGACTTATAGAAGCATATTTTGTCACAATTGTCTGAAAATCGTCGTGCTTATTCATATGATCATTCATTGAAGAGATATAGGCTTTCAGGGACAATAGGTGAAGGCTACATATTGAAGTGTCCCTATTATAGCTGTCCAAATTAATAAGTTATACCTTTTCTGATAATTATTGATCTAGAGAGTCCAGAGAATTGTACTGCACTGGTTTTGAACATTATGATATAAATATTGGAAAAGACCATATACAGCCAATACAGGCAATTTACCATAGGAAATCTATGGTTTTAAAGCTTTTTAACAGTTATAGCGCCACCTATGGTCCGATCTCCATGAAACTTTGCATGCTTCTTCCCCATGTTATGACACATATGCTCATCAATATTTGAGAAATTTTTAGTTTTCCTTTAGGATTTATAGGCTTTTGAGTGTATTTTGTCACGCCCCTTTTCTAAATGACCCTGTTACAGCCAACCAAATGCAAAAGTTCAACTTTTTTTCGATAATTATTGATCTAGAGAGTCCAGAGAATTGTCCTAGACTGGTCTGGTTTTGATCGGGCAAAAAACCAGGGACTAGTTCGCAAAAGTAACTTTTTAACATATTCGTGAATATTTAATGAACGATTTGATTGACAGCAATGGTTTTGGAGGCAAAATTGATCAACGTGAGGAGATCTATCAAATTATATGCATATTGTCGGCAACACCACATGATGTGTGCAACACCACGTGATTACAGAGCCATAAAACTCGTTAGCGCCAACTAGTGGCCGATTTCTTTCAAAACTCTTACAGACCTCTTGGGCCACGAGTCGAACATGCCCATCGAGTTTCGTTCCGATCGGCCTCCGTTAACCTTGTCTCATAGGTGCTCAAAATTCATTGGTCGATGTCGGCCATGTTTTTTGAGATACGCCAATATCCTTTTACACATACATGGTACCTTGGACCAAGACACTGCATACCAATTTTCAAGTCAATCGGACTAGCGGTCAGGTGGTCATAGCCCTTTTTATGTTTTTTTAATGTTATAGCGCCACCATGTGGCCAATCGACGCGATTTTTTTACTGTGACCTCAAATTGAGCTCATACATATGCGTGCCGAGTTTGGTGAACCTATTTCATTAATTTCTTGAGTTATAGCCATTTTAGAAAAATAGGCTCCTCCCACAGTGACCAATCTGCGCCCCCTAGCGACCGGATTTTTTCCGATAGTTATTCATATTCAGCCTCCAGAGAACATTTCTGCACTGGTTTGGTTCCGATCGGGCGAAAAACCAGGGACTAGTTCGCAAAAGAAGTTTTTCAACAAAATTCAAAATGGCGGAAAATTTTTCCTACCGGAAATGAAATCGGAGATATACGTTTTTTAAGTCTGGCCTCCAGCTTTCCAATGATATAAGACACTTGAGTCTACGACTTACGGTCTAGGAGTTATGAGCCGTTTCGCGCAATTGATTGCTATAGCGCCACCTATGGGCCAATCGGGCTCATAATTTGATAACCTCTCCTCGATTTTTGTACTACCATCTGACAAAGTTTCAAGTCTCCAGCACTTACGGTTTGGGCTGCACGATGCGTTTTACAGGAGAATAATAATAATAATAATAATAATTAAAGCTGCTAGCAGCATTTAGCGGTGTTCAAGCAGTTAAGGCAGTTAAGCTCAAAAGCATCAAAAGACATTAAGGCTTATGTAGCAAGCATTGTTTTAGCATGATTTACTATGATATACCACTTTTGATTTTGATTTTTCATGATTTACCATGTTCCAGTAAGATTTACCATAGTTTACCATGATATACCAAGTTCTAGTATGATTCACCATGATTTACCCTGTTGTAGCATGGTTTTCTACAATTCAACACATTCTAGTATCATTTAACATGATTCTAGCATGATTTACCATAGTTTACCATGATTTTTCTTAATTTACCTTGGTTTACCATGTTATAGGATGATTTACCATGATAAACCACATTCTAGAATGATTTACCAGGATTGTAGCATGATTTACCATGATACACCATGTAATAGTATTATTTACTATGATTTACCATGATACACCATGTAATAGTATTATTTACTATGATTTACCATGATTTACCACATTGCTAGCATTGCTGTGAAGTGTCAATAGCAATGACGTGTTAAATTGACAAAATATGATTGTCTTATAATAGTTAACATGGAAAAACTGGTTTGGTTTAGTGCAGAATACTGGTGAAAAACAAGTCTGTCAAAATGAAAGTGAGCCAATAAGTGGTCTTCTACTGCCCTCTGCTGGACATTATACTTATTGATAAAGTGTTTTCACAGGTGGTTTTGCACTCATATTTAACTTATATGCTTCACACACACACAAACACACACACACACACACACACACACACACACACAAAGACAAATGTTGTAGTTGTTTTCAATGCTATTGGGATGTGTCATTATGAAAATATACTTTAATGGTCATAAGCATTTCACATAATCAGACTCAGTAGTAATACTTTAATAGAGGTATTTTCACTAAATGTCAGTGTAAATGTTAAAATAGTGATTTTATAAAGTCTAAATAAGAATTATAGTATACTTTTAGTTAGTAGCATGACAAAATGACTATTTTAAACAGCAGGGGGCAGTATAATACCACTTATTGGCTTAATATACCCTCATGTTCAGATCATTTTCACCTTTTTAACTGTTATAGAGGCATATTTTGTCCGATCTGTCTGAAAATTGTCGTGCTTATTTAGTTTCACATGTTTTAACTTGTTTTTAAGAAGATATGAGCATTCATTGAAGAGATATAGGCTTTCAGGGACACCTGGTCAAGGCTACGTATTGAAGTGTCACTATTATAGCCATCCAAATAAATAAGTTATATCTTTTCTGATAATTATTTATCTAGAGAGTCCAGAGAATTGTACTGCACTGGTTTTGAACATTATGATATAAATATTAATATGATCATAGACAGTGTTGGGAGTAACGCGTTACAAAAGTAATGCATTACAATAACATTACTTTTTGCTGTAACGCAGTAGTGTAAGGCATTACTAATCAATTTTCAGTAATATTTTACTCGGTACATGTTCAGTAACGCTTGCGTTACAACACACTTTTAGTTTTAATTGTAAAAAAAAAAAAAAAAAAAAAAAAAAAAACACCAAGACCACGAGACATTAACGAATGAAATATGCAAGTAAGCTGACTTGCCTGTTCGTGGTCAGTCAATAGCCGCGTGTGGTTTCCAAGTTTGTAAATAGACTAAATAATGGCAGCGTCTTATAGCCTACTTGTAGGTCTATATCGATTTACTGTTTACAGGAGTGCCGTGCCCGTGAGGCATGATTTCGGCCTCTGTGCTCGCGCTGGCCAGTGGAAAAGCGGCTAATGGTGAAGATGGCATGAAGAAGACTGTAGCCTATATTCGCGAGATGGAAGTATGCGCATTAGGCTACTATTTGTTCTTTATTTTCTTTCTAAAGAGTTAGGCTGTGTTTAGGTGGTATTTTTCATATTTTCATCACGCAATAATTTTTTTTTGATGCGGTGCTGACGCGTTGTAACATGTAGACTATAGCCTAAGGGTTGCGGCGGCGCTGCCGATAAAGCACGTAAAAGCTGTCACAAAGAACCTGCAAAAGCAATGATTATGAATGTGTCAAATATAGCAAGGAGACATTTTAATTGTTTATTAATAAAGATGAAGTTGACTTTCCTGACTCGCGATCTTCGCAGTAGGAGTGCTCCAGAGAGAATGCATATACAAGCAGAGAGCAGTCTGTTTTCTTTCGTTTTGAATTGTTCTGTTTACAAGTAGACATTTCAATATAGATATATTGTTCAGGTCTGTGAAGTAGGCTACCTTATACGCGGAGTTTCGGTTAATTTGAGACGCGCTCCAGTTCACGCCCAGGCGCCTCCGTTTCGTGATTAGCCTATCTGCAATATTTACTTCTTATGATCAAATCCAGGCAATTGGTTGATGAAACATTGATTAAAATTAAGATACAAAATTAAGACAAATCGAAATTTTGACTGCAAAATGTTCATAATGCTGGAATTCCCCAATTTTAAATAATTTATCGTCAACTAGGTTTGTGGTGCGTAGACCAACTAGGTCTACGTATTTTATAATGTTAACTTCAAAATTCTGATAATACTAATAGTAATTTAAAGATGTATACATTGGATCTGGACGGGAAGGATAACTCTGGGAGTTGGAAGGGGTGTGTCGCGATTCTGCAGGTTCGTGGATCTGAGTGTCGCGATTTCGGTTTCATATCGCATATCATTACAGCCTTAGAATGTTAAGTTCTACTTCTGTATAGGTATTTTTTGTGAAAGTAACTCAAAAGTAATACAGGAGTAATGTAACGCATTACAATTCTGACAGCGTAATATTGTAAGGTAATGAATTACTTTTAAATAACAGTAACATGTAATGTATAATGTATTACAGTTTGGAAGTAACTTGCACAACACTGATCATAGATGGAAAAGACCATTTACAGCCAATGCAGGCATTTTACCATAGGAAATCTATGGTTTTAAAGCTTTTTGACAGTTACAGCGCCACCTATTGTCCTCACTTCGTGCTTGAACACCTAATAATAGGCGACCTTTTTGGCCATTATAGCGCCACCTATGGTCCGATCTCCATGAAACTTTGCATGCTTCTTCACCATGTTACTACACATGTGCTCATCAATTTTTGTGAAGTTCTGAGTTTTTATGCATGATTTATAGGCTTTTGAGTGTATTTTGACACGCCCCCTTTTCTAAATGACCCTGTTACAGTGAACCAAAGGGCAAATTTAAACTTTTTTTCGATAATTATTGATCTAGAGAGTCCAGAGAATTGTCCTAGACTGGTCTGGTTCCGATCGGGCGAAAAACCAGGGACTAGTTTGCGAAAGTAGGTTTTGGACAAAATTGGACATAGCAGAACATTTTTCTGGCCTAAATCGATTTTGGAGATGTACATTTTGACCGCCTTGAGCCAAGGATCACAGTGGTGCAAAAAGTTTGATTCTAAGTCAAACGGTCTAGGAGTTATGAGCAATTTAGTACTTTTGGTTGCTGTAGCGCCACCTATGGGCCAATCGGGCTCATTCTCTGATAGGTTCTTCCCACACTGAGGCCCTACCATCTGGCCAGGTTTCAAGTCTCTAGGCCTTACGGTTTGGGCTGCACGATGCGTTTTAGGGTTTTTTTTTTTTTTTCAAATAGCAATTACAATAGGTTTTCAGCACTTCGTGCTTGAACACCTAATAATCAGTACAAATACAATAGGTTTTCAGCACTTCGTGCTTGAACACCTAATTAAAGAATGACCTAAAAATGTGGTCTTGTTGCATGATGTTATCTAAGCATACAAGCTGTTTAAAGGAAACATCAGCCAGGAACTCATCATCATGGGAACTAACATCACAGTTCTGTGAAAACTATACTATTACGAAAGTATATGTTTTGTTCAGACAAAATCTCTGAAAATTGTTTCAAGACTAATGCAATATACTAAACCCATTTCAAAGATAATCAAATGCACAAGGCCTTGCTAAAGCTACTTGTTTGGAGTTTACAAGGAGTCCAGCATAAACACTGGCTGCAAATCAGCATGGGCTGTAGTACACATTTATATAAGAAATAATTCAAAACTCCATAACTGTTTAATACATTGCCGGAAAAAAGGGTGTAAGTGATTGTGTTGTCTAGGTGGAGTAGTATGCAGTGGTATGGAGTAGTATGGTAAAAAATATTTTATAATAATAAGCCCATTAGAAAATGGCTCACTCAAAGCACAGTATGTTTTATTTAAGTGTCACCTTTGCCTCAGATGTTTCTCCAAAAATTATTGATATATATATATGGTTGCACTTTATTTCGATAGAAATTCTACTAATAAGTAACTTGTCAACCAAATGTCAACTAACTAACTCTCTCTCTCTCTCTCTCTCTCTCTCTATATATATATATATATATATATATATATATATATGATTGTGGCTCACATAAATAATTTGTTCTTGGAAGAATTTGATGAGAAATGTTTGAGGTTTTCACTGCTTTTTTCACTTTTATGTAGCCCCTTTCATACATCTATATATTTTTTTATCATTGCCGGTCCACCATGAAAGAACTTTATCAGCTCAGGTAAAGCTGCTGCTTTGATTTCTCATGTGAGAGGAAACTCTGTCCATTTTGCCTGTCAGAGCTCATTGAGTCCTTAGCATTTCACTCTATCATTAACTGTCTTAATGATCTCTTTTCAGTGGAGCACTGAAGCTGCTGATGTCTCAGTGTGTAGCTCAGATTTCACTGTTCCGCTCACTCACCTGTTTCACAATCAAGGCATCTCTTGATGGTCCACTGAGATCCAAGGATTCCACTCAAATATGTAAAGTTCATAACTGTAGGATTTGTTATGTTATAATGTAATTACAATAATACAATGCTATAATAATTATGTTATTGTAACATAGGGTTTTATTGATAATAGTACACATTAGCTCTTTTCAAATAGCTCGAATTCCCCCACCTTTTCATTCCCACATGATTGTTTGTTTCTGATGGTACATGCACCATTTAGGGATATTAGGCATTAATGATGCTTTTCTGTGCTAATTGGTTTCAAATGTTGCCTAAATAAATATTTACCCGTTTAATGTTCACATTGTGCACACGGCTGCCATTTGTCATGTGAAAAGACTGTGCAGACCTGATACATAAAGACCAATATGCCATTAATTCAGGAGATTCTCTAACCTGTTGTGGGCAGATACTAAAATTTAGAAAATGCTTGGCTTTAGACTAGAGATAGACTTAACATTTTGGCCTTTTGAACATTTGAACATTTTCCATCTGATGGATCTTATCAATCATCTGGTCAATGAACAGTAGTCTCACAAAGAATGTGCACACTACAGTATTTCATATTTTCTGTGCTGATTCTTGTGGAACTTAACTTGTATAATCTAGAATATATCCCAATTGTAATATTTCTCTTGATCTAGCATTATTACATAGACAAAGGACAACACAAATCATTCTTATAATAAAGCTAGCAAAGTGCAGTAAAGGACTTCAAAGATGGTAAAGCATTGCATGTGATCAACAATCACTTTATAATCTATATTATATGTATATAAACTGTGGTTATGTACTGCTGTATATTCGTGAAATGCTTATCATATGCATGTTTAAGCAAATAAGGTTCAACTTCTCACATATGGGTTACATTACCTCAGAGAGTGATAAATGTGCACCTTTGACTTCATACTGAAAGGTCCTATCTCTTCTCTCCACAGACGTCAGATATATTCAAGTAAATGAAAAGATATTAGTTGACTGCGGATGCTAACATCGGTCCTTGTGAAACCTGACCTGAAAAAGACTGAGCTATGTGATATTCCGCCATATGGATCTGATCTCAAAACAGTAGCATGCATGGTTCAGTCAACATCCAGCCCTGGTATAGGAAAAGAGAAAAAATAGCTTTCGCATTTCAGTCATGAAAGTGAATTTGAATTGTTAAATGCACTATGATTTTAAGATACTCTCCAGAGAGTCTGCCACATGTTCCCAGAAATTATATGACTTTTATGGAAACATAATAGTCTAACCTGCTGCATAATGGAGCAAACATAAGAATTCATTCAGACGGTGTTAGAATCATAGAATATTACATTCATATATCATTAAATAAAAATATAAATGTTTCTTATTCATTAGTATGCACCAAATTTGGTGGCGCTAAAGGAGCATGCAAGTCTGGAAATTCTACAAATGGAACAGCAGCGTACTAGATAACGTCACTCGTCATCCTGGCTGTATATTAACCATAAAATGAAATATGCTATAAAACACCACCCTGCCTCTTTTCGTTTTATTAAATATTAAACATAATATGTGAGTCAGGCAATGTGTGCATATAGTCTGATTATCTTCGCTGTATGCATATATATATAAAACACAACCCTGTCTCTTTTGTTAATGAACAATGATAGCTAAAAGTTTAAGTTTAAAGTATAAAAGCTTATACAATAGGCAATAAAGACAAGCACACAATCCTGTCAAACATACAAAGTCAGTGCTCTAGTTCAACAGTATTTAAAAATATATAAAGTTATGAAACGTAATTTTGCCCTCAGCCAAAATGATATCCGGGAACAAATAATAGATTCATGAGACCAAAGATTACCCATTAGATATGCACAAGACGAATTATGTCTCATATTTAACCATTATAGAGACGTCAGACCCAGCTGCAAATGTCATAGGGTCTAGTCGAGGTAAGGCTGTTCTCAGTGGGGTACATGAGTCAAGTCAAGTCAAGTCACCTTTATTTATATAGCGCTTTTTACAATACAAATTGTTTCAAAGCAGCTTTACAGAGATAACAGGAAAACAATGTTGTAATAGTATTGTTAAATTCAAAATTAAATGTTAAATGTCCCCAACTAAGCAAGCCAAAAGCCAATGGCGACAAAAGCGAAGAGAGGCGAAAAAGGCAACAGTGGCAAGGAACCAAAACTCCATCAGGTGACAGAATGGAGAAAAAAACCTTGGGAGAACCCAGGCTCAGTCAGGGGGCCAGTCCTCCTTTGGCCAACGAACGAACAGTGTATGATTATGATTATGATCAAGGCAGCATAATGTCAGGAGTCAGATGTGATCAGAACTTTCATGATATTTATCCAGTTCATCTGGTTGGAGGTTGGGTCATCCGGCCGGTGAGAAGATGACTGTGTGAGCGATGAGCACCCGGTGATCGCTTGGATCTCGAAACTCCGAAATCGTTGGAACACATTTTCATTTAGGCACTATCATTCAAAATAAAATGCAGATTTCAGCTTTAAACAACTATGTTCTCAGCTGGAAAACGCTTAAAACTACATTTCGTGACACAAGCAGTAGTATTTTAAAAGTATGCAGGTTTTCTCCTCTGCCATTGATGCTTGCTTGTTGGTGTGAGATGCATTCTGGGATACCTATGTGTCTTAAGTTTGCACAAGAAGTCACCTGCTGATGCATCCTCGATATAAGGGCGGAACAAGAACACATCCTGGGATTTGAACTGTACTTTGAATTGGAACAGTAATTGGGCAACAACTGATGAAGTTTCATAAGTCCACAAGAACACATGTGCAGACAAGAATGTATATTGAAAAGCAGCTCATAGGTTTTTGAATGGGCTTTTGGTTAAATGCCTGAAATAAGTTCTATGGTTAGCACAAGTTCAAGATATATATTTTTAAATCTACGGGTCCCTGTGATTTTTAAAAATTACTTGTCTTCAAAAAGGAGGTTGCTTCGGAGCTCCTTAAGGAACATGGTGATTTAAAAAAATGAGATGGGAGGAAAAATTCTATGCTAATGCTTTTGCGTTCTCTGGCAAATGTTTTGTGTTCCCCCGGAGAACCCCCTAACATTTGCAAGGGAACGCAAAGTCTGCTAGGGTGTCCTCCTTAAGGTATTACATAAATAAATAAATCATGAAAGATATTGATAAACACTGTAGTATAAAGACACAAATCTAGCAACATGGACTAAAAGCCACAAAACTCCAATTGTGATTTTATGGAGTCTTAACAGCTGGATGTCTGCATCAAATCCATAAAACTCAAATGATAAGGACAACTGGCGGCTGACCACAGTCAAAAGTCGTCTTGTGCGGATGCACTCTAATTATCCTGTGACAGGATAAAAACCTCACAACTTTCGATGTCCCTTTAAACTGTCAGCAAGCTGCAAATTAGCTCACCACGTACCAGCCACTCCAGCCCTCCCAACGTAACCCCAGCCCTATGGAGGAAGAGCAAAGAGTCCAACGCAACATGCTATTGTTTATTAGTGTTGGATGGAGCATGAGGGAAGTTTGGACACGTGTGCCTGCAGCGGTGGAGGTGAAGACGGAGGGAAACGTCTGTGAGGAAGAGGATCTAAACAGACTCCTCAGCTGAATGTTTGGATAATAAACACCATCTTTGTTAGGGTCAAATTAAGATTATAAATCATGTCAGGCCGAGGCACGTGTTACAGAGGATGTTCACATAAAAAAGTAAATCCAGTCCTTTATTACACTGTTAGGCCTGTATCACACTGCACATGTAAGCGGCACACATTTATTTCAGCGCCCATATTACGATTTTCCACTCTGCCAAATACACTGCCTGTATTTATCAACACATTCTCTAGCAATATAGGCTTTTATGAAACAGCTCATAGGCGGATTTGATCCAGAAATATTTTTTCTTATGCTGGTTAAAATTCTCACTAAAGTAAGGGATCCACATGGATCCACCAGTATTTTCATACGTCATCAGCGCTTTCATGCTATTGCAGACATCAGTCACGGAGCACCGCAACAGCAGCCGCCTTTTACAGTTCCTCCTGAACCAAAACAACGAGCTTATGCTGCGTTCACACCATAACTTGAAAGAGATGGAAACCTGTGATGTTATACTGCTTTTATATGGCAACACTATCAATGCCGAAATTAATCTGCATTAGTCAGGTGGTACAGCCAGGTCAGTGCTCTTTAAGTTGTTTATGTTCATTACTATTGTAATGTTATGTGCTTTGAGACATGAGGTATAACGCCATCTCTCGTGATTCTTTTGTTGGCTCCCTGCTGAACATGTTCATGTGTCTTGAAGGAGGTGTGGTTTTGGAGACGCTCTGAAGGGAGGGTGGGGTTATGCTTTCAAAGCTAGCTCGCTATTGCTAACCTTTCTGAAAATTGCCTACTCTACTTTTAAATACACCCAGTGTCACTCAATATTATTATCTCATTTTTGACAGAGGTGGCTTTTAGAGGCTTTTGCATTGGAGGTCTTCAATTACACAATACAATTTGTCATACTTTCGAAAAGAGTACTTACTATGGAAATAATATAATTTTGCAATTAAAAAAAAGTATTATAGTTTAAATTTATACTAAATGCAATCGACTGAACTTTAGAGTGCTTTTTCAACACATCAAAATAAGTGTTCTTCTTTAAAGCATGACAAAAGGCTATTAAAACATTGTGGTTTAAAATGTACTTTAAAATAAAACGCGTAATTGTACATTATTACAAAGTACACTTTTTAAAAGTGTACTTAATTGCGATAAGAAACATAATCATGATTTGTACTTCTCTTTATGTCATGATTCTGCTATCATGTCCTTGATTTCTCCTAGTATTGTGGCAGGATCATGGCAGACCCATGTTTTGTGTACAAGCGCATGGCCTGTTGTTTGGGCCATGTGCTTGTGTTGTCTTCTCATGTAACCCCGCCCCCTTGTTATCCTCGTTTTGTCATGATTGTCTTGCCAGCGTCATCTGTTCCCCTCGTTAGTTTCTTCCTATTTAATCCCCTTGTGTTTGCTGTCCTGTGTCGGTACATTGTCAATCATTGCGTGTCATTGTCTGTGACAGTCCTGTGAGTACTTTGTCTGAATCCTGGTTTATGAGAATTGTGAGTTTGTGTTGCTGTTTGTTTTTAGTCTAGTCTTCAAGACTAAAAACTAGTCGTTTTTTGTCACACTTTTTCCTTCCCACAGACTTCCCACTGAGGTGCCTTGATACAGCACTCTGGACTAAAAACGAGTCGTTTTTTGTCACACTTTTTCCTTCCCACAGACTTCCCACTGAGGTGCCTTGATACAGCACTCTGGACTAAAAACTAGTCGTTTTTTGTCACACTTTTTCCTTCCCACAGACTTCCCACTGAGGAGCCTTGATACAGCACTCTGGGGCCATGTCCACACGGACACGGGTATTTTTATAACCGGAGTTTTTCCTCCAGCGTTTTTAAAAAAAATCCCGTCCACACATGCTCGCAAAAACACGCTATCAAGCTCGGTCAAGAGCATGCCACACCAGCAGGCGGCGATATAACCCTAGCCGTAAAGCCACGTTGGCCAATCAGAAGCCTAACAAAAAGTTATTAGCGGTTCCGGTAGACGCAAATCTGACGTCAAACACAGTGGATAACGGCACACACTCTGACGTCGCAAGGCGAAAACCCCGGTTTCACTGTCTACACGACAACACTGTAACCGGCGTTTCTGAAAATCCTCACCCTCAGCAGGGGTTTTCAAAAATGTTCGGTTTCAGTGCGTTTCCGTGTGGACGAACGGCCGAACCGCGTAGAAAAAGTCACGGTTATAAAAATACCCGTGTCCGTGTGGACAGGGCCTGGGAACAGCCTATTTTTTCAGAAATGTCTTTCTGTGTCTTACCCTCTTGCTTGAGGGTGTCAATGATGGCCTTCTGGACAGCAGTCTTACCCATGATTGCGGTTTTGAGTAAAGAAACAGGCTGGGAGTTTTTAAAAGCCTCAGGAATCTTTTGCAGGTGTTTAGAGTTAATTAGTTGATTCAGATGATTAGGTTAATAGCTTGTTTAGAGAACCTTTTCATGATATGCTAATTTTTTTAGATAGGAATTTTGGGTTTTCATGAGCTGTATGCCAAAATCATCAGTATTAAAACAATAAAAGACCTGAAATATTTCAGTTGGTGTGCAATGAATCTAAAATATGTGAAAGTTTAATTTTTATCATTACATTATGGAAAATAATGAACTTTATCACAATATGCACATTTTTTGAGAAGGACCTGTGTATGTATGTATATATATATATTATATATATAGATGCCACATTCGACCGCTCCAAACACGTCGGCATGCCCGCTATCTTGGAACGGTCAGCGTGTCGTCACTCACAGTAAGAATTAATGATGCCACAACATCGCGCAGCACCGTGTTCTGAATCCACTGGGATTTAAATTTCTGAAGAAATGGAATAACCATTCAAAAGTGAGAATGTGTTGGATTGTGTTTTTATATGTATCATTTCAATATTACAAGTTTTTAAACTAACCTTTCAATGTCGTGTTAGCTAACGCCCTCATCTTCTTGTTTTGTGTTAGTTTAGCAAAATAATCTGCTGAAGTCTATTGCAGATATAGATAATATTACATGGTCTGTTATTGTAGGGACATTGACTTTACATTTTCACACCTCTAAAAAATGACGCAGAACCAAATGAACTATGATGGGGTTGCGTTACATGTCAGTCAAACGTCCTCTTGGGCGGTCCTTGGCCAATGAAAGCTGCGATGGAGTCCAGACCTCCTGCCGTTAGTCTGAAGGTCTGGCTATTCGAGACTAATTAGGGTTAAAAGAACTGTTGTCAAACATATAACATGCTAGAAACATAAAAATCACTGCAATAATGATGCAATCATAGACTCTTAAGCATTTGCCTATTTAAATCCAAACAGCGACTTTTTTTGGCCGGGCAGAGTATATGACATGATAAAATACTGACTCAATTTAAAGGATGCTTTCATCACAAAGAAGAACACAGACAGCAGAAACGCTGTCTGGCTGAAAGCTCAGTGCAGGTCTGCTGGTTTAGGTGAGCAGTGAAACAGACCAGCATTAGCACAAGCATTATCCACACCAGCTGGAGATACTAATCAAACACTGAAACATCGGCACAGGAAGTTTGGAGTTCACAAAGTGCAGCATGCTGCTTCCTTTTCTCTCCCAATTTCCTAAAATTACATTCTCATATCAAAGCGGAACAGATACAGGGCAGATAGGAAAGCTGGAGAATGCCTGATGTGAAGGAGAACACTCTTTAAATAATAAACTCCCCCGCTAGCCTGCTGAGAACAACAAAAAAAGGAAGGAGAGTGTCTCAAGATTCAAGGGGATGCTATAAAACTGCTCCTCGCCTGGAGCAGGGCCGAGGCTTTTGGGAAACCGAATCAGATTACCAGCACATTTCGGAGGGGGGTCAGATAAAGGCCATTTTAGGGAGTTCATTTAATCCATAAATTACTAATATAACTTTGCTTTATAATAGCATCCTGCAAATACCTGCGGTAGTCTGTTTTCAATAACCAAAGGGAGAAAAATATGATACAAGAGCAGGTCAGCACGGGTGAAAAAGTATTCACAGCGTCAGAACCACCGGCAGTAATCCGACTGGTGTCTAACTGTTTTTTTTTTTTCTTCTTCCACGTCCTGTGTTGGTTTTGGACTGAAGACCTTAGGAAATAAATCCAGTAATAATATGATTTAAATATAGTATAGAATGTATGAAGCCTATATTGTCCAATTTGAAATTGAATGTGTTGAAGTATCTGCGGTATAAAGAGTAAAAGTGTGACTGAAAAAAAAACCGGAAATGAAAAATGAAAGCTAAAAAAAAAAAATCTTCCAAAAGTTTGGAAAAGTACAGCAGACCTAGGCTATTTTTGGTTTCCATAGTGACATCTGCACGAACTAATATTTCTACCTCATTCATAACAGTCCAAAACCACCAACAGCTTTTTCCATAAAATCTGAAGTTCAAATGAACCATTCACAGGGAATTACTCTGCCAATTTGGTAAAGTGTGAAAGGAATTGTAAAGAGAATAGTCCAAATGATGGCAGCTTTCTCTAGTCTGTTTGTGGTGCTCAGTTTGAGAAATATAATAACTAGTATATTAACCATCATTTTCTGTTTGTGTCCCAAAGACCTTATTATAACTCAGAAAACTCACATTTGAATTGTATTGGCAGTTTGATACTCAAAACATGCTTTAAATGACCTCCATGAAAACATTATTACTTATGATTGGGCTTTCAAAGACACCAGGTGCAAAACTGAAAGCAACAAATTCTTAGATTCATTCAGCAGTGCACTTCTGGCAGTTTTTTTTATTATTTTTTATCAGTACATTTCTGCCAATTTGATTGGATTTATTGTATTTTTCCACAATGATGTTTTGCTGGGGCTAAAAAAAACCCCAAACAGAAATAATCTTGCATGGCAAAACTCATTTGCGAAAAGTGCCTTATTTTGAGGGGTACATTCTTTTTAATCGTCTACTGGGATATGTTCAGGTCAAAGAAATTGATTAATAGAACTTGATGAGGAAATAACAGATTAAAGGCATACTTACTGCGTCCCAATATGCCTACTTCCTAAATATATATTATGCAAAAAACAAACAAACATAATTTCACAAATTCATACTATTCGAAAAAATAGTGGGCGAAAAGTAAACATGACCTACTTCAGCCCAATTTTAGCAGTCTAACTGTAAACAGTGATCCGTTGATTTAACTTAAAAAAAATTGAGGAAAACCCATTGCCTTAAAATTACTAAGTAAATAAACTTAATTTTCGAAGTAATGTGGAGTTGTGAAGTTCACATAACTTAATTTTTTCAATTAAGCATTATGTTTATTTACTCAATTTTAAGGCAAGTAAGTTTTTTTTTAAGTAAGTGAACTGAACACTGTTTTACTATCCCATGAGTCACAGGAGAGAAGTTATGAATGGGAGTGAAGTGACGCAACTATCGCTGGCAAGTCATGTGACTTGGCAGATGTATTAAGTCCAAATTTCCTTCATACAACCTATATTCTACTATATAGAACACACTTTTTTTTTTTGTCAAACCAAGTATGGTCAGTACTAGACACTATGCGATTTTGGATGCAGCATCAGTAATTTTTTTGTTTATGTTGTGCTGCTTGATATGGCAGTCAGCTTATACTGACACCTAGTGGTGTGAATGTAGCATCACTCCAAAGTTACTGATCCCAGTCAGCCATGATTTATTTATTGCACAAGCAAAAAAATGTATTATGGTCTCTGGGACCCCAGCATAAGGAAGGTGAAGTCAATATGAACCGAAAATGAGGGTTAAACTGGGTTTTAGTTCCAGTTCCAGACAGAGAGAAAGATGAGAATGTGTCCTCGGGAGGATATGCCCTGTGACTCTTTTTTCCTGTATTTATCCTGGACCGTCAGAGATAGTGATAGAGTTGTAAACTGTTTACGGTTTGCATCTCTCATCCTCCTCAGAAGAATAGTGGGTGAGCTTTTCCTGCGCAAAACGTCACTCATAAACAAACCTCTTACACAAGCATTGTGTCCTCACTATTTCAACATGTATTTACAGTCGCAGATGTATAGACAAATAAACAAGCGCTGTCTGTATAAACACACCCCTTTTTCTCATCATAATGCCTCTTTGAGAACAATTTAATAACTTGATATGTCTATGTCGTATGTCAACCCAATGCATATACTTGTGTGAGTGGTCTGCAAGCATCAATCTGTCCAATTTTTATATGCATACACACACATTAGCTCACTGTAAACTAAATATCTGGGATAATGTAGGCACCAGAACCCAGCTCACCGCCTCATATGTTTACAGAGGCCCGTTTGATAGTCAACACAGGCTTATACATATGCACATGGCCACACACACTCATGCACACAGGTGGGGTTTCGTGCCTGTACACTGTAGCATTCTGTGCTTTACATGTGATAGAAAAAATAAACAGCAGCAGGCAGAAGGACTGTAGCTGTGCCTCTGGGCTTCCTGCCATTCTAGGACACAGAAGTCACTGCTGTGATTTTACATGGTGTATGGGACAATGTTTCTGGTGATGGCCTAAAAATCTGACTTATTGCTTCATGCATTCTTTCTTTTACAAGACGTGTAATGAAATCAGGAGGCAGGCGGCGAGTACTGAACATGAATGTATATTTTACTTAGAAATGTTTTTGCAAATATTCAGTGCAAAGGTAATATTACACCTCAAATTGATTGTGATATAACGACAAAATAAAGGACACAACTTATTTAAAACATTATAAAACATTCCACAAAAGAAAAGAAAAAAACAGTGACTAAATAAAACATTGTTTTCTGTTTTTTGAGCACATTTGTATATAGTCTCTCTGAACGTTTGAGTATCAGCTAGGGATGAACAGTAATATCCTAAACAGAACAAAGCTGTTTGTGGAACGCTATATATATCTGCATCCAGAACATGAACCATCTGTTTTAGAACACATGAATGAATCAATGAATCAATAAATCAATGAATCGATGAATCAATGAATCAATCAATCAATCAATCAATACCTCAGGACATAAACCTACCTATAGAAATATTCAATGGCGTGCAAGACATGACAGCTAGTCATGGTCTCCCTGAAACAGCATTCCTTAAAAAAACAGCTTTCCACAAATTAATTTGAAGACAAAATCTTAATGTTGACCTTGAAGTGTGAACTTGCTGTGAATTAATATCGATGGATGTATTAGCATGAATATTATAAGCCATCATGACTAAAGGGTAGGGTTCATTGCTTCAGACTGCTCTGAAAAGAAAGACATGAAATGTAATGCTGGTTAGACAAAGGGATTGAGATGATTCAGAGGACCACAGTTAAGACATGAACACTTCTGACAGCAACATGAAGAAAGAGAAGGATTTCCTCATTTTTAGAGCTTCTTCAATGCTTCAGAGATGAGCACATGGGAGGGAGTGACAGTGATCACGGCTGCACATCATGAATAGCCCAGACTGGAGCACACTTCCAGATGTGCTGGCCGGGGGCCCTGATGGGTCTCGCTGTAACCTCAGGCCAAGCTCAAGCGAGGCTGGGGGTGGCGGGGTGCACACATTCCAGCATGTTCCACTGCTGCCTTGGGACTGCTCCTGGAAGTGTTACACAGACCCCGATGTGTGAGCAGGAAGTAAGCATGTCAAAGCTCTGATTATTAAACATCCGACTGTCCGGGATCAGCCGGAACAGAGTTATCACTACACAGCCATGATTGTCTGAACAAGTCCGAGAAAACACACACACACACACACACACACACAAGCACAGACAACTCTTATGATAGTCACATATCTGAAAGTGGCCTGAAATTCTGACACATTATTATAATTCATCTTCTCAGTTACCATACAACAGTTGCGCTAAAACAACAAATAAGATGAGGATCAGAGAATGAGTGTGGATGAATGAATAAATGAATATAAAAAGTGTTATCTCAAACAGTCCGCCTTTCAATCAGTACAACCAGTAATTTATACCTTTTTTCATGCAAAAAAAAAAAAAACTGTCAAAATCAATCTGCAAACCAAACCGTAAATGTAAATTCCCTTTTAGGCTGCACTGTAAAAAGTGGCAACCTGCAATTGTAACCTATAAGATTTGATGTATTTTCTAAAACAATACTTTTGGGCTGGACATATTGAAATAGTCAATATTTGCCAATAGTCGTTAGTTGCATCACAGCTGCTTGCTTGTTAGTTGCATATGGAATTAGTGGGATGGGCATTCTTGTACTAGAAAGCAATTGGTTGGACAAACATCTGTGTAGTGCAACATGAGTCATGGACATTTTTGGACTGTGAATGTGTATATCTGCTAAAAGTTAATTTCAACAACATTGCATAAATTATCTCAAAGCTTATATACAGGGAATTTTTTATTTCTTGGTCTTGGAATATTCTTGGCTCTTCAACAAACTCTTTGTGATGTTCCTTATGTTTCATGGAATAATATCATCTGCTCAGTGAATAAATGTTAGAACCTTTCATAGAAAGTACATTGAATAAATCAGACAGATATTCTATACTTTCCTGGTTCTTTTATGCTACAAGTAAGACAGAAAAGCTGCCATATGTCTTGGAACAACATGAGGATAAATAGTTTCATGTTTTGATGAACTTGTGAACCCTAATTACAATTAAATGTGAAAACAGTGTGAGTTTAAAAAAAAAAAAAAATTTGAAAAAAATTTGTAAAAAAACTGTAACCTAAGTATAATTTTAGATTATAATTCAGTACATTTTACAGATGCCAGCGGCTAGGACTTCTCCGGTGGACACAGCTGTGGTTTTGTGTGTACACCTGGGCTCTTCTGGACCTGCCGTTTTAACAGCTCTTAATTGGAACAATTGAAGTGAAATGTGAGTAGTCCACATGAGAGGAACAGGAAGTAACAGCATCATAAGAGGAACACATGAGCCAGCCATGCAGTGACAAAAGGGCCACTGTCCAGTGAGTTTTTATTTTATTTTATTTTTTTACTTAAATTGTTAGAATAATTATCTGCAAAAAAAAAAAAAAAAAAAACATTATGTCCAATAATGCTGTTTTCTATAGATAAACATTACAAGATTCAAAACCTGGAAGTAGAATGGGAGGTAGAATTGTATCAGGCTCTAATGAAAACTGAAAACTGTAACTGAAAAAGGCAGAGCCAGTGTATGCAATCAACAATATTGCAGCAAAACTTTAGAAACACAGGTTTATTGGAGCACATTTTTGCAAAAATGTACCTATACACACAGTTTCAGTATGAACATAGTGGCAAAAAATGTTTTATTTCCTTTCATACAAATTAGGATTACAGGGTCAGATAATCGATTAATAAAGACTTATTTTTGTATGGTTCCTTGCACAAAAATATGTTATGTTATGCTCAAAACCCTTTTACCAACCTGGTGCAATGAGTGCTCAGGTATGACCTGAGGTAACACAAGTCATAATAAAACATCTCAAAGACTTGTAGAAGCAAACTAAAGCAGAATGGTTTGTTCTGCAAATATGCACATTTGCTTTAGTAAACATTATTGGTTAGGTTTAGTGTAGAGGGTATATTATTTTCAAATGCAATAGAAGCATTTTTAGATGAGGCTATGTTGAGATTTTTACCATTTCTGAAGAGTTGTGTTTTTCTTTGCAAAAAAAAACCAAAACAATTTAAGGTACTATCAGTAGTATTTAGCCACATTGTTGTGTGGTTGCTAGGATACTCTATGTGGTTGCTTAGGCGTGATTTTTTTTCCCAAACCACTTCAGCGGAAATCCCGCCCTGCAGCTAATTCTAAAGTTTTCATTGGTCATGTCAATCACTGTACAGATTGCCTACACCCAACCCTGATCCCTAAACCTACCCGTCACTATAACCTAAACCAATGAAATTGGCTGCAGGGCGGGATTTCCGCTGAAGTGGTTTGGGAGAAAAAAATCACGCATTGCTTAGATGTTCCGGGTTGTTGCTTGAGCCATTAACATGCTCAACAGAACGTGTTCTAGGTCGTTGTTAGAGCATTGCTACGGCAACCCAATGGTTCCAATATGTTCTATGCGGTTTCTAGGCTGTTGCTATGCGATTGCCAGGAAGTTCTGGCTGTTTGATGCTATGCAGTGTTTTTTAGTTTTTAGTTTTCTAATCAATTTGAATTCGGTTTTTCCATTTACTCAGTGTTCCTTTCGAGGGAACTTGTGCTGTGTCAGAAGTAACGACGCTATGGGAACACCTCTGCCTGTTTGTGTCTTGAAGCACGTGTGAAATCAGTCCAATGGCATGCAGGATGTCATCCCGTAGCATGTGCTAGAGAAGCCAGTTTGGTTGTTCCCTACCATTCATCAGGGGTCATCATCTTTTGTGGCACATACTAAATTTGTCTGGAGATAATGGTTGCCTTTATAGCTTCGAAACACTTCCTTCCAGACACTGAGGGACCATCATGTGCTTGTCCGGACAGTCAACACATTGGTGGTCTCCTACATAAACAATCAGGGGACCCTTGACACTTTACACTTTACACTTGCACACTTTACAAACTGGCACACCAGATTCTCCTGTGGGCCCAAGGCAAGCTCCTCTCACTGAGAGCAGTGTATATCCCTGGGCACTTAAATGAGGGAGCAGATATAATAATAATAATAATTCATTACATTTATATAGCGCTTTTCTGGACACTCAAAGCGCTTCACACATAGAAGGGGGAATCTCCTCAACCACCACCAATGTGCAGCATCCACCTGGATGATGCGACGGCAGCCATATTGCGCCAGTACGCCCACCACACACCAGCTTACTAGTGGAGAGGAGACAGAGTGATGAGGCCAATTGGTATATATATACATGGGGATGATTAGGAGGCCATGATGGACAGAGGCCACTGGGGAAATCTGGCCAGGATGCCGGGGTTACACCCCTACTCTTTCAGATATCCTGTTGAGCAAGAGGCTGAGGCCCGGGGGATGGAGACTCCACCCCGAGGTGATGGAGTTGATTTGGAGGGAGTTCGGCCAGGCAGAAGTTGACTTATTTGTATCTCAATAAACAACACATTGTCCACTCTGGTTCTCCCTCACATATCAAGCTCCGTTCTAGTCTCACTTCTAGAGAGAGTTCAGGAGGGACCTCCTATCCTAGGAAGGGGACATGATCCTTCACCCCCGCCCGAATCTGTGGAAACTGTGGGTTTGGATCCAAGGTTTTCGAGGCCACTCTTAACTCTAGAGCTCCCTCCATGAGAGAATTTTATGTCTTGAAGTGCAGAGTTTTTACTTTGTGGAGTAGGAAGGGCCAGTTGGGTCAGTTAACTGCCCAATTGGTACAGTGCTGGAGTTCCTTCAGAACAGATTTTCTTCAGGGCTATCCCCCTCCACTCTTAAGGTCTACGTAGCAGCTATAGCTGCTTACCAATATCTTTGGGTGGTGAGTCATTGAGGAGAAACCCACTGGTATCTCGTTGCCTTCGTGACGCTTTAAGACTGGAAGCCATGCAAGAGTTCTGGCTTGGGATTTGGCCATGGTACTAGAAGGTCTGTCCACACACAGCACTCTTTGAGCCTATTGAGTCTGTCTCAGAAAAACAGTCATCCTTTTGGCTATCACATCTCTTAAGAGAATTGGAGATCTTTAGGCTCTGTTGGTTTCCCCATCATGTTTAGAGTTTGCATGGTTAAAGCCTTTTTTTGCACCCTAAACTGGATTACGTTCTTTAAGGTTTCGACCAATGTTGCATGGTCTATAATCTTGCAAGCCTTTTGTCCTCCTCCACATCAGACGTCAGACCAGAAGAAGCTGAATCTTGTTGTGTCCAGTCAGAGAGCTGGGCGCTTATGTCCACAGAGCTGCATTTGTGGAGAAAATCCGATCAGCTGCTCATGTCTTAGCTGTGCTTGCAGGATTCAAACTGGACAGGCACTTGTCAGTATGGCGGAGTGGTTATTCTTACTGTATTCCAATAGTGTTATTACTTATACGCAATGCAAGTAACATCGGGATTCCCTGAGAAGGAAGCAAGATGCTGCGTTGCCCTGCCATACTTCCTGTATGCCTGTGATCGACTTGCTTTGGCCAATCAGAAGCTGACATTGTTTGGTCCGGGTGTGCTTTCCTGGTCTTGACATTACACGGTACAGGATGATCTCACCATGCCATTGGACTGATTTCACACGTGCTTCAAGACACAAACACGCAGAGATGTTCCAATAGCGTCTCTACTTCTGACGCAGCATCTCATTCCCTTCTCATGGAAATTGTAGCTTTTAGTGTAGGTTCCATCAAGAAGACTCTAATGCCACATCATTGATTCATACAAATGGCTCTGACCAATCCCTGCTTGACACTTGGAGTATATAAGCACTGAACTCTCTGTTTTACATTCGCATTTGATGGCGCTGACGTTCCCCTACATTCTCCCCACCACCAGCAGGTTGGTCCCTTTCCATCTATCGTAGGTAGGCTCCACCCCTGCCTTCATCTTCAGGCAGGATCAGCCGAATCTGCATCCCCAGGATTTGAACAAAGGACGGGGCCTATGACAAAGAACTTTTCAATACAACTAAATATGAATCATTGTAGCTCCCTACTATCTGTTAATACTTTATGGAATAAAAACCATATAAACGTTCACCTGCCCTCTGAGTATTTCTGGCAGAACCATGGTTACAGTCGTAACCCAAGACGTTTTTCACTAAGCAGTAATATTTAGAATGCTTCAAGGTAAATTTGTATTTTAACACAAATATGTTCTGTTGTAGATTAAATTTATTTTACAGTCGCTTGGCCAGTCCAATTTGTTTTAGAAAAATAAGATATTTTCTAACTTGTTTGTTATCTGTACATTCTAGAATACTTTTAAAATAGTTTTCTATTCATCCAATTTTCCATAATTGATTCATAATTTATTGTCCTTCTTGACTGAATTTCTCACATGATATAAAAAATATGTTCAACTGTTTCATATTCCTGACACTTTTTTTATTTTTTTTCTGGCACAGACTTGTTGGATGATTTCCCATGATATGAAGTGTACTATTAAGGTTGCTATGTTCCATTCTTAGCCTGCTTATTATTACTTATTTTTTCCAATTAATTCCTTTATTTCTTAAAATACCTACTCTGCTTCATATTAAGTATAAAAGTGTCCCTTTTACTGCATTTCTTTATTTAACTTTTTATTTATTTTCCATATCTTTCCATACCATGCTTTTTCCTTCTGATTTTAATAACTTAATATTGATTTTAACATTTTCTTTTGTTTGACTACTCTTTTGTTGCCCTGAATACCTGAATGAGCTAGGATCCACATGAATGAGACATGTTTCCCTTGTCTAGCTGTTCTTGAATAGGTAAACAAGGTTTCATAGAGCAGATTCTGATGGTTTCTGGATGTGCCTGATTTAATGCTTGCAAGAGCAGCTATAGATTCACTGCAAACTAAAAAGTTAGGCTATTCTTTAAATAGTCAGATGCTCTTTTGTTAAGATCCACTTGGTAACTGGGCACAGAAATTCCTAATCCTGTTGCATTTGTTTCTAAATCTTTGGATCCATCTGTGAAAATCTGAATACAGTCCTTGTATTTAAGATCCCTATATCTATAGTACTCATCTGTAATATCGGATATAATATCTGATTTTGTCTATTTGTCAATAATTCTATCTAGAGAATATTATTAATCTGACTGTACTAACGCTGTTGTATGAGAACTGAACTGAGCTTGATGACGATATCATTTTTTGCAGAGCTGCTTTATAGATTAAATGAACTCATTTAATAATTGATTATCTTTACTACACTTAAAAAAATAACTCTTTGAATGAACATAAAAAATCATGGAAAGGATTTCCACATGATCAACTTGCTTTATTTCAGCATTATGCAATTCTGTTATTCCAATTTAATGTACTTACTTTGGGTCAACTTAATTCATTAAGGTTGATTCAACTTATTTACTATGGTTGGGCACAGCCTAATTTAATAGTGTCAGTGAATTTAAAAGGCTCCCTGATATGATTCAGGTATTCAAATTCATATATTCATTCATCCAATTCAATATAATTTATTTTAGAGTCACACTAATCAATTTCTAGACTATAGCCAACTATTAACTACCAATAGCACTTTACTGCATCTTTATTTATAAAGATTCATCAGCCAAAGCATTTGTTGTCATTATTTCTGAATCAGTACACAGCCTAACCAAATGCTCCACTCTTCTCCACAATGGTAACCCACTGTAATTTAAATGGTTCAATAATTGCAATGTAATTGAACATTAAACACAATTGCACACTATCAAGTCTTCCCCTTTTCTCATTTTCTCAGAAAAACATAAAATAACACTTAATTTGAACATTTATTCTCTGTTAATTCAACCATATGCAAAGCATGCTGGGAACTAACAAGCACCACCCAGTTTCAGTTAACGCAACACAAATCAATCATGTAAACCCAACACAAATGGATTAAGTCAACTTAAATTTTACATATTTAAGCAGATTGAACACAATCAAATTAAGTTCGGGCAAAATGGCAGTTGGCTCGCACTATACTGCCACCCTCTGGATGTAAGATTTTTTTACTTAACATAAATGGTTTGTGTTTAGGCAACACATTAAGATTTTGTACTGTTAAGTTGAGACATAATTACGTTGACCTTAATAGAAAAAAACATTTAAAGTCAAAATACACAATTATTATAAGTAAACTAAATATAAATATATTATGTAAAGTGCACAACCTTCCAAGTTAATTTTTTTGAGTAACCGAATCAACACTGAACTGACTTTAGCTGAGAAACAGCCGAAATGTACAATAAATTTCATAAAATTTATAATAAAAATCAGCTCTATAAATGTATTGTTACAGAGCGGGCTCCCGCACCGCCTCCTCTTCACCACCAGAGGGAGCCTTCACCGGAATACTAGTTTACTCTGGAACTCTAATCCCCATAATGCTTTATACCTGGGACTGATTGTGCACACACCTGCACCTCATTCAGACTCTCCATATAAGCCACACTCAAACAGAAGATCAGTGCGAAGTATTGCATTCCCACGGCCTGTAATCACTGAGCGGTTTTCCCTATCCTGCTGATCTGTTTGCTGACCTTGCATTGTTATCTCACTACTGCCTGTTTGCTGCCTGCCTTGACTTGGATTGCCCTGGACTATTGCCTGTTACCTGACTACTCTCTGTGCTTGCTCTCTGAATTCCCTGTTTTGCTGTTTCCTGACCCCTGCCTGTTTGACGTTCCTTCAATAAAGCTGCAGATAGATTCTACTCAATCTCCTGTGTCATTACATGTATAGAGCTGCTTTATAGATTAAATGAACTAATTTAATAATTGATTATCTTTACTAAGTAACCGAATCAACACTGAACTGACTTTAGCTGAAAAACAGCCGAAATGTATAATTTTCCTGTTATTACTATAAAGTTGCTTTGAAACTCTGTGTATTGTATAACGCACTAGGTTATAGAAAGACTTGACTACATTTGGATACTCTAGCACCCCGTTTAATGGGCCATATTACAGTTTTTCAAAATTCCTTTTTTATATATTTTTACACATCTTTTGCTATTTGATCACCTGTCCATCCAAAGCTTTCTCTATGTCTATGCTCAAAGTTTTCTTCACTCAACCAATAATTTCCAGCATCACCTCCCATCTCCTCATTCTCTCTCACCGCTGCTGTTAAAGCATTATTCTCAGGGTGACCCACGGCTGCACCAAAGCACTGGTCCCCTGGAAATCACCCCATCTGTATCAGAATGGAGTCGAACTAGGCTCAGTTTCCAGAAGGAAAGTAGTCGTGACAGACACCTCCAAGACTGGTTGGGGTTCCCTATGCGATGACAGCCCTGCCTTGGGCTTCTGGACGGAGCCAATGTCAGGCTGGCACATCAACTGCCTAGAATGAAGGCAGTACTTCTGGCCTTCAAGGAATTCCAGCCAGAACTCAGAGGGCACCATCTCCAGTGGTAGCCTATATACATCATCAGGGGGGTCTTAGGTCTCGTCCTCTATACAGGGTTGCACACCACCACCTCCTGTGGGAACAGGACAATCTCTGCTCAGTGAGAGCTATAGATGTGCCTGGCTCCATGAACATGGAACTAGACATTCTGTCCTGGTACGGACCATCTCTGGGGGAGTGAAGAATTGATTTGAAATTGAAAGAAAACCCCCACTGCCCGATATTCTTCTCAAAGGAAAAGGCCCTCTCTGCGCCTTTATGTTTTCCCACCGGATTGCTCTGCTCCCGCAAGTCATCAGCCGAATCAGGGAAGACAGATGCTCGGTTTTACTTGTGGCACCACTCTGGCAGAACCAGCCATGGTTCCTGGGATTAGTTCCGGCAATCCCACTGAGGAGGGGCCTCCTTACTCAGACAGAGGAGTCAATTTGACATTTCCAACTCGAGAGCCTCTATTTGTGGCCTCTCAACAGGAGCCTTCATGTCTTTCTCAGGAGGTCATGAACACGATTTCTGAGGCTAGAATACGTTCTACCAGGCGCCTTTATGCCAACAATTATTTTCCGGATGGTGCTCAGCTCGGCGTATCAACCCTAGATCTTGTGAGATCGCTTACATTCTCTCATTCCTGCAGGAGCTGTTGGACGGCAGAGGCACCCGATCCACGCTCCTATAGCTAGCCAGTTGGTTGGGAAACACGACCTGGTGGTCAGATTTCTCAGAGGGGCCAGGAGACTAAATCCGCCTCGTCCCAACACAGTCCCTTCTTGGGACCTGTCTATTGTCCTGAGGGCGCTCTGGGGCCCTCTGTTTGAGCCTCTCATGACAGCCGACCTTCGGCCTCTCTCTCTCAAGGCTGCCCTTCTGCTGGCTCTGGCATTGGTCAAGTAATTCTGGCTCTTTCAGGGAACACTTCCTGCCTTGAGTTTGGGTTCCGTTATGCGCTAGTAGCACAGCGCTATTGAATTGCACTCCCCATACGCTTCAGAAACTGATGCAATGCAAGTGAACTGTATCGGAAGGGAGCTTTGCATATCTTGACTGTGCATATGCGCAAGTCGATGCTGCTGCTACTCAGTAAAAAAATTATCTGGCTAAAAACGTCTTTCAGCATGATTTAAAGAGGCAGTCGGCCTATTCAGGCTTTAGTATTTAGAGAAAAACTAAAGTTTTACAAGAGTTTTTCCCATTCAAGTCAGAAACTGCCGCTATGCTCGTTCTCATCTCAGGGTACCAAGGTTATGGTTTTATGGTTGTGATTTCAATTGCTTAATTAAGTAACCCAAATGTTATGTTAAGATTGTCTTTTATATATTTTGTTGTGTATTTATATTTCTGTTACTGTTAATATTTTAACCTGGGTTATAGAATGCTGTAAACTATACAGGGAGTCAGTTGGTACTATTGGTTACTACGGTTAAAATAAACTGATTTGTTCAAACACTGAAATTGCACTCAAGGAAGTTTTTATAATAATAATACAATTAATATTTAGCAAAATGCTTCTCTCTAGAGTTAATTTTTCAAGCTGATGGTCATTGAATGTCTTTTCTGAGTATAGTCTAAATATAACATTATGTGACATTTGTTTCCAAGCTGTTTTGTTGATGTCTTTTCACGGTTGAAACGCTGATTGAGTGATTACACGTGACATAATATGGATTTAACATACCTTCTGATGTTCATTCATGTTTTATTTCATGCTGTAACTAGTAGTAAAGTGGAAGAGATGGTCCGCTCACGGTCACTCCCTGTTGCCGCTTTGCTTAATCTGAGGCGGCAACATCGATCTGTCATGCCACATTAAAGCTCGCCAAAACCATTATTTATTGCTTGATTTTCATAATAAAATGGACATAATTTGAAATTTGAGACTTCATTTCATGCCAAAAGTAACAAAGCACAAAGCTTATTGTGATTTATTGGATGGGAGGCAATAGGATATTGGATAGTAATAGAGACCTAAACTAATAAAAAGGAGATTACTCTCCATTTATTACCTGGATTGTAGGTAGTAGGTAGATTCCATTTCATTTCATGGAAAGAAACAATTGTCAATCTAAACATGTCCAAATTGCTTTTGTTGCATAAAAGAAAATATATAAACAGGCCTCAAACTAACAAGGTCAACAGACTGACCAGAATAATACAAAATAATCAGAGAGAGTGAGGAAGACAAACAAAAGAAAAAGCCCAGAGACAGAGAGGAAGTTTATTAAGGCAAGAGAGAGCATGAGAGTGGCAGAGTTTAGATCATTAGTCTACCGGGCTGGTTTTCATTATTACTGCGCAATGCCAGCCTTCTAGTTAATTGCACCGTACCCATTTTAGACTTCTGCCTTCAATCACAGGAGCATACTAATATACACACACACACTCACAAAACCCTAAAGCCCAGGTCATGAGGACCCTTCATGTCAGAAAGCCCTCTCCGCCCAGCCTATCCATTGGTTAAGGCACCTTTTATAAGGCTGAGGGAGAGGAGAGAAAGGAATCCACGGGAAGCAGACTGAAAAGCCATAATGGTACTTCAGATGGACTGAGAGGAGGAGACGAGGAAGGAAAAATCTTAATGAATCTAGCATCCTCTCCCAGAAAGACGCTAAACCCAATATTTTGTTCCCTCTGAAGGTGATGTAGACAACATTACCGGCTAAAATGAAAAAGTGGTTGTCACTTATATATATAAAAAAAAGTACGCTGATGGTATTCTTAGATGTACAGTGGCCACTTAAATTATACAACAACTGATATAAAACATCTGATATAATACAATTGAACATCTGATATGTATGAACCACACCACAACAGTGTTTATGGTGGGTACTTAATAATTCTTTATACTACAGTAACTCTATGGGGCCTATCTTGCACCCAGCGCAATTGACTTTGTACACTTTGTATCATTCCTATTTTGCACCCGACACACAACAGACTTTTCCATCCACAGATGCACGTCTGTAAATTAGGGAATGAAATTGCGCTCCTGGGGCGGTTCAGCGAAAAGAGGAGGCATGTTCCAGCGCAAACGTTCCCTGGTGCTATTTTGCAGTTCCAGAAAACAATTCCGCCACTGACCAGGAAAAACGTCTCAGGTTACGACTGTAACCAATGTTCCCTGAGAACAGGGAATGAGACACTGCGTCAAGCGCTATGGGGAAACGCCTCAGCGTGACTGATGACTGAAACACTGTATAATCACGACAACCATGTTGGCCGGCGTCAGCCATGACGTCATGCTTTAGCGCGACCAGGAAGTATAAAAGGGGCGCCTAGAGAACATGTCATCCACTTCTTTGTCTGAAGGGACTGTAAAAGCAGACCGGAGGCATGGCGACGAGACGAAGTGTCTCGTTCCCTGTTCTCAGGGAACATAGGTTACAGTCGTAACCTGAGACGTTCCCTTTCGAAGGGAACTCGAACTGCGTAAAGCACACACAGCTGCCATGCTGAGGGGATGCTTTAGCAAGTATGGCTACAAGCAAAAACACATTAACTAAAGTTAAAGACCCTTACTGCTTACATATCAGGCTAGTAGCACTACTCCCTACGGCCACTGCCCGAGCTTCATGCTAAGCAAAGAGGAACTCTGTGAATCGCACGAAGGGCTTGCCAGCTTAAGGGCATGGGAACCACAGCCCGACATTCAGAGGGGGGTTCCTTTAAGGGAGTACGGCCCGGAGCCTATGGGCCATAGCCTGCTACTTTTGAGGGGACAGAGTCAACCCCCATACCAGGGAGGCTATCATGCTTAATGCTGAAGCCAACAACCTGCTTTCTAGTATGGCCTCAGCAGTAGGACTCAAGAGCAGAGGAGGCCTGCCCACTTACACCAATGTGGCTCTTCCAGAACTTAATCTAAAACGTGAAAAGTTCATAGTTTCAGAGCTCAGACAAAGGGCCTAAAGCAACTCTGTTAAAGAGAGGGCCCTTTCCTGTACTACTTCCTGCAATGCTGTTTGCATGGAGGCCTCAGCAGGATGACTCTCGAAGGAGAGGAGGCCTGACACGAGCTAGAATACAGTGACAGACTCGTCTGGAGGCCTCAGCAGGATAACTCTATTAGGAAGAGGGGCCTGCCAGACTTAAACCGGCATCTACCAAGCCGCAAATATGGAGGCCTCAGCAGGATGACTCTCAAAGGAGAGGAGGCCTGACACATGTAGATAGGACAGCAAGCTTGACAACCACCAGAGCTCAGGGAGCGAGGGTCCTAAAACACCTCTTCTCAGAGAGGGAGGGACCACTTCTCAAGCTCTACCTGGAGGGTTGTTTGCATGGAGGCCTCAGCAGGATGACTCTCGAAGGAGAGGAGGCCTGAAAAAAAGTAGCTAACAGGCTGAATATATGGAGGCCTCAGCAGGATGACTCTCGAAGGAGAGGAGGCCTGACACATGTAGATAGGACAACAATCTTGACTACCACCAGAGCTCTGGGAGCAAGGGTCCTAAAACACCTCCTCGGATAGGGAGGAACCTCTTCTCAAGCTCTACCTGGAGGGCTGTTTGCATGGAGGCCTCAGCGGGATGACTCTCAAGAAGAGGAGGCCTGACACATGCTAGAATACAGCTACAGGCTCACCTGGAGGCCTCAGCAGGATAGCTCTATTAGGGAGAGGGGCCTGCCAGACTTAAACCGGCATCTGCCAAGCCGCAAATATGGAGGCCTCAGCAGGATGACTCTCAAAGGAGAGGAGGCCTGACACATGTAGATAGGACAGCAAGCTTGACTACCACCAGAGCTCAGGGAGCGAGGGTCCTAAAAAACCTCCTCAGAGAGGGAGGGACCTCTTCTCAAGCTCTACCTGGAGGGCTGTTTGCATGGAGGCCTCAGCAGGATGACTCTCGAAGGAGAGGAGGCCTAACACATGTAGATAGGACAGATAGCTTGATTACCACCAGAGCCTAGGGAGCGAGAGTCCTAAAACAACTCCTCAGAGAGGAAGGGACTTAACCTCAAGCTCTATCTGGAGGGCGGTTTGCATGGAGGCCTCAGCAGGATGACTCTACAGGGAGAGGAGGCCTGACACATGCAGCCAACAAGCTGTAAACATGGAGGCCTCAGCAGAATTATTCTCCAAAGGGAGAGGAGGCCTACCATACCCTTTAAGAATCAGCCGAGCTCTAGCTAAGCGCAACACAGAGCTGAGGAAGCGAAGCCTAAAATATAACTATCTGAATTAAGAGAGAGGCTTCTTCTCGATGCAGAGACCAGAGACTCGATGCAGAGACTTCTCGGACCTCTGGAGGATGGAGGCCTCAGCATGACGACTCTAGGAATGAGAGGAAGCCTACGACATCCTAATGCGCAAGTCCAGAAATATGGCCACTAGAGGTGTACTCAGCATGACGACCCTAAACTTAAGGGGAGTACTGGAGTCTGCATTTGGGGCGGCCTGGCCGTATAAGGGAGGCTAACACAGGGAGCCTGTCACCCTAACACACCTGCCTACTGGGAGTATAGGGGCCCAAACTTTGTGAGGGCCTGCTAGAACTCAACCAGAGGTGAAGTACTCTGCATAATGACCCAGAGGAACCAGGGGAGTACTAGGCTTACTCAGCAGCTAACTGAGAGATGGGGCACTCTAAAAAAACACCCTTGCTAACTAGGGGAGTACAACGTCCTCCTAAGAGGGCTGGTTTCCATTGTCTCAATTTTAAGCCCCTTTCACACAGCGCTTTGAACCCGGCAAATTGCCGGCAAATTGCCAGAGTGCCTTCTGTGTGAACGCAAACACGACCCGGGATTGATGCCGGGATCGATGCCGGGTTGGGGACCTAGTAACATTGCCGTGTTCAGACCCGGAACGCGCGCTGTGTGAACAAAAGCCAGAACCAATGCCGTATAAGGGGTGTGTCGTAGTGATGATGCACGAGCCTTTGCAATGACGTAGTTATCGTGCGACTCAGTTACTCTAGAAGAAAGTTTGTGTTCGTCATCGATACCAGAAAGAACGAAAACATGTCTTCAAACTGGACTGAAGTAGAGACCCGAGAGCTCCTTGCAATCCGAGCCGAAGCTGAGATCGTTCGCCAGTGCATACACTTCCGCTTTTCGATGCGTACCTTACACGTCACATCCAACGTCACGCGTCTTTCCGGAACATACACGGGTTGTGTGTGAACGCGCTCTCTGATTCCGGCAAATCACTGGCAGTGTGAATGAAGCAAAATCAAACGAACCCGGGTCAAATCCCGGGTCACTTTATCCGTGTATTTTCCGGAATCTCTGTGTGAAAGGGGCTTTAGAGACATACTGCCTCACAGGGCTATCGGGAGCAGGGGCCTAACAAAGAGACTCTAAGAAGAAGAGGCCTACCATACTCACACCCAAGTTTACAAGTCTACTTGAGAAAAACCACAATGTTAGAAAAGAATATAAACACTCTGTCGAGCTAGAGAGCGGAGGCCTCAGCAGATAACTCTCTGGAGTGAGAGGAAGCCTAACCAGGCCTCTGAGCCCACAGGGAGGGAACCTACTACCTGTGCTTATCACCACTGCACTACTAGCCAACACCATAAGGGAAACTAATCCTTCCCAGAAGGGGAAATGGAGGCTGAATGACCCAGTACATAAACGTAAATAAAACATGTTTCTTTTTTTTTTTTGGGCGGTGGGGTGTGGCCAGAGAAAAAGCGCTCGCAAAAGATTTTTTATATTATGTTGCGATATTATGTCTGAGAACCATACTCGGGCCGGCCACAACGGAGCTACCAGCAGTAGACTGATCCCGTCGTGACGGACCTTTTCTAGAACTCCTGGGAGCAGAGCGATCGGAAGAAATGCATACAGACCAAGGTTATTATAGTTTTTAATTTTTCATTAGTTTTTATTTTTATTTCGTTTTTAATTTTTGTTTTCAAATTCAGTTTAGTTTTAATTAGTTTTTAAAGTGGGTTTGCTAGTTTAGTTTATTTTTTATTTTTTGAAAATGCTTAGTTTTAGTTTTTATTAGTTTTAGTGTTAGTTTTAGTCTTTTTGAAAATTTGTGTTATTTGTCAGGGGCAAGATTCAAAAAGATCAGAAAAAGAATTGTGTAATAACTCAACATAAACATAAAATTTTAGAAATATCTATTCAACAATAAAACCAGTACATAAAATGTACATATGGGCACAAATATGTAAACAGTCTACACAAGACTCCACAGTAAGTGCAAAATGTGTAAGTGACGTATGCCAGGAGAAAAACTAAATAGCCAACAGACTAAAGAAGACATACATGAACAGAATGTATTCAACCCATTTTTGAGCCACACAAGACAATGCTGTCAGAGTGTCGGGGAGCTCAATCTGAGAAAAGAACATCTGTGTCCCAACATGGTAAACAAAAGAATGTAAGTTCCTTGCATTAATGAATCAGCTGTTTCAAATTCAGCTGTTTCAAATTGAGTGTCTCTCAATCAAAAATCTACATATCTTCAATATAAAATTCACACCCTATACAAATCCCACAGCTGTACAACTAAATTTACCATATAGGCCTACACAATACTCATCTGGATTGAAGCAGCAAACATTCAGTGTAAGAGTAAAATAAAGACATAACATTATTTAATATTTGACATAGACAAAGTGCATTTTACCTCAAATTTGCGACTAGTTAACTTTCTAAAGTCGCAATCGTTCTCGGGTGGACATTAACACAGACAAAATTGTATTCAGAATTTAAAATATTTTTACTTTACACTTTTTAATGTGTGATTGTGTAAAGGTGTTCTCGAGATACCAACCTTTCACGAACTTGCTTTCAGTGACTTGCTTTCAATGTCGAACCCTCGTTTTCATGGAGGCGCACGTGGTGTGCACGGAGGGGAGGGGCTGTATGTGTAAGTGCGTGCATGTGACAGAGAGACGGAGGGAGAGCAGGCAAAGGAAATGCAGCTGAACGAATACACTGCGTGTTTTATATAGCGTTAAAAATTGAAAGACATTGTGACAAAGACGAAAACTAAGGACATTTTCTCTATAATTTAATTTTATTTTAGTTAGTTTTGCCAAACACACATTACAGGTTTAGTTAGTTATCGTTTTTTTATAATGCCTCGTTTTTATTTTTATTTCAGTTAACGACAATATTTTTTCCCATCTAGTTTTCGTTTTTTAGTTCATTTTCGTTAACGACTATAACCTTGATACAGACGCAGCCTCGGCCACGTCTGCACCATAGCATCCAACCCCAGCGGGGCTGGATGAGTGAGGGAGAACCACAGTGGACAGTGGGTAGTCTCTCGAGACGCAAATAGATCCACTTCCACTGGGCCGAACCTCTGACATATGTGACCCTGGACCACAAAACCAGTCGTAAGTCGCACGGGTATATTTTTAGCAACAGCCAACAATACATTGTATGGGTCAAAATGATCGATTTTTCTTTTATGCCAAAATCATTAGTATATTCAGTAAAGATCATGTTCCATTAAGATATTTTGTAAATTTCCTACCGTAAATATATATAAAAAATATTTTTGTGAGTGGATGCAGCAAAATCGCGCAAAAAAAGTCAGAAAACACGCCTAAAAAACTTCGCTCGCTGCTAAGTTTGGTATCGTTGTCAAACTTAGATTTCCCACTTTCGGTTTCATAACTCTCCACAACGTCATTAGAGCAGTAAGCCAATAGAGAGCGTTAAAACAAAACTTTCTCATGTAAAAAAAAAACAGTTTTCTTCTTAGCAACGGCCTGCTACAGCGCCTCTCATTGGCTGGCGACTTCTTCGCGTGCACAGTGTACACAATCCGCAATGGTTACGGTGCAAGCCATGGATTCTGAGATAGCGCGTTTGCTCAATTTAAACTTTAATGACAGCAATAATGTAACGAACATAGTAAATTATTTTTTCGAAAATGATTGGGAAGATGATACAGAATGTCCAGAGACCGGCTTGGCAAAGGATATGCCCTGGAAGACGACGAATTCGATCAATGTGTGGATCTCTTCAATTGTATATGTTCCTGGTGAAATGTGATGCGATCTGGTAAATGCCACCACATGGTGAAATTTGACATAGCCTATTACAGGTTTTGATAATCTGTTTTCCAAATCATCCATAATTCATTGATTAAAATGACGATTTTTTCTCTCTCTCCGTGCGTGTTCTTAAAGTGAAAGACAGTCTTTTCAGCTTGCCACTATAAATCGCAATTTTTCTGCACTAAACTTGTAAATTTTCCCAAGATATATTCAAAGAGGATAGACAAGATGTTATAGAATAATAATTTAATGAAAACCCAATTTTGACAAAAAAAACTGACATTCGATCTATTTTTAGACCTTACTGAAACCGTACCAGCACGACAGCAGATGGGTTTGCCTAGATCGCATTACAAATAGGCTATTTTAATGAGATTTTTTGTGTGTATAAAGGTTTAGTTGTGGTAAATCAATGGTGTAAATTTTATTTATTTCCCTTCATTAGTAATATGCATAGCTAAGGACTTCATTTGGACAACTTTAAAGGCGATTTTCTCAATATTTAGATTTTTTGCCCCATCAGATTCCAGATTTTCAAAAGGTTGTATTTCGGCCAAATATTGTCATATCCTAACAAACCATACATCAATGGAAAGCTTATTTATTCAGCGTTCATGTGATGTATAAATCTCAATTTAAAGAAAATGACCCATAAGACTGGTTTTGTGGTCCAGGGTCACATATTGACTCCACCACCTCGGGGTGGAGTCTCCATTCCCTGGGCCTCAGCCCCTGTCTCAACAGGATTTTTTCCCCTCTGATTCTGATTTCCCGGGATGTACAGTGAAGAAAATAAGTATTTGAACACCCTGCCATTTTGCAAGTTCTCCCACTTAGAAATCATGGTGGGGTCTGAAATTGTCATCGTAGGTGCATGTCCACTGTGAGAGACATAATCTAAAAGAAAAAAAAAACAGAAATCACAATGTATGATTTTTTAACTATTTATTTGCAAGATACAGCTGCAAATAAGTATTTGAACACCTGAGAAAATCAATGTGAATATTTGGTACAGTAGCCTTTGTTTGCAATTACAGAGGTCAAACGTTTCCTGTAGTTTTTCACCAGGTTTGCACACACTGCAGGAGGGATTTTGGCCCACTCCTCCACACAGATCTTCTCTAGATCAGTCAGGTTTCTGGGCTGTCGCTGAGAAACACGGAGTTTGAGCTCCCTCCAAAGATTCTCTATTGGGTTTAGGTCTGGAGACTGGCTAGGCCACACCAGAACCTTGTTTTGCTTCTTACAGAGCCACTCCTTGGTTATCCTGGCTGTGTGCTTCGGGTCATTGTCATGTTGGAAGACCCAGCCTCGACCCATCTTCAATGCTCTAACTGAGGGAAGGAGGTTGTTCCCCAAAATCTCGCAATTACTGGCCCCGGTCATCCTCTCCTTATTACAGTGCAGTCGCCCTGTCCCATGTGCAGAAAAACACCCCCAAAGCATGATGCTACCACCCCCATGCTTCACAGTAGGGACGGTGTTCTTGGGATGGTACTCATCATTTTTCTTCCTCCAAACACGGTTAGTGGAATTATGACCAAAAAGTTATATTTTGGTCTCATCTGACCACATGACTTTCTCCCATGACTCCTCTGGATCATCCAAATGGTCATTGGCAAACTTAAGACGGGCCATGACATGTGCTGGTTTAAGCAGGGGAACCTTCCGTGCCATGCATGATTTCAAACCATGACGTCTTAGTGTATTACCAACAGTAACCTTGGAAACGGTGGTCCCAGCTCTTTTCAGGTCATTGACCAGCTCCTTCCATTTAGTTCTGGGCTGATTTCTCACCTTTCTTAGGATCATTGAGACCCCACGAGGTGAGATCTTGCAGGGAGCCCCAGTCCGAGGGAGATTGACAGTCATGTTTAGCTTCTTCCATTCTCCCACTTAGACATAACCGCTATCCCCAGTCTGTGAGGGAGGCGTCTGTCGAAACGGTTTTCCGGCAGCATGGCGCTCCCAACACAGGACCTTGAGAGAGAAACCAAGCTTTCTTCCACATGGATAGGGAACGAAGGCATCTGCGCGTAACCCTGATCATGCGGAATGGGTTCCCCCTCGGGGAGAACCCCTTGGTTTTCAACCACCACTGCAGGGCCCTCATGTGCAGCAGGCAAAAAGGAATGATGTTGGACGCTGCTGCCATGAGGCCTAATGCCCTCTGAAAATATTTGACAGTGATGGCTTGGCCTAACTTTACCCTGGACACCGTGGCCAGGATCGACTCGATCCGAGCAGGACAGTTGTGCCCGCATCGTGACCGAGTCCCACACCACTCCCAGGAACGTGGTACTCTGGGCTGGTGCCAACACGCTCTTTTTCGCATTGAGTCTCAACCCCAGGCTCTGGATGTGGGTGGGGACGACATCTCAATGCCGAACCGCCAGCTCTTGTGACTGGGCCAGAATCAGCTAGTCGTCGATATAGTTGAGCACCCTGATGCCCTCGAGCCTCAGCGGTGCTAGAGCTGCATCCATACTTTTGGTGAATGTGCGAGGGGAGAGAGCTAGGCTGAAGGGAAGAACCCGATACTGGTACACTTCGCCCCCGAAAGCGAACCTCAGGAACTTCCTGTGAGATGGAAGGATGGAGATGTGGAAATATGCGTCCTTCAGATCTATCGTGACAAACCAATCCTCGGATTGAATTTGGCTCACGATAATGGGAATAGTGAGCATCTTGAACCTGAACCTCCTCAGAGACTGATTCAAGTGCCTGAGATCTATTTTTAGACGCAACCCCTCATCCTTCTTGGGAACTATGAAGTAGCGTCTGTAAGGCCCGGACTCCCTGTCTGGAGGAGGAATACGTATAGCTCCTTTACCAGCAGGGAGTTTACTTCTTGTTCCATTACCCGACCCTGCTTTGGGTCGACTACAGTCCAGACCATCCCGTTAAAATTTGGTGGGCGAAATCGAACTGCAGTCTGTACCCCAAGGGAACCAGCCTCTCGAGGCTGGCTTCGGGGATCATTCGAGATTCGTTCTCGATCCCCTGGATTCTCGATTTGCGGACACGAGCGCTGCCTGGCTGCAAGCCTGTGGAGCAGAAAGAGCAGCGTGCGTTCGCTGGAAACCGATGTGTCCCGAAGCGCACTTTACGGCGGGATACAGACATCGATTTCCTGAGGGCTCTGCAGAGGAGCGATTCTCGCTAATCCCTCCACGGGGGGACAGCCCTGCTATTTTCGTCTCGTTTTCGATACCCTGAAGCGGAGGACCGGCAGGGAAAAGTCGAAAACGATTTAGATGTTCGTTGCTCATCATTTTAATTCCTCAAAATTAAATGAAGCCATAAACACTGGATAAGTGAAACACGGTCTGGATGGTAGGCTGAATTAAAATATCTTACTTCTTAAAGTCTTTCATAGAATTAAATGCAGCCATAATCACCAAACAATACTGTCTTAATTTTATTTACGGTCTCATAATCTACACGCTGCCTCTGCAAACGCGAGATTCGAACCGTTCAATATATATATTTGGCTTTCATCCCTCGAGAAGAAAGTCAACAGGTGCGAGGCTGAAACATCCAACAGCGCACGGATTTACGCGTCAAGATATTTCTCAATAAACACTGCCAGCACCCTCAGGAGCTGACTGTGAATGCCTCGCACCCAAACAGTATCATTTCACAGATTGTGTGTGTGTCCCTTTTATTGCAGACCCATAATATTCGCGCTGCCTCGGCAAATGCGAGATTCGAGTCGTTCACAATATATTTGGTTTCATCTCTCGAGAAGAAAGTCAACGGGCGCGAGGGTGAAACACCCGAAACGCACGGCTTGTGTGCGTCGAGATATTTCTCAATGAACACAGCTAGCACCCTCAGGAGCTGACTCTTCATGCCTCGCACCCACACAGAATCTTTATTGCAAAGTAGACCCGTAATCTACGCGCTGTCTCGGCAAACGCGAGATCCGAGCCACTATTCTGTATTGCTGTGCAGACCTTTAATCAACACGCTGCCTCGCCAAACGCGATATTCCAGCCTTTATTTTGGACAATTCTTATGGGACAATTCTTATGGGACAAACAACACCAAATAGGACAGACAGTTTGACACAGACCGCTTGCTGAAGAGCAAAAAGCTAACTCTGTTGTGTGCCGGCATTTCTTTGTAGCTTCCGTGTATGCCGTCACACATTACGTCATGACGCAACACCAATCAAGAATGGCTTAGGTTCATTTTACGCAGTTTGAGTTCCCTCGAAAGGGAACTGCATTTAGTCAGTCAGCCTTCTCTATTAAAGCTTCAAAAGAATGGAACAACATCCCAACACCAATCAGAGAAATAAATAGTTATAATGTATTCCGCTTATCATTAAAACGTTGGCTCCTTAGCAATCAAACATGCCAGCACTGAACCTCAACCACCGCTTTCTTGAGTCATCTTGCATGTTCTTCTTGTCTAATTTTGATACTGCTGCATTTTAATGTTTACTCTGCCTTTTAAGCTTTGTATTATAACTGACTAATGTTACTGACTGTGTCCTTTAATATTGACTCTAGTTGTTTCATGAACTACTGCTTGTGCTCTTATGTTCTGTCGCCTTCAGCTGCATTCCCACTTAAGCTCTGTAGCACATGAACTCCTTGTTGCATGTTTGTTTTGGTGTCTTATTCCTGCTGCTGCAGCAAATGTAATGTTTATTGTATTTTACCATGTGATAATCAACTTGTTTTACCTATTACCTATTTCCAGGGTGCCTACTGTACATCGGGCCTAGGACTACAGATGAAAACTAGCCTTTTGGCTAACTCTGGCATATTTTGAGCTGTCATGTTAATATGCACTGTCCTTGCAAAATAAATAAATAAAAGACAGGGGTGCAGTCGACCCCCTGTGGGGTAGGGGAAGGGACCATCCTGTTGGTGGTGGGGAGGATGGAGGGAAGAAACCATCTTGGTGGAGGTGGGGAGGATGGTGGTAAGTGGAAGCGTCAGCATCTGCGAACTCAGACAAGTGTCTCTTTTATACTTTGAGTATTAGAACGCGATTGGATAGATGAGAAGGTAATAAGTGACGTAACAATTGAGTCTTCCCAGCAGAACTTATGCTAAAGCTTTCATTTCTCCTCTGGCCAACAAACGAACAGTGTATGATTATGATTCAGGCAACATTACAGGTCAGAAGTCAGATTGAATTGGAACATTCCGAATATTTATCCAGTTCCCTCTAGTTAAAGGTCATCACGCCGGTATGGAGATGCATTTGTTGAGGATCAGTGCCACTGGCTGTCATTACGATGAGGCCTTCACAGGAAAAGTCTGGCACAATCTCTGCTGACACTTCAGGGATGCGTTGTGGTCGTGTCTAGGTGCATGTCCACCATCTGATCTGGATACAGCCAGATCCGGCTTTGACAGCCTTAGTCAAACGGGTTGGCGAGTATGGTCGGTTGTTGTGTGTTGCAGTAGTATGCCATACGGAACCGTTGTCACTGAACCTGCTTTGACGACGACAGTGGGGCTTCGACAGCCTTAGTTGTTGCCTTTGGCTTGCTCAGTTGGGGATATTCAAATTAATTAACCAATCATTAATAACATTGATCAGCCCTTCCAAACTTGGATGTCTTTTTATTTTATTTTATTGTTTTCCACTAATAAACAAACATTGTTATGTTGTTTTGATTGATACTGTGAAGCTGCTTTGATACAATCTGTATTGTGAAAAGCGCTATATAAATATACTTGACTTGACTTGACTTGACTTAGTCAAACGGGCGCGTATGGTCGGGTTGCGGTGAGATTGTGGTTAGGAGATTGTGGTTAGGTCACATCAAGGGTTTATGCCACTGAACTACGAGGAAGGAGCAACCTTAGCAGCAGGAGGGATCTCAAGCACAAAAGAAAGAAAGAAACGCTGATGTACAGGTAAGTAAGCTGGGCTGAATTGAGTGGGGGATGGAGGGGGGTGACTCTGGGATGCCAGAATCACTGTCGAGCCCTCTTGAGGTGTCGTGGGCTAGTCGACGAAACACTGAGGACGGAAGGTGCCCACTTCAAGACCCCAGAGATGTACCCTACTCAGCTCAATCCAGACGGTTGTCATGCTGATCCGCTGGGGAGGAAGCGTAAATGGACATGTAATATTGGATATGTAAGGAAGCGTAAATGGACAGAGATGCATAGGTTCCTGTAAAGCTACGTCTTAGTTGGTGCTTATCATGGTGAAAGCCGAGTGCAAATCAGCATGAAGTTTTAACATCATTACTATGTACAGAGGCTTTTTTGTCCAATAATTAGAAACTCTTTTTTTTTTCAGAATTAAGTATTAGGAAATTACTAGTCATCCAATTTTTATATCAGCTACATATTCCATTAATTATGTGAATTGGTAAGTTTCGCCGGGACGCAAAGAAATATAAAGCATCATCAGCATAACAGTGAAAACTAACGCCATGCTTCCTAATTATATATTCCAAGGGTAGCATGTATAGGGTGAAAAGCAACAGTCTTAGTACTGAGCCTTGCGGAACTCCATACTGAACTTGTGATTGATATGACAAACTAAAAAAAATACTTCTACAAACTGATAATGGTCAGATAAGTATGATTTAAACCATGCTAAAGCAATTCCACTAATGCCAAAATAATTTTCGAGTCTATTCAAAATAATGTTGTGGTCGATGGTATCAAATGCAGCACTTGTCACGGTTTTGCTGCATATGACGGCACGAAGATGAAAGGTTCACATAGTATTTAATAGTATCCACAGGGTAATTCAAATGAAAAAGAGCAAGCAAAACACAACCATTTACGAACTAGACAGGACAAAGGTGAACTGAAAACACAGTACTTCAATACACAGACAAAAGAGGTGATTAATGAGAACACATCTGACAGTGATGATAAATCAAATTAGAAATCATGACGACAAACTAGTGGCAGGAAATGGTGCAACAGAGTCTTAAAAAATTTTGCATGGTACCCCTGAATACAACTTCTAATGTTTACTTAATTACTACCAAGGTAGTTCAACACCAAAACGCTTTTCTGATTAAGTGTTTGTGCTGCGTAGCTAAACCCCTCACTAAGCCGAACAGGAAATGCAGTTTAGAGTCCCTTTCAATGAATGAGTGAACTGAAAATACAGGCCGAGATATAATCAATGGGTCTTAGCATGTGGCTCTGATCAAGAAAGCATAATCTGATAATGTCAACTAACTTAGGCAAATGTGGTAACAACACTGATTATTAAAGTCATGAAGGATCTCGGCGCACAAAAAGCAAGAAGAGAGCGAAAGCAAGAACATCTCAAGTACATTTCGCCACATGTGAAATTCAATTAAGAAGCGGTTGACTCATTAAGATGGAGACTGCTGCCCAAGGTCACCCAGAGTTGGACGGTTTTGTAGAATCGCAATGATGCGCTCTCATTTGTAATGGTGAAAAGTTTAAAAACACGACGTGTACAATTAGATATCAACCATGAGACACAAAATGATTTCTAAACATGGAACAAGGCCTCAATATCTCTTAAAAAATGTGTGATGATTGTGGATGTTTATTCCAGACAAAATATTAGTGGTCTCTCATGAAGCAATGTAATCCAAAAAAAGGTAAACTCATTATCGATTGATTTAATGAGGACTGGTCTGTTTTTCAGTCTGTTATGAGTAAGTACCGGATGAGGGAGGCCAAAAGCTCTGGAGCGGGTGGCTTGGAGGTTGGGAACTCAGTGATGAGCGACAGACATCTCAATCATCATTTAAAAATCTCTTCATTTGAGCATACTGTAAACGTGACATGGAAGCCAAGCTCTGAAAATAGCAACAAAGGATCAACCAAACAAACTGCATTCACCTTTTCTCTCAAACAATCAAACAGAAAGTCACCAAGTGCCTTTAAAACAACATATTTTATGGCGTCCTAAATAGGAGAAGATCAAAGTGTCTCATTGAAGCTTAGCAAATGTACAAACAGAGTTATGGAGTGAAGGTCAGACAAGCATCTGTAATCTCCTTTAATGGTTCCTGGAGAGGGATTTAAAAAGAAAGAAAGAAAGAAAGAAAGAAAGAAAGAAAGAAAGAAAGAAAGAAAGAAAGAAAGAAAGAAAGAAAGAAAGAAAGAAAGAAAGAAAGAAAGAAAGAAAGCAGAAAGAGTGAACGAAGTAGCGAGAGAGAAGAGTGAACAATCTCGGGGACATCCCTTACTAAGACTAACAGCTGTTTAAACATTTCCCAGATAAAGACATTGGCTCAATTTATACAAAGCAGGACATCAAAAGGCAGGAATGAGCTGCTTATATTTACATAACTCACGGCTTGAAATTCTCCTCTCTCCAAAGACATGGAGCCCATTAATGCCGAGCAATAAAACTCAAACCCCTGTCCCGTTCCTTCCATTTTCATCCAATTTGAGCTTGCCGATGGTTCAGTCTCCGCTCGGCTGCGACTGCCCCAATGTCAGATATCTGACAGCTCAAGTTTACATTAATAAAATGTGATCATTGTAAAACCATATGCTCCCTAAAACCCCTGCGTTTATCCAACTTATCCCAGGAAATCGCCTCTCTCTGTGCCTAAGCACTGTGTTCATGGTGAAAGTGATCTTCTTGTTAAAGATTTGGGGAGAGATTATAATTAATAGCTTTACATTTTATTCCTATGTTTTGAAAGAGTGTAATTTGGCCGTAACAAATAAGACCTGTGAGGATTATGTGTTAAATGTTGATTGTGGATAGTGGGATATTAGTAGCAGCCCTGGTTCATCTGGTGCCCTAAGCGAGATAAGATTCGACCAAAGGGGGGGGGGGGGGACATGTAGTGGTTTATAAGTGTGATAAAACGGGAGAGATTAATGGCGCAGTTTTTCTTTAAGCATGAATGGTGACCTGGGTTCAAATCCTGATTAAGCACATTTCAAATTCCATGGGGAAAAAAGGTCACGTAGATATGGAGACTTTGGAGTTTAGTCATGTGAATGGATGATTTCTGTCACAGTTTTTTCAGACAAACACTTTTTGTTTTACCTACAGTAGGCTAATTGTGGAACTTAATTTTTGAAGGTATAAATCATTAGGCCACATTTAGATTAGGGTCAAATTCTCACTATTATCTAACTAATAACTATGACCTTTTGCACAGTGTATTATTATCAGAGTAATTACTCGTCAATTAATTATTGATTACTAGTCATTAATTACCTAAAAATGTAACTGTTCATAAAATAAATAATTATATCAATAATAATAATAATTTGATATAATTTTTTGGGAACACTTTATTTTACAGTCGGTCTACTTACAGTGTACTTACCCAAGAAAGTACTGTTAATATAAGGTAACTATGTGAGTTAAGGTTGGTTTTAGGGGTAGAATAAGGGTTAGTGCCTAGTTATAACCCAGTTATTGTAATTGTTATAATAAGTACATAGTATGTACATGCGGAGCAGGACTGTAAAATAAAGTGCTACCAATTTTTTTTATCAAAAATAAACAATATAAATCAATTATAAAATAAAAAAAACTGAAAATCAAATCGCAAGCCCTTTAATAAAGATTAACATCAATGATATTTTTATGCTCATCCACACAGCATATTGTGTATTTATTTATCCGTGAAGCATAAGATCATGGCTTGAGCTCATAGAGTGGAAGTAATGCAGTTCAGAGCCCTGTGGTGTGTTTCTGGCTGGATGAAGCTTCAGCACCCCTCATTGGTCAGTCTAGGTAAACATATTATGACTTACCCTTTCTATTTATTTATGTTCATCCATGTTAGTGTTCAAATGGCATTTAAAGATCCCCCCAAAAAATTATTCTGCTCAAACGTTATGCCAACTCAAAAACAAACAATGTGAACTAATACAAAGGATTACATATGTTAACTCTTTAGTACTGAAGATTACTCTTTATCTGTTTACCTTAAAACAATAAAAATGATGGTACCATGCAAAAAAAAATATCTACATCTTGACATTCTAGACAAAGATATCAGTGTGTAGTCATTTTTTATTATTATCATATCATACAACATCATACAATAAAAATGCTTTGAGTGTTGGAGCCATTAATGGGTGTTTTGTGCTTTGTTTTAACTGTTGCAGAAAATACTTTGGCAATTACCATCATATCTTTACAGTCACTAATATTAAAGCACACTTACACACTTGTGCTCTCACTTTATCCTAACCTTTTATTCAGTCTGGACCTAAATGTTTTGTAGAGATATAAGACGTTTATGATTGAGAACTTGACCTCAAATTTTTTATATTAGTTTCAAAACTAATTTGCCAACTGTCCTATTTGCAAACTGTCCTTTATATATCTAAATAAATATTTTCCAAAAAATATTTTTGCAAGGTAATGCTTAAAGAAACAAGCAGGTATAGTGTTTAAATTATTTCAGCATCACATCCGTTCCAAATATAAAGAGGCTTCTCATTATATCAAGCTCTCTGTACTCTCTGTGCACAACAGTCTGTAATACTGTACAAAAGAATAGGTCACAGAACAGTTTCTGAATTTAGTAACAGATATGTTTTGTCACTAAACAATTTAGTTTTTTAATTGTGAGGATGAAAATAAGAATGTTTCCAATCCAAGATAATGTAACTAATAATACTGGAACACTGAAAGGCATTAGCAAAACAAGATTCGTTTTTTGCTTTAGTATATCTTCAGAAAGTACTAGTCTTCAGTGCAGTGCTAGTATTAGCAGAGAGACTGAGTGCAAGTGTGCCCGCGCTGACAGGTGCACCCCGCGGCTTTTCTTTGAACAGCCGGCCTGATTTACAGCTAAGAGACACAGAGCGTTCCAGCCCTCTGATATCACCAGCTGACATTAGTAATTAATACAGTCTTAAGGAATGAGAGCACACACTGGGGAAAACTTAAGAACCGGTAATTAGGCCCAACAGTTGCTATAGTTTGACAGTGATGGTTTAGCAGTCTGATTTCTGATGGGCCAGAAGTAGCCATGAACGTCACTGTACAAAAATATGACATAACTCTATAGTTAAACAGCAGCCAAAAATGAAAGTAAACAGTTTGGCATCAATATCATTCAAACTTGCATATTTAGCCTTATTTCTTGACCCAGATGGGACGCAGAAAGGTAAAGGTGCAGACAGCCCAAGACGCTGACTAATTCACTCATCTGTCACGACTCAACGCTCCATTCAGACTGTTCCCGAGACAGACGGCCTCCTCCAGGAACACAACGCATCTGATAAAATCTCCCCAAATATTCCAGACATGCAGTTCAGACAAAGGAGACAGGGTGGTGGGGGGGCTCCCATTATCGTTCCGGTCTTCAGATAGCCCGCCGTAAAATAGGGACGTCTCTTGTCACTTTGCGTGCTTCTGCGGCACAAGGTCACTTCAGTTGTGATGGCAAGGACCCGGTCAAAAGGAGACTGAAGTCTGAGACCTAACAACTTTTATCTGGGCCTGTCTCTGAAATTGAAGGGATAATTATCCAGGCTTTAGTTGCAACAGGTAATAGCCATTGACTGTTGACGGTGTCTTTTCGTTTTTGGAAAGTTGTTACCTTGGTTGGCTCTGATTGACGAATCAGGTATGCACTGCATGGTTATGGTAAAACAGTCTTGATGAAGGTTACATGGTACACTTCACAGTGGATCACTAAGGCCCAAGGGTTCCTACAATTTTCACATTTTGATTAGGCACCGTAATTTTTCCAGTAGCCTATAATTTACATAAATATGTACATGGCAGCGTTTACACTGATTACTGGATCCTGGGAATGCAGGCATATATCTTTCCTGTCTGTTTCCGGCTGCTTTTATACAATAATTGCAAAAAATAAGTCTCTCAAAGACTTATCAAAGTCTCTCAAAGACATATGTGTGTGTGTGTGTGTGTGTGTGTGTGTGTGCGTGCGTGCGTGCGTGCGTGCGTGTGTGTGTGTGTGCATATTTTGCGATTATAAGTAATCAAGCAGCTTTGTTATATGATCTCATGCACATATACTGTATGTATCCAAATATAAAGAACTGACCAATAAAATAGTCACAATTTGTGATTCGATTAAAAAGAATCAGGCAGTCGAGATTTGCTATATATAAATTTGCATGAGTGTACTGCATGAGAATAAAGTTGATATAATATTATATGTATGTAGGATATACTTATAATAGGCTAGTATAATTAATTATTAAGTATTAATTAATTATTATTATTTATTTTGTTTTATATATTATTAGTAATATAACTTTATTTATTTTTCTTTTTGTTTTCTTTTTGTTTTCTGTTTGTGTTAAAAGTAACTATATGTAATTATAGTGTAATTATATATATATATATATATATATATATATATATATATATAATAAAAACAATGAGTTATGGTTTTGCTTGTTAACATGGCCAAGTTAGCTTATTGATGTTGTAACTACACACCTGTACTGCAAAGAGCCATTAAAAAATGTCCATGTATTCCGACAGAATATAATTTTTTTCAAGCACCATATAATCACTATATGAGCCACCATTAGCAAAGATAACAATATTCGCAATATATACTTCTCTTCAACAGCCAAGCAACTCCCCCTGACATGAATGAGAATGCGAACAATGAACGCTAAGAGTGTTTACATTGAAAAAATCCTGACGTCACCTTTAAACAGCTCGTTGAACATCAAAAGACAACTGAGAATGTGTATTTGGTTTGTGCTGCTAACTGATCCAAAGGTGGCCTTTGTGAGCTCTGGATTAGGTTAGCTGCCTAAGACTCAGTTGCAAACAATAACTGGATTTCAAAGTGAAAGGTGACCCCTCTTAGCCCAAGGTGCAACATTAAAGAGATGTTTAGGTACACGGCGTGTGCCAAGCTAGTTTTTATGTACCCACGCGAGCTGAGGTCAGAGCGGCTACAGCTGTCAATGCAACAGAACAAGCAGAGTTAGGCGGCCGCGCAGATAAGCCATGGATGCCAGGCGCCCTGTGGACGCCCTTATCAGGTCTCTACTGCACTCTGGGATAGATAACGGCACTCTTAGGACGCTTGCTGCACTCCTTCTCATGTTTACTGAGCCACATCAAAGGCCGACGCGTGAGCGAGCCGGTCATGTTAGTCATTGACAAATTAAGCAGGGACTCGTCTGGTCAGGGAGCCCCCCCGATCTCCCCCCCACTCTCTACTGGAGTCGCTATACGCAGCCCGTCCGGTTCTCTAGCTCTGCCCTGAGGTGTTCTACACAGTAATTACTCCTGGGTAATGACAGCCAACACTTCAGTAGGTTGTAAACGGCAGGAGGCTTGTAAAGAGGCTGTGACCAGTGGAGGCGTGAGTGTGCTGGGGTGAAACTACAACAGCAGGGAATCAGGCCCACCCACCAAACCAAGTCTACTCTGCTCTACTGTACTCTATTCTACTCTATTGCACTCTAAACTATGTTGTTATTTACAACTCTACTCCATACTACTTTTACTTTACTTAAAGACGCACAAATATGATGATACTCTTGCAAGGGACTATGAGAATTGCTATATTCTCATGGTAACACTTAATGCAGTATACAAATATTCTTGTTACGGTAATTATGCCTTTTAATGCATGAATAATTGTAACCACAGTTATAAAACTTTATGATACTTGATTTTTGTTCCTTTAGAAAGTATAATGCATTAAAAAACATGATAAATAAAGGAATTGGTCAATTCATGGGACCTGCAAATGTGATAATGCATGTGAATTTGAATAGGCTTAAAGTAAAGGGTTCTTATTTATAACAACACATTATACCGAGTACAAAAGTAGTAAAATTAACTAAAATAGTTGTGTATGTCATTGCACTAGAGCGATAAGAAATGGTTAAGATATTATCTGGGAAATATTAGGTTTGTATTGAGCTGACAGTGAATCTTTTTAACCGAGTAAAGTTAGATGCATAATACCTGACAAGAAACATTTTAAAAATCAATTTGATATATTATTTTATTTTATTTCTATAGCACCTTTTGCAATCTGTTCCAGAGCAATTTTACAGAGAATATTCCTTTACAAAACCCAGTTGTCAGGTTTTTGCCTGTGTTTTTTACAGGTAATTTCTTTGTTTGTTTCCTTGGTCATTGATTGATCATGTTCACACAATGTTACTTGTTTCGTTGACTGGTTTAGTCTTGTATATATTTTGCTTATAATATAAAGCTTGTCGCTTTGTATTCGTCAAGAATCTGAGAATCCACTGTGTTTTGTGAAGTTTTGAGTTTTGTAAATAAAAGAAATGGAAGCTTTAGCTTTAAGTTCTGCCGGGAAGACTCAATTGCTACGTCACTTATTACCTTCTCTTCTATCCAATCGTGTTCTAATACTTGCGATATAAAAGACCGGTTCTTACACATGTCTGAGTTCGCAGATGCTGACGCTTCTATTCACCTCCACCCTCCCCACCAGCACCAGGACGGTCCCTTCCTATACCTCCATGGGGGTCGGCTGCACCCCTTCATCTTCAGGCAGGAAATGCAGAGGCCGAACCCTCGGATTGCGAGCTATGGACGGGGCCTACGCCAAAGAACTTTACTGCTTGCTGGGCAGTCAATAAATGTATAATTGTTACAGTATTTATTCTCCCGAGTCTTTCTGGTAGAACTGTTTCGAATAGATCCAGCTCACCTTTTTTCGTTCCAGCCTTTCAACCCGCCATGACAGAAGAACGAAACAAGCAATAGGTGTAAACATAAAACAAACAAGAAAATGAAACAAACAGGCAAACCTGGAAAAAACTAACTAAAACAGACATAACCCTGACACCAGCGACCTGTTGCCTGTTGCATGAAGCCGGTTTCAGTTGCTGCCAAGGGGGTAATCCATCGACCGGAAGTTGAAGCCGGCCGCGTGCCGCCATCTTGTAGCAGAACTTCACTTACGTTAACATTCCATTGACTCCCATTCATTTTGGCGTCACTTTGACAGCGAATAGCTTTACATCCATTTGTCCATTATTTATTTCTAAAGACACACAACAATGTATAAAGGGCTACATTACCTTCTATGTTACATTATGGCCCTGTGGAAACAGTTTTTGTAAAAATAGGCTAACAATTGCGTCATAACCACTCGACTGTCTGTCGCACAGTACAGAAATGACTGTACAGACAGGAGGAGAAGCTCGCAGGCAATCAATGCATTAACTTAATATGGCGTACTGGCATTACATTTTAAAATAAATACAATACAAAATACTTACTTCTGCTCACTCACGCCAAAGAACTCTTTGCTCAAGCTCGCCGTCTCTGCAAGATTAACGTTGGCAGTTTTCACGCACAGCTACTAGAAGATTTACATCTATCAGACAGGTTGCTCACGTCATCAAGCTTAGTCTGAGTCGGTTTGAGTCTGCGTGTCAGGAACGGAAGTGCTAAAAAATCGCTAAAAATGGGCTTCAATTGTCTCAACTGAGTTCCAATGAGATGGCTCTGTCCACTTCTCATACTGTCTATGGTTGCTACCCAGGTAAGTTTAAGATCAGTTTGAGCAAACTCTGTTTTTTCAGGCTGAAGAAACAGCGAGGTTCATTACCATGGTAACTGACGCTACACTCATAACCTCCCCCTGAGAAGGTTTTATTCTGGGTTAGAGATTGCAGACCAAAATGGGACCAATCAGCTGTGAGTGACACGTATCTGATGCAATAAGCCAGTCCCCCTGTATTACTCGCTCCAAATTAAAGCAATTAAGAGTGAAAGAATTTTAAAGACAAAATTGCCCATCTTTTGCTGCTAATTATTTATTTTATTAAATGAATTGTGTAAATCGTGTATAATTCATATATTCATATAATCATTATATTAATTTATCATTATTAAACTTTGCTTTTAAATATAATTTGTAAATGCAAGCTTTAATATATAAGCTTTTAAACAGATTAAGCTTACGTGTATTGTTTTGTTTTTTTTTAGCGCTTTGTGAAACTAAATAAATGATAAGGCCTTTTTTTGTGATTCACTTGCATTGATATAGTCTGATATTTTCTCAAACTTTTTCTGCAGATGTGTTTATTCCTATCTTGTAAATGCATTTAATTTCATGTTATTTTTTTTGTAATGATCTCTTAATAATCTTCAGCAAAGAAGTGAATTGTTTCGTCTCTCTTGCGAGAAGTGAATCAAGCTGACACACTCCATGTTCCGTGTGATTGGCTGTTTGCCGAACGTGTCACACTTTCAGGTGCACGCAAGATCAGAGTTCATTGCAAACTCTAGACATAAACATACACTCACCGGCCACTTTATTAGGTACACCTGTCCAACTGCTCCTTAACACTTAATTTCTAAGCAGCCAATCACATGGCGGCAACTCAGTGCATTTAGGCATGTAGACATGGTCAAGACAATCTCCTGCAGTTCAAACCGAGCATCAGTATGGGGAAGAAAGGTGATTTGAGTGACTTTGAACGTGGCATGATTGTTGATGCCAGAAGGGCTGGTCTGAGTATTTCAGAAACTGCTAATCTACTGGGATTTTCACGCACAACCATCTCTAGGGTTTACAGAGAATGGTCCGAAAAAGAAAAAACATCCAGTGAGCGGCAGTTCTGTGGGCGGAAATGCCTTGTTTATGCCAGAGGTCAGAGGAGAATGGCCAGACTGGTTCGAGCTGATAGAAGGGCAACAGTGACTCAAATAACCACCCGTTACAACCAAGGTGGGCAGAAGAGCATCTCTGAAAGCACAGTACGTCGAACTTTGAGGCAGATGGGCTACAGCAGCAGAAGACCACACCGGGTGCCACTCCTTTCAGCTAAGAACAGGAAACTGAGGCTACAATTTGCACAAGCTCATCGAAATTGGACAATAGAAGATTGGAAAAACGTTGCCTGGTCTGATGAGTCTCGATTTCTGCTGCGACATTCGGATGGTAGGGTCAGAATTTGGCGTCTACAACATGAAAGCATGGATCCATCCTGCCTTGTATCAACGGTTCAGGCTGGTGGTGGTGGTGTCATGGTGTGGGGAATATTTTCTTGGCACTCTTTGGGCCCCTTGGTACCAATTGAGCATCGTTGCAACGCCACAGCCTACCTGAGTATTGTTGCTGACCATGTCCATCCCTTTATGACCACAATGTACCCAACTTCTGATGGCTACTTTCAGCAGGATAATGCGCCATGTCATAAAGCTGGAATCATCTCAGACTGGTTTCTTGAACATGACAATGAGTTCGCTGTACTCAAATGGCCTCCACAGTCACCAGATCTCAATCCAATAGAGCATCTTTGGGATGTGGTGGAACGGGAGATTCGCATCATGGATGTGCAGCCGACAAATCTGCGGCAACTGTGTGATGCCATCATGTCAATATGGACCAAACTCCCTGAGGAATGCTTCCAGCACCTTGTTGAATCTATGCCACGAAGAATTGAGGCAGTTCTGAAGGCAAAAGGGGGTCCAACCCGTTACTAGCATGGGGTACCTAATAAAGTGGCCGGTGAGTGTATAACGAATAAATAAATTGTGTTGCAGGAAAGAGTAAATTATGCTACAGGATGATTTCATTTAATGCACAGAGATGTCACATAACACAAAATACCTTCTCTATTTATATCTCAAATTTAAAAATGCTTAGAAATTGTTTAAAATAGACAAAGGCATAATCTGACATTCACATTTCTATGAGACAAGAGTCGTATCATGAGACTAATTATATCACATTACCTCAGAAGATTCTAGGGCAACCCCTTCCCCCATGAAAGTGTCAATTGTTCAACACACAATGCTAACAGCTGTCTGTTTACCACAGTGGTTTCCTAAAGCGAAAAGGCTCACCTACTTATTTACTTTGAATGTAAACAGTCTGATATAAATAGATAAATATCACAGTCTGGAGACAGTTATGAGTTTGTTCTGGACTATAGGGATGCAGGGAAGTTTCCTATTTGCACCATTCCAAAGGATAATATAAAAACAAACAAAATTTTTACATCTTCTGAAGAAAAATGGTTGCCAGTGAAAAACTCCTTGCCATGATACCAGACTGTTCTGTGTGACCCAATCTCCAACAACACTCTAACAACCTCTCCTTGACAAGCCGCATGAATTGAAGTCCCCTTCATGTCCGTAGAGTAAACTGTTCATCATTGGAAGACCATTTGAACCTTTACATATTGCTTTGAGGTTGTAAGTGTTAAAATATGAAGTGATTTTGTACACGTATGTGTTAGCGATAGAAGTCGAGACAGCAGGAAAGCCTCTCAATATCCTTAGACTCCAGAATTCAGACAGACAGTAGATTGACCCCTGACCCCAGAGCCTGCTGTCTTGTTATCGCTCTCCCATTATCTCACAGGGAATCTCTGTCTTAAGTCCACGGCGCCTCAGGTTATTGTGGGAGAGAAACTGGCTTGAGTTTTGCAGGCTGCCAAGATCAAAGATGGCTGGATGTACTAGTAATACAACCTAAGCCATTACAGTTGGAATCCTAGTTACTATACAAATCAAAAATGACTAGTAATGAGCATTAGAAAGGAATTGAATTTGCTTTAAAGCATTAAGCCTTCAACTTGAGTTAAAATGTCTGGGCAAGCAAAAGTGTCTGGCATTGAAATAAAAACGATTGCTTCCCTCTTTACAAGAAAATTGTAGTTTGAACCTCAGGTTTGATTTAGTGCTGAGGTTTGAAAACACACAATGATGTGAAAGTCACAGTAATTTAGAGGGATTCAATTTTCCTCCGAGTTCGGCAAACACAGCAGAAAGTGGCTATGAAGAAACAGCAGTTAAGCATTTATCACCATTTCCTATTCATCATGCTAATTGTTCAGGCGCAGAAATATTGTTTGTTTTGGACAATTAGGGTTTGGTTTAGTGCCGTGCGTCAAAGCCCACAGCTGTAAAGAATTTCAGCCTTCAGCTATATGACACTTAATTTATGACTTTCACAAATCAATTATGCCGGTTTGTCTCTTCCCCCAGCGGAAAATGACATTGTCTGACTGCGAGGGCTATTAAACAACAATGTCTTCTGTCAATATGAGCCTATTCTGAGCGTAGAGTCTCGCGTGTGTGCATGTGAGTCTCGTCTCTTGACAGTATTTAGAATACACACGAAGACATGAGGGGATGAAAGGACGTTTTGTGAACGTCGACTTCCAGTTATCGTTGAAACACAGTGCCGCAGTAAACAGTGCAGCACTGGGTGGCCATGCGAAAGTTTAAACAAAGAAGGAGGCACACTGAAATATTCAGAGTTCAGCAGAGCAGTTACGAAACTCAGGAAGAATGGAGGGTCTATACAACAGTGCATCACAAACAAGTGCTAAATGTCAACACGCAGTGTGTCATACAAGGATGTGTAAATGCATCTGAAGAGACAGAGAGTATAGAGAATAGTCAGAAAAAATGAATATTGAAAAATCATAATGAATGAGCTAGCCACACTTCTGAATATTTCGGTTATTGTTCTGTAGACACATATTCAGATTATTTGTTCTTGTCATTCAATAAAATGTATATGAGTTTGGCTAGTAGTTTTTGGTGTCATAAGCATATTTATTTATTGTTATTGGTCAAAAACAATGACTAGGCCATTTTATTATTATTTTTTTGTGGTGCGGGGTTAGTAGAAAAATCCTTACCGTTGAGCCTAAACCTATAATGCCGTACAGGGAATTTAATCTGTGATTCGTTATTTTGAATCTGCATTTACATGAACCATCCAAACAAAAAGATTGACTTGAAAGAATCAAACTTTTCAAAGCTACAGTGAAAGTGAAAGCGAAAGGAAGAGGACCATTTAGAGTGAACCGATTCACCAGAATGAATTGCAAGAAGCAACAAACAAATGAGAGAGGTCAGTTAAAGACCTCATCGGATATTCCAGCACTATATGAGATAGGGAACCATTTAAGATTAAGCATTTATAAATTAGCTAATGGTTACATTGTATGAAATCACTATATTAGCATTTGTATAACTGGACTTTTGACTCAAAACCTTACTGAGATTACTTAAGTAGGCTACTTAAGAGTACTTAATAGCAGCGTGTGACAACTTAAGTCTCCTCTATAATTATTGTTTAAGACAAGGCTAATATCTAGTAAACATTTTGTCTTTTGAGGGACGACAAAGGTAATCGATCTTTCCAGTAGAATGCTGCAGGAATTTATTATTTTTATCGGCCAAGACCCGAAAACAAGTTGTCATTTCTACACTACCAGTTCAATCACCCTGAAGTCAATGCAGGTTTTTTGAAGTCATTTTGTTAAATGCCTGAAATAAGGTCTATGGTTAACACAAGCTTAGTATATCTTTACGTTTTATTCTACAACATAAAATACATTGGTAATATCCCCTTGTGATTTTTAAAAGCTTTTACGTGCCAACAAGTGGCTATATGGAATTGCAAAGGTTGTCATTAATCATCACTCAAAACTGGTTTTTATAATCACACTCTAGCAAACTATTCAAACTCAAACTTTCAGAGTAAAAGTTTTTTAAAGAAAGACTGAAAGAGCTGTCGGAAGAGGTGATGTTGATTGTAGAGTATACTTCTATATTTAGCTTTTTACTTCGGACGTTTGTATTTTGGCTTCAAAATTGTTGATTTGTGAAAATGATTATGATGAACAACATGTGTAAGAATCATAAACCTTATCATTGCAGTAATCTAGTGATTTGCAGTACTGGCTAAAAGTACATCCTCATTTATGTTTACCAACACTCTTCCTAGAACTGCAAACTCATTTGCATGACCTTTCCAACCTCAACGCTAGTTTAGCTAGTCTAGAAAATTAATTGTTGGTACTCATCCCATTCTTGAGGCATTTTGTTTACTCGCAGGCTGATGTGCAACATCTCGGATAAACAGAGACATCTTGGCTGGGTTAAAAGCAACGACAAAGCAGGGACAAAGCAACAAAAAGCAAATCTGCTGCCAAGTTAAGAAATGCTGCCGTCAAGGATGCAGCCACAGACAAAATACTTTCCTCTTTCAGCTGAGACCATTCAGAGTTACCCAGCTCTGTACTGAAGTGGAGGAAGAAGGAAACTTCGATGACCGTTCGCTGTGTCTTAGTGTTTTTATGCTGTTTAAATTGGTTTAGATTTACAAGAATGATAGTCACAGCTTCAGCATTATAGTGATGGAAATACAAATGATTCTGAAAAAGACACAAATAGTTTCCGATTCATCACCTTTGTTTAAGATACTTAAACGGCAAGCACTAGGCCAACTGGAAATCCTCAGGATTTCTCGGAAACAACTGGGGTGATAACAAACACGTCTCATTATTTCTGATCAGACCTGACAGCAAAGGTTAAAAACGTTTGAAGTCGACGGTGCCCCTGCTGTTATCTAAAACTAGCCGCCTGCAGACCTCTCACCATGGGGCATCTGGACTGGCGGCACTCAGCCCCTCTCAGCTCACCGGTCTGTGCTGGGCCACTTACACAGATTAATACTTAGCTAAGGGTCAGGAGAAAGTTTAGGAAAGTTTCAGCAACAACAGCTGAGTTCTGTCTAGAGGAAAACGTCAGGTGACAACAGCAACACCGGTTTAATAAATTAATACAAATGAACTTTGAAGTCAGCTAGATATACACTACAGAGGCTTAACATAAACCGAATGTCTGAGACCACAAGCGAAAATGCTTCTGTTTTGCATTGTTTTAAAAAAATAATGAAAAAACGCAATTTTGAAATAGAAAAAGAAAAAGAAATAGGAATAGAAAAAGCATCTTGGAAATTGGAGTCACATGATCAGTGTCACAAATTAATTTATTTGATTAGTGACATACAGTGCAAAATCTATTACGAAAATAATTCTTAAATGATTTGTGAATAATTGAATAATCTATGTTAAGAATTTCTTTTACATATTTGTTTTGATTTATTTTAACTGACATTTAACTTTCTAAATTCGAAATATTTATTTTTATTTCTAGATTTAAATTCGATTTTAAATCCCAGATTTTCAATGTTGTGTTCCACTGCTGTACACTAATAATGATGAAGTAATGGCAGGGGTTTGCTTCAAAGAATTTGAGGTTCAAAGGTTGAGCAACAGTGCCCCCCTGAGTTAACAAACTTGTTTATGTCATTACACCGTGACCTAAACTATGACCTGTACAAATTAGTTTTACTATTGAATTAATGACACAACCTCATTTTTCACTGTCACTGCAACATTAATGCAGCTGACCGGATATATGCTAGCCTATAAGTATAATTCAAAATGTATACAATATAAACATGTTTTATTTTATTTATTTTTTTGTCTTTCATAAACACTCAGTGAACTTGTTCTCTTTTGTGAGACATTCACCTGTTTTATCATGTAGCAGGAATGACTAAGAATTGAGTCACTTTTTCCATAAAAAGCTAGAATTATGTCCCTTATCAAGTGTCTCCGAATAGACTCTCCACGGAGGCAGAAGCTTTCAGCAGCCTCTCTAATAAGGCAGCTTTGAGGACACAATAAAGCATTGTCTTCTGCCTCTCTCTCTCTGCGGAAGGAAGTGGACGAGCGAAACAGAAAACCAGGGGCTGTATGAATCAAAGCAATCATCAGAGAGATGCAGCCTGGGGTCAGGATCTGTTGCACCATAGCTATGGTGACAGAGATAAGGCATGTTTTTACTGTGATAATGCTGGCAAATGTACCCTGTCTTTAAAAAGATGCTCGTTTTAATGTTCTGTCCACTCATGAAATGATCTCGGTATATTTTAAGATCACTATGAAAATGTTTTAAATTTTAATAAAAAAAAAATGTTGTTACTTTAGTTTGCGGACCAATTCTCGCTATTAACTAGTTGCTTATTAGCTTGCATATTACTAGCATATTGTCTGTTTATTAGTAATTATAAAGCACATATTAATGCCGTACTCTGCATGACCATAATCTGACTATAACCCTTTGATCCTACCCCATAACTAAACTTAACCACTACAACTACCTCACTAACTAACAGGGGTTAATCTACAGTAAATTAGGAGTTTATTAAAGCAAAAGTCATAGTTAATAGTGAATATGTGTTCACCAAACAAAAGTGTGACCGGTTTTTGTTGTTGTTTCAAAATATGCTCTGTAATAATGTGTTCAACAAATCAACCAACAAACCAAGTTTGCCTGAACAACGGCAGAGTTTAAGAAACCGATTTGAAAGCAATCAGTAGTGGTGTTTGCTAAGGCAAGCATTCCCTTGTGATTGTGTGCTTGTTGTGTACTTCAAATCTTAAAAGTATATTTTTAAAAACCTGTACCTTCACTTATAATGTAAGTGAAAAAAAGTAACTTAAAGAAATAGTTCACCCAAAAATCAACCCATAAATGAATCACCCTCTTGTCATCCTTTGTGTATACTCAGCCCGTTCTCATCCCAAGGCGTCATACAGGTGACGCTTTTGACATTTCGTCTAAATCCAGCCCGTTCTCATCCCAAGGCGTAATATAATGACGCTTTTGCCAAAGCGTCTATATCGAACGCGCATGGTACCCTTTAGCGTCAATATGAGACGCCGAAATATATGGGTCAGAAGGCGCCTCCTAGCGGTCTAACCCTAACCCTACACCATACCTAAACCTACCCATCTCTCTGCGTGTTATATTGACGCTAAAGGGTTCCATGCGCGTTCGATATAGACGCTTTGTCAAAGTGTCAGAATATTACGCCTTGGGATGAGAATGCGTTGCTAAATCCGACGCACATGGCATCCTTTAGCGTCAATATGAGACGCAGAACCCAAGGCGTCATAAAGGTGACGCTTTTGACATTTCGTCTAAATCCGACGCACATGGCATCCTTTAGCGTCAATATGAGACGCAGATCCCAAGGCGTCATAACCCTAACCCTACCCCAGACCTAAACTACCCATAACAGTGCGTGTTATATTGGCGCTAAAGGGTGCATTGTGCATCGTATTTAGACGAAATGTCATATGGTGTCACCTATATGACGCCATAGGATGAGAATACGTTGGCATACTGTATCACTTTCTTCTTTCAGACAAACACAATTGGAGTAATATTAAATAATATCCTGGTTCTTTCCAGCTTTGTAATGGCATTGAATAGCGCCCGAGTTATTGAAGCGCATCCATCCATCATAAAATTAATCCATACGACTCCAGTGGGTTAATAAAGGCCTTCTGAAGCGATGGGTTTTGGTAAGACAAATATTCATATTTAAAACTTTATAAACCATATAACTGGCTTCCGGCAACGACCATAATGCGTGTTCACGAGAGAGTCGAGTTCCGGCGGAAGGGTGACCTCTGACCCAACTTGGAGCAGACAGTAGTGTACTTGCCCACAATACGTATACAAGTGGCGTCCCAATCTCTTACCCTCTGCTTTCCTGTATATACACTGTCCAATGAAAATTAACACCAATAGCAGTTCTTTGTGTAGGATGTAGGGCTATACCGCTAATAGTCGACTAAATGTTGGTCGACGAGAAGAGGCTCAGTCGAACAAATTTTAACTAGTGACTGGCCTTACGGAGGAGTGGAAGCATAAAAGGAGGAGCGATGACAGTGAAGCACGAGAGAGAACCAGGCCTAGACTATATTACATTATGTTTTGTTTATGTGTGTGGGGCAGTCGTCCATGAGGGGCTGCCGCTTTTACATTCGTTTTGTTTTTGCTTATTTATGAAAGTGTTTGAACCCGTCTTCCCTGAACAACATTCCGTGTTACATTGGTGCCAAAACCCGGGAATAAAGGAGGGACACGCTGTCGGAGAGCCCTCACTGCTGGGAAAAGCAGTGCTGAGGAGGTCGGAGGAGTGGAGACCGCGAGCTGATGCCCGAGGCGGTGGTGCTGGAGCGGTGGGTCGGGTGGGACGGAGAGCTCAATGCCGTACTACTGGGCCGGGGAGGGGTGGCTGCCATCCGAGAGGGAGCGCGGGAAGAAGGAGATGGGAACCGCCGAATGTTTTACACACCTTAATAATAAAATAAACAAAAACAAAATGAAAGTAAATGCGGCAGCCCCTCACGGACAACTGCCACACAAACATAACCAAAACATAATGTAAAATAATCAAGGCCTAGTCCTCTCTCCTCGCGCTGTTCTCTAAAGACCCGTCCTGCTTGCCACATACTCCATCATTTTTGCTCATATAGATAAGAGTAATACAAAATTAAAAACTGTCTTATTCAAAATAAGGTCTACTTTTATTTGTGTACGCTCACAATTATTTTGTAAAACAAAGAAAACAAACAGGGTACGCTTTCTGCCATCTCAGTCTCTGTCAAGTCAAGTCACCTTTATTTATATAGGAATCAGCTTCAGCTCAAACTTAGATATACCCCCCAGTGGGACTACTAATGCTTGGATGATAAGTATGGTAGCAAGATGCCTTAATTATTTTTGGTGGAGTTGGGGAGGTGGAGGAATGCCAAAACAACTGATACCAGAGCAAGGGGAGTGGCTGCTTATATGCTCCAGTGGTTAATTGAAAGATTAGATGTGTTCACTTATGTATTGGAACTTAAAAGAAAACTCTAAAAGTGTCATTGTTCAGCTGAAGTCAGTTCAGTGTTGATTCAGTTTCATTGGAAAGATCATCATTTATTACATTAGTACTATAGTACATTCGTTCATTCATCTATAAAGCAGTTCTGCAGAAACAGTGATGTCATCGTCAAGCTCAGTTCAGTTCAGATTGTTAAATACTCTGAATAGTAAATATTAGTATTTTAAATGTATATGTAGCTGTTGTGTGTTCTTATTTATCTTGTTTTATATTGTAGTGTATATTTTATGTGTTTACTACGCTGCATACAGATTGCCCGGGATCTCAATAAAGTTGAACTTGAACTGGCGCGTTAGTGAATTTTTTATTTTGATTTTTTTTGACACAGAAGCAACATACAAAACTCTCGTAGGGGAAAGAGAATATAGCCTACATGCGTATACAAATGTTGTCAATATACAAAAAAGTTTATGATTTGTGAATAATTTAATAATCTATGTAGATTCAATATCTATCAAACCAAGCAGAAAACAACACACACAAAAAACTCACACACAATGGCGGCACACACACACACACAATGGCGCGTTAGTGAATGGTGACATGAGAAAGAGAAAAGATCGTCATAGGATCAATAACATCCCGCCGGATAGCTTGAATCTATTTCCATCGAACTTCATAATCAACAGGGAACTGAGGGAAGTAATGAAAACGACAGTACGATGAAAATGACGGTACGCAACAATAACTCTTACTCGTTGCTTGCGCCATTTGTTCTGACCGGTGCGGAAGAAGATTACCATGGCGATTGCGTATTTCCGGTCACAAATACGGAAGTAGTGAGGTATATTAAATGGATTACATAATCAGAGAATCTTTGCGGCTGACACTGACTCAGAAAACACGTGTTTAAATTATCAAAATGTTCAGTAACCATTTTTCGATGCCACCCCCCGTAACATAAACATGCGACTAGTCAACTATTCACTTAAATAAACGACTACTGGTCGACTAGAAAAAAAACTTTAGTTGGGGGCAGCCTGGTTGGATGTAGGCACAGACAAATACAAAATGCACAGCATCGACACAGTCATGATTAGATACGTACAGCTTATACGAATATACATTATTCGTTGCTTCTCTCACACTCTCCCTGTAGATCTTTCCATCTTTCCCCCATCTTGTCACTCTGTCTATTCCTTGCCACTATCTCACTGTCACTCACACTTTGCCAAGACACACTCATGTGGCACCTCACACCTGCAGAGGGATCCCCACTCCCACCATTCCACCTATCAGATCAATGTTCCCTCTTTCTCTTCACCCGTCACAGGCCCTCAGAGAAGGGACTTGTCCAGAGTGATAACCCCCCTCAGGCAAGGTCCTGAAGCCTGGGCCTGTCTGTGCTTAATGGAACCTCGGTCTGACAGGCCCTCCGTCGCCCCTCACCTCAGACAGTGTGGCACGTCTGGAGTCCAGGCCCGGGTGTGCAAGAGGAGTACTCAGCGTTAAGTGCACCTAAGAGCAGCCTCTTCAATGGCACAAGCCAGACAGAGATGGTGTTTAGGAAGCACAATGTCTGCACCACATTTTGGCAAGCTTGCAAAGTGTCTATGCCAAAAATATTTTTTTCCATCCTTTAGAAAATGTGAATAGAGAGCAGTCCTTCTCAATGCAAACAATAAATCTGTGATAAGTCTCAGCCATGGGTACAAACAGTATGCGATTTTAGGTTCACCATGTAAGCGTTCCATTTTGTCAGTTTTCAATTTTGCAGCTTCAAATTTGAGTGTCTGGATTCGGGTCTTAAAACGACTCCACAACATAAAAGGAAATTAAAGCTTCACACATATTCTGTCGAGAGTCGATGCATGACGCTAAACCTAAAAAGCTTTTCTGTAACTAAGCCTGGATACTGGACTCCCTATGTGTGCAGGCAATAAATAGAAAGGGTGTTAAATTAGCTGCTAAACTACATCTAATAGGATCCTGACCGAAACAACAGCTAAAAGCTGACTGTAGCCTCTTGTTTGCACAAAGACATCTGCTTAGGAATTAAGAGTAAGAAACTGTCGAAACTAAAAGAGTCCTTTTAGCACTGAGAGCAAAGACAATGTCACCCTGTTAGAAATCCCATTGCCCCCTTTGAAGAGATATAAGAGTGGGCCCACATACGCTAGGTAATCCTATTACCCAGGAAACAAGGGGATCGCTGCTTTCGATCAGGGGTCAGGGCCTGAATGACCTCACTCTTACCAGAAACAATAGAGTGGAGAAAGACAGAGGGCTTGAGAAGCTGGCAGCAGTGCAAAAGGAAGTCTAACAGACAGGTTTATCAGACGTTTACATTACCTGTATTTTAGGGTTTGTTTCTAGGTTAGGGTCGGGCTAAGGGATAGGCTTGGGGTTATATGGATAGAATTAGTCATGCGTCCTGGGAAATGTTCAGACTGGGAAAGTCCGTTTAAACATTAACCTTTTCATCATAGATGAAACCTTAAAGACAAAGTGCAGGCCTGGCCATTCTAAGCTCTTGGCAGAGATGATGGGCCTGTTGGAACTATGCAGCTTGTTTCTGTGTGTGCTGGCAGAGCCGGTGCAACCGAGACTTTAATGTAGCTGGCATAAGTCCGCACAGAGGTAGGTAGAGACAATGCAGGCGTCTCATCAGAACCACTAAAGCCACACACACACACACACACACACACACACACAAAAAAAAAAAAAACCCAGCTGTTTCTTTTCCTATTCTAGCATGAGAACATAGGTTTTCGTGGGTGAGAGCAGCAAAAAAAAAAAAAAAGCTTGTTTTTCAAAATCTCTGACTTTTGATTACTGACTTTTTTGGTAAATCTGAGTTTGACTTGTTTGACTTTGACAAGTTTGACTTGTGAAACACATGTGAGATTACTAGAGTCATTTTCACAGTAGAAAAATATGAGGTAGAAGAGAGGCATTTAATCTAATTTCTTTCCAAGATAAAAAGTTGATGTGTTAAATATAATTTAAGGTGCCAGTTGTACGCCAGCTGAAGCTAATTTAATATCTTATCAGGTTTTTTTAAATGTGACAGACATAAAACGTGAATAGATTTACAGTTTTGTTCCTCTCGTGTGTGGAGTGCCACAATGTGACCAAGACAGCACACCACACACTAATATTCCATTCACAAACAACCAGAGTCCTGACTTTGAACATGACTGTAAACCAGTGGTTCTCAACCTTTTTTGGACCAGTGCCCCCTATCCAATATCCAGGTCCCTGACCGCCCCCTCCCCCAACTAATGCCATGTTATGAGCGAGCAAGAATGATCAATTAATACAACTGAACTATACTCCCCCTGTAAGAAAATTTTTTTAAAATGTGCATTTTAATGTTAAATTCATCAATCTGGTGCACTTTGAGAGTTCAAAATTAAAAGCTCCAACCCATATTCAGTGTGCAAATTAAACAAAGGAAAATTCAAACCTGTTTTAGTTGTGTCTGTCTACATTACACTACTACATAATAATAGTATTTAATATTAATCCCATGACAGTAATTGCCACATATTGTAAAACAAATGCACTGAAATATAAAGGTGTCATTAAAGCGGTAATGTTTGCACGTAGGTTTTATTAAGCATTTAGGAGAGTATTGCAAGAAGCTATTTACATTAACCTTACTTTCTAAAAAATTAATAAATACAATCATGATTTTTCATGAAAAATGGGGGGGGGGGGGCGCGAACTTGACTGCATCATATTTTTGACATTATTGATACTGCTTTCAATCATAGTGCAATAGAAAAACTGCATTTTTTTTCTGCGCGCACCATAGACGTACACCATAGACGTACACACACAATATGACCTCACACTCTTCATGATTTAACATATAAATAGTCCTAACACTTTTTAACACAAATTTAAAGTTACACCTTAAAGTGTTTATTACAAACAAATTACCAAATGCTTGAAATGAATAAATGTAAACGAACAAAAATTGGCGTTATATTTAAACTTGTAAATGCCCACATTAATACCTGAACGCCCCCCTTTCAAAAATATTGCTTCCGTTGTTCTCTGAACGCCCCCTTGGGGGTACCGCCCCGTTGAGAACCACTACTGTAAACAAACATGGGGAATGATGGGCAAGAAGAAATGGCAACACAATAGTTGCTGTGTGATTGCTAGGGTGTTGGTGTGGTTGCTGAGTCACTCTCATGCATTTGCAGTTGCTATGATGTTCTAAGGGGGTTTTAGCAAGTTGCTTTGTGGTTGCCAGAGTTGCTCAAAGTCAAAAGATCCAAGAGACAATTCGCATACAAAAACGTGAATTTGTAAAAACTGTGACGTCATGCTCATGTGTATTACGTGTTCAGTCTATGGGCCCTATCACACACCCGTCGCAATGCAGCGGCGCAAGTGTTTTTCTGCTAGTTTCAGCCCGACGCAGTCATCATTTTCACGTCCTGCGCCACGTTGTTTAACATGCTGGTCTGAAAATGAGGTGTGTTCAGGCGCATTGTTGGTGGGTTGCTATTTTGAGGCAACTGAAATAGACTGCAAAATAGACAATATTTATATATATTATATACAGTGGTTAAATTGGGCCGGGGCTCTCCGGGGCTCAGCCCCGGCACATAAGCCTGCTCGTTTGCAGTCAGTTGCCTACTGGAAATTATGTCACATACAATTTGATGAAAGTGATGCTTTTGAAAACATATTTCTGACAATAAATGAAATGGCATGTCTATTTTGTCTCGGCGGAGCTGAGATGAGAAAAATCGGAACACGGCCGTATTTTTGTTCAGCTGCTTAATCTCGTTGTCAGTCGAACATGATCGCGCACCGCTCGCGCATGCGCATCTGACACGGATAAATGTACGCAGCAATAATGTTCCTGGGAGACCGTGGTTGCGCGGGATGTGGATGTTCCAGAAATGTCAAAAAAAGTGCCCTGGCCTTGAATGACAAGGTAAGGAAAATAAGACTAAATCAAAATTAAATAACCAGGACTAGGTTGACCATGTGATTTTTCTCAGGAGATGTTTTGAGCATTTTACTTCAGATACCGGATTATCAGCAAACTGCCAAGAGAATTGCTAATTTAACGTTAGCTGGCTACTTAAAATAAACTAGCAATCTATTCAGTCAGCATATTTGTATTTGATCTGTGTGAATTACAGAAATATAAGACTTGCTAGACCTAAGTTACTTTTAGCTACCAAGCTCTGTGGTTAATGAAAATTAAATCAAGCATTTATTCTCCAACTTTCAGAGATAAATTGAAATGAGTGGAGCATATTCACCCAAGAAGAGGAAACTGACTTACTTCTTCAAAAGGTGGGGTGATATTCCAGACATGTTTAGCATGACTAGCTCTGTAACATGTTGGCAGTAGAGATGGGACAGTATGAAAATGACCAAAATTATCACAGTGTTCGGTATTATTGCGGTATTTTTAAAAGTGTGTTCAATATGTTCAGAAAGCACTGACAGCCTGTCAGTGACAGGCCTACACAAGCTGAAATAGTTTCAAAAAGTGTAACAGTGCTTAATATATTACAAAAATATAGGCAATATGCTTGTAAAAACTATTGAAAACGGTCTGAAACACTGAAAGAACTTGAACCAGAGATGTCTGGCTGAGATCCAGGAAGATTTATTTACAACTCCAACGTGAAGTCAACTATGAAGTTGTATTTGACGTTACATGTGAAGTTGGATGTGGTTCTAAAATATAAACAAATAATAATGCACAATAATAAGCATCTGACTTACTATGAAAATTATTTTCGCCATCTCTGTTCGAAATCTGCAATTGCAGTTATTCGCGGAATTATCAACTTTACGTGGGTTGTGTAATGAGGCAACCACTGGAGCCAGAAATCAAAACTTTGCCTTTTTATGTGTGTGTGTGTGTGTGTGTGTGTGTGTGTGTGTTGTCGTAGTAAAGAGAGAGAATGGGAGAAGGAAGTTTGTATGAGGTGGACCAGGTCACCACAGACCCAAATCTTCTCAGCTGTTGCTACTGTCATATGCTGCACTGTCTCTCCATGTGGCACATTATGTTTGGCACATTGTATGGGTCACTATATCATAACAAGGTATTACAACGTGTAATCAAGTGATGACTGATTAGCAGTAATGTAAATGCTAAATGTCCTAATACCTGTTGCAAAGTAAATGCTCTTAACCTTGCAGTTTTTCACATATCATGTAATACTCAATTTCTCCATTTCTTTGCACAAAACTCTCCAGAAAGTGCTATTTAATGGTTTATTTTTCAAAAAAAAATTCCCGGGGGGGCATGCCCCCGGACCCCCCTAGGGAGAGCACCCCCACATAATAAATCCCAATTTAACCCCTGATTATATATATATATTTATATAGATTTTAAAGACCGCGTTGGTAATGTGCAATAGAATAGGCAAGTCCACAACGCGTGTTCACTCTGCTATTAAAGATTAATATTGTGTACATAAAGATATGGTGGAATCCAGTCCTGATGGTCTGCTTGTGCGCTTTAACCTCATGCACGAGCAGATCCGTTTGCACTCTGGAGGTGCGTGTTTCCACTTGCAAATTCTGTCAAGTAAAAAGTAATCTGCCATGGCGCGAGCGCAACTGGCTATTAAAGGGAATGGGAGATGAGACTCTGGTTGGTTTATTTCACGTTACGCCCAAAACAACGTATCAGACATTTTTCCCGTTGTTAAACTAGCAAAAGTGGATGCGGACACGCCCTAAGTACAATTGCGCCGTGCGCTTTAGACCATGCGCTTAGATAGTTAAAATAGGGCCCTATAGGTGCGTAGTTTTTCTTAGTGACCTCGGCAACTACTGGCCTGGCATGCATAATACATTTGAATTGTTTTCGTGGATCCGTGTGAAGGGGGAACATTTTGACAATGTTGTTGTCTGTATGTTGAAAAACGCAAAAGGATCTTTACCATTTTTTACTATGTCGTTGTATTGTGAACGTACCCTAAATAATGTTCCCTATATATGGCTTCCATACCTCCTTCAAAGTAAGTCAATGGAAAGTGAAGCCATATAACTACATCCTCTACAAGCCACATGATTTGACATATATTTTTTAAGTCCAGAGGACAAACGTGCAAAATTTTATTACTTAGGTGAAGGGGGTTTTGAATACCTTAGCAAACACCACTAATTAGCTATTTTGACTGTTAAAGAACTGTGACATCATGCAAGTTATTAGTCTGCTGATCAAAACATCTGAAGAGCTATGAAATAAGATCACAGTTACCAGCTCCATAAAGTGTCAGTTCCCAGTCATCGTCTTATCACTCATCTGCGGGCAGACCAGACCTTTCTGTTCCTACTGTTTTTGATCAGCAGGAAAAACTCCCTTAACTGCAATGATTAGAACATGCATTAGGGGCTGATCAATCAGAAGGCAAATGCTTCTCTTAATAATTGATGACAGGCAATTTACACACTGTCTGTGCAGGGAACTCTTTCCCAGCGTTTGACGAATACAGGCGCCGTAGACTATTGACATTCGCCAGTATGATGGAGTTCTCTGGTCCCTGCAGACAGCCACAGAGACTAGCACTACATTAACTGAATGATACTGAAGATGTCCCCTAACAGACAGCTGAAGTACCATAACAAGAAAAAAGTTGCTTCACTTAAGTAACGATTCTGCGGTACACGAGCCTTGAGACCATCAACAAAGTTAGAGATGGTGTTTGGGGTCAACATCCACAAAACTTCTGCCTCCAACAACCTTTCTGTTCTTCTGAAGTCATACAATAGCTTTAGGTTATGAACAGGCAAATATGGCACAAATACATCAGATTGGACATCGATGACATCAAATATCATTGGCTCTCCTTTGTATCATGACCAAACGTCATTGATGTCCAACCTGATGCACCATATTTGACTTGAAAGAAAGGGGAAGTGAATAATGACAATTTTGGTCTGTTTGTCACACAAAGCTGTTGTATCACTTCAGTACACTTTGAATGTATCACACAAGCTGGAGTATTTTCATGGTGTTTTTTGATGTTCTTGGTGTTAGACAGATGTGATCACTATGTGATGTGATGTGACCATTGTGTTGAAAAGAGCTCCGTGAAGATTAATTTACTTCCATACACTGACTCCATTGCAGGTTTTTTTTTTTTCTTTCTGGCTTCAAAGACTGACTATAACAAGAAAATAACATTTGAGTGCTGACGGTGAAGAAGTGTTTCATTGGTTGGACCTACTTAATGACTACGGATCTTCACTGAATGAATCTGAATGAGAACTACTGCATCTCCCAACAATGATCCCAACAAAATGATACACATTGAAAACCCATAATCAGCATATTTAGGCTATTGCTGTCTTTTTTTTCTATAGCTTGAAAAGCATCTTAAAACCCAGCTGACAAAAGAGGTATTTTTCGATAGACATGCACATTGATACTTAAGAATCATGACAATCATGACGTGACTGGCCCTGATTTTTAAAATCTTTTGAGTGAATGATTAATTCAGTGACTCAACACTCATTGGTCACCACCTACTGATGTAATGATGTACCTAGAACAGGGATGTCAAACTCAGTTCATTGAGGGCCACTGTCCTGCAGAGTTTAGCTCCAAACCTGATTAAACACACTTGAACCTTCAGGACAGAAACTAACAGAGACTGGTTGGAGAGCTACAAAACACCTGCCTCTATAAACACTCTATACAGGACAGTAGCCCTCCAGGATCAGAGTTTGACACGTTAAACTCGCCATGTCAATGGTCGCCTGGACCTATAGAGATTCTTATGGGAGGAATGTGTAACAACACAAAGTGCATCGCATTGCATATGGTGCTGCATTGTCGCAGACCAATCAGAGTGCCTATGACCCCTGTCCACCGTTGAAAGCACCTACAATGGGCACAAGAGCGTCGGAACTGGACCTTAGAGCAGTAGAAGAAGGTCACCAAGTCCGATGAGTCCCATTTTCTTTTACATTACATGGATGGCTGTTTATGTGTGTGCTGTTTACCTGGGGAGGTGATGGCACACTTCTTACACTATTGTTGCTCTAGATTCTTTTTCAATCATTTAAAACCAAACTTGTTTTTCTCTCACTCCCGTTCTTGTTATCTCTACTATCTGTGTCTTTCACTGTTTCTCCTTTATGTCTGGACTACGGGCTTTAAACTTAGACTCAGAATCAGGCTCAGACTCAGGGGCATTGTCATAAATTACGACTTCAGCCACAGACTAGCAGTCTGCGAACCCCGTCCCTTTAACTTCATTTTCTCCTTCGGTCTCTCAGCATACTCCCTTTGATGCCCTCAACCATTAAGCCTAATGGCCCTTGTCTCGCACAAGCTGTTGAGGTTCGTTAGGGTCCGATCAGGTGTCTGGGGAATACACACAGTAAATCAATGACAATGCTTTAGGATTTGGGAGTGGACTGAAACCATATGGGAGGCTCTATGACTATGCCACATCAGCAGAAGAGCAGAAAAGGTCACATAAAGCATTGCATTATAAGACAGTGGACATCACCCCCCTCCCAGTGAAAACTCAAAGGTCATTTACGTGCATCCACATGTCTCTAAAGGTATCGTTTAGCTGCTGGGAGATATGCTGGGCAAAGCATTATGAGTGAGATGATCATGTGTGTAGTAGTATTACTCTTGAATAAAGTATACTGTGAAAAATATACTACATTAAAATCCTGTTAAGCAATTACCTGTTACTTATATTGCACCATACAATTAAAATTCAACACACTCTAATGGAAATATGTAACTATTTTACATTTTAGTGAATTGGTGATTAATTCATATGAATTTATACAATCTCATGTTTTGTACAATCAATAGTTGCATTTTCTCATGAGATCAGGTTGGAAAATTTATATTAGATTTAACAATACAATGTGTACATTTTTGAACAATATTGTTGAACTTTGTTCATTGTCACTGTATTTTTAAATAACAGGTATTATACAATTATACAGATTGTTACAACTACTGCAAGCAACTTTACCCGAATACAGTACACTCACATTAAGCAGTATGTACTATGTAGCAAATATCAAGTCCATGATTATTATATTGTTGCAAAAAAAAAAATCAATCAATCAATCAATCAATCAATCAATCAAACCTTTATTACAGACTCAGGGTCCAGTTTTTAAAACACATAACCAACAAACAACAACAACAACAAACACATATCAATACGTAACCAGTGTTTCCACAACTTAGACTGATAACGTGTAGTGCTAAACCTAATATTTGATAGGCCCATGATTACCTCATTTTTAGAAGCATTAAGTCGGCAGATAAATCTGTACATAAGATTCCATAACACAGCTTTAAATGTGTTAACTCCCACACTTACAAACATTTCACTCGCACTATGCCATCTAGGTCTCCTTAATAAAATTCTCATTGCATCATTGTAAGCTACTTGAAGCCTCTGCAAACTAGATTTTCTATAACTTGTCCACAAATGGGCAGTATAAAGTGGTGTACAGTATGCTTTAACCAGTGATGTCTTAACTTTATCTGAATAAGAACCAAACTTACGCAAAAGTATATTAGCCTGCATATACAACATGCAACGTTGCCGTTCAATGTCCTCATCATCTGTCATGTCCTCAGTTATAAAATGACCAAGATATTTCACTTTCGCACTCACAGCAAGATCCTTATCAGACAATTTAAAAATTGGAAGATTTAAACTCCTGTCCTCCTTAGTTCTGCAAATCAACACAATACTCTTACTAGCATTATTTAAAATATCATGCTCAAGACCATAAATAGAACAAATGGTTAACAGTTGCTGGAGACCAACACTACTAGGGCTATAGACCACAAGATCATCTGCATACATAATGTGGTTCACCAACATGTTCCCAACCATACAACCAGTGTTACAGGCATTCAAGCATTTATATAGGTCATGTAAAGATTAAATAGCTATATTGTCACCCAGAAATATATTAAAATTTGGATATATAGTATTCTATTTTATCTGCATAAAGTACACTCATGTAAAGCAAAATATACCATATAGCAAATCTCGGCGGTGTGATTGTTCATATTGTTGCAAAATGTAAACTATATTTTCGACCAGCTCAAATCTGCTATAGGGCTTAAAGATATTAAGAAATTCTAAACATCATGATTTTCTCTAAAGCTCCTTTGGAACAATGTGTGCTGTGAAAAGCATCATAAAAATAAATTTGACTTGACTTAACTTGACAGACCACCCTTTAAGGAAGCGACAAATTAAAAAATTAAATTAAAATGCATGCTGTTATGCACATACATGTTTATTGTACCATACAGTACACATCTATATCAACTGATGTATTCGGACAGCAAGAAGGTCAAAATAGCCTTTCTGTGGACCCCCCTTAAACAAGGACCCATGTAACTCATGTGCACCATTCCCTCCACTCTGATGTCCCTGATTAGAAAATACTTCTGTGAAGATTCTCTTATTCAACAAAAGAAAGTCACACAGGTTTGGAACAACATTAGGTCAAGTAGCTAGGAGAAAGAATCAGACCACATTCTCTTTAACTTAATCAGCTTTGAACAAGCCATTGCCCTTTTCTCTATGAAAAACCTTGAGGTTTTCCTCCCAGAGTATCCTGGGGACAATTAGCGCACCAGTCAACGAAATAAGTGTGTCCATCTAAACCAATTACGCAGCCTAAGTGGAGAGCATGCTAGCCACTGGCGGGAGGATGGCTCCTGTACTGATTAACTGGCAGACACATTGACCCGCCTGACCTCTTAAAGCCCTTTGGGGGAAACCCTTGTCATAAGGAATAAATCTGGGACTCCCTGTGTTCAAACGTATAGCAGAGAGCTCACAATAACCAGTAATCCATTAAGCAAAAAGTAGATGCGGCTAAAAGCATAAACATGGTTCAAACTGCATGGATCTTTTTCAAGACAAAGGAGGTTATGGCCTATGTGGGGAGCAATTTGAAAGGAACAATGTCTGTGATCTATTTAGAACTGCAGGGAAAGTTGTTTGTTTAGTCTAAAGTGACTTTGGTTTCAGCATTGACCTGATTAACCAACTGCAGTTATTGCAAAGATAAGCTTTGCTCGATAACGAAGAGGAAGTTTTACGGAAACCTGAACGCTGTTTTGATGGAACCTAGTGAGTCAAATCATTCTGTCAAAATGTCACATCTCTGTTTGTAATAATGATGTATAGTGGCAGCAAAATATTTCTTGTGACCATTATATCAGTCATATTCATAATATAGTCATCTCTAAGGATTTGCTGTTCGACATACTGCATTTGTTCAGTATTCGGTCATTCAAATAAAATAACAAAACAAAATACTGTTTCAGAATGATTACTATATGCATGTATCATGCTATTCACATGGTACTCCAAGGTACTAAAAAGACATGTAAAAAATATTTATGTAAAAAACTGTAGTACCATGGTACTTTCTGATACGTTGACAGGTAAGATCCAAAATAAATGGTTTCAACTGGTTTAGCTTTTAGGTTTTATAACCTAAAATAATTATTATAAAACTGTCAAATTTGGTCTGGTTTATTCTTGTTTGGTGACAGAGCCCTGACCTCCTACTTTCTTGTCATAGTCCATCCTCATGGGTTTTGTGTGTGGAGTGTGATGTTCAGATCCAAGAACTTCAGTCTAGTTTGGTTTCGGGTCATTGTCAGGGTTTGGACATTCTTGCTCCATGTGTTTGTCTTTTGTTGGTCACTGGCCTCATTGTGTGAGTGTGCGGTTTCGAGTTCGCTCGGGATGTATGCTCTTCTGTCCACATGTGTTGTGTGCTGGGTTGCATGCAGCTTGTGTTTTCATCAGCCACATGCTTTCATGTTGCCATGTTTTGTATTTGACACTCAGCCGGTTAGAGCTCTCATTGGCTGCGTGTTCGTGTCATGTTTTGTTTAAGCCCATGGCTTGTGATTGTGTTCACTGGCAGCTCTTGTGTTTGTCATGTTTGGTGTGGGCACGTGGCTTATCATGTTTGTTTCTATATGTCATGTGCTCTCCTTGCTCGTTACCTGCTTTTTTTTCTCTTTATTCTCCATGTGTTTGCAGTCCTGTGCGAGATCATCATCATACGTACAGCCCTGCTAAGCCTTGCGCTGCCATGTCCAGCCCTGCCTTGCCTGCCCAGTCAGGACTGCTGGTGTTTTCCCCTGCCAGGTAATTTTTGTTTGTTTTTAAAAAAAAAATTATTATGAATAAAAACCCATTGTTCTCTGCATCATTGAGTCCTCGCTCTTCCTTCAACCACACCCCCTGACAGTACAAACTCGCCTACAAAAGAGGAGCATCTTCCTCTTCCCATATCCCAGTTGCTGGGCCTCTTTTAAAGATCAGGTGGTCTGGATCATCCAGCACTTGTCCCTGCGTCAGAGGGGGGCTGACATCAGGGACTGCGCCTGTGATTTCCTTGTGGTAGTGAATGATCTGAACTATGAGGACATCTGCGATATCAAAGAGGTTTTCAACAGAAGCCTTCGACAAGCCCTTCAGCTACTGGGAGATGGGGAGGCTAGGAACTTTGACTTTCTGGGAGTTTGTTTACCAGATATACCAGTATGGGGGGCCTGATTTCCAGTGGTCCCAGAGCTCCCAGATCCAGTGGTCCCGGAGTACCCAAAGCTGCCTGGTCTGCCAGTCCCAACCATGGAGACCATTCCTGTAAGTCCTGAAATGGCTATCATCTTCCATATTATGACTGTCATTCATGCTTGAGCCGCACATACCTCTCTGCTGGCTTCCTCTGACCCTGGACTTGTCTGCCATCCCAGAGCAGCCCATTCCCAGTCCAGAGGCTGTCCCAGAAGCCCCCCTTCCTCACACCCGTTTCTAGCCAAGTCCAATTTAAGTCTCAAGGCTTTTGGTCCAAGTCCAAGTCAAGTCTTTGAGGTCCAAGACCTAGTCAAGTCTCAAGTCTTTGATTTATTTTTATTTTCTATTTTTAGCAATAGTTCTTTCAGCTAGTTATAATAATTAACAGTGTTTTGAAATATCAAAACTGATTTCTAGTTCCAAAATGTCTAATAACACCACAGCTCTCCTTTTGATTAATTGATTGCTTTTCAAATTTAATGACACAAAGATTAATCAATGAAACGAATTAAGAATGAAAAGTAAAATGTTGCGTTTCTTGACTAAATGACTTGTGTTTTTGTCACAAGTCTCTGTCTTCAACTCCAAGTCAAGTCTTGAGTCACTTGTTCACGAGTCCAAGTAATTTTTTTTGTGACTTAAGTGCGACTCGAGTCCAAGTCGCGGACTCGAGTTTCCATCTCTGATGCCTAAGCTCCTTGCACTGCCAGCCCCACCCAAGTTTCCTTCTCCGCCCAAGCTAGCTGCCCTGCCGACTCCATCTAGATTCCCTGCTCTGCTGGCTTCGGTCCAGTTTCCGGCCCTGCTGGCTCCACCCTGGCCGTCCACCGGGGTTCCTAACACGCCGGAGCCTCCCTGGTCCTTCCCTCCAGCATCACCCTAGCTCTCTGCTAGGACTCCAGACCTCCCGGAGCCTTCCTGGTCCATCCCTCTTGCTCCACCATGGTGCTCAGCCAGAACTCCAGATCAGCCGGAGTCTCCCTGGTCCGTCCCTCCTGATTCCCCTAAGACTTTTTGGGCTGTCCCGCCAGTACTGGCTTGGCTCCCCTCCCTCTCTTCCTCCCCTCATTGTCTTTGTAATCTGACCCCTCCTGCCATCTTGTGTTGTCCTGTTGGTGCCTTGTGTTGTTCTCTTGGTGTGTCGGTCTTGTGTTGTCATGGGATGTTTCTGTCTTGTGCTCTGTGTTCCTCATTAGGGACCCCCTTTTGAGGAGGGGTAGTGTCAGGGTTATGTCATTACGTCACATACATTTTTTTAAAATTAATAATAAAAACCCATTGTTCTCTGCATCGAGTCCTCGATCCTCCTCCTCCTCCATTTTGTTATTATGAAGTAGTAAAATATGAATGAAAAATATGAATAATTTTATATAATACTAAGAAAAAGTAGGCTATACTAATATTTATTAGTAGTATTAGTACTAATATATCAATAATATATTATTGACAATTTGTTGTCCAACTGCTGATTATATTATTTTATATATCAATAATAATTAGCATTATTTATCATTATTTATTATGTACCATTTATAATACTTTTTACAATTGTGATAGTTATCATAATAATTATTTAGATTATTTCTAATAATATAATTTTTAATAATAATAAAGGATTCATGATTTAAAAATATTATAATTATATCATAATAATATATTAATAATCATCTAATCTTGTTACCTGTTACACTAACATCTTTTAGCTGTAACTTCTGAACCTCATCTTCACACATATCTTCACAATCTTGGAAAACATTTTTTTTGTGAAAAATTGTGGACGGTTGTTCATTACTGAAGATACATGTCATGCTCTTAGCTTGCATGTTTTTTTGGTCTTTTCATGTGTGTGTCTGTTGTAGGGGGAACAAAGTGTATATTTCTGTTGATTGCTATGTGTCACAGGTGTCTGTCTTACACATGCCCTTTTGAGGTTAAATTCAATAAGAAGTTCAAGCCCTCCTTAACCAGTTTATAACCGAATAAGGGGGACAACAGAATCCATGAATGCCCTTAGGAATGAGACAGTGCTCGGGGCTCTGTCATAGGAATCATAATTTACTATTACCCCCCTCCCTTAGACAGATCTCTTTGTTCCAGCCGACATTACACATGTCAGGTCATAACAACATTTCCAGCAGCTGACAAGCAAAGGCATGGCTTTAAATGAGGCCCATTATCATGAATCACATTTGAAAATGTCAGAGCCCTAAAATGCAGGAGGTTTACCAGAGTTCTTCTCTTAGATTCTATTTGTTGTCCCACTGCTGATTATATTATATTATATTAATGTATCAGTTACATTGAATGTGATTCCCCATTGACTGGGAATCAAAGCAGATGCTGCAGCATAGGATGGATATTGGATTAGATGGGGGTGCTAGTAGAGACAAATATATCAAGACAATTCAGCTCAAAGTCAATAACGCCTTAGATTTATGTTTGTAGCTAGCCTTTAACACTGGACAAAGATTAAATTTTTACACAAGTGTCATTTTTTTAAGTCTTTAAATACTTTCTACTCCCCCAGCTTAATATGCAAAGACAAAAATAAGTAAGCCATTTGTAGGTTGACTTTCTCTCAAAAAAAAATAATCTTTTTTTTGCAATTCTGTGACACTCAAGGTACAGCTATCAAACTTAAAATTCTACCCCTAGAATTTCAAATCAGTTTAATTGATTTTTGGATCCAGTGTGAACTTTCAATCTTAAATCCAGGGTAAATTTTAATTTCTGCTCTTTGAATCCAGAAGATCTGTTTTTTTTTATTTTTAAATTTTTTTTATTCCGTGTGGACTTACATAATCACTGTTTAGATCAGGGGAAAATGTAGTAGTATAAACAGGTTAATAACAAGCGGAAAAAATCGGCCAGTGCAGTACGACTGGTTGAAAGTGGACAAAAGAGACGGATTAAAATACCATGTGTAAATGGGTATGTGTCTCCCTCTTCCACTTGTGATCCAATCGACCTCTTAATATCAGGTGTAAACAGGGCCTTAGACACATTTATTCTGACTAAAGTTGTTGGGCAGAGCTTGCTGGGTAAAGTGATAATATTTTCCGATGGCAAGCTAACCCAACCCAATGAATCAGCTTCAGATTTACAGCTCAAACATTTCAGAATGGAAACATCTGGTCTAACACTAATGCTTAAAATAATAGCACGTTCAGCATGACGACAGGCCATTATCTTCACATTTTATGGTATTTTTCCCATTATTTGTGCAGTTGATACAGACAGAGTTCTCTCTCCTGATGTTTCCTGTCTAAGGGGGTATAAGGCATAGGGTTTGGCTATTGGTATTTATTGAATGTGTAGAGTATTGATTCAGTGTTGATACACAAGGGCACAGCGGCATGATGGAAGCTTCAGCCAAGTCGATAATTGTCATTTTATCCAAGTTCAATACTTGACTGATATATTCCACCATATGGCCCAGCTGCAACCCCATTTATTTACAAACAATGTGTACACTGAATTGTGAGAGTATATTTCATGGCTTCATTACTACAATAATATCTTATAGATTATCTTATAGATGGCTGGTTTTTCATTACATTTATGGAGTGGAGTAATAGAAATATTTGAGGTTTTGAAAACTGATCATGAATACACTGTAAAAATGAATTTTGATGATTTGTTATCACAACTTTTTTTATTTTGTCAAATCAACTTAGATAATTAATGTAGTTCAGATAACATAATATTTTGAGTTTCTATTTATTAAACCAATCTCCTTTGTTGTATTAACAAAAAAAATTAATTTCAATGAACTCAAAATTTTAAGGCAACCAGGTAACTTACTTTTTTAAGTTAATCCAACTTTTTTTTTTTACAGTGTATTAACGGGATCCTGTACAACAGGCAAGTGTTTAATCCAGAAATCCCCAGCTCTCAAAATCTTTTCTTTAAAGCTATATAGTGATGGTCATCATTAAGATGAGCATATTCATATTGTGATAATGCTAGATGGAGAGAATTCAGAATTATTTGTTATTCATTGTGATATATGGCTCTGTAAACCATATTGCTCAAACTAATTAATTGGTTTAAGAAGGGTAAACTTAAATTAAACAAATTCAATCAAGTTAACTTTTATGAGTATTTAGAACTTGCTTTTGTGTTCACAAAACTGACACATTTTAAATAATCTGAATTGTTTCATTGTTTTGAGTTTGGTGGACTTGTTTCTTTTAATTTAGACAAACGTTCATTTAACTGAACTGGGCTGGGATTTCTATTTCCCACCATGCTTTGCCATGACACTCGAAAGGGAGAGCAAATTTTAAAATGAAGTGTTATACAGTATAATGGTTTGTTATGTTAAGTGGGAGATTTAGTTGTGTTTTATGCTTTGCTAATTTTGAAGAGTTTCTGCTATGCTTTCAAAGTATTGTGTTACCAGTTAGCAAGTTATGGATTAGCTAAAGCTAGACAAATTTTACACAACTAAAAGTTGAGATTACATGATAATGTTAAGAGCAATTAAAGGAGAACTCCGGTCAATTTTAACATTGAGCTAATTTTTTTTGTAAATTTGGAGTGCTGTCAGTACAGAGAACAACGACAAAAATCGGTGTTGCCTACACTGTGTTATCTTTTTTAAAATGTGCACCCTGTTGACTTCAATGGGGCAAGTTTTAAACCTGCTTTTAGCCTCTTAACATCCTTGATATGTCATTACAAGTGCACAGCCATGTGAGTGGTGTTATTAAGAGTGAACACGGTCAATCTGACTGCAGCAGATGTGAAAGATATTAATAAAAATTATGTGAATTCAGCCAGCTCACATACCTGTATTTTCTTCCTGTTTTCGGTCGAAGTCCAAAGTAGTCGATTATCGAGTTGGGAGAATGGGATCTCATACAGCCTGGTCGCACACGCGAACTCGATAATCGACTGCTTTGGACTTCGACCGAAAACAGGAAGAAAATACAGCACTCCAAATTTACAAAAGAATTAGCTTAATGTTAAAATTGACCGGAGTTCTCCTTTAAAATGTATGAGTATAACATAAAAATATGGCAGTTCTGCTTACTTAAACTTTGAATTTCTTAATATTTTTTTTACTTCATGTTGCCAAAAATATCTAAATGAATTTTACTTAAGAAATGTAAAAAAATAAATAAATAAATCATCATCTAATAGGTTTCTTAAATTAATTGCATGCATGAATTTTTATTTTGAATGTGTTTTTGAATAAAATAATAAATCCTGAAAAGATGTGTGTCATGCCATTGACCCATTAGACATTTTCGTGACATGGTATGACCAGTTGAGCTCTCTCAACTGGCATTTTAAGCCTGTCCGAGTCCTGAACTCTCTAATGAAAATAACAGCTCTTAGCAAGCACAATAAGAAGGCTTATAGCAGCAGTATAGTGCACTAATACATAGAGAGATTGTAGCAGTGACAGGTGTGACGCCAATCTCTTGGCCCAAGGCACTGTAATGTAATGTGGGCTTCAGATACAAGGACTTTTCAAAGTGGGATTGTCTTTCTGGGTTAATCCCTTCACTTTGCACCATTGTCCATCAGGTCAGCTGATATAAATCTGATAACCATTAGAATAGTGAAATATTAAGAGCACTGACACACACACACACAATTCATACACTTTATCTCAATGTAATTCCTCATGATATCATGACAGACTGGTAATGTGAACTCCATTTCTTGTCACAACACCATCAGCATCATTGTCCACAGACACCTCCTCCCGCAGTATAGAGTACCGGTACTTTATTTCTGCGATTATAATACATCAAACGAAACACAACCAACCAATAGGCCACAGTCTAAATATTAAACCATTCAATCTTATAAAGACAATTAGAATTACTATAGACTAATCCTAACCCAAACCCCTAAAAGAAACTTAAAATTTATATTTTTTATTTTTACTTATTTATTCATTCTCTTAAAATTATGCCCATGGTTTTAAATAAATAAATGTTCTTTTATATGTGAACACTTTTTGCAATTAATGATACCCATATTATTAAGCAAACAAATAAATGTTATTTAATTAACACTTTTTAAAGTTAATGATATAAAACAAACAAACTAATAAATAAATGTTATTTTATTCATGAAAACTTTTACGATTAATTACAGTTAATAATTACAATAAATCAATAACAATTATATATATATATTTAATATGTTTTTCCTATTCCCCAGGTTGTCCTTACAAAGAAATGTATTATCAGGTTTGGTTAAATATCTAAATGATTTAATTTTTGAAATACTAACCTTCTATTGGCTACAATTATAGTGATTACATTTTTTTTAAGGAATGCATAATGCATTCCTTAAAAAAAATTAAATCACTTTATAGCCATTACAATATTGCGTTACTGCTTTAAAAAGTAACTGATTGTGTAATTTTGTCATGGAAAGTAATGCATTAGCCTACTTTACTTTTGCGACACTCTTTCTCACCTGGGCTGGCTAGCTTGTTTTGTTTTTTAATAACAAAACCAAAAAAGTTATATTTTTTGTTAAATGTAAATTCCATTTCGCACCAAAACTTAAATGTATAAGCCACCGGCTGAAGGAAATGCAAATTCTCTTTGTGTTTGGAGAATAGATAGATGGATGAAAATGAAAAGTTTTCTATTTATGAATCGTTTGACCCTTTAAGGACATATTATACACACTACGCATAGACGTTTGATTTGAAATAAAGCTATATTTAATGTACAGGCTTATTAAACCGGTAAAACATTTTATTATGCTATAAAGGCCTATTTATGTTTTATATTTGAGGACGTTCCAAAAAGTAACAGTCAAGTAGCACATTTTTCAACTATTTTCTTCCCCACGAATAGTTAAACATCCACACTCACGCACACTCTTCACTCAAGAGGAGCAGCAGATCAGAAGTGTTCCCTTGTCAGTTTAGCACCATTATGGAGGGTGTGGGTTTAGCTGCTGTCAGGTGTGTGTCACTATCACTCATGCTCTGAGATTAGCCTTCTAGAAAATGTCAAGTAAAACTATTCAGCGGTGAACGGACGCTCACATTACTTGACTTTCGGTATGGTCTGCTAGTATTGACCGCCACCTAGTGGTTGAAATGTGTGAAACGTGAGTGACATTGAAGCACTGCCACATGTTTTTTTTTTTTTTTTGCACACATACAAATATGCTTAAAATATACTTTTATAAGTAGGCCTATGCTTACAAATTGCCAATAAACAATATTTGTAATACTAAGGTGTCATATTGGGTTTGCTTTTAAACATTTCTCTACCTACTACCCCTATTTGACTTGGTTAAGTCCATGAAATGTGACGATGCTTCTCAAGAAACCTAACACGGAAAATAGCAATACTTCCAAACTGAGCGTCTCTTTATTGCACTTCAAAAAATATCAAACCCTGAACAAGACGGCATCCAATACACTAATATTCAAAACCATTTCAGAGATGCAGTTCAATATAAACGACCACGCATTTCAGAAAAGCACAATAAAAGAGAATAACCTCCAATAAACCCAACTTCCGCTATTGCTCAGGCCAGAGATAGGCTTTTACAAATGCGAAATCTTGAATGTTTTCATCAGGGAATTAAAGTATAAAAAAAGAAAAGAAAAATCACAATCTGTCAACATGCAGAATCTCATTAAAACAATATTATTTCTCTCACACATGTATTTATATATATATACACGACTTTTTTTGGTAACACCTTGAAGGTTTTATTTGTTAACTATATTAGATCACAGATTACATTTGATTTCCTAATGCACTATGAACTAACATGAACAAACAACGATCAATTGGATTTTTCTTATGTTAACAAAGATTAATAAATGCATATATATATATCTCATTGTTATATCATGTTAGCAAATGCATTTATTAATGTTAACAAATGAGACCTTATTGTAAAGTATTACCGCTTTTTATGTATAGCCTAATGTAGTGTAATTGTAGTGTTTTTGAAATATGCAACCACAATATAACTAGATTTTTGTGTTTGTTTTTAATAAATTCCCTATGCATTTAAATCCATCAAACTGTAACTGTCCTTCAGGCAACACCACATGAAGTACTCAAACCAAAACTGTCTAGTAAATAGTGAAAGTTCATAAACAACACTATGAAAATGTTACTTCTTATCCACTGACAGTTTACTGGTAAATCTCCTTCGAAAGACGGTCTCAAACATTGAGCAAAAAACATCTCGCTAAAAATGTGCTGTGCACTCTGGCAAACATCTCGGTCTCAACATCAGCTTACAACCACACATCACATTAGCTCTGGAACTGGTGTTGGAAGATGTTATCTGCTTTTCATTAACAGACATTATTGATATTAAATAACTTACAATATCGAAATACATACGAAAATGTAGATTCCATTATACAACAGTCAAAAAACAACACGCCCCAAGAAAAAGCCAGTTTCTAAGGATATAACAGAACATGCAATCCTCAACCTTTACAAAGGTTTTATCAAAATAATAATAATAATAATAAACCAACTGCTCTGTAGTCCAATGATCAGAGATACGTCTCAGTTTCAACTCATGCAATAACTCAAAATTAGAAAGACAGGGTAATGCTAACAAATACATTGTATACTGATGTGAACATTTAATGCACAAAGTATATTGGCATCGACAAATGTGCACAAGGATTGTGGGGCAAGAAAATTGGTTATTTGGAAAAAAATATATAGGAAGTATAAAAATATTATATATTGTATGTCTACAATTATTTGGTCATTTTCAGAAAATCTGCACAAGCAATTTAAAAGATGGATTTGCTATTTAATTTCAAGGGTAAAAGATTAAAAATATTCTTTAAAATAATATTCCTTAGAGAGACTGATCTGAATTCTTTTTTCATATAAAATGACTATAAATCCAAACACTAAAAAGGAAATTTAATTTTCACCCTCACATTATTAAAAGTAAAAGGAAAGGGGGGAAAATACACTAATAAAAGACTAAAAAGAAGACAGTGGCACAGTCAAAACAATAGCAGTTATTCATTCTTGTGACTATGCAGGATATCAGAGACCAGGATGAAGGTTGAACATCCATCTCCGCTCATCTGTGTTAGCGTGTGCAGTGTGACGGAGGAGTTTAGCAGACGCAGAGGGTCGCTTTACGGTGCTGTAGTATTGTGACGCTGGGCGTCCGTTTGGGACTCTTGCCGGTGTTGCGTTTGGGTACGGAGCGTTCCCCAGTCCTCCGGCGGGAGCTGCTTGGGGTGAGGGGGCTGCGTCTGGGCCTCTTCCCCACAGGACGTGACGCATCCGGTGAGGACAGGGGCATCTCTGGGGTCCAGTTGCCCTCAAAGGGGCACACAGTTAAGGAAGCTTTGTCCATGAGCTCAATGTAAGGGAGGTTTTCCTCTAACGGGGGTTCTGCGCTGAGACTCACTCCTGACAGACCGTTCCTTCTCTCCAGCGCCGGCAAAGACTCACTGCTGGCTGAGGACAGGTCTGGATCCGGGGTCTGTAGAGGGTCAAAGATTGTCATTTTGTGTTTTACCCATTTCTGATCCTAGAATTAGCATTTTATTATTTACAAATTACACATGTTGGGGGAAACTACTTTTAAGGCTACTTTTGCTAAGCTAGTAGTAAAAGTAGGTAAAGTTGACAGCTCCACAACAAGTTAAAGGGATAGTTCACCCAAAAATTTGAATTCTGTCATCATTTACTCACCCTGACCAAACCTCTATGAATTTCTTTATTTTGCTAAACACAAAAGATATTTTGAAGAATGTCGGCAACCCAGCAGTTGAAGGACCACATTGACCTCCATAGATATTTTTTGTCAATGGGGTCCATCAACTGTTTGGTTACCGACATTCTTCAAATTAACTTCTTTTGTGTTCATCAGAAAAAGAAATTCATACATGAACAAACTGCAATTAATCTATTTACGAGGTTTATTTATATTACGATATAACAGTTTTTTTTTTTTGCTCAGTAAAACAGAGCAGCATTTATCTGGCATAAGTCTTCAATTAGAGAATACAGTGAAGAAAATAAGTATTTGAACACCCTGCTATTTTGCAAGTTCTCCCACTTAGAAATCATGGAGGGGTCTGAAATTATCATTGTAGGTGCATGTCCACTGTGAGAGACCTAAATCACACTCCAGAAATCACAATGCATGATTTTTTAACTATTTATTTGTAAGATACAGCTGCAAATAAGTATTTGAACACCTGTCTATCAGCTAGAATTCTGACCCTCAAAGACCTGTTAGTCTGCCTTTAAAATGTCCACCTCCACTCCATTTATTATCCTAAATTAGATGCTCCTGTTTGAGGTCGTTAGCTGCATAAAGACCCCTGTCCACCCCATACAATCAGTAAGAATCCAACTACTAACATGGCCAAGACCAAAGAGCTGTCCAAAGACACTAGAGACAAAATTGTTCACCTCCACAAGGCTGGAAAGGGCTACGGGAAATTGCCAAGCAGCTTGGTGAAAAAAGGTCCACTGTTGGAGCAATCATTAGAAAATGGAAGAAGCTAAACATGACTGTCAATCTCCCTCGGACTGGGGCTCCATGCAAGATCTCACCTCGTGGGGTCTCAATGATCCTAAGAAAGGTGAGAAATCAGCCCAGAACTACACGGGAGGAGCTGGTCAATGACCTGATAAGAGCTGGGACCACCGTTTCCAAGGTTACTGTTGGTTATACACTAAGATGTCATGGTTTGAAATCATGCATGGCACGGAAGGTTCCCCTGCTTAAACCGGCACATGTCAAGTCCCGTCTTAAGTTTGACAATGACCATTTGGATGATCCAGAGGAGTCATGGGAGAAAGTCATGTGGTCAGATGAGACCAAAATAGAACTTTTTGGTCATAATACTACTAACTGTGTTTGGAGGAAGAAGAATGATGAGTACCATCCCAAGAACACCATCCCTACTGTGAAGCATGGGGGTGGTAGCATCATGCTTTGGGGGTGTTTTTCTGCACATGGGACAGGGCGACTGCACTGTAATAAGGAGAGGATGACCGGGGCCATGTATTGTGAGATTTTGGGGAACAACCTCCTTCCCTCAGTTAGAGCATTGAAGATGGGTCGAGGCTGGGTCTTCCAACATGACAATGACCCGAAGCACACAGCCAGGATAACCAAGGAGTGGCTCAGTAAGAAGCATATCAAGGTTCTGGCGTGGCCTAGCCAGTCTCCAGACCTAAACCCAATAGAGAATCTTTGGAGGGAGCTCAAACTCCGTGTTTCTCAGCGACAGCCCAGAAACCTGACTGATCTAGAGAAGATCTGTGTGGAGGAGTGGGCCAAAATCCCTCCTGCAGTGTGTGAAAAACTACAGGAAACGTTTGACCTCTGTAATTGCAAACAAATGCTACTGTACCAAATATTAACATTGATTTTCTCAGGTGTTCAAATTCTTATTTGCACCTGCATCTTACAAATAAATAGTTAAAAAATCATACATTGTGATTTCTGAATTTTTTTTTTTAGATTACGTCTCTCACAGTGGACATGCACCTACGATGAAAATTTCAGACCCCTCCATGATTTCTAAGTGGGAGAACTTGCAAAATAGCAGGGTGTTCAAATACTTATTTTCTTCACTGTAAATCAAATTAAGAGTAATATTGTGAAAATATATTATAAAATTGTGAACTATTATTACAGTTTTCTTATTTATTGTAATTTAATCCTGTGATGGAAAAGCGGTATTTTCAGCATCATTACTCCAGTCTTCAGTGTCACACGATCCTTCAGAAATCATTCTAATATGCTTATTTGGTGCTCAAGAAACATTTATTATTACCAATATTGAAAACGGCTGCTGGTGTTCTGGGGCCTCATTTATAAAACTTTGCGTAGGATTTGCGTCAGAAGTGGCGTACGGATGAAACATAGGATGTGCGTACGCACAGAAATATTCAGATTTATAAAACCGTGCACACGCAGATCCTACGCAGTTTTCCCTTAGTAAATCACAATCAATTCTAAATGTAGCGCAGCTTTTGCGCCTTCATGTCACGCCCATAGTTGCCCATAAATAGTCTGTGAAACGCCCACAAGTTAATATTCATCGATTGCGAAATCATGGGAAACACAGAGAGGAAACCCAAGAAACATAACTTCACTCAATGTGAAGTAGAAATTTTCATTGGCGAGGTGGAAAAGAGGAGTAAAATGTTGTTTGGACCCACAGTGTGGGTTTTACTAATGCCAAAAAGGCACTTGAGTTGCAAAAGGTTGCAGACGTCGTTAATGCTGCACACATCCTCGGACCGTGGCCGAAATAAAAAATAAATGGTCGGACATCAAAGTCGATGCAAAAAAAGTGTCTAGCGCTCCATCGCCAGAGTGAGTCTGGAGCTCGTCACGAGTAAGCCACTCGTCCTCGTTTGTCAGCAAGTCTTCTTCCAGTCTGAAGATGCGTTCACTCGAATCCTTCCATTTGCCACATCCTCTAAGAGCACAAGATCAGCCATCGTACGTCATTACACATTGTGATGGCATCATGGCATTTTATTACCATCCATTTGATTGCATCTGACATATTTCACTTTTCTTTTTGCAAATGTGTGTTAATTTGCATTTCTGTTGTAATCTTCGTTTGGTTTTGTTTGTTTTACACTGTAGATCGATCAAACGGGTGTTCGTGTAGGCTGTTAATTGTAAGACTTGCTTTGTGAAGTCTTCGTGTTATTTATGAGAGGCAGTATTGCCATTTCTTTTACACAACGGTCTACACTTTCACGTGTTTCTTCCATCTGCCGACGGTGTCGCCATTTCTCATTTCACGCGTTTCTGTGCGTACGCCTGGGTCAGGACCCGCCGTGAAGGACCGCACATTTTCCCGTCAAGTTTGGTTTTTATAAATATCAATTATTGCGTAGAGATCGGCGTACGCCTTCTTTTGTGCGTACACAACGTTTATAAATGAGGCCCCTGGTTATACATCTCGTTTGCAGCAAGTCATAACAGCTAAAGGGTGTTCTACGAAGTACTAAAGATGCTTGCCATGAAGGGGTTGAATAATTTTGAGACTGCAGAAGTCATTAAAAGTTGAATTTTCAGTTGAATTTGGGGAAACCACTGGGGAAAACATTTGTTGGGTTGAGCCATTTTAATTACTTTTGTTTGATTTGTTCTTTGCAAACAGCTGAAAGTGTACATTTTGCAAATAAACCTGATTAGCAATGGGGTTTGAATAATTACGATTACAACTGTACGTAACATACATTTCCTTTGTCAAAATGACAGAATTCCAGTTAATGAACATTTTTGATTGACAATAAAAAATGTATTTACCCGCTTTAGAAACATTCTAGTAAACACTGCTTATATGATTAGTAGTGAAAAGGGTAGACAGGTACATTTTGTAGGGCTCCGACGAGGAGTTCACACCCACAGCGACTTCTACGAGTCAACCGTGTGCTATTATATCTAGCCTACATAATCCTACTTTGTGTAATGAGCAGGTGCCACTCGAGGAATTGGCAGTTTAGGTTGTTTCTCCGCCATTAGCACAGCTGTGGCACACCTGCAATCTTGAGTTTGAACGACGGTACGCGCTGTGCAAGAGAGGGGTGTGATCAGCGCATACACGAGCGTTGACACTGCAAAGACATTCCTCCTGGCTCTGATTGGTTGTTTCTGACCGCGAGCGGTGTATTTCTGCAAATGGCAATAGGACCACTGGGAGGAACCAGAGGAGCTTGATTTTTTTTTCACAGATTATGTGTCTCATATTCTACTGTCAGGACATAAATGACAGTTTTTACAAATATGTAAATAAAATACATTTTTACAAAAGTTACCTACTGCAGCTTTAAAATGGTGTGTTAACATCTGAAAATTTTACTGTTCATTTAGTCAAACTGATGGATAAGGATTATTTGTAGCACAACCTTATGATTTGAAATGATTTTTTATTTTTATTTTTCCCCAAACCAGAAGTGCCCACAAAATCTAAAATGCAATAGTTGAATATCCAATAAATAAAATCTCTGATATCCAACTTTATCCTAATGAGCTTATGCATGCTCATATGCCCTTTTTTTGCATTACATTTGCAAAAATCGAATGTTTAAGGTTAACGTTAATCTTTAAAACAATGATAAATATTACATTTAACAATGTTTAAAGTATTAAGTCTTAATATTAATTTTCCATATTGTACGTCATGTTTTGATGCACAGAAATCGTGCAGCATTTGAAATCGTGCAGCATTTGAAACCATTTGGTGTTTAATTTATTTAGACAAAATAGTACAGAATTTTAATATCAGTCATACCATGACAATAATGATCAGTTTATCAGTATTGGCCAGAATTTTAATATCTGTAAATCCCTAAAAGAAATATAAAAAAGTTAAAAAAAAAAAAAAAACTCTTTTATTTTTTTTTTATCTAGAGGAAATACCAGAAATTGAAAAGATTCAAACTGCAAACAAATGGCAACAACTCTTAAAAGACAAAATACAAATAAAGTGAGTCTAAAGTCTGGTCTTCATCACTAATTTACGACAGGGGAAACGCATCACGGCTGCTCTTTTGCATTCTCTTGCCCTGTTCTGTATTTTTCATTTCCCCTCTATCAAAATCATAACAGCACCAGAAGAGCAAACAGGAAAAACGATCAAAGCGGCCTCCCTAAACCTCAAATCCACTCCACTTAAAAGGATTAAAAACACAAACATCTGTCCACTCTCCAGCTCTCTGAGGCAAAGCAAAACAGCTAAGAGCAGCTGGAGGAGCTGTGCTTCAAACACACTGGGGCCAAACAAACACCGAGACATGGCTTCCATCGGAACTGCTCTGACAATGGAGGCCTCGATCGGGAAAAGCAGGCAGGACTGATGAGCAGCGTGTTAGAGTCTCTTTTGGTGGGCATGGAGCCAAAGTGTGCCTAACATGAGCAGGAACTCTGTAAAAAGTCTTATCTGAAAACTTTTGATTAGCTGTGAGTCTGGACAGTGTACAGAAATCTCTTGAAGTTCAAGGGTATCATGAACTCCTGTTTTTGTCTACTCGATACTGGAATTGTTCAAATGTGACAATACGGGACTCAAGATACAGATAGTATTGACTAGTGCACTCTGAAAAGCATTTAAAAAAAAAAATTTTTTGCAGCATTGAGCATTATAGCCAATCACAGGCCGTTTACACCTGGTATTAAGACGATAGCAACTTATACAGGGTCTAAAAAGTTGAGCTTGTCCTTTCGACTACTTCCAGAGGAAGTCAAAAACCCATTCGACCGGATTGCTTTCGTAGTGTAAACGCTCATGTGGTTGAATGTGTTCGAACAGCAGCAAAATACCGTCTACTCTCCACCTACTGACCTAATGTGTAAACATAATGGGAAGCGCACTAGCAAGACAGGATTTAAACTTTGTCGACTGGAGAACCAAGTTTGGTTTGAAGACGAAAAAAGTACCGTAAAAAACTTTTACCCACCCACAGACCACCCTAGATGTGGCTAAAATGGACAAAAGAGATGGATTAAAACACCAGATCTTAATACCAGGTGTAAACAGGGTCACAGAAATGTCTGCTAATCAGAGGCATTTAAGTTCAGAATCCACTCAATTCAGTATACGCAGAAAGTTGGTAAATAGGAGTTGCCAATACAATATTATGACCTAAGGTATGATTTTACCCCCAAAATCAATATATCTGAGACAAAATGATTAATGCAAATCTACATTTCACTGGCTGGATTCTAGTTGTTTCCAGCGATCCATTTGCTTCTCTTTTCTGTAGCTTTTCAGCAGTCAGTAAAAAAATAGCTCAGATTTTTTGTTGAATCTATTTGTAGTCAAATCGCACAGCTCTTCCCCATTTTAGTTTTGTGTGTTATTTGAGGCATTCACGCTGAACACAAACAATCAGTGGGTGTAACTTTTGTGACTCCCGCCTACTGTGACGTCATAGCATACCCTCTATTGCAGGGTGTAATTTTTTGCGCTACCGGTGGCACCAAATGCAAAAATAATTTTAGGATTTTGTTTCCTGAAAACACCCTCAGCCTGCCATTGCTTCTCAAAGTGTGATTTTAAGCACCTTTTACCTTAATGAGTGGTGTGTTGGAGCGGGACCCTATAGCTGGGTCACAGTGCGGGCCTTCTGCTAGGCTGAGAATGACTTCGTCTCTATGCATAGGAAGGTGAGGTTTGCCAGGCTCTGGAAGGGCAATAACTATAACGCTGGTATTGTCTGCACGGAGCATCCGTTGGCGCCATCGCATCAACGCATGGCAGCCCAACCGACGTGCAACCGACATCCCGAAGGGTGCCTGTAGGGCATAAAACGCACTCTTAAGGCCCGTTCACACCAAGAATGATAACTGGAAAGATAACGATAACTACATTGGTTTAAGCTCTTTAAAGCAGGACATTTTCTGATTGGCTGTCAATATTTTTATCTTTCATCAGCTGAAAAAAATTGTTCTGAATGTCGTTCCAATGTTGTGCCATTATTGTTATAGTGTGGACTCTTATATTTAGAACTATATTTTTATAGTTATAATCCTTGGTGTGAACAGGCCTTTAGAAATGAACACAAATAGCAGTGAGAAGTTAGAATATTACAACATATAGTTAGAAACTTTTTATCGTACCACAGCTTCATCGTGGCTCTGGCACACAGTCACCGCCTCCTGCGGTGGCACCATGTTCCAAAGGCCGTCACTGCCAACGATGATGTAACGATGCCGTCTTGGGTCAAGGGTCACCACATTGGTGTCAGGCTCGGGAGACACCACAAACTCTCCACTGTAGAAGTCATAACTCCATAGATCTCCTGCACGGACACGTTTACAACATTACTTGAATACAGTCGCATTGATCAATAAATATATCCTGGAAATTCTAGAAAAGCTTCAGGAAAAAAACTCTAAATTTTGATTTTAAGGACCATCAGCACGAAAAACAAGTCTGTCAATTCCATCTCAGCTTTAAGTTTAAAGGGATGGTTCACTCAAAAACAAAATTTCTATCACCATTTACTCACCCTCATGTGCCAACCAGTATAGGAGCTATTGCACCAGGTAGTTCTAGATTCTGGTTCCCAGAGGACAAATGGTTCCCCAAGGAACATTTTCATGGTTGCCAGTAGGAACTTTAATTTTGACGGCGCTGACTAATACATTATTAGATCTATACGAGAACTATTATACAAAGTAGACAGTATATGAAAAGGTATTAGCGTATGCTGTGTGGTTGATGTCCAGGTGTTGCTAGCTGAGCAGAAATGCATAATCAAAGTTGCGTTGGATTTTTCTCCCTAGTGTAAAGGTTAAGAGGTGCCCATCCATCACTGTTTTCCATGTTCGTAGAGTTTGTTCGTTATAATCTGCGTTTACATGGCTTTTTTATTTTTTTAAATGTCGGGTGCTGGTGTTTCACGTGTGTTCGGCCAATCAGCGAACACTAACGTCACGGATAGTTCCTATAGTGCTGGTTCAGACCCTACTCTGGAGTAGGAGCTAAATTAGTTCCTCCAAAAGGAGTTCCTAGAACTAAAATCATTCCTAGTTCCTTCCGTGTGAACACGCCAAAATCCGGGCACTTCTGCCAATAATAATAATAATAATATGTTACATTTATATAGCGCTTTTTCTGGGACCTCAAAGTGCTTTACATGGAAGGGGGAATCTCCTCAACCACCACCAATGTGCTGCATCCACCTGGATGATGCGACGGCAGCCATATTGCACCAGAACGCCACCACACACCCGTTTACTGGAGGAGGAGACGAATTGGAGATGAAGCCAATCAGTATATGGGGATGATTAGGAGGCCATGATGGACAGAGGCCAAGGGGCAAATTTGGCCAGGATGCCGGGGTTACATCCCTACTCTTTTTCAAAAGACATCATGGGATTTTTAATGATCACCGATAGTTCTAGGAACTATGAAAAGGTTCCTACGGTGCAAAAGCCCCTTATGTCTTTCTTCTGTGGGCCACAAAATAACTTATTTGAAAAAAAAAAAATTGCCCACATTTTATTATACAGTTAATTTCTATTCTTTTTGTGTTCCACAGAAGTAAGATCATCATGCAGGTTTGGCACAACATGAGGCTGAGAAAAAGATGGGTGAACAATCCTTCATTCTTATGCACACGTTCAGCAATCTGAAGCAACCAGAAGTCATTCATTTCAACGATATTCTTCGGCAGAGTCACGATTGCTTTGTATGTATATATTTTATTTACATATAAACACTGATCAACACAAATATGGTAATTGGAGGCTTGATAGATGCGTGAGAACCAATGAGACTTGTTCTCGCAGGTCACGTAAACGCATTCAACCAATGAGGTTTGTTTTTGTATGTCAAGCAAGTAAAGTTCTGCTTCTGTTTAGCACATTGAACAATGCATAAACATCCTGAGCACATCCAAAGTTTATACACTGTAAAAAATTAATTTTTTTAAGTTGTAAATAAAACAGATCAGTGGAGTAGGCTATGGTTTACAAGAAAATAAAATTTCAGTCTTTTAACTCCAAAATGATGAGTTATTTCAATGCTGTTTCCCTGCAATTGTTAAAATGTACTGCCAATTAGAGTTCTCAACGGGTCGGGTCGGCCCGACAAGCCCGACGGGACCCGCGGGTTCGGGTCGAAAATATAAGCAAATGACTCGGGTCGGGTCGGACCTCGGGCTTAATCTTTTCCACTCAGTGAAAATAAATAAATAAATAATTTATTAATCATCGCTGCTGTGCACCGTAAAGAAAGTCTGGCTGCTGCGTGCAACAGGCATCGCGGGGGCAGACCTGACACCGCTGCGTGCACGCCTTAGCCTGGAGAAGTTGGTGAAAAGTAAACTTAATTGCCGCAGGTAAATTCACCGTCGCTACTACAGGAGTGGGGAAATCAGAGGTCTGGAGAGTGTTTGGAGTGGTGCTGGATTCTGATGGAAATTCTACAGGTTATGTGCAATGCTCAAAATGCAAGGTGCTGATGAAATATGAAATATGCTGATGCAAAAAAACAGGGTCGTCCAGCCTTTTTATTATTGTGTGAAGATTTTTATTTAAGGCATATTTATATAGCCTATTTATATATTTAAAGTTTATTGTTTCAGTTGTTTGTATTGTTAAAAGGCGGGAACATTAAAGGTTGATCTGAATTCCCGTCTTGTTGGTCATGATAATACGTGTATGAAAAAAAAAAAAAAAAAAAAAGGCGTCGGGCCGCGGGCCGGGTTCGGTCAGATAATTCATGTTGATGCGTCGGGTTACATCGGGTCCGGACTTTAAAAGCCACGGGCCGGGTCGGGTCGGGTTGCAATTTTCAGGCCCGTTGAGAACTCTACTGACAATTGTGAAAAATGGTTCTATATATTATGTTTAAGTTCAGTTAAATCAAATCAGTTGATCGTGTCTCTTCAGCAGACTTGGATTTAAACCACTCGAATCATATGAAGTGTGAACGTTTTGGGGAATTTATTTTCGATGAAGGGCCAGAAATATCTCCGGTGTCATTAGAAATATATTCATTTGAAGATGGACGAAAGTCGAACGAAAGATGAACGACATGAGGGTGATGCTGCCAGAACTGATGACCGAATTTTCATTTTTGGGTGAACTACTGTATCCCTGCTGATGAACAGTGAATTGGCACTGAATTTGACTGTAATGGATTTTTACAGGATTTTAGCATGTTTGCACAATCCTTAAAGACCATTTAAAGCAATGGCTTTCAGTACAAACCACAATATTAACCCCATTAATATTTAATATATCAGAGTGAGATTGTAATTAAGTGTTTACCCAGAGCTCTGGCAACAGCGAGGAAGGGGATCTGATCGATCGGGGTGCTCCTCCTGACCGGGCCGTTGTGAGTTAGCCTAGGCCTCTTCCACACCACACGGTTCACGCCAGACTTCTTCACCACACTACACTCACACGCAATAAGAGGAAATGACTGCATGAATCCAAAAGATTGATTCTTATGATGACTAGAAAGCATTAAAAAATAAAAATAAAAACAACAAGCGCTCACCTTCCTCCCAGTCCCTCAATTCTCTGCTTCTCTTTCGGGAGCTCGGGCTTGTGGTCTTGTGTGACCTCCACAGCTTTGATGACTTTATCAGAGGGATCTTCCCTCACACCCAGCACGACAGACGAGTCCCCGACATGAGCCACAAACATGCGGTCCCCTCTGATGACCACCACACTGGCTGTAGTGCCTGAAGTACTGGGGAGGCCAGTTAATGTTTTTGGCCATTCAGCTGAAGAACAGACACAGGGTTAAACACAATCCAGTTCTGTAAGTCAAAATGAGATACTTTCAAATAACAATGAATTAACATCCCATCATTATTTTATCTTCATTGTTATTTCATTAAATTATAGATTACACAAGAATGAAAACAACAGTTTCGCAAAACGTGCCATTTTTGCCGTGTTCTTGCATTTACGGCTTTGACCAACAGATGTTGCTAGCCTGCCATCACGCGCACCTGGTCTGTGGCTTTGCACATGCGCACATTAAAATACATTTATAAACGGGACCGGGTACACGAGATCCAGGGGGCGGAGTCGGATCCAGGTTTAGGGGTGGGTTTAGGGATCAGGGGGTGGAGCTGGGTAGGTTTAGGTCTATGTAAGGTGGGAGGAGTTGGATCTGGATTCGACTCCTCCCCGTGGATTTCATGTTCTGCAGTGAGGACCATCTCGGTTTTGGGGTTTACGTTGTACCTGCACAGATTCGGGAGTGCAAGGTAGAAATTTCTACATTTTAAAGTCATCATTATTATGAGATACTAAGACTAAGTCATTGTTTTGAGAAAGTATTTCATAATAATGTGAAACTAAGTCATTATTACGAGAAAGCTTATCATAATTAATGAGATAAATCATTTATTAGAAAGATTCTTATTATTATGAGATATAAAGTCATAGAAACTCTCATTACGAAAACCCCATTTTTACAAGAAACCTCAATAATATGAAAAAAAATCTCATTATCAGATGTTAAGTCATTATTAGAATATTTCTCATTATTACGAGGTATTACACGATCTTCTCATTACAAGATGTTAATATTAATTCATTAAAAAAAAAAATTTTCTTCTAAATAAATGCTATAATAACTTTGAGAGCATTGCTCATTATTATGAAATACTAAGTACACAGTTATGGGCCCGTTTCTCAATATATAATAGTAATATAATAATAGGAAGTCATTATTTTGAGTAATTTTCTCAATATAATGAGATGGTAAATAATAATTATGAGAAAGTTTCTAATTATGCCAAAATAATAATATTTTACTCAGCTGCCTGTGGCGGAAACGGTTTCCGTAGTATAATGTATTTGCATCATCCCTCAAAAAGTGTGTAAATGTCTGCAACAGTTTTTAGATAGACCTGTCTGTCAATTTCCGCGCATGCGCACTGTGACCCATCCGTTCGAGTTTTTTGTGTTTTCTGCAGTAAGTATATAGCGTGGCGCCCAATTTCAAAAAGTGTATTATTGCGACAGCTCAATCGCAGCCCCGGTATTTATATTCATCTGTCTAAGAATAATTTTAACACATATGTGATTTCAGGCGTTAATAATTGCCTGGAGGTCTTAAATTACACTGATCCACCATAACCTTATAATCGAAGCTAGTTATACATTAAAAAAATATATCAATAACAAAACACTCTCGTCAGGACATGTCTTGGGAAATAGTCTTGAATGTACGTTAACGTTACTTACGAAGCTTTTTCCACATTGCATGATGACATGCGATGAAGCCCTTACGAATTGCGGCACAAACTTTCCGGTAATCCTTAGACCAAAATCCCCGCTGCTTCTTCAGAAAATCCCAGAGGTGATCTCGAGCGAACAGCGCGGCTTCTCGCCCTCCGTGGCCGTCAAACACGGCGAAGAACGCGACCGATCGCCTGCTGTCCGCTGCCACCGGTTGAGTCCCGGGCTCCTCTGTAACGTTACCGTCGCTCTCGTCGGTCGACAGGGTGTTTCTCCACGTTACCATGACGGGTAAAGGCTTGTTTGTGCAGTCCGGCGAATCGCTTTCAGAGACGGGCTCTTGGTCCAGCTTTGGATCAGTGTGTCCGGCCTCTCGCAGCTCATCGTCGCTGGGTTCCAGCTCTACGATCACCTCAGTTAAATCCTCCATGTATTTCCTTCCTCCTTGTTCGGAGAAGACGCTCACTCGCAACGATAGGTCTAAATTCATGGCCAGTCGGACAGCCCTTGCTGATAGTTCAACCTAAAGACTGCACAAACGTGGTTAAAAGATTAAGGTTAACCTCAAAAACATTTATTAATCTGAGCTCGTCTTTTGTTTATTTTCTAAGCTGCCAGTCTTCCTTCCTTCACAGACACATAATAACGCAGGCAGAAGTGTCATTAGCGCCATCTGTTGGACAGGATGATTGTGCAGGGAAACATGGCAAGCCGTTTAAAGATTTAACCCGTACTGGCATCTATTTTCATGTTACAAATACTCTTTATTTTTATTTTAGCTTGGCCTACTAGTATCTAATAAGTACTAGCATGCATTTATGTACGTGTATCAAATGAATGCGTACTAGTATCTAATAAATAAGAACTATGGCAATCCGTTTTAGAATCTAAACCTTAAAACATACGGGTTTCTATTATCATGTTACTAGTACATGTATTTTTAGCTACTTGTATCTAATAAGTACTAGCATACATCTAATATGTACGAGTAAGAAGTATTAGTAACAAACAGTAATCTAACAAGAACTAGCCTAGATCTATACTATATATTAATATGCACAAGTATATAAAATAAGAACGGAAGCCTAACAACGCCGCCTGGAGGTATCTTTATGTATTTAACTTCATTAACACTTAGACAAGTCAAGACATGCCTGAACAAGTATCAGGGGGCAGTCAATGGCTGTGTCCCAATTCAAAGGCTGCATTCTTCCAAGACCTCGACTTCAAAAGCGAAGGTTGAACTGACTGAGCCCGTTTAAATGGAATGTCTAGCCTATGGAGGACTGTTCTTGTCCCCTAGCAACTGTGACAGCTTCTGCCTAAAAAAAAAACTAAAAAAACAGGGATCACAGCCTGTTGAAATATGTTCACCTTGGTCCATTTATATAGAGAGTATAAACTATAAAATTGTATCTTGGTAAGATATAAGTCAACATTTTAACCACTTTATATATATATTTTAACATTTGTATCATTAGATACATTAGATTATTCAAGTAGGTAGAAACACGTAATCCTGCAATTTCTCTCTCTCAAAAAAAAAAAAATCGTGTCGTCACCGGTGTTGTGCCGAATTTCGACCCCCTGCCAAATTATTAGCCCCCTCGTTGAAGTCAGTAACTGATTGCCTAATCCTAACCCCTCCCCCACAACTAATCCTAAACCTACCAATGATAGGGGGGTAATAATTTGGCAGGGGTCGAAATTCAGCACAACACCGGCACGCAATGAGTTCTGCGGTATGCGAGACCACGAGGTAAAAATCGCATGCTAGCAAAGTCTGTCAAGTCAAATGCCGTTTAGTATAGTCTGTTTAGTTGTGCATGGTCTGCAGTATAATTTAGAAATGCAAGTTGAATTTGCACACCGATTTATCAAAGTAATGTGAAGCTATGTTTTTTTTTATTGTAAATTGTATATTGCATTTTGTTTTCTCTGTTCATTGTAGAACACAACCATAAGGGCAAATGCGTTTAATACCTCAAACATGCAGAAATAATCCAATATAAACCCCTTCAGCTGGGACACTCTCTTGCTCCAGTTTCTCTAACCTGAAACTCCGACCACCATTTCTACTAATGCCTAACCAAACCCTCTGAGCGTCCCTTACGCTTGTATAGGTATCTAATGAAATAACTAATAATAATAAATACATAGGCCTACTAGTCAGAACTGAATGGTTGATATCTGAATCACAGATCCCCATAGAAGTCAATGGGAAAAATTGTAAATGTGTTACTAGTAGTAACAATACAATAGTTTTTAGTCACTGTTAAAAGGCCCCTATTGTGATATTTTAAAGTTTCCTAATGTTGTTTTGGAGTCTCCTACAACAGGTTTGCATGTATCAAACGTAAAAAAACTGTTACATTTTGTCATAATATACATTTGCACATCACAAGATTTTCAATGATTCTCAAACGACTCGCCAAATGAGTCAATCTCTAAATCCCTCCTTTCCGTGAGCTACTCTGCTCTGATTGGCCAGACAGCTCAGTCTGTTGTGATTGGTTTACAGCATGCGTCAAACAAAAATTCCCATTTCCATAACACCGACAGCTCTGCGTGTCCTGAGGCTTCCTACACCGTAAACTAAACACAGTAACGAACAATGACGTCGATTTTACCATATCAATCCGAGCGCGAGTCTGATGATGAAACACTAGAAGAAGAAGAACCATTCATTCAACCCGAACCTCCATCGCAAGGACGACTCGTGCAGGACGTTTCAGTGATTCACTACTCAGTTTGAGGTACCGTACATTATGAGATGTTGCTATTCCTCACCATCAGCATTAACAAGTGCATGTCCATCAACTGATTATTTTACTTGTACTAATTATTTACAGAGTATGTTTCTATATTGCGGTGAACACGTGGAAACTATATCAGTAACAGTGCATGTAGGCTATGCAATGTATACATTAGCCGAGCTCTAGCGTAAATGACTGATGTAACAAACATTAGTAAAAAAAAATAAATAAAAAAAAATCAGATATTTGAGAAGCAGTCGTCAGTAAAATAAAGGTAACAGGAAAAGTTTAGGATTATACTGCTGTTGTATCATGGTAAAGATTCATTTTAACCACAGATTCTTCACATGCTCAACCTTGGGTAGTGGAAAAAAATGTCTTTACCGTCACATTGTGTCACACAGCGTCTCCTTGACATGATCTCTCCAGTATCCACAGGATCAGCTGCCGGTTTGAGGTTAAAGTTTCCCTGGTGTTTGCACACGCGCAATAAGTGGGAGGGCTAATGTTTCGTCTTGACGTCATGATGAAACGGCTTATGACTCGTTTGAAAACCAATTAATTACATTGACTCAAGAGTCGACTCTTACCTTTGAAAGATATTAACTTTATACACGGTGCACTTTCAGATTTAAAACTTTGCAGGATGTATTCATTCACTTAGAGCTATATTACACACTACATGAAAGGTTATTTTCAAAAATCCATAATAGGGGCCCTTTAAAATAAGTACTTGTTCATTAGAAACTAGCACTTATTCATTAGATACAAGTACTAGAATCTAATTAACGTGTACTAGTATCCATTTAATAGGTACTGGTATCTAATAAGTAAGAACTAGCATCTAATAAATAAATACTTGTATCTTTAAAAAGGTACTAGTACCTAAAGAATAAGTACTAGTAACTAATGGAATAGATAGTTGCTAAAAACAAGCACTAGTTAAACGGCTTAAATGTTAAACGGCTTGCCATAGGAGTAAATTGTCTGTTCAAAATGGAATACTAGCTTTACTGCATACTGTTTAGTGGACGATGTATAGCTGACTTTAGCCAAAGTCCCTTTCTATCTCAAGTCTTTGATTAAGCTCGTTTAAAAAATTGGAACTTTGCGCTATTATTGACCTAAACTGAATTAACATTGAACTGATTTGAGATTAATAATAATTAGACTTTATATCTTATAATGATGGTAACAATATTCAGAAAAGTAAACGTATATTGCTACATAATTTAGATACATTCAATTGAAACTGCCAATTAACATTTTTATTTCCAAGATAACTAGACTCACTGAATTAAACATGCAATGTTAGAGGACTCCAGTTATTGTCTCTGTTATTTTTCTTAAACAGGTTTGTGTAGAATTTCTAGCTTTTTGGTTGTCCGATCAAAAAAATCATAGAAAAAAGAAATGTAGCTAATATTACCTATACTTTTTTTTATCATACTAAAAATAAAAGGTGTAGTCAGTATTGCATTGCATTGAAAGATTCAGTACCATTGCATAATAGGTTCAGTATTCTCTGTTGTATACTGCACATTTTTACAATGCATGCAGCCAGAAACCTTTGTTACCAGCCCTGAGTTTCAGCCACTATTCCAAACCAGCCTGGATTACAATCATCAGGTGTTTGAGTAGACAAAAACATCTGCAAAATGTACAGTTTCAACCCCCTGAATAGAATCCCTCAAAACAGCACAAATCTGCTAAACAGATGTTGTCTCAAGCACACCTGATGCAACTAATCAAGGGCTTCATTCGTTGCACCAGGTGTGCTTGAGCTAGAACACATGAAATATCTGAACTGGCTAGGTTTGAGCGTCATGTTTGACTGCATGTTAGAAATAAGGCTAAGTCAAAAGAATGTTCCAAAAAGTTGAGAAAAGATATCATCGCCCTTCACAAACAAGGAACAGGATACAAAAAGATAGTGAAGACACTAAAATGTTCCTAGAGACACTGTTGGAAGCATAGTTCGCAAGTTCAAAGTTCAAAGGCGCGTTTTGCGCGATTTTTTTCACATAGCAGCAAAATAGACTTAAAATACTCAGTCACTTTTGGTCATACACACTTAAGAAATATGAAAAAATAAACTGTTAAATGTCTACTTTTTTATGGGTCCACTTACAAATCGAAATAAAACATTGTGCTTTTGTAAAATAAAGAAAATAAACGGTGTGCTTTCTGCCTCTCCGTCTCCGTGAACTTTTTTTCTGGAGCACGTCTCTAAACGTAAACAAAACTCAGCGAATACTAGTCACACAGGCATGATCAATATATCTTTATAATCATTTAAGTGTGTACTTTTAAATGATCTAATTTAAAACTAAAACAAATATTCTGTGTTTATGTAATCTATATAAAAAGAGAGAGATGCCAGGCGTTCTCATTTCAGCTAATTATCTTTTAATGTGACCACGCCCACAGAGAGCGTGCGCTATTCAAACACAAATGATCTGAAACTTGCCAACGCCCACACGAGCTCGATAAAACACCAAGTTCAGATTAATGTACCGGTAGTCTATGTCGTTTTGCGAGGCTGTGAGGAATAATTCTGGATAATTTACCTCAGAAGTGCTGGATTAATTTCACTTCGAGGAGCCATGGATCCAGCGAGGATCATAGTACGTTTTTTATTCTTAAGTATTTTGTTCTAATCGCGAATACTGTTTTAATATGAATCGCGTGTCTCTCTCTGTGTGATGAATGAACTGCATGAATTCGCACTGTTGTTGTGACAGACGAAATATGAAAGACAACATTTAGTTGACTAGTTTGGGATAGATTATAAAGTTTTTTACTCTAAAATAGACATCAAATAAGCTTTAGTTAACCAGTTTCTGCTCATATGTTAAATATATAATGTTAGAATGTTTTGTCAAAAATAAGCTCATAATCTAAGATGTTATTATAGTGTTTGGTCCAATGTAGACTATATCAAACTATTGAATCCTTAACTTTGAAATATGAATGATAAAATCCAGGCTATAGGCCTACTTAAAAAAAAAAAAGACAAGATAGATGTAAAAAAAAATCTTAATATTATTGTTTTTTATTAGTGACACATTTGAGGAGAGGATATATTCCAAAACTTTCTGAAAATACAGTATGAGAATTACCTGCATACTAGAAATGTTTACCTTGGAAATTATACAATTTGAATGTATAAAAAATTTGTGAAAAACTACCTTTTTTCCTCTCTGAGAACTCTAACTTTCTAACTCTAACTAATTCTGTAGAATGGTCCATATAGCCTATTTGAACAGGATTTGTTTCCAGGTATGACTATGTACTAAAAATGTGCTTTTGACTTTCATTTATATTTGGATTATATATATATATATTATATATAATCTATATATATTATTAAAAAAAAAAATATATATATATATATATATATATATATATATATATATATATAATTTATTTATTTATCTTTGTCCTCGCATTCTTTCTTGTGTGACACACCTGAATGAAAGGCTCATTAGTATGCAGGGTCATTAGTATGCAGGGTCTTTGTCTTCTCAGGTGTGAATCACAGCAAGTCACGCCCCTGCACATATTGCCTTTGGAAGCAAAAACTGTTTTAAAAAATTAAAATCAATGTATTGTTTTATGTGAATGATTAGGCAGGGTGATTTTCAGATCATTTTGAAGCAAAAACACTAGGCAACTACATCCATTAGTCAAAAGTCTTGTGGACACATGTTAAGTATGTGTTTTGTGGCCTTATTTCAGAAACTTTAGTTTTTAGTTTTTTGAATAACCATGCATAAACATTATTCCCTCAAAAATACAAATATGTACATAGATGTTGCTAGCATATTATGGTACCCCTATTTGTGCTAAATAGAGTGTAATTACACCTTTGCCATTAATATGTTTATAAGCAACTGAAAAAAGCACAAATGTCAGGGCATGTCAAAACATCTCACAGACCTCAAAAACCCCTTAGACTCCAGAGGGTTAAAGGAACAGTGGTTACACTACCTGGACAGAGCAGAAAAAGGAAGCTATCAACCGCTGCAACCAGGTTTCTGAGAAGGCAGGTTCAGAAAAACCTTTAAGTGACTGCAAAAGACCTGCAAAAGACCTGCAGCAAGACTGAGGTGTCAGCTTTCACAATAAGGCACGTACTAAACGCATGCGGTTTCCATGCCGGAACTCCAAGACGTACACCACTACTGACCCGAAAGCATTCTTCCTGTCCTGGGATTCTTTTTTGTGGACTAATGAAACAAAACTGGAACATTTCGGCCCTATGGATCAGCGGTATGTCTGGAGGAAGAAGAATTAAGCTTACGCTGAAAAGATCATAAAGGGTGTTCTACTAAGTACTAAAGATGCTTGCCATGAAGGGGTTGAATAATTTTGAGACTGCAGAAGTCATTAAAAGTTGAATTTGGGGAAACCACTTGAAACATGTGTTGTGTTGAGCTATTTTAATTACTTTTGTTTGATTTGTTCATTGCAAACAGCTGAAAGTCTATAAATTGCCAATGAACCTGATTTGCAATGGGGGTTGAATTATTGTTATTACAACTGTAAATAAAACAAACTAAATTAATTTAGGGAGTAAACAGATTCCCAGGCATAAATATTCAGATAGGTCAGATGTTGGAATTCATGGTGACTGTACCAATACTGTAATGGTGTTTTATTTTTCCTTCTTTGGCAAATTAGTATAATAGTCATTCTGTGCTATCTGTCTTTTGTGAGGTGTATCTATATTAAATATCTGGACAATTAAGACAAAACTTAATGCATGAACATCATAAAGTGTCTACTTTTTTTTGTTAATTCATTATAATGTATTACCAGAAAAACATTTAACAGTATAAGGCTTTTAATATATTTACATTCGATTTAGTTAATCAGTCTGAATACAGCATTGTCTCAATTCTGTTTCTCTTTTTTCATGTACAGGTGAAACTCGAAAAATAAGTTATAATTTTGATGATTATGGCTCACAGCTTATGAAAACCCCAAATTCAAAATCTCTGAAAATTAGAATATTACATGAAATCAATAAAATAAAATAAATTATTTCAAATACAGAAATCTCGGCCCTCTGAAAAGTATAATAATGCATATGTATAGAATATATTAGTTTAACCTTTTCATTTGAATTACTGAAATACATTAACTTTTGCACGATATTCAAATTTTTCGAGTTTCACCTGTAAATACTAAAAGGTATCAAATCAACATGATTTCTAAAAACAGGAACTTTTCACTAGTCATTAGTACAGTCCATCTAAACCACAGATTAGATTTCTATAGTATGAAGAGTGCGATTGTAAAAAGGTTGTGCTAAAATTACATTATTAAGGAATGTGGAAATCTTGAACATGAGTTAATATTGTATGGCACAAAACATATGTTGACCAGATTATTTTAGTTGTACACTTATATAAATAATTTACATCTGTATGCCCCGTGCTGTAATGCAACCTTTACACAGTTTCTGACAATGACATTTTTTTCTGAGAAGCACCTTATAAGTTGAGAATTTCATGACCGAGGGTCTTGAGTCTTCTACAGTGGTTCTTCACTGTTGTGGGATGGCATCTTCTACTGTTTGTTCAGTCCTCTCTGTCCCAGCAGAGCTCTTGCAGTGCTCCGGTTTACTACCCAGCTGATGTCCATACTCAAACTTGATCCTCAGTTCCCCGACCTGCGAGTGCGGAAGGATGTCTGGAATCCATTCGATCACAAAGGGCACTGGCTCCGTCTGCTCAGCAGAACAGGTCCCTGAGAGACGATACCACGGCGTTTTAGTTATACAGTAAAGCTGAATACTTCGAGTGATAACTATTCACAGGCCCGGCTCCTGTCAGGAGCTTGGCCCACTCTGGCCCCACGCCAAATAACGACCAATTTTAAAATTGGTGTGATGTTCAGAGTTGGCACGTTCAAAACACCCTACTTTCGGATACCGTACAGTTGAGTGATAGTCATAAAAAACAACACAGCAATACAACAACAATAGACAACTCCTTAGCGCTGTATATTTAGAGCTCCATTGAAGACCTGCCTATTTGTCTTTTGTTATAAAATTATTAAAGTTACAAAATCTGTTACGGGGGAAAAGATTAAATAAATGTAAAAATAAATTTTGGGCCCACCAGGAATTTCACCTGGCCCACCTCATATCTCAAAGCTGGAGTCGGGGCGAATAATCCCCTTGTAGAGTATCCCCATCATAAAAAAAGTCATCATGGCATAAAAAGTCTTATTTATGAGAAATTAAGTAATAATTATGAGATAAAGTGAAAATTGTGAAATACTAAGTCATAGTCGAAATTGAGACAAAACAAAGATTAAATTATGAGATACAAAATCATAGTTATTATTTTATAATTTTGACTTGTCATAGTGAAAATTGTGAAATACTAAGTCATAGTCGAAATTGAGACAAAACAAAGATTAAATTATGAGATACAAAATCATAGTTATTTTATAATTTTGACTTGTCATAGTTTCAACATGTCATAAGAATGACTCACCAAACAAAGCATGATTTTTTTCTTATGTGGCTGAAATGAAAAGTATTCCAGAAAGCGTTGTTATAATACAGTATTTCTGGATACTGTATTGAATATAATGTAGAATCTTTCTGTTGTGGAACCGAAAAATTTCCACTTTGAAAACTGTATATCAATCTCAAATATTAAGAGAAAATTGGGTATTAGGATATCTAACACACAGAGCAAAAATCTTGCTAACACATGAGTTATGAAAAAGAAATTTAAAATGTAAGATTAACATGGTTTGACCATTTGTTGCTTTGGTCATGTGATATACAATTAATACGGCATATGATGCAACAATGATGCCATTTATGTCAACAACAACCAGCAATATTGTAGAATGTTTGATCAGGAATCAAAAAGAACGCTCTAGAAAGTTCTTTTAGCCAATGGAATCACTTTGGGGTCCATTGGCGATGGTAATTGAAAGGGGAATGTGATTTGAAACAATCTCAGAACCCATAAATCCGATTCTATACAAAGGGTACGTTTACATGACAACAATCTACAAAAAAAAAAGGAAAAGTACGGTTATCACATACAGACGACAACATCGTCAAAACGTTTCCCGTTAACATGGGTCTATGAAAACGACTAATAAAAGCTGTATTATGCTGCCAGGCCAGTAGTTAGCGACGTCACTTTGTAAAGAAACACTACATGCCTAATAGACTGAACATGTTATACTAAGCGGCAACCTTCCGATCTCTCTTGAAACAAGGAAGTGACTAAAACTGCAATTCATCGACTGGCTGCTAGATTTAGTCAATTTTACAGCAAAAAAAAAAAAAAAAAACATGTTTACAACCCGGTACAAAAAGTGGTTTTGGTCTATATAGTTAATTTTGCCCTTCATGACAACTATGAGGGAGGGTGATTTTTTATAACATCCGTTTAAATTATATTAAGCTTTAAAGTTCTGCATAATTAAGGGTGTGGCCACTTGAGTGACAGGTGGATTGCCACTGCTGTCACTACTAGCCGTTTGTCTGCTGTCTGTTAGCCGTCACCTCAGCTAATCCCGCCTCTTTGACCATTTTCGGTTATCCGGGAGTGACGCGCTGCCAAGAGGGCGACAGCCAGCTCCAATTTTGTAGTTTACACTGAGACGATAATGGTTTAGTTGTCAAAAACATGCACTTTGAAATTTTCAAGAGTTTGTTTTCAGGCCCCCAAAACAGCACTGTCAAGTTAATGAACGGCCAAAATGCATAAAAGGTTTTCGTTTTTTAGTTGAAAACGGTGTCGTGTAAACAGCCCCAAATTGAACATCCACTTACCCACTCTGAGGAAGGTGCGTAGCTCCAGTGGTCTGATGGCTAGAGGCTTATTAGTGCGTGAATGTTGGCAGGTGTCTGATCCAGGATCAGGAGGGGTCTCCCGGCAGCGGTACAGTGAATAGGAGCCGTCACTGTTCTTCACAAAACTCTGAGTGAGTTCCAGAGGTAACTGTTCAAACAGAGTGCCCTCATTTAGAGACTGCCCACAGATGCTATGGCCATTAGTGAGGATCTGAAACCGAAGAAAACGGGTACACACCTCTGGCGTATCAAAGATTCGTTTCACGTGCATCAGGTTGGTAATGTGCCAGGTGTATTTAGAGAAAGAGCCCAGAGGCAAAGCGTCATCACGCACAAATGCTAAAAACACAGAATGACAGAATATTAAAACAAGGTATAACAAGATTTATAATCAGAATCAGATTGTTAGCACATGATCAATGGCTACACATATTATACTCACTGGTGGTGTAGTTGGGCAGTCTTCTCTTTTTTGAGCCCAATGATAAACGCTGCTGTAGGGCATTGAAGAAACACTGAGGGATGTGGAACACCAACGGCTCTGGCTTGCCTGTTCACATCAAACTTTAACTTCAGTGTTAACTCAACATTGTAATCTGAAAATCTGATACAAAAGGTAGAAATACTTGAAAACTGGGAAACACTCAGGCCTGTCAAAAACATGTCTGGTCATAATTTATCCAAAAATTAACAGAATAATACACCCACTGCCCATACCCTTATAAGGTACACCTTGGTAGTATTGGGTTGGACCCCATTTTGCCTTCAGAACTTCCTTAAAGGTTGTATCAGACATTTCAGGCCCAAAAAAGGCCAAAACATAAATGATCACATTCACCTAATCTTTCCTAACGATCCGCAAGCTGCCCGCCCCTGTCGGTGATTGGTTGAAACACTGTTTGTTTTGGTTTTGAGTGGTGGTGTACCCATTTGTTTTTGTGTGCATATTTCAGAGCCTTGGCTGCCTACAAAGACGTGTTTTTTGGACGGCATGCGTATGGGGCGGACAGCTAGCGGATCGTTAGGAAAGATTAGATGAATGTGATCATTTACGTTTCGGCCTTTTTCGGGCCTGAAATGACTGATACAACCTTTAATTCTTTGTGGCATAGAACTGCCACTCATTGGATATTTTCTCTTTTTTGGACCATTCTCTGTAAACCCTCGAGATTGTTGTATGTGAAAATCCCAGTAGATCAGCAGTTTCTGAAATACTCAGACCAGCCCGTCTCTTAAGTCACTTAAATCACCTTTCTTCCCATTCTGATGCTCAGTTAGAACTTCAGCAGATCGTCTTGACCATGTCTACATGCCTAAATACATTGATTTGCTGCCATGTGATTGGATGACTAGATATTTGTGAAAACGAGCCATTGAACAGGTGCACCTAATAAAGAAAGTATACAATATATTGACATAAAAAAGTATATATATATATATATATATATAAATGTGAATATTTTATGACCATTTAGATTTATTGTACTTTTTATTTTTATAAAAGTATATTAATATAAAGGATTATCAGGAACACCTGTTCAATTTCTCATTAATGCAATTATCTAATCAACCAATGACATGGAAGTTGCTTCAATGCATTTAGGGCTGTGGTCCTGGTCAAGACAATCTCCTGAACTCCAAACTGAATGTCAGGCTATGTTTACACGGAAACGATCAGAAGAGAAAACGCAAAAGTGGCGTTGCGTTTTCACTTTTTATTCTGCGTTTAGACGAGCGTTATGAAGGGGAAATCTGCGTGCATATGGTGACGCAAAAGTGTGTGAAATTCGATGTAGTGTGCACTCCAGGCGGCTAGGTGGCAACGAAGCACTGCCACACAACAACACCAATATCTGAGAATATTTTGTGCAACTGCTGAAAAGACTCTTGTATGTTTATCAGAGCTGCTGTGGCAACTTGAAGGTCCGACGTATGGAAATAATCCGACATGTTAGTTATTATTTTCCTGTACTGGCGAATGCCTGTGACGTAAACGCGCACGTGATCGAGGGCAGTTTTGCGTTTTTACCGGTTTTTACCCTTTACACGGGAACGCGACGGTGGAGCGTTTTTAAGTTTTCCACTCTGGAGGGTGGTTTCACTTTATTGCGTTTTTAAGCCATAAAAACGGCGTCACCGTGTAAACGAAAGGCACATCCGATAAAATATTTTTACGTTTTCACTCGGAATCGTTCTCGTGTAAACAGGGCCTCAGAATGGGAAAGAAAGGTGATTTAAGCAATTTTTAGCGTTGCATGGTTGTTGGTGCCAGACGGGCCGGTCTGAGTATTTCACAATCTGCTCAGTTACTGGGATTTTCACGCACAACCATTTCTAGGGTTTACAAAGAATGGTGTGAAAAGGGAAAAACATCCAGTATGCAGCAGTCCTGTGGGTGAAAATGCCTTGTTGATGCTAGAGGTCAGAGGAGAATGGGCCGACTGATTCAAGCTGATAGAAGAGCAACTTTGACTGAAATAACCACTCGTTACAACCGAGGAATGCAGCAAAGCATTTGTGAAGCCACAACACGCACAACCTTGAGGCGGATGGGCTACAACAGCAGAAGACCCCACCGGGTACCACTCATCTCCACTACAAATAGGAAAAAGAGGCTACAATTTGCAAGAGCTCACCAAAATTGGACATGTTGAAAATGTTGCCTGGTCTGATGAGTCTCGATTTCTGTTGGGGCATTCAGATGGTAGAGTCAGAATTTGGCGTAAACAGAATGAGAACATGGATCCATCATGCCTTGTTTTACCACTGTGCAGGCTGGTGGTGGTGGTGTAATGGTGTGGGGGATGTTTTCTTGGCACACTTTAGGCCCCTTAGTGCCAATTGGGCATCGGCCTACCTGAGCATTGTTTCTGACCATGTCCATCCCTTTATGGCCACCATGTACCCATCCTCTGATGGCGACTTCCAGCAGGATAATGCACCATGTCACAAAGCTCGAATCATTTCAAATTGGTTTCTTGAACATGACAATGAGTTCACTGTACTAAAATGGCCCCCACAGTCACCAGATCTCAACCCAATAGAGCATCTTTGGGATGTGGTGGAACGGGAGCTTTGTCCCCTGGATGTGCATCCCACAAATCTCCATCAACTGCAAGATGCTATCCTATCAATATGGGCCAACATTTCTAAAGAATGTTTTCAGCACCTTGTTGAATCAATGCCACGTGGAATTAAGGCAGTTAAGGTATGTATTACACAGTATTAGTATGGTGTTCCTAATAATCCTTTAGGTGAGTGTATATCTCATAGTAGTATTTGTTGTTCTGCCCTTTTCATTTAAAAAAATAAATAAATCACTGTAGGATGATTCCCATTATTGTGCTTTATTGTCATAAAAATGTTGTCAAAAATTGAAAACCTGCAAATACAGGAAAAATCTTAATTGTCCTAATATATGCTGCATTCAAGTTCTCCTGGAATGTCCGTAATTACAACGCCACGGGTGTTCAAATCACTTTGGTTGGAGCAAGATGGAAATGCACCTTTTTGAGGAAAAGCAAATTGTTATCTAATGTTTTCTTACCATCAAACTGGAAGTGCATCGTCTGATGAATCCTCTCTGTAACACTGGCTAACCACTGCTGGAAACCCAGTGACACATGTGTCTCATCCACAGGCTGGCTGCTTCCTGTTTAATTCACATGACGACATTACACACATCAAAAACTACAAATTATGATAATGAAAGCCATGTGTACGTCATTTATATTCTCAAACTTTATAATGTGATTACAAATCTCTCAACATCTGTAACAGTGCTAAAGAACAATGACAGCCAGAGTGCTAGAAAAGAAACAGAAATAAAGAAACGCAAAATCGTGTAAGAGGAAATATCTGGAGCACCTGGGTTCTTAATTCCAGTAGAACTGGAGTGTTTTCTGTGAGTGGGCTTGCGCTGGTTTAGGGTGGAAGCAGAAGTGTCTTTGACAGCCAGAGGAGAAGCAGAGGACACAGAGGAAGCTGTGTGAAACAGTGACAGTGCCAGAAAGCCAAAGAATAAAAGAGGAATACAGATTACAGAGGAGGTGGTCAGTAACCACAGAACATAACAGCAGGATTTAGACATCAACAACAGATTTCAGTGGGTGGAAAAGAAGTGGCTCTAGGAGGGATTCATTTTGAGCTCCACACAGAATTTGCATCAACAGAAAGCTAAGATTTCCTCAAAATTAAAATATGCATCATTCACAAAATCCCCTGTTTCCTTATGTGTCTGTTTATCAAACATTCTGGTGAATTTTATGTAAATGTATGTACTTGCTGCAAGTATGTCACATATTTTTCCATTCCAGGTGAACACCCCTTTTTTAAAAAGCACCTAGCAACATAACTAGCCACTTTTTGGACAAACCATAGACATTTTCCATAGAAAATATTTGACTTAATCATCACTGACTGAAAACAGAATATCCCTCTTGTGGTGTGTTACTCAGATGGTAGTTATGCACTGTATGCAAGAAAAATTACCGGTAAAGACATTTTGTAATTTCTTACCTTCTTAATGCAATCACGGCATTAAAGGATTAGTTCACTTCAGAACTAAAATTTCCTGCTAATTTACTCACCCCCATGTCATCCAAGGTGTTCATATCTTTCTTTAGTCGAAAAGGTATTTGAGGAATAAAAAAAAAAATTCTAATTAAATTTTTTCCCATAATTTGGACTTCAATGGGAACAAACAGGTTGAAGGTCCAAATTGCAGTTTCAATGCAGCTTCAAAGGGCTCTACACGATCCCAGTCGAGGAATAATGGTCTTATCTAGTGAAACGATCAGTCATTTTCTAAATATATATTTACTTCTTAACCACAAATGCTCGTGTTGCATCTCCACGACTTCACGCATTACGTAATCACGTTGGAAAGGTAATGTGTGACGTAGGCAGAAAATGTAGGGCGAAAAACTCCATCTCATTTTCTCCTCCGACTTCAAAATTGTCCGACATCGTTGTTTTACCTTTTATTTATTTATTTAGTAAAGGGAATTCTTTGCACGTTCGCTTTGTAAACACTAGGTCGGTACTTCCACCTAAGACCCTTATTCGTCGGCTGGGATCGTGTAGAGCCCTTTGAAGCTGCATTAATACTGCAATTTGGACCTTCAACCGATTGATAACCGTTGAAGTCCACTATATCAAAGCCCGTCTACGGAAAGCCTGGGCACTCCCTATGAAGTCTATTGTACCGAATTTTGGTTGTAGTTCCCCCAGAGTTCCACTGGGGGCGATCGTCCGAGTGCAAAATGAATGAGAGTCTATGGGGCTAGACGGCTAAATTGGTCTATTCCACCCGATTGCCGTTGAGAAATCTCAGCTTTTATTGTAGGTTTTGCAAGTTCAACATGGGTTATAGGTCGAAAGTTGAATGAACGAGTACTTATGTCCTTTCGATTTCTTACAGGTTGAGATGTTGTTGCCCATAACACGCTAGCATTCTGCTAATGTGTAAGACGTCCATAGACAGTATAAGAAGTGGGCAGTCATCCCATTGAAACTCAGTTGAGACAATTGAAGCCCATTTTGTAGCGATTTTTTAGCACTTCCGTTCCTGACGCGCAAACTCAAACCGACTCAAACTAAGCTTGATGACGTGAGCACCCTGTCTGACAGATGTAAATCTTCAAGTAGCTGTGCGTGAAAACTGCCAACGTTAATCTTGCAGAGACGGCGAGCTTGAGCAAAGAGTTCTTTGGCGTGAGTGAGCAGGATTAAGTATTTTGTATAGTATATTTATTTTAACATGTAACGCCAGTACGCCATATTAAGTTAATGCATTGATTGCCTGCGAGCTTCTCCTCCTGTCTGCACGGTAATTTCTGTACTGTGTGACATGAGAGTCGAGTGGTTATGATGCAATCGTTAGCCTATTTTTACAAAAACTGTTTCTATGGGGCCATAATGTAACATAGAAGGTAATGGAGCCCTTTATACATTGTCGTGTGTCTTTAGAAATAAATAATGGACAAATGGAGTCTTTAAACGCCTCAGATGTAAAGTTATTCGCTGTCAAAGTGACGCCAAAATGAATGGAAGTCAATGGGAATGCTAACGCAAGTGAAGTTCTGCTACAAGATGGCGGCACGCGGCCGGCTTCAACTTCCGGTCGATGGATTACTCCCTTGATGACGTCATTGACATTTTATAAGACTTTTTAAAGAAAATAAGTGACTCTAAAAAAACTAACACCCAGCAATGTGTAATTTCTTTGTTTCTCCTTTCGAATACAATATTCAAACTACTAGACAAAAAATTATATCCTGAGAAAAGTGGATTTCTGGGGGTGAAATCCCATCGACTCCCATGCATTCTGCACTCGCCTGGGAGCGCCCCCGCATGGACAGAGACGTGTTACTGCAGCCAGTCCAGAAACCGGAAGTAACCAGAGAGTGACAATTCTCTTCTATTAGACATTCTCTGACTATATGGAGAAAATCCTGAAATTTTCCTCAAAAACCTTAATCTCTTTTCGACTGAAGAAAGAAAGACAAGAATATTTTGGATGACGTGGGCGTGAGTAAATTATCAAGAAATTTAATTCTGAAGTGAACTAATCCTTTAACATGCTAATTAGCGTCATAGTCTAATCATCCGATGTCATTTAGCCATTTTCAAGCAGACTTTAGCTACTTTTCATTGAAATTAGTTGGCAACAGTGGGTCCAAGACAATCTGTGGATGACTGGTCAGAGAAACGTACCCATAGACGACTCCATAAATTTGAGTCTCTTGGAACGATGAGAGACGGAGGGCTCAATGTGCTGCTGAGATATACCGAATCCTGTGGCATCTGCCCTGTCCTGCAGTCCTGGACATACACAATAATAACAGATGACAGTCATCTCTGATGCATAGAAAAAAACTCCAGCCAGGCACCATATATAGACCTGTACCAAACCTAACTACACACAAATGCTTGCAGGAATAGAAACACTCTTCTAAGATAGCTAATCCTTGCCAACATGTAAAGAAGCATTGCATGTCCTTAATGGAGAAGGCAATTCCAGAATTGACTGCAATAAACTCTTGACAAATACTTTTAATAAATGTTTTGCACAGAGTAAACTTTTTATATATTAATATGCTTCATTCAGTACCAAGAAGTATCAATTAGGGCTGCACGTTTTCAAGTTTTTCATTAACCGTTAACCGAGGCCCTTAGCGGTTAATACTCGGTTAACCATAGTGTGCGCCAGGGATGGAAATTAACTTTTTTGTCCACCGGCCACTGTGGCTGTTGGATTTCAAAATCTACCAACCACTCAATGTTTTTACCAGGCACGCACTTGTTTTTAATCGACAATGTGTAACTGCATGTGAAAATTAATAGGCTAGGCTACTACAATATCTACAATAGGCCTACTTAAAGGTGGGGTATGTGATTCTCTTTTTTGTCCATTTTTTCAAAATCACTTGAAATCCTATTCATAAGCCACTTACAGCCACTGAGTTAGAAGCACTGAAATGAAAATTAAGCAATTTAATCATCTGTGGAACGGTCAGGACTCGAAAAAATCCAGCCAATCATTTCCAAGACCACCTAGAATCATTGGACAGCAAGTCTGTCAATCAAACGATCGAACCATACCCCCCTCCCCCCATCCCCCTCACGCGAATCAGGGCCAGCGTTGGAGGAAAGAAGGTCGGACCATTTGAGTTGTGTATTTTCTAAATCTGCCGGCCGTTTTGCAAATCACATACCCCACCTTTAAGCTGTTTATTTAATCTCAAGTCTCAATTAAATACTGGCATTTTCTCATTCTCTCTTATAGCCTACACACACAAACCATGTACTGATATTCATTTCAGTTTGCATATGAGGAAAAAACAATGTTATAGCGCTCTGAAAGCGGCACTAAAAGATGCTTTAAAACTTTCACAGAGACATCAAACAGAAAGCACAAACCCTTCCTTTAAAGTGAATTTCGTTTTGTATTAATTGTATCTTAATTTTAATCAATGTTTCATCAACCAATTGCCTGGATTTAATAAATAATAATTAAATATAGCAGACGATATAACCACGAAACGGAGGCGCCGGCGCGTGAACTGGAGGTCTTCTCATAATTTAAAATGAACCAAAACTCAGTGTATAAGGTAGCCTAGCCTCACAGACATGTCTACTTAAACAGAATAATTCAAAACGAAAGAAAACAGACACAGACTGCTCTCTGCTTATGTAATCCATAGGCTATATGAAATGTGCATTTCTCTCTGGCGCGTTCACTACTGCGAAGACCGCGAGTCAGCATCGTCAACTTCATCTTTGCAACTGACACGGACAAAGAAAAGGCTTGTTTATTAATACATAATTAAAATATCTCCTTGCTATATTTTACATATTCATAATCATTACTTTTGCCGGTTCTTTGTGACAGATTTTAGGAGCTTTATTGGCAGCGCCACGCCGCCACCCTTCATGAGCGCATCATCGCACCCACCAGAATAGGCCTGTTTTTTTGTTTTGTTTTTTTAAGGATTTGTTTACTGTGTGATTTCATTTAATGGAAAGCACATTCACTGAGTTGTCTTGCTAATCAGTGTCTGCTCGTTTAGCTATTCAAACTAATTCGTCCTATAACAGACGAACGTCGCATGATGCTATTTTTATTTATCCACCACGGTGCCGGTATGTGAAGCGAGTTTACCCGCCACAACACAAAATCACCCGCATTTGGCTGGTGGCGGGTGCTAATTTCCATCCCTGGTGTGCGGGCCGCAACCCCGAGATACAGACACACGAGAAATGGGTAGTTTATTTTTAACACCTTTAATAACTGGTTGGTTACATTTGAAACGAAATTAATTTATAGAAGTAAAATGCAGTGGTAAGGACAGAGCAGTTAAAGTAGGTCACTGACTTTTGCGTTCACGGCCTGTGAACAAGGCCCTAGAATTTAATGCAGTCATATTATAGCACACTTTTTTTTGTTGTTGAAACTTTGTGCAAAGAAACAGTCAAATTAATGGCGGTGTCTGGTGGTGCAAAAATCTATTACAACTAAATTCAATGCACGCCATTGACGCCACTTAACCGAGCAAACTGTTTCACTCGGTTACGCAATTTTTAACGGTTAATCGGTTAACCATGGACACCCCTAGTATCAATAAAAAGTTCAGTCTTTTAAATTGTATAGTCTGACCAATTATTCGCCTACTATATATTTGTGTATACAGATATCAGATAGCAGAGCATCGTGGTAACATCAAAATCTATAGGAAACAATTCAGTCAAGTCTCCTGTGCGCTTCACATAAGGAGCACTATTTTTAAGTTGCTTCAATCACTGAACTTACTGGACTATGACACTTTTTTCTTCTAGATCAGCAGTACAGCCGAAACAAACTTTGTTGCATTAATTTCCTGATATCACTGTAAAGCTGCTTTGAAACAATCTGTATTGTAAAAAGCGCTATAGAAATAAAGGTGACTTGACTTCCTATATGGAGTTTTTCCAAATCTGCCACTTTTGGAACCTGGGTTAGGATACAACCTTAGAGCAGGGATAGCCAACCCAGGAAGACTACCTTCCTGCAGACTTCAGTTTCAAGCCTGCTACAACTCACTTAAATGTTTTTCCAAGTAATCATTGATTAGCTGGTTTAAGTGTGCTGGACCAGGAGAAGTGTTGGCTAACTCTGCCACAGAGCAACGGTGGGCAACTCCGGCCCTTGATATTCACTTTCCTGCATCCTGCAGTTTAGCTCCAACCCTAATCAAAACACACCTGAACAAAATAATCAAGGTCTTCAGAATTACTAGAAAGCTACAGGCAGGGGAGTTTTATCAGGGTAAGAGCTGAACTCTGCAGGAAAGTCAATCAGTAAGGAGGTTCACTAGGTCAGTGGTTCTCAATTCCATTCCTGGCGACCCACCGCTCTGCACAGTTCAGTTCAGATCATGGAGATCTCTCCTGATTAGTGAGTTTAAAATGAAGCTTTGTGAAGCACCAAGGCTTTCCTCTCAAATGTATCGTAAAATGGTACATTAGGCTTTGGAACACATTAATGACATCTTGTGGTCAAAAGGTAGAAAAGCTGCCTTTACGTCCCAGAAGACCCAGACATTTTTTTATTGTACAAAAACTATATGCCTATATGTCAATAAAAGTATGTAGTCCATATAAATAAATGTCTTTCACGTGTCATGAAACTGTCTGAGAATAAAATTTATGGGGGGGGGGGGGGGGGGGGGGTGTTTGTGAACTGGGGATTAATATAAATTGACGTGTCGTGCACAAACCTACACTTGTAAATATTCGTATTATGATTTATTCTTATCGAAGTCAATGACTCTCGAAACCTGCACAAGGGGTTCCCAATACAGTGCTTCACTGTGAGATGTTAGGTTTTGTTATTTATACAAGCTTCGAAGCCGAACGTCACATCTCTATTGATGATCTAATGATTAGGTGCAAAATGGATTAAGAACCACTGCACTATGTTTTTCAGAATAGAGCTTATGTGGATGGAGATGCAGGCAACCTAAATCAGGGGTATTCAATCCTGCTCCTGGAGGGCCACCATCCATCCAGCAGAGTTGAGCTCAAATCCTACTCAACACATCAGGGAATTTCAGGGGTGTTGTATAACGCTTTACAACAATTATGTAGGCCTACATTGCCATTTGACCATGTAACATGCATTACATTCTAATTCAGGTATCATTAAAGGTGCAAACCGCAAGTCTCTGAGTTTTTGCAGAACTACGCCCCCTCTGGCGACAAGCGAAACTGCAACCAGAGTGGTGGCACTAGACAAAATTTCTCTTTTCTTTACTTTACGTGGAGTTTGCGTTGGGGTTTGGAATGGACTACAAGCCGGTCTCTTTGAATCCATCTTCTACCTTTGACGCACGAGTTGTCTTCGCTGATGCGGAGAATGGCGGCTTATACACAAACCTGCGAGACATAGCCTGGTGAGCGTGAAAGCGCATGACGTCGCGCCCAGTCTCAAATTCGAGCCCAAATCCCTCTTATATATTTTACTGTACAGGATTATAGAGGCAATCTCAGTGAGCAGAGAAGGGCTCATTCAGCCCATCAGGCAGTTCTTTAAGCATGTATAGGATAGAAAAACAGGTATTTTTAACATGAATAACTTCACATATTGAATAACTTCACATATTTGTCCAACATGGTTAGTGTTTTATGAATATGCTCTTGTCAATAGTTAGATCATGTTAGTTCTTAATGATAACATAACTTTATTTTATTTAATAAAAATGAATTGGACCAATGAAGATTCTGAAATAAAATGTGCTTATAGAAACTAATGCAATTTTCATGCGCATCTGATTGATGCATAAATCGAGCTATCTTATTTTGTTGTTGTTAATGTTAATATTTCAGCAGACGGTTTGTTTTCATATATTCAAAAAGCATTAACTAAGAACGGGGTATTCTAGCATATTTAAAGTCCCCCTGCGGTGAGGTTTTAAATGTTGCTTATGTGGTCTTTTTAAATGCTTTAAGACAAACCATGTGCAAATTCATAAGTCAACATATTGCTGACTATTTTCTCCTTAAAACTGCAGTGAACCAAAGACAGTTTCAAAAACACGGTTTAAAATCGCTGTTTCTGACGACACAAACTACCTTGTAACCAATCATGTCAACGTGTGGATCTCTGAGCAGGGGCACGTTCAAGATCACAACGGTGCGCAACGTTTTGCTACGGTTTCCGGGTTGAACGTCATGTTTCCTGGAAACGGCGTGCACCGGTGTGCAACGGGGTTTGAGATGCGTTTTCTCTTGTTTGGTGGGCGTGTCAGAACTGCAGTCCAATCAGCAGCAACATGTATATAAAGCACGCGGTGTTAAAGTGAACGCGCACAATGGAAGTAATTTAAGAATGTGTTTAACTGAGGATATTAGAAGACGTGTTTGTCATAAGTTTTATTGTAAAAATATAGGATATCAACATAATTATGTAGTTGTTTATATTTTTATCTTCATTGCAACATTTGGTATAGAAATAAACAATGGTAAAGTGCTTTTCCTAAAAATGAGAAAGAAAATACAGGGTATTAATAAAACAGTATGAACAACAAATAAAGTCAGTATGTGAGGCTAAATAGATGTGTTTAGTCTGAGGTAAGATGTGTGCTTCCATTTCAGTTTCCACAAATCCCTTCACTTGATTGGGATGTTCTCTTGTGTTCTGGGCGGCAAGTGCAGTAACTGTAACATCGGTCATATTTTGTAGTATTAAACACATATTTATACCGACTTCATCAGGCTCCGAAAATTCTTCACAAAGAACACAAAAAGCCTTCTCAGCTGCCGTAGTTGCAACTCTTGCGTCATCACAACAGTGCGTTCAAAACGTCACCGTTTCTGTTTAAAAAACGTTCTGCAACGTTTTGTCTGCGCTGAACGCAGCCCTGGTGTGAGTGATGGAGGCGGGGCTAATTTGCATATTCATAGAACAATGTATACTAAATGAAGCAAGGGTGTAGTTACATTAAAGCTATTTTAAGACATGAAGAATTTCTTTTCAAGGAAAAAACTTGTTTAATTATGTAATTTTGGTGATCAAAGATGAGTTTTTTTAAGGGATAAAATTATTGACTACAGGGATTTAACTCAACTGCTCAGGTAATGTCAATGTTATTCCTCAATTCAGGGGAGGCCAAAATTACAATTTAAAACCAGTCAGAGCTATAGAAATCTCTCTTTATATTTACAATAAAGCTTCATATTATAAGCATATATTACATGGCTACTTTCTAGGACCCATCTTATTTTGATGTCCTTCAGGGGGGGATCAAGCATCCTTTAGGGAGATCAGACCCCAAACTGAGGTGGCTGGTGCAATTAGTTGCAAGCTTGTGCTTCAGAAAACTACTCCAGTAAGTGCATTGTGGGATTTTTGGGGTTTTTGGGGGAGTGAAAGCTCCAGTGCATTATAAGGATACTGCGATTGAAACAGTGGCCTGAGTAGTAGGGTGCATCTCAGCTTCTAAGGTCTTAGGGGTCGTTTACATGACACTGCTTTCAACGAAAAACAGAAAACTTTTTATGTGTTTTGGCCGTTCATTTACAAGACTACTGTGTTTCGTGGGCCAGAAAATGCAAACTTTTGAAAATGGGTTTCAAAGTGCAAGTTTTTGAAATTGATACCAATATTAACTCGGTGTAAACTACAAAAATGCACATTTGTGAAAACAGTGACATCACACGCATTATGTGCTCAGTCTATAGGCAAATAGTTTTTATTTACAAAGTCACCTCTCCAACTACTGGCCTGGCATGCATATACGTCTGAACAGTTTTTAGTACATCATTGTTGTGTAAATGTACCCTTAGAATTACTAGAAACTTTCAGGCAAGTGTGTAGGAGCAGATTGAAGCTAAACTCTTCCAGAAAGGATTGCAGGTTTGGAGACCCCTGAACTAAATGGTTGGCTTACCGTTAATGTTGTAGTTGAGGAAAGCTGAAAACTCAGTGGCAAGCTTCTCATCACTCGTGAAGGCACAAACGCAGGCATAGAAGTGTAGGCAATGTTCAGGTAAACTGTGCTCATGGGAATTTTCTCGTTCTTTGACATTAGGGTGACCCCCACTTCTTGCCCCCAAATCCCCCTTGGCATTGGGTGCGTAGCATGCACAGCGAAAGGGAGCAGTACCCTCAGACTTCTCTTTAACACTAGATAAGCCTACCGTCAAATGCAGCAGTCCCAGAGGGTGGGCTTCACCAGGTTGGCACTTCACTATTAGGGTACCTTTGGAGACCCTCTGCACTAAGGGTCCCGGTGTCTCTGTAGCCAGCCTCCACAACTCTTCCTTGGCCTGGGAAGTGGCCACCAGGGCCTCCAGCACAGAGCTCTTGAGTGGCAGAGGTGTTGCTTGGGTCTGACACTCCATTGCTTGCTTCACATGGGTACAGGGACTTTTGGATGTTTGCTGATTGGTTCCTTCAACCGTCGACTCGCTTTCGTTCTGCTGGCATGAGGGCATGTAACAGCGACCGAGGTTGACACGGGTCAGCAAGGTTCCATCTGCGGTAGTAATAGCTGTATCCGTGAGGACTAACTCAACAAAGCCTCGCTGTTCGGAGCCACGTACCCGCTGACGCAAAGAGAATACCTGCGGCCCTCCAGCTCTACCACCTTCGCTGTCCGTCACAACTCGAACCACTTCAGACACCCCTTTCTTCAAACGTCCCGTCTCGTGGTCCCCATCCCTGAAGATTGTTCCACAGGCCTTGTTCTTGCAGCTGAGACCGCGAGTGCCATTGTAAATACCACACTGAGGGCACTTGCGGATGCCTCTTAAGGTAGCCTTGCCCAAGTTGGACAAGAACGCAGGAGTCTTCCGCTTGTCCCGAAGTTTCCCGCTTAAGTTATTGGAGGTTTGAGTGATAGGAGAAACCACCGTTTGTGTCGCCAGCGGTATTCCAGAATTTACCAGAGGACCATCCATTGTTATCACACACACTGAAACCGAGAGTGATACAGAGAACAATTTTATTTTTCATGGACTAGGGGAGAGCCCGAACCAAAATACTTTTTAAGAACTGTAGTGCTACTATGATACAGTGCAGTGTAATCATTAGACCCTTTTTACAGGGAGCACAAGCCCCAGTAAAATATTACAGATAAATCCTTGTCTGATGGTGGAGATTACCATATTTAGTGTAAATGTTTGCAAAAAGGTCTGACATAAGTTCTTGATTCATTCGGACAATTCACACAAAACACTAAATCTTTTGAAGTGGTTTCTCAGCTCTAAAAAGTAACAGGATAGCCTAATATTTAGGACAGAGCATTAAATGAGGTGAATGTTTACCTCCAATCTATTGTTGGAAACAAAATTCTGATTCTTTGGTTAGATTCCAAAATCTATAGAATATATAATTCTATATTCTCTAAAATACAGAATATTTTGTATTCTGTAATAAAAAAACAAAAATAAAACTGTATTGCCACAGTGGTATGGTACTGGCTAATCTAAGACAACATAACTCTTTAAGCCTATGATGAATGGGGATAAATTAAAATGATTAAAACTGATTAAGTGATCGACCATAACCCTCATCATGTAGGTCTTAGTAAAATAATTATTTAAGTAGTTTTAGTACACACTTCATAAGTCAATTTAAATAATAAATACAAAAAATCATTACATATTCATTAAAATGTTTCTTCAAATTCTTCCACAAATTCTCAAATTCAAAATGTCAATGACATGTTCCTGCAATTATACAGTACCGTATAGATTAACAAAGCATTGAAATGACATCGAGTTTAACCTTAGCTGTCAGTGAATGAATGCAATGAAGTAAATGATGATGGGAGACGGGCCAACCTCTACAGGGGCGCTTTCCGGGCGCTCAGTGGTCAGATCCCACGGAGGATTTCACTTCAGAGACTCAGCAACCGTCGCCATTCCTCCTTACATACAGACGCTCTGCTGCGGCTGTAACGAGCTTTCCGATTGGCCATAGGGTGACCAATCAAATGCATACTAGGAACTGAAGCCAGTAGCAACTCTAAACTCATTAACATTTTGAAAATATAATTATTTCTTAGTTTCGCTGACTCGTTTTTTTTTCTTCTGCATTTTAAGATTATATAATAATAGAATTATATAATAATTATAGTTATATAAAATAGTTATGTAAAATAATTATACTAGCGCTTGTATGATAATGTTTTTGTTGTTGTTGTTGTTTTTTACTTTTTTAACATTATGAAACTTTTTACAATTCCTTTATTTTTGCTACTTCAGATACAATCATGAACAGATTTTCTTTTACCTTCATCTTAGATATTCCTAAAAAACATGTCGGTAACATTTTACAATAAGGTTAATTAGTTAACATTAGGTAATGTATAAATAGACATTAACAACGAGCAATACATTTGTTAATCTTTTGTTACTTAATAAAAAACACAGCTGGTTCATTGTTTGTTCATGCTAGTTCACAGTGCATTAACTAATGTTAACAAAATTTTAATAAAGTATTAGTAAATATTTAAATCAACATTACAAAGATGAATAAATGCTGTATACATGCAGTTCATTATTAGTTCATGCAAACTGTTAACTAATGAACCTTATTGTAAAGTGTTACCAACATATCTCTTACATTACTACATTTTTAAAACTATAACATAAACACGTTAAAAAAAATAGACAGATTTTATTTCTTGTGTGGTAAGGATTTATATCAATTTCCACCTCAACCAATTCGCCTAAACTAGAAACCCTAGTTTGCACAAGGTAGTGAAAGTCAATCCAACTCAAAGACAACAGGGCAGGCAGAAATGTTGGTTTGCATCTGCATTTTAATGGGACAAAGCAAGAATACATCATTTTAAGATGAACATTATTTTTCCTTTAAAAAAATCTCAAAACACAAGGTCTCGATTTATTCGTAGGCACTGCCTAGTATGTTTAATGATCATCAGTTTCTTCAAATGAAATCAACTCAAATAAGGCAACACAATTGGTCTCGTGTATTAAAACTCCAATGGGCAACAGTGCAAAATTCTGATCCATTCAGGTTTCTTGTCTTGATACTAAATACTTCATTTAAAAAAAAAAGAAATTCAACGTTTCGATTTTATATACAGAATTAATCGCAATTCTAACAAAATGTCTGTTGCAGCGCAAGTCAGAAACTTCTTCTCCAAGAGTTCTCTGGAAGAATCCTTAAACCGTATGGACCAGCATTTAACAGCGCCGCCAATGCCAAACAGTTGCAATGAAGCCCAAGCCCATTCCCCACCCACCTATCCTCCCTCCCACCTACCTACAAAAAAAAGCAAGCAAGCAAGCATCCATAATCAACATTTGAATTATCTTTATATAGCGTCCCAACAGTTAAACACAGTTTGGTTATTTACATACAGAATGGTATACTGTACTTGTAAGCCCTCAAAAAAAGTGGAATGCAAAACAATTTAAAATACCTAAAATTTGCGTAACATCAAATTCTTGTGAAAACGTATTAATATTGTGCAATATTCATCTGCCTTCAAGGAAAAAAATGTGGCAGTCATCCCTGCAATTGGTTTAGTTTGAGAAATTGAATGTCTAATTAAAAAAATACAACAGTTGACATCCATTTTATTCATTTTATAAACAAACAAAAAAAAAAGTTGACATTTCACACGATTCGTTGGTGTCGTCGCTCCTCTCATCAAAACAATTTTGCTTTTAAAATGGCAAGTCCAAAAACAAAAAAAACAAAAAAAAAAGGCAAAGCTTCATATATTACAAAATCAGCAGCTGAAATCGCTCTAAACAAACCCAAAAAAAAAGCAAAATGGAAAAGTTGCAGTTATTGTTGATTTTATTCATTTATAGTACTTTGAGTTAAAAATGGCATAGTCCTCCGAATAAGTCAGTCGGACACCAGGCCGAAGACTTGTGGATGTATGTGGGTGTGTGTTAATGTGTCTGAATATGCTCGTGTATCAGGGTTTAATCCCAGTGTAGGGCAACTCAAGACCCCGCAATGATGAGCAAGATCTGCCTCAAAGTCTCAAACTCAAGGAAAATTACAAGTGGAGGGTGGGGAGGATCAGGGGGGGGGGGGAAATGGCACACCCCCTCCCCAGGCCAGGCATCTTGACAGGTGTTTGAGAATGGGGTTGGGGTGGTGTGTAGATCCCTGCTGCGGCCGCAGTGGAGTGCTAGAGATGTTCATCGCTCCATCAGTGTGTGTGGTATCCTGCAGTGCCCATGCTGGACTGGTTGGCTAGCAAGGTTCCATTGACTCCCTGCGCAGGCTCCACCACGCCTCCGTTACTCACGGCACTCACACCAGTCCACCCAGCGCCAGCCTGTAAGTGACTACAAGACAAAGTAGCTGATAGTTGGTGGAAGAGAAGAGAGCAATTATATATATTGTATATATAGGGTTTTTATACCAGAAACATTTTCATTTTAGGCTGGTGGCCCCTCATATTGATCATATTTGGGAGTTAAAAAGCCCTGCTTTAGACTACAATTGGTTCAACCTTTGACTCAAAGGCCCTCCGTTTTCCAACACAACATTCAAAGACAATTTGTGGCATTTCTGCTGTAATTAACAATGCTGCAGGTCTTCAGACATTATTAAACTGGCAGTATTGATATTAAACCAACCACAATTTATTTTGTGATTCCAGAACTGCATAGGGGGAGGGGGTTCCAGAATAATTCAATTTAATTTACATTTTAATAAAGGCCTTCTGAAGCAAAGTGATGTATTTTTGTAAGAGAAATATCCATATTTTAACTTTATAAATTATAATCACTGGCTTCCGGTAATGGCGACCTCAAAATCAAAGGTACCATTCACTCCCATTATAAAGCTTGGAAGAGGATATTTTTTTATTTAACTCTTGCTTGTGTTTGGCTGAAAGATAGATAGATTTTGGGGCGAACTAACCTTTTAAGCAATCAAAAGCAGCTGTTACCTTAGATTTATAAATCTTAAACCTATTCTACATACAGTAAAAAGTTGGAGGGGTTTAGCAACTTGAGTGGAAACCAGTCTCTTCAAATATTTTACACTAATTTATTTGGTTGAGCTTGGGAGCAAACAAAATTTTCTGAACAAAACACTGATTCACATGCCCCTAAACACCATGTAGAAAACAGCAATTGTAGATACAGCACACAAATCAATTTCTAGCAATTAAAACTTAATATTTGAGCTGAACTACTATGGAAAAAATATATATATATATATATATATATATATAAAAACTTGGTGGTCCAGTAATATAATTTCCAGTTGGTCACAGTCATATTCACTGTGTTCTGAATGTAAAATTAGCATTACCTGGTCTATATTTGAGAAAATATGATGTCCAGCACATAGACTTACCAGGTAAACAAGCACACTGCTTATAATGTACTTAGTTTATATCTTATACTTCAAAAAGCAAGTAAATCTTATTATTTATTCATGCTTTTTACAATTTGTGAAAAATGCTATAATAGGATAACAGAATTAAGAAATTGCTCAAATGCAATCTTCATTGCAAATGGAGGTATGAAGATCTGTAGACTTACTTGAAGCCCTGTTGGTTCCAAGCCTGTCCGTACACGCCGTAAGTAGGTACCTGCCAGCCGTTAGGGACATACTGACTAATTTGTTGTGCGTTGCCGTACCACTGTCCCCACTGGCCGTATGGCTGTGCGGCGAAACCAACTTTGTTCTGCTTTAAGATCAGAACAATACAGAACATAAATCACATGCCTATCATTTACTTATACAGATTTATTCTTATGTTGGCAACAATACTTCACAAGCATGAATTCCCCTACCACTTTTAATATTTTGCTGTAACATTTCTACATTTTCTTGAATAAATCAGGGGATGAGAACATACTACTGCTCACCTGGGGTACCTGCACCTGCTGCATGGGGGTCACCATGTCCGTAGTCTCTTTACCCCAGTAACATTTCACTAGATGTCCTTCTAGGGATGTGCCATTAACAGACACTATCGCATGAGCTGCACTTTCATGTGAGTTGAACCTAGAGAGATGAAGATTGTTACTCTGATCATCCTCTGCCGTAAGAACGTGTTACCACCACGTTTAACTTGAATAAACATACCTCACGAATGAGTAGCCTTTGTCTGGGAACACTCTAATTTCCATTATTTGTCCAAAGGGGGAAAAGGTCTGTCTCATGAGTTGTTCTACAGCAAAAAGAGAAGAGCACGTTACAAAAATGACTTTCGATTAGAATTAGCTTGCATCCAAAAGGGTTACACAGACAAGTCCAACAAACCCTCACCTGTAAGGCCTGTAGTGACTCCACCACAATAAACTGTGCAGTTGCTGGGGCTGGACTGGTTCACTACCTCATCAAACGACAAGTGCTTGGTGTTTGCTGTGAATTTGATTAAGAAATGCTGATTAACCTTTACAGGTCTCTGTACTTTTCAAATTCATACATACGGTCCAGTTATTATACCCTCGTATCAAGCCACAGCACCAGGATCGACGTAATGACAAACACGTTCTTGCAAGCCCCATCGTTACCGTTAAACACAGAGTGTCATGTTTTGACATGCCATAATACAACAGAATGAGCTTTGACTTTGTGGACGAGTTGGATTAAACAAAAGTTGTGTGTGAAAACATCTAATATAACACCATAATGAAAAAAGCACTCTAGATGTTTATACCGGTTTGGAATGACAACGATTAAAGTAAATGACATAATTTTCCTGTTTGGCATGAGTTAGGTAGGGGTTTCATGATGGCAGCTAGTTTTCTCCTGATGAATAATAGTGGAGATGTCTGACAAATGCATATTAATACTCACTTTCATAGGTGGCTTTAGGTGCTGGGGGTTTTCTTGTAGCCCAGTTAGTCCTGATCTGCCTGCCGCCCAACCACTGACCTCCCATCTGCTGAATGGCATTCTCTGCATCCTGTAAACAACCAGTGCAAAAACATCAGTATTGCAAAAGCTTCTGGGATTTGCATTCAAATGCAGATGTTCCACACCCTGGTTCTGCGGAGTTCAAAACCTGCATTTCCTGATGTTGGGATTGTGACTCACCCATTTGTTGAAGAATGAAACAAAACCATAGCCTTTTGACTTCCCCGTCGCCATGTCTTTCACTACACGTGCATCTCTGAGAAAAAAAGAAAAGAGCAGAAGTTGAAAGTGTTGAGAAGAGAGACCCTTAATTTAAAAAAAATGACAATGAAATACTTGACATTGAATGATTTTTAAACATCACTGAGGGTAAAGTCATTAAAAGTTATGATGTGCAAAACAAAACACTGCAGGCTATCGAAAAAACTATTTTAAGTGTTAAGACAAAAAGAGAAAACTGACAGTGCCAAAAATATTTCAAAGAGTTTAAATCCTACACTATTTTACGAAGCAAATAATACAATATCTGCATATTTAACAAAAAACAGTTATAAAACCAAACCTAAAGTGGGGTAATGGGCAAAAATGTAGAGGTTGACCATCTTTGCATTATCCGTATATGATCACATATCATCCGTGTGCATGCATGTGTATATATATATAAATAAATAAATAAAGGCACAGTCAAACGGCATTTACATAATTGTACACTAAAGCCAGTATTGTGTAAGGTCGTTTAAACCGACTCAATGACTTAAAGTAGTTGAATTCAACTCACTGGGGGTGGAAAAAGGGAATTTATTTATTTAAAATGCATCACGTCACTTACGATATCCTCCCAAAGGGTGCAAAGGCAGCTCTGATATCATCAGTGGTGATTTCTGGACTGAGGTCTCCAACAAAGACGTGGAAGTGATCTAAAAAGCACCAGACAAGAGTTACTTGGATTGAAGAATTAATTTCTAATAATTCAGACATTCAGTGGGTATAAATTAGTGACAGTCTATTAATAAGATGAGATCTGGCCTTCATTAGGCATTGAGGAACATGAAAAGCAACTCACTGCTTGTGTCTTTTTTCTGGCTGCTTGGTGATGTAGCCCAGTTCACCTTTACCTCCTAGGAGAAAGGGTATAGGGAGGAAAAGATTGAAAAAAAATTTTTTAGAAATGATAAAGACATGTTCAAGTCGCTGCTCTCTACTTATCTGACAATAAATCACTCTCCTTAACAAAATGGATGTTTGAATGTACAGCAGAGAGGAGGGAGACCTGACGATACTCAATTCACACTTAGCTGTCCTAGTGAGAACTTATTTGAACAGGCAAAACAATCTTGGTAGTAAAAAGGTCCAAATAACAAGGGACTTACAAAACAAGTGAAATTACCAACTTGTATTACTCCTCAAATGGTCCTTCATTACCTGTTGAGGATAAAATATTTTGTACTGAATAGGCATAAGACGCTTAATCTGCCTCTAATGTATACTTCTATTGGAAATAGACTAGAATTCAAATTCTAGATATTTGAAAGTAATAATGGAATACACACTACTAGTCGCAATTAATACTTTATTCAGCAAGGATGCATTAAATTGATCAAATGTGACACCAAAAACTCAAACTTTTACAAAAGATTCAAATAAATAAATATTCTTTGGAACTTTCTATTTAAAAAAACACTGAAAAAAAAAAATGGATACCAAAAAAATATCAAACTCGGCATATTGGAATGATTTCTGAAGGATCATGTGACACTGAAAACTGGAGTAACAATGCTGAAAATTCAGCTTTGCCATAACAGGAATAAATTATATCAGTATGGTTTTATTTAATGCCATCATGTCAACTTCTGTGGCTATCTGAAGCAAAAACGGAATTACAAAAATACAAATTACATAATATAAAAATAAAAATCAAGCAAACATTACTGTTCTTAGCTTTTTTATTTAACAAAAGCAGAATTGGTAAGCATAAGATATTTTCTGTCAAAAACACCAAAGTCTAACCAACTTTTGAATGGAAGTGTATATGACAAAACATCTTGAAGCATAAAATTAAAAAAACTATACAGATGACATGACTATAAGATTGTGTCTTGGGTACAATAAAATGTAAAAAAATTATAATGGTTGGTGCGGTAAGCCAATTTCACTGGATTTCCTGCCAGTGCATTAGCATAAAATTCACATTTCAAGGAAGTGAGTCATCTAACAATGAACATACAAAAGCATGGGTCAACAAGATCAGGCCACAGAGCTGAATCTTTTCATGAATGATGTAGCATTGTCACTAATCACTATTTTGTCAAATCTGAGTAAACGATAATGAGATTTACATGGTCCGAAACATGAAAAAAAGTGAAAAACCTCTGGTCAACAATCTCCCTCTCAGTGCACATCCAGTATACAGGCATTCTACTTCACATAAAGTTTGCAGAAGATCTTTATTGTTCCACCCTCCCGTCCCAGCCCAACTCACCCTGTAGATACGATAGCTTACCTTACCCATTATTTTACGCCCATTCATGGCTGCGAGTGAGGCCGCTGCGTGCCTATGCTCGAAGAACTCCACAAAGCAGTATGGATCGTTACCTGCCGTCTGAAGGGAAATTAGTGCGATTAGACTACATTAACTTATTTAATGAAAGCCTTCACAATTTTTATGGCACATTTTGTCTTAAAAAAAAAAAAACAAGTATCAGATAAAAGCCCCTTGTCTTTTCTACTGGTTAAGTAACTGCTGCAAGAAACCTTGTAATGTGTGTGTGAATATATAAATTCCTTTTTTAATTGACTGACAGCACTATATAGGAGTTGTGTAAAATAATATTTTTTATAAAGCATTGAGATGCTAATGTGAATGCATCTTTAGCGGAGCATTGCGCTTGAATGGTGAGCTACACAGAATTATTTCAAAATATCTGTCTTGGCAAATATTCAAGTAAACAGTTGGTTAAGTCTTAAGAGAATGCAAGCAGTCTTAGATCCATGCATTAGGTCCTAACTTAATAAACCTGCTGCTGTCTGCCATTAATGTTAACCAAACAACAAAATAAAAGATGGAATTACTATCCGATCTTGACCGAATAACTTTTGTAGCTTTAATAATAATCAATTTATTTGTAATTAACACTAAAAACTACAGTGATTTATAAATCTACATTTCTTACTATTTAACTTGTTACATAGATATAAGATGAAAAATTGAAAGTGCTGTTCATTCCATGTTTTCTTATATTGTATCCACTTTGTTATTTGCATCTTTGTTCTAATCTTTAATAAACAAAGATAAAATAAACAAACAAAAACTATATTGAAGTTATTAATATAGTAATTACTATTAATTAATTGAAGGAAAAGATGCATAACGATGCATAGAGAATAGTTTTATAATTAAATGATTACCCTTGGAATCATAACCGAATCATGAGGCAAGTGAGGATTCACACCTCTACTAGTATCGAGATGCTTATGAAAAACAAGAAAAACAAGTTACTGGTGCAAGAAATAAAATATCAATACTAAATATATAAATATTAAAAAAGATGCATTTATCTAAATGCTGAAAGACTGCATTAGCACACAACTTGCTGTATAAGCTAATTATATACTCACATCCACAATCATTTTACAGCTCTTACAGGGGCCAATTTGACCAAAGAGCTGCATAATAAGGGCCTCGGTCACATCCCGTGACAGGTTTCCAACATACCTGCAAAAAAAAAAAAGAAGAGGATATGAACATGACAATGGGTGTTGAATATAAGAGACATTTAAACGTATAATTTGATACAGTCATTACAGGGGGGCCATGATTGCAATCTTTGCCATCTTCAAGCACCTGAGTTACAATGATCCAACTAATCTACATTACAAAGGAATTAGGCAGGCATGAGGACCCACGGGCCGTTACTTAACCTTAAAAAAACCTCATCCATCAATGAGCTGCTTATCATGTATACAGGTTTGAAACAAAGAGATGACAAAACAGAAGCACGCACGAGCGCACAGTCAGCGCGCGACCAGCAACAAAAGCTCTTGCGCTGTCGGATACGAGGGACGAAAAGCCAGATATGACCAAAATATGCACAATTTATACATTTTATCCCCTATGTACGCACTGGCGACGTGTCAATTGAATAAGCATGCTGCATTTATAGAAGTGAAGCTTTACAAATACGTCAGTAAAAACACTAGACGGGTTCTTTGTCTAGCAATTCCCTAACGACAATGAGCTTTCAGTAAGTACAAGGCAACTTCACACACTCAAACACAGACAGCAGTGTGTGAGAGCGGCCCTGCTGTGGCCTCAACAGGCCTGCTGCAATTATCTAAATTAACTCAATAACTAGCACATGGTGTACGAAATTCTTTGAAATCACACGACTGCCCTGTGCTTAACAGTTTCGAGTGATAAATATACGCTACAGTAAATCCCCTTTCCCAGTAATCAGAGCTTTTGTTTGGGACACAGAAATGTACACGTCTGCTTTGTGGTTGCATTTCCCTTAGCATCACACACAAGACTGTTATGAGCTAGAAATGACTTAAGCGAAATGAAAAAAACGGAAGTTGTTTTTTAAAAGGATATGATATGAATGACTTGGTCTGATATGAAGTTTTCTGTCTAACGTGTTTGCGTACAATACCGATAACGTATACGTACAGGGTCTTGGGCTGCTCGTCGTCCATCATATTTTCCCGATCGAATTAAGACAACGAACCCTGAGAGAAAATCCTCTTGTGTATATTTGAGATGATCTCGAGTTCCGCTTGTGTCTCGCTCTTTCCAGTGTTGTTACCCCCTCTGTTCTCCGCCAAACCTGTTATAATGAGAGTAAATGTGAAATGCCGCCTCGGCTGACTCCAGTTATGAACAATGGAAAGGCGACATAAGATGGCGGAGGAACCGGACCGGAAATGCATGAGCGCATGCGCGTACGAACTACAAAGCGGACAAAAAGCAAGCTTTGAAAATGCGTCTGACCACCGCACTTTAAATAGAAATATATTTACAATATGCGCAGTGTTTATAATGGTATGACAGTAATAGACTAGGAAAAGTCAGTGAAATACTAGATTTACCGAGAAAAAAATTGATGCGCCGCCCGGGAATCGAACCCGGGTCGCAAGAATGGGAATCTTGCATGATACCACTACACCAGCGGCGCACTATAATCAAATATATAAATGTGTAAGCTATAAGTTCTAGGGAACGCCATTTCAAAAAATAGAATCATGCTTTGATAAATCATAATTATGATGACATAAATATGCATACATCAAAGGTCGATATTATGACATACTAAGAGGTAATTATTGGAAAAAAGTAGAATTACGGTATTAAAAAGTCAATTATGAAAAAAAATCGACTTTTCGTGTCACAACGTTTTAACTGTAATTTATATTTAATTATTCATAATTCAGATAAATGTAATTGTTCAAATGTAATGATGTTGACTTTTTGTCTAATAATTATGACTTTTAAGTCATGATTTACCAAAGCATTTTTATTCGGTGACAAAAATTGCCTTTCTGTACGATAGGACACGAGACTTTGCATGACGATTTGCTTTTGGTTTTATTACATCGCAATGAATTTGGCTCCTTCAAAATATGATACGCAAAATGTTGTTGTTGACAATGTAGCCAAGGCAACACTTCAACCATGAAGAGGTACGTCACTGCCACATGCAGTGTGTGAACTTTTTGCGTTGTGCGAGACTGAACCTGGACGCATCAGTATGCCTATACTCAAAATTCCTGTTAAACATTATTTAGGAATAGTTTCTCAGTCTCAACAAAGGGATTTAAAAAAACGTTACAGAAAAAGGGCCGAAGAAACTGATACTGCAAGAACCAACAGTGTCAGAAGGTATCTAAACAAATTAATCGCAAATGATTTATTGTTTTGCTGCAGTGCTGACGCCAACTATTATTATTATTAAACTGACATTGACTATGCCATTTTCCTATTATAGAAACCCATTTGAAACTACAGAAGGCTTCCTTGAAAAGTACAATCAGGCACAAGGCTCCAAGGAGCAGGAAAAATATGAAAATCTCGCAGATGTGTTTCTTATTCGATGCAAGGTATTAAACGTTTTCTTTATTGTTTGCCCTGTTTAAATGCCCTAATTTGGTCTAAAACAATTCAATGCATAAACTGCATAGACTATAGTCTTAAAAGTAAGTCATCTAACGTTGACGTTAATTGTTATCTTCAAGTCTGTTACTAACTTTTAAAGTCGGTTACATAAAAAGGTAGATCGGTCTAATTTGAATAAAAAAAAATGAAGACTGATTACCTCTTGACTAATTGCTAGTGTGCCGAATTAGTTCTTACGAGAGTCTTGCAACTGGAAAAGGGCGCCTGACTAGTTGTAATGAAATTGGAGCATTACTCTCTCCATCCACAAGGTGGGGACAAACCTCTATTGATGAAAACACTCGACTTTTTGTCCTCAGCGTCGTGCTGGATTCATATCTGTTGGTGAAGGCAAACATGTTGATCTCCCCGGGGCCTGGACACAGCTTCTTCTGCTGAGCTTGTGCAATGGAAAAGTTAGAAATGGTGTGTTTTTTTTTTTGGTGTGTTAGAAAGATTTATTATAATTTTTTTAAATCATGTTACAATGTTACAGAATTCATAGTGAGAAGTTGAACCATCTTTTGACTCCAGTACTCAGAGCGATATAGTATTAGATGTAGACACCTTGACAAATTACACTTTTAGAGGCAGGGTAGGCGATTTGCTCCAGAATTATTATTTTATTTTTAATTTTTTTACTGGTTGAAAGTCTCTTCACATCCTGATAGCAATCACCAAGTGGTCTTAATTTATTTATATGTGTATTATTGTGTGTGGAAGGTGTAGGACCATAAAAAGTTCGGTCCAATGCAATGGTACTATATGTCCTACCTGCCTGTCAAATTCCATACCTTCACGCACCCTCCGCAGACATCACAGCGCGCTTTATGCTATTGCAGAGTTAGAGAGACACCAGTCACAGAGCACCGCAACCGAAACAGCAGCTGATGTCCTTTTACATTTCCTCCTGAACCATAACAACGAGCTTATGCTCCATAACACCATAACTACTGTCATTTGAAAGAGATGGAAACGGTTCATGACTCAAATTTATGCTTTTCAATGGCAACACTATAGGTGGTAGAGGTCAGTGCTCTTTTAGTTGTCATTAATTGTAATGTTGTGTGTTTTGAGACATGAGGTTGTTTAACGCCGAGCTTGTGACACTTATGTGGCTTTGCTCTGAAGGGAGGGCGGATCTCATGCTTTCAAAGCTAGCTGGCTATTGCTAGCCTCTCCGAAAATTACACTCCCTACCTTTCGAGACTGAATAATTGCAATATCCTCATACCATGGTTACTATGATTACTATGGTACATACATTTCCAAAAACATAACATTACCATGGTAATTTGGGGGTGGGGAAACATGCCCCTTTTTTCTCTCAGGTTCGCTGGATGTCCTGGTGGTGTCATTGGACCATGCACCCATCCATGCAGATCAGATCCCTGTGCTGTTCCACCTGGCAGAGTCAATCCAGTATTTCCTGTGCTCTGACTCAACTCTGTCGGACCCTCCAAGTTCTTATAAGACGAAGATGCTGCAGGTATATTCTACACAATATAAATATCACTAAACATTATTATAGTAGTTACAGAACTACCCATATACAAGTCTTTATTTATATATGTCTCTTTTTATATACAGTTCTGCTGACAGTTTAGTTTTTTTACAGCTTGGTTATTTGGTCTCTCTGAGGCTGTTTATCTTTCAACTGACTGGTAATTTAAATGGACATCAGCTAAGCAGCATCTATCTTCACAGCTTAAAAGGTTTGAGATTGTCTCAACTTAATCATTATTGCAAAACAATCAAATGTTTATGTGGCATAATTTTTGAGGGTTGTGACAAAACTACAGGACTGCAAAATAAAAGTGAATGTACATGTAATGTAGAATCAGTGGAATGCATATAAAGTTTGCAGCTGTCTTTATCTGTTGACAGGGCTGTCGAAGTGTGAAAAACGCTACCAAGAGTTCCCGAACATGTTATTTTCTGTTCACTTCATGATGCGCGTCGGGGAGGTTCTGTGTGGTCTCAAACTTACTGAGGACACTTCAGTGCAGGTTTGAAGGCTAGGTCAATTATATCAGAAAAGGAGTGCTGAACTGAACGATTCACTGTATTGAAAACTCTATTTGATTGGCAGGTCTCTGTGGAAGCACAGGAGCATGTTGTTAACCAGGTCCTAAGGCAGTGCCTTTTCAGCTATCACTGTGTGCAAAACAATAGCACTCAGCTCTCTCAAGAGATCAAACAGCTTATGTTGCTGAGAGATAAACTTCAACAAGACAACTGGTGCGTGAAGTGTGTTTGTGAGATACTTTCCACATGTTTTTATGTTATATAAGCAGCTTATAGGTGGAACTGTAGGTTAAAATCCCAGAGTAACATCAGTCTTTTTTTTAATCTCCACTGTTCTCAGGGTCGACTGTGGGTTAGGACTGATGATTCTGGGAGAGGTTGCCAAATCTAGCATGCTGTGCCTTCAGACCCTTATGAGCCTTCACATGGTCCAAACACAAGAAAGCACTCAGGTGCTTAAGTACTTATGAACTTAAAGGAATAGTTAAAAAAAAAGTGATAATCAGAAAGTTATATGGGATTAGAACATCAAGATGGTGGGTCACTGACAAAGAGTGTCCAACAAAGATATATAATCATAGATCGGCTGTTTCTATGGGCTGCTATACATCAACACTCGAGCGCTAGTTGACTGGGCGTCTGCCTACTACTAACCGTAGTTAGACGCATGTATGAATATCTATATCTGCAATATAGATTTTGCTGAACTAACACAATACAACAAGACGAAGGTGTCAGTTAACAAGACATTAAAACGTTACCTGTAATAGAAAAAACCCTGTAATTTTGAGTTAATACATAATAAAAACACGAACTAACACATTCTCACCTGTGGAAGTTTTTCCCATTTCTTTGGGAATTTAAATCTCGGCAGTTTCACAACCAGAAGCTGATGATACACTTATAGATGTATTTATGGATTTTCATTTTAATGTATTTTTGAATAAATAATTAACTTGGACTAAAAAATCACTGTCATTGATTTGACAATTAAGATAACTGACAGAATTTGGACAGAACAGAAACGAAATGTTCTTTTTTTGTGTGAGATATTCCTTTAAATAAATCTGTGTGTAAATCTTGAATCACTTGATTAATTAATACTCATTTTGTGAACGTATTTTCATTTATTTATTTGTTTGTATTTTGTTTATGCAGGAAAAGGCATCACAGAAAGCATCCTGGCCATGGCAGTTGGAGCACATATACTGCTCCATTTTGATTGACATTTGCCTGAACAGCTGCTGTGCTGAAATTAAGAAAACAGCCCTCATTGGGCAGTCAAACTCTTTTCCGTGCAGATGTTCTGGAGGACTTTTAACTTTGCTAAAACAATGTAAGTTCTTTAGACAGAAATATGCATAAAGGCTGTGTCCGAAAGATTTTAAATGTTGCCTTTCCAAGGTTGGAAGGCATCAAGGCACATCCAAATCTAATGTTAGCTTCACTTCCTGTCTCTTGAGATGCCTTCATCTGGTGGTTGGTGGTCAGTTTGTGTGTAAATGTAAATTTTTGACCAACGGTTTCCCCTTTTTATGGCATTTCTAGCGAGAAATTACTATTGTAGTTATGAAATATTTGCTAAGTTATAACCAAAGCTCTCTCTATTTTGTTCACTAAACCGTAGATCGGTTTACGCCTCAAAAGTTTGAAATCAGTTTCTTGAGGTACCTTCATGCATAAACGCTGCAAAGTCATTGCCTGACAAGCCAGCGAGGCAACAAGTCAGCTGCCTAAGCTTTCGGACGTAGCCAATGTCTGCATTAAACTAGAATCATACTCAGAACTAGAGGTAGTACTAGTGGGTAATTACATAATAAAAATAAAGTGTATATACAGTGGCTTCCAAAAAGTATTGTCACAAAAAAATGATGCTTCTTTATTACACCTGTCAACTAGTGATAATGTCTATTATAAAGACAAGTAAAGCAGATATCTCTGTCTGTAGCGCATGAAGACAAATGGAGGCTGCGGTACAGTGTGGTTCAGGGTTTGGCACAGATCAGCCGGAGGATCACGCTTTCAGAGAGTCTGAGGAACACTGCCTGGATAACACTTCAGAAACACCTGAACCGGGAGACAGACCCCCGCATTATCAATGCTGTGAGGATCATTGAGGTACTCCAGCTTCCTGCTGCTACAAAGTATATTTAGTCCATAAAAACAAATGCCCTTAAACTGGGCTGTCAATTACTCTTATTGACACTTATGTCTTTCACTCTTACTCATGTCTTTTCACTAGGCTTTTCTTGTTTAGAATATTTCCCTCTGCTTAAGAGGGATTTATGTTTCTGAAGTCAGCAAAGATTAGTTACGAGCAGTGTTGGCAGTAATGCATTAATAGTAACACGAGTTACGTAATCAAATGACTTTTTTCAAGTAAATAGTAAAGTATTGCACTACTTTTAAATTTACATCAAAATATCTGAGTTACTTTTCAAATAATAATTTATCGACTGACTGACACCTCTCCTGTCCCCATGTTGAGAGAATTCGGGAGTAAAGGTGCAGAGATGTAATGTGCGCTGCAATGATTAAATATGTTAAAAATTACAAAAGTATACTTAATGTATTTAATCTCACTTTATTAACCAATATCTTTGCTTCCGAAACATCTGTCAGCTGCTGTACCCTTAAGTACCAGCAGATGGCAGCCTCGTCCCTCACTGTTTCCATAGACTCTTTTATTTCTGGACTTCATTTTTTAGTACCCTCTGCCCATTATTAGTTAACTTGTTTCAGCTGTGTCTTGTTTTCTTAGTGCATTACCCAGTATAGTTAAATGCCTTTTGCCCTGCATTCATTATGAAGTCTTGTTTGTTTTGCATTTGCTGTCAGCATTTTGTGGAGGTCCTATGTTCCTTATGTTTATCTCTGCTTGAGTTTTGGATTCCTCGTTCCTGTTAGCCCTCCGTGAATTGTATGTCTGTTTGGACTGATTACTTGTGCTTGACCCTCTGCCTGGTATAGACTATGACTTTAGATTACATTTGTCATTAAACTGTGTTTGGATTCTCTCTCTCTCTCTCTCTCTCTCTCTCTCCACCACCAAATCATAACAGCTGCTAACTCTTGATGATCAAATTCATCCATACCAAAAAGCTAAAATTACTTTAGATAAACATCACATTTGTTAATTTTTTGTTTTTATTGCTGAAGTAAAAGTGTTTACTTCAACAATAAACTTTCTTCTTTTCCTGCGTCCTATTCTTTTGTAATCTGGAATGGCAGCACAGCTGAAAGGTTTGAGAGGTGCACCCTCTAATGTACATTCATGAATCTGCATTTCCTATAGCCTGAGGCTGTTGCAGAATGTGTTGCTAGAACACACATGAATACAAAGATGAAGGAATACAGTCTTTAATAAATCGACATAAAGAGAGTAGCATATCAAACATTCAAACATAGACAAGACCAACAACAATGACCAGAAACAAAGGAACTTAAATACACAGGAAAACAAGGATAATTAAATCACACACGAACCACCTGAATGGAATGACGAACCAAATGTGTGACCATGACAGCAAACTAGGCAGGGAGAAACGGTCCAAAATGAACAGTCCAAACTGAGTGAAACAGTGAAATTACACCTCATCCCAGACAGACGGGACCTCGCGCCGGCAGATGAATGGAGGAGGCTCAGATGGAGGACGAGAGTCCGGGAGAGGGATTGAACAGAAAGTCCAGGGTAGTGTGCAGTTGGTGTGATCCAGGGAATGGCCCTGAACAGGGACAGGCAGGTGATGACCCAGGCCACAGCCAGAACTGTGATCCAATGGGGCGGCACTGGAGGGAGGAGCCATGGAGGTAGGCATCCAGACAGCACCATGGGGATGACTGGAGGCAATGCAGAAGTAGGAGATGGAGCCCACCGTGCAACCGAAGAGCCGATGTAGCGTAGAGATACCCAAGACCTTGGCGTCCGCAAACAGAGCCACAACAAGCCTGCCGGTTCGTGGCGAGGGTGGTGCGATGTCCGACACAGGTGGAGCCAACAGTCTGAGGGAGCCCGAGTGCCTGATGCTCCTTGCTGGAGAAAGGTCCAGGAGCCAGGGCGACGGGTTGAGGTGGACTGGAGCGTTCTGAGGCCGAAGTCGCAGCCACGTACTCCCCACGACCAGGAGGAGGTGGCTCACAGCATGCACGAGGTACACTGAGAGGAGGCTGGGGTGGTACTGAGGGGCTGATGGAAGATAGTGATGACTGGGTGGCAGGAGTGGCTGAGGCCTGGAGAGGAGATTGACGAGAAGCACAGGGACTGACAATACATGTTAAGGCCAAGGTTGTAGTTTAGAGAGTAGGTGAGAAATGGAATTTGGGTGGGGCCAGCGGGTCTGATGATGAAGATTCAAATTTGGGCAGGATTAAAGGAGGCAGGGGTGGTATTAAACTCTCCAAAAATAAAACAAGAGTCTATTAAAGCCAGAAACTCAAACTCTCAGTGGTGGAAGGCTGGTCAGGCCTCACTTCTATACCAAAAGTACCCCACAACGATGGATGGGCCAGCCAGTTCTTACACCTGGTCAGACTTGGTTAGCTCAGACTCCGGGGGTGATGTCCTGCTTGATCGCTCCACTTGGCGCGGGCTCAAACATTACGGCGGAGGCGGGCTTTTGGTCTGCGGTGGGCTCGTGCTGTCGCTCCTCGCAGCGGGATGGCCTCCGGCTGGGCACTGGGTAGGGAGTGGGACTGGTGTCATCGTCCTCGGTTCCAACGGTGAGCGGAGATCCACAAGATACCAGCACCGACTCCACATAAGCAGCAAAGCTCCCTCGAGGACTCTTCCTTGACAACTGCGCTTTCGTGGCGATGTTCAGGCCGATGTACAGGAACGAGCACATACAGTCATCTCAAAAAGGTGTCTAGTAGGCAAGATCGAGAAATTCCTCCATATGTTTCTCGAGGGAGCGTTCTCCCTGTTTAAGGCATATTCACCGGAATGAGGGAGAGTCCATGGTGGAAAAAAAAACATGTAATGGAAAATCCAGATATATCTCGTTGTGTTAATCACTTCTGAGTCGGGTCTTCTCTCACGGACTATGTTGCAAGAACACATGAACACGATGATGAAGGTAGGCAAATCCATATAGAGTAGAGTATCACACATCCAAACATATGAGACACGACAACGATGAACAGAAACAAGGACATTTAAATACACAGGCAAACAAGTATAATTAATCACACACATCTGAACTGAATGATGAACAAACTTGGCAGGGAGAAACAGTTCAAAATAGATAAAAAAAAACAGTCCAAACTGAGTAAAACTGTTACAAAGGTGTAGTAATTTCTCTTTTGGTATGAAAGGGCCTTTACATTTGCCAAAAATAGAACAGAATATATTTGTTTTTAAAAATGTTGGGCATCTGAAGTCTTCATAAGAGGCTGGATCCAAACTGTAGCTGACGTACTCTCTAGTTACTAGTTAGAGATGTGTCTTTAATCTCGATTAAAACTGGGAGAGTGTGTCTGAGCCCCGAACATTATCAGGAAGGCTATTCCAGAGTTTAGGAGCCAAATGCGAAAGGTTTCTCCCTCGTTTAGTGGAGTTAGATATCCTAGGTACTGCCCGAAGGCCAGAGTTTTGTGACCTTAAAGAGCATGATGGATTATAGGGCTATAGAAGTTAAACACACAGGAGCTAAACCGTTTAGGGCCTTATAAGTCAGTATCAGTATTTTAAAATTGATACGGAACCTAATATGTAAGCAGTGTAGAGATAATAAAATTGATGTTATACGATCATATTTTCTTGACTTAGTGAGAACTCAAGTAGCTGCATTTTGGACTAATTGTAGCTTGTTTATTAAGGATGCAGGACAACCAGCTAGTAATGGATTTCACTAATCTAGTATAGTGGTCATGAATGGATGAACTAACTTTTCAAAAACAGATAGCATGTTCCGTAGCTTAGCAACGTTGTGGAAGAAGGCAGTTTTTGTATCATATGAAATATGATTTTCAAAAGACAAGTTGCTGTCTAATATAGGCTAACTCCCAGGTATTTTAACTTTAGAGGATGAAGTAACGGTGCATCCTTCTAAATGCATATTTAATTCTAAGAGATTCTGTGTACATGTTTTTGGTCTTATCTGAATTTAATAGAAGAATTACAGGTCATCCAGTATTTTTTATCATTAACACTCTCTGTCAACTTGGATAATTTAGAGATTTCATCTGGTCATGATGAAATATATAACGGAGTATTATCGGCATAGCAGTGGAAATTAGTTCCATGTTTTCTTATAATATTACCAAGTGGCAGCATATATATTGAAAATAGCCTAGGGCCTAACACAGATCCTTGCTGCACTCCATAATTTACAGATGTTATCTTAGATCTTTCCCTGTTTAAATAGACAAAATTGTCACATCTGATAGGTACGATCTAAACCACCTTGATGCCTGTCCCTGAATACCAGTATCATTTTGTAGAAGAGTATTTTATGATATATATAGTGTCAAATGCAGCTCTAAGATTGAGTAAAACTAGTATTGAGACTTGGTCAGAAGCTAGAAGTAAATCATTTGTAATTTTAACGAGCACAGTTTCTGTGTTATGATAGGGGTTAAATCCAGACTGAAATTTTTCATAGATATATTTTTTTGCAGGAAGGAGCAAAATTGAGACACAAGTTTTTCTACTATTTTAGACATAAATGGAAGATTTGAAATGGGTCTGTAATTTGGTAATTCATTTGGACCTAAATGTGGTTTCTTAATGAGAGGCTTAATAACTGCCAGCTTGAGCTGTCTTGTGAGACGAGTTAAAAAAATTGAGAAGAGGCTCTTCTGCAACGTGTAACAACTCTTTCAGTAGTTTAATGGGTATTGGATCCAATAAACATATGGTTGGTTTAGATGCAATGATAAGTAGAGATGCACCGATACTAAATTTCTCAGCCGATACCAATAGCCATATTTTTAACCGATAGATTATTCAGAGTGATATCGGCCGATACCGATACGATATTTTGGTGGTTCTGCCTTTTATGCCTTCTTTTAAATTAATAACAATGAATTCCACAATTCTGAAAGAAATGCAAATAAAAACGTTTATTCTCTCCATTTCAAGAAGTTGTTTCACAGTAACTGGTCTCATAAACAGAAAACACATTACTCAAATTAACATTAACACATTAACTTAATTCCGAAGATTAAAATAAGATTGAATGTTATTAATTCATATTTACATTGACTGAATTCTAAAAAGAAAAAGAAAAAAAAACTCCTGTTAGGCTCACATTCACTCACATACTTTATCATTGAACGTCAAACTGACAATAATATAAACTTTTTGAGGATATTAACTCATTTCCCTCAAATAAGTATGAGGGGTAAATCTTCCTTCACAAACAAGCATTTCTGCTTTATCATTGAACATCAAACTGGTCATTTTTTAATATAAATGTTTTTGATGATATTAACATTAACTGGATGTGAAAAGCATCATGTTCTGCTCACAAAGCACTGCCCTCAAATAAGTGTGAGGGGTAAATCTTTCACAAACAAAAGCATTCCTTCTTTATCATTGTACATCAAAGAGAGGCACTTTTAACATCAAGTGACACCTGACGCAAAGAAGCCAGGGACACACGTCGCTATGCTTTGTGGCACATCCCGTCTTCATTGGCATGTGCCAGTGAATAGTGCCATGTGTCACTGACATTGACGTGAAACGCTGACACTGACACCAAATCGCGGAACATGTCGCTGTATGTTGTGACACCTCCAGTAGTGACTGACAGATGAGTTGAGGAGCTATTCTGATGAAAATAAATAACCTCTGGTATTACAAAACATTCAGTGGCACGTGCCACTCAAATACAGATGTGCCACAAACTGACAATATGTTTTAAACATATATATACCTACTTTAATGCATTTATTGGTATATCAATTATTTAAAAATATCACTAAATGAGGTTATTTATTTATTTATTTTGTGTCATAATTACGTCGGTAATTGCACGGTCAGCCCTCTTGTGGCAGTGAAAATGCTCCACTCCCGCCTGGCTCTCTTCAGGGAGGATGGTCAGTCTACCTCACCTCGGCTCGGGACCAGCACTGCTTCTGCAGTCATGTGGCTCGCTGATAGATCTAGCTGAGGAGCTTTGGACGGGTCTTTCCCTTTTCCAATCCTCTTCCAGTTCTGCTTTTTTTATTATTTGTGATCAAACATTAATTGGCAGACCCCCTGCAGTACCACTTCGGACCCCTGGTTAAAGACCCTTGCATTATACTGTTACACATGCGCTTTCTTTCTCAACTGTTTACATTCACTTAAAACATAACTGTGTTTACGTGAATACTCACCAAGATCAGCATTTTGAAATTATTTTGTGTATTTGACTGTTTAAGCGCCATAAGCAGCCAAAAAAAAAATTTGTATTTAATGCTGAGAGGAGGCTTCATGTGTGCACTCTTTGAGTGTGAGCACAAAATGTGGGAATGAGTAAAATTATGCGCAATACTACGCCGAAATTCAAGCCCTGTACCAACAATATTCATCCGGAGCAAATGAAACGAGTGAGTTAGGGGAGGCGAGGCGTGTTTGTGTGTCAACTTGCTGTCGGAGAGATGACAGATTGAGAAAGCTCGGCTAGTGTTGCGTATCTATTCTGCGGAAAAATTAGTTTTTGAAACATTTTAGATATTTCAGTATCGATGTATCAAATAATAAATAAATCAATTCATTGCACTTAGTTTATTATTTCAGATGCCTTTTTAAAAGACAGCAATTGAAAAATATATATATTATATAAAATTCAACCCCTTGTAGGAGTGACTGTGTTACACACCACTGCTGAAATCCACCCGCAATTTGACGGGTTGGCGTGTGTTAATGTCCAGCCCTGATTGTATGGTTTGCTATTGCTGCAATCCCATATGAAAGTTATTTTAATTTGCCTCATAAAATCTCAAATGAATACAATAACACTTATTTTGTATCACTGTTTTCTTTACTGTGTTACACTATGTGTGTCTGTACATCTGGACAGATATGGATATAACAATGGGGGTTTATAACTAACATTTATAACTAAATGTTATAAATGGCAGTTATTGACGACAGTGTGGATGTTTTTATATGATCTGCAATGAATGAACAAAACAGACCTGCTGATCTACACCTGCATGCACTATCAGTGGCGCTTGTAAAGCCCTTCGCTTTTAATTTAACATTTCACGTAACATTGAAGTATTCAGTTATATTCATTAATATACACAGAACAAATAAGCTTCAAATAAGTAAGAATAAAATGTATTACACCACAGACATTACCTATAACGCGATACTGATATTCTGTGTATTAAAGGCCATTATCACAGTAATACCACCAAATTACAAAAACAGTAAAACCACCAAATGCAATACCACCAAATGCTTAGAGTAGTTAGACTACTTCACGAAAGATTATAAACACATACAAATAATACTAATTTCTTATGTAATCGACAGTTGAAGGACGAAGGGTTTATTCATGAAAAAAAAGCACAAAAGATGATTTCCCGAATGCTCGTAAACATATTACATGTCTTGAGGTCAGTGCTTAGGTGGAGGCTCCGCCCACATAGTGAAATTGGCCAATGGGCGCTTTGTAAAACCACAAGTGACGGTAATGAGGCATCATTGGAATGTATTGGTATGACGTCACAGATCTTTGGTTCTAAAACGTGACAACACTAGGACTGAGGTTAAAAAACCTTGCAACTCTTCTAACTTATTTATTACTTCTTGGTTTGTACTTTGCTCGTTAGCAGTTTAGACTAGAGAATAGCAGTGAAAATGGGATAGCACAATTCCTGTCTCTAGAAAGCTAAAAATGTTGCACAAGTGTACAATTTCTGATGTGGATGGGGTGAAAGAAAGTGGGGTGGAGAAGAAATCTAAAAAAATAAAGAGGTTGATAATAGAGTTGGGGTACTCGAACTCGGACTCGGACTCGAGTCCGGACTCGAGTCCAATTTTTAACGAACTCGGACTTGTCACGCACTTGGATGAATTTGTACTCGGACTTGGCACGGACTCGGACATTTTAGACTCGGAAAAATGTCCGAGTCCAGTCGAGTCCGGGCACTGGAGGACATATTATTCAAAAACGAAACGAAACTAACGTTACTTGTGTTGTTTCCGCGTTGAGCATTGTAGCCAATCACAGACATGTATATTAAGCGCATGAACACAGTGGCAAATCAGAGGCGTTTTAGTCAACATGCGGAGAGATGAGAATTCGCTCAAAATGTATGTTCAGAATCAGCACAAGCTTTATCCTTTCGCAAATCCCCTCATAATCAACAAAGTCTAGACGCGATATAAATGAGAGATTCACTGTGCAGTGCGGACAACTTCAGTGTTTATGACGAGAGTTTTAGGGAGAGTGCAGAGCGCGGTAAGTAGTGTGATGGCTTAAAGGGAGCGCTATTGATAATCTAAATAATAGTTTTGTTTTTCGTGCTTCTAGAGGACCAGTGGTTACGTTCACACAGTAAATTATAAAGAGTGATAAATGCATTTAAATGTGGGAGTGAATCCGTAAAATTTTAGTCATGTGAGTCATGAAATTGCGATGATTGACATAGTAACCATAGCAACATTTTGGCGTCTAATAGTTTTATTATTTTTGTTACATTTACACTTTAGTTTACATACACCTTTCAGAATCTCCAAAATGTAGTTTTTATTTATTTATAAGAAAGGATCATAAAAACATTTTCTATTTAGTACTGCACTGAAAAAGCTTTTTCACATAACAGATGTTTAATAGCCTAGTCCACAAGACAAAATACAAACACAAAATACAAGACAAATTACTTGATTTTTATATTGTGTGTCATTACCTGAATGATCCACAACTGTTTTTTGTTTTTGTTTTTTTGTAATGGTTGTTCATGAGGAAAAATCCTCCAGCTCCTGCACATTCTTTGCTTTTCCAGCATCTTCTTCATATTTGACTCCTTACTAGCAGTGGCTATGCTTGCGAGATCCATCTATTCAAATCATTCAAACCAGGTCAATTTCAAATCATTTAAATCTTTGTGGACTCGGCCGGACTCGACTCGGACTCGGATGTTAAGGACTCGGACTCAAGTCCGACTCGGCCCTCTTTGGACTCGGACTTGGACTCGGACTCGATTGTTAAGGACTTGGACTTGACTCGGACTCGACAAAGGTGGACTCGGACCCAACACTAGTTGATAAAAAGATAAAGATGTTATTTGCTCCAGCTTTTTCAGCCTCAACTATGACTGAAAATCCTCGCAGATATCATTTCTTTCGAGAATGGAACACAGTTGTGATGATACTGTTTTTTCTAATATCTTTGACAGAAAAGGTAGATTCGAGATCGGCCTGTAATTAACAAATTTTGTATGATCAAGTTGCGTTTTTTTAACGAGCGGTTTTATCATAGCCAGCTTAAAGGTTTTTGGTGCGTATCCCAGAGACAAAGATGAATTAATGATATTAAGAAGAGGATCTATGACATCTGGAAGCATCTCCTTCAGTAGCTTAGTCGGTATAGGGTCTAACATGCAAGTTGTCGATTTAGATGAATTAACGAGTTTGCAAAATTCTTCCTCTCCTATAGCAACAAATGAATAAAATGTTTCCTCATGGAGCCTACAATGCATTCCCTGATCCGATACTGTAGTAGACAGTTGCATAGTTAAAATTTTGTCCCTGATATTTATCAATCTTATTAGTGAAGAAGTTCATAAAGTCATTACTGCTGTGTTGCTTAGACACTTCTGGGCTTGAAGCTTTCTTTTTCGTTAGTTTAGCCACTGTTTCAAATAAATACCTAGGATTATGTTTATTTTCTTCTAATAGGGTTGAAAAATAAGCAGATCTAGTAGCTTTTAAGGCCTCTCTGTAAACAATCGAGCTCTCTTTCCATGAAACCCGAAATACCTCTAGTTTTGTTTTCTTCCATTTGCGCTCCATTTTTCTGGCCGCTCTCTTAAGGGCCTGAGTGTGCTTTAATCTTCTTTAAGCGCAACGGAGCAACTGCGTCTAAAGTGCTAGAAAAGAGAGAGTTAAAAGTTTCTGTTGCAATATCAAGTTCTTCTAAGCTATCTGGGATGCTGAGATGATGAAACTGATTAGGAAGATTATTGATAAAGCAATCTTTAGTGGCAGAAGTTATAGGTCTAACATATTTATAACACGGAGTCGGCTTTGCAGCCTTGGCTAAGTGTAATTTACATGAGACTAGATAACAATCTGAGATGTCATCACTCTGCTGCAGAATTTCAACAGCATCAACATCTATTCCATGTCATAGTATTAGATCTAGAGTATGATTACGACAATGAGTAGGTCCTGACACGTGTTGTCTAACTCCAATTGAGTTCACAATGTCTTTAAATGCCAATCCCAATGCATCATTTTCATTATCTACATTTATATTAAAATCACCAACTATTAGTACTTTATCTGCAGCCAATACTAATTCTGATAGAAAGTCTGCAAATTCTTTGATAAAATCTTTATGGTGCCAAATATCACCAAAATGCCATATTTAAATGTTTTATCCTTGAAAAAAAATGATTTATGCCTTAAAATAGCTTGAATGTAACTACACCCTTGCCTCATTTAATATACACAGTTCTATGAATATGCAAATCAGCCCTGCCTCCACTCACTCACTGCAGGGCTGCGTTCAGCCCTGACAAATAGTTTCAAAACGTTTTTTTTTTAAACGGAAACGGTGGTGCGTTGAACACCCTGTTCTGATGACGCAAGAGTTGCAACTATGGCAGCTGAGAAGGACAGTCTTTGTGTTCTTTTTGAAGAATTTTCTAAACCTGATGAAATCGGTATAAATACGTGTTTAATACGGAAAAATACCCTCAATGTTACAGTCACTGCCCTTGCCGTCCAGAATAAAAGAGAATATCCCTTTCGAGTGAATGGATTTGTGGAAACTCTGGTTCTTAATTATTGTGATCCAACATTTGCCTCAAGGCAACATTTCAGGTGAAGGATAATCCACCTCTTACCTCCGAGACTGTGTTATGATCTATATGACCTTATTATTTTTATTATGAGTATTAGGCTTATCATTATTGCTGATCACTGTTGATATGCTATATTTTTACTATATAACTCTTACCACAAACATATCTTCGAATATCTTCAATTGTTACAGCAGACACATTTGTAAACGACTTTACTAGGACCCATTGTGCGAGCTGTCTCTTTAATACTGCATGGTTTATATATGTTGCTGCTGATTGGGCTGACCACCTAACCCACCAAACAAGAGAAAACGTATCTCAAACCCCGTTGCACACAAGGGGGTAATCTACCAGCCGGAAACTGAAGCCTCCCTGGGCGGCGCCATTGTAGCAAATCATCACCTGCTGTTAGCATTCCATTGACTCCCATTCATTTTGACGTCACTTTGACAGCGAATAACTTTACATCTGAGGCGTTTAAAGACTCTTTTGTCCATTATTTATTTCTAAACAAACATGACAATGTATAAAAGGCTCATTACCTTGTATCTTATGTTATGGCTCCCCTGCAGTTTTTGTAAAAATAGGCTAACAATTGCGTCATAACCACTCGACTCTCCGTTGCACAGTCGAGAAATTATCGTATAGACAGGCGGAGAAGCTCGTGGGCAATCGGGGGGACGTGGAGGCATAAAGTCCGATAAAGTCAAGGGAGAAGCCCATAGAGAGTAATAAAGTTGATCCTGCTGCTAGCTCATGGACAGCTAATACTCACGCTCTCCGTCTCTGTGAGATTCGGAAGGGAATTATTCAGATTTCTCTCGGCACAGCTACTAGAAGACATACAGGTTGCTCACGTGACATCTACGCCGTCAAGCTCAGTTTGAGCCTGCGGAGTACGCCTGGCGATCAGGAATTGAGTGGTTCTGATTGGGCTTCAGTTCCCTTGCTTTGAAATCTATGGGGTCGCTGTGTCCATTTCTTTTACTGTCTATGGTTGCACACCGTTTCCAGGAAACATGACGTTCTGTAACCATAGCAAAACGTTGTGCACCGGTTTGAGCTTGAACGTGCCACTGCTCAGAGATCCACTCGTTGACGATCACAAGGTAGTTTGTGTCAGAAACACCAGTGATTTCAAACCGCGTTTTTGAAACTGTCTTTGGTTCACTGCAGTTTCAAAAAGAACATACTCAGTGGTGTTGACATGAATTTGTACATGGTTTGTCTTAAAGCATATTAAAAACACCACATAGACATATAAACAACATAAAAACATTGATTTTCACCACAGGAGGACTTTAAAGGTGCCCTAAATTTCCCTAGTGAAATTTAATTTAATTTGGCATAGTTAAATAACAAGAGTTCAGTACATGGACATGACATACAGTGAGTCTCAAACACCATTGTTTTCTCCTTCTTACTTAAATCTCGTTTTTGAAAAACACCCCTGAAAAATAGGTGAATCTCCACATAACACTGACTGTGACGCAACAGTCGGGATCATTAATATGTACGACTCCAAGAATGTACATATGCCAGCCCATGTTCAATGACAGGCAGAACTGCGCAGCCGAAGCATGGCAGTTGTTCAGTGTTTGGATGTACAAATGAACACTAAAGTATTTAGTTCCTTCATCCGAGCCTCTGAAGAAACAATGGGTTAATTTTATTTTCTCTGGAAATTTCCAAACATTTCACCGACGAGACTGTTTCCTCAACTTGGGCCAATACAGAGCTGGCCTCGATGAACGTCTGAAAATATATCGATCGAGCTACCAAGTAACACTTTCTGATGTGTAATTGTTCAAGTTCAGACAGGTAATCTTTCTCTCAAAATCGTTCAATACAGTATTTACATCATCGTGTTTGCATTGGTGAAAGCATTAGAGAGAGTGCAGAAACTGCGTTGCAATGATAAGATCTTCATTCTTGCGATCAACACACTGCCATCTGTTTGCTCAATGCTCATCACGGCAACATTTTATGTGATGGGAATAGATCTAAATACTTTAAAAACATCTCACGATTCGTTAATCTCGATAGCTGTAATAGTAAAAACGTATAATATCTGTAGTAAAAGTATTCGAGAGAGTTTTACTAATACGTAGCTATTTCATATGCAAGCATGTCAGCCAATCACAGCAGAGGCCGGTTACACACAGCAGACATGTGTGTAACTCTGTTACCCTTGAAACAGAGTTCACATCAGAGGCTAAAATCAGGCTAGGAAAAATGCCTTTTATTTCTAAATTATGACTATTTTTGATCTAAAAAACATACTAACATTATAAGGGAAACCCAGAAAACATTATACAATAAAAATAAAAACCATTCTAGGGTACCTTTAAGAGTAGGGGTAGGTAATTTTTTCAGGAAATATTATGATTAGCGATTTTATCACAATTATTTTTCATGTTGGTTTTTAAAACTGTTGGTTTTTATTTTTATTTTTAAAAATAGCCCTACAAGGTAACAAAACATAAATGGAAAAAAAAAATTACAGAGCAGGCAGTATGTTTTCGAGCATATTTTAATCAAGTGTAGATTTAATGCAAGTGCAATTCTGCAAAGTAAGAACGTTCAATAAGACTTGCATTCAACTACAATCAAATACTTATTCTCATCACAAAATGAACATTGGTTTAAAAAAAATCTAACATTGGAAACAGCTGTAAGTAACTAAACTGCTGTAAGTAAGACAGATCCTGAGCAAAACCCATGCCAGCATTTCTTTTCGCCTTCTATTTTTTGAGGTAGCATCTAGCATGAAAAAATAGAATATGAATGAATGAATAGTTTTTATTATTGTGTCTTGCATACTAATGTATGCCCAGCCCTAATAGGCTTGTAAGACACCAATAAGACACCTTGACAACAATACAACCAACAAAAAACCATTATCGGACAGTAGGCATAACATACATGAACTTAATTAAATAAACAAGTCTGCCGTCTCATCCAGGCTTTGCAAACAAAAGTTAGAATAAATAAACAGATGCAGCAAAATCATGTTCAAAAATATAAATAGGCCTAGCTTATTTAAAAAAAGATTAACTTGGTCTAGTTAAATAAATGTAAGTACAGTCAGAGACTTTACCATAAATCCCAAAATAAACATTTGCTTCAAAAGGTAAAACACAACACCATAAATAGCTTAATGAAGAAAAGTCAAATATAATATGTAAACTACCTTTTTTTAATCTCTTAAAGGGGTGGTTGCTTATGATTTCACTTTTCTAACTTTAGTTAGTGTGTTGCTGTTTGAGCATAAACAACATCTGCAAAGTTACAACGCTCTAAGTTCAAAGCAAAGGAAGATATTTGCTTTTAGAGAAATAGTTTTTTAAGGACTACAACAAATGGCTGGTAGGGACTACTACACGACATTCCTCCCACTAATTCTAAAATTTACATAAACCCCGCCCCCGGGAACACAGAATCCATGTTGAGAAGAGGAAGAGTTGTTGTAGTAAAGCACATTTGTGAGTCTGCTCAAGCTGTCGCGTTCGTCTTTTCACATGCAATACTGTTCGTAACACAAATGCAATAGCATGTCACTCTGTAGGCATCTTATAACAGTTCCCACACAAGCAATTGTATAGATTATCATGACAGAATATGCTAATCAAAGACTTAGTTAACTCCACATCAGCAACATAAATTCATCATCTAACCATTCAGAAACGTCCTGTTGCATTCTGCATGTTGTCACTTCTTCTTGAGTCTCTCCATCATTGTCTGACTCCAGTTTAAACATAAAAGGCAGAACAGTTTCTGACATTTTAGTGCTTGTCTGTGTGAGGTAATCTGAGCTGCTAAGAACGAGCTGTTGAAGCTCCGCCCTCTGTGCTGAGAGCAGCAGTTAATTTGCATTTAAAGGGACAAACAGGAAACAACGCGTTTTTACTGACCCTCATTTTAACATGCTGTAAAAAATCTGTGGGGTATTTTGAGCTAGAAATTCACATACACACTCTGGGGACAACAGAGTCTTAATGTAAAAAGAACCTAAACGATCAGCCAAAGGGGAAAAAATATTTCTGAATCCTGACTCTTAGCAGCTTTAGAACAAACCTTTCCCATTCTTACAACGTATATCTCCTTCTAAGAATGTAAAGTATGACTGATCAAAATCACAAATTTCTAGAGAGGAAAACCAGTTGATGGACTTTATCTGGCTTGAGAGTTGCCTTTGGCATATGACGATATTGCCACCAGTGATGAAGGCTTTTTCTGAGGGAGCACTTGTTGCTGGAATGCACAAGTACTTTATAGCAAGTTGGCTAACTCTTGGAAAGTTTGACTCATGGACTTTCCACCATTCCAAGGGATTCAACTCACTTTTTTTCGGTGTGGACAAGTATCCCTCCAATTCCCCTTCTATTGCCTCTTTTAGAGATAAGGAAGCTGATCGTGCAGCTGCAGATGCACTTACAGCAGCTGAGGTTTGCAAAAAGCTGGCAAGTGATTTCTTTGCTTTCTGCATCAGGGCTCTGTGATGTGGTGGCAGATGTAGGCTGCTGATCCGATGCTGCTGGATACGGTCAGCAAAGGCTTGTATTCCCTCTATCTTTTCACTGTCAATGTACTGGGTTTTGAACCTGGGATCAACAAGTGAAGCCATATCCAGTAGGTCATCTGTGGTGGGATCCTGATATTAGTGAGGTTGAGAATGGTTGTCTTCATTGTTTTTGTTAGTTCAGTGTCATCATAATTCAGGCTCAAGATGTTGACTTTCAACAGGTAAAGCACTGGCTTTACGTAGGACTCACTCACATAGCAGGTCCTCAGCGGAGAGTGCATCAGTAAAGTCTCTCAGTGGACTCTTTTTCACAGACTCCATCACGTCAATGTCTTGCCATGATGGGACCAAATGCCTAGTCTTCCGGTCTGCCTTCCTTTTCCTGGTCAAGCACTCTCTCAATCATGTTGAGTCTGGAACCCCATCAGGTTGGGGACTTGATGAGTTTCTTTTAAGGTAGCTTCAGCTCAGTTTGAGCATTATTTAAGTCCCTCTTTTTTTTCCAACTGAAAGAGAATGTACTGTCAACTTTCTTGCAGATATATGTTATGTGTTCAACATCAGGGTCTTTGGCACTTTTTTCTAACATAAAAAAGGATCAAATGTATTAATTAGATTTAATCCACAAATGTTTTTATTTTTCAATTGTAATATTTTTTCATATACAAAACATTTAAATATAATAATGCAATTTATATTGTAAACTAATCTCATAATTTTACTCTGTTCAGTGTTCCTAATGTAATTAGTAAATATTTTGTATTACAAACAAACTCCTAAATCCCAGTGACAATAGAGTTTCTCTCACCTATAGCTAGGTGAAGTCTGTGCCCAAAGCACTGCACCAAGGCCCTCACCATGTTAGCCCCACTGTCAGTATTCATGCAGGTATTAAAGTAAGTTCTGCGACATTTGACATTCTGAAAGAAACATTTCAATTCCCATGTTCACTTCTTTCAGTCCCCAACATTCAAGCGCTTCCCTAAGGCCTAGTGCTATGAGCTGTCCCGTGTGGTCTTGTGGGAAGTATGTTGTCTCTAGACACGTACTGCACAACTTCCAGTCATCAATGATCAGGGATGGGCAGTATTTCAGATACATGTATTTAAAATACGTATTTGAAATACAAAATACTATTTTGTATTTTGTATTTTGAAGCCTTTGGGGAAAATCAAATGTAATTTGTATTTAAATACATTTAAGATGAGTATTTTTGTATTTTCAAAATACATAAAATACTTTTTGCCAGTCAACCTCTTTATCCAGGTGCTGGTTTCGTGCATCAACTAGTTCAGACTCATTTATAATTTTAATGAACTTATAGAAACAAATACACTTTACATAAAATAAATATAAAATTACTATACTTAAAAAATAGGGGTGTAACAATATCGTGTCACAATATATCGCAATACAAAAATGCAACAATATGTATCTACTGTGTGAGAAAAAATTCAAGTTTACAGAGTTTTAGTGTCAGTACTACATTTAACTACTATATAGTGTTGAATATAATAATAATAATAATGCAATTATTAGGGAATATTTGTGGGTCCTGATAATGCCAAATGTCTGATGTTAAAGGGATAGGTCACCCCAAAACTCTGTCAGCTCACCCTGATGTTGTTCCACCCCGTAAGACTTTCGTTCATCTTCAGAACACAAATGAAGATATTTTTGATTGAATCTGAGAGCTGGATCACTCCTCCATAGGCTTCATCTTCTTCTCTGTGGGCCTCGAGTGAGTTCACGTGGTGTAACAGCGCAGCGCTTCTGTGTTGTATGTCACACGCAGGCTCACTATTGGCCGACGCTGGTCATGAGTGTGTGTGTGTGTGATGCGTGTGACACAGAAGCGCTGCGCTGTTACACTACGAGAACTCACTCGAGGCCCACAGAGAAGGAAATGAAGAGTTGAATAAAGTCCTTATTTTTGTTTGTTTTTTGCGCACAGAAAGTATTCTCGTCGCTTGATAATCTTAAGGTTGAGCCACTGTAGTCACTTGGACTTTTTTAACGATGTCTTTAATACCTTTTCTGGGCCGGCAAGTTTCGATCCCTTAGAAACCTATGGAGGAGTGAGCCAGCTCTCAGATTTAATCAAAATATCTTCATTTGTGTTCTGAAGATGAACGAAAGTCTTACGGGGGTTGAACAACATGAGGGAGAGTAATTACTGACAGAGTTTACATTTTGGGGTGAACTATCCCTTTAACTAAGGTAAAGTTTGTGGCCTACATTATTTGGCCACATACATATCTAGTCATTGAAAGAGTGCAAGCATATTCGTCTTAAATAATTCTGTTTTCAGCTTCAGAATCATGAATATTGTTATTCTGGTGTCTCTATTGTCCTGTGCTTTGGGTTTCCAGCACAGAGTGCAAACCTATTCATTTACACACACAACGTAATATCAAATTTAGCATTTTAATCAACAGTACATTTTTTGTTAACCTTTTATCATATGTCTTGGAGTATCGCAATAATATCTTATCGTGAGTTCAGTATCGTGATATGTATCGAATCTTGACATGAGGGGATCGTTACACCCCTACTTAAGAAGCATTGGACTACCCGCGAAAAAAAAAAAAGCTTCAATAGAGTTCGAAATTCAGTTTTTGCTGTTGTATTAAAACTGATATTGAGAATTGTGAAACCATGATGTATATTGTTACTGTGAAGTAAAATTAAGATTTTGGGTCATATTCTTTGCTAGATAGCAGAAAAGGTTCCCACAGTTTTACATGCAGTATGAATTTTTTAATAGTGTTCACTATAAGTAATCGACTACATTGTCAGGGGCGCCGTATAGGGGGGAAAAGTTAGGACGATTCCAAGGGCCCCAGACTGACAGGGGCCCCAACAAATAAGTAAAAACTAATTAAAAAAATATATATATTATACACTATATAAACCATCATTGAGTATATTTCTAATTATAATGTCTTTGATTTTACTTATTTTGGTAATAAAAGTTAAATATCCCCATAACCATTGACCAAAAAGTAAACATACATATTGACCGACCACCCCCTGTATCTGCATGAAATGGTTTGGTCCCGCCTAAGCGCGCGCACTAATCACGCTGTTTAATTGCAGAGATCGCGTCAATGCGCCAGAAATGATCACAATTTTGCATTGTAAAATAAAATCTGGTTCTCAAAAAAGGAAAGAGAGAAAAGAGAGAGGAAAGACAAAAGAAAGGGTGTCAATCTGTAACCCAGTTTTTCACCAAGAAAGGTGCGTATCCTTAGTCTGTCAGTTAACCTGTTGTCCATAGTTAAATAAGATAGCTAAGTTAGCTGCAGGCTAGTGTTAGCCTAAAGTTACATGTATTTCATCAACGTTTAATCAGTGCAGGGAAACGTTTAGCAAGATATTCATATTAAATCATTGTCCATGCATGCCCCCTTTTAGCAGACTTAACAACAGATGAGTCAGCAGCACCCCAGTCTCCCCATAACTGCACCCCTCCCTGTCCCAGTGAAGAAGGTGAGCACTGAGCAGCACTGTGTTAATGACATAGCATCATTCTAGGGAGTCTGTGGGGTTCTCTGTCTCTCTTGCTTTTTTTATCATAACAAAAAAGATAATAAATATTTAATTTATGACAGAAATCAAACACAATTTATTTTTTCATATAATGACCATTATGAAAAGAAAAAAACAATAAAAAAAAAAAAACCTGGCAAAAAAACAACAAGCTTAGTAGCTTACCTCAACCTGCATGTATGTTACAGACAATATTAAAATAATATTTTTTAACTTATTAAAATAAGTTTGATGCGTTCATTTAGACTGAATTTTGAGATGGGTAATTTATTTTGATTAAAAAGTTTATATATATATTTTTACAGTTTTTTATTATCTATCTGTCATTAATTTTGCAATAAAAATACATTGAGACTGTAAAGGATTGCCTTAAGGACATTTTTATGGTGGCTTTTAATCTTGCATCAAATAGTGAACTGCATACTGTATGCAGACTTGCATTTACAAATCACCAGCAGTAAATAGTGCTAGTACTAGTGAACTACAAGAAGAAACAAGACAGTTGCAAGCTGAATTTTTTAAGCAGTTGCAAGCTTTTGATTAGAGTTATGTAAAGCTTTTGATGGGACAGTTAGGTCCTAGAGATGTGCTGACAACAGCTGCACAGAGGGGGCCCAATGTGATTTTTTTGGTCATGGGGCCCAAAATTCCTGGCGGCGCCCCTGTACATTGTAACCTGGTCATAAATAAGTAAATAAATGGCTGCTATTTTGCACAAGTTTATTTGTAATGGCCAGCAATAGGCCTATGTAGTTTCTTCATTCACTGTGACCTATACCTGCACTGGATGGCCAATTTCACATGTATTTTGTGTATTTTCAAAATACAAAATACTGTATTTGTATTTAAATAAATTTTTTCACACAGTATTTTGTATTTGTATTTAAATACATTTTTCCACACAGTATTTTGTATTTGTATTTTAAATACATTTCCATGTATTTATGCCCATCTCTGTCAATGATATGGTTCTGAAGTGCGGCTAGACCATAATTCAGCTGGTGTAGCTAAAAAAGTAACGTTTTGAATTTTGTGTTCCATCTTGCTGCTGCATTCGTAATACAGCCGTGGAATGACTGAGGCAGAAAAATATTTGCAGCTGGGTATCTCCTAACGCAGATCTACGACTTTGAGCAGTCTTTTGAAGCCCTTATTTTCCACAGTTCAGCTCAGTATCCTTGGCCAGGTGAAATGTCACTGCATCAGTTACATCTTACCAGCGCTAACTTGTCCTGTCATATGGAGTTCCCTTCTCAAATGCCTTCTTTTGTTAGAGTTGTTTGTTTAAGCCTTGTAGCCACTGTCTGCTGCGTGGTTGTACCTGATACACTCACGCTGGGTCCCCTCACACACTCACGCTGGGTCCCCTCACATAGTGTGTCAGCATAGTCTTTAGGGTGTTTTCTTTTCAGGTGGTTCAAAGGATTCGTTGTGTTGCCATCCAACATACGAATCTTATCATTGCAACATTTACAAATAACTGTTGTTTGTGCTGTGTCTGTTATGGAAAATCCAAACTATTTCCATATTACTGATGTTGAATTTTTTTTAGGGACCAACTCCTCCATGTTTTCATCCATCATCACTGTTTCTAAATCTCACGAGGAATGTATATGATCCTGTAAATGTTGTTAATGTTGTGACGTAGGTGAAAGCCATAAAACTCCAACTGAATATAAACTCAAGCACGATACAACAATATTTCCGAAAAAGTAAATCGTGGAGAAATTTGAATAGTTCACGATCAAATATCGTCATATCTATTTAAGAGGATTTCATATTTAATTAATGTTCATAATGATTTTGCTTGATTTGTCATTCCTTTTTAGATAAGATTTCCAGTGTAAAAGTTCCACTCTGACACCACCTGGCTTTTGATGTAGATGTGACAAAAGGAGAAAGAAAGGAGAAGAAATGTAAAAAGAAAAGAGGTTTTGGATGGTACTTTTTGGTCACAGTAGACCTAGTAAAAAAGTCACCCTCCAAGCTCCAGCCCGCATTGAGTCTGACTGGAGTGTTGACGAAATCCAAGCTCCAGTCTGTAATGAGTCCGACTGGTGTGTTGACGCCCTCCAAGCTCCATTCCTCACTGAGTCCGACTGAAGTGTTGATGCCCTCCAAACTCCAGTCCGCACTCTCTATGACTGGAGTGTAGATACGATCCAAGCTTCAGCCTGTAATGTGTCCGACTGGAGTGTCAGTGCAATTTGATTTTTGCACTGCATGGTATGGCTCGGTACAGTTCGACTCGGCGCAGAACGGTTCGGCTCGCTTCGCTTTTCCACTGCGTGGTACGACTCGGCTCGCCACGGCACGGCTCGGTTCGCTTTTGCTCGGTTTGCTTTTCCACTGCAGTTATTACCGCTTCAAAGTGGGTGGGATTATAGACTGATCGTTATAGTTGCGCCGCCTTTGCCATAACATCATCGTAAACGCTCCACATTTCAAAGGCACAACAAAGGAACAATGGAGCCTATCGAGGGGATGGTGTTCTTGATTCTCAGCATGTGGATGTTTTTAACTGCAAAACTGAGAAATGTGTTTCAAATGATGGCAGCACAACAAAATACTACTAATTAAGTAAGTAGTTTAAAAACAGGTGCTACAGCGGTGGCTGTTGCTGGCTATTTAAATCTAGCAGGTTGGTGTCTCGTGTCGCAAATACAATGACTCTGGTAGTGACGATTCTGTCTGACCAATCAGTGATCTGCAGTGTCTTCACGTCACATTTTAGTATCGGTACGGTACGCTTGGAACCTTAACAGAGGTGGTACCATTTAAAGCGAGTCGAAGCAAGCCGTACCGTACCATTTCATGCAGTGGAAAAGCGCCACAAAGTGAACTATACCGAAGCGAGCCGTACCGTACCATGCAGTAGAAAAGCACAAAGCGTGCCGTACCGAGCCGTACTGTACTATGCAGTGGAAAAGCGTCAAATGTGTCTGATTGGAGAGTGGACGTCCTCCAAGCTCCAGCCCGCTATGTGCTCGACTGGAGTGGTGACACCTTCCAAGCTCCTGCTTTTTCTTTAGTTTTTTTTGTGGAGTGCCATGGAGGCAGAATCAATGAGAAGTTAGCCCGGGTTGTCATGCAGCAAGTAACACAAGCCGCTTACATGAGCTGCGAACAAGGAGTGCTTCACCGAGACATCAAAAAGGAAAACCATTTAATCAACAAGAACACCCTCAAACTGATTTACTTTGGCTGTGGCAACCTCCTTCAAAGCTCAACCTATACTAAATTCATGGGTATGTATTGAAGCCATAGAATAGGAATTACACAAATAGCACCTAATGATTTCTTGCATGCTAATAAACACCAGGACAAAATGCTGTAGTAACGCAAAACCCATGATACAAATGAATCGGTTACCTAACGTAACCTCGGTTCTCTCTAGATGAGGGAACGAGTATTGCGTAAGCTAGCTTACGCTACGGGAAAGATTCATCTTTTCTGAGAAATTGAAGCCAAAAAATTATCCTATAATTTGTATCCATTGTCAACGCAGTTCAGCTGCAGCAGACCATGAGCGGGCTAGCTAGCAGCTCATTGGTTCGCTCACAGGGAACTGCTTAAGCCTATGAGAAGACGCGAATGAACTCTCGGCCAATGAGAGTCTGACGTGCTCTCATTGCATCAGAGCCCGCCGATTAGGGCGTGCTCAGAGAGTATAAATATCGGTGTCATAGGCTGTAACTCTGGTTTTCATAGAATGAAGCGAGAACGCTAGTAGCACAAGCACGGCCAGGAACGCAATACTCGTTCCCTCATCTAGAGAGAACCGAGGTTACGTTAGGTAACCGATTCGTTCTCTTACGAGAGGTTCTCTCGTATTGCGTAAGCTAGCTTACGCTACGGGAACACCTGGTCAACGCCGTGCGTGCTAAGCATCCACAAAGAGTCCCAGGGGAGACCCCGGGGAGCCCTTATGAGTGGGAATGAATACATGTACATGTGACAAAGGCCAGCATAGCGAGCCGGTGATTGTGTAGTACTTAAGCACGTGATAGAGAGGGACAGAGCGAAAACCGGTCTGTGTGGATAACTCCCTAAAGTGCAGCTCAACCAGAAGAGCTGTAACATACTAGACTGCTAGTAGTTTAGCCTGCAAGGCGGGAACCTCCAGATTGTAAAATCTGACAAAGGTGGAGGGGGAAGACCATCCTGCTGCCACACAAATGTCATGAATGGAAATTCCGCTGGACCATGCCCACGATGAGGCCATGCCTCTAGTGGAATGAGCCCTGATGCCCAGAGGGCATGGCAGGTCTTTTGACGCGTATGCGGCTGCAATGGCATCAACTATCCATCTGGATAGGGTCTGTTTCGAAGCGGCCAACCCTTTGGTGCGCCCGCCGAATGAAACAAAAAACTGCTCAGATCGTCTGACCGGAGCAGTGCGAGAAATGTATAATCTCAGGGCCCTGACCGGACACAGGAGATTAGAGTCAGATTCGCTATCGGATGCAGGCAGAGCCGATAGGGAGATAACTTGTGCCCTGAACGGGGTACCAATCGCTTTTGGGACATAACCATGTCTAGGTTTGAGAACGACTAAGGAGTCATTGGGCCCAAACTCGAGACAGGAAGCGCTAATGGACAGCGCATGAAGGTCTCCCACACGTTTTACTGATGCGAGCGCGAGCAGAAAAACGGCTTTGAGCGAGAGGTATTTGAGGTCCACGGTGTTTAGTGGTTCGAATGGGGGGGCTTTCATAGCTTCGAGAACTATAGAAAGGTCCCAAATCGGCACAGAAGGGGGGCGTGGGGGGTTCATCCTTCTAGCTCCCCTGAGGAAGTGGATGACCAAGCCGTCTTTGCCCAGGGACTGGCCGCGCCGGGGTTCAACGAACGCTGCGACGGCTGCCACATACACCTTGAGAGTGGACGGGGACCTGCCCTTGTCCAACATCTCCTGGAGAAAAACTAGCAAGGAGGGAACCTCGCATGACCGTGGGTCCAGATTTCTGTCGGTGCACCATTTTGAGAACACAGACCATTTAGACGCATAGAGCCTACTAGTAGAAGCCGCTCTAGCCTGCATGATCGTGTTTAACACTACCTCTGGCAAAGCAACGGGTAGTTGTTGATCACCCACACATGTAGCGCCCAGCGCTCTGGGTGGGGATGCCAGATCGTGCCGCGAGCTTGAGAGAGGAGATCTACTCTGACTGGAATGGGCCACGGGGCTGTCTGTGACAGCTGAGTGAGCTCCGGAAACCAAGTCTGACCCTCCCAACGCGGAGCTATGAGGAGCACAGAGTGGCGTGTTTTCCTGATTCTCTGAAGCACCTGTGGTAGCAGAGAAACCGGAGGGAATGCATAAAGCGGGCGGCTGGGCCAGGTCTGGGCTAGTGCGTCCTCGCTCTTTGAGAAAAATACTGGGCAATGGGTGTTCTCTTCTGAGGCGAAGAGGTCCACCTCTGCTCTGCCGAATATTCGCCACAGCTTATGGACTGTAAGAGTGTGCAGGGACCATTCCCCGGGAGGAATGGGGTTCCTGGACAGACTGTCTGGACCGTCGTTCAGATGGTCCGGCACGTGCGTCGCTCTGAGCGAGAGCAGGTGACACTGAGACCAAACTAAGATGCGTTCTGTCAGCCTGAAGAGATTTCTGGATCTGACTCCTCACAGTCCCTGACGGTTTAGATAGGAGACCACGGCTATATTGTCCGAACGGATCAGCACGTGGTGACCGTGAACGCGCGGGAGAAAACGCGTGAGCGCGTTCTCGACCGCCAACATCTCCAAACAGTTTATGTGAAGGAGGCTCTCTTGAGCTGACCAGGGGCCGAAGGCCGGTGAGCCCTCGCAGACCGCACCCCAACCCGTGTTGGATGCGTCTGTCGAGATGACTTTTCGGCGAGAAAAGGTCCCCATGGAAACGCCCCGCTGAAACCATTCTGTCACAGTCCATGGCTGCAGAGCTGTAATACAGGTCTGCGTTACCTTTATCAGCTGGCGGCCCGTGGTCCACGCACGGTGAGACACACGGCTCTTCAACCAGAGCTGAAGCGGGCGCATGCGCAGTAACCCCAGCTGGAGCACCGCGGAGGCTGAGGCCATATAACCCAATGCCCTCTGAAAAGTTTTCAGAAGTGTGAGTCTGTTCATCTGAAAAGATGCGGTGAGACGCTGAACACGGCGCGCGCGCTGTGCTGATAGGCGAGCCGTCATCGTGACCGAGTCTAGCTCTATACCCAAGAAGGAGATAGTCTGACTGGGTTGTAGTGCGCTCTTTGTCCAGTTGACAGAGAGGCCCAAAGCTTTCAGATGGTCGAGGAGAACTGTACGATGAGACAGTATCTCTCTCTGTGATTGTGCCAAAATCAGCCAGTCGTCCAAATAGTTCAGTATTCCTAGCCCCTGACTCCGCAGGGGGGCGAGCGCCGCATCCATGCACTTCGTGAACGTACAAGGTGCCAAGGATAGGCCGAACGGAAGGACTGTGTATTGATAAACCTGGCCTTCGAAGGCGAAACGTAAGAAGGGCCTGTGAAGGGGATTTATCTGAATCTGAAAATAAGCATCTTTCAGATCTAGTGAAATGAACCAGTCCCCCTGGCGCACATGCGCGAGGAGTTTTCTGATAGTGAGCATTTTGAACGGTCTCTTCATGAGAACTTTGTTCATAACTCTGAGGTCTAATATTGGTCTGAGGCCGCCGTCTTTCTTGGGAACAAGAAAATAACGTCTGTAAAACCCCGACTCGCTCATAGACAGAGACACTCTCTCTATAGCCCTTTTGCGCAATAGCTTTGCTATCTCTGAACGGAGCAGCGTCACCGCTTCACAGTAGTTTCTAGTCGCGCTCGAAACTTTGGAGGGCGGCGGTGAAACTGTAAGCGATAGCCTAGCTTTATTGTGTTTAGCACCCACTGGGAAATTCCCGGAATAGCTTCCCACGCTTTGAAGCGTAACGCTAGGGGGTGAATGGCTACCTGGTCCCCGTCGCTGCACATAGCGGGCTGCGTGCGCGCGCTCATAGTGCTTATGACAGCGGGACTTACACTCAGAGAGGAGTTTATGGGCCGTGTAACAGAGTGAACAGAGGGGAGACGCGCACACGGGTTCGTGGGCGCTCTTATGCACTCTGAAACTCGAGCGGGTGGTTGGGACCGCTTTATGAGAGTGGACTCTGTGTGAGACACGGGAACTAAAGTGCTTTTGTGTATGAGTGAACACAGTGTTGTGGGCACATTTTCTACACAAGAGGTCTTTTTGCTCTTTTTGTGAGTTCTCTGGGTCGCCGTGAAAACGGCGTTTGTGCTCATGCAAGCGGGAAGGGAGACCGGCTTGGAAATGGCGGAATACACTGCTGTAGTAGCCGCGTGCGCGGGGACTAACAGAGGGCGATACTTTGACGGCGGTCCGGCCGCGACGGGAGAGCGCCGTCTTTTTCTCAGCTGTGTTAGGCAGACTTCGAGTGATCAGGTTTCAGCGCGATCCTAGGCCGAGGCCCCCGAGGCGGCGGCGGTCTGTGGCGGCTGTCGGAGCGAGAACGAGGGCGGCCGCCCTGGCGTCGCTGGGAAGTCTGACTGTGCTGAGCTGGGCGCTGAGGTGGGGCTCGTGCAGGAGGCTGGTCACGTGAGCGGCCTGCAGAGGAGCTAGCGCGACGAGGCAGAAAGAGGTTCATGGCCTGGGAGGCTTTCTGTACTTCGGAAAATCGGTCGACGATACCCGTGACGGCAGATCCGAAGAGGCCGGATGGAGAGAGCGGGGCGTTGAGAAAAGCGGCGCACTCAGAATCTCCCATGTCGGCGAGTGTGAGCCACAAGTGTCTCTCAGACACACAAATGGCGGCCATGCATTTCCCCAGGGCTTGAGCGGCAGATTTTGTAGCGTGAAGGGCAAGGTCCGTGGCGCTCCTCAAATCCGCGACTGGAGGGGGATTTTTTTCGAATTGACTCTAGAATTTGCAGGACGGACATGGAGTGAAGTGCAGAGGCTGCTTGGCCGGCGGCTGGGTAAGCGCGGGCGTGAAAGCTAGAAGTCGCTCTGCAGGCCTTAGAAGGAAGCACAGGTGATGAGCGCCATCTCGCGGAGGGCGGGCATAAATGTGCGACGACCAGGTCCTCTACAGGGGGAATGGAGAGATAGCCCTTCTCTGCGGCTCCGTCCACAACGCGAAGCGGGGTGGAAGAGTCAGAGCGAGTTCGAGCAGAGAGCGGGGCATTCCAGGACTTCGTGAGTTCCGCGTGCAGTTCAGGCAGAAAGGGCGCGGCCCGCTTAGTGGCGGGAGTCGAACGCTGGCGGAAGTAGCTGCCGTCCATACGGTTGGTGGTCTGCTCGGGGGGAGGGGACCACTCGAGCCCGAGGCGTTCGACGGCCTGTGAGAGGAGGCGCATTAATTCCTCCTCGATACCAGCACGGGTCCCGGAGGATTCTCGGGCCGAGGAGGCGTGAGAACCAGACCATTCCTCACTGTCTGAAGCGAGAAGCGAACATGTCTCCTTGATATCCGCGGCATCATCGGAGGCAACAGAGCGGCCACTCGGCGGAATATCCGGAAGCGCCGGAGATGGAGAGCGGGAGGCGACAGGCTCCGGCGGGATGAACGCTTCTGGCTGGGGTTCCGGCGGCCTCTGAGAGCGGCGTTTCTTCTTCCGCGGCGAAGTCGGAGGCGGCGCGGAAGCATCTTTTGTGGCCTGAAGTCGAGCCCGCAGGGTCGACAACGGCAGGTTTTCGCAGAGCTCGCAGCCGCCGTCGGCGAGGGCGAGCTCGGCGTGCTCCAATCCGAGGCAGAGAGCGCAGATGACATGGCGGTCTCCGACCTCGAGGGGAGCGCGGCAAGAACCGCAGGAAATTTTGTGAGACATCTTGAAAAAGACGCTCAGCTCTTTTTAGGATACAAGAAGGATATATGCTTTGAAAAAAGAAGGATACAAATCCGTCGGATGGCGGTAGCTCGCAGGACGGCTGAAGGTGGCGAAGACGGCCGGCTTCCTCAGTCTCCCAGATGCTCGCTAGAGTTGCCTTTTCAACGACGGCGGCTTCTCTCAGGATCAGCAGATGCGTGTAGCCTCGCTGAAGAGACGAAAATCAGAGTTACAGCCTATGACGCCGATATTTATACTCTCTGACCACGCCCTAATCGGCGGGCTCTGACGCAATGAGAGCACGTCAGACTCTCATTGGCCGAGAGTTCATTCGCGTCTTCTCATAGGCTTAAGCAGTTCCCTGTGAGCGAACCAATGAGCTGCTAGCTAGCCCGCTCATGGTCTGATGCAGCTGAACTGCGTTGACAATGGATACAAATTATAGGATAATTTTTTGGCTTCAATTTCTCAGAAAAGATGAATCTTTCCCGTAGCGTAAGCAAGCTTACGCAATACGAGAGAACCTCTCGTAAGAGAATCTCTTTCTTACAGGCACACGAGTGTACTGCCTGTATGACTGTACACCTGATCACACCTGTGATCTTTATTACAACAAAGAAGACCAATTCTAATTCTAAATCATACAAAAGAGAATTAGTTAATAAAACATGGCAAGGTAAATAATGTAGGATTTTTTTCACATTTCTAACCTCCAGTCGTGTTTTACAGTTTAGAAAAGAGAAGGTTTGAAGGTAATAGTGTCTCTCCTATCTTTCAGCACAGAGTGCTGCCAATTGGTCTGCTCTTGCCTGCAGCATGAGCCAACACAGCGACTCGATTTGGGCAAGATTATTTTCCATGAATGGTTTAAGGTACTGACCTACAAATATTTTACCCAGCAAAAAAAAAAAAAAAAAAAAGTTGTAGCAAATTTTTTTTATTTTAAATCATATTTTATTGTATGTCCTCTGAGGACACCTTGTGAAAAATGGGAGGAAGTTGTTGTTCAAAATATGACTAAATAATAAACCTGATTTTTGCTTTTTTTTCAAGTCACAGATGTGAGTAATATTGCAAAATAGTTACCATGCTCTCTGTCAGAGCCAGCTCAGTTCTTGTCATGAATCCAGCCAAAATCAAAGCCAAAATTGTCTGGGTCAGGTTTACAAGAGAAGACTTAACAACTCCCAGTCTCAGTCCATCCGTGCAAACTCAAAACCTACAATTTTGTACATACATGTTTTTACACTGTTCTTATATTTTATTACTTATTTATATGTATGTATGTATGTATCTATGTATGTATATGTGTGTAAAAATAATAAATAAAACAAAAAATAACAATTGTTCTTTTAAGTCTGAATAACAAAAAATTTTACGAAGTCGTTTTTTGGTTTCTATGCAGTAGCACTAAAAGTAGCCCTTTAATTTGATTTATTTTAAACAAAACCTAATTCAGAGATTTCTTTGACAAAATAGACTTATTGATTTGTCATGTTGTTACAACAATAGTACGCTAGTTTAAAAAAAGGTTACATTTATTGTTCTTTCTCTAAATGATGCATGTAGGTTTTTTTTTTTTTTAACAAAATGCACAGATCAGATTTTTTTTTTCTCTCGATACAACCGAGTGTGTTTACATTAAACCCTCATTTCAGTTCTTTGTCTGGTGTTTTCAATGTAAAGGTTGGTTTGTGTTAGTCCTGTGTAGAGTTTCTGTGCCTTCTTATGCAAGAGTGTTTTGTTTTGCTTATTTAGTTTAATAAAGACTGCTGCTAAAGGATCTTCTATTCTCTTCATTGTGGAACCAACCCGTGACAGAACACCAGACCTTAATAATATGGATCTCGCAGCAGCCCACATTTGCTCTGAATACTAGCTACTAAACCTCTGCCAGAATGGTTACCCCCTGGAGAGGTGTATGGAGGATTTTTTTGGACTTATACTCTCGAATCCCCTGGAGTAGACACATGCTAAAAGCATGTTTTCGGAGGTGCTGGATGACTATTTGTATGTTTTCCTCTTGCCAGGAAGGGACAGCACGATGTTAGCTCAGTACATCAGCTATGTTTTCTGGCTGGATGGTTCTGATTTTATTGTGGAGGAGCTGTATGAGGACCACGCCAGAGATGTTCCAGTCCTCCCCAGGCCAGCACCCAGAGCCCATTCAACCTCTTGCCATGCCCGTATCGGACCATCATCCAGAGCCCACTGCAGTCTCAGAGAATGAGCCCCCCACGAAGCTAGAGTCAGAGCAACTGCCAGGAGCCAATTTCGTCCTGGAGCCGGACCCGGTGCGTGAGCTGGCACCAACGTCTGTCACTGAAGCATATTAGTAGAGTTTAAGGATATGGATTGGAGCCCTGTCTTCACTTCTGTTGCTGAGGTACGTTCACTAAGCTCTGTCCCCAATGTATACGTAATTGATGTTCTGGATGATGTCATGTTTCAAGGTTTCCGGTCTCAGCTGGTCCCATCCAGTCTTTCTCCTTCATCGCCAGCTCCAAGTCTCCTTCATCGCAGATGGTCCTGCCCAGCCTTCCTCTTACTTCTTCTCTGCCATGCAGTTCCTCTGCCCTGCATTCACTGGCTCCCTTCAGCCCGTCGGCTTCTCCTTAATGGTTCCCCCCAAGCTGCTTGGATCTGCCTTGGGCTTCCCAGTCATCATCTCCACACTCTCTTGGCTCCACTGTGGTCTTTTGTCCCTAAGGTTCTGCCAGACTCCCTCGTCCCACGGCTTTTCCTTGGCTCCACACCCTCTTGGCTCCACCATGGTCTGTCGTCCCTCATGCTCTGTACCTCATCCCTCTAGCTTCACCTTGGTCAATCTTTGCTCTGGCTCCGCTTCTTGAACCCCTGCTTCGCCTTGACCCTCCACCCCTCTGGATCCGCTGGGCTCCTTCCCTCTGGTTCCGTCTTCCGGGAGGGGAATGTACTGGCACCGTCATGCTTTGTTTTATGGCCGAGTCATTGTTTGGTCTGTGTATTTAAACCCTCTATTCTTTGTCTGGTGTCTTCAAGGTTAAGGTTTGTTTTTGTTACTCCTGTCTAGTTCATCTGTGCCTTCTTATACCAGAGTGTGTTGTTCATTTAGTTTAGTAAAAACTGCTGCAAAAGGATCCTCTATTCACCTCAATGTGGAACCAACTTGTGAAACTAGTGTCTTTATCATTATTGTTTTGATTAATTGAATGCATCCTTGCTGAATCAAAGTATTAATTTCTTTACAAACCAAAAAAACGTACACCACTTACTGACCCCAAACATTTAACACTAGTGCGTACTATATAGACTGTAACAGATTTAAAAGTAGTATGTTATCCTGGCGTAAACTAAAAGCAAGATTTTTTTTTTGTCCCACCCCAACTTTAAGTAGGAAATACATCAGTACAGGAAAGTCAGTCGTGTTTGTCAGGCCATTTCATGAGGTCTTTAAAGTGCTATCTACAAACAAACGAAAGAAAGCAGTGGTTTTGTGTTAAAATTCACTCTAATCCAGCTGAATAATGCATACATTTTTTTTTGTACATTCAGTCCACATTTTAAAGTTATATTGTGCCCAACACTGAGATGACATTATAATAGAGAGTTCATGAGACACCAGAAAGCTATGCCAATGTTGTTGGCTTTAAACATTCATCTGGTGCGATACTACATTAAACTCTGACACAATGAAATCAAACGAGTCAAGAAGAGAATCTTAATTCAAGCCACTATATGATCAATAGAACCTGCAGTTTCTCCCTCTTATTATCTCCTTTCCAGGGTGAGAAAAGGCTCCTGGAGAACCACAGAGACAGGATGAGAAGTTCACACACAGTTTATGTGTGTGTATGTGCACAGAGCGAGTGGATCACTAGGCGGCTGGCACACACTCTTTCCAAGATCTGGCCTCCAGTTCAGCTCACTACTCATTCTGCAAACCACCGACACAGAATGAAAACCACCAAACCCAGGAAAGAGGCAGTTTCCACAGCCAGGACTGGAGAAGGATGTCCTGAACCACCTCAGACTATTACTAAAGACTCTCACAAGACACCAAGGTTATTGGCTTCTCTTCTTAAAATTGCAGCTGGTACACTAACATAAAAGTACTGTTTTTTTATTTTTTTTGACGAGGCACCAAGGTAATACCATGTTTTTGGACACATACCATGGTTTATCAGTTTTTGGGGTACAATTTAACTGTAATTATTGTGGTTAGACAATATATTGACAGATATATTACTTTGTAAAATATTTCTAAAAATATATACATTACCGTTCAAAGTTTGGGATCCGAAAGATTTTTGTTGTTGTAAGACAATACTTTTATTCAGCAAAGATGCTTTAAACTGAGCAAAAGTGACAGTAAAGGCAATGTTACAAAAGTTCTTTTGAACTTTTTATTCATCAAAAAATCCTGAAAAAATCATGTTTTCAACATTTATAATGATAAGACAGCAAATCATTAATATTAGAATGATTTCTGAAGGATCGTGTGACACTGAAGGCCTTGGGTATCTGTATCACTGTAAAGCTGCTTTGAAACAATCCATACTGTTAAAAGCGTTTTATAAATGAAGGTGACTTGACTTGGGTAATGATGCTGAAAATTCAGACTTGCCATCACAGGAAAAAAAATCATTTTAAAATAGAAAACATCTTTCAAATTATAATGAATTTCAAATTTCACAATATTACTGGTTTTACTGTATTTTTTTAATCAAATAAATTCACCCTTGGTGAGCATAAGAGACTTCATAAAAATGTTCATCTCGCAGACCCCAAACTTTGATCTCATTTGCTTTCGTTAAATTGTATTATGTATTATTATACCAGCCATTGACCATTCCACTATCGATACTGTATAATATAATTACATTAGCTATTGGAAAAACTCATTGGCCATTTAATGTTTCAGTACCATGATATAAATCAAAATACCGCAAAATTATCATATAATACATCGCTGTGTCATGGTACCATACAATACTTAATTTCATCTCTTTCATTTCAAACATGTGCCAAATTTGATCAGACAGGGCAGACATGGACCTTCTCATCTGGACCTGAGAACCAGGACTGATATTGATCTGATTAAAGTTGTGGAAGATCAAGTGAGTATTGCATTCCCTTTGATTCAGCGAGTAATCCATCAGCCGTTCAAAACGCTGAGCTTTCTTAACCAGGTTTAGATTAGTGTTTAGATAACAAGAGGCACAATAGTTGTTTGTTAATGGGACTCAAGGAGCTTTAAACTGGAGAAAGAGTCTAAGAAACATGTGCAGAGAATGTCTAATAATCTATTCTAACACTTTCCAAAACTTTTAGTGGCAAAAGGAATTGAAAATAATGATGGAAAGAGAGGAAGAAATTGAAAAGACAGTGCTGGAAAAAAGAAAGCAAGAGGACGAGACGACGATCATAAAGAAACGTTTGGAAAAGGTCAAAAAGAACACAAAACCTTACGAGTTACCATGAACCAATATATGATTTTACCTTCAAGTTTATAAATCACTGAGAAATAGTGGCAAACATCCTTAAAATTCAAACAAATAAAAGACTGAACATTTTTTATTTTTCTGTAACATTTCTTTCAAATGACAGACTGACTTTCGATGGTTAAAACTGTAATTGGCAACACTGGTAAAAAGATACACTGTTCAGATAGTCACCACACTTTTCAAGATTAAAAATAGAGGAATAATCTCACAGGGTCAGAAAGCATTGATGCCTGCTTTCATTATCCTGATTCACTAGTCACAGACCAATTTGGTCATAAAAGTGTGAATTAAGCAGCTAGCCAGTGATGCACTTGAAATTTTCATAAAAGGAAAAAGAAAAACATGCTGACTCAACTCAATTAACATTCGGAGAGAGAGAAGAAAAAAAAAATCACAGTAGCAAGTCAACAAATGATCATCGTGTTCACGCTCAAGACAAGCAGCCTAAAAAAAGACACCCAGAGTATAAAACAGATAATGGACTCCCTTCCAGAATAAACATCACAGAATGAAAGCCAATGCATTTGAGAATAACATTCATTCATGCAAATCTACATATCAGAAAGAGTTTCAAGAACTTTGCCAGGTAAAATTGGAATCTCTTGGGAGAATTACTGCCAGACAATGTCTGACTAAAGAAGTCTGTGATTTAAGGTCTAAAAAAATAGATAATTGTTGCATAAGACAAAAATGTACATTTGCATAGGTTGATTGTATAATAAATCTAGCTTTTTCCATTCATAAGCTTAAACACAATCACGTTTATAATCCATAATAACCATGACACCATTTTACGATCAAGCACTCCTTCCAACTTAAACCATTGCGAGAATTTATATTTCTATTGATATAAATATAAACATTTTTAAAATCATATACACTGTAAATTGCTGTCTTAAATTTTTAAGTACAATCAACTTGGATGTTTAAGTCATTGTAACTTAAATTACATTAAAATGAGTTGAACCTTGTCTAACTGCTTAACTTATTTTGGTGAGTGAATGCAATGTAAAAACATATGTTTTCATAACTTATTGATCATATGTTTTACAGTGTAGCCTAATATATTAAATAAAACATTTTATTTATTCTATGATAATTATCATCTCTGGGAACAATGGAATTAAATCTTCAATACACATTCTTTAGTACAAGACACCCACCAACCTTTGGTCAATTTATGTTGCTACTGAACCTATTTACAATCCTTCAGACTGAATAAAAAAGACAATAGTGAAAGAAAAAAAGTGACTTATATATACACTATCTATATATTTAGAAAAAACAGATAATGACAAAAATCACTTAAGAAAGATAGACACAAAATCTGAGGCTCATCTAAATTTCAAGTCACATTAAATGGTCCATTTCAATGAATGTGATAAACACATAACTTGCAGTCATTTGCATTGCTTGATAAATAAAAACAGCAAAATTAAAAAACGTCTGTTGTTAATGTGTTCTATGTTGTAATTAACAGTAAAAAAAAAAGAAAAAAGAATGTGTTCAATTTTAAAATTGCTTATTTTATCACATCCATTAAGAAAAACACCACCATCTCTTCTAAGGCACAATTCAGAGTAAAAATTTTGGGATGAAAATAAAATAATAAAACAAAAGTTTACAATAAAAATTCTGGTAAATCTAATACATTTTCCAATCTATATATTACCTTTCATCAGGGAATTGAGGATAAATTGAACAGGGCACAAGCCCTCTGATCAAAAAGAAGCTTTTCTCTTCATCAAATAACGGAAGCAAGAAAAGCGTTTCTTGCACCATTCCCACTGTAGCAACACTTTAAAACAGTACAACAACTTGTACGAACTCTCAGCCCAGTGAATCACACATAAGAAGCTTCATGTTACGGTAAAATAACCTGAGAGAGCTGGTTGGGAATTCTTGTAGATTTCATATTGCACTTTGCTGTGAAGCATAAGGTTTACATTGACAATCATTGAACGAGTCCTCGGCTGAAGGCTCTCGAGTGCATGAGCCGGCGTGACTGCGGCTCAGCTCAGCTGGACGCGGTAAGTCCTGATTTCCATGGGTTTAAGGCTGATCTCCTGCGGGTCGGCTTCGCTATTGTATGTGTGCATCAGAGACAGCGAAACGGGAGTGATGCTTTTCACCTTCAGATCTGTCAGGAGCTTCTCTAAATTAATCTACACACACACACACACAGCAAACAGTATGTTGATTAGAGTATTTCCAACACAAGTTCAAACATGCATGCATTGGGTCACAGACTGATTTTTCTCTTGTAAAACGTAAGATGGTTAGCATATCTGACAGTTCACAGGCTTAGCTTGTAAACCTTTCAGACTAAGTAAAGTGGAAAGTACTTTTATTTACTTATGGGATTTATAGCTCATTGCGTTATTTACATAAACATCATTGAGGTGAAGTTTAAAAAAAAAAAAAGATGTTAAAACACTTTCTCCTGTCCAATCTTAATATGGTTCTACGTAAGCCTTTCGTATGTAGAGTGTAAAGGGCAATTCACACCAAGGACAATAACTAAAAAGATTAAGATTATAGTTCTACAAATCATTCTGAATATTAAAAAAAAGAGTCCACACCACAACTATAACAACAATGGCACAGAGAAATCACTCTCGGAACAATTTTTCCAACTGATGAATAATATAAACACTGACAGCCAATCAGAATCCATCCTGCTTTAAAGAGCTTGAGCATTTAAAGCGACAGGCGACATAACTGGAGTGCGTCTGCTGGTGTGGACGTTAATGTAGTTATCGTTCTTGGTGTGAACAGGCCTTAACATTGTGACTCGATGGCCCTATCCAAACATTGCTCTGTTTATTTGAGCATCTGACTACCATAGTCCAAAAACTCTACCATATTACAATGCATAACTGGAGAAATTAACTAGCTAGTTTCCTGAAAGTGTGTTTGCTTTAGTATTTTGTTTACGTACTATCAATACTTTATGTACTTTTGTATTTGTATTAGTAAATTCGAGTACTAAAATATTAAAATACATTATTATTGAAAATAATTTTTAATTGAATATTGGTTAACTATAACACAGTCCTGAAACTGTGGAAAATTTGTCACACCACATTGGTTCAACAATACTGGGTTGCGTTTCCCAAAAGAATCAATACCCAACTATGGTTGCAAGTTCCGTCGTTACCAACGTACAACTTGAACAGTTTGGCGTTTCTCGAAACCGTAGTTCCAACAAACGTTCGCGAACAACATTTTTAAACTTGTGTAGTTGAAACCACAGGCTCCTTGAACTTTGTTAATAATGGCAGACCTTGTGATCACAGTTCGATAACGATGCTTTTGGGAAAAACATCACATCCGTAACAGTAACATTGCCTCAACCAATGGTGTGAGTTTGGGATGTGGGATAGTCCAACCATTCGTAGATATTTGCATATAATTTTTACAATCATGTTTAGAAATTACACCCTTCACCTCATTGTTTTATAAAACTGATAGTTTTAAAACTAATAGTAACAAATATTGTAAACCACCAAACAATTAGTCCATAATACTTCTAGAGCAGATTAATTGTTAAATTTTGACGTAACATTTGTGCATCCACCCAAGCTCACTTGGAGAATTTATTAGTGAAGTAGTGATGTCAAGTTCATAAAGAAAACTTTCTTTTAAGGCCCATTCAAACTGCAACAGACAGAGGTTTTGTAGGATCAGTGTGTTACCCTGTCGGGTTCTGTTGCTGTGTCTGTCAGGGCTTGTTTTTGCCAGTTGGGTTTTTAAATGAATCAGCTGATATGATTCACAAAACTGGTCTGAATGATTCATTCTCAAGTTCAACGCAGAGACTCAATATTTCAATTAGTGGTCGACCGATATTGTTTTGTTGATGGCCGATGCAATATCTTAGAGAGTAGGGTGTCCGATGGCCGATATAAAGCCGATATATATAATTTATATTTTTATTTATTTTACTTAATATTTCATAAATTATAAAAACATACAAAAGATTTACAAAGATTTATTTAAAGGATATAAATGCGTATTTGCTGAATTCTGATGGTATATGAGAAAGTATTATAGTGTTTGCCCTAAGTAATAATATAAAAGCAAACGCTATACTACTTTTTCGTATACCGTTTACTTTCTTTGTTTAACAGTTCTAACTAATAATAACGTATTGGACAGAGCTGTTAAACAGAGAAAGTAAACTTATGAAGTTTGGGAGAATGGGAGCACTGTGTGCTCAGGCGCTGGCGTTCTCAGTGCCGTCAAAATAAAAGTCCCGCTTCCGACACATCGGACAAACAGAAAAATTCCGATTTTTAAATATCTGCTTTGGCGATATATCAGTAGACCACTAATTTCAATAGCAGCAGTTCTCAGGTTAAACCTCACTGAAGGTGAAGATTTTCAGTGAATAACTTAAAAGTAGGTTTGTTTCTCCAAAAATGACTGCACGACTTCATGGTGATTTTTTTGTGCCCTATTTGAAACTTGAATGCTCTAATCACATTTCATAATTGGATGGTAAAAAATGACCACTTTTGTGTTCTATGGATTAAGTGTTTTATGTTTAAAACTGATTTTCATTTTTGAACGAACCATCCCTTTGGGAACGAATGTGCACATTTGTAAATATAATCCTCAAGTTCTTTCAAAAGTCAGGCCAAAATTAAGTAGCAGTGATGAGACCCTCTTTGAATTTTTGATGTGTCTGTGTGTGGGAAGCCGCGTGATCTGCTGCTTTACCTTGCCACGTGTGGTGGCACACAGTAGGCCAGTGTTCCGATTGGAGAAGCCACAGTCAAAGCCTTTTCTGTGCAGTATCAAAGCAGCTTGCTCGGATGGACCTCCCCCTTCCTCCTGCGAGAGAAACGAGATGGAGCCTCAGGCCGCATAAACACAACACTTGTTTCTTCTCACTGAGCCAATAATGGAGCAGTGCTTTGCGCTCATCAGCTGCAGCTCAGCACCACAGCGAGAGTCTCTCCCATCACAACTTGATGGAAAGAGCCTCTCCTTGAGACAGCGGAAAACAAAGGAACTTGAAGCAGTCGTCCTGTTTCAAAATAACTCGGGCTTTCTCAACAGCATGTGACAGGCTGCCGATTTTGCTAGAATTTCGACGTCCTTCGGCTTGTAAATGAGTCAAAGATTGCATTTACAGTAATGCACTTACAATGGATTGATGGGGAAAGGCATTGTGGGGGTTCAAAAGCAGAGGTTAATTTTCACTTATTCTTTATGAAGCACACATATTAGATCTGAAATTTGTATTATTTGAGCTGTACAAAGCTGGATTTTCATAAAGTTGTTTTAAAAAAATGATGCGTTACTGATGGTAACCTTTTATTTTTTTAAAGGGGTCATGATATGAGAAATCAAATTTGCCTCGATCTTTTGACATGTAAGGGTACGTTTACACGGCAACGGTATGCTTAAAACGGAGAAGTTTTTCCTTTGAGTATTCCGCGCACATGCGACGCCGTTGTTAAAACGAAACACCATAGACTGAACACGTAATACACATGTGCATGACGTCATCGTCTTCAGAGATTCACGTTTTTATTGTTTACACGGAGACCGTTTTTTCAAGGCACCCAAAACGCCGTCTAATTCAGCTTGACATTTTTAGTTGAAAACGGTGTTGTGTAAACAGCCGTACAAGGTCTTTGAACCATTAAAACATCCTGCAAGTTTCATAGCTTAAAATATCCTCCTCATTATAAACAAAGCATTTATTTAATCAAGCTCGTTTTGATATCGAGTGACCTGTTGTCAACGCTTAGAGTTTGTTTTTTCTCTGTTTTTCCTGTTCTGTTCATGTCTTCTTTGTCTAGGTCAGCTTTCTAGTTTGTAAATTGGTTCAGTTCTTCTCCATTCCCTGCCTGCTTGTTTTTATGGTTACAGATTGATTTGAGTCCTCAGTTCAGGTGCTTCATTAATTATCTCATTAGCTCCTTGGTTTGCCCTTCAACTTAAGCCCTCACTTTCTGTTAGTTCCTTGTATTGCATTGTTTGATGTCAGTGTGTTCGTGGTTGTGTTTCAGTTATTCTCTTGGTTATTGTTTTGATTCTTGGATTAAAGATTTATTTTGAGCATCTCCTTCATCGTGCACTTCATTACAGCCAACGACCGTGACACGGGCAAATTCATTTGCGTATAACTGCCTCCAGAGCAAGACATCGACGAATAGTTATGCATCATCGCACAACAGGCCCCGATAAAATAAAATAAAACTAAGATAATTGCTCACGTTGTAAACACTGCAGAACTTCCGGGTTCTACGGCAGAACGCCGGCTCATTATTGGCACGCACTGATCTATATAGAGCAGTGATTGGCTGGCTCCTGCGTCAGCACCACACACATAAAATATATCTTATTTTGTGTTCTGAAGAAGGTCTTACTCAAGAAGGTGAGTAATTAATGATTTTTGGGTGAACTAACCCTTTAAATAATAGTATTATTACTGTTGTTGTTGTTATTAGGAGTAATTCAGGCAATTTCATGACACAACTGATCATGTGATGTCAAAACTGCAGCTCCCATAATGGGGCAAACCACTTCAAGTAGAATAAAACCGTTTTTTTCTAGATGACTGACATATCACGTGTGTGTTAGAGCTGCACAATATATATTGTTTTAGCATCGACATCGCGATGTGCGCATCTGCGATAGTAACATCACAGGATGTACACTGTGAAGTATAGGGATCGAACTTGATCCGTACAGACCAGGCACCACGATTCCAAACATGTGATTCTTGGATTAATTGCAAAGTTTGACCATCATAGAGTGAAAGTTTATCATTTGCAGATGTTTTAGGTCCTGTCAGTTTAAACATTCAAGTGATTTTATACCATTCAAGCACAAGACGACGCGAAATAGAACTCATTTCGAAAAACTGAATTCCAGTCTATTTCGAGTCTATTTGTACTTGAACAGACACTACACACAAAATGATGTCAAAATACCCGTCTTAGCAAGTATCCTTGTAAACACAAAGGTGCCTTGTGTAATGTCCGCCAAAAAATCAATTCATACTCCACATTCCATACCAGATGGGGGCAGTATACCTCCAGAATGTGAGTTGGTCTACTCTAGAGTATCAAACGAGAAACGGCATAGTCTCTATGCTCCGCCCTTACAGTCTATGGCTCCGCCCCTACCTTCACAACGACCCTAGAGCCATAGCCGAAGCCGAGCCAACTCCTAATAGAGGACGTTTAGACTCCAGAGGAACGTTGGTTGATGTCAAGTGATTTTTAAATATGACATCTTCAAGCTACACCCCTTCACCTTTACCAGTGAATATGTTCATATTCGTTTTGTTCATATTACATTTTTATTGTTAGTTTGAATTACATTAATTTGACAGACAGCATTCGCTGATGTTGACCAAGCTAGCGCCATTCAGAGCTGCCAACTCTCACGAATTCACCGTGAGACACACGCAATTGACACTTTTCACACGCCACACATCAATTTTCTCACGCACAGAAAAATCGCAAAGCAAAGAGGACACGGAGACCGTCAGACTAGACAGAGCAAGTTAGTTATGATATCTCAGCTCTCAGATTCTGTCAATTTTATTACGCAATTCAAACAATAAATACCGTTTTGGCGCTTGTAAATGTTACGCGACAGATCCCTTGCGCACATGAACCGATCATCTCTACTAGCTAACAGTAAAAAAACACGAACACTGTTGAAAGATACAGTAGGCTACAACTTACCAAAATGTATTCCTCATACATAATATCGACCAATAATTTTTTTTAATCAGCATGCAGAGGTCAATAACATAGCTGGAGAACAAATATGTCAGATTTACCTCAGGAAAGCCATTTAATAAACATAATATAGGTGGTGGTAAGGGTCTCTTGCCAAGGGCTTCAGCCATTCTTCCGCTCTCTTCCCTGAACTGAAATGTAGTAGTGGGCTGTACTTTCCACACGATTGACATCAGGTTCAAGTACGCCCACAAGCCGTGCGAGTTATTCGTGTTTTGCAGTTTGGCTGGTGGTTATGTATGTTGCCCGCATACCGCCTCCCATGGCCGAAACTGGTATTATGACACCTGTCGGGCCGTGGCTAGTAATTTAGCATGCTAATTCAGGTTGATATCTCTGCAGCACTATAACTTGTAATTTTTTTAAATTACATCATCGCCCTTATTTCTTCTCATTCTTTTGATGCGTGTAGCTCATTTTTTGGATATTTTTACCTCAATTCTTACACATGGCACCTTTAAGTAAACGTAAACAACTAAAATAGATTGTATATTCAGTGCATTAGTTCTTAAAGTGACAGCAGCCTAATAAATCTGCTGCTGTCTGTCATTAAAATGAATCAAACAACAAAGATGAAGAGAAAATCTCTTTTGTAGCTTCTTTTGTAGTACAAAGATTCATTATATTTAATTTATACAGTGAAGACTATGCAGTGTTAATTTGACAATTTATTGTTCAATTTTTGTTCCTGAATGCTGTTAGACTGACCTGAAAAACTTAAAGCACTGTTTTTTATTTGCTTGTAATTTGTTAATTTTTTACTATGCAGATTCACTCCCCTACAAAATCAGCCCAATCATTCTAGAAGGATTCATTCTTTCCAGAGCTATTCAAGTCTGGTGAAATTGTTTTCATATTGCACTATACAGTATATCGCAGAAACTAAATATCACAATGCTATTTTTTTCCAATATTGTGCAGGCCTAATGTGTGTGCATCATTTTATTAATATTTCAAAAAAAAAAATCTCATGAAAAACAAACATTTTAATTAGCAAAAAATTATGTTCCTTTGGATCTTGTGGCTATACTTTCAAAACCGTGTGTTTGAATATTTTTCCCATTACAGATTCTTTCCCCATAAATGTCCGTAGTAGGTGCATTTTTCTTTTTCAAACTGAAATGAGTAGAAATTCCTTTCTATGGTAGCACTTGGCTTGCATTGAACCCGGAATATTCCATTAACTTTTTCTGTCGTTATTCATGATAAAATTTGCACTCGAATCTGTACTTTCCCCTTCATGACATTATGAAAACATTTATACAGACATCTCTGCCCAGCAGAATCTCTCATCACTGTAAACCTGGAGCACTAGCTTAACAACAGAAACAGTAAATCACTCTGCACAGTCGATAAAGCTCTCACAACTGAGATTAATTTTTTGTTGTGCAAAAATAAATAAATAATGAAATGTAATCAATGTCTTCCATGCTTGAAAAACACTTTTCTTTTCCATTTGCATAGAGGGTGTCCTTGAGTGGATATTGCCATGACATAACAAAGGAACTTCTTAGGCACTATTTAGCATAGACTTTCTTCTACATAGTGCACCAAAAGCTTGTGCAGCCAACTGTCCAATTAATCATTTTATTTAATATTGACATACTGGGAGTGAATTCAGCCTCCCAAATCAGCAGTTAAGGTGAGTTTCTTGGCTTTCTGATGATCTGTCAATCATAATTCAAGCAAGAGACTCTAACTTTGATGATGTCATTGATCAGCCAAACAAAAGGATAGAGGTCAGATACCTGAGACTTAGGGTCTGTTTACACGACACCGTTTTAAACTAAAAACGTAAAACCTTTTATGCGTTTTGGACATTCGTTTACAACAGCGTTTTGGGTGCCTGAAAATGAAACTTTTGAAAACAAGTATTAAAGTGCAAGTTTTTGAAAACAGTCTCTGTGTGTGAACAACAAAAACGCACATCTCTGAAGACAATGACGTCATGCGTATTACGTGTTCAGTCTATAGTGTTTCATCGCCATCTAATGGCCTGGCAGCGGAATACAGAGTTTTAAGTCGTTTTCGAGGATCCGTGTCAATGGGGATCGTTTTGACAATGGTGTCGTCTGTACGCGAAAACATTTTAAGCAAAAACTTTTGAACATTTTAAGTATATCGTTGTCGTGTAGATGAATTAATTCTGGCACACTCTAATTGGTGACACTATAATGAAAAATGGCCATGAATGAAGTCAATAGGTATGGTAGAAACAAAAGCCAACGTTTAACGGCTCTGTTCCAAACCTTAGAGAGACCTTATTTGAAGTACACTACAAGTGCACTTCTCAGTTAATATGCTACCTTAAAATGTAGCTTCCTATGTAGACAGCGAGGCAGCTCACTAGAGTTAGGAAAATCCCTGTTATAGAGCAATGCTGTTTGTGAAATATCCATTAATGGGTAATATCCTTTCCTTTTATTATTAACTTTTCCTGTGGGTCTGCTTATAATGTTATTAAAGTTTATGTACCAAAACTCAATTTAGTCACAATTAGTTTTTTGCAGCTATGCCTTTAAGACTAATTTGTTTACCCACAAACTGCGGATTTGCTCTGCAACCCTTCAATAGCTTCCATGCTAAGTCTATAATATAAGATAGATTCATCCGACAATCCGAGCTGAAATGTGCCACATAAACTGTTAATCAAGGATATTGTTCAAAATAAATGTCAGTCTTTCTAACATTGGGATTCTTCAGAAGAAATTGGGGTGACAGTAATTCTTCTGGAGTTAACAATCCATTTATGACTACTAAATATGCATTTGACTGTTAATGTTGGCAGTCATGTGCTTATATGTAATTTCAATAAACAGTCCCTTTGAAGGAAGTACTGAGTTCTTAAAATTACAGTATGCTTTGACAGTACAATAAAGTCTTTTATCTCAAAAGATCAAGCAAAATGGGATTTTTCATGATAAGACCCCTTTAAGCATTTAAGCCAGCATGAATCACATCCTCACATCCTCTGTTAAATCTTTCCCATGAGCCCCCTTCTGAAAATTTTTACCTATTTCCTGTCATGTTTTGAAATATTATCATTCAGCCCTGAGAAATGGAACTATGATATATCAATTTGAAGGTCAATACACTTTATGGCCCTCTTAGGACCTGAGCCAGCAGTCCTATACTCCCCAATTACGACCAAAACAGCTTTCAGCTTCCTCTTTCAAATCCTCTAGAAGATACAAACACATTCGAGCCATACCTTAGACTGGATAGCGCGCAGGTTGACCAGATGCATGTCGCAGGGGAAGGAGGCGCTCAGAGGGCTGTAGGGAATCAAGGATGGAGCGTCCGAGTTCTGACTGACTGGCATTGACATGAGGGGATGGTTGAGGTACATGTACGACATGTGACTCAGTAAAGATGGATAACTATCCGGTGCGCTCTCCACATTCTGGCCCTAAGAAAGAAAAGTGGTGCATTAGCAGATGTAGAGTATGGACGAAATTCATGAATCTTTCATTCTAAACACGATGAACACAGATAATGCACATTCCTCCTAAAACCCAAAGCTTTTAGACTCCGAGCTCGTGAATGTAAATCAGAACGCGTGACAATCTGAATTACCGGCACGGAGACAACATGTCTGAGATTAGATTGTTTCTGACACCATTTACGACCCTCGTAAACTCCTCTCGACTCACTTTGGCCACATCAAAGGAATTTTTCGTATTCCTTTGTTCATTTCTACTTGCGAGTGAAAAGAACTTAGCCTGAATTATCTGACAAACTTTACCAATGGACATTTAAACTTCCTGTGACGACGCTCGCTCCTAAAGGACCGAAAGAGGACGCGTGAAGCTCCGAAAGACCGGCACACACACACACATCCACTCAGCCACTCAGAGAACCATTTGCAAGTATTTGATTTCTTATCGGGATTTTTATACTGTAAGGTTGTTAGCCCCATTCGGGGTGATTTTGATTCTTTGTTGGCTCCCAAAGGTTCACTGTCTAGGTAATTTGCCATTCTTTGATCTCTCATTTCAAAAGTGAGGGGGACAGAACGTCAAGTGTAACATCAGTTTTTTTTTTTTTCATACTTTTGTTGACAGGTTTTTGCTTAATTGGCTTAATATGTTATTTATTTTTAAAGCAATAAAACAGAAAGAAAGAAATGCAGATGTTCAGTACTTTGTTTTGCACATGCAGGGTTTTTTCTGACTTAAAACGAGGTAGAGGTGGTAAAACCCTGATCATGTTTTTTAATAAGATAATAAAAAATGCATTTTTCGTATAACATTATAGCCTGCCCTACTGTGTTACCCACAGTATTTTTCTATGTGGATCTCGGTAGTTCTAGGGGGGTCCGGGGGCATGCCCCCCCGGAAGAAAATTTTGTACATTTTAAAGATAAATTCATTAATCTGGTGCACTTTGAGTCCCCCAAATACACTGTTAAAAATAAATAATCCACCCGCCAACCATAGATATTTTCTGATTTAGATATCTGATCATCGCATTACAATTATTCAAATTATCAGTGTTAAGCATGATAATATGGTTAAATATCACACTGAAGCTGATTTAAAAATAACATTTACTTAAAATAAAAGTTCTTCTTTTGGCAAAATTATATTCCTCAATAGCCTAAACAGTCTTACTAAATTAAAACTTTCCAATTGAAAACCTTCAAACTTCAAGCTTTTAAAACTACTTCAAACTTTCTAGTTAGGTATTTTCAAGAGAACTTAAAGTTTGTCTATAAACTTTTTTATCTAGGCTAATTGTGTTACCGAATTATGGTAAACATCACGTACACATGTTCCAACGCTGCCTGATTCAAGCAGATCGTGACGGTTGATGCATGAAAATACACATTCAGCATTAACAATCTCCATGTTTATTCTAATTTGAAGGGCTTTGATAACATATCTGTGAAAATAAAAGACATTACGAGTAAAACAAGATTGAAAATAAGTGCACGTTTCGTTTGTGCGGGTAGTGAATATTTTTAATTTAGCCTACAACAAAACTTGTTAATTATTCAACAAGAGAAATAGGCAGAGTTATTCATCACTGTGCAACACAATTCGGATACATGACAACTTACTTACAGTGCTTGACTTTTTCGCGAAAAAGGAGTGAAGAGAGTTTTTTTTGCCGTTTTGAAATCATTGCGACCTCTTTGAAACTGATAGATTCGGCGCGGGTGCGAGCATGGGCGTGTCGTGATGCGTGACTGATTACCATGGAAACGTGAAAGTCACGTAAATAGACTATCCTTGACTCTTTGGATTTTAAATCTCGCGAAAACCTCAGTTTGTCGTAGACACACTTGCCCTATGAAAAAGTGCGGGGGACGAATTTACATTTTATAAAAAGTGGGGGGGACGAATTTACATTTTATAAAAAGTGGGGGGGACACGTCCCCCGCGTCCCCCCCGTAATCTACGCCCATGGTTGTCTCTTAATCTCATAATGGGTGTGTTTTGGTCCAGTGCAAATGCATTTGATATTTAAACAACGTGGCGCAGAAAATAAAAATGATAACTGAGTCGGGCTGAAAGTAGCAAAAAAAACACTTGCGTCGCGCCTGGCACTGCATTGCACCAAGTGAATGATAGGGCCCAAAGTTATTTAAACTGCCAACATGTTTACTGCTTAGATTATAACAATTACAAAATTACTGCGGTATTTTACAGTCACAATAATGCAAGAAAGGACAGTGAAGCAAGTTACTGTCTACTGGTCTGAGTACAATAAATAAATAAATAAAATAATAAATAAATAAAGGTAGACATTAACATTTAAGCACTAGGAATTACAGCATTATGATATTAGAAATGGTTATACATTTTTTTTAGCTTGGCTAAAGATCACATTTAACGGTGTTATTAAATTATTAGTGATTTTAAAGATTATCTTTAAATGAGTGTTAGATGACGGGTGGCAAAGGAAATACAAATTTTAAAATAGGGGAAATGAGCTTGTGCAATTAAATATCCAATATCAACAGATGCTGATAAATTAAAAACAATGAATACCCCACATTTCCAAAATCCAGACACTGAGAGTCAATGGTCAATGGTCAGACTGTTGTCATTAATAGATGCATGTTTTTCTTCTTTAGCTCAGTTACCTCCTCCGCAGAGCTCCTCTTCTCCAGCAGTAGACGGAAGGAGTTGGCAGTGATCTTATTGTCCAGGACTCCCTGACCCAAACCTCGATTATCATCCTGATTGAGTCTGCGGTCCATTATTACCTCCAGCTGACCTGTGGAATCCACACCAATGAGCTTCATGAGGATGTCACACATACTTCACCAGAACATTCACTGATGCCTCCAATGGACATGCATAAATCATGTGTGCCAAAGTCAATGAGACCATTGAGCCGTGTTTGAGCACCAAACAAATAAATCTATTTTTATAAAACAACCTGACAAAACCACACTTGACAGATTGAATTATGGACAAAAGCACTTTACATTCAATTGTGGAGTGTTTTCACCACCAATACACCTACGCTTGTACACCTGCCAGTGTTTTATTTATTTAATAGGCCAAATCTATTCAAGCAAAGATCCAAGGATAACAGTCCTGATGGTCATGATGTGTCTGAATGGTAGGCTGTCAAATTATTTGCTTATGGTTATGTAATTATGCAGAATTAGGTTGGCATTTATAATGAACTGAGAGAGACAGTCTCATTGTAAAGATCATTTCATTAAATAAAATATTATATGTCCTTGACCAGATGATGTCAGCCCAAGAGCCCATTTTCCACAAGAGAAAGACTATATTTTAAATGTATCTTCATTTAAATTGATCTAAAGTGTTTCCGCCGGAAAATATACTGTGCTGGAATTACAGGTAAAGTCTATTCCGGTGCTTTTTTTTTTTTAGATGAAACTGTATAGATTTTTAATATACAAAATGAAAGCGCGACTATGGAAGCTCTGAACCGTAACGTTAAAAAAAGCGTAATTTCTTTTTTTCTAAAATTACAAGAATAAAGTCTAAACATTTCAAGATTAAAGTTCTCGTAAAGTTACGTATTGTTTTTTGTGGTTCGGGGGCTTCCATAGTCAGAGACGATTAATATAGAGACATGCCACTTCCTCAATCCTCAATACAACTATATAGGGAAAACCCGTAACGCCAAAGATGGCGGTTGTCCCGCCCTCCCGCTGGAAAGCCAATCGTCTGCTTTTAACAGTCAAGCCGGGAAACATTTAAGCCTATCGTCTGGTTCCACTGACGCATGCACACAGAGTTGAGGTTTGCGACAGCGGAGACGAGAACCCTTGCTCATGCTAGTAAAAGTATAACCGGTGGGGAAAAAAGGCGTTTTAAACCTTATTTTGGGGCAAACTCATCAAACTTTAAGCGATTTTTATCATATTTTACTGCTGTTTCTATACATGCAGTTTTAATGTCCCGGTGACCAGTGAAAGTGCAGTTTTGACTCTCTGCCCATTCATTTAGATAGGAGCCTGGTCTTGTTAGTCCGAAATAGCAGCCCGGAGGCTTTCATTTTGTATTTTAAAAATCTTTTTTAAATTATTAAAAATAAATACAAAATAAAAGCACACTAAAACTAAAATCAATAGTTTTGTCAATGTCAAATCAATGTTGTGATGCCTAAGTGAATTTAGGCATGACATCATTATAATATACACTACGGTTCAAAAGTCTGGGGACTTTTAGCTTTTTTGGAGTCTGGAATTTGTAATGCTTTTTTGAAATAAGTCTCTTATGCAGTAATATTATTACAATTCGAAATAACAGTTTTCTAGTTGAATTAGGCCTGTTGGAACGAATTCCTAAATGTTAAATGTTTAACGACGTCAAAGCGCCCCCCAAAGCGCCCGTGAAGTGAAAAACGCACACATCTCATTGTATTCGGCGAGCACCGAGCTCGTTTGGACTGCCTAGTTGAACTGAAAGGAACGATATAAGTTTCAGAATGGTTGGTGGTGTTTTCGCGGAGATATTAGCTGAAATCCATCGGATATGTTATATCTGATGGTCATATGGATATACTTCAACCATATTCAGCACGAATAAAATGTTTATTAGATGTCCCTCTAGTGGACAGAACGTGTAACAACCACATGCTATAGTGGCATTGGCGATCCATAAGCCTGTAATGTCGTAAATATTAATAATAGGATGAATTTGAGCATTTAATATTTGAATATTAAATAAAATAAGGAATGGAATTCGAATAGTATTATAGAGGAAGATTGACAGCCCTAATTTGAATATATTTTAAAATGTAATTTGGACCCCAGTGTAAATGGCATCTAACAGACATAGGGTAAAGCCAAAAAGCTTCAATAGTGATTTCAAGAGGCTTTAAGATGAAAAGAAAGCACTCGGAAGGAAGCGAGTTAGAACTCTGACCGCTCTTGAGGCTGGCCGCTCCGAGTGACTGTGCCGTGAGTAGAGAGAGTCTGGCGCTGGAGTCCTGCAGATAGACCATGCTGGTCATGGGGTAGAAGTTTGCCTGCAGGGGGAGCTTAGCCATGGATTTCCTCGGCTGCACCTGTAAAAACAGCCCAAGGCATTTTTAGCAATGCAGAGAGAAAAAAAAAAAACTCCAAATTCCCCCTGTTTAGAGACCTGAAAACAATGAGCTCGGGCATGTGGAGACACTTATCTGAAGGAAAAACACTGTCAATTGATGAGCTTCGATGTGTGTTAAAGTGACTTGGAGGAAAAAATGGATTGGATATTCCACTGTTTTTATTCATGAGGCATTTGTTTTGTGAAGTCAGTTAATTAGTTTGGACCGAAGAGAAGCACTTAATCCCGGCCAATGCCAGAGAGACATCATCAGCTAATTAAATGCCACGCTAATACTCCAACATGTCAAGACAACTTGACAGAGTGATTTAAATTGACACTTGTTTGTTTTGGTCAGCCAAACAGCACACTCAAAACTGTTTTGATTAATTATTTGTCAGGAGAAATGAAAAATAAAATGACATTTTCATTATGCCGTCCAAAAACAACAACATTGCATTTGGACACTATCAACCAAAGTCAAACAAGACCGTCAAAACAACCACTTCAAGCAAATTAACTAACTTCTAATGACTTTTGTTGATTAGTTTTACTTGTCAGTAAACAGAATTAGGTGAGCTTGCTGTCTGTTTCCACACATTCAGATCATGTATTTAAATTGAACTTTCTTTCAGCTGTGACTAATGAAAAGTTGGCTCCATCAAATGACCAGGCCATAAGAGCAGCTTCTGTTGATATTAATGTGGTTTTGGGGATAAAATGTGATAATTATTTTATGATATCTGTTAACTGTACCCTTTTTTGTTTAGGTCGAGGTCGGTCGAGGTCATTTTTTTAAATATCCGTTAAGTCTTCTTCTTCTGCTCTTGAGACTATGGCAGCCCATAGAATCATATGGTACAATATTTTTTAATATTTTGTATTATTTTGTAATATTAAGTGTCTTCATTGTCAATTTATCACTGTGTCTTTCTTTAATAATGTAACTGAAGGTGTTAACTAGATTTTTATTTATTTATTTATTTATTTATATTGAAATTAAATATTTAAATAAATATTAATTATGAAATTAAACGATTAAATATTTAAACAATTATTAATACTTTATTAGACTGACTGCTCTATTTTTTAATAACTTCTGACAATAACATGTTTTGATTGGATGAATTTAGTAACAGTAATATGGATGGAGTTACAAATTACAAAAGATTGCACATTAAAAAAGCTATTTTAATTACAAAAAAGAAAGAAAGTAACTGATAACAAAACTCTTTATAGAGCAAGTAAATCTTTTTCTTTGTGCAGTTTATCACGCACGCACAAATTTGCTCCCTGTTCTGCTGTCATTGTTCGCTTGCGATTAAAAAAGTTTTGAATTCAAGTGAAGCTGCATTTCAGTGGGCAGTCTCTAAGCGCCATAATGAAAGACCAGTTTCAGTTGGTCACTCTCGTTTGGCACAATAATTTGTCCAGGCCCAGGCCAGAGTGCGTTAGATACATTTTCAATCTTTAATTTTGTAATTACAATATGTGACCCTGGATCACAAAACCAGTCTTAAGTCGCATGGGTATATTTGTGGAAATAGCCAACAAAACACTGTATGTGTCAAAATTATCGATTTTTCTTTTATGCCAAAAATCATTAGGATGTTAAGTAAAGATCATGATCCATGAAGATATTTAGTAAATTTTCTACCTTAAATATATAAAAAATGTATTTTTGTAAGTGGATGCAGCACAATCGCCAACAGAAATGGAAACCTTTAAAGGCTATTTTCTCAATATTTAGATTTTTTTTTAACCCTCAGATTCTCAATTTTAAATAGTTGTATCTCGGGCCAAATATTGTCCTATCCTTACAAACCATACATCAATGGAAAGCTTATTTATTCAGCTTTTAAAAAATGGACACATAAGACTGCTTTTGTGGTCCAGGGTCACATTGCATAAAAAATACATAAAGGTAATTCCATATACGGCTCAGTATAAAGTCAGTGGAAATATGGGCTGGTTCAGAGAGATATCCGCAGATCCCCCACCAAGCCCCGGCCCACCACCAACTGCAGCACTAGACGCCTTTATAATTCACACTTACATATAAACTGTGTGAACTTTAATGTGTATGTGGGTGTCAGGAAAGAGAATATAAATAATGTACTGTTGTCCTACCTGGTAGCCATTGAGGTCAGTAAAGAATCGATCCTTGCTGTTCAGATCCGAGGTTATCCTCATTGCAATTTCACGGTTGATTTCGCCTCTTATATCTACAGTGTTACAGATCTCAACAGACTGACCCTCTACACCTATGAGAGAGAGAGAGCGAGAGAGAGAGGGGTCAAAATGACTGACTGAGCACAGGCAATAGAGAAGGGATTGGACATCGGTTTCCTCCACTTCCAAACGACAGTTTCTCTCATTATTAAAGGAATAGTTCACCCAAAATATCATGTTGTTTCAAACCCATATACTGTTATTGTATCTGTGGAACACCGATTTTTTTTAGAAAATTTGTAAAGTCATTGTTTGTGTACTGAAGACCACTTCCTTATAGACCAATAAGTATCATTAGGTTGATAATGGACAAAACAACATCTCATTTACTGTATGGCATTAAACGTGCGTAATCACATACAAACTGGCAAAATACTACAAATCGTAAATTTTCCAGTGGCAAATGACTGCTTTCCCTTTTTTAACTTTAATAACTTGTTTGCATGTGTTTCTCTCTGGTGTTCCTGGCTTAAGCCGGATGACAATATGAGCAATTAGATTTACCAAGTACAATGAAAATAAGCGAACACTCCTGGGTGTTAAATGTACATTTTGAATTAGACTAATTAAGCCTCTGGGAATAAAACAGTGCGAGAAACAAATATGTTCAGTTTCCTTTAATTAAAATAAAAACCCTTAAAGGTAGAAGCACATGCTCTATATAGCAGCACAACCACGAAAACAAGGTTGTTTTTATGGTGTACGATAGCTCGGAGTATCTTCAACATGAGTGTGTCCTCATTAGCTCGTTGCGAGATGGTAACAACACTTTTAGTGAGCAGCCCTCACTGTGCAATATTGCTTATATTAAGAGATGCTGATTGGAATGCATATGTAGTAAATTTATCTTAACTGTGGCTTGCTGAGGTGTGTGCTATTGATTTTCTGATTTAGGATATTCAGCTGGTGGAAAAATCCAAGATTTACACTAAAGAAGGGATCCAAACTATCTCTAGAGATCAGAATATCATAGAGACCAGGGCAGAAAACACAGGGAGAATAAAGCCTTGTTCAGAATGTCATTCCAAATCCAGTTTTGTGCATATCCGATTGAAATCCGAACAGATTTAAAAAAAAAAACATAAAAACATTTAAAAAAAACTGTTTTGAGCCACATATGTGGAAATCCATTTCAGCCTGATCACTCTGATTGGTTTTCGTGTGGTTTATGTGACTTTCTCACATGGCGTAAAATGTAAACGTCGGACGTTGTTATAGGAAACATGCTGAAAGTCGCTGTAAAAACAAGGTTGTGTTTTTACGAAGTGCCGGACGAGCAGAAGACAATATAACGGACATGTTTTGAAACCAGCGGAGATGACAGCACAGTATAAAGCCGAACATGCCGGCCTCCTACGGTTCTGCCGCTACCTCATAAGATGCGGTAGACCAGTGTGGTGGCTACGTATTGTCATGTTGTAAATAAGACAACAAATCCCTGTTTTTTTTATTTTTTGCCGTATATCTACCAATGCAACATCTTTGCCATAGAAACCAATGCAGATATTCCAGAAAACTCAAGAGCGGCATGGGACAAACAAATCAGATCTGAACAGCTGCGATACACTAAAGCCTCATTCAGACTGTCAGTCCACATCTGAGTTCTGTGCATATCCGATTGAAATCCGATCATATTCAGCAAGTGTGAACGGCACAAACAAAAAAAAAGAAGACAATGAAATTTTCACAAAAGATTTTTTTACACAGATTTTTTACAAATCTGCTTTGAGCTACATTCATATGTGGTTTGAAATCGGATTCAATTCCATTTCTGGCAATCTGTTTTAGCTTGCTTTGATGGGATTAAAACGTAAACACGTCAGATGTTGATATAGGAAGCATGCTGAAAGTCGCTGAAGAAACAAGGTTGTGTTGCTGCAAAGTGCCGGTCGGGCAGAAAATCACGTGTCGAATTTTAAGACTGGTGGAGACGACAGCAACAGAATAAGCCGCGCATACCAGCCTCTTACATTTCTGATGCTGCCTCATAAGATACAGTAAACCAGCACGGTGGCTACACATGTTGTAAATAAGACAACATCTGTATTGTAAACCACTCCATGTTGTTGTCTTTGTCTACCAAAGTGATGTCATTGCCCTAGACACCAATGCACATATTCCGAAAAACGAAAGAACGCCACAAATCTGATCAGAACAGTTGCGATACACAGCGTAGACAGTCAATAACTTTGGTCAGATTCCAGTAGGAGAGACAAATAATTGGATTCGGACAGACAGTGTGAACATAGCTAACGTGGACAGTCAATAGTTTTGGTCAGATTCCAATCAGACACAAATAATCTGATTTGGACTGACAGTGTGAATGTAGCCTAAATAGGAGAGGGAAAGATGAGGTTAATTAGGGACAGCAAGTGGGACAAATTAATCAATAACAAGGTAACAAGAAGGGTGGGCTTAAGGGTGGGCACATAGAAACAAACATGACAAAAACAAGAGTACATGGCCAGTGAACACAATCACAAGCCATGTGCTCAAACAATCAATTAAGAAAAAAGTTTTTAAATTGCAATAATATTTCACAGTAGTACAGTTTTTACTGTATTTTTTGTGCAAAAAATGACAAAAAACTGCAGTTCAACAATAGTAGTCTATACGACTTCATGAATGGATCATTCTCTTCTGTTGGATGTTGTAAATGAATCAGTTGACCCGGTTCATAAAACCAGTCTGGGGTGCGTTTCCTGTACAACGCTGCTCGCTGCTTAACTACCATAGTACGATGCATCGTTGAAAAAATCAACTAGCTAGTCACCACAGTTTCCCGAAACCCGGATGGTCACAAAGTGGTCGACAACACACATGGTGGAGTAATAACTCCATCTCCATCCATCTTCATCCGCTTATCCGAGGTCGGGTCGCGGGGGCAGCAGTTCCAGCATGGGACCCCAAACTTGTCTTTCCCGAGCAACATTTGCCAGCTCTGACTGGGGGATCCCGAGGCGTTCCCAGGCCAGTGTGGAGATATAATCTCTCCACCTAGTCCTGGGTCTTCCCCGAGGTCTCCTCCCAGCTGGCCGTGCCTGAAACACCTCTCTAGGGAGGCGTCCAGGAGGCATCCTTACCAGATGCCCAAACTACCTCAGCTGGCTCCTTTCGACGCAAAGGAGCAGTGGCTCTACTCTGAGGTCGTCGCGGATGGCTGAGCTTCTCCCCCTATCTCTAAGTGAGACACCAGCCACCCGCCTGAGGAAACCCATTTCGGCCGCTTGTACCCGCGATCTCGTTCTTTCGGTCATGACCCAGCCTTCATGACCATAGGTGAGGGTAGGAGCGAAAATTTACCTCTGGATCGAGAGCTTTGCCTTACGGCTCAGCTCTCTTTTCGTCACAACGGTGCGGTAAAGCGAGTGCAATACCGCCCCCGCTGCTCCGATTCTCCGGCTAATCTCCTGCTCCAATCTCCCCTCACTCGTGAACAAGACCCCGGGTTACTTGAACTCCTTTACTTGGGGTAAGGACTCATTCCCTACCTGGAGTTGGCATTCCACCGGTTTCCTGCTGAGAACCATGGCCTCAGATTTAGAGGTGTTAATCCTCATCCCAACCGCTTCACACTCTGCTGCGAACCGATCCAGTGAGAGCTGAAGGTCACGGACCGATGATGCCATCAGGACCACATCATCCGCAAAAAGCAGTGACGAGATCCCAAGCTCACCGAACCGCAACCCCTCCCCACCACGACTACGCCTCGATATCCTGTCCATGAATATCACAAACAGGATTGGTGACAAAGCGCAGCCCTGGCGAAGGCCAACCTTCACCTGGAAAGAGTCCGACTTACTGCCGAGTACTCGGACACAGCTCTCGCTTTGGACGTACAGGGATTGGATAGCCCTGAGAAGGGGCCCCCTCACCCCATACTCCCGCAGCACCTCCCACAGTATCCAGATCCACAAAACACATGTAGACTGGATGGGCATACTCCCAAGCCCACTCCAGGATCCTTGTGAGAGTAAAGAGCTGGTCCGTTGTTCCACGGTCGGGACGAAAACCGCATTGTTCCTCTTCAATCTGAGGTTCGACTATCGGCCGAACCCTCCTTTCCAGCACCTTAGAGTAGACTTTACCAGGGAGGCTGAGAAGTGTGTTACCCCTGTAATTGGCACACACTCTCTGGTCCCCCTTTTTGAACAGGGGAACCACCACCCCAGTCTGCCACTCCTTGGGCACTGTACCCGACTTCCACACAATGTTAAAGAGACGTGTCTTTAGACTATTTCTCATTTTGCTTAATTTTCAGATTCATTCAAAGGCTCGTTCTTACATAATAGAGCACTTAGGCGCATGCGCACTCTTCAAAAATGGTGCTTTAAATCTCTTGACAAACTAAAAGACATAAATGACATTTGTATGCATTCTAAATAAAAGATACAGATTGTACTGAATGTCAGCTTGAACACTTGAATTATAGTGAACAAGGTGGATGGACCACTTATATCGAGTCCTTTTTGAAGCTTAATCGCTTCATTCTATTTGTTGTAACTGCATGGAAAACAGCGGGCAGTATATTCTTCAAAATGTCGTCTGTTGCGTAGTTTAGAATTATAATGACAGAATTATATTTTTATATGAGCTATTCCTTCAAAATCACAAAAGAGGGACAGCTATTTTCTGTGTGAGAAAAGGTTCCTCTTTTAAAACTTTGCAATTTAAATTGAGTTTTAACTCAAGGGAATAACCTACCAGAGGTTTCATTCTTTTCTTTTTTTGGACAAAAACAAACACCACTGGGGGGAAAGGTCCCTAGGGCTAAGGGGCAATGGCTCATGTGACTGCTCCACTCTATCAAAAACACTCATGTACATTATCTCACCCACCCAGAGGGGGTCACAAACCGAACGCCCTGGTGCTCTTGATAAGAAAAGCATGAAAACTGAATGTGTTTCTTTCTTATACGAAATGATCCCACTTTCAGCACACCATTAAACTTTTGCTGGACTGTCTTTTGTCCGGTATCAAACGTCCTTGTCTGATGCTGATTAAATCTTTGTTACTTGTTGGTGTAATGAATTGCCTCTTTTGGCATTGCCGATTACACAGTTCAAATTGTTTGGTAAAGTTTGAAAAACGTTTAAAAGCTTACCTTCAAACTTCAAAGATTAATATTGCAAAACCTGCGCTAGAAAAAGCTTTGTACTGCATCCAATAAAAAAAATTAAAAAAGACTTGTACAAAAAGCAGCTGCTATAGGACTGAAAGTAAAGGGCTGTCTTAACAAACATTACTTGGAAAAGAAAAGGATGTTATTCAGCAGCACTTCAAGGATTTCGAAATTCACTATTTGTTCTATCCCAGGGGTCAATCAACTTTCTGAGGTTACATTGCTGGAGGGCAATTTCCGGCATAAACAAAAAACAGAAACCGGCTTAATTATACAGGAACTCATCAAGACGACTAGTCAAACTTGAAATGATGTCGTTTTGCCAATTCCTGGTGTAAATATTTGATTTACATACCGTAAATAGTGGTGGCTATGAAAGTGAGAAGTGCAGGTGTTGTTGAGTGTTTGCCGTTCTCTCTTACCCTGGATGTTGTAGAGCCGGAGAGTGTGTTTGATGTGTGTGAAGGTAGTGGTAACTTCAGAAAACAGCGGCCCTTTAGTGACTCGAACCACCGGCGGTTGCGAGGGAAAGTAAATCTGTGTGCGAGAGAAAGAAAATCAATGTGAATCAAATCACACTCATAAAAATCCCCTCAAAGCAGAGCTACAAAAAACACTGCATCACAAAAATGTCCTGATGAAAGACTGAGGTGAGCTATTATGAGGTTTCCCAGTGTTCTCTGTGAGCAGTGACCTAACTGCCATTACATTTATAACTCTAATCAGCTGAATGACACACTGATGTTATAAGTTTCAATGAAACTTTACCAAATAATTCAGCGCTTCAGCAAACTCCCATAGCAATCATTTGTTTGCCACAAATTAACTGCAAGCCTTCTGCAAATAAACAGTTTTTATAGGAGTGGGCGATATATAACCCAGTTTTTCCTCTAGCACTATTCAGCAGTGGAACCACGGCTAGATAAATTATACTTGTTTAAGAAAGAAAGGTGCAATGTAATAAAATTGTTTTAATTAAAGTTTTTATTACTACTAATAATAATTACCCAGTATTTCCTGCACCTCTATTCAGCATAGCAAATTATATTCATGTAAGAAAGGTGCAATGGAAATAAACTGTTGTTATAATAAAACTTTATTTTTATATAGTTATATAATTTAAAACTATAATTATTATTATTGCTATTGTTGCTACTCCTTTTATAACAACAACAACAATAATAGTTTTTGTGTTACTATTCCTTTAATAACAACATAAAAATATTCAAATGATTTACTTACAAAGTGAATGATTATGAGTATTTCCTGCAACTCTATTCATTTGTAGCAAATTATATTTATGTAATAAAATATAATAATAAAATCAATACAATAATAATGTCACATCAAAGTTTCTGTTTAATTTTCCAAACACTTTTAGTTTGTCCTATTGTCTCTTTTGTTCCCTTGGTTACCAAAAGACGTCTAATAGCCGTCCAAATACAGCCCTGACGTCTAGGCTAAAACAAGGCAAAATTTGGGCTGTCACTCAGTGAACATTTAATAGACGTCTAAACAAAGCCCAAGAATAGAAGCACAGGCTACTTCCATTACATGATGGAATATCATACATCTCGCAAGTTATTTTTGCAAAAACGACATGTAACCAGGTTATAGGTTATTTTGGCTAGAAGTGGGTTACTCATAGCCAGACTAAATCGGGTCTATAGTTAACCTAGACGATGAAATGACGGCTATTGCTTCCAGGGCGATTGTGTTCACCTTTGTCTTGTTTAGTTTGTCGTTATCCTGTGTGCATTTCAGCCCTCGGTTTACTTTAGTTCATTGTCCTGTATTAACTTTGCTGTTATGCCTACTGTAACATTTTCTCCTGCACCAGAGATGGCGCACAACAACCACATTTATATTTCTAGGAGGGGTCAACGGCTTGCGTTCAGGGCTGTCAACTTTGGGTCAACTTTGCATTTGTAGTGGAAAGCAAACAACCCGAGTGCGTGCATTTCACGCATTTGTAATCACTTTCGAAAGCCGGTATTTTCTGTACCACTATTCAGTATCTGAATAAAAAAAGCGTTGTAGGGAAAGTGCTTGAGCTGTGCTGCTCATGGGTTTCCAGGGTTTAGGTTTGGGTTTGGGCCTAATCATGATGATTTCCTGTCTACCTCAACTACTACGTCTATAAATAAAATGTAGAAAACCCAACAAAAAATGTATACTGTTGGGCAAGATATAGAATAACCGACTAATCGAAGAAATAATAAAAAACGTAGAGTACTAACTGTTGCTTCTTTGTCAGGCAGGAACAGGTAGGCGCCACTCTTGTCTTTATTGCTGGTGGTGCCGTACCAAACAAACTCCACTTTGACCTGGTGCTCTGAGTTATCGTCCTTTAACCTCATTTTCTGCAAACAAGAGATGTTTTCTGACCGTTACACAGAGTCATTCCTAAACACATCAACTTATGACAAATCCACAAAGCAGTCTAACCTCTATAAGACCTGTAGCTGTAGAGATGGAGAGTTTGAGGTGAGGATTTTCAATGTGCACGGGAGCTACGTCGTTTTGGTAGAACTGTCGGAAATGCTCCAGTTTGTTGACTGAAATGCGGCCGCCACCCTGAAGAAACATGTACTTAGCAGCTTCTGTCCTTGGCTCCATTCCTTCCATCAGCTGGTACACGCTCAGACCCAGAGGAGCAGCGTGAGCCACGAAAGACAACTGCAGATGAGCCAACAAACACAGTTAAAGACACCATGAAATGGCTTGAAGAGCATTTAGATGACCTCAAACTAACCACCATGGAGATCTACAATCTTCACGCTGATCTTTTCCATACAATACACCCCTAATGCTGTGATGTGATGCATCGATGTTGCAGACCTCACCTGGAAGACGTCGGCAGCAGCATGAGTGGCGTCATTCCACACAGCACTGACTTGAGCGCGGACCACATGACCAAGAGCATTAAGCACGCGCACGTTAGCAGTGTTCACGCACACTGTAACCATGGATGCCCTGGCCTGCTCTGTGGGGTTGGAAACTACCAGCAACCTGAAATAATAATAAGAAAAAATAATTTTAAGAATAATTTTCTGCCACACAAACTCTGCTGCCTGTTGTCAACTAACACATGTACCATGAAGCCATTCTCAGGAACACAACATTAGTCTGCAATAAAGCACTACAAAAACATTGCTTTTGCTTTGTTTTTGCATTACCTTGCTTTTTCACTAACTTCAAGAACAGTTTTGCGAGGTAGGGCATCTTGGGTTGGCTGAACGTCATCCTATAATACAGAACCAGCAAAAATGTGACGTGCAGATGGCAATTTCCAAATTTAGGAGTGATGCCAGCATGTTGCGGATATGCAGTATGAACACTCACCATCTGAAGAAATGGATTTGAAGGATCATGGTAGTATGTTTGTTTGTCCTTGAGCACCAACCAATGAGCCGAGCTCACAATCACTCGCTTCAGGTTCAGAATAGAGTGAAACAACCTTAAAAATAACAAAGATCATCATGTTTCTACAGCACGGATATATATATATATATGCCAGAATTCCTGAGTAAATTAAACTGTTAATAAGCAGTAATGTAAAAGTGTATGGATGCTTGCTATAACAGTTACCATAATGGCTAATATTTGAAATGATTATTCTGGTCTTTTTTGCCTGATAATATCAGATAATAAGAATCAGATTTTCTTTTAACTGTTCATATTTTCAAGTGTTAGACATTTTTAAGAGTAAAGGCCATTGCACACTGAGTTCGAAATTCGCGACCGGAATTTTCGCACGTTAAAAAATAAATACGACCTCACGTTATGTCAATCACGCTTGTACACTGCCTCCGAAACTTTCGTCCGTCAGAAAAATAATCTAATCAGGTTCGATTTTCTGCATTTTTCGCATCCGTAGCAAGCAGTTTGAATGGTGTTTGAATGGTGTTTTGACAATTCAGAGCCACCGAATCACGAATACATAAAAACGCATACGAAAATTTCGGACTCAGTGTGCAATGGCCTTAAGGGTAAAGTTCATATAAACTAATATTTTAGAAATTGTGTGGCTTTATGGTTAATCTGGCCTGTCAACCAAGAGGTTCTGAATTACCGTTCAAATGTTTGGGGTCAGTGAGTTTATTATTTAGTTTTTTTGTCGGGGGAAAATAATATTCAGCAAGAATGAATATTTTTTTAATAATTTTCAGCAATTTAATTAATTAAATTGATAAAAAAAAGTGTCAGTAAAGACCCGTTGTTACAAAATTTCTATTTCACATAAACGCTGTTATTTTTAACTCCTATTCATCAAAGAATCCTGGAAAAAATTGATCAAGGTTTCCACAAAAATGTTAAGCAGCACAACTATTTTCCACATTGATGATAAGAAATGATTTTGAGCACCCAATCAGCATATTAGAATTATTTCCAAAGGATCATGTGACACTTAAGACTGGAGTAATGATGCTGAAAACTCAGTTTTGCCTTTGCACGAATAAATAACATTGTAATATATATATATATATATATATATATATATATATATATAAAATAAAGTTATTTTAAATTGTAATAATATTTCACAATATTACTGTTTTTCCTGTATTTTTGATCAAATAAATGTTGTTGTTTAAAAACATTCAAACCCCCAAATCCCTGTAAACAGTACTGTTTTTTGATAAATATCTCATTTGCTGTAAATAAATTATATTACATATCATAAAATCAGCCATTGGGCACTCTATAGATTAATATTATATATAGGCCACTGAAAAACCCAAATGACAGTTTAATAATTCAGTACCATGGTATATATTAAATATCAAAATTTTTCCATTAAACGTTATTCTTTAAACACTATTTCTTTAAAATGGGCAGTTATGAAAAATTTAGGTTGATTAGCCCTAGAAAACATATTGTTTTTCTTTCAAACATATTGGCAGTCTTTTGTTCAGTGTGGATATATTTATAAATTCATTTTCGTATAATTTTATCATGGTTATTTTAAGCGGAGGATAACGACTGCTTCACAACAAATTTGAAAGTTCTGTGTGACTGCCACTTTGAGGCAAAATGTGATAATCCTATGTGAATATTAAATATAGTGAAAAGGTTGCTTAAGACACTTAACCCCAGTTTGTCCCAGGGGAACAGTGACAGGAGCGAGCTGGTTGGATAAGAGAATGTATCTCACATCCTCACATCTCACTTTAATGTTTCAAGAAAGATGTGCTACCTGGTTCCATAGTCCACAACCACCCAGTCTTTGCCTGTGCCTGTGATGGCATCATGGTGTTGGAAGAGGCCGAGATTGCGTCTGGCTTCTGTCAGTAACTTATAATTATCCACAGCAGGGTATTCACTGGGCCGGCCGTACTTCTGAATGTTGGCCAAGGTCAGAGAGTAGAGGACCTCAGCTGCCCTACGGAAAAACATGAAGTGACATGTGAAACTCCCTCCCTCGCAAGATCAAAAGTTCCCTCAAATCCGCACTGTTACAGGAATCCATCTAGCATGAAAATACATCCTGTATCAGGCTAATGTTCACATTCCAGGAAAAGCGAGACAACAGTTTGGTTTGGTCCCTGTTGTGTTGGGAGTGTCGGAACACTCCCACAATGGAGAACAACAATACAACCAGAATCTCTCCACATTATGGTAACTATACAGGTGTCATCTCTCTGAAGATTGACCTTCTCAAATGTTTTACAAGACATGAAAATCTATAGCTGGGCGAACCTCACAAAACCTGTTGGAAATGAGTCATATTTCACATCTGGATGAAAGAAAAGAAAACATATGTTCCTTTAAGGCAGTGGTTCTCAACCAGGGGTCCAGGGCCCACTAGGTGGCCTCTGCACATTTCCAAGGGGAGCACAAGATGACTTAAAAGTAATCAAATTAAAATCGAAAAACACATTAGCTATCAAGAACTATTCCATCAATAACTAAACAGCAATAACTGTAGTGTTTTATTGAAGAACATTCGATTCTTGAAACATCTGGAATCACAAAATGAATCATGGTCCAGGTATTTGATACAAAACTCAGTTTCAGAAGTTTGAAAACATGCAGAAATACTGAAAATATTGTGTTGGACAGCAGGGAGTCTTCGTGTCAAAAAGGTTGAGAGCCAATGCTTTAAGGATTTTTGTTTTTGTTTTGTCACATTTTTTGCATAAATATGTCTAAAAAGTCTAATTCTCAGTAGTATCATGTAATATGTATGAGTGTGTGTGTTTAAATATATATATATATATATTTAATTTAAGAAATATATTTTCATTTAAATGTATAGTAATGGTAGTACTTCTTGTACTGGCTTCAGTTTATGCTGATTTAAATAAAATCCTAATAAGGATGATTAGTGAGAATAATTAATATACTAATTTACAAAATGATAAAAAAAATGATTTAAAAAAATAAATGCAAGTAAAATGCAGTAAAATGAGGGTAACAGGCTTAATTTTCTTCTTCTTTTTTTTTTATGTTAGGGTTAAATGTGACATGGACATGTTTTCTTGAGATTCACTCAGATACATGTGCAAAAAGTGGCAGTTGTCTAAAAGGTTTTAATGACTTTTTTTGAAAAACCAACACCTTCACGAAAACCACGACCTCTCACCGGAGAACATTTGCAAACTATAATCCATAGTTTAAATGTTTTGTTTTTTTCAAATAGACCTTTGAAGTGAGATGAGCCTAAGTAGATTCAGCAGATCAAAAAAATTCTGTATATGGTTCACAGACAGTAGTTACAAGATGAAAACGCAGTACATGCGACCTACATACCTCACATCAAACATACATCTGCTTTCTGCACGCGCAAGAACAGCCGAACACTTTAATAATTAATTAAACTTCAAATGACCTTGGACTGAATATCTCTAATCAATCTGCTGTGTGTCTGTGTGTGTGAAACTGAGCAGAGCTGAACAAAGTCCTATTTGCTGTGTGAAAGAAGCCATCGTGTAGAACGGGGGATAGTTTAACAACTGCATACTGATGAAAACGGTCTCCTGCCTACATTTAGACACCCATCAAAATGCAAATACTGTGTTAAATAGAGTTCTCCGCATCCGCAAGCTGAAGGTGTACCCAATCTATTCACTTGTGTGATCAAGCCTTTGAGAGGACGGGGTATACAGACATACAATACTGTCAGTAAATGAGGATAAATTCATATCCTTATCACGATCTTGCACTAAACAATGAAATGCAGGGCAGCCACTGACATATACACACACACGTCAAATATCTAAATACTAAAAATCAAATATACAAAATAATCTACTAAAACTAGGGTACTATGGGACTTACCCCTAAAAACATTGGACATGCTACCATGAAAAAAAACAAAAAAACAAAAAAACATGGTATATCTACAAAGATTGACAACTCCATAATACATTTTCACACAAAAAAAAAAACATATGGAAGTTCCATAGTATGTTTTGAGGTTAGGGGGGTTTACATTTAGAGCTCTATTGCTGTTATATTACCATTATTTATATACTATTATAATATTTATCATTATTTTGATTTGGTTTATATTTTTGTTCTATCTTAGTTTTGATTTTACATTTTTTTTATTTAGATTCAATTTATTTTTAATTCAGTTTTAGCTGTAGTAATTTATTTCAGTTAATAGCCAGCTTTCTAATTTAAGCTTTTCATCTAATATTCAGATTGTATTTCATTTCAGTTGTATTTAGTAACAACACTGCTCAACTGATTTGTGTAAAAAATAAATAAATGAAAAACACGTCTGTGAAGTAGAATGTAGGGAAAAATCAATGTAGAAAATCAATATGTACCACTGTAATGTCTCATTATCAAGAACCGGGCCAATTGATGAGACCTGCAAAGACGTTTTAACAATTTCCTACTATAAAAATAAATAAACAAACAAAGAGCTATTTCTTTCAAATACCACATACTAGCGATCATTTAACATTATTAAGGGCTTTTACTGAATAAGATCAATTTTAATGTCTCCAGGGCCAATATCATGTTAGAAAGGTGTCAAAGAGTAAAGTTAGTTAAGCACCCACAAAAGATAAGGTGCCACAGTCAATGGCCACGGTCAAATAAATACTGAAGCCATTGAGCTGCTGGCTCAAAACCGGCTCCTTTAGTTTGCTGTGACCTTGTCACGGGGCTTCAGTCTTATCGTCACAACACAGACATGTGACCTTCAGCTTTGTGTGTTAGTTAACAGCGTACAGCCCAGGAAGAAAGAGACGGTAGTGTATGTTATCACAGAGCTCCTTTACCTATAGAAAGACTCTGCTAGCACAATGAGCATGATCAGTTCGGGACTGTGTGAGTATGAGGTAATGAGTTTGAAAGTTTGAAAAAGGTTATGATATGCCATTAAAGACCTCATGAAATCACATTAGAGTTATGGGTTTTTAGAACATGTGTGTTAGGTCATCTGTATGCTAGTGTACTTCTAAAAGTTGACAAAACAAAAAACCATAAAGACCCAAAAAAAAAAACTAGACTAAAGTGATTAGACTTTGAATAAGCTGAATTTCCTGGTAATGTCATTCGTTTATACAATATGAATTGCAAATTTTGTTGCCGCATATTAGTAAGCATTCTAAATGGTTCAAAATTAACTTTTAAATGTTAATTTTGAACTCATGGTCTCGAAGGCAAATTAAGTCCAGCCATATGGAAATGGTTTCAGTTTTTGGACATTTAGGACTCTGTCCAGAAATATTTATGCAGTGCACTTATGCAGATTTATGCAGTGCATTTGGGTTGTGTTCTTCATATCTTCACTTTGGTGCAATGAATAATTTTTTTTGTGGAACACAGAGTATTATTAAAATAAACATTTCTTTTTTTGCTTCCAATAAACTTTTACTAATCATTTTACAATGTGGTAAAAATTTGTCACTGATCTTTTCTCTCGTGGACTGATACGGCAGTGAGAATCTGACTTTGGTTCAGTTTTACACCAGTTTTATGTACTCGCTGAAGCCAACTTTTTCCTGCATTTGGCACTTGGCGAGTGTTAAAGGATTAGTTCACTTTAAAAAAAAACTGTTTCTGATAATTTACTCACCCCCATGTCATCCAAGATGTCCATGTCTTTCTTTCTTCAGTCGAAAAGAAATGAAGCTTTTTGATGAAAACATTCCAGGACTTTTCTCCATATAAGGGACTTCAATGGACCCCAAACGTTCAAGGTCCAAATGACAGTTTCAGTGCAGCTTCAAAGGGCTTTAAACGATACCAGACGATGAATAAGGGTCTTATCTAGCGATCGGTCATTTCAAAAATAAATAAAAAAGTGTACGTTTTATTTATTTATTTATTTTTATTTATATAAGATGAAAAGCAGGAGCATCGTCTGGCCATTTGAAGCAGCTCTGAAACTGTCATTTTGACCTTGAACCGTTTGTGGTCCATTGAAGTCCATTATATGGAGAAAAATCCTGGAATGTTTTCATCAAAAACCTTCATTTTTTTTTGACTGAAGAAAGGAAGACATGGACATCTTGGATGACATGGGGGTGAGTAAATTATCAGCAAAAGTTTTTTTTAAAGTGAACTAATCCTTTAATGTAATGTGATTGTAGAGATTCATGCAGTGCAATTGTATTCAGTAAAGCATACCGAAGATGTGATTCCAGTATTCTGTCCAAGCGTTTATAGAACGGCCGTGAGGTGAAGTATCCGCTCCAGTAGTGGTCGTCTCGATCCGCATAAGTGAAAAAGTCTCCGCTTACCACAGGGAACGCCAACTGGCCAACGTTCATGCCATCCGGATCCATGCCGGTGCTTTTACGCAAGGCCTCGAAATAATCTGAAATGGTTCCAAACTGGGCCTGCAAAGAGAAACAAAAGAGGAATATATGGAAATATATTTACAATGAATGTCTGAAAATATACAAAGAGTTCAATTTGGCCAATTTAGAGTGACTTTAGCAAACACTGAAGCAAGACCTTGACGTGGAGCTCAGGGTGAGAATTCATGTAGTCAAAGAGTTTCTGGTAGTTATTAAACTGTTGGTCCCATTCAATAGCTTCAGTGTAGCGGAAATCATCTCCAAGTGGTGCTAGCAGCACCTTGGTCCGATAAAGCTTGGATTTCTTCCTGTACTGGTCCAACAGCGTCTGAACTCTAAACATGGAGAGACTAAACTAAGTGGAGGGAAATCTAAGTCTGATCTGAATTGAGGGAGCACTAATCCACAGACAATGACATGGAAAAAGGGTCAACAATAGTTATTCATTGAAACAGACTTTTTTCAAGACATAGTTAAAAACAATCATAGTTATTTTCTAGGTTGTTGCAAGCAAATGAGGTAGCTCCTAATGTCTGTGACTGGTGTGTATAGGTGTACCTCTCCTGTACGTTGTTGTCTGTGATGGCCTGAGGAGGAATTCTCCACGGACAGCTGATTCTTCCTCCTGGCAGCCTTTTAAAGTCAAACTGGCAGCAGATCTTTGGGTCAGGACCACATGTATGGGGAACATCGTAGCTGTAGAATGGCATCATGTGACACAAAATGTCTGAACTTGAGTCTTGATCTGTTAGAATCAAAGACAAGTGCAATTTTAAATTTACTAGTCTAAAGGTATGGCCACATTGGCGAAATTTCATCAAAATCCCATTTACAAAAAAAAGGTCCATTATCCGTAGTCAATAGTGTTGGGATGTATGAAGCACTGCTTGCTACCAACCACAGTGACTTGAACACACCTGTCATGGTAATTACATCTTATCAAAAATACAAACTTCCCAGGAGGACTTGAACACACCAAATAAAAATTTAAGGCTACCAGTCTAAGGCTGCGTTTTCCAAAGCCAGCTAAAAATGCTAGGCACTCTGCTGAAAACGCCTAGCTGTGAGCGCTTGAGAGCTTTCCAGTTGAGACGCTTTGCTTGCTATGATACGGATTATCCACGAAAGTGTTACTAGTATCTCATTTCACAGATAGTTTATTTCTGTATTGTTTCTATCTAAAAATGTCGATACAATGTAAAGTATTTGCTCTGGCTTTTGTTTTAAATTATTTTGTTCCGTCATTATGCTTGTTGTTGTCATCATCTGTTGATGTTGTACAAGCAGAATGTGGCGGTTGGTCAGTGCGGTATTTGTCCCACCCCTCCTCCACTGTGATTGGACGGCTGGGGAAAAAGTGACAGTGATGAGCGTTTTACCATAAGTTGAACATTCCTTAACTCTCGGCGACCGGTATAAAACACAGCATCGGAATGTAAGGTTTGGTGGACACACGGCCAAAAGGTACAGCCACATTGGCAAAAATGTACCCAAATTTCACAGACAAAAAAAGATCCATTGTCTGTAGTCAATAGTGTAGCAATGATCACAGATCACACAGAAGTCACTTTCAAGCCAAGCAGCTCTCTGTCGGTCAACGTGGCAAATTTGCGTGATCACCTTGAACCCTTTGCGGAATCTGAATAAGAAATTCTTGCCCTAAACTGAGAGTCCCAATTCTTATTGAGATGACAGAAATTTTCGCACAGAAAAATTCATAGCACAACAGTATATTTGACACACATTTAACTAAAGATTAATATACACTGCCCGGCCAAAAAACATTTTGTGATGTTATTTCCATCAAGAGATGCATCCATTTTTGGTCAAGATCCTATATTGACAATGCAAGAGTCCAGCACTCTGTAAAGTCTCCTCCAGCACATCCCAAAGACTTTCACTGAATGTAAGGTCTGGATTCAGAGGTGCCCATTCGTGTGTGAAAATCATTCTTCTTTCTCCCTCCCAACCATTCTTTCACAGTTTGAGCCTGATGAATCTTGACATTGTCATCCTGGAATATGGCCATTCCTACATAATTCCTTAAAAAAATTAAAAGCTGTTTGTAGCCAAACAGTAATAATGATGCAACAATGATCCAATCATATGTTTTTAAGCATTTGCCAATTTAAATCCAAAAAGCGACTTTTTTTATTTTGGCAGGGCAGTGTTTTATATGTAAAATAAAACAACTTGGTCCACCTCTGAAATGATTTCTGTTTTCTGCTGATGTTCCCCTCTCAATTTCAGGTCTTTTCCGCAAATAAGTACGTAACACCCACTTACTTATGATACAACTAATTGCTGAAGCACAGAATCAAGTCCCAATTTTTCCATTACATACTGAAAATGTTTTGTTTACACATAATTCAGAGTTCCATTTTGACAAACAAAAAGAGTCCATCCATTTTCAAGCCAGCAAATTATGACCTGATCCACTAATGTCAAAATCCAATCATATTTAATTTGCAATAAAAATATTCAATTACCCATTCAGCGCAGCATGTGCTCCAGAGTGACCTTCATAAAAGCTGCGTGAATAAATAATGCAAGATTTCCCTTTAAACAAGGGACCAGATGTGAAGCACAGAGTAGTCTGGCTGTCTGTTAAATGGTGATATATGGAATTACACTGAGTAGAAACTAATTTAGCCTGGCATAGAGTGCACGCTGTTGCAGCCAAATGAACTGTAATCATATTTGTTCAGCAGCGGCTACTGTCAGAGATCTAAGTCAGGAGTCCATTTTTCCAAGGGTTTTTTAACACTAGCTCTGGGAAAAACATCGCATCCCAAACAGATGCATGACACTGAACAGACAGACAACGGAAAACAATAGAAGGGAAGTGGGAGGACATTTCCCCTGACTTCTCTTTTGTTTGATGTTCTGAGAAAAGCTGGCTCCGATTCAGCCCTTGTAACGTTTTACTCATTTCCCTCAGCTCTTATTTTATATTCAAATCATTAGAGAACAAGTGCCAATGGAGCAGCTCCAAAACATATGAGAACACTTAAATACTTGAGCGTGAAATGTATGGATGTCATTGCATTAGATAACAAAATCTCAATCCTAACAAATGCTGCTAAATCTTTTTTTTTTCTTCTACAATGATTTTACCAAGATGATTTTTTGTGATTTTAAGTCAGTTCTCTGCAAGTTTACACAGGTGTCCTAGCAAAATAACCACATGTAGTTAAATAAGGGCACTTAACTATGAATTAAGAAACTTTGCCCTACATAGTGAGAGATTAGTTGAAGGTTGTAGGGCTTACACTTAACATGAATTATTTACACCTGATTTTGTCTCACTAATAAGCACTCTCATAATGCAAACTAAAATAAATGTTTTAAAATGCTTAGACCTTTTCTAAGAAATTTTGGATACTTCATGTTTTAAATATTTTTTTTATCGTTTTATTTATTTGAATATTTAATATATAGCTTATTTAGTTGAATTCCTAACATTGAAAGAAGTTAGGTTGGTACTTCAGCAGTGTGGAAATTAACAAATGTTCAATTATTAAATAAAAGAAAAGTCATAAGCTTTTGTAATACACTTTTGTTTCTTTTACCTCCTTCATCAGAATAACAGAGCAAACACATTTACATTATAATAACACCAAAAATAACCAGTTACAAAAAGTCTTTGAAGTTTTAACCCTTAAATCCTTTGTTTTCATAACCGGTTATTTTTAGGTTTGAAAAAAGTTGATAATAATTTGCATTATTTTTATGAAACCACCGACAACATACGTGTCTCATTTACAGACTTTACAGTCAGGACTGTTCGTTTGTTCAAATCTGTTCATAATCTTAGCATACAACTTTTGGTTTTAATAATGTATTAGTAAATGTTGAAATTAACATGAATAAATGCTTTAGAAGTCTTTTTCGTTGTTAGCTCATTTTAAGTAACGTAGTTATCTAATGTTAACAAATGGAACCTTATTGTGAAGTATTACTAATAATCATTTTGTGCATTTACTTCTGCTTTAAAATAAATAAATGCTACTTGGTTTGATATTTGAAGAGTGGCACAGCTGTATCGCAGCAAGGTTGAGAAATTAGAGATATTTTTCCCTTTCATGATACAACATTTGACATGAGGTGTTCGAGTGAACTCTATCCACGTGTATCTACACGCAGGAGGTTATCAAACAATACTTATCCAGCCATAAATGATGAAATGCAGGAGGAGTCGTCCAGGGTGTGATGCACAGTCACTGCTCCATTATTATTATTCCTTTAACCTGTGTGATAAGAGCTTTCTGAGCTCCAGGCTTTTCTGTTTGATGAACTCAACCAACCTGAAAGTTGGGCTCAGTAGTGAGCAGAAAGTTTTCACGCATACAAATACACAATCAGGAGAGCATCAACTGGACAAGCGATATCAACTCATCGCAGACCCACACAACACAACATCATACGATAGCTTCAAGCATGAGGTGGATCATTACGCCTCCTGTCAACATCTCCGTTTGTGGTTATCTTTCAGGGCGAGGGGCTGAATAACCTCCAGTGATGGAGATGTTTCTGGAACGAGAGTGAGCTTCCACTAGGCACAGACGGTGTTGGGTCCGTTACCAACTGCTTCAGGGCCAGCAGCTGCAGATGCTTCACAGAAAACTGGATTTATCTCACTTCGACCTCTATTTCTAAATCATGAGGCTAAATGTAACGAGCACCCCCTCCTACCCAGGTTTTAATCAACGTAATCGCTAAATAAAAGATGGATTCAATCAATGGGAAGCGTGAATGGCACCACAGAGCAGCTCATATGATTAGAACAGGCTCCTACAGAGATTTCCAATCAAACGTGTGAGGCCATTCTGACACACACTGAGACTTAAAGGGACAGTCCAAAAATGAAAATGATGTCCACTGCAGAAAATGTTTTTTTTTAATGTCTTGTTTTCCATTACAAATATCTACATTCTTCAGAGAAACATTCAAGATATTAAGACCTGACGTGAAAAAATGATTAAAATGAATTAAGTGACTTTATGCTTAAAACAAGAAAAAAAATATCTGCTATGGATAAAAAAAAATCTAAAGTGAAAACAAGCTTATTTTTTTTTACCCCCATTGGCCAAATTAGCGCGAGAGCGCAATTCCAAAAAGAAAAGCCGATGGGAGTGGAAAGTTTTGCACGTGATCTACCGACGACGACGCGCAAATTAAAGAACACATTTCCATAATGACCAACGCAATCTACATCAGTGCAAATTAGCTTCTGGTTTAAGCTTTTTTTTGGATGGTAAATAATGGCGCAAATACCAGTAAATTGACTAGCACAAACCTTAATAAATCACTTTGCGTGATTCATTTAAATTCTCTCCTCCCATAAATTTTGAGCCTGAAAGGGAAACTCCTACAAATGCATATGCAATAAGGTCAGCCACAAAAATAACCCGGTCCAAGTCTAGTGTTAGTAAAATAGTGTTAGTAAATCTGGCCCTTAATATCTTAAGTCATTCCCTCGGACCGGCAATCAAATACCCCAAATGGTAACACTTTATAATAAGTATACAGTAATAAAGTACTTAAAAATCATTAACAAACTAATAGTTAATAATTCATAGTTCATATATTGCAGTCTTTCTACATTGTTAATATATTAATAGGCTATATACAAAATGGTGAGTTCTTAATTCATTTTCACTGTAATAAACACAACTTTTATTGTTTAATTAGCTCCTAGTAAAGCAATTGTTATTTGGTTATTAGGAGTAAAAAGTTATCACTTTATATTAGGGCATGGAAAATGTCATTAATGAAGTGCTTTAAATTAACCTTTATTAGACATAAGGCCCGTTCACACCAAGCACGATAACTATAAAGATAACGATAAAGATATCATTCTAAAAATCGTTCTCCATATTAAAGAATAGCAGAGTTCACACCACAACTATAACGATAACGATATGAGGAACGATATCGTTGGGATCACTTTCAGAACGATTTTTTTCCAGCTGTCGAACGATAAAACACTGACAGCCAATCAGAATCCATTCTAATTTAAAGGTCTCGCGCATTTAAAATGGCAGATGACATTGCAGAGAAGTTAATCGTCGAAATCCTCCACTGTTTGACAAGTCAACCCCCCTTTTCAAGAGATACGTTAAAAAAGATGAATATATGGAAAGCAATCGGTCGTATCCTGGGAATAAATGGTGAGAAGTAGGCTATTAACGATGAGATATTATGCAGTGTAGCATAGTGTAACAAAATTACCTCAGGTAAGTTTTGCACATTCTGAAAGGTGTATGTAAACTATATGAACTTCATAGCCTACTAGGCTACTGCTTTTAATATAAGGCTGCTATTATTATTATTAATACTATTATTATCATCCTTAAACTACTATGTGCAAATAGCATTACAGTAATAGCCAACATGTTGCTCCTTTGTCTCATCTTTCTTTTTTTTTTTGTAGCTTGACTACTTTTTTGTCCACCGGCCACTGTGGCGGGTGGATTTCAAAATCTACCAGCCATACACTCAATGTTTTTACCAGCCACTTTCTTGTTTTTAATCGACAATGTGTAACTGCATGTGAAAATTAATACTACAAGATCTACAATACTTAAGCAGTTTATTTAATCTCAAGTCTCAATGAAATACTGGCATTTTCTCTTTCTCTCTTATAGCCTACACACACAAACCATGAACTGATATTCATTTCAGTTCGCATATGAGGAAAAAACAATGTTATAGCGCTCTGAAAGCGGCACTGAAAGATGCTTTAAAACTTTCACAGAGACATCAAACAGAAAGCACAAAACCTTTCTTTAAAGTGAATTTCGTTTTGTATTAATTGTATCTTAATTTTAATCAATGTTTCATCAACCAATTGCCTGGATTTAATAAATAAGAAGTAAATATAGCAGACGATAGATAATCACGAAACGGAGGCGCCGGCGCGTGAACTGGAGTTCGTCTCATAAATGAACCGAAACTCTGTGTATAAGGTAGCCTAGCCTCACAGACATGTCTACTTAAACAGAATAATTCAAAACGAAAGAAAACAGACATAGACTGCTCTCTGCTTATGCAATCCGTAGGAAATGTGCATTTCTCTCTGGCGCGTTGACTACTGCGAAGATCACGAGTCAGCATCGTCAACTTCATCTTTGCAACTGACACGGACAAAGAAAATACTTGTTTATTAAAAAAATAATTAAAATATCTCCTTGCTATATCTTACATATTCATAATCATTAGGCTACTTTTGCCGATTCTTTGTGACAGATGCTTTATTGGCAGCCACCCTTAAGCCTGTTTTATGCTCCTTAAAAAAAATTAACTACGCGTCACGGCGACGCAGACCGCAAGGGCTGTGATTGGTCAGATTCAACGCGATGCAACACAACCTGACGCAGAACCATAAAACGGCCACGACGCCGTAGGGGTTACGGCCTAGCTACGCCGTGGAGTTGACGCAGAAGCATAATGAGGCCTTTACATGAGCGCGTCACCACCGCATCACCAGAATAGCCCTGTTTTTTGTTTAGTTTTTTTGTTAAGGATTTGTTTACTGTGTGTGTGATTCATTTAATGGAAAGCACATTCACTGAGTTGTCTGCTAATCAGTGTCTGCTTGTTTATCCAAACTAATTTGTCCTATAACAGACGAACGTCGCATGATGCTATTTTTATTTACCCGCCATGGTGGCCGGTAGGTGAAGCGAGTTTATCCGCCACAACACAAAATCACCCGCATTTGGCTGGTGGCGGGTGCTAATTTACATCCCTGGGGCGCGCGCGTGCTTAGAATAAAAAGACCGTTATCGGTCGTTGGTGTGGATGCAAATATAGTTATCTTTATCGTTATCTTTATAGTTATCGTGCTTGGTGTGAACGGGCCTATATTCAGTGTTCCTTAAAATGTTAATACATTATGTTGGCATATGTTGTTTACATGTACTTGTAAATATATGTTATATATATATATATATATGAACACTTCATACTAATGCAATTAATGTCTAATACAGGTTGGCTTAAAGCACTTAATTAATGACATTTTCCCAGTTTCCATGACCTAATCTAAATCTAAAAACTATTTACAGTTCATAAGTTGTTAACAAAGCATAATGAAACATTATCTACCTCTTTACATATGAGCCAATTAATCAATAAAAACTTGGTTAATTATAGTGACAATGAATGAAGAACTCACTATTTGTATATAGCCTTTTAATATATGAACAATATAGCCTTTTAATATATGAACAATGTAGAGACTCCAATATATTAACTATGAATAAACTATAAACTAATAGTTTGCAAATGATTTGTAAGTACTTTATTACTGTTTTCTTATTAAGTGTCACCCATCCTATTTACTATTTTACAGTAATACAGAAAAACATCACGAATATTAAAGCAATGCATAAATGGACTAAAAACACTTCATTCTCTATTTCCTACATCAAGATCAGTTGCTCACCCCAGTTCTGTCTCCAGAAGAACTCTAGGGTCTTCTGGGAGGAGAAGTGTTTCTTCACTGAGTAGTGCACTCTCTGGATCAGCATGTTGGACAGACCAGCCTGTCTGAGCAGGTAAGTCTGGGTAGGACTGTGACCGAATGGATCCACAGCCCAGCCAGTCTTGGGTTTCACTCCTAACAAAAAGAGGAGGAATACAATTTTAGGTTAAATGAACAAATGTATATGATTCAATAAATATCCTATTTCTGATCCTTATTTTTTTCTACTTACTCTAAAGCATTACTGATGCATGTAAATGAAAATGATTCAATAATATTCTTCCTTCTGCTCATTTAATGAAAAACAGAATATAGAACATTCCATGATTATTTAACTAGATTTAAACTGTTTTACTTGATTGTATTTTACTGCTCTGATTGAAAGCCATCCGAACAATTATAGATATATTAATATACACTACCATTCAAATGTTCGGGATCAGCTTTTTTTGTTGTTGAAAGAATTAATACTAGTTTTATTTAGCAAGGATGAATGGGATTTAAGGATTTATAATGTTACAATTGCTGTTCCATTGAACTTTCTATTCATCAAAAAATCCAAAAAAAAAATATATCACAGTTTACACAAAAATATTAAGCAGGACAACTGATTTGATTGATACAAATAACAAATGTTTTTTGAGCACCAAATCAGAATATTACAATTATTTCTGAAGGATCATGTGACACTCAAGACTGAAATAATCACCACATCACAGGAATAAATTACATTTTAAAATATATTAAAATAGAAGACAGAAATTACAGAAATTAATAGATTTTAATAGAAAAAAAAACAGAAATTAATAGAAAAAGATTACATAAATCCAGCTTTAGTGACCAAAATAGACTTCTTTCAAACACACACACACATACATACACACTCACAAAAAAAATCAAACAGAACCCAAACTTCTGAACGGCAGTGTACATATCGATTCTTTTTTAGCTATATCACCCATCCCTTGTCACATTTTTAGAAACAGCTAATACAATCATACACTAAAGTTAAAACTTGGTTAGGCTCTATTTTTAGTGTGTAAAAAACAAACAGAGCATTTACAACAGCTCTGAATGTAAGGTGATGCGATTCTCAGAAAGGACTCATGGAACAGAGTAAAACCCAAGAGATTCAGGTAATCTTGAAAGGCATGTGTACCCTGAAGTGCCCTGTGTTTATATTCATGAGCCCATGAGAATGAGCAAACCTTAACTCAGCAGCACAAAGTTCTCCTGATTGTAATACTGGGAGCATGGCATCATCGGCTAAACAAGTGTTGTTTGAAATCCAAAGACACATTGTAGAATCCGTCTCTTCAATCAATCCATATTTGAGAAAGCGGTCTGCTGACAGCTGAGATATCAGGAGAGCAGATGGTAGAGTGGATGTGTAGTAATGAGAGCCAGGGCTATGCTCCATGTTTTAATACACTAATAATGAACATTGAAAAAAAAAAATCTCCCAGAGGTCTTTGCGCCAATACGGGGAGCATAAATATGTAGAGGAGCTAAAATTCCTTATAGTATTGCAGTTAAGAGGTTTAGCATTCTGGGTTTCACAACCCACATCTTGAGCTGAGGTTGATTCAGAATTTAAATAGGTCTGAAACAAGATATTGATACCCAGTTCAATCTAGGACCGCCCACAGTCCCTTCGAACCGGAAAACTGGAAAGTTCTTTCTTGATATAACAGGTTATGATCTATTTGGCTGACTTTACATAATTTCTGGGTGTAAAAGTACACAGCATTTATCATCAATCCGCCAAAACAAAGTTGCATTCACTAAAACGTACCAGATTTTTCCCGCCCTTTTTCTGCACCGTTACTTTTTTCACATAATATATATATGTTATGCAGCTATGAGGTAAACATAAAGCGTCTCTTAGATTTGATGTGGAGTTATCAAACAAAGTAAAAAAGCAATACATTTACATACCCAAATTTTTATCCAACCACTGGTGGCCTTCAACTAACTGATCTATCAACGCAGAGTAGTGAGTGTTGGCTTCGTCAGGCATCACCCAGCCTCCTGTAGCTATCTCGAGCTGGCCATTCTCTACAAGCCTGTATCAGAGAAAGAGAGAAAAATCTTCTTAGCCAACATGAAACTGCATTCACAAACGCATTGTACTTCTGTATGCATCAGGAATTGATTCGACCATGGGGTGCTTTCACACTAGCACTTTTGGTGCATGTCTTAGCTATGTGTACGTACGCATGTGAGAGTGTTCTGCATTGGGGATGTTATATAGTCTCATGCCTTCCTTCTGTGTGCATTTGATCCGGATTGTGCCAGATATATTACATTGTTTTGACAAATAAATTTTACATTTAATCTTAAGGGAGTCAAATTGACCCGCAAGGGAAGGAGGTGTTGCTATTTTTATTACAAAATATAATATAATATAAACTGTATAATATAAACTCTTCAAATCCAGTCAGTTTATTTTGTGTGTGTTTGAATTGCAAGTGTGACAAAAGTCCAAAGGTCTTGGATCACTCTGATGAACATTTTTAAAGAAAATTAATTTTAGGTCAAAATGACCATAAGGGCTAGTTTTAGTCAAGACCACTTTGTACTAATTCGCTCCCTCATATTAGTTAAATCGTGGCCCTTTTGTACTAATTCATTCAGTAGTTTTAGTCCAATCATGGCCACTTTGTACTAATTCACAACCTCATTTTACATAGTCTACCAACCTAGGAATACAAAGAAAACCAAACAATACAATCATAACAACCATAACAACCCTAACAAAACAAAACAGGGGGGTGGGGGACAATTACAGTGAGAACAATAATAATACACTATTCAGACTTTAGGAAATTCATGAAGGGCTGCCATACAGTTTGGAATTGGAAATGAGATTTGGACTCCAAGGAAAGGATTCTCTCCAGTTGTATGGCATGAAACAATTCACCCAACCAAGCTTTGAAACATGGAGAGTCCGAACATTTCCAGTTTAAAAGTATTGTTTTTTTCCACAAGAGTCAAGCACATCAATAGAGGTCGTTTGGTCGAGTTTGGAAGAGTGTCTGTGATCCGAGAATTACAAGACCATGAAAAAACGTTCCAAAAATTAACTATGGCACTCCAAAAATGAAACAGTTTGGGACAAAACCAAACCATATGTGACAAAGAACCCTCCTCTGTTTTACATCTGTCGCAGACTGGATAAAAAGAATTGTATATTTTCCTCAATTTAGTTTTAAAATAATATGTACCACTTTGAACTGAATCACATTTATTGAGCAGTGTTGAATATTCTTGAGACTTTCATTCCAGGTTTCATTCCATCGGACACTTCTTCATCAAAGTCCAGGCTTATTTTATAGAATTTGTGTTTACAGGCAGTTGGAAAGCATTTACACAGAGTGAAACCAAATGTCTAGAGCTAGGATTTACCAAAAAAACATTGCTCAAATTTGTAAGACTTTGGTTTGTCAATAAATTGTGGAATAACCATTTACCGAACCAGTTACATTAATCAGATACAGAAAAAAGTCGGAACCTGGGAGATTAAATCCAAATTGCAATTGATTAAAATATGCAAATTTACCATCTATATAAAGATCCCCAATAGACATCAGGCCTTTGCTTTTCTCTTCAATAAAACCTTAGTCTAGCAGTCTAGGGTTTAAAGGTGCCCTAGAATGTGAAATTGAATTTATTTTGGCATAGTTAAATAACAAAAGTTCAGTACATGGACATGACATACAGTGAGTCTCAAACACCATTGTTTTCTCCTTCTTACTTAAATCTCGTTTTTTAAAAACACCCCTGAAAAATAGGCGAATCACCACATAACGACTGTGACGCAACAGTCGGGATCATTAATATGTGCGACTCCAAAAATTTCCAAACATTCCACCGACTCCGTTTCCTCAACTTGGGCCAATACAGAATTGGCCTCAATTGATCGAGCTACCAAGTAACACTTTCTGATGTGTAATTGTTCAAGTTCAGACAGGTAATCTTTCTCTCAAAATCGTTCAATACTGTATTTACATCATCGTGTTTGCATTGGTGAAAGCATTAGAGAGAGTGCAGAAACTGCGTTGCAATGATAAGATCTTCATTCTCGCGATCAACACACTGTCATCTGTTTGCTCAATGCTCATCACGGCAACATTTTATGTGATGGGAAAAGATATAAATACTTTAAAAACATCTCACGATTCGTTAATCTCGATAGCTGTAATAGTAAAAACTTATAATATCTGTAGTAAAAGTATTCGAGAGAGTTTCACATGTAATACGTAGCTATTTCATATGCAAGCATGTCAGCCAATCACAGCAGAGGCCGGTTACACACAGCAGACACGGTCCTTCAAACAGAGCGTTCACATCAGAGGCTAAAATCAGGCTAGGAAAAATGCCTTTTTATTTCTAAATTATGACTATTTTTGATCTAAAAAACATACTAACATTATAAAGGCAACCCAGAAAGCATTATACAATAAAAATAAAAACCATTCTAGGGCACCTTTAAATATGTGATTGTTAACAAAGGGTGTAAGGACAGAGACGTCAGCCGACTTAAGATGTTTCCTTATTTAATTTAATATTCGCATTGAATTTTTAATTATTAAATTGGTCCCAATTATTTTTGATGAGGGAGATGCTCTGGAAAAAAGTCAAACTTGGAAACAAGATGTTGTTAGAGACAATGTCTCTATAAGCCATAGAGGATCAGCCACAGAGAAAGTTTCACCAGAAATACCCTTCTGCCAATAAAATAAACCCCTGGCATTTACTGCCCAATAGTAAAAGTTTAACACTGGCTTTCTGTAAGTGCGTTTTTGCTATCCGGTGGGGTCTTGTAAACCCCCAAAAATGGTGCGATAATTCAATCAACAAGCTTGAAAAAAGATACAGGTATATACATTTTGAAAAAGGTAGAGGAATTGTGGTAAAGTGACCATTTTATTTGCATTAATTTTGCCAATCATAGATAGCAGAAGGAGCCTCCACTGTTCTATGTTATCTTTTAATTTGTCTATCCTAGCTAAAATGTTTTAAATATTTGCTTAGGGATCTTTGGAACCACATGCCAAGGTATGTAAAGTCATCTTCGACTATTTTGAAAGGTAAGGGACCAACCTGGCTGGGATTTGTGTGTCTAGCAAGTGACATAAACTCGCTTTTGGACCAGTTAATAGTATACCCGGAGATTTCACCAAAGGCATTAATATAATCAAGTAAATGGGGAACCGATTTGGCTGGATCAGAAAGATTATGAGGTTTAACCAAAGCTTCCTCATTTCCAATCTTTATTCCATGTATATGTGAGTGACTTCTGATTCCCACAGCTAGTGGTTTTAACGTAATATCAAAAAGAAGAGGAGAAAGAGGATCTCCTCGCCGAACTCCTCGACACAACTCCAAGGGGATCGATTTGTTCAAGTTTGTCAGAATGGATGAACAAATTTTTACCCCCTTGATAAAACGACTCACATCCCCAAAGTGTTCAAGCGCTTTTAGCATGAATGGTCACTCTATTTGTTCAAACACCTTTTGGACATCTAGTGAAATGATTGCTCCTGAGACCTCCTTACCAAAAATACTTATAAAGAATATTAAGGAGGACACGAAAAATGACCTGGTATAAACCCAGTTCGGTCTGGGTGTACTATTGTTGAGATATGCTTTCCAAGTCTATTTGCTAACACTTTTGTAATCACCTGATCCACGGTAAAAAGCGATATAGATCTATAATTGGCCGGGTCAGTGTTGTTTTTTCCTTTCTAGAACACAAATATTGGCCTCATATAATGAATTGGGGAGTCTGCCATTGTTATACGAGTCATTGATCATTCTCAATAAGGGGCTAGTTTTAAAGAATTCACATCCAAAGCCATCTGGACCTGGTGCTTTGCCAGACAGAAAGGACGTTATGGCCTTGAATATGTCTGCTTTAGAAAGTGAACGTTCTAGGTCTTCTTTTGCAATTTCATGTAATTGGGGAAAATGAAGACTATCAGTTTGATTTCAATTTTTAGGTGACACTTCATGTCCAATGTAAAATCTGGGTCCTGAAGGAAAACCAGTTAAGAACCACCGATTCAAGTGTGGAGGAATCAGATGAAGACATCCCATTTAGAACGTTAATGCCATTTGATGAGAGACTATGAAGACATTTTTTTTTTTTTTTACTTTAGAATAACCTGCGCTATAACACCAGGAACCTAAACTATACAAGATCCATTTTGATGAATTTAAGGCTTTGAAGAGTACAAAGGAGCTGAAAATGTTTCACCACCGCAACATCATCGACAGCATTTCTTCAGGGTTTTCACTACAAAGCGCTTTCTTCGCTTTCTTCACATTACACACAGTAACCAACATTTTTTTATATTTTCAGATTTATTGAGCTTTGCCGCTGCAAACTAATTATTTTCGTGAACAGAGCGCAGACACCTTGGGTAATGGCATCCCTTATTAGAAGTAGACTTCTCCAGGCCTGATTGCTAGTCAGCAGCTTTTCTCTGTAATGCTGAATATTTCAGCTGTGAATCGTATAGCGTGGCCCTCTGGAGGCCAGTAATAAGAGCGGCGCTAGCAAAACCAAGAGCACTAGCTCAGCACGTAACTGACAGAAACTTTGAAAATTACTTTGAAAAATGGTCTGTTATTCTCAAATCAATCACTGGCCGAGAGAAAAATCCACTGGGCAGCAGTGATTAGATCCTTCATTAAAGTCAAAAACTACCCTATACACTTTCTTTATACATATTCCTGGTCTTATTCATACATGTCCCTGGTCTTATTCTGGGCATGTTTTTTTGAAAAATGCAATGCATACCAAGTAATGGATGAAGACCCTACTATGACCCTTTCTCCATCATTTAAGATGCATTTGGTTCATTTCAGACTACAGCTGCAATTTAGACCACGGAATATGAGTTTCTAAATGCTTCCTATATCAAGTTAAATGAAATTGATATTCAGGTAAGGTTACACCAATTTGAAAATATGTTGACATTCTCTTCGATTAGCAGCATATGAAATCTTTGAAATGTCTCATTCCCAATACTGCGAATTAAATATATATAGGACAGCATAGATTGGAATTTATGGACTTATCTGCAGTTCCCATTTTCTTGAGCAGACTCTCAAGCACAGACAACTTGATTTATTCTGAAGATACACCTCCATGTATGTGGCAGTAAAAGAAATTGAATCATTATGCTAGACCTTGATTCGCCTGATATAAAATGAAATAAAACCTGCTCATGCCTGCCAAAAATCTTGAGTTGGAGTCAGCCAAGGCCTTCTTGGAAATAAATGGGGGGGGGGGGGGGGTGTTCAAAAAGAATAGAGCTTGCTTGCTTCAAACTCTTTCTGTGCATCAAATCAATAATGAATAAATATTGGCGTTGGATTTTTCATTTGACTTCAGTCTTCACCTCAGGCCGTTTTGAATGATGCTCTAATTGGAATTCAAACCCACAGCAGAAATGTTTATTACATTTCCACACGGCATTTGTGTCTTTTCCCAATGGTAGTTCAACAATGAACACGACCGGTTCTGTATATTTGACATGCATTTATAATCCAAAGTTTGGAAATATTACAACCTTTTAATGTCTTTGAAATAAGTCTCTTATGCTCACCAAGGCTGCATTTCTTTCATCAAAAAATATTTTAAAATGTCAGATTTGTGCAACTTCAAAGCTGAATTTTCAGCATCATTACTCCAGTCTTCAGTGTCACGTGATCCTTCAGAAATCTTTCTAATACGCTTATTTGGTGCTCAAGAAACAATTCTTATTATTATCAATGTTGAGAACAGTTGTGCTGCTTAAAATTTTTGTGGAAATGGTGATAATCTTTTCAGAATTCTTTGAGGAATAGAAAGTTCAATGAACGGCATTTATTTGCATTTATTAAATAGAAAATTTTTGTAACATTATAAATGTCTTACTCTTTTGATCAATTTAATGCATCCTTGACGAATAAATGTATTAATTTACCTCTCTTTTTTAATCTTACCACACATTTTTTAATGGTATCATGGTTTCCACACAAAAAAAATTCAACATTGATTATAATAATAAGAAATTTTTTTTGAGCAGCAAATCAGCATATTAAAATTATTTCTGAGGGAACACGTGACACTGAAGACTGGAGTAATGATGCTAAAAATTCAACTTTCCATCAACGGAATACATTAAAAAAAATTATTACACACAAATGTATTAAAATAGTAAACAATTACAAATTTTTATAATATTTCACAATATCTATTTCTGATTAAATAAATGCAGCCTTGGTGAGCATAAGAGACTTCTTTCAAAAACGATAAAAAAAGTTTACTTTGAAGTAAATGTTATGAAAATAAATATATACTAGAATCTATGTTTGGTATCATTATCATCATTAAAACATAGTGGGCCCTATTTTAACAATCTGAAACGCAAGTATCAAGCACGAAGCCCAAGTAACTTTGTGGGCGGGTTTTGGACGCTGTTGCTATTTTACCTGCGGGATAAATGACTCTTGCGCCCGACGCAAGTTTAAAAGGGGTTGGTCTGAAGTAGCTTCATTGTTCATAGGTGTGGTTTGGGCGTAACGTGAAATAAACCAATCAGAGCGTCATATCACATTCCCTTTAAGAGCATGATGAAGGAGGTGCGGTTGTTCCATGGCGCAATACTATTATAACGCGCATTTACCAGGAGCGCTTCAGAATCGGTTCACAGCCGAGGAGATCGATGTTCTCGTTAGGGCCGTAAAAGAAAGAGAAGTGACACTGGGGATGGGACAAACCCACACAAATTAGCTTCGGTTATACATGTATAATAATTTAGCTTTATGCCTATTTTTCCAATCGTCATGGACACAACAATGATTTCCCTCGTGTTTTAATATTTTTCCTTAAAATAATGTATCATTTGCAAAAAGGAAAATGCATCTGTGTAGATGAGAGAATCATCTACAGTGTATGCGCGTTGTTCACACTCTGTATTATGACCAAGCATGCGCACTTAAAATAGCATCTGAATGTACGCTCAACGCGCCACTGACTTTAGACTAGTTTTTTTCTGGTCAGTGGCGCAATTGTTTTCTGGAACTGCAAAATAGCACCAGGGATGTTTGCGCCGGAACACGCCTCCTTTTTTGTGCCGACCCGCCCAGGGAGCGCAAGTTCATTCTCTAGTTTGCCGGCGTGCGTCTGTGGAGGGAAAAGCCTGCTTCGCGCAGGTGCAAAATACGAATGATACATGTGTCAGTGTACAAAGTCATTTGCGCCGGGTGCAAGATAGGGCCCAGTATGTTTGTATCAATGTCTGGAATTAATTTGGTTGTTGTTTCATTTTTGCCCATAAACCGTCACCTGAGAGCTAGGCAATAAAGTACAAACTTTGAGCTTAATTAAAATGGGACCAAAAGCACAATGGAGTCCTCCAAAATTCCTCAACATCTTGCTTACACCAGACCTGTGTGTGAACGCTGCAATTAATGAATCCATAAATTACACCAAACACATGAGGATGGATGGATATTAACGACAGAGAACAGCCTCACCTCCTGACAGCGTCTCGTTTCTGCTCGTCGATGCTCTCCCACCATTTTGCAAAATATGAGATCTCAGACCAGATCATTTTTCGCCGGATGTCTTCGTGTAGTTTCACCACCATGTTGTTGAGAATGTGTTGCGTCTGGTCTCGATAGTAGTCATCGAATGTCTTCAACCAGCCTGAGAAAAACATCACATACATTTGTAACAGAGGTTGCTGAGATCGTTATTAATGACTTGATATTTAAAATGGTTTTAACTCAAAAATGTAATTCTGCCATTTTTTATTCACTCTCATTTCATTCCATTTCTTTCTTTCGTAGAACAGAAAATGAAATGTTTAGCAGAATGTTTGTGCTATTAAATGACAGTGGATGGGGATCACGAACAGTAGTCACCATTCATTTTACATTGTATGGAAAAGAACAGCTTGGATATTCTGCAAAATATATCATTTTGTTGTAAATGCAAGAAACAAGTAGCTAATATGAGCAAGAAATTAGTAGATTACATTTAAATGGGGGTGTGAAACAAAAAAAGCATTATGGTATCAGCATGTTTTTGGGCAAGTACCATTAACATTATAGGGAACATGAAAATGCGTATTTCATGGTATAAAAACTGCAATTTGTTTGGAGTTGCAAGAATTTTAAAGAGAAAAAAATTGCTTGTCAAGACTGCATTTATTTACCAAAAATACAGTCAAAACAGTAATATTGTGAATTGCTTATACAAATTAAATGAACAGTTTTTCAATATTTCTTGATAAAAAAAAATGTTTTATATAAATTTTTAAATACATTTTATAATGTTTTCAGCATCATTACTCCAGTCTACTTTAGTGGAACATGATCCCTCAGAAATAATTCTAATATGCTGATTCGGTGCTCAAGAAACAACTCTTATTATTATCAATGTTGAAACTTTCCACATTGCTTTCGTAATATTCAGGATTTGATCATTTGAATTGATACATTGAAAGTTCAAAAGAACAGTATTTATTTGAAATAGAAAGTGTAACGATGTAAAATTATCAATCCACATCTTTGTGTCACTATAGACACAACATATATAATGTATAACATAACTATTGTAACTACCTTTTTACAGTAGAGCATGACCTCGTGTCTTCAGAATTGAATTTTACAAGCTCAGATTAATGAGCAATACAAGTTTGAAGTTTTAAGTGAACACAAAAGGAGATTTCACAAACACTCCAAGTCTTCAAATATTTGTAAACTCACACCCTGCAAACAGACACACCCACTTTACTAATACTTAAAGATCTTTTAATCCCACATGAAATGCACATGAACATGCAATGACAGTCATTATAATATTAATGATTTTTATCTCAAACATTATTGACAAAACTAATCCTAATAACTAACAGAGGTGTACTTGCAGCTGTCCAAACACCTTTTAGTGCTTTATTTTAGGCAACGGCATAAGCAACAGGCCATAACTGACAGTTGCTATTCATCCTTTCCCAGAAACCATCTGTCAGGTTGCTGTGCAGGTAGCTGCAGTTTATTTTACAAACTTAAACTTCCAAAAACAAACAGGAACAACAGAACAAACTCCAGGACTTCAAGACACACAACCTTTCATGGACGGCGACCAACAAACACTGAGGGAAAACACAGGGCTTAAATGAGAGGACTAATGGGATAATTAACTGAACACAGGTGAAGGAACTGAAAACAAACGAGGAGCGGGAAACCTGGAACACAGGACTAAACCAAAATCACAATAGACAGGGGGAGACAGGATCACAAAACAGAACAGAACACATCAAAACGTGACACCATGACATCAAACAGGAAAAACAACATGACCTCCCAGTTTTCCCACAAAGCAGACATAACTAGTTGCTGTCCAGCTAAATTCTAATAAATGCAGTATGATTACATACAAATAAATTTAAAGTTAATTATGAATTAAACGCAAGTCTGTTTTTGCACACTTTTTGTTTCCCTTTTCAGGGCAGGTTCCCAAACACACCAACAATGCTCACATGCACACCGAAAATCAGTTATGACCCGATTTGACCTGATTTACCGGTTTACATGCAAATCAATAACTTGTTGGCAATGCAATTAAACCGGGTTTACAAGACTGTATTAAAAACAAAAACGGAGTATTCTTTTTATTGTGTTCGTTTTGATGCATTTAAAACCCCAGAGTATTTCAAAATTTTAAACTTGCACAGACACGTTCTCCTCTCGTATTTGAAGTTTATACAGCTGTACCACTTGTCTTTTGGCTGTACATGAGAACATATTTTTTATATTTCTTGGGGTCAAAAAAAAAAGTCTGAGTTTGCGATATATTTGCATGTTTATTCACCTGGTAATGTTTGCCTAAAATAGTTGGAATAGGTTCATGATGCTAGTTACCCAACAGCAGTCTAGTCAGTTAGAACTGTATTATTCATTTTAAAGGGTTTGTTTGTGGCGGGATCTTTAATTAGCATGCCCATATTGTGCTGTGTTTTAGCTGTAAGACAGTTTGCCTAGTAAAACCTTTTCTGATAAAGTCTGCTGCGTCACAAGCTGTTTTTTTTTTTACTGTAGAATCTTGCGCCATGAGCGATGCCTTTTTAACACAGCGTTTCGCTAAGAAGAGTCTTGCAACCCTGTATTCTGTTGTGCTCCATCAAGCTGAACACATCTTATGTAAATATCACATCTGATCTGGTCTACGGGGGTTGTCTGCGATTTAATTTCCTATTTTATGGGTTTTCTGCAACATGACAGAATGGCTTCCAGCATAGATTGCTTTCAATATTAATAAGATGTTACACAAAACTGCTTCACTGCTTATTTAAGAAATAATAAAGAAACATTTTGCCAAATTAAATCATAAAGGTTTTCTTTTCAAGAATTCCAGCCTCTTAATGAGTTTTTGTCTTTTTTCTGAGGAGGGTTAAACCAACCAGATATATATATATATTTAAATTGCTCTACAAAATATCAAAACCAACCAGATATATATATAGATTTTTTTCTTTTCTTTTTTCCCCCTACAAAATATCAAAATTAGTTGAAATTCCAAAATGTTCATCAGAAGAGGTAAATAAAAGTTTTTTTTCTTGATTAAACATCTGAGATCTTAAAAACAGGACAGACCTTGACATTTTTTGAAAAGTAATGGGTTTTCTGCAAAAACTGCACACTCATTTTTGGACAGACTGCTGTATCCCTGACAATGATTTCTTTCATGTCATTCCTCATGTTGAATGCAAAATATGAATTGCACACTTGGCAACTCACATGGGAGAGTCAAATAATAAACTTCCTGCTTTGGTAGGATGCCATTTCATTGTTAACTCTTTGGCGTTGAGTAAGACAACTGTTAAGAGGAAGGTACATCAATTCTCGTCTATCACAGCTATGGAAATACCTTGGGGAAAAAAACCCTCAGAATGGAAAATCTATTCAGTTTGCTGGTCTAAAGGAACATTCAGAGTTCAATATAAGTTCAGCAAATCAACAGCATTATCTTCCATCACCACAGGAAATACAATTCCTAGCTATTTTTAAGCTGAAAATCACAGTTTTAGTAAGGCACTTACAATGGAAAAACATGGAACTAGCCAATAAACAAAATACAAAGTATAGCTGTGAAAATATTAGACTCATCGACCGTTCGTGTGTAAAATGATAAAGTATATTTGAACTTCGTTGTGATGGCAACTTTCTCACAATAAGCACAAGGATACCAGAAAGGGACTCTGACCATGTTTACACCTGGAATCAATATCTGTCTGATCCAATCACAAGTGGTTAAACAGGGTTCACATGTTTACCGAGATAGTAAGGGTGTTAGCCGCCTACTCGTCTGTCAATCATCCACTATGTTGAAGAGAGGTTTGAAACTTTTCCCGGCTTTAATTGACAATAACTGCCTGATCGAAACATGCATTTAAATACATAGATAAGATTTCACTTCTTCTTCAGTGTATCTGACATCAACATGCGGTGACAAGTTTAGAATAAATCATCGGAGAATTGTACTTGAAACTTCTCGTTTGTACTCAGATTAAAATGAAGGCATTCATATGTAAATGCAGCAAATTTAGTGGAATTGTGTTCAGTGCTTTATTTTCTTTAGTTTTCAATTGTTGTGCTAAATCAACACTCACTAACACAGTGCGACGTATGAAGGTGATGATGAAACCAGAGACCCTCCACTTGAAATCTGATCCGACCGGTCACAAGAGATTTGAGGCTTGAGACTACCAGGTGTAAACAGCAAATCTGTCTCGTCTCTACCTGTGATCAGACCACCAGAGACTGATCTTAATACCAGGAGTAAATCAGTTTTACACAGCAAAATCCACCCACAGGAATTGTCAGTAACACAAAACCAGACGTTCATGAAATCAAAAATGCAATTCAATCGTTTTTTAAAGTCCCCCAATGGAGAAAATCAAGTTTTTACTGTTGTTTATATGCCTGGGTCGATGACATGACGCCTACATTGTCTGCCCGATTGCATTTTTTCAGGTAAAAACGGGTTTAAATGCATAAAAAGATACTGTATATTTGTAGTACCTCTCGCATGTATGTACTCACTTTAACTTTTCAAAATCCTTTAGTTATTTGTAAATTTTGTTGTTATTTAAAGTGTCAAAATATCATGTGGTGCAACCGTCCGGCCATAACTTCTGTTTTGAAAATGTCTTTGAAATTACTCTAAATTTATTTTCTGCACTATTTGGCATACAAAACATGCAAAGTGTTTTGTAATCCTGTAAAAAAAAAAATATCAAAGCATTTTTATTTATATTTCTATCATAATATACAAACAAACTTTGTCAGATGATGTCCATTTTATGAAATATCATGTGGTGTGACCATCAAGGAACTACCATTTTGGGACTTTTATGTTGAGAACTATTCAAACACAAGTTACATCATATACCAATGGACCAAGTACCAAGGACCCATGGAACTGGAAGCAGCAAGTAGGTTTGTAATTCTCTCAAATTGCAAAAAAAAAAAAAAAAAAAACTTTTTAATGGTTGGTATGTAGTTGCAACATTTGGATGTCATGTGGTATGACCTTAAAAAACTATTAATAAATATTAATAAAAAAAAGTTATTTCTACAAATATGTATTTTTATTATAAATTTCAAAGTGACCTTTTGTGGAAAGCTAGCTTGTGTTTTTTCGGTGGCCAATTTTGTGCCAGTAAATTTTGACTGAATTTGAAAATATCATGTGGTGCGACCAAATATCATGTAGTGCGACCACTGCAGACTGTTTTCCATGATAGATATATGTCCTAGATTGGCTGTTTTTGTGGTTTTATATTCAAATGACGTTTTTATATACAAAAAGTACTTTAGTATCAATAGATTTTTAAGCAATTTGGGATCTTTTTTTAAATATTTCAGACGGTTTATGTTTACAATACTCTGCACAATATGAGAAAAATGCAGCAAATTTTTTTTTAGAGCATGTAATTTTAGTTTAGTAATTATGCCTTGTAGCCGGAACATTGTGTTATGTATACATTGTAGCCGGAACTACTTCTCTCTGTTTATGTTTATGACGAGTCACGCAGGTACTGGGCTACTCCGCAGTGGTACGACCCGTACCGATCTAAAATAGTCTGTATATAAACACTTATTATAGGTGTACAGTAGTGATTTAGGATAAGACAAAAACACGGTTTGGAAAAGGGATTCATGATGTACTCTCTTATATATTTTGAACACAAAAAAGTTACAGACTGCAGCTTTAAACTATTTACACTAACTTTTAGTGCTTTAACAAAAATTCAAGCTTCATATTTCTGCTTGAATCTGAAACACTGTTCTGCTTCATTTGCATGACTCTAACAGGAACTGAATAGACTAATAATAATCAAAACATCTGAAAGCATCTGAAAGCACACATCAATCTAGGGCTGGGAGATACGGCCAAAAATATTTTCACAATTTATTTCTCCATTTCACTCCTTAGAAATATTTACATTTATGCATTTGGCAGATGCTTTTATCCACTTCCAATGCATTTCAAGGTTCACACATTTACATTCTTATCAATTCTTGCTTTCCCTGGGAATCGAACCCATGACCTTGGCGTTGCAGGGGCCAACACTCTACTGTTTGAGCTACAGGAAAATGTATTACAATATTCTTTTCATTAATGAAGAAAGGAAATGCATTCCGTGTGTTTATTAGACCTAATAAATGTAAAACACAACTTGTTTGTGAATCAATAAACTCCACAGAACAAACTACCTTTTAATTTAGGACGCCATGGATTTGTAAAATTTTCCCCAAATTCTGTGTTTTATGTGTTTGTTTGTTTTTTTCCTGGGTTCTGTTTTATGATTGAATACAAATTCATCATCAAATGTTTGCCTAATGAGAATTTAATCACATTGCATTTAATAATGTAATCAAATGAAATAATTAACTTACAACACCATTGCTTTTTTTTTTGTCACATAAGGTGCAACACAACAGAATGTCTCCGGTTGCGACTGTAACCTATGTTCCCTGAGAATAGGGAACGAGACACTGCGTCAAAGTGTTAGGGGAAACGCCTCAGCGTGACTGATGACTGAAACACTGTATAATCACGACAACTCTTGTAGCCATGATGATGACGTCATGCTCTAGCACAACCAGGAAGTATAAAAGGGGCGCCTAGAGAACATGTCATCCACTTCTTCGTCTGAAGGGACTGTAAAAGCAGACCAGAGGCATGGCGATGAGACACAGTGTCTCATTCCTTGTTCTCAGGGAACATCAGTTACTGTCGTAACCGGAGACGTTCCCTTTCGAAAGGGAACTCGCACTGCTTCAAAGTGCTAGGGGAACGATCTACCCACGCTGCCATGCTGAGGGGATGTTTTAGCAACTATGGCTACAAGCATAAACACATTAACTCAAAGTTAAAGCCCCTTACCGCTTACAAGTCAAGCTAACAGTAGCACTACTCCCTACGGCCACTGCCCGAGCTCCATGCTAAGCGAGGAGGAACTCCGTGAATCACACGAAGGGCTTGCCAGCTCAAGGGCATGGGAACCACAGCCCGACTTTCAGTGGGGGGTTCCTTTAAGGGAGTATGGCCCAGAGCCTATGGGCCCTAGATGACTCTCGAAGGAGAGGAGCCCTGACACATGTAGATCAGACAGCTAGCTTGATTACCACCAGAGCTCAGGGAGCGAGGGTCCTAAAATACCTCCTCAGAGAGGGAGGGACCACTTCTCAAGCTCTACCTGGAGGGCTGTTTGCATGGAGGCCTCAGCAGGATGACTCTCGAAGGAGAGGAGGCCTGACACATGCTAGAACACAGCTACAGCCTCGTCTGGAGGCCTCAGCACGATAACTCTATTAGGAAGAGGGGCCTGCCAGACTCACACCGGCATAGAGGTTTCTTAGAAGATCAACCCGGAGCTCAGGGAGTGACAGGTCTAATATATACTCAAGATATGAGGAAGATCCCTTTCCACGCTCTACCAAGCTGCATATATGGGGGCCTCTGTAGGATGACTCTCAAAGGAGAGGAGGCCTAACAAATGTAGCTTACAAGCTGTATATATGGAGGCCTCAGCAGGATGACTGTCGAAGGCGAGGAGGCCTGATACATGTAGATAGGACAGCTAGCTTGACTACCACCAGAGCCTATGGAGCGAGGGTCCTAAAACACCTCCTCAGAGAGGGAGGGACATCTTCTCAAGCTCTACCTGGAGGCCTGTTTGCATGGAGGCCTCAGCAGGATGACTCTACAGGGAGAGGAGGCCTGACACATGCAGCTAACAAGCCGTAAACATGGAGTCCTCAGCCGAATTACTCTCCTAAGGGAGAGGAGGCCTACCATACCCTTTAAGAAGCAGCCGAGCTCTAGGTAAGCGGAACACAGAGCTCAGGAAGCAAAGCCTAAAATGTAACTCTCTGAATTAAGGGCTTCTTCTCGATGCAGAGACCAGTGGCCGGTTGCATAAACTGCTTAGACTAGTCTTAAAAGTTAGTCATCTAATTTTTTTCTTCAAGACTGGTGCTAACTTTTTAAAGTCAGTTACATAAAAAGGTAGATCAGTCTAATTTGAATCAGAAAAGTAAGACTGATTACCTCTCAACTAATTTCTAGTTGGCCAAATTAGTTCTTAAGGTTTATGCAACTGGCCCCCAGATCTATCTGCTCGGAACTCTGGAGGATGGAGGCCTCAGCATGACAACTCTAAGAATGAGAGGAAGCCTACGAAATCCTTATGTGCATTTCCAGAAATATGGCCGCGGGAGACGTACTCAGCATGAGAACCCTAAACTTAAGGGGAGTACTGGAGTCTGCATTTGGGGCAGCCTGGCCGCATAAGGGATGCTAACACTGGGAGCCTGTCACCCTAACACACCTGCCTACTGGGAGTATAGGGGCCCAAACTTTGTGAGAATCTGCTAGAACTCAACCAGAGGTAATGTACTCTGCATAATGACCCAGAAGAACCAGGGGAGTAGTAGGCTTACTCAGCGGCTATCTGAGAGATGGAGCACTCTGAAAAACACCCTTGCTAACTAGGGGAGTACAACGTCATCCTAAGAGGGGTGATTTTAGAGACATATACTGCCTCACAGGGCTATGGGGAGCAGCGACCAAACAAAGAGACTCTAATAAGAGGAGGCCTGCTATACTCGCACCCAAGTGGTCTTAAACTAGTTTTTCTACTTGAGAGAAACCACTATGTTAGAAAAGAAACACTCTAGAGAGCGGATAACTCTCTGGAGTGAGAGGAAGCCTAACCACGCCTCTGAGCCCACAGGGAGGGAACCTGCTACTCCGCATACGTGGGGCAGGGTGGCTGGGCAGGTTCAGCCATTTCGGTATCTTCACCTGCTTCAGCCCCATCCTGCTCATCCATCTGAGATCCCCACGGTCTGAGTCACCTCTCGGCCCGAGTGGGACCCGAACCGCGGGGCAAAGATGACTTTCCCTCTTCCCTCGAGAAGAAAGACAGACGAGAACGGAGTGTTCTTATTGAGAAACGCTCACAGTCCACGCACTCTGTCACAGACGTGTGCTCTTCACCCAAACAAAGCACGCAAAGTTTGTGAGTGTCACCAGGTGTGAGAAACCTCTCACACAGGTCGGAAAACACTTCCTAAAGCACTTGTTTGCCATAGTTTCGATTTATTCACAGTGTCAGTGAACCAGTCCCTGAAGATGAAAAAAGGGATGACATGTTCTCTATGCAGGTCACGCTAGAGCATCAAGCAACAAGGTTGTGTAGTGAACTTATTTCTTCTAAAGTGTAGAAACTCAGAAGCGAAGACCAGGAGACTCGGTTGTATCTTTTGCAGGTTCTTTATTGCACATACGAGCTGGCGTTGCTGTAGTCTTTACCACGCGTCGTCACGAGTCTGACTAAGGGAGAAATTCCCTCACAATTATAACAATCTTAAAAGGGGAGGGACTTACAAAGCATGTGAATGATGGGAACAGGTTTAGGAAACCAGTTCTAGATTGAAACTGTTGCCCCTCTCAGTCCAAATCAAATTCCTATTCAGACACTGAGAGTTAAGAAACAGGACCAAGGGTATCAGTACTCTGCTCACAATAGAGGGAAACAGGAATGTCAGGAAGAAGCAATTAAGAGTTTCAGTAATCTGACAAATACAGAAAAACAGGATTTCCCATATTCTCTTGCTGAAAACTGTTTCACAGCTGATATCCTAACCTGAAATACACATTATCAGTTATACTTTGGTATAAGAATCTAAATTAAATATTTAATAAATTTGTATTCCTTCAGTTGTCGTGATTATATAGTGTTTCAGTCACCAGTCATGCTGAGGCGTTTCCCCTAGCGCTTTGATGGAGTGCGAGTTCCCTTTCGAAAGGGAACTTGTAGACTATATAAATTAAAACATGAATGAAAATACATAAATATATAAAATATTTTGGTTGTATGATATTCCTTAAAATAATAACAACAATAATAATACTTTGAGAAGTATGTTTTACTATGCAATAAAATAACAATGCTGTCATAATTTCTTCAAGTTAAACCAAACTTTTATTTTGGCGGGTTATAGGTATGAACTTTGTTTTGTATTTGACAAGTTGTTGTTTTTTCAAAATTAAATGGCGAAATGCTCGTAAAGTGACTGTCAGAGCAGCTCTAGAGATGAAGTTCATGCAATCATGTCCTCAAGGATGCTGAAAACTCCATGAGCATCAAGCATGCTTGAGTATGTGAAGACAAAACCACACGGCCGATTCACACAAAAACAGAACATGCGACACACACTTAGATATAGGCTAAATATTTTAAAAAAAAATTCCAATAGGTATCGTAATCAGTTTATTGCCCAGCTCTAAGTGCCACTTAATATATTCAGTCGTAGTGGTGAGAATTGGGTGAAAATTCAGCAAAAAAGTGCATTTTATTGACTATACGGCAGTCAAAAGTGTTCAAGTGTTTTTACTAGTTTGTGCACAGAAAATACTCGACCAATCAGCTACTCATCTCATGCACATCCCAGAATTGAACCCACACTCGTGTCTGCAGCCAATCGAATTTCAGCCGTTAATCACAAATATTTGTAATATTCATCACATACAACCATCAGGCCAAAGCACCTGAGATAAACACACGTCTGTTTGCTTGATAAATAGTGATTCTCGTTGACTACAAACACATGACAATGGTCAACAAACTTTGACTCACCAGGGTCATTATGTGAATGGGGCACAACAAAGACTTGCAGTGGCTCATTGTCCCATTCGTCAGCCTGATAAGAGATATCAAAGCCTTGTTTCCATACTCCACCATCAGGGTTATCAAAGCTGAGCAAATCATAAACATCCAGCATCTGAAATAAAGCAGGAGAGAACATAATTTTACCGGACTGAAACAGACATGCACTTACATTCAATTGTTGACTGAGTTCATAATACTAGACATCAATATTTATTTATTTATTTATTTATTTATTTATTAGTTTCATATTTTGTGTAGTTATTTGAAGGCTGAGCAGAGGTAAGTCTTGATAAAAATGAATTTACATTTATGACAACTGTGAAGATCCGCTTCACTGTGATAAAACTCATTCAAATGTCAATTAGTTAAAAGGGGGGAAAGGATGCAATTTTATTTTATTTTTACACAATTTCATTCCTGATGACACTCCTTAAAATTTGCAGTGTAATGGTGGCCATAGTTTATTTCAGCTCACTATTCTCTGAAGCAAAAAAAAAAAAAAGATTTCCTTTTAAGCAATTCCTGCACGTAAACTTAAAGATTTGGACAGGAATTATATTAAATAATTGGCAAGCACCACACAACTCTGGTGTTTGGTCATTCAAAAAAAACCTGGTAATTCAGCAGAGATTTTTTTCCTTAGAGACAGGAGGAAAAACAACATTTTCTGTTGCACCTGTAAATGCTTATATTACATCACGTCCCTATGTAAAAACAAAAAAACAATGGAATTAAGAAACAAGGCAAGCCATAAACAAACTTACATGCAAAAGTATGCAAAGATTTGTCTAGTAGAGTAATAATTCAGACATTGAGATAGTTCTCAACCTTCAAAGAACAGCCAGTGACGTCTCTGGACGAGACGAAATCGATCTATTTACCGAACCATCGTTTATGAAAAAATCTTTATAAAGTGGGCCTATTTTGTGTATACAAAAACTTTTCAAGGTAGTATCACAACATATAAAACACATGTGACAACTTGTGAACACCCTTAAACATTCAGTATTGCTTAGTGTGGTTTTATTGTGTACATTACAGTATCGTGCTGTGCGATAAATCGTTAATTATTTTCTATTTCGATTTTGGCTTCCAAAGAGTATGAAAACAAGATAACCGAGGTAATCCGACTATTGTGCCGCTGCCAAATTTAGTGGTGCGCTTTTGTTCCTCCCTGAGCCAAACATCCAAATCAGCTGAATAAGTGAGTGTTGTAAAATGCAGTCTACTGCTGCTAAACTATGGGACGTGCCTGATATTAAACAGTGTTATTAAAAGCTCATTAAGCCGCGAAAGAGACACTGTTTCCCAGGCAGCTTTCTGTGCCCGCGCTCCCAGACAGAGCAGAACGCACATAAGCAATATTTTGTATACTATGGGCTTCAGATACATGCCTAAATGGTCAAATAGCCTAAACACGTCAATATGCCGTTTTGGTAAGTATACTCGTGATCAAAACAAGTCTTAAGTGAATGTAAACAGTTGAGAAAGAAAACGCATGTGAAACAGTATATTGGATCAGTCCATTCGGTCTTGAAGTGACAGCAGCCCAATATTACTGCTTCAGTCTGTGTCATTAAAGGTCCCGTTCTTCGCGATTCCATTTTTCAAACTTTAGTTAGTGTGTAATGTTGCTGTTAGAGCATAAATAATACCTGTAAAATTATAACGCTCAAAGTTAACAGAAGTCCCCTTTCAAAGCCTACAGCGAACGTCCGGTTTGGACTACATCCCTCTACTTCCTTTTTTAATGACGTAACTAGAACAGTTTTTTGACTAATCTCCACCCACAGGAATACACAAAAAAGGGGGCGTGGTCTTGTTGCACTCCCACGGAGAAGAGGAAGAGTTTCGTTTGTAGAGTGTGTTTGTCGCCATGTCTTCGAGACGCTGTTATTTTCATGTCGGAGTCAATTCACATTTTTACAATAACAATCAGCGCATGCATCTCCAATTTATGGTAAGAGGCGTGACCTTTCCGGGCAACGTGCGATAAGCTGTTGTCGAATCACAACACAGGAACCGCTGGCACAATCAGAACTCGTTACGCATTTCTGAAGGAGGGACTTCATAGAACAAGGAAGTCAAGTGAAAACAGCGGTATACAGATAAGTAAATTGTGTGAAAAATACTGTGTTTTTTTACACGCGAAACATGAACACATGTTATATTGCACACTGTAAACACAATCAAAGCTTCAAAAAAACATGAAGAACAGGACCTTTAATGTTAATTAAACAACAAAAGACAATGAAATCACTCATTGCTCTTGAATGAATAACTTGTGTATCTTTAATAAGGATTAATCTATACTTCATTAATACAGTGAAGACTACATTTTGTCTTATTTTACATTTGATTACTTTATTAAGTTCCTGTTGTAGGCCATTACATACCATTGTTAGTACATCTTCCTGTACAACTTTTTAAGCACTGTTTATTTCAGTTGTATTTTTTTTTTTTTTTTTTGGTTTTGTGTGTCATTTGTTTCTTTGTTCTTATTGTATTGGTGACTGTTTACTTGTCTTCTGTAACAGTTTTGAGGACATTTTACTGGGCTACATTAGTTAACCTAGGATAAGTTTTTGCTGAAGTAGCCTATCGATTATTTAGAAATTGTATTGATATCGAAAATGAATCATATAAGACTTTGATCATATCACCCACCAATAATCGTGATTTCATTATTGACCAAAATTATTGTGATTACGATTTTTACCATAATTGAGCAGCCCAAGTACAGTATGTCTTACAAAAAGATGATGACATTGAGGCTTTAGTTTAGAGAAAGAATTAATATCAAAATGTAGTTTTATTACAGATGATCCATGCAAATGTTATTTACAGACCGTTATAAAAAGCTAATTTATTTCCAGCTATTTTTGCTTAAAAACCTAATCAATTATTGCAGTAGTTATTATTATAGGTAGTTATATATTATAGGTATTATTGCGAGCGGTTTAGTCCAAATGTTCTAAAAAGACATGATGGGTTTATAGGATTAACAGTTTGAATTTAGGCTTTTATTCACATATAAACATTCATCAACTCAAACATCAGATCTGGTAAACAGAAGCTCAAGCATGTTTGAACCAATGAGGTTCATTCATTCTGTGTTACGCAGCACGTTTGAGCTTCTGCAAGAACCAATGAGATTCATTCTCATGTGTTGCACAGCAAGTTTGAGCTTACGCAAGAGCTTTGTTTTTGCGTGTGAAGCAGGTTCAGTCGAGCTTCTGTTTATGTCTGATCAATGCTTATATGTGAATAACAGCCTAAATTCAATCTGTTCATCACATAAAGCGATCGTGTCTCTTCAGAAATTTTGGATTAAACCGCTCAATTCATATGGATTAGTTTTACAATCTCTTTATGAACTTATTGAAGCGTCAAAGTGGTAGTTGTGTAGACTGTAAATGAAGGGACAGAAAGCTCTCAAATTTCATCAAAAAGATCTTCATTTGTGTTCCGAAGATGAACGAAAGTCTTACGGGTTTGGATAACAGAACTTTTTTTTTTATTTTTGGGTGAACTATCCCTTTAAGACTCCCTTTCCCTCTTTACCTGTACTCCGTCCGCTGCCTTGGAGTGCGTCCGTGCTGCAAACTGGCAGTCCTCTGAGTGGATGGGGATCAGCGCGGGAGCAGGAGGCAGCAATTCCAAGTCTCCCTGACTCATGTTCCCTTCAGGAAACATTTTCCCAACTTTCACAGTTTCTCTCAGGTTAATTACGGAGTCCCTGATGTTGGCAATTATCTCATTGTTCTCTGCAAGCAGTTTTTCTAAGTGGTCTATTTTGTCCTGCAGAATACCAAGCTGGCCCTGTAAAACAGAGAAAAACGGCAAGTAACACTTTTAACACTGCTTTGGACAGGATCACCAGCCCTACAGCACAAAATTAGACAGATGACATAACTGAATATATTACCACATAACCTAAACTTAAATTAATAAAGTGTGTCGCAGACTTTGTTTACGGGCCTTGCGGGTTTTGAAAAAAAAACTAAAAAACATCCAAAGTAATTTAACGCAGCATCTGGCCTGTAACTTTTCCAGATCAGGCACAAAGCACTGTGTTTGTGAAAAAGGGAGAGATTAAAATTTACAACATTATCCCCCGGTTTCACAGACAAGGCATTAGACTAAGTCCTAGACAAAAATGCATGTTTGAGCTGTTTTAACTGAAAGCAACTTCTTAATATGTCAGTGCCAAGTGTTTTGTCTCAAGATGCACACCAGTAATGATTTTTTTCTTTACAAGGCTCGTTTTTAAAAATCTACTTAAATGCCCTAATTGAACTAAGGCGTAATCCTGGCTTAATCTAAGCCATGTCTTTAAACCAGAGCCTAGATTTGAATTCTTTCACTTTTAGGTGTGGCTCTCAAAAGTCATTCAAACAAGGTGTTTGTATTTGTTGTGCCATTGTACATCAGTGACAAAGAACATCATTGTAAAACTCTTGTAAAACTCAGTGACAAAGAACCACCTTGTAAAACTCTCAGGTGATTCGCATTTGCTGCTGCCACAGTTTTAAAATGAGGTTTAGGGCTAGTCTACTGGATTTGAAATAAACAGCGTATGAAAAACACTTGTTCTTGCATTATTGTTAGCAGAAACAACCCTAAACATCACTGGTTATTGGCTGTCTTTTTTAACCCTCTGCACACAACAGAAATGTTTTCCGATATAGCATGTTGTTTCTGAAAAACACCAAACAGCCTACATAAAAAAATAAAATAAAATAAAAAATAAAACGAATGGAATAGGTAACTACCAATTGTCTCGAAGATGTGTAGCAACTCGCAAGAGGGAGTGGAAGTTATTTTAATAACCAGGGATAGGCAGAATTAAGAATTTAAGAATTGACTCCCTTTGTGGATGTCAAGTTTTGCTGTTGTTGTGTAAACGAATGGCCAAAATCCAATGGTTATCAGTCTGCCGAAATAAAGAATTTTCCTAATTTTCAGACTTTCTTTCAGTCACGTTGGAGTCAAATTGATCTAATGTTTCGCTTCTTTTTTTTTTTAAGGAGCATGAAATTTGCCATAAGTTGTTTATTTGTCAATTTGTCTCTGAAGATGCACATAAAATCAGCAAGAAGCAAAAGTTGCGAGTCTTTTCTTCCCTATAAGTGACGTATTGAAGCAGCTTGAAGCAGCTTCTCCAACAAGAAAAAAAATCTAGACTTGATTTTGTCCATGGGAATTATTTGGATCATTGTGATTTGCTATCACTGTGATCTCACGTGAGTGACAGGTTGCCCCGCCTTCGCGCCAGTAAACACGTCATCAGAGAAGAGATGCAGTAGCAAGAGGGAGGGGAAATTATTTAAATTAAAGATTACAAGGCCACATGAATTAAAAAAATAATAATTATATGAATAAATGAACGGATAAATCATTTATGATAAATACTGCAACATTCCAGTAAAAATAAGAACTTTTGATTTCATGTTAATTTTTAATTATTTAAAAAATGTTATAATCCAAATAGTTTACATGTAGGTAGGACCAATTACGAAAGTTTGAACCTATATGAATGCAAAAACAGAGATGAGCAGGAAACAATGTGTGCCGTCTAGATAGGCAGCTCGTTGGAATTTTGCTCGTTCAAGAACGCTGAGGACTGCGAAGAAATGAACTTTGAGCTCAGTTCACTGTCCGAAGCGAAACAGAATCTTCGCTTTCTGAATCGTTAAAGACAGTATCGTGATCTAAATGGTTCAATTAAAATATAACACGATACAAAATATTTGAGAAACAGGAAATGCAGGCTTGACTTAGGCTACAGCCATCTTTATGCCGGTGTATTACTTTAATAGTGTAATGTCACTTGGAAAGAAGCAATCGATCAATTCATACTAAGTGTCTTTTATCCACCACATCACAATCGAGTCGATATTATACGTTTACGGACCAGCAGCTTAAACACAAAAACACACACATCTACTGACAGTACAACACAATTTATTGACAAGCATATGGCTGCACATGGACTACTTACGTTTTGCGTTTTCTCTCCATTTGGGTTTTTGCTATAATCTAAGTGATCCAACATAAGGTACAAGGAAAATACCACCACACAGAATATAGCACTGCCAAAAACTGTGAACTGTCTGCTGAGCTTCATTTCTCATACGAGTCCTGTACATTCACATGAAAGGCAAACTTTTAAAGGCGTCTCGCGAGCGGTAGTCCCGTAGGTGACAGAAGGAAGAAGTGAGAAAGAAAGGTCTTTTCGCCATGAAGAGTTGCACGAAAGGGGACACCTTTTCTGTCTGACGGCGGGGGAAATGTCGAGTTATGTATCCACGGACTGAAATCCACTGCGATGTGTCTTCAAAGTTTTGACGATGCGGAAGAGTTTGTGTGATTCAGCAAATTGTGATGGTCAAACAGGCAAAGGAAAAAGCGCCAACCAACCCTGCCCCCTTCCTGCGCTTACTGTGCTACAGTACACACACACACTCACACACACACATACATACACTGTGACACGCACAGACAGAGGAAAAGTGAAGTGAGTGTGTGGAGTTGCGCCTCCTAACGAGTGAACACATCACTCATACACATACACATACACACACACACACACACACACACACACACAAACTCACTCACTCACTCAAACAATCACACACACACACACACACACACACAAACACACACACACACACACACGTCACGTACTGTATTGTTTTCCTCAGCCCTATTTGACAGCTTTTGATCATTCATAACCTGCATATAGAAATGTGCTTTCGATTGTTTTAATGTACAAATAGGGAGTTTATAATAACTAAACGTTTATTTATTGTTATATGTAATATATTTTATGACCGTCAAAATGTATTGACGGATAAATTATGACTTATTAAATTCTTAGATAATCAGGTGATATTGTTCATTTATTGTGTTTCCTCCAATCATTATTTCTAATGTATAGGGCAGCAGTGCTGCTAGCCTTTGTTATAATGTTCATATGTTTTTTTGTTTTTTTTTTTAATAGGGAGTTTATGACAACTAAATGTTTATTTATTGTTATTTATTATATTTTATGACAGTTAAAATTAATTGGCAGTTAAAATATGAATGCATAAATTCTTAGAGAATTCTTAGATTTCTAATGTTTTAGGGCAGCAGTGCTGCTTTGTTATGTTCTTTATAGGGTTAATATGTTTAAAAATAAGGAGTTTATGATAACTAAACCTCTATTTATTGTTATGTATTATATTTTATGACAGTTAAAATGAATTGACACTGACAGTTAAAATATGACTTAATAAATTCTTAGATTATCTTTCGATTTCTAATGTTTCAGGGCAGCAGCAGTGCATGTTGTTTTGTAATGCTCTTTATAGGGTTAATAGGTTTAATGTGAAAATATGGAATGCATAATAACTACATTTTTATTTACTGTCATTGTATTATATATTTAATCATATTAACATAATTTTACGAATTAATAAATTATTAGATAATCAGGTCAAAATATTTATATCTTGTGTATAGCATGTTTCCTCCAATCATTAGATTTCTTATGTTTCAGGGTGTTTGGCAGTGCTGTATTTTTCTGAAAATGTTCTGGCCTACACACATTTATGAAGCACCTAGCAATAAACAAATGTTTAATTGTAAATCAATTCCTTTTAGTTTCATACAATTAATCTAGCCTGAATTTACATTTCCAGTGTCTGTCCTCCTAACACTTCCAATTACAATGTATCCTATTCCAATCCAACCCTGTCCTTTAACATCCCACCCAAAACACCACACCCCATCCCATTCAGCACCATCCCCATGATCCCATCCCTATTATCCCATCCATGATCCCATCCCTGTCTATTCTGGTTTCCAGGTGGGCTTTAAATTGCACACGTGGTGTTGCAGTTGGTTTACAGCTGCCTAACTGCACCCGATCATAACGCTGACAATTATACTCACAGTTGATTGGTGGACGTGTGTCACGTGACTCTTAAGTTTCGTGGTGACGTTCGCAGAGTTTAGTTGACACAGGAGGCATCCAGGAACACAGGTACAGTCCTCTAACAGACGATACATTTCATAAACCCAAACATTGTGTGAGTTTTTTGCGCGAAACTGGAGGAATAAAAGCGTTAGCCAACATTATAAACCACGCCCAGGAAGCAGCGGCGCTTGTCGACAAACATTAGTTAGCTTGTTAGCTGCTCTGAACTTCTATGAGGGCCGTAGACGACTGAATTGATCCAGCTGACCAAATGAATCATGTGATTTGTGTGTTTCTTGAAGTAATAATCTGTTTTAGGGCGTTGAATATTGTATTGATTGGTTTTGAGGGAATGTGCCAAGCGATAGCATATGTCAAGCTCATTTAATGCGTAATGTTGACGGATGTGATGTGTTTGCTGCAAACTACAGACAACAATAACATGACAGTCATGCGCTTTGATCAGACTGAGCTAAGTAACGTTAACCTCCGTGATCTGTTCAGCATTAATGTGATCTGACATAGGTTAGAAAGCTTTAATTCTTTGTAATCCTGGTCCAGGAGTAGCACTGCATTGCACATTTGGGATATTTCTTGTATTTAACAAACGCCCATGATTGTTAGAGGCCCTGAGACCTAAACTGGATGTATTTTAATAGGCGATTGCACCAGTAACGTTACTTGAAAAACTACTGCGTTTTCAGCATCGAAGATTGAGAACCTTTACTGGTCACAATTGAATCTTCTTCTTGTAACATAAAACATTGTGTCACTTTTGACATGTGGGGATGTGTGATTTGGTTTATCAGGTGACAACCTCAGTGTGTTTTCATTTACTTTAGTACATTGAATAATTTAACAAATGCTTTTCACAAGCAATTCATCACCACATGACACAACGATATTAGTATCACAAGTCCGAGTTAAGTGCAAACTAAATTACAATGCATAAAAAAAAGATTTTTAGCTTACACTTTATTTTAAGGGGTCATTGTTATAGTGTAATTATATATTTAATTACTGAGTAATATTAAGCAACGTCATGTACTTACTAGTGGATTACGATTTGGTTGGGGGTTAGTTGCATGTAATTATGCATAATTTACTGTTATTACTATGTAACATGGACACTGTAAGATAGTGTTACCTATTTTTATAATAGATATAGCTACAGGAAGGGTCTTTATTTAACTTAATAGAATCATTTATTAATAGATGTGCCTTTTGTACAGTGGCACTAGAAAATATCCCATAGGCCTAAAGGATAAGTTAGCAGAATTTCAACCAGCTTTGTACAGCTAAGTTTTTGGTAAATAATTAATAAGGAATGATTTTGCTCTTTCTCCATTTGACCTGTACACAATAAATAACCTCATTTATTTGTCAGCAAAAGTGCACAGGATGATGCAAAACACATAATTTTACATCATCTGGTGGGCCTTCGACCGCTCCAGGGATTTTGTTAAAACTACAAATGAAGTTTTTGGTTCCCAACAGCTCTTTTCTGTTGTCAATGAGTACCGATTTCAGAAAAATGTTTACTTTTCTACTGCGTAGATGAGTTTTATTAAAAGCCTGTCTTTCCACCGGTGAATTGCCCCTTTAAGGCTTTGTTTTTAATGATCTTTTTAATTCTGTTATAATAGGGAAGTGCACTCCACAACTGTAATGATGGGGACGACAGTGACACAGTGATGATATTGTTGGAATCGCGTTCAGAATATTTTCTTCCAGCTGATGAACAATAAAAGCATTGACTTGATAGCCAATCAGAATCCACCAGATTTTAAAGAGCTTGAGTATTTAAAGTGGCAGACGACATGCAGTAACTGCAGCGGGCTTATAATGAACAGAACGTTAAAATCCGTTGGTGTGGACTCTAATACAGTCATCTTTGTTGTGAACAGGCCTTTAATTAATCTTGTGTTCTCTCGTAGGAATGGGTCAGGAGGCAGGAAAGTCAGCGTGGCCCAGACCAGCAGGAGGATACCAGACCATCTCAGGCAGGAGATACGGCCGGAGACACGCGTATATCAGCTTCCGGCCGTTTACAGATAAACATAGAGCCACATCTGGTGTGGACTGTCAGAACATGGAGAGGACGAGTAGTCGAAAGGACCAGGCAGTGGGTACGTACCAGCTGGTCATGGAAACATTTAGTGCGTGATGAAACTAAAGAGCTACTCAACTTTAAAGGTGAAGTGTCATTTTCTTGCTACAAACATTGAAAAAAGGGAATGCAAAAGTGATGAATGCTATTGGTTGATAAAACTGATAGTCCCACCCCAAACTCAAGCCAAGCATTTAAATATGCCTTATTTGTCACTGATTATTGTATTATAATATTTTAAAATTACTTATATTATTTTTTTTTTAAACTCCTCTCTTATATGTAAAACTATACTTGCTTTCTAAATGTTGAATGCTTGAAAAATAATCAATAAAAATACAGTAAAAAACAAACAAAAACAAAATACTCCTTTCAGCTAGCAATTCCTGAGTAAGTGGAAATCTGTGATCTGCAAAAGTGGAAAGGATTTTGAGATTTCACTGGTTCTCATTGTAAATAAACAGCTTTGTAATATTGGGAATCTAACCAGGGTTTTAAAAAGCTGAAATATGTGTGTGTGGGTTGTTCTGCTTTAGAGTGGAGCATTCATCACCTTTAAATAGTGTAGACGGAAACCATCTGACTTTAATATGCAAATATATATGAGAATGATGAGGGTGGGTAGAAAGTAGTTTGAAATGTGTTTTTTTATTTATTTATATATATATATATATATAGAGAGAGAGAGAGAGAGAGACAGATTGTCAAGAAATTCCCAGGTCATATTTCACCCCTCAAACCAAAGGAAAACATAACAAATATGTACATGTTTTTGCATAAATAAAAAGAAGCCTGTTGTTTGGAGTATAAAACTTATTTTTGTCATTCTGTAATTTGATTAAAATCAATTCAATAAGAAAAATAGATTTCTTCAAATGTTCAATTAAAAAAATAATTCTTTATAAAAACATCTTTTTACACTGAAGTATAATCAAGTTTGTCACAGAGTAGTATTTATTTTAATTAAGGTTATAATTGTGTTTGGAAAAATTATTTTCATCAATGTATTACAAAGATGAATGCGTATTTTTATTTCGTTATTTTTAAATGACAGTAATTATTGTCATTTTGGAGGAAACTTAATCTTCATGAATGAGACACAAAAGTATAAGTATAATTTCTGTTTTTATTCTTTTGAATTTGAATTTTCACTCTATAGTGCATATACGCTTACTTCCATATACAAAATAATTAAAGGAGTAGTTCACTTAAAAATGAAAATTCTGTCTTCATTACTCACCCTCAAGTTTCTTTCTTCTGCTGAACACAAAAGATCTTTTGAAGAATGTCGGTAACCAAACAGTTGATGGACCCCATTGACTTCCATAGTATTGTTTTTCCTACAATGGAAGTCAATGGTCTGTCAAAAAACATCAACTGTCTGGTTTCTGACATTCTTCAAAATATCTTTCTTTGTGTTCAGCAGAAGAAAGAAATTCATACAGGTTTGAAACCACTTGAGGGTGAGTTAATGACAGAATTTTTAAGTGAACTATTCCTTTTAACTTCTATCCAGTGAAGGAAAAAAGAGTAATAACTGAAACATTTTCCCTTCTAGCGTCAAAGGCCAGCATTTCTTCAGTGCTTCAGACTATCCTCCCGACACCATGCACAAATTCAGTGCGCTCGGAGTTAAACGCAGCTTCAAGTCAAGAGGGCCACAACAGGAGGCAGTCATCATTGTTCAGAGTCCTAAAAGCACCCTCCAACCATTTCAAGAGACCAAAGACTGAACGGGTTGTGCCATACGACAGACAATATTGTTCTGGTATAGAAAAAAGTGATCGAGCTAGAGTCTGGCCCATTAATGAAGGCCGCAAGTCTAACCCGGAAGCTCTGAGTTACATCAACATTGATGCCTATGAGCCTGACAGTAGCGGAGCTGAGGAGGAGGACTTGAGTTTAAACCCGTCTCTGGCTGCTCAGAAGAGACTTGATGGAATTTGTGATTTTGGTGGAAATGTAGATTCGGTTGATGATTCACATCCTGATGTCTTTCCAAAAACAAGCAACCGTTCAGCGCAAACGGAACCTTCTAAAAACTCAACAGAACTTTATGCGGAACCAGATTTTCAAAGAACTGTGCAAGCAAATTGGAACGTTGGTCAGTTGTTGGTTGGTGAAGACCAAGCTCCGAAATGTCACGGGGTAACGGCCAGCACCGGAGCCGTTTCCTATGTAGGCGCAGGAAAAACAAACCCTGAAGAAACATTACAGTCCGAAATGGTTGTGAGGCCAAAGATCCGCAAACAGACGAGCGAGACCCACCTTGAAAGGAGGAAACGTTCTGAAAAAGAGGAAGTGAGCCATTTGTCAGGCTCGGCGGACAGAAACAAGTGTGGCTCGGCACCTCCGGGTTTCCTCGCACAAACAAGCCCTGAAAATGAGTTCCTCTTTGATTTTCCACCCATGACCTTGAGTGACCTCTACTCCAAGGACAGTAAAAGTGTGAACGATGATAACGCTAACGTAGATGATGATGATGATGACAATATCTGGGAAGATCTAGAGAATTTTGGAGAGAAATTTGAGCCATCTACAAAGGGTGATGAAAGGTACAGTATGTATTGCATGTATCTCTCAAATCAGTAGATTGTACTAAAATGTTTATTTGCACAGATTTGTACAGATTAATAATCTGCATGAAAATAAATATGTGCTTCATAATATTATATATACAGAGAAACCTCTACATCAATGCCAATGGTCATTAGTAACACAGCTGGTGTGATGAGACTCTAGTGGTTGGTTATATCATGGTATTTTTCACAAATGGGTTACAAATTGATTGATTTTATTTATTTTTACATAATAATATCAGAAAATAATTAGAGAGCGAATATTAGATGTTATTAACTTTTACACTTCTTTTTGAAAGAAGTGTCTTATGTTCACCAAGGCTGTGTTTATTTGTTAATAAAAATACAGTAAAAACATTCATGAAAAAATTATTACATAGTAATAAAAAATATACACGAATGCACGATAATAAAATAATATTAGTAATAAAATGCACGATTTAAGTGTCATATGATTTTTCAGAAATCATTCTAATGTTCTGATTTGGTACCGAAGAAACGTTCTTACTTATTATCAATGTGCTTTTTAATAATTTTATGTAAAACTTTATTTTGTGGAAACCGAGAAATTGTTTTAATACATGTTATTAAATACAAAGTTCTAAAGAACAGCATTTATTTTATTTTGTAATATTATAGACAGACACGTATACTTACCAGCAGTGTAGGGGTGTCATGCATTACTAAGTAATTCATTACTGTAATTGAATGACATTTTCTTGGGGAAAAAGAAAATTTCTGTAATTGAATTACTTCTGATGTAAGTGCATTAAATACTGTATAGACTATAGAACAATTCTATATAAAACAATAGTAGATTTGACAAATTTACATCTAATGTTAAAATGTATGTTTTTTTCATAACCTCCATTTAAATACTTCGGTCAGTTCAGGAATAATTCATGCAATTTTATATTATTTATTTGAAAGAATTAAAAGAGCAGTTTCATGTCTATCCTTGCATTGTTCAACTGTTTGAGGTTGATATGGGATTTAGAAACTAATTAGTAATGTAATACTTTTTAGAGAGAGTAATTAGTACACTAATCTATTATACTGTTGAAAAAGTAATTAATAGGTAGTAATTAATTACTACCTATTGAAGCTTGCCCACCACTGCTTACCAGTAAAGAAGGCTGTGTGTGTGAATGCGTCCTTCCTGAATAAAAGTATTAATGTCTTTAAAAAAAAATCGTACTGTTACCCAAGCATAATAATGTATTCGATTTCGATTCGGTTGAAGAAAAAGCATATTTTTAATTCACACTCTAACAACCAAAAGCAGAATATTTAGCTCTCACATTTTGTGTGCAACCGGTACTTATTTTGCAATCTTTTAATTATATTTCTATAGCATAGTCAACTGTCTTAGTCAACTGATTTTTCTAAATTTTTACATCACTACTGTTGAATGTATTCGTAAAGCTTAAAAATGTAGTCCTGTTACAAAAGCTATTGAATTATTGTACATTTACTATTTGTACATGTTTGCTTGCTTATTTATTTTGTAGAAAATTACAAAATTACCCATATCAGGGTTTTAAATTTGTCCCAAATTTTGATAGCAGAGTTACAAAAAGTGGCAGAATCTCATTTTCTCAAGGTTAAGCCCCGCCTTTCATGGACTCTTTGTTAAAAAAAAGGAACAACATTTTAACTTGGTACTGAAAAGTCGCTCATATAATGTGAGTCAAGGATGAGTTTGGGCATTTACTGTGAATGCTTGATAAGGTATACACTCAGCAGGAAATGAGTGAGGTGCCAAAGGTGCTCATTCTGCATGCTAAGGCTCTTCAGCTAAGAGGATTACCTTGACTTTTACGAGGTGTGCTCACGTGTGTGTGTTTGTGTGCATGTGCGTGTATCCTGCTCTGTGTTCTAAGCAGCAGCTCAGAATTCAGCGAGGGCGAGTGGTCGGCTTCGTGGACGTCCGACTCTGGGCTGGAGAAGGAGAGGTGCACAAGTGAAGAAAGCTGGGAGACTCTGCCTGGCATGGACGAGCCTCCTGAAAGCAGCAGCAGTCTGGAAGAAGTGCCTTCTCTCAACCTCGCTCTAGAGTAAGCACACAAACTCGAAACACTTTAGTAATGCTCTGGAGAACGTCATTACACGGCTGTCATTGTCACATTGAAATATCTGTTCATTAAAAAAAGGTTGGTAATTGCATGATATTAATTTTACATTTGGTTTATATACATGGTTTATAGTCAAATAATCAGAACAAACATCGGTAAGAAAGGCATCAGATGTAGGATTAAGTTCATAAAGTATGAGAAAGTTTTGACATTATTTAGATGTCGACCAAGTGGCAACCTGGCTTCCGTTTTCTCTCTTGAATCCAATACGGAAGTGACTTAAACTGCAATTCATAGACTGGCCGCTAGAGACCGGCTGCAAAAGAGAGTCAATCCCATACTCCCCATGTTAATATGCCCAATCATACAGCACAATAAAACATGTTTACACCCTGGTTCAAAAAGTGGTTTTGGTCTCTATAGCTAATTTTGCCCTTCATGATAACTGTGAGGGGCGTGCATTTTTTTTTGTAACTCATCTGTTTAAGTTATATTAAGTCTTTAAGTTCTGCATAATTAAGGGTGTGGCCACTTGAGTGACAGGTGGATTGCCACTGGTGTCATTACTAGCCGTTTGTCTGCTGTCTGTTAGCCGTCACGTCACCTCAGCTAATCCCGCCTCTGACCATTTTCGGTTATCCGGGAGTGACAATCTGCCAAGATGGCGGCGGTCGGCTCCGCCCTCTTTGGGCTTCACTTTGCTCTTCAGAAACCCACGGGTGACGTCACGGACACTATGTCCATGTACATAGCCTGTCAATATCATAGACTGTAAAAAAAAACAAAGAAACATGTGATCTGGGTAAAAAAGGATGACATTTTCCTTAAATAAAATCAACTTAATCAATTGATAGCCCTTGTAACAGACTAGTCTACTAGTCGACTTTAATGGTCTGCTATGATGATCAGCAACTATTCATGGTCTATAGAGGGCACAACAGGATAATAAATCTTTTTGCTCTGTTTCAGTTAAAATGACATACATGCAGACTCAGAGCGCTCCACAAGATATGTTTGATTATACATTGATCAACATTGATCGTGTGAATACACATTTTACAGAGCTTATAAGCACTAATATCTCGTTAAGATCGCACGCGCACAGAATCATTCAGTAGCGCAGAAATGCAACGCTTTTCTGTGATTTATTAATAAAATAGCTTAGAAACTAAAAAGTTATAGCATATATTTCTTACTTAGTAACTAAAACCCACAGCTTCACTATTAGTAGAGAGATGCTGCCAGGTGCAATTCACACACAATCGCTCTCTCACACTAATGCATTCATATAATTGTAATCTTTAATGTGCTACTTTATCTATATCTGATTTAGAACGAGCAGAAATCTGTGAGAAATATAACAACCCAAAGACAAAAGAACTGTTCAAATGAAGCTGTTATGTAGGAGCGCTGTGTCATATGCCATAGCTGTGCTCAAGGGAATCAGCGTTTGAGAGTCAGCTCGAGGTTCAGACTTTGGTCATCAGTGACGTCATCAGCGACGTCATACATTTTTTTATCAAGGCTGGTCCCAACTTTTTAAAGTCAGTTACATGGAGTAAAATTGGCTTATTTGAATTGGAAAAGTAAGACTGATTGGTTCTTAAGACACAGTCTTGACATAGTGGTTAAAGTTTATGTAACATCCCATTACTTGTGAAAACTTTTTAATGTACAGGTGAAACTCGAAAAATTTTAATATCGTGCAAAAATTATAATTTTGATGATTATGGCTTAGTTTATGAAAACCCAAATTCAAAATCTCACAAAATTAGAATATTACATGAAATCAATAAAAAATTTATTTTAAATGCAGAAATGTCGGCCCTCTTAAAAAGTATAATCATGCATATGTATATATAGTATACATATACTAAATATATTAGTTTCACTTTTTAATTTGAATGACTGAAATACATGAACTTTTGCACAATATAAATTTTTTTCGAGTTTCACCTGTATAGTACAAATGATGAATAACTGTTCATCTGAAAAAAACATGACCAAGGCTGTAACCGTAAAGGCACAACTGCCTTAGTGTTTTCAAGGTTACCTACTCACACTGAACGAGTAGACGGTAGATTTTTTTTTGTAACATTAGAAATATCTTTACTGTCTCTTTTGATCAATTCAATGCATCCTTGCTGAATAAAACATCAATTCAAATCAAATCTCACTGACTATGTTGGCACAAACAAAATGTTATCTGGACTTGATGAATAAATAGACTCATTTGTCAGAAAGTGGAGAAAAATGATTGATGTGACATTGATGTGCTCTGATTCCAATATCTTCAGTCACACAGAACCCGAATGAAACAGGTCAAATTAATTTTAAATGTGCCTCAAATATTAAGGCATCCCTAAAAACCTTGTGTTTTTCTGCTGTCCTTTGCGTGTGTGTGGTGTCCTACAGAGAGCAGACCCCTCTGGAGGAGGGCGAGATCCCCTGGCTCATGTACAATGAGGACTCGGGCAGCAGCAGCGATGAAGACCCTGATGGTGTCAGTCAGTTTGTGCACCCTGGACTCTTTATCCTGGATGGAAACAATAACCTGGAGGATGATTCCAGCATGAGTGAAGATCTGGACACAGAGTGGAGGTCAACAAACCTAATATGCAACATCAAAAAATGACAAGATGCAATGTCATCCTTTAACTCTTAAGCCCCCGATATACTCGCAGCAAAGTTCTTTTCCGTTCTTCACTTAGGGGTTAAAATAAGCTGGAAATCCCTTTTGCGGCGGTATACTGTTAGCAAACATCCTGATGCCGCCCACCCTCTTGGGACCGAAGTTTAGATGAATGACAAAATAAACAAACAATAAAATTGAAAACAGCGGCCAAGAAAGCATCTGATTATAGTGAAGTTGATGTGTTTGCACAAGATCTGCAATCCGGCACTCCAGTCAAGTCACGTTTATGTAAATGACACTTTATGCAATAGGTTGCTTTAAAGCATGGGCGCGAGAGCATGTCAGGGGAGGCTGCGCGATATGACGATATCAATCGATAGAGATTTATCTGTCTAAATATATCCGTGAAGCTCAGGACTGCAAACACATTAGAGGAGCAGAGAAACTTGGATGAATGAGGAGGAGGGGGATGTGCTTGATTATGAGTTATTAAAAATAAACCACGACAGAGAATTTGGCAGATTTCTGTGGCTCACATCCGAAGCACACGAGTGCTGAATTCAGCTCACTTTCGTGGCTTATTGCGCTTGAACGGTTAAATACACACACGTATGTGTCAGAATGGGGCGCCACCGTGAATGTTGTGTTAGAAGGGAGGCCCAGTGTCTTTGACTTGTAAAACCCCTGCTTTAAAGGTTGTATCAGTGATTTCAGGCCCAAAAATAAATGTCTAATCTTTCCTAACGATCCGCTAGCTACCCGCCCCATAAGCATGCCGTCCAAAAACGCAGACTTCGCGTCCAGCCGTGCACGATCTCTCACACCTGCCCCTGTCGGTGATTGGTTGCAACACTGTTTATTTTGGTTTTGAGTGGTGGTTGTACCCATTTGTTTTTGTGTGCAGATTTCAAAGCCTAGGCTGCCAACAGAGACACGTTTTTTTTGACGGCATGCTTATGGGGCGGGCAGCCAGCGGATCGTTAGGAAAGATTAGACATTTATTTTTGGGCCTGAAATCACTGATACAACCTTTAAAGCAAGCAACTCTACAGTATTAAACATGAAAACCAGTGTCAATGTGTCTTTCGATTAGAAATACTAATAACTTCTACTATAAAGCAACTCAAGTGTGTCAAATGTTTTTACTCGTCACATCAGTTTTTCGTTCTTAGTATATCGGGTCTTTACAGAGTGAATCTCAGGAAACGTGAATAACGTTACAAACCTTTAAATTAAAAGGAATTTTTTTAAATGACTTAATGACGTTTGTTTTTAGTATTTTTACCGTTGTGACATTTAATTTATTTTCATTCTCATTACCGTAATGCAAGAAACTCGTTCTCAATCTCATTCATGGTAGTATTTGTTGTACTGCCTTGTTATGCTGATTTAAATAATAATCAAACTTTTTTTTACTTTCACTTAAAATTTAAACCTTTATGAATAATGGAAATTACGCATTATGGTAATGAGCATTTGAGAGGAAAATATGCTTTAATTTCATGAAAATATGTCATGTCATGGCCCTAACGACGGCCCTAGCATGTCTAAATGAAATTAGACATCAATGAATGGTGGACATTCACCAAGCATGTCTAAAATATGAAAATCGTTGATGATTATAATAACATTTTGCTTTTTGATTGTGTTAGCTGCAACAGGAAACGAGAGAGGATGTGTTTTAAAGTCCTTTGTTGTTCAGGTTCCTTGATGAATTTGGGGATGGTTTTGGGATGGCTCAAGCAATCTCTTACGTGGATCATTCCCAGCTCCTCACTTACATGGCATTAGAGGAGCGTCTCGCACAGGCTATGGAGGTGAGGGGCCTTATTTTGCTTAATCGTGCAGTCTGTCGTGATATCGCTGTTTGAATCACTGCAGTCTAACTATTAGGTTTTGAGGGATTTATGAGTCAGATTAATTTTTTTTTCCAAGGAAGAGTATCTTCTTTTGTACATCATCAGGGCCCATTTTTATGAATGGTCAAATTGAAATGGAGCCTCAAGACCTGTTTTAATTTGATTTATTGGTCATTTCTTAATGAGATGAAAGCATAGTAGTCTTCCATAATTAATGCTGCTTTTTCATGAACAAATAAATATTGTATTTGCACGAACAGCTAAGTTGTACAAATAAAGGATCCATCTTAATTCAACCCAAAAAAGACTGTTGAGTAATTGGACTCAGTTGCTGAGTGGTGTTCTGAAAGCCCATCAAACTTAATTGATTTCAGCCAATGAGAGCGCACACTAGAAATGTAAGGCTTAACGTATAATTAACTCTCTTCTATCTTTATCCAGAGGAAATGAAATATGCTAATGTGTTTTGTTGTGTTGCAGGCAGCACTGGCTCATCTAGAGTCTTTAGCTATAGATGTGGAGCAGGCTCATCCCCCCGCCACTGAACAGATCATCGACTGCCTACCACAGATCACCGTGCATGCCGAAAACATTGGTACTACTGCCATTACTTGTAGATGCATAAAGTGCACATAACACAATTCTGCAGTCAGCGTCAGTAGAGTTGTGAAGTAATATTTAAAGAACAGGCTGTGCCTTATTTTATTGTTACACCATATTCAGAATATATATGTCCAGACTACTAAGGTGGGTAGAGTATCCAAAAACTCTACTCAAGTAAAAGTAATAATCTTAAGTTAGGACTTCAGTAACCATACAATAACATATTATTTGGATGGATACGATTTTATTTATTTAAATGATTGTTGTTATCATTATTAGATATCTTTGCAACAAACACAAAGGCAGCATTATTTCTGGCATTTAATCTGTAGCCCCAATATCATGTCCTTTACTTTGTATAATAATGTACAGTGTACAGCTACATTTGGATTATTATTGTCAACACTGCAGAGTTTTGCGTTTAAAGGGAACCACTGACACAGAGAGGAGTAAAATCTCTTCACATTTTGACTGTGCTTATGACCGCTACTGGACATCTGAACACAAACAATGATCAAATGCACATTGACGGATCATCTTCCGTCTGTTCTCCAAAATGTAATCAGCTGTGTATTTCTGCAGGGGCATGTAAGCTGGTTAACTTTGTCCAAGCAAAGGCATTCCTTTTCAAGACGAACAGGTCTTGAAACTGCGCAATACCAAAGACTATAACACAAGACGTATCACGGGGAAAAGTGCAATGCTGAATAAGTCCCGCCTTCTAAATAAGAGCCAATCGTCGCTTGGTAAAGACATCACGTCACTGCAGCTGCTGTTAGAAGCTCCGGTTCCTATGTTTTCAACACCGCGTAAGGCTTAAAGTTTCAATGAAACGGCATTGGCTACAACACAGTGTTCGTAACTGGTTCCAATAGACATAACTTGGGGATGGATGGATGGATAGATGGATAGATAGATATAGATGGCAGTTGTGCACAGTGACAGACTCTGCTTCTATTTTGTGCTTTATTATAGTTCTGGACAGGGTGTGCAGGTTACATGATTATGAGTGACATGACATGAGAACTGTATGTATAATTTGCCTTCCTGTTTCTCACTGCTGCCCATGTGTTTTGCAGATGGACAGTTGTAAGAAAGTCTTAGTGTTGAGCGTGTATGATGAGACACTAACATCCGAACTCATCACCTTTTAAGTGATTGACTTGAAATACTTTGTGTACACCAGATGAGAAATGTTGGATTGATTGCACAGATTGGATGCTGGGAAAGTAATGCTCGCACACTAATGTCCCACTTCAACTTTATGGCCTGAGTGCATTTGGGGTGATAAATCTGCTTTGGAAAGCATAAAATGACTTCATTTTCACCCTTAATGACTGAAATGAGTAATTTGATGTGTGCATGACTGGATCGAGGCTTGTTTAAATATTTGGTTTGGTGTCAAAGTTTTACGATGGAAGAGTTGTTTTACATACATTGACATGCACACTCTCTTTGGTTCTTCAGAGCAGGAGCAGTGCTGTGCCATCTGCTGCTGCGAATACGTCAAAGATGAGATTGCAACCCTGCTTCCGTGCCGCCACATGTTCCATAAACTCTGTGTCTCTCTCTGGCTCAGAAAGGTATTGCTGTTTTTCTTGGAGCTTGTGAAAGAGCCAAAAAAAACAGGCTAGCTCAACCGAAAATGACAATTCGGACATCATTTACATTCCCTCGTGCCGTTTCAAAACCTGGAAGACTTTCATTCATCTTTGGAACACGATTGACGATATTTTTAATGTTCTCTCGTCCTTTTTGTCTATTCATTGAAAGTCCATGCAGCCAAAATGTTCATGCATTGAAGTACAAAAGGACACTTTATATGATGAACATATTTTTATTATTTATAATGGTCAGTGCACCTACATTTAGTTAATCAAATATGGAAAACAGAAGCTTGATGAGCGAGAACTAACCTCGTTGGTTCTCGTGCCTCAAGCAAGCACCTTTGAACTTTCATTGCCCATATTTGACTTTTTTTAATGTTTGTCTTGTGAACATTTCAAAGCATAAAAATGTTGGTTATGTTGTCTTCAATGGAGGGACATAAAACTCTCTGATTTCATTCAAAACATCTTCACTTGTGTTTTGAAGATGAACAAAAGGTTAATAGGATTGAAACGACACGAGGGTGAGTAAATGACAGAATTCATTTTTGAGTGAACTATCCCTTTAAACTTATATTGACATAACTTTATTGTGTTTACCGAATGTTGTCTCCCCATGATTTTCAGTCTGGCACGTGTCCAGTGTGTCGCCACGTTCTGACCCCGGAAGTGACCGATCCCTCGTCTTTAAGCTCCGAACAAGATACGCCACCATCCAGTCACAGTGCGTCTGAGGGAACGTGTTGAACGGCAGTCACACACACATCTAAACATCCCGCAGAGAAGTATTTAAATAATAAATAACCAGAGAAACTCCCATCTGATATTTCTTTGCTGGAATGCAGCGGCCAGATTCCATTAAACCTAGCGACTTGTGCTGCAATTCATGCTCCAAACGTGGCGAACTAAAACTTATTTTCTGAGAAAATATGAATACGTATATATTCATAGGAAGCATATTTATTCATGTTTCAATTAAAATGTTTTTGTACATCAAGGCTAAACATAATAGTTACTTGTATTTAACTTTTCACATGTCGTGTCAAGTAAACCGTTCAAATGCAATCCCTCAATAAAAGCTCACATTTGGTTCAAATGGTCAATTCTTTCATCAATTCAGCGTCAGAATGAGTTTTCTGGCAAAATGCCTTCCAAAGCTGTTTGCTACCCTGAACTCTCTTCAGATATCTATTCAGAGTACATTCAGCTGCATTGTTACATCTGGACTTAAGCGCACATAACTGGATACGAATGATAATGGCTGTGCGATTCTATTTCACTGTGGTTCATAAACATATTTCTATAAATCATCCAAATGATGGGCTGCTGAATAGGTAGTTTTCACAAAAGCACCTTCGGGAGCAATACCATTTCTAGAAGGCTGACAGTCTGAACTGGAAAATATGATGGTGGGGGACTATAAATACGAGATGGCTCTGTGCCGTTTATTGTGAAAGCAATTGGCATGTATTCAATGTCCTGTTATTTAGAGGCGGCAGCTCATATCTTTTGGAGAAAACCATCTCAGAATAATACACAGAGAAGGGCAAATGGGTGTAAATTGTCCCATTTTAACCAAACTCAATAGATCTTATTCACTAATAATTGCATGGATTATTCATAAATTTATACACACAGGGGAACCCATTTTGTAATGTGCGCATATGCACATGAATTTAGCATTTGCATAAAACATTCTCGACCATCTCCCTATAAGGGTGTTTCCTTAAACATGTATAATATAATCTATAAGAAAATTAATCTTAACACATTCATAAGGCTGCCCAGAGTATGTGTAAGTTTAGTTTCAGATTGGGTCTCATGCACAATTTTGTGTGAATGAGAACGTTTTCACAAATTCATCAATGTTCTTTAGAGAGAAGACTATTAGATACGCTTTATCTGTTATATTTATATTATCATGTGTATACAGTATCTCACGAAAGTGAGTACACCCCTCACATTTCAGCAAACATTTTAGTATATCTTCTCAAGGGACAATACTATAGAAATGAAACTTCTATATTTTAGAGTTTAGCAGTATATATTTACTGTCCTCTGAAAATAACTCCACATACAGCCATTATTGTCAAACTAACTGGCAACAAAAGTGAGTACACCCTAAGTGAACATGTCAAAACTGTGTCCAAAGGGTGTGTGAGCACCATTGTTATCTATCACTTCCTTAATTCTCCTGGCCATGGAATTCACCAGAGACCCTCTTCCACTCCTCCATAATGACATCACATGCTGCTGCTCCTCCACCTTCCGCTTAAGGATCACCACAGGTGCTCAATAGGGTTCAGGTCTGGAGACATACAGTACTTAGCCACTCCATCACCTTCAGCTTCCTCAGCAAGGCAGTTTGGGGTCATTCTCATGCCGTTCGGCCCAGTTTCTGAAGGGAGGGCATCATGTTCTGCTTCAGAATGTCGCAGTACGTGTTGGAAACCATGTTTTTCCTCAATGAAGCTCAGCTCCCCAGTACCAGCAGCACTCATGCGGCCCCAGACCATGATGCTACCACCACCATGATGCTACCACCACCATGCTCGACTGTAGGCAAGACTCCTTGGTACTCCTCACCAGGGCATTGCCACACATTCTGGACACCATCTGAGCCAAACAAGTTCATCTTAGTCTCATGCTCTTGGACAGGTTGCTCTCAGCAAACTGTTTGCGGGCTTTCTTGTGAGCCGGCTTCAGAAAAGGGTTCCTTCTGGGACGACGGCCATTCAAACCGACTTGTTGCGGTGTGCGCCGTATGGTCTGACCTTCCGCTGACCTGACCTTCAGTATCTGTTTTCTGAAGCCAGCTTCTGCACCGGACGCACAGCATGAGGACTCAACTTCTTTGATGGACCCTCGCGAGGCCTGTTACGAGTGGAACCTTGTCTTGGAAAACCTCTGTATGACCCTGGCCTGTACTGTAACTCAGATTCAGGGTGTTACCAATCTCTTTATAGCCTAGGGCATCTTTGTGGAGAGCAACAATTCTAATTCTCAGATCCTCAAGTTCTTTGCCATGAGGTGCCATGTTGAACATCCAGTGGTCAGTATGAGAGAATTGTACTCAAAGCAACAAATTTGAACTGCTCTAATACAAGATACAATTTGTATGGCCCTGTCAAGCAGACAAAAACATGAACGTGATGAATAGGACATGTGGCTTTGCATGGTGTGACGTACAGCTATTATCGTTTAGGGTGTACTCACTTTTGTTGCCAGCTATTTTGACAATAATGGCTGTATGTCGAGTTATTTTCAGAGGACAGTAAATGTATACTGCTATACAAGCAGCACATTGACAACTCTAAAATATATCAGAGTTTCAGGGGTGAGATACTGTGTATTACCACCATGTACACTTATTTTTAGAAGAAATATCACATTTTGCATGCAACCCTGTAATTGATTTGTAACCTGATAAGTTTAACATTCCATTAAATTGAGATACAAAAAAAGTGACATAATTTAAGCCTTACAGCACAGTGGGAGGTAATCTAATAAAAAGTTTACAAAAACTAGTGCTGTCTGGATTCACCAAGCTCAACCATGTTATTAAAGTTAAGGAAAATAATCAAATGTTAATTATATTTAAAGACCCCCCTTTGGTGAAAATTAGGTTTTTAATATTGTTTATGTGGTGTTTTTATTATGCTTTAAGACGAACCATGTGCAAATTCATCAGTCAATACCATTGCTGAGTATTTTCTCCTTGATGCCTAGTACATTTCAGCAATCCTAGAAGATCATTACAAGTGAACATGCTTTGTGTAACATAAGCAACACATTATTAGATGTTTGATAACGTTTTATAAACTTTTGCTGATAATTTACTCACCCCCATGTCATCCAAGATGTCCATGTCTTTCTTTCTTCAGTGGAAAAGAAATGAAGGTTTTTGATGAAAACATTCCAGGATTTTTCTCCATATAATGGACTTCATTGGGTACCAAACGGTTCAAGGTCCAAATGACAGTTTCAGTGCAGCTTCAAAGGGCTTTAAACGATACCAGACGATGAATAAGGGTCTTATCTAGCGAAACGATCGGTCGTTTCAAAAATAAATAAAAAAGTTTAAGTTTTATAAGCACAAATGCTCACCTTGCTCTGTTCTGTGATGCGCGTTCGTGATGTCACGTAATACGCAATTACGTTCAAAAGGTCACGCTTAGGCGGAAGTACCGAGTCAGTGTTTACAAATGTGAGGACCATATACACATATTCAAATGTCTGTGTCAGTTTATCGTTTAAATGCCCATTTCGTGTGTGTATCCTGGGTGTTTTAATATTAAAAAGGCTAAAAGAAAATTGTCAGGACATAAGTGTGACCTTTTCAACGTAATTGCGTATTACGTGACGTCACAAATGCGCATCACAGAACAGAGCAAGGCGAGCATTTGTGGGTAGTTCAAGGGGTAAAATTGACTGCGGAGGGGACCGCAAGTTGTTTAACCATTCTATTGTATTTTAGTTATTGTATTTGTTTCAAGTGTTAATTATTTATTGATCATTATTATTGCTAGAGAATTAGGTTAAGCACTTCCTTTTAAGCATTGTATTCTTTTCATAAAACTTCCCTGTGCACACGTTAATCATCAATCATTCAGTTACAACTCACTTTAAATAATTAATTTCAAGCAGCAAGTTCAAAGACTCAAAAAACTTTATTGCAAGTGTACAATATAAACAATGAGGAGACATTGTTACATTTGAATGTCCATCAGAGAGGTGTTCTGAGCAGAGACAGAGGAAAGAAAACTACACGGGGGAAAAAAGCATTTCAGCTTTTAAACGTCAACCATTTATCTTCCTCTTTCAGCGGGTAAGGATGAAAATCACTATAAGCATTGGTTTGAAAATCAAACGTCCAGTGTTGCTTTTCTACTTTTGTTCAAGGATCGATTCAAGTCAGTTTGGAGTTGATCATTACCTGAAACAACAATTTGCTGTTTTCTATTAAAGGGGATCGTTTTAAAGCACGAAAAGGCCAAAAGTGCAATCGATATATAACATGTTCCATCACGGAATAAATAGTTCACAGAGCAGATGAAGCCAATCTGACTGACAACAGAAACTTTTGCTTAAGTACTTGTGAATATCAAATATTCATAAAAATGAATATCGCTAACGTGCCATTTTTTTCTGATGGAAGTTTATATGATCGCTATGTGCGAGTCAGACAAATCTAATGTCTCTGAATAACACAAATTTCAATATAATGTGAGACACAATACTGGCGTTTGCTTTAATACACTGACAGAATTATAGTGAATGGAACAAAATAGCAAAAGATTAAAATGCTAGAATAATATTACAGTATTTCAAATAAATAAAAAGGAATAAAAAAAAGACACACTATAGGGATAATTGCTTTGACGTAAAATAAAAATCAAGAGCTCACTCACCAGTAGTTTAATTGATGTAAGCTCAGCTTCACACACCAAATTTTTTTTTTAAATTGATCATGCAAGGATATGAATCCAAACTGTATTATACAGTAGATTTATGGTTAAATTGTCACCAGTTCTGCATGATTGGCACATGCATTTTATTCCATGTCAAACACAATGATTTTTGGCTGCATTAGTGAGGCTATGGGACCCTCTTTACATATTCCAAATGTGCAAATATTAGAGCAGTATTGATTCTGAATCTTCATCGCTACTGTTACAGCTGAACGTTGAGGCATATTCCTGACACATCCACATTCTAATAACATCAGTTTTGCAGTGAAAAAAAAAAAAAAAACACCTACAATATTACATTACTGAATCTACAAAAAAGTATTTACAAAATACAAAAGGAATTATTTGATAGAGTAAACCTTGAATAAACCACTATTCCATTTTTGTGGAAATGGAAACACAAATTTATGTGACTCGGGAACAAGAAGTTGCTGGTGAGACGGCGCACAGATGCTCACGTGGCTAGGAAAGTCTTAATACAAAACACACCATTGTCTGACCAAACCTGTAATACTCGTGGAGGTAAATGTGTATCTGTTAGGACTCGAGGGATGTTTGCATGAGGAAACCTGATCGGAAAATAGTGCACATGTTGCACAAGAATAAGAACATCCCAATCCAAGACAATGGCATAGATACAAATAAACATGCTTGTGACTGGCTTTGGTTGCTGGTCCCAACAGGACAAGAGATCCCAACAGGACAAACCACAGGGTCAGGGCTTTTGGTGACTTCTAATATGCCAACACTGTAAAATGTTAAATGGATAGTTCACTGAAAAATGTAAATTGTCATCTACTAATTTCCGTCTGTCCAAAACCGTATCATTTTTTGGTTCCAAGAATGTCCAAGGCGAGCTGCTTTTTTCCCATACAATGAAAGTGAATGGAAATTGGGACCGGCAAGATGCAAAAAAGCACCATAAAAGTATCCGAAAAATAGTTTATTTGACTTGTTCCCTGTGTGGCAGAACAGACTAAAGATGCGAGATGTTATTCGCTACAAATAAAGGAATCTTCCCTCTGCTGTGGCACTCAAATGTGATTGGTGCTTCCACATATTTCATAATCATAATCGCTCTTGTAACGTGACAGTGAATAGCATTTTGGCAACACTTGAATCAAAGTGCTGTTACGCAGCTTTAAATGCCGTATTTGAATATGTACAAACCGTGAATAAGATTTGAGAGCTACAATGGAGCGAGATTTTTTGGTGAATAGCAATTTACAAAATCAGAAGACTTCGATTCTACCACAAAAGTTATATAGACCGCTTTTATGATGCTTTCTGAAGCCTGACAGCCTCTGGCCACCATTTGCTTTCACTATATGGAAAAGAGCAGCGTGAGCATTGTATTAAATTTCTCCTTTTTGTATTCTATGGAAATGAAAAATCATACCGGTTTGGAATGATGTGAGGGTGAGCAAATGATGACAATTTAAATGTTTGGCAGAATTACCCCTATTAACATCAAATGGCATGAACCACGAAGAGGTGAGAGGTTGTAGTATTTGGAAGAATTCTGAAGGCTTGTAAACTGTAGTTTGGCGCTGTGTCCGTGTCATTTAACAGCTCTCAAGCCGCCCAGCAGAATCGTTCGAGTTTACGTTGAGGCCACCTGGTTGTAGTATGACATTTTTGCTAATGTGATCATAAATTGCACTTAGGTAAAGATATGCATTTGGTCTCGCTGCTTGATGAGTGCTGAAACGTTGGAATGTAACTCTATGAAAGTCTTAAGGATGTGACACTTTATTTTGTGTGACTGACGAACATCTGTATTTTTTTTTTTTGCTCTAGGAATTTTAAAAAGACATTAAAATGGCTTGCCTATAAAACTGCCCAAACCATCAAACAGGTTTAGGACTTTAAAAAACAAAAAGTGATATTGTGTTATTGGGTGGACAGAGTCCTTTATCACACATTCATCTCCATATTTTAAAGGGATAGCTCCCCAAATATGAAACATCTGTCATCATTTACTCACCCTCATGTCGTTCCAAACCTGTATGACTTTTTTTCCTCTTTGGAACATGAAAGAAAAAGATACTTTGAAAAATGTTTCACCTGTTTTGTACACATAATGAAAGTGAATGGGGTCCAAAACAACAATGGACCACACCAACCTTCATTGACTGGACACAAAAACACTCAATCTTCCTTTGCGTTCCACAGAAGAAAGAAAGACATAAGGGTAAGAAAGTGATAACAAAATGTTCATTTTCGGGTAAACCACCCCCCTTTTTCACTGGTGCGTACACAGGAATACTCAATGGCATACTGAATACACCTCATATATCTTACGTTCTGTCTGTCATAGCGTAACTGTTGCTCAGTTACAACAACAAAACAAGAAAATCTGCATAATTTTGACATCAGAGCAAAGCTGAGACCTCTCTCCATGCTAATGGCTCAAAACAGCTGGTGCATAGGCAGTTCACACAGTGATTATGTGACGGAGTACTCTTTAGTACAATAATAGCATGTCATTTGGTGGGCGAAACATTTGTTGTGTTTCTCTGCAGATTAGGGATCACCTGGATGTGAAGTATGAGTTTGGCCTTCCAGCCATTTCCTCATTAAAGGCTATTTTTTCTTGACCGCGGCCAGTTCTTTCTGAATGTCAGCGAATTTGGGACGATTCTCAGGTTTGTACTCCCAACATCGCTGCATGATCCTGTACACCTCATCTGGACACTTCTGCGGGCAGGACATCCTGTAACCTACATTGTACACAAACAAACTGTCTATGTCAGTGCTGATTATAAATCAATAATTGATGATTATTAAAAAGCAGTTACACTTTATTTTAAGGTGTCCGTGTTACAGTGTAATTATACATTTATGTAATAATAATACAATAAAGACTGCATGTACTCAGGTCAGGAATAGGGTTTGGTTTAGGGTTTATGTAATTATGCATAATTTATATTTATTAGTACAGTTACCTAAAAGGCTAACAGTGATTTTGTTATAGATTTTGTTCAGAACAAGCGTACTGCACACTGTACAGTACATACTTTATAGTGTACACTGCAGTGCCTACTTAGTGTGTGAAACAACATTATGCACAATAGGCTACGTGCACAAGCGTCGTGACGAACTTCCGCTATTGTCAGAAGCCGGCATATCAGTTTCCGGTTTTCGACTGCTCATCCGCATCCGCTATAAACAAACAAGATGAGAGCTGCTGTTGTACGAAAAAAAGAGATATAATGTGCGTGACACATCTACGTTTCTAAGAACTGTAGGTTGATCTAACGCCCGTTTCAAACATACTCTGTTTGCCGTGCAGGAGCAGCGCGTGCGATAGTGCTTTTCACATATGAAGCGTTAGCAGCAGTGAATAACTGATCCGCGGCTATACCACAAACACATACTTTTTTATATTAAATCCAGAAGTTATGCTGCAACTTTTATTTTAAAAAAAGTTGTGTCAGCATTGCGATTCTCTTTGTACACATACACTGGACGTATGCACGTTTAAACACAATTTAAACAACGTAGGGCTATTATTCCATGCATTACTTATACTTATATTAAGTTGCTCAAGCAAGTGGTCAAATAGCCTATTTAACCATGCACTTATATTAAAATCGCAAAGATTTTAAATTAAAACTTAGAATTAACAAAAACAGCCGACTCTCATGCCTTTTCTTTTGCATTTAAATTTTAATACAATAGATCTTGCATGTCACAAAGAACTTTTTTTTCCACCTCCACGAATGAGACGAGTGTTGTTCATTATGTCGCCTTGTTGAAGTTGTAGTTTTCCCTGATTTACCCCGGTCTTCTAAAAGTAAAAAGATGAGTGTGATTCTCCAACTAGGAGAACTTTCGGCACTGTGAGCTTATGGAAAATTCACTCTCTTAAAACACACTTAAAACTTCCTAGCTGTGTCTTCTAACACAATATAACAGTGGGCAGTTTTAGAATTCCATGGAATATTATTATTTTTAATGTATTTTCAATTTATGTAGTTTATTACAATATAATATTGTAAAACTGATTATATAAGATTATGTATCAGTCAACAACACCAGTGGCTATACCTAATCATGTAACAAAATAAATCTTAATACTTCATGAACTTAATAATTTTTTATTTAAAGTTGCTAAATGCCATGAGTTGGGATTTTTGCATACAGCATTTCATTTTTGCTCAGGTCTATGTTTATTTTTTAAAGTCACACACATATTGTAAGTAATTAACTATTAATACTTGATTTAAAGTACATTTAGATCCACATCATTGGTTATTCTTTTTTTTTTTTCTTAAAAACTGGGTAGTGGTGGAAATGACGGTTTATGATGGAAAGATTGCTTCTGTTAATTTTTTACTTAAATTGCCAGTCCAAAATATGTTTAACCATGTATTTTATTATTTAACATATAAATTGAACAGTATACCTAATAGTTTTAAAAATGATTACAAATGATATGCAAATTATATGAACCTGCTCAAAACATTAATTTCATTCAAAAAAGCTGTGCACTGCCTGTGTGTGTGTACTTTACAAATTTGTATGTCATGACTGTGAAAAATAGTAGTATATAATTAAATGCATTTATGGTGAAATTACTACATTTTCAAGTCAATCTTTGTTCATTTTGACCACGAAACATCTGGTGTCACTTTAATTCAGCGTTTGCAGCACCACAAAATACTTCTCTACTTTCTCTTCTTTATAGAAGCTATCAATTTTAGTCAATTTTAAGTTTTAAAATTTGCGATTTTAATATAAGTACATGGTTAAATAGTTGACCACTTGCTTGGGCAACTTAATATAGCCCAAGTATAAGTAATGCATGGAATAATAGCCCTACGTTGTTTAAATTGTGTTTAAACGTGCATACGTCCAGTGTATGTGTACAAAAAGAATCGCAATGCTGACACAACTTTTTTTAAAATAAAAGTTGCAGCATAACTTCTGGATTTAATATAAAAAAGTATGTGTTTGTGGTATAGCCGCGGATCAGTTATTCACTGCTGCTAACGCTTCATATGTGAAAAGCACTATCGCACGCGCTGCTCCTGCACGGCAAACAGAGTATGTTTGAAACGGGCGTTAGATCAACCTACAGTTCTTAGAAACGTAGATGTGTCACGCACATTATATCTCTTTTTTTCGTACAACAGCAGCTCTCATCTTGTTTGTTTATAGCGGATGCGGATGAGCAGTCGAAAACCGGAAACTGATATGCCGGCTTCTGACAATAGCGGAAGTTCGTTACGACGCTTGTGCACGTAGCCTATACACATTTCAAACTCTAGTTATCCACTGTTCAGCTATTTCAGAAACATTTTTATATAATTTAAGTTTTTTAACAATAATTAAATATAAGGTGAGGTACGTAATTTAAAAAAAAAAATACATTCTCTTAACCCAGTTTTTTGTTCATTGACTACTATTAGAATGCCATTGATGGGTTCATCTTCCTCAAACATTGAGGGCGGTCCACTCAGATCCAGTCGGGTTCCAGAAGTCAGCATTATCTTAGCTTATTTTTTTAAATAATTGTTTAACAGAATTCCTGGTTAAAAACTACATTACCCTAGCCTGGCTAAGGTCAGACCTAGTCTCATTGAGACGTGGGTCTGGGAACCACATGTTAATTTTCTTGTATTTGAGGCGTGGTTTACGAATGCCCAGAGCGTTTTTTGGGGGTCTACGAATGTCTATCAAATGCGCCTGTATGTAGCTCATAGCCAATCATTTCAATTATACCAGATGACGTATGTAGAGCGACAGAAAAGTTGCTTTTTTCGAAATAAACTTGCATTCTAAACTACTTAGAACAATATCTAAGGCTGCATCGAAAGGAAACTTCGTGTCTGCTGCCATGTTGGATCCATAGATATAAACAAACAGCTTCGGTGTGTCGCATAGATGTCGTCATCGTATTTCTGCTCCCTCCCCGTTCTATGATTGGTTCCCTATCTGAGGTGCAAATCTGGTCGATGGAATCCAGGCTGCCTAGCAGCGGGAATAAAATCGCGCAAGGCAGCATGGCGGCAGTTGTGATTTGATTTGGCGGAGGTGAGGAGATTGTTTGAAAATATTATTTATTTTTCTAATTCCACTAGTGTCGCAGAAACTACATACTTCACCTTCAATCAAATTTAAAAGAAAAATGTAGTATTTCAATAAATGTTAAAAACATTTCAAATAAATGAAAAGGGTAAGAAAGTTTAATTTAAAACAAATTTAAATTTAAAAATAGAATCTGGTTCATTCACTAAAGATGGAATCAGTTTAGTACCTTTTTCAACCTGTTCTCGAGCCTGCTGGTTGGTCATGCCCGGGTAAGGACACACTCCTAGGCTAAATGTTTCCCACAGGAGGATCCCATAACTCCACACATCACTCTCTGAGCTGTATCTCCCTGTGGTTTAAACAACATGTCAAACATCAATCTGAATCCACAACTTAATCAAAATATATACAAATTCATAAAAAACAATTCACTCCTATTATAAAGAGTTTGTAAAGAGAATCATTTTAAAGGTGCTTTACCATAGTTCAGTGCTTCAGGTGCGGTCCACTTGATAGGGATCTGTTTTAGTCCTGATGAGGAGTAGATGCCATCGTCCTCCTGTCGGGACATCCCAAAATCGCTGATCTTCAGCACATTGTTCTCTCCCACAAGGCAGTTGCGAGCAGCCAGGTCTCTGCAAGATTTAGAGAAACTGTAATATCACATAATAAATAATACAATGCATGCACTCTCAGCTCACAATCATGACTCTGATTGGAAAATTCACATCTGCCAACAAAATAATCTACGGGAAAATTGGTCTAAACTGGTTTCAAATTCAAGTCAACTTCTGCCAAAAAAAAAAAAAAAAAAAAACAGTTGTTGGGGGACTGGAGTAAACAGTCTAGACAATTGTACTGTGATTGCAGATATGAACACCCCTAGTCTAGAAAAAGTACCCAATGAAGACCGCCCGCGGCCAAGTCAGGATCATTAGCCTTCTGCTGTCAAGACAGCTGGGGAGAATATCCAAAGATTCTCATCTGTTACACAAAACTTCAGAGTAACAAAGTGACTTTGTTTAACTACAGAAAATCAAGTACAGTACAGTGCTGTACCTGATATTGATTTACACATCACTCTTTCTATAACATGGGTACAACACAAATACTTCCACAAAAACAGGACGAGGAACAACAAATTTTATTCTTACATTCTTAATGTAAAAAAGAAACATTGAGGGAAACATGTAATTCACATTTTCTCTCTGTCTCTTTTTCTCAAATTAATTCAAATAAATGTAATCTAATGTACTACTTAATCTATGCGTCTGATTCATAGCAGGCAGAATGCTAGATCTAAGGAGCCATAACTGACGAAAATAACCGTCATGTTTACCCTTCCGGTCAAATATTGTGCCGCAAACATCAATAACATGCTGTCAAATGACCATGGTATAAGTGGCACAATCCATGGCTAGCTGTGCATTATGAATTTGGGTGGTTCTCTGCCTCTGTGTCGTGCATTAAAATAATTTAATGCACAGCTAGCCATGGAGTATCCCTTGCTTATAATTTTACAAAAAGATTTCTATTACAACCTTTCATTCTTCATAGAATCCTGAAAAAAATGTTTCATGGTTTCCACAAACATATAAAGCAGCACAACCGTTTTCAACTGTGATCAGAAGAATTGTTTCTTGAGCAGCAAATCAGCATATTAGAATGATTTATGAAGGATCATGTGACACTGAAGACTGGAGTAATGATGCTAAAAAAATCAGCTTTGACATCACAGGAATAAATTACATTTTAAAATGTATTAAAATAGAAAATAAATTGTAATTATTATTTTACAATATTACTATTTTTTACAGTATTTTTGATCATATAAATGCAGCCTTGTTGAGCATAAAAGAGTTTTCAAAAACATTAAAATAAATATTACAGACCCTTAACTTTTGATCGATAGTGTACATCACCTAGTACTAGGACAATTACAGATGTTATAATAATAACTATGTGACTGCTGCTTGAAACTAAATTTATTAAGCTGACATCATTGTAGGACATAATGAGAGTCTTTTTAGGCTGTTTACACGACAAGGATGGACCAAAAACGGAACGACTTTTATTTTGCGTTTCTCGCATACAGACAACAACATTGTCAAAGCGATCCCAGTTCAAAAGGATCCACAAAAACAAGTAGAAACACTGTATTCTGCTGCCAGACCAGTAGTTGGCGATGTCACTTTGTAAAAAAAAAACACTATTTTACACGGAGATGATAACGGCATCGCTTTCAAAAAACTTGCACTTTGAAACAATTTTCAGGCCCTAAAATACCACTATCATGTAAATGATGAACATCCATTAATAACGCATAAACGCATTGTTTTTAGATGAAAACTGTGTTGATTAGACAGCCCCTTAAAGACGCTCCCCAGTCCAGACATTAAATAACTGCTATTGAGTGTTGAGTATGGCACTGATTGAACATTGGCTGGGTAGACCAAAAAAATAAGTGATGAGTTTTCATATCACAACATTCAAACCCTAAAACAAATCTTAAAGGAATAGGCCCTTTAAAAAATAAATAAAAAAAACCTGCAAAAGCCGATCATTAGATTCGTAACGTCTCTCTCATACAAGGAAGATGATTCTATCTATTCTCTTCATCCCCAACCAGTGATTTAAGATTCTAGTCCACATCCACTGCTGTGCCTCTCGCTGGCATTTATGCTGAGCAGACATCCTCAGCTACACGACCATATTAGGTTGTCACATCCCAAAAATTGCCTTGCTGACATGAGATGGAGAAAGACAGTGGGGGGGTAGCGGAGGAGATAGGGCTGATCTGACAGAAAGGTGCTCAAACCACCGTCGCCCCTAACATGATCATGTCTGATTGTAAATGGATTTTAGCAGGGTGCTGATAGAGTGCCCACAGCTCATTTCTGAGCGACATGTATTCAGCCGGCTGGCTTCAGCCTCAAACAGCACAATGCACCAAAGCCCATTTCACAGTTTAAAAATCACCACCAGAAAGCAGCAAGACGAATTGGACAGGAAGGTGCCGCTAGGTCCTGAAGTTTTAATGGGTGGCTGAGTTGTTCAGATAAAGAAAAACTAAGGTACTCTTGGGCTACTGCTAGCTGGATGGTTTACGAGGATATTACTAAATATAAATCATCAAATACCAAACTTGCATTAGTTGACATATATATATATATATATATATAGAGAGAGAGAGAGAGAGATGTATAGCCTTCATGGAATGATGTTAATACAACAGTGAGCTGCTTTGCTGTTGCCATTATAGATAGTAGTTTCCTTCTAAAGTTGCATTCACACTGCTAGCAACCCGCAGCTACAACGTGACATGATCCCATTCGTTTCGATGGAGAGCTGGCGATTTCCGGAGTCACGAGCGATAATGACCATCTGATGACAGGATGTGTCCAGCGACGCAACAAAGTTAAGATATGTTTAACTTCATGCAATTTATGAATAGCCATTAGCCACTTTTGCGAGCAACAACCAATAGGTGAAGACAGTGGAACGCACGTGATCAGTCACTACATCCTGTAGTGGAGAGTGTCGCGGCAAGATGGAGTGATTATTTTCCTATAATTTGTGATATGTCTCCGTGTACGTAAGGGGGTCCTCGCTGTGCTGAACCTGAATGGTTTCATGAACCCAGATTGACCGGTGCTTGTGCTTTCGCTGCAGATAAATAGCCACGATGGCAAAGAGCACTCGCTGTTTCTCGTAGATTATTTTATGTACCGATTCCATTTATATTTAGTCTTTTCCCATTCAAAACGTGTTTTTAGCAGCAAGAAAACTGATTTGGTGTCTACAACATGGACATCCGGGAACAAGGCTGCCAACTCATTAATACTTATTTAGTTATTTAACCACTGTAACACCATAAAATATTACTGAAGTCGGAACCACCGATCACCAATCATGATAGTTGACTTGTAACTGTTGCATCTAACACACTTTACACCCGCGAACAGATGCATACAAACACACCTGCTTGGATTGGAATCTGTCTTAAGATGACGAAATACCCTTGTAAGTCCACTTCTTAGTGCACGTCCGGTCGAATGGAACCCCCCCCCCTCAACTGAGCGTGTCAGATAAGAGAGACATAAAAAAATTATAAAGCGGGGAGGTGCGAGGACGAGAAATGGAAACCCTTGGGCTAAAGCAATCAGCTTCAGTAAATGGTCTAATGTGCTCTTTTAACACAGATATTATCTCTTTATTGAGATTTTTGCCAAGTGATCGAAGTGAGCGAAATCATATTTATATTTTATTGCTGTATAAGTGTCATTTTCTTTTAATTGTCTGTCTAAAAGTGAAGCCGTGAAGCCATTTCAAAGCCGTTATGTTACAGAATGTTACAATTTAGCGTGCCTCATGTCCGGAAGCAAGCTGCGAGGTCATAGGTGTTACATTTTTCATAATGAGTTCATAATAAGTTCTCTTAATGACTAGTAGTAAAACAGGAAGAAGAATATGACAACAAAGAGGTGAGCAACAGGGAGGAAGGTGAGGATAGAAATCTGATGTACATGTAGTGTATATAATGAGTTGCATTTGTAGGTGTTATTATAGTACAATTCATAACACCCAACTCCTAGATGCCCAACTCCACCCAACTCACTAATTTTCAAACCCTGGTTACAGCCATGTTGTGCCTCCTCTATTTTAATAGCCACCAGACGCCACTGCTACTAATAACTGGAGATACATAAAAAGTAAAACATCAAGATACGGTAATGAGAAACGGGAGCAATTGTTCATGAAAAATTCACAAAAATTTTCCTAAAAACAGACCGTTTTGGCTATGCAAAATATTGTATACAATATTGTTTACATTCTTTTCATTTTAACCGGACAAGTTTTTGTTAGGATAAGGTGTATCATTATTCAATCTGAAGCTTTTCAGTATTTCTAACCTGTGTATGCAGTTCTTTAGCTCCAGGTACGCCATTCCTCCAGCAGCGTCTAATGCAAACTTTACCAGTTGCTTTGTCTTCAGGTCCTCCTTTTTCTTTCTTAAGAATGATAAAAAGTCCCCACCTTTTGAAAAATTGGCCAAAGTAAATGAGCTACAGATGTGCAATAAATTAAAAGAGACACCAACATCCCAAACAAGTACTCAACAACTTTTAACGAGAATGGGTTTCAGTGGCTAATGGCTGAGACGAAGATCCAGTTTACTGACCTGTTACAAGTTCCATTACTATGTAAATGGGCTGCCGTTGGGTACAGACGCCTATTAACTTCACAATGTTCGGGTGATCATACTGCTTCAGGATCCTAGAGGTGGAGAAAGCAGAAATGAATATGGGCATGACCACATTATTTCATCACTCATTATTATTTTTAGGAGAATGTGAACGAAGTGAAGTTTGCAGAATGAGAAAGAATGACGTAAAGCATACGACGGTGAACGTGTCTACACCTGGCTTCTGAGAGGAACTTTATCTTGAGGTCTTGTGGTAGATCTTCCTTGCAAGTTTTCACGGCCACTGGGGTTTTATCTCGCAGCGTTCCTTTAAAAACCTCACCAAAATTTCCCTAAAAACAACATTTGTTCAAAAGCACTTAGCATCTTATTTCATATAAAATATATATTTTTTTAAATCCCAAAAAGAACAATGGCAGTTTTTCTAGGCATGCACCGTAAAATGGCTTTCTGGACATACACCATATTAGTAGTAATAGTGAGGTGGGTAACTTTAGATGACTGATTATCCAACACACTACTTGGTCGACTAGTTTTGTGTTTGTTTTGCCGTCATTTTTTAAACAGACCTGTCAACCAGTCAACCTTATTAATTGTGAAAATATGTCATTTTGCACAAGGTCCTACCTTAAAAATTCTTGCTTCCTAAAAGTTCACCAAAAAATGAAAATTATGACATAAATTACCCACCCTCTTGTTGTTTAAAACCCCTAAGACTTTTGGAACACAAATGAAGATATTTTTGATGAAATCTAAGAGCTTTTTGTCCCTCCATTGACTACTACTTTGACGCTTCAAAAAGTTAATAAAGAGATCATAAAATGAATCCATATGAATTAAGAAAAGATTGAATTAAGGCTTTTATTCACATATAAACATTCATCAACGCACACATCAGTTGTGGTAAACCAACGGTAGCTCAAGCATGTTCGCTTGACGTGCGAGAACCAATGAGGTTCATTCTCATGTGTCAAGCAAGTTTGGCTGAGCTTCTGTTTATGCTCACTGATCAATGTTTATATGTAAATAAATGCCTAAATTTTACGATTTCTTCATGAACTTTTCGAAGCGTCAAAGTGGTAGTTGTGTAGCTGCCAATGAAGGGATAGAAAGCTCTCAGATTTCATCAAAAATATCTTCATTTGTGTTCCGAAGATGAACGAAAGTCTTACGGGTGTGGCACAACATGAGGGTGAGTAACGACAGAATTTTTATTTCTGGGTGAACTAAATTGTACTGACCCCAAACTTTTGAATGGTAGCGTATGTCCCATGGTATTACCATCTGATCACTGTACCATGGTACCACCACAGTATTTTTCTGCAACAGTCTCAAACACAAGCACAATGGATGTGGACTTACTTTGCCAAGGAGTTCTCCAAGAATGACGTCCTCGTGATTGAGAATCCATTTCTTATCCTGAGCAAACAAACAAAAATAGCAAATTATCTTTCTGACACACGTTCATTAATGAACTAATGACTCGTGCAGAGACAAACAGAAGAGAGATGCTGAGCGTCCTGTGGGTCAGTCACTGTGCTACTCCTCTGATGAATGATAATGATGCAATTATCACCTCATTCTCCAAAAGCACTCGCATAGACAAAGACATACTGGGATATCTTTTGAAGATCTCCACAAACCTATTTTTATGGTGAAACCTCTACTTTTACAACTTTATTTGACAATTAATACACTATTGTGATAACGGCAATACACAGAGGTATGTGTACACAATTCATTTATCTTTGCAAAATACAAACTCAAGGTAATCACACAATGTAAATGAACCAAAATAATCCTTAAAAGTGCCCCTATTACGCTATTTCAAGGTTCCTAATTTTGTTTAGGAGGTTTCCTACAATAGGTTTCATGGTCAAAAAACACTTTAGTTTTCTCATAATATACATTGCACATCATATAACTTCTCAAAGAGTCTGAAAACGGTTTGTTCAAAGATCCAGTCTCTCTAAACCCCTCCTTTCCATAAGCCTACTCTGCTCTGATTGGTCTACCGCGATGGGTCTTAAACAAGTCGGAAACAAAACCTCTATTAGCATATCTGAATTTCAGCTCCGGATCCTTCTTCAGTGCTCGATACACAGTTAAACGAATGATGCCGTCGGTTTTTTAGTATCAATTCCAGCAGGATTCCATCCTCGTCGTTTTGAAATGCATTCAAAGTGAATTCGCAGCGCTTAAAACATCGTTGTCTTGTCGACATCATGAACCAAACTCTTCCAGGCCTCAGCTACAACTACAGTGTTTGAAGGTCAAAGCAGACATCGTTCAAGGGATGCCAATGAAAGCTATAGGCTGGAATTACGCAAATATGTTACATTGTTACACAAGTATGGACTGGAATTGATGGCGACCCAATTCTTTTTTTTAGTGTACAAAACTTCATTTGTCGTGCACTTTGATCTTTGCAGACCTTTAACATTTACATATTGCACACTGCATGAAAGGTAATATTTAAATAAGCATAATAGGGGTACTTTAAAAGACACAAAAACACAAATAATCTGCATATCTTGTCTATGATTTTCTGTCAGTGTGTTTAATAAAAAATTTAGAGTTGACCCAAACTGCTTTTACTGATCACAAACTAATAGAGGATTCAAAGAGGTTTAAAGACAATTAAAACATACACACACAAAAAAAGAAAAATCCCTTTCTAAAACCTCAACACATTTACAGCAGTGGAAATGAGGAAAGAACATTTACCTCAACATTGATAATAGCATCAATTAAAGGGCCATTACTCTAAACGTCATGAAGATGAGTGACCTGCAGTATTGACATTAGTCAGGAAAATAATGCACTTCAAAACTTTATTCAAAACTAAGCAATGAAACAAGCAGCAGTTTCTGCATCAAAACTGGAATTTCCGGGTTACGACAGTTTAAGGCACCCACACATTTCAAGATGATCGGACAGATCTTGGTCCCAATTCTCCCCTTCCAACAATCCTAGGTAAAGTCAGGATTATCTTAAAGGAGAACTCCAGCGCAAAATGAACCTTTGGTCTAATTACACATTGTTACCTAGTCAACCGTTATCTGAGATTTGTTTTCATGATTATCGAATGTAAATAGTTTTATCTCTAAAAACAGTTTAGACTATAACGCTAGTATAACGCTAGTATATAGGGCACAGAGTAATGACAAATAAAAATCGCTTGTTAATACCACTAACAAGGCTCAAAATAGCCCCACACTAACACGGTAGCATAATAAGGGTCCCTACCTTCAAACCGAAGCATTGAGAACTTTGTCAGTGTCCAGACAGTTTAATAAGAAGATATTTTATACATACAGTCAGCTTCGCGAATACAGGCAGAAGCCATCTTTGAAAAACAGTCTCTACCAGTCGATCTACGAACGCCGATCCAAGTGCGCTGAATTGTGTAGAATCTCATATGGTCCGTTGTTTCCGGAAGAAAGCACTGAGCGCATAAGAGAAGCACTGAACGCAACAGAGAAAATAAATTAAAAAAAATAATTTAATCACATCTCACCAGCGCACTTGGATCGGCGTTCGTAGATCGACTGGTAGAGACTGTTTTTCAAAGATGGCTTGTGCCTGTATTCGCGAAGCTGACTGTATGTATAAAATATCTTATTATTAAACTGTCTGGACACTGACAAAGTTCTCAATGCTTCGGTTTGAAGGTAGGGACCCTTATTATGCTACCGTGTTAGTGTGGGGCTATTTTGAGCCTTGTTAGTGGTATTAACAAGCGATTTTTATTTGTCATTACTCTATGCCCTATTTACTAGCGTTATACTAGCGTTATAGGCTAAACTGTTTTTAGAGATAAAACTATTTACATTCGATAATCATGAAAACAAATCTCAGATAACGGTTGACTAGGTAACAATGTGTAATTAGACCAAAGGTTCATTTTGCGCTGGAGTTCTCCTTTAAAAGGGGTCATAACATGAGAAACCAAATTTGCCTTGATCTTTTGGTATATAAGAGATCTATGTACTATTAAAACTTCCTGCAAGTTTCATAGCTTAAGACGTCCTCCCCATTATAAACGAAGCATTTATTTAATCAAGCTCTAAATACAGCTCGTTCTGGATCCATGGTAAGAAGTGACGTCACGGTGCGAAGTGACGTTCCAGTCGTTTGCATATGACCGCCTCCAGCGCAGGACAACTACGCCTCATTTTGCATCATCGCATGCGTTGTCGTGCAGCGAGTGGGTCTGTTTACAAGATACAACATGTTTGAATACGCTGCCGAACGATCCAGACGTCAGGGAAAGCAGTTGGATGCAGTTTATTTGCAGCATATGCAGCCCACCAAAGCTTTATTTGAACGGTGAGTGATCAGATGAGTGTGACAGGGAATGTTACTGAAAGAACGAGCAGAGAGCGAGCGAGCCCCGGCCGCGCGCGCGCCTTCAAACTGTCTTGCTCTCTCCCTCCCTCCCTCGCGCATATGAATCAAAATCAATTGAGAATTGACACGATGGTAAAAGATTGGAAGACCGAAGTTTCACGTGGTGGAGCATTGTGTAGTCTACATGTGATACAAAATGATTAACGTTAATAATTTATGCATAAGCAGCACTGACGTTAGCCAATCATAACAGTATAGGCGTTAACACTGAACTCTTAAAGGGGAAACACCGTCAAAACAGACTGTTTGAATCAGAGGTGAGAAACAGGGTGGGAAAATGTCATAAATCACTACATTTTAAAAGTTTTTTTGTACAAAAAACTATAGTAATACTATAATTGCACCTAAGGGAACATAATAAAACAAAACAAAAAACCATGTCATGACCCCTTTAATGGTTTAACAGATTATCTTATCAGATTTTCCTGTGGTGGGATGTGTGTTAAGTGTGACTGAATCAGCTCGGAAGAACGTCGGAGCCACACACCATTCTCAAGTCGTAAATAACCAACATGTTGAATATTTACAATCAGAATTCCTGTTGGGTGGCCAATCAGAAAGCAAGCTGACGAATGTTTGTTTACTCTAAAGTTACATTTGACTGCGAGAGATTTTGCGAAATTTCCTGTGTTCACAGTCAGTACTCTGGTTGTTTGTGGATGGAACCTGTTAAGTGTGTGGTGTGCTGTCTTGGTCACATCACGGCACTCCACACAATAGAGGAACCAAAAAATGGTTTGTTATTTTTAACATCATGTTTATGGTCTCTCACATTTTGAAAATCAGATCAGATTTTAAAAATCTTTTAGTGTGGGCCAGGCTTGAGTTCAGCTGTAATTTCTGTAATAACAGCCCAGTTTTCACTCATTTGCACTTTTTTGGAACAATAAAGTCAAATAATAATAATAATAATAATAATAATAAACAACAACATGATCAGCAACATTATTATAATAATTATTATTATTATTATAATATTAAAATGTTATAGAATTTTTTTTATAATTTCCAGAATGTTCCTCACTCAAAATCTGATAAATTGAAACTGTGTCAGGCTATTACATTTGTATAATAACTTATGGTTAGAAATGCTTGGAATTATGCAAATGTGTGGAAAAATGATTGCATAAAGCAAGCCAAACTGAGAAAACCTCAAGATATGTTGAGTTTGTGTGGCATATCTCAGTCCACTCTGGCCCATTAAAAACAACACATTAAGAGCATCATGTTTGTTTGGAGTATATGAAGTAGGTACTGGTACACTCATGATTAAATGTTAATGAAAGAAGTATTTTATGCTCATAAAGACTTCATCAGTTTCACATGATCCTTCAGAAATCATTCTAATAAGTTGATGTGGTGCTCAACATTTTTTTTTATTATTGTCAAATTTGAATAGACAGTCCAACAGAGCAGCATATATTTGAAATATAAATTACTTTTAACTTTACAAATGTCTTTGTTTCCCTTTTAATTGAACGTTTAATGCTAAATAAAAATACTAAAATCTTTTAATAATAGCACATGACCATATTACAATTTCGATTTTGTCAAATAAATGTGCAGCACTACACAGTCTGAACATATCCCAGCATTCACAGGGGTGTGAGAGTGTTTCCTGCATGCTGCAGCAGCAGCAACATCACCACTATTATGATTTCAGTCAACATGTTCGGATGGAGAGCTTTACCCCTGTCATCAAAAACCCATCAGTGGAACAGCATGACAGGTAATCATCCAACCTGACTGATACACACACACACACACACACACACACACAGGGGGGAATCCACCCAATGTGGACCACTATCAAGAAAGAAGTCTAAAGCGAAATTTTCTAAACCACTACAATCTTTTTTCATATCCAAAGAGAAATCAAAGCACACACAGGACTTTACATCAGCAGGACAGGTTGATTTGAGAACTGCACTGCATAACATCAATTTAATATCAAACGTAGTTGCACACGTTAGGGGAAATGAGCAATGTACCCTCTGAATTTCTGTAATAATGAACTTTATGGCTTCATATTGGAAATACAGTGATAGCCTCAGAAGTGGCACAGCAAATGCCTACTGAGAGCAGAACAGCCTGTTAAAATGAAAAGAGACACAATGTTTCACCTTTATGACGGGGTTCAGGAGCACGACCCCAGATTTCTTGGTGATGACTTGTTTAGTCGTGTAATGATGCTCTATGAGCTGTGGGATGGTGGGGAAGCCAGTGCCTTCAAATCTGTACTGATTCTGCAGACAAAAAGAGGCAAATGAAATCAGACAGGTCAGTAAACTCAAAATAAACTGAAATAATTACTTTTATTTATTTTTTTTTAAGTATTTGAAAATATTTAATATATATATATATATATATATATATATATATATATATATATATATATAAAATATAATTATTTCATGATTACCTCTTCACTTATTTAATCTGACAAAAATGTGAAAAATGTATTCTTTGAATGAGACAACTTTTTTGACCATGTACTCACATCAGCAAACTGAATGATGAAATGTCTGCGCTGTCCGTCTGAAAACACAGAGAGCACATATTCTCCAGGTTTGCCGTGGCTCTCGCGCACCAGGAAGTCTCCCTGCTGCTTCAGCAGCTCCTGGGCCTCTGTCCTGGGAATGGCACCATGATACCACTCCTGCTCGCCCAGCGGTTTCTCACTAGTGGGTATCACATCGAAAAACTGAAGAGGGACAAAACCCAGGAGGTCAAGCAGAGAATATGACAGGTCAGGATAGAAATGAGGAAGTGTTGATGCAGACTCGGTTCTGAAACTTACTGATGAAGAGCCCAGTACAGACTTGGGCGAGCGGATGATTCCAGCGATGGAGTGTCTGAGGGTATCAAACTTTGATACCTTGTCTTTGCTTTTATCCTGAAATAAAATGTACGTGTCCATGACTAAGCTGTAATGAAACGGTAAATCAAATACTTGTGCAAGTCTAGCAGAAACAGTATTAAAAACGTTTTTTGGACATGGTACAGTGATAAAACTATATCTTTATAGACCATTAGTCACATTCTATTATAATAAAAAATCGTACCACGTTAACCCCGTATTTTTACTGTAATATGGTACAGCCAAAGCACTGTTTTGTAAGATAAAACTTAGTATTTGGATGGATGGATATATTTGAATACAAAAGTAAAATAATTTAAATGACACATTTTTAGAAAAAGAAAATACATCTCATTTACAATCCCTGCAGTAAAAGTTTTCATTTTTAAAAGTCTTAATAAATCATACTCTGCAGCAATAATAAAAAAAAAGCAGCAATAAAACTGAGGACACACTGCCCTCTTCAGACAGCTTCAACACCAGCAGCATGTCAAATCAAACTATACCTTCATATCACACAACAAAATGCACATATATCTGGAAATTAAATCACAGCACACATATTAATATTGTGTTGGGGTGCAGCTGGGAACAATCGGTTTAAGTCGTCAAAATTATTGTTAGTAATAGCAATTGTTGTTGTATGTAACTGATTTTCTCTGATCTGATTCATGTGTTAAATCAGGGTTTCTGCAGGTTTCATGAAGGTAGATTTAAAACTTTGAAAAACCAAGTGAAGAAAATGTCATTTTGACACTGACACTAGTACATATCGAGATTTGATTCATTGTACATGCCTACTTTTGATTTATTCATTCAAAAATGGCCAAATTGCGTGACGTTCCGCTTTACAGTAGGCTAAGTTACATTTGTGACTGGATTCCGCGATTCGATCCGTGTCGCTGCGCAAAAACAGACGGTGGGGTGAATTTATGAATGAAAGTTCTGTCACAAAACTATGTTGTTACGAATCCTCACGCTTTTTTAAGTGGGTATACGGAGATCCTTGACCTTTCCTAGTGGGTATACGGAAGTCCTTGACATTTTCTAGTGGGTATACGGCGTATACCTGCGTATCACGTAGACTACACCACTGCTTTGTACAATATACTATTGTAAACTATAATTTACTTTGAAAGTATACAATGATCATTTTTAGCACAGTTTAAAATATACCTAAAATATATAATTTTAAGTAAAGTGCAAATAAACAGAATTTTCACTTCAAGTGTAACTTCAAGTGTACCTCGTGTAACTCTACATCTACTCTCGTGTAATGGAAATCATTAGAAAAAAAATTTTCATTGGGGATTGTTTATTCTTAGCACCCCCTTTGAACTGTAAGCCCCCCTCCCTTAGCACCCCCAAGAAAAAAATCCTAGAGCCACCACTGGGTGTAGAGTTACATTCAAGCTATTTTAAGCTTTTTAAGCTATAATTTCACAGGAAAAAAAACATTTTGGTGATCAAAGATAAGTTTTAAGGGACACAATTATTGACTACAGGGGGACTATGACTTTTTAAGACCTTCATAAACCCTGTAAATGATATGCCGATATGGCAGTAATTATGATTTAACATACATTTCAGAGAATATTATTATACTATTATATTAGTCCTAAGTGTTACATAATTTCCAAATTATATGATTATAATTTGAACAGAAATGTTCAACAGAAATGTCAACAATCAATGTACATTATAACAGAAATGTAATATTTATCTCATGTTTACTTGCCCAGACTACGGACCACACACATATTCCATTTGTAAATTAAAAGTAAATCTATAATATAGTATATTAATTATATATATTTTTTAAATATATATTAATTAGAGCAAAACATAATATTATAGAGATTACAAAAATTATTACCACCTTATTTAACACCTACAATATGCTACTTTTTCTTTTGTGTGTGTGTGTGTGTGTGTGTGTGTGTGTGTGCGATATTTATTTCCTTAGTGTTTTGTTCATATGACCAGGAAAAAAACTGTTGTGAAAAAACAGTTGTTACACAAGTACAGATGTCACAGATGTCATTTACCACTGGGACTTTTCCCCAACAATTTTTCCCATGGCCAATTTTGTCCTGAGAACTTTATGAAAGTCTGAAGCAAAAAGGTTACCTCCAGACCAGGGAGTCATTATTTGTAACTAGTAATGACCCCTATATACATTACAAAGCTGCAGTGCAAGCAGCTTTAACCCTGACCATTCTGCAACTGAAATGAACTTACAGTCACAAAGTCCTCGTCTTCCATTGGGGGGATGGTGGCTAATGTGAGCTCAAATGAGCATGAGCTTGGACACACGTCAAAAATCCACCGGAAATAGTACAGCATCTGGGCAACATCTTGCATACCATTTTTAATGTGCTCTAATTTGAGAGGCACAAATTCTAATCTCTGTACTCTTTAATAATGAGATAGTGTGCGAATTGGGACGCAGGCGATGCCTTACCATAGAGTTGACGGAGCGGGCGTCCTCTTCGTAATTGACGACAGGCGGTGGTTCTTTGCCCTCGTTCTCCTGCATCTTCTGCTCCAGTAGTTCTCTCTGTGCCGTGAGTTTGGCCTCCGAGCAGCGCAGCAGCTGGACCGTCTGTCTCAACTCCTCCAGAGACTGCTTCTGACAGAGTAACAACACCACACTGGAAAGAGAGACAGATCACGCTGTTCAATCCACAATGAACGCTTCTTTTTAATCTCTTTTTAAGGATTTTTTCTGAATGTTATGTCAGAGGCAGACGCACTGTCAAGTTCGTTTCTGTAATCAATTTAACTACAAAACCTCCAAAATGCAACCAATGAAACTACAAAATATACCAAAGACATCTTTAATCCTATTACTGTATCATTTTTCATATGCTAATTTAAATGCCTCTAAATTAACAATCAAAACTTTGCTGAATAACCTGTTACATACAGTCTTCTACATGCCTTCTGTCATCTGACTGATATTTTCATAGTTTTTAGCAATGTATTTTTAAAAAAGTATTTTTTTGTAAAATGTTTCCCTATTTTTATTTATTTTTATAAAATTAACGTAAGAATACTTTTTATATTGTTAGTTATATTAGAAGATGAACAATACATAATGGACCGAAGAAACTTCATGTTTAATATGAGTATCAAATATGATACATCAGCCTTTTAGGGAACATGTATTTGTACTCAATCATCATTGGACTGCATTGCATGCTCTTTGATTACTTTTCAAGTTATCAGAATTTCATCAAAAACTGCACCAAATTGCATATTTTTGTTCGGTTTGGGCCTCTGAATAAAATGGGGTTTCTTTTCCTCTTCAAGTGTGAGCTCCATATTTATATGAGCCATAAAGGCCAGATGTATTAAATATGACACTCAAAAAAACACAAATGCAATGCTTTTAGATTTTTTAAATGATTTTTTTAAAAAGATTTTGTCCAAAGGTTCAACAAACTGTTCCATTAAAAAAAAAATAGATTTTTCTGACTATTATTTCATGTCAGACTATACAGGGTTAATAAATGACTGCAACTATTAAAGGTGCCATGTGGAATGTCTGCCAAAAAATAAATTCATACTCCACATATTCCATACCAGATGGGGGCAGTATACCTCCAGAAAGTTAGCCTAGTCTGTTTTTTAGTTTCGGGTTGTTAATCTTCTAAAACCGTCAAATCGTCCGCTTTGTCCCGCCAAAGCCTATTTTGTAATGTAGAATATAATGACTGCTGCGCTTGACAGGGCTTATAACGAGCAGAGAGAGAGAGAGCGCCCCGGCCGCGCGCGCGCACTCTCACGTCTTCAAACAACACGAGCGCAGTCCTCCTGCTCTCTCTCTCCCTCGCGCATATTAATCAAATCAATTGACACGATAGTAAGACCGCAGTTCATTTGGAGATATTTAGAGATTAGAGACTCAATGAACAACATCTCAACACTAAATTATAAAGGCTGGTCTCATAGACGCGATTGACATCAGGTTCAAGTACGCCCACAAGCCGTGCGAGTTATTCGTGTATTGCAGTTTGGCTGGTGGTTATGTATGTTGCCCGCATACCGCCTCCCATGGCCGAAACTGGTATTATGACACCGACCGGGCCGGGGCTAGTAATTTAGCATGCTAATTCAGGTTTATATCTCGGCAGCACTATAACTTGTCGTTTTTTTAATGACATCATTGCATTTATTTCTTCTCATTCTTTTGATGCGTGTAGCTCATTTTTTGGATATGGTTACCTCAATTTTTACATATGGCACCTTTAAGTAAAAAAATGTAACCATTAAGGCATTTATTAAATTTGACAAGTTCCGTTTCACATGCAGATTTTCTACATACTTGATTGTCATGAATCTTAATTTAGATTTTCCGCCCGAGTTAAATTTTACGAAAGATTTTAAGCTTACATATGTACGATTAGGTCCATAAAGTGTGATAAAATATAAATGATTGCAGACATCAGCACTGAGTTCAGCTGGCTGAATCGGCATGAAGTAGTTCAGGTGTAGAGCTGAGCAGCAGCGCGGCTCATTTCAGTTAGCAGAGGTGATTATATCAGCATCTCTTGTACTGGATTACCCAGCAGACCTTAAAGAATGTGCTGAAGCTGGACAAATCCTCATCCATCCAGTTCACTGAGCTCCATCAGTCCGAGCCCTTTCATCTTCACAGAGGTGCTGAGGTCAACAAAGAGCGCTCTGCTCAGCCTAATGAATCTCTATGGAAACACTTGAGTTCTCCACACTTCACTACTGCATCCATTGTTATAGCTGACATGAAGAGAATGACCATGAATGGACATTCAGTCAAATAATGCATTCAGTGAAAAAAAAAAAAAACCTGCTGCTTTATACTGTATAACTCCTGAATTAAAAAGTCACTAGTGTAAACTAAAATGGACATTGACGACGAAAAATATGATTTCAGTTTCTGAATTTCTATTAGATTTTTTAGCATTACTTTTTAAATATAATTATCTTGTGGCCTCCTTGGCAGTTTGCCTGGTTGAGAAACACAGGTCTAAGAGACGACATCCCGAGCTCATATCATTTGTGTGGTAGTTAAGTACTTCATTTTCTTACTCAGATTTCTTCTCATAGGTTTTGGTAGATTCCTCTATTTTGTTCTCCAGATCCAGCATGAGTTCCTCTTTGCTGCGCAGACTTTGCTGGGTCACGAGCAGCTCCTCTGAGGTGGACTTCAGCCTGAGATCAGTCAAACACACACCTTTACCATTTTAACTGCCATATCAGGTCTACCACTTACGACTGGTTGCATAAATTATAGTTGTTGTTACAGAACATAGAGACAGTGGAAATAGCTAAAACTCATCAATGTTCAACTAACGCTACCAAGCAATTATGCAAATTTGTATTAATATGTGATGTATTTTACGTGACAGAGAAATTAGCAACTCACATGGCTTGTAAACTGTCTGCCGTCAAATTATTCCACAGAATCTCATTTGCTTGAAGATTCTCTGTTTCGTCTAACAGCGTTGCATCAAATTCTACATTTGGTTCTTTGTCTTCTGGTGATCTTTTGAAAAAGAAAATGAGGGGATGTCATTGGACACATTTCTGACAAAAATATATATTTAAATGCTAAAAAATATACAGTCTATTATTTAAAAATACAAAGTGCATATTATGCACTATGTTTAGTTGTTTTTAAAAAGATGAATATAATTATTAATAACACTTGACAATAAGGTCTCATTTCTTCTCATAGTTCATGCATCAACTAACATGAACTAACAATGAGCGATATATTTGTTATACAATACAGCAATACAGTATTTATTAATCTTTCTTAATGTTACTTAATAAAAATGCAGCTGTTCATTGTTTGTTCATGTTAGTTCACAAATACAACTTTTGATTTTAATGTACAAGTTATGTTTAACTTGTATAAGACGCTGTAGAATTTTTGTTCATTGTTAGTTCATGTTAACTAATGTAATTAATTAATGATAACAAATTGAACCTTATTGTAGTGTTAACAAATTATTCACTTCTTTAAAACATTATAATCAATAAGAATTTTTTTCCCACAAGTGCCTTACTTATAAACTTCGATGAAGTTGTCATACTCTGACAGTGGATCGATTTGGTCGATGGACGTGTGTATTTCTTTGTGGACCTTCACGATTTCGTCTGTTAATAGGCTGGTGATTTCACTGTACTCCTCCAGAATCCCCTTACTAGAACAGTAAAAATTAAAATCATTGTTAGAACATTTATGAATGTGCCATTTCATTAAGATGAGTTAAACTATTTAAATTGTAGTGCTGCATATTGAAGCCATACTTAAATTCATTCCGGTATGAATTTCTTTCTTCGGCTGAACACAAAAGAAGATATTTTGAAGAATGTCGGAAACCAAACAGTTGATGGACCCCATTGACTTCCATTATATTTTTTTCCCGTTCTATTGAAGTCAATGGGGTCCATCAACTGTTTGGTTTACGACATTCTTCAAAATATCTTCCTTTGTGTTCAGTAGAAGAAAAAAATTCATACAGCTTTGGAACAACTTGAGGGTAAGTGAATTATAAAATGATCTTTAATCCCTTTAAGATTAGAGATTTTAACAAATCTATTACATCTCTGATTAGGTAAACTAAAATCTACAATTTATATCTTTTTTTTTAAACGAACTAACAGTTACACTAGTCAGTGGTTCTGAACATAAAACTTTCCCCCTGAATTTATAGCTTGTTTGACCCACACTGAATGGTAATATATAAATCAGTGGTGCGTTCTAAATCAATCCCAGAAGGCTCTTGCAATTGTTTCCTTCGTGTGGATTAACCTCCACATCAGATTACTGCAAACTGTGATTAAAAAACAGCTTAGGAAAGGAAAAAAACCCAAAGAGACTTCTGTTCTCTGCTAATCCTCTGACAGCTATGAGATATTGGATTGAGGCTACAGCACGCAGTAAGGGTTCTGGTGGAGCTGAACTGGTTGCGCAAGGTCTAGAACAAAAGATTTAAATACACGTGGCAGTCCAAGCATTCACAACAACCAGGCACAGTACAGTGGGAGGACTGCACTGCCATCCACAGCTGAACGGGAAGCTCTATTCTCACTTCAATGCTGAAAATGTCATTTCTACATATGAAATGAAAAACTCATTTAACTACAGATATTGCCATCTTAAATGCTTAAATTGCATTATTGTTATTAAATAGTTTAATCCTCATATATACACACTACCATTTAAAAGTATTTTTTAAAGAAACTAACTTTTATTCAGCAAAAACACATTTAACTGTTCAAACACAGCAAATCATTTATAATGTTACCAAGAATTTCCATTGAAAAAAAATGCTGTTCTTTTCATTTCAATTCATCAAAGAATCCTGAAAAAACTGCATCAGTTTCCACAAATAAAGCATCAGAACGATGCTTATATATGGACGGAACCAGATTGCTGACCCGTACAAGCTCAGTCAATGGATGGACGATCTGACAGGATTAACGTTAACGCTACCTCCGGTTGAGTAGCCTGACTTCTACACCTACCCGATAGAGAAACCGAGGGTAAAGAGAAACTGAGGGCATATAAATCTTTAGATGCCTATAACTATGTGCTGAACGGTCATGTACAAGACTTGTGTGGTACGATCCGCAGTTCTGCCAAGCCAGTGCCAAGAAGACGACATATGATGAGAATATTTTCTAGAAATAAAAATTCCAGATACAGCATATTCATTTTTCATTGATTCTTGCACCCAACAACACAACAAGGTGACATTTAATAATAATAATAATAATAATTTAAGCTCATTATTATGTATCCGAATCTGTGCTGGGTTGTATTGGCCGCCTCCAGTTTTCCCTTTGTTTTGCCTCCAGCTCGCGCCATGACGTTACTGTGACGTCGGCTCGAAATTGGTCTCCAACTCAATCCCTCTAGCACCACCAACTGTCCAAAGTTGCACATGTTTACGTTAATAACTTTTGAACCGTCATGGCTCGAAAAGGTCTTTTTTTTCTCTGATTCCTTGACTCAAGATGTCCCCACCATTTTGAATTCTCCTTAAAATGTATCGTCCTAGACCGTTGCTCAGATTTTCAGTTTTTCACAAAAATCTACCAGATCTTCAGACCATGCCAACAAAAAAAACATGGGAAAACATGAAAAAAAAAAAACAGTTCTCAGAATAACTTGCAAATAAATTGTACAAAGATCACGCAAAAGTGGATGTGAGGCTATATCTCTGAAACGCTTAACTGTAGTCAGACCAAATTTGAGCTGAATCCGAAATCACCCCTTTAAACCCTCTCATATCATCCACTATGGTTTCAGACACCACAACAAATGGCTGTCCCCGCACAGTTTTGGCACAGTGCCACCTTGTGGTTAGGAGATATAAAAAAAATTGCTATTTTTGAAAAGTCTGAACAGTCTGGCCAAAAATCACAAGACTGGTCCCTTTAGTTTCGGAGCGGCATACCAAGTTGAAAGATACCCTATTTTCCCATGTCGGCTATTTTGAATTTTGTTGTGAAATGTTATATTTTACGAACTCATTGGCATATCGTTTCAAAACTCGCTATTTGTCTGACACAATGCCCTGGAGGTACTCAAAAAGTTTCAGGGCAGTGTCATCTTGTGGTCAAAAATTAGAATGATATTTATTATGAACTTAAAAAAACACTAATAGCTTTTGATTAGTTTAGCCTATTGTCATGAGACTGGTCTTGATAGAGATCCCTTGGATCATACCAAAAAAAAAATCAATACCATTTCCAAAAACATTATGTTTTTGTGGTACTGTAGACATTTATGCATTTAGCAGATGCTCTAATCCAAATCGACTTGCATTGCATTGAGGGGACATATTTGATCAGTTTGTTCATTCTCTGGGAATTTAAGCCATGACCTGGTCCTTGTTATTGCTAGCTCTACTGTTTGACCTACAGGAATAACTAGAAGAGGAAATAACCCAGAAGTGTAATCTGGCCCACTCACAGTGCATTGATCATCTCCTCCTGCATCTTCTGCAGGGAGTCCAGCAGCTGAGGCAGTGCGGTCTCATGGTGGTGCTCCTGATGTAGCTGCGCGCTTTTCACTGCCAGCACGTACTGGTTGTGCAGGTTATGCAGCTTCATGGTGGCTTTGTCATAGCGTTCACGGGCTTTCTCTGTCTCTTTGCCTGCAGAGGAGATGAAAGCCATTGTGGCGGTGAGATGAAAGTCAAAGGAGAAATCCTCTGAAGACTAATGTTGGGTTGTGTAAGCCTTTGAAAACTGCCGCTTTGTCATATGTGCGGTTATAAACAGTGGTCAACCGATACTGGTATTTACAGTTTGTTTTACAATCGCTAAGATCCTATTTTTTTTTAACTCTTTACATTGTTCTCCTATCCAACATTCAGCATTCAAAAATGCACTAAAACTAAAACACACTTTATGTGTTTCACTTCAAACAAAATCAATTTGTAAACTGAGATTATATTTCTTATTTAATTAATTCCCTCAACAACTGTATTTAAGAACCAGGCTTCCTACTGTCTTGGAAAACCTAGATATATGAGGGTGTGATTTCTAGACCTGGAAAATTCATGAAATTCAACTAAACCTTTAAGGTCATGGGAATTTGTTCTAGTTATGTCAAACCCCTTTAACCACTGCAGGGTCAATCTTTGTTGTCAAGCTTTAAAATTATGTTGAGTAGAAATTATTTTTTGGAAGAAAAAAAACTGTAATCACAAATGACGACTGCAGTCTAGTAAATTAATTGTTGTAAAAATGTAAACCCTGAATAACATTCAGATATTGAATCTTCTGTAATTATAGAATTTAAACATTCAAAATAGTTATTTATTTATTTTTCATATATTGCCAGTCATGGTTTCCATAAATAAAGTTGAAAAATTACCATTTCAGCAGAAGTACCAGATATGTATTGGGTAATCATTAAATATTGTACAGAAGAAAGTCTTTGGCTGACATGAAGGCGAGAAACCGGAGACCAAAATTAGACAGATAAACCTACATTGCACATCACAGTAATAGTTCTCCGTTCATCAGACAAACCTCTGATGAAATTACTCAAGATTCAGTAAGGGAGTTATTGGGGAACTACATAACGGCTGAGGGATTCACTGAGTCTGAGGGACTTCAGCACTCGAATATTGTATTCAAATGGGTATGAATTCCACAAGCATGTGTAGAACTTTTGATTAGCCGATGGGACACTGTTACGTTATGTGTATTTTTCCTTGTGTCTTTATAATATCTGTGTATGCTTTGTGTTTTCTTTGAGTTTCAGATCATCACTGATTTGCTAACAGTGCTGCCGGCTGCCAGCGGTGATTGGATGATCATCTGGCGGTCCTTTAAAAACTCCTCTTCCGCTTGACAGAGGGAACCGTTTCGGCTTCGGGTCAATGGCTCAGACTTCCTGCCAGCCGCCAGATCAAAATATTCATTTTGTGTTACTTTTGGTTGTGTGTTTTATTTAGAATGTGGTAATGTAGGAGAGACCCGCTCTTTTGTTTGGAACTTATTTATTCTATGTTTTTGATGAGCGTAGTTAGGTAAGCTTTATTGTAGGTCATCTTCTTTTCTTTGTGTTAGGTTAATTACGTTGCGGTTTAATTTCGTTAGATTGGGTTTTGTTTGTTATTTTGGGCCTTGGGTCTCTCTGACGAGAATACCACTCTATTGATTTATTTTTCTATTCATTTTTGTTAATGAATTCTACTTTATTGTTATATCATTTTCGTTTGGGCCATGGGTCCTTCTAACGAATCCTAACTGATTTATTGTTATTTACTTTTGTGATTCACAATAAATGAATTTTATAATTTATTGTATTCGCCTTCTTTGGTATTCGCCATTCGGTTCTTTTGATCTGACGGCCTGCTGGAAGCCTGTCGTACCTTTTTCTGCGTCTTACCAATAGCGGACGTAATAGACACACTTACAACAACACTGTGCCTTGATTATAAACCAATCTGCAGTCAAATGCTCCAAACAAACATATAATAGACCTCTTACATATCAAAAGTGGATTTCTCACGTCATGACCCATTTGAGGGCACTGAGCTTTGGCATTTACTGTCGTGTGTATGCACTCTCAAGTGGCCAAGACTGCAAGTGTGGGTATTGGGACAGGTCCTCACTTAAAGGAACACTCCACCGTTTTTTTAAATAGGGCTTATTCACATTCTTTCCTACATTTAGATAGGTGTGCAAATGCATTTTTGTCTCAGTGCATGCATTGTTTTAGTTTGACAGGGTCGGCATTAGCTTAGCTTAGCACAATGAATGGAATCCTTTGTTGCCATTTAGCATGTCCTGAGTAAAAGTGATAAAATAAAATAAAAAACACGTAATTACTTCTTGTGGCCTGCGTATTCACAACGAGTACAAATAGCGATGCAGATTAACACTAGGCGATTTCCTAGGCAGATATTGACTTGGGACTATATTAGGGGGAAGCACAGGCGAAGCACTGCTGCTTAGGCGAAGCACTGCTACTTGGGCGCAGAGATATCACGCAACACATGAAATCCCACGACTTCCCTAGTAAACATACCGGCGTGAATAGTAGCTGCCTGACTATTTTCCTTACAGTACATGACTGGCGATGAACATGGCTGATTTTGTGAGAGACGAAGAGGATGACTTCTCAGACAGTCAAGAGCCAGAGCCATACCTATTTGAACCAGAGTTTACAGAAGAGGAGCTGCGTGCTTTAGAAATAGACCGACAGGAGGAGGAGGTTGCGATCGCTCAACAGCCTGAGGACATGAGGATGAGAGCCAACACGAACTGGTGGTGTGAATGTGGGGGAATATGCCAACCTATGCTGACTGAAATAGAGTGTCTGTGCTGTGGAGAGTGGTCACGCCGGTATGTTCTTCTTCTTCTTTTGTTTTTTTTTATGTAAAAAACTTTTGTATGTTTATGGAAGTCGTGGGATTTCATGTGTTGCGTGATATCTCTGTGCCCAAGTAGCAGTGCGTCGCCTAAGCAGCAGTGCTTCGCCTGTGCTTCCCCCTAATATAGTCCCAAGTCAATATCTGCATAGGAAATCGCCTAGTGTTAATCTGCATCGCTATTTGTACTCGTTGTGAATACGCAGGCCACAAGAAGTAATTACGTGTTTTTTTTTAGTTTTTTTTAATCACCTTTACTCAGGACATGCTAACTGGCAACAAAGGATTTCATTCATTGTGCTAAGCTAAGCTAACGCCGACCCTGTCAAACTAAAACAATGCATGCACTGAGACAAAAATGCATTTGCACACCTATCTAAATGTAGGAAAGAATGTGAATAAGCCCTATTTCAAAAAACGGTGGAGTGATCCTTTAAACTATTCATGCACTTGACAGGCTCATTCAAACAGGTTCATAAGAGTCATTTTGTTGTGAATTGGACATAATCGGTTTATTGTTTGAGTGAACAGAGAATAAAAAAAAACACCTTACCTTTTACAACGGCCTCCTTATATTTGTCTCTAGCTAAAACAGCATCCTTAGTTAACTGCCTGTAGGTGCATTTCAACTTTTCAAGATCACCTTTGGTTACCTGTGGGGGACAGAAGCCAAGTCAAATCTGATCTATCAAACTGACGCTCCCTGAAACGGCAGTGGTGATCTATACAAAGTAGTGTTGTCACGATACCAAAATTATGACTTCCATACAATACCAGACTAAAATACCTCGATACCGATACTGAATCGATACCATGGCAAAAAAACAATAACGGTAAAAGTAATTGAAAAATATGACAGAACTTACAATTCATTGTTTTATAAATTAATTAAAATCAAAAACGTTGTTCCTTCCCTGCTTTTTGACCACTCACTCCCCTTTATTAAATTAAATAATAAAAATGACATGCCAGTGTGTACGTCCTTACAAAGATGTTTGCAACACTGACATCATGTTAACATTTGCTAACCTTTCACAATTCTGAACAGGTTGGGATGACCAAAATCTTATTTCATGAAACAAGTTATTTAATATTTTTTAGATGTAATTTTATAATTACAATATAGATAATTAATTTAATTTGATCTTTGTTATTAAAAATAAGCAAAAAAGCAAATTACAAACAATATGACTATTATACTATATACTATCCTATTATATAGTATAATATACTATTATACTATAAGAGACAAATAAAATAAACAGTGCTTAATTTCTTTTTTGAATGCTACTGTTAAATAGACCTAGTACTGTAGCTGACATACCTAAAGACATACCTGACTGTGTTTACGTGAATACTCGCCAGGCGAAAATTTTTTGCCTAGAATTTTGATTATTCAATCCTAATAATACGCAAAAGAGAATTGAAGTCGTGATCGCATGCTGTGTTAAAGGCGTGTGCACGTGCTTCAGGTCTGAACCCGGCAGCGCAAGCACGTCCTGCGCTTTATTTTCTCATGCATGCATGTTTCGCTGTCCGAATATATATATATATATACACTCACCGGCCACTTTATTAGGTACCCCATGCTAGTAACGGGTTGGACCCCCTTTTGCCTTCAGAACTGCCTCAATTCTTCGTGGCATAGATTCAACAAGGTGCTGGAAGCATTCCTCAGGGAGTTTGGTCCATATTGACATGATGGCATCACACAGTTGCCGCAGATTTGTCGGCTGCACATCCATGATGCGAATCTCCCGTTCCACCACATCCCAAAGATGCTCTATTGGATTGAGATCTGGTGACTGTGGAGGCCATTTGAGTACAGCGAACTCATTGTCATGTTCAAGAAACCAGTCTGAGATGATTCCAGCTTTATGACATGGCGCATTATCCTGCTGAAAGTAGCCATCAGAAGTTGGGTACATTGTGGTCATAAAGGGATGGACATGGTCAGCAACAATACTCAGGTAGGCTGTGGCGTTGCAACGATGCTCAATTGGTACCAAGGGGCCCAAAGAGTGCCAAGAAAATATTCCCCACACCATGACACCACCACCACCAGCCTGAACCGTTGATACAAGGCAGGATGGATCCATGCTTTCATGTTGTAGACGCCAAATTCTGACCCTACCATCCGAATGTCGCAGCAGAAATCGAGACTCATCAGACCAGGCAACGTTTTTCCAATCTTCTATTGTCCAATTTCGATGAGCTTGTGCAAATTGTAGCCTCAGTTTCCTGTTCTTAGCTGAAAGGAGTGGCACCCGGTGTGGTCTTCTGCTGCTGTAGCCCATCTGCCTCAAAGTTCGACGTACTGTGCGTTCAGAGATGCTCTTCTGCCCACCTTGGTTGTAACGGGTGGTTATTTGAGTCACTGTTGCCCTTCTATCAGCTCGAACCAGTCTGGCCATTCTCCTCTGACCTCTGGCATCAACAAGGCATTTCCGCCCACAGAACTGCCGCTCACTGGATGTTTTTTCTTTTTCGGACCATTCTCTGTAAACCCTAGAGATGGTTGTGCGTGTAAATACCAGTAGATTAGCAGTTTCTGAAATACTCAGACCAGCCCTTCTGGCACCAACAATCATGCCACGTTCAAAGTCACTCAAATCACCTTTCTTCCCCATACTGATGCTCGGTTTGAACTGCAGGAGATTGTCTTGACCATGTCTACATGCCTAAATGCACTGAGTTGCCGCCATGTGATTGGCTGCTTAGAAATTAAGTGTTAAGGAGCAGTTGGACAGGTGTACCTAATAAAGTGGCCGGTGAGTGTATATATATGTATATATATATTCAGTTAATGTATATATATATATATTTCCATTCTAGTACCGGTATATCATGCAACACTAATACAAAGGCTCACCTTATTCATTTCAGACTCGATCTGCTGGTGGAGGCTTTGGTAACTCTTCTTCACCTGCTGCTTGTCTTTAATCATCATGGTGAGGCGGTGGAGAGGCCCTGAGTTGAGCTCCTCAGCGTGACACTTCATAATCTTGCTCAACTGCTCTGTCTGCTGCACCATGTGAATCCACGACTGATAACAACAACCACATGATGATACGCGATAGAATAGGAACGTATCATCAACGTATGTGTGTGGGTGAATGAGTGTGAGAAACAAACAAAGAGATAAAGAGATTGAGATGACAAGACAAAAAAAAAACTGAGAGAGAATGTTATTGTAGGTACTCAGCATTTAAAAATCATAAGCATCAGCTACCCATAATGCAGCGGAGAGGACCAAAAGGCCGTTACCTTGGAGACACCACTGACATAGTTGATCTGAGAAGAGTTGTCATGCTTGTCCACCTGCTGGCTGATGTTGAGCAGGAGCGATGCATATTCCTTGTCGCTCTTCACCCGTAAGGTCATGAAGCGCTTCACAGTCTCCAGCAGCTTCAGCTCCCAGTCCTGCAGCTTCATCAGACCCTCGTGGGAGTTGCGCAGGTCCTGGCCAAACCCCATCTTACTCGCAAGGCACGCTGTCTCTCTCTCTCTCACTCAATGAGGTGTGCCGCTCAGGTCTGCATTGTTACTGCTGCTGCTGAGAGAGGGTATGGGTAGAAATAATGACTGGTTAGTTGAAGGGCATAAACACATGTGCCAACTTGTACTCTTTGTATTCATGCTCGTTTCAAATGGGTTTGATAAACTTTTATATTTTTCTTAAATGATGAATACATGTGCATCCGCCCAAGAAGCAGTGCTTCGCCTTCTGAGAATATAGTTCCCAATATGTATACGGTTAAAAGATGGCTGTCTCTCATATGACCTTGTTATTTGTACACACTGTGTCAGTAACGTGCGGTGAAATCTTGTCATGGGTAGGCTGACCTATCAATGTGGCATGTTCATATATTCATTCAGTTAATGTAGCAACCCAAGTTCATATCAGGCATCATCACATCGCTGCCTAGGGCATACAGAAAAGTCAGTCATGTGTGAGGCTAATGCACAATCAAATATAATAATCAAATTAATGGACACATCTATCTTATGCAGAGCTCCCGTGACAATCCTCACGTATTGACATTTTTCACATGCGCTCACGCCACACATCCATTTCCTCCTCACACATAGAAAAATCACGAGGCAAAGAGGACACTGACACCGACAGACAAGACAGAGAAGGTTACTTTTGATAAGGAACAAATTCTCAGCTCTCAGATTCTGTCAATATTTTTACAAGATTCAAACAATAAATACCGTTTTGGTGCTTTTAAATGTGACAGATCGCTGTACCGCATCAGTTGAAACGGCACGTGATAAAGTACAACTTCTTTTTTTTTTTTCATCGCCTCGCCTAAAAAAAAAAGAGAACTACAAAAAAATTTAAAAAATTAAAAAAACGCACAGATTGCAGCGCCTGGTAGGCGCTAGATGCTATCGGGAAGTGAGAGCGAGTGGATATCACGTGACATGAAGCAAAGTCAGTCTCTGCTTCAATGTTGATATTTCAAGACAGCATGAGAACTGACTGCTCATGCGCAAATCTACGTAAACTACGTTCTATGGACTAAAGAGGCACTGCGAACCTAGCTCTGCCTCAGTCTCAGTGGCCAAGGCACTGAATTTTCTGCATGAAACAATGGTTTTTAGGAGAAAACAATGGCAAAAGGAGTATATTATACTTTTAAAACAAATATTCGGACTACTTTAATGAAAATTTGTGTCACAAAATTTTTTATTTGGAATAAAATAAATGTAATTAATAATGTGGTGAATTAATAAAGCTCTCATGTAATGTCAACATTTCTTTTGATGAGGCACTGCCTACCCTACTGTGTGACTACACAAATCACAGCATATAAATAGGAAAGTGTTGGCGTTATTTTGTCACTTATTGGAGCAGTATGCTAGCTGGAGCCATTTACTTCCAGTCTTTGTGCTAAGCTAGGCTAGCGGTGGTAGGTGTGTCAGACAGAGTTACAGCATGAACAGAGATGAAAAGGGTATGAATGGACTTATCCAACTCTGGGGGATACTGTGAATAAGCTAAAGTCCCAAAAAGTCAGCGTGTTCCTTTAAAACTTTGCAGACATTTTACATTCACAAACAGCTATATAACACACTGAATTAAAGGTAATATCCAAATAGGTAGAAAAACAACACCCATAATGCACCGGGCATCTTGCAGTCCAAGGCCACTCCCAGTCTGCTCCTACTAATAGGCTTGAAATATACCGCCTTGCTTGACTAGGAAATACTCCTTACCAAGCTTTTAGTCACCTTGTATTGTTCCCGGGTTCACGAATTTAAAGAGTAAACATTTATCGGGAGAGAGCTACTTTTGGTTTCCAGTAAAGGATCCAGTGCGTTGTAGTAGGCAGTGGCTAAAGGCAAAGAATCGTAAATGGGAGAACACTCTGACTAACTCTACTGTGACTAATTATCTTTCATTCACTCTAAATCTTTGCATGCCAATAAAAAGACATTACAATCAAGTTCAATATCTTATTATCGAGAGCAGGTGAGACTGATTTCTGTCAGATAAAATGGTAACGCTTTACAATAATCTTCCGTAATTTGTGAAATACAACTGAGTGTAACAGATTATCGAACAATTTTTAAAATTGTGACTTGATTTTATGCATCCGTTGTTAACTGGATTTTGATTCAATATGGGCGTTGCACTAAAAAGTAGAGGCAGATGAACGTGAGCTTGTAGGGGCGGGGTTTAAATGGACTAAATGATTGGAGAAGACCATGTGTCACTAGAGAGAAGTCGGTTTCACTGGAAGGTCCAGTTATAGGCAGTGGCCAAAGGCTGCAAATAATCATAAATATGGAGAGAATGCAGAGACAAAAAAAAAAGATTTCAGAAAAAAAACTCCCCGTTTGTAGTTGCTATTTCAAACTGGATGACTACGAACACAGTATTTTATACCAAACTGAGAGGAGGAAACCTTAAAGTTAATTAGGAAGATGATTGAGGAGCACCTTCTGCCTAACCCCCCAAAGCAAAATGCCATCGCATGCCAGTAAGAAGGGTGTTGCCATAGTATTTTTACCAAAATGCTATTTAAAGAGTAGACAAAGAAAGTGCAATACAATTTTTAGTGATAAACCTACTCATAAAATAAAATAAAAAATGTAATAACCCTCTGTCGATCAGACTGTCTCTGGGCAGGAATACATAAAATCTAGAAATACAATCTGTAGTTTTCACTAAAGCCCTAGAGCTACCAAAACACGTTTGGCTTTCGTGAAAACTACAGATTGCCCTTCCACATTTTTGAAACTCCATCGGAAGTTTCTCAGTCAAGGTAGTACGTAACACATAGAAAGAGTATACATTGTTAAATTTACATATACTACCGACATTATAACTATACCAATAATTCAAAGCAGGTTAAAATTTGGCAAACTAACACTTTGCTTAATGGGTAGTTTTACTCTATATAGAAGCACCCAAATAAACACAAGATGATATAAGAGGATGTTTCTGTTAAACATATAAACCACAAGGGATTTTTTGTATTTTTTTGTAAGAAATGTCTATTTTACCTAATTGTCCACTTCCATTGCCCCGAGTAGAAAACCACAGACAGCTTTTTACCAAACAATAAGTAGTTATCCAGTGACAAAAACTGAACAAAAAATACACGCAGAAGACCTAGACGACTGACAGGTCACACTCAGGATGTGTTCCTCCAAGAATCACACCAAAAACATGATCTGATTACACCTAAAAGCCATGACCAGTCTTAAATAACCCTGTAACAAAAGGCATCACAAAGCATTCTTACCTTGTTATCAGCACGTCTCCATTTCTCTAAATAACCTCACCCAACCAGTGCGTGCAAGAGAAACCAAGGAATATGGCTTAAACCAGTGAACATTCATTATATTTCATAATACAGGTTAATTGAAAGAGAATGTAGTTTATCAAGTGCAAATCAAGCGAAAACAGACTTCCTGCATGACGACAGTCTAAAACCCACATGAGTAGCCTATCAAGAAAAGAGCCAGATCTACTAAAAGTCAATGACTGTTGAAATGAAAGTATAGACAGTAACACAACACTGCATTTTACACCTCCAGTTCCTTTCTTAGCAACTAAAATAAGAATGAGAAGAACTTCAGCTATTTGTACCTTGAGGCTAGTGTGACAACATCATGCCACAATTATTGACACTGAGACATAACAGTACTGAACTGTGTGCTACAATTAAATCAAAAATGAAGACTGTGTTGGACTGGTTTACTAAAGCAGAAGGTTGTTTAATTACTCAGATTAGTAAAGTAGTTTAATTCTTCAGAAAGCCCTTAATAACCTCCTTCTGTACAAACCTTCTGCTCCCCTTCTTCCACCAAAGGGAATAACACTTGGTCACATCTAGCTTATAGAACCACCGATTCATTAAGAAGCTTACAGGAAGTCAGTTTTTTTGAGGATCTTTGCCACCAAAAATTATGAAGACAATTGAGTTGTATTGAATGACTTAAGGAAATCATAAAACTGTTTTTATTAAATGAGGCATACTCTTTATCATGAGATATTTTTGTTTGTGAGGGTTAAAGGTAGTGTTCTGGCAATAAACTTTTAAAATGACATTACTGCCATCATAAAAAGTGAGCAAGTTAAACTTGATTGGGATATTTTTATTCTGCTTAACTACCAAAGTTCACAGTAAACGTACAGTTTGTTTAAATAGTCAACCATTAAACTACAGGAGGTGGGTAAGTTGTGTCAGTAAGCCGCAAGAAAGCAAGAAACCAAAGCAGACAATGTTAATTGAATGTGATTTCCTGTCAAATGTGGTTTCCTGTAAAAATTACTATTCTGATAAACCGTGTCAAAATGACAACTTGTGACGGAACAAGTAAAGTGGTCAAATTAGGACTGTCAAAAATAATGTGTTCGTTTCTGCAATTAATATTCTGTTTAAAACGTTAAAAATATTTAACGCAATTAATGCAGCATCCATTTTTTTCCCTTCCTGAAGTAACTATGCTAATGTATACCATATACAGGTGAAACTCGAAAAATTTGAATATCGTGCAAAAGTTATAATTGTGATGATTATGGCTTACAGCTTATGAAAATGAGAATATTACATGAAATCAATAAAAAAAAATGTATTTTAAATACAGAAATCTCGGCACTCTGAAAAGTATAATCATGCATATGTATGTGTTACATACACAAAGTATATTAGTTTCACCTTTTAATTTGAATGACTGAAATACATAAACTTTTGCACGATATTCAAATTTTTCGAGTTTCACCTGTAGGTAAGAAAACTTATAAAGCCCTGGGAATGTTGCCGTCCTAGGCCACTTCCACCTGGCTGTCTGATATGGATAGTCTTGAACAGGGTCCGAAATTAACTTTTTGGCTCACCACCTGCCACGGGGACTGGTAGATCACCAGCCAAGCATATTTATTACCGGCCAAGCCGCCAAAATAATAAACAGTGTTTTTTGTGTCACATATATATATATATTTATATATATATATATATATATATATATATATATATATATATATATATATATATATATATATATATATATATATATGTGTGTAGGCTACCTGTTCTTTATTTGAGAAAATATGATTTCCAGTGGACAGACTTGCAAGATTTTTACAATTTCTTTATTTGAGAAAAATTAAGTACTACAGAATCAAGAAGATGCTCCTTAAAGTATAGCCTAAATCTTTAATTTCACAGGTTTCAAATTTTCTTCATATTGATTCATTCACAAATGATGCATTTCTAATTTAAATAAATATGATTTAAAATAAATATAAATGACTCTGCAGCATGTGCTATTCACTATCTTTAAAATAAATAATAATAAAAAAATTTAACATAGCTAAATAGTGTAATATTATATATAACAGCTTTATATCCCTGCCCTCGAATATATCTTCATTGGCAATCAAAAAATGTAAAGTCTATTGGTTGACCATTAAAAATGTGCAAACTTGCACGTTGCGCCTACACGCAATGTGAAATATTTTACAATGTGAAACAAGACCTGCAGGGGTAAAAGGAGGGGGTTCGACCAAACAATCTAACCAAGTCTGAAACCAGCTTAATAAAACCAGTAATGAAATCAATACCAAAAACAGCAATTCCCATTTAAATGACAGATCAAAACCAAAAGACAGGCCCATCTGTGAAAACACATCATAGATCTGTGAAATAACCACTGTGCTGTATAATCCTCTCTCACCCATAACACAATTAGCCTGGTTAATGCACATCAGTGGGAGTTTAGCTCAACAAGGATTTGCTGTGTGCAACAGAACAGCTCTGTGGGGGCACAACTGCTTGAATAGCACTTCTGAGCAAACTAGCAGAGGAATGTGATGCGAGTCCTTTATTTGAGCGTCTGAAGAACAGGACACCAAACATAACATGTAAACAAAGTCAGCTCCTTCTTCTGGTGACCGCCATTGCTTTTGCATAATGGTGATCAAAGACACATACAAGTGTGAACTTCAATTGCAATCCAGGTTAAATGCGCTCTGGATGTTTCTTACCACATGTTTTAATAATTGCTGCCATCTCATCCCAGTGGTTGTGACAGTTCTCCCACAGGAAATGAGTAGCATGTTGCTCAAAATTCAAAACACTGTTCAAATCCAAAACATTAGCATAGAATCCTAGTTGTCAATGGCGGAAATGAACTAAAACAAACTGAGAATAAGGTAAAGGAATGTGAGTTCATTTTCATTTTAGGCATATAGTGACCACAAAACATATTTTGCACATTTGGTTTGTGTCATATAACTGGATGAATTGCATTATACTCCATAATATGCATTGTATTATAACAAATATCAAACCAAGCGGAATTTATTTCAAATAAAGCCAGCACAAGCACACTTTTTTGTGTGACTTTAAATTATAAATGATAACCAGAAGAATAATATTTGTGTGCATATAGGTTATATATATATATATATATATATATATATATATATATATATATATATATATATATATATATATATATATACACACATACACACAAACACAAAACTAAATAGAAAATTATTCAACATCTAGTTGTAAGTTCATGCCCATCATTCAGCAATACTATTCAGATCTGATGCCATAACTGTATCATGGTGCCACTATAGTAATGTTTAGTAAGGGTAATTCAAATAGTTAATGATCATAAAATAAAAAAAAGAGGAAATTTAAAGGATTTTTCCCTGTTTAATGGGATGACCAATTTCCTTATGCACAAAGCCCTTCTCAGCATTTCTCCACAATGCACATGTGACTAAATCTGACAGAATAACATTACATACTAATAATATGAGATTGCTTGAGCTGGTCAATGTGAATAAATCGCAGTTTATCTGGTTATCTGCACAGTCCCTGATCGTAACGCTGTTGTGTTGTCAAAAGTTTAAGAAGAGTGACTGTGGCGACACTTTCTTTGATTTCATTTATAACACAAACTCACACATCCCTAACCACCACACATAACATTTACTGACAGTTGACAAACTGCAGAACACATTTTAGAGGCTTACTGAACATGTTCATTGGCTTTCCTGTGCTGGTGGGACGTTAGCTGCTGCTAGCGCTGCCCTGCTAATGCTGCCTGGCCTTTTCCTTTGGAAAAACAGCAAAGGAATTGAATACAAACGCGCATAACCGAGACTCGCGGCACAATTAAACACCATTTACGTGAGAAAAAAAATTGCGTATGTGATAGAATAGGTCATTGGCTTACTGTAATGGTGTATTGTGGTATTTGTCCTTGTTTCCTGATTCCTCGGTATTCCTCTTTTCTTTGACTGGGGTTGGAGGAGTTGAGTTGGGAATCGGGAGGGGTTTCCGCTCACTCCAGTGCTACCACAGGCTTATGACGTTTACTGCACGACCCTCCGAGCCCTGCTGCAACAATGTGTATGTGTCTGTGCGTGTGTGTGGTCAAGAATGAGAATTACTGCATTTACTCTATATATTTCAAAGTAGAAGACAGACAGGTGTTCATTTATGGTCATTGACACGAGGGGTGTGGAGTAGGAGGATGCAGAACGGCTCTTTTCGAGATACACAACTGCTGAAGTGATTGAATATCTCAGTTTTATACACTTTCGAAACACTTAACTTTAAGAGAGAACCAGTCACTCACCCATACTCTGTGTGTTGAGATTAAATGGATGCTCAGCAGATGTCTGTCGGAGACACCAAACATCCGTAGTCTGTTTTCAGAGTAATTATAAAAATGTCCGTTAGATGGTGCTATTACGACTCGATGAACACATTCGTGGACTTGACTTTTAGTTTTTACCCTTACGAAAATTGCAGTAAAACCATGGTTATTGTAGTTAAACTAGTAGCCACAAATTAACACTGGTATTTGTAGAACTGTGGTTATACAAATGGTAATCAATCCGCCAAAACAGCATGGTTACCTTTTGATTTTGGTTACTTCGACATTGCGCCGGAATCTGACGCTTTGGGGAAACATCTTTCACAGAGAAATCCTGAAACCTCATTGAATGGCCAATAGAGAGCCTAAGTCCCTCCCCTCCGCTTCCGGCTCATGGGACCCTATTTCGGAAAAAAATATGCATGGTAGTTAATGGTGAGAGACAACTTATCTGCCCTGAATTACACATATGATGTTTGTCAATTTAAAAGATAATTATGAAAGTCAAGAAAGTCACAGTTTGTCATAAAACAGGAGAGTAACATTTAGTTTGATGTGAAAATCGCTCAATGAACTACATCGTCTCGCACCGTACGTCACCAATCTTGTGTGTGTGCAGTCTGGTACAAAACACACAGGCATGACGAATGTTACGATTATAACGTTAGACTATAGAAAACATGACAGACGTTAGCTTTAGTAAAGTTAGCTGCATTTATTGAGAGAAAAGGTATAACGTCACACACGCGCCTTTTGGGGTTTGTAGTCTTTGTAATTACGTATTTTCACAGTCTTATACCTCGACGGTTTTACATCAAACTGCGACTTTCTTGACTTTAAAATGTATCTTTTAAATTGACAAACATCATATGTGTAATTCAGGGCACAATTCAAACGGGATCAAAATATTTGTTGTCTCTCCCCATAGACTACCATATAATATTTTTCTGAAATAAGGTCCCATGGTGGTTAACCGGAAGGGGAGGAACTTAGGCTCTCAATGTCGCTCAAGCGCGCAAAATAGGGACGGGCTTGCTCCCTATAAGGCAGCACCTATTTTTTTTACAGTCTATGGGGGCAGCATTGAGCGACATTCCCTCAGAATCTTACTCTTTCAAGAGAACACTGTAAATTATTTCAGTTGTTTTCACAGTAATATTACTGTATTCTCAACAATTCCCTACTGTATAATCTGAATACAGTATGTTACTGTAGATTTGGTAATAATAAAAAAAACACATGTAATTGCTTTATTTGTTTTATACAAATGTTATTTGCAAGGAATAAATATGTTTGAGTTAATAAATATCTGTAAGAACATTGGAGCGAGTGCTCATTTCCTATTTAAGCCGTGCTGACTATATTTTCCTCCCTCAGCAGCGCTGGCAGACCCGACGGTGAAACTCGTTGTGAAGACAAAAAGCCTACGAGAACGTTAAAGCTGGGGTATGTGATTTCCAAAACGGCCGGCATATTTTGAAAATACACAACTCAAAAGGTCCTACCTTCTTTCCTCCAACGCTGGCCCTGACTCCACCCATTCGAAGAACATGGACGTGCAATCATGCATGAGCGAAAACTCAGATGCGCGGGACTCGGCCCTGGAGTCTGTACAGCGGTCTTCTATTTAAAGCAGGATTCATAGCAGTGTGCTTTGTATGCGCACGAAGGGGTCACGGCACGCGCGCGAGGCGGGGTATGGTACGACCGTTTGATTGACGAACTTACTGTCAATGATTCTAAGTGGTCTTGGAAATGATTGGCTGGAGTTTTTCGAGTCCTGCCCATTCCACAGATGATTAAATTGATTAATTTTCATTTCAGTGCTTCTAACTCAGTGGCTGTAAGTGGGTTATGAATAGGATTTCAAGTGATTTTGAAAAAATTGACAAAAAAGAGAATCACATACCCCACCTTTAAATTGGTAGGTCAACTTTAATACACATGTAATCGCCTTATTTGTTTTGTACCAATTTTATTTGCACGGTATAAATACGTTTGAGTTGTTCATAAGAACGTCGGAGCGGGTGCTCACTCATTTCCCATTTCAGCCGACTTGCATTTTCCTCCCGCAGCGTTGAGGAAGTGAGTTCCATCGAGCTCCCGATCGGGCATTACACTTGCGTCTTCACAATATAGACAGCGCCCCATCTCAGAGCGCTGTTCTGTCTTGTACAGAGCCTAAATAGCTCCAATAGGTTACTTACATTACAAAATCAGCCCTCCGCCCTAGCGGCGAGCTGTCGTAAACAAATTAGACTCAAATTATGGCTTATTACTGTTATTAAGGCCTGGGACACACTAAACGATTTTCAAATCTTAACAGATTTTACAACTGTGTGAGACAGCAGTTCTCAAGGGTAGGGCAGTTTGAACCGATTTTCAGCATTATAATACTCCGAATGCACACACTAAAAGTGTCGTTTGGACCGCAAGACCACACACCTGTCGATTGTAGTAACATTTCCACAGTGAGACAAGATCTCAAGGAGACTCAAAAGATCAAATGTGACTTGAAAAGAAAAACAAATGGAGGACAATCAACGTAATCAGCTGGTTCTCCTGGTGTGAGTTTTGTTTTAAGGGAAGAAAAACAAAGGAGAAAAAAATAATATGAGTGATCTTCTTTCTTAATACTCCACTTTCGTGGCATGTTTGTGCCTGCCAAGTTTCAGCTATACAAGCACGCAACAACTGGTTGGTGAAGCTTGCCTGCTCTCATTGGCTATCCCATTCTAGACTTAAGAGGGCCAAACCGCGCTTTATCAAAACGTTCACTCGAAATCACACTGAAACAGATTCTTTGGCATTTTCGCTGTGGGGTCTATTTTGAAAGATGCATATTTACATCTTCGGATAGCCCCTCGACACAGGCGCTCTCTGAGATTTGCGTTCAAATGCATCTCAAGCACATTCACGAGATGCATGAACCCAGCTCTCCCCTCTCTTTGATTGATTGCGTGTTCTGAACTTCCTCGACTATTGGTTGGTTCTTGTTTATTCACCGAATGTGTTGAACAACCAGAAGCGTGTGATCATCAAGCACCTTCATTGGGTCTTACAGTAAGCATGCGCAAAAAAAAAACTTCACTCAGTGTTTGAATTAGGGAAAACCCTCCCTTTGAAATGCTTCAAGGAATACTCTGGTTGATAGCTGCAGCTGCGACAATTAAAAGACTGGCTGAAAGACTGTGTCCTCTTTCATGCTTGGCACACTGGTCTGCTGCGCATCCTGGTAAGCTGCAAATAGATGCAATGGCCCCTTGAAAAAGTACAACTATGTAAGAACGAGGCATAACAATGGGACAGGTGTGCAGACGCAAAAACTGTTATGATGTACACAGAGAGGGCATGGCACATAAACTGTCTAGAAATGAGAGCAGCTCTCGAGTGTTTTTATGCTCAGTTTCGTCAGACTATGGTGGCATTCTTTAATCATCAAGGAGGTACTGACTTGCATCCCCTGCTGAAGCTCGCAACAAGCCTTCTGTTGTGGGCAGATCAACATCTCCTGTCTATTCGAGCTGTCCACATCCCTGGCTGTTTGAACTGCGTGCTTGGACATGCTGTCGTGAGGAGGAGTAGTCCTAGGAGAATGGAGACTACATCCTCTGACAGTGAAAACATTTTCGGGTCAGCAGAAGTGGATCTGTTTGCGTCAACAGAGAACACTCACTGTCCGCTGTCCTTCTCTCTAACAGGTCGCCCCACACTGAAGCCCTTTATTGTGAAGTCCACCGCTGGCCAAAAACTTCACCTGCTGAACTACTGCTATGCCTGGAGCAGAAGCAGAAAAGCCTTGAGGCAGACACAAGTGGATTCCTCTATCTTCACGCATTATCCAGACCGCTCCCTGTGTGCAACAAAAGCTTGCCTGCCTCTGCTCAAAAGCTTGTGGGTCCTCTGGAATCTTTCGGTGAGTTCATTGAGTGGGTGCTGGTGTGCAATGATTCCCCGCCAAGAACTCACCAAGTCCGCTCCGACTCTAGCACCGACAGAGATGGTTTTAGAGCCAGTCGCAGACCTGCCTGGATCGATGAGTCTGATCGACAAGCCTGATACATTGTGCGTTGCAGAGGGAGTGATAGTGGAGGTTACTCCTCAGACGCTCATTGCCGCGGCTCCACCTCGGCCTCCAGTACCATCAGTCTCGCTTTGGCTAATCTGCCTGTCCTCTTCACCAGTGTCTCCATTTTCAGCAGCTCCATCTTTGTCGGTCGTCCCCAGAGTGCCTTCCATCAAGTCGTCACCATGGCTCCTCCCGCCTTCAACTCCGCCCTGGGGCCTCGTCCTTACTGGTCTCTGGAGCAACACCTGCTTCTGGCTCCTCCCACTATACACTCCCCCATGGACTGGGGAGTACATTTTTGCCCAATAATTTTTGCCCTGGACTCTTTTTATTTTTCCTTTGTTCTGCGCCCTCCTCCAGAGCCCCCTCCCTCCCTCCCTCCCACCCACCCACCCACCCACCCACCTACCTACCTACCTTCCTTCCTTCCTTCCTTCCTTCCTTCCTTCCTTCCTTCCTTCCTTCCTTCCTTCCTTCCTTCCTTCCTTCCTTCCTTCCTTCCTTCCTTCCTTCCTTCCTTCCTTCCTTCCTTCCTTCCTTCCCTCCTTCCTTCCTTCCTCCCTCAGTTGGACTGCTTACTGCGCAAGGAGGACGCACCTTTCCGGGAGGGGGCGAACTGTTACATGTACTGTATGTTCCGTCTCCTGTGTTTCATTGCTTTTTTGGTTCTGCCCTGTTATCTAGTTTTCCTCAGTCTGGTTAATTATTCATTCAGTTCACCTGTCACCTATTAATTATCTCATTAGTTCCTTTTGTTTTCTCTGTGCATAAAAACCCAGAGTTCTCTATTTTCCTCTGTTCGTCCTCGTTTATATTAGTGTTTGGTTGTGCTTTCCTGTATTCTCCTGCAATTTTTTTATTATTAAAACCTGTTCCCTTGGATTCTTCTTCTTCGTGTACTTATTACAACCAACTAATAACAGTAATATAAATCTGCTTTAGAATCAATAGATAAAGTTTAAAAATAACTACATGTGAGCTTACATGTTCAAATCGCTGTATATATATTATCATCTTTATTAAACTAACTTCAAAATTTCACTTGCATCAGAGATGTGATTCGCGCTGACGCTCTCGTAAGAAGTGAATCGCAGTTTCGCTTGTTTCAAGGCATGTGATTGGCTATTTGCTACTGATGTCACACTTTCATGTGCATACGCTCCATGAACTCAGGGTCAAAGCCTGAGTTGACAGAGAAAGTTAATATCAGTGGGTGCTTCTCAATATCCCTCCTCGTTTCCTCGCTGATCCGTCCTTCATCCTATGACCCGGAAACCAATCGAGCTCAGCCATCTTGAAGGACATCTCCGTCCTCAATTTCTTTCCTTGCAGCCTTCCCTCGCATCCTACAGGGGGTGGAGCTGAGACGCAAGAAAAGGAAGAGAGGAAAGGAAATGAGGATGCACAAATAAGAATTGAGAAGCACCAAGTGTCATGGTATACCAACAAACCTGATTGGATTGGTTTGGTTTTGTCAATTCAAAACTAATCCCATAACCCATGTTTGTTCAACAACAATCATAGAACGAGCCCCAGGGACCATGAAGGTCAGATATATAAGAATACAGAAAACAAAGTAACAGAAAACAAACTAACATAGCAAACACCGGGGCTTACAAAGCTAACAAGACACAGGCAAGTGTCTTTGGGAGTATTGAATGGGAACTAAAATAACTACAAATTAGAAACAGGAAACTAAATCAAGCCCAAAAATCCAGACAAGAAATAAGTTGTAATTGTGGTGTTTTTTTTCCTTCATTATTTTCTTAAATATCTCTATATAGTTTTTTATTACGTTTTTAGTACTTAAATTAAAAGGAATAGTTCACTTAAAAATGAAAATTCTGTCATAATTTACTCGCCCTCAACTTGTTTCAAACCAGTATGAATTTATTTCTTCTGCCGAACACAAAGGAAGATATTTTGAAGAATGTCGGACAGTTGATGGACCCCATTGACTTTCATAGTAGGAAAAAAAATTCTATGGAAGTCAAAGGCAACTTGCTGCACAATGGTATTGCTCTTTACAACATCAGACAATCTGTAATTAATATGATTAGCCTTTTGCTTGACGTTATCATACAGCTAATAATGTACAAACCATGTTCCTGTTTGCCATCTCAGAGTCAGACAGCTGCCTTCTAAAAATCAAGATCCTTACAAATGCTTTGAACAACTTAGAAAGTCAGCGGAGAAAGGCATATAGTTATCGTAATACATCACATACACAATTCACCCGCCATATTGCTCATGTACCCAAATTTTCATACCAACAGAAAAACAAATCCGGGAAACCTGGCTTTTTTTGAGACTCAACTGCTTCAGAGAATATAATGACAAAGGTTGCCCGCCTGTTTACATTTTTGGTTACAAGGTAGCTTGTAAGAAAGACGTAAGAAACAACAGTCTTAGTTCACTGCAGTTTTAAAGAGAAAATACTCAGCAATGGTGTTTACTTATGAATTTGCACATGGTTTGTCTTAAAGCACATTAAAAACACCACAAATACATATAAACAACATTGAATTCTTTAAGGTAATTACAAATTACTATTTAAGGACTACCCCCGTTGTTTCATTAGCCAAGTATGTTAACTCACATCATTATAGCGAAAATAAAATAAAATAAAATGGTTTCATTTGGCTATTTAAAAAAAAAGTGAGTGCAATGTTTTATCAACATCCTGTGAACATCCTGTGCCCCCTAACGGTAGCGTGAAATTATGACACGCTACTAGTCTCGTGCAGTCACGTGATTGTCATCAGCGGTCTAGTAGTGTGACGCTAGTCAGCTGACGTTCAGTCGACCTTCCACTGCGGGTGATACTGACATCAAAACATCTCCATCCGCAGTGTTTCAAATATTCCCCTTACTGAAGTATGGCGAGCCAGTCTCAAGGCATCCAGCAGCTGCTGCAGGCTGAGAAACGAGCCGCAGAAAAGGTCGCTGAAGCCCGTAAAAGTAAGTTGTCGTTTTGCTTGTCAACGCTCATAGACATTCTATGGTCAACGCTACAGACAGACGCTTAGCTTAGCTAACATGCTAACTGTCCAGCAAATCAGAAATATAGAAATAACATCGGGGTAAATTAATGAATTAACTGAATTGAAATAAAATTACATATCTCTTATTATTATTTCATAGTAGGTCTGTTGTCGACCAAATGGAAATGTTTACCGTTTTTTTTTTCAACTGCTCATTCTGTGTCGTGTGAAAGACAGACTGCTCGGTATAAAAGCAGCCTGTAATGGATTTTACACCGATTGTTGACATTTAACTTAATTATTCATTATGGCTCATTTCGTTTACACTGAGGATGTTTGTAAAGGTTTAAAACACAAAGTAAATACGGCATGACCACTTTTTAGCCTTTGAAATCAGATTTTTGCACATTTGTTGGTATTCTTGTTGGAGATATCAGGTTTCAGGATTGCTCTTTATAGTGAAGGAAATAATGACTGTAAGTGTACTAAATATCTACTTTACTGGGGCATGACATTGACTCACTGGACGTTCACTCAGTTCCTGTTTTTATATGGATTTTCTGCTGGTGGCTGTCATTTCCCATATACATACAAGAGAGGAATTTCCCTTAGAGCAATATTTGACACTTGTAATTTTTCCCATTCTGTTTGTATAGTTATGGCACTGATATTAATGTATTATTATGAGCATTGTGCATGTTTTTTTCAATAGGGAAGAATCGACGTCTGAAGCAGGCCAAAGAGGAGGCGCAGGCCGAGATTGAGCAGTACCGTCTGCAAAGGGAGAAAGAGTTTAAGACAAAGGAGGCTGCGGTGAGAATTATGTATTTTTTTAAGGATCCATCTGTATTCATATCAGTATTTTTTGTATGGGTAAAATCTTGTCAAAAGATATTTCAGTACTGTGCTTTGAGGAATGCTTCAATACTTCCTTTTTTTTTTTACGTCCATACAGTTCAATAGTCAGATTCCGGGTGTAAAATCCCATTTGTTTTCTCCATAAGGGAATTAATTTTTTAACGATAATTTTTACACCTTTAAAGGTGCTGTATGTAACTTTTTCACTCTACGAAAGCATACAAATACCATAATATGTTTGCAGATATTTAGGAAACATGCTAAGTAAGTTCATACAGCCTACTCTCTGGGGAGACCCTCCACCACCACCAATACAAGAATAAAAAAAAAGTACTTTAGCATCTGCCCACTCCCATGAAGCACTGTGAATGACACACACACACACACACACACACACACACACACACACACACACATATATACATATAATTGCATATTTTGCAATAATCATAAAATATTTTGTTTCTATATACACAATCAGCATGTTTAAATTAATGACATTTTTAATTCTAATATGTTATTTGCAATCTTGCATGGGATTGTAGTTCTTTCCCTCACTAAAGCCATAACTACACAATCTTGTAAGATTTTCAAATACTTTTTTTGCTTCAAATCCAAGTTTGTAATGTTGTGATTCATCTTGTAACTGGTTGGTTTGTTTCGATTCATGGTTTATAACTCTTTCACAAAATAAAAAAATCTCTATGGGAAAAATTAATTGGAAAAAAAGTGGGCAGTCACTGTTGTGCTTTATTTGGTTTATAGGAGAAAATATGAAAGTCTTAATACAATTTTAAATAGAGCATTAAAATAAATATTTATATATTTTAAAATGTTAATTTTTAGATTGCATTATGGATCCCTTAAAGGTTGTATCAGTGATTTCAGGCCCAAAAATAAATGTCTAATCTTTCCTAACGATCCGCTAGCTGCCCGCCCCATGAGCAGGCTGGCAAAAAACGCGTCTCTGTATGCAGCCTAGGATCTGAGATCTGCACACAAAAACAAATGGGTACACCACCACTCAAAACCAAAATAAACAGTGTTTCAACCAATCACCGACAGGGGCGGGTGTTGTGAGGTTTTGAGCTTGTGCACGGCTGGACGCGAAGTCGGAGCAACACCCGCCCCTGTCGGTGATTGGTTGGAACACTTTATTTTGGTTTTGAGTGGTGGTTGTACCCATTTGTTTTTGTGTGCATATCTCAGAGCCTAGGCTGCATACAGAGACGCGTTTTTTTTGACGGCATGCTTATGGGGCGGGCGGATCGTTAGGAAAGATTAGACATTTATTTTTGGGCCTGAAATCACTGATACAACCTATAAGTTATTCACTAAAATGGCCCCTGAGATTTAAATTAATATTACTAACCTTAATACTAACCTTAAAATAAATAATACAATACTAATTTTTCTAAAGAAGTAAGTAAAATAAAGCAATGAGCTACTCTGTGCTTTACATGGCCATCTCACACCGGGTAAAATCAGTGTGATGCACGCCTTTAGTTATTGCTTTTACAATATGGTAAACATTGTTCAATAAATAGTGAAAATCTTAAGAAAATCTTTCATATCCTCTGCAGTTCCATCATGGACCCCTAGGGGTCACACATCTTCTTGGGAAACCCTAACAGATCCTGTACTGTAATTTGAAGAAACATACTTGTGCATTAGTATCAGTTCTGAATACAACTGTTGCATAAAGTTAATGTCCCATTGCATGGTCCTGCAGGCACTAGGGTCCCATGGAAACTCTGCTGTAGAGGTGGATAAGGAGACCATTGATAAGATGAAACACATCCAGGGCAGTTTTCAGCAGAACAAGGAGGCTGTGGTTGGCAATCTGCTGAAGATGGTGTGCGACATTAAGCCAGAGATCCACGCCAATTACCGCGTCGCTGGATAAACCGCTCTGTCCAACCACCACATCCGTTACAATCTCTAAAGGCCCACACAGCACTGAGACAAAGACTGCAACTGGACATATCACGTGTTACAATCATAATATTAACAATCGCTGGACTACACTGCTTAATAAAACACTTCTTATCTGTTTTGCAACACATTTCCTGCTATTTAAAAAGAAATTCATTGATACATATACCAGTCAAGGTTCTTGTACTTTACATACACATTCCTGCAGTGTTTTTCATTTATATATCTTTGATATAATCCAATGCAAGTCTTTGTCTCTGCTCTCTTGGTTAACTGTAGTATTGTCTGGTTTATCAGAGTGAGCTTCTTCGTGAATGATACCTTTAAATGTTTGTTTGAGTGTGTATCTTGATGCTATGTTATTAATTTATAAGTAATCAGATGTTATTGTTTTATCTAATTGATGTATAAAATTCAATGGCTCTTTTGTGACAAAGCTCATTGTCTCATACCATTATATTAATGTAGTAATAGTAAATAAATCAGCTCCACAATTCCTCTCTGCGCTCTTGTTCTATATATGTAGGTGGCATTCCTCTATTTGAAACTGCTGTGAAAATGTAATAAATGTTTCTGTGTACAAATGGATCCACATTATGTTTTCCATGTGAATTTGTTTCACTTGTTTTTCTAGAACAGTACGATATACTCCAATTCATGGCAAGAGTGCTGGTTAAACGCGTTTGACTGCCAGATGCCGCTCATTCATCAATTTATTTAGTCTCGAGAACCAAATTGACTATTTGAAGACTTCAGATGCAAAAGCCTTCAAGTTCGTCGGACATTTTTCCTTTAAATTAGGATTTATTATCAGGCTCCTATAGGTTCATTAATTTCACTTTAACGGCAATGAAAAGGTTACTATTTATTGAAATGCCTTATTTCAAATGTCACTGATAAAAATGCTTAAAAGTAAAATGTCAGACGGACTTTGGGGATTTTGCATGTGAAGTCTTCATTTATAAAATAACGTGTTCATAAACTTAATACTTTAGACAACACGATATTATATTGATTCCTTACGGAGAAAGATCAGGCACTTTAACTGAAGAGCTTTAATAAAAATCTAAATTCTGTTTCCAAATCTATATTTAATAATTACACAAATTAATGAATCGCTACATTTCTTTTTTTTAGCTTATTTTTTCCAGTGGTGTTAAAATTAGTTTGACTCCATGACACATTTAAAGTTATGAAATGTCTAATTCATTATTAGTAAACGCACAGGCTATGTGTACATAATACCCCGAAAAAAGCAAAAACACTTGAAAACGTAAATAAAGACCCTCATATTTCTTCGTCAACATCATGAAACATCATGCATAAATTTGCCATGTGGCAACGGAAAGCCACAGTACTGTAGTGAATATGCCACATAAGACCCCGGAAGCATGTATTTCTATTGAATGCGGTCGAAATCTTTTCAAAATACTTTTTTTAAATTTTTTATTCTCTTTATTTTTCATTCTTAAACAGCATGGTCAATCCATACTTGTGAATCAGAGGTGGAATATATGGATGGAAAAGGTTTTTTTCTTTTTCTTCAGAATTATTCTTTTTATTTTATTGTATTATGAAGTTTCTTTACCAAGGTAGCAACTGAGAACAAACTTGTAATGTTTGTTGTGTGTTTTAAAATAATACTAATAGTTTAAAACGTTAAAAATACCAAGAAGAATAACTAAATTAATTGTGAGTGTCTGTGTTTTTTTATTTTATTTTACCGACTTGTAAAAAAACATGCTAATAAAATGTTCACTCGGAGAAGAAGGGACTTTTATTGTGGATTAGATTCATTTTTGTAGCTGACTTCACTTCACTTCTTCACTCGTGAAGAAACAGTGCAAAGATTAGTTCGTTTACTCTAGTCCCAAAACTGATGATCCGCAGTGAATAACAAAGTCACGAAAGGAACCCTTGGACGGATTCGTCGCATGTTGTCAAGGTGAGGTTTACGTGACTGCGGCTCTGTGAGGTAACGTTAGTTTTGCCTGTAATCTCTGTTGCTGTGACCTCTGAGAAGACATCATTCAGTTCTTTTAGTATCTAACTTACATCAGGTAATAACGCATCAAGGCAGCCTGGTTATACTATACCGTCAAAAGAGTTCAGGTCATGCAGGTCATTCATGATTATCATGCTCTTGCTCACTACTAATTTCACTTTTCATAAACTTGAGTCATAAACTGATATGAAACTGCTATCCTGAAGCATAATTAACTGTGATCACTTTAGTTACAGTGTCCTTGAACACCATTTAAAACTAAAAATGAAAGGAATAACGTTAACGTTATCTCGCCCAAAAATTAATAAATGTCATAATGTGCTGTCCATCATGTTCTTCCAAATCCGTACGACTTTCTTTCTCAGCATATTTTCATGTCCTGTTCATTAAAATAACTATGATATGTTTTTTTATATGTACTAATATAGTATTTATTAATATTTCTAATTGTTTTATTTTTTTATTATTATTATTACAATTTTATAATAATTTATTTAGTTTTCATTCTAATTTTAGTTTATCTTGTTATATGTTATTTATATTTTTATTATTATTATTATTATTTAGCTTTCATTTTTTATTTCAGTTTGAATTTTAGTACTGATTTTATTTCATTTTATTTATTTTTATTTTTTAATATTTATATTCTACTTCATTTTAGCCTTAGTTTAGCTTAGCTTATGAAAACTGTTTTTAATCTTTTTAGTTAATAATAACAACACCGTTTCAGGGTTTTTGTAGAAAGTAGTAAATCCAAATGCAGCTTATTGTCATGTAAATGCATACACCGCATTCTTAAATTTTTTTACGTTTGTGCATGTGTGTGTGTGAAAAAGACCGGATAAATAATGTAACAAAAAGGTGGGAGAAAAGCTGTTTACTGAGCTGAATGTGTAGAGGGGTTAAGAGCCCACTGCGAACACAGTGCAATGTGAACATAAATGCTGCTTTTGCTTAAAGGTGGGGTATGTGATTTCAGTTTTTTGTCCATTTTTTCAAAATCACTTGAAATCCTATTCATAACCCACTTACAGCCACTGAGTTAGAAGCACTGAAATGAAAATTAAGCAATTTAATCATCTGTGGAACGGGCAGGACTCGAAAAACTCCAGCCAATCATTTCCAAGACCACCTGGAGTCATTGGACAGTAAGTCTGTCAATCAAACGGTCGTACCATACCCCCCTCCCCCCATCCCCCTCATGCGAATCAGGGCCAGCGTTGGAGGAAAGAAGGGAGGACCATTTGAGTTGTGTATTTTCAAAATCTGCCAGCCGTTTTGCTAATCACATACCCCACCTTTAAATGGCTTTCGTGCAATAACTGTTTCCTGGTGTTCATGTAAACCAGTGGTTCTCAATCTTTTTTTTACTTCAAGGCCCTTCTCCCCTCTGTTTTGTTTAAAATAGAGATCACGACTCTCCCATGATTCTGAACAGATTGCTAAACAAAATAATGTAATTTGTTAGACGTTATGACACAATTTGAATTGCTGCAGTCTATTCAAAAACGTTATTTTTCTTTCTTTCTATTTAAAAGCTATTTAATTACTGTGAATTATTATTTTTTAAATAACCAATTCATATTCACTTGTTTCATTACTCAATGAATCAGCATTTCTGAACAAGAATGATTCAATGACATGCTCATGAGGACTTAATTGAATTCGTTTCATTACTGGATGTATCAGTAGGCACGTTTCCATTACAGATTTGCGCAAAACTTTTGCCTTTTTTCCCTCGCTAAATGTAGACAAAAAAACTATTGCGAAATGATGCCGTTTACATTAACCGATGTTATGCGACTAAATCTTAATTTTTTCCTCTCGCGTATAATCATTCCAAAAATCATGGCAACGGGCGTTGCTAGGTTTATGTATATCCCAGCCACTGCACTGGCCATTATTAATAATCAAAGGAGACGTATGTGTGTTATCCAATCATTAATGGTATGGAAAGACCCTTATACTTGAGAGCGGCACAAATGAGGAGTTTCTGGGGTTTTTTCCTCATATATCTGCTTCGAGGTATTGATTGTGGCATTTCTTTGAGGTTTAGAATCCAGTATTCCTGCAATTATTTTGTCTTTTATGAATTTAATAAAGAACTCTGTCTCGTATTCTGTCCAAACATACTGCGTCATCTACGTCAGGTGACCTGTAAATGTGCAAAAACTGTTTCTATTGCAGTTTTGCAAAATATTTGTTTTTTTCTAATTGCCTGAAAAACCACTTCGTGCGACGTAAAAGCTTTTTTGCGATAAATGGCAGTTTTTTGCGAAATTGACGTGTTTCCATTGGACGCATTTTCAATTCGCAATTTCAATTTGCGCAATTTGAAGGTTAATGGAAACACAGCTAGTGTTTTTGAACGAATCTCTTGACTGAATGATTCAATGACAAATACTTCAGTCTTTGGTCTTTCAGTCAAATACTTCAATAACGGTCACTTGTCGCCACCTACTGGTTTAACAATGTAATCTATACAGTCTTTATTTGAAGCGTCAGGTTACTTTAAAATGGTGATTTCCTCTATTTGGATCATTACTGCAACAGACATCAGTTTATATCTGAACTGTAAACTTTTATCACAGTACTTTTGTAATAATTGGAATTATTTGAACAGAAATCTGATATTTGAAAGGTTCAAAGGTTTAATAGACATAGCTGAATCATTGTCATTGATGAATAAGTTCGTGTTTGAAAAAAAAAAAAGGATGTTTGAATCAAGATTGCGATATTTTCACGATTAATCATGCAGTTCTACTCACAATTTCTCCCGGATCAAATATTTCAGAGCTTGGCATTACAAAAAATATATAGCCTATATTTAGGCTTTAACATAACATCGAAGCTTGTTTCCGTCACTGAATACAAAAATAAAAAATGTAATTGCGACTTTTTATCCTTTTCAAAAAAGTCACAATTGCGAGTTATAAAGTCGGATTTGAAAGATAGAAATTCAATTGCTTGTTTAGCCTATATCTCGCAATTCTAACTTTGTCTCACAATTCCAAATTTATATCTCACAATTTTGACATAACTCGCAATTGCGAGTTTATATTTTGCAATAGTGAGGAATTTTTATTTATTTATTCTGTGGCAGACACAATGCTTGTCTTGATTTAAATTATTTGAAGTCATCTCTTGCTGAGTTGAGAACCTCTGATGTAAATGCATTCAATGAAAGTGAATAAGGACTGAAGCTGCATTTCCAAAATGCATAAAAGCGCCACATAAGCACCATAAAATTAGTTCATATGACATACACACAGTATTCAGCATTGTAGCTTTGTGTGAGGAACAGAGCGAAATTTAATCTTGACATCCAAATAGCAGCTTGCACATTCTTCTAAACTTCTCTTGTTTTCACTGGAAGGAAAAATTGTCCTTTTAACATCATTGTTAAAACTAACAGAGAGCTGTACAACTATACTAGACTACAATGGGGGGGAAAAATCAACTTACTTCTGCATGACTTGGCTTTTGTTCCTGGAAACAACTTTTTTTTTTTTAGAGGAAGTTAGTATCAAAAGTAAGGGAAGGAATGCCTTTGGATTAAATCTGTGTGTTTATTTCTAGGTTGATTGTTTTGCTGAACCAGAAAACCAGGTAATGAAACACGGCACCGTGTTGGATGAGGTCCCATGCCATATTTCCTCTAAATTTTCTAGGATGTAGACACATTTTTTTTAAAGCTTTAGTAATACCACACATCTATTGGCTGATTTTAATTTATTTATTATTATGTTCATTTAAAAAAATATATATATAATATGACTTGTGTTTGTTTGCTTGGTTTCATTGTGTTAATATGATATAAAAAAAAATGCCATGAAAATAACCTTAGATGCTGACATGGCATTGAATAAAATAATATCTTAGGTTTTTACCTCTCTTGTATAACCGGGTGTAAAGTACTTTGATTTGGATCTGTACTAGATCTACTAGAAGTGCACTAGCAGGTCAGGGTAACACAACACCTCGTTGTCTGTGTGACTGTGACTCTTTCAGATAAAAGCATCTAAAAAATGTCTCTCTTTAGACTGTCTGTGTGTCACAAACTCACTCTGGGCTGACTCCCCCAGTGTAAAGTGACTAATTTCACTGATAAAGACAGTTAGTAGCCTAATAATTTGGATACAGCATAAGCTACACTCACCGGCCACTTTATTAGGTACACCTGTCCAACTGCTCCTTAACACTTAATTTCTAAGCAGCCAATCACATGGCGGCAACTCAGTGCATTTAGGCATGTAGACATGGTCAAGACAATCTCCTGCAGTTCAAACCGAGCATCAGTATGGGGAAGAAAGGTGATTTGAGTGACTTTGAACGTGGCATAATTGTTGGTGCCAGAAGGGCTGGTCTGAGTATTTCAGAAACTGCTAATCTACTGGGATTTTCACGCACAACCATCTCTAGGGTTTACAGAGAATGGTCCGAAAAAGAAAAAACATCCAGTGAGCGGCAGTTCTGTGGGCGGAAATGCCTTGTTGATGCCAGAGGTCAGAGGAGAATGGCCAGACTGGTTCGAGCTGATAGAAGGGCAACAGTGACTCAAATAACCACCCGTTACAACCAAGGTGGGCAGAAGAGCATCTCTGAACGCACAGTACGTCGAACTTTGAGGCAGATGGGCTACAGCAGCAGAAGACCACACCGGGTGCCACTCCTTTCAGCTAAGAACAGGAAACTGAGGCTACAATTTGCACAAGCTCATCGAAATTGGACAATAGAAGATTGGAAAAACGTTGCCTGGTCTGATGAGTCTCGATTTCTGCTGCGACATTCGGATGGTAGGGTCAGAATTTGGCGTCTACAACATGAAAGCATGGATCCATCCTGCCTTGTATCAACGGTTCAGGCTGGTGGTGATGGTGTCATGGTGTGGGGAATATTTTCTTGGCACTCTTTGGGCCCCTTGGTACCAATTGAGCATCGTTGCAACGCCACAGCCTACCTGAGTATTGTTGCTGACCATGTCCATCCCTTTATGACCACAATGTACCCAACTTCTGATGGCTACTTTCAGCAGGATAATGCGCCATGTCATAAAGCTGGAATCATCTCAGACTGGTTTCTTGAACATGACAATGAGTTCGCTGTACTCAAATGGCCTCCACAGTCACCAGATCTCAATCCAATAGGGCATATTTGGGATGTGGTGGAACGGGAGATTCGCATCATGGATGTGCAGCCGACAAATCTGCGGCAACTGTGTGATGCCATCATGTCAATATGGACCAAACTCCCCGAGGAATGCTTCCAGCACCTTGTTGAATCTATGCCACGAAGAATTGAGGCAGTTCTGAAGGCAAAAGGGGGTCCAACCCGTTACTAGCATGGGGTACCTAATAAAGTGGCCGGTGAGTGTATACTGGGCATCAAAAACACCCAGAGCTTGACATTTTAACAAATATATACACTCACCGGCCACTTTATTAGGTACCCCATGCTAGTAACGGGTTGGACCCCCTTTTGCCTTCAGAACTGCCTCAATTCTTCGTGGCATAGATTCAACAAGGTGCTGGAAGCATTCCTCAGGGAGTTTGGTCCATATTGACATGATGGCATCACACAGTTGCCGCAGATTTGTCGGCTGCACATCCATGATGCGAATCTCCCGTTCCACCACATCCCAAAGATGCTCTATTGGATTGAGATCTGGTGACTGTGGAGGCCATTTGAGTACAGCGAACTCATTGTCATGTTCAAGAAACCAGTCTGAGATGATTCCAGCTTTATGACATGGCGCATTATCCTGCTGAAAGTAGCCATCAGAAGTTGGGTACATTGTGGTCATAAAGGGATGGACATGGTCAGCAACAATACTCAGGTAGGCTGTGGCGTTGCAACGATGCTCAATTGGTACCAAGGGGCCCAAAGAGTGCCAAGAAAATATTCCCCACACCATGACACCACCACCACCAGCCTGAACCGTTGATACAAGGCAGGATGGATCCATGCTTTCATGTTGTAGACGCCAAATTCTGACCCTACCATCCGAATGTCGCAGCAGAAATCGAGACTCATCAGACCAGGCAACGTTTTTCCAATCTTCTATTGTCCAATTTCGATGAGCTTGTGCAAATTGTAGCCTCAGTTTCCTGTTCTTAGCTGAAAGGAGTGGCACCCGGTGTGGTCTTCTGCTGCTGTAGCCCATCTGCCTCAAAGTTCGACGTACTGTGCGTTCAGAGATGCTCTTCTGCCCACCTTGGTTGTAACGGGTGGTTATTTGAGTCACTGTTGCCCTTCTATCAGCTCGAACCAGTCTGGCCATTCTCCTCTGACCTCTGTCATCAACAAGGCATTTCCGCCCACAGAACTGCCGCTCACTGGATGTTTTTTCTTTTTCGGACCATTCTCTGTAAACCCTAGAGATGGTTGTGCGTGAAAATCCCAGTAGATTAGCAGTTTCTGAAATACTCAGACCAGCCCTTCTGGCACCAACAATCATGCCACGTTCAAAGTCACTCAAATCACCTTTCTTCCCCATACTGATGCTCGGTTTGAACTGCAGGAGATTGTCTTGACCATGTCTACATGCCTAAATGCACTGAGTTGCCGCCATGTGATTGGCTGCTTAGAAATTAAGTGTTAACGAGCAGTTGGACAGGTGTACCTAATAAAGTGGCCGGTGAGTGTAAATGATTCAACTCTATTAAAAATGCAAGCTCAAATGATGGTTTGGTTTACAAATGAACCAGCCGTATTGCAATATGGTTTGAGTATTTCATCAAACTGGTGTCCATGTTGGTTTCTTAAATAGGGGGCTTTTATAAAACTGAAATGTTAGTTTCACTCACAACTTGGTTATTCTCAAATGAATGTGTGCCAGCAAAGTTTTGTTTCGTTTTGATTTTAATAATCTGGCATTAAAGCTCAAACCAGTTTTCACTCTAATGCATTTTGTTACTATTTAGTCAGGTCTCACAAAGAAATGTCCAGGTCATGTTTCACAAAACATTTTTTGCATTTAAATTTTATTTCCCCTTCTTTCTCATTACTATAATATGAAAAATATGGGATACAACAATACTGATATCTTGATTCACAAAAAAATGCTAAATGCTGTAATATCATTTTTAAAACATTACAATAAGTTTAGCTGTTACAGTAGTTGTAATGAAAATGTCAAAAAAATCGTAATAGCCCTAAAAATAGGCTCTATTTTCTCAGTATCAAGTCGGGATGAAATGTATGGAGCCCCTTAAGGGACGTGGTTGTGAAAATAAGTGAAATAGAGCAAAAACAGTAGACAGTTGACAGGGTATTCATTGATGTCACTTTCCAAAGAACCAGGGGGACTTTAATATATTTTGTATAAACTTTTAAAGTTATCTGGATAACTGTCGGCTGTTACCGTCAGGCAGACGATACAAACTGCTTGTCTAACATTATCCAAACATCCCTGTTTGTAGTACACAAGGCTCATCTTAAATGGCTTACTTACTCACTTTTCTGTAGCTTCTAGTGAAAAGTTCTCAGATTGCTTGTTGAATCTATTTGAACATAGTCAATCATGAAGTCAATCTTTCCCATTCTAGATGCGTTTTGTTTTGTTATTGCTTAACTGTATCATTTGTGATATTAAAATTAAGAACTCAATCAGGAGTCTAAGAACTCGTTCAGTTTTTTGTGAAATGCGACTGAAATGGTTGTAGAGCCCTGGTTAAACTCTGCCCCCTCTTACAAATATGTTTATCATTGAAGGGTTTTCTCTTTTGCAGTTGATGTGATTTGTTTGATCAACTGTATAATTCACAAGTTCTGGTAAACCAAACAACCAACTTTCAACAAACCAAATTTTTGAAATACACTATATGAGCCAACTGCTGTTGAGTTGCTCTTTGTACCTCTGCACCGAAATTTGTAGATTATACTACTAACATTGAACACTAGTTCATGTTGCGTACTTTCCTGTTTTATGACCTGCCAATGAGAAGGTAATGGGGTCTAAACATCATAACGATCAGTAATGATTGACCAAATCCTCATCCTGTATTCATGCACTTGGTCTTGAAAAGGTCATTGATATAATCGCTTTTTACATAATGATTAAGGCATAAACAAGTTAGTATAATTACCATTGAAATGAAAATATTTAACAATCATTTTTTGTGATCTCTTTCTCACACCTCTGCCTTTTCCCCCCATGATTTGTCTGCTATTTATATTTATGGGAACAAGCACGTAGCTCTTAATTGAAGTCCTTACAGTTCAACATTGTAAAAAGCTGTTCTTTGAACATCAATAAAGTTAAATCACTCACGTACGTAACTCAAGCAGAAGTTTGCATTGAATACTCATTGGGACTGTTGAGGACTTAACCTGGCCATATTTTGCGCAAAGAAATCAAAACGTATTAGGACCATTAACATTTTTTGCATTGAGACTTTAGACACATTTTCTTCAAAAAAAATTCCGCTGTTACGTTCTCAAGAGAAAATGTGCACAAGAAAAAAGGTTTGCGAAATTTGTTGTCTTTAGCCTGTTTGCATTCATTTGGCGTTTTACAATTAAAATTATGGGATGAATATAATATCAAAATTATCAACACGTGCAAGCACAATTATCAATGACCTTGATGCATGTTGCAGAAATGTTTTATCCATGCCTTTCAACTTGCGTGTGCAAAATTCAAAATTAAATGAATGTGTAGCAATATGTTCAAATAGAGACGTTTTTGTGAATAAAAATGTTTTCTTTTGTATTAGTGTATCATAATTTGTGCATGCAACAAAGTTGATGTGTATGTGTGTATCAGGTGACATGCGTGCAGTCATTGAATTCTCTTCTGAGTCGATCTCATTTGATTCATTTGGATTTTGAGACTTTCTTTTTGCGGTTTTAAGCATTTCACAGCCCACACACAAACAACTACAAATGAATAGGCCTGGTGCTAATTATTAATGTGCGCACAACTACCTATTTATTTGACAAATTCACAAATTAAACTAATACAATACAACTTGTGTGTGCAAAATCCAGAATCACATGAATGTGCAGCATTTTGTACAAATAGAGACATAGTTGTTAATACAAAACCTCAATTTTGTATTAATGTAGGCCAGAATATGAGCATGCAACAAGATGTGCATTTGTGGATGAGGTGACACGCGTGCATTCATTGATTCAATGATTCATTGTTTCTGAGTCGATCCTATTTGAATCATTTGGATTTTGAGACTTTCATTTCGCCGGTTTCGCCCATAGACTCTTAACGATCTCAAAATCTCAAAAATTGTTTCTCAAAATCGCCTTGCACGATCCACACACAGCTGTCTGAGAAAACCTGCTACCACTAGATGGCAGTATTCTGCTAAAACAGACAACGGCAGCGTAATCAAGTGTTCTTCTCCATTTAAAGCAGCTCTATGCAGTTTTTTTAGCTTAACAGAACAGCTTCAGAGTTATTGCAATGGTTATATGACTATTTTCGGGTTGAATGGTGGGCGTCTCGAATTCAAATTTAGTATTCACAATATAAGCCTAACTTATTATTAAAGCATACTTTATAGAGGCAATCAGATTATGGACAACACCCATAAAAACTATTATAAAACGCTTCACGTGCAATAGCGCATTGCATGTTCAATAAGGTATCGGCTACTGAGTTTTAATATCACTGTTTTACTGCATTGACGTTAAGCTTTTTCATAATAATAGGCTCTATGGGAGGAAAACTATATAGCCTACAGACAAGAGTCTATATGAATGCGACGCGCAACGTTTCACGTTAATGGCATGTTTCTTCCTGAGCCTGTTAAAAAGAAAAAGTTTCTTCCCCCCCCCCCCACACACACACACACAAAAAAATGGATACATTGAAAAATCTTTGGAATGTAGATTTCGTTAGCGGAAACAATACCAAGAAACTGATAGCAGAACAGTATATGTGTATGTGGACACGTCACATTTATTTGTTTAAGCCCTTTTGACAATTTTTTTTCCAAACTACTTTTTACTAATATAAAGTATCGTCATTTGAATTTGTTCAACATAAAAAGATCTATGTCTCCATGCGTGAAAAACGTCAGTAACACTTTTTTTTATCCGTTCAACCTTCCAATATATTAAATCCAATATAGTTTGGATTTGATACCACAACTTAAAAGGCACCTATTATGGCATTTAAAATGTTCCTATTATTGTTTTGGGAGTCCCCAACAACAGTTCATCTGACCAATCACCGCAGATCAGCGTCACGCAAAGGCGGGGTTTGGAAAAATAAGTCGTTGAACGATTCATATGGGAGTCACTGAGCAAATCAGGTAAAAATAAATGCATATTATAAAACAACAAAAGTGTTTTTTGTCATTGCATGCTTGTAAACCTGTTGATGGGGACTCCCAAAACAATATTAGGAACATTTTAAATGCCATAATAGGTGCCCTTTAATTAAATCTTTTGAGTTCTGTTGACATAGTAGTGTTGATCATTACATTAACCTAATATTGTGTGTAATTTCAACTTAAATTACTTCGTTTTTTTTATTTTTATTTTTTATTTTTTTTAAGTTGTCGTAACTCAATTTCATTTTCTTAATAGCTTTGGAAATTTGTCAGTGGATTGTAGTTCCCAGCATGCTTTGCATAGGACTGGATAAGGAAAATAAATGTTGAAATTAAGTGTAATTTTATTTGTATTTTAGTAAAGGGAAGGTCCTGTTAGTGTTTATTGCCGTTATGTATGACATTTAAAAGAGTTTATGTTGAAGTTCATTGTGCTAAAAATGGAGGTACATGAAGGTAAACACTATATTGACTCTACATATTTACTTTCTAAACAAGTTGCATTTATATAACTTATAAATTACATACTAAATATGTAATATGCGCTATGTTACCTGTGGCATTTAACTAAAAGATAAGATTAATTGGTCGCAGGGCTGTAACTTATGTAGTTAACTTTTTTGATTAATCAAATTTTACAAATTATTAAGTTCCTCTAACTCAACGTTTGTTGGTCGAATGTAATTTTATTCAAAGTTGTTATAACTCAAAAAGATTGTTCTATTTGTGTCGTTAAAATAGTTTTTGATGATTGTTGTTCAAAAATGTGGAAAATAGTCATAATACAGAATGAGTAGGTTGTGCAAACTTTTTACTGGCATATATAGTGAGCAAGAGTGGATTAAGACAAAAGTTTTTTTCAGGCACCAGGCTTTGTGGGTGGGGATAAAACCTTGTGATTGGATTAATGGCAGAAGAGGGAAATGAAAGTCAGATGAGAGGTCACATGACAAGTGTATCCATACACACACTATACTCCCACTGCTGTTCCTGAACACTATCGGGCTGCACTTTACAGGCTCACTAAACCTGTATGTCAGAGGATAGTAAGAAGGAAGGACTGACAGGAATTACTTGCACGTTTCTGTGGTTGCCAAACAAAAAGATACTTTCATAAGGAACATAGGAAGCCAACTGAGAGAGGTGACAGATTTTGCTTGGGTGAGTTATTTCTTTGAAAATTCACCATTGGACATCATTTAAGTTTTTTATTTTGGATTTGTCAGTCAAATTATTTGTACCAAAAAATTGAAAGACAAACTAATTAATGCAATATTTAGTCGTGTTTACAAGCTATCCATAGTATCTCAAACGGTAATACCATGGTACTAAATGATTTTCTATATAATATATCATGCAATTTATTCACATAGTAATGTAAAGAATATAAATCATAGTACTACCAAGAAAAAAAAAAACTCTGAATACCATCTGTATAAGCCGGTATCAGGCTATAGGTTCAGTCACTTGTGTTTTACTTCTTGCACGTTGTCTGTCCTCTCAGCTCTGTGATTATGAAGACAGGATACAAGCAGACATTTATTTTTTTAGTGTACTTTGTGACCCCCCTTTCATTGCTCCTCAGTTGACCTCGTTTGGTCTTTGAATCTGAGGGAAAATTACATTCCAGACTTGTAAAAGACCAGCCAAGTGTCTGGTGAGGCAAACAAGAACACGCTGACTAATGATTAGTGCAGATAGTGTAGATAATCATCTTCATTAGTCTGATGTGTCTCTTGTACAGCCATCTCTGATGTGTGTTTTATCCCTGAGGCTGTCCCAAACCTTTAGGAAAGCATGTTTGCTGCTCAAATGGGAAAAGTAATTGTTTTATAGAGGCATGTATTAGATTATCTGGACGACGTTGTCTAAGTGAATAGCCTGGGGTTGTTGGGACATTCGATTAGTGAAGGTCTTTTGTATCTGTTATTCCTTTCTCAGCATTTGATCACTTTTCAGGAATTGAAAATAACCAGGGGCTTCACTTAATACCCAGTAAGTGACCCTGAAAAGTATCTTGGTGTTATATATATATATTTCATAGTATCAAGCTTTCATATATCCAGCTGGAAAGCTACTTTCATGATCCAGGAACATTTGAAATGTTTGTTTAACTCCGCTATATATATGTTATGCTCATTGCTTTTTCATTTAGCAGAATAGTCATTTAATATTCTGAAAACTGTTTTATTTTATTTTATTATACTTGAGATCTGTCAGACACATAACTTGAATCTGTAAGATTTGTTTGTACTCTGATCTCTCCCCAGCACCTCTGTGCAGTAAGAGAAGTATGTCAAATCCACACGTTCATGCGGTTCATAATGGGGACCATACCACGGCACCTGATAGCACACACTCTCATGGGGACCATATGACGCCCGACGCAGGTCAGGGGCAACACATGATGATGATGGTGAGACCACCTGGAATTCATTAAGCATGAGTGTCAGTATATCAGTTCACTTGATAAAAATCCATCTTAGCTTTAAACAAAGATGTGATCATGTTATCATCATTTGAAGCTGTTGTTCATTGGAAGTAAGACTGCTTCTGCATGTTATTAGAATTGCTTTATTCATTATAGGCAAAGATAGGTTGAAAACTGATTCTTTGATTCATTATACTTTCAGCAAATGACCTTCTACTTTGGCTACAAAAATGTGGAGCTGCTATTCGCTGGGCTGGTCATCAACACCCCAGGAGGTAAGACGCTCTTTTTTTTTAATTGGTGAAATTTTGAATGGCCGTTATTAAAGGGCACCTATTATGGCATTTAAAATGTTCCTAATATTGTTTTGGGAGTCCCCAACAACAGTTTTACAAGCATGCAATGACCAAAAACACTTATAATATGCATTTAATTTGACCTGATTTGCTTAGTGACTCCCATATGAATCGTTCAACGACTCATTTTTCCAAACCCCACCTTTGCTTGACGCTAATCTGCGGTGATTGGTCAGATGACCCAGTCAGTTGGTTAACACGGAGTACAGTGTACAATGCTTTTATCAATTACATTGTGTTATAATAATGATTATAGTGCACCGCTTTGTAGTAAAAAATTCAAAATAAGAGAAGGAATTTAAGTTGAGTTATGTTAGCGACGGTAAGCGCGACCACAGCGCTCAACGGTAAGAAGCTGATCCAAATAAACTTGGTACTCCTTCCTTCAATATCAACTGGCTCGCGAATCCATATTTGATAGCATTTATGTTTGTGAAGCAATCATCTTCAAAATGACGCGAACAAAGCACAAGATTCAGGCTATACTTCTGTGGTATAGTTGTATGAACTGTAGCCACTTAGTCTTCAAATGCTCGTCCCTGGGCAGATGAAAAAAGTTCACTTTTGCGTCGCACTTCAGAACACAGCGTCTCGTCTGTTTTCAAGTATTCCCTGGTGTCTACACGCGCAATAAGTGGGCGTATCTTATTCAAATAACTTGTCAAGTTGACGTCATCTAGACAGAGAAAAAGCATCGTTCGTCTATCGATTCATATCAGCGACTCAGAGTCGACTCTTACTTTTGAGAGACAATAACTTTGTATACGGTGAACTTTCATATTTAAAACTTTGCAGGATGTTTTCGTTCACTTAGATCTATGTTACACACTACATGAAAGGTAATTTTCAAAATTCCATAATAGATGCCCTTTAAGCTAACATATGAATTGTTAACTACTTGTGAATATAAATTGGAATGAATATACATATGAATTGGCCCTATAAATTTTATAGGCCCATTTTATTTTCCCCAAATTCATTGTTTCTGTTATAATGGATTAACAACAAAAAAAATCTGGATTCTGTGTTTTATGATTTAATACAAATGTATTGTCAATAAACAGTGGTAATCAAATAAATGCATAAAACTTTAACAATTTAGTGAACCTTTTAAAATGTAAACCAAATTAAATTAGAAGGATTCCTAAAAAATGTTGCCAAAGTTCTGCACAACAGAGGTTAACTGTTTAAGTTAAGTTAAGAGGATGAAAAATTGTGGTATCCCTTCAAAAATAATGTTTGAGTATGTGCAGTAGACAAAACTGCACACAAAGGGGGGATATTCAAATTAATTAACCAATCATTAATACCATTGATCAGCCCTACCAAACCAGATTGATACTGTAAAGCTGCTTTAGTGCAATCTATGTTGTGAAAAGCACTATATAAATATACTTGACTTGACTTGACAAAGACGCAGAACAGGTAGACTTCATATTTAAATAGCAGTCTTTCTGCACATTAATATTCACAGACACAATCTGAGACCGTCTCTTGGACTGGATGCTGTGATTCCGTCCATGGTTTCCACATTACAGAAATCATAGGGCCCTACTAACAGGAGCAGCTTTAAAAGAAGAAATAGTTCACAAAAAAATTCTGTCATCATTTACTCACAACGTTCCTCAATGTATCCATTTTTGTTTCTCAAAATCCATAAGCAACATAAGAGTGAGTAAATGATGACAGATTTTTATTTTTGTGTGGACTATCTTTTTCAGGGCTGATCACACTGGCAGCAATTTGCAGTGACAAAACAATAACGGTGTTATCCGGTTAAATTAGCATTTTCGTGGCAACATTTTATGCAATTGAGGATTGACTTGATGCACCAATTGAGAGTTTTAATCAACAGTACAGTGACTTACCTCCAATGAATCTGGTGGAATCTCCACTGTACAGGTGACCTGAAACTAGACACTGAAACAAAAACGAAACCCGTCACTAGATGTTCCTTCAGAATACTTGTGAATAATGTCATTTAGATCCCCTTTTACTGTTAAGGGCAATTGTACTGGTTGTACAGGTTTTACTAGATTGTACTAGTTTTATTAAGCTGATTCATCTTTTTTTTAAAATATATATATATAATGTACTCTAAGGGCTTATAATAAAACAACTTATAATGTTATCAAGAATTTTACACCAAAAACATCCTAATTTAGAAGTAAAAAGCTATTTTCTATCCTGTATTGAACCCTCTCTTGTGTTTGTGTCATATTTTCTACAACATGACGTGTGATTTGGTGGACGGGGCTAAAGAGGCAATGATGTAGAATTAGGTGTTGATCATCTTTCGCACTATGGCGTAATAATGTGACAAATTACGAAGCGAGTCATTTTCTGAGCTTGGTTTCAATAAAAGTTGTTTTTGGACTAACGAGTTTCTGTAACTTACAGGATTTTTTTTTTTATAGTACAATGACCTATATTTTACTATACTATATTTTTTTATAGTACAATTGATATGTCAAGATCAAGGCCATTTGATGACCACTTTAACCTTTCTTCATCCTCGTCTTTAGAGATGGTAGGTGCTTGCATTGGTGTGTTCTTGCTGGCCATGCTCTACGAGGGTCTGAAGATCGGCCGTGAGGTCCTGTTGAGAAGGAATCAGGTGAACGTGCGGTACAACTCCATGCCTGTCCCAGGAGCTGATGGCACCGTTCTCATGGAGACACATAAAACAGTCGGGTCAGTGAAATGAGTACTCATGTTTTCAGGAGGTCAATGCGTAATCAGAGCCTCCTTTCACACTGCAAGCCTTAGTGCTCAATTCTGATTTATTCCTCAGATCCGATAAAAAAAAAAAAAATTTTTATAGCTGTTCACATTGTTGTTTTAAATGTGGCCAATATCAGATTCTAGTGTGAAAAGATCATGGTCCTGGACTGACCCGCATGTGTAAAAGAACTATGAAAAGAAAACACGCACCACACTGTCATATGGAAGTAAACACCGAAGACATTGAAGTGATCGCACGTTTATATATATATATAGTGTGATCTGCCGCTTAATTTATGCGTAAGCAATATAAAAAACAAAGATGAGGATAAGAAAAAAAGAGAGCAGAGTTGTTAAACATTTATGATACGAGCCCTCGTGTTTTGCTTGTGTATAGAGCTATCACTGAGCTCTGACATCACTGTCCTTCCACTGACTACCTTTCGCAACTGTCTTGATAACTTCGGGTATGTACAATCTTTGAAGTGACTCCCATCAGCGCAGAATTGTGACGAATGTTGACCTAGACTTCTAGAGGGATGTAAAAGTCGCATGAATTCCGATATGAAATCGGAATTGAAAAGATGTTCACACTGTCATGAGGAAAAAACAGACACGTGAGCAGAAAATCGTATTTGGCCCACATTTACCTGCAGTCTGAACATAGCTAGAATGATACTATTTTACTGAACCTTCCTGGTCTTATTCTGAATGATTCATCAGTGCACAATAATGTTTGTCTTCATAATCTTTTGTAAAATTTCAGCAGTTATCAGATGTGCCCTTTTCAAGTCTCCATTATGATATGGAATTTTAAATGGGTTGCAAATGCAATTTCATGTTTATTAGCCAGTGCTATTGAGTTTTCTGACGACAGGCTAGCACTTCCCTGCGCCACTGTAGAAAACCCCTGGTTTGCAGCAGACCCTTTATCTCTAATGAAAACACTGTTTTTAGAAGTATTTTTCTTTTATCATTGTTGTTTGAATGACGAGGTCAGCCTTTAGCCTGTTTACACTGATTTAATCATCCCTTGTATGTTTTCATTACCACACGAGTGACCTCTAAGAGGTAAACATGTACTTTCTTGGGTTTCGTCACACTGATGACCTGACATTTGTAATTCCATAATAAGGTCAACACCTGGTTCTGTTCTCTTCTCCAGCCAGAAAATGATGAGTCTTCCACACTTCATCCAGACGCTTCTTCACGTCATCCAAGTGGTGGTCAGTTACTTCCTCATGCTGGTGTTCATGACGTACAACGCTTACCTGTGCATAGCAGTGGCGTTGGGCGCCGGCCTCGGCTACTTCCTGTTCAGCTGGAAGAAGGCAGTAGTGGTGGATATTACAGAACACTGTCATTAACCTCTCTTGCATAAAACCTCAAAAAACACCCACTGTACAATCCCAGCATGCATCACAGCAACTCTATGTGTTTAGAGAACTGTATGATTTAATAGTTCTTGGTAAATATTGGCCAAGTAGCTCTGTTCATTTTAAAGCTCTATTTTGATTTGATTTTGATACAATTTAGCCCCATATTTTATATCCCAAATGCTCGTCGCCAGCAATCCCGGGCATTTCCTCTGCAATGTTGAGATGTGTGCACAGCCTGAAGGTCGCAGTCACGTTCATAAACATAAAGGTCCATTGTCAATAGTGTAGCAATGCTTCATGCATCAGTATTCTATTGACCATAGACTTTTGCCAGTGAAATTTTACTAATGTGACTGTGCCTTAAATGTGACCAGACCTTAACAGTCTACCTCCACACCTTGTTCATTATGATCTGCTATATACATCTCTTGACTTATTTAATGTTTATGGAGGTGCTTCTGGGTGCGATAGAGCCTTATTAAACCCTTTGCCTTAAACGAGGGGACACACACACCCAAGAGGGTGACCGTAGACTCTAAAATCCAAACTGGATCTGGACCCAATATACAAGCACTAGTAGTTGGAGGGTGTTTTTTTTTTTTTTTTTTGGAGGTTGTTATGGCCAAGTGTTTCACATCAATGAAACTACCGTTAATAATCAGTGACCATTGTTGAGACACAAACACTGGACTGACTGATGTTTGCACAAGAAAGAGAGGTTTTGGGACTCTGAGTTTGCAGAGTTTGAAGTTGAACTTTGCTCCCTTTGGAGTGCTTTTAAGTAAATATGAAGTGATTGGTGAAAAATAAATTATATCTGATGCCAGTGTCACCGATTTGATTTTATAATTTATATTTGTAACACTCAACTATGACCGTGTACTTGATATCAATGTTTTCTAGCAATCTTTATGTAGAACCTTTTACGTTGACATCTTTTAAATAAAAAATTTAGGCGCATTTGTAACGTTGAGCTAATCATGACGTGTTAAACATATTAAGGTCATCGCTCTGATAGTTACTGGGTCCCAGAATGTGAATTTTATGTCAAATGCTCCTTAACTGAAAGGGGTGTGCCTTTACATGCGGGACCCAATTAAAGTGCCCAGACATTAAAGTGTCTGAATTGCTTGTGAAAACAAAAGGCTGGAACCGAAGGCTTTCTTACTGACAAAACCACATATTTTAAACTAGTACGCATGTGGGTTTTAGAAGATAGCCTGTTTAAATATTGTTTGTTCCTTTGTAGATTTTTTTTTCCTGTTGGTTTGTTTGTTTTTGTTTTTTAGTTAAAAGCAGAAAAAAAATTAAATATTCACCTATTTTTGCAGCAGGTGCCACTCTGTAGATTTGACTATCTGGGCTTAGTCCTATTGCAAATTTCTTTTAATAACAAAATAAGTTTGCATTGTTTGCATTGATGGGAAAAACTACAAGCTTATGGGTAAAAGGATTGAACTTTGTTTCCAGTGCTGTGGCGGTGTTAACATTTTCTTAGGCTGTTTACAATTCAGTCACGTCTGTAGTGTTTGAAATATACACAGTACTGTAATCATGAAGTAAATGATGAATAAATATTATGTGATTTCAAAGATAATTGTTGTGACCACCTCATTTATAAACCAACCTGTTTTTAATTTTCGGCTCACTCGTGATATGTTTGTCCTCGTCAAATAAAAGACGTGAAAAGATACCGATTTCCTCCATTCAACTAGCAGACTTTATTTACTCAGAAAAATAGTCCTTTGAAATCACAAACACAGTTAACCAAACCCAAAATGCATGTGCTTTCAGTCCATTTCAGGTCAGGCAAGATCAAAACAACGTGTGTGAGTGTGTTGCAGATTCTCAAGACCGTATAGTCCATTTTTCAGGTTTGCAAATTGTCAAAACTGAAGGTTTCCAAAAAGTGATGGTAATGTGTTAGGCTTTGGGTGGGGTTTGTATCCGATTCGCTCGTGGATCATCTGCTCCCTGGTTTTCCCGTCCGTGCCGGCACCTGATGCACCGCTCATCTCACTGGATGTGGCTACACCAACTACATCCACCTCATCCCTCTGTTTCTTCCGGCTCTGGACAGACATGGAAAAGTAATGTGGAGAGATCATAAAAGCAAGATTCATCTTTACTTCCACTTGACCATTCTGGTATAACCTGTTCGTTCCAGCGAGGATGGTTGGGATACGATTAAGGATCTGATCCGTTAAATTAGGGTAGGCGATTTGTACCAGAAACATTTTTTGTTACGCTGGTTGAAAGTCTACACACATCCTGACAGTAATCACTAAGTTAACTGATCTAAATGTATATATGTCATCTCTGAAAGGCGAGGACCATAAAATGTTCGACCAATCATTGTATTCGGTTCGAATGCAATGATACAATGTCCTTCCTGCCGGTCAACGTATGTATTTCCGTACTCACGCAGACATCACAGCGCGTTTCATGCTAATGCAGAGTTAGACAGGCGTCAGTCACCGAGCACCGCAACCAAAACAGCAGCCGCCTCTTACAGTTCCTCCTGAACCAAAATAACAAGCTTTTTTTGACGCTTTTGTTTGCTCCCTGCTGTACGCGTTCATGTGTTTTGGAGACGCTCTGAAAGGAGGGTTGGATCTTATGTTTTCAAAGATAGCTCTATTGCTAGCCTTTCCGAAAATTGCCTATCCTCCCTTTAAATAAAAATGTTTTACGTTGGGAGTTTTAACTTTAATAGCTTTTAATATGCTGGCCAATATAACGAAGTCTCAGACTTTTTGGATAGTGGATGCCTTTTTGTTATCTATGATTAATTTATTCTGCAGCTGAAGGCTTTTCTAAATAAAAGGGTTATGAAGTAGTTTTTGGGTTATCACAAGGTAATAAACACCATTTGAATGCTATGTCCTATGTAGAGTAGAATTTTTCTAGTACATGATTTTGTCAAAACAAAGTGGTATTCAGTTAATGTAGGCCAGAGGGGAACTGGCTCCCTTACTGAGCCTGGTTTCTCCTAATGTTTCAAGCCACTGTCACCTTTGGCTTGGTCAGTTGAGGTTTAAAAGACAATCCCTCGGTTTTACAGACAAGGCTTAAGCCTAGTCCCAGACTAAAATGTATGTTTGAGTTGTTTTAAATGAAAGCAACTTGCACTGTTTTGTCTCAAAATGAACACCAGTAAAAAAAAAATCTAAGGCACGTTTATAAAAGCTACTTAAATGCCCTAATTGAACTAAAGCCTATAATCCTGGCTTAATAAGAGCCCCGTTTGTGGAACCAGGTCACTATTCAGCAATACCTGTGATTTAACTACTGACATCGGATGAGAAGAAAATTTCTACCGAATTGAGCCGGATAATGACGCTAACTTTGCAACATTTTTTACGCCATTTTTTAACTGAATTGAGTCGATATCGAACTGACTTCTGCTGAATAATAACACTATCGTCTTCTGTAGAGCTTCTTCACGGCTGAAATTAATTAACTTTGACAGTTATTGAACTAAATTGAGCTGAATAAGAACACTATTGTGTTCTGTGGAGCTGAAATCGGTATTTGTTTCAATCCATGAATTACAAAAATACTGTTATTTTCCTGTTTATTAATGTGAAGCTGCTCTGAAACAATTGGTGTTGTACAAAGGGCTATATAAATAATTGTTGCTTGACTTTGATGTAAAACTAATTTATCTCTTGATTTTTTTTATGTCCTAATTTAAATTACATAAAGATTTTACCTCCAGTTCTTTCTTCACACTTTCAAACTCCTCCGTGTCATCCAGCTTGAGCTCAAGGCGCGTGGGTTTCCTGCGCAGCATCTTCACATCACCGGTTTGTCGTTGCCTGGAAACATACACTGATATTGAGTTATTATGGATAAAATGTTGAGTGTTTTGAGTCCTGAAAACAAACACACACACATTATATATTTATATATTTTTTTTTTAGGAAATTACTATCACTAAGCCGATATTTGTATAACGTTACATAATACATACTTTAGTAAATATTATTATTTGATGTTTAACAGTTGAAAATTGCATTCAGTGAATCGACTTCTGCTGCAGACACAGAACCATCTTGTTTAGCAGCTACATGCTAATAAGACCAATAGCTTTAAACTCTGTGTCTTATACAGCCACAAACAGCAGGATAATGAACCATGAAAACTGTTGTTAACTTTAGTGAACATGACAGATCATAGACAAACGATTCAAACTGAAATATAGGACTTTTCCCACATCACACCACTTACCGCAATCTAACTCGCTTGATTTCATAGACTGTACAGAAGGGGATCACGGGAAATGTAGTTAAAGTGCGTAGGAGTAAAAAGGATAGCACTCCGTGAAACGATGGGGCTGTTGATCTATTAGTGTTTTATTTATTTTTTACTGTTTACATTTAGTTGAAAAGCCCATAATAAGGAATCTGATGGCAGGTTATGCGACAACTTACGCCATATAGTAATAAACACGGTTATGTACGCTCATTTAATCGTCATGTGTTCACTGTGTTTCACTAAACAAGCATGAAAACTATCCCTACAGAAAACACATAACGTTAAACGTCATGTCAAAACTAGTGCTTGCTTGTGTTATAAAACTCGTCCGGACTGACTGACATACTATATCAGTCGCTAGATGTCACTATTTATTCATGGTAAAGACAAGAGTAATACAGGCGGATATGACGGAAATACTGTGCGCCGGATAACGTTAGCCCGCGTCGTGTGATCGTGTTTGAAGAAAGTACACATTAGAGTGCATAAAAACAAACTATTTCTAAAGGACAATATTTGTGCGTTTATGAACGCATAAAGGGTGAGTGGAGAGCTGGGTGTATTTATTTTTCATTAATTTCTCATGTTTTAGATAAAATTTGTCTAGTTATCTGAACACCCTGCAAAAAGTTCTGTGGTTAACGTTACAGTGATGTATCATATGGTTCATGTTGCCGTATTCAAATACTATATTTATTTACACGGTATTTCAAAGTAATTCAAAGAATATCACGGTAATACTACAGTACGTTTTTGCTATTTTAGGAGTATAAGTTATTCAGCCTTTAAAAAAGATACTTAATATGTCCTATCTTTTGTTTTCTGTGTGTGTGTGTGTGTGTGTATTCCGACAATCACCTATTTAATTATAATATTTTGATGATTGAATTTGTCAGCAACCACAGTAAAGATTAGGTTGGTTGGTATGACGTAGTATTGTACATATCTTATTTGTAACACATGATATGGTGTCTCAATTATGCCTCTGTTTCAGATCAGATATTCTGTGATTGCCAGACAAATATTTGAAACGATGTCGGATGAAGACGAAGTTCCGGTTGTGAAAAGGGCCAGAATCTTCTATGGAAGCCTTGAAGAAAAGGAGAAGGAGCGTCTTAGTCGTCTTAGTCGTGATGGGACATCTAACAAAGATGGTGTTAAAGCTGGCATTGAGTCTGGACATATTAATATCTCCAGTGGTAAGATTGATATTTCAAAGCAGCTCTGTTCTGGATAGTGAATGTAAGTGTTTGGACAATAGGAGTCAAACTCATCCCTCAAACCACTATAATCTCGAAATATAATTTTGTCCAAGCATTTTAACCCTGTAAATCCGACTGTTTGATATGTGATGCATACATTTCCAAGGCCTCTAATTAATCAACATGATCAAAACTACATGTACATGCCTTTCCCTGTGATTGATATTCTTTTTTTTTTTTTCTTTTTTTTTTTTAGCATGTTAAAGGCCTTTCAGTGAAATTCTAAAATGTCCACTTTCAAGTCTTGGTGCATTATAATTTCAAAATGAACATTTACTGGACTAAAGCACCTTAAGTTTACTTGGATTATTCATACATCATGTTTTAGAAAAATCATGTTTAAATGTGAGTATCAAATCTGATACAGTACATCAGGCTTATTTGTTCATCTTTCCATCAACATGGTCTTGGGTTGCATTATATGTTTTGTCCCCCACAAATAAAACTAAACGCTTAAATTTCATCTTACTAAGACATGGAAGATATAGTGTGACGACTGATATTTTATATGCCGTTTATGTAAGTAGTCTAAGATCTCTTTGATTTACAGTACAAGCTATCAGAATTTCATTTTACGTTTTGGCCACTATATAAATATCAACAACTGCACCAAAGTGCATATTTTCCCTCAGTTTGGTCCTATAAATTAATTTTTTTCCTCCTCAAGTGTGAGCTCTGTTTTCATTATATTGGAGGAAATGAGCCATAAAAGCCTGATCTATCAAACATGATACAAAACATAAAACACACATGCAAACACTTTTTATTTTTTTATGTTTTGTCTGAAGGTTCCATAAAAAATTGGACTTTTATTTTATGTCAAGCTTTACAGTGTGATTGTGTGACTGTTTGTGATGTGAAGTGAAGTTTGTTTGCTCTTTAGTAGTATGATTTATTTCTTTTTTTTCTCTCCTCAGGTGAGTCCATGGAAATGGAGGAGCGCGTGAGTGAGCGTCAGGCTGAAGTGCTGGCAGAGTTTGAGCGCAGAAAAAGAGCCAGACAAATCACAGTCTCCACTGATGATGTGGAGGTCAAGGCCTGCCTCCGAGCTCTTGGCGAGCCAATCACGCTGTTCGGGGAAGGGCCTGCGGACAGACGAGAGAGGTGGGTGACTTTTGTATAAAGCTCTGCTGCTTATTCTTGCTAAGAACTTCTCTCTTAGACATGAAGACCAGACTTTAGATCATCTGACATACAATAAAAAAATTGGTGATTAGCCATTTTGCACGTCGTTTGTGGAATACAACACTATAAGGGGTGGTCAGTCACACTACACTTTTTGTTCCGTTGACTTCCCTTCATACGTATGTGAGTGTGTCGGACAGCAAACGCAAGCTTGTGTGAGAAGCTGCATTCCAAAATGAAAGTTTGGGGAACTCTGACCTTGGGAATTCGTATCACTTGTAGATGTGACCAGTACATAATCAGTACGTTACGGCGTGACCGCTTAGCTGAATGAAAAAAATATATATATAAATTTTGCATTAAAGTCGAGTAGATTGTATATTTTTACATTTTGAATGTATTGCTATTTGTTAAATGTTTATAATAAAAAGATGCTTCAGAGCGGGGTGTCATATCACGACCGTTACAGTGTTTGAAGAAATTTTGCATGCTCAAAGTCTGATGTGATCGTGGGTTAATGGGGAATGTTCGCTATTTGGAGAAATTAATTGTCATTAATATGTCACTTATGTTTACAAATACTGCATTTATTTGATCAATATACGGTAAAAACAATAATATTGTGAAATGATTACAATTGAATATAAACTATATTTTAAGATGTCATTTATTCCCGTGATGAATTTTCAGCAACATTACTCCAGTCTTCAGTGTCACATAAACAAGAGGTTTTTTTAAATCATCACACTTTTCACACTTTTTTTATTTACACAGTTTTTTTGTAACATTGTAACATTATAAATGTCTTTACTGTCACTTTCGCTCAATTTAATTCATCCTTGCTGAATAAAAGTATTAATTGCTTTTTTGGAAAATCATACTGACCTCAAACTTTTGGACTTTAGTGCGCTACTACTGTGCGTTGTTTTTGACATTACATATACACCATGTCCAAAATGACTGAAGAAATGACTTGAAATCAGTTTTAACATCCGTACTGACAGGCATGTCTGAAAATCCAGTTTTAGTTGGAGCTCAGGGTTTTTTATGTCTCCACTCTTTATTTTCCTCAGATTGAGGAACGTTCTCTCTGTAGTTGGTCCTGATGCCTTGAAGAAATCAAAGAAAGAGGATGAAAAATCAAAACGCACTCAAGATGAGGTAGGAACATTCCAGTATAGACTATAAAATATTTGAATGTCAAAAGGAAGGTGATTATCTATGCATGTGTTTTGCGCAGTGTCAGCAGACATGGTACCATGAAGGACCTTCATCTCTGAAGGAGGCACGTCTTTGGTTAGCCAAGTATTCACTGCCCAGGTAAACATGGGATAGATGATATTTTACGTCTAACAATATAAAATAAAATAAAAGTAATTAATTGTGTATTTTAAATTGATTTCGTTTGGTTCTCCAGAGCAGTGCAAAGGTTAGATGCTGCAAGGGCCCAAAAAGAGATTCCAGAGTCCACAAGAACAGTTAAACAACAAGAGCTTCACAAGAACCTCCGGGTACGACAGCATACCAAGTGGAAAAAGACACAGGCTTTATGATGTGTTGTAGTTTTCTGTATCTTTTAATGCTGTATAGAATTATTAAAATTGTTTTGTTTTATTTAGAATGTGAATAACTTCTGCAGTCAAATTGGTGATGACCGTCCAATATCTCACTGCCAGTTTAGCCCCAACTCTAAGCTGCTTGTGACTGCGTCATGGTGTGTTGTTTTTCTTTCTTAACTTTTATATTGGTTTAGTTTAATGCATTCTTCACAGAAATATTTTTTAAAAGGTTATTTAGATTTTTTTATATAAAATATATTTGAACAGATTTTAGGAAGCATCAATTTTATACTTCTAGACTGTCACAAATATTGTATAATCCAATGAGATTTTTGTATGAACAAGGAGTCCTACAACAGGAAGGGGTGTAGCACATACACAACTCCTATGATAGAGTCAGTCTTAAACTACATGAAGAGACAACCTACCTTTACCTCACCTAATCTAAGTTTAGGCACTTCCTGGATTTTTGATGTTTTACAAAATAAATGAGTTTTTACTTGTCAGCTAACTTCTATTAACTTATCTTAATCAAATAAATATATGATGTAATTTATTATGCAGGCAGGTTGTGGGTCATACCATCTTTTGTAGGATTAGTTCCAGAAAAATCTCTCGGGATTAATACATTTACAAAAGGAATATTTGGAAATGTAAAATTATTGATTGTTTTATGGAGCGTGTAATGTTTCAAAGATTTTAAAAAATGCAATTTTTGTACCAATTATCTCTTTGTTGTAGGAGTGGCTTGTGTAAATTGTGGAAAGTCCCAGATTGTACGCTAATTCGCACATTAAGAGGTAAATATAACAAATGTGCTCTGTAGTGTTAATTCTTGAAGTCTGTCATTGTCATACTTTTTCATTTCCCTCTTACAATGCAACATTGGATTAATTGATGGTGAACTCTTCTTTCTCAGGTCACATTACCAACGTGGGAGCGATTAGCTTTCACCCTCAAGCCACACTCACACTTGAGGAGTCGGATGTCAATATGGCCTCCTGTGCTGTCGATGGATCTGTTAAGCTGTGGAGTTTAGACAGGTGTGTATTCGTATTACTTGAATTTTCTGTTTCAGTTTCTGGAGTAAACAGAACAGAACTTTGTAACATTCACCTGTACATATATCTGTAGTGATGAGCCAATAGCAGACATTGAGGGGCACTCTATGAGGGTGGCTCGGGTGGCCTGGCATCCCTCTGGCCGGTTTTTGGGCACAACTTGGTATGATTTTTCTTCTTTTCAGTTTGAATATGGTTTTGTATTAGGTAAAAGCAAACTAGAGGTGTGAATATTGCTGTTGGGCTACATATTTTGTCATATGTTTAACAGAATTGGCATATTTTGTTTTTCTTAAAGCTATGATAACTCATGGCGACTTTGGGATCTTGAGGTCCAAGAAGAAATTCTGCATCAGGAGGGTCACAGTAAAGGTGTCCATGACCTGCACTTCCACCCAGACGGCTCTCTGGCAGGAACTGGGTAAGGGCCTCGCACTGAACCCTGAGGCACTCCACTGTTTTTGTATAGGATTGAATGCGATGTTATATTTGGCTGTGGAGCTCATTGTTGTATTCATTTCATTTATCAATGCTTCAGTGGTTTGGATTCATTTGCCCGTGTCTGGGACCTGCGGACTGGTCGTTGCATCATGTTCCTGGAGGGCCACCTCAAAGAGATCTATAGTCTCAATTTCTCACCAAATGGGTGAGAAAAAGAAAATACATATTTGGAAGATTTACTAAAGCCATTTACTGTTATTAGATTTTAATTTGATAAATAACCCTGAAATATTCTTTGTGTAGCTTTCATGTGGCAACAGGAAGTGGCGATAACACCTGTAAAGTGTGGGACCTTCGTCAGAGAAGGTGTATATACACAATCCCTGCCCATCAGAACCTGGTGTCCTCAGTCAAGTTCCAACGTAAGTATTCGTCAAAATGAGATTTTCAGTCATTTAGGGATGATTCACTCACAAATAAAAATTGTCATTATTTACTCACCCCTCTTGTCGGCAACCTCAGTCCCGTAAATGAAAAAGCACTGTGAATTTTTTTTTAAAGCTTTACAGGTTTTGGGTGAACAAATCTTTTCTACCTTCTGTGTAGTTTGTGACATTTTTGGAGTGTCAATATTAACAGGGTCTCTTCCTTTTTAGCTGATGATGGCCATTATTTGCTGACTGGTGCATATGACAACACAGCAAAAGTATGGACCCATCCTGGCTGGTCACCTCTGAAGACTCTGGCGGGGCATGAGGGGAAGGTCATGGGACTAGACCTTTCACCTGACGGACAGCTCATTGCAACCTGCTCTTATGACCGAACCTTCAAACTCTGGATGGCAGAATGAGATTCTCTTCCTCTTGATATATTTTCATTTTACATTTTTGTTATACTGACTTTTTATTTTTTAAGTTTAGTTTTTAAAGAGCTGGAAAACAACACAGGAGATTTTTCAACTGGAAGCTGATTGACAGTTTGGTTCAATCAAATCATGAATACAAACAAATGTTTCCCATAGTTTGAGTTGTGTTGTAACAATCATCTGTTATTCTATTGGATTGTCTAAGATCTGAAATCCAGTCTGTCCATTCTTCCATCTTTATCATATTAAAAGTATGTCCATACATCTTGTTCCATTTTGAACACAAGTCCACACTGAGTTTTGCAGAATTTGTTATATTACTGATCCATTTGGTACCTGAATAAATTGCATCTTATTGTCCCAGGCAATTTTGTAAATGAATCTGTAAGTTCTGGACAGTGTGATATCCATTGTAAAAAACATAATAATTCTGCTCAAGACATTTTGTAATCTCACGATCATGGAGTTCAGTCTATGCACCATCCATAAGTAGAAAGAGATTGATAGGAGTGTGAAGATGAATCTAGCACCACCAGCAGCAGAGCAGGCAGTGCCTACAGCAAGGTCTTCTGCGGAAACCGTGCTCCGTCAGGGCCATGTTGGCCCAGGCTGAAGGGGGTTGATCTGTGATTGGCTGCTTTACAAAGGAGATTTTGGTCTCCAGGGGAGCTCTCTGGTTGTAGGCTCGCTGGTTTTCCACTTCAGCTTTAACACCCAGATACGCTGCCAGGTCTAGGTCTAGTCCAGTGGTGCCCCCGCGAGGTAGAGGAGTGTTCTGTCTGCACTGTGGACAGGGGATCCACATCTATGAGGAAGAGACACAAACACACACAGGTGAAGTGTAAAACAGTACATCAACACATTAGGAAAGGTCATATTTACTTTGAATGTATGAACTTCATTCACAAGTAGTTTAGTCAATATTTAAATTTTTCACGTTAATTAAATTAGCTGCGAACGAAAATCTTAATTTAGCACGTCAATGCAATATTAATAAACATCTATGTAATAACCCTTCAGAATCTAGATAGGAATAAAACTGAAAACTGCTTGATGTATTTGCTACTGAGTGGAGATTTTTGTGCATGAGGGAAAAACTCATTTTTGAGAAGATGGCCTTAAAGATATTGATTCTAGACACGAATAGATAGTGTAATAAACACTTAAACGTATATTAAAATAGACTCCCTTCCTGAAAAAAAAAAATAGTGGGTTTTGCCTGTATTGTCCTGCTTAATACAATTCACAAATCTTTAATTGTAAAAGATGTTTCAGCACTAATCGTTTTATGTTTTTGGAGGGCACAAGCTCAAGTGGAATTTCTGGATGTAATCTGGGCCTAGAAGGTCCAACCACACCCTAACCCCATCCATAACCATATCCCTCCACCCATTAGATTTACAGAGGTGGACCTGGACTAGGTCAAGCTCCACCCATGACGTCTAGAGAGGAACTTAATGTCATTTGGTTTTGCAGTGAGCAACACCGGTACTTTGATGTCATATGCCGATCAGTTCACACAGCCCCGCTTCAAGTCGAACACACCAAGTTTGTGAAGCGCTAACCCAGTCCCGCATCCAATTCTAAAGATTTTATTGGTCGTGTAAATCACAGTGCTGATTGTCTACACAACATTGAAACAAGAGGTGCCATGCTGTAATTACCATTAAGACAAGATTTCAATTTGTAAAAAGCGTTCATCGTAGAGCTCTTAATATGAGAATTTTCTGAGAGCTCCTTCTTTTACAATGTGACCGCTGTACCACCTGACTGCTACAGATTTATTTAGGTTTTGATAGTGTTGCCACAGAAACACATGATTCCCAGTCTGAAGATGTGAACAAGAATCACATTTGCGCTTTGAAATAGGTCAAGAAAATATTCATGAAAATCGTAATTCGCATATTCAGGTAGATCGAGTCCTACCTGCTCATTGATGAGGGTGTCCAGCCGCTTCAGACAGGCCTGGCAGAACGTGTGACCACAGTAGAGTTTCCGAGGGAGTCTCTCTCCCAGGTTATACGCACTGTAGCAGATGATGCAGTCCAGTTTACGGCTGTCTCTGGAGTTCTGTGCCACACTCTCGACAGGAGCCTCGGACACAGGCCCATCCTTCTCCCAGATCCTACAGAATGAGCTCAATATGATGCAAACATCTCTTTGTGTTTGCCTGAGATATTTAGTGCTGACTTTGTAATGATTTAAGTTCAGTTAAATACAATACAACCATGTTCCCCAAAATATAAAAGCAACTTCATATATACTAAAATGACACCAGATGATTAAAAATAATTGCAAAAATGCCACATAAATACCTTTTGAGGCCATTCAATCTCCCCCACCACAATATTTTACTTTCATATACACAAGGTCAGCTGGTAAAGAGTGTGTAAGCTGAGCTGCATGTATCAGTTTACTATTAGTGGCTGGCAGCAATGAAATTTGTATACACGTGAGGTTATGGTAAAATATATATTGTATGGTTTTATCCTCTTACAAATGATCTTTTATTCCCAACCAGCGGTCACAACAATTACAAAACATAACCATGATCATACCTCAATATTAAATATTTAACGGAAGAAAGTTTTTATTTGAATGACTTGTCAAAGTGATTTCATTGTTTAGACTCAGAGCATATTTTATTTATAATTTGATGTATAATATATATAGTTAAATTGTATTCAAGTTTCATTTAAGAAACACATGCATAATCTGAAAAGGAAATTACATTTTTGTCTAGTTTTTTGTTAATTTTATTTTAAGCATATTCAAATGTCTTATTTTAAATTCATGAGCAAATTCCTATGAAAATTTCCATGCGGAAGTTCTACCTGTCCTCTTCTTTCTCAGGTGCATTCTGTACGTCGTTGGTTTCTTGAGGTTCTTCCGTACCGTTCGCAGTTTCATCCATGTTTAATGTACGAAAAGTCCAACTTCTGTTAACATTTTACAGCCGACTCTGCCTTGGTTTCTTCATGCTTCACATCCTTTGTCAGGTAGTTTAACACTTGAGTGCACCTTCTCTTCCTTTCCCTGAAGTTCCCAGCGGCACTGGCTCTCTTTGTTGTCCTTGCTCTCTCTCTCTCTCTCTCTCTCTCTCTCTCACAACCAACCAACAACAACTGCCTCTCTGAAATGGAGGGCAAACAATGGAGTGCTTCCCTAGAGCCTTTAATATTTAAGTACCGCCTGACGCTGTGAACCTATGCCTTTGTACACACACACACACAGTTGCACGTTCACCCTTCAGAAAAAAGAAAAACCGGTGATTGTGGGAGGAGGGTTGCATGTTGTTGAGCAGGTATTTTATTAATTAGCCCAGAGTTGCACTTCTATGTGTCTTCTCTTCTTGGTATTATATTCGTATTTCCTCTTACAAATGTTCCTACTGCCTTTAATGTTTCCATTCTGTCTTGAATAAGCTAAGGAACAAGTTAATCAATGATCTAAAGAGCAAAGGAATATTTCGCAGATACAGTAGCCTATGAAAAGATTTGGGTTTAGGTCTGTGGAAAAACATGAAATGAAATACATCAGACATGTTTAGGGTGCAAGAAAGTAGAATGGGAGGAGGGAGTATTGTTTTACAGTCACAAAACAGGCCTGAAATTCAAGCCTAGTCACACAGACAGTCTGTCATCAATGTGTGCCTGCCAAATTAGTTCTGAGACCTTCATCGCCCCCACACCGCAGTTACGGTATTTTCCCAGTTGGCAGATATCTATTATTATTGACCAGGAGGAAGTGAAGTAGAAGTGGGTGCAGCTAAAATAGTCAAGCGACACATAAGATTTAATGAGAGTAACTAAGGTCTAATGACCTGAGTTCCCTTAGATGTTGGGGGTCTTTAGGACTTATGAATCAATCTGGAGCCTCAGGAAAATAATAAAATAACAGCAGCAGGGCAGAGAGAGGTGGGAATGGAGCCTGTGGGAACGGAGCGAGGCCAGTGATAATCAGTGCCACACCGGTCTTGAGTCCCAAGGAGGAGCTCCAGAAGGATAAAAGGAGTGACGACAGTGAAGGACGAGTGAGGACCAGGCCTTTTATTATGCTTATATGTGACAGTCGTCCATGAGGGGCAGCTGCTTTACTTTTGTTTTGTTTATTTTATTATTAAAGTTACATTGATCACTTGCTGGTTCCTTCTTTAACTTTGGTACAATAACATAGCTAATTGGCTGATGGCACCATAAGAACACACACAGTCCCAAAGACTGGGGAAACTATGACAGTCAATTGAACAAAACTAAACTGGTTACTGTAAAAAAAAAAAAACTCTGTGTTATAATGAAATATTAGCAGCAATAATATGTGACCCTGGCTGGACCACAAAACCAGTCATTTATACATAATCAGATTTATACATAATCTGAAAGCTGAATAAATAAGCTTTCCATTAAGGTATGGTTTAAAATATGGTAAGGCCCATATTTGGCAGAGAAACAACTAGGGTCCAGGGTCACATATTAGCAATCTACACACTATCTTTGGGGTCAGTAAGATTTTTTAAAGATTTTTTAAAAGAAATTAACACTTTTGTTCAGCAAAGATGCAGTAAATTAATCAAATCAAATGAACCATTAACTAAATAATTTCACATTGTTATAAAACAAATTTAGTTCTTTAAGAACTATTGTTCTTTTAAACTTTCTATTCTTGAAAACATGGATCACGTTTCCTACAAAAATATTAAGCAGCACAACCATTTTCAACATCGATAATTATAAGAAAGAATGGTGTTTCTTGAGCAGCAAATCAGATTAGATTGATTTCTGGATCATGTGATACTGAAGACTGGAGAAATGATGTGCAAAATTCAGCTTTCCATCACAGGAATATGACATTTTAAAATATATTAAAATAGAAAACAGTCATTTTAAATTAAAATAATATTTCACACTATTATTATTATTATTATAAATGTAACCTTGGTGACCATAAGAGTCCTCTTTCAAAAATATTAATCAACCCCAAAATTGTATGTTGTTTTCAAAAATAGTCTACTACGTAATCAAAAAGGCATGTATGAACACTCAGTCAGTGTTCACCAATGCTCACCAGTAAAGAAAAAAAAATTTTTTGGCAGCAGAATGGTATAGTTATGGCACTCCAGAAGGTGCTAAGCTTACTATCAACCATTAGATTGGCCAATACAGCATTCCAGCTGTACTAATACACAGCAAAACAACATGTAGGATGGGAGGATTACTTACTTAAAGGGATGGTTCACCCAAAAATTAAAATTCTGTCAACCCTTTTGTCATTCCAAACATGTGTGACTTTCTTCTATAGAACATATAATATATTTTGAAGAACCCAAGGAACCAAGCAGCACTGGAGTCCACTGGCTTCTAATGTACAAAAACAAAAAAACAAACAAAAAAACAACTGAGACTAAATACATAAATATTTTTTAATACTTTTATGTTCCACAGATGAAAAAGGTTTCGGAACAAAACTGTTGTAAATTATTTTTATTTTTGGGTGAACTATACCTTTAAGCAATAAGAAACAAGAGTTTTGCTATAGTCTATTTCAAGTATAATCGCAATTTATCACAACATACATTTTTTTTTCATTGTTCAATAAGAAGATCTAGGTCTGAAAAGTAAATGTAATGTTGTAAATGTAAATGCAACGATGACCTCTATAGATCTATATAAAAATGGGTGCATCACATAAAGCTTTTTCTTTAAAGAGTACAAAAGTCAGAATCCAGAAGTTAAGATTCCATTCATTGTGCCCATAGGGATTATAAATTATAAAAAAAATTATGACTCATCTGTTGTGAGCTCTGAGGTTGTTTCCCGATGCTATTATGCTTTTGTTGAAGCCGTCAGTTTGCATTATTTCAACTTATTTTTTAAAGAAACCTGTTATAGGTCTATGTTTACGTTCATATATGTTTACATTTGTGAGGCACAAATTTAATTCCTTATGTCTCCACATATAGCGTGACAATAGAGTGACAATAAAGCTTAACAGTGGAATGCCTGGTGAAAAACTACATTACCCATGGTGCAGTAAAGAACATTTCACCAATCAGAGAGCCACAGTGAACAAACCTACCAAAAGAGCTGTCCAGAGAACACCCTCTATGAAGAAGCGTGAATTATTGTCTATACTCTATTTGGACAAGTATTAGGACACCTGACCAATATCAACAGTAATGTAAATACATTGCATTCTAAATACATAGACATCTGGAGTTGGTCCCCTCTTTGCAGCTATAACAGCTTCCACTTATCTGAGAAGGCTTTCCATGAGATTTTGGTGTGTTTTGAGGGAATTTTAGCTTATTCATCAAGTAGAGCATTTATGTGTTCAGGCACTGACGTTGGATGAGAATGCCTGGCTCTCAATCTCCATTTCAGTTCATCCCAAAGGAGTTTGATGGGGTTAAGGTCAGGGCTCGGTGCGGGTCAGTCAATTTCTTCCGCACCAAACTCACTCAACCATGTATTTTTTTGGCCTTGCTTTTTATTGATCATGCTGCAACAGAAAAGGGCCTTCCTCTTTCCCCCAAATGGTTCCCACAAAGTTAGAAGCATTGTCCAAAATGTCTTTGTATGCTGAAGCATTCAAATTTCCCTTCCCTAGAAGTAAGGAGCCTCGCCCAACCCCTGTAAAACAGCCGAATACCATTATCCCTCCTCCAGCAAAAGGTACAGTTGGCAGTTGGCACAATGCAGTCAGGCAGGTAACGTTCTCCTGTCATCCTATTCCAAACTCAGACTCACATATCAGACTGCCAAGCAGAGAAGCGTGATTCGTCAAAAAGAAAACGTGATTCATCAGACTAGGCAACCCTCTTACTCATTGATTCAAATCGATTCATAGTCCAACTTTGACACTCGCGTGTCCATAATTGGGGGAAAAAAAGTTCTCATGTGCTGCATCATACATTTTGCACCAACAGATGGCAGCACAGAGCAAACCTTCTCGCAGTTTAGTTAAACTAGCAGTTTGTAGCTGTGAATACAAACTAGTACAAAATATTAAGAATCATTTTCTTTTGCTTTGCCATCTCTGAATGTTGAAGCTATATTGTTATGCAATGATATAACAGTAGATTTGACAGAACTAGGTGGGGTAGCAGAATAGCATTTTCGTTTGCTGCAGCACATTTGTATATCTCTGATTTCACATGCAGAAGTAATTCTAGTTCACAAAGTTCTTTTGCTGGCAAAATGAGGGCAATCAGACGTAACCGGTTCTATCAATCCTCTATTTGATGTGTGCATGTATTTGTGTGTTTTGTTTAGCGTGTCCCTCCATGGGAACTCACATTGATGGACACCACACATATATCAACTTTCCCATGTACTCCTGATTGTTATCTCAAGTTCAGGGTTGTGCTGCGGTAGGAAATGATGACATGTGCAAATCCCATGACAATGTAAACACAGAAAAAGGCAAGGACCTGCTTTTTAAAATGAGATCTCTTCATTTTGACATGTTTTGGTCCTACCGTTTTAAACTCTTCCTGAATTATCTACCCTGAATAAGACAAGGCAAAGGAAGCTGAAAGTAATCAGAAGCACTATGAAACTGAATCCAGTATGCTGACTCATAATGTAATAACTGCACACAATGTAATAAATGTACATTATTATTGTCATACAATTTCCATAATGTAATATTTTTTACATTGTGAGAAATTTAACTCACCAAAAATGTCATATATATTTTCATAATTGTAATAGCTTTTAAAACACAAAAAATATGACTGGTAATATTCCCTTACAATCCAGTTTAAAAAAATCTAAATCCAGACTTAAACTACCTGCGAAAAACAACATATTTAAATATTAGAGCAATTCTTATTCTTATTTTTTATTAAACATAGAGCATTAGTATTCCTGCACACAGTACAATTCAATTACAATACAAAGCTAAATCCAGTCTTAAAGGGTAACTAAACCCTAAACCAACTTTTTTTTAGTTAATGATCTGTAAGAATGGGGCTTTATTAATGCTGTTCATTGATTCAAGTAACTTTTTTGACATTTGGGTCAGGTCGAACGGTGGCTACTGCAGTTGAATTTTTCTATTGGATGTTTGCGGTGGTTGGTGACGTAAGCGGTTCCACGGTTGCAGGTGACGTAAGCATGTTCCAGCTCACCACGCCCTTGGTACGAGCTACCACGCCCTTGGCAGTATAAAAATCATTTTATTTCGTAAAAACCACTGTAGCGAGTCAGGAGTTGGAATTGCGAGTATTGAAACCGATCAGGTTAGTATTTATACTAACCTGAAAGCTGAACAGACAAGTTGGGTCTGCCACTTTTCCAGCATTTTTCAAATATTGGGTGAAGTCAGGCTCTGACCAGGGGTTTAGTTACCCTTTAACCAGCAAACATACATATAAATACTATTACTACTACTACTACCACCACTTCCACTTCTTGTATACATATGGTATACAGGGCCGGTGCTAGCCATTTGGGTGCCCTAAGCACAAATGCTTGGTGGTGCCCCCCAAATTATAAATACCAAAAACCACCACAATTACTAAAAACACAGATTTGGAACTGAACAATGTAAACACAGAAAGTTAAAAGTGCAAAAAAAGTTTAAAGAGGAAATAACAGTATAAGTATGAATTTAATAAAATAAAAGTTTGTGTCTACATGAATGATATATGTGTGTGTACTGTGTATAATTATTTTGTATATATATATATATAAATACACATTTGCATGTATGTATTTAAGAAATATTTGTTATTTATATATAAAATATTTAAATGTATATATAATATAAATTATATATAAATATATACAGTATATACATGCAAATATTTCTTAAATATATACATGCATATGTGTGTGTATTTATATATACAAAATAAGTATACACAGTACACACACATATATCATGTAGACACAATCTTTTATTTTGGATGCGATTAATCTTTTCCCAGCCCTAATAATTTGACAACTCTGTGAATATGAAAATATACAAACACTGAGATGGGGGGGTTCTAATTGCAGTTTCACCAACAGATGTCGCCCTTGGGCCTTGGCCTATGAACCTCTTGAAAATGACCGCTTTATCCACATAGAACAACAACGAAAAAACGTATCTAAGCGGTCTTCCTTTTCTTCTCAAACAAACGAACTGCATCTTAAACAGCCCAAGTTTAAAAATTTCCCGGGGGAAAAACCCCTGGACCCCCGTTAAAATAAAAGATTCAACATGCAGGGCTAAAAAAGCCCCGGATCATTTGCACTACTAGCGACGCCCCCCTGGACATGCATACACGACGCAAGGGCGCCCGCGCTACAAAACTAACATTTTTATTTAAAACATTGTCTTACTGCAAGCGACGCGCGAGTATCATCCCGCTGTCTCTTCTTTTTCCTTTTTTCCGCCCCCGACTCTTGGTGCCTTTTCGAGGCCATGTCCGAGGTCGGTGTCTGCCAAATTTGACATTGATTGAGGCATAATCGAACAGACCACTGGGAGGTGGGGAAGGGGGGGCACCAGAGGGAGACTGGCACAGGAGATTCACCTTTTTCTCGACTAATTTGGTCTAGGCCTATATTACTTTTGTATTGCTTTTGTATATTAACATGCTTTGGTATACATGCTGTTAAATGATAAACAGTGTTAAATACCAATACTGTGTAAAAATGTTGTGAAGAAAACCCCACAGTACTATAATATAGCTCCTAATACAGCAATTAGGAGTGTGTGTGTGTGTGCGTGCATGTGTGCGTGCGTGTGTGAGTGTGTGTGTGCGTGCATGTGTGAGTGTGTGCGTGCGTGCTTACATGCTAGATCAGGTTATCTGATTTTGCCAAAGGCACCACAGAACGCAAGTTAAGCAAATATTTCTTCACTTTAATACAAGTTACAATAGAACAAAGCCTAATGTACATCAGAGGGCATGTTGAAAAATACAGTACTGTATTCATTTGGACCGAACACTATGTAGATCAATAACAACTAAACTTTATTCATCTCCGGTCTCAAAGAATAGCCTTGACTATTAGCTCCCTCCACTGGTAAGGCACCACACATATAACATCTCCTCCTTTTAACTAATAGTTAAGAGTAACAAAACATGACAGTAAACAATCATTACTAACAGTTAATGTAAACATTAATTTAATGTGCATCCTAAAGAGTCTCAGTTCATAAATCTAATCTCGGTGGTTTGCAAACTTTTTTTTGGAAATCTCGCTTCTGTGATGCTGGGCTGAGTAACACTGGACTGGAGACTGACAATGGGCTCTGTAACCCTGGATGGGCTTCGATTCCATTACTTCCTCCTCCTCCTGTAGGTGGCAAATGCACTCTTGTTCTGAATCATGGGTGATTTTTTCTGTTGTTGTTCTCTGGTCTGTATGAGATGCCTTCTATACAGACACAGTGGGTAGTGGGTACATACTTGGTGACTGGTATGTAGTTAGTGTAACATGAACCCAGTCAACCCAGGGTTTCAGAGTCTGTTTCAGTCAACTCAGGCCGGGAGTGTGGTGATCGCGAGGCACCGGGGTTACCTGGAGGTGTGGCCGAGTACAGACGTGTCAGAGCGGGGGATCCCGGAAGTAACGTCTTCGCCACCGCAGAGTAACTCCTCCGACCCAAACAAGAAAAAATTGTGGAAATCAATGCAGGACAAACAGCAGCAGAGCTTAAACTCTCACTCATGGAAATGACGCCTTTCCCTCCCACTCTCTCGAGTTGTCTGGCAGGCAGCCTGGCTTCGGCGTGGCAAATTATTCGCCCTAGAAGGAATCAGCAAACAGTCCTCACCAAAAGCGGCTACAGCGAGCGCTAGACCATCAGCATCAAGCAATGGAGTACGAGAGAAAAAAAAGAATGTCCCTTTCTAGGAATACTTGCATGCGTTGTATACTTGTGTATTCGATTGATCGTGCCGTTTACCAGCCGAGGACTAAACCAGATTAACTTATATAGCTTTATATATATATATTTTCCAAATTTCCTATGAGTGAAAAAGTTAATTTTACTCCATATACATAGGCTATATATACACTCACCTAAAGGATTATTAGGAACACCATACTAATACTGTGTTTGACCCCCTTTCACCTTCAGAACTGCCTTAATTCTACGTGGCATTGATTCAACAAGGTGCTGAAAGCATTCTTTAGAAATGTTGGCCCATATTGATTGGATAGCATCTTGCAGTTGATGGAGATGCACATCCAGGGCACGAAGCTCCCGTTCCACCACATCCCAAAGATGCTCTATTGGGTTGAGATCTGGTGACTGTGTGGGCCATTTTAGTACAGTGAACTCATTGTCATGTTCAAGAAACCAATTTGAAATGATTTGAGCTTTGTGACATGGTGCATTATCCTGCTGGAAGTAGCGATCAGAGGATGGGTACATGGTGGCCATAAAGGGATGGACATGGTCAGAAACAATGCTCAGGTAGGCCGTGGCATTTAAACGATGCCCAATTGGCACTAAGGGGCCTAAAGTGTGCCATGAAAACATCCCCCACACCATTACACCACCACCAGCAGCCTGCACAGTGGTAACAAGGCATGATGGATCCATGTTCTCATTCTGTTTACACCAAATTCTGACTACCATCTGAATGTCTCAACAGAAATTGAGACTCATCAGACCAGGCAACATTTTTCCAGTCTTCAACTGTCCAATTTTGGTGAGCTCTTGCAAATTGTAGCCTCTTTTTCCTATTTGTAGTGGAGATGAGTGGTACCCGGTGGGGTCTTCTGCTGTTGTAGCCCATCCGCCTCAAGGTTGTGCGTGTTGTGGCTTCACAAATGCTTTGCTGCATACCTCAGTTGTAACGAGTGGTTATTTCAGACAAAGTTGCTCTTCTATCAGCTTGAATCAGTCGGCCCATTCTCCTCTGACCTCTAGCATCAACAAGGCATTTTCACCCACAGGACTGCCGCATACTACATGTTTTTCCCTTTTCACACCATTCTTTGTAAACCCTAGAAATGGTTGTGCGTGAAAATCCCAGTAACTGAGCAGATTGTGAAATACTCAGACCGGCCCGTCTGGCACCAACAACCATGCCACGCCCAAAATTGCTTAAATCACCTTTCTTTCCCATTCTGACATTCAGTTTGGAGTTCAGGAGATTGTCTTGACCAGGACCACACCCCTAAATGCATTGAAGCAACTGCCATGTGATTGGTTGATTAGATAATTGCATTAATGCGAAATTGAACAGGTATTCCTAATAATTCTTTAGGTGAGTGTATATATATATATATATATATATATATATACACTCACCGGCCACTTTATTAGGTACACCTGTCCAACTGCTCCTTAACACTTAATTTCTAAGCAGCCAATCACATGGCGGCAACTCAGTGCATTTAGGCATGTAGACATGATCAAGACAATCTCCTGCAGTTCAAACCGAGCATCAGTATGGGGAAGAAAGGTGATTTGAGTGACTTTGAACGTGTCATGATTGTTGGTGCCAGAAGGGCTGGTCTGAGTATTTCAGAAACTGCTAATCTACTGGGATTTTCACGCACAACCATCTCTAGGGTTTACAGAGAATGGTCCGAAAAAGAAAAAACATCCAGTGAGCGGCAGTTCTGTGGGCGGAAATGCCTTGTTGATGCCAGAGGAGAATGGCCAGACTGGTTCGAGCTGATAGAAGGGCAACAGTGACTCAAATAACCACCCGTTACAACCAAGGTGGGCAGAAGAGCATCTCTGAACGCACAGTACGTCGAACTTTGAGGCAGATGGGCTACAGCAGCAGAAGACCACACCGGGTGCCACTCCTTTCAGCTAAGAACAGGAAACTGAGGCTACAATTTGCACAAGCTCATCGAAATTGGACAATAGAAGATTGGAAAAACGTTGCCTGGTCTGATGAGTCTCGATTTCTGCTGCGACATTCGGATGGTAGGGTCAGAATTTGGCGTCTACAACATGAAAGCATGGATCCATCCTGCCTTGTATCAACGGTTCAGGCTGGTGGTGGTGGTGTCATGGTGTGGGGAATATTTTCTTGGCACTCTTTGGGCCCCTTGGTACCAATTGAGCATCGTTGCAACGCCACAGCCTACCTGAGTATTGTTGCTGACCATGTCCATCCCTTTATGACCACAATGTACCCAACTTCTGATGGCTACTTTCAGCAGGATAATGCGCCATGTCATAAAGCTGGAATCATCTCAGACTGGTTTCTTGAACATGACAATGAGTTCGCTGTTCTCAAATGGCCTCCACAGTCACCAGATCTCAATCCAATAGAGCATCTTTGGGATGTGGTGGAACGGGAGATTCGCATCATGGATGTGCAGCCGACAAATCTGCGGCAACTGTGTGATGCCATCATGTCAATATGGACCAAACTCCCTGAGGAATGCTTCCAGCACCTTGTTGAATCTATGCCACGAAGAATTGAGGCAGTTCTGAAGGCAAAAGGGGGTCCAACCCGTTACTAGCATGGGGTACCTAATAAAGTGGCCGGTGAGTGTATATATACTAAATTAATAACTTTTTTAAAAACAAAAATGAAACATCACTGAACTTACTTAAGCTGGACTGTGACGCTATTTTCTTCTGGAAACAAACTTTTTTGCATTATTTTCCTGTTATCTCTGCAAAGCTGCTTTGAAACAATCTGTATTGTAAAAAGCGCTATATAAATAAATGTGACTCGACTTGTGTAAAAATTTAATAATTTCTACTCAATCATTTTTTTAAGAGCTTGGGATAATTTAAATAAAATCAAATGTAAATTCATAAAAAATTTTTTTACAAAGTATATTTTTAAGAGTGCTCAGCAGCCGCAAAGGGGCACTTGTGAGTTTCAAAATCATACAATGGTGGACACCTGGACCGTAGGGACTTTACGGTCAAGGACAAGCACAAGTGTAGACCAAGTCCGCAAGGCCACAACAAGCATGCCATTGGGGAAAATTAGGTTGAGCAGAGTTCAACTTTATACAAATGAGTAGAAATGCAATGACTAATAACAATGAGAGTGAAGACAATGGAGCTCATGTGATCTCCTGATACAGTTGGATACTACAGTGACTCAGTGACCCCCAGCGATAACTTGTAGTGCTGGGAGTAATATTTGCTTCTCTCAGGAGATACCTGCCTCTACCAGTTGGGTGTGTCATTTGATTAAAATAGATAATGTTTAAAAACTACAGGCTTAAAATATTCTAAGAACTGCATTTAGGCTAATTCCAGGAGCAAGTCACTACAGATTCATATCCTGGGAAACAATTCAAATGACACAAGATAGCATGAGTTGAGGAACTTGTTTTTGCATCTGTGAGAAAAGATTTGACTCGGTTTCGGTAACAGTTTCCTTGTTGATTCATTTAATTATTTGTTTCGGGAGTTCATGAATTGCATGTTGTTCTTTGTAGTGCGTTTACTAGTGCTGTCACATTCTTATAGAACCATCAGCAATGTAAAAATGTTACACCTACAGCAAGTCATTGAAACCTACTGCATAAGAGAGAAAGAGAATGACATACAGAAAGCACGACAATTAACCACTTAATGTGGAATGTGATTCATCTTTAGCATGTTTGGCTATAGGTAGAAGTCTCTGAAAAGTTCCTGTTGGCTCTTTTAGGTCACCGCCACAGGATTTGAATCTATTCATAATACTACGACAGCTTCCACACTGGCTCACATGAATAAATTACCCACCTGAGAATGTGTTTGAAATTATGAGCCATTTAGAGCATATCATTTTGAGAGGATTTTTTCGTTCATTCTTATATTCAACTTCAGGACATAACTCTGCTGTAACCATGAATAATACCTTAAATCATGTGGCTTGTTGAGGAGAGGTGCGCTTCCACTTTTGTAAGCGATAAGATTTACGAATAAAGGTATGTGCGTACGCACAGATTATTTGAATTTAGAGTATGCATAGGCAACGTTTATATGAAAACGGTCTCTGACATGGAAAAGTGTTTAGCGCTATGTCAGGGGTCTGAGCAGGCAAATTTCTTTTGGCAGAGTCATTGTACTGCTATTTGGAAATCTAAGGAATTCTTGCTGCTCACCATTCTCGAGTATAAAATACAGTACTTTTGTATAATAAAAATACACATAAAAATTGGTCATTCAATGAAGTATTACTAATGAGATGAAATAATAAGTTGTAAAATGTAACATTTTACAACTGCTTAAAAACATTTGTTTTCATTTCACTTGCCTAGTAGGAAATAAGAACTTTTTATATAAGAAGAAGTTTTTTCAACAATAGCTAGTGAACAGACTACGGTAGCTCAAAGCTAGCAGCTGAATAGTTTTGATTTCCTCACTATATGCATTGCATAACTGGCAAGGTGTATCCTAGCTTAATATTTCAATTAACTTAATATTTTAATGGAAATTAAACAACAGTTGACAGTTTGTTTGTTTGTTTTTTGAGTGCAAAAATTAGAATCACATCACATCCTTACTTCCAGAAATGTTGGAGTCAACTTGATTCCAGGTTCAATTCAATTAATTACAAGAATGGATTCCGAACGAATATTTTCAAAAACAGAGTTTAAAAAATGTGTACCTCAGAAGCGTTAACAAGTAGCTTCGCTACAAATACTGAAACTGACATTGAAAAGTTGAAATGTGAAAATGACTAAACAAATAATGATATATTTTTATGTTCATGAAGGCTTAAATTAATTCCAAAGGCATTCTGCTAAATTTGTTTTCTTAAAGATTAACAATAATTTTTTTTTTTTTAAATGATAGTAGCCTTTCAATGTTAAAATTAAACAATTTAATATAAATTTTTTTTTTTAAATAAGTCATATAGTTCAAGCAAGACAAATATGTAACACTTAACTAATAAAATATTAGTTAAGTTACTACTATTGTGAGAACAATTGATGTCTGGATTATTTTTTTTGGTGATAGTGAATTAGTTGGAAGACTAGACTGTATAATGTATATATGTATACTATGTATATGTATATATGTATTGAGGTATAAAATAATACCTGTTTCACCAGGCGTAGTGAACACATTGAGACTTGTTCCTAGTCAATGGTAGGTGTAAATTGAAAAGTCTTGACTTGTTTCCATGGTGTAAATAAGAACATTGATACAATGACCCTAATAATATAGACCCTAGTCAGGATTTACACCATATTGATTTTTACGCAGATGAAAACAAGGCTGTGAGGTATAAACTATTTAAAAGTCTTAGATCACATGTAATTGTAACTTTCACAACTGTTTTATGTTTTTTTTTGTCTACTGCAGCTTTTTGGAAAGATGCCTCATTGGTAAAGGTCTCTACAAGAAAAAGTAATGAGAGACCGCACCAATCCTCTGTATATACACGGAGAGAGAAAACTTATTGAAAAATTTCAGCAGGGCGGAACCGTGAGAATTAAGTGACGAATTATCACTGCAGCTGCAACATGAAACGGATAGGAACAGATCACTGTGTGGTTGTTTCACAATCTGTGTCATTTCATTTTCATTTTTTGTCTCAGCAGTCATTTTTAATATATTTGATTGGAGCCAGAAAATATAAGATTGTAACTATTGTAATGTGAATGGCGTTTAAACAAGGCTAAGCTGCACCAAGTCATAGTTTAGATGGTGGAGTGCAATTGACTCCAACCTCTAGAGTTGTCTCTCAAATTTGTATTTTGAAAATAAAAAGCTGGAACGTAATAAAAAAAATTTCAAAGACTTTAAAACAAAATACAAAATAGTATTTTGTATTTCACATAAGAGCTGCATGATTCTGGATAAATTGAGAATCATGATTTTTTTTTTAAACAGAGATCATGATTCTCTCATGATTCTCGACAGACAACTAAACAAAATAACGTGATTTACTAGAGGTTCTGACAAAATGTTAATTGCTACAGTCTATTTAATGTTTAATTAAACTGAATGTATTATTTTTAGAAGACGGTCTGAATGAATGTTTCAATGACTCACTCATATATTCGAAATTATTCAAACCCCATTGCAAATCAGGTTTATTGGCAAAATGTACACTTTCAGCTGTTTGCAATGAACAAATCAAACAAAAGTAATTGAAATAGCTCAACACAACAAATGTTTCAAGTGCTTTACCCAAATTCAACTCAAAATGCAACTTTTAATGACTTCTGCAGTTTCAAAATTATTCAACTATGGCAAGCATCTAAGTAAAACACCATTTTGCTGTTATGACCTGCTGCAAACGAGATGTATAACCAGACACCAGCTTCTGGCAGCGTTTCTGAGGAATCTTTAGCCTATTCCTCATGAGCAATGGCCTCCAGTTCAGTAATATTTTTGGGGTTGTGTGCTGAAACTGCCTTCTTCAAATCCCACTAGAGATTTTCTGAGGGGTTCAAGCCAGGTGACTTTAATGGCCACTGTAGAATCTTTCAGGACTTCTTTTGTAACCAAGCCTTGGTGGAATTTGAGGTATGCTTTGTCCTGTTGGAAGGTCGAATGACACCCAAGCTTCAGCTTCCTCACTGACGACATGACGTTTTTTTTTTGGATTTCCTGTTACCTCAATGAATTCATATGCTGAACTGTAGACAGAGTGTTCTTTTCAGCGTAAGCTTCATTCTTCTTCCTCCAGACATACCGCTGATTCATAGGGCCGAAAAGTACCAGTTTTATTTCATTGCTCCACAGAACAGAATCTCCAAACCTCTTTGACTTATTTATATGATTTTGAGCACTTTTCTTGTGCTTTTGGGTCAGTAGTGGTGTACGTCTTAGAGTTCCGGCATGGAAACCGCATGCGTTTAGTACGTGTCTTACTGTGAAAGCTGAAACCTCAGTCTTGCTGCAAGTCTTTTGCAGTCACTTAAAGGTTTTTCTGAACCTGCCTTCTCAGAAATCTGGTTGCAGCGGTTGATAGCTTCCAAGGTTAACTTTGAACTTGCTTTCCCTGGTGTCTCTACGAACATTTAGTGCTATTTTATCCCAGTACTTCTGTGATAATATGAATATTTGTAGCACAGAAATAATGAAACAGTGTGGTTGGCCTGTTTGTGAAGCTGTTTCATACCTATTTATGACAACTGCTCTCTCTGGATCAGCAGCAGAGCCAAAGCAAATTTTAATGTTCCAGTATAGTTATGTCAAAGGTTTAATAGACACAGGGGCCCGACCCGAGCACCAGTGGTGTGAGGACCCTCTTGGAATGGCTCTGTTTATTTAGGAATGAGATTGCGTGGGTGTTTGAATTGCGATCTTTTAACGATTAACCGTGCAGCTCTATTTCAAATGTATCTGAAATACTTCCTATCTCTCCCCATAACAACATAGAAACCACACAGCAATGTATTAAAAACAACTCAGAACATCTTAGCAACTGCATAGCAATGACCGAGAACCCCCTAGCAACCACATAGCAACACTAAACGCTCTGCATAGCACAACATTCACATCACAGCAAACACGCTAAAAACAACCCCTGCATAGCAACCCCCTGGCAGCCACCCACAACATTCTAGCAAAAACACAGCAACGTGTTAAAAACAATTCAGAATACCTTAGCAACTGCATAGCAACCACCCAGAACCGATTTACAACACTAAAATAACTCTCAGAAAAACTTAACTGTATAGCAACCAAGCGGCAACATTCTAATCTGAAAAATGAAGCCTACCCGGAAGTGGGAAAAACTGCAATACTGCGGAACGGGCAGGACTCGAAAAACTCCAGCCAATCATTTCCAAGACCACCTAGAATCATTGGACAGTAAGTCCGTCAAATAAACGGTTGTACCGTACCATACCCCCCCTCGCGCGAATCAGGGCCAGCGTTGGAGGAAAGAAGGTAGGACCATTTGAGTTGTGTATTTTCAAAATCTGCTGGCCGTTTTGCACATCACATACCCTACCTTTAAAATGTTCGTTTTCACAGCATAAATTCATGTTTTTACAGGTTGGTCCCATGTACTTTTATTGTATTTTTCGATAGGTTCCGAGGGCCTGACAACTGTGAGGGGGGTGATTTTTTTTCGAACTCGTTAGTTTAGATCATATTTAGATATAAAATGTATGACAAATAAGAGCATGGTTAACTTTGATTGACAGCTTGATTGACAGCTGATAACGGGCAGACTTCAGATTTGAAGAATTCCAAGAATTCCAAGAATGGAATTCTTGAAATTTGACGTCTCGGCCATGATCTGACACAACACATCACACCACCTCTGTATCCTTTCTGAACATTTGTATTGAAATATCGTAAGATTTTCCAAGATGGCGCCGCCCATACCCCCCATAAACGGCCTCAAAACCGTTCTTCAGAAAGTCTATGGTTGACGTCAGACGCTTTGTCCATATTTTTTACAGTCTATGATAGCAACTCCTTGGCAAAATCTTAGCAGTTTTTATCTTCAGAAATGCAACTATTTAATTTTAATTGTTTTCAGGCCATGTTGTTAGCTGCACTATACACGCGCAAACACAGTCATTGAGGATGCTTTTGATCATTTCTTTTGTTTGGTTCGGCATAATCTAGTCCTTTTGTTGCTGATGTTTGCGTGTTATGTTACTAGGGCTATCCTTGATTGAAGTAGTCTGAAGTGCCTCTTGAGCTATTTTCCAAGCCCCTTTAACCTCTTGAAACAGAGCATGGTCACACAGAGCTTGTTTACCAGTATTATTCTTTTAAGGTCAATCATCACATTAGATAAAAATGTGGGTGGGGTGGATTTTATGTAACATTGAGCTGGTTCAGTCCAGATGGACTGGTCATTCCCTCAAAACTGCATTTCAGATGAACCTTAAAACTTCCAGCTGTGAAATTTTTAGCTTGCTAGTCAACAATGTCCACATTCTCCGGCCTGAAAAAAAATGTGTTGGAACCAGTATGTTTGCATTGATATTGTGTTCTGTCATTGAACGCCCATGACGACATTCCATCAGGACAATCTAGGGTTGCAAAGCACAACCTGGTCAAAGAATTTGCATTGTGATCAAACAGGAAATCATGGCTAAAGAGAAACTAGAGACAAAATTAATTCATTGAAACTATGCGAGTGTTTGTAGTTGACATTGACAAATACATTTTTGTTTTTCAGCATTAAGATTTCAGATTAAAATTAAAACATATAGTAGGTCCGTACAATTTTGGACACTTCAGAGAGACTTAGAGAGAAATATCTTGCAGCCATGGCATTAGATATCACATCAAACCAAGTAGCATCTGCAACCAAACGACATTGAAGCTTCTCACAGACCTAACATCAGAGCCATTTTTCACAATGTTTTTTTTTTTTTTTAAACGGCTGTGTCAGTGATTTCACACAGGTGTCCTAGCAGAGTAACCACAGGTGTAGTTTATCTCATTAACTATGATCCACTGATTTTTGACAACCACAGGGTAACTTACATTAAGTACTGACAGTACTGACTTTGGTACCAAGTCGCTAATACAATCCTCTGCAAAAAAAAAAGAAGCAAAAAAACCGAAAGAAAGAAGGGCCAAGCCAAAAAATGGCAAAATATTGAGGGGTTTTAATTATTTTAATTATACAAGAAATAAGAAAGATTTTCACAAATACTGTAGATAAAGTAACAACATGGAATAGGCTTCCCTAACTTGCAGACAGCTTTTTACAGGAAGAAGAGTTAGAGTTGTTCCTCAACGTTAACGGCTTAACAGTTCACGGGTAGTTGAAATATGTCTCCCAGTTCGTTTAAGTTTAATGTGAGACCAAATATTCACTATAGGGTTGAAATCTGGACTCTGAGCAGGCCAAAACATGAGCCTGATGGACTTGATCTCAAGCCACTTTTTGGTTTTCATTGCAATTTCATATATTTTGACCATACGCAGTTACCTGAAAGTGCATAAATCTGTGTTTCTTAAAATTGTTCATTCACCCAAAAGTTCTGTCAATGTTGTTTCAAACCCTAAGAGTTTTGTTCATCTTTAAACCCTAAAAATATCTGTCCCTCCATTGAAAGTCTATGCAACCACAAATTTCATGCTTCAACAAGTTTATAAACACATTTCAAACTACATTATTTTGAACCAAGTGGTTTAATCCAAAAGTCTTCTGCAGAGGCACAGTCACTTTATGAACAGATTTAGTTTAGACTTTAATACACATATAAACACTGATCAACGCACACACATAAACACATTAAAATATGATAAACAGTATGAAACTTATAGTTTAGGTTGCAACTTTTAATGGAGGGAAAGAAATATCCCAGGTTTCAATAGAAATATTTTCATTAGTGTTTCAAAGATGAACGAAAGTTTAAAACAACATGTGGGTGGGTAAATTATGACCATTTTTTTTTTCTTTTTCATACAAACATGTATGTAGACTCTAATGAGTTTAAATGAGCTTATAAAAACACCATGATAATTACAAAATATTTTTTTAGTTTGGACACTATCCAAATGTTTTCACAACTTTTGTGGGATTATAAAGAGCTAAAAAATAAGCTGGATGATGTAAAGGTAACATTTTTAGTAACATCTCTCAACAACAACCAAACCCAAAATTAATTCTCGCTCAATTGCTGCTTTATTCCATGAAACACCCTTTATAAATCTAGTTTTGTATGTAGCACTAGCAGTACTTTAAATGTAAATTCTGTTAATATTTAACAGCGTTAAAACAAGGCTGTGGACAAGAGGTGTACTCTGGTGCCTAGCAATGTAATGTTTGCAGAAAGGATAACCAACCATCTTACACAACAGCATACATAGACTTATTAGAATATTAGCTTCAGGACAAATAGGGTTCAATACATTAAAAGGTCATTTACATTTGATCGTTTCTTAAAATATATTGTTGTCTAACTATAATAATGAGAATTCAATATTAACATTCCTGAACTGACCTCCCCCATCAAACACACACACACACCTGGTGGTTTCAGCTGAGCTTTAATACCCACGGGTGGGGTTACATACACACTGCCATGTTTAAACAAGACTCACGGTCAGCTGGATAGCCTCCTCCTCCTTTTCTCCCCAACCTGGTGGTTCAGGTTTGTCTCACCTTATTTCGGAAGCACGGAAGATCAGAAGTCAGCAGGAACAGCGTGAAGCTGTGGAAACTGATTCCCACCAAACAAATCCCTCCTCAGGCCTCTGCCGGTAAGCAGTTTATCCGTATTTCTGTATCAGTGGTCACGAGCACGGGACAAGTTCATTGTAATTTTTTATTTTTTACAAGTAAGAGAGAGATTTTTGAATCTAGGAATGATTTGGTGAAAAATAAATAGCTAAAAGAGTTTTGTGCTGTCTTAACCGAATAAGCAATACAAAGTTACAATAACAACTGAGCGTGTTACAAAACTTTTTTTAACAAACCTATCAGTCACAATCGTGTTGTTTTCAGAGTAAGTTAGGCCTATCAGCACGGCAGTTTTAAACCAACCAACAGCATGACTGCAAATGTGATTTTATACAACAGTTAAATAAACGATAAGTTGAAGTCAACTTACATTGATTTTAGCCACAGTTTTCGTGATGGAATCAGTGTGTTTAAATGAATCGGTTTAGTGAACAATTCAATGTTTCATTCTGAAAGGCTGAATTCAGAATAATACCATAGTACTAATCCTCTTAATCATCTTTTCGTTAATCTTTGGAACACATAACTTACGTTTTTAATCAAATCTGAGCAATTTCTATCCCTCCCACTGATCTATAGGCTATAGAATCATAGATCAGTGGTCCCTTCATTGGCTGTGAGTCAATGTGAGTTTTGACTCTTCAAAAAGTTCACACAGAGATTGTAAAACTTAATATGAATTGAGCGGTTTTGTCCAAATTTTCTGAAGAGACCTGATCACTTTACGATGAACGGTTTGAATTTAGGCTTTTATTTAAATGTAAACATTCATCAACAGGGTTGCCAACTCTCACGCATCTGGCGTGACACTCACGCATTCAGCCTCAATCTCACGCTCGACAAAGAAATCTCACGCTAAATGAGACATTCTTCTGTGCTGTATTTTTTTTTCCTCATGTGCGCTAATTTCCGAATTACTAAACAAGGTCAGGCTCACTGATTGGACCACTGCTTTGTCTAAATGCCTTTCTCTGATTGCTGGAAACATTTGTCGTCGATCGTTCATTGACGTCCGTGACCGTAATTTACCCTTTTCACACGCGCTCACGGCACATCTTTCTCAAGCAGAGAAAAATCGCGAGTCAAAGAGGACACTGACACAGACAGACAAGACAGAGAAAGTTATAGGCTACTTTTGATATGGAACAAATTCTCTGCTCTCATATTCTGTCAATATTTTTACGAGATTCAAACAATAAATACAGTTTTTGGTGCTTTTAAATGTGACATACCGCTGTAGCGCTTCAGCTCAAACGGCACGCGATACAGTACGACGTTTTTTTCATCAACCCCCCTTTTATGAATCCGGACGTACTACATGCACCATGTTGTTGTCGCGTGACATACGCTGTCATAACAGTGCGCAAATTTAAAGAGCACCAACTTCGCGCTGTTTTTAGTTCTGCTTTCTGTTTTCATCTGCGTTTTTACGTCGTCCGAGCCGACAATCAAGAGGAGGCATCGGTCAACTGCTCGCAGATCATGCCTTTTGTGGAGTTTCTCAAATAACATTTATTTAGCCTACCTAATAAATTTTACCTCATAACACACACACAACCGCTATGAACAATGACAGATGTTGATTTTTGGCAAGGAAAAAGCCATTTATTTGCTTGTGATATTACCATCAATAAATAAACCTGAATGAATCAATAGAGATACGCATGTGTGTCTGTTTTTATCTCTACAGCCCATAGCTACGCGTCTCCGGTTTCCGCCATTTTCAAATATAACGACAACAACAACTCCTCTCCCGTGGCATCATGGGATAGTAAAGTGTCCATCGTATGCGCACTTCAGAATCTCGCTGGAGGTAGTGGGTCATCCGGGTACTTTTCGCCTACTGTTTTTCGAATTCTATGATTTCGGACATACTACTCTGCTTGCGTGCTGTTTTTCGCATACTATATAGTAGGGAAGTACGCGATTTCGGACGCAGCCAAGCTCTTGAAAGCTGTGTTGGACGCTAATAGTTAGTGGATTAGCGTTGCTAACTAATAGTTAGCAACAAGAATGGGTCTTGTTGTATAACGTGTGTTTTAAAATGTCTTGTCAGGCAGTCTCCTATTTCCAATGCATAAGCCTTGATTATTAATTTTTGCCCTTCTTCTCCAGCCTGACACCATGAATATCTCACTTGAGAACCCCTATGGTGATGTCACCATCCCTCGTGCCAAGTTGCGGGATCAGGGTGACTCCAGCACCATCATCATGAACCCAATGGCCTTAGAGAGCACCTATAACAACCGTGCCTCCGCCTCAAACCCCTACAGCAGCTTCAAAACTCCCGGGGAGATCAACACCTCAGGTGTTCCAGTTTATGGAGATGCCAGGAACGGCAGCCAGAAACCCCCTCCTTACAACAACCAGCCAGGATACACGGTGAAGGAAAGCGACGAGCAGGTGGGACGCTGCTATGCCTGTTGCTGCCGTTGCCGGAGGAGGAAGTAAGACCAGATGATGTACCCCTGTGGGTTAACAGTTTGGAACCATCATTCAGCCTCCCAAATTTTGATAGCCAAATGCCATATAGTTCTAAAATGACTGGATTTTAGGGCGCCTTAGCTATTACATATGGTTTTGGACAAAACAAGAGCTGACCTTCTGTGACGGCACTGAAACCTGTTATATTAAATATTTACTTTTGGATTACTGTGTCCAAACAGTGCAACAGTTCAATTGGCACAGTTTGGCTGGATTACTCTTTTTGGACCACTTTGAAGTAGCCTTACCTATGTGTGCCTCATACAATGGCATGCTGAGATACTCCCCTTCGTTCTTGCGTCTCCCAATTGTTCTCGTACACTTACTTCCTTAAACTAAGTTTTTTGAATAATGTTGTTAATGGAGTGTTTCTTTAAATTATAATGACACTGTACACAGAGGTGAGGCTCTCTTCACAATAAGTCCTGGTGGGCTTCTCCAAGTGTTCATTTGGTTTTTGAGCCACACCCTGACGTGCCGTCAGACACAGGTCAGTGAAACTTGAGGAAGAACTCTCGTTCTTTCTCTAAAGAATATACAAAAGGACACTGTCTCTTCCTGCACAAGGAGTGTTGTGGCATCCGAGTTTCTATTGAACAAGCTTTTCTGGTTGCTGTAGACATACTGCTGACGCATTGTGTCTATTGGTAAAGCTGCCAAAGAGACTGTTGAGTGTAAGGAAACATTTATAGTACTGATATTATTTTATCATAAGCAATATTATAGTTACATTTAATACAATGGGGGCATGGACAGTGTGTTTTGAACATAAGACTGTAAACCAGACTACTAAAATATGCCAACCAAAATGTTTTGGATGTCTGTCTGTATTATATGTTAGGCACGATGATCAATATATTTTTTGATACATAAAATCACTTTTGTCTCCATAAACAAGTGTCTTTTTACTTAAGAACCTACTCGCTGCTTCTAACAAGGTCACTCAGTCAGTCCTTGTGACGACAAATTCTTTCTAGCTGAGTAAAGGCAGTATACACGCGGATGAACCGGTTTGGGACGCAGTGGCTTTAGAGCAAGTTCCTGGAACAACAGATGTATAGTCACGTGGAGTCTAGAACAGCTGGTATACAGGTGTAATTTAACGATACTTGTGCATATAGTTATTATTACGGTCCACTATTGATATACAACATTTGTTCAATTCGATTTCTTTAGATTTATTTTCAGCATAGTGCCAGAGTTCATAGAAAATCAACCAAAATTTTGCAAAGACAGTTTAGGAGAGACATTTGAAACATTTCATTCTCGAGGAAATTATGGATTCAGAGGGAAACTCACCGTAAAAGTTAAAAACGGTTTAACATGCTGGTTAATTGGTTCTGGTCAAATTTAGCTATTTTATTTTTATATTTGCTTAATTGTTTGTGTAAGAAATGTTATGTTTGATATCAAACTGTGCCCCTAAAACATAAACACAGTGTTGGGTGCAATTAATTACTCTGATTTTTTATGTAATTTAATTAGTTATGTAATTGCATTTAAAGGGATAGTTCACCCATAAATGAAAATTCTCATCATTTACTTACTCTCAAGTTGTTTCAAACCTGTATGAGTTTCTTCTGCTGAACACAAAAAAATATATATTTAGAAGAATGTTGGGTATCAAACAGTTGACGGCACCCATTGACCATAGTAGGAAAACCATACCATGGAAGTCAATGGGTGTCGTTAACTGTCTGGTAACCAACATTCTTTAAAATATCATCTTTTGTGTTCAACAAACTCATACAAGTTTGGAAGAACTTGACGGAAAGTACATGATGACAATTTTCATTTTTGGGCGAACTATACCTTTAAATATGGCATAGACTATACAATTCTATATAAAACAATAGTGGATTTAACATCACAATTTAATGTTCAATGTTAAAATCTATGTTTTAGTGCAACTTTCTCCATTTAAATACTTTGGTCATTATTAGAATAATTTATGCAATTTTATATTATTTATTTGAAAGAATTAAAGTGGCAGTTTCATGCTTGTAACTGGTTGATGTTGATATGGGATTTAGAAAGCAATTAGTAATAAGTTTTTTAGAGAGAATAATTATAACAGTAATCTTATTAAACTGTTGAAAATGTGATTAGTAGCTAGTCATTAATTATATTTTTTAGAGTAGCTTACCCTACACTGTACACACATGATTAATCACTTTGTAAAACTCATGGTAATACTTAGTGCAATTTCATAAATCAATTGGGGATCTCATTCAAACAGCTTTCAGAAACTTTGTTGAATTTTTGTCTTTTTTGGTTGTTGACAGTGGTGGTTACTATCAAGTTTACACAATTTTATTGAAAAAGCAGTTGGTTAACTGTAGTAGGCTACTAAATATGGTATTTTGGCTGAAATTAAAATGGTGATTTTTCGTAAGGCTAGTTGTCAATTTATGCCGTCACTTGTTAAATGACAGGTTAAAATTACGGAAAATATTACGCAGCTGTTATTATAGCATGGGTATCATTAATAGCCATATATGAATGATACATATATGAATGACACACACACACACACACACACGAGATTAAGGGGAAAATATACCTAACAAGGACAAACGTGCTTAATTCTTAAGAGATGAATGGAAATATTTATTTGGTTCTCACGTAAATAAACTTTAGTTGCAGGCTTCAATTAGCGCCAGTAGGGGGAGTGCGCTTATTTAAAATACAACCCTCAGAAACATATTTACCTGCAGAAGGCAAGCTAAAAGAAGACCGTTTTCTCTGATGGTGATGGGTTCGGATGGAAATACCATGGTAGCGATTTATTGCCATAGTTAAACTATAGCTTAAAGCATATGTGATACTAAAGGCGCTACTAAATATCCCTTTCTAAATAATTTAGCAAGCCACACATGAAATGCGTACAGAAAAAACGCATGGCCAGCCATGACCGACAGGACTAATAATTTAGCCAGTGGACTAACAGCTAAATTATTAAATCATGATTTTTTTTAACAACCACACCCATTTTGATGTTGGGAAGAAATAAAAATATAATATAAAAAATGTTTGTCAACTACTGTATTTACTTGAAAAGGATGCAAGGTGTATCAAAACAGTGGAAAGGGCAACTGCCGGTAAAATTAATAGTAAAATGATAGTAATTAAATGTTTGCTTACTCGGTTTATTTTTTTCTGAAGGTCATAGTAACGTGCAAGGCTTATTGAAACAGGCGTGTCTTCGTCCGCGTGAGTGTGTTGCTCTGACTGTGATTGGAGGATTGAGAAGTAACGAGAAGCTTCTAGAAGTGAACAGGCGGGCGCGCCGGGAGGGGTCGCGCGGGCCGTCCTGCACTGCACTGCGCTCTCACTGTAGGGAACTCTTTTTGAAGTGCTCGAGATGTCCTGACTAGGTAGTTGACAAATAACGTAGACATTTTGCTTTACTACAAGCAGAAAATATTAGGTTAAAATCTGCATGAATCGTGCAATTCATTATATTAGTCATGTGTGGGTAACATCTTAATTTTTTAAGAGTACGAATATCCTATGCAGTCTTTCAATCGACAATCAGTCTTTTTAATTAATAATTATAAAAATGCCCTTGAAGTAATTTAAAATGAACTAAACGTTACACTGATTGATAGTGCTCCTGTACGTCTGACATTTTAATCCATATTCCACAGACTTTGTTCATTATTAATCAGCATTATGTAATGATGAATGACTTTCCTCAAATACCATGGTCAGATTTATCCTTTTTATATTCCCCCATGTATAAATATACAACTTTCCTGAGAAGCTTATTGTACTAATCCACCATAAACTGTGCATATTAACATTCCACTTGTTTTGCCTTCAACAGTTATGAAATGCCAAATACTTCACAAATTATTGAAGGGGTAAAACAATATCAGTGAAGCCAGCATTCATGAGTTCCTGATCGAGGAGGAGCAACCCTTATGAAAAAGCATTGTGGTCGAAAAGTGAGACAGTGATGGTATCAAATGATTATTCCAATATCACAACAACAAACTTTTTATATAATCTTCAAAATTTATTATTGACATGTTTCTTGCACTTGGAACTAGTTTGTAATTAATGTCTATGTTACATGAATTGTATTAAGACTTTTCTTTAAAAGAATTTCCACAACAAGCTGTGCTTGGCGCACAGAAAAGCCCAGTGTTTGGTTTTCAAAACATTCAAAGCAAAATTTCCAGAGTCCTCTCCCTAATCTTCATACAGGCGTGGTCTAGAAGATTAAGGGAGTCTGGAGGGTCTTTATCCTTAGTTTAGGGTGTAGTAGTCTGTTGAACTTGCTAGGTGCTGGTTAATCAAACAAAGAAAAGTCCAAGAACACAAGCCATAAGATCACAAGAACTCGGATTCATATCAAAAGGGCAAAAAAACGTGTGTTAGTAAAAAATATATCTTGCGTTTTGGCACTAATCAAGTTGAGACAGCAAAATACTTTACATTAATCTCCCTACTAATCGCTAGACCAACAGGCAAAGGCATAATTCAACGCCAGAGAACAACGGCAGTGATTATTGTCATGTCTTTTCCAAAACTCTTTCTTAGCGAGTAAATGTGGCCACGATTTTACTGTCAAAATGGCTTGCACCTTGGTGAAGAGCAAAAGTTGGACGGTTTTAAAGATGAGTGTCTGATAAAAATGAAGGAACCAAATAACGATGGTCTCTCATACATTCCCAAGGCTTGCGAAGTTAGCTGTGGAAATCTTCAAACCCTTCACACAGGTCGACTCTAGCCGAAGGCAATATGGGCGAACACAGAAAAACAAGACAACCGTTTTACTAAAAACAAAATAGAAAAATAATTTAGAGCCCAAAAAAACTGGATGGCATTTCATGGTAAACAAATATTTTACAACATGATGGTCTAAGCATTGCCTTAAAAGTATTTTACAACAACAAAAAAATCCTAACAAAATGACTGGGAGAACCCAATGGCAATAATGCAACAGTGGTGGTTGTGTGAGTACATATGAACACACATGTATCTCAGTTTAAACAGAGTACATCTCTGCAAATGTGAGTGTATTAGTTTTTGAGACCCTGAATGCATCTACACACAGATTAGCGTGTCCATCAGTAGATTCTGAACCCCTCTCGTCTGCGTTACATCGTCCCGAGAGGTTCTCCAAAACGGATCTTCTGGCCTGCTTGCAAATTAAAGGTAAAATCCCGTGGAGCTTCGAATAACAGTACAATAGTGGAGCCCAAGTTGAACTCGCCCAGGTGCTCTCCTTTTCTCATGCTCACGCCTTCCTGGTTGTTGTTTGTTACGTAGCTGAAATCGTTGTACGTTCCTTTGTTGTACCGAGGGTTGTTGGTACGGAGCTCCTAAAGAGAAAAAGCCGCTTGTTAATGTCGATGCACTAAAACAGAATTGGTACAAGCCTTTTAAAAATCCATCTTACAACAGATGGGAAACCTCACTTTTCATTTTAATATGAATAAAATCCAAATCCATTAGATTTAGCAAAAACATGCAATTTAAGAAATGCATCAGGGTCACAGCTCAATCCTGCTAGTGAAATACCACTTATCAAGTCAGGATACAACAAACAGGTGCTACTGCCATCTACTCATCTCACCCATTAACCCACATTTTTACTCGCCACCGTCTAGTGGTCTGAAAGCGGCCCATTACGAGTGAGGCCAAATCCACTCTTAGCAGTGTAGCTCAATATTCTGCTAATGCTGAAAAACCAGACGTGGTTTTACAGAAAATACATCATACGCCAACAAGAGTGATTCTGTGGCTATACAGCAATTAAACAATATAGGCCCCAATATAATTAACAAACTGGTGACAATTTCAAACAATATCCTCTGAAACGGCTTTGTACTCGTTTAAACTAGTTGCAGGTGTCTCTTAACCCAGTAACCCAGGCACTTGTTCAACACGAGTATTGTTTTTTAATTTATTATATTTTCAATTTAGCTTTAATTTATTTTTACTTCACTCGTAGAAATCTGAGGTCAACTTTTTTTTGTATCAGTGAAGTTTTTCATCTAATATTTAGGCTATATTTTATTTTAGCTTTACAACAAAAAATTCTTGTTAATTGAAATGAACAATAACACTGCTACGGTCAGCATCGTAAAAGCCTTTCCAAGAAGTTTCATTTAAAGCGTCGCTTCTACAGCTTTCAAAGCAGCAAATATTTAGTGAACAACATCTCGCCTGCTGTGAGCAATGTTCAGGTTCATCTGTAGCGTGTTGTGGAGAGGGCTAAAGAACCATCTTTTGGTGATTTTTTTTTATGGTGTGCTACTTACTCCTGGGAGCATGCCAGATTCGACAGATGACTGCTTTAAAAATAGTTGCAGTACAAAAATGGCTCAACAAGCAGCTGGATGCCATGAACTAGATGTTGCACAACCACAATACTTCTAATCTAACAGCTATGACCTTATGAACCAAAATGAATTATGAACTTAGCCCATGCACTCTGGATATACTGAAGCGCAACTTTCAGCCTTTGTTCCCTCTTCAATCTGTATTGGGGTCTTTCTTAGTAGGACTTAACACACCTTTTATTATAGGAAACTATTTGTTAAATATCAGCACCAGTAGTCTAGGTGTTACATTTTTGTATCAGTTTAACCAGTCTGCTATGAATGATACACTTGACCAGTCAAATACCATCTAGCTTCAGTAGGAAATGCTTCTTAGCAAACTTTTCAATAATGGTGTCGACTGCGAAGAATCGTTAATATTGAGGTTTGTCCGTCGCAGAGTTCTCTCCATGTTAGTAGTCAACATTTCAAACTGGATGACTATATTGTTCATTTACTAAGGGTGTAATGGAACATGTATTCATCCCGAACCATACGGTACGGACGTCACGCTTCAGTGCATGTATCATTTAGACCCATACAATGTATTGTTGGCTATAGCCACAAATATACCCGTGCTACTTTTGACTGGTTTTGTAGTCCAGGGTCACATATGATATATTTTTGGCTTTTTCATGTGTCAGGCTGTTTAGGGTTAATTTTCAGGTGGAACTATTGCTTTGAACTCTCATTGTTCTACAGGAGCTAAATAAGAGCAATATGGGCATTTTAATCTGAGCTATGAACTGGTTACAAAAACTGTAGAGCAAAACAGTTCTAACCTTGTCAAAATAGATGCGTATAGATCCCACATTTGTCGCTCCTACAGCTGTGAGTGAAAAGAAGCCGTGCGTCCACTCCCCACTCAAGACCACCCGCTCATTATGGCAGAAAAGTTCCTTGATCCATCGTGCAACTCCTGGGTTCACCGACATCAGAGAACCTATGATACAAACATACATATCAGACCACAAGCCATGCTTCAGTTATGTAACCAGGCACTGATGGTATCGCACTGCTCAGTCGCCATCAGATTAGAAAAGACGCTTATAACTTAAGCGGTTAAGACCTAAAGTCCATGGTGATTAATCTTTTTAACAACAAATCATATTTTCAGAAAGCAGAGAGAGAGAGCGAGAGAGAGCGAGAGAGCGCGAGACGCTGACCTGGGAAGTGCCGCCTGTGTGCCACCCTCCAGTCTGTAGGCGAGTGGAAGCAATGGTAATCACCTGGAGCCAGATAAACTACACAGTGAAACAACTCATTCCCCTCCGTAGTGACCAGGGCATCCTGGAATGTGCCAGGGTCATCCTCATCTGAACAGGACAAGAAAAATAAAACTGAGATGATTCAATTGTTCAATAGTTGTCAGGAAATAAAATATGAAATATATTAGAGTGTTTATATCACATGGTCTATAAGCTTAGCATGATGTTCTTTGTTGGTCAGATCAGATTTTAGGCTTTGTGCTTTCAATATTCATATCAATCTATAAATTTTCCTCTGATTTTAGAGATGCACTACAGAACAAAAGATTGGGGTCAATTGTGTATTTTTACCAAATTAATACTTTTATTTTGCAAAGGCACATTAAAAGATCAAAGGTGACAGTAAATACATTTGTTACAAAGGGTTTCCATTTTCAAATAAATGCAGTTTGAAATTTCTATTCATCCTGAAAAACATATTAGAATGATTTCTGAATGATCACGTGACACTGAAGACTGGAGTAATTCAGCGTTGCCATCACAGGAATAAAATATTTAAAAAAAAAAATATATTAAAATAGAAAACGTTTTTTTTCAATTGTAATGTTTTACATCTTTTTGATCAAATAAATGCACCCTTGGTGAGCAGAAAATATTTTTCTATCAAATTTTTATATAAATATAACCAACCCGACACTTTTAAACCATAGTGTGGATTATGGCTAGTTAAAAGGCTCAACAAGCTTTTTTTTTTTAATAAGGTTTTGATATTTTATAAAAATTACTAGCAAAATTTTATGAGGCATCAGACAACCATACAGTGATCCAGAAATTCACATTACAGACTGTGGAGCAAAACATCTCAAAATGTATACCAAAGTTTAAATGACGAAAGAAAGAAAAAAACTCTTACAATAATGTACAATTCAGCCCTCATTTATTGTTGCTTTCATCTAGCAATAACATTTGTTACGCTTGATGTCAACACATGGCAAGTCTTTCTTCAATGCCATCTCTGTTATATGAACTTTCACTAATATGTGAACTAAACCGGATGGGATCAGCCACTGTTGTAGCAATCAGTACACGTTTTATTTTCTGCTAAATGTGCATATAAATTGATTTTAAGTGAGTGATACTTCCTGCAATTGTGATTCTTTCCTTATGCCTGCTACAGACTGTGCGATTTAGGCAAACCTATAAGCTCATTACAAATGACACTGTGCGACATGTATGTAGACTGTACGACGACGACACCAATTCAATCATAGGCTACAGCGCAAGTTAGCATAGAGGAAATAAACGTCATCAGCATGCGCTAGTGGTAAACAAATGGAGCAAGATGAATATCACTTTGGCAATTGTGGTTTTTATGTGCGAAAAAAAAAAAAAGAAAAAAAAAAAGACAAAGACAAAGCGAAAGAGAAATATGGTCGAGGTCATGTCTAGGGAAAAGAGGCCAACTTGGCATGACAATTTTGCAAATGGAGCTTGTGGCAAGTAGTTTTATGCAGGGGAGTTTCCAGCATCGAAGGACATCCGGGGCTTAGCCCAGACCATTTTATGTAAATACAGGGAAAAGTCTCGTTTGTTTCATTTTTCTTTCCTGACTGTCTCAGTTGTTAACTCGCACTCTTGCGGTTGACTGCTAGCTCCTCCCCTACTGCTGCTGCTGCATATTCAAACGGAGTAGCCCATAGGCTACCGACAGCAAAGAAATGCATTTTATAGGCTAGATTATGCAGGCTGTATGCAGTATATGCAAAGCCAAACCGCAATGAAATAAAGCAATTTATGATTTCGGGTTTTCGGCTATTGTCCAGTTTCATTTTTGCTCAGTGACAGTCATTACATTTGGGGCTTGAGTCAAAACATTCGGGGCTGAAGCCCCGGCAAAATCGGCTGGCGCCGCTCCTGGTTTTATGTTTTAGCGCCATGTCACATTGATCAATGTGCCACTTCATGTTGCATTTTTATTGGCTAGTCAGTAGACGTAGGTCGTAGCAGCAAACACACTGTGAGATGATCAGGCTACATTTCTGACAGTCAGAAAATTATCTTTGGTCGCAAGAGCGTGACAACGGCCGTCTTTGAAGACTCTATCACTGTATGATGTAGGACCACTGTTTAGGAGCCAAGACCACAGAAATCACCACGATTGGTCACCTTTCGTCTGGGACAGCCCAAAATCATTCTGGGCATAAGCCATGTCTACAATCTAAAATTTATTTGGTTGCTCAGAAAACCTTGTATCCAAATTTTCTAGTTAACAAGATCCAAAAGCAAAGGACTTTTGACCAAGTACTATACGTTTCGGGATCAATGACAAATTTATTGAGACTTACTTCTGTTAGCTGTTAAACTCTCTGTACAGGTGCGCGGCCCGAGGAACGTTTCCAGGGAGTAGGTCACTCCCTTCACCTGCTCTACCTCACAGTTCTTCACACGACCAAAATGAAGGATCTTGCCATCAGCCGGACTGATCTGTGGAGCGAATGGTCATTCATTGTTTTAATACATTGTATGTTTAACATTTATTCATATTAAAAACTGACATGATTAGCTGTAAATAAACTTTAGATTAAGCATGCAATTATTTCAGACCCAGTAACAAATATAGGCAACAGGAAATGTAACATTCCAGGGCTACCGTAAAAATAAATAATAATAATAAAAAAAAGGTAAAATAATTCAGGAAAATATTTCCATCTACTCAGGTTTCCTGCTATACAGCAATGTATCCCCTTTTAAAAATGAAATTTCATATTCTTTAAACAATAAAGGATCTAAACATTGAATGCTTAAAGCCAATATAAACTTGCAGGTCATCGAACCTAAACTATCACGCAGAGCGTGAAATGAAAATTCAATGCACGTGCTTGCGAATCTCTTCTCCTAGGTTTGCATATGAATGAATGTGAACTCAAAGAATGCCTCTTTCTACAGTCACAACCCCAGACTTACCACACAGTGCGAGTCGCACACTGGCCGGACCTGAGGTTTGAGTTTGCGCCTAAAAAACTCCCCCAGGTTTCTGTAGTGCTGTAAATCCTCCACAGCCGCTTCCTTCATGTTGACTCCAAAAGTCCATATATACAATCTGAAGATAGGTTTCCGTAACCAAGTGGGCAGGTCCACCTGGTTCAAGCGACCCCAGGCTCTGGAGAGCAGTCGTGTGGGTATGGACTTGTAGATTGTAACCTACACCCAAGAGACACAGGGTTTGAAGACATGCTCAAGTATCTTTATATTACACAACAGCAAACGCTCACAGAGAGGAACGTAAGCACACTTAAAGTGCCCCATTATGCTTTTTAAAATATTGCCTTTCATGCAGTGTGTAACATAGGTGTTTGTGAATGTTAAAGGTCTGCAGAGTTTTAAAGATCAAAATACACGACAAATAAAGTTATTGTATCCTAAAATAAATCATTCTGAACTGCTGAAACGAGTCGTCACATGATAAACCTATGTAGGTTTGTGAACACATTTGCATAATTCCAGCCTATGCTCTTCATTGGCTGCCTGCAAACGACATCTGAGACCCGCCCTCAAACACTGTAGTTGTAGTTGAGGCCAAGAAGATTGGTTTGTGTTGTCGTCATGACAAGACGACTGTTTTCTGCACTGCGAAAGAAAATCCTTTTTTCATGAGGACTCGGGAATAAACTGGTACGGTAAAACCAACGCCATCGTTATTGTTCATATCACTGTGTATGCAAGAACTGAGGAAGCCAGCGGAGCTGAAATAGATATGATAATGTGTGTTTTGTTTCAGACCAATTTTTGTAAACCAATCACAACAGACTAGGCCATCTGACCAATCAGAGCAGACTAAGCTCTTGTAAAGGAGGGGTTTAAAGAGACTGGATCTTTGATTGAACCATTTCAGAAAAGAGTTGATCCTGCAATGTATATTATGAGAAAATGATTATGATATTTTTTGACCTTCAATGCATGTAAACCTGTTGTAAGAGACATTTAAAACTAAATTAGAAACATTTAAAATAGCATAATGGGGCACATTAATGATTGCCACTTTGTTTCTTCATACATAATTTGACAACAGAATGCTTTATTATCAGAAGTCAAATATCAAGTAGGAATATCCAAGATCTGATTTTGAAAAGATTTTGGAAAATATTTTAATAAACCAAAATTTCACCAACTTAAAATATTCTTAAATGTCACATAATTCGACCTTTTCATGACAAGGAAAGGTTAGTTCAGTTAGCAAAATGGTGTGACTCCCCCCAAATAATATTTATGAATAATAATTTAAAAAAAATTCCCTTGTAATATACATTACACAATTATTTTGAGGATAATGATAATTATGAATAAAAAATGCATTTTCCCTTGTAATATACACTACCGTTCAAAAGTTTGGGGTCGGTAAGATTTTTTATGTTTTTAAAAGAAGTCTCTTCTGCTCACCAAGGCTGCAATTATTTGATAAAAAATATATTAAAAAAACTGTAATATTGTGAAATATTATTACAATTTAAAACAGCGGTTTTCTATGTGAATATATAGTGAAGTGTAATTTATTCCTGTGATCAAAGCTGAATTTACAGCATCATTACATTACATCATTAAAGTCTTCAGTGTCACATGATCCTACAGAAATTATTATAATCTGATGCTCAAGAAACATTTATGATTATTATCCATGTTGAAAACAGTTTTTTACATTTTTATTTCAGGATTCTTTGATGAATAGAAAGTTCAAAAGAACAGAATTGATCTGAAATGGAAAGCTTTTGTAACATTAATCACTACCATTCAAAAGTTGGGGGTCAGTAAGAATTTATTTTTTATTTTTTGGGGAAAAGAAAAGAAATTAGAAAAAACTTTTATTCATCAAGGATGAGTTAAATTGATCAAAAGTTACAAAAAGACATTTTTAATGTTAGAAAAGATTATATTTTAAATAAATGCTGTTCTTTTGAACTTTCTATTCATCAAAGAATCCTGAAATAAAAATGTAAAAAACTGTTTTCAACATGGATAATAATCATAAATGTTTCTTGAGTATCATATTATAATAATTTCTGTAGGATCATGTGACACTGAAGACTTTAATGATGTAATGTAATGATGCTGTAAATTCAGCTTTGATCACAGGAATAAATTACACTTCACTATATATTCACATAGAAAACCGCTGTTTTAAATTGTAATAATATTTCACAATGTTACTGTTTTTTTTTGTGGTATTTTTGATCAAATAATTGCAGCCTTGGTGAGCAGAAGAGACTTCTTTTAAAAACATAAAAAAATCTTACCGACCCCAAACTTTTGAACGGTAGTGTACATTACAAAATTAGTTTGGAATATAATACGGATGTGTACACTCAATTTTAATGCAGGTGAGCATCTAAAGTGTTTTACAACCTGTTGCATTAAGTCCAGCAGCTGTGTGTGCCAGTGCACCACGTGCTCCAGTGTTTGGATTCTTAAGAGTGTTTAGATCAGTGTATCTTGACGTGGGCAAGAAGTGATCCTAGATCAGTGCTACAGATAGTACAGAGGCTGATGTATGACAGGAGCTGGCCTGGGTGTTCACTGTAAGTGGATTACTGTAGTTAGCTTCAATCCCAGCTGACAGACAGGAAGCTAAATACGGACTCTTGGGAGTCTTTCAGGGTGTTTGGTTGTAGATAATAGTTATTGGTTTAACAAGCAGGAAGTTAAGGATGAGAAATGTTGCCTGACCCAGAAAAGGTTCTTTATCCACTAAGTGTGTTATTTTACTCTCACATTTTGAAACAAAATATAAATATTATGCCAAGATTGATACGTTTATAGTAAGCTCTTCCAAAAATTAATTTCTTTCTTTTTGCTTTATCGAACTGAACCGTGAGTTTTGTGAACCGTTACACCCCTACTTATTACAGATGTTGATCTATCTTAAAGTTTGCCTTGATTGTTCTACGTTTACACTTTTACATTGCATACATTTTGTAACATTTTATTTAAGTTCAAGAGTTTCTTCAACAACACTTTTATCTTAATATAAGACATAATGATGATATTTGTGTTTACATTTTTTGGACTGCTAAAACTAATATAATTTGTTGTTTGCCTTAATGTGGATAAAAAAAGTGGTTTAAACTCAAACTTTTCTAGTCTTTATTTATTTATTTTTTTAAATGTCAATAATTATCAATACCGAGCGATATGAAACACTACAGAGATCTTTTTTATAGCTATATCGCACTCTTCGATTTCTCTGTAACTTCCTGTCTGCCACTGGAGATATGGTATGTGGTATGGTGCTTCTGAGCATCAGCATGGGCTGACTGGCAATTTTCTCGTGGGAACTGAACAATAGTGGTGTCAGAACCACCGTGGCACGATGCCCTCGACCGGGTCTAGAAACAGTGTTCCTCAGTTCAGAGCTGCACCATGGGACAATGGCTCTTTTCACATTCAGTCCCAGTGGAGCTCAGCGGGTCCATATGCAAGTAGCCATCTGCTGATAGCAGCAGCTCTTTCTGCTGACATTGCATCAATTTTGATGTTTCATTTCTTTGGGGTAACAAAAAGAAACGAAAAAAAAAGGAGAACTGATCCCGGATCTAAGCCGTTATTCCGTAATGTTTCCAGTAATGCTTCCCATAATTACAGACATTACTATCACAGCATCATCAGGGTAATACCTGTTTTTGTATAATAAAATCCTAAAAACCCATAATACATCGATTACACACTGATGGATGTCATTTATGTCTCTGGATAGTGAGATTTTGCACACTCAAACACAAGGGCTCTATTTGATGTTTCCACCTGTACTCACTCTGCTTGTGGGCCTCCAGCCTACTTTGGCGAGAGGTTTGAGCGCTCCAAAGGGCAGGATGTAGTAGAGGAAGGACAGAGGCCATGAGCGAAGGCGGGCAGTAGGCCGGGACATGCAGCTCAGCTGGCCTAGACGCCGCCGCAGGGCCAACTGTGGGAACTGCAACCTGCACAACACATTCATGATGCCAAAGTGCACAAAATACTCAAGACACAAAGAATAAAAGGTGGAAATCAAAAACTTATGTCCAGATGATCTAAATGTTGTAGAGAAGGGGTGCCCAATGCTGGAGAACTACCTTTCCTGCAGAGTTTAGTTCCAACTCTGCTCCAACTTGTTTGTAATTATCAAGTATATCCTGAAGATCTTGATTAATTGGTTCAGGTGTAATTGAATAGATTTCTGCTTCGCATGCAGACCTTCAGGAACAGGATTGAGCACCCCTTGTTATACAGTGAATCTCATGAAAACTGTAATAGACATGTCTGGATAATATTCCACCATAAAAAAAATGTCGGAAAAGAAATAAGAATTGTGTGAATTTGGAAGGCAGAAGATGGGAGTGAAATCCTGAAAAAAGAAGGTATTTTTGCAGTTCCATCTGAGGAAACTAATGCCGGAAAATTACACATTTCATGACAATTAAGGATATATTTCCACAAGTGTCATTAATAATAATGTTTTTATTTTGCACTGAGGTAAAGTAAATATTATTATGGTAATGACAATTGTAATATTTTTCAACATCCATTACCCATAACAATAATATTATTAAAATGTTATTTAATATTACTTACATATTGTTATTAAAATATTATGGTAATTACAAGTATATAATTAAAGTAATATAAATTACTATTATTAAACTAAATATAAATATTTATAATGGTGGAAAAATATGCTTAATTGTCATTAAAATGTCGGTGCGTACTTGTATAATTAAATAATTAATTTTACTGCAGTAAAATTAATAGTTTTAGTAACATTAATTATCAAAAGACATTGGTAAAATAATGATAACCACTGAGAACAACAGGAATTACAAAAAAACTTGAAAGTAAAAAGTCGAAATGTATGGTAATGGGAAATTGACATTTTCATGAAAAATCTGCACATCTGCCACACACACACACACACACTTTATTTTTGATTTTAGGGTAAAAATGTTACCTGAACATGTTTTCTTGAGATTCACTCTATAAAAACAGAACTGGGCTGCTCTATCAAGATGGTAGTAAGAAGGAAAGAAAATATAACATGCAGAAACATACACACAGCCCACTCACACATACCAAAAGACCAAACACAAAGACTCCCATACAGAAGACAATGAACAGCAGAAGATACATGCTACAAAGATACTTGAGATATGAAAGAGTTCTCCACTGTAAACGCAACCTCATGGTGCCTCCCAACTACACTGACCATATATGCCTTTCAGCTCAATTCCACTTACATCAGTCTAAACAAAGGCCGCTTTCACCTGCTTATCACCTTTAGTCTCATTTAGGGTTTAGTCACCTTCCTGTTACACTTGCTCTAGAAATGGTACATGAGAAATACTTGACCAAAGGTCTAGGCCAGTCTACATCCCAAGATGAACATTCTGTCATCATTTACTCACCCTCATGTAATTCCAAACCTTTATGATCTTCTTCCTTCTGCAGAACACCGTTATTTTGAAGAATGTTTCCGCTGTTTGAAAGTCAATGGGGTCCAATGTGATTTATGACTACATTGACTTTAATTGTGTCACAATATTTTTTTATTTAATCTTTTGTTTTGCATAAGAAAAAGTCATACATGTTTGGAACGCCACGGGGATGAGATAATGATAATTCTCATAATTAAAAGGGCCACATTTTAATCAACATAAACCTACTTAACCAGCACGAACATGCATGGATTTTGTGGGTCACGCTGCCGAGTGGGACATTTGCACAGAACTACTGAAGCCGTGCAGGATATCCGCCAGTAATCTTTTTATTTTTATTTTTTGTGACCGTTGCACTATTTTTAGCACTTGTGCAGGCGGAAAACATTCCAGATCCACACAACTGTTGCAGACTGGAACAGCACATGCAAAAACGTTGCACCTCTATTCTGGTCCGGTTGATGCAACTCGTCGTCTTGTTTGGCTGTAACGGCTTGCTTTTCTTGAAAATGACCATAAGAGCTACTGCTTCACTTCTGGCTAAAGTGATTAGCTTTAGTGTGTCAGTAAAGTGGGTCATCCTTGGCCCTGAAAGTGATGACACTGCACTAGCGGAGTTGACGGGGACTGACCAGGCTGCAACTACAAGGGCTATCTATAGAATATAATACTGTGTCCACCCTAATCAGGATGAAAACTTGTTCTGACCTGTGGACAGAGAAGACTTAGCCATAGATGGCCTAACACAAGCACTCAATGAGTCACCCGACTTTGGCAGGTATACTCACAATTCAGCACACAAGAACATCTTTACTTTGACCCTTTCAAAATGTACTGTCCAGTAATCTCTGTTTAAAGAATCAACATTTGCATCATGGTCAGGGTGAGTAATCAAGTAGAACTAACAAAACTACTACTCGTGTATTGATTATAAGAACTGGCAACACCAGCTCTTGTTAGGTTAGTACAGGCTCAGGGGGCAACCTTTCGGTGCCTGGGCTACACAATCTGCCTTCACAATCAAGCACATTGACCTGTCGTGCGTCATCATAACAGCGTCTGAAGTGTGGGCCTTTCCTACAGAGAGGTGTAAATTTTTATTGCTCTTACTATAAATAGACAAACTGCAACTGGTCTGCAGAGTATGGTCCGATGTTATGGCCCGTCTAATCATGACTGGTATGAGCGAATGTAAATAGTAAAGCTCAAAGTCCCTTAAAAGTCAGTCAGACCACTTGGCGGCCATCTTGGTACTGGAGGCAAACAGCAACTTCAAGTCAAGTACAACTCCGTATCTGAAAGGGGAAGGACTGAAATCTCTGTAACTGTTCAATTTCAAATAAATTATATCGTACTAATCAACATAGGTAAAATTTACCTTATCTACCTTTACTTTTACAAAACTCCAAAAACGTACCTATAGATACAATTCACAGCAGGTACCAGCTGACACTAATGGCAGTAAAAAACTATTTTTACTGTTCAGACAAATTATGAATACAGGGGCAGATTATCGATTATTAAAGGCATGTTTTTGCTCAGTACCTTGCAGAACGCTATGTTATGACGTCAAAACACCGTCTAATCAACGTCTAATTTGTTCCGCCCCTCCTCCACTGTGATTGGACGGCTGGGTAAAAAGTGACAGTTACCCCTTTTCCACCAAGGCGGTGCTGGTGCCAGTTCGGAGTCGGTGCCTACTCGCGAACCAGTTCTTTGTGTTTTGACAACCAAAGAACCGGTTCTCGCCAGGAAAATTGGTTCCTAGCGGCACCAACTCTTTGCTGGACTAGAACCGTTCTTTTACCACGTTATGCTTACGTCAGGGGGGTGGGGGCGGGGTTATTGTAGAACATCTTCTCGAACTTAACCTTAGTCTATAATAATCCAGACGAGCAGCACAAATCAGTTCTAAACGTCGTCTTCTGACCCCAATGTAGGATCGCAAAGCCAGGAGAAACATTTGAAGAAAGACGATGTAGTCATTGTAATTGTTATGCGAAAAAGTTGGCGAAAGCTAAGACGTATGGCAACGTACACAGTGATGTAACGACGTTGTTCGCTGGGCTCTCTGAGAAGGTTCGCAAGTTAAACCAACTTTGAACCAGCACCAGTTCTGAACCAGTTATTTTTTTGGTGGAAAAGGGGTAAGTGATGAGCGCTGCGTTTTACCCAAAGTTGAACATTCTTCAACTCTCAGCGACCGGTGTGAAATAGATGCTCAGTGCCTCGTTACACTCCTGCCGTTTTAAAAATGCGGTGCGGTCATTAAAAATATGTGGAAAAATACACCAGCCGCGTGAAAAAAAACGCTTTGGTGGATACATAACCAACCTCATATGGCAATTTGGATGTAGTAAACTTTCAATGTGGAACACTCCAGTACGAATCACAATAAAAGAGCTCAAAGTCTTGTAGAAACAAGCTAAAATGGCACAGTTGCTTCAGCCAGGGCTCAACATATAAAAATAAAAAAAACCACTGGCCCCCAGGGCAAGTAGATCAGAGTTTTGCTGGCCCTTCTATATTTTACTGGCTCTGAAAGAAATATAAGGAAAAGCACTTTTCCATTAAACTGTATCTATTGTATACATTAGGATTAATCAATACAACAAAGGGATTACAGGAATTAAGAGAGCGCCCCTGGAGACATGCAAAAATAACCAAGTTGTCATTGTAACTATGAATGGTTATTGCAGTATACATTATTTTTCCTGCAATGAAAAAAGGGCCCGCCAACACGGAGAGAGAATGTGGTTTTCACAGGGATTCATTTTACTAAGAGATTCCACTTTTCCTCCTTTCAAGTCTCGCGCAGTTGGATAATAGGTAATAAGAGCAGCAATAATAACAACAGAAGATAATATCTCTAGTCTATCCTAATATTAATTATGAATTCCTTTCCGAGCATATAGTGAAGTTTCTCTGAGTCATTTAGAATGAAAAATCCAGTGCTGCAAATTGCAGAAAAAAATATTCCCCTTGTAGTGGTAACCTACTTAGAAGATGAAAACACTTTCTCGTCTGTCCCATCTGATTCAAATCAGTCTTTTAATTTAGTGGTAAGAATTTAATTGTTGTTTTTATTTATATTTTTGTCCATTTATCGAACTTCCATGCTTCTTAAATAATTATATATATTACTATGTACCAATTTACCAATGTCTCTCGTGCACAGACACACTCGGTCTCTCTAGCACACTGTTGCTCGCGTACTGTACCGTACTACTCTCTTTTGTGTGTATACACACTCGTAGCCTCTTTCGCGCACTTTGACATTTTAACGGTTATAAATAACCTAAAATAACATTGACACTCTTTGCGCCACTGTGTATGACATTTGCGGTTTGTTTTGCTGATGGCCAGTGACTGGCCAATCAACTAGCCCCGGGCCAACGGGCCATTGCTTATGTCGAGCCCTGGCTTCAGCAAATGCATTTATATCTTATGTTTGCTTTCGTTAACACTACTGGTTGGGTCTTTGGTAGGGTATGCAACATTATTTGTATTTCATGTTCATCCGTTTAGGATCAAGCTAAACATGCTCTTAGCAACACTCATTGGACATTTAATTAAACTTTTTTTTTTTTTTTTTTAACTGTCGCTAAACATGCTAGAAGCAGAGAAACATGTTTGCAGAAATGTCGTCACTGGCATGTTTTTCAATGGGTCTGGAAACATTGATATCGTATGTTGCGCTTCTTTAGCTCCAATAATGCAAATAAAATGGTGTTTTTCCCAGTTTATCAATTAAAGCTGATGCGCATTCAAATGTAAACAAACATGTAATGCCTCCATGATAAAGACGATTGGCTCACTCAACTGAGAGGCTTGACTACAGCGCACATATTTTCTCAATTTTAGGGGTTTGTTTAAATCAGTAGTTTAGTATAAGTATTAAGTATAAAACGTTAGCCTAACTCGTCCTGCACCTTTCAGGCATACATGTTTGCCTTAAAAAACAAAAAAGATCTATAACCTTAAAATATTCATACCACAATACAACAACAAACCTGATAATATTAGTTTAACAGCACCTCTGTGCAAAAGTTGTTTCAATCCTATAACTACATTTGTATAAGAACTGTGCAAGTGCATGGTATAACCTTTAACACTAAACACTTTTAGCACTGTGCATTATGCAACCTCATTCTAGCGGTTGTCAAATCCAGTTAATGTGCCAAATTGTGCGCTGCACCCTAGTGCGCCTGAACGGCTTGAAACAATGATTGTTGGTTTTTACGAGAGCTTTCTCAGTCATCAGGTTATCATTCAATTGAATTTAGAACGTTTCTACCCCTCCCCCAACCTGTCCAGTGCAGATGAATATGCATCAAAGAACCTAGCAGTTAACAGCTATTCACAGTGCATTACTCAAACTGCGGAGGATGTTCGAGAGGTGATGGCAGCCTGTAAAAAGACAACAAAATCTTTGGAGTCAGTCTCTTTCACACACTCTGTTCAACACAGCCCCCCTTGTTTTTTCATTGCAGGCATATATTGGCCAATCACTGGCTGAATATGAGCCTCCCTCTGCTCTACGCATCTTTCGCTCACTCAAGGGGAACAGCATCTGCTCCAAGTAGAGCTCTGCAAACTATGCAGTTTGGATCGGACAGAGAGTGCTACCAACAGCCTAACGTTCCGCCACAATTAGGCCAAACGCATTTGCATAGCTGGGATGCTGGCTTTAAGGTCCCTTAAAGAGTCCTGTCATACTAACTCCCACTGCACACCGATTGTCCCTCCACAGGGTGGCCGAGTTCGTGCAAGGTCTCAATAATCCCCTCTCGCTCGCCCACTTTCCAGCCTCGCATGATCCTTCAATTGTCCTCTCTCACTTCGAGCGCACTGTCAACAACCAGTCTAGATCTGACTGAATTCACCCATCATCCACACACATTACATTCTCAGCCTGAACTATGTCCTAGCTTCTCACACACTCCTTGCCGGTACCTGAATCGGCTCCGGTTGCTGAGCTGAGACGGGCCCCCCGGGGGTCCAGGGCCTCCCGTGCCGTCGCCGTGTGCGGGCTCCCCTGTCGCTCCCGCCGAGGAGCCTGACAGGCGGAAACGCCGCACATCAACCCTGACTCTGTGGAGATTGTAGCAAGAGGGAGAGCTGTGCAAAGACCTGCAGCATCTCACCATTTCCCCGCAGTGCTCCGCACCGGCCCCTTTAGCTGCTGCTTCAGACTCCGCTGACACATGATCACTGTGGGGGGATTAGTACGTATGGCAGGCTTTAGCCCTCTCTCGCGCTCCCTCCGTTTGTTTGGCCCGGTGGTTTTCCGCTGCAAAGCTCAAAGACCGGCCCTCCCTGCTTGTCACGTGTAGGATGCTGGGCTGCGATTGGTCGGCCAGTGAATAGGTCCACCTTTTCCTTTAAGCTGCTGCTGAATTCAAGGCCTGGTGCTGCTGGGAAGGCGGCGATATGAAAAGGACAGGGAGAGGGAGGGGTTTGTAAACAGACAATCCTGTCAGCATGTTCTCAGTAGATCCTGAATTCTATCTCTTACCCCATCCCCCCCTTTCTCTCCCTCTCTCTCTCCCCCCCTCTCATCTTTTTCAACTGAAGAATAAAGAGCAACAAGCTCCTGACTGTTATGATAAACGGTTTCTCGGAATCACTTTCTCTACAAACTCCCATGCATCAACACACCCTCAAAATACACATCATTCATTTAAATTCGCATTCATTATAAGATTATTAATTTCTGAATGTTCTATACAACATTTCAGGACAGTGACCGTTAACAGTGGGTCTGAAACAATAATTGCTACCATGAACCAATTTATATGAATTATATTATACTTATGCATACACACACATTTACAATTAAAATATATGTTATGCAAGTAATGCTTTTTATTTAATATCATCATCATCACCTATATTAATAATGTTTTGTTTTAGGACATTGTTTTAGGACCCTACATACAGTATTCCTCATTTTTCACATGTATTGAGATACTGTGGAATATCTTTTTTTCGTCTTTATTTCATACATTCTGTAATGTTTCTGTATTAATTTTAGTCTATTTAAATACATATTTTTGTGACTTGACAAAATAAAAAAAATTATGAAATAAACAATAGGCTTCTGTTGCTGAATTACAGCATTAACATCCTAATAAAGAAAACCAGAAGTCAGCACACTTGACCGACTGCAAATCACATGAACGTGGGACTTCCTATAAAACAGGAAGTAAACCTTCCTGTCTTAACTGATCTTTTGATCTACACAAATGAAAATTCGTATATAAAAACCCTGAATGATCTCCCACTAGAAATAACTTTAGTATTTCTTTGCTTATTCAACATATAAAATAATTAACCTTGATGATAAAAATTTAAATTCAAGCCCACAATTCAAAATACAAAACTACTTAAATTAAAATGACTTACAAAAGGAAATCTTCACACTCCCTTGTACAAAGTGACAATAGGAAGTCTGTCGTTCTTCTCAAAGGACTATACTCCTCTCATTGTCTCGGTACTGGGATCCGCACAGATATGGCATGTGTGCTGTGATGTCATCACTAAATATTAACTAGACCAATGAGTGAAAGGGTTTACTTCCTATTTGATGACTGTCAAAGTGCCCATCCCACTCCATAAACACACAAATTACAAGCAGACAGTGAACTGCAGACAGCTAAAGGGTACATATTCAGTAGACAGAGAAATAAATATAACAGACAAAAACAAGTGCTCATGATTAAATCTCATGATTTTTGGTATTACTTTTGGGACTCTAAGCAAGATAAACCCTTTTGGGTTTGTAAGGATATATCACATGCTGGACTGGATGAAAAGCTTGAAATGGGAAAAATAATGAAAATATTAATGTAAGATATATATATATATATATATATATATATATATATATATATATATATATATATATATATATATATATATAAAAAAATTATTCTAAAAAAATTCTCAGTCTTCCATACTGTTTTTGGTCACAAAAAGATTAGTGTTAGTGCATCAAATTAGTATGATTAAAGAGCATCAGAAGTATGTGTATATACACATTTTATATATACAGTAGAGATCAAAATTAGAGAACAATTAAGAAACACTTGATTATTTTCAGAAATATTGTTAATCTTCATTGCTTGAAATTTTAAAAGGTCCCGTTCTTCGCGATTCCATTTTTCAAACTTTAGTTAGTGTGTAATGTTGCTGTTAGAGCATAAATAATACCTGTAAAATGATAACGCTCAAAGTTCAATGCCTAGCGAGATATTTTATTTAACAGAAGTCCCCTTTCAAAGCCTACAGCGAACGTCCGGTTTGGACTACATCCCTCTACTTCCTTTTTTAATGACGTAACTAGAACAGTTTTTTGACTAATCTCCACCCACAGGAATACATAAAAAATTTCTTTTACACAACATGGCAGCTTTTAAGGCTATATTCATGGTAAAAATAAAGTGTATTTATATACAGAGGTGTTACAGGCACTTTTTGCATTTCTTTGCAGCAAATGTTTTCAACCTCCGTTGGCATTTTGTCACAGTTACCACATGTACACCTATAAAACATATATTACTAATCAAAACTCGTGCACACGTGTAACTAAGGTAGGAATTAACAATGACTTATTTTAAAAATTCAACACCATCGTTAATTCGACAAAACCATATACCACAAGCTTTTAGAACAGTTTGTAACATTTAACATTACAATTTATCCAATTAAAAGTATGACAACTACTAAATAAACAGCTTACCACTGTGAAACATCCTGCAAAAGTCGTGTTTGAACAGGTTCTAATCGATTCTCTATGTTTTCCGGGTCTGATTCCGGCTCAAATTGATATTATCAATTTGATAATAACTTGCTAAAATATAGCAAGGAGATATTTTAATTATTTATTAATAAACAAGGGTTTTCTTTGTCAGCTGCAAAGATGAAGTTGACGATGCTGACTCGCGATCTTCGCAGAAGTGAACGCGCCAGAGAGAAATGCACATTTCATACAGATTACATAAGCAGAGAGCAGTCTGTAGTCGGTTTTCTTTCGTTTTGAATTGTTCTGTTTAAAAGTAGACATGTCTGTGAGAGAGGCTTCCTTATACGCTGAGTTTCGGTTCATTTATGAGATGAGCTCCAGTTCACGCGCCGGCGCCTCCGTTTCGTGATTATCTATCGTCTGCTATATTTACTTATTTATTAAATCCAGGCAATTGGTTGATGAAACATTGATTAGAATTAAGATACAATTAATACAAAACGAAATTCACTTTAAAGAAAGGTTTTGTGCTTTCTGTTTGATGTCTCTGTGAAAGTTTTAAAGCATCTTTTAGTGCTTTCAGAGTGGTCACGTCCGTAACATTGTTTTTTCCTCATATGCAAACTGAAATGAATATCAGTTCATGGTTTGTGTATGTAGGCCATAAGCGAGAAAGAGAAAATGCCAGTATTTCATTGAGACTTGAGATTAAATAAACTGCTTAAGTAGGCCTATTGTAGATCTTGTAGTATTAATTTTTACATGCAGTTACACATTGTCGGTTAAAAACAAGAAAGTGGCTGGTAAAAACATTGAATGGCTGGTAGATTTTGAAATCCACCAGCCACAGTGGCCAGTGGACAAAAAAGTTAATTTCCATCCCTGATTGATAAAGTAATATATGTTTGACAATGTATGGTAAGAGGCGTGACCTTTCCGGGCAACGTGCGATAAGCTGCTGTCGAATCACAACACAGGAACCGCTGGCACAATCAGAACTCGTTACGTATTTCTGAAGGAGGGACTTCATAGAACAAGGAAGTCATCGACTCGTTTTTTGGACAGTGAAAACAGCGGTATACAGATAAATTGTGTGAAAAATACTATGTTTTTATACACGCGAAACATGCACTCATGTTATATTACACACTGTAAACACAATCAAAGCTTGAAAAAAACATGAAGAACGGGACCTTTAAAGAAATATTCGCTGTGGGTATCTCCCAATCAGCCCACAATTGTCATGCAAGAAAATGCCCCGTCACACTGCAAAACGGGTAAAGCAGTTCCCAGTTGCTCAGGTGAAGGTAAAGCTCAGAAAATTGAAATAATAAAATGGCCAGGCCAGAGTCCTGATCTAAACCCGATTGAAAATCATTGGAAAATCCTTGGTGACAAAGTTATGGCTAAGAAACCCACTACTGTTACCGAACTGTGGAAGAGACTGGAAGAAGAGTGGACCGAGATCACACCAGAGCAGTGTGAGTATCTAGTGATGTCCTGTGGCCACAGATGTGCTGAGGTCATTCAGAGCAAGTGCCTCTACACTTCCTACTAAACTTTGACTGCTGTAAGCTTTGAATTTGAGTTGTAATGCTTTCTTTTGTGCTGCAAGGGTTATTTGTTCTCTAATTTTGATCGCTGTGTTTTCCACAAAATAAAGGTATTTGTTGAAGTACCTTGGTTATTTTGTAAAAAAATGCTAGTAGAATTAAAATTAAGCAATGATCAACGATATAAAAAAAATCAAGTGTTTCTTAATTGTTCTCTAATATATATATATATATAAATGAGTATTCTTATTTCCTTTTAATCTGTGTTATATATTCCTTTCATATAAATATTACACACACGCAATTATAAAATACACTAGCATTCATAAGTTTAGGGTTTGTAAGATTTATATAAAACATTTTTTAAATAAAAAATACGGTTATTCAGCAAGAACAAAAATGTATCAAATGAAAGACTTTTACATTGTTAAAAAAAATCTCATTTTAAATTTATTTTTTGTAACAAATCAGTTAATCTGAATTTAATTAATACTTCACAATATTACTGTTTCCCTTTTATATAAAATAAATTCAGCATAAGAGACAGATTCTTGTCAACCTGAAACCTTTGAACGCTTTAGTTCATCGATTTAGTATTGTGACAAATGAGTATCATTATCAGAAGACTGCGCTTTATTGATTTATTTTCCTACACCTCTAGGCAGAAAATATAACAACGCAATTGTGTGTGTCTGAGAAGGTTCTTGAAAAGGAGCACACCTACACAAAGAGCGCGGGTATCTCGGGCAACGAGGCTTTCTGCTGCACTGTGCCTTATCTGTATACAACAAAACCACTAAACTGAAATCTGTCCTCATATATCAGGCGCAAGATAAGAGAAGAGTCCTTGACTGACAGCCTGTGAACACCGATCATTCAGTGATCATTCATGGCTTAAGTGTTTCAATGTTCTAAACCAAACACACAAGCATGATATAGATACACACGGAGTTAAATATGTCTGAAAATGTCAAAAGCACTGGCTATAAATAAATAGCTAGAAAACAATGAAATCACTCAGGTTAAAAAATGGCATTTCAGAACTTTGTTTTTGTTGCTTGTTTTAGACACTGTATAAATAGTCCTGTCCTTCGCAGCTTTGTTGCCCAACCCCCTTCCTTGCAAGAAGAAATCTCACTATTGTTTGTGAGAAGTCTGCCATGGTGCTCAAAGCCCTTAGAAAACCAGTGCTTGGTCAATACCTAATAAAAATCGTTTTAATAAACATATATTGTGTTGGTCCTGCATTCTACTTTTGCCTGTGTGTGTAACTGATGCAAAAATGTCGTCATGTAGAAAGAAAAAAAAAGAAAATCAAGATTTGAGGTTGTGACAACTGACTTAACACCATTATAAGAGTTTTGTGTGCAAACAGCAGCACTGTCCAACAGAGACAGGTCATTAACAGGTCAGGCCAAACAGAGAAGCTCCACGTTGGAGGCTGATGTTTATCTGTTGTATAGGGCAGATAAAACACTACAGAACTCTAGGAAAAGCCTTCAAATTAAACCGGCCAACCAGAAGCTAGTGACCCCACTATTAAATTTCAACAGACTCTCAGGTGATTCGGACAATCAAACAACCACATCAGCTGGCTGGTATTAAAGACCACACAACATTGTACCGGTCACGGATTGTCATTACATCAGAGAACATTTAATTAAAAACTTATATAAACAATTTAAATAAATTAATATTATGAACTGATTATTTAAGAATGCATTTAATGTGATCAAAAGAGTTTGATTAGCACTGGATAACAAAAAAAAAAGCTTTAAGGTTATTTAAATAGGTCAACATACAATAACCTTTACCACCTACTGTATGTATAATAAGGTCTCTAAATGATCAACAAGGTCTCTAAATTATCAACACTTTTTAGAATCTACAACCTGTCTTTTGTTGTCTGATTGATAGTTTATACTTTTTAGCAAGTAAAGGGCCTTTTAGTATAATTGTATAGTTTTAGTATAATTGTATAGGTCATGGTCTTGTGAAACTTACTAGCAACTTAGGTTAATATTACTAATATTTATATGCATTTTATGAAAGTAGTCTGCTTTACTGTTACATAAAATTCTCACTGATTTACATTACAAGCTATCAAAATTTCATATTACTTTTTTGGCCACATAAATATCAGCAACTGCACCAATATGAATTTTCTCAGTTTGGGCCTCTGAATAAAATATAACTGTTTTTGACAAACTCTATACGAGGCATTAAAGCCTGATGACACTCAACAAAAAACACATACGAAAACTTTTTTATGCTTTAGTCTAAAGGTTCAATAAACTGTTCCATTTTATCAGGCTTAAATAACCTTACACAAGCAACAGATTTTTGGCTTGCCAAATGAAACCCACTGCCAAACTCTTGATCACCATAACAGCTTGACATCTTCAGCAGTCACACTGACACTTTGAGCCAGGTTTGAGTGTTCGCACAGAGTGTATTTATCAAAGCAACACCACAATCAAAACAGAGCGGTGAAAAAACATTTTGTCTCCATCTTAGTTTACAATTGGCCACTTCATGGTTTTTCCTTGATCCAATAGCAGTCCTATTATGAAAAGACTCAATTCAAATTCAATTCATTATGAATGTTATATCGGCTTTTGTGAAGTGAAATTAAGGATTGGATATATACACATTGCAGAAAGAAACATTTATGCAATCGAAATAGCAATCAAAACTAGTTATGCTTGCTGACTAAGCTGGACACCCAACTTAATATATGATTATTTACCATTTGAATCTAACCATGTCATGTAAAAAAATTTAATAAGTCAGCTAGTTCTTCATTAACAGATGGCTCTCATGAACTGGTTCTTTTTGGCGAGTCAAAAACACAGAATAAGCCCAATTCACAAACAAAATGGACTGGTTTTCCATTATTTATGTTTTGTATTATTTTACACAACACTTCTCGTTTTTGAGAAAGAGCTTGAGTTTGTTGAACCGCGAGAGAATGTCAAAGCTTACGCTACTCCTACGTCCTACATCATCAAGTGTTACTCTTTAGGCGTAAGTCGACTTGCAGACTTCAAAACATAAACGGAAATTGACTGCCATTATAAAGCATCATGAAAGAGCCAAGGAGATTTTTTTTATATAACTCAAAGATTGTATTAGTCTGAAAGAAGAATGTCATATACACCTAGGATGGCTTGAGGGTGAGTAAATCAAGGGCTAATTTTAATTTTTAGGTGAACTATCCCTTTAATATGATATTCTAATATCGATCTAGCTTACAGCAGTGCAAAAAGTGTCTCATAGCATCCACGGAGGCACAGAGTAGCGTTAACATAACTGTCAACACACTCAAATGTATTTTGATATGATTGTTTTGACCAAAACAGTGCAGCCACAATTTTAATTTGTCAAATAAGATGACGTGTATGAGTAGTTATTCAGGACTTGCTACTATTGACAAGTTCAAGTTCAGCGAAGGAGGCGGATGATGAAGTGTCTGTCATTAGCATTCGCTCCCAAGGCTCTCGTCCCCGCCCTGCTTTTACCACAGTAACGGTAGTAAAACATGATCTCATCCATGAACATGATTTCTGCCTGAGACCCGTCGGATTGCTTTCCATCGGCTGTGTTTGCTTTGGTGTTGCCCCCTTTACAGTCCTCATGCCACCCCATAAATACATTTTTAATTACCTTGAACAAAACTGAAAAACCTGTTTTCTTATCGATTCTCATTTGCTACATAAAATCGACAACATTTTAAAAACATTAAATATTACATCAAAATATTACATGCGTTGGTGTCCGCGATCAAGGATCAGCCAAATTTCCTCGTGCATATCAAACGCGGTTGTTAAGAAAAGTGATGAGGTGAATTGTGCCATCTTGTGGTTTGAAAAGGAAAATAAATTCAAATGCGCCTTTTACCCCAGTGCGCACATACACACACACACTTTTGAACATGGGCTCCACAGAGTATCTCAGTATCCAGAGACATTTCAGAGACATTAAAGACATTTAACAGGTTATTCCATCAGTGTCCAAACTTAACTAAACACATGACAAAAAACGTGAGGTTGAAAGAATTTTGAATGACTTGAGTATCAGTTTTCAGTTTCAATAAACTTGAAAGATTTGCGTGCTGTAGTTCATGGCACACAACCTCCAGTGCCGAAATTAGAATGGGGGAAAGAGGTTATGGAAATGGCAGACAACAAATTTTCAAATGGCGACAGTTTTTATTTGGGAATTTTACACACAATGAATAATGTGCTCTGGGTTTGACCTTACCTGAACTCCATTGGCAATCCGTGGTGGCACTTCAATGCCAAGCTTTTCCAGCTGCCGATCTTTGTATCGCCCATACTGGTCGTATCCTGCATAGCCCCCGCCTGTAGCTATAAGAAGAGGAAGAGGCCGTACACGGGCCTGTAGTGCAGGAAAACCTAAAAAGAGGAATTCATTTTATTCAGCAAAGAAACATTAAATTGATCAAAAGTGAAACTGTGAAAGTAAAGACTTTTACAATGTTACACAAAAGTATATTTCAAATAAATGCTGTTCTTTTGAACTTTTACTCAAAGACCACTTAAAATATGCATCACAGATTCTACAAAAATATTCAGCAGCAGCACAACTGTTTTTAATGTGGATAACTGTGCGTTCACACCGCCGGCGGCGAGAGCGTCAAAGTGGCCGGAAGTCATTCATTTTCAATGAGAGCCGGCGGCGAGCTCCGGCGAGGGCGGCGCGGCGCGTCTTGGACGGTGAGAGCGGCGAGGAGCGGCGAGAAGAAGTTGAAATCAGCTCAACTTTATGGAAATGAGCTATGAGGCGGCAACCGGCGGCAACCAATCGGAATGTAGAAGTGCTCCGTTTGAGAGGATTCCAGAGAACGCAGTCAAGTAACTTTGGTTCCGACCACATTAGTTCCCAAGCAAAATAGAGGAGGGTTGATCATTTGAATTTCATAAGAAGGCGCGCTACACTGTTTATAGGCAAGATATTCGCGCTAGAACGCTTGTTTTTCAGCGGGAATGCAAATTAGAATAACACTTAACCATGAACACAAAAGCCACACCACACAAATGGCTTTTAATTGGTTTATTTCGTTAGCAAACATGTCACTATAATTGTTAAGTTCTTTCCATGATCAGTTTTCTGCAAAAATAACTATCGACATGCTTGTTTGCTTTGCGGCCCCTTTAAATAAAGTTTTAAAAAAGACCAAGCATTCGATCTACGTCAGAGCATCAGAGCGTCCACGAATCTTTCCACGGCGTCGCTGACAGGGCGGCGAGAGCGAATTTTGCCGCTCTCGCCGGCGGCGGTGTGAACGTACGGTAATAATAAGAAATCTTTCTTGAGCAGCAAATCAGCACAGTAGAATGATTTCTAAAGAACGATGTGACACTGAAGACGATGCTAAAAAAAATCTGCTTTGCCATCACAGGAATAGGTTTCATTTTAAAATATATTAAAATAGAAGACAGTTAATTTAAACTGTAATATTTTACAATATTACGTTTTTTTTATACTGTATTCCTATCAAATAAATAAAGCATAAGAGACTTAAAAAGAATTGCCAAGTTGCCAACCCCAAAATTTGAACATTAGTGAAATTATATTAAAAAAAAAACATCATTAAAATCTATTCATTAGGTTAATTTAGAGATCAATAGCAAGTATTCAGAAGAAAGATATTGTTCAAACAAAACCATGCCTGGGGGGTTTGCACTTTCAGCCAAAGCATTGTCGAACCGGACAGGTTCCATATACACACACAAACACACACACACACACACACACACACACACACACACACACACACAGCTGCCAAAGTAAAATTTCTCATGTTCATGTAGCCTAACTTGATAAATAAATAAAAAAAACAATGCAGCAGTGCCCTCCCCCTTTTTCAGCGGCGCTGGTTCCAGAAGTATTTTTCCATTCATTTCCCATTCCCAATATGGATTTTAAAATAGTCTTTGTTCAAATCCTTTGAGCCATGAACCAAGCCAATCAGCTACGAGGTGAAATAAAATATATTGTTTTATACATATAAAACTATTTGTTTACAAATGTTGATAAGTCAAATGTACAAACATTTCAGTGTTTTGAGAGCATAGGGAGATCAACACCATTACATCATTCACAGTATTTCACGGGAGTAGGGCGTTGCTTTGACTCTCTGATTAGTGTTATTATCTGAACAGCATCACGGTTATTGTGTAATGCAGTTTTTCAACCAGGAATTCCACTGTAAACATGATTATTTAAAAAAAAACCACGCTGAAATAATGCAGGCTGATGGCTTCAGCGGAGGCAAATACCATGGATTAACAACCTTGTAGCTCACAGTAGGTCTGTCTTTAAAGATTTAAAAGTTATCCTTCAAAAAAATCATTCATTTCAGGAACCAACTGTTGCACTTGTAAGAACTGCAGCTTTACATTCCACAAGAAAGACCCTTTCAGCAGTGTAATAACAGGATAAACCCAATACCGTTGGTGGAAAATCTATTTTGTCAATTGATCAATGACGCATAAAGACGTCTGTGGCCGTTCAGGGAACGAATATTTATTAAGTGTGACCATAGGTGCAGATCCCGAGGGTGCGCCAGATCCGTGAGCCTCTATGATTGGTGTATTCCACCATTATATTTATCATTTCAACATAACCTGACACAAAAGCTTTTTGTGTTTTGGCACAATGATAAACTGCCTTTCACATAATTAACTCATCAGGTATATCAGCTAGAGAGTGACTTGAGGCAACACCCATGGAAAACAATTTGTGTTTTAGTTTATTTGGTAATCATAGGCGGATGGTGAACCAAGTCCAGGGTAAGGCTAAAGAAATGAAGCACTTTTTTTTTTCCTTAAAAAACAAGAACAAATTTCCCTGTAGTAGACTTAATTTACGTGTCACTGCACAACCTACACATCCCAGCATCAACGCTCCCGATAAATTATTTGCTATTAAAGTTTCTGCATTCACAAACCACTTAATTTGAACAGAAAAGCAAGCATACAGTGTGTGGGGTTTGGCCTGGAAGAAAGCACGCAAAGAGCACTCCATTTATAATCACTAAAAAGCAGTCACTCGTTTTAGCTCATCGCGCTCACAAAGTTCTGTTACAATAAATGAAGCTGACTGTACAATGAATCTTATTTACATAATGTTTGTTTGTTATAATGAACAGAATCCACTCAGTCACCGCTCAAAACATGACAAATGGGGTCCTCCCTCGAAATAGGGTCTCTATCAACTATCAATTAATGAATAATTACTTAAGAACAATATTAATTTATAATATGCACAATTTACTATATAGTGCATAACAAATTGAATGCAATTTATTTCACTTAATAAACAGTTAATTATTATTAATAATAATAATAATAATAATAATAGCATAATAAGCGAGTAATTAAACAATTGCATTTTTTATAACTGAAACATTTAGACATTTATCACTAGATAATCGTGAAAACTTGTAGGGTATGTGCAAACGAGTGTATAAGCTAAGCTATCGTGATAATCGGGTATCTGTAAGCTATGCTAGTACATAAGCTAATTTAAACAGACATTAATGGTCATTATAACAGTGCAAAAACAGCATTCATCATAATGTGATTCTGTAGGAATTGATTCAGGTGCTAAAGAGAGTACCTATTAAAAGTAATTTCAAGGGAGGACCTGATTTGTCTCCACACTGGAGTTTTTGTTCAGTGCTAACTTTGAAACCTCTGATTGGCCATTGCATTCTAGAAATCAACATCAACAAGGTTGGCTACACGTTTTAACGCTGCAAAACACGTTGTAAATGTTTATTTATTTCTTTTTTAATGGCAGGTGGCATACTAGAAAGTACATTACTGCCACCTACTGGGAACTGAATCAAAGCCTTTTCCTCCAAGACACTTCACACTAGCACTGCGCATTCAGTTCCACTAGTGAAGCTCAGTTTTTATTAGATATTCTATCAATATTGCTATACTTTACTACCATTATCAGGACTTACAGTAGTCAACATTTGAAGTGGATCAAAAAAAGTTCATTGAAGTTAAGACAAGAACAGGTATTGTTCAAAATTCATGTATAACTTTGATGAAAGGTTTTGATCCACTTCAAATGTTGACTACTGTCAAAGTCCTTTTAGGCAAGTCATGCCACTCGGCCGCCATCTTGGCAACGCCTCCGGGCAGCTATTTTGGACTAACAAGACCAGGCTCCTATCTAAATGAATGGGCAGAGAGTCAGAACTGCACATTCACTGGTCACCGGGACATAAAAAAGTCAGGTATAGAAACAGCAGTAAAATATGATAAAAATCGCTGAAAAAGTTTGATGACTTTGCCCCAAAATAAGGTTTAAAACGCCTTTTTCCCCACAGGTTATACTTTGTACGCATGCGCAAGGGTTCTCGTCTCCGCTGTCGCAAACGTCAACTGTGCGCATGCATCAGTGGGACCAGACGATTGGCTTAAATGTTTCCCGGCTGTACTGTTAAAAAGCAGACGATTGGCTTCCAGAAGGAGGGGCGGGGCACGTGCATACAACCGTCATCTTTGCCGTTACGGGTTTTCCCTATATAGTTGTATTGAGGAGTAAGGAAGTGGCATGTCTCTGTATAAATAGTCTCTGCTACTGTATATAATACTCTTCAGAATGTATCATTTTCTTAATTCCCCAGATGATGTATCTCATTTGATTATTTCTTAAGTACTACTAGTTTATCTAGCCCCACACCCATAACACAAACCTGTCGGGTGTTTTAATATTATATACATAGTATTATTCAGCCCTGTATGGCCTATGCTGAGTCTGGAACACATTCTTCTTTCCTTTCCCCTCCTGAAATCCTTCATCTGCGGTTGTATGGCGTTTACCTTTTATTTCATTATCCCAGATAATTTGCCACTTACACAAACTACCTTATAACCAGTGTGATGAATTTTTTTAAAGGTGCCCTTGAATGTGAAATTTTATTTATTTTGGCATATTTAAATAACAAGAGTTCAGTACATGGACATGACATACAGTGAGTCTCAAACACCATTGTTTTCTCCTTAAATCAAATTTTTGAAAAACACCCCTGAAAAATAGGCGAATCTCCACATAACACTGACTGTGACGCAACAGTCGGGATCATTAATATGTACGACTCCCAAAATTTGCATAATGCCAGCCCATGTTCAATGACAGGCGGAACTGCGCAGCCGAAGCATGGCAGTTGATCAGTGTTTGGATGTACAAATGAACACAAAAGTATTTTTTAGTTCCTTCATCCGAGCCTCTGAAGAAACAATGGGTTCATTTTATTTTCTCTGGAAATTTCCAAACATTTCACCGACGAGACTGTTTCCTCAACTTGGGCCAATACAGAGCTGGCCTCGATGAACGTCTGAAAATATATCGATCGAGCTACCAAGTAACACTTTCTGATGTGTAATTGTTCAAGTTCAGACAGGTAATCTTTCTCTCAAAATCGTTCAATACTGTTTATGCATCAGTAAGTTAAAAATATCAACTTCACATCATTTCTTTTAATAGGATGAAAAAAAACTTATTTAAATTGTGAATAAATTAAATACAGAAAGCGATCAAAAGAACAATCTTTCCACAGCACGAGTTTATCTGGACACTTGCCAAACTCGTTATGAATTCAATGACGCACGTTACACTGCACAACCAAGCTCTTACTGTTTTTACATCGTGTTTGCATTGGTGAGCATTACAAAGAGTGCAGAAACTGCGTTGCAATGATAAGATCTTCATTCTTTCGATCAACACTGTCATCTGTTTGCTCAATGCTCATCACGGCAACATTTTATGTGATGGGAATAGATCTAAATACTTTAAAAACATCTCACGATTTGTTCATCTCGATAGCTGTAATAGTAAAAACGTATAATATCTGTAGTAAAAGTATTCGAGAGAGTTTCACATGTAATACGTAGCTATTTCATATGCAAGCATGTCAGCCAATCACAGCAGAGGCCGGTTACACACAGCAGACACGCCCTGTGATCATAATAATAATTATGACTATTTTTGATCTAAAAAACATACTAACATTATAAGGGCAACCCAGAAAACATTATACAATAAAAATAAAAACCATTCTAGGGCACCTTTAAATAAAATAGTAAACTATTTTAAACGAATCATAATTCTAACATTGAACATTACTTAACATAACTTTCTAACACTTGAACAAAATGTACTCTGAGGATGTGTAACCAGTGGAAACTTGATGCTGGCTAGACAATATCAAAATATAAAAGTCTATAACAGTCTCATAACATTGAGTAATCAAATGAACTTCTAACCTCTTCCATTTTTTTTTTATGATTTTGAGATCTAAATTTGCTGTGCCACTAACAGAGGGTGAAGTGGGGGATTGTTTTGCACAGATTGAATCAATCATATTGAAGGAAAATGATCATGAGTAATAGGTTATATTAATCTTAGTGTTGAACATGCCTCTATCATATAAAAACCTGATGTATTATTCTTTTTGGGAGAGATTCTCTGAGAAATGCTGGAGAACTCTTCTGGCCATGATTAAATCTTTTAAAGGACATTTGCTGAAGTCTGTCTGGTTATTGCTGCGCAGCAAGTTAGTTTATGGAGCAAATTAACAGATTAGTGAGTAGAGGTCGACCGATTTTTTGCATTTTTTAACATAATCGGCATCGGCCAATATCCAAGTATATCAAGCCGATTATTAGGCAGGCGCATCTGTGGGCAGCCTAGTGTTGTCGTGGAACACGTGTTTGACGCACGCTGCCGCTAGAGTCATTTTCCAGCCGAGCGAGCAGACCTCATCCAGTGCCTAAGGAGCTAACTAAGTGCCTTGGAGAAAACGGTAAGGATTCAATTCTTATAACTCCTTTATATTTAATTAAAAACTTTTGATATGATACTGCCAACTTCGAGAAAAAACCTGAATAAGTGACATGACATTCGGCTACTTTAGATCGTAGTTGAAGTTGCATTATCACAGTAGAAGAGTTGCTATCATGTCACAATCAGTAAGCAATAATTTTGCAATTATAGAGTGAATCTGAGACTTTTATTTGTTCTGTTTGGGTGTCTTATATTTGAGAGGGTTGTCACTAAGTAATAAAAGAGTATAAGTAATAAAAAAGACTGGCTTTGCTAGCGGGTAGCTACGACAGACCCGGTGCTAATACGGCACTGGCACCTTAACGACCGTTATCTACCGCACCGTATATATCAACGCGGATTTCTCTCTGTGGTTCAGTTCGGTGCTACTGTTATGCCAGTGCTTCTCCTGGATGCTCAGAAAACGGACGTCAGAATAACAGAAACATCGCTTCGCTGCACGTGACGCTAGTCAGCAGCGAACTTTAACATACCGTTAGTTAGTAGCTGGATTAAACAAGGTTAAAATGCTGGCCAAACAGTGTAAAGTGTGACTGTATTTCACCGTGGACTAAAAGGTCCAACAGCGGGATGCCATTGTCTGAAGAACAGACGGACGGTGCGTTGTGGTGCATTTAAAGTTTTTGTAAAATATAATTTTCCCATCTGGTGGTTGTTTTTGTCGTTCAACAGCAATTTACTAGTGAAATACCTTATTGTTATAAGTTAAATTAAATAAAATACAATAAATCTTATATATAAAAAACTGTTAAATCATTTAAAGTTTTTTTTCCCCCTTTTTTGTGATAATTAGGTTATGTCCATTTGGCTTTGTCCGTCAACATTCAAAACAAACAAACCAAAAATACATGTTTCAGGACAGTTTCTGGGAAGAGGATAGAAACGATTTTAGCCTTGTATTACTTACAGTGCACTGAATTATTAGCTGAATTATGAAACATTTGTTAGATTTTATATCTATACCTATCTATAAAATGACTTGATGACGTCAAGATACTATACAAAAATACTAACATAACCTTGTATTTTCCCCCTTTTTACAGATGGCTGAAAATAAAACCACCCCCTTATGGCAGCGCTTCACAGTTTTCCTTGACAGTTTATTTTCTTCTTAGCCGTTTCGTTTATTTAATATATTTTTTATACATTATTGATCCAATTTATTTATATATGTTTTTACATTATACATTTTTAATTTAAGTGTACAAGTGCAGATTGTTCATTGTTCAAGTGTTCAATAAATGTTTTTGTTGAGAAATTTTTTCTATGTTAAGTAATTATTATTTCTGTTACATTTTATCTTTCAAATAGAGGTTAAAAACAAGCACATATATCGGCCAAAATAAATCGGCAGCATTAATCGGCCATCGGCCGACCCGGATTTCAAAAGATCGGCATCGGCGTGAAAAAAACCATATCGGTCGACCTCTATTAGTGAGACACTAAAGATCTTATTCTCGAGTGAAAGTTTCAAAAGAGGCGAAAAGTCATTAGACTCAGTATAAGACTCTTAGGCGGGCTTAGATGTTTTATAATCTAATATTTTAGATCATTTAGGCTTTCAATAACCATCCCATTAGCATCATTCATTGTTCCTCGCCATAGTGTTATGTGCATTAAAATCCCCACACCATATTACTCCCTTCATTTAAGCCCTCAATAATTTCTAAGTCACTCAACACCAATCTTTTACATGGATTGTAGAAGTTCGTTATTACATAACTACAGATTACATGTTTCGACTAGCCTACTGCCTTTTACCCACCACTTTATATGGCAATTCTGCTTCAACAAACGCAATACACCATCGCTACGGTTTCAATCTCTTCTCACATTTATGTAACCATTTAAAACAAAATACATTGTTTACATTTAGCTAGCCATGATTCTTGGATACATATTACTTCAGGGATTTCTTTGCCCCATATGATCTATATATCATTTAAATTCCTGACCATTAGGCACCAAACTCCTAGCATACCACTGAAGGATAGTTGGCAGCATAATTATCCATAACATGCTTCTTGGCTATTTTGAACATATGCCATAATTCTTTAATTGTATCCCAGGTCAGCACATTTACATCCAAGAACCTCTATTCAGCGCTTACTATAATTAGAATTTTGTCCATTCTACTTTCAGTCAATGCTGAACAATCTATTACTTCAGCTATAAAGATAAGAAATTTTTCTTACAAACAATCAGCGTATCTTTTATTCTTTCATTGCTTGTATATCAATAGATATGACTCATCTGTCAGTACAGGTTCTACTCTCCCTTTATGTTTTTGTTTGTTCTTTATCTACTGCCTTCGCAGTATCTGCATAGGATAAGTTACATTTTGCCATCTCCTGTTGCATTTCTACAGCCACACTATGATCTCCACCACGATTGCAGAATTTTACTTCTTCACCTTCTCCACATTTCCCATGTTCATGATCTCTTCTTTGATCTACATATTGTAGCAGTATGTCAACATCTCTGACAATGGTAACATCGCAACGGAGGTTCTACATAAGATCTAACTGGATAACTAATGAATCCTAATTTGACTTGTTCTGGCAGAACTCCTTCAAATTTCAGTAGAACTGAAACTATTCTACTTCCTCTAATCTTTTCAAACGTCTTGCTTGCACCATTTTATCTCCATCCAAATTTCTTGTTACCTTGTCCATTGTTACTCCTAAAATAACTCCTCTAATCCACAACCAATGTCCTACCATTCTGTTTGCATATAATCTTTATACTCATTGCTATCTTTTGCTTATTACTACGCAGGACGCGAGCGGCGTGCTCCGACAAGACAATAGAACCCATTTTAAGCGATGTTGTCCACATTGGATGCAGCACGACATGACAAATCCCTGACAGTAAACAGATGCCTTGTTTTATTTATGACTTACTGACACGAAGGAAAACTGCTTTGCAATTGGCGCATTGTCGCGAGACTCGTGACCAGTGTAGACAGTGTTAAGAGCTCCATCCTGAAGAGTTTTTGCAAATTTGATTAAAGGTCGTATCAGTGATTTCAGGCCCAAAAATAAATGATCACATTCATCTAATCTTTCCTAAAGATCCGCTAGCTGCCCGCCCCAACCAAATCACCGACAGGGGCGGGTGTTGCTCCGACTTCGCGTCCAGCCGTGCACGAGCTCAAAACCTCACAACACCCGCCCCTGTCGGTGATTAGTTAGAACACTGTTTATTTTGGTTTTGAGTGGTGGTTGTACCCATTTGTTTTTGTGTGCAGATCTCAGAGCCTAGGCTGCCTACAGAGACGCATTTTTTTGACAGCCTGCTTATGGGGCGGGCAGCTAGCGGATCGTTAGTAAAGATTAGATGAATGTGATCACTTCTTTTTGGGGCTGAAATCACTGATACAACCTTTAATTCCCCTATTAATTCCTTCAACTCTTTTGTCAGAGCAACTAGATTTACTCTTAACACCACTCTCACTCTAGATTTACTCTTACGCTTCCTCCACCAAACTATCATTCTTAATTCATCCTGACACTTAATCACATCCTCTCTTTCACCATCCACAATACTACTTTTGGACTCGTCTCGATTCTTCTTTTTCCTCTCATTACGTCACTGCAGGTTCTACTCTCCCTTTCTCGACCACATTGCAGCCCTGAATGTCAGTAGAGACCGCGGAGACAATCCGGTGAAGACCTGGTCGACATGACAGCCATTGGCACAGGTCCTCAGCAAAGACCCAAGAACCAGACAGGTCCTTTGCACAGACCCCTATGACCAGCAAAAGGAACTGGACAAATATTTGAATGCTACCGAACCCAATCTGAATTCTGCCTTGTGATGCAGCCTGAATCATAATCACACTGTTTGTTCATTGGCAAGAGGAGAACTGACTGAGCCAGGTTTCTCCAAAGGTTTTTTTTAACACTATCACGTTTTTTTTATTCTGTCGCCTGATGGAGTTTGGGTTCCTTGTCACTGTGACACTCTGGCTTGTTAAATTAGGGACACTTTATATTCAACAATATTACAGATCTGAATGTACTGAAGCTGTTGTATGAAAACTGAACTGAGTTGGACAATGACATTATTTTTTTGCAGAACTGCTTTATATATGAAATGAACTAATTTAATAATTGATGTTCTTTACAACAGAACTGAATCAACACTGAACTGACTTTAGCCGAAATGTATAATTTTGCTCTGAAACAATCTGTATTGTATAAAACATAATATAAATAAAGGTGACTTGACTTGTTAGAACTCTTTTCTTTCCCCTTCACTTTCCCTACTTGTGACCATGCTACCTCAATCTCATCTTCTCCTGTGCCATCTGTCCTCTTTGTTGCCTCTGATCCAGTCCCCTTTAGGATTCCTCAAGATCTCTTTAGATTTTTCTTTCAACCTCCAAAACACCCGCCTGCAGTAGCTTCTACACTTCCAACTCTGCCCTCACATCTTGTAAATAGAAACATTTGTCGCTTTTAGAACGCAAACAAAAGATACACACCAGAGTCCTGCATGCGGGCGGATAGACAAATCTTATTCTATCCGTTACATTAAATATTAGTTATGTTGTCATTTGCGGTGCAGGTTGGGAATCAATAGGCACAGATGGACCGTGGGTCCAATAGCCAAGACTATTTCGACTCAATTCGCTACCCACTGACTGGCAGCTGCTTTCAAACGTTCCAGCGCATGTGTTCACACGCTCTGTAATCTGAAAACAGTCAAAGGTTCCTAATCACAACACGTTTTGTTGTGAGAGACAACCGCATTTAAGTGCAGAGTGAATTCACTAAAATATCCCCAATATTATATGACAGTAAAGGCTCATGTTTGGCAAGATGTTATTTAATTTATAGAGACCTCTAAGAGTCTCTATAGCCTATGGCGTGATATATGCACAGTGGATCATTTGCCAAATCAATTTCGCCAATATGCTATTATTATGGAGAAAACTGATCCCATAGCAGAAGTTATGGGCAAATCGTAAGTCTAATCTATATGAATTGAGCAGTTTAGTAAATTTCTCTAGAGACACGATCGCTTTATGATGAATAGATTTAATTCACATATAAACATTGATCAGCAAACATAAACAGAAGCGCAACCAAACCTGCTTGACACGTGAAAGAAACCACTTAGTAAAGCTCAAACTTGCTGCGTAAAACACGAGAACGAACCTCATTGGTTCTCCCACTTAAAGCAAACATGCTAGAGCTTCCTTTTACAACTGATGTGTAATGTTAATGTGAATAAAAGCCTAAATCTGTTTATCATAATAAAGTAATCGTGTCTGTCTCTTCAGAAAATTTGGACTAAACTGCTCAATTTATATGGATTAGTTTTACGATCAATTTATGAACTTTTTGAAGCGTCAAAGTGGTAGTTGCTTAGCTGTCAAAAGAGGAACAGAAAGCTCTCAGATTTCATCAGGAAGATCTTCAATTGTGTTTCGAAGATGAACAAAAGTCTTACGTGTTAGGAACGAAATGGGGGCGAGTAATTAATGAAAGAATAATAATTTTTGGGCATTTGTTGAGTATGCATTTGTGTCACCTTGCTTACCCAAGATATAATTTGATCGTGGAAATAGGGGATGAAAAAAAATAATAAAAAATATTATATTTGATTGGTTAAGTATTTATCTTGCAAGTTTCCAATTACAATAACAAAAAAAAACATGTGGAGTGAGACTGACCTTTGGAGAATAACCTCTGATGACCCCATCTCAGACCAAAGCCACCGTTCTGCAGAAAACTGAACAAAACAAATTACACAATTGGTAGGAAACACTCGAAAACTACACAACTAACACATTTATGAGGGTCTCAGTATGAACAACTTAAAAGAATGTCGCCATGTAGAAATAGACAGTAATGGTAAAACAGTATTGAAGAAAATTAATAAAAATATCTTGAAATTCGTCCAGCTAGTATAGACATAATGTAGCAGTCAGCAGATCTTGAATTAATTATAATAAATGGGCCTGGAAGTAAAAGCCAAGTAATTAAACTTTATAGAAAGGTTATTCTAAGGCAGGAAAAACATGCCACGGCTCTTCCGTTAATGCTGCCCTGCTGAAGTTGGCACAACCTCGTGTCACTTGGCTCGGAGATCAGCTGGGTCTCAGGATATGTCACTTGAACCGTCTCTCGACGGGTTTGCCACTCAGCGACTTATTGGGTTAACGTGTCTGTATTTACCGAATAATGTGTGGTTTACATTCTTACATTAAAAAATTCAAAATAGCATAATACACTTACCCGCTCTTTCTCGCGCCTACCAGGTGGGAAACAAACACTCTCCGTACGAGCGCTGCCATGACAGAGATGGTCTTAATTTTGGGAGATACGATGGTCCGTGGCTCTACCATTGGAGAATGCGTAACGGCCAACGTGGATCACGTGTGCCTTGATTACCAATCACATTACAGTCTTGGCCTTGTGCGACAGTCAGTCACTGTTTGCGGATCCCATAGAAATGAATGAGAAGTGCCGTAAACTGAATTCTACCTGTCGCGCAATTGTCCGAGATTTCTCTTAGAAATCAGCATTTTATTCGGTGTAAACTATACAAATAGATCAATCCAAAACGAATGTTTAAGAGCAAACATGTTGAAGATTAGCCGATAGCCCATCGATTCGTTAAATGATACGCCGGTTTCCCATAAAATCAGTTTATTCAGCGTAGTGAAGCATCTCCTCCATAGACATCCATTCGAAAAAAACGGTCCCTGGTTTTCTTCCTACGTACCACTGCGTTAGCAAGCTTTTTGCTAACCTTGGCGGCTTGCCTTAAAGTGGCTTTGGCCATGATTCTTGTATGCAGTTACAATTTCTACTGTGTTCTCGTCCTTCACGAGACGCACTGACGCCATCTACAGGAATGGAGCGTTAGTTATATAGACAGCCCTTGACAGACTGTTCTTTACAAATACGAATATAATAATATATTATTTATATATACAATAAATAAAAATTCGAGTTAAAACAAAGTACAAAGCAATAGTATTGTCATACTACCAGGTAGAAAAATAAATAAATCCAGATATATATACAGTTCTGTGCAAAAGTTTTAGGCAGGTAAGATTTTTTAAGTTTTTAAAAGAAGTCTCTTCTGCTCACCAAGGCTGCAATTATTTGATAAAAAAAAATACAATAAAAAATAATATTGTGAAATATTATTACAATTTAAAACAGCGGTTTTCTATGTGAATATACAGTAAAGAGTAATTTATTCCTGTGATCAAAGGTGAATTTTCATCATCATTACTCCAGTCTTCAGTGTCACATGATCCTTCAGAAATCATTCTAATATGATGATTTGATGCTCAAAAAACATTCATTATTATTTTCAATGTTGACAACAGTTGTGTACAATTTTTTTTCCAAAATTCTTTGATGAATAGAAAGTTCAAAAGATAGATATTATAATATTAAAATATTAAATATTAAAATAGAATATTTTCTAACATTATAAATGTCTTTACTGTAACTTTTGATCAGTTTATCCTTGATGAATAAAAGTATTGATTTATTATATTTCTTTCCCCCCAAAATAAAATTTAAATTCTTATTTACCCCAAACTTTTGAAGGGTAGAGTTTAATGTTACAAAAGCTTTAGATTTCAGATAAATGCTGTTCTTTTTTAGTTTCTATTGTTACGTTCAGTGGTTGTTGTGCTATGGCAGTGTTGGGGTTTTGTGTGTGTTTTCTCTTCTCTCCCTCTCTGTAACTCTGCAGCTCTACCAGGTGGGGGAGAGGGATGATTGATCGCACCTGCTGCTCGTCATACCGGAGACGCTACACATTGAAAAGAGGCTTCGGAGGACACTCAAACTGAAGCTTGCCTTCCAGAGTGTTGTGATTGTTCCTCATTTGTTGGGTTACCTGCTGTTGTGTTGTGTAGCATTAAGACTGTTCTTATTATCCACCTAGCTAAGGCTTATTGTAGCCTACGACCATATTCTTTTTTTATGTTGATTGATGTGACTCTGTTTTTTTTTGTATACCAAACGGTCTGGAAGCTGTAGGGAGGCGGGTGCCTATTTCTTATTTTTGTAATACATTTTCTCCTGTTTTTGGCTAGTTAGGGAGTTAGTGTAACTTTCTGTTGTTTATTTGTTTACTTTTGGCAGACTAAGAAGTTTTACTCCCCAACTAGTCAGAGGGTACTTGTGTTTGTTATTTTGGCTTTAACCCCCCCCCCTCCTGAGGTACTTTAGTTTTTTTTTTCCTTTTTGTTTAATTTTGTCAATTATACCTATATTCTGTTAGTAAATTTGAGCTACAATTTGATGTGTCTGTCATACGGGGCTGGGAACGGGCTCAGGCACATTCATTTATTTATTTATTCATTTATTTATTTTCTTTTCACTGTCTACTCCCTTAAACCTAGACAAATTTACATCTGGGACGTAACACTATTCATCATAGCATCATGAAATAAAAATGTAAAAACTGTATTCAACACTGATAATAATCATAAATGTTTCTTGAGCATCAAATCATCATATTAGAATGATTTTTTTAAGGATCCTAAAAAATCTTACCTGCCTAAAACTTTTGCACAGTACTGTATATATATTTTTAGATATCAGCATGGATGAGCATGGAAAATAATATACATGTATAAAATGTATTTTGTTTAATTAAAATAAATTATATATTTTTTCATCATCAAAAAAAAGATGGTTAAGAAAGTCTTAGTTAACACTATTTTATTCATAAAATATATATAAAATCACACTGATTGACAGCACTCAAGCAATACTTAGTGTTGGTCTGTTGGTGGGCTCAAAGAGAAGCACAACAGTAACAGTATATGTAACATAGGAAGTGTGGTATGTAAATAAAATATCAATACACATAAAATTTATTCCCATTTTGAAAAAAAAAAAGATTTCTAACAGCCGGTTCCACTGCATAATTGAGCAAAACACACATCAGCCCTATTATTCTTTTTAATTGGGACAGAATTTCAAAGACATAAGATAATAAAAGTCTATAGGTTGATTTAGAAATGTGGTTACATCACAAACTGGCACAGAGATGCTCGTCAGGAAAAGGCGCAGATTCTTTGTGAAGTGCAGATAAGGTCCAAAGCTACATTACAATTGATTGCAAAAGCTTTTCATAAAAAAATATATATAAAATAAAAAAATCACTACAAATATGACAACACACCACACCAAAACAAAGTATGTTGCCTTGCTTTCATCCACAAAAAATAAGAATAAAGTTGTGGCAGTATACCAAACAATGGAATGATAAAACTAAAAATAGGTCCAATCTAGCCAAATCACCACTTTATTAACTGCATATAACATCCAGTAAATGTCAGGTCAGAAAAATGAAAGATGGGTTTCACCAAATGCTTCACTTATGTCAACCTGATATTAAGTCTGCAAATAAGAAGCATATACTCACCACAAACAAGTATTACATTTCACAACTTGGCTCTGTTTTAGGTAAGGGTAAATCCAAAAGTTTGTGACAAATAAAAGCGTTTTCACAGTTAACATTACAGCAATGGGGTTTTTGTCACAAAACAAAGGCTTGTCTACCCTGTTTTTGAGGTGACAGCACATTCTCTTGGCCACAATACATGGAGTAAATGAAAAAGGGACTCAAATATTCTCAAAAATTAAATTTCTATGACTATTTCCTCGCCCTCATATCGTTCCAAACCTGCATGACTTTCTTCTGTTGGAACACAAAATGTTGAAAAATACTACTAATAGGGGTTCAAAACAACCTTTTTCATTTAGTGGCCAAAAAAAAAAAAAAAAAAAACACCTAATTTTATTTTATTTTGGCGTTTCGAAGAAAGAATTCAGTTGAACAGGTTTAGTGTAACGTGAGGGGTGAGTAAAAGACAGAATTTTCCATTTTCCTCAGAGAGTCCTTTCAAACCAACGTCAAACAGTTGAAGAACAGGCAGAAAAGTTTATTTAAACGGTCTAGCAGCTAAAGGTGAGACGGCCGAGGAAAAGCCATGGCTTATTCATGACAGCCCAGCAAGAACACCAAATGCAGAAACACAAAGTTTAATATTTCTATGGTGAAATACATTAAAACATCTCACAAGATTATAGTTATCACAGCACTGTGCCTTGTAAATAGTTTGTAGTCTTGATTTTTTGGCAGCAAATACCTTAGAATTTCATCGGGACAGAGAAAGCGGTCCAGATGAAAAAAAATTTATATAATCAAATCTAAGCTGCCAATTTCATGGGTCATAAGTAGTCTAGGCAGGTGAGCACCTCCTTGTTTCTGAGTCCATGAAGGGCATAAACCAAAGGATCATTCTCTCACTCACGTTTTTGCAAGAAAATGACAGTAAGGAACATGTTGGTTAGCCACATGTCGCAAATGCAAGAGAAACACAACTAAGTTGTAGCAGTCACATTGTGAGGAAACGGAAAGTGCTGAAGTGACGGTTTACTATAATGTGCTTGTATTTACACACACACACTCTTCAAATATCTTTTGGGTCAGTGCACTTAATACCTTTGAAGTCTCAACTGTAAATGCTACAAGAAAATTCCCATCTATTGCTAATTGTTCCTTGTACAACACTGTATGAAGCTCCAATTCTTTCCATGCCCTTGCAATAATATTAAAACTAACATTATTTGGTAACTTATTGGGAATAGATTTGTGACAATCTGAATTTAAACCTCCAGGCCTTGGCGAGAAAAATAGTCTTCCAGTTCCGTGAGTCTCTCGATTAGCATTACGTCAAGATCAGCGTCATCCTGTCTACCCCTCCGCGCCCTTCCTCGCGGCCCCTTCGCACGCAGAGGACCCAGGTTAGTTTTAGCCTTGCGTTTCCGAGGCAGCGTGAAATCTGGGAAGTCTAGAACTCGCTTTCGTTTCTGATGACCAATGCAGATCAGAGAGCCGTTCTTCTCTTTCGGTTCTTCAAATATCGTCTCCAGACTTCTGTGTAAATGAATAGAACAATCAGAAATCAAACCATAGAAATTTCCAGAAAAACACAAGAGTAAAAATAAATAAATAAAAATTGCGAGAACAAACCTGTTGGGTAATGGAGACTTGTAATTCTTATTGGTATAAATCTCCTCCAAACTGAATTCCTTTTTCTTCAGCCTTGTGGGACACAAACACAGTAATCAGCTGGACATTGAAACAAATATTTATGACATTTAATCAATGTTTTATTAACACATTGAATTAGTGTTGTAATACTCGAGACCGGTCTTAAGTCTTGGTCTGGTCTCGACTGCATTTGTACTCGGTCTTGTCTCTGTCTCAGACTAAGTTGTTAGTGATTTCATTTGATACAGTGTCTTATATTTAATACATACAATTAGAATAATAAGACATTTCTAAGGCAGATAATGTAGATCTTTTAGATGAATTTGAAGAGTGCTGGTATTGGTCTTGACTCGGTCTCTCCCTACCTTGGTCTTGTCTTGGGCTGTGTCTGAAATCCCCCCCATACCCTTAAACGAGGCGCTGTTTGAGGGGACGTTCATTTGTAGTGGTGTCCAAAACCACAGTGGACGTTATCGAGTGCACTCATTCAATCCCACAATAACGAGTGTATAACCGATGTACCCTTAATGGCTAGAGAATACCCATAATGCACTGTGAGATTCGCACCGCACGCTGAATTGATACCCGAATCTGGCCAGACGATGATTCTCGCAGCGTGATCATCCATCCATCCATTTTCCAAACCGCTGGGCCAATGTGGCTCCAGCCTCATACAAGTACTAATTCTTTTTTAATTAATTATTAAATTGTTTAATTAAGGTTTATACAGTTTCCATGACAGAGTTCAAGAGTAATATTTTCATTACCACTGGAGCTGCCAGTACTATAAAACAAACTATGTGGCACACTCAGTGTCTGAATTTGCTCACTCGTTTTCATTCACTCCCTCAAGAGAACTATATTAGTGGACTAATGTAGAGAATAGTGAATGAGGGTTTAGGAAGCGATTTCACGCCTTGGTCTTAACACAAAAATGTCTTGGTCTTGTCAAGGTCTCAACAACACACACTGGCTTAACTTGGTCTCGATTTAGGTGGTCTTGACTACTATGAATATCACAAAGATATTTAAAGCTACAGTCCGTAGTTTTTCCTCTTTGTCACCATCTCTGTTCGAAATCTGCAATTGCAGTTATTTGCGGAATTATCAACTTTACGTGGGTTGTAAATCGGCATGAAACAGCGCGGATGAACACAATGTTTTGAGGCGAGTGCTGCTGTCAATCACCGCGCTGTGTGGATACTGTCATTCAGAATCACAGATTCACATTTTGAAAGTTTGACTAACATAAGAATTTTCACCGGAAAATCTCTTCTGAAAAGTAAGTAACATCCATTTTTGTTCTGATCAACTAAGGGGGAAAAAGCATTCGACATGTTAAGCGATCGTTAGATTTAATCAACGCGATTTACAGCAACCGTGCAAATTATAGCCTACTTTGTTCTCAAATTGTTCATGTTAACAACATCAGCATTGCGTGACTAACGTTGCATTTAATGTGTTTTATTACCTGTGTAGTTCAGAATTCATATTCTCCATAATAGCTAAACGAGAAAGGCACAACAAGGAAACTCCATAACTGTGTGAATTAAGAAAACAGTGGTACTGTTACACGATTAAACTATTGAAATGTCTTACTTGTTAAGCAGAAAAAGCCGTCTCTTCTTCCGTTTTGAACCCCTTCAAAACACGCAGTTCACGCACCTTCGATGTTTAAATCCTTGTGTTCGCATGAGACGGTTAATTTCTTTCTCTTTCTCTAGCCACCTTAAATCCGAAGTACGAAGTCTTTTGGGTTTCATAACTGGTGAATCTCCAGTTGACACTGATGATTGTTGTTTGGATCTTGAATTATGTAAAGTGCTGCGAGAAAAGCCTATACATATCTACATCTCACGCGCAGTATAGCCGGCGAGCCGAAACACCTTCACTATGTGTACGGATGTGACGTAATGACGCAAAGACATGCTCGAATTTCCCGCGGAAACCCACCAGTACCACTGGAATTAAAATCATTATTACAAGCTAACCGTTTTGAATCTAGCTATGGCAAGCAGATAGATTTGAACACTGGCTGAAGATGTTTTTTTTTAAATAATTATTTTGGATTATTTTTAACTTAAAAAAGTTGCGGACAGCAGCTTTAAGCACTTTTAATTTGACCTTTACACGGTCAGTTTTTGGGACTGACAACCGCATTTACTTACAGCTGTGAGTCTCGAAATGTCCCATTCAAACAGTAACTTACAGTACCATCTCGAATACAGTCTGAATGAACGTGCAGTGTGAGTCAAGCCCGTATTCTCTTACCAGTAACAATAGTGACCAAAGTAATATCAAAGAGGGTGACATCCATAAAACTGAAAAGCCTGATCACTTTTGATACAACAATAGTCCAACCAATCTGCGAATTCAATCAAATCTTAACCGACAACAGCTTTTATATTTGTGTGGAAATCTGAGATTTTGAGTCGTGCGTAGAACACAAAATACACTTAGATTCACTGAATTACACTCTAATTCATAGAGATATGAAGAAAATAGTTGATAAATATTTACATATTGGACAGTTCCATTTAGATTCCACATCATCATATTATAAAGACTAAACGAGTTGGATGCTCACCTCTTTGGTTTGGGGAGTCCCATTGGAGTAAGGTTGTTATCTGGTTTGGGAACCGTCTTACGAATACGAATTTGGGATACCCTTTTAGAACGTTGACCTGCTTGAGCTTCAGCATTAGTATCGTAGAGTCCCACCTACAAGAGAAATGACTGTCAAGCCTTGAGGAAACAAAACCTAACTCTTTCAGTTCAGCAATGTCTGTCTCCAAAAATACACTCATGGGCCACTTTATTAGATACACCTGTTCAACTGCTCGTTAACGCAAATATCTAATCAGCCAATCATAGGGCAGCAACTCAATGAATTTAGGCACGTAGACATGGTCAAGATGATCTGCTTAAGTTCAAACTGAGCATCAGAATTAAGATGAAAGGTGATTGAACAAGGAATGGTTGTTGGTACCAGTATTTGGTTGCAGATCTAGTTTCGCATCATGAATGTGCAGCTGACAAATCTGCGACATGCTATCATGTCAATAGACCCTTTTCACATTTCCGGGTTTCTCAGAAGCAGAAGTCATCATAGTTGGGTAAACATTCATAGTGGTGAATGAGAGACTACATTAAACATATTTTTGTGATCCCACTTGGTCAAATAGCAAAAGAAAAACTCCACAATAGTGTTTTCACCAATTTCAAAAGAGGGGCAAGAAATAGAGAGAGATTAATAACAGCAGTCAGAAGAGAGAAAGATTTGGCCGTCATTCCCATAGAGGCTGTATTAGAAACACCCTCACAGCAGCGTTAATACATAAATACAAAATAAATTTAAAAAATGAACATATAAAAAACTTTGCAGAATTTACGATGACCGTTAAACGCATCATCAGTCTGTGAAAAGGGTCCATATGGACCAAAATCTCTGAAGAATGTTTCCAGCGCTGGAGGTAAATCAGGTACTGGCAAGCTGTACCCAATAAAGTGGCCGGTGAGTGTATTTGCATTTTACTTTTCTAAATAATTTGTTCAAAATCTAGAAGAGATCATATATAATATAATACCTGTTTGATTTCTCTAGATGCTCCCCGACTATGCAAACCAGGGTATTTGACATTTGCACTGACAATAGCAAAACTAGGCACAGATTCAGTAGCAGATCCATCCAATCGCACCGACTTGGGGCTGATGTTGTGCCATGAGGGGTGATCCAGACTCCTTTCTGGTGTGAGACGAATTTTTGACAGATGACACACTAATGAAGATGAGATGGCCTTCCTACACACAGTGAAAGCAGCAAGCATTTCAGAGAATTCCAGGTGATCAGTCAACATCTACATGATTAAATAATCAGCTTAGCTGTGGTTTGTAAAATTGGTCTGGCTTCATGCTTCAAATATGATAATAGAATGAACTATTTTATCGATATAATTCTTTTTTACTATGCAGATTGCTTTATAGACACAATACTTAAGGTGAAGTAAGTAATTTCTGCACTACTAACAGCACCGAACCAAATAGAAAAAAAAATTCCAAAGAAAACGTGAGTGCTGTCATAATGCAAGGGTGTTCTGGGTGGTTGTCAGGGCGTTGCTATGCATCTGCTGTGTCCTAACCAGATGTGACAAAACATCGCAACATGATAAAAGCCATCTTTTCGATGTAAATCAGAGTTTGTGTCCTAACTAGCCATGACAGCGACAAGATGAGACCGGAGATTCCATTTTTTAGAATCATTTATATTTCTGAGACATTTTGATTGACATCTCAGGTATCGACTGTGTTCTGGTATAAAAAAAGTAAAAAAAAGTTAGAGTTTAAATATAATTTTGCTTGACTTTAAGAGCCATAAAAGATAATTTTCAAACAAAGAACGTTCAAACTCTGCATTTGATGTAGGGATGCACAATATATTGGCAACCATATCAGTATCGGCTGATATATATGCTCATTTTTAATGTTATCGTTATTGGCCCGATATTAAAGCCAATAAATAATGGATTATTTCCTTCAGCTGAGACACTTCAGATGTGTGCTGTTCCCCATGATGGTTTTAAATTGTTTGAAATATGATTGAAATCACTTCAAAAAGGGAAATACCGTAAAGTGCAACATGTGCAGCACAAGTTTGTCATATAGGCCACATCAAATTATAATGAGAACATTATAATTGTGTGCTTTGGACATGGATTTTAATGGTGAGATCATTATTTGAAATCAGGCTCTCAAATTATATAAATTTTAGATTTATAAGCCAATATATCGGTTATCGGCTTTCAAATGTAAATTATTATTGGTATCGGCCAATTTTTTCATATGGTATATCCCTAATTTCATGGCAAATATTGTATCAGTAACTGAATATGTATTTAAAATAGTGAAATTATTTTATTATTAATTTGATTATCTAGTTATCTATTTCATTGGCAGTGTGAGACAGCACTGCACTTACAGAGAGAGAGAGAGAGAGAGAGAGAGAGAGAGAGAGAGAGAGAGAGAGAGAGAGAGAGAGAGAGAGAGAGAGAGAGAGACCAAATGCTCTTCTGATTGACTGTGATTTGTGATACATTTTGTCACATCTTGTTGATAAGTCTTGTCTGTTGTGGACATACAAATTGTTTGTCGCTCAAATCTTTTTTGCATTGCATCTGGGTAGAACACGGTGATCTGCCTGGATGCTAGGGTTCTGCTATACAGTTGCAAGGATGTTGTGGGTGGTTGCTTACTAGCCAACCCTAAGGGATCCCAGCCTCAAGTTTCTATTTCTTTGTCTGTACATTTGACACGGTCTTAACTCCTATGTTTTTTTTTTCTACCAGTTTCAAGGGTTGCTGGGTGAAAATTGAGCATTCAATCATGGAATGAATCAGTGTCATCCCTCTTCACTGTTGCATTTCAAACACAGGAAGTCCGATAACATAATAAAATAAAGTTCAGATAACATAAACTGATTTTGAATGAAACAAGACAGAAACATAATAAAGATGCATCACTGTAGACTAATACAGGTTTGGAAAGCTTTTCTGCTATTCGTGTTGCTAGTCGTGCTGAAATTATGCACTTCACCTTTAACCTGAACCATAACTGGCGAGCAAAGACTGATTAAAAGATTTCAAAGATTAAGTCAGCTAAATGGCAAGAGATGCAGGGGGATATGCCCACCGTGCTGAAGCTCTTTTCTTGCTGGGTGTAGCTTCTTGACTGGATCGTCGTGTATAGCTATCAACAAAAAAAAATTTAGATCAAAACGGGTAGAATTGTAAGTGCAAGCAGCATGCAGGTCAAAACTGACAATCATTTCTGATTATGTAAATCAAACTTCTTTGCCATCAAAACATGCAAAAAAAACATTTAACTTCAATAGTTTTAACTTACTGGTGATCATTGTCTACGCCTGGTGGGGCTGTGAAGTCAACCAGAGGTCGAAAAGGATGAAACTTGCATCGCCCCAAAATCCGACTCACAACCGCATGGATACTAGGACGTGACAACTGCATAAGAGGAAAGTTGAGCCTTCTGTGTCGAAACCACAGTCTGAAGGATGTTGGAGAAGATAAAGCCAGGATGGTACTAACACCTGCCCCAGAGAAACTCCCCTTGCTTAAAGTAGACAAAGGCGGAGTAGTAGGCCGAAAAAATTGAGATAGGCCAGGACAACATGCAGAGTCTTTATCCAGGTTGATTGGTAAAGCATTTGAAGGACAAGCTGGTGTCCCAGTCAACCAAGGAGAGACAGAAGGTATCGAGTCCTCAAGTATCGGCTGCCAATTGTTGGATATCTCTCCTCCCTGCTCGAGAAAGGACAAAGAACGGGTTTCTCCAACTTTAAGAGAGGGAAATCCAGGAAGGTCATGTTTCTTTCCACCACAGAGTTTGAGCTTGGATCCAGTTCTGCTGTAACCAGTCCATCTGTCCAAGTCGTTTGAGGAACAGCTGCTGGATACCAAGCGGTGGGCAGTGTCTGAGAGCTGATCCAACAGTTTGTTAGTGTTAATGTCTACTAATGGTTTGGAGGACCCATTTCGTGGGCCCGAGAGATGGGAACTGGAGTGTGCTTGATGAAGTGTCAAAAGCGAACCTAGTGACTTTTGGTCACCTACATCTTTTACCAATTGGTTTGGTAAAGCAAGTTTACAGTATGGCAGGATTGATGACCCTTGAAAAGAGATATTTAAAGGGCTATCCTTTGAGTATGATAACTGACAATCAATGCTTTGTTCTTTACTACTTATCTTTGTGCTCTCTACAGAGTCTCCAGCATTTGTCCCTGTCAGTCCATCTACATCCCTTGACGTTGGGATGTGATCCAAGACTGAAGTACCATTACTCAATGAGGTAGTGGTAGAGTGAAAAACACCATTCATTTCAATCTTGTGCAAGATTTCATTTTCTTTCTTGTTAGAAGTCTGAAAGAGAACTGAACAGCCCTTGGGTTTATCAAGGTTGGGTAGTGCTCCAAGCGGCTTTCTGGAGAAAGGGAAGGTAATCTGACTAAAGGACTGCTGCTGACTTTTTTCACTCTCGTCATTAACGGAATTTGTCAATGCCGCTGGTTTCCCAGGGGGCTTTGGATTTATTTCTTTTGTAAACGAAAAAAGAAGATCTGTATTTGTGTATGACTTTGCACCACTAGGAGCTGAGGATTTGAAAAACTGAACGGAAGGCACCCGGGGGTGTTCAGGAACACGTAAACGCTGATTTTTCAAGATGTCGTCTTCCTTCTGACCAGATTTATTATTCCCCACACTATCAGAGGACTGGGCTTCCTGTTTACAAGAAAGTGCTCGGCTTTCATTGTCATCTGAGCAGCTGAGCACAGAATCGACCAATAAGCTTAAGGCGACTCTGTCCTTCTCAGCTTCCAGCTCCATTTCCAGGTCTTCAAAATCTGAAACGGGTGAGTAGTTACCATGCAAACAATTGTCAGTTTGTCCAGAAGAGCCCGTTTTTAGGTTTCCACATGATGACCTGGAGCCAATGTAATTTCTACCTAGACCCTGACAGCTTAGGTCCTCAGGCTTATGAGTGAGAGTTGACATTGCCCATGAACACACAGGGTCCTTTTTTGATTCAGGTGATCTATAAAGAGATTGTGGCCCAGAAGAGGAGGTATTTGGGATGATTCCTTTGTTGTCTTTTGGCACTTCTGCATCTACTCCTGCAAACACACAATAATTTAAGTCAAATTAAGATGTTATCGATATCTTTGCATAGCTTCAAGGTCATAAACATTCTAGAGTACTCAAATTTGTATATTTTAGCATATACTTCCTGGAAAAATTTTCAGAAAAACTGACCATAATAATGATGCACTCAGTGGCATATCCAATTTTTGCCCAATAAAATGCTCTCCAGTACGAGAACCTAACCATGACTAGAAATAGCAAATCATGGCCTGAGGATGTAACAAACTAAATGCTATTGGCCATTTAAAAAGGTACAAACCCTTTAATATATCCCATCCCAATTTCTTGTTACAACAGAAAATATGTCAACACAGGAAATAAAACATTCCAGTATTTCTTGGGTTATGTATGAAGAAAACAAAACCATAGCCAAATTATATAATTATTCATTTAAGCATATCAATATGCAAGCATTTACCGAAACTGTAATCTGATGAAATTGTATTTGGACAGCAAAAGGACAAGTCTCTTCCCAGCTGGCCAACTTTACTGTGCAGCTGAGCTAAACTGCATGTATGTGCGCTGCTTTGTGAACACAACTGGTCCAGCCTCCTCTCCACTGCCCCGAGACGTTGGGTCAGAGATCCGAAGGTATCAGTCAGCAGACGTTTCATCTCAGTTTGATGGGACACGAGAATTCGTTCCAGAACTCCAAGCTGCTCTCCTGATGGTCCTGATGGTCCTGCTGGTCGTGGATCCCTGAACTTGCCCTCTGCAAAAGAGATGTTGATCAAAAGCAGTGCTTCGTAAAAGCAACTTTTTCCCTCATAGAAGATACCAAAACATTGTAGTGACATTACACATCTGCCGTGTTCCGACTAAGACAAATGTGTGCACACTTCTGAAGTTACTCCTGTCCAGCACCAAAAAAACTGGGGACAAAATAAATTTTAGCTAGAGATTTAATGGAAAAAATGCTAAATGACTGGGCAGCAAACTATGAAGACTTGTTATTCTGTTTTAAATTGTATTCTTATTCATGTTATATTCTGGTATTATATTATTGTAAGTATTTATATTAGTCTAAGTGATGTATTTTGTTATAACCGGATTAATATAACAAAAAATAACAGCCTTGGTGAGCATAAGAGAGTTTTTAAACTTTATAGAATTTAAAAACAAAAATGACACAGTGTTTCTGCTAATGTACAAAGGGGTCTTCTGTAGAAATAGAATAAGCTCAGTAAAAACTAAACTTAAGAGGGAACATTGCAGATTTTACCACATATATTCAACATTACCTTGCTGAGTACACGTGTGTATGCATATCGCACTAGGATTGACTCCAAAGTTACTACTTTTCGGATCAAACGTCATCTGTCTCAAAGCTCCTTCATTCATTCCTTTCTCAAAGTCTGAGGGCTGTGGTCTGTCTCCAGATTCAGTCTCCTCCCTGCTAGTTCCTCTGCATCCTTTGGCCAGCTGCTCCTGATACAGCGAAGACTGAGGAGCACGATGACACGGACCAGCCGCAGACGCAGGCACCTGCTCTGCCCCTTTCTGCTCAGCCAGAAGATTGGACAACATCTTTCAAGGAACTGATGGGATGAGATGAGGTAACAGTTTAAGTCATTGGATATTAAATGAATTAGCCTAAATATGGTAGAATTAGTATTACTATTGTGTCCATTCTTTGGTCTTACCAATCCTACCATATTTACAGTACCAGTCAAAAGTTTGGAAACATTACTATTTTTTTTTTAATGTTTTTGAAAGAAGTATCAGTATCAGGACTGTATTTGATCAAAAATACAGTTTTTTTTTTTTTTTTACAATTTAAAATAAATAATGGTTTTCTATTTTAATATACTTTAAAATGTATTTTATTATACATTTTATTTCATCATCCATTACTCCAGCCTTCAGTGTCCCATCCTTGAGAAATCATTCTAATATGCTGATTTGATAGTCAGTTATCATCAATGTTGGAAACAGTTGTGCTGCTTAGGCTAATTATTATTTGTTTGTGGAAGCTGTGATACTTTTTTTCAGGATTCATTGATGAATTAAGCGTTTAAAAGAACAGCATTTATTCAAAATCGAAATCTTTTCTAACAATATAAATCTTTACTATACATTTTTATCAATACCAACATCCTTGCTGAATAAAAGTATTAATTTCTTCCAAAAAATAATGAAAAAAAAAAAAAATCAGACCCCAAACTATTGAATGGTAGTGTATATTGTTACAAAAGATTTCTATTTTAAATAAATGCTGTTCTTTTTATTCATCAAAGAACCCTGAAAAAAGTATCACATGTTTAAAAAATATAATAAGCAGCACGACTGTTTCCAACATCAATAATAAATCATCATATTCGACTGATTTCTGAAGGATCATGGGACACTGAAAACTGGAGTAATGGCTGATGAAAATTGAGCTTTGCATCACAGAAATAAATGATATTTTTAAGTATTAAAAAAAAACAAACATTATTTGAAATAGTAATAATATTTCACAAAATTATTATTATTTAATCAAATAAATGCAGGCTTGATGAGCATAAGAGATTTAAAAAAACAAAACATTAAAAAAAATTTGTTTCCAATGTTAATGTTTCCAGACTTTTGACCGATACTATACATGGCCTGGTATTTACAAATGTCTCCATTTAAGGTCTCAAACAGTAATACTATGGCACTGAATAATAATCATATTTATATACCATGATGTTTACATGATACATGAGATGATATTATATATACCACTAACAATATGCAAACAATAAACATGGTAGTAAAATGTTTATCACTCTTTTGTAAAACTTTCTTAAATGGGTCCCCTGTGTTATCTTATATCCAGGTATTTTATTTTTGTAAACATGATATATTTAGTGGTCAATAAATACAGGAACCTATCAGACGCCCCTTTCAGCTGTTTTACTGTGGTAATAGCAATTTCTTCTTCCGAAACTCTGAATAACCACACATTCATGTACACTGAACTGTCTATACGTGCATATACATTTTACAATTAATTCACAAGTGTGTTATTAAACCACCAGCTGAAATAATTGTGTGCGGAATAATTAAATGAAACTGAGCAGTTTTCATCCAAAATACCACCACTAATTAAACACGTCACTATATCGCCTTTTGCACATAATTCATGAGAAATTGTTCATAATTACATCCAAACAAGTTTTTATTTATTTGTAGGTGCTATGCATAATGACGTCAATGAACAGACTACTCATGCATATCAGGCTTTAAAGGCCCCCGAAACGAATACAAATAAATCAAGAGCAAATCAGACATGTTTAACAAAGCAGTACCTGTATTGCGTCTCCCCTCACACAGGGCAGTCCTTGTTAAATCACGTCTCCGACGGCGAGAGTGTGCTGTTATATCACTAATACTCGCCGATTCATCTCCATGATGCACAGGTCGGATGTGATCTCTTTAAACCAGTAAAAGTCATTTCCGGCGACACTCCAGACTGATGAGCGGATTACCAGTGCAAACCGGCTACCCACTAAACCAGCTTATTATTAAAGTAAATTTAATTAAACTATGTCATACGTTTAACGCAGAGAGCTAAACATTTAAATAAATAATACAAAATACCTAATCGTCAGAATATTTGCTATTGACAAACAGTGACGACTTCCGTCATTCGTGCAGCTGTAAAGCGTGTTGCCATTGGCTATCGCATGCAGGCTCATATCTATTGGACTATTTTAATGGCAACACTTTCATTGTTATTTGAAAAACACATTATATTACGCCAAATCTACAGTGTTCCATTTTGATTGATACTAACAATGGTATAGCATATATATATATATATATATATATATATAGGCCTATATATATAGGCTATATGAAGAGTTCAGATGCAAAAGCCTCTAAGTGCCATCTGAAATTTTCTTCTAGAATGATAATTTTTTCTATCAATTAATAGGTAATTTTCATAGCCATTTAAGTGAAATTACTTAAAGATTGAACTTAAATATACGAGCTTGATAAAAATGATCATTCTAGAAGAAAATTTCAGATGGCACTTAGAGGCTTTTGCATCTGAACTCTTCATATATATATATATATATATATATATATATATATATATATATATATATATATAGCCTATATAAGAATAAATATAATTTCCTTTTATTAAGAATTAATAAAAACTTCACAATTTAATTAAATTAATTAATTCCTGAAAGAAGCTTAATTAAAAAGAACAGAGAATGAAAATCACCACAGGTTGTTTGTTATGTTAATGTTAATCAGTTAACATTTAAGCTAGATGGGCCCTTATATGGCCCTTAGCTGTTAGATAATAATGATGATAAGCTATAATTAAGAAACCTTAGCTCGCTGATTCATTCTTTATTAGTTGTAGATTATGTGACAGAATAAAGATTTTCCTCAGAGGTTCTCATAACAAAATCAGTTTAGTTTAGTTCCTTTATTGTCCACAAGTGGACACCAAACTCACTGTTTGGTGTCAAATAGGAAACTAGTACTAATTGTCTAATACAATTTAGTATAGAATATTGTGATTGAATATTAAATACTGAACACTGAATTCCCCATGTTATCTCAAGAATGACCTGTTTTGGTTGCAATGGGTGCAATCAGCTTACAACCTTACTGAAGAGATTTGTATCATTTTACAACATAAATTACATACAGTCATACCATAACCAACCATATAACAGAGGCTACCCATGGCTTTGATTTTTCTTCCAAGTTTTGGAACTACAATCTGAGCAGCTCTATATGCCATATGATATGAGTGAGTGACATGGTATTCTAAGACACTGCAATAATACGTTATAGCCTAACTGACAGCCTGGCGTGTTCATGTTCTATGGGGAATAGATCTTTTGCAGAGACGTAATGTGTACAAAGAACTTGGAATGTCATTCATAAGCATGATCCAATTAGCCCTTGCTGGTGGTGGACACTGTAATGTGTTTTTGACAACATGGAAATCAAAATGTCCACCCCCTATTTGAAAATAACTGCTCTGAAGGTTGGACATTTCAACTTGTAAAGTTGAAACAGACTGATAAACACCATCTTCAATGATTTCATTTTAAGATGGCAACATCTTGCTGAAACCATAGAAATTTATTCCTAGATTCCACAATCGACAGCTCCAGTCCAACGTGTCGTCACTCATAGTAAGTCTGCATCCAAAATCGCATACTTCCCTACTATATAGTAGCTGAAAAACAGTATCGTGTGTGAGAAAAGAAGTATGTCTGAACACACAGTAGGCAAAAAGAACCCGGATGACCTACTACTTCCGGCGTAATTCTGAAGTGTGTATACATTATTATCACGTTATTATCCCCAGAAGCCACAGGAGATGATTTCTGAATGGCATGCAGTGAAGCGACACAACTTACACTGGTCACATGATAATGACAGCATAGCGAATGTAGTATGTCTAGATTACATTTATACACACATTCATAGAACATACTTTTAAGTGGTCATGAAGTAATTACTTCAAAATGACCAGCGCAAGAGAATATGCGATTTCGGACACAGCCTAAGAATCAATAAAGCCACAACAGCTTCTGGTTGTAAAAACCACAGAGATTTAAATTCCCAAAGAAGGCTTACGCATAGCGGCACATTTACACAGCCACTAATGAGGAATCTACGTACAGTCTCTAGGCTATCTATGACTGAAACTGTCTTGGTGAGTCATGGCACAATCTTGTTTTGCTTTCATTTAACCCTGACATGTGATTGACTACAATGCTTTGAGGTCAGAAGTACGAAATTAAAGGGAACTTTGTCTGGAACAAAACAACTATACATCATACAACCCCTTCCAGACAAAGTATAGGCAGGTGATTGTCAGAATAAACTGTATGGACTTAGACTTTAGCTGAAAAATATGGTAAACCAGGAAGACACTATTAATAATGGAATAAAACTGTCTATTGATACACCAATTTGCTGTAAATGTATAATGAATGTTAGACATCCGTTTTGATTTGTAGAAATAATAAAATACGCTATACATTTTAAGCAAACAACCACTTGCTTTGGAAATTAAAGACTTTTATCCATCATGACGTAGAGAATCTGAATTGCAAACTTAAATGCCTTGCTCAATGGCACTATTGTAATACAGCAGGATAAAATGTACAAAAAAACGTTTGCTCGTTTTTTTTGTTTGTTTGCTTTTTTGTTCACCGCATAATTGCTCGCTTTGAGTGGACATTTTTCTTCTGGGAAAACCTTGTATATGGTGTCTGTAGTTCTCCAGGTGGGATGAATATATCTGCAGGTTTAGCTGAGGTCTGCGTATTTGCAGTAGTTGTTGTGAAGTCTATTGTTGCGTATTCTGTGTTGTGGCAGTTTGGAGTCTGTCTCAGTTTTTCCCTGCTGGTCGCATTTTCAGACTGTAGGACTTGAACGTCTGCGTAGTGTAAGCCATCCTCATTCTGCTTGCGTTTCTTATTCACCTGGGCATACTGTGGTTCATCTGACACACAGTCATACACATGAACATCAACACGGGCCTGCTATGAAAAAAAAAAGCTGTTGTCACAAAAACATTTACATATATTCGGATAAAAGTAACATTTTGCAGCGTCCAGTTTAACCAACACACCTGATGGGGAGGAATCACAGGTGGACCTGTTGTAAAGATGTACATGGCAATCAACATCACAACAACTGGATAATCAAGTCTTGATTATCAAAGTTTCCTTTTAATCTACAAACCCAAATCCGGAAAAGTTGGGACATTTTGTTAAATGCAATACAAATAAGAATCTGTGATTTGCTAATCCTCATTAACCTTTATTTAACAAACCAAAAGGGCAAAGAAAAGATTCTCAAAGTTTTTTCTGACCAACTTATTTTGTAAATAGGGCCTATAAGCAAATGTTGATGTTGATAACTGCAACACACATAAAAAGTTATGACAGAGGCATGTTTATCACTGCGCAGAGGTCGCGTTAGTGGCATTTCCGTCATGATGATTTTTTTTGTGTTCTGAATTTTTTTTTTAGCAGTGACGAAAAAATCAGAAAGCCATCCGTCATTTTGACAGATTACACTGAGGGTGATCTATTGTGAGTTGGAACTGTAATTCTCCATCCTGACCCCTTGGTGGCGAGTGCGCTCTTGCTGAATATTAAGTTAATGGTCAACGAATGGCTTTTCTGAGTTAAAGGGATTGTTCACCCAAAAATTTAAATTACCCCATGATTAAGTTACTTTTAAATCATTACTCATGATTGAGTCATCCTAGATGTATGACATTCTTCTTTCAGACGAATACAAGCTCTGTAATGGCAGTGAATGGCCGTATGTTTTTTGAAGTTTTGAAGTGCATCCATCCATGATAAAAGTGCTCCACACAGCTCTGGTGGGTTAATAAAAGCCTTCTGAAGTGAAGCGATGCGTTCATGTAAGAAAAATATCCCTATTTTAAAACTTTATCTGAAGAGAAGAGGCACCAACATGGATCTGGGAATCAGAAGGATCTGGAGAGATTCTGTATGGAGGAATGGTCTCTGATCTCTTATGGTGTTCTCCAAACTCATCTGGCATTATAGGAGAAAACTCAGAGCTGTTATCTTGGCAAAAGAAGATTGCAAAAAGTATTTAATAAAAGGGTGCCAATAATTGTGGCCAATGTTTTGGAGCAAAACATTTATTTCATAATGTGATTTCCCCACTTTCAATTCTTTTACTTCGATGAAAGGTTTGATTTTTGCAATTTTTTTTAATGAAAGATCAAAAGGATAAACAATGCAGAATCATTTTTTACAGCCATTTTTGATCATATTTACCTGGGGTGCCATTAATTCTGACCACAACTGTACATGATACAGATTTCGTTAAGTTGGGCAGTATCTTTCTATACATTTTCTGTTGTTCATTCATGTTTATTTCATTCTGTAACATATAAGAGGAAGGGATGATCGCGTTCACTCAAACTGAGGAGCTACAGTGATATCTCGTGTTACATTAAAGAGCACCAAAACGGCATTTATTGTTTGAATTTTGTGATTAAATGGGACAGAATTTGAAAGCTGAGACTTTGTTTCAAATCAAAAGCAACAAAGTTTATTGCGATTTATTGGACAAACATTAATGATGAAACCTGAAAAGTAAACCACAGTGTTTTCTCTAAATAAATAAATGGATAATCTAGCATGCTTGTCCTGCAAGTTTGTGAATAAAAATGAAAACGTGAACAAAAAACAGAGCCTATTAAATAGCTTATTATTATTAAAATATGAAAATTAAAATGGCGGGTAATAATAGATTATGACAGAATTTTTCAGACAGTGACAGACAGTGTGGAAGCAGGATTGCCTGGTCTGTGCAACAAAAGTAGCCCAATGGCCAGTAAAAAGTAGCCCGAGGTGTTGGAGAGCCGAAATCGTACTTACAGGTGTGAAAATCAACCCGCGGTAACATCTTAAAAATGTTCAGTTCTACGGGAAAACCACAGACTTTGCAACACTGTGCGGAAGCTAGTGTTCTCCTTGCCTAACAGAGATTCAAGTGGCATTCCTTTGTAGGGGAATTTACGGTTAAGACCAGATATGATGAATAAAGAACATGAGTCAGAGATGCAATCAATTGAATACAATTTTACTGAAGAATAGTTTGCAGTTTTATCACCAGAAGTCAGGTTCAACACTCAAAAGGACTTCGTAGGCCGCTCTCTTACATTCTCAAAACAACAGCAATTACACTGTTACAGCAATAACACTTCACTACTTTATGGTGTCAGGTTGAATGATTCTGATTGGTTAAGGCACAGAAACTAAGGCCAGAAGTAAATCTCCATTGATTATCAGAATGATCACCAGTTTAGGCACAAAGTGACCCACTGAGGTCACAAATCTGAGTTCATATGTTCCAGTTTGTCTCTCCTGTGTGTCAGTTCCTCACCTCACAATGTCCTGTAACAAAGGATACTGAGGCACACACACGCACGCACGCACGCACCCACCCACCCACACACACACACACACACACACACACAGCTTCTTCAAGGTTGGAGTTGGTCGACCAGGAAACTTTACCAAAAACATACTGATAAGATGTAGGCCTACTTTCTCTCAATAATAAGAGGTTCAGACAATATTTGTCATTATTCTGTAGTGATTGAAGATGGAGTGTAAAGGAAATTCTTTAACTATAAGAATTGTTATGTAGGCAACAGGCCTGAGTTACTTTAGTGACCTTGGCTGTCAGAGTCAGAAGAGTAAATATAAAATTTAACAGGTGCTTTTCTCACATACATAAATCTCAAACGCATGAATAAGTAATTCAAATCATTTGATATTTAGAAGAACAATTATTGATTAACAAGCATTCAAAGGACATACATTGAAGCGGCAGTGAATTCAAGAGTCCATCCCTTCACCTTGACGCAGCAGCAGACTGTTTTAGGTGACAATGGGTTTTCCAAAGAACTCACAAGCCATGTGTCTGTATTTAACAGAATAAAATGACGGTATGCAATGCCGTCTCTGAGCTCAAAGGTCACACTCATTCAACCGAGGTCTCCTGCCTCGCCCTATACATGGACTGAGATTTATCTGGATTCCATTCATCTTTTCACAATATAGAAGGTGAAAGACCTAAATTCTTTGCAGTCTTGCATTTAGAAATGTGATTTTTGAATTGTTTGACAATTCTCTCTTGATATTTGGTACCAAGTGATGACGAGCCATTAAGACTGAGATCACAATATCCTCAATTCACCTTCTTATTGTGGACTGTTTCAAAAGAAATTCTATAAGCTTTTCACTTTTATTTAGCCTCTGTCCCAACTTTTTTGGAGTGTGTTGCAGCCATCAAAATCAAAATCTGTTTATATTTACTAAATAAGTTGGTCAGTGAAAATTTAGAAAATTTGTAAGATTTCATTCTTTTTTATTCTTGATTTTATTACATTTTACAAAATGTCCCAACCTTTCTGGATTTGGGGTTGTATTACCTCATAAATGTAGCTGAGATTTTTTTTTTTTGTTGTTACCTTTTCCTTTTGTCCGTTTATGTGACAGTTTTCTTGGATTTATTCCCCATCTAAGGAACAAAAAACATAGAACTCAATTACAGAAGTTGGTTTATTTGTTCTGTTGTGTATTTCCCTAAATCACAAAATGGATCATTGATAGACTAATCTCTTGTGAAAATGAAGTGCACTAAATAAGATTGAATGTGTTGTTCTAGAGTACCTCAAATCTTATTTTAATATCATATTAATTAAATAAATGCAAGTTAAAGAGAGTAAACATTCATGACTATACCTAAGTACCTAAAAAGTACACTTTGTAATGTCAAAAAAGTAGTGTGTTATTTGATATTACATTTAAAGTTAATAGCTATACGTATAATTGCAACTTCATCATTACAAATGTGAAATAATTACAAATATTTAACTACATGACATACAAGTTTCAGTAAAAATAACATTTTAGTATATTTTAAGTTTACCATAAATTATTGTCAGTACACTTACAGTAAACCATATTTCAAAGACAAAAGAAGTCAATATGAAATTACATATTAAATGAGTATATATATATATAAGTTAATTTATTGTGTCAGAAAACATAACATTAATTTAGCACTCAAATATATTATTTTAAAATATATAATTTCTGTATTAAGCAATTGTTAAAATTATTCTGAAGTGTACTTTTTCACGATAGATATGAGGTAGAATAGTCAACTTTTGTGTTAAAACTTCATAACAGACAAAGGGGATCAATGTTTCTCAAAGTATGACCGATGTAAAAGTTAGCATTATGTTAAATAGTGGTTAGTTACACAAATGAACCTAGTTTAATAGTTTCCTCCGCATCAAGATCCTACTGCCATAAAACAATCACATTTCACAGAACCCAGTAGCTTTTGAATAGATAAATAATACTGTAAATCATGCCCAGTGTGTTTAAAACAGTTCAAAGATACAAATGTTTAGCTACTTACTTTTCCACTGTTTTGGTTACATTGCTCCCCATGGCAGAGATCGTCGTCAGAGCACAGTTAGCCCAGTGTTGATCATTTGCTCTAATTCCATTTCCTGGTTCCTCTGTAACTGGAGTCCTGCAGGTGTTCCTCTTAAAGAAAGCTACCTTTGTACTTCCAATGCCCCTATCGTTGAGGCTGACCTTGAGGTCATGAATGTTTGACAATATCTTTAATGTTGTATATTTTAATATCTTTGCTGTCATTCATTCACGAACAGGATGAAAGTAGGTAACTAGAGATCTCCTTGTGTTTACAGAGAACTTCTTTAGTTTACTAGCATTGTGTGCTATTGTAATATCCACGATCACGTGAATGTCAACAAATAAAAAGTATTGTATTTTTTTCTTTTCTTTTTTCGATGCTATAATCTTTCTGGTTGAGCTTCCCAACAAGCTAGGCATGAAACTGAAATTCACCCTATTTTCGTATTTTTTTAAATGTCATAACTCCAATGACAGACTTCTTTCTGGTGACGTATGCCACACTTCTCAAAGCATTAAATTCGCCTGAACTCTGGCTGATCTTACAATAGATTTCAAACTCAAATTCAGATCTGCTCCCATCCAATCAAAAACTACCACATTGTTTTCTTTTTCCACAATCCATTTTACTCAGATTTATGTCACAATACGGTGGAAAATGTCTGTCATGCACCGTTACAACTTTAACATAGCAACATTGGCTCAACCAATGGCACGAGTATGTGGTGAGACTATCTTTTTGGCCAACCTAAAGCAGATGAACTGGGGAAACCGGTTTCAAAATGTCATCATTTTTGCAATACCTGGATGTCATAAAACTGAGGCAAGACCATTATAAATACTTGCAATCTAAGCAGAAAAGTTTATTACAAAACAATATTTATCTTGCAAAAATACACACATGGCCACACATCCAGCAAGTTTATCCCGAGGGAACTTAACATGCATCATAAAATTCCAGTGTGCACAGTGTGTACAGTACCCCAACCACATCTGAAATAACTATTGCACCTGTCAAAAGTATGAATTATATTTTTAAAAAAGTTTTTTTAAATGAAGTTTTCTATTTTAATATATTTTAAAATCTAGTTTATTCCTGTGATGACAAAGCTAAGTTTTCAGCATCATTTCTCCAGTCAGTGTCACATGATCCTTCAGAAATCATTCTAATATTCAGTACCCTTAAAATGACAACTTTGTACCTTATTTACCCGTAAAAGTACTCTAATGTACTAAAATGCACTTTTTAGTGGTAGATAAGGTAAAAAGTTGTACAGTGTGTCTGACAGTGTGTGATTCAAAAATGTTTTAAAGGGGGGGAAACCAAGAAAAGGTGTCAGAAAAAGATTTTTATAATGTTAAGATTTCTAATTCAATTATCGCTGTTCTTTTGAACTTTAAATACATCAAAATATACTGAAGAATATCCACAAAAATATTAAGCACCAAAACATTTTCAGTATTGATAATAATGAACCATTATTAATGATTGAGCACCATTAATCATTTATAAAATTAAGCACCAAATCAGCATATTGGAATGGTTTCTGAAGGATCATGTGAAACTTTGTTCACAGGAACAAATGACATTTCAAAAATGTGTTATATTATAATTGTAATATATTTGACAATATGTTTCTTCTGTAATGCAGCCTTATTGACCATAAGAGACTTATTTTTGTAATTATTCCAAACTTTTCACCAGTATTGTATATACAGACTCGGAACTATCGGCAGACTTTATCTGCACTAATTTCACTGCAAATCTGTGGAATGCAAACTGTGAGAGAACAGAACTGAGAGAAATTCTAATGACTTCAAAAAAATGAATAAACAAACACACAAAATGTTGGGCATTCCAACTCCATAGACTTTTCTATGGTGTCTTTCCACGTGGGCCTGCTTCTATCAGTCTACTTCATTAACTTTTGCTTTCCTTGTTGTCCACTTTAATCTTGAGCTGGTTGATTTTAGGCTCCAGGTCCTCAGTTTTTCGTGGTGCCTGGATACACATTATCCCGTCATGTGAGATGGACACCTGCACCAGCAGCGGATCCACACCCATTGGCAAGATATACGTGCGGGTAAACTCACGACTCACGAAGCCATGCTGGTCCATTCGCTGAGCGTGACGTCCAGTCACCTCCAACAGGTTGTCCACAGTTCGCACACTGATCTCATCTGGTGTGAACTGGCACACGTCCAGCAAAACTCGATACCAGTTATCTTCACTGTCTACCTGAGAGAAACCCCTCTCGAGCTGCTTGTTGATGCGGGGACGGATGTAGTAACCGTGGTATAGGACAGGGGCCAACAGGTCCTTGGGACACAGTGCTGAGAGGGTGGGAAGGGAAACAAATAATTATAACCATAATAATACTCTCACATTGCTTCCACTGACATGTAGTTTGTCTCTGCAGAATCCTGCATGACATAACACAATCATATTTAATGCCTATCTTGCGTTCCATTCAACTTGTTATATCAGAATTCCCTCCTTCCTGCTTGGAAAAGTGCAAGTGAATGCCATTAAAGTCGGACTTTGGCAGGCATATGATGATACAAAAATCAAGTGCCAAGTTCTTAAAAATGTACTCTCTGTGTTCGTGTTTCATGTAGTTCTCAAATTTAAATAATAATAATAATAAAAAAATCCTTGTTACAGTACCTAACTACTTCAAAAAAAAAATTAAGTTAAACATTTTCACAAGTACAAATTATTACTACATAAATCATAATGAATTATTAAATCCTAAAAGTTCTGGGGAAGTTCCACCTGCATGCCATTTGATACTAACCATGCCTTGTCATAAAATGTGAAATTATCTGACATTTTAAGAAGATTATTGACCTCTCTATCATATAATTTACTGTATTAATTTTTTTTCTGCATGAAAAGATATCCCTGTGGGCATTTTTAATTTAGTCATTTCCAGTGTTGGGCTTACGTAATCAGATTACTTTTTTTCATGTAACTAGAAAAGTAATGCATTACTTTTAAATTTACAACAAAATAAGTTACTTTATCAAATAAGTAACGCAAGTTACTTTGTTCTCCCATTTATTCACCAACAGCTCTACCATCCCCATGTTTAGAGAAATCGGGAGTAATTGTGCAAAGGTGTTGTGTACGCTATGTGAACATTATGGTTATTGTAGTTCTAGGCTATGAGCATTTACTCATCTCATTTGCACAAAAACAGATTTAAAATTCCTCAAAAGGAATAAAAACAGTGAAATGCAAACTCAGAATATTACGCAAAATTTTTTTTTAATTACACAACTATAGCCTACTTTAATCTCACTTTATTAACCAATATATTTGCTGCTTACCCTTGATGATACAATTTGACCCTACGAATAAGCAAAAATGACTTTAGAAAACATCACTGGTTAATTTTTAGAGAGTAACACAATATTGTAACGCATTACTTTTAAAAGTAACTTCCCCTACCTTAGGTAATTTCATCTGAGAATAAACATTAAGTGAGATTTAGTCTGTTTTGAGGTCAACTGATATAATTGTCTCTGGGAAATAGTGATGACATTGTATTATGTTGAATATAAAAGTTTTTGGTACAGCAGGCCCTAAGTGGGATGTTGTATAGTGTTATTATTATTTTATTTAATAATTATTGTAATTAATGGGGTTATTATTCAGTATTTCCATGAATTAAGTACATTTCATGCATTAGAGTGTACACTCACCTAAGGATTATTAGGAACACCATACTAATACCGTGTTTGACCTTTCGCTTTCGCCTTCAGAACTGCCTTAATTCTACGTGGCATTGATTCAACAAGGTGCTGAAAGCATTCTTTAGAAATGTTGGTCCATATTGATAGGATAGCATCTTGCAGTTGATGGAGATTTGTGGGATGCACATCCAGGGCACGAAGCTCCCGTTACACCACATCCCAAAGATGCTCTATTGGGTTGAGATCTGGTGACTGTGGGGGCCATTTTAGTACAGTGAACTCATTGTCATGTTCAACTCAAGAAACCAATTTGAAATGATTCGAGCTTTGTGACATGGTACATTATTCTGCTGGAAGTAGCCATCAGAGGATGGGTACATGGTGGCCATAAAGGGATGGACATGGTCAGAAACAATGCTCAGGTAGGCCGTGGCATTTAAACAATGCCCAATTGGCACTAAGGGGCCTAAAGTGTGCCAAGAAAACATCCCCCACACCATTACACCACCACCACCAGCCTGCACAGTGGTAACAAGGCATGATGGATCCATGTTCTCATTTTCTCAAATTCTGACTCTACCATCTGAATGTCTCAACAGAAATCGAGACTCATCAGACCAGGCAACATTTTTCCATTTTTCAAATGTCCAATTTTGGTGAGCTCTTGCAAATTGTAGCCTCTTTTTCCTATTTGTAGTGGAGATGAGTGGTACCCGGTGGGGTCTTCTGCTGTTGTAGCCCATCCGCCTCAAGGTTGTGCGTGTTGTGGCTTCACAAATGCTTTGCTGCATACCTCGGTTGTAACGAGTGGTTATTTCAGTCAAAGTTGCTCTTCTATCAGCTTGAATCAGTCGGCCCATTCTCCTCTGACCTCTAGCATCAACAAGGCATTTTCGCCCACAAGGACTGCCGCATACTGGATGTTTTTCCCTTTTCACACCATTCTTTGTAAAACCTAGAAATGGTTGTGCGTGAAAATCCCAGTAACTGAGCAGATTGTGAAATACTCAGACCGGCCCGTCTGACACCAACAACCATGCCACGCTCAAAATTGCTTAAACCTTTCTTTGGAGTTCAGGAGATTGTCTTGACCAGGACCACACCCCTAAATGCATTGAAGCAACTGCCATGTGATTGGTTGATTAGATAATTGCATTAATGAGAAATTGAACAGGTGTTCCTAATAATCCTTTAGGTGAGTGTGTATATATATATATATATATAGTCATGGTTGGGTGGCTGTAACAAAGTGCACGTCGAAGGAGATACTCAAAATAGTCTTTAATTGTAGATTCAAACATGTAAACATGCAGGAGATAACTTAATTGCACACCACTTCGACATAAACGTTAAACAAGTCAAGACCAAGAACTGACAGAAACTGAGGGCTTAAGTACAAGGGCAAACAAAGGAGCTGACGAGTTAATTAACATTGGACAGGTGAATTAGATGAACCAATGAAACACATGGGAAGACTGGATCAAAGGAAAACAGGCAAAAAGAAACTGAACAATGTTCAGAAAACAAAGACAAAACCGAACATAACCTTGACAGTACTCCCCCCTCCAGGAAGGTGCAACCTCACTCCAAAAAGAGTCCAACCAGGGAGGGAGGGGGTCCTCCAGTCGTAGCAGATGATTGGAAGGTGACCAAGGTGATGAGGGCAGGCTATGTAGCCTCCAGGACGGATACCTGTAGTGCAGAGTACCAAATAAGTACCGGTAGTTCAGGGAACCAAGGAGGGGCTGGCAGTTCAGGGAGCCAGGGAGGATTGGCCTCTGTTGCCTTGACCCAGGAGCTTGGCTTGGCCACTATGGACTGGTACGCATAGCAAAACCAACCTGGAGTTTCAGTCTCTGGAATAGACTCTGGAGTTTCAGTCTCTGGAACAGACCCTGGAGTTTCAGTCTCTGGAATAGACTCTGGAGTTTCAGTCTCTGGAACAGACTCTGGAGTTTCAGTCTCTGGAGAAGATTTGGAGATTTCCTTAGCTTTCCAGTCTCTGACTCCAGACTCTGCGATATTTCACACTGGAACAGACTTTAGAGTAAAGGTGGTAAGGTCCATGGAAGGCTCGGGCACAGGCTTGGAATGAGCTGGAGTGGCCAAATGCTTTTTGGATGTAGCTGGATGATGGTTTATATCGTCCTCTTTAATATCCTCAACAAGAAAATCAAAACCGTTTAGCCAGAGGACATGATTAATCAACTAAGGATATATAACAATCCCCATGAGAGGAATTGAAATTGAAATAAATCATCATCAAGTCCCATCGGAAAGCATGCATTGAGCATTGAATAGCTCCAGCTCACCAATTGAAACTCCAGCTCCAGGAATTCCTCCACAAATTGTTCCAAAGGCCGGCCTCATTGTCTGTGGGAGATGAGGAGATGAGCTTTAACCTGCTTTCTTGCCCCAGCCAGATCCATCTCTTTCCATCTTGTTTTTTGAGGTCCTGGATTCTGTCACGGTTGGGTGGCTGTAACAAAGCGCATGACGAAGGAGATACTCAAAACAATCTTTAATTGTTAGATTCAAACAAGGAAACACACAGGGGATAACTTGGAGAAACTGAATAGCACAACCACTTCGGCATAAACGTTAAACCATCCAGGACCAAGAACTGACAGAAACTGAGGGCTTAAGGGCAATTATTTTATTTTTAAATGAATTAACGAGGGACAGATGAATTAGATGAACCAATGAAACACATGGGAAGACGGGATCAAAGGAAAACAGGCAAACATAAACTGAACACAATGAAAACAAAGACAAAAACGTAAATAACCCTGACATTACTACCCTCTCCCGGCGACCTCATGCCAAAAATTTGGTTATAGAAGTTGTCACTCCCGTAAACTAAACAGCATGTGAACGTAACCGTATTAAGGAAAAAAAAATTAGCATCATGTAATTTACCCTGAATCAATTTGTGCAAGTAGGCCTACCTAAGAACTGCATTAAAACACACAGCTCCTCAAATTAGATTCTAATTGTAAAGTGTTCTAGAAGACACAGGAAATGTGCATGTCAAGTTTATTTAAAATTTGTGATACCAGCTACAGATCAAGACAAGGTTCTACTTACAGTGTCTATTTTTATCCTACAAGACATGTGACACCCTCACGCTGTTCTGTTATAGCCTAACAGAGACAGGAGTCTTCACAGTTGATTTCCAAATTGGCTGCTGAATTGTTTAATAAGTAGATCAGTTCATTATCAGTTATGATGGGGACAGCGAGTTAAATTGGTCATGTCATTAGTGGAATTCTAAATATAAGTTGTTGCTGAGGCATCACATTTCGTTGTAAGAGGAATACAGTATGGCAGCATTATATATCAATTGGCTATAGATCCACCCTTAATTCTGACAATCAAAATGTTTTGCTTATTATAATCAAATATGACCTACTGTATGAGACCTGCTGAAGTTATTTTAAAGTCATCAAGACATTCAAAGCATGCAAGCCAATATCAGAATACAAGCAACATAGACACAAATATAGGCTATACATACACTGTAAAAATGAATTTTGATGATTTGTTATCACAACTTTTTATATTTTGTTAAATCAACTTATATAATTAGTTCAGATAACATAATATTTTGAGTTTCTATTTATTAAACCAATCTCCTTTGTTGTATTAACTAAAATTTTTAATTTCAATGAACTCAAAATTTTAAGGCAACCAGGTAACTTACTTTAAGTTAATCCAACTTTTTTTTTTACAGTGTATACATATACAAGATATTTGCCTGACAATTCAACTCTGATTTTACTTACCTTCTGCAAAGTTCTGATCATAGATTCGAGGAGGAGAACACATCTCGTAATCCATACTCATTGGGTATGCATGAGGAACGGTGCGGTCGGCCATTTTGATCTCTGTAGCAGGTTGCCAAGATAACTGGAGAATTTAGTGGATTGACAGACTTCTGACTTTTGCCTGTGATAGTAGCAGGAAGTATAGAAAGGGAGAGGGGCGGAAAGAACAACAGGGGAACGAAGAGAGACTGCGCACTTGAGACAGGAGGGTGAAAAATGTTGCTACAAATAGCTTGTAGTAAACTCTGTGGAGCTGCATAGCCAACATTTATATACACAAATAGATATACACAAACACAGGGTGAATAGTGATAGACTCAGCCAAACAAGTTTAACAGCTGATCATAAGTTTTAAAAAAGAAGACTAATGAAAAACACTACTTACAATTTTTATTTTATACACATTTATTCTATACAATGGATATGAATGGAAACATGCATCATTTTAAAATTGCTTTTACATTACACTAAAGAGTTAAAGTAAATAATACTTTTGTGCAAGAATGCATTCAATTTGCCAAAGGTAATGGCAAAGAAAGGATTTCTATTTCAAATAAATGCTGTTCTTTTCAACTTTTTGTTCATTAACCCCTTTTCATTCATTAATTATGACAGGCCCTATGTTTTTATTGCTCCTAGGAATTGAAAATCAAGATTTAAGCTTTTCGGAGAGAGATTATCAGATGTACACTTGAGTGGACAGTGTGTGTTTCTGTTTGTAACTGAAGAAGATACTAAACATAATATTGTAATAACACAGCAATGTGTATTTATCAAACCACTGAATGTAATAATATGAAATCATGTGAAAACCATAAAATATTATACAAAAATATATATACAGATATATATTAAATAAAATATAATACAGATGAAATTATTGCAAACTCAATTGAGTTTGTTCCCATTTGTCCAACAGATGGAGAATAACTTGATATAAGTTGAACTTTGCGTGTCTTTGATGTCAAAACATGAGGACATGATTCTCTACAACCAGTGAAAGGTACAACTCAGTAGAAAATGCTCACAGTCCCTCCAGTCTAGAGTATTTTGATTTACCCTTATTAGCTGATAATTCGGATTATGTTCATAAATGACAAATTTATACCGTAGCTCTCCTCTCAGAGAAAACCTCAGACTGAAATCTACATGTATTGATTGATGTTTTCAAACTGTGAAAAACTAGCGATCAGGTGTTTTTTCATTCTCATCTGAAATCCTGTTTCATCCTTGCTGCAACCCATTGTAACACATACATTATGTAATCACATTACTTTTTGATGTAACTGAAAATTACATTCTAATTACACCAATACATTTATTTGCAGCAAAAAAAGTTACTGCAGATGAAGTATTTTGAAGAACCATATACAGTAATAGTATGAACGGGAGCTGAAATTTAGCTAGTGATGCATCATTAATAAGAATTTCCTCCCAATCTAAAATCAATACCTGTAAAATGAAACAATGATATGACTCCTTAGATACTTGATGCTACAACACTTTTTTTTTTACCTGCAAGAGTCTCCTAGAATAGAAGAAATGGATTGATATTCTGGAGAAACTTGGCATCTCTGACTGAACGTCGGCCATCTTTGTTCCCCATGCATTGGCTTGACACTTGGTGGCAGTGTACAGGATGATGCATTAGTGTCCACTGTAGTGGTTGATGTGCAGCCAAGCCATCGAAACCCATGCATACAACAGTCTTTTTTAACAGCTGTCCACTCTAGTGACCTCTTAGCGTGAAAGGGTTAAAGAATCATTGAAACACTTATTAAGGTTTCCTCCAAAAAACTAGGCAGCACAACGGTTTAATAACAAGAAATGTGGAGGACCAGAGAGCAGCGGACGGTCCGCAAGTCCGCGGCGGAGGTGAAGCAATGTCTGACCTCGGTCAGAACTGAACATATATTCAGGTGTTAATGATGGCGACTGATGAGTGCACAGCTGAACGCGATTAGTGTCCGTAACGAGTGATGAAGGCAGGTGATAACAAAACATAACGAATGTCAGTTATTTTTAAATTGTAATAGTATTTCACAAGATTACCATTTTACTGTATTTTTGATCAAATAAATACAGCCTTGGTGAGAATGAGAGATTTCTTTCTAAAACTTCTAAACCCCCCAAATTATTAAAAAATCGTACCAACCCCAAACTTTTGAACACTAGTCCGCAAAATGGGCAGACAATTTATAACCACAAGCCTTTGTTTAGAGAATATTCACTTACAGCACAGTAGCTGAAACTGCTTACACCTTCAAAATGATTGTCCAATCAGTGTGCCAGCTCAAGTAACGTTGTCCCCGTACGTTGTCCAGGCAAGCGTTTGTTCATGGGGATTGACTTTGTATGGAGTTTAGCCTGGCACAGTTATCTCAGCCTCATTCACTGTCAGATTCTGTAAAGACTAAACCTCCAATGGGGCTCAGAACCTAAATATGCATGGGCACATCACCTCTTGGGCATCCTAATCTTTGCTGGCATTAAACAGACCAGCGGAATGCCGAGCAACCAGAGACTTCTCTTGATATTGGCCGGTTTGCTGGACCAGACAGTGCAGTTTCCAGTGTTCTGAACACAGGGTACCATCAGCACTATTGGGGGCTTGCACTGTAATCCAGTTGGAATCTGAGTGAATTGAAATCTGATAAGCTCTTTAGATAACTACAGTGAGAGATGGTTGAGGGGACGGGGTAGCAAGCAGAGGACAGTGGGAGGGCCGAAGTGAATGGCATAGGCAGGCAAACAGTTTACATCATTATTCCAGAAAGATCCACAGCTGGCTCGTCTGCCAGGGGCTGTCGGTGTTGCTCTATTTAAGTGCGCTGGCATAAGAGCCAGCAGTTTTCTGAGTGCTACTAAGATCCAGACACAAAATGGACATCGCCATCCAGCATCCATGGTTCCGTCGCTCTTTCTGGCCATCCTTCTTATCCAGCCGAGTCTTTGACCAGCACTTTGGGGAGCCCATCTCTGAGACTGATGTGATTCCCTCACTGTACTACCCACGACCTTCCTTTCAGCGCTGGCCAAGCTGGGTGGACAGTGGCCTTTCTGAGGTGAGCTGGAAACCTTCCCAGTCCATTTTTTGTGACCTTTTTTTTTTTTAACTTTGTGGTTAATTATGTTTGTAACATTAGAATTATGTAGTTGAAAGAATGTCTAATTTGTTAAGTCACTTTTGCTAAATAAACTGGGTGACCAGGACCCTGACGCAAAGTGGAGGGGCTTGTATCAACCTGAAGGGTTTTCATCTGCAATAACGTCTGACTGTACATTATCCTGGCTTAATAACAACTAATGAATAATTTATTGATAGATTTTTATAGTAACACTTTACAATAAGGTTCATTAGTTAACATTAGTTAACATGAACTAAGAATGAACAATACTTCAGCATTTATTCATCTTAGTTAATATTAATTTCAAGATTTACTAATACGTCATGGTTGTATTTGTTAACATTAGTTAATGCACCATGAACTAACATTAACAAACAATGAACAGCTGTATTTTTATTAACTAATATTTAAAAAAAAAAAAAAATACTGTAACAAATTTATTGCTCATTGTTAGTTCATGTTAGTAAAAGCATTAATGTTAACTAATGAACCTTATTGTAAAATGTTACCATTTTTGAAGTTCATTTTATTTGTGTCCCTATCTGTTTTATAAAAGACGGGAAGAGCATTATTTAGAAAATAGCTGTTTTTTTTTCAAGCAGAAATTGCGCTATATCTATTGTTTTCTATATGAATACATATTTTTTAACATTTCTTCCTTCCATGATGATTGTCTGGCACTGTATCTTTAAAAAGCCACACTGAAGCATAACTGTTATATTTTGCTGATTAAAAACAAAACAAAATCAAATTTAAATTTAATTTGGCTATTTAGTTATTCTTTAATTTAATAAGTTATATGGTTGAATCACAAAAACTGACAAGAATTTTTCAGGTTATATTTCACCCTAAATTCAACAGGAAAATTGCACATTTCAGCATAAAGAAAGTGAAGCCTGCTGTGGAACTATTAAGATTTTTACATGGGTGATACTGTAATATTGTAATGTGGAAAACAAAACGTCTGAAATGGTCTGAAAAAATATACAGTATATATATTTTTTAATTTAAGTTTTTTTTTTTAAATAACTGGGAACATTAGATTAGCCGAGACAAATGATTAAATTTGTGTCTGTAATTGTTTCCTTAGATGAAAATGGAAAAAGATCGATTCTTACTAAATCTGGATGTCAAACACTTTTCACCAGAGGAGCTGTCAGTGAAAATCAATGGAGATTTCATTGAAATTCACGCTAAACATGAGGATCGTCAGGTAGAAACTTACTATAGTACATAAACCCTGAGTTGTGACACAATAAACCTGTGCCATGTGACTGGCTTTATTGTTTAAAATCCACATGTCATCACCAAGATCACCGGCCTTGTGCCACAAGTAAACATTGAGTTAAGCAGAGTGAAAGATGGACCATTCGTTATCACCTGCTCACAACGACTTTGTGCTTTCCTTTCAGGACGATCACGGTTTTGTCTCCCGAGAATTTATAAGAAAATACCATGTCCCTGCTGGTGTGGATCCAGCCTCTGTCACGTCCTCCCTGTCTTCAGATGGTGTTCTGATAGTGACAGCCCCACGCAAGCACTCGGACGGCCCGGGGCGCACCATTCCTATCACCCGTGATGACAAGCCCGCCCTGGCAGGGCCTCAGAAGAAGTAAAGCTGCTAGACTTCCATGTTTCAACTTTATGTCCCTTGTCTTCCCTCTGCCCCAATGTGCTCCTGCTAAATTCCAAGGGAATTACTTATTAGCCCAACATTACTGACAGGCCAAATGGTTATGTTGTCTTTGCTAAGGCAGCTAGAGAAAAACAAACAGATATTAGGCTGTAACTCCATCAACATCAACACTGTAAACAGTCTCAAAATGATGAATGCTACTTAAACGATTTTCATAGAAATACAGTTTTACAATAAAGTATTGTCTGCTGCTGATGCCACCAAACAAAGAGGCTTTTGTATATCTTGCAGGCTTGACTGCAAGACAAAGTATTTGAGAGTAGGAAGAGTATTTGTCCTTGGAATTTTTTTTTACAACAAAGACAAACAGGCAATAATAGGTCATTGTGTTAAACTGAGATGACAAAAACACAATCATTATGTGTGATTCACCGCACACTGTCATTGTCCAATTTAAAAGCGTGAAACAGTTATTCGGTTAATCAATGTAGCCTACATTCAAATTATTTGTTACATCCAGATATCATATTCGTTTTTTTGGTTGTTGTTGTTTGAAGTAAAGTTTATTTTTGATTTAACGATGGATTCACGACCAGAGTATACATATAAAGGCCAAATCACACCGCACAGACAAACACCAACAAACACGTTTGTTGGGTTTTGTCTGATCAGTGTGTTAACCTTGTTGGCGTGTGTTGGGGTTTGTTTTCACCCGACTGAACATGTTCAATCAGCGTTTGTTTGTGAACATGACAGTTATTTTTCATAAAACTGTAAATCCAACTACCATCTTGTTTGTGGCCGTTTATCTGTGCGATTTGAATTGGCCTTAAGGGGATGTGGAAAAGAAAAGTTCTTGAAAAGTGACAGTATTTAATTGTTTTGACCTGATTTGTGAGTGTTTAGGCAGTTTATGAATGGTTGATGGCACATTCGCAGCCATTGCTTCACATTTTAAAGGTACACTATGTAACTTTTGGTCCTCTAGCTGTTAAAAAAACAAAACTCGCATGCATTTTCAGGAAGAACATTGTTTTGGTTGCTTCAGCTCTGCGTGACTGCGGGTTAATATGACCCTTCACAATAGATAAAGCTTTACAACTCTGTTAGAGAGCTACATAATATGTTATTTTATCTGTTCAAAAAAACACCTTACTCACCTGTTGAGTAATGAAAACACCATCTCCGCGTCACTTTTACAACATTTCAAATACCTTAGTTCTCACCATCTCCAACAAAACCCAATGTTGATTCTGGTTTTATTGAGCTTTGTTGCGTTCTCTTTTGCCAGCAGACTCTCCTCTGTTCTGCGTTTATTTTTTATTTTTTTTTGAGGGATTCTCTGGAGGTTGGAGATTTAGCTGCTCCATGTCAACCTTTCTCGCTCAGTGACAACTAACCTATGCCACTCCCACACCATACACGCGTCAAAGAAGCCAGAGGAACATTTCTCTCTATGACGAGACCCGCACGGGCGAGTGACATGTACGCAATTTCCCGCACAAACCATCTTGACAAATCTATAACGATAGGCTTACCATAGTGAATCGGGGTAAGACAGAAAAAAAAAAACTTATTTTGGAAGAAGGATTTATGATATATTATTTAAAATTTAAACAAAAAAATAATTACATAGTGTACCCTTAAATGTTCTCATGACAATAGCAGGAGCAGAGCTTTAAAATCCAGGCTCAAATGGGGTTCTACTGTAAACCTCTTTCAGATAAAAATAAATAAATAAAGATAAAATAATGGTATACAATGTTAAACAGCATGAGTAGCAGGTACATGGTGACATGTTGCCATGAACAGGTGTTAAACTGCAAAAAAATTATAGTCCTATGTGCTGGGAATGAAAGCATATAACGTTTATTAATGCAAGGTTTTGAAAGCATGGTGTCTATAAGGTCAAAATGTCTCTTGATTTCCCAAAAAATGTTTGAGAATGAGATGTGAGCTGGGTGTTTGTGCATGTGAATAAGTGCCAAGAATTTATATTGTTTGTAGTCACTGAGACTATTTGGTTTCTTAGCAATGGCTCACTTATTCAACAACGGTACAGCTGCCAATACCAAACTATATCTGTAATTTTTTGATATGGAAAACGAATATAAGCAGGCTCTGACGAGGATGTAGAAAAACATAATTTTTTCCTCAAATTTATATCACTCCTCCTCAATAAAGCAAATGCCTAAACTACTGTATTATCCCCAATAGGAGGTATAATTGAGAAGGAGCTTTTAAAAACATGGCTGTGCACTGTTAACTGCTTACATTCCTTATTAATCACAGCTAACACACTGAATGAACTTATTAACATAATGAAATATGAATGAATAAATATCGTGTGGACTTTGGTCAAAACCAGTGTGACTTTTTTTTCCCTGAAATTATTCTTTTCAACAAACTTTATGACAAAATATTAGTAGTCATCTGGGGTTTTCAACCCCCAATCCTGATAATAATGATAGTAATGATATCTATACAGCAGATGTATAGTATACAGGTCCTTCTCAAAAAATTTGCATATTGTGATAAAGTTAATTATTTTCCATAATGTAATGATAAAAATTAAACTTTCATATATTTTAGATTCATTGCACACCAACTGAAATATTTCAGGTCTTTTATTGTTTTAATACTGATGATTTTGGCATACAGCTCATGAAAACCCAAAATTCCTATCTAAAAAAATTAGCATATCATGAAAAGGTTCTCTAAACGAGCTATTAACCTAATCATCTGAATCAACTAATTAACTCTAAACACCTGCAAAAGATTCCTGAGGCTTTTAAAAACTCCCAGCCTGTTTCATTACTCAAAACCGCAATCATGGGTAAGACTGCTGTCCAGAAGGCCATCATTGACACCCTCAAGCAAGAGGGTAAGACACAGAAAGAAATTTCTGAACAAATAGGCTGTTCCCAGAGTGCTGTATCAAGGCACCTCAGTGGGAAGTCTGTGGGAAGGAAAAAGTGTGGCAAAAAACGCTGCACAACGAGAAGAGGTGACCGGACCCTGAGAAAGATTGTGGAGAAGGACCGATTCCAGACCTTGGGGGACCTGCGTAAGCAGTGGACTGAGTCTGGAGTAGAAACATCCAGAGCCACCGTGCACAGGCGTGTGCAGGAAATGGGCTACAGGTGCCGCATTCCCCAGGTCAAGCCACTTTTGAACCAGAAACAGCGGCAGAAGCGCCTGACCTGGGCTACAGAGAAGCAGCACTGGACTGTTGCTCAGTGGTCCAAAGTACTTTTTTCGGATGAAAGCAAATTTTGCGTCTGGAGGAAGACTGGGGAGAAGGAAATGCCAAAATGCCTGAAGTCCAGTGTCAAGTACCCACAGTCAGTGATGGTCTGGGGTGCCATGTCAGCTGCTGGTGTTGGTCCACTGTGTTTTATCAAGGGCAGGGTCAATGCAGCTAGCTATCAGGAGATTTTGGAGCACTTCATGCTTCCATCTGCTGAAAAGCTTTATGGAGATGAAGATTTCATTTTTCAGCATGACCTGGCACCTGCTCACAGTGCCAAAACCACTGGTAAATGGTTTACTGTGCTCAATTGGCCTGCCAACTCTCCTGACCTGAACCCCATAGAGAATCTGTGGGCCGCTATCGAAGCATCCTGGGCCTCCATAACACCTCAGCAGTGCCACAGGCTGATTGCCTCCATGCCACACCGCATTGAAGCAGTCATTTCTGCAAAAAGATTCCCGACCAAGAATTGAGTGCATAACTGAACATAATTATTTGAAGGTTGACTTTTTTTGTATTAAAAACACTTCTTTTATTGGTCGGATGAAATATGCTAATTTTTTTAGATAGGAATTTTGGGTTTTCATGAGCTGTATGCCAAAATCATCAGTATTAAAACAATAAAAGACCTGAAATATTTCAGTTGGTGTGCAATGAATCTAAAATATATGAGATTTTTTATCATTACATTATGGAAAATAATGAACTTTATCACAATATGCTAATTTTTTTTAGAAGGACCTGTATAGTATACAGTATACAATTCAGTGGAAGCAAATGATATATACACCAAATTGCTGCATTAAACATTTGAGATTTACCGAATTCACTCAAATATATAAAAAAAAAGAAAGAAAAAAAAAAAAGAAAAGAAATGAAAATCCATTGATTAGGATTATCTTGGTAGACTTTGGAACTGATATGAGAAAGAAACAAACATTATCATGACTGGTCATCTTTTTTTACACAGTTGCACAGTTATCAAATATTGGAGAATATATCAGTCTGGCAGTTATTTGATATGCCAATAAAAAACACAGTACCTGTTGACCTCATAGTATGAGTTTTAAACTCATTTTAAACTCAATTATATAGGTGCTTGTTGAAATGATTGACTTTTCACCAGTTGAATTGAGGTGAAGAATAACCAAGCAAATCTGACCTCAAAATGATGAAACATTAATCATCATGGGTTATGTATAACATGATAATACATGAAAAACAATAGACACATGCTTCAGAAAAATACAACAAATCAATACTTGACCATGGATCACTCACAGAAGTCAGTGATTGAAGCTGATTTAATTTTGTAAGCAGGATTCCTCCGCCTTCAGTTTGTCTCTGTTATCCGCGCTGAGGCTCTGAAGTGTCCTCTGTCTTTTCTTCTCTATGTTGAGGGCCTGTGAAGTCCAGTCTGTAGCAGGAGTTTGGCACACACTTAGTGTGTGAAGGGTTCAGTTCTGGTTGGTGGCCAGGGAAGCTTCTTGACTCTCTCTTTGGTGCTGATAAAGTGGAAATACCAGGGTCTTTACATAAGCATTATTATTTTGTTGATTTAATTTAATTTAATATAAATTTAAATATATAAATAATAAAGTATATTTAAGAAAACCTACTAGTGTAAATCGGCTGAACATCAGGTTTCTTATAGCTGGAATAATATGTGGTTTCAAAATAGTGAGAGAACTGTGAGGGGGAACAAATTCAGGGTTATTTCACTGTTGAGCTCAAAACTGGTATTTGGACACTTAAAGGATTAGTTCACTTTAAAAACAAAAACTTTTGCTGATAATTTACTCACCCCCATGTCATCCAAGATGTCCATGTCTTTCTTTCCTCAGTCGAAAATAAATTAAGGTTTTTGATGAAAACATTCCTGGATTTTTCTCCATGGACTTCATTGGGTACCAAACAGTTCAAGGAAAAAATGAGAGTTTCAGTGCAGCTTCAAAGGGCTTTAAACGATACCAGACGATGAATAAGGGTCTTATCTAGCGAAACGATCAGTCATTTAAAAAATAAATAAAAAAGTTTGAGTTTTATAAGCACAAATGCTCGCCTTGCGAGGGATGCACCTTAGCGACTCACGTAATACGCAATAACGTTCAAAAGGTCATGTTTGACGTACCGAGTCAGTGTTTACAAATGTAAGGAAAGAGGGCCATATACACATATTCAAATGTCTTTGTGTCAGTTTATCGTTTAAATTCCCCTTTCGTGTGCGTATCCTGGGTGTTGTAATATTAAAAAGGCTAAAAGAAAATTTTCGTCAGGACAGAAGCGTGACCTTTTCAACGTAATTGCGTATTACGTGACGTAGCGAACGCGCATCACAGAACAGAGCAAGGCGAGCATTTGTGCTTATAAAACTTAAACTTTTTTATTTATTTTTGAAAAGACCGATCGTTTCGCTAGATAAGACCCTTATTCATCGTCTGGTATCGTTTATCGTCTGGTAAGCTGCACTGAAACTCTCATTTTGACCTTGAACCATTTGGTACCCAATGAAGTCCATGTGGAGAAAAATCCAGGAATGTTTTCATCAAAAACATTCATTTCTTTTCGACTGAAGAAAGAAAGACATGGACATCTTGGATGACATGGGGGTGAGTAAATTATCAGCAAACGTTTTTTTTTTTAAAGTGAACTAATCTTTTAAAGGGTTAGTTCACCCAAAATTGAATATTCTGCCATTAATTACTCACCCTTATGTTGTTCCAAACCCCGTAAGACTTTTGTTCATCTTTGGAACACAACTGAAGATTTTTTTGATGAAATCCATTGACAGCAAAGCAACTACCACTTTGACACATCAAAAAGGTCATAAAGAGATCGTAAAACTAATCCATGACTTTAGTCCAAATTTTCTGAAGAGACTTGATCGCTTCATATGATGAACAGATTTAATTTAGGCTTCGATTCACATGAACAAACTTCCTTGGTTCTTGCAGAAGCTCAAACGTGCCGCGTAACACAAGAATGAACCTCATTGGTTCTTGCAGAAGCTCAAACCTGCTGCGTAACATGAGAATGAACCTCATTGGTTCTCACACGTCAAGCGAACATGCTTGTGCTTCAGTTTACCACAACTGATGTGTGAGCCTAAATTCAATCTGTTCATCACAGTAATCGTGTCTCTTCAGAAAATGTGGACTAAATCGCTAAATTCATATGGATTAGTTTTACGATCTCTTTATGAACTTTTCCAAGCGTCAAAGTGGTAGTTGCTTAGCTGTTAAAAGAGGAACAGAAAACTCTCAGATTTAATCAGGAAGATCTTCATTTGTGTTTCGAAGATGAACAAAAGTATTACAGGTTAGGAACGAAATGGGGGCGAGTAATTTATGACAAAAATTTCATTTTATGAACTATATACAACAGTTAAAAATGCATGTCACATTAGCAAAATATCAAACCAAGTATCATTAATTTTAAAGAAAGATAGCACAAGCACACTTTCACATCCAAAAACATACGTTTTAAAATGATTAAACAGTTGATGTTCAATGTTCAAAATGAAGGCGAAAATTATGTGCCCTTTTTGGGATTAACAAATTTTAGTGGAACATCTTCATAGCTTATATGATTATAACAACTCATTTCTGAGAAATGCTCTTGGTTTTATATTTATCTAAAGCAATAAAACCCGAATATTTTAAATGTAACTTAGGTGAATGTTGGTTTCACAGACAGGTATTAAGCCAGGATTAGGCCTTAGTTCTATTATGCCAGCAGCCATATCACCCTGTAGCCCAAGACTGGTTGCCCACTGAAGCTAAGCAGGGCTGAGCCTGGTCAGTACCTGGATGGGAGACCTCCTGAGAAAACTATTCTGCTGAAAGAGGCCAGCAAGGGGTGCTCATCCTGTGGTCTGTGTATAATGATGGGGACACTATACTGTCAAAGAGCACCGTCCTTCCGATGAGACGTTAAGATCCTGACTCACTGTGATCATTAAAAATCCCATGGCACTTCTTGTAAATAGTAGGGGTGTAACCCCGGTGTCCTGGCCACATTCCCTCCAATGGCCCTTGCCAATCGTGGCCTCCTAATAATCCCCATCCATTGAATAGGCTCTATCACTCTCTCTACTCTCTCCACCTATAGCTGCTTTGTTGCGAGCACATGGCGGGGTTGTACTGTGGCTGCCCTCACATCATCTAAAGTGGATGATGCTACACACTAGGGGTGGTTGAGGAGAGACCCTGATATGATTGTAAAGCGCTTTGGAATTACATATGAAAGGCGCTATATAAATGCCTAATTTATTAATATTAGGACATTGAATTAGCTTTTATAAATATGTGCCTTAGAAAAGAAACATTACTGATGTGCATCTTGATAAAAACAAAACAATAACTGATTTATTTTATGATTTGTCAGTGCAAGTTGCTTTCAGTTAAATCAGCTCAAACATTCATTTTAGTCTGGGACTAGGCACCTTGTCTGTAACACCGGGGTACGTGTTTTTACCCAACAAAACCAACCTGGTGCGGAAGGGGGCGTCGTAACGCCACAGTACGGCGCGTGTCAAACCTCTCTTCAGACCAGTTACCAATGAGGGTGGCCTTTGAATAAGAGTCTTCTTTCGTTGAGCATCGCCAACCGTACTGGTTGAATTTCGCCTCATCAGTGAAATCGTACCAGACCTCAGATTGTCCAGAGGCCCGAAGCATGTGATGAAAAGCAAGGCTGTTTCTTATCCATGGAAACTCCATGTTTACATTGGACATCGTCTTACAATAGAGCCGCTTAATTTTGAGAAATCAAAAAGGCACACGTTAAACAAAATGCAACCACAACAATATAAAATATACAAAACCGCCAATAAATAATAATTGTCGAAATACTTTTCTCCCAAATGATTTTGTAGGCTAACGTTACATGTCTTTTCGCCATTTTACGACTGATTTTGAAGTCTGATAATGTAAATAATGTTCTTTCTGGTTAAAAACTACTTTTTATAATAAGTAACACTCAGCCTAATACATTTCTAATAACGTTACAACTTTTAAAGGAATGATACAATAATTCTTTTCAGTAACTTCACCCTAGTACCCAAATTGCATATTTGTGCTTATAAGCCGCTCATTAACATACCAGTACGGCGCATTACATTTTATTTACCAAGTTTAAAGTGAAATCATTTGAATTAAGTTATTTTGTGAAGATGCACTCACCTTGCAAAGAACGCCAAGCTGTCATTGGTCTCCGTGGAAACGTACATGACGCAACCAGAGCCGTTGTTATGACACTCGCATTAGAGGAATGCGGAAGTAACGGGTGTCGAGGACTTGTTCCAAACGAAGCATTAAACACCATTCATTTCATTTATTGTTTTTCCAAGTGCACTGGTTGGTAAATTGCTTGTTTATATTTTACGCATTAGTTGACCTCACTGGAATATAGTCATTAATTATAATTTATATTTTATATAAGCGCGTTAGAGGTAATGTTTATCGTATGATAATAGATTAGACTAGTAATTGCAGTTAGCTAAACGTGAGCAACACTTAAATAGCAGCTACTGTAGGCTACCAGATGCTCTAGGTGTCAAGTTTTATTGAGTCTTTCTGCAATCTTTATTTCGTTAAACTTTCTATATCGTTTAATGCAATGCCAATTGGCAACCTCGTTGTTTTTTATCATCATAGGAAATGCAACTATGCTAGAAACCAAATACTGTACACTGCTGCTAAAGACTATCAAGATCATTAAAGGCAGATGCAATCATTTCCTGGTTGAGTAGTGATTGATTTTCTCTTTATTTCTCATTCAGAAGTTTCCTTACCAAAACATCAGGTGATACTAAGAAACTCTGATCACATGCAAGAGAACAAGTAGCAGCAGCTCAGTTTTATTTAAATATTGCATCAATAAGCATTTACAGTCTACAGTCACTGTTCTGTATGTTTTCCTTATCTGAATAGTTGAGTAGCGTAGAGATAACAAATCTAGCACACACTATAAAGTGCAGAGTGGAATCAAGAATCATGTTTATATTCCTGACAAAGGATCACACAATCCTAATAGCAGTAGAAATCCCAGTTCTGAAAAGAAAAAAAAGGATATAAATGAATCTTACAGGTCCCTTCATGTATTTGTTTGTGCAACAAGTTTGTTTTTGTTGCTCATAGACAAAAGATTAATATACGCACATCAGTCTTGACCTCGACCTCAGCAGGCATTAAAGCATGCGTCTCTTCAACAACACTGCTGGGGAAGAATCCCAGACGAGCCTCCTGCTCTCCATAATACGACCCTTGGACCTTCACAAACAGTTATCTTCTGTTACACTTTGTGTCTTCATTTTCAGAGGGGAAAGCATTTGTTTTTGCACACATTACAAGACAATAGTGGATTTGAATACTGCGATTAAAATATTGCGATAGAAATGTTTGCAATTCAGATCGGCCTTGTTAAAGGCTATACTGTACTTACACTACCAGCCCAGAAGAGGTTCCCACGGTCTTTCAGCATGGCATACACATAGACAGACTGGCCTTGCTGGATGGGAATGAAGCGACAGTCTTGAGGGTAATAATCCTGCAGAGCTCTAGCGATGAGAATGGGATCTGTGAAAACACAACCAGATGTGTAGTTGACACAATGTGTCAATGTCTATACAGTCAGTTTGACATGCTCCTTTTTAAAACTATTCACTGTAAAAAATTATGATAAAGTCATGGCACCTGGTGGTTTTCTGTTACTGGTTTTCAGGTGGTAAAATGGTTTTTTACTACTCATCAAAATAATCTAAGCAATTTCATATTGTTTTCTATAAGTTAAACAAGATTCAATTCAACTCAACTCAACTGAACTTACATTTTTAAGTTGAAATAGTTTAGAAATAGTTTTGGAATACTTATTGTTTTATTATTTAACTATTAATTATTGGTTTGCATGTAGTTTCTTGGACCTCATATTAACTGGGAGATTACTTTTTCTTTGAAAATTCATTTTTAGAATTATTTAAGTAAACATAAAAAAAGAAAAACTGAAAAAAACTATAAAAACCAAAAATGATAAATAACTTTAAATGTTGGTGATCAGTTACAGTATCTTAAAATGTGCACTTTCCCTTACAACTTCATGTAAACTACAACAAAATGCAAAGGAAATACATACGTCCATATTATTTGTCAACAATAAAATGAGACAATAAACCAAACTGTTTTTTAAAGTTTTTTTTTCTTGTGCAGAACTGGCCTACATAAAAATTTAACGGAATATATTCAAAGTTACGGTAACAATTTATTGATTATTTTTAGGCGATATATTATTTATTACCATATTATTTGTTTTTTTAAACAGATTTATTAATCTGTTTAACATTAGATAATAAAAATACAACTGTTCATTGTTAGTTCATGTCAGCAGGTACATTAAGTATTAAAATATATACAACTCTTGATTGTAGCCTATTAATGTATTGGTAAATGTTTAAATTAACATTTCACTATAGGATTAGTACAATATTTTTCATTGTCAGGTCATGTTAACTAGTGCAACGCTAATGTAAAGTGCTACCAAAGTTACTTATGCTGAAATGCAACATAAAAAATAAAAAATAATTGCTGGTTAAGCATTACTCACAGCTACACTCTGAATCGGCGCATAGCTTCTTGTCCGAGAGTTTTGGCATCTGCCTGCCGGCCTGAGAAGCCAGTGGCAGGAGGCCACACAGCACCAGGAGAAGAGTCCAGTTAGTACAGTGTTTCTCCATCTCTGTGTGTCTAATTCTTAGTTTGTCTGAATAGGACTAAAGTTCAAGTGGGAGGGGCCCAGTTGAGGCCAAGCCCCTCCCCTTTTCAAAAGGTAGACTATAATAACAGGACAAAATATAGTAACACTACTCAGATTAACTGTATTTACTTAAAAATGACTTAATTATTTAGTTAAAAAGGTTTAATTGTCTTACAGCTATAAGTCAAGATTCGGAGCAGGGCCCATTGCTGTAACTAGCTTCATTCAGGCTCTGCAAGAGAAAAATAGGTATAGAAAACAGGAAGCATTGCTGCAAGTTTCACAGGCTCTCGCTTGTGTAGATATTACTGATCCTGTCTGACTCCACACTCAGTTCATTGTTACCATAGTGAGGGACACAGCCAGGCCACAGGTCCCATAGCGCCAAGTTTCAGAGACTGAGGCCTTTGCTGGGGCTTGAACAACCCATCCTTTCACAGTGACAAAAATCAACACTCACTTTGATTTAAAAGATTCATTATGGTCTCTCTGAGCCATTTCCATATTTGGATCACCTTAGAATATCATAAATAATCCATCAAAGCTCAATTTAAATTAGCTTTATGTGAAATCTTGATCATCTCCATTCATTTATAACTGGCAGCTGGTTTTTGCCAACAGTATGAAGTGGGACTTTAACCACAAAGTGGCAGCACTGAGCAGATTACCTAACAGCCCCTGAATGGCTTCTTTTATGCTGAGAATTTCTACATCTGACACTGGATATTACGAATACTCAACTTTCATATACAACGTTTTAGAGGACGGTTTCGTAACATTAGCCTATTATAAAATTGAAACTATCATAGTTTCATGAACATAGCATCATAGCATAGAACATAGCATAGAACATAGCATCATGAAATAAAAATATAAAAAACTGTTTTCAACACTGATAATAATAATCATAAATGTTTCTTGAGCATCAAATCATCATATTAGAATGATTTTTGAAGGATCATGTGACACTAAAGACTGGAGTAATGATGATGATAAATTCAGCTTTGAACACAGGAATAAATTACACTTCACTATATATTCACATAGAAAACCGCTGTTTTAAATTGTAATAATATTTCACAATATTACTGTTTTTTTGTTGTATTTTTTATCAAATAATTGCAGCCTTGGTGAGCAGAAGACACTTCTTTTAAAAACATAAAAAATCTTACCGATCTAAAACTTTTGCACAGTACTGTATATATAAAATTAGATAATGTAAATAAACCTAAAAAAGATAAATATTAAAATACAGCTTTTCTATTTTTCAAAATGAATTAGGTATATATAAACTAAAGTTTATTTTCCCCATATTATTTAAATTCTTGGATAAATGTAGTATGTGTGTGTGTTTTATTTTTAGTTCCAAACTATCTCACCTGAACGTCTGACGTCGTGACACCTTCCATGTTAGTTGGTACTAGGCTCCTCCTATTGTACCGATGACGCAATGAGAAGGTGTGGCTAAATTAACTTTACAACAGCGCTTCCAAGGCGACTAGTAGTACCTCCCTGTCACCTTTCGAGCTAGGTTTGGAGCAGGAACTTCCCAGGTAGGAAAAACAAAGCATTACTTGTTCTAAATAGTCAATAGGGACATTTATACTATAAGCAGACGCTTTCTGACTTTAAAAGAAAACCATTTTGAATATAACACATTCTTTCAAGTTTTGAAGTCTTTTAATTAAGCCTTTACTTGCAGTGGATTTTAATACGAACTTTTGGGGTTGTTTCAATGACACGACACGACAGTAGACTAATGTTGTAGTTGATTCAATAATTTCAATGTCATAAAATTGGCTAAGACATTATGTTAATTAATCAGAGGTTCTGGTTTACATGACATCCATTTATGTCATCTTGTTTATGCCTCCTCCATTAGCCCCCCCCCCCCCCCCCCCCCCCCCCCCCCGCCTTTCAGCTATGCTACATATGATGTAATGGTGGTGAAATATCTGCATTTTAGATTTAAGGAGGTTAGAGTCACCTATGTCTCAGACACCTGTGCTCTTTAAAACCTGTTTAGCCAATTGTAATGGGTGTAGTCACTGGGCCACTGAGGAGTCTTGAATGACTACTGGAATGTGAGAGAAACACTGACACTTTGTTATGTTGGTCATGTCTACAAAAGAAGCTCCTAGACAACAATAGAAATGCTCCAAGGTTGTTCTGTATAATGTGTTGTTTTGTAAGGAAGGACTCACATGTAGGGAAGAAATCCAAGCTCTTTTCAGTCCAGAAGGATTAGATTTTATAAATGAATACACCTATCTACGTTGTGTCATAAATTTCAAGGTGAGTTCCAACACAATTGTCACCTGTTCCAACATGTTTTTGTCCATAGGGAGAATTATTATATGGAAGATTCAAGATAAAGCAAACAATAAATGAACTGATGATTCCATTCTTGGCTGAACATTCAGCCTCAGTACACCCTACTAGGGTTGATCCGTTTTTGAAGGATACACAAAATCAACTTAGAAAGTACACAAGAAGAACATAACAGGTGTCAGGTTCACAGAGTAACATTGTGTTTTTTTTTGTTTTTTTTTTTACTTTAAGGAAAATCCAGGCATTTAGACTGGGAAAGATGCAGATAAACAACGTTTGACTATCAGGACGTTCACTAGGAGTCCTGCTCGGCCGAGAACTGAAGGGGCGAACCAATGTTTACATCCAAGAGAGAGAACCTCCCCTCTCCCATCCTGGAGGATTCTTTCTTCCCCTTCTCTTCTTCACTCTCTTCCTCCAGTCACCGGATCATGGCTCCTACAATAGGACCAGATGATCTTCTCGCCTCCCCTCAGGATGACAGCAGCCCTACTCTGCTGGAAAAAGACCTGATTTTGGCGGCTGAGATGGGCCAAGCTTTGTTGGAGAAAAATGTGGAGCTGGCTGCTCACATGGAGCAGATGGAAAGAGAGATGGAGGTATGAATGAGGATGACTTTGGTCAAAAGAGATGGAGACTCTATAAAGGCCCCAATAAAAATAACTATACGTTTTAATAATCATTCTAACTCTGTGAATAAGTCCACATCACAGCTAAAACAATCGTTTCAGAGAGGAATGATTATTGTTGGAATCACTTTCAGAATGATGTTTTCCAGATAATCAAATGAAAAAAAAACAAAACATTGACAAGCCAATCAGAATCCACCGACTTTAAGAAGTTCAAGCATTTAAAGCAGGAGACAACACAGTAACTGGAGCTGGACGTTCACAAAACAGAACATTATCGTCCACCGGTGTGGGCGCTAATATAAATATAAATATAGTTATTGATATATTTATCTTTAGTTATCGTTCTTGGTGTGAACAGACTTTAAGCCTATAGTTACCTTGTTTATGTTTATATAATGTTTAATTTCTTATTTGGCAAACAATCTAAAGTTGTTTTTTTTTAGCTAACCGATTTTTCTGAATTTAATTGAAATATACTTCTTGTTATACTGTATTGAAATTTGTCTCTATTGCTGTACACATACACAATACATTGTTACTTCTTCAAGTCATTATATAAAAAGGAAGAGTAAATAACGGCATATAATCACAAGAAAAATAAAGAATAACAAAAGTAAAAGCATTGTAAAACATTACGAAACATTTAACCCATCATGTCTAAAATTATAACCAGTTTCCTGGTTTTATATCCCAAAATGTGTCAATTTTACTTTTACGCCTAATTATTTATTATTGTAATGGAAGAATTAAAGATTTTTATAGATTAGATATACACCACCATTCAAAAATTGTGGTGTCAGTACTTTAAAAAAAAAGAAGAAGAAATTAATACTTTTAGTCAGCAAGGACCCAAACATTTAGAATGTCTTAACACACACTGGCAATAGTCTAGAGAATTTGCCTGAAAAGAAGTACAAGAAATAAAGATATTTGCGGAAAATACTGAAACACTTGATTTTGAGTGTTTATATTTCCTGCATATCAAAATTATGATATGAAGCGACAAGAGTTATAGTTTATGGTGGCTCTTCTTCATTCAGAAGGAGTTTGTGTGGGGTCTGATTCTGGAATAGTGTTACAACAAAATAACCCTTTTTTGGTACTTAAAAGTCCCCCTGTAGTCAATCATTTTATCCCTTAAAACTCATCTTTGAAAACTCATCACCAAAATTACATATTTAAACGTTTTTATCCTTGAAAAATGTCATCATGCTTTAAAATAGTTTTAATGTAACTACACCCTTGCCACATTTAGTATATGCGGTTCGTTCTCTTAATATGCAAATTAGCCCCGCCTCTACTCACTCACACCAGCTCAGAGATCCACTCGTTGACGATCACACGTTGTCGTGATTGGTTACAAGGTAGTTTGTGACGTCAGAAACCCCAGCGATTTCAAACTGCATTTTTGAGACTGTCTTTGGTTCACTGCAGTTTTAAGGAAAAAATACTCAACAATGGTGTTGACTAATGACTTGGTTTGTCTAAAAGCATATTAAAAACACCACATAGACATATAAACAACATTAAAAACTTGATTTTCACCACAGGGGGACTTTAATAGAACCTATTTTACTATACCGCCTAGTGCAGGTGAAAATAAATAAATAAAAAACCTTCAAGAACCTCAAAATAAACAGTTCCGCATTTCAGTTCATTTAGGTAGATATGATTCTACATCCATCTTCTTAACATCATTAAAGACGTCTTTTAAAGTGTGTGAATTACTAAGTTTGATGTGCAACAGGCTACGCAGCAGGAGAAACACATGCTGCAGAAACACCTGGAGGTGCGGGACCTCGAGGCGAGTCAGCGGGAAGCAGAACTACAGGCTGACATCACATCCTTGCGTGCGCAGCTGGAACAAAAACAAGTTCAGAGTCGTGACCGGCGACGCGAGGAGAGCGAGCAGCTCACTCAGCTGTCCAACCACAACCAAAAACTTGTGGAACAGCTGGCAGAGGTGACCAATCAGAAGCTTTAATTCCCTAGTTTCCTGGTTTAAACATCTTCTGGCAAATCTTTTCAGAGGCATTCAGCTATAGTGGGTAAATGTGTCTAGTGACGTAGAAACACTGATACAGTTAAATGCAGGGCTGGAATGTAGAGCTATCGATCTCATCTCAAGTCATGTTTGACTACATGTAATTCTTTTCCATCCACTTTCTTTCCTCCAGGCGGTGAGTTTAGAGCATACTTTGCGCACAGAGCTTCGTGCTTCGAGAGAAGAAATGGAGGATTCAAGTTTCAACAAATCTATAAGCTCTGCTAGAATGGACAGTCTGCAAGCAGAGGTAAAGACATGTATAGACACAAGAGTTGAATTAATCGGCTGATATTTAGATATCAACTTTTTTTTTTTGATTTATGGCAAAATAATCAAAGAAAGTCTGTTGATTCACTGTTTCTGTCTATTATTTTTCACTGATCTTGTACCATAGAACAGGGTCCTGAAAGAGCGCTGTATTCGTATTGATGAACGATTGAATTCAATTCAAGAAGACAATGACCGGTTGAGATCTGAGAGGGATGGATTGAGAGAGAGGGTGATTGAGCTACAGACCAGCCTGAAAGATCAAGAAACTGAGGTTAGGAGGATGTGCCTGATGATGACAGGAGAGTAAAGAGCAGAAGGAGAGAAGGAATCTCTGTGTAATTGTCATATAAATACCACATATAATCATAATTTACTCCCTACATTCAACATAAGAACTAAATGATAGCATTTTGTGAAGCTGCACCAGGTCCCCCAGGTTTTGTAGCAGACATTTCACGAGTCTTCCAAAAAGAATGAAGCACAAGTAAAATATCTAGTTTAATATGATGAAATATCAGCAATGCATATTCACTACCGTTCAAAAATTTGGGATCAGTATGATTTTTTAAATGTATTATTTGGGTAACACTTTACAATAACGTCTCATTTGTTAAGTAAGGGATAATGTACTTGATCGGTGTCTTGCATCACTCTGAAGGGATTTCTTCTGTAATATCTGGCCACATAAATAAATAATTAGACAAGAAATATTGACATGAGTCGAAATATTTTATTAGATCTAAAAATACGAAGCTTCTACGGAGAAAGCAGCAAGTTCAGGCTAGAAGGACATTTAAGGGATACGGTGCAGTCATGCCACTTATTACATGACATTTTGACACATAAATAATAATGGGGATAAGAGATAATGATTTGAGATGAAACTGTTTTAAAATCACACTTGTTTATCTTAAAATACATAACTGTACAAGCAATTGTTGCAAAATGGCAGCAGCTGCGTTTGTGTGAAACGAGAGTGGGTCCTCGATATGCACGGATGACATAATTAAATAATTGTGCACAAAATATTGACTTGAGTTTTAATATTAGCTCACCAAACACAAAACTTCCACGAAGAAAACCCGTTCCTAGCAAGCGTATAGCTCTGACTTCAGTTACCCGGATGAGCCTGTGTTATCAGTTTTTACCATAAACTGTAAAAATGTTTTTACCGGTTGTTATTGGGGAATAAAATACCGCTGGATGGTGCGATTGACCAATCAGAATCAAGTTTTCAACAGAGACGTGTAATAACATCAGTTGTTGCAATAACTAACATGACCTAAAAATGAACAATATATTCTTACAGCATTTCTTTGTTAATGTTAGTTAATAAAAATGTTCATGTTCATGTTAGTTCACAATGCATTAAATAATGTTAAGATACAACTTTTGATCTTAATGTATTAGTAAAGGTTGAAATAAACATTTACTCAGAATAATAACAATAATTGCTTTAGAAGTATTGTTCAGTATTGACTGTAAAGGTTTTTCAAATAAGTTTTGAGCCTCTTTTGAACTTTCTATTCTTCAAAAAATCATGAAAAATATTAAGCAGCACAACTGCCAACTGTTAATAAAAACCCAACAAATTAACCAAATAACTCACTAAAATATAATTAGATAAATATAAAATATATATATAAAAACATTTTAACCAATCATTATTTTTGCATCCTTGCTCAGAACAAGACATTTTCTAAAAAACATTAAAAAAAATGTACCAACCCCAAACTTTGAACCATAGTGTATTTTCCTTGCAGAAGTTTTTATTTAGTCTGAATATATGGATATTTTTAAATGGATGTCAATGGAAAAAGATGTTGCAGTTACCAGCAAGGGCTAACTGGACTATGCTAACCAGTCAAACCTTGACCCTTTAACCTTGACAATTATTGGGATGAAAAAAAAAAAACTTTAGATCTGTGACTTTTGGCTACTTCATTCATTCATTGCACAAATAAAATGGCTTTCATTTAACTTTGTATTTTAAACCACAACTGAAAGAGTGTTCTATATTGTACAAATATGGGTACTATGGATGTAATCTAGACGTACTACATCCGCCACCTTGTTACTTTCACGTGACCTACCAGCCTCAGTTGCGTCACTTCACTGCTATACATTAATCCTCTCCTGTAGCCTAATAAGATAGTGAGGTGTCCAACAAATGTGCACTTGCGAATCTTGGAGGAAGTAGCAGGTCATCTGACTACTTTTCACCTACTGTTTTTTAATTACTTTGTATTCGGACATACTACTCTTTTTGCAGACTATATAGTAGAGAAGTAGTCGATTTTGGATGTGGTGTTAGAAAATCCACAGATTATAGTATGTCAGGGTAGCCATATAGTACACTATATCCAGAGTCACACTTAATAGTCCTGCATACTATTGGTCCTAATTTAATAGAATGTGAATTGGGAATTGGGCGTCCTAGGTTTCATGGCACAGCTTTGACTGCTGGTCAGGTTTTGCTGGTCAGAGTCCATCCACCCTTAGAGAGTTTCAGCCTGGCTGTCTCTGGCTCTTTCACAGCTGGAACAGGAGCACAGCACAGTATTTCAGCTGCGAACGCTCAACCGTACCCTACAGCAAAGGGTCCAAGCCTTTGGAGAGGAGGCCAGCCTGGGGGAGGCTACCTGCTTCCCTTTGTCACTTCAGAGTGAGATCCAACAGTGCCAGGTAGCTCTCAACCCCTGCTTAGTGAAAAGATAGGTGTGCATGCTTCAACTTAGCTTGTAGCAAATGTTTAGAGCACAGTTATGTGAGTTGACTGGGTTTTAATGGTGCTTGTTTCTTTACTGACCCAGCTCTCCTTTTAGATTGGGCTGACCACTTTCTATTTCTGCTGACTGATTTTTTTCATTTTGATCTCCAACAGGCTAAAGAAACCATTTTAGCCCATTCAGCCATTCTGCAAGAAAAAGAAGAAGATATTCATAGGTTACAGAAAGAGGTTAGCTACATAATACGATGATATTTACTTTTATGCATTTAGCAGACACTTTTTATCCAAAGCAACTTATAAAAGAGGACATCAATACATGCTTATAGACTGAGTTTTCATCTAAGGTGATATGTGATGTTTTGTTCTTTCATCAGCTACTGTCCAGAGAAACTGAATTAGAAGGGCTGAGGGAGGAGGTAAAGCCGTTTCGTAACAGTACTGGTAAACCTACTTATAGGTGAGAACTGGATCAAAGATCTTTTTAATCTATATCTACATGGTTTTGTTCTCTGTATGTCATGCCAGAGATTAAGTGATAAGCTAATGATCTGTTATGAATGGGGGACATTTTGCATAATAGTCTCTGTGGTCAGCTAGAAACAAACTCAATGTTTTCCTTCCCTCTCACTCATAAGTGCCTTGGAAGAGGAGATCATTTTGGCCCGGCAAGAACGTGATGCACTCAACCAGCAGCTTCTAAACACCATCAGACACAAGGTGGCACTGTCTCAGGAAGTTGAGTCCTGGCAGGTTGGTAACTTGCAATTGATTTCTTATTCAGTTTTGATATGTCTACTGGATTTTGTTAGTAAAGAGTTACACCCTAGAAACCACCCAGAACATTTAGAAAATGTGTATCTACTATGCATTGCACAGAGAACCGTCCTTGAAAATTTTCTGGAATGCAGAAACTTTCTTCTGAGTTCTTTGCATTTGTTTGGAGTTCCTCAGGGGTTAGTTTTAGAACCCTTTTAGTTCCTGAAATAAAAAAACTGTAAAGTACTCACAAACTTTATTATTGTAAATCAGTGGTTTTCAATCCTGGTCCTGGGGACTCACCGCTCTGCGTGTTTTGTATGTTCCTTCCTTAAAGTGCCCCTATCATGGATTTTTGAAAATGACCTTTCATTTAGTGTGTAATATAGCTCTAAGTGAATGAAAACATCCTGCAAAGTTTTAAACCTGAAAGTGCACCGTATATAAAGTTATTGTCTCTTAAAATTAAATGTGACTCTGAGTCAATGAAATGAATTGTTTTTCAAACGAGTCATTAGCCGTTTCGTATTGACGTCAATACGAAACATTAGCCCGCCTACTTATTGCCCGCGCAGACACAAGTCAAGTGATAACTTAAACACATTCAAATACTTCAGCTGAATAGCATCATGTCGAGAAGACGCTGTGTTCTACAATGCAAAGCTAGAGCCAGTTTGTTTCCACTGCCCAGGGACGAGCATGTGAAGAATCAGGGGTTAAAGTTCATATTTACAAAGATACCAGAGCGGTATAGCCCGAACCTTGTGCTGTGTTCCCATCATTTTATTTACGATTGCTTCACCAACATAAATGCTATCAACTGTGGATTCGCAAGCCGGTTGTTACTGAAGGAGGGGTCAGTACCCAGTGTATATGGATCAGCTTCTTCCTCCTCTGAATCAGAACCTGTAAGTATTATTAATAATTTTTGCTGTTATGCTTTTTGTAGCATGCTCAATACGCACAGTATTTTGTTGTGTGTGAACGTGTACGCTCCGCGCAGCTTCAAGGTCTCCATCTAACAGCAGTGTTCGCTCTCAGTTGTTTAGAAACATGTCAAATGTTTGTCGTTGTTATTATTTGGAGTTGTGATAAAGAATAGAGCAATACTTTGGTGTACAACTGCAGTGCTCTATCAATATGTTTCTGCGTTGGGCTAACGTAAACAATGAATGGGTGTTTACTACCGAGCTGTGGGCTATGGGCGCTAACATAAACATAAATCAACTTATTCCCTCTCTGAGTTTTTATTTTTTACAACAAAGCGGGACACCATCATTATTATAACACAATGTACGTGATCCAAGCACTGTATACTGTACTCCGTGTTAACCAGTAGAAGTATTTTGTCTGTAAACACCGCTGACCAATCACCGCAGATTAGCGTCACGCAAAAGAGGTGTTTGGGAAAATGAATGGTTGAACGAATCATTTGGGAGTCATTGAGCAAATCAGGTAAAAATAAATGCATATTATAAGACAATGAAAGTGTTTTTTGTCCTTGCATGCATGTAAAACTGTTTTTGGGAACTCCCAAAACAAAAATAGAAACATTTCAAATGCCATGATAGGGGCTCTTTAATTAACACACCTGATTCAGAGCATGAGCTCATTAGAAAAAAGCTTCATCAACTGAACTGAAGTGAGTCAGACATAAACATATCACATGTGCAGAGCAGTGGGTCCCCAGGACCAGGATTGAAAATCACTTTTATAAAATAATAGTTAACCTTTGCTATGCATTGCATGTATTTATTAATGTATTATACCGTACAGTATGTAGAAAATGTAGTTTTGCTCTGTTCCAGGAGGACATGCGTATGGTGATCTGTCATCAGGTTGAACTCCAACAGCAAGAAAAGGAAAACAAAAAGGAACAGACAGGCTTTCAAAGAGGCACGCGCACCACCAAGTCACTGCGTGTGCGTGGGGAAGATGGAAGGAAAGGGTTTTTCTCTACTCTGTTTGGGGGAGACTGACTGGAGGACAAAAAAGTAGGAAAGAGAGATGGAAAAAGAAGGGAAGAGAAGACATTAGTGAGAGATTTCTCACTTTTGTCTACAAATGGCAATTGGTAAATAATCTTTAAAATCACCCAAATGTGTAAATAGAAAGAAATCAATGATATTTACTCCAAAGTTAGCACTACTGCATGTTTGGTTTTCAATATTTATTTGCAACTTCAAAATTATAAACAAAAATAAATGTATTGCATTTAATCATTGTTTTTCTTGACTCTTTTATAAGAGGGGTTAATTATTCTTCAACCATAAAAGGAATGGCCTCCTTAGCACCATAAAAGAGTTCAGAGTTCAGTAAGGCATTATGCAGCATTACAGTCAGTAGTATTTCATGTTAACAAAACTTTCACACTCTCAAATTTTTCATTTACAAACAAGATATATATGTACATATATGTATAATGACCAATGATAATAATACCTTTTACATAAACACATTCACATACGTTTGGAAGTAGATGACATGAAAATAAAGCTGGCACAATAACATTGCATGGTTATCTTTTGTGTTAGTGTACCAGAAGCCAATATCAATTTCAATTTACAAACATTACTTTTACAAATACTAAAAAATCCAGTGAAATTTTTGTTTGAGCAAAGAATCTTACAGCCCAAACATAAATCTTATCTCAGTATTATCAAATCGAGACATAAGAAACAATACATTTGTTAGTATTTTTTAATCTTTGTAAACGATAGTTAGTAAAAGTGCAGCTGTTCGTTGTTAGTTTGTTTTAGCTCCGGTCCATTAAATATAATGTTAACATATGTATTAGTAAATATTACAATTAATATGAACTAAGATTAATAATTGCATTAGAAGTGTTTTTCATTGTTAGTTCATGTAAGCTAATGTAGTTAACTTTGAAACCTTGTTGTAAAGTGTTACCAAAGTTTCTTATTTCCCAGTTAACTTCTGTTATTTAAATCAAATCAATATTTGGTGTGACCACCAACTTTTTTTCAAGTAATTTTGATTTTGGAGAAGTTTGGAATTAAGATTAAGACTTCATATACCCAGTTTCACAGACAAGGCATGAACTAGTCCCGGCCTAAAGTGCATGTTTGAGCTGTTTTAACTGAAAGCAACTTCTGCTGACAAATCGTAAAATTGGTCAGTGCCAGTGAATATGCCGTCACCAAGTTTTGCATGTCTACTTGGGTTGCTCAGGTGGTAGGTGGACACTTGTTTGCTTGAATTTGGTTGCAGACTTCACCTTGGTTCATACTCGTAGCCATTCTCTGATAAGTAATAAGTCAACAAATCATCATCATCCTCCTCCTCTTCAGCAGGCACCTCAGTTTCACAGTCATTGCTAGAAAAACAGGGAGTTTCCTCTGCACAATATCTATCCATCTCGGAGTTCACAAAAGTGTTCACAGTAGTTGCTTGTAGAAATTTGGATGATTCTGAAGTACAAGTACATAAAGACGCAGGGGTAACTGGATTCATATCATCATCGTCATCATTATCATCCTCCTCGGATATTACACTTTCTTCACTAAGTTCCAAATAAGTAGCTGGTGTGTACTTATAACACTGATTTGATGTCTCCGCCTCCTCAGCTTGCTCTAGGAGGTTTTCCCTCTGATGGTAGAACTGAGAGCCATCCTCGATATCCTCCTCTGAGACAGAAACACCGTCCTCATTGTACGTTAGTGGTTTTTGCCAGGTCTGTATAATTTTTTGGAATTCCTCAGGGATTAATTTTAGGACAAAATTATTTCCTGGAAAAATGATCTGTAAAGGACATATAAACACCATTATTGTAAATGATAATTATCCTCTACCATGCATTGCATTTATTTATTATACACATTGTTTGTTCATTTAAGTTTAGTTAACTTAATGTTAACAATTGGAACCTTATTAGTGCTAGTTTATTCATAACTATTCATCATATATAGTGTCCCCAAAAAGTATTTCGAATCTTAAGGTGTAGTCACAAGATTTTGGAGAAATTAGATGGGCAAAAAAAGTACATTGCCATGTCTATTGTCAATACTTTAGCAATGTATGAAGCATATCTCACAAAGAAGTCCCTTTCAAACCAAGCAGCTTTCAGTTGGTCAGCACGGGGAATCACATGACCAACTTGAACCTGTGGCACTGTAAAAAGTGATCAGTAGACTTGACTTAAAAAAAGTGAGGAAACCCGTTGCCTTAAAATGATCAAGTAAATAAACCATGTGTAATTGAAAAAATTAAATTGATTTGGAATTGTCAAGTTTACATAACCTTTCAATTATGCATGAAGTTTATTACTTAAAGTCCCCCTGTAGTCAATAATTGTATCACTTAAAACTCATCTTTGATCACCAAAATGACATTTTAAAAAAATTCCTTATTTCTTTTAAATTGCTTGAATATAAGTTTACACCCTTGCCTCGTTTAGTGTTGACTTATGAATTGGCACATGGTTTGTCTTAAAGCATATTAAAAACTTGGTTTTCACCACAGGGGGACTTTAATGATGAGTCTTTAATGATGAGTTAAATTAACTGATCACTTTGTATAGTGTGTGAAATCTGTGTGGGGAATCTGTGAAAATTTGCCCAACAATGGTAAAAGTTACCAAAATTAAAAATGTATAAACACACTTTGGTCAAAACATTTCACCTGTGTCAAATGAATACATACACAAAAACCAAGACCAGTTGGTTAAAAATAATTGAAATCTAATTTGTTTGCAGAATATTTGTTTGATATTTTGTAAATAATGCGTGTGTTTAAATTTTGGGGCCTATATATTCATAATAAATGTGCATGTATATAAATATTAAACTTGTTTGAAGGTGCATGTTCAAAAAACTCAAATAATGTTAAGTGAATTACTTTGATATAACTTATGATAAATGCAACTTAAATTCTCAAGTCAAAATAATACTTATACAAAGCTTAATGAAAATGATTCTAATACATACCAAGGCATCTGGAATGCGGAGTTTCCTGATTATAGGCCTTGTGTCGTAAAAACAACCAAAAACCACAACAATCCCAGTTGAAAAGGTAATCAGCAGAATGGCCGCAATGCACACCATTAGCACAGAGCTTCTAGGAGAATCTTTAAGAACATCAAAGACACATTAGCAGAAATATGCATACATAAACTATAGTTCAAAAGTTTGGGGTCAATGTACATGAATGCCTCACCAAGGTTGCATTTATTTGATCAAAAATAGTATTGTTAAATATTATTGCAAATTAAAATAACTCTTTTCTATCTTAACATATTTTAAAATGTAGTTTATTTCTGTAATAGCAAAGATTCAATTTCAGCAGCCATTTATTTGGTCACACGCTTCTTTAGAAATCATTCTAATATGCTGATTTGCTGCTCAAGAAACATTTCTTATTTTTGTTGAAAACTTTTTGCAGCCTAATATTTTTGTGGAAAGCATGATACGTTTTTTTCAGGATTCTTTGATGAATAGAAAGTTGAAAAGAACAGCATTTTCAACAGAAATATTTTGTAACATTATAAATACCTTCACTGTCACTTTTGATCAATTTAATGCATCCTTGCTGAATAAAAGTAATTTATATCTAAAACAAATCTTACACTGTAAACAATTAAATGATAAATACGTGATGACAACATATGGGTTTTCATTGCTTTAACTCATAAAAAAGTTGATTGCTTAACTTATTATAAGTTATAAAAGATTCAACATTTTTTAAAGTTAATGTAATTTAAGTTGAAATGACTTAAACATCAGAGTTGATTGTACTTAAAGATTTAAGGCAGATTAAAGATTTTTTATCGACCCCAATAAATGAAAATGATATTGTGCTGTATTTGTAAAAATAAATATATATATATAAAAAAATATATACACTACCTGATAGAAAGATACATTTGGTGGTGTTGAAGTTATTGTTCTTTGAGGAGGGTTGATGACTGGCAGAAACACTAACACAGTAGTTCCTGCCAGATGGCACATCAGGGAAAATGTAGGGAGATTTTGAGGTTGATATCGGAACTACATCCTAACCAAAAAAATAAGGAAATATGGACTCATTTCAATTAAGTAATGCATTCTAAATTGCGAAAATTCAGAAATTTCATTGATGGTACATTGGAACAAATATTCTAGCCGATTACCTTTGATTCCCCTGCGGGACTTTTCCCACAAAGGTATAGCAGGAATTTCAATGGTCTGATCTCTGGTTTTGATTCCAGCCAATGACTAAAAGTAACATTAATGGACTTTTGGTCAGTTGAGATAGTTAAATTCGGAGAACTCAGACGAGCTACAGAAAGATCCAACCGAGAGTCAAGCACAACCATTTCAGAAGAGCATTATTTGAACTTTTTTTGACAAAAACAATTTATGACATTCATTTTAAAAGCAACTTATAATATATTTAAACTTACTGTCTCCATATGGCTGGAAAGACTTCGATGTTGTACTCCAGTTGGAGCTTGTCCCTTTAAATGTGGTCTTGACCCTCACAAAATAATTCCCAAAGAGCTGGTCAAAGGTCAGCTCGCATTTCAGTATGGTTATATTAGTGCAGTGTGGAGACCGAATCCACTTTCCTGTAGATCTGCATGAAAAACACCTTCATGAGTACAACAGCATTATCATTGCTTTATTGTACAGTCCTGTTCCCCATGTACATACAATGTACTTATTACAGTAATTACAATAACTGGGTAATAACTAAGTATTAAACCTGAACCTACTCCTACTTAACCTTAACCCCTGTACTTATCTAAGAAAATACTGGGCAATATAAGGTAAGTATAAAAAAAAAAGAGGGTTACACTTTATTTTAAGGTGTCATTGTTACAGTGTAATTATATATTTAAGTACCTAGTAATAACAACTACATGTACTTAATATTGAGTTAAGGTGGGATTTGGTTGAGGGTTAGTTGCATGTAAGTAATTATGCATAATTTACTGTTATTACTATGGTACATGTAACATATGTAACAAGGACACTGTAAAATAAAGTCTATTTAAAAAAAAAAATCTATTTGACAATAGGTTGAAAAGCATTTTTCTGAAAATAGATTAAAAGAGTAAAAGTCAGTTATGAAAGGTATGTACATTTTTTGTGCAGTTATAAACTCCAAGGTGTATTTGGTGCCAGGAGGGTTTCCTTGTCCAGGAAGCCATTCAGCTGTAGCCTTAAAATCCAATAATCCTACAGTTAGGTTCTCTGGAGGAAAAAGCATTGCTGTAAAAAAGAGGGGAAAAAAGTAATTGTAGCACTACAGCACATACAAATAAATGGCAAACTATACAAGGCAACATGTATTGACAATTCCAGGGTGCGTGCAAAAAAATATATTTAGATATTTATATTGTGAGATTAAGAAGGGAGGTAACCATTCGTGACTTTCAATTCAGATGCATAAAAAATGTACGCTACCTTTAGATGGCACCAGACATATCTGGAGCAATGTGAACATGCAGGTTAGAAAGCAGGTCATTGTGTCATTAAATCATGTTTAAAAAGGGCTGAAAGTTTATCTTCAATCTTCCCTGCAAAAACATCATACAGGACAAAACATACAGTTACAACCGATCACTGATATTTAAAGTCTCATTTGTTAATGTATTAACAAACACAAACTAACAATGAGCAATACTTTTGTTACAGTATTTATTCATCTTTGTTAATGTTAGTTAAAAAGACGTTCATTGTTTGTTCATGTTAGTTCACAGCGCATTGACTAACTAAGATTAATAAATGCTGTAGAAGTATTGTTCACTCTTAGTTAATGTTCACTAAAGTAGTTTTATTAACTAATACAACCTTATTGTAAAGTTCTAACATATTTAACATGAGGTTATACAACATTACATAAATAGAAAAATGCAAATGGGCATGATTAGTCTGGTGCTATACATATTTGACTTAAAGGGCCAGAACAACTTAAAAAAAACAAAAACAATATTAGATATTACTATAACAACAGGAGGAATATGATTATACTAAAAACAATAAGTGTTCAGTAAAAGCCTCAGTTACTAATTAAAGACAATAAGAGTCATACTCACCACATCTGATTCATCTCTGTTTCTATAAATAAAACACCAGCCCAGAATACAGCAGATCCATCTTAAGCTTTAGCAGAGATTGGGTTTAAACAAATGATCAAAACCAAATACAACTGCTATGAAAGTGTTACTTTTTCACTACAGGAAATCTCTTGAGTGTACATCACGTTTAAGATATGCCTCCAAGAAATGTTAAAAAGATGCATAAAAAAGCAAATATTTATCTGTCTAAACATTATAGAGTACACAAAATGGTAGAACTATCTTCAGGTTTAAATGACACTGACAGGATAGGAAACAAGTTCAGACCTCTCTACCGATCTAAAGGTGTATTTTTGGCCCCTCCCCTGTTACCTCAAACATGCAACAGGTTGTTCCAGTCTCCAGTGTGGAATCTCACCTGTCTTCTTCATCAATCTCCACCCAGCATGCATCTGTTACAACCACAATAACAATAATAAGTGATCCAAGTGCAAGTGCAATATATTTTGAGTATTTAGGATCTCATGCATATGAATAATATGATTAGTAAAAAAAAAAAAGAAAGAAAAGAAGATGTTAATTCATAAAACTCTTAATAAAAAGGAACAGAGGCCACTATGACAATAAAGGGTACTTATTTGATCCTGAGTCATTAAAAAAATTCAAATTTGAAAATAAATATTTTTTAAATTATATCATTAGAATTTGACAATAATTACGTCCTTGTCATATTTGCATGATTGTCTACTTTCTTCCATTTGTTTGTGATCGATCTTCTTTCTTCCATTTATTTGTGATTGGTCTTCTTTCCATCTTTTTCCAGGAACAGGGAGATTTTTAATTGTCTTTTGGTGGGATTATATTTCTTGGAAACACCTTATCATTATAATATGAAAGATACAACAAATTTGCATTCACCCATATACTTACCCTTTAAAGCTACACTGTGTAAAATTTTCTCCCATCTAGCAGTGAAATTGTGTATGACTACCAACTGAATATACTTTCTAGCCCATTCCGAGGGCGTTTTAACTCCTACGGTGGCCTACTCCTAATACTATTCATCGCCTGTGATCCGTCGCAGCACACAGATTTATGTTACGGTAGATTTATGTTAAGGTAAACAATCATTTTTCATCATTGATGCGAGGAAAAGTATACTAGACGTCGTTCTAGAGCTATGCACAAGCACAACCATGCTATAGTTAGCCAAGCAACTATAAAACTTTTTCACAAATAGGCTGAATTACCTGTCGAGAAGAAAGGAGGCAACTTCGGCGTCCGTTTTAAAATCGTTGCTCCTCATGAGCTCTTTCCATCTCGCAAAAGCCACTTCAATATTGACTTTGGTCTTGTTGATTTGCCTGTCGCGTCGTCGTTTAAATTCTCTCTTTCGCTTCCTTGGCGACTCTGTTACATGTTCTCGAGAATAGGCGTGATCCTCCATCTTCAACAGGCTTTCAAATCTGACTGTAAAAGCGCGAAAGCCAAAGCTTGAATTTCCAGGTATGTCCCTCTTTGGCTAATGTATGTTCAAGATGGAGGCGCAACATGGCTTCCGCCATTCGAGCGACTCGCTCGTATGTATTCTGAATGGCAGATTCTACGCTTACAAGAATACTTAGTTGGTGGAAGTAATTACACATGAATGCTAAGAATCAACTTAAAAAATTACACAGTGTAGCTTTTAAGCTACACATGGCGATGACCATTACGATGTCCTTTTTCGGTCACTATGTCAACTATGTCAATTTCTTTTGGATAATTTGACTACATTAATTTTAAAATGATCTTGAAACTACACACAATAAAACTTATATGAATAAGAAACATATTTTGCAACACATTTTGTAACTGTGTTTTTCGAAGGGAAAGATAACTGGAAAAGTATATCATAATTGGAAAGATTGAGGGTACAAGGTGCAGTGAACTTAAATGGATCGTCGATCACAATGACAAAAGGACGAATGCTGGAGAATCTCATCAGACAAGCACAAAACTGAATTATTTTTATTTCTGTATAAAGTCACAAACGCTGGATCCGAAATCTAATACTTCCCTACTATATAGTATGCGACTTCCCTACTATAACAGTACGCCACAAGAGTATTGAGAAATGGCCCACATTTGGAAGATGCTGAAATGATCTGTACTGTGAACCTGCAGAAATGCCTGATTATCCATATGCCTATAAGTACAAGTGCTTCTTTATTCTAAGTTAGTTTGAGGATGGATCCTCTTTCTCATTTCTATGACCTTTGGAAGTGTGTCAAATTTTGTCTTCAGTAAACTTGAGCATATTGGTGTTTTTGTGGAGTCAAGGTGTGTTTTTTCCCCCAACAGCTTATTGGTGGAGAATGCGGGCATGTTTGTTAGGCATCCCCTGGAGAGATGGGGACTCACTGTCCTGTAGAGTTTAGTTCTAACCCCAATTTAACAAAACCTGAAGTAGCTAATCAGGCTCTTCAGGATCGCTTGTAAACGCACAAGCAGGTGTGCTGAAGCAGGTTGGAAATAAAACTTTGCAGGACAGTGGGCCCTCAGCAGCAGGATTGAAGACCTCTGTTTTAGGGGCTGTTTACACAACAGTGTTTTATTTGGGGGTTCATTTACATGAATATAAGGTTTTGGGGGCCTTAAAACGCAAGCTTTTAAAAATTTTTTTTAAAGTGCAATTTTTTTAATACGATACCATCTTATCTTCCCCACTTAAATGACAAAAATGCGAATTTGTGAAACCTATGAAATCATGCGCATACGTTTTACATGTTCAGTCTATAAGCACGTAGTGTTTTTTTACACAGCGACAATGCAAACTACTGGCCTGGCAGCAGTGTTTTTTGCAGATCTGTGTGAACGGAGATCCTTTTGACAACATTGTTGTCTGACTGTATGCGAAAAAAGCCAAGGAATTTTATTTCCATTTTTAGTACATCGTTGTGTAAATGTACCCTTAGATCATGCCGTTACCTTGCAATGATCTTGCATCTATATTTTTTGTCATGTCTCTTCACAGTTTTATCACATTTTGTGAATTCAATGTAAAACACTTTTTCATAGATCCTGTATCTATGACTCATGGAACTGACCTGTGCTTTGACAGACTTTCTCATGACCACTCAGTTTACAGAATTCCTCACAAAAAAAAAAAACTCATTATAGCGTTTCTATATAATATTATTCAGCTGTGAGACAGGCGCTTGAGAATACTGACAGAATACATTTTCTCAGTTCTTTATTTCCTGCAGTTTTTTTTACTAAGATTTGACATCTGAAGCCAAGGTGTCTACAATACTTCTGACAATAGGCTACAGAAGTGACATTTATTTTAGCAAAAATAAATGATGGGGGTATGGTAAAAGTCTCCAAGATTGTTTGAATTTGTCCTTCATATATCAAAAATTAAACAGTTGAAATCTCTTAGTTTTAATAAAAATCAACCCATACAAGAAGTAGACAAAGCACCCCAAACTGTCTACATTTTATTTTATACAACTGCCTTTATTAATTCTGTTGACATTATTAACGCCATAAAGTGGCTCATTTTATGAGGCAAGCCAAAAACAACAAGCCCAGAGACGCTTAAAAGTCGAGATGACAAGACTGCAAGAGAGCACACAGCAAAGCAGCCTTCTGAGCATAAACAAAACAGCGCCATTTTGTCTATGGGGGTTTTGTTAAAAACTCAATGGCTGTTATGCTTCACACGAAAATGCACTACCATTCCACAGCTCTGATTCTAGTCTGATTTAAGTCAAAGTCTGTAATATCTCATGTATAATGCATCCTTGCACAGTTGACATTGTCACTGTGTTTCCTTCCATTGTCATCCTAGCCTTTATATCAGAGTTCGTCCCCTAAGAAGAGACGTAAAAATTAGCTTAAGGACAGCAAATGGTGTTTTACTTGAATGGAAGGCAATTGAGGGGATAAGACATGAAAAAATGTTGGACCTCTTTGCTAATCTTCAGTATGTTTGGCTTGACATATTGATATTAGAGTCTAAACTATAACTGGAGTTTGCTACAAAAAAATAGATCTTTAATAGACAAGTCAAAGGAAATTTTGCGACACTCATTTGCATGGTCTCTGCAAACAGATGCTGAGGCTGCCACCTTGTTCTTAAATAAGGAAAATCTGTGAACATACCTCAGTTATTTACCTCAGGTTACTTAGGGGCCAACATAAGACCAAAACAGCTAAACCTTTGAAACAGGATGGAACAAACAGAGGGATTTGTGTTCCTGGTCTTTTTTAGCCCTCATTCCTACTGGCCATGAACGGCATGATTGTCCAGTATGGCAAACAGGGCTTTCGTTGGATTTCCTGTTCTGTCCGTAGTCTGTGGTGGACCAGTGTCTTTGGGCAGACGTGAAGATGGTTTTCTGGGGTCCCCAAAGTCTTAAGCGGTGCCTTATTGAGTTAGGATTCGTATCTAACCAACACTGACACCAAGACCGACCTGCAACTTGTCCGCTCTGTGGTTGACAAAGGCACCCATGATCAAGGTGGCAGGCAGAGGGTAGAGCCGCTTTTCCAGAACCCCACCAATGATACAGCGGCTGTCCAACATTCCTAACAAAATTATGAGTTACATGTTAATCATAAGTTTAATCATTATGCATTTAAAATACTACTGACTCAACAACGGCTGCAAAATATACATAGACTACCATTCAAAAGTTTTTTTCTAAAGAAATGAATACTTTTATCCAGAAAATGGTTAATTAAATTGATCAAAAGTGACATTAAATACTTTTATAATGTTACAAAAGATTTTAATTTTAAATAAATGCTTCAAATAAATGCTATTCAAAGAATAGAAAATAAATCTATTATGGTGTCACAAAAATATTAAGCAGCAAAACAGTTTTTGATCATGTTTCTTGAGCACCAAACCAGCCTATTAGAATGATTTCTAAAGGATCATGTGACACTGATACTGGAGTAATGATGCTAAAAATTCAGCTTTTTCATCACAGGTATAAATTACATTTTCAAATAGAAACAGCTATTTTAAATAGCACAAATGTTTCTCTATTTTACTGTCTTTACTGTATTTTTTGCAGTGTGAACTTTTTGTGTAAGTCACTGGATTTAAAGGTTGGAAGATGTATAGAACTTTGTTAATGACATAATGAGTATGTTGTGTCTGAGGATTTTGAGGATTTTTACTTCCTGAACACTACTGTTGCCATCTAGAATGAGGAGTATGAAAAGCAAAACACATGTTTGAGTAAGAGCAAGAGTCAATGTTTAAAACAGGTTTAAAAAGAGAAAGGGTTCACATTTTGTCAGAATTCAGACTGGATTGAAATTGGGTCTTTTATCTTCAGTTTTGTGGCAAAAGGCAGATTGCTTGGCTCAACTATGCTAAGATTCAATAAAACAGAGTGACGATTGATTTCTTTCTTTTTTTTTTTTACCGCACTCTTTGATATTTAGATATTGCACAGTCAGTATATCTGCCATTCTCACCTCTGAAGACCATTTTAGCTTCAGGAAGTTCCATCTGGTAACCAAAAGAGAAGGTAGTCTCTTGGGTCCTAGTACTCGCCTCAAACTCCACTCCCACCTGAATCTGCAGCGATGAATGAACACTCTGCAGCTTTACGAAACTACTGCTGGGTCTTGTCATTGAAACAATAACATATCCATCAACACCACCATACCTGTTTGTTGGCCCTGTGGTAGTAGCTAGCATGTGCACCTCCTTTACCAGCATTCAGAGTTGCAACCCAATTTGGCCCTAAGGCACAAAATGATATGACATTTTTTCTCAAAGTACCTTTGAGAAACAGAACATTGTACATACAAATAGGATGAGTTACACTCAAGAAGTAACTGCTTAGGACTACTTACACTGGTGTATAACAAATGGATGACCATTGAACTAAAGCAGAAGACCAACCTAACCTGAGTACTGGCCTGCCAGGGTAAGTATGCCCCCTTCTTCTGCTCGACCTCGATGGTACACCAGCTCTCCCCCCAGTACCAGCTGCGGGGATACGCTTTGAAGAAAGTGTGCAACCATGATAACTGCCACAAAAAAGGCACAAACAGATAACAACATTAAACTAGAGTTTTACATTTTTTTAAACGTGAGCAGGGCTGCCAACTCACGAGCATTTGGCGTGAGACTAATGCAATTGTCGCTATGCAGAAGGTCAGTTATCTTGGCGTTTTGCAATATCCTTGCAGCACCAAAGTAGAATTAATATTAAGCAATTATTTCACAACTTTAATTATACACTCCTCGGAAATATACTGAGGTCTGGGCCTCGGGAACCTCAATGGAGGGTATGGCCCTGGGTGTGACAGATCACTGTGCTAGCCTCGGTTTAAGCAGCATGTTAAACCGATCAACTAGCTATAGCACAAAATAAACATGAATGGACACCCGCAAATTTAATTGAGATTGGAATCGAGTCATGTGAATTTATGAAGATTCAAAGATTAAATCGAGATTGGAATTAAATCGTGTGAACACACGAAGATTGAATCCAGATTGTAATTGAATTGTGTGAGCACACGAAGACCGGAAGATTGAATCCAGATTGGAATCAATTTGTGTGACTGTGAACTCACCTCGACCTGAAGATTGGAATCGAATCGTGTGAAGATACGAAGACTGAATCAAGATTGTAATTGAATTGTGTGAACGTACAAAGACCCGAAGATTGAATCGAGATTGGAATCAAATTTTGTGAACGCACAAATACCTGAAGATTGAATTGAGGTTCTAAGCTTGCTAAAGTTGCTAAGGTGTTCTGAGTGGTCTTAGTTTGTTGCTGTGTGATTGCTAGGGTGTCTGAGGAGTTGTCAGAGTGTTGCTATTTAGCTGTTAAGGTGTTTTGAGTGCTTTAGTGTGGTGTTAAGGCCTCGATGTACTTCAAGAGAAATCGAAGAACAAACTGATGTGACATTTCGAACAAAATCAGGCCAAATCAAAGTTCATTTGGAGTTCGTTTTGAGAGTTCGAAACAGCTTTATGGAAAAGTTTGCTATGGCTGGTAAACAACATCGTACTACCATTGGTCCGTGGTGATTATGTAATAGGTAGCTGTCTGCCTTCTTGCAGCATATATTTACATATTCAACTAAAAGCTGCTCTCAGCAGTGTGGGTGGTGTCGGATTTTCGCTAACAGCATATCGCTGCTCATGTATTTCAAACTTTGATTTACCCTTTGATTTAAGAATGAAAAAGAACTTCACCGTGAGTATATCGGGGCCTTTATGCATTGCCAAACCAGTTTGACCTAAAATATTCACTTGAAGTACACCCTAAATGTTTAAGGTAATATTTCAATATTTTAACACATTCACAATGTTCACAGTTTTTATCATGACATGACATGCAGGAAAACAAACTAAATAATCACTTTTAGTAAGTGTTATTATTACAACAGGTTCTATTTTAAAATTATTTATTCATTATAATCTTTGTATCTAGAATCTTATAATTTGTATGATTTTTTCTTTTTAATTAATTATTAGTTTTTCATCAACTCACAAGCCACCTGCAGGTCTCTCAAGAAGGCCCAGATTGGGAAACCATGCCTTATACTATTAAAGACAAAAGATGCAAAGAGTTGTTTTTTTGTTTTTGTTTTTGTTTTTACAGAAGCAGGGTGACTCTTAAGGAGTTTAAAATGAATGCAGTGCTACTGGAAAGCTTTGTGGAAAAAAATCATCGAACAAGATCATGACGAACAAGATCAAATCATGACGTACAAGAGCAACCGCAGAAAAACCTGTTCTGTATGTTCTGTGTTGTGTTGTTTTAACCAAATCACATTCCTGTGACATCTATAAATCCGTCTGTGTTCTGTTGTAATGATAAACTCGCATAATTTCATCTTACCTGATTCCCTGAGAATGTCAGGGTTGGCCAAAGTAATCGCTGCTGTGAAGTCACTGCCTCTATACTCCGTCTCAAACTGCCATGTGACAAACTGTGCCTGTTGAGTCTATTTAAAATAATATGAAGTCAGTCCACACCACATTGTTAAAAAGTGTTTAATTAAACTAGAGCAATATTACATACTGCTACTAACCTGAAATACTGCTTTAGCTCTTATTTTCTCACTTAGATGAAACAAAGAGTGTGCATTTAAGCTGCCAGAGGAGTCCATTTCCCCAATAAGCATAGGTGAGTCCTTTATACACAGAACATCATTGGATTGTAAATTCATCATAACTTATCCAATGCATATTACTCAACACACTTCAAGCAATTAGTCCATTATTATTAAAACCTGTCCATTACTGCCCATTAAAATGCACTGCTTTTGAAATGTGTTCAAATAAACCTAGTAGGCCTACCTTGTACTGAAGGTTTTTCATAATTCAATCATTGTATAATATGGAGTATGAGTCATAAGCTAAAAATAACTAACTTTTAATTTTAAATAAGTTACCTAAACCAAAGCCTACTTAACAATTTGGTAGGAAAAGGCATTCAAGTTATCCAACAATGTCAAAAGTCAGTATCAGTCCATATTCATGTCTTTATGAAGTACAAAATAGACCTATCAAATAATCTTTGGCAGAATATTGACATACTTTTAAAAGGTATGAGTCTCTTGTTTTTAACCGCAAAAATGCATTCTGTGTGAAGGGCCATTAATTAATGAGCATAAGAAACTTACCGACCCAAAATGTTTGAATGGTACATAATGTACAGTATATTCTTGTGTGTGTGTGTGTGTGTGTGTGTGTGTGTGTGTGTGTGTGTGTGTGTGTGTGTGTAAAGGACATTTAGAAACGCTATATAAAAATTAAGTTTCTTATTATTGTCTTTATTATTGTACTCCTAATTAAAAAAAAAATCACAAGTCCAATTTTCCTGCCATTTTGTCCTGATTCCAAACTACATCTATATCAAAAGTGCATCTGAGAATTTCTAAGTGTTTAATATGTGACAGCATAGTTGCTTTACTACTATACACAACCTTGTAATGTCATTTGCAGGATAACCCAATCAAATTGTGATGCAGAAGAAGAAGAATACAAGAAAAATAATACAACAAATATTGACGCCCCGTCCAAACATACTGTAACTCTTGCCAAAGATTGTTGATAAGGATGTTGTTAAATCCCTTAACCTCAGCTGTAATGCTACAGAAAACCACTTGAACAGGAACAGATGCAAGGAAAAAGAACTGAACATGATCCAGATCTGTCAGATTCTTACCGTTTCTTTGCTGTCAGTGTCTGACTGTAGGTGCTCAGCGTGAAAGCGATAACTGGACGGAGCAACAGCACTGAGGTGAAATGTGTGACTGACCTGAGGAGAGATCAAACACAAATATTTAGTGCTAAATTGAGCTGAAACTGTAACAGTGTAATATAACAGCGGCGTAATAGTGTCATAATTGAACCACATGTATGAACAAACCTTGAAAAAACTGCTGAGGGTCTTATTTATCACCAGTTTTACACCTTCAATCTGCTGTGGAAATACATCTAGAAGCACAAGCAATTAAAATGACTTCTAATAGACCACTTTTTACTTAAAATGTATGTATTTTAATTGAATTTATGAAAAATGCATTAAAAAAATCAACAGAGATAGAAAAGAGTATCAGACCTTTACAGTTGCGGTGTAGACCATCAAAGCTTCCCGGGTTAGGCAGCCGTCCATCTCTCCTATCCCACCGTGACGAGGGTCTATCTTGTGGAAAGGGGGAGTTTTGGCGCCCTGGCCGGTTTGACAAGGCCAGCACACTGCCCATGGGAACCCAGAGCCAAATGAGAGGATCTCACACTTTCACTTCTGAACTGTGAGAGACAAAATTATAATATTATAATATTAATAATTCATATTTAATAATATACAAAACATTGGATCATGCATTCTTCATTTAATAAGAAATTACATTATCGGCCACATTTCACAAATAGGATATAAGAAAAGATAATGGGAGGGAGAAGTAAATAATTTTCAACTCTGCAAGTAATCAAAATGATAATAACGAATGACCTGCAAATTTGAGCTCGTCAATAATCGTGCATTTTCTGGCATTACTTACGCTGAATAAATGTGAGTTGTGCCGTTACAGTATGCAACAATTATATCCTGAAATCATCCTGAAATATAGCTTTTTACATGCAGTGACCGCTGGAAGAGAGTAAGGTGAAAGGATGCTGAGGGATGTAGAGACAACTCAACTACAGACTCTAGCGGCGGAACCAGCTGATCAGTGCAGTCATTTAAAGAAGAGCAGCTATGAAACACCTCCGTGCAGAAACATGTTGCTGATCATTCTGCACACCGCTGAAAACAAGACATTTGAAGAATTAATGAAGCGTATTTGCAACGCTGTGTTGTTAGCATAATATATAGTTGTGATATAATACAAAGTATGCTCTTTTAATAATAAACGTCACTTTAAGTAACATGTTCTGACGTCACGGGGCACGCACATTGGGATCTCCTGCGTGGTATGACTCATTTCTCCGACTCGGTTCTTTTGAAAAGTTCGTTTCAATGAACCGATTCAGTCGTTCTTAAACGCCATCACGTGGTCCCAGCCATCTGCATGCACGCACATGTAGAACTTGAATCACGCGAACTTGAGCAGTTGTGTAAGTGAGATACACTAAAAAGATCCGACTCAAAAGAATGATTCATTTACGATTCGGACACCACTGTCAACATGGCAGATGAAGCCACTAGAAAGGCAGTTTCTGATATACCGCTTTTAAAAACAAATTCAGGACCAAGAGACAAAGAACTATGGGTTCAGAGACTTCGAGAAGAATATTTAGCTCTCATAAAGGTGAGTAATTGTATTGTAGCAAAAGCATATTAGGGAGCTACAGTACAATGCTAGCTGTACGAACGAATAACCATACGTGTCATTAAGTTGAAAGTGTCCAGTCTTATTGACTTAGACAGCTCATTATCATTTATGATTAACAGATTGCGTACAAATATAAATTTCATGTTACAAAATATGTGGGTTTCATATAATAATTGCTTTGCCTTGCAGTATGTTGAAAATAACAAAGCAGCTGACAATGATTGGTTCCGTTTAGAGTCCAACAAAGAGGGCACCAGGTCAGTATTATTACCAAAGTTCTTCTTTTTGGGAGCTATTATATTTTCATTAACATCTTGCTACCTTTTCTGTGTAGGTGGTTTGGAAAATGCTGGTATATTCACGAACTTCTAAAATATGAATTTGACATGGAGTTTGATGTAAGACATTTTGAACTCACTTACTGTACATCTAAACTTATTTTAATGTAAGTCTGGATAACCTATTTAACTTCATCCTAATTTCCAGATTCCAGTTACATATCCTGCCACAGCACCTGAGGTGGCCATTCCTGAGTTAGATGGGAAGACAGCGAAGATGTACAGGTTCGCTTCATTTGTTTATAGCTTTTCAGTTTCATCACAATATTAGTAATATTGTTAGCCTGGGTTTCTCCATGCTGCCTTGCCCGTAGCGCGATTTTATTCACGCTGCTAGGCAGCCTGGATTCCATGGACCAGATTTGCACCTCAGATAGGGAACCAATCACAGAACGGGGAGGGAGCAGCAAGACGATGACGACATCTTGTTTATATATAGCAGTTTGTTTATATCTATGGATCCAACATGGCAGCAGACACAAAGTTACCTTTCGATGCAGCCTTAGATATTGTTCTAAGTAGTTTAGAATGCAAGTTTATTTTGAAAAAAGAGCGACTTTTCTGTCGCTCTACATACGTCATCTGGTATAATTGAAACGATTGGCTATGAGCTACGTACAGGCGCATTTGATAGACATTCGTATACCCCAATAAACCGCTCTGGGCATTCGTAAACCATGCCTCAAATACAAGAAAATGAACATGTGGTTCCCAAACCCACGTCTCAATGAGACTAGGTCTGACGTTAGCCAGGCTATAATATTGTGTTAAAATTACCTTTATTGTGAAATGATCTTTCAAAACCATCTTTTGTCACAGAGGTGGAAAAATCTGCCTGACAGACCACTTCAAGCCACTGTGGGCAAGAAATGTCCCAAAGTTTGGTCTGGCTCATCTAATGGCTTTGGGAGTAAGTAAAGTTACATGTCTAAAATGATATGTATTATGCCATTCATTTCCTAAACTAATTTGTTTCTTTGAAGGTATTGCATCTCATATTAATAACTAATCTCTGTTCTTTCCAAAGCTTGGACCATGGCTTGCAGTTGAGATTCCAGACCTCATTGCAAAAGGCATAATTGAACATAAAGAACAGCAAAACAGCTGAAAGTAGCCGTAGCATCTTTTGCATTTCACCATGTCTTAATGATGCAAACACAAATTAGGTTTTAACAAATTTTTTCTAAATCATGGCTACCTACACCCTGTGGTTTAAAATGTTTGTTTGCAACCTCATAGCAACTGTGTGTCAGATTCACATTTGTCCATCTGTGTTTTTTTTTTTTTTACCGTTCAGGTTTATAATGCCTGTTCAATGGAATGTGTATGTATTCATCAGTAAAGCCTGGTATGTAAATAAATGCGGGACCATTGTAAATTGTGGTCTTGGGGAAACATCACTAGGAGGTAAAATGTTAAACCTGAAAAAAAGTTTTATAGCTTACAAAAAAAAAAAAGATAGTATGCCAAATTATTCACTTTCTCATCTGGACGTTTTTTTCTGTTTCCAGCTCTTTTTTTTTCTAAATAAGAAAAAATAATTTTTTTTATAATTTGTGTATTAGGTTACTGTTCATCCTATAAGTTACAAGATATTTAGTAATCCGACATGTCCAGTGACAGGAGGTTCCCAGTTCCTTCGGAGTGTAATGGATAATAAAGCAAGATTTAATGATAACTTAAGTTAATTCTATAATTAACTAATTAACTCTTACTCCATAGTGAAATATGTCACAAATAAAATAACAGATATTCTAAATATATCATTGAGGTAAGCATGTGAAATAAGAACAGGAATAGCTCTGATCATCTATTGTCAAACATTTAATATACTAGTCTGATTGCACAAAATGGATGTTTTTTTTTTATATAAATTTTTAACTGATAAAAATAATCTTCAAAATGTATAGATCATTCGGTCATAGGCAATCAATATATGTATATATACTTTCAGTTTTGTTTATAACATCAAATATGGTGCCACATAACAGCAGAAAAAAAGTGATTGTCAAAGATGATTGTGTGTCCCTGAGAACTATGAAGAAAGCCAAATCTTCTATACACAGATAAAGTGGATTTCAGTTAAACTGTAAACATTAATTGACATATCTCAACAAACCAGCCTAAAACAAGCCTCTTGATGAAGGATCCGCCATGATCAGTTCTGATTAAAAGCGATCACACTTGTAATAGGGATCACACTTGTGTTTGATCATGAGAGCGCAGATAGTCTCTCCGCATCCCCAGCACGGCTGAACAGTATGAGCAGGACCTACTTTTAACTTGCACACTGTACAAGTACCTGAGGTGTTCGAATTTGTTGGAGCCTTTTGGTTTTGAGCAATGAGCTGTTTGAGTTCAGTTAAGATGGTCATGTTGGGAGCAAGTGCAATATCTGTGACCTTGATACGCGCTGGGTCAAAGACACAGTCTTCTTCTAGACCGCTAGGCACAGCTTTCATTCCACAGTTAGGAGGTACCCAGGCAGTGTCATAGCCCTGACTGTTCCAGGTCTTCTGCATGGGATGGTTGTCCTTATCAATTCTTTTGATTTTTCCACAGTCGACGCTTAATTTAAGCACTATTCTGTCAGTAGGTTGTGATCTCAGAGGATAGCGCTCTGCTTTCTTCTGGTCACGGCTCACATAAACTCCAGGTCCTAGCATTCCATCTGGTGATTGCTTGAACCCATTTTTTATGATCTGGCGAGCTTGTTGCACAGAGGTGCCGTGATACATCGTATAGTGTCTGCCTGATTTGGCTTCCTGATTTGCCTGAAGATGAAGGTCTTCATCATAGAACGCCTCCCAGCCAAAGAATTGGATGGATGACATTTTTGTTTTGTTTATTTCTCCTGTGAATTAAATGGAATAATGATAATAATAAATTGCTTGTCAGTTTGGCACTACCAGTAAAATGTTTGGACACATCTGCTCAGTCTTACAAAACTATAAAAGAACAAATAAAATGTTAGTTAGAAATGTTAAAAACAAATCAATGTTTTCAATATAAATCAATATTATAGCTTCTTCAAAGTAACCCTAATTTACAAGAACTTCCTGGTCCAACTCATTTGCTTATATAATAAATGGAATTTTACTTTTGTGAAGAAATTTAATTGTACGTTAATAATAATAAAAAAAACATTTAATAATTTCTAGCAATAATGCCAAACAGCCGTTTGTGATAAACGTATTCAAAATGAAACATAAATTCAGTTTGTCCAAATTCAAATATTTCACTCCTATGTAGCCTATACTGTCAGTCCTTGATGTGACTTTTGTGTCAGCTTTAAAGGTTTTTAAATAATTATGTGTAAATATTTACAATAGGCCTATGTATGTCAGCAGTTCCGCCATATACAGTAGTTCGTGTAAAACATTACATTTTATTTTCTCGACAAAGATAGCTGATCAAGATTCATTGATCAAGATAGCCCTATATTATTCTAAAAGGAAACAAACCTACCTTAAAATACTTCGCGAAAGTGAACAAGAAATGACATGAAACTCCGAGTCTGAACTTTGGTCATTTGGTTATACTCAGGAGGACAGGAAGCTTTCACTTTCAATTCTTCTTGAACACTTCTTCCCGTTTCACAAAAAAAATTGTGTTTCACTTGCTCATCAGGGTAAGCCAAACAATGTGGCTCACCATGCATTTGTTTAATACTTGAAAGTGCTCACATTAAATAAAATTAATATGATACGTCAAAAAAAAAGTGTAGACCCCCCTACTTTTTATAAAAAGTATTGACCAGAAGCGCTACGCTTAAACGTGGTGACCGCGATGTTGCCATGTCTGCTTGTAATAAGTGACTTATTTTGTTGTTGTTGGTCAACTTTTAAAGGGATAGTTCACCCAAAAATGAAAATTCTGTCATAATTTACTCACCCTCAAGTTGTTTCAAACCTGTATCAGTTTCTTCCTTCTGCTGAACACAAAAGAAGATATTTTGAAGAATGTTGGTGAACAGACAGTTGCTGGACCCCATTGACTTCCATAGTATCTTTTTTTCCTTTATCTTTACAATCACCAGTTTTTTTTCCCCATTTTCATTTGTCACGTGTTTCTGCGTTTCCCAACTCTCTTCTAACCCCGCGAGAATTAAAAAACTATATCATTACAAATAGGGTTGAATTTAGGTGGATTGGGATACTTTTGCCATTGAGATGACTGGGGGAAAGTGTTCCAATCAACCTGAATTCTTCGACGGCGTGGCCTTTACAAAATAATACTATTATTTGAATTCAACTCAATATTTTGATCGTGTCCACGTATTTGTAAGAGGCTATTAAATACGATTTTATTTGCGATGGTTAAAATCGCCTTCAATTCGATTTCAATTTCGAAAGTTATTTTGGTACGGCAGCCGCTTATTTTTCTAGTAAGATCTGGCAACACAGCACGTGCTAACGGGAAACTGGAACGTAAATGGTGCATGATTATTTGGTTATAAAATTCGACCTAATTTGAAAATGTTTTCAAGGCTGGCGGTAGAAATCATCTCGTCGTAATATTTTTTTATTACATTGTTTCGTGTTTTTTACCGGAATGTTTACTCAGGACACATACAATAAAAACAGTTATTTATTTTACTACATTCGAAGTGGCCATCAAGCTCGCAGCGTATTGTAACCGGTGTTCTTGTTTACGGTGGCATAAGCACCGGTTGTCCCACTATGACTATGCGACATTCCACGGGGAACGAAACTTCACTGCTGCTGCACGCTAGCTTATGACATTCCAGCTCAATCTTTATCAAGTACACCGTCTTACGTAAACGGGACGAAAAAAACTGCTCCTAAAAGGCTAAAACCACCTCTGGTCTTCAGGTGTTGCTTTAGCTCCCAGACAACGTCACTGAAAGCTTTGGTATTTTAATTAGATTTCAAGCTGTATCGCGAGAGATGCCAGAGCGTCATGGTGACATGCAGTCTAATGGTAATGCCGCATTTGTGTCCTGCCAGGCTCCCAGCGCTCAGTTCAAGCTCGATAGTCAACGGGACGCAGTAACGCCTGCTCAAAATGTATCGAAAAGTTTGGTTCTCCTACTAATGTGACAGCTTGGTGAATTGTCTACTTTACATTTTCTGGAAATGTCCAAGACACGCGAAGTGCTACTTGTTGGGGAAGGCAACTTCTCTTTCTCAGCAGCTTTGAGCGAGACCGCAGGCGATGAGGTCGGCGTGACCGCCACTTGTTTTCAAAGCGAGAATCAAACATTGAAACATGAGGGAGCCGTGTTGAACATACAGCGACTCCGTGAGAGAGGTCGGTTATGTGGTTCTTCATCCTGATAATGTTGTCAAGATTGTCTTGTGTACATGTTCTTACTCCTGCAGTGCTTTCTTGCGTCTTTGTTGTCCTGTATGCATTATTTCGGAAAGATATCTGTTCTATTTTAGTAAACCCAGAGTTTTACAATCTGCTAATGTAAAAATATTCAAGTATACCTATATATTATTCTCACATAAGTATCATAACCCTGAATTTGCATGCCTGCAGCCAAGTCCATAAATTTATACAGCCGGTTGCTATGTAACGACTGAGGAGGGTTTAAAAAGCCTCCTTGAATTCTGTATGATAATTCTGCAGAGGCCTTTAATAGTTTATCAGTATAATCTTTTCCACCAATTCGCATTGCAGGAAATGCAGTTCTGTTTGAAGTGGACTGCACTTGTCTAAAGGAGCACGAAGCCATCCAGCATCATCTTTTTGACTGTGTTATTTTCAATTTCCCTCACTGTGGGCGTAAAAGTGGCGTAAAGAAGAACCGCATCCTGTTGGTGAAATTTTTCCAAAGGTAAGTGTGACACTTGTGGCTACAACTAAGGTCTTTATTAGGGTGTTACATAAGCTTGACTTCCAGCATTATATAATGTTAATACTGAGGGGATCAAGAGTTTTAATATTTCAGGTATGATGGATGTTTTGTGTTTTTTTTTCCTAGTGCCATTGCAGTCCTGAAGGACAATGGGGAAGTGCACGTCACCTTGTGCAATGGGCAAGGCGGCACTCCGTGTGACAGTCCAATGAGAGAATGGCACAATAGTTGGCAGGTGGTTGCCATGGCAGCAGAAGCAGGGCTAATTCTCAGTGAAATCCGTCCCTTTGACTGTGAAACGTATCAAGGTTACAAATGTACTGGTTACAGGTAAACCGCTTTGCACTTGAACAAGTGGACATAGTCCACTCAAATGTGATTTGACATGGTGTAGTCAAGTCACCTTTATTTATATAGCGCTTTATACAATACTGATTGTTTCAAAGCAGTTTTAAAGTGATAACAGGAAAATTATGCATTTTGGCTGTTGTTGGATTCAGTTCTGTTGAAAAGATCATCAATTATTAAATTAGTTAATTTCATCCATAAAGCAGTTCTGCAAACAATGATGTCATCGTCCAGCTCAGTTCAGTTATAGAATAAAAACTTTTAATGTTCCTGTTACAATTATGTAATGGAATTCAGTTTTTAAATGTAATAAATACAATTATTTTGCTAAGGAGTCAAGACAAAGGTTTTCATGTAGAGGGAGGTCTGACCCACATCTTCACTCGGAGTCTCCCGCACACCATGCCCGAGAAACTGAAAATGGAAAGACCCATTGGGAAGGAGACTGTTTGTTTTGAGCTTCCGGCAGAGTTGAGTAATTATATGAACAGGTGAGTGGTAACTTGTTGCTTATTGAATAATAGCGAAACTAAGGAAACGTTTAAACGGAAAAGTTTTCCTTTGTGTTTTTTGTGTGCAGACAATAATGTTGTCAAAATGGTCCCGCACTAAAAACACTGTATTATGCATGCCAGGCCAGGATTGGTGATGTCACTTTGTAAAGAAACATTACGTCCCTATATAGACTGAACAAATAATATGCATGACGTCTCCGTTTTCTCAAATTTGCGTTTTTGAAGATAACACGGAGACGAAAACGGTATCGCATTCAACTTACACTTTGAAACCTATTTTCAAAAGTTTGCATTTTCAGGCCCCAAAACAACATTGTCCTATAAATGAACGCCCAAACGCATACATTTTTAACGTTTTTAGTTACAGAGAAGTCGCATTCTTTTTAATAATCTGTAACATACAGTTACTTATTTTCAGAATTGACACATATAATTTTATTAATGTCAAACAAATCAGTTCTAACATAGGTGGCAACCATTAACTCATTACCCACAGTTGAAGCAATTTTCCATCATTTATGACAACGCTTTCCCGCCATTGACACAATTTTCCAGCAATCCGTGTTTTCACTTATATTTCGCTATTCCACATCTTCTGAAAGAGTACAGAACCTCTGGATCAAATCACTGGTGAAGAAGCAGAAACAAGTGATAGAAGCATTGCTTATGCACATGTAAAATAACGTGATCATCAAACATTGAACATCATATACAGTAGTCAACATTTGAAGTGGATCAAAACCTTTCATCAAAGTTATACATGAATTTTGAACAATACCGGCAAATTTAGATTTGCTCTGCAAGTTAGTCTGGCAAAGAGCTCATTCAAGCCCATTTCCCATCCGCCGAAATCGCGGCACCAATCAGAAACGTTGGGGCGGGCTTTACACGATGACGACAGCGCAGCAGATGAACCAGATTTTGTACATTACAAAGATGGATGCCGCCGTGGTGGAACATTACTCGTTCGAATCAGCTTTCGCGTCTGCAGGGGCGGAGTGGCAATCGGGAGAGTCGGGGCTTTTCCCAGTGGGCCGGTAGTGTTTCGAGGCCGCGAGGGCCGATCTGATAATAGTTATACATTGCAAGTTCTTAGCAACACACCAGGCTGTTGCCCGCTGGTCAAACTGTGCAGCCTCTCTTCTCAACCCGTAAATAAATCATCGATCCACAAGTTTATAGTTTTTTTCTCTCTCTCATTAAAACTGAATATGTTCATACAGTCTATATCAAGCAGGGAGACGTTTGTGTGCATTTTATTTTGTGAATTCACCGGAGTCTGCAACGGCGATAGATTGAAGCGCGCGTCCGAGTGAAGACAACAACAGAACACTGTATCCATGACACTGATGATAACAGCGGCAAAGAGCGCTCAGCTTGATTTAAAAAACAACAGCTTTAAGCGCTAGATCTCTTATTTAATAGCGAACTAAATGAATGCTCTGCTAGTTAACTGGAGATGTTTTATGTTTTTTATATATGTATTAGGTACATCCGTGCCTCAATGTTTCAAAAAGTGGTGGGGGACAATATCGATCCTGAGAAAAAGTGTTATATTTTATCATTTTGCAAGGGTTCTATTAGTATTTTTTATTTTTTTTTACCAAAAAAGTTTTAAGCGATTTGAACGTTTCGTTTTTGTTCAAACCCGAGCAAAGAGCAACACTTGGAGAGGTTTCTCCGTTGCTCTGCATACGTCATCTCCTTCATCGCTCTGATTGGTTTTAGGTCTATCCAATTGCTAACTCAGTTTCAACTCAGAGTGGTCTAGTTTTAACCAGGCTAAACAATACCTGTTCTTGTCTTAGGAATTTTTTTAATAAACTTTTTTGATCCACTTCAAATGTTGACTACTGTAAATATAAACAACCTAACGGTACCGGAAAATGTCGACCCAGGGTGAGGTACAGGACTGTGAACTCCATCAATCTCAATCTACTACATCTATGTTTTGATCATCGTTATAAGTCCGATCTGGACAGATTATTTGACAAAAACATGATTTACGTAGCTTTTTGTTCAAAATGGTGCTTTTTTTAAAATGAAATTTACCCACATTCAAGTTTTAATAAAAAAAAAAAGTGCATGAAGCTAAAATAAAAAAAAAGTTTTTTAATTTTTTTTTAAAGTTGTTTAAAATTTATTCAAGTGCTTTTAAACCATTCAAGCGCGATGAGACACAAAAATAAGAAATTATATTAAAGTCTGTCTATCTCCTGTCTGTGTGACAGACAAAGAGGACTCGTGCTCACAGAAATCCGTTTCAGACAGCGCACGGCCGCATTGAGTTCTTTCATGCTTGAACAGACAAAACCACGTAAAAGTATGTCAAAATGTCTGCTATGTCAAATATCCTTCTTAAATGAAGTGTGCGGCAAATCTTAAAGTGACAGCAGCCTAATAAACCTGCTGCGGCTGTCTGTCATTAATGCTAATCAAAGAACAAAAGAAAAAGAGAAAATCACTCACTGCTCTTGACTGAACTTTTGTAGATTCATTTGTTTAATTTATAATTTATGCAGGGAAGACTGTGAAGATTGATAACTTTACTCAATTTCTCTATTTCCTACCCTTTAGATGAAAAATTTAAATATACTGTATGTTTCTACATTAATTTGGAGATTAAATGTAAAATTATGACGATATAAAAATATATTAAAAACTTGTGACAATTTTTGCGCATGTTCATTTATCATATTTTCACATTTTGATTGCCTTTCCCATCGTTTACAGGCAATGTTGGGTGTAACGTATTACTAAGTAATTAATTACTGTAATTTAATGACTTTTTCCTAGAAAAAGTAAGGGATTACTTTTTTATTTTTCTGTAATTTAATTAGTTACTTCTGATTTAATTGCATTACATTTTAAGTAGATTATGGAACAATTCTATATACAAAAATAGTGGAAGTAACATTAACATTTTATATCTAATGTTAAAATGGATATATTTAATGTAACCTCACTTTAAATATATTTTTTTATTTGTAAGAATTTAAAAGTGCAGTATCTAGTCTATCCTTGCATTGTTCAACTGGTCAAGGTTGATATGGGATTTAGAAAGTAATTAGCAATAAGTATTGTAATACTTTTTAGAGAGAATAATCTAGTTACACTGTTGAAGATGTGATTAGTAGCTAGTAATTAATTACTTTTTTAGAGTAGCTTACCCAACAATGCAGGTTACAGGTCATAGTTAATCTTTAAAATGTATACTATATATGAATACAATTCATATATACAATTAATCTTTAGCAAATATTAAAACATTTTTCATTTGTTGTGATGCTTATATTTACTAATTTTTATTTTATTTGAGTGAATATTGCAGTATTTTATTATAAATGATTTGTATGTGCGCATACTTTTTTTTTAATCTCGTGTCTTCGTAATCTTTAATAAAAAAATTTATATTCCAATAACAATAGCAAAGGACTCCAATCAATTGGGCAAAATCAAGTCCTTGCTTTTTTTTCTTTCTTATCATAATAGGGAAGAATAGACTATCGCAACTTCCGTTTCATGGCGATTTTAATCTTTAAAACAATTGTTTTTACATTTTAGGGATTTATTATAGGTTGATAAAATAGGATAGGATTAATATTTGTACATTTTTTTTGCCATTTAATGGTTATCAATAACATGAAAATATTAGTGGCCTGGATACTTTTTTACAGATGTCATACAGGTTTGGAACAGCATGAGTGTGAGTAAATAATGACAGAATGTCCTGTTTTGCATGAACTATTCCTTTAAGGTAATGAACATTCAAAAACTAGAGGTGACAGCGTGATCATGGCATCTACTGTATCATTTATATGCAAACATTATATGCTCATCTGTAAATGGTGACATTGTCAAGCACAAATTATAATCTGTGATCAGTCTTGCACTATATTATACAAAAAAAAAAGGGCTGGTCACTTTAAAAACAATAATTGCAATATTTTTGTCAGTATGCTTATGCCTTACGAATTTAAGTGTTTTCATTAATTGACTTGATTCTTGTGTCCCCTGTCAGGAACTTCCTTGGTCAGCAGTCCCATCATCCAGTGAAAACTGTCCAGGAACAGTTACTTCGAGAGCTGAAGTCAGTCTGGCCTGTTTGCAGTATAAATGAGGATTTCCCAGAACTGGTAAGCTGCCTACCAGAAACACCTGAGGCTTGTGACTCCACTCTGACCCAGTCAGAGGTCTACTGGATTAAACCTACTGACACCTATATATTTGACCAAAGCGAAAATGAGCAAAAAGACTGTGAGTCTATGGATGACCAACAAAGCTTTACTGGCAGCTATGCACTTCGACCGTCTCTGTTGCTGCATGTCCAAGAGATCACCCAGAACGAGGACTTCAGCCCTGGTACGCTTCATGCGGTCAGTGGCCTGGTCTTTCAGAGAGTGCCCATCTCCCTGAGCCGTTCTCCTGCCTTCCACCAGCTTCTATTGGTGGGAATGTTCCCTACACAATCCCATCCTCTCCAGTGCTTCCAAGATTGTTTGGAGTCGCTTCTCACTTCTTACAGTGTCTCCTTTGAAGAGGCGCAAATAGGCCTAGAGCAGCAAGTGTGGATGAATTCAAAGATGCTTCCCAAGTTTGGGCGGATCGCATCACTACCGTCTTTGTCTTCAGGCCTCGATGACGGTTTACAGTTAATTTGCGTCTCAATAAACTTGGATCATTTAGCCACTGTGATTTTCGGCATTTCTGACTGGCGCTTGCTTTGGAGTGCCGATCCTCGTTTTCTTAAGCATTTCGAGGCCAATCCACTTGGACCTTTCAGTCCTTTCTCCCTTTACCCACCAAGCTACTCGCATGATGTCAGTTTCTGGATGGACCCAGAAATCTATGAGGAACTGGACTTTCATGCAGTTGTGCGAGAGGCTTCTTGCGGTTCTGTTAAAAAGGTGGTGTTGGTAGATCGCTTCAGACACCCACACATGGGTCATGCTAGCCTCTGCTATAGGCTGACATATCAGTCGTCAGATCGCGCCCTCTCACACAGCCAGGTCTTGGGACTACAGAATCAGCTACGGAGACTGTTACCCCTGCGCCTGCAGGTCACACTGAGGTGAAGAGGTTTAAATGGATGTATAATCTCAGATTTTAATTTTTAAAGATGAAATTTAGCTTCGTAGATGGGAAGAGTGAGTCTTTTTGACAGATTTTTTCCTGCAGTTTTTTTAAAATATTATAAATACACAAATGTGAGTGGTTAAAATAAAATGTTAGTAATTTAAAACTGACGACATAAACTATTTGAGCTGAAGGGATTCTTTTGTTGCTGTGTTTGAAATCCTATCATGTTTAAATATTGCTTATGATAATAAATCAAAGTTTTACATTATACATATTGATATCCAAGAAATGTTTACAAATTTCAGTGGTACTGTTCATTTTCCTTGTTGTTTAATATTAATTAACTTAGCATGTTTAGGGATCTCGTTTTAATTAGGAAACTTGGAGACATAATTATTAACTGCAAATCATTTAATCGAATGCATTTTTTAAAAAATGTTCTTATATATTTTTCTAGGTTCTTTGTAGGGCGTGTCTATGTTTACAATATATCTGAAGCTGCATCTAATACTGTGATATTTCTGGAATGTCTATGTTTATGATCATTTGTGACTAAATTGTATTGTTGCTTATACGTGTGTAATTTCTGTTCTTCTGGCAGTAGCGTCAACTAAACAGGATTTCAAAAATAATGGCTTGTTGTCAGATTGCTCAAACTAACCCGCTTGTTCAAACGGTGTTGGACTGGTTGGGATGCTTAAACTGCTGGTGTAACCTACTCCTTAAGCGAAAAGAGGTAAATGTTTTGTTTTCGGGTCTTTTCTGAACCTGCAAAGACTGCCCTGAATTCCATTCTGCGGCTGCCCATATTGATATATGATATAAATACCGTTTGCAAAATGTTTATTATCTTAGACTTGTATTTCATGGCACATATCTAAAAAATAAACGCACACCAGAGTAATATTTTGTTGCAAACATTTCTAAATGGTCTATCATTTAATCATTTTTTTGAAAAAAATTTAAGTGTGTAGCAGTTTTTTATTATTATTAATTTATCATGACACCAAGTATCAAACTATTTATCAGGAGACTATGCTCCTGTTCGAGAATACTGAGAGCTCATTAGTGTAAAATCTGGTAACACTTTATATTACGACCCGCAAGTAAACCGAAATTACGGTGTACGTTTCTGTAATTATAGTGTACTTCCGTGTAGGTATACGGGAACAATATGTTAAGTTTTGGGTTATAAAGGGGTAACATGCGCCACTTTAATTTACAGCCCGCAGGAGTTACACTTACCCTGTAAATACACAGAACAAGGGGGTAACAAGTGCCACTTTAGTTGAAACGGGTAACAAACACTACTTACTATGTAACAATACGAAACAACACTATAATTGCAGAGAAAGGTATTTTATTATTATTATTTATTTATTAAGAAAACAAAACAAAAAAACTTTTAATTACACAGTATATTTGCCCTGACCCTTAGTTACAATACAATGTGATAAGGTAAATACTAAGTACTACATGGTACGTTCTAAATAAAAATCATAGCAGCAACTAATTTTTTTGGCTTAACGTAAATTAGTTTAGTAAGAAAAGCCAATAAATTAAATTTTTATCATACCATGCTTGCTTACATACAGCCATATATATATATATATATATATATATATATATATATATATATATACACTCACCGGCCACTTTATTAGGTACCCCATGTTAGTAACGGGTTGGACCCCCTTTTGCCTTCAGAACTGCCTCAATTCTTCGTGGCATAGATTCAACAAGGTGCTGGAAGCATTCCTCAGGGAGTTTGGTCCATATTGACATGATGGCATCACACAGTTGCCGCAGATTTGTCGGCTGCACATCAATGATGCGAATGGTCCGAAAAAGAAAAAACATCCAGTGAGCGGCAGTTCTGTATGCGGAAATGCCTTGTTGATGCCAGAGGTCAGAGGAGAATGGCCAGACTGGTTCGAGCTGATAGAAGGGCAACAGTGACTCAAATAACCACCCGTTACAACCAAGGTGGGCAGAAGAGCATCTCTGAACGCACAGTACGTCGAACTTTGAGGCAGATGGGCTACAGCAGCAGAAGACCACACCGGGTGCCACTCCTTTCAGCTAAGAACAGGAAACTGAGGCTACAATTTGCACAAGCTCATCGAAATTGGACAATAGAAGATTGGAAAAACGTTGCCTGGTCTGATGAGTCTCGATTTTTGCTGCGACATTCGGATGGTAGGGTCAGAATTTGGCAAAGCATGGATCCATCCTGCCTTGTATCAACGGTTCAGGCTGGTGGTGGTGGTGTCATGGTGTGGGGAATATTTTCTTGGCACTCTTTGGGCCCCTTGGTACCAATTGAGCATCGTTGCAACGCCAAAGCCTACCTGAGTATTGTTGCTTACCATGTCCATCCCTTTATGACCACAATGTACCCAACTTCTGATGGCTACTTTCAGCAGGATAATGCGCCATGTCATAAAGCTGGAATCATCTCAGACTGGTTTCTTGAACATGACAATGAGTTCGCTGTACTAAAATGGCCTCCACAGTCACCAGATCTCAATCCAATAGAGCATCTTTGGGATGTGGTGGAACGGGAGATTCGCATCATGGATGTGCAGCCGACAAATCTGCGGCAACTGTGTGATGCCATCATGTCAATATGGACCAAACTCCCTGAGGAATGCTTCCAGCACCTTGTTGAATCTATGCCACGAAGAATTGAGGCAGTTCTGAAGGCAAAAGGGGGTCCAACCCGTTACTAGCATGGGGTACCTAATAAAGTGGCCGGTGAGTATATGTATGTATATATATGTATATATATATATATATATGTATATATATATATGTATGTGTGTGTATATGTATGTTTAATTTACAACCCCCAGATGTCAAAATTACCCTGTAGCCTAACTACATTGCACAAGAACATATTTTGCCAGAAATGTGACAATAACTTTTATATACAACAGACGTACAATGTTTGCCTGGAATATATTAACAGAATAGGTAACGTTACCTGTTAGTTTTAAAATAATTACATTATAAATAATTTGCTTGTATATAATTACATTATAAATAATTTGCTTGTATATCTGGTTGTACCCCTTTATTACCCAAAACGTATTTATTACCCTTATACCTACACGGAGGTACACTATAATTAATTACAGAAAGGTACACCGTAATTTCGGTTTACTTACGCAGTTGTTTGCGGGTCGTAATAAAAAGTGTTACCTAAAATCTTTACACTAACAAATTCAAACAAAACAGGAAAGTCTTTTTTCTTAATTGGCACTATCTAATACAAAAAATGTGGAAATTTAGGGCCATTTACATATTGCATATCTAATATAATATATATTATATCTAAAGTCACACTAACAAACATTAACATGGTATTATGAATCAATGAAAAATGTATCTAAATGAACTGGTTTTATTCAAGTCAGAAATATTGTTTTAAATGACTCTAAATGAACTGGTTTTGTTCAAGTCAGAAATATTGTTTTAAATGACTAAGCCAATCTAACTTTATGGGGTAAATACCCTTTTAATGTTACAGTTGCAGGTTATGGCTTTTTACAGTGAAACATGGTGTATGAATTTCACAATCATTCAGTAGAATGTTATTACCAGTTTTGGGTGTAATGCATTACTGTGTTATTAATTTTCCCTTGAAAGAGTAAAGTAAGGGATTACTTTTACTTTTTGTGATATAATTACAGTTCATTACCATATGATACAATCATTGTACCATAATACAATGGTACTACATTAAAGTAATAGCCTAATACTGATATTTATCTAATTAATTGTTCAGCTGACTTGGTTAATAGCCAAATGTAGTGAATGAGAATAGATGAGAAAATGTTTGTTAACTGTGATGAAATGTTTGTATATATCGAAAAACTTACAAGTAAAGGTCAAGTAAATAAAAGCATGTTAAATTGGTTTTTGCAGCAAGGTATAGTTTACTAAAACTTTAAAATTAAAATGAAAACGGAAGTCACAAAAATAAAAACTAATTCAAAATACCAAAACGACTACAAAAACATAATAGTATCACACTGATACTAATAATGTAATATTGGTAATAATGTTTGCCATCCGCGTGCTAATGGCTCTCCGTCGACTTGCATTCGGTGTAATGATGACGTCACGCACGGCGAGTAGAAACATGGCGACGAAGAGTATCCGTCAACGCAACAGACGGGGAAGCAAACAAGATGCCAACAACGTGAACAACACACCTATCACTGACAGCCGAGGAACAAAAGACGACAAATGTGTTGAGGACAATACGTCCAGTGACCCCCGAAATGAGTAAGTTGACAACTGACCCGCGGTGTAACGTTAACATTGTGTAACGTTAGTGTTGACAGGTGGCTAGCTCGCTAACGTCAGGCTGTCTGGATATGCGATTAATACAGACGGCAAACACATGACATATCCAAAGACTGTCTAAATAACACTAAGGGACAGAAATACTAAAATGTATCCAGGCGACGCGAATAAGCTAGCTTTTAATGTAAAATGTCGGCTTTCATTCAATCAAGAATCATTCATTCATTCAAAGGCAGCTCCTCTACCGGCATGTAAACGCTGATCAGCGCCCAATAGAACAAACAAACGCTGAAAATGAAGTTGTGTATATAATGGTCGTTCTTTAAAAATGTGTCACTAATGTATTCCAGCTCATTAATAACAAGCATTCATTTTAAGATTTGCCTATAAGCATGTTTGATGCTGTGTAACGTAAATCTCAGGTGCACATTCGCGCATGTCCAATTTCATAATCTTCTTACATAGTCAAATGACACTCCATTGACATTATTGACTATTTTGACTTTGCGAAAAGCTGGCATTTCTCATGCTTACGTTTCTATATTAACTATACTTGTTGTGAATGAGTTTAATTATATGTAGATTGACTGTTTTAAATACTACATAAATGATGAATGACAACCTTGTGTTACCATGTGCTCTGTTCCCATATTGCTTATTAGTTTGGTCCCAGATAAGCACATTAGCTCCTATCCCCCGGCTCTCTATTACAGGTCTTCCAGTAAGGCAGGACAGGTGTGGGCTCCTGAGGGCTCCACAGCCTTCAAGTGCCTGGTTTCAGCCCGCTTCTGTGCTGCGCTGCTCAGTAACATCTCTGACTGTGACGAAACCTACAATTACTGGGAGCCAGTGAGTTACATATTTTCCTGGTTCACAATTTTTTGTGAAGCTCTCAGGGTACAGTAATAAAAAAATCCTGGGACCATTTTGGGCCAGTTGGTGGTCCTGTTGCCCCAGCACTGCCTTCTCATTACGTCGTATGTGTTGATATGCTTTGCATATTTTACTTGCATTTCTTTTCTTTTTTAAAATTAATTAATTTATTCATTATTGCGGTTTCAAAACAAAGATTTAGTAAGAATTGCGACTTGATTGAATAGTAAAAATAGGTTAAACTATTATTATTAACGGTCATATACACTCACCGGCCACTTTATTAGGTACACCTGTCCAACTGCTCGTTAACACTTAATTTCTAAGCAGCCAATCACATGGCGGCAACTCAGTGCATTTAGGCATGTAGACATGGTCAAGACAATCTCCTGCAGTTCAAACCGAGCATCAGTATGGGGAAGAAAGGTGATTTGAGTGACTTTGAACGTGGCATGATTGTTGGTGCCAGAAGGACTGGTCTGAGTATTTCAGAAACTGCTAATCTACTGGGATTTTCACGCACAACCATCTCTAGGGTTTACAGAGAATGGTCCGAAAAAGAAAAAACATCCAGTGAGCGGCAGTTCTGTGGGCGGAAATGCCTTGTTGATGCCAGAGGTCAGAGGAGAATGGCCAGACTGGTTTGAGCTGATAGAAGGGCAACAGTGACTCAAATAACCACCCGTTACAACCAAGGTGGGCAGAAGAGCATCTCTGAACGCACAGTACGTCGAACTTTGAGGCAGATGGGCTACAGCAGCAGAAGACCACACCGGGTGCCACTCCTTTCAGCTAAGAACAGGAAACTGAGGCTACAATTTGCACAAGCTCATCGAAATTGGACAATAGAAGATTGGAAAAACGTTGCCTGGTCTGATGAGTCTCGATTTCTGCTGCGACATTCGGATGGTAGGGTCAGAATTTGGCGTCTACAACATGAAAGCATGGATCCATCCTGCCTTGTATCAACGGTTCAGGCTGGTGGTGGTGGTGTCATGGTGTGGGGAATATTTTCTTGGCACTCTTTGGGCCCCTTGGTACCAATTGAGCATCGTTGCAACGCCACAGCCTACCTGAGTATTGTTGCTGACCATGTCCATCCCTTTATGACCACAATGTACCCAACTTCTGATGGCTACTTTCAGCAGGATAATGCGCCATGTCATAAAGCTGGAATCATCTCAGACTTGTTTCTTGAACATGACAATGAGTTCGCTGTACTCAAATGGCCTCCACAGTCACCAGATCTCAATCCAATAGAGCATCTTTGGGATGTGGTGGAACGGGAGATTCGCATCATGGATGTGCAGCCGACAAATCTGCGGCAACTGTGTGATGCCATCATGTCAATATGGACCAAACTCCCTGAGGAATGCTTCCAGCACCTTGTTGAATCTATGCCACGAAGAATTGAGGCAGTTCTGAAGGCAAAAGGGGGTCCAACCCGTTACTAGCATGGGGTACCTAATAAAGTGGCCGGTGAGTGTATATATACATACGTGTGTGTGTGTGTGTAAATACACATTTCTACAGCTTATAATCATCTTTGAATTCAACACACAATAATGAAATAATGGTGCAATTTGTTTTATAATTTTTAACACATTTAACCTTTAAACATTTAAATGTTTTAGCATATTATGTATTATATTGTACGTGTGTGTGTGTGTGTATGTATGCATACATATATGTATAATTACATATATTATTTTTATGGTGGAAAAAGTTAAACAACTCCATGACAGCTTTTAATTCAAAATTTTTTTAATTGTGTGTGTGTGAGAAAATTGACAATGCATAATGCTGCAAAATGTTTTTTGTATATCATTTTTAACCTATTATATATTATAAAATATTAACATATTCATTTTTAAATATATTAAATTGTATTATTTTTATGGTGTAACAAGAATATATTTACGGGGCAAGTAAAAAGCTAAAATACTGGGACGTCAGAAACCAAATCCTTATTGTTGAGCCCTGATCCGTGTCACTGTTGTGTCCCGTGATGCCCTGGAGTATGTAATAATCCAACCCATTATATTATTGACTGTCTGGGTGTAGTTCAGATTCAAGAACTTTTTATTTGTCTTCACTAGAAGGTTGTCATGTGTATTCCTGATCACAGACAGACTATAGAGTGGTCTAAAACCCTTATGAATGTGGCATTTTGCTGAACCACTTAGAGCTTCTCACTTTAGTATATAAAAGATAAGTACTAAACATTCTTAACATTATTTTTATCTTTCTCTGTTTGCTGGTCAGACTCACTACCTGCTATATGGAACAGGGATGCAGACATGGGAATATTCCCCGGCCTACGCAATTCGTTCCTATGCATATCTTTGGCTCCATGCCCTTCCTGCCTGCTTTCATGCCAAAATATTACAAACCAACAAGGTAAACTAGTCACCAGCCCCAAACTAGGTACTAGATTGGTTACCAGTTTTGATTCTGTACTTGTAAGCATCTGTAAAGGTGAAGGATATTTCTTTGACCAGTGAGATGGCTGGAATGAAAATAACCCTGGGAAAGCTGAGGTTCTACTTATACAAATCAGTGTAATAATTCTTAATTTCTAACAAAGAAAGAAAGTTATCTTCTTATTTATTTTTCTTTGAAGTGCAATTTTACAGTTTACTTAATCAACTCTGTCCATGACTTTTAAAATTTATTTAGCTCTCAGCTGTAACAGTTTTTCATTAAATTATATTAACAGTATGCATTTGGCAGACACATTTATTCATAGTAAATAGTATATATTGTACAGCTGTGATAAATTTTCAAGAAAGAGGGATCATAAATGCATGTTATTTTGTATTTAGTACTGTCCTGAATAAGATGTTTTACATAAAAGATGTTTACATAATAGTCCTATAAATTGTTTTTTTTAATGACCACTGTCAAAAGTTAACATATGCTTAATTATTAATACTGAATGTTGGTGTCGCTACCTAGATGATCCCCATTTTTTTCTTTTCTTTTTCTTTTCTTGTTCAAAAATGTTCACCCCCCCCACTTCTTAATGTATTGTTTCCTTCTAGAGCATCAGTTAATGTTTGCACCCTTTTGTAATTTAAGAGTCCCTTTGTTTGAGTCCCTCAATCATCCTTGGTGTGAAAAGATGATTCTCAAAATCATAGTCACTGCTGGAAAATGGTTAAAATATTCAAAAGATGCTGGAAAACCAAATAATTGATTAACTGTTAAGGACAAACAAGGGACTCATGAACAACGATAAAAAAAATATATAAAAAAACAATCAAACAAAAAAACAGTTGTGGATCATCCAGTTATTGATTTAATTAAAAAAAAAAAATAAATTCAGCTATTATTATGTCTAGTGTTTTCTTTATTTTTTTTACAACTGTATATATTGCCCATTAATTATATGCCTTCTTAGATATGTGAAGATGTAAACTAATTTGCTGATGTTCCTATTCAGGTCCTTGTGTTTTATTTCCTGCGCTGCATGTTAGCATTTACCTGTTGTGTGTGTGAGCTCTACTTCTACAAGTAAGTGTAGCATACTACATATGGCACCTCAGCATTGGGCATAAAATAGGTGAATTTTACAGTGTGTGACGAAATAAAAGTGGCTTAAAGATCTGATGTCATGGGTCTCACACAGGGCCGTATGTAAGAAGTTTGGCCTGCATGTGGGACGGCTTCTGCTGGCGTTCCTCGTCTTGAGTGCAGGGATGTTCTGCTCCTCTGCAGGTGAGTCAAATCAAATGGGTCATTTGGGGCTTATCTGCTTGATCACATGGAATTTAGTAATATGGAATTTTGTAACTGCTTGTTACTATTTTTATTTTTTTATTTTTTATTAACGTATTGTGTATACACTGCAGGTTAATGTGTGTGTTTGTGTATGTTATATGCAGCTTTCCTCCCCAGTACGTTTTGTATGTACAGTACTATGGTAGCTATGACTGGCTGGTTCCAGGGATACCCGAGTCTGGCTGTGCTGGGTATTGCAGCGGGGGCCATAGTGGGCTGGCCATTCTGTGCCCTTCTGGGGTAAGAAATGGCCAACAATTTCTATTTTTGTATATTGACAAGCAGGGACAAAAAAATTCTATCACACCTGCCAAATGCAAATCAAAATATTTCTGTCATAAATATTTATAATCAGCCACGAAACTGTATTTTGTGTTACGCATATTAAAATATACATTTTGTCCTTATGAGAAGAATTATTTGGCTGATTTATTTTAAGAATTGGCATATTATTTTATTGGCATATATAATTGAAATGGCATATTAGAATGATTTCTGAAGGATCACTGAACTGACACTGAAGACTGTGGAAAATGGCTGCTGAAATTTTTCAAGGAATAAATTATATAAAAAAAAAAAAATTCAAATAGAAACAGTTATAAGTAATAATGTTTAACAATATTACTGTATTTTTTTAAACAAATAAATGCAGCCTTGGTGAGCAATAGAGACTTCTTTCAAAAACATCAAAGCCCTAATCTTACCGACTGAACTTTGTGCAAATTTCTTTAATTTTTCACTTTATGTAACTTTCAAATCTGACCATTTACTGAACATGTTCATCAGGTAAAAATCCCTTCGACTGCGACCTGGGTCATGTCCTGATCCCACTTCTCTCTCACCATTACTTTCCAACCTACTTTCCCAACAATGCAAAGCAAAAAACAAACATAGTAATAAAAAAGTATCGTGAAACTGTAGTTTAATCCATGAATTATCCTGCAGGTCCCTAATAAATGAAAATGGCTAATAACTCTTTCATTTACTCACCAAAGTCAATATTTACTCACTTTTGGCGAAAAGCCATACAAATAATCCAGATCATCCAACTAGGTGAATTTAGGATCTGTTTACTGATTGATTTTGCAGCATACCCATTGCCTTTGACCTGCTGTTGCTGAAGAAGAAGTGGAAGAGTTTTATCATGTGGACTCTGGTGGCGTTGCTGCTCTTTCTGGTTGGGAAACGCCAATATCTTTCTGTCTGTCTTTGATTTCTGAATTGTTTTTGTGTACTTTTGATCTGACTTCAGACACTTATAGATATCATTAATAGCAAAATGGCAATTTTAAATAAAAAATATCCAGAATCATTGTATTATACTGACATGTTAACACTGATAACACTTATCATTGTTATATTTTTCTGTAGGTCCCTGTTGTTGGAATAGACAGCTACTATTATGGCAAGCTAGTGATTGCTCCTCTGAACATAATACTATACAATGTGTTCACTCCTCATGGGCCAGATCTCTATGGTACGCTTCAAATGATTTGTATATACTTCTAGAAATTATTGACTCATCCTTAAAGGTGCTGTATGTAAATATAAAAAATACTATATGTGTGCTGAGATTTAGGAAACATGCTACATTCAAATACTTGTTTATCCCAAAAAAAATCAATGCTGAATGCATTTGACAGCCAGGCTGGTGTCCGTTTTTACTTTGGTCTGTGTAAACCCTGCCCACTGCCAATTTACCCAATAGTATTTCGACACCAGTTCGACCAGTTGGGGGACAACAGCATATTTCAGCCTTTGAAGCTAGCAAAAAAGTGGGTCAGAGATTGCAGATTCTACCTGACCTACAAAGCCTCAACAATAATAGCATTGCAAAAGTACTGTATACATTATACATTAGCTGATCAACGTACAATGTAAGGCTCGTCGCTTTCCATTGTCAATTGCGCTCCTTCCTGTTGTGTGTCCCCAATCTGGCAACCCGCGTATGTGTTGAGTCTGAGGCGGTGGCGGCGCGGGAAGATAACTATTACATGTATTACATACTGCACCTTTAAAACAAACAAAAATAGTTTACAGTAAAGCACGTAAATGCTAATTATTTTTGTGCCGTCAGATGGCATCAGTCATCAACATTTAAACCTTATTGCAGTGTTTTTTTTTTTCTTACAGGCACAGAGCCCTGGCATTACTACTTTGTAAATGGTTTTCTTAATTTCAACATTGTGTTTTTGTTGGCCCTGTTCTCTCTTCCTCTCACGGCGCTTATGGAGGCACTGCTTCAAAGATTCAATGGTAAGAGAGAATAATGTGTCTTTGACTTTTTTTTATTTTTATTTAAGTCCTTAAGTTGCCAACTAAAGTCCCAACAAAATAATTGTAACATGTGGGTGGCGTACTGGGCATACTGTTAATCTCATGTTTCTTACTGTATAATTTGCAGTTCATAACCTCGGCCGGCCGTACTGGTTAACACTGTCTCCTATGTACCTGTGGATGCTGGTGTTCTTTACTCGTCCACATAAAGAGGAGCGCTTTCTGTTTCCCATCTACCCTCTCATCTGTCTGTGTGGGGCGGTGGCACTATCCTCGCTGCAGGTTAGAATTGCTTCTGCATGAAACAGAATCTGCATAAGTCTTTTCTTCCCTATTGTGACATATATCCCATTTAAACGGCTTCTCGAACAAGAAAAATGTTGGGTGGGGCTTGATTTTGTCCATTGGAAATTGATTGGATCTTGTTGTTTGCTATTGCTGTGATCTCGTCCCTCTTACCTGTAAACACATCGTCGGAGATGTTGTTTCAAGAGTTATTTTGATAAATCATTCATAATAGAGACAGTATTCCATAAAAAAATTTTTTTTCCTGTATCAATTTTGATTTCATAGTGACTTTAATTATATCTATTTTAATTAGGGCTGTTAAACGATTAATCGCGATTAATCGCATCCAAAATAAAAGTTTGTTTACATAATAGATGTGTGTGTGTGTACTGTGTATAATTATTCTATATATATAAATGCATACACATGCTTGTATATATTTCAGAAATATTTGCATGTATATACTATATATAGATTTATATATAATTTATATTATATATAAATATAAATATTTTATATATAAATAAAAAAAAATTCTTAAATATATAAATGCACGTGTGTGAATTTATACATACAAAATTATTATTATTATTTTGAATGTGATTAATCGTGATTAATCGTTTAACAGCCCTAATTTTAATATATTTCAAAATGTAATTTATTCCTGTGATGCAAAGCTGTATTTTCAGCATCATTACTACAGTCTTCAGTGTCACATTATCCTTCAGAAATCAGTCTTATATGCTGATTTGCTGCTCAAGAATTATTCATTTTTTTTTTAAATTTTATCAGTTGTGCTGCTTAATATCTTTGTGAAAACCATGATACAGTTTTTCAGGATACTTTGATTAATAAAAAGTTCAAAAGAACAGCATCTATATTTTTTGTAAAATTTCTAAACTTTTTTACTGTAACTTTTGATCAATTTAATGCATCCTTGGTGAATAACTAATATTAATTTATTAAAAACTGATTTCAAACTTTTGAACAGCAGTGTGCTGTGTATGAAACTTCAAAATTCTTTTAAAGAATTCCTTTGTATTTGCATTAGCACGTGTCCAAAAACTACAGAGAACTGCACATCTTTATTAGCAGTGTTGTGTAAATTAGTTTGCTGGTAAACCTGCATGGAATTTGAATGCGATACTTTAATTTGTTCTCCAAATTTTCTGTTTGTTTTATCCATGTAGAAGTGCTATCACTTCATATTCCAGCGCTATCGTCTGGAGCACTACACCATCTCCTCCAACTGGCTGGCTCTCGGCTCTGTGCTGCTGTTTGGAGTGCTCTCGCTGTCCCGATCTGTGGCCCTCTTCAGAGGTAAGGACAAATCATGTAAGGGCTCAACAATAAGCATGTTGAGAGAGAGATTTGGGCCAATTCTAATGAAATATGCCCCTAAAGGTAGGGTTCTATACAGTAGCTGGTTGATATAAAAAATGTTACCTTGTGCAGCACAATACTCCTTTTGTGATGTCTCTCTCACTTGATGTTGTTGTTGTGTGTGTTAAGGTTATCATGCTCCGCTGGATTTGTATCCAGAGTTTCATCGCATTGCTAAAGACCCTGCTGTCCACACTGTTCCAGAGGGAAGACTAGTCAATGTTTGTGTGGGGAAAGAGTGGTACCGCTTCCCCAGCAGTTTTCTCCTGCCCAACAAGTGAGTTTGAGTTCTGATTAAACTCTTAAAGACTGTACATAAATATACACTACTGTTTGGAGTCATTCATATATAAATTAATACTTTTATACAGCAAGGACACATTCAATTGGTCACAAGTGACTGTAAAGACGTATAATGTGACAAAATATGCTTTTCTCTTCAACTTTTTTATTAATCAAAGAATCCTGAAAAAATTTATGGGGGTAATATTATAATATTAAGGCATACAGTAATATTAAGCAGCACAACTCTTTTCAACATTGGTAATAATAAGCATATTAGAATTAACTCTAAAGGATCATGTGACACTGAAGACTGGAGTAATGATGCTGAAAATTGAGCTTTGCCATCACAGGAATAAATTACATTTTAAAGTTTATTGAAATGTATAACAGGTATCTTAAATTCTAATTATATTTCACAATATTACTTTTTTTACATGTATTTTTGATCAAATAAATGCCATCTTGGTGAGCATAAGAAACCTCTTTCAAAAACATTCAAAAATCTTACGAACCCCAAACTTTTGAACGGTAGTATATCTCTATGATATATACTAACTATATCTTATTCATTTCCAGCTGGCACTTACAGTTCATCCAGTCAGAGTTCAGGGGTCAGCTACCTAAGCCTTATGCCATGGGTCCTGATGCCACCTGGATACTTCCATCAGACATGAATGATCAGAATCTTGAGGAGACATCTCGATATGTGAGTGACCAAACGCTTACACCTGGGACTTCAATTTTGATTTTGTAATTGGTCTTTTTATTTAAAGGAGTTAAATAATTAAAGGATTAAAAGGAATTTAAGGAAATAAAGAAATGAGAATGGTAAAAAGTTCTAGGTCTAATAATTGTAGTTGTGAAGTAATCAGTAACTATTTGCAAATAATATTTTATTTCTTTTTATTCACTCTTATTTCTGTCTAATACGTCAAACGAAAAATGTTTTTTGTCATGTCAAATTCAGTTATGAATCCTATAAATCATAACATGTTTTCAATTTAAAATTGTTAAAAAACATGTAGCCTAACTGTAGAAAAAAATTAGTAGTTTGCATTACTGGATATTGCTGTCAGTCATTTTACATTTCTATAATGAAACTGTTTACAACATTTATATTTATCACAATATTATTTACAATATAATAGACAATATTTAGCTACTTGCATCTTACTATGCACTCTCCACTGTTAAGACTGAAGTGCCATGTTGGAATTGGCACTCTTCTTCTGTGATCAGTTTTGACCGCCTTCTTTGATTTGATTGGTCATCTCAATCATTTTGAAATTGAGGAGTGCTGTTAGACAACTGAGGCAGACAAGCCTAAAAATTTAACTTAAAACACTTTTTGTCCCCCTCATTGTCTATGGTGGTTACATCCCAGCTCTATGCACCCCTTAAATCATGCACAAGTTAAAGTCAGTGTCACTTATATAGATATAGACATTTAAAGACTGTAGATATGTCATTGTTGTAGCTGAATGTGAAGTACAAATGTAATTTTCCATGTTCTGTGTCTCTCAGGTAGAACTGAAGCAGTGTCATTACCTGGTGGATCTGGCAACAGAAACAGAAGCGCCACTTGAACCACGATACGCCACTAACAAAGACGAGTGGAGCATTATTGCTGACAAGCCTTTTCTAGACACTACCAGGCAAGTCTTTAGTGGTGGAGTATATGGGCATTTTTCAAAATGAGTGGAAATTTGTTAACATACAAGAGACACTTGTGGGTAATTCATTCAGAGTAAATTAATTTTGCTATAAAGAGTCATTGAAAAGTGTAGGGTGTGTGCTTATCCACTAGAGGGCCTGCTTGTCCTTTTAAAGATACTTATGACATCATTCTCAAGCGCTCATAATGAATCGTTGTGACACAGGGTGTCTAATCATCCTAAAAGAGATTATCCTTGACCCAATTTATCAGTAATGAGCTCTGCGTGTCTTTATTGCCCAGTTCACGATGGTGAAATACATGTAGAAATGGTTTCTTTTTAAATATTTCTGGCTTTTGTGAAACATTTTGTGTAGATTTCATCCTTTTCGTGTGTCTCCCACACAGGTCCTCCAGATTCCTCAGGGCCTTTTTTATCCCGTTTCTGTCTGAGCAATACACCACCTACAGCAGATATGTCATCCTCAAACCGAAACGACTCAAAAACACCCGGAAAAGAACGCAAGGCTGACCTGCCTTTCCTGCTATTTTTTCATAATCACACCCCTCCATAAGTCTTGTCTCTTGCAGTGCTTCATCATTTGGTCCCAAAATGCTCCTCCACAACTCTTTCTGGCACACGTGGGATTATTTTTGTGCGTGAGTGCGAATGAATGAATGTGTCAGCCTGTATGTAGACATCAGCGTTGCTGCCCATCCTGTGGACCGTTTTAGCACAGAGCATGAATGCCTTACCCATCTTCCCCGATTACCTCCACTCCATTCCACGCCTTCTGTTCATTCATTCCTGCGTTTGCTTCTCTGCATCTCTCTGAAGCGTTTCAGAAGATTTCTGCTTAGATGACCCTTTAAGGACTACAGTCCCTCATTTGCAATGACCTCATTCTTGATCTGGGACAAGGACCTGTACTCCATGAATGCAGACCCAAACCAGATCTCATGTGTCCAGAGATATGAACTGCTGTTCATTTGTCCTGTTTGAGCAACTGGCCCAGGCCAGCCTCAGCATCTCAGGATGAAAGTTGCACCAAGAACTGAAGTTTTTCTTCAGTTCCATCGTCTGTAAAAGTGGACATTGACTGTGAGGTTAGACTGCAGACCAGAACAATTGAGTGTTTACATTCCAAATACTGTTTGTCATCTGAATCATATCAGTGTTAACTGTGATTGAGTCAAATAAAAGAAGGCTGTCTTAATGTGTGACTGTTTCAGAGAGGTCGTTTCTGTAATGGATGCACTAATATCTGTTGTCTTTGTGAACTTCAGGGTTTTCCCGGTTATTAAAAACCTGGAATTGTTATTTCCTAGCCTGAAAAAGTCATAAAATTATGTAAAATCTTAAAATAATACCAAAAAAATGTGTAGATTTTCTTCTAAATTTCACATTTGTATTTAAAAAAATATGTAAATGTTACTTGTTTCCTGGTTCTGCTCCTCTCCAAAAATAAAATTAACTGTATTATTCATAAAATATTTTTCTACAAAATTATTACATGTGGTGGGCCGTCAGGGCCATCAAGGCCTTCTCTGCTGGCCTAAACACTATCAGAATCACTGACTTGCACTTTTTTCCATATATGGAATATTTTTTCCATGAATGAGTATTAAATTATTCCTAATAGTCCATTCTCTTATTTTCATAGCTTTTCTCTTGGTTGCGCTGCTTCCAGTAGTGTATGTTTATGTTAGAGCTTTTATCCATTATATTCAGCCACATTATCATGTGTTGCCATGGCCAAATAAATCTGCCTTTGAGGCCTTCAGAATCAATAGTGCGTGCGCTTAAAATGAATCGCGCGCCTATTGGTTGCTCTCGCAGCAACTGCTGCAACCTATCGATGAACTGTTCGTGACGTAAGCACCAATGAGGGCGCGGGCCCCCTTGCGCTTCACGTCCCACAAGAATGGCCGTGGCTTATGTCTATATAAGCTGAGTCCAGACAGGTTGTTCTTTGGTTTTTCATACTGAAGCGAAACCAGAACGTAGCACAAGCACGGCAGGGTTACGCAACACTCGTTCCCTCATCTAGAGAGAACCGAGGTTACGTTAGTAACCGAGTACGTTCTCTTACGAGAGTACTCTCTCGTTCTCGGGAACCCAATGTAAAACGCTGTGCGTGCTAGGGCTGACCAGTGACCACACATAGCCCCAAGGGCCTGTGCCCGGGGTACACATGATAGTGGTTATTTAGATAGGCCGACAACGAGTAGGCCTAGAATATAACATAGCCATATATATGTAAATAACATGGGTGCTTAGCACAGTATAACAGTCAGGATGAGGGAGACTCAGCCCGAGCTGTGTAAAAAATCAGCGTTTAGACTGAAAACAGCTTAGCCTGTAGGGCAGGAACTTCCATGTTGTAAAACCTCATAAATGTAGACGGAGAGGCCCAGCCTGTCGCCATACAAATATCCTGGAGTGAAATCCCACTTGACCAGGCCCATGAAGAGGCCATGCCTCTGATGGAATGGGCCCTGATGCTTAAAGGGCACTGAAGGCCTTTAGATTTATAAGCCAGAGAGATAGCAACGACTATCCACCTGGAAAGGCTCTGTTTTGAGGTGGCTAGCCCTTTAGAGCGGCCACCAAACGAAACAAAGAGCTGTTCTGACCGCCTGAAAACGGTCGATCGTTCGATGTATATTCTCAGCGCCCTGACTGGGCAAAGGAGATTCACATCGTTCTCACTATCAGATCCTGGGAGAGCTGACAGGGAAATGATTTGCGCTCTGAATGGAGAGGAGGGCACTTTGGGGACATAACCTCAGTGTTGTGGGTCTAGGTTTTGAACCGAGCACCAGCCGGAAAACACTGACCACTTAGAAGCGTAGAGCCGTCTAGTAGAGGGCGCTCTTACCTGCGTAATTGTATTTAATACTCCTACTGGGAGATCAACAGGTACCCGTTGATGGCCCATGAATGCAGGGCCCATAGGTCGGGGCGCAAGTGCCAAATCGTGCCCTTGGCCTGAGAGAGGAGATCCTTCCTCACTGGTATAGGCCACGGGGCCGTGCTCACTAACTGCATCAGCTCCGGGAACCAAACTTGGTTCCTCCAGAAGCGGTGCCACGAGGAGCACAGAGCATTTGTTCTCCCTGATTCGCCTGATCACCTGTGGTAACAGCGCGATCGGGCGGCTGGGCCAGTTGTGGGCCAGCGCGTTCTTGTCTTTTGCAAAGAATATTGGGCAGTGCACGTTCTCTGAAGATGCGAAGAGATAGATTTCCGCTCTGCCGAAAGTGCCCCATAGCAGCTGAACTACATGTGGGTGTAGAGACCACTCCCCTGGTGGAACTTTGTCCCTGGACAGCATTTCTGGACCTACGTTCTGATAGCCTGGCACGTGCGCCGCCAGTAGTGAGCGCATGTTGTGCTGAGACCACACGAGGAGGCGTTCTGCCAGTGCATGAAGGCTCCTAGATCTGAAGCCGCCCTGGCGGTTTATGTAGGACACTACCGCCATGTGGTCTGTGCGGACTAGGACATTGTGGCCCTTTTAAGAAGGGGAGAAAATGCCTCAAGGCGTTCTCGACCGCTATCATCTCTAGACAGTTTATGTGTAAGAGCCCTTCCTGGGCTCCCCACATGCCGAAGACCGACCTGAGTTGGATGCGTCTGTTGAGATCACTTTTCGGTTCGAGATCAAACCCAGATCCACAACCGACTGGTACCAGTCTGACACCTTCCAGTGCCCTAGTGCTGTAACACACTTCTGGGTCACTTTGAGGCGAATGTGGTCAGAGGTTCACGCTCGAAGCGGGACCCGCCCCTTTAGCCAGTGCTGGAGAGGGCGCACGTACAGCAAACCCAGCCGAAGCACTGCCGAGGCCGAAGCCATAAGGCCTAGCATCCTCTAAAAGCTCTTTAGAGGGAGAATACGGCCAATCTTGAAAAGCGCTGCTGTGACGTCATTGTCATTGATACAGAGTCTAGGTCTGTTCCCAGAAAGGAAATTTTCTGGCTGGGAGACAGTGAGCTCTTGATCCAGTTAATTTGGAGACCCAAATCTTGTAAATGGCTGAGTAATAAAGCCCTGTGTGCTATTAGCTCTGTCTCTGGCTGAGATAGAATCAGCCAGTCGTCCAAATAGTTCAGTATTCGCATCCCCTGAAGTCTCAGGGGGGCGAGCGCCACGTCTATGCACTTTGTGAATGTACAGGGTGCTAAAGACAGACCGAACGGCAGGACGGTGTACTGATAGCTCTGGCCCTCGAAGGCCTGTCATGGGGCGTTATTTGAATCTGAAAATAGGCATCCTTTAGATCCAGTGAGATAAAACAGTCCCTCGGGCGAATTTGCGTGAGGATTTGTTTGGTCGTGAGCATTTTGAACGATCTCTGCATGAGGGCTTTGTTCAAGCATCTGAGACCGCCGTCCTTTTCGGGGACAAGGAAATACCTGCTGTAGAAACCTGACTCGCTCTGCATCAGAGGGACGGTTTCTATAGCCCCTTTCTTCAGCAGCTTCGAATCTCGGGTTTTCATGGTAGTTTCGACCTTGGCTCGAAAGCGTGGGGGTCTGCAAGCGAACTGCAGCGAATAGCCTCGCTTTATAGTGTTTAGTACCCAATGTGACATGCCCGGGATCATTTCCCATGCTTTCATACTTAAAGCTAGGGGGAGAATGGTATTTGGGCTTTGGCCGCTGTGTGTGTGTGAAACACAGCATACAGTGTCTGTTAGCGGGCGCGCGCTCTCTACACACTGAACACATTTCGTGTTTATAGATAAGCGCTCTGAGCGAGCGTGTGTCACAGGGCGACCAGTATTTGTAAGTAGGGGTGAACACTGCAGAGTGGGCACATTTCCTACATTTAAAACGCATGCGGCGAGAGCCGGCTTTATTAATGTGGGCTGTGAATGAGTGTGTGTCACTGAACGGGCCGTACTTGTGTGTAGGGGTGAACACTGGGGAGTGGGCACATTTCCTACATTTATAACACCTTCAGCATGACCCGGATAAACAGACATAGTGCTTTTTTTGAGATTTATCTGGGTGCCCATAAAAACAGCCTTTGGGTACAGGCGAGTGGGTCGTGTGACGGGCTCGTTGGCTGTAAAATACACTTCTCCAGTTACCTCTGCTTTGATGGCGGTCCGGCCGCGGTGGGACTCAACCATCTTTGTCTTCTCTGAGGGTTCAGGAAGACTTTGTAGGCTCGGATTTCAGCACAATCTTTTGCCTGGGTCCCAGAGGGGGAGGCGGCCTGTGGCGGCTCGAGGAGTGCGAGCATTGCTGAGAGTCCCTGGGAAGACGGCGCTGTGACGCTGGAAGCGGAGGAGGCGGTGACGCTGTGCTCCGGCTAGGTGGCTGCTTTTTTGAGCGGCCTGTCACGGAACTGGAGCGCCTTGGGATGAAGTGTCGCATGGCCTGCGATGTCCTCTGCACCTCTGAATAGCGCTCAGTGAAGCCTTTAACCGCCGGGCCGAAGAGACCTGAAGGAGATACGGGCGCTCAAGGAAAGTAGTCCGGACAGGAAACAGCCATCAAGCCTGCTCGGCACGGGTTCCTCGGGCAGTGTCCGGGCTAGCTTCGATGCTGATCTTCTTCGTCTCTGCGATGAGGCGAAGAAGCTCAGCATCGAAGCTAGCCTGGACACTGCTCGAATCTTGCATGGAAGGGGCGGGGTCCGGAATAGAGCCCGATCATCCTTCTGTCTCTGAAGCGACAAGATAACAGTTGTCCTCTTCCGCGTCATCCCCAACGAACTCATGATGCATGGCGGGAGCAGAAGGGCGCTGACCAGTCGTGATCGAGGTGGGGGAATCAGAGAGCGAAGCACTGGGAATTAGCCGGCGTGCAATTGCTCACAGGGATGACCTCTGGCGCTCTCTGCGAACGACGCTTCTTACGCCACGGTCCAGACAGGAGGAGCGGAGGGGTGGGGTCCACGTCAAAGGTCCACGTATCATGGCGTAGCATTCCGGGCAGCCGCCTTGGGAAAGCGTGTGGTTCCGTCCCAGGCAGGAAACGCACAGGATGTGGCAGACCCCGTCGCTGAGAGATGTTCGACAAGAGCCGCATTTAGAAAATCGAGGCATTTACAACAACGCCTTAGCTCTTATAGGAGAAGGAGTGTTAACGAACACGTATGCAAAAGGATATGGGCGCTGGATAGCGCTGCAGCAAAAGGATATGGGCGCTGGATAGCGCAGCAGGTACGGTGATGAAGCGGCAAGGAGATGGCCAGCTTCTGGTCTGCGAAGCAGAAGGCTCGTCCCGCTGAAGATGCTCGTCGACGGCGCCGGCTTCTCCGGAGAGTCAGCGATGTGTACACTTCGCTGAAGAGATGAAAAATCAAAGAACAACCTGTCTGCACGGGTGCCCGCTCCCTCATTGGTGCTTATGTCACGCCTCGCCTAGGTCTGCTCTGTGCAGGAATGCGCTTTAAATTAATGCAAAAATCAAGGATAATTTTTTGGCTTCAGTATTCTCGAGAAAAGGGATTTCCCCGTAGCGTAAGCTAGCTTACGCAACACGAGAGTACTCTCGTAAGAGAACTGCTTCACTTGCTTTAACCAATCAGATAATCAGTCAGATTTAAATAGCCAATCAGATTTCGATTTGACTGCATTTGGGGTCCATCTAGCAGTATTTTGATTGGATGGTCAGAGCACGTACTATTACTGGTAGTCAGAGGCTGAGCTACCTAACCGCATCTATAGCGAACTGCATCAACTAAAATATATTCCTGTAGATTTAATCGTTTTTCAACACACAAATGAATGTTTATTTCCCTCCACAAATTAATGTTTCTTTCCCTCCTAATCCATCCATCTTAACGGAGAGTCACGGAACCATTCAATGATCTGTCCGGGTGACTGTAATGTATTCCATGACTGATTTTAAAGGCATGAGTCCCGCTGAGCTTATTGATTTCCTTAAAAAATCTGTGTGAGAGCATCGGTGACTGTCCCTGTGTCCACTGCTTCTGTATAGCAGACACCTAAAGTTCGGCCATCGCTGCCCACTAATCTTTACAATCACTGCGCTGCTCTTGGTATTGCTCGTCGGTCTCGTTACATACATCGGGGCTCCCACAAACATTGTACTGGGCTGAGCTCTCTACCTCAGTTCACTCAGTTGACGGATGTATTATTCCCGTTGTCTGGTCTTCCTCTCGTCGGCTGTATACAAAATTTCGCAGAGAAGGCGAAAATATCAACTCTGCAAATCACCGTTCTCTGGAATATGCCCCATTTGGGGCTCTATCACCAGCTAAAACTTCCTCTGCACCAGCAAAGCCTTCAGTGAAAATGGCTCTAGTAAATGCTAGATCACTATCAAATATAACATTCATTATGAACAACTTTTTCTCATCTTATGCCTTGGATTTTCTGTTTGTGACTGAAACCTGGTTGAAATCTGACGATGTTTCGTCTCTGGGTGAACTATCTCCTCCTGACTGTTCCTTTTACAGCACTCCCAGGCCAAATGGATCTGGTGATCTAGCTACAATCTTCAAGAAGTCATTTAAATGTCAACTACTGCCCGTAGATACTTTCTCCAGTTTTGAGGCACAACTACTGCACATCGACCTAAATGGTCCTCTAATTTGCATCCTGATTTACAGACCACCCAAAGTCAGCACAACGTTTATCCATGAGCTCTCAGACTTCCTGTCAAATCAAGTGTCAGGGCTTCATCATCTCCAGGGCCTAATGGAGTTCCGTACAGAGTGTACAAGAGTGCTTCAGGAGTTCTGCGAATTCTGTGGAAATTGTTAAAAGTGGCATGGGAAAAACAGGTTGTACCTAGAGCATGGCGCAGAGCAGGTGGAGTCTTTATACCTAAAGAAAAAGATGCTACAAGCATCAGTCAGTTTCGTCCTATTTCACTATTAAACGTTGAAGGTAAGATTTTCTTCAGCATTATTGCCCAGAGATTGTCCACCTACCTATTAAAGAATGGCTTCATTGACACTTCAGTTCAAAAAGCGGGCATTCCAGGGTTCTCAGGATGCTTAGAACACATCAATGTTATCTGGCAACGAATTCAGTCAGCAAAAAAGGAGAGGAAGGAGCTCCATGTGACATTCCTGGATTTGGCCAATGCATATGGTTCAGTGCCACATGAGCTTCTTTGGGCAGCATTTGATTTTTTCAGAGTACCAATGTCAATAACAAATTTAGTGAAAGCCTATTTTGGAGATTTGCAATTTAGTTTCTCAACTCCAAAATTCAGCACTGCATGGCAATGCTTAGAGGTTGGAATAATGGCAGGATGCACAATTTCTCCACTGGCTTTTACCATGGCAATGGAAGTAATCATTAGGGCATCAAGATGGGTAGTAGGAGGAGAGCGCTTGGCTTCTGGGTTGCGACTACCACCAATCAGAGCATACATGGATGACATGACAACCATGACTACAACAGTAGCCTGCACTAATCGGTTATTGGGGAAGTTAACAGATAATATTGAATGGGCACGAATGCAATTTAAGCCCTCTAAATCAAGGAGCATCTCCATAGTTAAAGGAAAGGTAGTAGATAAAACATTCTTCATTAATGGTGAGGCAATACCAACAGTTTCTGAGAAGCCAGTGAAAAGTCTTGGGAGATGGTACGATGGAGATCTAAAGGACACAGTTCGAGTGGGAGAAGTTAGACGACAAGCAGTGGAAGGGTTGAAGAGCATAAACAGTTGTGCTCTACCAGGCAAACTAAAACTCTGGTGCTTTCAGTTTGGTCTACTGCCGAGGTTGCTGTGGCCACTGACTGTGTACGAGGTTTCTTTGACAACAGTGGATAAGCTGGAAGCGTTAATAAGTTCATACATCAGGAAATGGTTGGGAGTTCCACGCTGCCTCAGCAGAGTGGGACTTTATAGTAAAGGAATATTGCAGCTGCCAGTCTCTGCTTTAACCGAGGAGTTTAAGTGTGCCAAGGTCAGACTGGAAATGACATTAGTAGAGTCACGTGACAAATGTGTAAGGGAGGCAGCCCCTGTGTTAAAAACTGGTAGAAAGTGGTCAGCAAAGAAATCAGTAGTAGAGGCAAAGGCTGACCTTCAAATAGGGGATATCGTGGGACAGGTACAGCATGGAAGAGGGGGTTTTGGGCTCAGTTTAGCTCCTCCTAAATGGCACAAGGCAGGCCCAGCTCAAAGGAGGAAGCTGGTAGTCAACGAGGTGCGAAAGCAGGAGGAGAGGATGAGGAGTATAAAGGCCATTTCCCAGGCTAAGCAGGGAGAGTGGATGAGATGGGAGAGTGTGGAACAACGCAAAATGGGCTGGCAAGACCTTTGGTCAATGGAAGAGAGTAGGATCAGTTTCCTTATTAGGTCAACATATGATGTTCTCCCATCACCGCAGAACCTAAACCTCTGGGTAGGAGAGGATCCCTCTTGTCCTTTGTGTTCATCACCTGCCACATTAAGGCACATTTTGACAGGATGTAAGGTGGCTCTTAGCCAAGGTCGGTTTACTTGGCGCCATGACCAAGTACTGAGATGTTTGGCTTTAGCATTGGAAGGCAAGCGTAGTATGACCAATAAGTTGCCGCATGTTCTAGCAAAACATTACACGCAGAAGACAACATTCCTCCGCCCAGGCGAGCAGCCACCAAGAAAAGGTGTTAACACCAATTCTCGGCCAGGACAACTGGAAGCTGCTAGGGACTGGAAGATGCTGGCTGATCTTGATCAACGGCTTATTTTTCCACCTGAGATTGCCACCACTAACCTACGACCAGACATTGTTTTGTGGTCTGGATCAGCACGCATTGTTCAACTGATAGAGTTGACAGTGCCATGGGAGGATGCTGTAGATGAGGCATATGAGAGGAAGAAACTGCGGTATGCTCATTTGGCCACTGAAGCAGAACAGCGAGGATGGAGAGTCCAGGTTTATCCAGTGGAAGTGGGTTGTCGAGGTTTTGTGGCACACTCTACAACCCGGTTCCTCAGAGACGTCGGATTCAGCGGCCAAGAGTTGCGTCGCACAGTAAAGAACTTATCTGAAGCAGCAGAAAGGAGCAGCAACTGGCTGTGGTTGAGACGGAAAGATTCTAGCTGGCAAGGTACAGGCCGCCACGCTACGGTTTCGTAGAATTCTTGAAAAACTTGAAGAGTCTGTTGGTTTATTTGTATAGGTTGTGTAGTATAGGTCGTATAGTATACTATTCAATTTGTATAGGTTGTATAGGATAGAATGACGGGTGGTTGGGCAGATATTGTGTTTTGCGGTAGGTGGTATGCCATACGGAACCGTTGCCACTGTAACTGCTTTAACGCACCAGTGGGGCTCGACAGCCTTAGTCAATCGGGTTGGCGCGTATGGTTGGGTTGCGGAGAGATAGTGAGATTGTGGTTAGGTCTCAGCAGCAGGAGGGATGTAGAGGTCAGTAAGCTGGGCTGAGTTGAGTGGGGGACGGAGGGGGGTGACTCTGGGACGCCAGAGTCACTGTCGAGCCCTCTTGAGGTGTCGTGGGCTAGTCGACGAAACACTGAGGACGGAAGGTGCCCACTTGAAGACCCTAGAGATGTCCCCTACTCGGCTCAATCCAGACGGTTGTCGTGTTGGTCCACTAGGGAGACCACACTGTAGTTGCAGCCGTCGTGTGTGCTAACGCGCCAAGTACACTGCAGCCGTTAACGCCGGACAGAAGGGGAGTCACACCCTCATATGGAAAGAAGCGTAAATGGATGGAGAAGCATAGTTTACTGTAAAGCTACGTCTTAGTGTTGCTTATCTTGGCGAAAGCCGAGTACAAATCAGCATGAAGTTTTAACATCTACTCTCGTGTAATGGAAATCACGCTGTAATAGACTGTTGGTTCTGGGGGATTTCAATATCCATGTTTGCTGCCCCTCTAAACCTATGGTTAAAAATTTTATGAACCTCATTGACTCACTCAGTTTCGCACAGTGTGTCTCTTCTCCCACTCACAACCTGGGCCACACATTAGATCTTATTTTGACTCGTGGTCTCTCTATACATTCATGTGAAGTATTTGATGCTGGTATTTCTGATTACTATTCTGTTTTATTTGAACCTGCAGTTCCATATGTACAGGATCGGCTACAGGTCTCATCAAATTTTAAAAGATTGTCTTGCCACCTATCAAAAGTCGGTCAGTGATGCAAAATCTCAATATCTTTCAAATTTAATTGCTATGAATGCAAACAGGCCACAAGTTATTTTTAAAACTATAAACTCAGTTCTTAATCCAGCCACCTGCTCAGCTCCTATTGGCAATCTCGAGACCTGTATAGAATTCTTAGGTTTCTATGTACAGAAGATATATATCAGATCTCACCTCTCTCCTTCTGACACGGCTGTTTCTCCCCTGATCTCTCCTAGTAATTTTACTAGCTTTAAACCAGTGTCTCAATCTCAATTGAGTGCATTAATCTCTAAAATGAAATTGACATACTGTCAATCTGATGTACTGCCTGGCCGTTTGCTTAGAGAGGTATTAGACACTATTAGCCCTGCGCTTTTAACTATTATAAACAGTTCTCTGTCCAGTGGGGTTTTCCCTGAGTCTTTTAAGCATGCTTCTGTACAGCCCTTGCTAAAAAGATCTAACCTTGATCCATCTGTTCTTAGTAACTACCGGCCAATTTCTAAACTCCCATTTATTTCAAAGGTTTTAGAGAAAGCAGTGTTCTCACAGTTTACTTCTTACTTAGATGCTTTTAACATTTTGGATAAGTTCCAATCTGGTTTCAGAGCACTTCATAGTACAGAGTCAGCCTTGCTTAAAGTTACGAATGATCTATTGTTGTCTACTGATTCAGGGTCATCTGTCATTCTGTTACTTCTAGATCTGAGTGCAGCTTTTGACACTATTGACCATGGCATCCTCTTGAAACGACTTCAATATACAGTAGGGGTTCAAGGCACGGCATTACAATGGTTCAACTCTTATTTAAAGGGTAGGACGTTTTCAGTAAATATCGGGTCGTTTACCTCACCTACTGCACCCGTCCCTTATGGTGTTCCCCAGGGTTCTATTCTTGGTCCTTTGTTGTTTTCACTCTACATGCTCCCCCTGGGCTCCAATCTCCAGAAACATGGCATAAACTATCACTGCTACGCCGATTACCTACAACTTTACCTTCCAGTCAAGCTTGAAAATGATTTCTCTATACAACTCCTTTTCTCATGTCTTGATGAAGTGAAAATTTGGATGGTGAACAATTTCCTGCAACTAAACACTGACAAAACTGAGGTGCTTCTGCTAGGCCCCGCTGCACTCAATACTACTCTGACAAGTAGGTTAGGCTCACTTAGTGATAGCTTACAACCCTATGTAAAAAACCTAGGGGTCCATTTTGACCCTTCACTACAATTTGACAAACAGGTGAACACAGTTGTAAAGAGTAGCTTCTTCCACCTCAGATCTGTTGCGAAAGTAAAACATTTTCTTTTTCAAAAAGATCTTGAAATTGTCATCCACGCACTAATCTCTTCTAGACTGGACGACTGTAATTCTCTGTATGTCGGTCTTCCTCAAAGCACTCTATCTCGGCTTCAGATGGTTCAAAATGCGGCAGCCAGACTGCTGACAGGAACAAAAAAACGGGAGCATATCACTCCTGTTCTTGCTTCATTGCACTGGCTCCCTATTAAATTCAGAGTTGATTTTAAGGTCCTTCTTTTTGTATATAAGGCTCTACAAAAATCAGCCCCGGATTATCTCCGTGAACTTATCCAGCCATACAACCTCTAGGTCATTAAGATCCTGTAACCAGCTTCTTTTATCAGTCCCTCGTTCACGCTGCAAATCCAAAGGCGACAGAGCTTTCGCGGTTGTTTATTATTTATTGTTTATTATTTTTTGTTATTATTATTATTATTTAGTTTATTATTATTAATAGTTTTCTCTATTAATTTTTATTTTTGACCGTCTGTAAAGCACTTTGGATCAACAAATGTTGTTTATGTTGTGCTCTATAAATAAATTGACTTGACTTGACTTGACTGACCGGATATAGTAGACCATCCGGGTATCTTTGGAACACTCATTTCAACATACTACGATTTGGGACGTACTAATTCTACTTTCGAATACTATTTAGGACGGATAGTATGCGAATTGGGATGCAGCACCAGTCTCTGTTCTCAGCTCATTAACAGCTTTTCTCCTTCACTCACAACAGCTGTGTCTCCACCGCTGAGGAACCTGGTAACTGTAGTCCGGGATGAGGTGGCCATCTTGGTTTGTAGTCTCCATGCACATACCTTGCCTCTGTCATACCCTCTCACGATGCCACAATTTATACAAATATATACATACATCACATATTTCTATTCAATATAAAAAATATCAATATAATTTTATCCTAGTTCTGCTTTGCTGTTAAAAATACAAAATATTTTACTTAGCCTATAAGTTTTTTCTTAAAATAACCAAATAGTTCAATAATGTAAATATGTAAATATAAGTTGTTTATATTTAAACCATTTTAGTAAAAATATTAAATATATTAAATATAAAAGTTTAAGCAAACTAAATTAATTAAAAGTCCCCTGATGTGCAATTAGAAATTCACTCCAGCAGTCTCTATCAAATGATTAAAATAAAACTTCAAAAAGTGTCAAATTCAATGTCAGATTTTCTCTTTGTACTATAAATAAAATTCTGTCATCATTTATTTACCCTAAAGTTGTTTCAAACCTGTATGAATTTCTTTCTTTACTGAACACAAAAGAAGATATTTTGAAGAATATGGGTAGCCAAACAATTGATGGACCCCATTGACTTCCATAGAATTTTTTTTTCCAAACTATGGAAGTCATTAGGGCCCATTAACTCTGGTTTATGGTTAATATTCTTATCTTATTTTGTGTTCAGCAGAAGAAAGAAACTCATACAGGTTTGGAACCACTTGAGGGCGAGTAAATGATGACAGAATTTTTGGGTGAACTTTCCCTTTAACTACTTTCTAGTGCCAAGTAACATTTTAAAATTCCATAACTAACTTTATTTAGAAACCAGGAATAAGAGAGTTTGCTCGTATTTGTATAATGCGTGTGAGTATAGTAGGCTACTGCAGCTCTGGGTTTCATAGAGACTCTGATTTCTCACTGAAAACACGGATCATTTCCAGTATGTGTCATTGTTGGTTCTGTAGAGAGAACACAGGTAGGCCTACACTATGGTGAATCGATTGTGGGTGGGTGGGTGTGTGTAAACATGCTGAGGGCAATGAATGTGTGGCTCTTGGGATTATTAAGTTGTCTACAGTGACGACATTTTAAGCCCCACAACACTACAGGGAATTCTGATCCTTTTTTAATCCTTGCGTTGACGCTATACAATGACGCAGAACTCCCTTTGGAACATAGATGAGAGTTTTCCAGGCACTGTTCAATGCTTAGTTCAAATGTAATTTACAGTTAAGTGGAGCAATGATCCAGAACTTTAAGTGTATATGCTTTAGGAGGCTGTATAGTTTTCTATAAAATTTGTATGCCATTATACTGATGCCTAGAGTAAAAAGTTTTGGGGTGTAAGAAAATGAGTTTTTAAGTGCATACAATATGATACGCAGTTTTCGCGTGCATTTGATACACACTTCATTGCGTGTAATACACACGCACCCAACACCACTAAATTCTACCCAAACGCATACACGCACCCCACACCACTCCAAACCTACCCTTAACAACCCATGCGTATCATATGCACGTAAAAACTCATTTTCGCGTATAAATAACACGATGAACACACGTGATATAGACACGTATTTAGTGTGATCGGGTTGCAATACTCAAGGCTTCCTACAGTCTAAGAAAATCTGTAAAAAAACAAAAAAACCCAAGATATTTAAATTTTGTTGGCCAGGCCAATTTTTGTATAGCTAATGTGTGAAGAGCATGTAACAAAACGTAAAAAAAAAATAAATAAATAGAAAATAGAAAGTACTGTGTACTTAGGTTATGTGCTGATTTTTAGGTGAAGGGTTCGGGACGGTTTTGCCGGGAAAATCCGAATGATGTGAAGGTTACACGTAGACCTGCGAGCCTCTGTTCAGACATGAAATGAATGCTTAAAACATTTACATTCAGGATAATGCCGAAAGAGCTGTTCTGTACTGAAAGCGTAATGTCAATGTGTCATGCAAAGAGAAGGGTTTAATTCAAACTGTAGTAGGCTATCACATAGCCAGATATAGCCTAGTCTATTGTCTCAACTTTAAAATCAAATGATCATAACAGTGTAATTTTAATTAGCCTATACGTCACCTGTCGACATGATGCTGGTAAATCGCAGAGCTGGGGCAAATATTCACATCACTATGATCAAATTAGCCTGGGAAAACCCAGACAACTTCCGGCAAATTTAGATTTGCTCTGAAAGTGAGTCTGGCAAAGAGCTCATTCAAGCCCATTTCCAGTCCGCAGAAATCGCGGCACCAATCAGAAACGTTGGGGCGGGCTTTACACGATGACGACAGCGCAGCCAACTGTGAAGCAGATTTTGTACATTACAAAGATGGATGCCGCCGTGGAACATCACTCGTTCGAATCAGCTATAGCGTCTGTTTTAAGCAATTTAAAATATCCTTTTCGTTATAAACCCGAGCAAAGAACAACACTTAAAGCCTTCATGTCTAAAAAATGTTATCGCTGTCTTACCGACTGGATTCGGCAAAAGTCTGATATACCAGTGTGGCGAGCAGGACGATCGAGCCGAGGGACGTGAGAGAACGGCGTGAGTGAGGCCGGTCTCGATCTCTCACGGAGGAGCGGAAGCATAAAAGGAGGAGCGACGACGGTGAAGATCGAGAGAGGACAGGCCTGAATTTTATTTGATGATTTGTTTTATTATGTGTGGCGGCAGTCGGCCGTGAGGGACTTTGTATTTGTTTTATTTTGTCATTAAAATGTGTGAATGTTCGCCGGTTTCCGCCTCCTCCTTCCCATAACAACGAGCCCCGTTGGTGGCTAAACGAATGGGTGGGTCTTGAGGGGGAGCCCTCTGCGTACGTTATCTCCTTCATCGCTCTGATTGGTTTTAGCTCTATCCAATTGCGCCAAGAGGCATTTGAAGGACGTCCGTTGGTGACGCCCTTTGGAAACGATTTGTCTATGGAGCTTTGCCAGACCCTAACTCAGTTCAAACTGAGAAGGGTCTGGTTTTAACCAGGATATGATCAAATGCTTTCTTATGCCGCTTTCTCACCTCTGTCATTTTTGTTGTGTGTGTGTGTTATTGAGAGGAAAAGCACGCAGAATATTACAGATTCATCTAGACGTTGCTCTCAGAAGCAGCGTCGGGATGTTCAAAGGTATTTTCAACTTTTTATTTCTAAGCGAAGAATGGAAAAAGAACTTTGCCATGAGTATATTGGGGCCTTGAATCGCTGCGTTCAGTCTCTTGTACGTTTGCATGAGCAATAGGCCTACGTTTCTGGCTGCAGTTCACTTAACAGCCACCGGTGCCGCTATAACAACAGTTTCTGTAATTCTACACACAGCCGCTTTAATTTTTACATTTGATATATATTTCTAATATTATAAAAGTCGAATATTAAATTCATACATTTTTTAATTTCATTCATTTTATATTTTAGGTAATTAATGGTATATAGCGTAGAATGTTTGTTTAAAATGCCATCCATGTTATGGCTTATTTGATCTATATCTGGGTACAAAACTGTATCACATAAGCACGTCTGTTCCACTCTTTGTGTCAAGTCCACATTTAGGTCAGTGATCCACCATCTGCAAAGCCTCAGATATGATGAAAGCAAGTGTATTGTCCTCCTGACCATTTGCTTCTCCATCCTGGCAGGATCAGTCACCTGTTGCTGTCTGTCGCAGACGACACGGCAAAACCAGGAATTACTCGGCCTTTTAAAACCGTAAGCTGTTTTTATGCTCTGTGGCTCTGCCCTTGCTCATAAAAATGCTATTTTGAGAAGCAGCTTCTTGCGATCGGTGCTTGAAAATGCTTCATGCATCCAGGGCTCCAAATTGATGTCATGTTATGGCAATGGTGATTTGAGTTCCCTTTCTAAGCCGGCACAACAACAAAAGAAACTACAAGCTTGATCTCAAGTCACCTTAATAGGGTGAGCTGGATCAATGCTTATGAAGATGAACAGCATCCTTTTTCTAAACACAAACTAACAAAAGCAGGCCCAGTATGAATAATGGATGCCAGTGTGTTTTAATTTAACACAAATTAGCAACTGAATACAGAACAGATGGCACAGACACAGGCCCATTTAATCATACAAGACATTTTTCTGCGCATATTAAATAACCATTTTCTCAGTTTTCATGACACTATACTTCTGCAATGGGTTTGATTCTCATTTTATCTTGTCTTGTTTATTTGGCAATCGAGTTTTTAAATGTTGCATGTAAGGATTGTCATGCACATTTAAAGTATCTTTGATGTGATTTGATGTTTTGTTGTTTGTGGTGTAACTAACAGGTTGGTAATAAAATTACTAATATATGGAATACAAGCAAACTATCTTTTGCAACAATTAACATTTCAAACGGCTCTCACAATATTGCTCTTGGAAATTTGATTAATTTTTATCCAAGTTTCTTTACAACTGTGTAACTTAGTCTGATTATGAGAAACATTATTATATTAATGGCATAATGTTATAAGTTAATGAAATTTGTACTAAAAGGAAAAGTTTTAGTAATTTTGTTGTGTGTTTAAAATGTCTAAATTAAGTTTAGTTTTTAGTTAATTAAGCACTTCCACTTTGAAAATGAGAAATGTTTCATTGGCAACTACATGAAAATAAATACGTTTTTTATATTTTATTTCAGTTAAAATGTTGTTTTAATGGTTTTATTTTTATTTAAAAATAATCAAAAGAAAGGTCTAGAAAAGAAAGGTCAAGTTTTGTGAAGTGCATTATGGGATACAGTATTCCTTACAGTGGGCTGCACTAGTATGTGACAAAATATGTCCAAATTTACAGTACTCATAAAAGATTAGACAAAAATACCTGGATGACCTACTACTTCCAGTGAGATTCTGAAGTGTGCATATGATGGACATTTTACTATCCCATGAGGCCATGGGAGAGGATTTGTGAATGGCAGTGAAGTGATGCAACTATAGGTCACATGACAATGACAACATGGTGAAAGTAGTATGTGCGGATTACATTCATACTTTTTTAGAGATCACAAAGTTATCATTCAAAATACCTACTCAAGAGAGTATAGGCTATGTGATTTCGGAAGCAGCCTGAATGTTTTAATGTAAAGTCTCAAAGGTATATGTGCATAAAATGTGGATACTGAGCTACACTGCAAACACTGCATACTATTACTGCAGAATAGTAAAAGTATCTATTCCATTATATGAAACAAATTAAATGAGTAATGCTTCTTCAACATGATTTTCAACAATATTTGTGTAAATAAAATGGTCAAAAAATTGGTAACAAGTCATGTAAACATAAACGAAGTTAAAAGGTCCTTGTACTCATGAGGTTCCACATGGGCTTTAGTCATTAATAATAGAATTTGTGTCCAAATGCTTTTGATATAGCAAGATCTTGTATAGCCTAACATTTAAATAGGCTACATAGGCTACTTATAAAAAAAAAAAAAAACATTTCAGCAGATGGTGCATCATTCTTAATCACTTCTGGAATATTTCATAAGAACTCCTGTATTATTCATCTTTCAGCAAATCATGTAGGCTATATATTGGCAATAGTAAAAGGATATTTCGCAAAACAAATCTTCATGGAGATCGGAACATAAAATATGGGACCTATTTCACAAATCGATTTCCTCACAATTATAGACAACAATTTATATAGTTATTCTTATTCCTCCTCATATAATCTGCATCTCCTATGCCTTTTTGAACCCAGTGGATTTTTGTTTTAGTCATTGAACCTAGGGTTTTATTTTTTTCTACTTCTAGTTAGATAGCCTATAGCCTTACACTTCATTTAATAGCCTACAGTAAAACTGAAAAGCAAGTTTTTTTTTTTAAATATTAAATGTAAATATTCACAGTTGTTTGTATGCAACACTGGGGTGCGCGCATCTCGAGCTCGTGCGCTGTTTAGTGTACTGGGCTGGGCTCGTGCACAGACATCAGGAGAAACCCCGTAGCAGGAACTAGCTAAGCGTTTAGCATCCAAGATGGCGGGAGCAGACAGCGACGACTCTCTTTACCCTATTGCTGTGTTAATTGACGAATTAAGAAATGAAGATGTTCAGGTAAACAAAATGCGTAGATTTTCACAAATTTCTACTTTTAGAAATACACTCGAACGCGTAACGTTACGTCTGACTTGACACGAATAGCTAAGCAACCGGTAAGATGGGCCTGTCCTAGTTTAGCCTACTGGCTAGTAACGAGAAGATAATTCAGGAATTAAGACACTACGATATTATATATCAAATTGACTGACAGCTAAAGCCACCCGTATGTCATTTAGCACAACCAAATGTATTATTTCATCTGTGTAAAATGACCCAGTTTCGTTTGTAAATAAAGTGTGACGCAGAAAAGTTTGTGTGATTGCTAACACGGCTAAGTTAAGTTAGCTGTTCTGTGATTTACCCGTTATGTCATTGACTAGCTTAATAGAGAATCCCATCATTTTAGTACAAGATATTATAAAGCACGGTAAAGGTTTTATACAATACGTCTGACACGACTTCTGAATTGGTTGGCATTTGAACACATTCACAGTTTGTCATTTTCAAGAGACGCTAATTCAGTAAGACGCTAACGTTACCTGATGATATATCAAACTTATTCGTTAACGTTTTAGTATTAATTAAATGTGTGAAATACATTAAAGTACGAATTTCCATTGAACGTCACCAATAGGTGAGCTCATTTCCTCGTATTAAAAGATAGCCTACTGAACCAAAATCAAGTAGGGAATTAAAAAGTTTAACGTTAGTGTTTTTGGTCTCAATGTCATTATTCCTTAGTCTGTAATCTATCAAGCCATCATTTTAGGGAAGCATAGACCAGTAGTTTGTTTGGTCCCTCAGCAGGTCAGCTGTATCACCATCAAATATATTTAGACTATCTTCTTACTGGGTTTTGTTTTGTTTGTTTTTACTTATAGTTACGATTGAACAGTATTAAGAAACTGTCCACCATCGCCTTAGCTTTGGGAGTTGAAAGGACACGCACTGAACTTCTACCTTTCCTCACAGGTACGTATTTTGGATGACCGCTGGTTTATTTCCTTGTCAAAAATTACCATAACATTTTTATTTTAGGTGTTGTAAGCTATTTCACTCATGAATGCTTCTTGTACATAACTTTCAATTTCTCATTTTGTGATTGATCAGATACCATCTATGATGAGGATGAAGTTCTGCTTGCCCTTGCTGAACAACTGGGGAACTTCACCCTGCTGGTTGGAGGCCCTGAATATGTGCACTGTCTCCTTGTAAGCTTTGACTTATAAACTGACTCGATAAAATAATTTAACTTTGACAAACTGAATTTAGATTTGTTTGCTTGTGACTTTTCTTACTTGCGTCTTGGGTTTTTTCAGCCCCCTTTGGAGAGTCTGGCTACAGTTGAAGAGACCGTGGTGCGAGACAAGGCAGTGGAGTCCCTGCGGAAGATCTCCCATGAGCACTCTCCGGTGGACTTGGAAGTTCACTTTGAGCCTCTGGTAAAGCGTTTGGCGAGTGGTGACTGGTTCACGTCACGTACCTCTGCCTGTGGTCTCTTCAGTGTCTGCTACCCACGAGTTTCCAGTACAGTCAAAGCTGAGATCCGCCAGTAAGTTCAACATATTTGTGAGGAGTGGTTTCCTGTAATCCTATTTTTTTTCAGTTTGGAAACATTGATCTACACAAAGAGCATACTGAACAAAAAAACTCAACAAAAAGCAAACCATTTGACAATACAAGTTATACTTATGCCGGGTCGACACTGCTCGATTTTTTCGCTCTGATTTTCACTTGCTAACTGTTTTGTGGAAATTGCAGACAAATGTTTGAAATCTGAGACGATTTAGTGTTTGTTTATGTGAGTGACAGTCATGTTGTGTGGGGGTTAGGGTTATCAAACACGCAATCTGAGAGAAGCACTGATTTGTCACAGACCTGCAACAGAACATCATCAAGCATGGCTTCTGCAAGCCACCATTCTTTCCTTCATATTCTTCTTTATTTCTTTTTCGCTGCACCGATCATCAGTGCACCGATAACTTGTATCGCAAGCTTTTTCCGGGTGACCACTTTTAACAGGATTAAATATAGTCTCAAGCGGAATCTTACGTTTTTTTCCTGTATCTCTTTTCACGTGTTTAATTGTGAAATGTAGTTTGTACAGATGTCGGTGATTCTTCCTATTGAAAATTTTGTAATGTGTGACCCTGTGTGCACAAAAGCAACTAGATAGTCTTGTCGTGTGAGAAAAACAGCAATTCAACGACTTTGAAAATTGTGTAGTGTTACCGGGATTACTTTAAAAACACAATGAAATTAAAATTCTTTTTTTTAAAGGATGTAATTTAATGCATATAAATGTGTCTTTGCAGTGTGTGGACACTAGGGATGTAAATTTTCACAAATTCCCATGATCGATTGTCGTTTAAATTAACGATCGATTAATCGTTAGCCTTAATACTGCAATATGCGTCTGCTGCAGTGGCATATGGCCAACAGCATGAGCTGCTCAATGCTGTGTTCCTCACCAAATGAATGAGAAGGGTTTTAATCTAAATAAAGGGCTAGTAGGATTGTAAAATGTCTTGGTGTTATTGATCATTTAATTAAATAACTTAAAATAAAAATATAACGACTAATACATCAACGTGTCACCAGTCTCCGTCTCAGATGCGTGCTTGTAAGAATGTATACACTCTTCCTGGAACAAGGCACTGAAAACGCGATTATTTTATATTTAAAATTTATTATAAAATACTGTTCTCATGTTATGTGACAGTTCCAATCATAGTTATTATTAGCCGTGCATTTCTGCTTGAGGTGCGCGCTGAATGAACACCGGTAAACTGGAGCTCTCTAGTTCGTTATTTAACACAAGAAACGAGATTAATCAGATATATACAAATAGAGACATAATATTACAAATTAAATCTGCACAAAATGATGCAAATGAAGTGAACTTGAACTAAGTTACACGCCATTCATTCAGAATGATTCATGTTGTGGACACGCTCTTCCTGGAGCAACGCTGTGAAACACGGCACCTAAACCCAAATAATTCACAATGTTTTATTACACTATTGTTCTCTTTATAATGTTATGTAATATGATATGACAGTCCCAATCATAGTCATTAGTCGTCGTGCATTGCCGTTTTAGCTGCGCTCGCTGAAGATGATCACCGCACGCTTTACTACAGCGTTTATTCTTGACCAAACGCATCCTATAATATTAATCAGATATAGATAGGCCTGCACAAAATAAACACAATATTAAAACTTACATTTGCACAAAACAAAAGGCTGCTAAATTGCGAATGCACATGCAAACTTGAACCATGCATGAACCTGCTTAATCGGCGATCGATACGTTTTATTGATTAAAGCTGCAGTCCGCAGCTTTTTCTCTGTCACCATCTCTGTTCGAAATCTGCAATTGCAGTTATTCGCGGAATTATCAACTTAACGTGGGTTGTAAATCGGCATGAAACAGCGCGGATGAACACAATGTTTTGAGGCGAGTGCTGCTGTCAATCACCGCACTGTGTGGATACTGTCATTCAGATTCACAGATTCACTTTTTGAAAGTTTGACCAACATAAGAATTTTCACTGGAAAATATCTTCTGAACAAGTAAGTAACATCCATTTTTGTTCTGATCAACTAAGGGGGAAAAAGCATTCGACATGACAAGCGATCGTTAGATTTAATCAACGCGATTTACAGCAACCGTGCAAATTATAGCCTACTTTGTTCTCAAATTGTTCATGTTAACAACATCAGCATTGCGTGACTAACGTTGCATTTAATGTGTTTTATGGTTACCTGTGTAGTTCAGAATTTATATTCCCTATAATAGTTAAACGAGAAAGGCACAACAAAGGAAACTCCATAACTGTGAATTAAGAAAACGTACTGTTACACGATTGAATTGTTGAAATGTCTTACTTGTTAAGCAGAAAAAATGATAGTTGTTTGGATCTTTCTGGATGCGCCATAAGTTTAATTATGTAAAGTGCTGCGAGAAAAGCCTATACATCTCTACATCTCCTCACGCGCAGTATAGCCGGCTAGCCGAAACTCCTCCTTTGTGTACGGATGTGACGTAATGACGCAAAGACATGCTCGAATTTCCCGCGGAAACCCACCAGTACCACTGGAATTAAAATCATTATTACAAGCTAACCGTTTTGAATCTAGCTATGGCAAGCAGATACTTTTGAACACTGGCTGAAGATGTTTTTTTAAAAATAATTATTTTGGATTATTTTTAACTTAAAAGATACGGACAGCAGCTTTAAAGGTATTATCGACAATTAATCGATCATCGATTAATCGTTAACATCCCTAGTGGACACCACCATACAATGAAGAAAATCCATTTGCACCTTTTTTTTTTAATATTCAAAAAGCCTGAACTCTCAAATATTCAAGCTGTTTGAATTTTCTGAGCAACGACTACTGACGGACTGTCCCATATTAGCACATTTCTGCCCTCAGCCATTTGTATACTGTCCACCAAGGCAGCACTTTACGTGTCTTGTCAACACGCCCCACGAAAGAGAGGGGTGGGGTGAGCAGTTACTTATTATCACAACAGTGTTCATTATACTAACCATGCAACTCCGGATTGATTCTGGAATCTTCGCTCGGGGGATAAACCTGGAATAAACACCACAATCCGTCCTCCAACGCATGCTCATGTTTTGATTCAGATCGTGCTCGAAGAGGAGGGGCTATTCGTGCATGCGCCTCCGTTGTCAGTTTGTGAGAGAGGGAGGGATGGAGCAAGCTATGCGCAGCTCTACAATAAAATATAATTTTACCATTCGTGTGCAGTATGGTGATAGTATTGAATCGGGAGATAGGTGTATCGTGCCAGCCCTAGTATTTAGTGAACTGTGATCATCAAACTAGTGATCATCAGTTCCACACACACACACACACACACAGAGGTAAAGATATTCCACAATGATCAAGAAACAGCACTCGTATCTGCTAAAACTCAGAGTTTTGGTATCGTAATCGGATTAGTTATGAATTTTTTTTATTGGTGCATCCCTAATCCAGGCATGTTTTTAACGGATTTCATGACATTCACCCCAAAATAAATGCATCACTTCACTTCTTTCTCTTGCTTTGGCATGTTCTTTGTATCAACAATATCAGCTGCTGTAAAACAGTGCTTTAGAACCAATTGCATCTTTTTGATTGAGTTTTTTACAGAACCTATAACGTATTTTGTCATTAGACAAATCTTTGCCCCTGGTCTGTCTGGGTACAATGTATGGTTTATTGTGGTGATTATTCACTCTGGGAATGAATAGCCATTTAGTCTAAGTGTAATTATAGTTATAGTAGTGTTAATGTTAAAATAACCAAAGTGGAAAGGAAAATGTCTACCTCATCGTCTTAATTTTCCATTTAATTGGATACGTTACCACATGTACCGTCTCTCCTCAGGCACTTCCGCACCCTGTGTTCTGATGACACTCCCATGGTGCGCCGTGCAGCTGCCTCCAAGCTGGGTGAATTTGCCAAAGTGTTGGAGCTGGAGTATGTTAAGAGTGACATCATTTCACTCTTCACTGCATTGGCATCTGATGAGCAGGTCTGGTTTCATTAATACTAACTAAAATGTACACACACTAATTCCGTCATTAAACCACAGCTCAAACCACAGCTAAAGGTTTTGAGCACACGTTGCATGACAAGACCAATACAGTCTTGAAAGGTTTTCATTGTGTCATGTAACTTAGTGCTGCAGCAGAATTGAATGGTAAATATCAAAAGTTTTCTTCTGACATCTAAATACAAACATTTACATCACTGTAGGACTCTGTTCGTCTCCTGGCCGTGGAGGCTGGTGTCAGCATTGCCACTCTGTTGCCTCAAGAGGATCTGGAAGCTCTGGTGATGCCCACCCTGCGCCAGGCTGCAGAGGACAAGTCCTGGAGGGTTCGCTACATGGTTGCAGACAAATTCTCAGATGTAAGCATAATTATTTGTGTTAATTATGTGCAATTACGTTTTATTGGAAAATCCAAGTGTTAACCACAAAGTGCTGTTTGCATGCAGTGGGTCAGCTCCCACCGCAATTGGTTCATAATTCTCCACACGATCATAAATACACTAACTTTCAAATGTTTGGGGTCAGTAAGATGTTTTTTAAAAGAAGTTTCTTATGCTCGCCCGCCAAGGCTGCATATTATTGTGAAATATTATTGCAATTTAACTGTTTTCTATTTTAATATATTTTAATGTAATTTATTCCTTTGATGGCAAATCTAAATTTTCAGCATCATGATCCTTATTTTTAGGGGTGGGAATCTTTTGGAATCTCACGATTGGATTCAAATAGATTTTTGGGGTCACGATTCTCGATTCTCGATTTTGAATCGAATTTCAATTAAATTAAATGAATAGATTTTAAACTTTGAATTTTATTATAATTATTTTAGCTCCAATAAAAATTTAACTGGAATAATAATGGAAATTAAATGACACTTTAAACAATAAGGTTTCATTAGTTAACTACATTAGTTAACATGAACTAATGAACTGCACGTCTACAGCATTTATTAATCTTTGTTAATGTTAATTTCAACATTTACTAATTCATTAAAATCAAAAGTTTTATGTGTTAAAATTAGTTAATGCACTGTGAAGAAACAATGAATAGCTGTTAAAGGGGTCATGACATGGTTTTTTGTTTTGTTTTATTATGTTCCCTTAGGTGCAATTATAGTATTACTATAGTTTTTTGTACCAAAAAAATTAAAATATTTAGTGATTCATGACCTTTTCCCACCCTGTTTCTCACCTCTGATTCAAACAGTCTGTTTTGAAGTTGTTTCCCCTTTAAGAGTTCAGTGTTAACGCCCACTGTTATGATTGGCTAACGTCAGTGCTGCTTATGCATAAATTATTAACGTTAATCATTTATGCATATCACATGTAGACTACACAATGCTCCACCACGTGAAACTTCGGTCTTCCGATCTTTTACCATCGTGTCAATTCTCAATTGATTTTGAGAGAGAGAGAGAGATATTGAGATTGAAGGCGCGCGCGCGCGGCCGGGTCTCTCTCTCTCTCTCTGCTCGTTCTTTCAGTAACATGCCCTGTCACACTCATCTGATCACTCACCGTTCAAATAAAGATTTGGTGCTCTGCATATGCTGCAAATAAACTGCATCCGACTGCTTTCCCTGACGTCTGGATCGTTTGGCAACGTATTCAAACAGGAACAGCACATCTGCGTGGCATCGCAGTCATCTTGTAAACAGACCCACTCTCTGCACGACAACGCATGCGATGATGCGAAATGAGGCGTAGTTGTCTTGCGCTGGAGGCGGTCATATGCAAACGACTGGTACGTCACTTCGTATCGTGACGTGAATAAGTTCAAAGGATCTAGAACGAGCTGTATTTAGAGCTTGACTAAATAAATGCTTTGTTTATAATGGGGAGGACGTCTTAAGCTATGAAACTTGCAGGAAGTTTTAATAGTACATAGATCTCTTATATACCAAAAGATCAAGGCAAATTTGGTTTCTCATGTCATGACCCCTTTAAAAAAGCTGTTATCTCACATTAACAAAGATAAACAAATGTATTGCTCATGGTTAGTTCATGTTAGTTAATACATTAATGTTAACAAATAAACCCTTATTGTAAAGTGTTACCATCATTGTTTTATTTGATCAATCAATTTATAATATCTAAAAATTGTATATTTAACCATTTTATTCATAATAAATTCCTGTCTTTTAATTTTGTAAGATGTGGGTAATAGTAGATATATTGGTTTCCCTGGAACTGTTTTGCCATGTCTGCTCTGCTCATATTTAGTTTTTAGAGGGCTTTTTTTGTGTGAGTTTTTAATTAAAATGTGATCGGTTTACGTGAGCGTCAAATTGAGAAGACATGTATCGACTCGAGGAAGGGATTATCAGTTAGTTCCAATCAGTGGCTGATCGCTTGGAAAATTAAAAAATATAATACAAGCTATTGCATTCTCAATATTTAGTGACTTAGCCTCAGATATAGGATGTTAATTCGCTTTTACAAGCATGCCTTGTTCATTACCATAAACGCGTGTGTAAAAAGTACCTGTATAGACGGCAAGATCACAAGAAAAGCTTGACGGGTAACGGTTAAGACTATTTTCTATTTGTTAAGCTATTGATATGTACTGTTGTTGTCAAGTAAGCTTCATTCATATGCTTCCCTGTAAACTGTCCGGGTGCTGGACTGCTCTTGCAGTTGACTGCCGCTGCCTTTGTTCCGACAACATCATGTTATTAATAGAATCTCAATCTCAATTCATATGTGAATCCCCCCCACTGATCCCTACTGATCTGGCGCTCAAGAAACATTTATCATCACAGATGAAAATGGTTCTGCTGCTCAATATTTTTGTGGATATCATATCATAATATCTTTATTCCTTTTCAAAAGAACTGCATTTATTTGAAATGGCAATCTTTTGTATTTGCCACGTGTGATCAATTTAATGCATCCTTGCTGAATAAAAGAAAAAAATCTTGCTGACCCCAAACTTTTGATTAGTATACAGTTTTAATTTGTCTGTTCCTTGCTGCTCTCTTACTCGATGGGAGCAGTTTCAAACAAATCTGCAGTCTGTTGAAGCGACTGCGACTAATCTGTGTGTGCCTCACAAGTGCATACCTGCCAACCCGTACGCATTTTGCGTAGCGGGTACGCATTTTGACCTCTAAGTACGCTGGTACGGTTTGTCACTCTAAACTACGCAAAAACCTGGTGACGCGCCTCTGTTCACGCGCAGTCCTCAAATCAAGCAACCGTAAAATAAGAAGAGTTCGACCAATCATAGCGCTGGGTTCATTCCCCACATAGCAAGCGCGGATGATTGACAGATGGGTAAGGCCTATCATGAAAAAGAGACTAAAAATCAACAGCAATAAAGGATCCCGCTCGAATCCCCCTTCAACTCCCGCGGCCGCCGTCTGACTGAGTTCATAAGCAAGGACAGTAGCTACAGTAGTCACAGTACTTCTAACTCCTGAAGGTAAACGCGCTGGGGTGGATGCTAGATGTGGAAAGTTTAAATATTGTATTGAGTTAATTATCTGGATTTGATAATCACACATTCATTTAACAGTTACTGATAAGTGCGTGTCTGGAGAAACAGGCGTTTATTTATCATTCTCAGTGTTGCGATACAGTAGCCTGCATGTCTTACGTTATTGTGTCAATGATAATAACTAAAGTACCTAATTATGTTACATATTTATTCTGTATGAAAACTAGCGCGTTAATTACTTCGTTATGGTTCAAAAAGTCCCGTTGTGTATCAGTTGCTGCGCGAGCTCTCTCACAAACACAGACCGCGCACGCAAAGAGAGAAGATTATTGTAAAATGAAAAATGACGGGCTAAGTTAATTTTGTTCTTGGTTGTGTCAGAAAGAATTTTGTATTATCCATCCGTGTTTTTAAAATTCGTTAAACGACGGACGTTTTACTGTTATCGTGCAATCTTCAAAATTGCAAAGAAAGCCCTTTTTTCTGTGAGATATAGTATCATATTTAGATATTTGAATAATAAAATAAGTAGCCTATCTTAAATATACGTACAATTACAACGTACTTAAATGTACGCCCCCCCCCCCCCCCGACAGCTGTACGCAAAAAAATATTTCAATGTTGGCAGGTCTGCAAGTGCAATGTGCACAAACTGCGATCAGCAAATTCTTGATGCAGACTGATACATCAAAAGCGACAAGCTTCAATCTTTTATTGTGAGCTTGACTTAAGTGAGTCCGATATAAATGGAGTAATCACTTTGTTCCAATAAAGGACTCGTCTATGGAGCGAATTATGTGCCAAAACATCACACACACACAAAACGTGTTTTACTCACACCCAATGATCCACAAACAAACTCAGTGTGGTTTGTAAATACAAAACATCACTCACAAACTAATGCATATTGTTCTGCAAATAAAAAAACTTACCCATCAAACAAATACAGTATGTTTTACATATACATAGAAACGTATTTCTTCAATGACAAAAATATCTTCCAAGTACAAACTAAAATCTTTCTAGTACAAAAAAAATTACTTCAAGTAAAACAAAAACCTTCAAGTACAAAGCAAAATTCTACAAGTACAAAGCAAAATTCTACAAGTACAAAGCAAAATTCTACAAGTACAAAGCAAAATTCTACAAGTACAAAACAAAATTCTACAAGTACGAAACGTGACTTTTGGCACTATTTTTCCGCGTCCAGGCAGATTTTCTCACAAATGCAGTTGAGCAACTTCCTCTTCTAGAACAGTAGATGGCGCTAAGATAGGGGATCAATTTCGTGCTAGTCTCTCGGGAGAAACACTGATGTGAAACGCGTGCTTGCCTTTGCCCATTGGAAAATGAGCGGGGAACAGGTGTTTTTCTGTACTTACTTTATCTATAATTAACCTTATTGAGTTGTTTTGGTAAATGTTTATTATATAGACAGAAATCCACATTAGCACTTAGTAGCACTCCACTCTAGGATAAGGGAATCTATAAGCTGAAAGCTCTGCCATCATGTTGCTTTTTACATTTTTGTAAAAACGTTTCATTTACTGAATGAGTCTATTTCTTTCGTTCTCCATAAATTAATGAGAACATTTAATTTAATTGAAAGGGTCCCACTTATTCATTAATTTAGTTGGAATTCAGTCAGCGTAACTGTTAATGTAATAAAATAATGAATGAACATTGTTCATTCAGAGACTAGCGCGAAATTGATCCCCTATCTTAGCGCCATCTACTGTTCTAGAAGAGGAAGTTGCTCAACTGCATTTGTGAGAAAATCTGCCTGGACGCGGAAAAATAGTGCCAAAAGTCACGTTTCGTACTTGTAGAATTTTATTTTGTACTTGTAGAATTTTGTTTTGTACTTGTAGAATTTTGTTTTGTACTTGTAGAATTTTGTTTTGTACTTGTAGAATTTTGCTTTGTACTTGAAGGTTTTTGTTTTACTTGAAGAAATTGTTTTTTGCACTTGAAAGATTTTAGTTTGTAGGCCTACTTGGAGGATATTTTTGTCATAGAAGAAATACGTTTCTATGTATATGTAAAACATACTTTATTTGTTTGATAGGTAAGTTTTTTTTATTTGCAGAACAATATGCATTAGTTTGTGAGTGATGTTTTGTATTTACAAACCATACTGAGTTTGTTTGTGAATCATTGGGTGTGAGTAAAACACGTTTTGTGTATGTGTGAGGTTTTGGCACATAATTCGCTCCATACTCGTCAGACTGATTCAAAAGATTAAATCTTGTGAGGTTCATAAATTAACGTTGATTCAGCAGTGGCAGAGCTCTACTATTGAATAGTGATGTAGCAATCACTGTTATATGATCTGTATTTGTGCACCTTTTTAACTTTGTTTTATATTGCCAATGTTATATAAGCTTCCTGGAAACCTCTTACCTAGTATGTATCAGTGCTAAGGTTCAACATCTGCTTCCACAGTTTCAGGATGGCTCCTCATAACAGTTCACTGGTCTCTATAATCCTGCACTGATTCTCATTGTTGTGTATTGTTGTGCAACTTGACCTAAATGCAGTTCCATATTATTTTGTCATGTCATTGGATGATTTTGGATTATCCTGAGCCACTTGAAATGTCAGATTTTACTGGAAAAGAAATGTTGAATGCAGTCATATAAATTCCCAGAAATAGCCTGGGTGTAAAAATGAACAGGCATTTTGACCTGCTTTAGAACCGAGTTATGTACCTCATCTCACACACACAATGCTAGAATAGACTTGATTGTATCCTAGGCTGCCACAGAAGTGTCTTTGTCCTTCAGTCTGCAGGAAACACTGAGGTGCTACAGTAAAATGGAAATATGAAATGACATTCTTGTCTCTGTAATTTTACAGTTGCAGAAAGCTGTGGGTCCAGAAATCACAAAGAATGACCTAGTGCCAGCCTTCCAGAACCTTCTGAAAGACTGTGAGGCTGAGGTTCGTGCCGCTGCTGCAAACAAAGTCAAAGGTGAGAGAAAGGCATCAGAGGAGCCATGTAATGTGTGATCCTGAAATTGAGTACCTCTGCTATTAATTTGGGTAATATTTAAATGGGAAATAAGTTATAAGCATCTGTCTTTGTCACTATACAAATAGCCTTGGCCTCACGTACATCTCTCATTAGTCATAAATCCGAATGAGGTTAATTGCATTATATTAATCACAGCAAATTTCAGGAAAAAAATATGACTTGTATTCCAGAATGTTTTCATTAAATATCAAATTTTTTATTTGTTGAAATTTGTCTTTTTTTTTTTTTTTAGCTTTAATGTTTAGTTCTTCTCATAAAGAATATAATATGTAACTATTTTTGTAATATAATCAGCATTACATTAAGTCAGTGTGTTTTGTTTGTAGCTGGCATTATAGCAAACTGTGGTTCAACGACTGCAGATGACTTAAAAGTCCCATCTAGTCTACAGTTTGTTAGTAAATGTACACTTAAGTTGGTCTTTCTCTCAAAACTTAGAAATTTTACTGGTATTGCCCAACTGAAATTTGTTTATTGTGATGACCCTGATTGTTTATTTTTCTTATCCTCAGAATTCTGTGAAAATTTGCCAGAGGACAGCAGAGAGACTATCATCATGTCACACATTCTTCCCTGTGTTAAGGTAAAATGCTCAGTCAGCCAAGGCTTCAGTCGCCTTTGGCTAGTACATTTTTTATTTTATTTGCCAGACTTATTACATGGAATGCAAGAACAATGCAAAGTAAAAAAGTAGAAAGTCTAGATAAATATAAAATATGAATTTCATACAATATTAAAGACAAATAAACAGTCTGTAATAAAATAAGAACAAATAATCAAGCTAAAAGCAATAGCACAAATAAACAATAGAACTCATATACAAGTGAAAGAAACTGCTTTTCAGGTTCTTTAGGTAGATCTAACACTAGTTAGGCAAGGCAAGTTTATTTATATAGCACACTTCATACACAATGGTAATTCAAAGTGCTTTACATAAAAAAAATAAAAAAATAAGAATAATTAAAACAGTTAAGAAATTAAAATAATCAAAAGAAACAACAATAATTAGAACAGTTTAGAATAAAAAAACAAACAAAAAAACAGTATAAACAGTCTGACCCCTATCTGAGATGGAAGAGATTAAGCAGGTTTACGGTGCCACTGGACCTCCCGTCCAGGGACGTACTCTGCTGGGGTGGTGCTACACCAGTAATTCCCAGTGGGGCCCCCACAGAGCACGCTTCGCTAGCGCGAAGATACAGATTAGGTACAGAAATTTTAATCAAAACTTATCAAATGTAAAAAAACACTGCATGTTCTTCACTGTATAAATTAAATATAAATATGGATCCTTAAAGGCATAGTTACAAAAGTAATTCAGTCAAGAGCAGTGAGGGATTTTTTTGCAGTGTGCCTTTTTATTTTTCATTCACTGGAGATCCAGTGAAGAAATCCTTTGAATTCGCCTCAGAATTAATAACATAATTGCTGCGAGATCCAGTGAGAAACATTCCGATTCGGTGCAGAGTTCTCTGTTATAAACCACAGATATCAGATCAAACAGCACTGACGTGGAAACCAGGAGAAATGCATAGAAGGCTTTCAGTCAACAAATCAGCAACATTCACCATGGATTTAGGCTAATGTAGTAACTCTAAGGCCGGTGACGCACTGGCTGCGTGCCGTGAGCGTGGCGTTTCTGTTGTGTGTCAGCTGCGTGGACGGTTGAGTCGCGTTTTCTGTGTCTTTGGACACCACGAATCTGACGCGCTGCTGCTGCTAGGTGACGTAGAGGGAGGGCGCCGAGCGCCGCCGACAGACCAGTCTACATTTGGATTAGCGGTGTGTTGCTCTTGCCTTTACAATCTTCCAAAATCTGAAAAATAGTGAAGTGGGTTGTCTGTTTATTTCAGTAACATTTACAAATTTTGTGTAGCTTTAAAGAGCCTATATTTAGCCTACCTGATGTTGGACTGTCACTCAGAAGACCCACTACATTGTTATTGTAGCCTATCCTATCTTTATATCCTCCTGAGGCCCATAAAGTTTTTTTCAAAGAAGTTTTTTGATTTTTTTTCTCCATGTAATCACATTAAGAGCATAAGAAACAAATGAAAAAAAAAAATTTTTATTCATATGTTATGCTCTGTAGTGAACACCAGGACTCGATTGTTAAAAAAAAAAAAAAGACTTGAAATGATATGTATAGGCAAAAATAATGGGATTTAAAAAAAGAAAAATGACATTTATATCTGAATTTGTCAAAACCTAGACTTTCAAACATCAAAATTAAGGGATCGAAATTAAGTCACAATCTCGAACATCTAATTCAAAAATGGAATCATCGATACTGCAACGCCCCCATTTCACGTCCAGTCGGTTTGCGAAGCGGGAAAAAACACGCGTGTTGAAGTCCTGCGAGTCCTCTACCTTAGCTACAGCCAGTCAAAATATAGCATGGTAACTACTAACTGCAGATGCAGGAGACCCATCGACAGGACTTGAACTAGGGGTGCACGATATATCGAATCAATATCGTTAATTTGATATCACGTTGCTTGATATCATGATCAAAAGTCTCGCGATAATTATTCGTTTTATTTTTATTTTTATGTTTTTATGCGTTCGTCCGACATACAGAGCAGACGGAGTAACTGAAGGAAAATGAAAATTGAGCGGAAGTACGTAGGAGGGCGAAGCCAGGCTTGCGTGAAGCCTCCGCGGGAACATAAATCAGTGAAGAAATAGACAGAGACAACAAAACAAAGCGAAAGAAAAGAAAGGACCTAAAGAGAGCAAAAGAAAGAACACAAAAGTAAGGAAATGAGTTTTGCTCAGGGAGAAGACGAAATAACAGAGATTGAAGAGGAAAATTTTGTTCCAGACGAAACTGGACAAGTGTAAATGTATCTGGTTGCACCAGATATGATGAATTTATTTCTAGTGCACCCCTAACTTGAACCCCCTCCTCTTTCACTAAAGTCGCCGGTGTGGGACAGTGGGAGTATTTGTGATTTCCAGTGAGTTATGTTGACAACGTTCACATTCGCGTTCAAAGTTCGCGCTTCAAAAAAGCCACAGTTTGCAAGCTCTGCTACTGTATGTGCGTACCATATTCGTACACTTTTTAAATTAAAACTTTAAATTGACAAAAACAGCAGACTCAGTCAGAACAGTATAAATCTTTATACAATAAATCTTGCATGTCACAAATAACTTGATTCTCCACCTCCACGAATGAGACGAGTCGTTCATTTCCGCACCGAGTCTATTTCTGCTGTGCTCCACGCGCGGAGTTAAAGTGACAGCGCACAGTTCGTGGTCAAAATGAACATGACATGAAAATGTTGTAATTTCATCATAAATGCATTTAATTATTATATTATTAATTCTACATTAAATACTAATATTTTTCAGTCATGTTTTTACTTTAAGGCCGAGGTAAAGCAAGGAAAACATACACTCACCGGCCACTTTATTAGGTACACCTGTCCAACTGCTCCTTAACACTTAATTTCTAAGCAGCCAATCACATGGCGGCAACTCAGTGCATTTAGGCATGTAGACATGGTCAAGACAATCTCCTGCAGTTCAAACCGAGCATCAGTATGGGGAAGAAAGGTGATTTGAGTGACTTTGAACGTGGCATGATTGTTGGTGCCAGAAGGGCTGGTCTGAGTATTTCAGAAACTGCTAATCTACTGGGATTTTCACGCACAACCATCTCTAGGGTTTACAGAGAATGGTCCGAAAAAGAAAAAACATCCAGTGAGCGGCAGTTCTGTGGGCGGAAATGCCTTGTTGATGCCAGAGGTCAGAGGAGAATGGCCAGACTGGTTCGAGCTGATAGAAGGGCAACAGTGACTCAAATAACCACCCGTTACAACCAAGGTGGGCAGAAGAGCATCTCTGAACGCACAGTACGTCGAACTTTGAGGCAGATGGGCTACAGCAGCAGAAGACCACACCGGGTGCCACTCCTTTCAGCTAAGAACAGGAAACTGAGGCTACAATTTGCACAAGCTCATCGAAATTGGACAATAGAAGATTGGAAAAACGTTGCCTGGTCTGATGAGTCTCGATTTCTGCTGCGACATTCGGATGGTAGGGTCAGAATTTGGCGTCTACCACATGAAAGCATGGATCCATCCTGCCTTGTATCAACGGTTCAGGCTGGTGGTGGTGGTGTCATGGTGTGGGCAATATTTTCTTGGCACTCTTTGGGCCCCTTGGTACCAATTGAGCATCGTTGCAACGCCACAGCCTACCTGAGTATTGTTGCTGACCATGTCCATCCCTTTATGACCACAATGTACCCAACTTCTGATGGCTACTTTCAGCAGGATAATGCGCCATGTCATAAAGCTGGAATCATCTCAGACTGGTTTCTTGAACATGACAATGAGTTCGCTGTACTCAAATGGCCTCCACAGTCACCAGATCTCAATCCAATAGAGCATCTTTGGGATGTGGTGGAACGGGAGATTCGTTTCATTGGTTGTGCAGCCGACAAATCTGCGGCAACTGTGTGATGCCATCATGTCAATATGGACCAAACTCCCTGAGGAATGCTTCCAGCACCTTGTTGAATCTATGCCACGAAGAATTGAGGCAGTTCTGAAGGCAAAAGGGGGTCCAACCCGTTACTAGCATGGGGTACCTAATAAAGTGGCCGGTGAGTGTAGATGTATCTGTTAAACCGTGTTTGTTTTGTTGTCATCTTCTGTGAATAAGACTGCAGTTACAAAAGAGAAACTACATGGCAGGTTATTTTGCTTAAAGGTGGGGTATGTGATTTGCAAAACGGCCGGCAGATTTTGAAAATACACAACTCAAATGGTCCTACCTTCTTTCCTCCAACGCTGGCCCTGATTCGCGTGAGGGGGATGGGGGGAGGGGGGTATGGTACAACCGTTTGATTGACAAACTTACTGTCCAATGACTCTAGGTGGTCTTGGAAATGATTGGCGAGTTTTTCGAGTCCTGCCCGTTCCACAGACAATTAAATTGCTTAATTTTCATTTCAGTGCTTCTAACTCAGTGGCTTTAAGTGGGTTATAAATAGGATTTCAAGTGATTTTGAAAAAATGGACAAAAAAAGAGAATCACATACCCCACCTTTAAGTTTCTAATTGACTGAAGATATAAGTTATTGTAACATTATTTTGTTAATAAACATTTAAAATTTGACAATGTAGTGTGGTACATTACGAACAAAGGTCATATATTATATTACATAAAAGTCTAGTCTAAAAATGGCATAGCAAACTGTGCTTAAAAATAAATAAATGTAAAAATCGAGAATCGAATCGAACCGTGACCTTAGAATCAAATGTAATCCAATCGAGGATTTGGAGAATCGTGACACCCCTAATCAAAATGTATTTTATTAATGTGTACAAAATTACATAAATAACTTCCTATTCTATTTTGCCTGGAAACGCTTCCAAACACGCTTTGCGTGTCGCGTGAAAAATAGGCGTCGATTCTATTTCTAGCATGCGTTTTCCGCACGGCTCAAATCGCGCCTGAGATGTGCGTGTCACGCAGGCAGTCTTCAAGCTCTAACCTGTTAACATGGGAGCCGAAATAAAAAAGGACACGCCACGCAGCTGAGACGCTTACGCCACGCATCCAGTGTGTCGCCGGCTTAACCATAACAATGGTATTGTGACAGAAATAGTCAAACTCTTACAAGTACTACACATCTTTTTCCATCACTTCAAAACTATAATATCATATATAAATGTTATTTGTAATGTGAACACATTCATCCTTCAAAGATTGTCCTAAAAATTAAGTTGTAGGAAAACTCGTAAAATTTAAATTACCATTGTAAATAGTAGGGTTTTTTTTTTCACTCTTTTGCTTTTTAATTAATATGAAGACATTGATTGATAATAATTAGTTCATTTCATCTACACCCTAAATTAAGCTTAGTGCTTTATTTTCAGCCCCAGTGCTTCCAGATATTTTTTGTAGAACTCAGTGGCTCCAGTGCTGCTGACCTCAAATGTTAGTCTAGAGCCCTGTGAACTTAAAATAAAACTGCACATTGTAATATCTGTACGTTAAATTTATTCATTATTAAAGAATTTGTCCGTATTACAGTTATTTTGGGGGAAATTTGAATAATTGCATTGCAAGCTGATTTACGGTGTGCCCCCTAAATGTTCTGCTTGCGCTCCTAAAATTTTCAGTCATGGGCTACAGCGCTCCTAGTAAAAAAAGTTAGTCTGGAGTTAGCCCTGACAATACAAAGGTCGTCTTTCTCAACCGTTTACCGACTACATTTACTAGGATACTCTCCAAGACAGGAATGTTTGTATCATTTTGTTTGAATTTGTCCGTTCCAGCGCAAGAAGACGTGAAAGAGACAAGGAAACGAAAGGTGGCTTTCTGGGTACTTAGAATGTACCAAGTACCAATTTGAGTTCTCCTTTGCGTCGTCTTGTGATTTGTTTAAATTGGCTTGGCTTAAAAACACATGCAAATTATAATCTTCCATGACGAGGCAGCACTGGCCCAATCAGTGATGGTTCCGTCAACCCTTGGCCATTGGGGATTCCTTATTGTCGTGGCCTGCATTTAGATCTAGCGCGTCTATTCACTTTACGCAGTATATGTAAGCCTGTTTCTCTCATGTCGAGTGCGCGTATATGTGAGAGAAAGCGACAGAGGGCGCTCTCAGCCAAGTGACAGTGCGTAAAGCTCAGAAAGCAATGACATTATATCTGCACTAAATAATTTTTTTTGCTTCTAACTCAATCACAGGTGAGTGAAATCATACAATTCAAGACAAGTTTTAGTTGCCTAGCGGGAAATTTAATCGCATATGCTGGTGATTTACTCCCTTTTGTAGAGGGTTGGTCAGCACTTGTCAACAACATCTCTGCAATCTGTCACTTTTCAGGCTGATCGCTTGTTCCTTGTTCCAGTGCTCATCAACATTTAATTGGTGTGTAGTTCCAATCCTGGATCAATTACTGGCAGATAATTCTTGAGTCAGCATCTGTTCTTTAAGCGTCTAAGACTTAAATAAGATCAGATTAACAGTGTGTCATTGTGTTTGTAGTCTGACCTACTGTCTATAGCAACACTAGAACACTTTTCTGCACTGGCTGGCTCACTTAATGTGTTATATTCTCCTGGATTATAAAAAGCATCTTGTTCTGGTGAAAATGTCTTGCGTATTCAAACCGCTGTTGGACAGGTGTTTTGATAGTTAATATAAGTATTTTTGGATGCCATTTGTTTTGTATATGCCCACAGCATAGATCCAAAAAATGTCAAGATTCATGAAAGCACAGCACATTTTATTCCAAACCTTTAGTGTAGGTGAGGTACATCAGAATCTTTCTCATGGTAAGAGTAGGACTGGGGCGGTATGGATTTTTTCTTACCGCGGTTGAAAAGCAAGAAATTCCCGCGGTATTGCGGTAAACCGCTATTAGCACCATCCCGTGAAAAACTGCGCCCCCCCTAGCGCGCAATACATCCCGCGTGCACACAAGCGCACACACAAAAGGCTAGCCTTGTTTATACTCGACGCGTCCGCATGAGCTCGAGTCTCCGCTGACTGCGCGCGTAGCTCCCCAGAAGGACGAGGCGTTTATACTTGCCGTTACTTGCCGTATACTTGCCTTGCTCGCCGTTGTGCTATTCTGTGAAACGACAGCGGCGACTGAAGTAATTGTCCTCTTAACCATCATCAACGTGAGAAGAAAGGTCCACACGTGACAATGTTTATTTTAGTACATCACCACCAATAACACTACAAAAAGAATCGAGTAAAATCCAGTAAACCCTGAGATTATTTCCTCAGTGATATTAGAAGAAAATATGTGGATATAAAAACATGTAGGCCTATGTATTTCATACAACTCAATTAACGATCTCTTAAATATTTCTTATTTCACTAAACAATTAAGTTTCATGGACATTTTATAAAACATGGAACTTTATTTTTATCAAAATGGCTTATGTCTGCTATAGCTCATTTTGTAAATGTAAGAAACTAATTTAAGACGCACAAACTGGGTGCCGGTGCAGTGAGACATACATGCTTGCTCAGCCAGATTCGGCTCGAAGTTGTTCATCTTCGGATGCGGGGCCGTGCGCGATGTTACAAAGAGTCTTGCGCAACCAATGCGCGCGACCGCCCAAACCGCAATGACATCATTTTTGCCGCGCGCACCTTCGCGCGCGTGCGGACGCGTCGAGTATAAACAAGGCTTTAGGCAATTGAACTTAATAAGGAACATGTTTATTTAACATTTAGTATTTCACATTTAGAACAGAAATGGAATGATGTCTAGACAAAACGTGCACATGTGCAGGTACTTTTTTTTTTTTTTTGCGGTTATGACGGTGACGAGCTCAGACCCGCGGTAGGGGTCACGTGACCGCGGTAATGCGGTAACCGTCCCAGCCCTAGGTAAGAGCTGACATCCTTCATTGCAATAGAAACATTCAGCATGTTTCTAATTATGTGCAGTATTTATTTTTATAGTAATTATTCGTAATTATTTAAATTGCATTAAACAGGATCTGCCATTTTTATTTAAAGGTGAACTATGCAGGATTTTTACCTTAACCAAACAGATTTGGAGTCATTGGAATGGTTATATTTATTTTTTTCGGGTTGAATGGTGGTCGTTTCGCACCCCCCTATCACATGTGAGCGGAAAAAACACTTGCAACTTTGAGCCGGCGGGCTGCCGGCCGCAGCATCAGGAAGTGTTGTGTGATATCAGGTCTTGCGATGTAACGAATTGCTTTACGGCAAAAAAGATCTGCTAAAATGAGCATCAAACAGAAATAAGCCGTCGCTGTATACATGTGGTGTTCGAGGCGCACATACAATACAGACTGCCGACAGTTCAACAGGGCGCGCGCAGCTCTTAAAGTGGCCACACCTTATTTCCACTCATTACAGCTTCCATCCTACTGAACAGGTACCGGTATAAAGGGGGAGGGGATCAGGCCGTGAGTGCAGAGCCATCTCAGCGTGAGTGCTATTTACGACAGTACAAGTACTCCACATCGACTCTAGGGTCACTGTTCGACAAAAATGGAAATCCTGCATAGTGTGGCTTTAATACATTTTATTTAACCCATTTTGAATGTTAGTGTATTTATTAGGGTTGTAACGGTATACTGGTATGACGGTTTATCGCGATATTGACGTTCGATTATCATATCGTGAACATTTGCTTATCCATGGTTTTGAAAAAAAAAATTAAACCAGATCTGCGTATATGCAACTTCTTTCCACTTAACTGCTTCGACTCCACCCATACATGTGCAGCGGAGAAAATGTCCGAGACACAGGCTGCGAATTCTAATCTCTATCCCCGCCGAAAAAAAAGTTAAAATCTGCAGTGTGGGAATACCTTGGGTATCCGAAAATGAACGCGGGGTTTTCCTTGAAGATGGATATCCATTTGTGTCCAGAAATGTGGACGAAGAATGGCTGCAAAAGAAGGAAATACGTCGAACATGTTCTCCCATATTCTCAGATATTCTTTCCCATGTTCAGATAAAGTTCCATTTATAACCTAAGGCCATATTATTTCCGTGTTGCTGAGGGAATTTACAATATTATAATGCAGATGTCACGTAAAATGCGCGCTTTGATAGATGTATGTTTAAATCTAAAATATAGCTGTGCAATAAATCAAATCGCTATATGACTGTCTAATATACAGCGCAAAAAACCCCCTGCTATACTGTAAATCTAAATTCTGCTTGTTCTGTGTGAATGAGTGTTTATAGGTGTAGGTGTAATAGGTGTTTAAAGCGTCTGCCGTCTCACTCACTATATGAGGACGTGAACATATCCAGAGCTGCTCTGAGAGAACTAAATGAGCATTTCATAATTTTATTTTAAAAAATCGTCAAATACACTGACTGAAACTCATAGGAGTTTAGTACAACCTGTCAAAATAAGCTTAAAGAAATATATTACTATTGTACAATTGAATGTAGCCTACTTAGTTTTAACAACAATAATAATAAAGTTTATTTAAATTGTTGTGCAGATCTGTAGACAATCAAAAGTTGTTACATTTCATCAGATTGCATATTCAATAATATATTTGTATTAAATCATAGAATCCAGAAAAATTATATCAGACAACCCAGAATTTCTGAAGAAATAAAATGCATTTCATAAGGCTCTATTATCTTATCTTGAATCATAATTAATAAATTAAGGTTTTATGAATTCAATTGATTAGACATGTTTGTTCAAATGGGAGATGTGCAGCTTTATTTTTTCAAAAGGTAGACTCCATAAGTTTTTTTTGTTTGTTTATTAACCAAAATAAACCCTGTTTTCATTCATTTAAGGGTCATTATAGCTGATGATTATAATAATAATGATTGTTTAATACCATATACTGTGAAACCAGGATATTTTCTGAGACTATTATCATACCGCGTATATATGTGTGAGTAACACATGTAATATATTTTAGTTTCTGCTGGATATTTTGTGATGTTACCCTTGATTTAAAGTGAGATTTCAGTTTATGTAGCCTTCAGGTATCACAATTGATTGAGAGTTGTATCAAAAAACATTTCAATGTTGCACCTCTATCAACAGGAACTTGTCTCAGACACTAATCAGCATGTGAAGTCTGCACTGGCGTCAGTCATTATGGGCCTCTCCACCATCTTAGGCAAAGACAACACCATTGAGCACCTGCTTCCCCTTTTCCTGGCCCAGCTCAAAGATGAGGTAAGCCTGCTGTGTGTGTGTGTGAGAGAGAGACCCAGCACAGGTCTGGCTAAGGTAATTTGCGTCATGTTCCAGTCGCAGATGATACTTCTGTGCAACTGCTCACTTTGATCCTGTCGAGGTGAGGCATTGCTAATGCTAGCCTTTTAGTGGAAAGCAGAAAGCATTGAAGTGAGAGATGAATGGATGAGTGCGGCACACTATCTCACGTCTCGTGTCTTTATTTTACTGGGGCTTTTTGTTGCTTGCTGCTGTCTGTATTGTGATCGCTCTTCTTTAAGTTGCATGGGAGTAGTCTTTGAACATCTGTCAGTCACACAGACTGCATTAAATAAATAGAACAAAGCCACCTCCTGGACTCTACAGCTTGCATTGATCCATGTTTTAAGACAGGAAACAGTTTCCTATTTGGTGTTAGTTCTCATTGTTGTTCAGGAGTAGTGCTGTGTAAAAAACAAAAACACGCTTGTGAAATGATACACTGACATTTAATGGTTAACATCCTTGCTGAGTGCATGCAGAGATTAAATAAATATACGAGTGTGATATTGGTTTTTCCTCGAGAGACTTCATGGCTTGCAAACGAGCGAAGCATGGCAGTTGCTCAGTAGCCTGGATGCCAGCCAAACTTAGCCCCGCCCACAACATTTGAGGGTGGGAAGTTCGGTCTGGACTTGATCCGTTATGAAGCAAGTATGCCCAAACCAAAGCGGTTCGGACCAATCAAATTGTCAGGGCGGGCTTTATACGATGATGGACAGATGATCAACAGCAGGCCTGTTTTATTTATATATATATGTGCATGTCTTTATGTGCAATCACTTTGGGTGTGAGCACAAAATCTGCGGGAATGAGTACAATTATGTTCTATATGCGCAATCCCTCACCCTGTAACACCAACAATATTCATCCGGAGCAAATTAAACGAGTAAGTAAAGGGTTTGTATGTCAACCATAGACTGTAAAGGGTGTCAACTTGCTGTCGGGACAGATTAAAGAGGGAGGACGCGTTGCTGGTGCATCCTGCGGAAGAGTTTCAGATAGTTAGTATCGATATGTATCGAAAAATCTATATTTTTGACAACACTAGATTGTACTAAATTCATTATTTTAAAAGGACTACAATTGAGAAATTTATTAGGCCTATATAAAATTCAGCCCGCCAAAGTGGCTAGTAGGAGTGACTGCTTTACACGCCACTTCTGAAATCCACCCGCATTTGGCGGGTTGGCGGATGTTAATGTCAAGCCCTGAGACAGTAACGTATTCATCCACGTCACCAAAGAGCGCTTGGGTTGAATTCGTTTACAACAAAGAATGGCTGCCGCTGGAGATTCAGCCAATCGCGCCTGTTATAGAAGATGAAGACAGCACATTCATTTTAAAAGAGGAACCGAGAACTGCGATCAAGTCATATGCGTCGCTCAACATACGTTATTTACTCCGTTGCTCTGATTGGTTGTAGGTCTATCCAATTGAATGCAGAGGTATTTTCTTTTCTTTTTTTAGGTTCTGTTGAAACACACCTCATAATCACAGCCCAATGGAGCAGTATCAGACTCACTTTCTGACTAAGAGAAGAGAAAGTATGAACGAGAAGCTGGTATCGGTGTATCGATAGAAAAGGAGTATTGGAACAGTTTCAGATATTTCAGTATCGATACATGTCGAATTATCGATATTTTTGACAACACTACTGCGTAGATTTAGCACACACATAACTCACGAGTCAATATGAATATTAAATGTATCTGAGTTGCGCAGCGCCTGTGCATTTCTGACTTCAACACAACCGCCACTAAGTAGTGAATAAATGTGCACTGGTTTGTTTGCTTTGAAGGGAATCGTACAGAACCTGAAGAGTTTGCACCCCTATAGTATAGTACTTACTATTTTTTAATTAGCTTATATTTATATATATTTTCAGTTTTCATTTTAAGTAATTGTATGTGCTTTTATCTTTTTGAAATATTTCTGTTTCTGCTATTTCTATTTCTGCTCAGCTTTAACATATTTTGTGTAATTAACACAAATGTTTTGGTTATTTTTTAGCATGTTTTCTGGAATGTTACAAATTTTGTCATGTCTTTTTTATAGTGTCCAGAGGTTCGCCTCAACATAATCTCCAACTTGGACTGTGTGAACGAGGTGATTGGAATCCGCCAACTCTCACAGTCTCTGCTTCCGGCTATTGTTGAGCTGGCTGAAGATGCCAAATGGCGAGTGCGGCTGGCAATTATCGAATACATGCCCCTTCTGGCTGGACAGTTGGTGAGTCCTGACGTCAAATACGTGTCCTCGAATACTTTATCCTGAAATAGAAATCAGACTGGCCCGTTGGTCAGTTCTTATTTTTCAGTCTCTCTTAAAGCATTTTAACAAATCATCCTATTAACTTTTTGATGGCAAGTCGCTTTGGGTCCTGTAAGCTGACCTAACTGATGAGGCATTTTTTTTTCTTCTTTTTTTTCTCGTGCTTCCAGGGTGTAGAGTTCTTCGATGAGAAACTCAATTCTCTGTGCATGGCTTGGCTTGTCGATCATGGTAGGTTACTTTTTTTTTTTTCATAATTCCTTTTCATTTAAAGTGTTAATGTGTTCAACTCTGACAGATAATATGTCCCACACAATGTTAAATGTGAGATTAAATCAGGTTATTTTTGCAATTCCGTTTGCTTGTAATAGAAAAATTTTAACTGCAGTTATAATTGGTTGGGAGTCTGTCAATAGACTAACAGTTTAGTCTCTGTAATCTTTAGTGTATGCCATCAGAGAGGCAGCCACCTGTAACCTGATGAAGCTGGTGGAGAAGTTTGGAGCCGAGTGGGCACAGAACACCATTGTGCCCAAAGTCCTGGGAATGGCTAATGACCCCAACTATCTGCACAGGATGACTACCCTCTTCTGCATTAATGTGAGTCAGACCTGATCTTTAACAAACTGCTGCTAAGTCACAGAGGAAAGTATGGGGTTGGTGCTGATGTACTAGCTGAAAAGCAGAGTTTTCTATATGTTTTGGCATTGAAATAGATCACAATCTGTTTTAGCCAAATATTTCATGGATTTAGCACATCACAAAAGAGATGTGCTACAAAGAGAATAATTAAACTTCTCTTAACTTTTCTTTGGCATCAGTCGGGGGTTGTTTCACTCAGAATTTAAATAGACTATTATTGTGGCAAAAAATAATTTACAGTAACAATATTATTGTGTAATTTGTAGTTTTGAAAAAAACAAAAGGCTATCGGTCAAATTCATATTTAACTTCTCCTTTTTTGGCCAATGAATCAAACTCAACATACAAGTGTAGGGAGGTGAAGAGGGAGTTTTGAATCCCCAAAAGTACACACTGGATTTTTTTTAAAAAAAATTTAAAACTTTTTTATGATGTGCAATACTGCCACCTATTAGATGATGTTACTCACACTGATTTAGTTACAATATTAACATAGCAATATTTTATAGTTATCGTCAATACCGGCATATTGGGACACCTAGCATCAGTGCTACAATGCTGTTTTGGGGCTCTGAACAGCATCTTCAGTTAGTTCTAAAACAGAACTAACATCTTATCTACATAGGCTTCAAAGGCAGCATAGCTGAATTTAAACCTTGTAATTACAGTTTCTCAAATGGTGATCTTCAAACAAAACCCATGGAAAACTTTCTTTCAATCTTTTTGTGTAGAGTTTGATGTTAGCATGTTGCTAAACTAATTGTGTGATTCTGTAAGCATAAAACAGATATTGGGGCACAGATATAAGTTGTTAATTAGTTTTTTTGGGGGGGAAATGGACTAAAATACATCTATAATGGATCTTTTGGATCAAGCCTTCACTAGGAGTTTGGGAACAGAGCTCATGATCCCTGATGTGTGAAACTGTCTGTTTTAGGCTCTGTCTGAGGTGTGTGGACAGGATATTACCACCAAACACATGCTCCCTGTAGTTTTAAAGATGTCCAACGACCAGGTAGCCAATGTTCGCTTCAATGTGGCCAAGTCACTTCAGAAGATTGGACCTGTGCTGGACAGCAGGTATGTGATCATCTACATTTGGCCAAAAAAAAAAAAATCACATTTCTCTTAATGTGACTGACTCACTTTAGCATCATGTTCCCCTGATGTTTTGATTACAGCTGTCTGCAGACTGATGTGAAACCGGTGCTGGAAAAACTGGCATCAGATCAAGATATGGATGTCAAATATTTCGCTCAAGAGGCCATCAGTGGTGAGTTCCACAACTGCTGCTCTTGAGTGATGTGGAATCATAAATGCAAACCTAAAAGCTACTATCATTCTTAAATTCAACCTGAATCAGTGCAAAATGACAACATTCAAAACTATTTAATTTAATAGCAAGATTATAAAATGGATAGTTCTAAAGGTGCCGATATACTGATGGCGAAGTTCTTTTTCTTTCTTCGCTTGGGAGTAAAAAGTTCAAAATACCTGACCAGCTGTATACTGTTAGCGAACATCCCAATGCTGCTGGGAGTGACTTTAGATAAATGTTAATGTGCTGCATGCTTTCCTCTCAATAACAAAATAAACACACAGCAAAAATGTCAGCAGTAAGAAAACAGTAGTTAAGAAAGCATCTGATTATAGTGATGTGGATATTTTTTTCACAAGCTTTTCAATTCGGCACTCCAGTCAAATCACGTTTATGCACGTTCATACAATACATTGCTTTAAAGCAAGCAGCTTTACGGTATTAAACACAAAAGAACAGTGGAATTAGAATGATATAAAACAGCCCTCCAGTGTATCTGAAAGCGTTTGGACACGCAAACCATGACGTCATGACTTAAGCAAACTTTTCTGGAAATTGAGCTTTGGCAAGCTGTTTTAAACTCCAAACAAACTTCCTTTTAGCTTTTTGTTCAAAATTACATCAAACCAATTCACTCTTGAATTTCGATTAAATTATTTCAGATCATTAATTTTTCTTTTTATTCTCTTCCTACAGTTCTTTCTCTGGCCTAAAGTACCTTCTTGCTGAACGCAAGACCCATCTCAAGCTGACCTCCATTGTATTTATTGACATCCAAGACCATCCTCTGGACTGTTTATGGAGAAACAATGTGTTCTGTTCCCTATCAGTGAGAAGTGTTTAAGGGAAACGTGGCTTCTCTAAGTGTTTTTTTTCTCTCCAACCATTCACCACATACCATCTTGCTCTTCGTTCCTACCCTGCAATAGGCCCGCTGAGCCCCTCTTGCTAACCCTTTAATTGCTAACCCTCAGCCTGGGGTCACACACTAAGATGGCGTTTTACTATCCACCTAACAATCTAATGATGCATCATAGGTTAAGAGAAAAAAAATAGATGTATTGAGGCATCAGTTGTCTATATTTAACTTCCGTCATCTGTTCTGATGGGCTGAACCATGTTTGCTTAGTGCTGATTTTAAGCTTGAGTTGATGAATCACTACTGCAACTTTCAACTATCATTTGAATATTGTTCCTGTGCCTCATCGTACACAGATTGTTTTTAATCCCAAGACTCCATAAAGCACTAGCTGATGTCTATTCTTTCAGTGATAAGTGCTTATCTTCTTAAAGGGACCACAACAAATTTCCTTCAACTGTTATTGAAGGGGGTTATTAACAGAGGATGGGCATTCCTAAACGGCCCCTAATATCGTCAGAAGGCAAGCTTCTCCAATCTGTGCCATTGACCATATTGCACATTTTTCTTTTTTTGTTTCGTTTTTAAAAAGATGTTTAACTTTCGTCCTTTATATGAAAGCATCTGCATGCCTCTTGCACACAGGTTCCGTAGGCCGTCTGTATATTAAGAAGCTCATTAATCACAGGGCATCTTAAACTCTCCCTCAACACAATGCTTTTTGCCTGTGATGTTGACTGTCCGATTTTCAGCTTCAGAGTGCAGTCAGTATAGTTGTATATTCTATGTAATGAGTGTCTTTAGAATGTGCTCCGGGTTTTATATGAATATGGCCACATTGCCCTTGATGGAAGGGAACTCAATAAAGAACGTTATATAACCCCACTTCACTGTGTGTGGACCCTCTGTTATCTGTCAAGCCATATACAGTAAAATGCAATATAGGGTGAGGATGCCTAAGCTGGGAGTGGATTGCAGCAGAGCTGTTTATTGAAGGAGGCATATCATGAGAAATCAAATTTGCTTTTATCTTTGAAAACTAGTTTTTGCACTAGGTTTTTATAGTACACTGAACTTTCAGAACTCAACTTCTGTCCAAAAAATAAATAAATATACCCATCCAGAGAATGCAAAAAAAGCTTATGCATTTTCTTTAGAAACTTGCCTGTCCAGTCACAGTGAGGTCATGCATGGCAGGAGAGATAAAAAATCCATAAATATGAATAAAACGGAGAACATTGTAAATAGTTTATTATTATTGTGCTTTTATGTGGTGTTTATTTATATATATATTTTTTATTTTACTTTAGAAATTATGCATTACATTGATCAAAAGTGATAGTAAACATTTATAAACCTTAATATTTTTAATTTCAAATAAATGCTGTTATTTTGAACTTTCGATTAATAAAAGAATTCTAAAAAATGCGTAACGGTTGCCACAAAAATATTCAGTAGCACAAATGTGATTTTCAACATTGACAATAAGAGCTGGGTTTTTTTTAACACAAAATCAGCATATTAAAATTATTTTTGAAGGACCATGTGACACTAAAGACTGGAGTAATTAATGGCTGTTGAAAATTCAGCTTTGCCATCACAGGAAACAATTACATTTTGTAATATTTTTTAAATAGAAATTATTTTAAGTTGTAATATTGAACAATATTGTTGTTTTAGTGATTTTTTTAGCAAATTAATGTAAACCGAAAAAAATGTTTTAGACGGCATACATATGCAAGGAAAATGGTTATTGGGCTATTAAAATACTATTGTGTTAATATTTATTATATTGTTAAATGTAATTTTTCCATCACCTTTTTTACAGCTTCAAAATTGATACATTTCTTCTTTGCAGACAATGAATAGAACATCACTTAGTGTTGCGTTGGGTCTTCTACAACACAAAAAGAACTAAATGAAAAGTCAGTCAGCTCTGCATATCCTTCTGAAGGAGAGTGCTTGGTTTATTTTTAACCTGTCAAACTCGCATAATTGGTATACTCAGTACGGTGAATAAACCAAAGAGCATCAGTCCTGAGTGATACAATAATTAGATTTTTTTTATTTTGTATTATTCGTTTACAAATCCAAATCAAGATCTCATCACTAAAGTCCTGGCAGTTTTTAAAACTCATTCATATTTTCACTGGCATGCAAGGTCTAACAGGCTGTGAGAGCTGTCATGGCTTTGAGTGTTTGTTCTGACAAGGCTGTTATCTGTCTGTATTGTGAATGCTGTTGTCGTGCCTGCTGATGAACAGTTTACAGCTGGAACATCACGACTCACATTTGAGTGTTAGTGCCATTCTGCACAGATTAATCATCAGGGGAAATTATCCAGCTTTATGCAACACTCCTGTTCATTCAACAATCTATAAAGTTACATTTCACACACGATGGCTGTTCTCAGGTTAACATGATATTTGCAACGTTTCTCCAATTTGTATTAGGATCTAGACCGGTGACAAATTGCCTGCATCATATGGCTAATGTGGCGAATTATATGGCGAAGTTTCACTGACACCTACAACTAGATTTATGTTTAATTACTGTGCTGACAAAACACATTAGTTATTCTCCACAGATTGTTTTCTGAAGGAATTTACAGACAGCGACTGACACTGGCAGAACGGTGTTTCATTTCCTGAATAAATTTGCATGTTGAACTAATTGTTTGAGAAAATGATTCAATTACCCATTCTTGCTTCATGCCTGAATGAATCAGACTTTTTGATCGAATCGAATAGTTTAACGACTCCCTTATTAAGGGGCTGTTTACACGACATTGTTTTCAACTGAAATGTAAAACTTTATGCGTTTTGGCCGTTTGGTGCACAATGGTGTTGGATGCCTGAAAACGTGCTTTCAAAGTGCAAGTTTTTGAAAACGGTCTGTGTAAACAACAAAAACGTGAATCTCAAAAGACGATGACGTCATGCACATTACGTGTTCAGTCTATAGTGTTTCATCTCCATCTAATGGCCTGGCAACAGAATACAGCGTTTTAGTCATTTTCACGGATCAGTGTGAATGGGGATCGTTTTGACATTGGTGTCGTCTGTAAGCGGAAAACTCAAAAAATTCTCAGTTTTAAGCATGTCGTTGTCGTGTTAACATATCTTTAGACTGACTTGCTGCCACCTACTGTGGTTTTTAGTTTCATATTTAAAACAATACATTTTTCCATCATTTTGTATTTATTTATTTATTTATTTTTTAATTATCTCATAACATTATGTCATTTTAATTGCAATGTAAATCTATTCATAACCCATTCTGTGTTCACAATGATAAGCCACAACATTATGACCAGTCACAGGTGAAGCGAATATTGGTCATCTAACAAGGCCACAGATTATGGCCTGGGTAGATTAGATGGTAACCAAACCATCAGTTCTCATAATCGTTGTGTTGGATGCTGGAGAAATGGGCAGGAATAGAGATCTGAGCGACTTCGACACGGGCCAAATTGCTATGGCAAGGTGACTGGGTCATTCTCTCTGAAAATGCAAGGCATGTGGATTGTTCCCAGTCAGCAGTGGTGAGAATTTTTTACCAACAGTGGTTTGAGGATAGCCTGGGAAAACCCTGACGAACTTCCATTAAGTATTCCACAAAATAATTTGAGATTTGCTCTGCAAGTCAGTCTGGCCAAAAGCCCATTTCCAATGTTTCCAAATCGTGGCACCAATCACAAACGTTGAGGTGGGCTTTACACGATGACGATCAATCTGATTGGTTTTAGGTCTATCCAATTGTGGCCAGAGGCATTTGAGCGACGTCCGTTGGTGACACCCCTTTGGAAATGGGCTGTGAATGAACCTTCCCCAGACCCACTGTTACAACTGAGAGGGGTCTGGTGTCAACCAGGCTAGTTTGAGGACGGACAAACCACAAACCAGTGAGTGTGTTGGGCGCCCAAGGCTCATCGATGCACGAGGGCAACCAAGGTTATCCTGTCTGATCGCGAATGGAATGGAGTCTTTTAACCACTGAAAGTCCATCATTCTCTGTACATGGTCAGAACTGAGGTGTGATGTGAGACGTTGTATGAACAAAAACATCACTTGCACAAATGATTTCAGTCAAGTGTGACCTTTATTTCCCCTTGTGCAAGAAACTCAGCATTTTCAACTGAATATAACAAAATTCATATTGTGATTACATACAGGGAAACATCTTATCACTGAAAACCGACTATAACAAAACAGGTCACTTCTCAATGTCAGTAATAATATCAACACTAGTCAAAGACTGACTACAAATTTTAAATATTCACGATAAGATCTTTTTCCTCCAAAGGCATAGAATGACAACACTCACTACCAACACCCATATTTTGAACATCAGAACTATTTCTCTAGATATTGCTATACTTATAATGTAGGACCATGACAACTATCTCATGTAGCTGGTTCCAAAAATAAAATCCACATAGTGGACTTTAAAAAAGAACCTAAATGGAGACTTTGGTTCAAGGTATCTTTTAAAAGAGAGTACTTCATACTGCATTTCCAAACAGGAAGTTTTACTTGAAGAATTAAATCTAATAACACGACATTCCTCGAAAGGAACAATAAGAATTGAAAAGGCACAACACTTAAGTTTCTAAGAAGAAGAAAAAAAACAACCAGTTTGAGTAGTAGTGCACGCTGTGTGAGATCATTGTATGTTGATTCTGATTGGTTTAATCCACCTATTTCAAGTCTAAATGTTTACAGTGGCTCTAAAAACAAACATACTGGTGGAAAAAAACAAATACTGTAACCTTGTTCTTTTCTACTTTTCCAGTCCACTTCGAAGAGTCCAAAGTAGGTAGTGTAATTGTAAAGTCAACATGATATCAAAATTAACCTTATTTACTTTAACACGTTGTTTGGTCTTACTGTGCACAACCATCAGTGCATATTATTCCACAGATGATTTATTTTTGTAATATTTTATCATTGCTCAGCACAACTTTTGTGTGCTGACATCACCTAGGTCATGGATGCTTATTGGTTAATGCTAACCAGCCGTCAAACAGCTGTTTAGGCAAGGTGGTAATACTTACAATAAGTTTGAATTTCTTACCATTTGTTACTGATTTTGGTATCATGAAATAAGCGAATAACAATATTTTGCAGCATTTATTAATCTTGGTTAAAGGTAATTTTGTAAATATACATTTGTGTATTGTTAATTCATGTTTGTCCATAAATGTTAATTTATGTGAATTTAAATGATACATTTTCAAGTGCTTTATTTGTCTAAATTAACATTAACCTAGATTAATAAATGCTGCAAATTTAGTTTGTTCATTTATATTTAATTATCAAATGTTTACAAATTGAATCTTGAATGAAATTGTAAAGTGTTCGAGCCATTCAAACAGAAAGAGTTTTTGCAGTCCACTGCTCAACTTTTCCAATGTTTTACTATGTAAACATGCGTTAGACGCAGTGCTGGAGATAGGGTGGGACTGAGTCCAGGGAGTGAATTTTAGGAAGGAATGGAGGGATTCCAGTTCAAAGTGTAGAATATTTCCAGGATCCACATAATAGCAGCCAAACGCTATACAGATTTCATACATAAATGCATCTATGGTTTAAAAATATACAATATGTCCCCAACTAGGAGATATAAACTCGCAATTCCGAGAGAAAAGTCAGTATTTTTTCCTCTGAATTGGAAACGCACAATTGCGAGTTATAACTTGCAATTCAGAGAAAAACATCATACTTTCTAACTCACAATTGCGAGTTTATATCTCACAACTAAGAAAAGTCAGAATTGCGAGTTTATGGTTATATCTCATAATGCTGTCATTTCTCACAAGAAAAGATGTAAACTTGCAATTGTGAAATTAAGTTTTTTTTTTTTTGGGTGGAAACAAGCTTCCATAGAATGGCATCTTAGTAGTACTTAGGTCTCGCTCTATATTTTGTTCTCCTTTAATACCCGTTTCACTACCCAGACAACAACATGTGACTGGGCCGTGTGGAATAATACGCGTGCCGGATCAGGGCCGACACTATGTTGATGTCTGTGTAACAAGTACATCATTTTGCTAAGGAAAAAATGCTCTGAATTGTTTCAAGCTGACTTTATTTCTAATAGTTCTTTTTTTTTTATCGTCCTTATATTTACACATTTCTTTATTAATGATCTATTGTTTAAAAATCACACACTACTAATAATGAAAACTTGAGTAGCTACTAATCATTTAAGTATTAAACAAACTACTTATAAAAACACTGAAACTCATAGAACTCTAGGAAAAGGAATATTGCTTTAATACTGATTTTTAAACTCTATGGTAGCTGCACTACATTTCATGTGCTTACCGGAAAAAAACATATCAGGACACTAGCGCATCTCACAAACATCTTTGAAAATGAAGGTCTGTAGGGGTCTACCAAAGGTTCAAGTGCACATCTGTAGCATCTGTATGATGTGACCCAAACCATGGCATTTTGTTCGTCCCTGAGGGAGCTTTTTACCACACTTGTGTCTGAGAGCCAGCCTCAGAGTGCTTTATTTCACATTTAGTTTACGAGTACGCACCCTTGTGGGGCCTCTACGGTCTCCACCATCTCGCAGTCCAGGAAAGAAGCTTCAGGTGTGTGTTGTGCCGATGGGGTCTCTGCTTTGCCAGTGGGGAGAGGCGGCTGGGCAGGAATCCATGCGTACAGGGGCTCTGTAGGGAGGGACGGGGTGTAGTTTGTTTGATTGTCTGGTGGCGGAGGCCAGTCTGGAAAGCGGGCTGACTTGGGGCTGTACGCCAGGGACGAGGCTCCAGGCTCCAGAAAAGGGGTTAGGGTTTGGGTCCATGTGAAGGGAGGGCTGGACAGGGGACTGTTCTGGGGGTCTCTGCAGTCCTGGGGAGGGGGGTAACCGTCCTCTGCCAGCTGCATCTGGTGGAAGTAGGCCTGTACCTGAGACTGCTTCTGGAGATAGAGCCTCTTCTGCTGCAGTCTGCACATAGGATTGCAATTGAAAAAGTGTCAACTGAAAGTTTTAGTGTCGCCCAGATCCGGCCCACATCTGGCACGTGTGGAATCCTCATGTACCAGATATGGCCCGGATCTGGACAGACACTATGTCGCTGTCTGGGCAATTTCAGGACATTATGAATGCAGTTGTTCCTCACCTGTGCTCTTGGAGTTGTTGCTCTAAAGTGCGTGGTGCAGCCTCTTTACAAAACATCTGCCCACTTCCAAGACCACTTGCCAACTGACTGGCCCTCTGAAATAACAAAAAAAACAAAACAAGCCATAATACAAATCTTTTTAAAATAAATATCTTTTTTATTCATGAAACTCTAGAATGGTACAGGCTGATGGGTCCTTTACGTGCAATCACATGATTTACTACATTGCACAAGCGAATTGGCCTCCGCTGATTCTGCAGCCAGTGAGATTGCTTGCTCAACACTGAGAAATCAAATTTTCTTTGAGCTTTTGTCATATAAGAAGACATCCTACTGTACAAATATCCAGTAAGTTTCAGAGCTGAAAACTTCCTTGTTAGTCCAAAAAAAGCTTGTATTGTAACCAAACTGTGACGAGTTATTTCTGCTATGTAATGATTCATGTAGCTACAGTCAGATGTTCTTGGTCTATGTGTCAGCAAACCAGTGACTAAACGGTCAACTTCACATTGTTTCTCTTAGTCGGATGAAAATAATCAGTTATATATGGGGGAAATCTATTCTAGGGGCTCTATTTTTTAAGTCGACCATTATTTTAGAACATATTATTTCCTTGGCGATGTGCCATGCAGCCACATATGACACCTGTATCGCGTTTATTTCCTTTTTTATTAAAAATATTCACAAAGTGTTTACTACCTTATGAATTATATGATATATTCCGATTATCAAATATGTGGAAGTGAATGTGTTGTGTCGTTTATAATGATCATGTTAGTTGATATAACGTGCGATGAGTTTGCACTGAAATACAGAGGATCTGGCGGCTTTACATTAGGTAAATTCATCAATTCATCAAACACACAAGTAAGTGGCCGGTAATTTCTATTTCTCTCAAATATTGTTCACAAATCTGTCTAAATCTGTGTTAATGAGCACTTCTCCTCTTGTACTCCTTTGCCGAGATAATCTATTCACCTCACAGGTGTGGCATATCAAGATGCTGATTAGACAGCATGATAATTGCACAGGAACATGCTGTTGTATACGCCAATCCAGAGCCTCCCAAACATGCTCAATGGGTGACATGTACGTTGAGTATGCTGGCCATGCTAGAACTGGGATGTTTTCAGCTTCCAGGAATTGTGTAAAGATCCTTGCAACATGGGGCCGTGCATTATCATGCTGCAACATGAGGTGATGGTCGTGGATGAATGGAACAACAATGGGCCTCAGGATCTTGGCACGGTATCTCTATGCATTCAAAATGCCATCAATAAAAGGCACCTGTGTTAGTTGTCCATAACATACGCCTGCCCAGACCATAACCCCACCGCCACCATGGGCCACACGATGGGCTACACGCTCACCCACACAACGCCATACACGCTGTCTGCCATCTGCCCTGTACACTGCCCAAAACCGGGATTCATCCGTAAAGAGAACACCTCTCCAAAGTGCCAGATGCAATTTGCCCACTCAAGTCGGTTACGATGACGAACTGCAGTCAGGTCGAGAGCCCGATGAGGACAATGAGCATGCAGATGAGCTTCCCTGAAACAGTTTCTAACAGCTTCTGCAGAAATTCTTTGGTTATGCAAACCGATTGTTGCAGCAGCTGTCTGGGTGGCTGGTCTCAGACGATCTTGGAGGTGAAGATGTCCTGGGCTGGTGTGGTTATACGTGGTCTGCAGTTGTGAGGCCGGTTGGATGCACTGCCAAATTCTATGAAACGCCTTTGGAGACGGCTTATGGTAGAGAAATGAACATTCCATTCATGGGCACGCTCCCTCAAAACTTGCAAATCTGTGGCATTCTGCTGTGTGATAAAACTGCACATTTTAGAGTGGCCTTTTATTGTGGCCAGCCTAAGGCACACCTGTGCAATAATCATGCTGTCTAATCAACATATTGATATAGGTGGATGGATTATCTCGGCAAAGGAGAAGTGCTCACTAACACAGATTTAGACAGATTTGTGAACAATATTTGAGAGAAATAGGCCTTTTGTGTTCAGCTCATGAAAAATGGGGGCAAAAACAAGTGTTGCGTTTATAATTTTGTTCAGTGTTCAATTTTGTCTGAAACCTAAAAATAAATATTATGTGGTTGAAAACATTGAATAGTTGTGATATATGAAAAGCACTGAGCGCACCAGTGTGATCATACGCGTCAAAGAGTTAACATAAATCCCGTTACGGGGGTGGAGGGGGGACAATTTGAAACTGAGGCTGCACAATTCAGATCCCCCTCGTGGCGTCGATCCTGGTGCAGAAATCGAGTTACAGTGACGAGATCTCTGCATTCATACGCTCAACATGTCTGATTGGCTACAATGCCACTGCAACCTTTCATGCCACGATCTAAATATTATGCTATAATCAACACTTTTCACGATTAGTTAACATCAGTGTTGGGAACGTTACTTTAAAAAAGTAATTAGTTATAGTTACTCACTACTTGTTTCAAAAAGTAACTTGAGTTAGTAACTGAATTACTCTATAATAAAAGTAACTCGTTACCAGGGAAAGTAACTATTTGCGTTACTGTTAAAAAAAAAGTTGCTATATGTCAAAGAATTTAGATTTTTTTGAGCAGCTTTCACAAGTCAGTTCAAATGAGTAGAACAGACAGGTGTTTGTACATAACTTTCAATATTTATTGCACGTCGACAGACACCAAGATGTTTATCTAGCCAATCATAATCGTTTACCTCATTATTAACCCACCTCCTCACTAGCTGTGTGAGCCAGGGGCACGTTCGCGTTCTGATTACATAGTTTATTCAATCAATACCAGTGCTTGAAGTGGGTGGAAAAGGTGCCGGTACTCTCTTGCATTGGCAAATCATGACATTTGAGATTTCTACAGTGAAAAACAAAACTTGGTGATATTGCTGGTACAACAACAATTTATTGTTATTTATTAACAACATAAATGTATTTAAACAAGTCGTGTGTGTGTGTGTGTGTGTGTGTGTATGTGTGTGTGAGCGCGTGCGTGTGTCTGCGTGCGTGTGTGTGTGCGTGCGTGCATGCGGATTCAAAATGTTCAAGAGTCCAACAGGACTCGATAGAAGCGAATTTGACGCTCAATTCGCTTTTCTCTTAGTGGTAGAGTACCAGCTACACGCGAGAAGTAGCATATGCAAGATAAAGTGCAGGTACGCTTAAGAGTAAAATGTAGAAGTACCGCCCCAACTTCGAGCACTGATCAATGCATAGTAACGCACTGCATTTAACATCCAGTAACGTTAACGGCGTTGTAATGACGGGAAAAGTAGTTAGTTAGATTACCCCGTTACTGAAAAAAATAACGTTGTTACCTAACGTTGTTATTCCAAACACCGGTTCCAAACACCAACATTGACAGCAGTAATAGTAAAAATGTGGTAAAAGTTTTTGAGAGAGTTCCACATGTAATACTTAGCTATTTCATATGCAAAGATGTTAGCCAATCAAAGCTGTTAGCCAGAGGGATAAAATCAGGGTATGAAAAATGCCTTTTATTTCTAAACTATGACAATTTTAATTTGTAAAAATCATACTAACATTATAAGTGCACCCCATGAAACATTATACAACAATAAAGCAATGCAGTTCATGACCCATTTAAACAGCCCAGTTTAGTGTTTCCTGTAATCTGGTCCTCTGAAACCCTCCACCTCCCCCAGCTCCACCTGTCTAGATCTGCTATGGTATTTATCTATGCCTGCCTATTAATGCAGCAGCAGCAGCAGCATATCTTACATGCTCACAGCAGCATGTCTGTAAAAACTGTTTTGGTAAAATACGATTAATTGGTTGACAGAAAGTTTCCGTACTATATATGGCGAATAACTGTAATAGATCAAACCTCACATTTAATGTAATTTTACAGTAAAACACTTACATTTAGAGTTTTTGGAAGTGAAAAAGTGCAAGTCATTTTATTATTTACAGTGAAAAACTGTAAATTGACATTCCTAGAATTCCCTGCGTGACACTTCACATTTGATGTATTTTTGTTGAAAAAATGGTTTCTTCTTGTTCTTCAATTAATGTTTATTACATTTTTATTTTTATGTCATGCGTGTTACCATGATGGTGTTTAGTATTTGTATGAATGACACTGTGCACCTTCTATATATATTAGTATTTACCTTCTCAGCTTGTGGAAAAGCTGCTTGTGATGAGCTTTGATTCATCATGTGACTTTTTCATCACCACCTGTTGGGTGGTTGTCAGTATATTACAAAGGTACAAAACAAATATTAGTACTTCAATAGGTTGGTAAATTAACATTATATCAGTTAATGAAATACTTTTCCCCCCCTGTAAATTTAAGTTAAATTTGTACAACCTAAAATGTAGCTACCGTATTTTTTTTACGGTAAATTTCTGGCAACCACAGTTGCAGTTTTTTTACCGTAAATTTAACGATTCTTTTTTTACAGTGTACCAAAAAACAAGTTTATATAAATAACCAGTTTTAACAGTTTACATGCCAACCAATAGTCCTGCAACATATTACCACATTCAACTATATTAGCAGAAAAACAGTTTTTGTACATTTGCACAGTGATATCTGAATCAAAGATATGATGCTTATATTTTTTCTGTATCTATTAGTTTATTCAATAATAAATTCAAAAAGCTATTCATGCATTCGACTTGAATACACCTCTTCTTTAATGAGCATTTTAATGTCTGAATTAAAATTCATAATTGAAAAAAAAAATCATAATACAGAAAAACCTAAAAATAATTAAATTCTTGAAAAGAAAACCTCAAGTAATTTGACTATCTTATATTATAATTTCTCAGAAAAAAACTGCATCATTGCGTATTGATATTTGAAAAACGTTTGTCTGCATGGCCAAAGTCATGTGGTCTAACCAACATGCAGAATCCAGGGATAAAACAAAGCAGATCATATGAGCTTTTTATGATTTAGGTAAGGTTAGTTCAGGTATTACAGTTTTTCTCAATCTATTTGACACATTTCTCCAAAAGAATGTGGTTCCTCTCAAAACAATTAAAACAGCAAACTAACCAAACTCTTATGTTGCCGAAACAGTTCAATATTCACTGCATAATGAAGCACTGCATTTTATTCTAGTACTGTATTTATCAAAAATAAATACTAACATCAAAACTACAAGTGTTGATTTGATAAGAAATTCAGCTATAGATACAGGAATGGAAAATATATATTTTTAGTGTTCTTTCATTGTGTTCTTCAAAATACTTTAATGATAAGTTTAGTTGATGAGTTAAAAATAAAAAAATAAATGTACTGCAATCATAGAAACAGTGAACTTTATAGATCTTGCCTCTCATTTACATCTGGTCAAAGAATTTCATCAACATCACAGCATATATTTTCACGAGTCATGGATCATGGGTAAAAAAAGCTGTGAATGTTGGATCCATCTTTGTGCCGCAACTCCTCCACAAGCCTTTCCATTGTTTGAAGAATACTTTCTTGGTTGTAAGAAGCTCTTCTTGCTTCTTCTAAATCGTCAACTCTTCTTGGTCCATCTTTTCCTATACCATCTTTCTACCTCTTTCAATGTTCCTCTCCCTCTCAATATTGCCCTTCCTCTATCCTCTCCAAAACCTCTCACTCTTACACCTCTTCCTTTTCCCATTCTTCTTCCTTTCACCCTTTTATAGTTTTTGTAATTGAGATAGCTGGGTAAACAATTAGGGAATTTGCATTTCCTGTGTTGTGTGTATTTCATAACTCAGCAGATATTTTTTTGGGGCTAATTGAGAACATTCCACGTGCAACTGAGAATTGAACAAATAACAGAGTTTTGTTTTTTGTGTTTGGAAAAATGGTGCACAAATGAGTGTGATTTTTTGTTAAACCAGTCAAAAGAGCTGTGATTGTTTTTTCCTGATATATTAACATTTTGGTTGGCTACTGTGAACTACTGTGAAACTACTGTGAAAACAGAATTTGATGCAGTTTTTAAAAAAAAGATTATGCATGTGATTTGTAATTTGGATGAAATTAAGGAAAATTTACAACCTGTTTAGGACAACTACAAAGTGTTCAGGTTACTGTATTAGCTGTTTGGAGAACAGTGACCTGAGTTTGGAGAAATGTGTCAAATCGATTGAGTGCAACTCAAAACTGGTGCAACTCCCCACAAACTTAATAAATACTTAAACATACTCTTTATTTTGAAAAATATATTTATTTATATGATTTAGATTTGAATGTTTACATAAATTCATAGTGTATGGAAAATATCCTATTATATTTTACTTGATGGTTACACCACATGACATTTTTAGAATAATTAAATTGAAAGTTTTCTTGAAAATTATATAAAAGTTTTTCAAAACCAAAAAAAAAAACAACATTAACGCAAAGATTACATTTCTAAAAGCGTGTGTGATTCTTGTGTGATTTAAACCACATTGTTTCGCCCTTTTGTTTATTGTGGACACTCATATACACAATTGACCCACCTGTAGTCGCTGAGCGAGGTACTGCGTCTCCAAACTCTGTCTCCTGGATAGCAAATAAGGGTGCATTTTACCCGTGAATGTCAACGTATCTTTTCCACTTAGACATTGGCGTCCTTCTCCCTGAAATTATCAAAGAATAGGTTTTTATATCAGCATAAATACCTTAAGTCATCAGTCATCTTACAGGACTCTTTTCTGTATTCTGGCACCTATTTTATTTCTATTTCATTTCAAGTTCAAAAGCACAATACTTATGCTTAAAAATGTGTGAGACCAGCACAAATTGCTATCTGACCTGGTGACTGAATGGATAGTCCTGTGGGCTGACGGTGGGGAGTCCACCATCTCCTAACACTATCTGGGCTTTGTTCAGCTCCAGGAAGCCCTTGGTCCTGGCCAGGTTCTGAAGGTGCTGTCTGAATGCCACTAAACCTGTTAAACCATAGGTTCAATAAATACAACAGATTTCGAGTTAGATGAACTGGTAGAGATATTCCTGTGACTGCTGCAGGGGTGGTCTGACTCATTGACTACTGCTATAATTAGTACAGAAGTGAATCACTGCGATTATATTCAGCTTTTAAAAGTAGACATTATTCATAGAAGGTCAGATATCAGTCAGAATGAGGGTTATTTTATCCACTAACAATAAATATTCCAAAACACTGATTATGACATGCAAATACATGCCTGCAGACAGTAAAGTGGTGGGCATGCTAGATTTTGTTCTTCAATCACACACGTAGAAGAACGGATGCAGTAGCAGATTTATTTTGTCTTTTGCTGCAAACTATAGTTTAAGTTTGGTGAATTCTGATCTGTGCATTTCTATAGTGAAACGACATTTAATCAATAAAGGATCTACATGTAACAGAATAGCCTCTTGATCCCCAATCTATATACACTTGCAGTCATGATAGTGTGCTCTCTTTATAGGGATAGTTAACCCAAAAGTAAAAATTAGCCCATGATTTACTCATCCTCAAGTCATCCTAGGTGTATATGACATTCTTCTTTCAGACGAATAAAATCTTCTTAGCTTGTCCAAGCCTTATAATGACAGTGAATGGTTGTTTCTGTTTTGAAGTCCATAAAAGTGCATCTATTCATCATAAAAGTGCTCCACATATCTCCACGTTAATAAAGGCCTTCTGAAGTGAAGCGATGCATTTGTGTAAGAAAAATATCCATATTTTAAATATTTTACTTAATAAAGTTTTAAATATGGATATTTCTTCTTATACAAATGCAACGCTTTTCTTCAGAAGGCTTTTATTAACGTGGAGACGTGTGGAGCACTTTTATGATGGATAGAAACGGCCATTCACTGCCATTATAAAGCTTGGAAGAGCCAGGACATTTTTTAATAAAGCTCCAATTGTATTCGTCTGAAAGAAAAATGTCAAATACACCTAGGATGACTTGAGGGTGAGTAAATCATGGGCTAATTATCATTTTTGGGTGAACTATCCCTTTAAGTACACTGAATTGGCCCTTTATTTCATTAATATTATATAATCTGTAAGTAGTTATATACTATTAAGTTCATATCCTGTTGCCCATATACTGGTGAAACTCAAAAAATTAGAATACCGTGGAAAAGTTATCATTTTGATGATTATGGCTTACAGCTTATGAAAACCCCAAATTCAAAATCTCAGAAAATTAGAATATTACAGGAAATCAATTAAAGAAAGGATTTTAAATACAGAAATGTTGGCCCTCTGAAAAGTATAATCATGCATATGTTTATAGTTATATATACTAAATATATTAGTTTCACCTTTTAACTTGAATTACCGAACTTTTGCACAATATTAAAATTTTTCGAGTTTCACCTGTATGTAGTCCAAAGTAATTTTGCAAGCATAAATGTAGTGTGTCCATTCCTTGAACACAGTTTGAGAGAAAGGCGATGGATGAAAAAGCGAAATGAAAAATTATGAGCACAAGAGAACACAAATCATCCCGACCTTGAGTGAGAGAAGTGTCTGAAGCCCTTCGCCCCTCTCTGAAACTGACTAGTGAGTGATTATGAGCGTCCCGCCCCTCTGTGTTGAGCGGCTGCAGGGGTTCAGGAGGCTTCATGCTGAGGAAGACTGGAGCTGTGGAGCTGGCAGGTGTAGTGCTTAGAGCTGGATTCTCCTCAGGCAAGCTGAAGACACTTTGTGTTGAACCCATGCTGTACTCTGAGTCCATGCTGCCAAGGGACGGGTTCAGACCTGTGGAGAGTTACTGAAGTTCACTCAATACGTGGATGTAACAGTATTTATTCAGGGTCCAAAATGAATGGCAAGACTCAAATGCAAGTTAAAGCTGACTTTGGAGAGTACATAAACCTTACCTAATGCATGGTTTTACATTACAATGTAAAAACAATAATCCAAGCCTCACTGACCACATTGCAGTCCAGACATAAACATAAACACATCTGTTTACCTGTGAATTCTCTGAATATGCACTTCCCCTTACTGACTAGACTGCATTTTTTGTTTGTCCTTTTGTTTATACTTTATCCTTTTTGGTTTAAGATTTAAATTAAGCTTTCATTTCATTTTCTCTAACTTTAGGTTATTTATCTTACCTTATTTTTTTCTCTCTTTATTATGTAAAGGACTTTGAATTCCCATTGTGTAGTAAATGTGCTTTAGAAATAAACTTGTCTAACATTGATGTAAGTGACATGAGAAAAATCTAACTGTCTACTGAAAAAGGTTCACTGTGTGTTAATGTCAGTAGTAGTAAGTTACTCTCCAGAATTTCATTCCTTACATAAGAAAAACGCAGATGACCCTGTTTGAATCATTTTCTTTTTTATTCCATCGAGTGGGCATACATAAATGAATTTAAGTTTAATTCAACAATATATTATTAGAGATGCACCGATGTATTTTATGTGGCCGATAAAAACAACTATTTTCAGTAGATGATGATCATGGCAGATTATATCCTGTCAATCAAAAGGGGGCTGTAAAAACATGTCAGATTGAAACTCATACTGTGTGAAGAAAATCTCTGGTGTTGAATTTAGGGCAAGTTAACGCGACAATAACACATTAATAGTTAAAAAACAGCAACGTTAATTAAAGCAGGCTCTATTTGACCCTATGAATCACCTATAGTTCAAGCCAGGGTTGCAAGGTCCGTGTTTTTTCCGTACACCAAACATTATTTGTAGTGCGCTTCCTTTCTAATAATTACAAAGAGGTTGTTACTTCTGATGAGAAACAAAGCATCTGCTTTCAAATTCTGGACCTTTCATTATGAAACTCAAACAATAAAACAATAAATAAATTAAATGTGACATAACGGATCAATTTAGCGCCTCAGTTTAAGCGGCAGCCTGGAGTCTTTTCTGAAGCACAAAATAAACAATAATGAACATTAGAAGGTATGTTGAAAGTCGCTGTGGAGTATTTGTATTTAACGTTACTGTCGTGGATACCACTCACGCAGAGCTTTTCCTTTACTCTTCCGACCGCGCTTTCTTCGTCGACTCTGCCATGATTCGCGTCTGAAATGCGTGCTAGTGTCTTCCATAGAGGCTGCTTCATATGTTGTTGATGTATGTGACATCGTGCCGTAAAGCAAGTTGTGATTCTCGCGAGATTTGGAGGGGCGCCACCTCTCAAACCTGCATTGCTGGTTTTGCCAGCGGCGTCCCCCAATGCTTTGCTATCGGGATGATTCGCCCTACTACGAGTTTGTTTACAATCGTAATGACTTCGAAGCTGTTATATTAAGGTACACATCTTGCATAGTGTGCCTTTAAGACACTATATTTCAATATATATATATATATACACTCACCGGCCACTTTATTAGGTACCCCATGCTAGTAACGGGTTGGACCCCCTTTTGCCTTCAGAACTGCCTCAATTCTTCGTGGCATAGATTCAACAAGGTGCTGGAAGCATTCCTCAGGGAGTTTGGTCCATATTGACATGATGGCATCACACAGTTGCCGCAGATTTGTCGGCTGCACATCCATGATGCGAATCTCCCGTTCCACCACATCCCAAAGATGCTCTATTGGATTGAGATCTGGTGACTGTGGAGGCCATTTGAGTACAGCGAACTCATTGTCATGTTCAAGAAACCAGTCTGAGATGATTCCAGCTTTATGACATGGCGCATTATCCTGCTGAAAGTAGCCATCAGAAGTTGGGTACATTGTGGTCATAAAGGGATGGACATGGTCAGCAACAATACTCAGGTAGGCTGTGGCGTTGCAACGATGCTCAATTGGTACCAAGGAGCCCAAAGAGTGCCAAGAAAATATTCCCCACACCATGACACCACCACCACCAGCCTGAACCGTTGATACAAGGCAGGATGGATCCATGCTTTCATGTTGTAGACGCCAAATTCTGACCCTACCATCCGAATGTCGCAGCAGAAATCGAGACTCATCAGACCAGGCAACGTTTTTCCAATCTTCTATTGTCCAATTTCGATGAGCTTGTGCAAATTGTAGCCTCAGTTTCCTGTTCTTAGCTGAAAGGAGTGGCACCCGGTGTGGTCTTCTGCTGCTGTAGCCCATCTGCCTCAAAGTTCGACGTACTGTGCGTTCAGAGATGCTCTTCTGCCCACCTTGGTTGTAACGGGTGGTTATTTGAGTCACTGTTGCCCTTCTATCAGCTCGAACCAGTCTGGCCATTCTCCTCTGACCTCTGGCATCAACAAGGCATTTCCGCCCACAGAACTGCCGCTCACTGGATGTTTTTTCTTTTTCGGACCATTCTCTGTAAACCCTAGAGATGGTTGTGCGTGAAAATCCCAGTAGATTAGCAGTTTCTGAAATACTCAGACCAGCCCTTCTGGCACCAACAATCATGCCACGTTCAAAGTCACTCAAATCACCTTTCTTCCCCATACTGATGCTCGGTTTGAACTGCAGGAGATTGTCTTGACCATGTCTACATGCCTAAATGCACTGAGTTGCCGCCATGTGATTGGCTGCTTAGAAATTAAGTGTTAACGAGCAGTTGGACAGGTGTACCTAATAAAGTGGCCGGTGAGTGTATATATATATATATATATATATATATATATATATATGTGTCTAGACTATAATTGCCTCGACTCAACGTACAGTATAAAATGCAGAACTAACCTGTAATGGGCAGCACAGCAGGTTGGTTGGTGACCTCAGACAGTGTGTGCCGGCGCTGACTGAAGCGAGCTGTATGGAAGGCGGCTAGGGGCACAGTGTGCTCCTCCTCTGCCTCAATGCCCTCATCAATGGACGTCTCCATGACGTTGCTAGGCAGCGAGCCGCTGACTTTGCGGACAACGACTGGAGGGAGTGGGTCCAGTAAGCAGCCATCCACCTGAGATATAAATACACACACACATTGTTGGCAAAACTATTTTGGGCTGAAACAGCTCAGCACTCTTTAGGACATTTTCACTTTGCTGTTTTCAGATCTGACAACTGAAATCAAAGCTGAAAAGCAATAGATGTGACTACTGGCTGTTCTCCAAGAGGCAAACAAGAACACTTTGAAATTGATGTGAAGTGAAGATTATCAAAGAATAACAATTTAAATTCAACATGAAATGGAAATTCATCTATTTTCTTAATGTTATAGATCTTATTATTAACAATACATCCATTCATTGGTTTTTGACCTTGTAATTTTTTATCCAAAATGTCAACTTAATCTTCTGGTGAAACGACAGACTTCTCTCTAGTGATGTATGCAGGATTTCTCCAATCAGTCTGTCTGCATAAACCCGATGCCTTTCTTACAATCGACTGCAAGCTAACAATCAACTTATACTTAAGTCACTGGTAGTTGTTATTGTGGTGGGTTAGACCCTACTCTGAAGCAGGAGCTAATTTAGTTTCCCCAAAAGGCGTTCCTATAACTAAAATGAGTCCCAGTTCTTGAGGTGCGAACACGCCAAAAATAGGGAACTTTCACCAATAATTATAGGAACTATGAAAAAAACTTTCCTCCAGTGCGAAAACCCCTAAAATACTAGTAAAATGGACTACTTTTTGGTACTTTTTTGAGTTTGAAAACCATGGCCACTTTCATTCCATGAACTGTATAAGATTCAAAAGTCCACTTTTGTGTTCTATGGAATAAACAACAGAATATAGGTTTGGAACAACATTATTCATTTTCATCCAGTGTCAGTGAGTTAACTAACAACAAATATACACTCACCTAAAGGATTATTAGGAACACCATACTAATACTGTGTTTGACCCCCTTTCGCCTTCAGAACTGCCTTAATTCTACGTGGCATTGATTCAACAAGGTGCTGAAAGCATTCTTTAGAAATGTTGGCCCATATTGATAGGATAGCATCTTGCAGTTGATGGAGATTTGTGGGATGCACATCCAGGGCACGAAGCTCCCGTTCCACCACATCCCAAAGATGCTCTATTGGGTTGAAATCTGGTGACTGTGGGGGCCATTTTAGTACAGTGAACTCATTGTCATGTTCAAGAAACCAATTTGAAATGATTCGAGCTTTGTGACATGGTGCATTATCCTGCTGGAAGTCGCCATCAGAGGATGGGTACATGGTGGCCATAAAGGGATGGACATGGTCAGAAACAATGCTCAGGTAGGCCGTGGCATTTAAAGATGCCCAATTGGCACTAAGGGGCCTAAAGTGTGCCAAGAAAACATCCCCCACACCATTACACCACCACCACCAGCCTGCACAGTGGTAACAAGGCATGATGGATCCATGTTCTCATTCTGTTTACGCCAAATTTTGACTCTACCATCTGAATGTCTCAACAGAAATCGAGACTAATCAGACCAGGAGAGAAATCAGAAAATTTTTCCAGTCTTCAACTGCCCAATTTTGGTGAGCTCTTGCAAATTGTAGCCTCTTTTTCCTATTTGTAGTGGAGATGAGTGGTACATGGTGGGGTCTTCTGCTGTTTTAGCCCATCCGCCTCAAGGTTGTGCGTGTTGTGGCTTCACAAATGCTTTGCTGCATACCTCGGTTGTAATGAGTGGTTATTTCAGTCAAAGTTGCTCTTCTATCAGCTTGAATCAGTCGGCCCATTCTCCTCTGACCTCTAGCATCAACAAGGCATTTTCGCCCACAGGACTGCCGCATACTGGATGTTTTTCCCTTTTCACACCATTCTTTGTAAACCCTAGAAATGGTTGTGCGTGAAAATCCCAGTAACTGAGCAGATTGTGAAATACTCAGACCGGCCCGTCTGGCACCAACAACCATGCCATGCTCAAAATATTACTAGCTATTAAAAAATGTAAAAAATATAAATATAAATATATTATATATATTAATTATTAAATATCAACAATTATAATATATTTGTAGGGCAGATAGATATCAATTATTCTACACTATCTCCTCTTCTGTGCGTAACATTGATCCTCTTTTCTTTATAGACCAGGAGTTTAAAACAAATGTAATTGTCAGCCGAAAATTTCAATAATTTAACGACACATTTGCATTCATGGTTCTCTGATGTTGCTTTTTTATTTAGATTTTTTTTTATTTTAAAATTATTTATATATAGGGCTGCACATATATAGGTCCCATGACTCCCATCATCATTATTATTATATAATTGTAACTCTAATTCTAAAAATGAGAATAAAATATATTTCTGTTGTAAATAACAACTGTCCAGTAAATTTTTTTTAATTATATTTGATCATTATAGTAATTATTTTATTTTACACTGCAAGTTACTATACTAATAGTTATGTCTTAAATTCTTCACTTTCAAACTTTCAAATCCTCTAGCTTTTATTTTGGCAGAATATTAGTGAAATCCAGTGAACAGAAATATTGGGAATGAGTAAATAAAGTGAACCTACAGCACAACGAATTACCAAAATGCATGATAAACCCCTTTTGTAAACTCTGTGTCTGCAACTCCATGTCCGTGTCATCGGTTTCATTTTTTCAGAATTATGAAAAGCTGCTCTGTCAAATGCCCACCGGCGACCAGCAGCTTTCCTGAATTACAATAAGCCAGTTGAAATAAGTTTCAGAGAGCGTGACCTCAACATGTTTGAAGAGATCCCTAGATTGCCATCTGTTCTGCTCCACAGGTGCTGAGGCTAAATGAATGACTTATCACGCTTCCCCTTTTTCATAAACAAACATTTACGTTTTCATTTGGCATTCACTTTAACTACAACTCACAGTCTATTCAAGGGCTACTGTTAAAGTGTGTTTGTTCCCTGGGAATTAAACTCTTGACCTTGGGATTGCAAGCATCAGATGAGGTACAGGAGCAAACAGAAAAAGACCTTTTGGAGGCCAAATTGGTATGTATATGGCAGAGTCCCCACAGGATGAGTCAACGCTGCACGTCAATTAAAGGAACAGTAGCTATGGAGATTGCCTTGCGAAAGCCAAGGTGACAAATGTTGTAGTCACGCTTCTCACGAGTGGACTGAGCACCCAGCACTGATCACATGGGTGGCCCATCACTGGCACATCAGGGGCATTTACAAAAACAGGGCCGTGGTGTTGTGTAACAGCAGGCAGCAAAACTGACAGGCTGGCGTTACTGTAACAACAGCCCGCAAATAGAGGGCTGAAATGCAGGCTACATGTTTCCCCATGATCAATAAGGGCAGGCAGCATGATCTTATATCATGGTGTGATTACATAATAGTCATTTTAGCTGGAAATGCATTGAAAAATGCATTATTTATATTTTAAATAATCTAACAGTGATTAAATAATATGTTTGAAAATGCAGTGAATTCAGTGCTTCATCTCATTTGATTAAAAATAGTTTAAATGATCATAATAACAATCATTTAATATTTCAGATTTGATTATTTTTAAAATACAAGGGCATAATCTAATTTTATTAAAAATAGTTATGTATTAAATAATAATAATTTTGGACAATGCATTGAATTACATTTTTTCCCCAATAAAAATACAAGTACTTCACCTTTTTTATTTAAAAATAGTTATTAGAATATGGTCATGCAGAATAAGGCATTAATATGTGCTTCATAAGTACTAATTGACAGCCAATTTCCTAGTATGTATATGCATAGATGCCTAAGCAACTAGTTAATAGTGAGAATTGGACCCTAAACTAAAGTGTTACAGAAAATAAATGTCCTGGTTCGCTTCACATTCACACTGTCATTTTAAGACTAAACCTTAAGATACAAAACAAAAAAATTATTTTATGTGGCATGTTCTGCTATGGAACTTACCAAATATCTGTGCTGGGCTAAATGTGCTCGTTGTATGTGTGTACTGTACATATGATGGCACTTTTAACAGCTGAGAACTCAGAAAGAGTTTATAAAATGTGTAAAGGAGTCTAAACAGCACCACACAAACAAAGATCTACTGCAGGGTTCCTCAAATCCAGCCACTATCCTGCAGAGTTCAGCTCAAACCATGATCAAACTCATTTACCTGCAATTTTCTAGTAACTCTGCAGACCTTGATTGACTTGTTCTGCTGTGTTTGATTAGGGTTGGAACTTTTGGTGCATTCAAGTCCTCCTGGGAAGTGGTGTTTACGACGTCAGGTGCGTTAAAGTCACTATCGTCGGAGTAAGATCATGGCGGTGTACCTTCTCTTAATTAACTACACAAAAATACAGTAAGGTTTTTAACTCTATACTAATAGAAAATGAAGAACAAAGAATGTGCATCAGGTGTGTTTTTCTTTTTATGTTTTTAATTAATTTATTAAAAAGTCACTGTAAACTTTATCGTTACATATTATATTGTTATATATTACAATGCTATCATATTTTGTGCAGACTTAAACTTAGAAAAGCTTGAGAATATCACTGCTAAACACCTTTAAGTATTATGGTATTCCGCCATGTTTCTCACTGACATGCCTCCAACTCGTAAAGATCAGGGTTTAAAGAAAATCCAGAGCTTCCCACTCGTATTAACGACATTGCGGTGACGTTAATGCATTCAACTCATAAATGCGATCTTTCAGACATGACTTTTAAATGCACCATAAACTACAGCATGTGGGGCAGGATTTGAGGAACACTAATCTACAGCAATGAGACTCCGTTTTCGGCACCTCTACCCGGACTGAAATGTGCAACGTAGCTCCTATGGTGTGAAAAAACAGGTATGCTTGAGCATTCTGTCCTTTTTAGTCACATCTTGTGACATCACATCCTGTTTTTGGGTCATTTAAATGTCCTTGGTCCGTGTTGCGTTCAGTTGAACCGCACCAGAGTTCGTTTGTTTCTTATTTGGTGCGCACCAGGGTTTGTATGGCAGCGTTCACACTTATTCAATGAACTGCACTAACAGAGCAATTGCACAAGAGTTTGTTTTAATTGAACCAAACCTGTCAAGTGTGAACACAACCTAAAGTGTCAATAACTTTTAAGTTGTACAATCTGTGCTACACAAATATATTTACATAACACAATATAAACGATATAGCAATATCGCTGCCACAATGTACATCATCATATCACCCAGCCCTGCTACCACGGTATAAATGGTACAGCAAAATCTCTGCCGGTTGACATATTCCAGGTGTCACGAAGTGCATATTGTTATATCGCCTCGTACCAGGTATCATATGAATTCCCTTGCCTCTGTCTGAGTCATTCATATATGAATGATTAGTAGTGAGTGCTTGAGATACCTACACTGACGCAAAGCCCCAGTGGTGACACCAGCCGCTGAAATCATAAAGAGCGTTTTTTATTATTTAATATATATACGCAGGTGTTATTTTAAGAGGCTGAAATGCTGCGGAGATAATGCGGGTGAGTAATGAGGAAGAGATCAGGCTGACACGCAGGCAGAGGAACTTCACACGCTGCAGACAAAAGCTCCTATTGCCGTCATACAGCAGCGCCAATGAGTAACGCTGCTATTTAAAACTGCAGCTTACGAAATATAGCCTCAAGCCCGAAAGGAGGATGAGAGATTTCTCTCTGTGCAAGAAGAATCCATTTAATAACCTTTTTTCACTCTTTGTTTTGGTGCTCACTTCAGTTGAAACATAACTGACCTTGGGAGTGGCCACGTCTTCCTCTATGAGCGTCTGATCTGGGGAAGCAGGGGTTTGTGGGAAGGTATATGTGTCTGTGGTGGACTGCAACAGAACAGGTGAACGCAGGTGACGTGCTGCCTGAGGAGGGACGCACGCTTGGGAGGGAACCGCCATGGTCTGTAAAATACCAATAAATATCACGGTATTGTAACTATCATGGCAGTGCCTTTGTTACATGGACATGTACTTTTAAGTAGTCTTAGACTCTGTATATGTCAAAGTACCATCTGATGAATATGTAATGAATATGCTGATGAATCCATAAAAAGGATCCAAAAAGATCTCAACGTTTACAAGCAACCCACCAAACCTTAAAAGCTTGTTTATATGGTTTACGGTCACAGAGGTTAAACTGAAAGAAGGATGGCTGGAATACAGATTTTGTTTCTCATGATTCCAATATTTACATTTTTATACCAACGCCATTTCAATATGTCTGGGAAGACTTCACAGATGGGGTTACCTTGACAACAGTCTGCTCAGCGACGGTGCTAGGGCGGCGCTGGCTGGCGTGCAAACGCTGTTCCACAGGGAAACTGCTGCGATGCGCTTTCAACCGCTCCACAAGCAGGTAGTAGATAGCAGCAAAGTGGTTATAGCTTTTGTTCTGGAGAGACTGTGACAGGAAAGGCAAGGAGAGCAAGACAGACAAGGAAAGAGAACACTAGAAATGTCACATTTCTCAGTTCGGTTTGAAAAGATTCTGAAAGGCTCTACTTTGGAGAAAGCAAATTTGGAATTCAGAGGAGAAATTATTTTTAGAAAGAAAAAAAAACACTACTAGAGTTCAGAATTGAAGAATTGGCTCAGGATTGTCAACTGAATTAAGTTGGGCTCACCCACAGGAGTTTGAATTACAGAAATGTAATAAAAACACAAGTTCTGTGGCAAAACAAATAATAATGTCATTGTTTTTGACTAATTATGCATGTATATGTATAATTATTTCCCCTCAAAAAATATGTAAATCCAGATTTTTTTTTTATTAAAACAGATTTTAATTTTGACATCTTAACAACTTAACAAAAATAGATACTGAAATTGAAAATGTTATCTAATTATCAAAGAACATATTGAGCAAATTAGAGAATTTTGTGATCTTCCATAATAGCACATAAAATTAGACATTTAGCTTATTAAATATAATGAACTGTATATATTTTAAATATAAATTCCTATAGCTGGCTATGTCAAAAATCATTTAAGGTTTTTCATAATAGCCCATATGTTTTGCGCATGAAAATGATTTGAATTTCATTTCAATTCAATTTGAAATTTATTTGAATTGAATTTTCAATTTCATTGTACTCTCTTAAAGTCAAATTTGAATTACAGTTCTACAACCTGTTTGCAACCTTAATCTCAGGAATTTCACAGGAATGAATCACATTCCAAACCCTGGCCAAGTAAAAGCTGCTCAACTAACCTCAATAGTCTTCTGCTGGTCGATGCCCAGGCTGTGCATGAGTCGCAGCACCTGCTCACTGTGCTCACCCAAGCCTGATTTGCTCTCACAGGGCAAACCCTGTCTGTACAGCACAGGCCGCTGGGACGGGACCTCCTGCACCATCCAGCGATGTTCTTTGATCTGACTCAGGGACAAACGCCTGGCTGGATCTAGAACCAACATCTTCCTGATCAGGTGCTCACAGTCTGAAAAATGATACATTGAATACAATGAGCAGCACAAAAGAGATGCTGCCTTCTTTCTGAAACTTTATCTTCTGGTGTAAGCAGCAATGTACTAATTATGTAGCATTTAACCCCCAACACTGTTTTTCAGTATTGATTCCAAATAATATAGATATTGGGGTGGTTGATAAATACCTACTGTATTCACGCCAACTCAAACATGCATGAACAGTCATATAATTGTGTTATTGTGACTTCCTCACCCTCACTCATGAAGTAGGGGATGCGGAAACGACCCTCCAGGACCCTCTGTCTGAGAACAGGAAGGCTAGGGCCATCAAATGGAAGAGCGCCACACACCAACACGTACAAAACCACCCCCATACTCTGCATGACACACACATACACAGAAAATCAATAAATAAACATAAATCTCTGCTTAGGAACTAGCACAAAGGACCACCCACACATAATGCAGGAAATAATAATTATGTTTTCAATCAATTAAATTACCATTAGTTGTTGTACAATTCTCCATACTGACTCAGATGACAAATCAACAACTGGGATGAAATACGTCAGCTGTCTACTACATACATATTAATTTGATGCCCCCGAATATGGTATTCCCATGCTTTTTTGAACATGGTACCATGGTAATAACATGGTTTTGTGGACATGATCATTCCATGCTATTTTTTGAAGAACTATGTCAAGCCAAGTCAAACATTTAGCATTTAGCAGATTAGAGCTGTGGATACATTTTGCGGCAATACAAGTAATAAAACAGTTGAGATTTGCTATATCAGCCCTACACAAGTATAATGTATGTATGAGAATAAAGTTGGACATACTTATATAACTTTATATAAAGAGCTGGGTGATAATATATAGGTGAAACTCGAAAAATAGATATTGTGCAAAAGTTCATGTATTTCAGTAATTAAAATTAAAAGGTGAAACTATTATATTTAGTATGTATAACTATATACATACAGGTCCTTCTCAAAAAATTTGCATATTGTGATAAAGTTAATTATTTTCCATAATGTAATGATAAAAATTTAACTTTCATATATTTTAGATTCATTGCACACCAACTGAAATATTTCAGGTCTTTTATTGTTTTAATACTGATGATTTTGGCATTCAGCTCATGAAAACCCAAAATTCCTGTCTAAAAAAATTAGCATATTTCATCCGACCAATAAAAGAAGTGTTTTTAATACAAAAAAAGTCAACCTTCAAATAATTATGTTCAGTTATGCACTCAATTCTTGGTCGGGAATCATTTTGCAGAAATGACTGCGTGAGCCTCCATTTCAAGAATGAATGAATGAAATTCGCGCCTTGCCGCCTACGCCGTAGTCTACGTAGCGTACTGCAGCTCTCTACATTCTTTTACTGTCTATGGTTGCAATGAGCTGGCTGCAGGACAACCATGAGCAGTTTTTAATATTCTATCAGACTATAACTACTCGAGAGTCTGCTCTTAAGACTTTGTTCTAATTTTCGGGACAATTAGGGCAGGATTCGGGATTCGGGACAACTGCTTGGATTTCGGGACTGTCCCGAATTTTTCGGGACGTCTGGTCACCCTAAGTCTTACCCATGATTGCGGTTTTGAGTAATGAAACAGGCTGGGAGTTTTTAAAAGCCTCAGGAATCTTTTGCAGGTGTTTAGAGTTAATTAGTTGATTCAGATGATTAGGTTAATAGCTCGTTTAGAGAACCTTTTCATGATATGCAAATTTTTTTGAGATAGGAATTTTGGGTTTTCATGAGCTGTATGCCAAAATCATCAGTATTAAAACAATAAAAGACCTGAAATATTTCAGTTGGTGTGCAATGAAGCTAAAATATATGAAAGTTTAATTTTTATCATTACATTATGGAAAATAATGACCTTTATCACAATATACACATTTTTTTAGAAGGACCTGTATATGCATGATTATGCTTTTCAGAGGGCCGACATTTCTGTATTTAAAATCCTTTTTTTTATTGATTTCATGTAATATTCTAATTTTCTGAGATTTTGAATTAAGGGTTTTGATAAGCTGTAAGCCATAATCATCAAAATTATAACGTTTGCAGGATATTAAAAATTTTTGAGTTTCACCTGTAGTTACATTTTATGACTAAATAAATCAGGCAGTTGAGATTTGCTACATAGTATACTCACCTAAAGGATTATTAGGAACACCATACTAATACTGTGTTTGACCCCCTTTCGCCTTCAGAACTGCCTTAATTCTACGTGGCATTGATTCAACAAAGTGCTGAAAGCATTCTTTAGAAATGTTGGCCCATATTGATAGGATAGCATCTTGCAGTTGATGGAGATTTGTGGGATGCACATCCAGGGCACGAAGCTCCCGTTCCACCACATCCCAAATATGCTCTATTGCAGTGGTTCCCAAACCTGTCCTGGCGCACCCCCAACACTGCACATTTTCTTTGTCTCCCTAATCAAACACACCTGATTCAACTCTTCAGCTCATTAACCCATTTGATAATGAGCTGATGAGTTAAATCAGGTGTGTTTGATTAAAGAGACAAAGAAAACGTACAGTGTTGGGGGTGCGCCAGGACAGGTTTGGGAACCACTGCTCTATTGGGTTGAGATCTGGTGACTGTGGGGGCTATTTTAGTACAGTGAACTCATTGTCATGTTCAAGAAACCAATTTGAAATGATTCGAGCTTTGTGACATGGTGCATTATCCTGCTGGAAGTAGCCATCAGAGGATGGGTACATGGTGGCCAGAAATGGATGGACATGGTCAGAAACAATGCTCAGGTGGGCCGTGGCATTTAAAGATGCCCAATTGGCACTAAGGGGCCTAAAGTGTGCCAAGAAAACATCCCCCACACCATTACACCACCACCACCAGCCTGCATAGTGGTAACAAGGCATGATGGATCCATGTTCTCATTCTGTTTACGCCAAATTCTGACTCTACCATCTGAATGTCTCAACAGAAATCGAGACTCATCAGACCAGGCAACATTTATCCAGTCTTTAACTGTCCAATTTTGGTGAGCTCTTGCAAATTGTAGCCTCTTTTTCCTATTTGTAGTGGAGATGAGTGGTACCCGGTGGGGTCTTCTGCTGTTGTAGCCCATCCGCCTCAAGGTTGTGCGTGTTGTGGCTTCACAAATGCTTTGCTGCATACCTCGGTTGTAACGAATGGTTATTTCAGACAAAGTTGCTCTTCTATCAGCTTGAATCAGTCGGCCCATTCTCCTCTGACCTCTAGCATCAACCAGGCATTTTTGCCCACAGGACTGCCGCATACTAGATATTTTTCCCTTTTCACACCATTCTTTGTAAACCCTAGAAATGGTTGTGTATGAAAATCCCAGTAACTGAGCAGATTGTGAAATACTCAGACCGGCCCGTCTGGCACCAACAACCATGCCACGCTCAAAATTGCTTAAATCACCTTTCTTTCCTATTCTGACATTCAGTTTGGAGTTCAGGAGATCGTCTTGACCAGGACCACACCCATAAATGCATTGAAGCAACTGCCATGTGATTGGTTGATTAGATAATTGCATTAATGAGAAATTGAACAGGTGTTCCAAATAATCCTTTAGGTGAGTGTATTTCGCTTTACATGGTTGTACAGCATGTATGGGGATAAATATATCCATCTTTATATAGAGCTGTGTGATAATAAAGTTGACCCTTTTATGACAATATAAACAATCACACAGCTGAGATTTGCTATAGAGCCTATATTGCTGCTAAAAACTAGCTAAAACCAGCCAAATCTGGTTGGCTGGTCTTCCACCCTGGTCATAACTGGTTTAACAGGCTGGCTTTAGAGGGGTTTTGACCATTTCTTTAGATCAGGCTGGTCTCAGCTGGTCAGGCCAGGAGCTGACCAACCATTTAAAACCAGGGGTACACCAGCTTGGCCCGGCTGGGAGACAAGCTTCACCAGCTTAAACCAGCTACATTCATCTTAAAACAGCTAAAACCAACCAACCAACTAAACATGATTTTTAGATTTTTTTCCCCAGCAGCGACTTTATGTGATTATGATGTACGAATATGGTACTCAGTTTTATATATATCAAATTACTATAGACCATCTGATATAGTCAGTGTACTGCCAAGCTCTTACCCAGATGTCCAGTTGCGGACCCTCATACTGTTGTCCTTCAAACACCTCTGGAGCTGCATATGGTGGGCTTCCACACCAAGTGGTCAGGGGTTCCCCGGGACGGAAGAAGTTTCCAAAGCCAAAATCTGTAGCAGATAAAAAGAAAAAGAAAAGTCAATGACAGCAACAAAACAACTTTTTAAATTTAAGTGAACTTCAAACAATCCTCACATACACCCATAAAAAAATAAACCCTCACACCTCTATTTGCATATAAGAGAAAGCATCCCTTGTTTTAAATCATAGAAGCTGTCATTTCACTTGTTGAACAGCACAAATAGTTTAAGAACCTAAGCCACAATGAAACTAAGCGTGTCTTTGTCAAGCTTCTTCAAATAACTTTTTACACTTCGTTAGCCTCATAGCATAATTGCCTAAGTCATATTTCAATGTCTTTGGAAAACAAGAAAAAACAAAAAATGACTTAGGCAATTATGCTATGAGGCTAACGACTTGCTGTAGAATATCTGAGTGGTTCTTGCCCATTTTGGTATCATTAATGTGGGCGCATTAGCTCAAATCAATTGAAAGACCAAAGCTTAGGCAGCTGACTTGTTGCCTTGCTGCCGTATAAGCCATTGCCTTCTTAGGGAGCGTTTGCGTTACCTCACAAAATTGATTTAGTTCAGCTTTCTGAGCCAGAATATCGAGCTAATGATCTACAACAGAATAGAGAGAGAGCTTTAGTGATAACCAAGCAAATATTTTATTATCACAAAACATATTTTTAACTAGAAATTATGTAAGTAAGTTAAGACCTGGTTGGTTTGGGATGAGCAATTCAACAAAGTTTAATACTTGAAGTTAGGTTAGGTTTTTTTTTTTTTTAAATCCCTAGTGCAAAGCGAGCAATAGTGTTATGCAGCCAATATGGAAACTAATTGCATTTTATCTGAGTCACTGGTGCAAACTAATAACACAAGTAATTGTACATATAAACTGTCCAGATGGGTAAATAGATTCCTGGCTGTGTGTCTCGGGGAGGGTCTGCGTCTACTCATAGACAATCAGCGGTGACGCATTTCCCCTGATCTTTACTCCCGGCATATAACGGACAGGTTAAATTGTGTAATGTAATCTATAGAATTTAAAGATTAATTGATGCACGTCACCGCTGATTGACGTAGAGTAATGATTGCATGGGGGCGGGAAGAAAACTCATACGCTGCGAGGCCGGACATAAAACAGGGTATTGTGTTCTATGTCCATGTAATACAGAAATCAAATTCTAAAAACACGTAAACATGTAATACAAAGCACATAATACAGAAATCAAATTTTAAAAGTAATGAAGACGAAAGTCTTGATTAGTCAGAGACTGTTTTTTTGGAAAATAAGTTACACCTGTGACCTGACTGTCACCCCGGGTCAAAATTGCATTTGTTGAGAGAAAATGCACAAATCCAAATGAATCTGCTTTGTGCATTTTTCTTCTTTTGTTCTTGATGTTAAATGAAGTACCAAGGTTCGGGAGGAGCCTAAACATTCAGTCCTGTCAATCATCATTACAAGCGTACTATTTAAGCACCAGATACTGCGTCATCCCATTTACAAATTCTTCCAGCAGCCCTCCTCCTTCCCGTCTCCTACTCTAATTCTCTCTTTCCTCCTATGCGCAGTACTGTTATAGGGGGTTTTAACTCTGAGGCTGAATGGGCAGGTGACCTCGTGAATTGCATTATATCACTTCTATAATATTTATAACTTATATCATATCACTTATTGAAATAGAAGTCACAGAAGTCACATCCCGCCCTTGTACCTTTATTTTGTAATGTGGACTTTAATTAAGTTCACCACTATCTGCAAACTATTGAATAAAAAAAAAACTAAAAAAAACACTTAAGTACAGATATGACGCGTTTACTAAACTCACATGACTTTATAAGTTTGTATACCAATTTACACTCACCGGCCACTTTATTAGGTACCCCATGCTAGTAACGGGTTGGACCCCCTTTTGCCTTCAGAACTGCCTCAATTCTTCGTGGCATAGATTCAACAAGGTGCTGGAAGCATTCCTCAGGGAGTTTGGTCCATATTGACATGATGGCATCACACAGTTGCCGCAGATTTGTCGGCTGCACATCCATGATGCGAATCTCCCGTTCCACCACATCCCAAAGATGCTCTATTGGATTGAGATCTGGTGACTGTGGAGGCCATTTGAGTACAGCGAACTCATTGTCATGTTCAAGAAACCAGTCTGAGATGATTCCAGCTTTATGACATGGCGCATTATCCTGCTGAAAGTAGCCATCAGAAGTTGGGTACATTGTGGTCATAAAGGGATGGACATGGTCAGCAACAATACTCAGGTAGGCTGTGGCGTTGCAACGATGCTCAATTGGTACCAAGGGGCCCAAAGAGTGCCAAGAAAATATTCCCCACACCATGACACCACCACCACCAGCCTGAACCGTTGATACAAGGCAGGATGGATCCATGCTTTCATGTTGTAGACGCCAAATTCTGACCCTACCATCCGAATGTCGCAGCAGAAATCGAGACTCATCAGACCAGGCAACGGTTTTCCAATCTTCTATTGTCCAATTTCGATGAGCTTGTGCAAATTGTAGCCTCAGTTTCCTGTTCTTAGCTGAAAGGAGTGGCACCCGGTGTGGTCTTCTGCTGCTGTAGCCCATCTGCCTCAAAGTTCGACGTACTGTGCGTTCAGAGATGCTCTTCTGCCCACCTTGGTTGTAACGGGTGGTTATTTGAGTCACTGTTGCCCTTCTATCAGCTCGAACCAGTCTGGCCATTCTCCTCTGACCTCTGGCATCAACAAGGCATTTCCGCCCACAGAACTGCCGCTCACTGGATGTTTTTTCTTTTTCGGACCATTCTCTGTAAACCCTAGAGATGGTTGTGCGTGAAAATCCCAGTAGATTAGCAGTTTCTGAAATACTCAGACCAGCCCTTCTGGCACCAACAATCATGCCACGCTCAAAGTCACTCAAATCACCTTTCTTCCCCATACTGATGCTCGGTTTGAACTGCAGGAGATTGTCTTGACCATGTCTACATGCCTAAATGCACTGAGTTCCCGCCATGTGATTGGCTGCTTAGAAATTAAGTGTTAAGGAGCAGTTGGACAGGTGTACCTAATAAAGTGGCCGGTGAGTGTAGATACCAACAGTATCTAAATCTGTGCTCAGATTTGCCAATCCCTAATGAAAAGTTGAGTTTCAATATAATTAACTCAAAAATTAACTTCTTCCCAGACCAAATGATCTGAGCTATTGTCACGGTTTGGGTGTTTGTTTCTTGTTCCTTGTTCTAGTCTGTCATGTGATCCCCTGTTTTAGTCATGTGCTCCTGTCTTGTGTTCCCTTGTCTGTTGTGTCATGTTGTCATTGGTTGATTATTTAAATGTTCACAGGTGTCCCTTGTCTTGTCATTTGTCCTGTGTGTATTTAAGCCCTGTTTCAGTCTGTTCTTTGTCTTTCGTTAATGTTGCTATCTGAGTGGTTGTGGTTGGAATCTTTTTTCTCAAAATCTTTTTTTCCCAAAAATTATTGTAACAGACTTTGTTGGATTGTACATGACAGAATCCAACAAAGTCTGTTACTATAATACCGGTTGTACTGGCGCTCGTTGTATGTGTGTATGCAATGTATTTTTCCCCTCGGGGCTTGCCGTAGATAGGAATGGGATACTATTGACTTGGTACTGGAGTGTCGTGGGTTTTTGGAGTTAGTGATCTGATATGTGGTATAAAGTGGAGAAGACCTGCAAACCTGTTCAAACTGCTATGTTTATTATTTATTCAAACTGTTACCCTTAAACACAGAAGGTTAAGTTCCCCTGCGGCTGTTTTCTCCAACTTAAACCAATACCGTGACTTTGTGCAGTTGCGCACAAATTGTCTATGCACGTGCAAGGTGTCTAGATTATGCGCATGACTTAAACGCTGGCAGACACAGCAGCAGTTGTAGGCAGGTATATTGATCATGAAATCAAAATCTTCTTGTCTTGAATAATTCATTCATTCAGTCATATTCATTCATTCATTTAGGTCACTTGTTTAAGTCATCTAAAAAAAAGATTTTTTTTTAAACTCGAATGAGGGGCCCCGCTTAGTTCGCTTATGCCTCGGGCCGGCCCTGCCTGCGGTTGTAACAGCTATGCTGTTCACATTCATTTTATATCTCTGCTCTTACTGTGTTAATGATTGTCTCAGTTTCTAAGGAGAGACATCAGAGAAAAAGTGTAACGCAAATGAAAAATATCTGTGAACTCCAGCAACGTCTGCAATAAAATGTCCCTTAGAAAAAATGAATAAAAACCCTTTTAGAAGTGACTCGGAAAGATGGAGGCGTGTTTTAAAAAGCCTCTGCTGTGATGAGAAGCACTTCACGTCTGTTATCTAAGTGCACTAGTGACACAATGGCAACGCCCTTTAATACATTTTCTGCGTCTCTCTCAGCTTGGTATGACATAAATACAGACAAACGGTCTGGCACAAGGATCCATTCTCTGCAGAGACTGGTACTTATGCAGCACCGCCAGAAGCCTCTCTGTCATCCTCCACCCCACCAGCGTCTATGTAACAGTCATTATTTTACATCTCAACACTATGACTGCATGCTTGAAAAGGACAAAGCAAAAGTTGACTGTTTGCATTGCATACGTATGATGTCAGATTAGGCGCAGGTATTACACACGCAGTTTCTGCCAGTCTCATGTTAGGCTAATTTTGAGTACTTATTGAGTAGTGTGCATCCTTCATATCTCCGAAGAGACTTTAGTTTGATCAGACTTATAAAAGACAGATACGCTGTACCGAGTCTTTCCGAAAACAGCCGTGTTCCTGGAGGCGTGCCGTGTAGCTCTGCCGACGGCTTCCGTAACCCGAATTTATACAAATCTTTATACTAATGTTTAGCATGATAATGGTTAACAGTAACACAATTAACAGTATACATAAGTCAGAATGTATGAAATATCATTAAACATCCCCTTTAATGATTTTCATAATGTATGCATTTGTGGTGAACCAGTATGGGGTTTAACCAAGGGCGAACACAAATGAATCTTCCAGATGATTTGTTCAAACATAATTCTACGCAGAATTCAACACTCCAGACCCCAAATCAACAGTCTAATATAGGGCCATAAATGGAGGGGGCTCCAGCCAGTCTGAGCTAACCAATGAAACCCCCCAGCTAAGAACTTTATGGTCATGCAAGCTTCAAAGAGATGAGGCCAGCTAAAGGAAGAATATGTCAACGTTTGATAGTTTGAAAGAGACTGATTGGTTCAGAGATGGCACAGCTCAGTCATTTTGTCCGCCGTATAAGTGATTCTTTCAAGATTCCCAAATTTTTTTTTATAATTCCCTTTGAGCTAAATTGACCTGTTTGACCCTTACACTGATGATGATCTAGTGAGTAAACTGGCCTATATTACAGATGTAACACCATTAATATATGCAAATATTATACTATGTGTATGGAGAAATGGGCAAGAATAAAGATCTGAGCAGACAACGAAAAGAGTCAAAGTGCAATGGCATGGGGACTGAGTCAGAGTATCTTGTGGGTTGTTCCCAGGCCTTGTCCACACTAATACGTTTTCGTTTGAAAACGCTTCCTTTTCTCTCCGGTTTGGCCTTCTGTCCACAGTGAGATGGTATTTTTCTGAAAATGCTCTCCAAAGTGGATACATTGGAAAACGGCATTTTCACGTTGTAGTGTGGACTGTCAAAATGGTGGTATGTAAAAAAGATGACGTAAGTTTAGTCATGTGATGCATATTGTTCCAATAGATATTTATGTTTATACTGGTCTCGTGCCTGTTATGTGCTATTCACTTTCACACTTTTGCTAAAATGTGTTACTTTGCACACTCTTTATTTCACAGTCCTGCAAAGATGACAGAAAATGTACTCACATTTGCTGTCCTGTGGCAATACATGAGAGCAGTTGTGTTTAAGACCAAACATATGGTGGGTGAGTGCAACCTGGACGAGTCAGTGAATGGTGAGGTATTTTGCTAAATAAAATTATTCTGTCAGAAGAATTGCGAGATATCTCCATCTGTATCATCTCAGTGAGCTTTTGTAAGGTTTTACGCATGCACAGTAAGGTGAATTTAGCATTTTCAGGCGTGTTTCAAAAGTGTCTCATCCACATTGAAACGTCGGGAAACGACGTCGACAAGCCAGTGGAGGGAGTGGAATGATCTGGGCAATGTTCTGCTGGGAAACCTTTGGTCCGGCCATTCATGTGGATGTAAATGGTTTCTGTCTGTCCTAAGTTAGAGATAAGAACAGTAATATCTCGATTGCTCGATTGCTTCTGATTGCTCGATTGCTTCTGGCTGCCTGCTGTGAGTTTGTTTGCGTCGTGGCTGTCTAAGCCTCGTATTAGCATCGTATTTCTTTCTGTTTTTCCGTATTTCTTTCTTTTATCCTGCTTTGAACCATCATTTACCTCATAATTACAACTCGGACTGTTGAGCAGACCATCTCAAGCGTGACCCAACACTGGGCCGTTACACCTGTGGGTCACGGCTGAGCGAGTCTTCTTTACACTCACTTACAAACGAACATTTTCTCGTCTATCGTGCGTCTACATTACACCCGTACCACTAAAAAGACGGATTATACCCAAGACTTCAGTCATAAATTAGTATTAATATTAATAGCATCACTGGTTGCATCGTTGCTAACTTACTGTCCATCTGTTAAAATGGCGAATATATCAGATGTATATCTACCTTTTGGTGCAGATGAGAACAGATTTGAGATGCTCGCGGTGCAGTCTGAATTAGAAGCTGTTGAGAAACAGATCCGTGACCTTTTAGAGAGACAAGCTGAGCTGAGAGACCGGCGTTTAGCTCTTGAAACATCACGCACCGATGCACACGGATCGGTGATTAACGTTAGTAACCCGCTGACCCTCGCCGCGTCTACTCCGTGCGTTTCTCAGCATTGGTCCCGAGCGTCCAGGTCCCGATCAGCCATGGTTTCATTCACTCCGGCTCCGACACAACACCACGAAGCCTGGGTGGTTCCGCGGAAGCCGCAAGCCAGGACCAGAATCTTTTCGCCCCTTCCGGTTTTCGAGATCTCCACTCAGAACCGCTTCTCCTCTCTTCGCGAAACGGAACGCGATGCTGTGATCATCGGCGATTCCACCGTCCGACACGTCCACGCTACGTTAGGTAAAAGTAAGGTGCACAGTCATTGCTTTCCTGGTGCTCGTGTTCTTGATATCGCTGCGCGGGTACCTGAGATCTTGAACGGTGACGAGCGCGTCGGAGCTGTTGTGTTGCACGGGGGAGCTAACGACACTAGGCTACGACAGACAGAGGTTCTGAAGAAAGACTTCAGGAGCCTGATCGAAACAGTTCGCAGCACATCGCCTGAAACAACGATCATTGTGTCTGGACCGCTTCCCACGTACCGACGAGGGCATGAAAAGTTCAGTAGATTATTCGCGCTAAATGAATGGTTAATGTCATGGTGCAATGAGCAGAAACTGCTCTTTGTAAATAATTGGAATCTGTTCTGGGAGCGACCGAGGCTCTTCCGCGCTGATGGCTTACACCCAAGTAGAATCGGGGCAGATCTTCTGTCGGATAACATCTCTAAGATGTTAAACACCGTTTGACTAGTAACCAAAAATCCAAATCACAGTCTCTGCTGCACCAATTTAATTTATATTAATACTAGTGTAGAACATTGCATAGAAACTGTGTCTATTCCTCGTTTACTGAGATCAAATAATAAATCTACTGCGGGATCTAGAAAAAATCTAATTGTTATTAAAACAAAAAAACACGCTATTAGTGAACAAAAACAATTTCTAAAGCTAGGTCTTCTTAACATTAGATCGCTCACACCTAAGGCGGTTATTGTAAATGAAATGGTCACAGATAATAATTTCGATGTACTGTGCCTTACTGAAACCTGGCTTAAACCAAATGATTATTTCGGTCTAAATGAGTCTACTCCGCCAGGATACTGTTATAAGCATGAGCCCCGTCTAATCGGTCGTGGCGGCGGTGTTGCAACAATCTACAGGGATATCCTTAATGTTACTCAGAAAACTCGTCATAGGTTTAATTCGTTTGAAGTACTTGTGCTAAATGTTATGCTCTTAGATGTAAGAAAAAAATCCCTATTATCTCTAGCCTTGGCTACCGTATATAGACCTCCAGGGCCTTACACTGTTTTCCTAAAAGAGTTTGCAGATTTTCTCTCAGATCTATTGGTCAACGTCGATAAAGCATTAATTGTTGGAGATTTTAACATACACATCGATAATTCAAATGATGCGTTAGGGGCTGCGTTTACAGATTTATTAAACTCCTTCGGGTTCAAGCAAAACGTCACCAGACCAACTCATCGTCTTAATCATACACTCGATTTAATTATATCATACGGAACCGATCCAACTGATATAGATATCATTCGACAAAGTGATGATGTCACTGACCATTACATGGTAACTTGCATATTACGTACGTCTGTAATATGTCATGCTGCGCCATGTTATCGACCAGGCAGAACAATCCTTCCATCCACCATAGATAATTTCTCAAATAGCTTATCTGATCTGTCTCAGCTGCGGCCTGAACCCAAACGAACAGATGAACTAGACGAACTAACTAGCACTATGAGCACCATTCTCTCTAGAACATTGGATATTGTTGCACCCATTAGATTAAAAAAGGTCCGAGAGAAAAGTATAGCACCATGGTACAATAATACTACGCATGCTCTAAAGAGAGAAACCCGTAATTTAGAGCGTAAATGGAAACAAACTAATTTAGTGGTCTTTAGAATCGCGTGGAAAGACAGTATGTCACGTTATAAAAAGGCCCTAAAAGCGGCCAGGGCTGAGCACCTCCGCAAACTAATAGAAAACAACCAAAACAATCCAAGGTTTTTATGTAACACCGTGGCTAGACTAACAAATAAACAGACGTCGTCTGAACAAAATACCTCGTTACAGTTTAGTAGTAATGATTTCATGAACTTCTTCAACGAGAAAATTGAAAGCATCAGAACCACAATTGTAAATGTTCAATCCTTGCTCCCGCCTTATGATTCGGCCACAATTGTCGCTCCGCAAGAGCAATTACAATGCTTTACAACTATAGAACAAAAAGAGTTAAACAAACTTATCACTTCATCTAAAACAACAACATGTTTATTAGATCCTATACCAACTAAACTACTGAAAGAAGTGTTACCTATAGTGGAAGAGCCTCTTCTCAATATTATTAACTCATCTTTATCTTTAGGTCATGTTCCAAGAACGTTCAAGCTGGCAGTTATAAAACCTCTTATTAAGAAACCACAATTAGATCCAAATAACCTAGTAAATTACAGACCCATTTCAAATCTTCCATTTATGTCTAAAATATTAGAAAAAGTTGTGTCCGCTCAACTCGGCTCTTTCTTACAAGAAAACGACATCTATGAAAAGTTTCAGTCTGGATTTAGACCGCATCATAGCACTGAAACTGCGCTGGTTAGAATAACAAATGATTTACTTTTAGCTTCGGACCAAGGCTGTATCTCAATACTAGTTTTACTTGATCTTAGTGCAGCGTTCGATACTATAGATCACACAATACTCCTAGATCGACTACAAAATTATACTGGTATTCAAGGACAAGCATTAAGCTGGTTCAGGTCATACTTATCCGACCGCTACCATTTTGTCTATTTAAATGGAGAAAAATCGATCATAACTTCGGCAAACTATGGAGTGCCACAGGGATCTGTGTTAGGCCCTCTATTATTCTCAATATATATGCTGCCACTTGGTAATATTATAAGGAAACATGGAATTAGTTTCCATTGTTACGCCGATGACACTCAAATATATATTTCATACCGGCCAGATGAATACGCTAAATTATCCAAATTGACAGACTGTGTTAAAGACATAAAAGATTGGATGACGCGTAATTTTCTTTTATTAAATCCAGACAAGACAGAAGTAATACTTATCGGTTCTAAAAACCGTCCACAAAACCTCTCACAACACTACTTTAACATAGTAGGATGCCCTGTTACTTTATCCTCTACTGTAAAAGACCTGGGTGTTATATTAGACTGCAACCTGTCTTTTGAAAAGCATATTTCATATGTTACAAAAACAGCCTTTTTCCACCTTAGAAACATTGCTAAACTACGTAATATGCTATCAGTCTCTGATGCAGAAAAGTTAGTTCATGCATTCATGACCTCGAGACTAGATTATTGTAATGCTTTATTAGCTGGTTGTCCTGCATCCTCAATAAACAAGCTACAGTTAGTCCAAAATGCAGCCGCTAGAGTTCTTACTAGATCAAGAAAATATGATCATATAACACCGATTTTATCATCACTTCATTGGTTACCTATAAAGTTCCGTATTAATTACAAGGTATTGCTACTGACCTATAAAGCCCTAAATGGTTTAGCTCCAGTCTATTTAACGGACCTTCTATCGCCCTATAATCCATCGCGCTCTTTAAGATCACTAAATTCAAGGCTTCTGGTCATACCTAGGATATCCAGATCCACCAAAAGAGGGAGAGCATTTTCACATTTAGCTCCGAAGCTCTGGAATAGCCTTCCTGATATTGTTCGTTGCTCAGACTCGCTCTCCCAGTTTAAAACTAGACTAAAGACGCATCTCTTCAGCCAGGCATTCATATAAAATTTTAAAACTTACAGTTACTGTAAATCCGGCCTCTAGTTCATAAAAGCCAGAGGAGAACTGGCCCCCGACTGAGCCTGGGTTCTCCCAAGGTTTTTTTTTCTCCATTGGGTTACTTGATGGAGTTTCAGGACACCACTGGGTCACTTGATGGAGTTTTTCGGTTCCTTGCCACTGTTGCCTTTGGTTTGCTCAGTTGGGGATATTCAAATTAATTAACCAATCATTAATAACATTGATCAGCCCTTCCAAACTTGGATGTCTTTTTTTATTTTATTGTTTTCCACTAATAAACAAACATTGTTATGTTGTTTTGATTGATACTGTGAAGCTGCTTTGATACAATCTGTATTGTGAAAAGCGCTATATAAATATACTTGACTTGACTTGACTTGACTTAAATGTGACATCTACCTAAACATTTTTGCAGACCAGGCACACCCCTTCATGACAAAGATGTTTTTCAGGTGGAAGTGGCCTCTTTCGGCAAGATAATGCACCCTGCCACACTTCACACATTGTTCATGAATGGTTTGAGGAACATGATGAAGTGTTCAAGGTGTTGCCCTGGCCTCCAAATTCCCCAGATCTCAATCCAATTGAGCATCTGTGGGATAGCCTGGATGCCAGCTGAACTTAGCCCCGCCCACAACATTTTAGGATGGGAAGTTCGATCTGGACTTGATCCAAAGCTGTTCGGACCAATCAAATTGTCAGGACAGGCTTTATACGATGATGGACAGACGTAATCATCCACGTCACCAAAGAACGCTTGGGTTGAATTCGTTTACAAAGAATGGCTGCCGCTGGAGAATTTAGATGTGTAGATTCAGCCATCGCGTCTGTAATAGAAGATGTAGACAACGCATTCATTTTGAAAGAGGAACAGAGAACCACGATCAAGGCATTTGTCGATCGGAAAGATGTTTTTGCCGTCCTTCTTATGGGATTCGGCAAAAGTTTAATTTATCAGCTGGCCCCGATGGTCGCTAAGAAGATGGGGCACAATGAAAACCCTGTGGTCATTGTTGTTTCTACTTTGGTCGCAATCATGGAAGCAACCGAAATGGGCATCACGGCGATGCAACTCGGCGTGCACGACAAGGTGGACATAACCAGCGGTCGTTGCCAGCTCCTTTTCGGAAGCCCGGAATCCCATACGCAATTTACTCCGTTGCTCTGATTGGTTATAGGTCTATCCAATTGAGCAGAGGTATTTTCTTTCCTGGTTCGGTTGAAACGCCCCATAATCGCAGCCCAATGGAGCAGTATCAGACTCACACTCTGACTAGAATATGAGTATGACGACGTCAGGCTATCTGTGGGATGTGCTGGACTAACAAATTCAATCCACAAATTCAATTCAACTCCACCTCGCAACCTACAGGACTTGAAGGATCTGCTGCAAAATTCTTGGTGCCAGAAACCACAGCAAACCTTCAGGGCTCTTGTGGAGTCCATGCCTCAGAGGCACGGCGCTGTTTTGGCAGCACGCGGAGGACCAACATTACATTGGGCAGTTGGTCATAGTGAAGAAAATAAGTATTTGAACACCCTGCTATTTTGCAAGTTCTCCCACTTAGAAATCATGGAGGGGTCTGAAATTGGCATCGTAGGTGCATGTCCACTGTGAGAGACATAATCTAAAAAAAAAAATCCAGAAATCACAATGTATGATTTTTTAACAATTTATTTGTAAGATACAGCTGCAAATAAGTATTTGAACACCTGAGAAAATCAATGTTAATATTTGGTACAGTAGCCTTTATTTGCAATTACAGAGGTCAAACGTTTCCTGTAGTTTTTCACCAGGTTTGCACACACTGCAGGAGGGATTTTGGCCCACCTCTCCACACAGATCTTCTCTAAATCAGTCATGTTTCTGGGCTGTCGCTGAGAAACACAGAGTTTGAGCTCCCTCCAAAGATTCTCTATTGGGTTTAGGTCTGGAGACTGGCTAGGCCACGCCAGAACCTTGATATGCTTCTTACAGAGCCACTCCATGGTTATCCTGGCAGTGTGCTTTGGGTCATTGTCATGTTGGAAGACCCAGCCTCGACCCATCTTCAATGCTCTAACTGAGGGAAGGAGGTTGTTCCCCAAAATCTCGCAATACATGGCCCCGGTCATCCTCTCCTTAATACAGTGCAGTCGCCCTGTCCCATGTGCAGAAAAACACCCCCAAAGCATGATGCTACCACCCCCATGCTTCACAGTAGGGATGGTGTTCTTGGGATGGTACTCATCATTCTTCTTCCTCCAAACACGGTTAGTGGAATTATGACCAAAAAGTTCTATTTTGGTCTCATCTGACCACATGACTTTCTCCCATGACTCCTCTGGATCATCCAAATGGCCATTGGCAAACTTAAGACGGGCCTTGACATGTGCTGGTTTAAGCAGGGGAACCTTCCGTGCCATGCATGATTTCAAACCATTACGTCTTAGTGTATTACCAACAGTAACCTTGGAAACGGTGGTCCCAGCTCTTTTCAGGTCTTTGACCAGCTCCTCCCGTGTTGTTCTGGGCTGATTTCTCACCTTTCTTAGGATCATTGAGATCCCACGAGGTGAGATCTTGCATGGAGCCCCAGTCTGAGGGAGATTAACAGTCATGTTTAGCTTCTTCCATTTTCTAATGATTGCTCCAACAGTGGACCTTTTTTCACCAAGCTGCTTGGCAATTTCCCCGTAGCTCTTTCCAGCCTTGTGGAGGTGTACAATTTTGTCTCTAGTGTCTTTGGACAGCTCTTTGGTCTTGGCCATGTTAGTAGTTGGATTCTTACTGATTGTATGGGGTGGACAGGGGTCTTTATGCAGCTAACGACCTCAAACAGGAGCATCTAATTTAGGATAATAAATGGAGTGAAGGTGGACATTTTAAAGGCAGACTAACAGGTATTTGAGGGTCAGAATTCTAGCTGATAGACAGGTGTTCAAATACTTATTTGCAGCAGTATCTTACAAATAAATTGTTAAAAAATCATAAATTGTGATTTCTGGATTTTTTTTTTAGATTATGTCTCTCACAGTGGACATGCACCTATGATGACAATTTCAGACCCCTCCATGATTTCTAAGTGGGAGAACTTGCAAAATAGCAGGGTGTTCAAATACTTATTTTCTTCACTGTAATGCTTTTTAGCTCATCTGTGTATATATGAATGCACATGCCATGGACACAACATTGCTGAAACTTATTTCATATTTTGCACAAAATTGACTTAAAATGTGACACACTTTTGTCAATAGGTCAATCATGTACAGTTATTGGGTAATAAAGATAATCAAAATGACTAACTACTGGCCATTTAATCATCTGGTCGATATATCTTCCAGTAGTATGCATCACACTTCCTCAGATACCTAAAACATCTAATAGTATTCAAAAAACGATTATGTAACATAATAGATTTAATTCCTACGGCAAGTTCACCATAGCTTTGCAGTGTACAAACAGGGTTACGTGATAAGTGTACTGGATGAACTGCATGAGTTGTGGTCATTCTAACTTAGGAGTATGTCTATGTTTAAGGAATGAACTGTGCAACTAAATCCAGTTTGAACTGATGTTACTGAGTAAATATGCGATCCTCTGATAGACTTTGGCTGGCATTATGTGTGTGTGTGTGTGTGTATGTATGTGTGTGTGTGTGTGTGTGTGTGTGTGTGTGTGCGTACTGTGAGAAAAATATCTGATTTGACTTGTGAAATGCACTAGAGCCAGTGAGGATCGGGCAATTACACATTTTTATTCCAAGATAAAGCAGAAAATATTCAGGAAATTGAAGTAGCTGTATTCAGTTTCAAGAACAAATGAAATAAATATAAAAGCATAAAAAATGAAATGTCTAATTACTTACTTCTAAGTACTTAATGAACATGACAAAGGGTTATTACAGTTAACTAAAACCGTTATTTAAAATAAACATTAACAGAAAAAGATTTTTTTTTTGTTGAAAAACCAAGGAAACATTTCTCATTTTCATTTAGTTTAACTTGATGCACTAAAATAACTATAACTATAAAATGAATAAAAACTATATTAAAAAGCAAAACAAAAATTGCACTTTACAATAAGGTCCCAGTTAACATTAGTTAATGCATTGACTAACTTTAACTGACAATGAGCAATGCATTTGTCACAGTATTTATTGATATTTGTTGATAGTAATTAATACAAATAAATTGTTCATTTTTACTTCATGTTAGCTAAGGAAAATAAAAAAATATTAACATAAAACAGAACTTTTTGTTTAAATAATGTATTAATAAATGTTGAAATTAACATTAACAAAGATTAATAAATGCTTTAGAAGTATTTTGCAATGTAAGTTCATGTTAACTAATGTTAACAAATGAAACCTTGTAAGGTGTTACCACAAAAAGTAATATAAATGACAAAAACACAACAATAATAGTAATACTAAAACTTAAAATGAATACCGAAAGTATACAAATAAAAAATAATTCAAACTATAAGTTTCACTCATATAACAGGGTATAGTATAAATGAACTCTTTGACACGAACAGTTGATTTAATTTTCATTCACATATCATTATTTTTGCTCAATCTAACTTTCTCATCTTGACCTCCATGTGCTTAGTCATTGCTAATGTTTGCCCTTGAAATTCAAGTTAAAACCTGAAAAGTGATCTTTCTGCGCCAGATTGCACCGAACAGATTTCCTATCCAAAATACTCAAACCGCCCCCACAGTCACTAAACAGCTTATTACAGATAGTCCCACCCGAAACTCATGCTATTAGTTGAGCCAGAAGTTGACATTTCAGACTGCTCAAACAAACAGAGCAATGTTTTGACAGAGACAGAGCTTACACTCTTCATAGAAGTCAACAAATGACTTTGTTGTTTCATCATTTTAAAGAACTTCGATAGAAATGAGATTTTTAGGATAGAAGAAAATCATTTAGACGTCAAGAAACCCTTAAAGGTGCAGTAAGCGATTTCTGAGAAACACTGTTAAAAGTGGATCGGACTGAGTGCCACAACACACCTGTAGCCAATCAGCAGTAGGGGGCGTTTACACTCATTATGGGGGAGGAAAGAGACTGAGCAAGAGGGAGATTTGAAGAAAGACTGTAGAAAGAGAGATGTCTGAGAGACATTAAAAAAAAAAAAGGTCAGAGCAATATCACTGGAAAGAAGGGATCTGATCAGGCAAGAGCTTTAGGACCCGCATTCATATTAGAAAAGCTTTCCAGTGCTGGAGAGAGCCAAGCAGGAAAGCCTGAAAACGGACGCCAAGGTTGTGTTCCTTCTGCTCCATACGTGAGTAACATTGGTTTTGCTATGTTTCACAGAACCAATATCTGCTGTTATTTTAATTTGAAGTATTTGCTTGTACACTTTGCTTGTACACTTGCTTGTATATATTCTTGTGTACTGTTAGTTCATTGTTGTTCTTCCTTGTCAATCATTCACTCTATCTTCACATTATTTTGCTTTGATTCAGCTATGACAGAGAGACATCCTTTCTTGCATTGCGTGTTCGTGCGTTTTGGAGATGGAGCAATGAAGGGAGAGACTGATTTCAGATATCAACAGTGTTCCTCAGAAATCGCTTACTGCACCTTTAAAGCCTGTTGGTGTCACCCACACCTATCACAACACCATGTTTTCACTCAACACCCCCAGAAGGAAAGGTATCTCTTACCTGCTATCTTCATATTCATGTGAGCATCCAGTAACAAGTTCTCAGCCTTCAGGTCTCTGTGAACAATATTGCGTTCGTGGCAGTACTCCACCGCTGAGAGGATCTGCCAGAATTTCCTCCTTGCATCCATCTCGCTGAGCCGCCCGCGGCTGGCCAGGTAGTCTGTGTTGCCAGACAGGGATCAGGTGTTATTGGGTCGTCATCTGCACATCCAGGCAACATGTCACAGTCATGAATTTTTCATGAAAATGGTATGCAGATTCTGACAATGAGCAGGGAAAGGGCAGGGGAACATCTGTTTAACAGTACTGGTCATAATAGTCCTGATTAAATACGGTATTGGACTTGACAAAAATACAGCAGCGAACAAAATCTATTTGAAGCTGAACAGCTGGGGTTCATCACACTCATTTGAAATAAATTGAAATGTAAGTAATTTACTTCAAATTAAATTATTTTTATTTCCCTTGAGATCTGCTTATAATGTTAGTAGTTTGTTGTGCCATAATCAATTCATGTTCAGTTTCAGAAATAAACTCGCAGTTGTTTTTTTCCTTTCAATTCTGACTTTTTTCTCAGAATTGTGGGATATAAACTCTCAATTGTGGGTTAAAAAGTAAAAAAAACTTATATCTCACAATTCAGACTTTTTTTCTCGCAATTGCAAGTTTTTTTATTCGAATTTTGTGATATAAACTCTATACTATAAAGTCAGAATAGTAATATAAACCTGCAGTTGCGAGTTGAAATTGTTATTGTTTTTGAAATTTTCTCTCAGAATTGCGAGTTTATATCTTGCAATTCTGAATTTATAACATTTATTTGAGCGTTATAAAAAGTTGCAATTACCTTTTTTATTTTCTATTCTGTGGCAGAAACAAGCTTCCATGCTTTTTTTCAATTTTTTTTTCAATTTAACTATTTAGTATTTGTTTCATATTTTATTTCAGCTTTATTTCATTGAATGCAAACCAGTTAACAAAAATAACACTGCTTCAAGGTACTGTATGTTTTCAAAGTATATTGAGCTCTTTTTTCTCAAATGATTAAGGGAAATGTATTTCCACAAGCAAAGACCCATTTAATAACACATTATTTTCGTTTTCATGCATCACAGGTGTTTGTGTAATAATACCTTTTGCTATGTCAGAGTGATGTGAAAATGCAACCACCAGCTTTTCATGAATTTCAAATCCCAACGAAAACAACCTGTGTATTCATTCCCTCCTAAAACAAAAAGCCTGCCTGTCATCCACAGCCGACCACACATTCAAAACAGGACCTGATTGTCAGCCATGCCTGCTTGAAATGCGAGTGGAGCGCTGATAAAACAGCAGTCCTCTGAGTTAATCAGTTGACAAGGGCATGGAGATGCCAGTTGCATGCGTATGCATGTGTGCGTCATACGGGCCATGTAGGAGACTTCAAAGGGTGCGCTGTGCATGCGAATGCGAGGCAGTGTACAGCACGAGTAGGATGGTACGATATTGAGTTGACAGATGGCTTCACATCCCTATGGATTGACTATATGACAACATGTCATTTCCACTCAGCAGGTAGGATAAGGAAATTGAACATTAATCTATCTAAAAAAAGACCACACGGTATTTTAACCCAACAAAAATGGAACATCCAGAAAGGAGGGAAATATGAAAGAAAATGACTGGGCAGATCAAACATAAAAAAATATATAGATATGATTCAAGTGAAAAAGAGGTGAGCAAACAGAAAGCAGACAAAAGTAAAAAGACTGAATCACTTAATTGAATGAATCAGTTGTGTTATTCACTACATTTCTATAGAATTGTATGCACATGAATTGTGATAAAGAGCAACTTGAAGGTCATTAACCTCCTCTTAGGTATAAACCCTCAAAAGCAGCAGATATAAAAAGATCTCTACAATTACAGTGAGAATTTCAGATGAGCTGACCTAATCCAGACAAATACACTTCAATACCAAATAACATGCGGGGTATTCAAGTAAAGTTTCATGAGATCCACTCCAGGCTCTAAATGTCCATCCAAGCAAAGGCCCAAAAAAATCTAAGGTCCAAAATATGAAATGAATAAAGACATGTGCAATTTAAGAAAATTCCCTGTAAATGTTCCGACGGGCAGAAAAAAGGCAAACCCCCCCACCTTTTATTTGCACAGTAGGCTATATAATGCATGTTGCTTCAAATGCCCCGTTTCTCCTTGTGGAGAAAAAAAAAAACGTCTTTGCAGTTGTATTAATTTATGATAAACGATTCGTGGTCTGGGTGAAACCAATCTTGAGAGCAATCCTAGTGACCTTTGATCTAAATCATAAATCAAATAAGTGACTAAATATTTAGCATTTAAATCAACTTGCAGTAGACCTTTAATGGACAACACAATGTTTGACCGCATCATTCATGCTCATTCATTTATATGGACAAACAGAACACATTAAACTTTTAAATAGTACAAAGTTGTTGTCACACGATCTTAGTATTTTGCACTGGAGCTTATCTTGAGCATGTTTAATTTAGTTGGTTGCATCAAGTTATTTTCTTGTCATATTTTTGACCTAATTTTACATAAAATGACATTGTGGAAGTCTGAAATAAAGAGTCAAGAAAGAGATGTTTCATCTGATATTACTACCGGTTCATTGGAAGTACACTGGAAATGGAAGGCTAAGCTTAGTGCTACTGTAGCGTAATGTTGTTAAACTGAATGTATGAAGCAACTGTGAGCTGAAATATCCACAAAATGAAAAACAACACTGAAATAAGAGAAGAGTAAAAATGTTTTACTTGTTTCTTTATCTACTGGTCACGTCTTCTTTCAGACTCATCAATGGTTCAATTAATTTTATATATTAAAATAAAGCGATGAGTCAGAGCCAACAGCCTCATGGGCAGCACTGTGAAATATAGTGCTCTTCCGGAGTCCCGACTTGGGGACCTTTCCTGATTTAAAGTGATGTACAGTACAACGGCATTAAAAGCACTCTGACCCCTAAAAAACACCCTGCCTGTAATACATTACCTTTAGAGTACATCAGAGTACATACATAAAGTCATAGGTCACCCAAAAATGAACACAAAAGAAGATATTTTGTAGAATATGGGTAACCAAACAGTTGATGGACCCCAATCATTTCCATTGTATGAAAAAAAAAAAAAAAATCATCTTTTGTGTTCAGCAGAAGAAATAAATTCATACAGGCTTGGACCAACTTGAGGGTGAATTTTCATATTTGGGCGAACTGTCCCTTTAAGTCAATGTTAAACTGCCTCCTTGCTGTCATTACTTACCTTTAACTTATAACATTAGAGAATTGATTAATTGAAGTCAATATAAGCTAAAAATAAATCAATCCCTGAATAACGTTTTTTAAAGTTATGAACGTGCTTGTTTAGATCTGTCAATTTTAACATAAAGTACTAATGCTACTAACAATGCTAATCAAGATCATATTATGAGTTATGAGTCCCTACCTATATCTATAAATAGTCACCATGATTTTGCCAAGTAAGACATGTTCCTGGATCAACATATTTCGTTGAACCTGGAACAACATTCTTTGTCTGAAAATTTAGTCCTAACCCTATCCCCACCCCTAAACCTAAACCTACCTAAAAGTTATCCCTAAAATCAGAGGGAAATAATATGTGAATAACAGCATCTAACCCTAGTTGTAAGCCTAAACTTGACATAAACTGTAAACTTTAAACCTCAATTTTGATTGGCGGATTGGAATGTTGTTCCAGGATCAACAAAAATGTTGATCCAGGAACATGATGTATTAGTAAAGAGGCATTACAATATCATAAATGCAAAATGCATAAATGCTTCTATGTCCCCACCAATGTTAAAATCAAGCCTATGCCCTTGCTAATTTGTAACTGTTTGATTGGATGCACATCGTTTGATGTCAACAAAAGATTCTGGAAACAGTTCTACTTATTTTGACATGACACTAGTTGAGAACCGCTGGGAAACAGTATTCCACACCATATATGCGCAAAATGATGTTTCTGCCGGTGGATGCCCACAGTCCATACAATTAATTATACTTGTGTATTTTTCTCTGTGCGATGGGGCGCTTGATGAATTCATTACACAACAATTTGTGTCTCGCGAAGAGGAACACACAAACAGCAAATAACGGTAGAATCGTGTGTTATTGTGACCCGCCGGGAGCCGATGTGAGATCCACCAATCAGAGAGTTTCTCGAATCTCAATCGATTTTTTTGGATTGGGCACAATGAATGGAGAATATCTTGTGTTTTTCCGTGGGTGCTTGAGGGATTGGTGCTAATGTTCCACACTGTGTGATCTGTCACACACTGCACATTTTGGCAAATGTAATATCCTCCTGGGAGTGGGACCCAAGAAAAGACTTTTGTCCTCTGTAGTGGACATTATATTTTAGTGAATTTCTCTGACACCATATATGTCACTGTAAAGTCAGGGCTTTTCAGTGATACCAAATGTTTGGAGGTTTCACCATGACAACAACTTCTCCTTGGTCTCTAAAAATGACTGACATTAATTTAGTGATCAAATTTAGCATTCTTATGGAAATATGATTACATTTTGTAATTATAATTTAAATCTGACTATTTTTCAAATTGTTGGTTTTTCAAACCAACATCTCAGGAAAATGTTATGGGGTTTCTAATCAAAATATACAATTTTGTTAGAAAACAGGGCATTAATTTCATACATGGACTTAAATACCAGGACTCAAATACAATACAAATATGTTTATCAGGTATTTCAATGCTATCTCACGACCATTTCGTACGAGTGAGTACGAGGTACCTGATTCATACGAATTCGTACTATTAGTATAAACCCCAGTGATTCGTACGAATTCATGCAAATTGGGCAACTCGTAAAATATGTACGATTTAGCAAAAATCATACGAATTCGTACGAGTGAGGTCTTATGAATTCATGCGAATTAGCCACCTCGTAAAATACGTACAAATTGCTGCGAGATTGGGTTGGGTATTTTGGGAGACACGCAACAAGTGAATAGGAAAAATAAATTATATATCCTAAGAAATATTAAATGGTGCCAAATTATTTTAACTCCCATTGATACACTTCTTTGTGTATAAATACAGTGTATTGAATGGGTTAACCCTTTTATAGCCATTTTACCCGCATATTGCATAAAGTAAAATGGCATATCAATTTGTATGCTCTTATGCTCTAGTCTAATGTAATGACATGAAAAATCCTACATTAGAAAAACTTTTTTTTTCAAAATATTCTATTTTAACCCAGATACAAAAAGAAAATTCTAATATTGTACACTGCAGAAAGAGAGAATGCTCCTGTAAACATAGCGTCACTGCATAGATTTACTGCTGACTCTCGCAGTACGTGCGCTAAGAACAAAGTACGCATGCCGCCAAATACAAGGAGTATATTTACACAACTGAAGACGTACTGACAAAATCACAAGGATGTCTCTGTAAATTATTATCTTATTCCGCTTTTTTGGCAGCAGCTGTCATATCATATTCTCTCTCTTGCTTTGTCAAACGCAACCTTTTGCCCCTTAATGAGGCTATAAATCTCATTCACTGTCTTTCAAGTATGACTGTAGCATTACTGCATGGGGCTGTTATGGGTGAGATGATTGTTTGGTCACGTAGCTCTCATCTAAAACACCAGGACCTTTTTCCATTACAGGTGCCATCACAGGACAAAAAATAGCTTCTGCTCAGCTCATCCATTAGCTTTAAGTGAGTGAATCAGTGTATAGATGGATGAAATATGCAAAAATGTGGTTTGACCATCTCAATCCACTGCAGGCATGCATGCATTCACTGCACATGCAATACTTTACAGTGTGGGGTGAATATATGGATCACAATGAAATAGCGTTTTTTTCTGCACATATAATGAAACGGACGCACTCACCAAATATCTCTCCATTTCTGGCATATTCTGTGACTAGATAGAGCATGTTTTTGGTCTCCATGACCTAATGAAAGAGAAGAGACGTGATTCTTATCCATTGCATGAATGTGAAATGTTATGGCAATGCAATTCATATCACAAAAACCTCAAATCACAAGTGCACAAGAGACGGACAGCATTTCCACCTGTCACTATAGTGTTCACACTTGGCTTGGCTTCAAGTGAGAAAACAATTCTACATCTTTTATTGTGTGATGCAAAGGAGAAGAAACACACTGTCAATGGTGACAAGTGATTCACACATAGTCAATAATATGTTATGGCTATTATTTTAGATACATAGGTGTAATATTTCTGTAAGCTATCTTTCTCTACACTGCTGAGAGCATTAACATTTCTTTTGGACATGTACCATGGTAGTGCCATGATTTTCTGCAGTACATTGGAGTAAAGTCAATGTAAATATTGTCATAAAAAGTTTTAAACATTTTTGTTCCTCAAAAAAAAAAAAAAAATCTATACAAATACAATATATACAATAACAAATAATACAATAAATACATACAATAATGAAAATGTACAAGTTGTGTAAAATAAATAATTTGTCTATTAATTATTTGATAGATTAGTAATAATGATTTCTATTCGTATGTATTCATTAATTGTATTAATGATAATGATAATAAGTATTATTATTATCCACTGGTGTTGTTTTATTATTGACTATCTATTTTATTGATTATTACTATTTTTTAATTTTTAATTTTATATTATTATTATTGATAAAATCATGAAATAAATAATACGCTATAAAATAAATAATAACTTCAACAAAACCAGTGGATAATAATAATAATACAAACAATATTATCATTATTATTATTATTAAATAACAAATAATTATACTTTAAATTAATAAATGTCAACAACAATTTGAAACAACACCAGTAGATAATAATCATATTATTTTTATTATTATTATCCACTGGCACTAGAAATAAAGTAGTTGTGTCCAAAACATTGACTAGTAATGTATCCGTGTACCATTGTATCTACTACCACACTTGTACCGTGATATCACCACCACATCATCTTATTTTTTGTAAGGGAATGTTCCTTCATTTCATAGTACTATTTTTGGCAGGTTGTGACGTCTAGTGTTTAACTAATGACCATGTGGGCATTTGGTAGATTTCTATAGGTTACTGATATTCCCAGTTGACTCTGCCAAAGGAACAGTGAGCAGTTTTTGTTTTTTTAGAAAGCTCTATGTACAATACCAGACAAATCACAATATGACCACTGTCATGATTGGACTGCTGCTGATGCTGTATTTGTGTTGTGTAACTGTTGATACTGCATCAGCATCCAGGCCCAGAGTGACCTAAAAATCTTACATAACATGACAAGACTAACCCTATAAAGCTCCCAGCCGAAACCACTGGATTCAACAGGCCTTCTCTAGAAAAATCTCATGGAACAAATGCTAATACAGGTAAGAAAAAAAAAATAGCTGGGCAGCTGATAGGTTTTTATCAAAAATGTATTATACACACAATATGCACATGCATGGTCATGCAGTACCTGGTAAAGCTTGATGATGTGAGGATGATCCAGCAGCTTCATGATCTCCACCTCCCTGTAGATCTTCTCTAGGTTCACCGCATCTAACTGGGTCTTGTCTATGATCTTAATGGCCACCTGCAATTCAGCAAATGTAAATGTAATGTTGTGGTGGTGGTGGTGATGGCGCAGTGGATAAGACACATGCCTTTGGTGTGAGAGACCCGGGTTCGAATCCACTGTGAGACACCAATGTGTCTCTGAGCAAGACACTTAACCCCTAGTTGCTCCAGAGGCGTGCGACCTCTGACATATATAGCAATTGTAAGTTGCTTTGGATAAAAGCGTCAGCTAAATGAATAAATGTAAATGTAATGTCTATTGGGCTTTTATTTTGAAGCCACTGCTGCATGAATTATTTATAGTTTCCAGAAAAATAAATGATTATTCACTGAGCTGCACCACAACAATACAATGGAACAGTAATATTAGCTTTTAAAATAATGAAAAGACCACTAAGGTGTATGACTTTAATAAAGTTATTTTTTTAGCATAAACTAGCATAAAAGCATTGCTCACGGACTGTTTCCTGTCTCATGTCTTTACAGCATCTTTAAAAAAAGTCATGCAACTGTGAGAAATGGTGGGAAGCTGCATCACTTGTTTGGTTTTAGATCTGAATTGATCTTGACTGCAGCTCTTAGTCACTCTAAAACTCAAGTTCAGAGTAAACTGACCCTGACACAATGTAATACTAATCTAAACGGACTACAGAGACATAAGGGCAGATCCGATTATTTACAGAAAATACACATCAAGAAATAAAAAATGTAATTTATTTAAAGTAAATTATTTAATTTATTTAAAGTAAATCATTTAATTGATTTAAAACAGCCACCCGAACATGCAAAATATGTTTATATACTTTACTTTCTATATGATTTGCCACTGTGCCCCAGATATCAAAGGTCACAGTTGTTGTTGTTGTTGTTTTTTGGATCTTTTAGCTATTCAAAAATATATATTTTAAAACGTAATGCATGAGACAAAAATCAGAGGACCCCTTTAGAGCCTGTTTTATTTCACATATAACTTTTAATTTAAATAAACTTTTAATTAAAACACACACACACACACACACACACACACACACACACACACACACATTTATGTGTGTGTAGCCTACTCAAGATGTAAGTCAAATATTTTAGTTTATGGTTACACCACTCGGCATTGTAGAAGTTACATTACAAGTTACAAACTGTATAAAACCAACACGAGTAGCTATATTACAAATATTAGAACTTGGCACTCGCATTTAAAAAAATATATATATATTTTCCATCTCGCAGATCCCAATTGTGTCAGACCAAAATACAACTTACAAAATATTTAGGTTTAACAATGATGGGATACACTCTTTCTTACAACACTGATAAAAGTCTAAATGTAAGTTGTTTCCAATGCACGTTAGCGCATGCACACTGAAAACACGAGTGTGTGTGCGTATATTAGGCTACTCACCTCAGATTTTGTGATGCGATGTCTCGCCAGCTTCACAACTGCAAAATTGCCTTTTCCCAGCGTGCGCTCAATATCATAAAATCCCACGCGAACCGGTGCCCGCTGCGACGGCTTTTGGTCCTGGGCGGCCATGACCATAGTTTTCTAGTGAACTACTGGATAAAGATGTGTGTGTGGATGGTTTGGCCACCTTCACCTGCTCTTAACAAAGCAATTGAAGTGGCTGGTATGATTGTTTCTAATGCCAAAATGCCAAAGCTAAAATGCAAATGGGGCATATGGGTGGCAAGGGCTCCTGCACATTTCTTCGTTGCCAGATCAGGGCTCTACATGACTGAAATGAGACTGAAATGAGAGCGCATTCCGCTCTGATGCTCGGAATGATGTTCTGGCGCTCGACATGCATTGACGTCAGTGCAGAAGGGATTTTATAAAGGGGCGGATCTCACAAAGCGGCTTCAACGTCCGTCGCGGCATGTCACCAAGACAACCTTATCCACTGTGTACGTCAATCAGCGCCTATTGCGATCTCTACAAACACTTCAACTCGGTTGCGAACATTTGACCTTCAACAAATTAAATGCATTTGATTGTTTACATTTATGAAAACCATCATCTTCTTCAAAATAAACAAGTACGCATTTAAATTCATTTGTGCTGCATACGTTTTTTTATAGAGGACTGGTTTTGCACAATGCGTGCAAAAAACAACTGTCATAGTCATAGATACAAATAAATAAATAAATGAATGAATCACATGGATAGAGATGCTCTCTCTGTGCTTGAAATGCAGCTGACATCATTATTGCTTCTTTAGATTTTGTTTTGTGGTTAACACCGCTGTGTCGACAAAGGAACCCTAATCTATTATGTATACCAAATGGCTTTGCGATTTTTGCAATAGAACAACTTTGAATCTATAGGCCTATTTGGGTATTTATATCAGGCTACATAGAATTGTTGTTTTTTTTTTTTCATTTAAAAATATAATTGTTTTTAAAATAAATAAAATATATTAGATCTATATATGATGTAAAATGCATAGAATTTATCATTTAATTTAAATAAATATATTTATATTTATTTAAACATCTGTAGATATGCGCTCCCCTGACTCTTGAGCATGTTGTTAGATAGTGACCTCTGCTGTCAAAAACGGCTTCTGCTGCTATGTTCTTTTTTTTGTTTTGCTGATAAACCAACCAAATAACAAACATATATACATTTATGAACACTTACATACAACAATGAAATACAATAATGAATGACAGCATAAATAAAAATAAAGGAAGACATTAAAAATGCAAATTAAATATGAAAATACAGTAGAAGAAAATACAGAGGTAGTGAATGTTGTTACTTAACATTCTACAGATAGCCATATTTCACAAATTTTACAGTTTTTTTGTTGTCTGTCTTTTTAGTGTCATAATTAAGTGGTTAAAGCCACACATCTTTTTTTAAAAAATTTGTGTACTTTTAAGTTTTACATTAATACATAGCCTACATTAACATTTTTGAATACAATATTTTGCCAATAAAATTAATAAATTTCCTATATATGTCAGGGTTCTGCCCTGACAGCCTGGTCTGTGTTGTCTTTGTGTGCGTGTGTGTGCGTGCGTGCGTGCGTGTGCGCGCGCGCGCGTGTGTGTTTACTAGTTCCAGTTTCAAATTTATTTCATTTTTCCTTTGCTATAGCTCCAGTTATATAAAGTTTCTAATTGTTTTCTGGTGTTCTAGTTTTTGCCAGTTGTTATCTCTTGTCTTGAGTCTTGTCTTGTGTTGGTTCCTGTCTGCTCCCCGAGATTCCCTAGCTGGTTCCTTCTGCCTGTCCGTTAGACTGGTTCAGGGTCTGTGAGCAGCAAGTGCCAGATTTCTGCTTCATGGTTCCAAAGCCCTGTCTTCACCACAACCAATCATTGATCCTTCTGTTTGAACTGTTCCCGCCTCACCCTATCTTGTACTGTCTCCTGTTAATAAATGTCACTTCCCTCCTCATTCAGCGTCTGGGTCTCCCCTATCTGAATCCTGACAATCTATATTATAATTACAATGAGAAAAAAATGATAAATTATATCACAATGTTAAATCGATGTTTCTGTTATAATATCTTTAGGTGTATTGTGATTGTCAAAACATTTAACTAAACAGAATTTCATTAAGTTTACAGCATGTTGCAATGTTTAACTGTTTTTATAGTGATTGACTCAAATTTCACAATTTAAATTCATAAGCTTGCGATTTGATTCCGATCTTAATTCAATATCGATTTATTTAGATAAATATCAGGGACAGTATCTACATCTTAATTTGGAGGGAGCTTAAAAGCTATCCAATGGCAATCGAATTTGACCGGCGACAGCCTATGACGTCACTACTAGTGCGACCCGGAAGTACAAAAGGGGCGCCTGAGAACATGTCATCCTCTTATTGTCTTCAGGGATTGTTTTGTCTGATTTGCAATCCCCTGAAAAAGGTAAGAAGAAGTATGGCAAGTGACAAGCATTTCAAGAAGTGTGTGGATCCGTGTCTGAGGTTTCTGACACCCGATGACACACACAACTTGTGCGTTTATGGTTTGGGCGAAGAGCACGCACGATCAGCTCTTGAGAGACCTGATTGTGCAGAATGTGAGAGTTTTCCTCTTAGAAAACTCCGCTCTCGTCTGGCCCTCTTCTCTAGGGAAGAGGGACAGGCATCTGGGCCTAGTGGTTCAGGTCCGGCTCATGCTGTGGCACTGCGGAGACTCGGATCATGGGGTTCCCAGATGGAGCTCGCTGACGAGTTTGAGAGGTGACGAGAGGTGTTTCTCTCTCACGCCTGTCAGAAGCTGCAAGGTTGAGCTGCTGGATGAGGATGTGTTATCTCTTACATCCTCTAATCCAGCAGAAAGTGCTCTGCTGCATGGCACCTACCTCGAGAGAGAGCAGGAGAGGGCTGATGAGGGTGAAGAAGAGGTACAACCTGAACCCTCACAGCCTCCCTGCCCCACGTATGATGAGCTGTTGGGTGTTATTCTGCACGCATCCATCGTCAGTAGCGAGCAAACTACGCTGATGTCGAGGGGATCTGTGAACATGGGTATGTGTCGATGCCCCCAGTCGACGAGACGTTTGCGAACTATCTCGCTGCTGGAGAGGCATTGGCACTAAAAGCTCCGTCCCTGCCTTCTAAGCCACTCAAGATGACATCTCGCTTGAATGGCAGGGCATTCGCGGCAGCAGGTCAGTGTTACAGGCATACCAAGCCGACCTGCTGAAGGATTTGAATCAGGGGCAGGGTCTCTCCCCTGACGCAGTGGAGGAACGGCGCCGCACCACAGATCTGGCTCTTCGGGCCACCAGTCAAACCACTGCCTCGATTGGAAGGTCGATGGCAGCAATGGTGGCCACGGAGAGACATCTGTGGCTGAACCTGGCTGACATCGGGGAGAAAGAAAAGGCTTTTCTCCTCGATACCCCGGTTTCGCTATCTGAACTTTTCGGCGCCTCCATTGAGACTGTGAAAGAAAAGTTCAGAGAGGCAAAGACGTGCATTTAAATCATGCATTCCGCAAATCTCTAGTGAGGTCAAAGAACGTATATTGACAAGAAGTGAAAGCCAATAGAACGTTCCATTGCAACACCAGCGCCCAGCAGCAGCCCTACGCGTCCGCCATTTTGGGGTGAAAGCGACTCGGCAGTCATATATTATACATATATTTAGTCCAGTACAGAGGTCATTTTTAGGTTGAAATAATTAGGTGATTATTTTAACTCACAACAGGTAACGTTATAGAAGTTAAAAGGAAGTTGCTAGACAGGGAAGCTCAAGGATTTAATTAATTATATTACATTAAGTGTGACAGGTAAGAATAAAGTGATATCAGTTCATAAAGTTATAATAACGTTAGACCGTTTCCCAGGAGGTACACATAACGTTACAAAAATAAGTTATCAATTAAATAAATGAATTCAGCAAATAAATGTAATTGTACTAAAATGTAAATGTTGGACAATAAATATATAACAGCAACAGAATAGCTTTACAGTAAACTGTTTTTTTTGTTGCAGTACTATCTTATATTAATGACCGTTAAAGCAAGACTATGTAAACAAAAAAACACAGCCACTGTCCAAAGTGGCAATTAAAGTTATAGGATAACGGACACAGTAATGCATCATGTTCTATAAGATCATCATGTTTGTAGCATGATCCAGGGGATTAAAACGTACTAAATATATTTCAGACCTAGTGGAGTTGGTAACTAATAATAGTAGTAAATGTGTAAAGTTGCATACAATGGAAATACTCACTAATGCAAGAAAAAACTACCTCAACAAACTGTTATCTCTGCTGTTGTCCAGTAACTCCAGTTGGAATTTTCACCCCAAAATGGCGGCCGCGCTGTTACCAAAAAAGCATCAGAGTTTCGCCTCTTGTTCTTCTATACTCTTTGGTGAGGTGCATGTGAGCTTCAAACAGGTTTTGTTCAGCGTGAGATGGCTTCCTCCCATTTGGGTTTGTCTCCTGAGGCCAACGCTTTGCATAAGCTCCAGATAGACCAACCAAGGGTTGGCCCTCATCTGGTCACCTTGTATTTGTATAGCAGGTCTCCTCTTACTTCTGAGAGTTGTTATGAGACTATAGCTTTGAACTTCAGACATAGGATATTTAAATGCCATCCCCACAAGGGCTGCCTTAATATCTGGCTTAGGCATGTGTACTAGGAGTGTGTTGGAGACGACGTCCCGAGCCCCTCAGTATCTGAGCGTAGGCTCTTTAGATTTAGATAATCTACAGCTTATCTCTGTAAGGTCTAGTTTTTTCCCTGGTACTGGCCTCTTCTTTCTACAAGAGTCGTATAGCCTAGGCCTGCCTCTGCGTTAGGCGATTATTAAGGGTAGAATAAATAGCAGCATAGATATCAGGCTATTCCTAAGACTCATATGCAGATATATTCTGGGCGCTGTCTGGGAAGAGAGAGTTGGAAGAAGTAATGCTGAGGTCTCTGTTTTCAGAGGTGTATAGAGGTGTGTTTTTTTTTGGCTATACCCACAGCTCTCTTGTATTCACCCTGGATCACTGGGGCTCTTTTTAGTACTCCCTCCCATTGGGACGATTTGAGTACAGTTTTATTGACCACTTGAAACGCTAATTGATCGATTACATGAGACATAATTAATTTCGGGAAGTTGTACTGTATCTTTCAACATACATGCTTATTTACTAGTAAAGAGGAAGAGATGATCAGTGCCGGTTGAACTGAGGCGCTACAGCGATCTGTCTCGTCACAAGAGTGCAAAAATGGTATTGTTTAAATTTGAAAGCCTAGACTTTGTTTCATATCAAAAGTAATCTTCTCTGTCTTGTCTGTCGCTTTCAGTCTCCTCTTTGCTTCTCGATTTTTCACTGCGTGAGAAAATGGATGTGTGGCGTGAGAGCTGGCAGCCCTGTATTACACATGCATGTAATGTAACTGATTGGTGATGTATTTGCCCAAATATGAAAGTAAATATATTTAGTTTCAATTTCATTCATTTGTTTTTGTTTATTAAGGCTTCATTAACATCACTGCATACACATTCCAATATTTGCATAAGAAACTTGAAGGCAGTTTGACCATTCATTATTTCACAGAAAAAGACAGTCTGCAAGAGATTGTTACAGTGTAATTAATTACTGAGCCCGATACAGCACATCCAGTAAAAGCAGCATAACATGGTCATGCAAATCAATCAGTTTGTTTCATCCTTCAGAGTTTGGCTTTAAAGATGCATTAAAAACTGGTAAGTATTACTGTTCTTTTCGCAATGGTCATAGGAGCCTATGAAAACTAGGTTAGTATAGGCTTAAATAAAAATGCCAACTAGCGAATGTCTGCTAATCATTACCTGTAAACTTAAGATGCCGTTGCATTGAAACTCTGGTAGAGAGTAAATTGATGGTAAATCTGTAGAATTCTAGGAATTCGTTTTTCTCATTCATTTGATACATTTCGGAAATCTAACACATTCACACATTCCACACATATCCAGGCTCCTTTTGAGCTGTAGCGCAAACCTGATTTGGTAACCATCCACTTTTTTTGCAATGCGGAAGAAAGCTATTTTCTTTTAATAAAACAGTTAACGGTTCATATGCCGCAATAAATAAATAACTAGAATAACAAAGTGCAGTAAACGGTGAGCAACAAACCAGTGTGTTTATGATTACGATAACTATCAAACATTTTCCTTATAAAGTAATATTATCCTTATAATGTAATCATTGCGACCACAAAAGGTAAGGTAGGCAATTTGTTTTATAAACACTTTTTGTTATACTGCTTGAAACTTTTTTTCACATCCTGATAGCAATCAATAATAGAAGTGATCTAAATATTAAAACATGTAGGCCCACATATATAATCTGTGGAAGTCACCAGGAACAAATATATTCGTCCACTCATTGCATTTGGTCCGAACGCCACAAAGAAACATCAACCGCCTTTTGCAGTTCCTCCTGAACCAAAACAACAAGCTTATGCTGCGTTCACACGATGTCGTAACCGCAATTAGGAAATGGCACCCCGTGAAGTTCTACCCGGAGCTGTTCACAACCTCAGACTCGGATTTAAGCGTTTCTATGTCAACACATATCAATGGCGAAATGAATCTGCAGCAGTCAAGTGGTACAACTAGAGCACAAGTTATTTACGTTCATTATTATTGTAATGGTATGTGCTTTAAGACATGAGGTAATTTGACACAGTCTCTTGTCTCGCGACGCTTTGCAGACGCTGCTGTGTGCGTTCATGTTTTAAAGAAGGCGTAGCTTTGAAGACGCTCTGAAGGGAAGGTTGGATCTTATGCTTTCAAAGCTAGCTTGCTATTGCTAGCCTGTTTGAAATTGCCTACCCTACCTTTAATTGAATAGGCTACATGAAGTCAACTAACCATTTACTATATTATAGTTGTATACTGCCATACTTTGATACAATCACCGCTGGCTGATAAAAGAAAACATACTAAATTTGAACAAGGCAACAAGCATTTTCTGTAAGCTGTTTTGAAACAAAATGTGTTGTGAAAAGCAAACTTGATTTGAACATTAAAATACAGGTAAGATACAAGTTATTGTACAGGTACAATAACTGGAAGCTACACTGGAAAACATGACCACACTCATTCTTACGTTAAAAATAAAGTGGATACTTGAATTATAGATAATATTGGATATCTGGCACCAAGGAAATACTTGGGTAAGACATCGACAGGTAAGCTATTATCATTCTTAACAAGAGAATACAGAGTTAAATGTGAATGTCATCTTTTATATCAGTAGCCATATAACTCATCCATCCATCCTTGGTCTCTGTAGTATCTCCCGCTTCCACGGCCTTGCAGCGTATCATACATATCGTTGGTCACAAAGCCGCTCTCAGTGCTGGCCAGTGTCACAAAACCACTTTCAGTGTCCCGGCCTCCCAGGTTGTCATAATCTCCGGGTGGAGTGTCTGGAGAAGAACCCAGGAAGGAAGTGTTTTTGATGTCAGGCCGTGTGCCGGCCAGGTCTGATTCATGCTGCCTTCGGATGACTTTGTAGACGTCAGGGCTCGGGCTGTTGCATCTTTCTCCAGCGGCCCATTTTCCTGGATCCTTTGGAGGGGTCTCAGTCTGTTCTTTCTTCCTGCATGCATAGATTATGTTTTTTTTGCTATCGAATTTAAAATGTCAGGCTTTCTTTAGTGAAGAGATCAGTGAAACAACTCACCTCTTTGTGAACAGCTTAAAGCAGAAAACTCCCGTCGCCACAATCAGCAGCAGTAGAAGTGGTATGGTTGGCAGCACAATGTAAGCAATATTGAGCGCATTGTCTGAAAGACATGTAGGATATTGGTTAATATGTATACAGCCTGCCTTTGGTTAAAAAGTATACAGCCTTTAAACACCATTCAAAAGTTTGGATTACTGTTTCTGAAAGAAGTCTCTTATGTAATGGCAAAGCTGAATTTTCAGCATCATTACTCAGTCTTCAGTGTCACATTATCCTTAAAGGGTACCTATTATGGATTTTTGAAAATTGCCCTTCATGTAGTGTGTAACATAGATCTAAGTGAACGAAAACATCCTGCAAAGTTTTAAACATGAAAGTTCACCGTATACAAAGTTATTGTCTCTCAAAAGTAGTCGCTGATATGAATCGTTCGACGAACGATGCTTTTCCTTTGTCTAGATGACGTCAACTTCTCTTATTAATAATTGTTGCTTTTATGGGTTTTGTAGCATGCTCAATAAGTGTGTGTGTGTGTGTGTGTGTGTGTTGTGTAAGTTACGCTCAGCGCAGCTTCTAGGTCTAGGTCTCCAATGTCATTTTTTTAAAATATGTGAAATGTTTGTCGTTGCTATTGGAGTTGTCATAAAGAATAGCGCAATACCTGTAGTACTGCAGTGCTTTATCAATATGTTTAAGCTTTGGGCTAACGCAAACAAAGACTGACTGGGTCATTTGACCAATCACCGCAGATTAGCGTCACGCAAAGGCAGGGTTTTGAAAATGAATCGCCGAACGATTCATATGGGAGTCACTGAGCAAATCCGGTAAAAATAAATGCATATTATAAGACAACAAAAGTGTTTTTTGTCATTGCATGCTTGTAAAACTGTTGTTGGGGACTCCCAGAACAATATTAGGAACATTTTAAATGCCATAATAGGTGCCCTTTAAGAATAATGTTGAGACAGTTTAATCCTTTTTGTGGAAACCATGATACTTTTTTCAGGATTCTTTGATAAATAGAAAGTTCAAAAGAACATAATTTATTAACAACAGAAATCGTTCTTAGAATTTTTGTCACTTCCGTCACTTTTGTTCAATTTAATGCATTCTCACTGAATAAAAGTATCCATAAAAAAAAAAAATAATCTGACCCCAAAGGTTTAAACAGTGGTGTATACTTTTTTAGATTTTTTTTTTTTTTTTTTAAACACCAGGTATTCAGTTTCCCAGTGTTGACTCAACATAGTTTACCCATTTGAATGAAAACTTAAAATTCTTAGTATGGGTTATGACAATGTGTTTAAAACCTGATGATCATACTATAGAGCATGATTTAAAATTATCCAAAAAGCATCTTATGCTTCAGTTGAAGCAACAACGTCTGATCATCTGTACGAAGAGTCACAGGATCAATGACACAAATTTACTTATTGATTAGTGACCTAAAAATAGTGCAGAAATTTGTCTCCAATCTATAATTCATATAACAACTCAAACCTGTATGACTTTCAACTTTCAAAAGATATAACATTCTCTCTTTTTTTTTGTCTATCAATTGAAATTTGAAAGTCCATACAACCTAAACTTTCACAAATAAAAAAGTACAGAAAGACATAGTTTGATACAAGCCTTCTGAAAAGACACGATTACTTTACATAATGAACAGGTTTAATGTACAGTAGGCTCAAAAGCTAAACTTTTAAATGGTAGTGTATAAAGGCTGTATCACACATGTATAAGAATGATCAACGCACATAAGTTGAGCCCATGGTAAACGGAAGCTTGATGAGCAAAAAACAAACCAAACAAACTTGTACCAATCTTGTACCTCATGTAAGTACGTTTGAGCTTTTGTTGACCATATTTGATTCTCTGGTCCCTTCACCCTTTTAATGCACATTTTATGTTTATGTGTCTTTATGAACATTTTGAAGTGTCAAAGTTTTGATTACATGGACTTCAAATGTGGGACAAAATCTCTCTATTTGTGTTTTGTAAGATGAACGACCGGTTTGGAACGACATGAGGGTGAGTAGACAGAGATTTAATTTTCATTCGAAACCGTACAACTAAACCGTACAAATCCCAGTCTTTTGGACCCATTCTATTTAGTTAATAGGTATCCATGTCATGAGTCTTAAACCATGGCTGAGAGAAAAAGATTCACCTGGAGGTTCAGACACGACCACCCTCATGCCATCATCCTTCTCTGTGACAGAGGGGTATCTGGGCATTCTGGGTGTCGGAAAAGCATCTGTAATATACAAGAATTAGGTTTTCGTGTATTATCTGGTGTAAGACATCAATAAAACAGCACATTAAACAGAAAAAAGTATTAAACAAAGAAACAAGTACATACAAATAAACCAATAAATGCAGACTTTCCCATATTTCACAAATGGTGGATTAAAATGAATGCATCCAACATTAGGCCAGTGGTTCTCAAACTATTTGAGGCCACCCTTTGTCCAAGACAATATTTGAAAGTCCTGCTATGTAAGCTGATATTTAAATTTGATACCTTTGTTGTAATAAAAATCAACATTAGGCCAGTGGTTCTTGAACTTTTTGACTCCAAGGCCCCCCTTTGTCCAGAAAGTCCTGCTATGTAAGGTGATATGTTCGTTTGATACTTTTGTTGTAATAAAAATTAATAAACTCAAAAGTATCAGTTTAATGATTTGTAGTATTTTGTTTTGCATTGTAATTAGGATTACCCTTGTGAAAAAGAAGTACATTTTAGTATACTTTAAAAAAGAATAATTATTACGAAAATATGCTTAAAGGGATAGCTCACCCCAAAATGAAAATTCTGTCATCATTTACTCCCCCCTCAAGTTGTTCCAAACCTGTATGAGTTTTTTTTTTTTTTAAATCTGCTAAACACTAAGGAAGATATTTGGAAGAATATGGAAGTCAATGTTGCCCCACAACTGTTTGGTTACCCAAATTCTTAAAAATTCCTTCTTTTGTGAACAACTTAAGGGTGAATTAATGATGACAGAATTTACATTTTTGGGTGACCTATGCCTTTAAGTGCAAATTGCATGTAATGTAAACCTAAAATCAGTTTTGTTATAAAATATACTCTTAAATTTGAAGCACAAAAGTGACATTTAATAAAATTAAGAGCACTTCTTTTTCACAAGGGTGTGTTATTTATTATTTAACTACATTTAAATAATTGTAAGACTTATTGAGGCCCTCCTGGAAGTTTCCTGAAGCCCCCTACTGGTTGAGAACTACACTACATCAGCTGTCACTATTTGATAAAAAAAAACAAATAATTTGTACTAATTATGCAGAGGCACTATATTAATATACACATTAATAATAACACAAATATATATATATATATATATATATATATATATATATATATATATATATATATATATATATATATCTCAAGCTTACCTTCAAATGTTTCATTTTCTGGAGGGATGGGTGCTGGAGGTTTATCTGAAACATCACATGATGACCATGTTATATCGTACTAAACAGTGTCACGATTCCTGCCTTGTGTTTTCCTTGTTTTGTGTGGACTTTTGTTATTTCCTGTTCTGTGCCATGTTTTGTAGTTTTCTTGTTTATAAGTCTCCCCAGGTGTTTCAGATTTACCACGCCCCCTTGTTATCTTGTTTAGCTTGTTTGCCCTTGTATTTAAGCCCTGTGTTTTAGTTCAGTTTTTGTGAGTTCTTGATGTTGTAATGTGTGCTGTTGCTTGTAGCTGTGTCTTTGTTCCTGTCCGAGTTTCCTGTTCTGAGTTTTCCCTGGATTTCCTTTTGTATTATTTTGTTATTATTATTAAAGGTGCTTGCAATTGGATTGACTCTCCGCCCTGGCCTTCCATCCTGCCGCAGTCTCCAGGCCTTCTTCCGCTCCACGGGCCTGGCCCCCCATCCCGCCCCCGGGTCCGCCTCCGCTCCACCTCCCTCCTGGACTGTTATGAGGAGCGTCTGGAATCCGCTCCTTAAGTGGGGGGCTATGTCACGATTCCTGTCTTGTGTTTTCTTTGTTTTGTGTGGATTTATCACTTCTTGTTTTCTGCCATGTTTTTGTAGTCCTTTGTAGTTTTTCTTGTTGATTAGTTCATTATTGTTCCCAGGTGTGTCTCATTCGCCAATCTCCCCTTGAGTGTATATATACCCTAGTGTTTCTCATGTTCTTTGTCTGGTGGTGTCCTTCTTTTGATGTATGTATGTGCTTGTTGTCAGTTTGGGTTGCCTTCTTTGCCCTTGTCTGCATTTATCAGTTTTGCCTGCATGGATTTACTTTTTATGTTTGTTTGAATAAATGTTTTGCTGCATATGGATCCCACTCTCGTTCATCTGAGAAAGCCATCGTTACAAACAGGGGTGCGTTTCTCAAAGCCAACTGGTCGCAAGTTCCATCATTACCAACAGAGCCAAACTTGCGACCGTAGTTGGCTAACGATGCTTTTGGGAAACGAACCTCAGTTCTTGTTGCGGAAGCTCTAATCAAAAATTGAAAATGTGAATGGTAAATGAGAACTTCCCAAATCAGGATATTGTGTTCTCCAGATATGTGGACTCTTCTTCAATGTAAGCGAATGGGATTTTTATGCTTTTTTATTGTTTACTAGATGGAAATCATAAGCCTGTTTGCTTAAAAAAAAATAAAAGCATGGCTCTCTTAATAAAGCTGCACCGTTTTCATTGTCAACAAATAGGTGTCGATTTAAAAACAGTTTAATCTCAAATGAATATCTTTTAACCCCATAATTATTATTATGGCAAAATACTGTGTAATAAGTATGACTGTACCGTATACCTTAAATGTCCGTATAATTTGAACTTTGAACTTGCCGCTTGCTAGCAACTGCCTTCTCCGTGGAAGCTTTGCGTTTAAAGAGCTAATAAAGTATATGATTCAATATTTTGATCAGTGTCGTGTAATAAGCAGCCATGTAAGTTGTAATAAGTAGCCATGTAATAAGCAGCATAATATACATCCAGCCATTTTTTATCATAGAATAAACCCCTTCAGGATGATGCAAGACGTCCTGATCACCCTGTCAGGGTTTATTTTGCGATAACAACCCGACTGAATGTACATTACATACCGCTGGATGGCACAATTGACCAATCAGAATCAAGTATTCCACAAAGCCGAGTAAATAGTAAGTTTAATGCTTAGGTTTGTTCAAATCACCAAACTAAGAACTGCATGAGCAATATTATTAGGAAAATGAATTGACTGAGAAATAATTTGAATAAAATATGCCTTCCGAACCTTTGGTGTACTTGCAGATAAAGTTGTTTTTGGTTTCACAATTGTCGTCATTCCACTGGAACATGTAAGGACCACCCTGACCCGGAGGAGCAGAGGGCTGATGATACATCACTACACACACCTCATACCCACAAGAAGGCTCATCCAAGTGCCAGTTCCTGTCACACACACAAAACAATGAGCAATAGGACCTACATAGGGAATGTGTCCATCAAATGCAGCTCTCGTCACACCTGAAGGTTGCTTGGCTTCCATCCAGCCAGTAGTATTGAGATGGGCAGTCTCTGTTTTTCTCCTCATAGTCTTGATCCCTACGAAGCCCAATCCAAAAGTCACCGTCTGATGCTTTTAGTTCATGGATAAAATTTTCTATCAGTCTTTGCTCAGTCTTAGACTCAATACTGAGAAGGTCTCCACCATCACTCCTGCAGGTTCGACTTGCATCTTCAAAGTTGAGTTTACGTCGGCTGTCCTGAAAGTAGGCGATTTTATAGCAGGGCTTCTCAGTGCCACGCTTGCATTTCTGTTGACCTTAAGAGACACATTATAGATTTTAGAAAAGACAATGGAATGTAAATATAGTGAAATATATTGATTAATCCCATGTACTTTTATTTACAACACTTAAAGGGGCCAAAAAAACAGCTTTAAATACCTTGGGGTGAATGTGGCTCTAAAACTCAAAGATCTCTACCTCATAAATTACATTCCATTGCTCAAAAAGATTAAGGAGGAATTGGAAAATGCTCCCCATCTCCTTTCTCGGACGAATGAATGTAATTAAAATGAATATTCTGCCCCGGTTTAGCTATTTATTTCAGTCACTGCCCTGCTACTTGGATAAAACATTCTTTAAATCTATAAACAAAATGTTAAATCCTGCATTAACTTTTCATATGATATTTTCATGCAAGGTTATATATTAATAATTTTTTTTTTTAAACCCCTGCAATATACCCTTTAACCTCTTTCCTTAAATTTAATTTTAACTAAATCCAGAGAGAAAGGGGGACTGACATTACCAGACTTACAGATGTACTATTGGCCCAGACAAAGGGCCTGGGTACAAAGACGTAATAATGCACACTGGATATAGAAGAACTTTGTACTCTTATTTCTACAACCTTGCTACCATTCATTAACAACATAAATCCACTACATCAAATAACAAAAACATATGTAGTTCACAACACTCTTCGGGCTTGGCAAGATATAAAAAAGTTCTGTGGGAACTTTGGCAAAATCTCCAGGCTTTCCCCCTTATCCTTAAACCCAGATCTGCCACCATCTATTGGTGATTCCTTGTTCGCAAAGTGGAGAGGAAATGGTGTACATCAATTCCAACAATTGTTTGACGGGGATACACTCAAGTCCTTTGCTGTTTTAAGGTCAGAATATGACATTCCGAAACAGGACTTGTATAAATACTTACAAATTCGCCATCTAAACACCGTAAAAGGGGAAAAATGCCTGTCTTTGGGGCTAACAAATCTTGAGGAGATTTTGGTCAAATCAACATCATTAAAAGGAACAATCTCTGTAATTTATAGGGCTTTGTTGGACCATTGCAGCTCTTCCTTGACACCACTTAGGAACATATGGCAGAAGGATATGGGATGTGCTTTTGATGAAGATCAGTGGGAAACAATATGTCAGAATGTTTTTTCCTCACTGTCTTGTAATAAAATAATTGAGCAAAATTATAAATTCATGCACAGGATGTACCTTACTCCGCTCCGCTTAAGTAAAACGTTCCCTAACTCATCCCCCAGATGTCATCGTTGTAAAACATGTAAAGGATCAATTATGCATGTTTTTTGGGAATGCAGGAAATTAAAACATTTCTGGAAGGCGGTACATGATCTAACTGTTAAGATTGTGAAAACTCCACTGGACATTACACCAACACGGTACCTCTTTGGTACGGAATTGTACAAGACACTGGACAGCACATGCAGGAAGAGGATTAATGTCGTATAGCAAAGAAATGCATCTTGCTCAATTGGAATCAGCAAAGACATCCATCATTCAATCTGTTTAAACAAATCCTAGATGAAATGTTAAGACTGGAACAACGTACATACGCCCTAAAAAATAAGGTGGATGCCTTCCGAAGGATATGGGAACCGCTTATGAACCTCTGACACTACCATGTCATGACAGGGTTTGGCGTGTTTACATAACATTCATAAAGGGTGAACCGCAATTTGTGACCATGGACTGACTTGATTTAATTAGCTGTATTTTATTATTATTTCCTTTATTTTTTTCTCTTCCATCTGTTATGTTAACAAAAATCAATAAAAAGATAATTGAAGAAAAAATAAAGAACACTTAAAGGGATAGTTCACCCAAAAATGAAAATTCTGTCATCATTTATTCGCCCTCAAGTTGTTCCAAACCTGTATGAATTTATTTCTTCTGCTGAACACAAAAGAAAATATTTTGAAGAATATGGGCCAAACAGTTGATGGACCCCATTGACTTCCATAGTATGGGGAAAAAAATACTATGGAAGTGGGCCCATCAATTGTTTAGTTACCGGCATTCTTCCAAATATCTTCTTTTGTGTTCAGCATAAGAAATTCATACAGGTTTGGAACAACTTGGTGAGTAAATGATGACAGAATTTTCATTTTTGAGTGAACTTTAAGATGAATATCACTTTAAGATGAATAATTTTGTATTTAGAAAATGAAACAAAAACAAATGTGTTGTGATGTGGGGTGTCTCAATCAGCTCCCTATCAGCAGTAAGGGCACTGATCAGGGAGTCGACCATTTTAAGGGCTGTCTCAGTTGAAAAATCCTACTAGTGCACTGAAACGTTCGCCCCCTAAAGAAAATACCCAAAATGAACTGTAAAACCAGGGAGCTCATTAGCTCATTTGTTCCCCTAATGTAAGTTCTGAAGCTCAAAACATACATCATGTGAGCCAACTTACCACACACAATGCATGTGATAGATGCTTTTTTAAAAACCATTATTTAATTATATTCCAGCATAAACATACATCACTATAGGCAGGTAATGAACATAATCTAGCAAACATTTATAATTTATTTACGTCTGAAATGATGCATGTACATGTAACAAGCAAAGTATGTTATCATTATTTTTTTTAATGTTATTTAATGTGCATGATGTTGGAAAGATATCAGTTCTGGCTTTTTGTTCATAAATACAAAATAGTGATTTTGTACGAGGACATTGTCATGTAGCCATAAATAGTGTCAAAGTGTCCCAATGTGTAGTCCAGGGTCCTTATCCTTAATTTGTGTACACGATATACTGATTCATGACGAAAGCTGGGATCGAGACGCACCCCATATCTCAAAAAGTACATGCAATACTTTTAATGCTAATCTAAACCTTAAGAGATATTTTACTATACTCGTGTAAGGATTTACTGTACATCAAGGCACAGGGGAAAACCCATAGTGCAATGCTTTAGAAGTCTTAAAGTTACAACAGCAATGAGCACTGAAAAGTGAGACTGAACTCAATTGCATTGTCAGTACAAAAGGTCAGTTAAATGTTTTTTTTTTCTTTTTTTTTCCGCCAGAACTCAAATGTTTAAATGGTTAGGCTACATGTTTGATTATTTTTCTAAAAAGAAATGTTTTTTCAGACAATCAGCAAATGGGGTCTCCCAATGTAAAATAAACAAATAGCCTACACAAATAAATAAATCCCTTTTACTAAAAACATTAACAACATCATGTAGCAGATCATTTCTCAATTGAAAAAAGTGCTAAGGGTTTCTGAAATAGACTACAAGTAGGCTACCTTTTAGTGACAGTGTAACATTTAAATATTAAAAAAAGAAAAGTTAAACGTAATTATGTTTCTCTTATGATTACTTTTTTATATAAATATATAAATGAGATGGACTATTATTTAATTTAGAGAAAGCCAATAGTGTCTGCGGCAGAACATACCTCTGGGCTCGTAAATGTCTGCACCGCAGGGAGGATGGACAACACATCGGGTTTACAAGTGGTGAAGAGAGAAAACAGCCATTAAAGCATCACCTAAAGAAGTCACTCACTCCCTGTATTCAAGCATCTAATTCAAATTACTTAAACAGGAAAACGAACGAGTCTGATAGTTAAGTGAGCGAAAACAACAAAGTCAATGAAAAACCTGTCAAAGGCACATACGGCAAAGATTAAATTAATATATAAAATCTGACTTGTTCAGTTTAGCAAGCTTTTCCTCCAAACATTAGGCCTACTACATATAACCTATATTTTAAAATAGGTTAGTCGAATGTAACATTTTCTTTCATGTTAATTTTCTTCTTAAATGTGCAACTCACCGCCCAGAATCGTTGAAGCGCACGCGGAGATGCTGAATAAAACCAAAACGCAGGCACATTTTCTCATTAGTTCCATTTTATCACCTTTGCACAAACTTCCATGGGTCTTAAAAGTAATTTCACGAAGACAATGGGATTCCGAGAAAATAAAAAAGGAACATCCAACACCAGGAGGGCTTCATCCAGTCGAAAACGAATCACCTGTCCCGTTATCCGCTGCAATCTTTGTGAACATCCAGAGAGGCAGCTCAGAGTGAGACGAGGGCGCGTGACTGAACGAACACACACACGATCATAACACGTCACCAACTGACAGTAACTAACACGCCATGGGCTTTTATTTGTAGATATGACCAAATTGTGTAACAGTTTACAAGTAGGCTATGCCTAACGATCTTCTTCAGATATAAAGTGTTAAAAAAAAAAGTTTTTATGATGTAGCCTACATATGCATATGCTCAGTAGCAGAAACTTCTTGAACATTTGTCACTATGGTAAAAAGACTTCATGGACTAGGCCTAATCTTTAATTTCATCAATATGTTTACTGGAGCTTCAGAACTTCTTTCTGATCCTCTTCCAAAGGTGATGAAAGTATCTCTGGAGCCAATCTAATAAAAAACAAACAAACAAACAAACAAACAAACACATAAATCATTTCAAGATTTCAAATTTGAAATTGGTTTAGGTAACACTTTATTTTACAGTGCCCTTGTTACACATGTTACATTTACTATAGTAATAACAGTAAATTATGCATGCATGCATAGCATGCATTACATGCAACAAATCCTATTCCTAACCCTAAAGTAGGCTACATGTTGTTATTTACATAATTCAGTAATTAAATGTATAATTAATTACACTGTAACAATGACACATTGAAATAAAGTAAAACTAAAACATTATTTTATATTATTTTATACAAAATACTTTTTTTGTATTTTCTGTTTTGCATTGTATTTAGATGCAGCAAACAAGTTAATCTCAGCATAATCATAATATGTGTCATGCTTGCACATTTAACTTAATGTTTCTAGAAACCAATCTGCTGCACAGGGTAATTAAAGTCTTCCATGACATTAAGTAAAGGATTTTGCAATGATGCATTTATCAGAAAGGGAATTGTTTTGGATAATAGGGCAGACAATCAATGCTGGTTTGAGATGTCTGTACAGAGTAGAGCAGAGCAGAAAAGATCAGACAGATTTCAGATCAATAACTAAGCCTCAATATAAGCTTAAGTTGGTTTTCCAATAACCCTTCATCACTCGGTCTGGAGATCAATTTTAGTAGGCCAAGAATCCATATAATAATGAAAATGTTAGAAACTGTCAGTTATTTTCCCTCTCTCTCAAGCTGACATACTATCCCCCTTACCTGTTTACATAATACTTGGGGGTGAGGCCCTATGTGGTTTTCCCTTTTATAATTGGATGGGATTTATGCTGTCCGCAGCAGTAAATTAAGCACATAATTACTATTACTTTATTGAATGCGGTAATACACTGCACTGCACTGCACTGCACAATAACCTTTAATTATAAAAAGTTTATTGCGCTAGTATCCCTAAATTGCAGTGATAGATACAGTGAAAAATAATTTGCTAGATGAATTTATAATCAGGTACAGAATGTTAATCTCTAATAGAGAAAATAAATAACATTTTGTAGAAGTACCTTTTTTCTTCTGGGTTGCCTTTTCTTGGTTTGTGTTGGTAGGAAATCATCTCCTTCTGTTGAATATACATATTAATTCTGCATGATATTAAATACAAGATGACACACACACACTGTTTTTTCTGTTTTATGATGACTCCACAGAAAACATTCAATATAACGTTTTTATATAAAATCAAAAATATTTTTATTTATTTTCATCATCATATGTTTACTTTTTACTATTATTTCTTCTTATTAATATTTTTTTTAACAGGATAAATGTCTTTACTGTCACCTTTGATTGATTTAATACATACTTTCTGAATACAAGTAATAAAATCTTTAATAAAAGACCCCAAACTTTTGAACAGTACTGGTAGTATTGTTTAGTCATTTTGGGGGGCTGGGATGTGTTGTTATCCATCTCAGTTTTGGCTGTAAAATGTACAGTTTTCAAGTTTCAAGTTAATACATGTGTTGGACAATGAAACTGAAATTCTATACTGAAATTCAATGATTTATTAGTATGGTGTAGGGCCTCCTTTTGCAGCCAATACAGCATCAATTTGCCTTGGAAATGACAAATACAAGTCCTTCACAGTGGCCAGAGGGGTGTTGAGCTGTTCTTCTTCCAGAACAGTGGCCAGTTCATTTATACTGGTGGGGGAAAAGTTGCTCCTCCAAAATACCCAAACGAGGTGACAGTGCAGGTCATGGGAGATGTTCAACTTCACTTTCATGTTCATCAAACCATTCTGTTACATGTCTTGCTGTGTATTGGTGCAGTATCATGCTGATTCACTGCATCTTCTTCAGGATACACTTTTAAACCATAAGGTGGACATGGTCCTCCAGAATGGTTCGGTAGTCCTTGGAAGGGATGCGCCCATCAAGCACAGTAGAGAATGTGATGACATTGCAGCCCAAACCATCACTGATCCACCCCGTGCTTCACTATGGGTACGCACCAGTCCGGGTGTTAAGCCTCTTTTGGGCTTCTACACACTGTAACTCCCAAATATGTGGGAAAGACAGTGAATGTGGACTCATTAGAGAACAATACATGTTTCACATTGTTTATAGCCCAAGATTTGCACTGTTGGCACCAATGAAAGCGACATTTGGCATTGGCACGAGTGACCAAAAGTGCAGCCTGACCATGAATACTGACTCTGTGGAGCTCCCGACAAACAGTTTTGGTGGAAATAGGAGAGTCAAGGTGTGCATTTAATTCAGCAGTGAGTTGGGTAGCTGACAGCTTCCTCTTGCATTGACAGTTACTCCTGTTGGATGTGGTTCATTCTACGTGGTGGTATGCCGACATTACCCTGGATACCATAGCTTTCCATACACCACAAAGATGTCCAGGGGGCATATTACAGAAACTTTCTATCTTCTATCTAAGAGCCCCTATCATGGATTTTTGAAAATGACTGTTCATGTAGTGTGTAATAAAGCTCTAAGTGAATGAAAACATCCTGCAAAGTTTTATATCTGAAAGTGCACCGTATATGAAATTGTCTTTCAAAAGTGAGAGTCGACTGAGTTTATGAAATGAATTGTTTTTGAAACGAGTCATTAGCCGTTTCGTAGTGATGTAGATACGAAACATTAGCATATTGGCCGCGCCCAGTTATTGCGCGCGCAGACGCAAGTGTAAACTTGAAGTCTTGAACACATTCAAATACTTCAGCTGAATAGCATCATGTCGAGAAGGCGCTGTGTTCTACAATGCAAAGATAGTGCAGCCACTTTGTTTTCACTGCCCAGGGACGAGCATGTGAAGAATCAGTGGTTAAAGTTCATATTTGCAACGATACCACAACAGTATATCCCGAACCGTATTGTGTTCTCATCATTTTAATGACGAATCCTTCACAAACATAAATGAATTAAACTGTGGATTCGCAAGCTGGTTGTTCCTGAAGGAGGGCTCAGTACCCAGTGTATATGGATCAGCTTCGTCCTCCTCCGAATCGCAACCTGTTAAGTATTATTAATAATGTTTGCAGTTATGTTTTCTGTAGCATACGGAATACGTATATTGTTGTGTGTGTTGTGTACGCTCCGCGCAGCTTCTAGGTCTCCATCTAACAGCAACATGTTCGCTCTCAATTGTTTAGAAATATGTCAAATGTTTGTCTTTGTTATTACTTGGTGTAGCTACTACTGCAGTGCTTTATCAATATGCTTCTGCGTTGGGCTAACGCAAATAATGACTTGATTGATTGTGTGTTTACCACCGAGCTGTGGGCTATGGTCGACTCGCTAACATAAACTGGGTCATTTGACCAATCACCGCAGATTTGCGTCACGCAAAGGAGGTGTTTGGGAAAATGAATCGTTAAACGAATCATTTGAGAGTCGTTGAGTAAACCAGGTAAAAATAAATGCATATTTTAAGACAATAAAAGTGTTTTTTGTCCTTGCATGCATGTGAAACTGTTTTTGGGAACTCCCAAAACAAAAATAGGAAAATTTTAAATGCCATGATAAGGGCTCTTTAAAGGCACAATATGTACTTTTTCTGCTTTAAAAATAGCAAAAATAATTGTATCTATGTTATATATTTCTTTTAGTTGTGTACTTACATTATCCCGACAGTTTCCAACAACTTTCAAATCCGGAGAAATTTATAGTTTAATTCTAAGACACGGGCCGTGTCTTTATTTCCGTTTCGTCGCCCGTCTATGGCGTCATATAACCTTTGACTCCTCCAAGTCTCTAACTTCCTGCGGAACCCGGCGAAACTGCAAACACAAAGCAGGGGAACACCGGACACTAGGGCTGCAGGATATTTTTTTTCCCCTGCGATATTGCGATATGTCACCAGATGTTGATTACTAAGCGCGAGCGTGAGGCAGAGAGAGCAAGACAGCGCTCGTGTTGTTTGAAGACGGTGAGAGCGCGCGCGCGGCTGGGGCTCGCTCTCCCTCTCTCTCTCTCTGCTCGCTCTCATATGCGCCCTGTCCAGCGGCAGCAGTCATTCTATTCTACACCATTCACCCATCAAATAATGCTTTAGTGGGACAAAAATTCGATTTGGCAAATTCGAAAACTCCTGCATAACTGACTGTGTTCATGAGGATATTCACCGAGATGGGTATTCTGACTTAATTTTGAATGTTCGTGTCCATCAAGCTCTGAGAGAAAGAGCACTGAACTTTGTGTCTGCCCGGCTCTGTGTGCGTACACTTCTTGCGCTTGATGTTTAAACTAACAGGGCTTAAAAACACATGTAAATGATATGTGAATGATAAACTTTCACTCTATGATGGTTAAACTTCGCAATTAATCCGTGAATCACAAGCGTTACAGGACAGGAAGCAGCTGACCCGTACTGATCATGAATCAGATCAACTACGATACCTATCGCACGTCATTGACAACGACAACAACTCCCATGAGCCCACGCTCTTTCCCAACATCATCAAAGTACGTCTTTTGTTATTATTTTGATTGAGTGACCCCTGGTGGCCAAAAATTACATACTGTACGTTTAAGATCTGACAAGTTAATTTAGGATTTTTCACAAATTCGTATTACAGAAGCATATCTTAAGTTGATTTAGGATTCTTATCCTTACAAAATCTCATCTTATCTGTAGTTAGGAAATCTTAACCCCTCCATCGAGTTCGGTAATCAACTCTCAGGTCTGTTACCAAGCAACCAATGACCCGCAAAGAGCTGCTATGAAGTAAAATGGAAAAACTGGAGAATGGAGAAACAAAATAAGTGGTGCTTTTCGATAAGTGAAGTTTTGATAAGCTTGGTAGTGAAAGATTACAAATTTAAGAAATTTTTAATTTACGCTGTACATTGAATTTAGCATTTAAGGTTAGGATGGTTAGCTTTTTCCAAAGGGCGTCACCAACGGACGTCCCTCAAATGCCTCTTGGCGCAATTGGATAGAGCTAAAACCAATCAGAGCGATGAAGGAGATAACGTACGCAGAGGGCTCCCCCTCAAGACCCACCCATTCGTTTAGCCACCAACGGGGCTCGTTGTTATGGGAAGGAGGAGGCGGAAACCGGCGAACATTCACACATTTTAATGACAAAATAAAACAAATACAAAGTCCCTCACGGTCGACTGCCGCCACACATAATAAAACAAAACATCAAATAAAATTCAGACCTGTCCTCTCTCGATCTTCACCGTCGTCGCTCCTCCTTTTATGCTTTCGCTCCTCCGTGAGAGATCGAGACCGGCCTCACTCACGCCGTTCTCTCACGTCCCTCGGCTCGATCGTCCTGCTCGCCACACTGGTATATCAGACTTTTGCCGAATCCAGTCGGTAAGACAGCGATAACATATATTTTTTAGACATGAAGGCTTTAAGTGTTGTTCTTTGCTCGGGTTTATAACGAAAAGGATATTTTAAATTGCTTAAAACAGACGCTATAGCTGATTCGAACGAGTGATGTTCCACGGCGGCATCCATCTTTGTAATGTACAAAATCTGCTTCACAGTTGCTGGCTGCGCTGTCATCATCGTGTAAAGCCCGCCCCAACGTTTCTGATTGGTGCCGCGATTTCTGCGGACTGGAAATGGGCTTGAATGAGCTCTTTGCCAGACTAACTTTCAGAGCAAATCTAAATTTGCCGGAAGTTGTCTGGGTTTTCCCAGGCTATAGGATGGTGATGATATCCGGCCAATCCCGTTTTTACCTGTATACGTCATTTACATGCTTTGTAAATCCCTCCCTTTAATGTTATAAATTGCAAGGGAACGTTTCCCTTAGTTAGACTCGAGACAAGCTTTGAAGACTACAGCAACGAACAGCTCGTGTGTTCAATAAAGAACCCTGCTTAAGACACAATCTGAGTCTCCTGGTCTTCGCTTCTGAGTTTCTACACTTTAGAAGAAAAAAGTTCACAACAGTAGAAAAGGCAAAGCCTAATCCTTTTATTTCCTAGGAGTCTGTAATTATTTGTCAGAGTTTTGTTGTCAAAATGCAGCACATCATTTGGGTGTGTTAATAAAGTCTTTCCACCATCAAACTTGGCTGTTCTTCATCTTGTCTCATTATTAAATGTGAAGTCATTCTCAGACAGGGCTATTATTGTGAGATTTTTAAAGGCTTTCAAATTTTTTTTTAAAGTTAGGACACTATTGGGGTTGTGCTAAAGTTAAGACAGTTTTTAGGATTTTTTGTGGAGTTAGGATGCTTCTGTAATACCCTTTTCCTATCTGTAGTTAAGATATTAAGAAGATTATGCATTTAAAAAATGTCATTGTGTAATAGCTTTTGTCCTAAATGAGGTCCTAACTGAAATTGCCAAGTTATCAAACAGATAAGATAGGATTCTAAAGTTAGGATCTTTCTGTAATGCACCCCCTGGTCACAGATGAGCCAGCGAGACACGCAACAACAATTTGTATTCTTTTGAACTCTGATACTATATGTCTCCCATTATGTTGAGTGGAATATGATTCGCATATATAGGTGTGAAACCTCCAAAACTATTGCCCATTGTTTCAGTTTCGTTGTCCAACCCCTGTACATGCATTCACTATGGCCTTTCTAAAGAACAAATTACTTCAGTTCAACTTGTATTAGCAAACTAGGTTCGTAAGGTACTCAGCAGGGACTGGATAAAGCACCACTACCCCATAATCATCAGGCTGCTCCCGAGAGAGACATCAAAGTCTTTAGGAAACCCACCCCCTACTTTACGTTCCTCTCTATAGGGGAAGATGCCCTAAGAAATGCTGAGGCTCTAGGGAAAAAGTGCTGAGGAAGGGAGAGAAAGCACTCTAATGAATGGGAGAGAAATAAAACACTTGGCTGTCTGAGAAACCCTGTCCTGCATCATCCAAATATGCAACGGCTGTGTTAGCAGAAGACCCGAGATGAGGTTAAGGCTGATCCAAACTGAACTGAGAGACCTGAGCGGATGTTTTAACCTAATGGGGCCGAGCAGCACTTTATTATTCTTACCTTAATTCGCTCATTCCTCTGCTTTTTCAGAAGGGCAATAATCTGGTCACGTTTCTTGGCCTAACACAAATACGAAATATGAATCAGAATCAGAATGAGATTTATTGCTAAGCATGTTTACACACAGAGGAATTTATCTTCATGGCAGAAGCTCCCAGTGTACATTGCATAATAGTTATTGAAGTTATTTATCAACACCTACATTGATGCCCATCTGAAAAAAGATGGTTCATCACGATACATATAATTGTGTTGAATATAACAGCACTGCTGAAGTATATTCCAGCCGACAGCTGCACTTACTAAACAAGCCTCATAAATTTGATTTAACGCCCATAGTTTCTGGCTGCACTTAATGTCATTTCATTAAATCCATTACATGCGTGTAGATTGTAACTATTTTTCAAGCCAATGTCACTTTATGGCAGGTTAATCAGTTATAGTAATGTAATGAAATGTCTTTGTTGATTTTAATCACCCAATGTAAACATCTGTCATACAGCAATCTGCTAAAACTTGATCTTCCACGTTTAAGTAAACACTACAATCAACATGATGATTGTAGTGTTAATATATATATATATTAGGGCTGTCAGTTAAACGCGTTATTAACGGCATTAACGCAAACCCATTTTAACGGCGTTAATTTTTTTATCGCGCGATTAACGGTCTTTTTGGCCTAGCAAACTTTGTAGTTTTTTTTCACATGCTTTTGCACCAGGACGCGGCATGCGCGCGCTGCGCTATGAAACCCATTCATTTCAATGGCTTGCGCCGCGCGAGGACATTTTGAAAGCGCAAGCGGATCTAGCTAGACCGGAAACAAAACAACAGGCACGCCGCACACAGTTGTTTGGGCTTGCGAGCCGGATGCGCGAGTGCGAATCTCTCTGCTCGAGTCGCGCCTCGCGCGCTCTCAGATACACGCTGCTCTTGTAAGAATTTTCTCTGGGCTCGCTCAGAGAATATGCCTGCACTTAAAACGTGTTCAGTCAGTGCAATCGCGAATCTCTCCTCTTCCCCAGCTAACAATTTTAGGTTATAAGAACGTTTTCATAACGTTCCCATTAAGTTATAAAAATGTTATTTCTGAATGTTATAGGAACGTTCAAAACGTCCAGTTTTGAGTGGATGACGAGCGCGAGACGCCGAAATGGATGCCAATAAGATTCTGAATTGAAAGTTTACTTTTAAAAAGTTGCCAAATGGTTCCATTGACAAGACCAAAGTGATCTGTGTGTTTTGTCGTTGTGAACTGAGCTATCATCATCGCAGCACGTCCAGTCTGAAATACCACTTGATGATGGCCAAGCACACACACACACACACACACACACACAGCTGATGCGAATTCTCCGCCCCCTCGTCAATATCAGGACCTCGTCAGTATTTCTTTCACCCTTTTATTGATGGACAGTGTTACATTGTGTGAGAGATTATTTGCTCCAAGTGAGAATGTTTTAGTGTGAAATTGAACAGTATATATGCCAATATTGTTTTCAATAAAAAACATTTGCACAAAGCAAGCCGATCCACTTTTCCATGTTGATAAGAGCATTAAAATGAGAAAAAATAATGGGACAAAAAGAAATCAAGAGACATTTAGAATATATAAAAATGTGCGATTAAATGCGATTAATCGCAAGTTAACTATGACATTAATGCGATTAATCGCGATTAAATATTTTAATCGTTTGACAGCACTAATATATATATATATATACTGTATATATATATATATATATATATATATATATATATATATACGTATATATTATATAAATTACTTTACATTTTTTTTAATTCAGCCTCAAATGCTTATTTTACAGGGCAGAGCCAGATTCTATGAAAACCTTCAATTTATAATCCTCTGATGAGGGATAGAAATGAGGTTAATTTGCTAATAGTATTCTCATAAAATGGATCTGTCCTCCAGAGGGCCATCCATCTTGGGGATTCCAGGTTGATTACTCACAGCATGAATACAAACATTACAGAGAGGGTACTGCCCACTGAACTGCTCGACACGCTATCTTCAGATGCAAGGAGATGAATGACAGACCAAATTGTGAAGAACACAAACACCCGTTTATATAGAATATGGAAGGCTAGAGTAAACAGCACATGGTAGAGATGGTAAACATTATTCCGTTATACAGACAGTCATGCTTAAGATCATGCTAGAAAACATGATCAGCAGGTTTTAAGCAAACTCTTGGAGTAAATGCAAACTTGATCTAACTATTTTGCTAGTTGGCAATTTCGTACAAAATTGTGCGATGTGAATCATAGGAAAACTTATGATTTTTAGACAAAAAGTAAGCATTAAGAATACCCTGACATGTAAGCAGATCATACGAAAATGTATGAGAGAGATTGAATGAATTCATATGAATTAGCCACCAGTTTGGCAAAACAAAAAAGTGTTTTTTTGTACGAATTGCCATGAGATTGTGTTGGTCCACGCAGCTTGAGTGCTGCTTTCATTAAGGAGGGACATATTAAAAATGAAGACTCTCTGGCATTCATGATACAATTCAACTTTGTTATACTGATGATATAATTTGCAATGAAAAATAATTATTAAAAAATAATGAAAAATAATTATATTATATAACTATATAGTTTATAGTTTACCCTTAAAATTGTGATGATAAAACATAATTCACAGACATAACTTTAAGAACTCAAAATGTTTCTTTTCTTTTCTAATTTCAACTTTGTGAAATTGTAATGATCTACATCTATGAATGAAACTCATATTTGGACATTTTGCATAACCGCATAATATGACCAGTTTTAAAAATTTGTAATGCTCATCGGGTTCTGTGGCAAGTGCGTTTTTTTTAGTCTGTAAAGCAAAGTGACAAGTTTTTTGTCCCAGCAGTGCCGCCTAAAAGGGACAAATCAATGCTTCCTTATTCTTGTACGCAGATGAATTGATCCGCAAGACCAATGATTTCCTGCTAATCCGATTAGTAGATGTGGTTAGTGCAGTGTTTGGAGAGAAAGTAGCTATGTAGAGATTCATCACAGCACAAATGTAGGGCTTAAGAGCATCTAAGCAGGCTCTTAAGGATTCTGCCAGCTAGATAGCATTACAACTGACTCCTCTGCGAGAAAATTTACACAAGTCAGACAGCGATGGAAACCTTTAAATTAAATCTGCAAATGTATTGGATACCTCTGTTTGAAAGCACTGAAAGTGCACAATCAATCAGCATAAAGACTGCCTGGTAATATGAAGCACAACATATCAGGTGCTTCAACAGCATAAATGATGCAAGGATGCATTACTGTACATTGAAATTTAGGGTTAGGGGTGTGTTCAAATTCCTAGGATCAAAGTATCAGTAATAGTTTTAGTGATGCTTGCTGTAGCACCATTAAAATATCTAGGCCTACTTTATACCAGTTCTATTTTATATTGTTATCTTAAATTATCTGTGATGCTCCTCAGATATAGGCTACTCATTGTGCTGAGCACTACTGGCGAATCCAGCCTGCCAGGTCCACACTTAGAAACCCTGCTGATCTCAAATTATCTTTCATGAGAGATCTATAACTGCCCTCTACAGGCTGGCTCATTAGCTTTTTATGCAGCAATGCACTGTCTAGAATTAAAGATCACAGCAAAGGGAGCATCAAGACAAACGCTGGGCATCTATTTTCAACAAACTGAAGTATGCCACATGCAGTGGATGTAAAAAGCCTATATACACACCTAGTGTAGCCTTTATTAAGGATAAATCTAGAGATATCCTTAATGTTACACAGAAAACTCGTCATAGGTTTAATTCGTTTGAAGTACTTGTGCTAAATGTTACGCTCTTAGATGTAAGAAAAAAATCCCTATTATCTCTAGCATTGGCTACCGTATATAGACCTCCAGGGCCTTACGCCGATTTCCTAAAAGAGTTTGCAGACTTTCTTTCAGATCTATTGGTCAACGTCGATAAAGCAATAATTGTTGGAGATTTTAACATACACGTAGATAATTCAAATGATGCGTTAGGGGCTGCGTTCATAGATTTATTAAACTCCTTCGGGGTCAAGCAAAACGTCACCGGACCAACTCATCGTCTTAATCATACACTCGATTTAATTATATCATATGGAACCGATCCAACCGATATAGATATCATTCCACAAAGTGATGATGTCACTGACCATTACATGGTAACTTGCATACTACGTACTGCTGTAATATGTCATGCTGCGCCACGTTATCGACCAGGTAGAAAAATTCTTCCATCCACCATAGATCATTTCTCAAATAGCTTATCTGATCTGTCTCAGCTGCTGCCTGAACCCAAACAAACAGATGAACTAGACGAACTAACTAGCACTATGAGCTCCATTCTCTCTAGAACATTGGATATTGTTGCACCCATTAGATTAAAAAAGGTCAGAGAAAAAAGTATAGCACCATGGTACAATAATACTACGTATGTTCTAAAGAGAGAAACCCTTAATTTAGAGCGTAAATGGAAAAAAAACTAATTTAGAGGTCTTTAGAATCGCGTGGAAAGACAGTATGTCACGTTATAAAAAGGCCCTTAACACGGCCAGGGCTGAGCACCTCAGAAAACTAATAGAAAACTACCGAAATAATCCAAGGTTTTTATTTAATACCGTGGCTAGACTAACAAATAAACAGACATCGTCTGAACAAAATACCTCGTTACAGTTTAGTAGTAACGATTTCATGAATTTCTTCACCGAGAAAATTGAAAGCATCAGAATCACAATCGTAAACGCTCAATCTTTGCTCACGCCTTATAATTCAGCCGCAATTATCACCCCGCAAGAACAATTACAATGCTTTACAACCATAGAACAAAAAGAGTTAAATAAACTTATCACTTCATCTAAAACAACAACATGTTTATTAGATCCTATACCCAACTAAACTACTGAAAGAAGTGTTACCTATAGTGGAAGAGCCTCTTCTCAATATTATTAACTCATCTTTATCTTTAGGTCATGTTCCAAGAACGTTCAAGCAGGCAGTTATAAAACCTCTTATTAAGAAACCACAATTAGATCCAAATAACCTAGCAAATTACAGACCCATTTCAAATCTTCCATTTATGTCAAAAATATTAGAAAAAGTTGTGTCCGCTCAACTCGGCTCTTTCTTGCAAGAAAACGACATCTATGAAAAGTTTCAGTCGACTACAAAATTACACTGGTGTTCAAGGACAAGCATTAAGCTGGTTCAGGTCATACTTATCTGCCTGCTACCATTTTGTCTACTTAAATGGAGAAAAATCGATCATAACTTTGGCAAACTATGGAGTGCCGCAGGTATCTGTGTTAGGCCCTTTATTATTCTCAATATATATGCTGCCACTTGGTAATATTCTAAGGAAACATGGAATTAGTTTCCATTGTTATGCTGATGACACTCAAATATATATTTCATCACAGCCAGATGAATACGCTAAATTATCCAAATTGACAGATTGTGTTAAAGATATAAAAGATTGGATGACGCGTAATTTTCTTTTATTAAATCCAGACAAGACAGAGGTAATACTTATCGGTTCTAAAAACCGTCCACAAAACCTTTCACAGCACGACTTTAACATAGTAGGATGCCCTGTTACTTTATCCGCTACAGTAAAAGACCTGGGTGTTACATTAGACTGCAACCTGTCTTTTGAAAAGCATATTTCATATGTTACAAAAACAGCCTTTTTCCACCTTAGAAACGTTGCTAAGCTACGTAATATGCTATCAGTCTCTGATGCAGAAAAGTTAGTTCATGCATTCATGACCTCGAGACTAGATTACTGTAATGCTTTATTAGCTGGTTGTCCTGCATCTTCAATAAACAAGCTACAGTTAGTCCAAAATGCAGCCGCTAGAGTTCTTACTAGATCAAGAAAATGTGATCATATAACACCGATTTTATCATCACTTCATTGGTTACCTATAAAGTTCCGTATTAATTACAAGGTATTGCTTTTGACTTCTAAAGCTCTAAATGGTTTAGCTCCAGTCTATTTAACGGATCTTCTATCGCCCTACAATCCATCGCGCTCTTTAAGATCACTAAATTCGAGGCTTCTGGTCATTCCTAGGATATCCAGATCCACCAAAGGAGGGAGAGCATTTTCACATTTAGCTCCGAAGCTCTGGAATATCCTTCCTGATATTGTTCGTTGCTCAGACTCGCTCTCCCAGTTTAAAACTAGACTAAAGACGCATCTATTTAGCCAGGCATTCATATACATTTTTTTTCTTACAGTTACTGTAAATTCGGCCTCTAGTTCATTAACGCCAGAGGAGAACTGGCCCCCGACTTTCTCCCAAGCCAAGTTTTTTTTTTTTTTTCATTGGGTCACCTGATGGAGTTTTAGGAAACCACTAGGTCACTTGATGGAGTTTTTCGGTTCCTTGCCACTGTTGCCTTTGGCTTGCTCATTTGGGGATATTAAAAATTAAATAACCAATCATACCATTGATCAGCTCTACCAAACTTGGATGTCTTTTTTCCAGTAATAAACAAACACTGTTAAGTTGGTTTGATTGATACTGTGAAGCAGCTTTGATACAATCTGTATTGTGAAAAGCGCTATATATTTGACTTGACACCCCTGTTAAAACAAAAATAAATCTTATCAAACATATCATAACAGGACATAAACATCACAATCATTGCTCTTACGGGTGCTTGTTAAGGCATATCTCAACAAGTAAATGTAGGAGTTTAAATAAAAGGTCCAACATAATAGGAATACTTGATATGTGTCATGAGAGTAAGCAACTGAGTATCAAACTGTGAACGTTAAACCCATCCAACGAATCTGCACCGGGCACATTTTTTAACACAACGCACCACCCAGCATACCTGGTTAAAGAAGTAATATGGTAGGTCATTTGTGGGGGAATTTTTACTTGACAAATTACAGACATGGCCCATTCGCACGGAATAAAGATCACAGACAACCTCCGCAATTACAACCCCATTTCCAGAGAAGTTGGAACATTTTGTAAAATGCAATAAAATCAAGAATCTGTGATACGTTAATTCTATTTAACCTTTATTTAACTGACAAAAGTACAAAGAAAAGTTTTCCAATGTTTTCACTGACCAACATAATTGTATTTTGTAAATATGGATCAAATTTTGATTTTGATGGCTGCAACACACCCCAAAAAAGTTGGGACAGATGCATGTTTACCACTGTGTCACTTCACCTTTCCATTTAATTTCACTTTTTAATCATTTGGGAGTTGAGGATACTAATTGTTGGAGTTTTGCAAGTGGAATATTTGCCCAATCTTGTCTGATACAAGACAGCCGCTCAACAGTCTGTGGTCATCATTGCCTCATTCTCCTTTTCATGATGGGTCATACATTTTCCATAAGAGACAGATCTGGGGCCTTATTTATAAACGTTGCGTACGCACAAAAGAAGGCGTACGCCGCTCTCTACGCAATAATTGGTATTTATAAAAAGCAAACTTGACGGGAAAATGTGCGGTCCTTCACGCAAGCTCTGACCCAGGCGTACGCACAAAAACGATCCAAATCTATGCCTCAGTGTCAATGGTACCTTCACAATAATGCAAGTTACCCATACCATTTGCAATGATGCACCTCAACACGCAGATGCAAGATGTTTGATTTTGCACCTGTCTCTGGTGAAAGTCTGGTTGGTCCCTTTCGTCTTTGGGACTGAGAAAAACAAGCTGAAACATTGACTCATCTGACCACAGCACACATTCCCACTTTCTTCTAGACCATCTGAGATGAGCTCAGGCCCAGAGAACTCGCCGGTATCTCCACATAGAACTGATGTAAAGCTTTCTCCTTGTGTAACAGAGATTCAAGAGGCATTTCTCGATGCAGCGTCAGACTGTGTTAAGTGAAAACGGTTTTCCAAAGTCCTCCTGAGCACATGTGGCTGTATTTAACAGAGTAGCATGATGGTATCTTGTGCAATGCCATCTGAGGGCTCGAACCACATTCAACAGAGGTCTACTGCCTTGCCCTACACAGACTGAGATTTCTCTGGACTCCCTGAATTTTGTGACAATATTATGTATGGAAGATTATGAAAGACATACATTCTTTGCAATATTGCATTGAGACATGTGATTTTTTAATTGTTTGACAATACTCTTATGAGCCATGACCCATCTTTGCTTAAAAAGAGAAGCACTTTTACACCCAAACACGATACCCTCAACTATTACCAATTCACCTGCTCATTGTGAACTGTTTCAAAAGAGTTGGACAATCTAATTTGGATAATCTTTTCACTTTTATTTTGTCTCTGTCCCAACTTTTTTGGGGTGTGTTGCAGCCATCAAAATCAAAATACAATTATGTTGGTCAGTGAAAACATTGGAGAACTTTTCTTTGTACTTTTGTCAGTTTAAAAAAAAGGTTAAATAGAATTAACAAATCACAGATTCTTGATTTTCTAGAACTTTTCTGGAAATGGGGTTGTATTACAAATGACTAGAGGTTACCAGGTAATACTTATCCCGTGTGATTAGTGCTTTAGAAATGAATAAATTGGATCATCATTATTGCAGGTAATATTTATGTTTCTAGAATGTTATATGTTTGGCAACAGGTCTTCTAACCGTAATTGATGGAGTGTGTCGCTTTTCATTTTTTAAACAACCATGTAGGAAGGAAGACACTGGAGTAGACTTTACAGAGTGCTTGACTCTTGCATTATCAATACAAGATCTTCACCAAAGATTGATGCACCTCTTGAATACAAATAAAATCAAAACATTTATTTCCATCAAGAGGTGCATCAACTTTTGGTCAAGATCCTGTATTGACAATGCAAGAGTCCAGCACTCTGTAAAGTCTACTCCAGTACATCCCAAAGACTTTCAATGAATTTAAGGTCTGGACTTAAGAGGAGGCCATTCGTGTGTGAAAATATATTTTTCATGCTCAATCCCAACCATTTTTTCACAATTTGAGCCGCGTTTCCACTGCAGGAACTTTCCCCAGGAACTAGTAGGGACTTTGGGGTGGTACTCTGTGTTTCTACCGCAGGGACCAGGCTCTAAATGAAGTTCCAGGTAAAAAAAAAAAATCAGCTCAGAAAGTCCCTGCTAGCAAGGTAGAACTTTTTCAAAGTTCAGGTGGGACTTGGGCACTGAACATGCTGATTGGTTGAGTTCACGCAGCAATTTTATTGGTTGACTCCACACAGCATTTTATTTCAACCACCATTTATAAAAGTTTGTTGCGGTGCATGCAGTAAGAATTGTTTGCAATTCGAATCAACGATGGAGTTTAAAAATGAAGACCGATGGACCAACGAAGAGGTTCAGGCTTTATAGACCATTTACGCAAAAACTGGTTTTCCATTAACGGAAATACGTCAAAGAAGTGTAAACCCAGTTCCGGTGTAAGCTTTGTTGGAGAAATGGCAGCTACCGTTAGAGTTTTCTACAAGCCTGACTTGTCTTCCGAAATTCACCAGCGTCGATGTGGTGAAGAGTGTGGAGATACATTCGTCCACTAAAGGGAACAAATATATTCTTCCACAAAGAGAATAGCCACAATTACCAAGGTAAGAAAACAAGAAATTGCTATAGCTAGCTTTAACCATATCACGGTTATAGCTGTTAACGTTAACTGTAAAGTAATGGTAAATCCTAGGTGTTGTGAACTTGTAATATAAGACATAACACATCGCAGTGAATATGTTGTGTGTATGTTTAAGTGAGAGGATATTGTCATGAGGTTGGAGGGAACCCAGACGAAATGCACACACAGGGTTTGAGGCACAAACAAAACCCACGAGGGGGCAAAACAGACAAGACTAGGAGGCTAAACTTTGACTAAGACTAGACAGATAGAAAACAAATAGCTACACAAACTTATTCTTATGAGATACAGACAATATACTCACAGACAGTAACACGCAGTTTTGACAGGGAGACACTAATGACAAGAACAGGTGAAACTGACTAGACAATAATGACAAGACGAGGATAACAAGGGGGCGGGGTTACGTAACGAGACAACACAACACAAGCACATGGCCCAAGCAAAAGGCCAAGTGCTTGTACACAAAACATGGGTCTGCCATGATCCTGCCACAAGACTAGAGAAATCAAAGACCCGATGGCAGAATCATGACAGAACCCCCACCTTAAGGAGCGGCGACTAGACGCTCCTCAAAGGGAAACTAAACAAGACCGACCGTGACATAGATAAAAACCAACAAAACATGGAAAACACTAATAACGGCATACATGAAAAAACTATGACAGGGTTGGGATGAAACCTCAAAAATAACATACAAGGCAGAGGAGGTGGAGGAAACAATCCTTAGGGGGGAGTCCAGGGTGTGTAGGTGGACTGGGGATCTTGGGTTTATGGGACGAAGGCTTGGGATGAGGATTCCGGGCGGACTTGGGTGGGGGCACATGAGATGAAGTCTTGGGGGAACCAGACAGAGACAGGGTGACACGTGGAGAAGCGCTGGGGGAACTTGACTGGGACGGGGTAGGAGACAGCACAGGACAAAAGACAGGGAGAGAAGTAGGCGACTGTGGGACGGAGACGGGCAACAACGTGGCTGGCTGCGGAGCCACCACAAAGGGATCAGTGTACCCTGTAGCAGAAACAGAACCAGCGCTCTTTACCTCAGACTCGAAGAAGCGCTGACTGCAGTGGGCTCTGGGACGGCACTTGAAGGACGGGAGGCTCCCCTCCTCTCTCCTAGGTTGAGAAGCAGAGACCATAGCCGGAGCTGAGACGGGTTGGGGAAGCATAGCAGGAACTGTGTCGGGCGAAGGAGGGGTTTTCTCTGGCAGGATTGACTCCGATGCTGAGGACTCAGAAGGAGAGTCCCAGAGGTCACCTCCCTCGAAGAGGGAAGGGGGTAGATGGAGTGCCAGGAGTCGTGGGGGGAACCAGCCTGGTCCCCAAGCGTTGTGACGCCCATCATTCGACCCTCGGGAATAGCTGCTAGCCAGGCAGAAGGTGACGACCCCGTGGATGCCACCTGTGACTCCTCCCGGGACAAACAGTCCACCACTTTCCAAAACGGGTGGCAGATCAGCCCCTCCCGTTCAGACAAAGGACCATTGAGACCCGCAACGAAGTATGAGTTGAGGAGGATCTCTGGTAAGAACATCCTCCTCTCTTCCACGGCCTTGGCATACTCTCTCAATGACCTCTCACCCTGGGGGGGGGAAACGGCACCTTGCCATTCCTCACGTCAGAGGTAGTCGAGAGCCACCATTGTTCAAAGGGATCAGATTGTAGCTTGGCAGGAAAGGACAAACTGTCTGCTGGGTTCCTTTCTGGTCAGTTCATTCTGTCATGAGGTTGGAGGAGGGAACCCAGATGCAGACGAAATGCACACACACAGGGTTTATTGAGGCACAAAACAGAAAACAAAACCCACGAGGGGGCAAAACATAGACAAGACTAGGAGGCTAAACTTTGACTAAGACTAGACAGAAAGAAAACAAACAGCTACACAAACTTACAATTCTTATCATGAGATACAGACAATATACTCACAGAGAGTAACACGCCGTTTTGACAATGAACCGACACAGGACAGCAAACACAAGGAGATAATATAGGGAGACACTAATGACAAGAACAGGTGAAACTGACTAGACAATAATGACAAGACGAGGATAACAAGGGGGCGGGGTTACATAACGAGACAACACAAGCACATGGCCCAAGCAAAAGGCCAAGTGCTTGTACACAAAACATGGGTCTGCCATGATCCTGCCACAAGACTAGAGAAATCAAAGAGCCGATGGCAGAATCATGAGATAACATAACAACCATTAATTTGGTGAAGCTGTACTAGGTAAATGTTACTGACATTGTGTTGTGACTTAACGTTAACGTTACTAAGTAAAGTATAGTGTATTTCTATGTGAGATAACACGTAATATTTTCTTGTTGCATGCGTTATAGTATAAAATATACTCCAGGGACAGGTTGTAGTGAGAGGTAGATGCTTCAGGTCAATGAGGAAGAGTGAGGAGCCTCACTAACTGTAGGTTTGACTATAGACAGAATGCCGGTTGTCAAAAGTTCAAAAAGTTCTTGCGTGTTTACTCTTCTATGCGGTTGCGGCACTTTCTTCACTTACTATTTCTTTACTGAAAGTTATATTATCATGTTATTTTAAACATTGATGTAACAGCGTAAGTATGACTTCAGTGTAATCTATTTAATTTGTTATTGTGTCTAGATATCACTGGAGGCAGAACGTGCCAACCTGAAAGCTTTCACCTGCAGTTGCGCTGCTGGTGAAGGATTCTGCAATCACATAGTTGCCATCCTGTACCAGACCGCACATTATTCACAGCTGGGTCTGCAGGCTGTTCCACCCCCCCCTTGCCTGCACAAGTGACTTGCAAAGATGGCACAGACCAAGGTGGGTTTGTGATAAACATGTCATTATGAACCGATGCGTATCTAAACAACTGTAAATTATTATAAAAACACCCCCAGTAATGACTACAGACTAAGGCTGCACAATATCTAAAAATTATTGAAATATCGCAAATGTATATATTGCCTATGCATTTATGCATATCGCACCGGCTTGCAATAACTGGGGTCATGAACAAAAGACAAAGAGAAAATCACACTGTTCTTGGCTGAATAACTTTTGTAGCTTTAATAGAAATCAGTACACTGTATATTTAATTCATACAGTGAAAACTAGCAGCGTTTTATTTTTACATTTGATTATTCAGTTTCTTTTATTAAATAAACCTAATGTAGGCCTTCCTGAAACCCTAAACCCAGTTGTTTACACTGATGTCAAAATAACACTAAATACTTACGCTACAGTAAAAGACTGCTGTTCACTTGCAAAAGCTATAGGGATGTTTTCTTGCCACAAAAAGAATGTGAAACACGTATGTAGGTTATATAATTTTAAAGATAATTTAAGTTTATTTTAAACACTTTAAGCATTATCGTATCGCAAATCGAATATCGCATTATTTAATGAGTTATTGAATATTGCATTTTTCTTCAATATCGTGCAGCCCTACTACAGACTGTAACTGCTTTTTGTCTTTGACTTTTTTTAAGGGAATCCATCCTGAACCTGTTAGTGAGCTGGTGGTGCAAAAGCCCAAAACAGTGGGTCAGAACAGGCTGAGGTCCACATTGTACAAGGCATATACAGGTGATTAATTTGTTAACTGTTTGATTGTTGCTTTGTGAGAGTAAGTTAAGTTTTTTTAATGTTATGACTAACATCATTATGGTTACCGCGGATACAATAAATAAAATGTAAATGTAGTTAAGCACTCATGTCTAATTTTTCTTTTGTGTGACCAATAACCTTGTGTATCTCTTTGCTCTTTTGTCTAGGACCACTGCCAGATCCATTTATGATAGCATCTGGAAGCAAATTAAGCCAGGTGCAGCCCCAGCCTCTCATGGCTGTTGTATTGGATGGGGTTTCTGATTGGAGATCAGTTTCTGACGCCATCTAAATTTGGGTCTGTCCCTCGTGGATCCCCATGTCCTATCACTGTCCACCCAAGAAGTCCAGTGACCTCATCCTACACCACATGGCTCCAGAATTTCCATCCCTTCCTCTGATGCAGCACACTTTTCCCAGGTTGCATTTCGTGCCGACATTACATAATGCATCTCCAGTCTCTTGAAGTGTCACCGCAGCTGTCCAGCAAGATAGCAAAACAAACTCAGCAGCAGTCCAAATGTCCTGCGTGGACACAGCTACGGCGACCAAGGCTGACTGCCAGTCGTTTTTGGGATGCTTGTTGTAGTAAGGCGTGTCGTGAAGAGCAGGAGTCTGCAGATGATCAGAGGCTCCATAAAGCAAACAGCTGCAATGAAGCGTGGTCTGCTGGTGGAGCCTGAAGTGCTGACAAACTATGCTGAACTGATGCGAGAATGTGCTACCAGCAGGTTTCGTCATTCACCCTGATGCACCACATCTCAGGGCCAGTCCAGACGGTCGGGTGTATGACCCTTCAGAGTCGCCTCCTTTTGGCCTGGTTGAGGTGAAGAGCAGCACAAAAAATTATCCATCTCAGGTTGCTCACCTCAAGGTGCAGGAAGGCCACGCCAGTCTGAAGCGTTCACATAAATACTACTGGCAGGTTCAGGGCAAACTGGCAATCACAGGACTGACATGGTGTGACTGTTACCGATACCTTATCAAATTTAACTGTGGAAAGAATTTGGCGTGAAGACTCATTCATAGCGGAAATGAAAGAGAAATTAGATATATATTATTATGGCACATACATGAATGCATATATATTGAAATTCCAGTAATCTTGTCTTTACCAATCAGTTTTGCCTTCTGTCTTACTGTTGATGAACTGTAATGTTATTTTTTTATAGTAAATGTTTGATGTTATTTGTTATTGAATAAGTTGTTATTAATCAGTTGATGTTACACATACATACCAAAAAATTAAAGGATGCATCATTTTGACCAACATTTTTTAATTGTTCATCTAATGTTTTAGTGAAATCAGTCACATTTCAACAGAAAAATATGAATATAACAATTATACTTAAGAATATGTGAGAACACTAAATTATTTACACAATATTTACATACAAAACATTAATTCATTCACTCTTCAAAACAAAAAGGTCCTTGATAATTTTCTAAAACACAGCAGTTAAGCCAGATCTGATTCACACTGCCAATCAGTGTGAGCGGCACAGGAGAGTCCCAGATGTGAAAGGACTTTACCCTACCAATCAATCACTCTCTCCACTATAATTCTGAGGCGGGCAATGGCTTGGGTTTGTTCCGTTTCCTCTTTGCTGAATTGAGCTAAAAGCTTAAAGGTGGAATGATGAGCTTAGCTCCAACGTCAGCAAGGAGATCTTGAATGAGGAACCCTTTGTCCGCCATGATGTCGTCTCCTGGCTCCAGCAAGGGAAGGACTCCTCTGATCCTGGTGATCTCCTTATCTGAGATGCACCCAGTGTACAGGGGTGAGACAAATGTCACCAAACCATTGGGAGCAACTCCAATCAGGCCTTTCAAATGTCGTCCTGTTTTTGTAGCTTGAAAATGTTTTTGACTGTAAGGTCAGGGATGAGGCTGTCTCAAGGGCAATTTCTGTGCAGTCCAGTATCACTCTGACATCGGGACAGTACCTCTGGAATTTAAGGGGCATATTGGACTTAACCTTTTCCCTGCTTATCCAGATGGGAAGTGAGCTCAGCATCATAAAAAGATAATTGGCCCAGGTGATTGTAGCCATGCTCACATTGAACATGTCAGCAATGAGCTGCTCCTTCATGCCATCAGCAACCCGCATGGAGTACATCAAGAACTCATCTATTAATGGCATGATGCGTGGTGGGCTGGGATCTTGGCAGCCTTCCTCACCTCCCCTCTTTGCTTTGGTCCAGTACACCAGTCTAAGGGCAGATGGTGCAATCGACTCCCCCCCCCCCCCCCCCTCAAAAAAAAGAAGAAGGAAAAACCCTCTCGGATGGAAATTTGGAGTAAAAACTAATTTGGACGTCCGATGAACAGTATCGGCTGAAGAGAGAAGGGGGTGGTAGGTCAGTGTTATGCAACATGGCTTCTAAGTCATGGATGTAATCCAAAGCCTCATCCAGAGCACCTATAAAGATAAAGAAATTAAAAACCAGTTTTAACATATTTATGCTACCTTTCAACACAACACAGAACAGTAATCATGTCATGTCAACTCTTACATGACATCACTGCAGAAAGAATGTCATTCAGAGAGAAAAACTCAACTGCAAATAACAAATCCAATCACTGTGTGCACCAGTGGAGTTTTGCTGGCATCCAATGGGGAAAATCTGTTAATGCGCCCACACAAAATAATTACGCTATCAAAGATATCAACCTTAAATTTGGAACACAACTTATTTAGATTTATGGCTTTGATTTTCTAGACATTTTAGAGTTCAACTTGTTTCATAAAATATATATTTTATATAAAACAATGTTCCTAAACTTAAACCTATAAAAAGAAAAATTGGATTTACTTAATTTTAATTCATTTTAAGCAATAATCTGCCATGGGTCTTCTTTAAAATAAGACCAAACTTAAAGCTGCAGTCCGCAGCTTTTCCTCTTTGTCACCATCTCTGTTCGAAATCTGCAATTGCAGGTATTCGCGGAATTATCAACTTTACGTGGGTTGTAAATCGGCATGAAACGGCATGTGAACACAATGTTTTGAAGCAAGTGCTGCTGTCAATCACCGCACTGTGTGGATACTGTCATTCAGAATCATAGATTCACTTTTTGAAAGTTTGACCAACATGAATTTTCACCGGAAAATATCTTCTGAACAAGTAAGTACCATCCATTTTTGTTCTGATCAACTAAGGGGGAAAAAGCATTCGACATGACAAGCGATCGTTAGATTTAATCAACGCGATTTACAGCAACCGTGCAAATTATAGCCTACTTTGTTCTCAAATTGTTCATGTTAACAACATCAGCATTGCGTGACTAACATTGCATTTAACGTGTTTTATGATTACCTGTGTAGTTCAGAATTCATATTCTCCATAATAGCTAAACGAGAAAGGCACAACAAAGGAAACTCCATAACTGTGTGAATTAAGAAAACGTAGTTACACGATTGAACTATTGAAATGTCTTGCTCAGCAGAAAAAAGCCGTCTCTTCTTCCGTTTTGAACCCCTTCAAAACATGGAGTTCACGCACCTTTCAAAAGCCCTGGCGATGTTTATCCTTGTGTTCGCATGAGACGGTTTCTTTCTCTTTCTCTTTCTCTAGCCACCTTAAATCCGAAGTACGAAGTCTTTTGGGTTTTATAACTGGTGAATCTCCAGTTGACACTGATGATAGTTGTTTGGATCTTTCTGGATCCGCCATAAGTTTAATTATGTAAAGTGCTGCGAGAAAAGCCTATACATCTACATCTCCTCATGCTAGCCGAAACACCTTCTTTATGTGTACGGGTGTGACGTAATGACGCAAAGACATGCTCGAATTTCTCGCGGAAACCCACCAGTACCACTGGAATTAAAATCATTATTACAAGCTAACCGTTTTGAATCTAGCTATGGCAAGCAGATAGTTTTGAACACTGGCTGAAGATGTTTTTTTTTAAATAATTATTTTGGATTATTTTTAACTTAAAAAAGTTACGGACAGCAACTTTAAGTCTGTGCTCCCAAGTTTAAACATTTTATGACAGTTTTTTGACAGACATTTTTGTCCTCTAGGTACAACTTTTTTTTTTTAATTGATGCACAAGGGTTAAGTTGTTCAGTTAGAAATGCATTTATCCATTAAAGGTTGTATCAGTAATTTCAGGCCCAAAAAAGGCAGAAACATAAATAATCACATTCACCTAATCTTTCCTAACGACCTGCGGCTGCCCGCCCCATAACCATGCCGTCCAAAAACCGCGTCTCTGTAGGCAGCCTAGGCTCTGAAATTTGCACACAAAAACAAATGGGTACACCACCACTCAAAACCAAAATAAACAGTGTTTCAACCAATCAGCGACAGGCTGCATACAGAGATGCGTTTTTTGGACGGCATGCTTATGAGGCGGGCAGCTAGCGGATCGTTAGGAAAGATTAGGTGAATGTGATCATTTATGTTTCGGCCTTTTTGGGGCCTGAAATGACTGATACAACCTTTAACAGTACACAGTTGACTAGAGGTTAACTTACTAAACACATTATGAACAATCTTACCTGCAGGTGGATGTGTCACGTAGTCGTGATCCATCCTTACTGCCTAAGCCACCATGCTGCTATCTTCACAGCATAGCTGGATAGACTGACGTTTGAAGGTTCTGTCATATACTGACTAACACGACAAACGACGCAGCCACACAATCATCCGGAGCGAAGTCCCGCTGCAGACATGTGCTACCTCTTTTTATATCAAAACTGTTCCGTTCCTCTCTTCGGATCGCCTGTATCCATTTGGGTTTCAGGTTTGGATCCACAGGGGCTGTTTCTGGGTGGAAGACGAACAGCCTGGAACACAACAGAAACTGCAACTCTTCGACTCTGCCATTTTTCGTAAACGCTGCTACGATAACAGGAAGTTCTAATACACTTCATTGACGTATTTCCGGTCGAAAAATGCTGAAGTGCGTAAAAGGTCTATTAAGCTTATATGCGAAATCCAGAGGGAACTGGAAAGTCGCGCGCAGTCCTATGTCACTGGACTAATTTGCCTAATCTTCATGGTACTTTAGATCAGTATTTCCTAACCCTGCACAACAACAGTGCACTCTCATCTGATCCATATATTTCTGATCTTGGAGTCTCTACTAACGAGCTGATGAGTTGATTCAGGTGTGATTGATTAGGAAGAGTTGGAAAAGGTGTAGTGTTGGTGTGCCTCAAGGAGCAGGGTTGGGAAACACCGCTTTAGGCCTTGTCCACTTGGAGTCGGGTATTTTTATAACCGTGACTTTTTTTACGCGGTTCGTCCACACGGAAACGCAGTATCAGGTCACTGAAACCGAACATTTTTGAAAACCCCTGCCAGGGTGAGGATTTTCAGAAACACCGGTTGCAGTGTTGTCATGTAGACAGTAAAACCGGAGTTTTTGCCTTGCGACGTCAGAGTGTGTGCCGTTATCCGCTGTGTTTGACATCAGATTGTGCACCGCTGACGAGTTCTGATTGGCCAACGTGGCTTTACGGTTAGGGTTACATCGCCGCCTGCTGGTGTTGCATGCTCTTGACAGTGCTTGATAGTGTGTTTTGCGTTTTCATGTGGACGGAAAATTTTTTTAAAACGGAGGAGGAAAAACTCCGGTTATAAAAATACCCGTGTCCGTGTGGACTAGGCCTTAGACCGTGATGAAAACGCAGACAGCTTAACCACTAGAATAGTGGTTCCTTCCTAGGACAAATTGTTCTGGGTCATCTTGGAATATGGCCATGATGTGTCTTCCTACATGGTTGTTTAAGAAATTAAAAGCTACACACTCCATCAATTAGGGTTGGAAGAAGTTGCCAAACATAGAACATGTTAGAAACATAATAATCACTGCAATAATTATCCAATCATAGACACAGTAAGCAAATATAAATATATATAGGCCTATAAATGTACAAATCTATGTATGAGGTTTGTTTGGTAGAATTCAGCAGAATAAAACAGCATTTTTCTTCAGTACTCAAAACAGTTTAATGAAGCTGGTTTGCTAACATGCAGTGCCACTGAGACCTCACCATCTCCATGTATTTCTGTCTCTCCTCTTGTTTTTGCTTTAAATAAACATCCTGCTGGATTTCATCATCCCTCTCTACCAAGAAAACAAACAGGCCAAAGCAGATTACATTTAATAATAATACAATACAATACACTCATACAATCAATAGCCTATCCTACTTACTTGACCATGACGCTTGCTTTGAGGCAGCATTTGTGGCTATAAATAAAAGAACAGAAGATCATTCTTCTTTATCTTATAATATTTTAAAGCAGCATTATGTTACTTTTGAACTTTTGCTCTCGGGGCTCCCCTACAGTTCAGAAACAGTATTGTCTTCTACTACTGTGTGAAATCTGTCATGGTTACACCAGGGGATACACGCGTGCATTTGTTGACAAGCCGATACCCCCGAACTCTGAAGGAGTTCTCAGACTGAGAGGAGTTGGGCAGACTGCCAGCATTGCGTGTGAAATGTCATCATCCCAGGTACATTAGCATATATTTCAGTATGTCATATGAATATAGTTTCAAGGGCTTTATTTTTTTCAAAAGCCAAAAGATCGCGTAGCTCACGTTTACAAGCCAGCGTCTTTATAGTAGCATATTATTGGCTACTGATTTACATAATGGAAATGCTAATTCAATTCAATGTTTGTGTGGTAGGTAATAGCTATCTTCAATATTATAATATCCAGCTACCATAGATGAATCTGAAAAATCGATTTGCATTATAGCCTGAGGCAAGACACTTTCACCAGAAAAATAAATAAACAAACATGACTATCAGCCTGCAGACATTAGGATAGTTACCCTGAGCGATTATTTTGTCCGTCTAATCATGCATTATTTACTTGCAAGAATGTAATGTAGCCCCTACCAAACTTGTACACGCCGTTTAGACATCTAGGCTTACTTATGACTTTTTTTTTTACGGCCAGCATCGGGCACGCACCCCTCCTCCTCCTTTAGCTCACGCCAGCGAGCAAACGCTGGATCAATATTGATCCTCGTCCAGTCTTTTATTTAGTCACTCTCCCTTTTTCTCTTTCTACTGTCCTCCGACAAAACCTTTGGCTTCTTGGTTTTACTTGACAACAACAGACAGAGGTAAAAAAAAAAAACACTCGTTGCGCTCTCACGTCAGAATTTGAGGAAGTGGGGGGTGGTGGGGGAAGTGATGTATGCCGTAAAGCAGTCGAATTTTGTAGTTCTTTTTGCGGTCGGGTTCCTACCCGCACCCCGTTACAAAGTGCCAGTAAAAGCGATACAGACACCGTCAGGCTATGGCAGACGTGTCATTCAACCTGTTGTAAGTCGATGTACCATGTCAAGGGTTTTGGGAAAAAAAATGTAAGGTTGAAAAAGATACATAGTGCTGCTTTAATCCTTTTCATGTGCCACCACAACTTTGGAACAGTATTAAGAGACTACAATTTCTATTTTACACGACAAAATATAGGCTACTTTAGCATTTTCTCTAATGGTGCAATTATAAAAAGCACAACATTAAAGGTAAGCGTGTCACATTCATACACGTTTGGCAACGCACTTTAAGACAATTTGCATATGCGTACAAAATACATTGAATGAACGTCACACTTACAGTGCGGGGTCTTCGCAACTTTTAACCGCTGCCTGATGTCAGCAGAAACGAGACGAGACTCTATTGGAGGCTGTAGGGAAAGGGAGTTCCAGAAAACTTTCGCATATGCCACATCTTCTTGTGACGCTCCATCAAATACCGTATAAAGTTTTTCGATTTCCGAAAGACTGTCTAAAACCTCATCGTTTAGTTCTTCAGTCATAATAGTTAGCGAGCTTTCTGTTCTAGCCATAGGTAACAGCCACGTGAGGATGTGTTACGGTTGCCATGGTGACTAAACGCTCAGTCAGACTAGTAAACGGAAGTGCGGGGATTTCATAAGGAAGGAAGAGAGGCAACTCTGCAAAATATTCATAGTTTAAAAGGGAATAAAATAAAAAATACTTAAGAATTTGTTTTTAACAGAAAGTTTAAGGTAGGCTAGACAATTTAACAGACCATAATGTTTTCATGTACATTGTAGAATGTACAACTAAATGTAGAATGTTTTGATATTTTTTTATAACGTTACCCAACAAGACAATACTCGTAATTGTAGAGTAAAATATTTTTTATTACGTGTTTTAAAAAAACGTGACGTGTTTTTTGTAAGAATGATCTTATAATAAATTATATATAGGCTAATATAAGATGACCAAAAGTAAAATGGCATTTCCAGAAATCCCTGATGTGTGTTTCAACTTACCTAAAAGGTTGTTTCTTCTTCTTATTGTATCAGTTATGTTTGTTATCTTGATAGCGTAACACTGCACTGTCTTGTAGAATTTTGAAATATCATATTGGCCTATATACTATAGCCGGCTGCCCTGTGTCTGTACAATTATCAAGGTCATATTACTGTAAAGGTACAAATCATATTTAAGCAGCACAAATAGGTTTTTATAAAGAATCAATATAAAAATATTTATATTGGCACCAAATTTTTACAGCAAATTTGTGCCCAACACTGCATTATTTTTAAAATAATAACATTTTAATTACTTTTTTATTTTGCAGAGGCTCAGTTATCAGTTGACAAATTCAAATGTTATTGAACAAATATTTATACAAAATAATGAGCAATACCACCAAATCTAATCAATTGAAAAATCTGAAAGATGTGTGATAGGCTATGTTTCACTTTATTTGCAGATGTACTGTATATCATTACAAAGATCATATTATGTAAACACAGCAAAAACAAATGGTTGTTTTACAACTGGTCTTCACCTGGTAGTGAGGTTAGTGATTACTATAATGATTGTAATCAACTAACTACACTGCCTGATGACCACACAGTAGCCTCTGGCAGGGTCCATTTCCATCATTGTTTTATTCTAATGTCTCCTGTAGAACCTGCACAAATCCACCAGACCTGCATCTCACAAAAGCGGTTCTTAAAATGACAAATAGACCAATATGATATACATAAAAACCGTAAAATAATTGTATCAGCTCTGTGTTTCCTTGTAGGTCATTGTGTTGGCAGTATGGTTAGTGATTGTAGATTATATAAAACAATCAGCTAACAACACTGCCTACAAACCAACCCCAACAGGTTAATATCAGCACATTAATTTGTTTGTACCATGTAAACCTAAAGGAAGAAAAGACAAAAAACAGTCACTTGGCAAAACAAACAATAGGCCTACCATGAAAAAGGCCTATATGCTAAATCTATAATATAGGCTACATACCCAAACCGAAGAAAGAAGTAATACCCACTGAATGCTAAGACATAACAACTATTAATAATTTTAGTCTTTCAGTGAGAAGTCACCTGACTGAATTCTTCTGCACTCTCAGGTTTGTGTTCATCTGTTGTTGTTACCACCCTGCTGACGTCACATCTCCAGGTGGGGTTGAATGTGAATAGGTATAGCCAACCTATTTTTAATTATAGGTAACTTTACCTGCATGTCAAATAAAACAATTCATAACTGGAAAACGAAGAGCCTCATAACGACAATTTAAAGTGAGCCAGTCTTACGTGAAGAAACTCATCGGGAGCTCTCTGTCTTGTCGTCTTTCAAAGTCCCTCTGCTTTAGATTCCAGCACAAGCTGTCTGTATTTATAGCCAGGGCTGATATTGTATGTTCAAATTCAGCGCCCTCTGGGGCGGGAGCCGGTTGAGCGCGAACTACGGCGCTCTCAGCTGCTGATACTGGCGCTATTTCTCCTATACAAGATGCGCGCCGTACAAAGAGCGAAAATATAAAAGCGTAAAATCAGTGGAATGTAGGCCTAATTGGCTCAAACCAATCAACTCTTAATACAATCACTAAATATAAACAATACAACATAATCTTTACACTTGTGCACTCCCCCAAACACCGAACTAAATAATTTTTGATTAATCATATTTATTCTGAGCACACTAAAAAAGTAGGCTAAGCCTTTTTTTTAAAGATTTACCCAATTTAATAGTAAACTTCCATCACATTGAATTGAATAATTCTTATATATTGTTCACATTATGAATTAATAATTTTAAATGAGTAAAACAAACCTAGAGCTTAATAAAACAATTTGTATAAATCGTAGCCTAAACTTAAATTTAAACATTATCTTTCTTTCTTTTTTAAATGTATGAATACGAATCACAAACGAGTGGTCCATCTTTCTATTGTTCCATTTAGATTACAAAATGTTTAATTTAGCTCCAGTAAAAAAAAAAAATGAATTTAACATTATTAATTCATAATAGGCTATGAATAATATGTAAGTATTATTCAATTCAGTTTGATGACATTTTACTATTAATTGCAATGTCTAAATCTTGAAAAAAAGGCTTAATTAAAATAAAAAAAGACAACATATAGGCCTATAGCCTTTGTAATTTTCCGTGAATGAAAAAAAAAAAAAAAACCAGTTTGACATAGCCTACCAGTCATTAGTGTGTACAATATGTCCAATATTTACAGATTTTTAAAGATTTTTTTCTTTTTAAAGATGTTCTAATAAATTTATAATAATAACAAATTCTCCCACCAAGTATACTAATATAGTTCTATTGTTTTAGGCTTCTAAAGCTATCCAATTATTGTAGAGTTGGAATGATCAGTTTATAATCCACAGTAATATCAAAGGATTAAAGTATACATTGCTCAGCCGTTACCTGTTATTATTCCTTAGGTTGAAAGAAACAAAAGTCAAGCGTAACGAGGCTTGGAGACAACAAACTGCCTCTGAGCCTGAGGCCCATATCTATGTCAACACTGAGAAGTTATGTTGTTACCGGTTGGGAGGCAATGCTATACAGTGTTTAGTGGACAATGGCTCTCTGGACAACGTTACCAGAGAGACCATTCAGTCCACGTGAAAACAGGTCTAGGCTTGCCCAGAGGGACTAGGTAAAAAAAATAAAATAAAAAATCACCACATCCTTGCAGGCCCAAGCTGTTCTTAGGGAACAAGTTTGCTCAACTGTTCTGGGAAGCTAATCAAATCTCTGTATATTCTCTATATCGTTTTGGTTATCAACCTAGCCTACTAAATTAGGGATGGGTCTGTCCAAAAACAACCCAATATCATGGTTATAAATGGGAGTCCAGACAAAAATAGATCCACACTCATTTACAATAGGCTACCTATTTGTATATTGGTTCAACATGGGTGGCATTTAATTTTGTTGACATATATGTTTAATTTATTTGGTAGCTCTCACAACATTAGGAAAACAAATTCCTCTTTGTTGAACCTGAGACTAATGATTAGTAAAGACTTCATTTTGAACATTATTAGTTCCTCCCATAATTTGAAACACCTGTTCAATCTAATTACAGATCAGCACATCCTGAGACATTAAAATGCTGACTGATGTTCAAAGAAATTGAAATTCTTTGTTGTGGACCCTAATGTGACTTTACAAAGCTGAAGCAAAACACCAGAATAATAGGCCTACTTCTCAAGTAGCTGTAATACACAGAGAGTTTGTTAGTTGTATTTTTTTAATTGCCTTTTAAGATTTTTTTAAACAACAGAAAACAAGTTAAGTAGCTTGTCTGATTGACTCACCACTTGAAAATGAAGGAAGAAATTGCAGCAACAGTGTTTTTTATTGCAAGACTAGCAAAGAAACATGGTAAACTAGATCGTGTTCGGAGGGAGAAATTTGCTGTGGAACTAACTTCAGTGCTCTTTGAAACTTACAAAAGTCATTGGTACCCAGAAAAACCAACCAAAGGACAAGCTTTTAGGTGAGTAGCCTAATGCTAACTTAACTTCTGAATTAAGTGTAAAATTATGTAATCAAGGGCTTTTTCTTTTCTTAGGTGTCTAAGGATGAACAAAACTCAAACAAGAGACCCAGTTATCGAACGTGCTTGTCGCCAGAGTGACATTGGTTATGTAAATCTTGGATTACCAAAGGAAATGACCATTTGGGTTGATCCGGGAGAGGTGTCCTGCCGGTAGTGTTAAGTTTTCTGGCCTATCAACGAAGTGCATAATAGTTTTAATGACTTGATTGTACCACTGTAGCACTTCCAAAGCTGAAAATGTTGTTTGTTCTCGAAAGGTATGGTGAGAAGTCAACCCCATTTTGTGTTACCCAGTTGGAGGGTCAAAAGAGAGATGGGGAGTTCTCTCGTAGGATAAATAATGCGGTGGAAAGGGCTTCATCGGACTACCACTCTGGAACCTCCTCTGATGAGGAGGGAGGAAACACCAGCATGAGCAGCACAGTGAGCAGCACTGTGAGTAGCAGCAATAGCAGCAGTCTTTCAGTTCCAGAGCCCAAGTGCATCCCAACGGTCTCCAACCCAAACAGTGTATACCAGGTAACAGTCCATAACCACTTTTCAGTCCCTTAGTATGTCTTTAACACTACTAGTTGCTTTCTTAAACTTGCACTGGTTTAATTTTGTTAATTTTTTTAATCTGTAGTTCAGTGAGTTTGGGCAGCCCCCTCCCATGCAAAACTGGGGGACATACCCTAAAAGAAAACCATATGCTGCTGAGGGCTACCAGCAGCATTCTTCAGGTGGACCATACCCACCTCCTAAGAGTTTTAATGGCTACAGGCCCTCCTACGGCTTCTCTGGTCCAAGGGTGGACCGATTTCACTGGGTCAGCAAGAACCGCTCTTAGACTTTAATTTTAATATCACAGCGTGTCGTTTTGCTGAGCAGCTATGCAGGCATGCACTTGGTTTAAATGTAATGATTTAATAAATTTATTTATGGAGTTATTGTGGCAATGCAATTTTAAAGTTAATTTTATCAAATGATTTTTTTTGTGGAAAAGACTTTCTAAATAAAATCTGTTTTAATAGAACTTGCTTGTGTGGAAGTATTTGAAGTTTATGCTTGTGCCACTAGATGGTGACAAATATATACAATGTCCATACCTTTTGGCAAAGCAGAGAATTTCTTCTCACTTGTTTCAAGTAAACTCTTTTACGTTCACGACTGATACTAAACTATATGGTTTGTAACTACATTGTGTATATATGCTGTAATCTACAGTGATAACTCGGAGCACTTCAGTTTCCCTTCACTTATGCTCTAACTTTTGTACTAATTTATCTTAATTTCACATTGTGTACTCAAAGTAGTCTTTCTCTTATAAATTATCTCATTAAACTCTGCGTTATACTGTATTTGGCAAGTTAGAACTATGTGAGTTGGGAGATGTCTTATCTATATTAGATAATATTTTTTCTTCCTGGGTGTATGTTTCTGAACTTGACTAGCAGTAGTCTTTCTGTTGAAAAGGAAAATGTGTGGTTTGAGAATTCACCTTGTAGATTACGTTTTCAAGGCTCGCTCTAATGAACTGCAGATGCCTGCGAGGTTAAATATTTAGACTTGTCTACAATCCGAATCCTGTGAAGTGTTTTGATTGGAACAGACATTGAAAGTTGTGTGTGAGCATAGCAACCTACTAAACGTCTCTCATATTGCATCTTTGTTATTCATGTAAATGAGCACTGATTTACAGATTTTGGGCTTTTGTCTGCAATCTCCATAACTGCCACTGAGTGGAAAACTAGAAATAACTGCTAAAAATAGTGCAGTATGTGGGCATTACTTGTTTATTCATTTATGCAAGTGACTCTTAACTGCACTTCATAATTGTTGCTGTGGGCTGCCCTCAGTTAATCTCTATGCCATATTTATCAAATGTATTTTATCTTAATGGATACAAGGAGACATTTAAACTATCACAGTACCAAAAAGTATTTTCAAATATTTTTTTCATTTAAACTGTAATTATGTAATCATTTTAGGTCTACTTTAAGCAGAATATGAAGCAAGTGACTATCAAATTTTTATATTGTAATAATGGCTGAAGCTTTTATCATGGTATTGAATTAAGTTACAAAACTAGACCTCCCATGATGTATACACTGAAAAAAGTGCATATGCCTTGTTACTATGAGCTGTTTATACTTGATCTGAGTCAATAAATGTACTTTTCTGTCATTGGTCAAATGTAAATTGATTTAGTTGACTGGAAATACAACTTTTGATGGTATTTAAATTTAGCTTTGTTTTCAGGGAAATAACAGCATATTCAGGGTATCCAAAGACTTTCAAATATGTGCTTTCCCCATCTTTATTATAAGCTACTGTTCACCAACAGCAAGTGTTAAAGGGATGCTACTTGTCCCAAAAACGAAAAATCTCTCAATTAGTCGTTCAATAAAACTCTTGCGCCTGGGTTCTAATATACTCCTGTGTGTCTAATATATCATTCCAGGCCAGACCATTCAAATATGGACCCAGCAGGAGTCAGTGAAAAAGATACATTGTGCTCCATTTATCAAAATGGCTGCAGTAGTGAAGATTATAAAATTATTTTATATGACAGAATATAAAATACATGGATGTGTTTGAATGGCTGTAAGTGAGGAAATATAGTTTTCGAATGGTCTTTTGGCATCTACTTGCTGGGAATAACACTAATGTTGACCCCTTGGTGTGGCCCAGCACTGCAACATCGGCTCAACCAATGGTGTGGTTTGGGGCGGGACTAGCCAGAAAGAGGAAACTTCTTCAGATTTGTCAGGCATGTGGTCTTGATTTCTGCACTTAAATGTAGGAGGAGACTACCGATTTAGCCTGGTGAAAAGTACATGTGCTCCATCCACTGTATGCAAATACACTGGAGTAATTTACCAACCCTACATTTTTCTCATCCTCCACCTCCTCCCATCCCTTCCTGTTTACTCTCTCAGTATCTTTGCCAATAAGAAAGAGGCTAAAAAAATCAATTAGTGTACGGCCCTAAATCTAAAGATTATGTATCACATCCAGCATGGTTTTATATTAACTTTTGGTAACGACCAGGAGAAATAAAAAAATATTTATACTGTAAGTATTATAGAACTAAGGGGTAGTTATTCTACTGTTATGATACAACAATCACATTTGGGAGCAATTTAGCAAGAACATACACTGTGTACCTTTTTGTAATAATTGTGTACCAATACAAACTGTAGGCTTTTAAAAAATTACAGGGTACATATCCATGCAATTATATTAAAAAAAAATTAATAGCAAAAGTGCAGGTGTTTAAGGTTGGGCTTAAAAAGCAGTTTTAAGCAAAAAAGAAGCGTTGTAAATCTGTTTTGAATTAAGTTGTTTTTCAAATAAAGATTTCCGAGTCAGTGATATTAGATTCTGTATGTATTTTTATTTGACTTAGCCTGTAACTACATGGAACAAAAGGGTAACAAGCACAACTACATGAAACGTCTCGGTTACGAATGTAACCCTCGTTCCCTGAGTAGGGAACAGAGATGTTACGTCGAATGACGGCGAAATGGGGTTTCGCTTAGAAAGCCTATCTACTTCGAGAATTACAAAACGAGCCAATGGCAAAGAAACACCATGGGTCTGTGGAATTTGCATAGCGTAACTCCGCCCCACCACATGGATATAAAAGGAGGACGCCAGCAACATGCAGATATGTTTCTTCGCTGAGGAGCCGAGACTGAACTCAGGCAATTCCCACAGTACAGTGGAGGTGGCAGGGAGACGTAACGAGACGTTCCCTTTAGTAGTAACTTTGAGTTACGCTGAATGACAACGAAATGGGGTTCCCTGTCTAATCACACCACTTGGCTGTCTTCCAGTGCCCTGCGTAAGTCTGAGATCTCTGTCGTGAGACTAGCATGGACGAAAGACTCCTACCAAGGTAAACTGGGAAGCATATCTCAGTGGAAATATGCAATCAGTGCCAGCTCGAAGGGGGTGGCCTTAAGAATACACATATGACCGGAGGGAAGCATATGGAAAAACACTGGGGTGTCTAGCCTGCAGGGTGGAATGTTTCAACCCCAGGGGTGGCAAGGTGGCTTGCAAAGGGAAGGACACATGCTCAGAGAGGCTTACAGTTGAAACACACATGTGGGGGTCACCAGAGGGAAACCATGCACACGGAAGCACCTAGCCGACGCGAAAGCTGCTGCAGGAATAGACTCTGGCGTTGAAGTCAACAGTGCTGGAGGAACTCAGGGCTTGCGGGGAAGCTCACCTGAGGAAAATATTGCATGTATCCAGTCCGTGGAGTGGAATGGCGAGCAAGCAAAGACACCTGAGTGGGTCCGTTACCGGCTAGTTGAAGCAAGTACATGAGAGGACTCTGGCTCTACTCTGAGATGATAAAATCTCGCGAATGTGTTGGGTGTCGCCCAACCTGCAGCTCTGCAGATGTCTGTTAGCGAGGCGCCATGCGCGCTAGAGCCCAAGAGGAAGCCACACTCCGGGGTCTACCTTGCTGCTGGTAAGCCAAAGCATGGCGTCCACTATCCAGTGAGACAACCTTTGCTTGGAGAGAGTGATGTGCGGCGATAGCGGCAACGTACATTTTCAGGGTGGAGGGAGACAGCCTTCGCTCCAACCCATCTTGCAGGAAGGAAAGCATGACAATGATCAAGCATTTTCTTGGGTCTTCTCGGTGAGAGGAGCACCAGTTGACGAAGAGGTTCCACTTCAATGCATAGGCATGTCTCGTGGACGATGCTCTAGCAGAAGTGATGGTAGCCACCACCGTAGGTGGTAGAGTAATCAAACCTACCTCGTCACATCCAGGAGCCACACGTGGAGGTTCCAAAGATTGGGTCGAGGGTGCCATTGGATGCCCCGTCTCTGAAAAAGGAGGTCCTTCCTCAGAGGAATTGGCCAGGGTGGTGCTGTCGCGAGGAGTACAAGTTCGGAGAACCAGGTCCGGGTGGGCCAATGAGGCGCAACCAAAGTGACCTGCTCCTCTTCCTCCCTGATCTTGCACAAGGTCTGTGCAAGAAGGCTCACAGGGGAAAACTCCATACTTGCAGAGGCTCCGCGGCCAGCTGTGCGCCAGTGCATCCATGCCAAGTGTGCCCTTGGACAAGGAGTAAAACAGGTTGCAATGGGACAAGTTGTAGGAGGCAAACAGATCTATCTGTGCATTGCCAAACTGATCCCAAATCAGCTGGACCGACTGGGGGTGGAGTCGCCATTCTCCAGGAAGAGGCTGAAACCGTGAGAGCTCGTCGGCTGCACAATTCAGGACCCCCAGAATGTAAATGGCCGAAGCGACCTCAGATGCTTCTGACTCCATAGGAGGAGGTGGCGGGCGAGTTGCGACATACGGCGGGAGCGTAGACCACTTTGTCGATTGATGTACGCTACTGTCGTGGTATTGTCTGATCGGACTAGTACGTGCTGGTTCTTGAGCAGCGCATGGAAGCGGTGCAGAGCGAGACGTATTGCCAGCAAGTCGAGGGAATTGACATGCCAAAGGCGCTGGGGTCCTGCCCAGGAGCCCACGGCAGCATGTCCATTGCACATCTCGTGGTTGGAGACGACAACATGGCTGGAAACTCGATCTAGGGGCACTCCGGCCCATAGAAAAGAGAGGTTCGACCACGGGGTAAAAGTCTGAATTGTCTCAGGCAAGTCAGCAGTGACTGCGCATGCTCGCTCATAAGCTGCGCGCACATGGCGACCGAGTCGATTTCCATACCAATAAAAAGATCCTCTGCATGGGGCAAAGTTTGCTCTTCTCCCAGTTGACCCGAAGGCCCAAACGGGCTAGGTGCCGGAGCACAAGATCCCTGTGTTCACAAACCTGGTCTCGAGAGTAAGCTATGATCAGCCAGTCATCGAGATAGTTCAGGAATGCGAACCCCGTGTTGTCGTAGCGGAATAAGGGCTGCCTCGACGACCGCACGAGGAGACAGGGCTAACCCGAATGGGAGAACCGCATAGTGGTATGCCTGCCCCTCGAAAGCAAACCGTAGAGACGGTCTGTGTCGAGGAAGAATAGAGACATGAAATTAGGAGTCCTTCAGGTCGATCACTGCAAACCAATCCTGCGGCTGCACTCACTGGAAAATGCGTTTGGCCAAGAGCATCTTGAACGGAAGCCTGAGAAGGGAACGGTTCAAGACGCGCAGGTTTAGGATTGGCCATAACCCACCCGTTTTCTTCGGTACAATGAAGTAGGGGCTGGAGATCATTTCGGCTGTAGGGACAATCTTGATAGCCTTTCGCCAGTAAGGTAGCAACCTCCGCATGCATGACAGGGGCATTGCCACCGACCATGGTGTAATGGACTCCGCGAAAGCGGGGAGGAGATTGCGCAAACTGAATCGCATAGCCGAGTCTGATGGTTCTCGCGACCAAGTGGGACAGATTGGGAAGCTCTAACCAGGCTCCAAAAAACTGTACCAGCGGGTCATCCGAACCACAGATGTACCGCCGGAGGGGCAGCGAAGCGGAATGACTGACCCGGACAGGGAAGGCATAGCGTCCTGGCGTGGGGGTACAGTCATTGACAGCGTCCTGACAGAGGAGACCAGGGAAGGACCAGCATTCCACGGGGGTCTGCTCTGCCAGGGGCCAGAGGGGGACGAGAACGGCGAGGCTCGTAAGTGGCGCGCACTGTCATCCGCGCCCTCTGGGAGATCAGAGATGGACATGTCAGCTCTTGGAGAACAAAAGAGTCTCTGCCGGCCCTCCACCGCCAAAGTCATCAAGTCCGCCGCCGAAGAGGCTGGACTGGGATATGGGAGCGTCAAGCAACTTAGTTTGCTCAACGTCTAGCATATCAGCCAGGTTCAGCCAAGGTGACACTCCTGGACCACAATCGTGGACTTCACCTAGCCCAGGGAGCGTGCGGTGACCTTCGTCGCTGGGAGAGCAAGGTCGGTGGTGGCACGCAGCTCGTCATAGAGCCTGGGTCGCAACTGGAGGAACCCCTGAGGACACAAATGCATCACAACAGAACGTTCCCCCCGAGGAACCCCAGTGTACCCATTGGCTGCGGCCTCATCAAGGGGAGGAAAAGCGGAGAAAGTCGCTGAGCGATCTCGGGAAGACAGTGGTGTCTTCCAGGACCTCGTGACCTCCTCATGCACCTCGGGAAAGAAAGGTATTAGGGGCGGACGCTGATGGGAAACAGTGCCCGCAGCACCCCAATTGTCCAACCGCGAGCGCTCAGGACAGAGTGGAGGATTGCACGCTATCCCAATGCTCGCGGCTGCCCAAGAGAGCATGGCTGTCATTTCAGGATCTGACTCGGACAATGCTGGCACACCAGACGGCGGCAGTACAGCCGAATCGTCATCTCTCGATGACTCCAGCCCACCTTGTGATGCTGCAACGGACATGACATCATCATCTGGAGGATCGAATGACACGCGCGGATCTTAGAGGAGGAGAGCGCGCACTCATTCGGTACACTCGCGGGTAGCAGCACGCAAGAGGGTGGTGTGGGCCGAGGAATGATCGTCAGCGCTTTGTTCCACACAGAAACCTTCAGGTCACCCTGGCCACCAGCCGAAGTACCACCTCGCGAGGAGGGGGTACATCGGGGTGTGGATGAGGGGACTCTCGCTCTAGTGAGCTCATGGAGTCTCGACCACTGTGTTCACGCAGTCTTTAGAAATAAACAATGGACAAATGGAGTCTTTAAACGCCTCAGATGTAAAGTTATTTGCTGTCAAAGTGACACAAAAATTAATGGGAGTCAATGGGATGCTAACAGCAGGTGAAGGCTTGTTAGCCAATGGCGGCCCCCTGGCAGACTTCAGTTTCTGGCTGGTGGATAACCCCCTTGGCATAAACGGCCTCAAAACCGTTATTCAGAAAGTCTATGGGTGACGTCACAGACGCTTTGTCCATTTTTTTTACAGTCTATGATCTTTCCCAATATTTTAAAGTTGCAATTGGTTTAGTTTTCAGTGCACTTTTGTTAAAAATATTACTAAATGCATAGATATGTACCCTGTAATTTTTTTTAAAGCCCATACAGTATGTATTGGTCTCCATTATTACAAAAAGGTACACAGTGTATGTTCTTTCTAAATTGGTCCCAAATGTGACTTTTGTATCATAATAGTAGAGTAAGTACCCCTTGGTTCTATAATACTTACAGTAAAAATATCTATTTTTATTCTCCTGGTTGTTACCCCTTTATTCCCGAAACAAATTTACATTGGTTTTCCCTTATACCTAGGGAATAAGTAGTAGAATAAGTACCCTTTTGTTCTATAATACTACAGTATAAATATTTTTTTAATTATTAAATTAACTTAGATTTGTTTTAACTTAATTTAAATGAATTGAATTCACAATTCATGTAGCAGAGAAAGCAGAGAGCACTGTAGCAGAGAAAAAAAGGGATCACTTCATACTCACTTGGCACTGTGCCAAATCATTCACTGCTCGGAAGTATGACTCACTTTTCCTGAGATGGGCCTCATTATTGAAGAACTATGAACACAAATCCACACATATATCCAAACTTCAATAAAGCAAAATTATACACGTTACATTTATTCCGATTCACACAAAAAACAGCACACAAAATCCATCCAATGCATTGATGCACCTATACATGATTTATTTGAAACAATACAGTCAGTTTGAGCTGAACTGAAAGCTAACATGACAGTTTATCAAACATTCTCTGACACATTGAGCTGTGGTACTTGTGGAATTGTCTTCAAATGAAAAAATAAAGTACAATCAATTTAAAATGAAAACCAAATTAAATTGAAAAGAACAAATCAAATTAAACAAAAAAATACCTGTAATTGGAACTTTATTCGACTAAATTTGTTTGGGCCTTGGCCATGGTTTACTGAGCAGAAAAAAACTATCAGAATAAATGTACTTATTTATCATTACCTGTCTATTTCAGACATAAATGTTTACGTGTGGGATTGTAAGTCTGGAAATATGGAATTTCCCTGAACTAACCAGAATTTGTTTTCTCCCATGCTAAATATTAAACGATTACATATAGTAATAGAACAAATATATACCTAAAGTAATAAGAAATTATATTTTAAAAAAAGTATAGTTTAAAATGGATAAACAAACAGTATGGTAAAATAGAATATGTGCTGATGCTAAACACTCCGTGAGTAAACGACATTCTCTAAGGTACAAGTTTGAATTGCAGAGGTGTGAAAATGAGAATTGTAGAACAGAGCAGACTACTTTTTGCAACAGTGAAAATATTATACTACTGTTACATGTGGAGAAGAAACGTTGCATTGTCTTCAGTTTAAGAATCTGACTGTCTTTTGAGGGCTGATATGATAAGTGCCTTTTCATTCAGAAGAAAGGAGTGTTCAAAAGAACAACAGTTCACTGGCTATAATCAGAGCCGCTGTAACATGGCTTTAACAACGATTCACTCTGAAAGAGGGAGGGATCCGGATAGGAAAAGCAACCGAGGGGGCCCCAAAACAGAAGGCTGCCAGCGATCTTTGCTTGTAATTAATATACAGAACATTCCAGTTCAGTTTGAAAGAAAGTAAGGAACAGTTATAATATATTGTAGGGCCCTATAGTTTGTGAAGCAACAGCCATTCTGTTGTTCTCACATTATTATCAATGGTTGCACACAGAATGTTTTATTATAAGTGGTTGCACAGTAAACATGAATTTTGAAAATAACAACAATGTACAGTAGAAATTATTTCCAAACGTGGTTCTTAAATGTATTTTCCTCAAAATCAAAAATGTTAAGCTTGTTTTTTAATAAGCCCCAATAAAAGAGTATAAAAATAGACTAAAAAATAAGGAGAAAAAAATATATGGATTATTTATGCTATAAAAGAGTAAATGTTATGAAATATCAGATGTCTCAGTGTAACACTTGACAAATCAGATGTTTAGTACAATATAATAAATGATGTCTCAAGGACCTCTGGCATACAAACACATTAGCAGTATATCTACTTTTTCTATATGGTCATAACCACTGATACACTGTTTGGTTTAACAGACGCCATGTTGTGCTTTCCAGCCAACATCTAATGAGAAATTACTATTTAGAAAAGAACATAAAAATATGTGTTTGCTTTATTGACAGAAAATTTGGTGGCCAATAAGGATGCCTAATATACTTTATATTTATATAAAAAAAAAAATGTACATGGGGAAGGGAGGGATGGGGGGTGGGGATATATATAATATATATACTACTGTTTGGCATATATTAGTTTATATTAAAGTTTATACAAACTTTAAAAGTTTGGCGTCATTAAGACTTTTTTTGTTCTTAGAATTTTCTTTCAGTGTTCCGTCCAAAGACGTAGTAATATATTTTTTGTTGTTGTTGTTATTCATGTGAGGAGTGTTACTGAAATCTGTCTGCCTCTGGTTTCTTTTCCTGTGCTTGCTTCCCGGATAGACTAACAGGGTCAGCTGTTTCCAATCGTCTACGCGGGTGGGCGTGCGTGCGTCCGTATATAGCTTATATAGCTAGCTATATAATGCTGCAGATAATGTTGGGGGAGGTGAGAGACAAGGTTGAGGTTTTTGGAGGTTTTCTGCACTCCAATCCCAGACAATTTAGTGTTCCTTGTTAGTTGTCACGGTTACCAGTGAGAGGGCACTCCACCCCGGACTATTGTCATTCCCTGAAACTACATTTCCCATAGCTCTCTGCCTGGTATCATCATCCCTGATTGCATCCACCTGTGTCTCATCACCTTGTTTAACTCACCCTATAATAATGTCTCAGTTACTAACGTAACCTCGGTTCTCTCTAGAAGAGAAAAACCTCTTTTTTCGAGAATACTGAAGCCAAAATTATCCTTATAATTTGTATTAGTTTAAAACGCATTGCTGCAGCGAGCAGACCTAGGCGAGGCAGCTCGCGCGCCTATTGGCTGCTCTGCGGCAACTGCTGCAACTTATCAAGAGGCCACTCATGACGTAAGCCCTCACTCGGCATGTCCGGCGCGAATGGGCGTGGCTTATGCCTATATAAGAAAGGGCTCGATCGGATGCTCTTTGGTTTTCATAGATGAAGCGAAAACAGATTGTAGCACAAGCATGGAAGGGTTACGCAACACTCGTTCACTCTTACGAAAGTACTCTCGTGTTGCGTAAGCTAGCTTACGCTACAGGAACTCAATGTAAAATACTGTGCATGCTAAAAATCACCACAACACTGAGCCAGGAAGAACCCTGAGCCCATATGATGATGGTAATTTTAAAACGCAGATAATAGGTGGGCTTAATAAACATAGAAGCTTACTGAATGTAACGAGTGGTGCATAACGCATTACAACAGTCAGGGTAGACATAGTCAGCCTGAACTGAACATTTTGCAGTCTCAAGGACCCAGGTCCGACACTGACTAGACTGATAACAATCCAGCCTGAAGGGCAGGAACTTCTAGGTTCTAAAACCGAATAAATGTAGACCGAGAGGCCCAGCCTGCCGCCAGACAGATATTCTGCCATGAAATCCCACTGGACCAGGCCTACGAAGAGGCCACACCCCTCGTGGAATGAGCTCTGACACCCAAGGGGCAATGGAGGCCCTTGGATATATAGGCTAGAGAAATAGCGTCCACTGTCCACCTGGACAGGCTCTGTTTCGATGTAGCTAAGCCTTTAGTGCGGCCACCGAAAGAAACAAAAAGCTGTTTCGTTTATTTAAGAGTTTGACAAGGCAGGATATTGAAGAACAAAACCCTGAAATGTATCAAACAGAACACATGCTCAGACAACCGTATATACCTAATTAAAAAATTTAAAATAAGAAGAAAAATAGAAGAAAACGAACAGGAGGAGTAAAACAGATATATACAAGAACCTGAAATACATCAGGCTTCATACAAGCAGAACCTGCAAGTTATTTATAAAACAGTTTAAGAGCACGTGGAATAAAAGAAAGTTCATGTCTTTTTGATTTACTCCTGGGCACAATAATATCCCTACGCTGCCGTAGGTAAGTAGGTGTTGGAGCCACAGACAGGAAACAATGCAGTGGCGATGAACTGTCCTTGAGTAGTTTTGTAAAAGTACGTATAGTGGCCTCGTCGCGCCTCTTACTCAGTGATGGGAGAGAAGAAGTTGGAACACTTATTATCCGGCAGCAACATTGTTCTGACTGCCTGAAGGCGGCTGACCGTTCCACATAAAATCTCAGCACTCTGACTTCTAACTTTGGAGTCATTAGGCCCAAACTCAAGACACGTCATGCTAGCAGAGAGCACGCGAGTGAAAGTCACCAACCCGCTTGACTGAAGCGATAGCCGTCAGGAATGCGGTTTTATGGGAGAGATATTTTAGTTCCACAGACTGTAGTGGTTCAAACGGGTGAGCTTTCATGGCCTCTAGGACCAAGGAAAGGTCCCATGCGGGTACCGAGGGGGGGCCGAGGAGGGTTCATCCTTCTAGCTCCCCTAAGGAAGCGAACTATAAGGTCGTTCCTACCCAGTGACCGGCTGTGCGTATGTCTCACAAACGCAGCAATGGCCGAAACATCCACCGCTCTCTGATTCATACATAGCATTCTTTCTTTTTTGTTTTTTTTGTGATTCTTTATTTATTAAACATTTTGTGTGTATAAAACTATTTACAACAATGCCCAAGTTCTGCCCATAATCCTAAGACAAAAATAAAATAAATAAATAAATATGACATGAAATAAGAATACAATTTGACAAAACTACACATAGAAGGATCTCAGAGTCTTATGGATAGAGTCTCAATAAGGTCCAGCCAAAACTGTATTGTCTTTCTGTTGCCGCCAAGCACTTTAGCTGTGGTACACTCCAGAAGAACAATGTCAAGCAGATAGGACATCCAGATAAACGTCGCTGGGGTAGTTGGTTCCACCCACAGTTTTAGGACAACTTTTTTAGCAGCAGTGAGAGCAGCGGACAGAATCCTCCTTTGATCGACAGACAATGACAGTGAGGAATCATCCAGCAAAAGAAAAACCAGAGGATCCTTTTGGATCGGAATCTTCAGAAGATCTGTCAATAGGTCCTGGACTGCAGACCAGACCGGCACAAATAGAGAACAGTCCCAGAACATATGCATATATGTACCTACATTCGCACTGTTACACAGGTGACAAAAGGGATCAGATTTTCTTTTCATTTTATATAGCAAACAAGGTGTGGCATACGCCTTACATATTAACTTGTAATGTGTCATTTGGTGAGCTGGATTTTTTGAGGTAGCAAAACAATTCCCCCAGACAGTTTCCCAGTCAATCACTGTGTTAAGTTGTCTTTCCCAGAAGTCCTCAGTCGGGATGTTCACGTACTGCCAAAAGCGATTTATAAAATTATGCTCACCATACCTCTAGAAGCCATACTGGAATCTATCCAGTCTATCATAGGATGAGAAGATATTTTAGTTGACCAGGGTACTCCATAGGCTTTTAGCGCCGACCTCAATACAATAAGAAGGAGAATCCTGGAAGAGAGAATTCATCCTTTAGGATTTGAAAGGACTTAAGCCCATAATCACTGTACATATCTTTCAGGGTATAAACCCCACATTTGGCCCAGCAATTGTAAACAAAGGGTTTGTTACCCATACAGAGATTATTATTATGCCAAATGGGGGTAGAATCGCAGTATAAATCTGAAGCTCCCATGATCTTTTCTGCCATTCTCCAGGTTTTGATAGAATGAGCTATAATTGGACCAAACTTTTCCAGAACCTTCTTATGTATCCCAGTAAAAGGTAAATCCTGTAGACGTAATGGAAGAATAATATTCATTTATATGGCCCTCCATGGCACAGGGGAGTCAACATCAATTCTAGTCCTAAGTGGTCTTATTTGGTATGCTAAATAATAGGACCAAAAATCTGGTAGCGATAAGCCTACATGAGGTTTTAGCCTGTGCATAGATTTGAGACGAACTTTAGGCCGTTTGTAATTCCATAAGAATTTAGTTACTGGTGTACGAAGCTCTTTAAAGTAACCAATGGGTGGTGCTAGAGGTAAAGTTGAAAATAGAAAACTAGGCCTCGGAAGTATATTCATCTTAATAGTGGCCATCCTACCATGAAGAGCCAAGCAGAGTGGAGACCAACACTGAAGATTACTCGAAAGCTTATCCAGAAGGGATTGGTAGTTCCACTTAGAAATGCGAGATAGAGAAGAAAAAACTCTAATCCCAAGATAATTAAACTGGTCGCTGATTGGAATCATAGTGGGTAAGGCCTGAATCTCTGATTCAGCAGCTAAATAAAGGGGCAAAAGTACAGATTTACTCCAGTTAATTTTATAACCGGACAGTTTACCAAAGGTATCGAATAATTTTAAGCATTCTTTAACCGAATCTGTGATATTTGATAGATACAAAAGAATGTCGTCAGCATATAGTGAAATCTTATGGGAAGTATTAATAATGCTTATAGGGGCTATTGCAGAACATTGTCTAATTGCTTGGGCGAAAGGCTCTAATGATAAATTAAAAAGCAAAGGTGACAGGGGACATCCTTGGCGAGTGCCTCTGCCAAGGTGGAAGGGAGGAGAAATGTGAGGACCAGTAAGAACTCTGGCTGAACAATCAAAATAGATAGTTTTGACAGCTTGCACGAAAAAAGAACCAAATCCAAAACGTTCCAGGACGGACCATAAAAAATTCCACTCAATTCTGTCAAATGCTTTTTCTGCATCCAGAGAAAGGACTGCAGAAGAAGCTGTGTACGAGTCAGCTTGTTGAATAATATGAAGAAGCCTACGTATATTGTCAGCAGCAAATCTCCCCCAAAGAAAACCTGACTGATCATATTTGATCAAGTCTCCTACACACCGCTCCAATCTTAAGGCCAAGACTTTTGCCATCAGTTTTGAATCTGTGGATAAAAGGCTAATTGGCCTGTAGCTAGAACACTCAAGAGAATCCTTCCCTTTCTTCAAAAGCAAAGTTATTAACGCTGTGTTTTGGTCCCTATGCAGAGCACCTTTTTCTAAAGCAAAATTAAAAGAATTAAGAATCAAGGGAGCCACTATGTCCCATAACGTCTTCAATAACTCCGGGGGAATCCCATCTAACCCAGGGGCTTTATTACTACTCATGTAATCCAAGGCTGATTTCAATTCTTCAATTGTCAAAGGACTGTCTAATATATCGCGCTGAGAATCATTTAATTTGGGAAGATTTAAGTGTTTCAGGAATAAATCTAAATTTGTTGAGTCTGTGCTGTATTCTGAAGTATATAGATGTTGATTTAGTATATACTGAACCCTCATGCCTAATAACAGATATGTTGGCCTTAGACTCACCATCCTTCAAGCTCAAATCCAAAAGCTTAGAAGGATGTTCTCCATTGAAATAATAAAATTGTCTAGTGCGGTGCATGAGAAATTCAGCTCTATGCAGATATATGGATTTTAATTCTGATTTAAGGACGTTTACTTCTTTGACTTTGATCTCTGAAAATTCACCTTTTAATTGCTTCTCAAGTATATTAATTTGTTTTTCTAATTCCATTTTACGGCTCTCTCTACGCTTTTTACTAAAGGATGAAAAACTTATACATTTACCCCTAATAAAACATTTAGTGGTTTCCCACAATACTTGAGGGTTAGAAGCTGAATCCCTATTAATCTGCTAAAACTCCTTCAGGGAGTTGCGTAATTCAGCCACAAATGTACTGTCCTGTAACAAGGAAGTATTAAATCTCCAACGAATTATTGGGGAATGATCAGATAAAAGAAGTGGCAAAATATCTACTTTATTAATGTAAGGAATTAGAGAGGGAGACATAAGTATATAGTCGATACTCAAATAGCTCTTATGACGAACTGAACAAATTGTATAGTCCCTAGAGCCATCGTTTTGCAAATGCCAGACATCGCATATGTTAGAATGTCGCAAAAAACATCCAGAGATCCTTGAATCAGCCTTAGAAGCGTGAGAACTAACTGAGGATCTAATACAGCATTAAAATCGGATAAGGATAATTTTGGCTTCAGTATTCTCAAGAAAAGAGGTTTTTCCCGTAGCGTAAGCTAACAAAATCCAAGATCATTAACCGTTTAACAGGCAGTGGTCAATTAGTTGTTCAATAAAACTCTTGCACCTGGGTTCTAATATACTCCTGTGCGTCTAATATATCATTACAGGACAGACCACTCAAACTTGGACCTGTCATGATTCTGTCCTTGAGTTCTCTAGTTCTGGGACAGGATCATGACAGATCCATGTTTGTGTACAACACATGGTCCTTGTTCTGGGCCATGTGCTTGTGTGTCTTGTTACTTAACCCCGCCCCCTTGTTTCCTCGTTGTCATGATTGTCTAGTTAGTGTCACCTGTTCCCTATTTAATCTCCTTGTGTTTGCTGTCTCGTGTCGGTTCATTGTGATCCTTACCTTTGTGTGATCATTGTGAGTTTTGAGAGCTTGTATTATCCTGTGAGTATCCTGTTCCAGAGTATTGTCTAGTTATTGTTAATCATAGTCTAGTTTATTCTCTTCGTGTCCTGTTTATGTTTTGCCCCCTCGTGGGTTTTGTTTTCCCTGTTTGTGAATAAACCACTTTTGTTACATCCTGTTTGCGCTTGGGTTCATCTGTATCGTTATGTGACAGAATGAACCGACCGTACCAGAACCCAGCAAGCAGTATGCCACCGTGTCTTGATCAACAATCGGACTCTATGGTAGAATGGTGGCAGGACACGATCGCCGATAGTAGGAGGGGCAAACTTCCGTTCCCTCCCCAGGGTGAGTGGTCCCTGAGAGAGTACGCCCGGGTTGTGGATGAGAGGAGGGTTTTCTTGCCTGACGCCCTACTAAAACGCTACCTCATCGCGGGCCTAAATGAGCCACCTCCTCTGGCTGAACGGGAGAAACTGGTTCGTCATCCGTTCCAGGAGATGATTACCTGTTTGGCACAGAAGGAGTCACGGACTTCCATCAGACCATCATCACCTGGTATGCTACCCGTGATCCCGGAGGGTGATGTCCTCACTGTGGCCATGTTAGTAAACCAGACTCGTCCCAGCGCGACTTTGGAAGCATCCTCCATAGCTACAAGTCTTGGGGGTAAACGAGAGAGACGACGGTCGTGGGAGTTGGCTTCAGAGTCATCCACAGAGACTACAGTTCCTGCGGTGGTTCCCTCTAAGTCTTTGCAACCGGTCTCAAGTCCGGTTTTGGCTTCTGCTCCGCGACCGAGGAGGAAGAGAAGGAAAGGAACTTTCTGTTCTCCGTCCCTGTCTTCGCCTGAGTCCACGAGGACTCTCGAACCTGCTGCAGAGAACACAGATCCACAGTCAGCACGGGTGAGAGTTATTCCTAAGGCTGCTGCAGAGAGGATTATTCCGGATCCTGCAGCAGTGGAGATGGTTTTTGAGTCTGTTGCTGCTAACAATATCTCTGAGTCAGTTTCAGAGAGGGCGGCAGCCGACACAGCTGCGGGAGCACTCCTCCGGGCAGTTTCAGCTACTCAGGACATGCCGTTTGCAGTTATGGCCAACACTTTATCCAATTACTTGTCGAGTCTTGTAAAGATTCTGGAGATTCCTGTGAGACCCGCTTCATCCTCGAGTCCTGTGTCTACAGCAGAGGAGAGTGTGGGTTTCAAGTCGGTTGCAGAGAGAGCGGTTTCCATGGATGCTACAGAGAACTCTGTTTCTGAGTCAATGATGGAGTGTGTGGTTTCCGAATCTGTTTCAGAGGATTTCGAATCTGTAGATGATACCGTGGGTCCTGTTCCAGCATCACTGACCGTCGCAGCGCCTCTTGTTCCCGATTACTTACCACCAGTTACACCTCTTGTCTTCGTTCCATTGCCGACTGCAACAGTCCCCACTGTCGCCCAGCCTATGTATGTTTCCCAGGTATCCCCTGTTAAGGTTCAATCCCGGACTGTGTCTACCAGTTCCCCACCCAAACCCGCCCGGGTTCCTCATCGGAGGTCTACATCCCGCAGACCCAAGACCAACGTCCCACCCACCCACCCTGTACAATCCCCCGTGAACTTTGTTGTGCCTTCGCCTCCCCTTCCTTGTTTATTGTTCCTAATTTTTCACCCTGATCCTGTCATTCGGTTTTCATGTATGCCTTTGTTATTTTTGGCTATGTTGTGTTGGTTCATGTCTATGTCTCGAGTTTGGTGTACTCTTGAGAAGCGTCTGGCAGCCGCTTTTTAAGGGAGGGGTTCTGTCATGATTCTGTCCTTGAGTTCTCTAGTTATGGGACAGGATCATGACAGATCCATGTTTGTGTACAACACATGGTCCTTGTTCTGGGCCATGTGCTTGTGTGTCTTGTTACTTAACCCCGCCCCCTTGTTTCCTCGTTGTCATGATTGTCTAGTTAGTGTCACCTGTTCCCTATTTAATCTCCTTGTGTTTGCTGTCTCGTGTCGGTTCATTGTGATCCTTACCTTTGTGTGATCATTGTGAGTTTTGAGCGCTTGTATTATCCTGTGAGTATCCTGTTCCAGAGTATTGTCTAGTTATTGTTAATAATAGTCTAGTTTATTCTCTTCGTGTCCTGTTTGTTTTGCCCCCTCGTGGGTTTTGTTTTCCCTGTTTGTGAATAAACCACTTTTGTTACATCCTGTTTGCGCTTGGGTTCATCTGTATCGTTATGTGACAGGACCCAGCAGGAGTCAGTGAAAAGGATACATTGTGCTCCATTTATCAAAATGGCTGCAGTAGTGAAGAAGATTATACAATTATTTTATAAGACAGATTATAAAAAACATGGATGTGTTTGAATGGCTGTAAGTGAGGAAAAATAGTTTTCGAATGGTCTTTTGGCATCTACTTGCTGGGAATATAAACACTACTCAGACAAATGTTGAACCCTTAATGTGGCCCAGCACTGCAACATCGGCTCATCCAATGGTGTGGTTTGGGGCGGGACTAGCCAGAAAGAGGAAACTTCTTCAGATTTGTCAGGCATGTTTGCAATAAGTGGTCTTGATTTCTGCACATGTAGTGTAGTGAGACTGCAGATTTAGCCTGGTGAAAAGTACATGTGCTCCATTGCATGCAAATCCACTGGAGTCATTTCCCAACCCTACATTTTTCTCATCCTCCACCTCCTCCCATCCCTTCCTGTTTACTCTCTCGGTATCTTTGCCAATAAGAAAGAGGCCAAAAAATCAAGAAGTGTATGGTCCTAAATCTACAGATTATGTAACACATCCAGCATGGTTTTATCTTAACTTTTGGTAACGACCAGGAGAAATAAACAAATATTTATACTGTAAGTATTATAGAACTAAGGGGTAGTTTTTCTACTGTTATGAAATCACATTTGGGAGCAATTTAGCAAGAACATACACTGTGTACATTTTTGTAATAATTGTCTACCAATACAAACTGTATAGGCTTTTTAAAAACAACAGGGTACATATCCATGCATTTATACAGTTTTTTTATTTTTAATAGCAAAAGTGCAGTTGTTTAAGTTTGGGCTTAAAGAGAAGTTTTAAACAAATAATACGCGTTGTAAATCTGTTTTGAATTAAGTTGGTTTTCAAATAAAGGTTTCCGAATCAGTGATATTAGATTATGTTTGTATTTTTATTTTACTTAACCTGAAATGGAACAAGAGGGTAACAAGCACCACTTTAATTTATGGCCTGCAATGTCACACTTACCCTGTAACTACATGGAACAAAAGGGTAACAAGCACAACTACATGAAACAAGAGTATCTTTCCCCAATATTTAAGCAAAAGTTGCAATTGTTTTAGTTTTCAGTGCACTTTTATTAAAAAGATTACAATATAAATGCATAGATATGTACCCTGTCATTTTTAAAAAGCCTATACAGTATGTATTGGTCTCCATTATTACAAAAATGTACACAGTGTTCTTTCTAAATTGGTCCCAAATGTGACTGTTGTATCATAATAGTAGAATAAGTACCCCTTGGTTCTATAATACTTAGAGTATAAATATATTTTTTTATTCCTCTTGGTTGTTACCCCTTTATTCCCCAAACTTTACTTGTTGTTCCCTTATACCTAGGGAATGTAGAATAAGTACCCCTTTGTTCTAAAATACTACAGTATAAATATATATATATATTTTTTTTAATTCTTCTGGTTGTTACCCCTTTATTACACAAACTTTCCATGTTGTTCCCTTATACTTACAAGTAAGTACTTTATAGGTACACTATAATTACAGAAAGTTACACTGTAAAATCGCTTTAATTACGCAGTACTTTCCGGGCAAGTGCTTTCTCAAAACCATGCTTTCTTCATTATAATTCCCAAGAAAAAAAAGGGATCACTTCATACTCACTTGTTACTGTGTCAAATCATTCACTGCTCGGAAGTATGACTCACTTTTCCTGAGATGGGCCTCATTGTTGAAGAACTATGAACACGAATCCACACATATATCCAAACTTCAATAAAGCAAAATTACACACGTTACATTCATTCCGATTCACACGCAAAACAAAGCACACAAAATCCATCCAATGCATTGATGTATTGATATACATGATTTATTTAAAACAATACAGTCAGGTTGAGCTGAACTGAAAGCTAACATGACAGTTTATCAAACATTCTCTGACACATTGAGCTGTGGTACTTGTGGAATTGTCTTCAAATGAAAAAAATAAAGTACATTAAATGAAAAACAAATTAAATTGAAAAGTTCAAATAAAATTAAACAAAAACATATCTGTAATTGGAACTTCATTCGACTAAATTTGTTGACCTTGGGCCTTGGCCATGGTTTCCTGAGCAGAAAAAAACAATACGAATAAATGTACTTATTTATCATTACCTGTAATAAATTTAGCAAAACAAGGTCTATTTCAGACATAAATGTTTACGTGTGGGATTGTAAGCCTGGAAATATGGAATTTTCCTGAACTAACCAGGATTTGTTTTCTCCCATGGTAAATATTAGACAATTACATATAGGAATAGGACAAATATACCTAAAGTAATACGAAATTATATATGAAATAGTATAGTTTAAAATGGATAAACAAATATGTGCTGATGCGAAACACTCCGAGAGTAAACACCATTCTCTGAGGTACAAGTTTGAATTCCAGAGGTGTGAAAATGAGAATTGTAGAACAGTGCAGACATGTGACATCTTTGCAAGACATCTTTGCTTGTAATTAATATACAGAACATTCCAGTTCAGTTTTCAAAGAAAGTGAGGAACAGTCATAATATTTTGTAGTGCCCTATAGTTTGTGAAGCACCAGCCATTCTGTTGTTCTCACATTATTATCAATGGTTGCACACAGAATGTTTTATTATCAATGGTTGCACAGTAAACGTGAATTTTGAAATGAACAACAATGTACAGTAGAAATTGTTCCGTCCAAAGACATAGTAATATATTTTTTGTTGTTGTTGTTATTCATGTGAGGAGTGTTACTGGAATCTGTCTGCCTCTGGTTTCTTTTCCTGTGCTTTCTGCACAGGAAGTCCAGCTCTCTGCCTGGACTCATGATCCCTGATTGCATCCACCTGTGTCTCATTACCTTGTTTAACTCACCCTATAATATCCTGGTTTTCACATTCATTCCCTGCATAATGCACATAATACGATATATTATAAGTCTGGTATGTGTAACACTGCATTGCTGAGCGTTTCCACTGTTTTCCATGTTTCTGGTTTTCATTATCTGCCTGTTTCCTGGGTTTCCCATTCCTGTCTCACCCTCTGGTTCTCTTACGAGAGGTTCTCTCGTATTGCGTAAGTTAGCTTACGCTACGGGAAAGATTCATCTTCTCGAGATATTGAAGCCAAAAATTATCCTTAATTTTGTATTTATTGTCAATGCATGCAGTGCAGCAGCTGCCAGACCTAGAGCGGGCTATCTAGCGCGCTCAAGGGCTGCCCTGCGGCAACTGCAGCAGCCTACCAGTGAACCTGGCGTGACATCACGCCCAATGAGAGGCGCCCGCGCCCTCATGGCATCACAGCCCGCCAAGATGGGTGTGGCTTAGTGTATATAAGCGGGGTTCAGAGGCTGCTTCCCTGATTTTCATCTCTTCAGCGAGCTCTCCGCAGCGCTGGACTACAGAAGCCGCGTCGCCGTCTGAGGGGCACACTAGCAAGCTTAGGACAGCGCCTGAAGAAGCCGGCCGTCTTCGCCACCTTCAGCCATCCGTGCAAGCTACGCCATCCGGCAACGTATCCTTTTTAACATATCTATGTGTTCGCCACGGCGACACCCTTCTCTAAAACAACGTCTTTTTAAAGATGTCTCGCACTTCCTGCGGCTCGTGTAGAGCCCCGCTCAGCGTCAGAGACTGCCACGTATCTGCGCTCTCTGCCTGGGCCAGGAACACGGAGCTCTTGCCCTCTCGTCAGGGGGTCGTGAGCTCTGCGAAGCACATCCGATGTCCCTCGAGCTTCGCTCTCACTTTCTCCGCCTCCCTCACAGATGCGCAGCTGCCGCCCACAAGCCGCACTGCCGTTTCTGAATGACGAGACTGAAGGAAACGCCACAAGGGACTGCTGTTCTATCCGCGGCTAGCTTTCTTTATGTTACAAGAAAGCTACCCCGTGCGCGTGCGTCACCGGTGAATGAGGAAATAGTGTGGGTTTTTTGTCCCGCCGAGGCTGGACCATGTCCCTCTTTCTCAGACATTTATCAGCTCCTCTTATGTCAGCAGCTGGTAATGTCAATATTGCAGCTATGAGCCTGTTATATAACACGCATATCTGCAAACAAACGCCGACACACACAAACTGTGATGACGCTCTCTTATCTGCTCGCGCTACCTAAGCTTGTGTCGTTTCCCCCTGGCTCAGTGGCTAAACCTACAGCTTTTGCGCCAGAGACCCGTGTTCGATCCCAGCTCTCGCAGCAGACAACATTCATGCGGCTCCTCTGGGCTCGCAGCCAGCTTTTCTTACGATACAGAAAGCGGACGCGCCCTCCCGCGTGCCCCGTGCGCATGCGTCATTGGCGAAATAAGGAAGAGTGTGGTTTTTTGTCCCGCCGAGGCAGGACCACGCCCCTCTTTTCCCCAAACATTTCTCAGCTCCTCTTATGACGAGCGGCTGGTAATGTCAAATATTGCAGCTACAAGCTTGTTATATAAACGCCGTACACACTAACTGTGTTGACGCTCTCTTATCTGCTCGCGCTAGACTATGCTTATGTTGTTTCCCCCTGTGGCCCAGTGGCGAAACCCAATAGGTTTCGCGCCAGAGACCCGTGTTCGATCCCGGCTCTTGCAGCAGATAAAATTTATGCGGCTCGCGCCATATTCAGATCCGGCTCACGCCGATGGTGTTTTTCAGTGTAGAAAAGGTGCCCACTTCTCAGTGTTCACCCCTACACACAAGCACAACACTTCCTGTGTCATTCACAGAGCCCACTCATTTAAGCAGCTCGAGTGTTTAATGTAGAAATGTGTCCACGAGCCTACTTTCTGCCCGCTCTATCACACGGTCATCAAAGACTCATATCAGTCAGATTATAAACGTAAGTCCCGTGCCCGCCCACGAGTGCTGACGCTTACTACACACCTCTCCCCAAGCGCCGCCCGCGCATTCCAGAGTTGTCACAAAACGTCGCCCAGTGATCGTGGCCTCACATAACTGTAAGTCCCGTGCACACTCACAAGCGGACACAAGCCGCTCGAGTGTTGAATATGGGAAACGCGCCCACAAGCCCGTGCGTGCGCCCACTCTCTACCCGCTCTGTCACACGGCCAATACACACTTATATGAACGTAAGTCTCGTGCCCACTCCCGAGTGCTCACGCTTACTACACACCTCTTCCAGAGTTGTCACAAAACGCCGCCCAGTGATCGTGGCCTCACATAACTGTAAGTCCCGTGCACACTCACAAGCGGACACAAGCCGCTCGAGTGTTGAATATGGGAAACGCACCCACAAGCCCGTGCGTGCGCCCACTCTCTACCCGCTCTGTCACACGGCCAATACACACTTATATGAACGTAAGTCTCGTGCCCACTCCCGAGTGCTCACGCTTACTACACACCTCTCCCCAAGCACCGCCCGCGCATTCCAGAGTTGTCACAAAACGCCGCCCAGTGATCGTGGCCTCACATAACTATAAGTCCCGTGCCCGCTCACAAGCGCTCACGCTTACTAATGAACACTCTGCCCAAAGCTCTGTGCGCGCGTCACAGAGTTATCATGAAACGCCCCCCATCCAAAGCGATCGGGACGTCAAATATGTATGTAAGTCTCGTGCCCGCTCACAAGCGCTCACGCTTACTATAAATACTTGGCCCATAGCGCCATGCGCGCACCACAGGGCCATCATAAATGTCTGTTTGTCCGGCTCACGCCGAAGGTGCTTTAAGTGTAGAAAATGTGCCCACTTCACAGTGCTCACCCCTACACACAAGCATTACACTTCCCATGTCACTCACAGAGCCCACTCTCATAAGCGGACACAAGCCGCTCAAGTGTTGAATATGGGAAACGCGCCCACAAGCCCGTGCGCGCACCCACTCTCTACCCGCTCTGTCACACGGCCAATACACACTTATATGAACGTAAGTCTCGTGCCCACTCCCGAGGGCGCACGCTTACGAATAACCGCTTCACCCAAAGTGTCGCCTTTTGCCAAGGCTGTAATAATACGTTCTCCATCCCAAAAGATCGGGGCGTCACACAAGTATGTAAGTCTCGTGCCCGCTCACAAGCGCTCACGCTTACAAATAGGCACCTCGCCCAAGGCGCTGCTCGCGCACCACAAAGCAAACACCAAACGCTCCCCATTCACAGTAATCGGGTTGTCACTCACAAAACAGTTTGTCACTGCTGTCTGCGAGCCGCCGTGTTCAAACACCGAGAGCGCACGCGCTGCGCACACACACCTCCGGTTCAGCGCGGTTCGAAACAACTGTGAATACAGAAGTAGCACATCTACTTCGCACAGAAATAGCGAACCTGTTGTGCAAAAGGGCTATAGAGATGGCGCCGCCTTCTCTGAGTGAGTCGGGGTTTTACAGCCGTTGTTTTCTGGTACCAAAGAAAGACGGTGGCCTCAGACCCGTCTTAGATCTGAGACATTTGAACAGAGTGCTTGTGAAAAGACCGTTCAAAATGCTGACAATCAGGAAACTTCTCGCGCAGGTGCGCCAGAAGGACTGGTTTATATCTCTCGATCTGAAAGATGCTTATTTTCAGTTTCAGATAATTCCCCGTCACAGGCCATTCTTGAGATTCGCCTTCGACGGCCGGGTTTATCAACACACCGTCCTTCTGTTTGGCCTGTCCTTAGCACCCCGTACAATTACGAAGTGCATGGACGCGGCGCTCGCCCCCCTGAGAAATCGGGGCTTGCGAATTATGAACGATCTGGACGATTGGCTGATTTTAGCACACTCAGAGATGGAACTTTATCTCACAAGACAGTGCTCCTCAGTCATCTGAAAAGCCTGGGTCTCTCGGTCAACTGGACCAAGAGCTCATTACGGCCCAGTCAGTCAATTTCCTTTTAGGAATAGAACTAGACTCGGTGGCTATGACGGCTCGCTTGTCAACACAGTGCGCACGCCGTGTTCAGCGCCTAGCCGCGTCTTTTCAGAAAAACAGCCTCATTCCTTTGAAAACGTTTCAGAGAATGCTAGGCTGTATGGCTTCAGCTGCAGCAGTACTCCAGCTGGGTCTACTGCGCATGCGCCCGCTACAACGCTGGCTGAATGCTTGCGCGTCTCGCCGGGCTTGGGCCGCCAACTAATCAGACCTGCATTACAGCTCTGCAGCCCTGGAAAGTGGCCGAAAGTGACCAATAATTTGTGACCAATATTTTATTATGTAACTGCTGCGTTCACACCGGATGCAGATAGAGCGTCAAAGCGGGAGATTTCCATGTGAACCCTCTGGGCTTCTTGTTGAATATGGGAAACGCGCGTGAATATGGGAAATAAAAAAATAAAAAAAGAGAATAAGATAGAGAAATCATGTCTAAAACAACAAAAGGAATCAAAAAGGCTTTCTACAGGTCCTTCTCAAAAAATTTGCATATTGTGATAAAGTTAATTATTTTCCATAATGTAATGATAAAAATTAAACTTTCATATATTTTAGATTCATTGCACACCAACTGAAATATTTCAGGTCTTTTATTGTTTTAATACTGATGATTTTGGCTTACAGCTCATGAAAACCCAAAATTCCTATCTCAAAAAATTTGCATATCATGAAAAGGTTCTCTAAACTAGCTATTAACCTAATCATCTGAATCAACTAATTAACTCTAAACATCTGCAAAAGATTCCTGAGGCTTTTAAAAACTCCCAGCCTGTTTCATTACTCAAAACCGCAATCATGGGTAAGACTGCCGACCTGACTGCTGTCCAGAAGGCCATCATTGACACCCTCAAGCAAGAGGGTAAGACACAGAAAGAAATTTCTGAACAAATAGGCTGTTCCCAGAGTGCTGTATCAAGGCACCTCAGTGGGAAGTCTGTGGGAAGGAAAAAGTGTGGCATAAAACGCTGCACAACGAGAAGAGGTGACCGGACCCTGAGGAAGATTGTGGAGAAGGACGGATTCCAGACCTTGGGGGACCTGCGGAAGCAGTGGACTGAGTCTGGAGTAGAAACATCCAGAGCCACCGTGCACAGGCATGTGCAGGAAATGGGCTACAGGTGCCGCATTCCCCAGGTCAAGCCACTTTTAAACCAGAAACAGCGGCAGAAGCGCCTGACCTGGGCTACAGAGAAGCAGCACTGGACTGTTGCTCAGTGGTCCAAAGTACTTTTTTCGGATGAAAGCAAATTTTGCATGTCATTCGGAAATCAAGGTGCCAGAGTCTGGAGGAAGACTGGGGAGAAGGAAATGCCAAAATGCCTGAAGTCCAGTGTCAAGTACCCACAGTCAGTGATGGTCTGGGGTGCCATGTCAGCTGCTGGTGTTGGTCCACTGTGTTTTATCAAGGGCAGGGTCAATGCAGCTAGCTATCAGGAGATTTTGGAGCACTTCATGCTTCCATCTGCTGAAAAGCTTTATGGAGATGAAGATTTCAACTCTCCTGACCTGAACCCCATAGAGAATCTGTGGGATATTGTGAAGAGAAAGTTGAGAGACGCAAGACCCAACACTCTGAATGAGCTTAAGGCCGCTATCGAAGCATCCTGGGCCTCCATAACACCTCAGCAGTGCCATAGGCTGATTGCCTCCATGCCACACCACATTGAAGCAGTCATTTCTGCAAAAGGATTCCCAACCAAGTATTGAGTGCATAACTGAACATAATTATTTGAAGGTTGACTTTTTTTTGTATTAAAAACACTTCTTTTATTTGTTCGGATGAAATATGCTAATTTTTTTAGATAGGAATTTTGGGTTTTCATGAGCTGTATGCCAAAATCATCAGTATTAAAACAATAAAAGACCTGAAATATTTCAGTTGGTGTGCAATGAATCTAAAATATATGAAAGTTTAATTTTTATCATTACATTATGGAAAATAATTACCTTTATCACAATATGCAAATTTTTTTAGAAGGACCTGTATGTATTTATATAGGAAGCTAATAGGCAGCCTCCAGGCTGGTACAGGACATTGCACACATTTAACCATTTTTAAAGCCACTAGATGGCGCTCTTCTACTTGAACTTTTTTTTTTTTTTAGGCTGGCACTCTATTTTGATGTGAAATGTTGCATTTATTTAATTAAAAAATATATATATATATAATAAAAAAATATATATATTAATTCTAATGGAAAAAATAGCTCATAAAAATTATATAATTAATGCAAAGTATCATACAAAAACTCTAAAAATTCTAAATAATAATCAGAAAATAATATAGAACAAAAATATATTTTATTGGTTATCCTGGGAAAAAATAAAGTTAAATTTTAAGGCTTCGTCCGTTTTTGACCGGGAGGAAGCTAAGTGTAACCATAGACTGTAAAAAATATGGACAAAGCGTCTGTGACGTCACCCATAGACTTTCTGAAGAACGGTTTTGAGGCCGTTTATGGGGGGTATGGGCGGCGCCATCATGGAAAATCTTGGGAAATCAAAAATACAAATGTTCAGAAAGGATACAGAGGTGGTGTGATGTGTTGTGTCAGATCATGGCCGAGACGTCAAATTTCACTCGGCGCAGCCCGTTATCAGCTGTCAATCAAAGTTAACCGATCTTATTTGTGATACATTTTATATCTAAATACGATCTAAACTAAGGAGTTAGAAAAAAATTCACCCCCCTCACAGTTGTCAGGCACTCGGAACCTATCGAAAAATACAATAAAAGTCCATGGGACCAACCTGTAAAAACATGAATTTATGCTGTGAAAACGGACATTTTAACATGGGGGTCTATGGACATTTGGGGATTTGCTCCCTTTTGGGACCTGCCCCTAGCGGATTTTCGATGTATTGCAGTTTTTCGCACTTCCGGGTAGGCTTCATGTTTCAGATTAGAATGTTGCCGCTTGAGTGTAACCCATTTACGAAGAAGCCCAGAGGATTAAGTCAATAAAGACGCGTTGGCGCGGGTCTGGAGATCCTGCAGCGCGATAGACGCAATTTCGCCTCATTCGCGCGTACAGTTCGACTAGATTGATTTCTTCTTTCTGAACTGTTGCTCGAGCGCGTTCTCTCATCACCACCGCTGACGCTGCTGTACGTGAATATGACGTATCACAACACTACAGAGAGCGAGGCGTGTCCTGAGAGTCACCTATACATTTAAACCTTAAAGTAGGACATTTAAGTTAATCTGGTTTACAGAAGCCTGTGACTGCAAATAATCGTTTTTCATATATATATATATATAATATTACATTTGAATACAGTTATGAAAGACCTGTTTGTGAAAGTTTATTTTTATTTTTATTATTGTTTATGTTAAAACATTACCTGCTTTCTGGTCACTGTTAGCCTGCTGAAATCACATTAGGAACATTTCTTTATTGTTTATCCCTGAGCATCCTTAGATTGTTTCACTGTTAAATGTGTGCTGTTAAAAATGTAACTGGAGACAGGACAGGAAAGGAATGTCTGTTTTTATTTAGCCTAATCTTGTGTTTGTGAAAGAGCCATGCGTTAAAAGTCAGATATATGGCACTTAAGCTACTTTATGATTTGCTGTATGTCTGAACAAAAGAAATAAAAGTGAACTATCTATACAAAATTGAATTGCATAGCATCATATTTTTCTCCATTGGAGAAATATAGGGTGTACCACGGACAAAATGCATGCACAGGCCATATTTGAAGATGCCGCATTGATATGGCAAAAATGTTCATTTTGTATCACATGCAGGCTACACAATGCTCCGCCACGTGAAACTTCGGTCTTCCGATCTTTTATTACCATTGTGTCAATTCTCAATTGATTCTGATTCATATGCGCGAGGGAGGGAGAGAGAGAGAGCAAGACAGTTTGAAGGCGCGTGCGGCCGGGGCTCTCTCTCTTTCTTTCAGTAACATGCGCCCTGTCACACTCATCTACATCACTCACCGATCAAATGAGGCTTTGGCGGGCTGCATATGCTGCAAATAAACTGCATCCAACTGCTTTCCCTGACGTCTGGATCGTTCGACAGCGTATTCAAACATGTTGTTTGTCCACAGCCAGGAACAGCACATCTGCGTCTTCATGTAAACAGACCCACGCGCTGCACGACAACTGAACACTTGTGGGCATGACAATGATGCGATGATGCGAAATGAGGTGTAGTTGTCTTGCGCTGGAGGCGGTCATATGCAAACGAATGGTATGTCACTTCGTACCGTGACGTCACTTCGTACCATGGATCCACAACGAGCTGTATTTAGAGCTTGATTAAATAAATGCTTCGTTTATAATGGGAAGGACATCTTAAGCTATGAAACTTGCAGGAAGTTTTAATAGTACATAGATCTCTTATATACCAATAGATCAACGCAAATTTGGTTTCTCATGTCATGACCCCTTTAATCAGTGCTTCATTGTGTTGCAGGCAACGTGATCAGGGGCGTTTAAGGTCAAAGAAAGAGAGAAAGAGGCTCCACTATGACCTGGGGAAATTGAGGCAAAGCCTGGAAAAAGAAAAACAAAAGACAAATAAGTACAAAAAAAAAGAGATACTTCCGCCTAAAGAATAAAACAAAATCCCCTTCTTCTAAAGTCAAACATCAATTGAGCACCGCAGCTGTGCAGTCGAAAGCTCGAAAAACCCTCAAATTTCATTCTGCACTGTTGAGGGACATAAAAAGCAAATATACAACTTCATATGATGAACGAGAGAGGCAGATTATCTCCAAATTGGTATCGGGCAGATTGTGAAAAAGTACCGCATGCAGAAATATGGACAGAGTGCCATTGGTCTTCCAAGAGGAAGGTGGAAGACTTTAGATGGAAATGCTTTCTTTCTCTCGTAAAGAAAAGTTTTGCATTCCAACACATACAAAATCAAGTATCAGATCTTTCTATGACCGGGATGATGTCAGTCGGGTCACCACTGGGAAAAAACAGACAATAACGCGAAACAAAGTAAAAAAACAGAAGAGATTTCTTGTTGATAAACCTTCACAGAAAGTTTCAGTCTGAAAATGCAAACAGAAGCATTATCCTACACTCTCTTTTGCAGACTTCGTCCCTTCTGGGTTGTACATCCAACCATTCAAGATAGAGACACTTGCATGCGCAAAATCCATGAGAACCTCGGCTTTGTGGTTGACAAGTTGAAGCAACTAAATTTGCTTCCCAACTCAAACCTTGAGAAGCTAATAGAAGAGGTATCTTGCAGCACAAGCAGTAAGGAGTACATGTATGGAGAGTGTCCCAAATGCAATCTGAAAGCCTCCCACTGGATACTGTTACCAATGCATCAATGCGTATAACATACACACAGTGGGTACTGGAGGAGAAAGAGAAGAACAGAATGGCAAAAGAAAATGAGGCTGTGTCATTCAAAGTGACAGCAAAAAAACAAATCGAAAGTTCTTTAGAGGAGCTCATTGAGCATTTCACGTGCTTGCTGCATAAGTGTTCAACACGGCTTCAAAGCCGTTATTCAGAAAGTCTATGGGTGACGTCACTTTGTCCATTTTTTTTACAGTCTATGGTTCAACATCAAGCAGCAGTTCTCATTCTCCAGAGAACTAAAGAGAAGTCTGTCCTCACATGAGTGCATTATACATGTGGACTTCTTGGAAAACTACTTGTGCAAATACAGTGCTGAGATCCAGGCTGTACATTTTGGTGCCTCACACCAACAGGCAACAATGCACACAGGTGTGTTATATGTTGGTGATAATGCTAGCCCTCTCTGCTTCTGCACCATCTCTCAATCCAAGCAAAAAGGTCCCCCGGCAATCTGGCAACATCTTGAACCAGTTCTGGACTACATACAAGGCCATCATCCATCTGTGTCTGTGGTTCACTTCTTCAGTGATGGCCCTTGTACTCAATATAGGCAGAAAGATAATTTCTTACTGTTCAGTACTGAGTTGAGCAAGAGGGGCTTTGAGATTGGCACCTGGAATTTCTTTGAAGCGAGCCACAGCAAGGGTGCTCCTGATGGTGTTGGGGGAGTGTTAAAAAGAATGGCAGATGAGCTTGTGAGCCAAGGGCGTGACATCCCTGATGCCATCACACTCTATCAAGCGCTGCTGACCACTGGCACCACAGTGAAGCTCTTTTATGTGGAAACCGAGAATATTGTGGCCGTAACATACCGTAACCTTCCAGCAAACATCCCATCGGTCCCTGGGACAATGCGAATACACCAAGTGGTCACCAACAGAAAAGGCCACTTGATCTCCAGGGATGTCAGCTGTCTGTGTGCTACACTGAATAACCTGTCCTGCACGTTTCAACACTCACCAATTAACCTTCCCTCTACTGTCAGCTACCTCAAGCACACCAGTCAGAGGAGCACCTGACAGAAGAACTTCAGGGACCCCAGGAGATCGACTGGAATGATGACCAGATTATAGGAAAATGGTGTGTCCTGACATATGACAAGGAGATCTACCCAGGAATCATCATGGCAAGAGATGAAGGATATGCCCAAGTGAAGTGCATGCACTGTGTTGGCCCGAATAGATATTTCTGGCCAGCCCGTGAGGACAGCATCTGGTACATACTTGATGACATTTTAAGAATGATTCCTGCTCATCTTAATGTGACAGCACGGCACGTAGAAATACGGAAAGACATCTGGTCAAAACTTGTTGGTTAGGCAGACAGGAATGTTACATTAAGTGATCATTAGTGATAATTGACTTTTGTTAATTCTGTTAAGGCCAAACATGTTCAACAGTTAGCTTTTCCTTTACCGAGTCCTTTTGCTCCGGTCATGAGCACCAGTACTTAAAACGTTGTTGTGGACGTAGTTGAGTACTAACAACCGTCTGCTGGGCGGGAATGGTTAACCAAAGAAATCGCTGCATCACCATTCACCTTCAGGATAGAAGCAGGAAATGGCCACTCTGAAATGTTGGTATGGGTCTAATCTTTAAACCCAGTTTCTCTAGACATAAGATTTTTCACCAGTTTACTTCCTCCATGTTACAACACACTCACCAAATGCCTGCATAATCATTATATTATCTGCATTTTGTTATTTATAAATTTTTATTGTGGCCTTTAGTAAGTGATCGTTATTTGGTTCACTTGGTTTTTGCTTCTGTTAAGGCCAAACATGTTTAATTGGTCATTTAATTGCAATGTAATTTTAATGTTTTAATAAAACAATTGGTTTACATTTACATCCGTAGAATCATCATAATTTTTCATAATTTTTATGCTAAAATATCTCTATAGAGCTGTCTCCTCTTTTATCTGGTTAAAAAAAGAAAAAAAAAGAAAAGAAAAAGTCTCCAAAATATGTGGATTAGTCATGTTGAATTAAAGGGTTATGAATGTCCAATTAAGACTCCATTACACCCATAAATGTAACTCAAACAAGCAGTATAACAAATACGGTAACTGTTGTAAACCCTGTTACTGATGTGTCAACCCTGTTACTTGTATAATATTCTAATATCATTAAAAAAATTAAAATAAAAATGTAATCATTTAATCATCTGTAATTTATATTTGTAAATGTTTAGTAAGAGAGACTAATAATCCACTTAAAGTTGAATTGAGGTATTTTATTTTTGTTTCAATACATTTTTCTTACAACAGAAGATGCTGGGAGAGTGTCATTTTGAAATGAACGCATTCATCCACTAAAAAAAAAACACTCTTAATGTAACAAGGGGGGTGTATGTTCTATATATGTATTTAAAACCTTTTCAAAAAGTAATTAATGTCGGTAACAATGTTGACCAAACACACATTTACGTTGGTTATATGAAAATGTAAAAAAAAAATAAGATAGCCTGAGATGGCACGGCACATTTCCCTGAAAGGTAAGTATGTAAGGATCTACTTCATCCAAAAAGGGGCTTAAGATTTTCAAAATAGTACTTTGAAAATCAAACATTAAAAGTGGGAAATGGCACGTTTTCGTATAATGACCCACCTATATCTTTTCTCCTGTTTAGTGGATTGAGGGAGTGAGGGAAGTTATCTGTTGTTGGTTTTTCTTTCTTTAAACGACATGCAAGTTGGTGTTTTTTCCCCTCCAGGTAGATTTGTTTTTGTTTATTTGTCCTTCTACCAAGTTAATGTTTTATTTAAAAAAAAAAAAAACTTATTTAATTTAAGAAAATAAAAGGCAAACATGTCACTTTGAACTCAAACCTCAATGTTTGTTTTTTGTGACTGGTGCTGGAAAGCTGGAGAGTGGAGATCCCCAAAGTCTCTCCACATGTTTATGTTGTTTTTTCATTTCCTATTTAGCCCTAGACTATAGGGGAGGATGTCTGTGTTCAGCGAACATACACAGATAACTCAGTTACGAAACAAAATAATAATACTAATTCTCAACTCGTGTCTTACACACGTTACTATGTACACTTAAAGGGCCAGATTTACTAAAAAGGGCAAATTCCAAAAAGCGCAGATGGGAGTGGAAAGTTCTGCCCATAATCTACTGATGACAGAGAGAATATATGGGGTACAACATGTCACTTTGACAGTTTTATTGCCCCCCAATAAAAAGGAATAACCCCACGCTCTCCCCCACCACCACCCGCCACCCCTCCCTTATGGGTGGGTGAACATCTGGAGAGACTTCAAGTGTGGGAGACTTCCCATGGTACCAGAGAAAGTTTTATGATTGTTAGGTGTATGTAAACATTTTCAAAAATAATGAAAAAAACATTAAAAACAATATCTTTTCAAGTTTTAGGAAATGTCTGATAAAGACAGAGTCAGAGGTAAGATCTGTGTTTTTTATTAAAGAAGAGAAAAGTTGTTCTTTCACACTTACATTTGAAGTGTTCAAAATCAGATTTAAAACATTGTATAAACATTAAAATACACATGTCTTTAGCATTCATACATTTGTAAAATGTTAAAACATTAATTAAAAAGTTAAAATTGCATTTTCTAAAAGTTATAATTTTTTTTTTTAATTAGTGTTAAAATTACATCAGACAAATATTCCTGTTTTGTAACATACATTATTAGATGTTAATAACATTAAAAAAAAGTTAATAACGTTAAAAGTCAATGTTCAGCCATTTACAAAAATTAAAACAAGTTAAGAGAGTTTTTCATTACAAAAAAAAAAGATTTAACTCTCACACATTATTTGTAAAATGTTGTATTTTACATAAAACATTGTTTTTACAAACTGTTTGTTGAAAGAAGAAGAACATGAGTTAACCAGTTCGATGTTTAAAGATGTGTAAAAGAGCACCGTGTGTATTTTCTCCAAAGGTCATGTAAGGTATGTTGCGTTCCAGGCAGGTTTTTGAGCACGTAAATCACAACTTCAAACCATGACTCACGACTTTGTAGCGTTCCAGGCCAGTCACGCCAAATTACCTGAGAGCAAAGGAATTGTGGTAGCTAGATGTAAACAAACCAGCATGGCGGACCTTAAGGGGCTTATGCGCATTTGTAATAATTTCTGTTATGCGGCAATACATTTTCACAATATACTTATTATTTCAGACACATAAAATTGTAATACATAATCGTGTGTGTATTATTATCATTATTATTATATTATTATTAGTTTGACTGCAACGTTATATTGTCCTAAAGTGTATTCTCACCGTGTACCGCCTGCAGAAACACTGCATCCGTAGGGGCTGCCATTGTTGTTTTGTATGGTTTCGCGGGCTATGTGACGTCAGAGCTCGTAACTGGGAGTACTTCGATCTAGTACGAGTTCACGGGTGGGAAGTCACGGGTTTGACTGCCGTTCCAGTGCACTTTCACGGGTATAAGGTTGGAAAAATACGGGTTACAGGTTGCCTGGAACGCGGCATTAATCTCCTAGGAACTCAATGAAAACACAGCTGCTCACTCAAGAGTTCTGACCAAAAATGATGGTAGTGAGGTCTGCACAGTAGCCACACGTAGACTTCTCCCATGACACGCCTACGAAAGGTGTCTAACGCCATGGGAAAAGACAACAAACATTTCCCATACAAGCAACATCATGAAAAAGTGACCGTTCAGCTCAGAGGACAATTTTAAATGACATACACAATGCTACTGCGTTTACACCACGGTCTAAAGTACCGGGAAGATTATGTAAATTAGTCTAGTGATGTTGAACGACTGCTCCTCCCAGTCTGCGCGTTTATTTTGAGTTTTGAGTGCGTTTTGAGTTTTAAGTATGGAGGAGATTCAAGCTGTGCTGCTTTTGTGTGCGATCTATTGGTTTACCAACGAGGTAATTAACAAAACGGCAGAAAAGAGACGAGCACTAATACTAAAGCGTATTCAGAAAGCTCGTAATGCTAGATATAAAAGTAGACAACGTTTGTTATCAGCTATAGCAGACATTGACCGTGAGATGGATGGGATGAACGCGTGCCATCGGGCACCCATATGGAAAAGGTTTGCTAAAAACACCTGTGATTCTTATATGTTCCAACAGAATATTGTAAGGGACATATATGCTGCAAAAACCACATATATAAATTGCATAATATGAATGCATTTTTAATCATATGTCATATGTTCTACATACAACTAAAGCCATATAGATTTTCATGATGTAAAAACATAGGAAAATAATGCTAATTTAATATGAATGTCCAGCATATTTCTTAAGGCGTGTATAAAACAGTGCCGTTTACCAATCAGTATAAGACTGTACTTCACTCATGCTCTTGCTCTTATCTTGCCCTAGTAAGTGGAACCTTATGCCTATAGTAAATCATGGTCATATACTGTATTATCAACCTTAGACGAAACACAACATTTAAACTACACACACAAACACACATTTTAATTACAAAATTATTTATCAGTGTTTTATGAGATACAGTTGCATATTTCACAGATCAATAGTTTTCATTTTAAATCCTGTATCACCAGATTTCATTTTCATTTGTGACAATTTCTCTAAACTTGATCACAAGTTTAGTATACAGCAGTTCTATTAACCTACAACATAAAGCTTTCCTAAATGTCAAAGTGATTCTTATGCATATCACCTCCAGACTTCATATCACATAATATACAAAAATATATTCCAGCCAATTTTCAACATTTTATTCACTGTTCTAGAAACATATTTGACTCAACTTTGTTAATTTGCAGTCAGACCCTTCTCGTGTAAGCCGCACCATTGTCTTTGTCCGCACCTCTGATCTAAATAACACTGAGAGAGTTACATCCGGGACATTACGCGCTGAGCGCGACGATTCGACGAAACGAGCTGAGCCTTTTTTCACAGACGCCATTTTCTTTGACTCTCGAGGAGGGAGAACGCAGATATTAAGTGCTTTATTGCATTTATATATGCATTTTATAACATCACATTGTTTTATAACAATATTTATGTGCTGTGCACGGCTAAACCGCTCTCAGAGAAGCATTTCTGTTGACGCGCGATGCAGAGCAGACCAGACCAGGATGGGTTTGCTTTTTAACACGGACACGACGCAAGTAAGTGTTTTATTTAATTTACAATATGTATGTTATAACATTTTGATTTACAGCAATATTTAAATGCTCTGCGCGCTTAAACGAGCCAAAACTTTTCTCAAAGGCGACATCTTTGACTCAATACGGCGCTGACGAGCGACGAGGAGGTATGCTTATAACGTTAACAGGGAAAACACAGAAAGTAAGTTAACGTTAAGTGTTTTTAACCTAATTTACAACATGTATTTCATGGCATTAAATTGTTTTGTAACTATATTTATGTGATATTCACGCCTAAACCTTTTTCACAGTCTAACGTTAGGCCCTAACTTACATCTTTCGTGACGCAGTGCAGAAAGAGTTTGCTTTTAACAGTGAAAACACAGAGTAAGTGTTTTAACTAATTTACGACACTATTTGTTATGTGAATATCATAAAGTATGTATTTGTCCTCAAACTATCTTTTACTCTCGTTTGCTAGCACACCTAAGTTAGCGTATAACTGAAGACGAACAACTCCACAAACTGTAGACCATTTTTATGCACGTGAAACTTACTTTATTTCCCTACTTGGAGGGCCAATGTTCTTAGAATGTGTAATTCTTTCAGATTAAATATTTATGCAAAATGTATTCATGAGATTCACTTTTGGTTGATGTTTGGTTATGCTTTCATGTTTAAATGTATTGATTGTGCTATTTGTGTTTGCTTGGAACATTTCTATGATGCACTGGTGATGGTAAGATTTAACAGATAACATATGAGACAATCATGGGCACAAAAAAATAATCATAGCTTTGTCGGTATTTGGTATAACTAGATTTTCTCTGTTTCATAATACTCATTTTGAATTTGTCCTGTCAAATTACCTTACAAAAGTAATCCTTTGTTGTATTTTATTTTAATTTTTACTTAAAATTAGTTTTCAAACCAATCGTTTTCATGATTTGACAGGTAGGTGTCTTCTTGCTGTTTAATTTTAGACTCAACTGATTGGGAAATCTCTGCCCATCACCTGCCCCGAACATCACAAAGCCACAGGAAGGGAACACAGATTCTTCCGGCGGTTAACTATTTAGTGAGATTTCCTAAGGTGTGTGTCTTAATTTATTCTTAAAGGGGTCATGACATGAGAAACCAAATTTGCCTTGATCTTTTGGTAAATAAGAGATCTATGTACTATTAAAACTTCCTGCAAGTTTCATAGCTTAAGACGTCCTCCCCATTATAAACAAAGCATTTATTTAATCAAGCTCTAAATACAGCTCGTTCTGGATCCATGGTTAGAAGTGACGTCACGGTTAGAAGTGACGTACCAGTCGTTTGCATATGACCGCCTCCAGCGCAGGACAACTACGCCTCATTTCGCATCATCGCATGCGTTGTCAAGCAGCGAGTGGGTCTGTTTACAAGATACAACATGTTTGAATACGCTGCCGAACGATCCAGACGTCAGGGAAAGCAGTTGGATGCAGTTTATTTGCAGCATATGCAGCGCTCCAAAGCTTTATTTGAACGGTGAGTGAGATGAGTGTGACAGGGCATGTTACTGAAAGAACGAGCAGAGAGCGAGCGAGCCCCGGCCGCGCGCGCGCCTTCAAACTGTCTCTCTCTCTCTCTCTCTCTCTCTCTCTCTCTCTCTCTCTCTCCCTCCCTCCCTCGCGCATATGAATCAAAATCAATTGAGAATTGACACGATGGTAAAAGATTGGAAGACCGAAGTTTCACGTGGTGGAGCATTGTGTAGTCTACATGTGATACAAAATGATTAACGTTAATAATTTATGCATAAGCAGCACTGACGTTAGCCAATCATAACAGTGGGCGTTAACATTGAACTCTTAAAGGGGAAACCATAGACTGTAAAAAATATGGACAAAGCGTCTGTGACTTCACCAATAGACTTTCTGAAGAACGGTTTTGAGGCCGTTTATGGGGGGTATGGGCATCATGCAAATCATGCATCATGCAAAATCTTGGGAAATCAAAAATACAAATGTTCAGAAAGGATACAGAGGTGGTGTGATGTGTTGTGTCAGATCATGGCCGAGACGTCAAATTTCACTCGGCGCAGCCCGTTATCAGCTGTCAATCAAAGTTAACCGACCTTATTTGTCATACATTTTATATCTAAATACGATCTAAACTAACGAGTTAGAAAAAATTCACCCCCCTCACAGTTGTCAGGCACTCGGAACCTATCGAAAAATACAATAAAAGTCCATGGGACCAACCTGTAAAAATGAATTTGAAATTGAACATGAATTTATGCTGTGAAAACGGACATTTTAACATTGGGGTCTATGGACATTTGCTCCCTTTTGGGACCTGCCCCTAGCGGATTTTCGATATATTGCAGTTTTTCGCACTTCCGGGTAGGCTTCATGTTTCAGATTAGAATGTTGCCGCTTGGGGGAAACACATCCAAAACAGACTGTTTGAATCAGAGGTGAGAAACAGGGTGGGAAAATGTCATAAATCACTACATTTTAAAAGTTTTTTTGTACAAAAAACTATAGTAATACTATAATTGCACCTAAGGGAACATAATAAAACAAAACAAAAAACCATGTCATGACCCCTTTAAAGGGTTAGATCACCCAAAAATGGAAATTCTGTCATTAATTACTCACCCTCATGTCGTTCCAAACATGTACGACTTTTTCATCTTCACAACACAAATGAAGATATTTTTTAGGGATGCGCGATATATCAACCACATATCGCTATCGGCCGATAAATGGCCATTTTTTATGTTATCGTTATCGATCCGATAAGAAAATTAGGCCGATATATCAAAACCTAATTTTTTTACCTAAAACCTAAAATGGATTATTTACTTCAGTTGAGGAATTCGCCATGATGGTTTTGACTGATTGGAATCACTTTGAAAAGGAAAATGTGTGCAGCACAAATCTGTCCATAGGCTTCATAACATTATAATAAGAACACGCCTGTAAAAGAATGTTGTGAATTCTTGTTCGGCTATGCTTAAAGGAACACTCCGACTTTTTGGGACTTTAGCCTATTCACCTTATCCCCCAGAGTTAGATAAGTCCATACATACTTTTTTCATCTCCGTGCGTGCTATAAGTCTGTTTGACGCACCCACCGCTAGCCTAGCTTAGCACAAAGACTGGATGTAAATGGTTACAGCTAGCATACTAATCCACATAAGTGACAAAATAACGCAAACATTTTCCTATTTACATGTTGGGATTTGTATAGTCACAGAGTGTACAAAAAACAAAGTCACATGAGACACAGACATATTTTAACCGTATAAATACTGGGAACTATATTCTCTGAAGGCAAAGCACTGCTACTTGGGCGGAGTGATAACCGCAGCACCTCCTCACCGAGACGCGCCGTGGTGAGGAGCAGAGAGCTCAGGTGCTGCGGTCAGTTCAGTTCTGCACAGTCCAGCACAGTCAGTTCGCTTGAGCATTCACTGCATTTTGTGCCATTGTGAGTTGTAATATATGATTAATCTAATATAGATTATTTAGATGCATTTAGTTGAGTTAATGAACGATGCAGTAAGCTTAATTGTACCGGTGATCATCTAGCATGCGCAGCTCAAACAGCAATGCACATTTATAACATAACTATAATTGGGACTGTCGATTTTTTGGTAACACTTTTACAAAAAGGTCTCATTTGTTAATGCATTAACTAACAGAGAGCAATAGCCTTTGTTAATGTTAGTTAATAAATTTGTTTTTATTTTTAGTTACAATAACAATATTGTCATTGTCACAAGTAATTTTTATTACCACTGTTAGTTTACAGTGCATTAACTAATGTTAACAGATACAATCGATATGCGATTGCGATATAATAAACAAATGGTTCCATGAGTCAACTTGCTTGGTTCTGAAGCAAAATGCACACACAGATTAGTGATACTTCTGTTTCTCCACTCAAACTAGCAACAACAACTAAATGATTGATAACATCTATAATGATCAGTAAGCCATTTTTAAACATTAGGCTTCAAAAAATATAACAGCTTTTAATTTAAGTGAACTTCAAACAATCCTCACATAAACCCATAATAAATGTCATATTTACCGGTGTCCTTCCTGTCTAACAGGTAGGACATAAACAGAAATTGAATAAAGTTATCAAACAGTCTGCATAAATTATAAATTAAAGACTAGGCCCTAATCCTTATTAAAGCTACAATAGTTCTTTAGTCAAGAGCAGTGAGTAATTTTCTCTGTTCCCTCTGTTCTTTGATTAACTTTACTGACAGAAAGCTTTATTGGCTGCTGGCCCTTTAAGAGCAGCCACGCCTCATTCTAACACACAACTCTTTATGTCCATCATAAGACTGCTCTTATGTTATGAAGATACTCGGCATAACTGTGTGTGTTATTGTTCGTTCAAGTGCGAAAGAGAACTGTATTCTCTATTCTGGCACGCGGTCTGTGCATGCACACGATACTGGCACGTGTCTGTCTGTGTGTAACAGTCAGGACATCCACAGGTAGTGCACGCTTTTTTGATTAGTCGTGCGTGAATGGTTTAAAGCATTCGCATGAATAAGAGCGGGTTCATGTAACACTAGCCAAGGGATGACAAATAACAGATGCTGCGTTAATTGCGTTAACAGCCCTAATTTGTTTATTTCATATAAAATTCATGCAGCACTAGTTATCGGCTTTCAAATGTAAAGTTATCGGTATCGGCCAACATTTTCATATCGGTGCATCCCTAATATTTTTAATGAAATCTGAGAGCTTCCTGTCCCTCCATTGTCAATCCACGCAACTACCACGTTCAAGCCCCCGAAAGGTATAAAGGTACATCATTAAAGTACTCCATGCGACTCCAGTGGTTCGCAAGTAAACATTTTCTACTTAATTTATCAAATATTAATTTCAAAAATGCGTTCATGAGAACATTACAACTTGTGCATGTTGTTGATGCAAGAGCAGATGTTGTTGCGTGAACATGCATCGAAGATTAATATCTTGTAAATAAAGTTGAGTTAAAATTTTCATTAAAAAAATTTATAAAGTATAAAATAATTAATGACAGAATTAACATTTTTGGATCTTTAATCCTTTGAAGTCTTTAATTTACTTGGAAATCAGTAAATTCAAGTCTTAATCTAAACAAAATAGTTCTTGTTTGAGTCACGAAAGTCTAAGATGATTGAACTTTTTCCACTATAAACTTGATGTATTTATAAAACACATAGTATTAATTGTAATTGGTCTGGTTTTGTGTTGTCTAGGGAACCAGCACTCTATGAAACTTTACTGTTAACTGGACACACCTGATCCACTCATATCCTGCAACTGATCCACTTCTGCTGAATGTTGTTGACTCGAGCACTGCTGTAACTGTTGCAGAGTCGAAGGTATTGACTCATCTTCACTGACACAGGACTTACATTCACTGACGTACAGGACTTCATATAATTCTGATGACAGAAATGCCTATATTGTGCCTTCATCGTTTATTTTTAAAGTTAACCTATGATGTCAAGGGGCTTGTTTGTTAATAAAAAAATTGTTTGATAAAACAACTGTTTGCATTTTGCCTTTATTTTTTACTTTACAATGAACAGAATTACAATTTAAATTTCTGGATTGTTTTGAAATGAAGTTTTTATTTCAAAGTGAATTTATTATTTTCAGATTCAATTCTTTGTCAGTTTGTTTTTTAAAGGTCAGTGATGTTTTGACAGTACATCCTCGAACCAGCTTCTGCACTGTACCATTTCCACATTTGCCAACTGCATATAACTGATGTTGGTCATCAAAACATGAAATCTGTATGAAACATAAACAAATTTCACAAAATGTGTATAAATCCTATATGACTTTAATTTGACTAGCATATGATTCAATATAAGAACTTTAAATGATTTGTATATGAATATCAGTTGTTTTATACTAATACCATACACGATTGCATACTTTTGTCATGTAAAAGTCATATGATTCAATATAAGAACTTTATATGATTTATATATGAATATCAGTTGTTTTAAACTAATACCATACACCATTGCATACTTTTGTCATGTAAAACTCATATAAGGTTTTTACAGTATTCATATATGACGCAAAAATCCCCTACAAGTTGTATGTGTGATATTTAGTATGAAATGGGCCATAATCGGTCTGATTTTGTATAAGACATGTATTGAGCTTACATGAAACATAGAAGGTAATTCTGGCCGATTTAAGTAAGGAAGATATATGGTTGCTGTATATGAACCATGCAGGTTTTTTTCATATGGGGCAGAAAGAACAAGATTGGTAAGAAATGAATCCACCAAAATTAACAAGAGTTGTGAATAATGTTATTGTGAAGTTTATTTAGTTTAATATTCATTGTATTCTATTTTTACATAGTTTTGTGGAGGACTTTTATTTTGGTGTTGAGTCCTCAGAGAGAGAGAGGATGTTCGTAATGAGGGGCGGGAGTGTGAAAGGAGGAAGAGAGGTAGAGAGTGTGCGAGCGAGTGTGGTGTCGCTCTGCTCCCCTAAGACTCTGCTAAATAAAAAGTTATTAGTCGTCAATTATAAGTCCATCGTCTTTATTGAAACCAATCCACGGGAAGCTAAACCCCACGCCTTACATATTGGTGGCAGCGGTGATTGTCTCCGGCCTCTTGGGAGAACTTGCTGTTGGACGGTATTGTGACGAAAATGACAAATATATGATATTTGCTGCCCTTTCATCATAGAGGCTGGATCAGTTGTACTAGCGGGTGAACTCGGACTGGAACGCGTTTTGCTTAACGTGTACCGTTTTCATTTACATGGACTATATTTATAACTTTAGAGCAGCTTTATTGTTTTCACCATCGTGTGAGTTTTCTTTTCATGTACAGTTATTTGTTTATTTCGTTTATTTTGGTGGAAAAAAAGAGAAGAGTAAAAGAAGACGCCTGCATCTCGACGGTTCAAAGTTGGCTCATTGCTAGGATTTGACGACGCCACGACGCTCACTTTTTCTGAAACGTGTGCGCGTCTCCCTCCTGTGGCGGCTTTTGGTAACTGCACATAGCTGAGAGTCAAAGGAGATAGCACTGCAAATGAGACTTCTAAAATAGACTTATTTTACGTGTTCATTTACTTTTTATTATTATTATTATTATTATTCTTTTATATACATCTTCACTACCAAAGTCACAGTATAAGTCTAACGGGCAGACAATCTTTATCAACAAAAGACTGTGCTGGACTGAACTGGTTGGTACAACTGCATTGGCATTATTATTCTTATAATATTTTTTTTTCAAACATGGCAGACGACAATGTAACAACCCCACAAGTGCACTTTAGAGCTGTTTTACTTCCAGACTTCACTGGGGATGGCAACGAAAGCTTTTCTCAATGGTCTCGTCGTTTTCAAGTATGCTGCGAGACCTCAGGTATGGACAAACCTCAGCTTGCCAAAGTACTTCCTTCGAGATTGGCAGGTGCTGCATTCAGTTACTGGGATAGTTTGTCGGATGACATCAAAGCTGAGTGTGACAGTACATGTAGCAAAATTGCTGCAGTTTTTGACCACAAACAGCTACTGAGAACTTTTCAAACATACTTAAATGCCAGACCGCGTCGGAGTAACGAGCCATTTGAAGTGTATGCTGCTGAATTGACCCGCCTTGTTCACCAGGCTTTTTTTATGGAGAATCTGCCATCAAAGGTGATATTTTGCGACGCTATATTTCGTCGCTTTATAGCTGGACTTGACCTTTCATTGCAAACTAAGCTGTATGAGTTTGGTGTAACTACACTTGAGAATGCGATTAAAGTAGCTGGTCGGTGCGAGAGGGCACGTTCCACGGTCACTGAGCCTTTTCCATTGCAGACATCCTCTGTACCTCAACCTGCCGTGGTACACAGCCTCACAACTGAGTCTGCCAATCAGCTTGCAGCGCAGCTCAGTGACCTCCATCTGAAAGTAGACAAACTTCAGTCTGTTGTGACTATGCTGACGCAGCCTCATCACGCCAGTGCTGTCTCATCTCCTGATCGTCACTTCACCTATCGTCAGAGATCACCTTCGCTTGACAGAGTTAAAGACAATCACTGTTTGCCATCTTCTCGTTATCAACATTTCACCGCATCTGATGAGCCCTACTTCAGAGGAAGATCTCCTGTACGCTCCAGTGACAGTCATCGCAGACTACATGGGAGCCCCAGGTCAAGCTATCATCATCAGCAGCAGCAAGGTTATGACAGACCCTTACGATACGACAGTAGAGATACCCGCTTTAGCCCTCAGCAGAGATATGCTGCATATGATGACTCATTGCCTTCTCAACCCAGCTACAGGCATCAACGGAAGGATGACAGCAGCCCAAGCGAGAACCGAGACCGACGGAGGGATGAGCAGTATTACAGACATCGCTCTCCAAGTTCACAACGACCCCATTCACGCCATGTACACTTCGCCGAACATCAGCTTTCGGGAAACGAGTGGTAGCTGGAGATGAGGGCCAATCTTCAGTTCCACTGTCAGCAGCCCATAGCAGCAATGCGGTCACATCTGTGGACACCACAGTCTGGACACCATACATAAAAGGCCTCATCGAGGATCAAGAAGTCAGTGTTTTTCTTGACACAGGCGCTGGTTTGTCACTTATCAGTGAGGCCTTACGTCAACGCATCCCTGCACTGAAACATCGCCCCTTACTGAAAAGTTTCCAGGTGGCACACACACTGACAGGACAACAGTTAGACATTTTAGGCTCATTATCTGTTACATTACGTCTGGGGTCACACATATTCAGTATGAACATGTATGTCGTAAGAGACTCTAGACAGGATGCTCTTCTTGGATGGGACTTTCTCAAAAAGCATGGTGCCTCAATTGACACAGCCTCTGGTGCTTTTATTTTCAAGAATGACAAAATTTCTCTTTTCAGTTCCTCCCAAGCACTGCCTTTTTGCTGTAATGTGTTCCTGCTCTCACAGGTCTCAGTCCCCCCTTTGACAGAGATTGTTGTTCCTGCCTCTGTAGCATGTACCTCAGAAACAGGAAGTCAGCTCCATGGTTTTCAAGGTATTCTGGAACCACATGTGATCTTTGACAAAGATTTAGCTGTTGCTCGTAGCTTCTCTAATGTCGAAAATGGGCTCACAGTAGTTCATCTGCTTAATCCTACACATCAGGACATTGAGTTGCCCAAACAGACCTATTTAGGTCAGTTCTACACTGTGCGTGACATGCCTTCTGATTTCTATAAGCCTGTGGATGGTCTTGTAGCTCAGGTTAGCCTGCCAAGCCCTTCATGCCAATTACCTGATATTCACGTGGGTACAGACACTCTTCCAATGAGTTAGAGGTAGTTAACTCCCTCCTACAAGAGAACTGTGATGTCTTTAGTACCTCCTCTACTGATCTAGGTAGAACTGATTTGATTAAGCATAGCATACACACATCCTCCACATCCCCTGTGCGTCAGAGAGCATACCGTACATCTCCTATCCTATGAGAGGAAATCCACAAACAAGTAGAGAAACTCCTTGATGCTGACTTAATTGAGCCTAGCCATAGCCCATGGGCCTCCCCAGTGATACTTGTTCGTAAGAAGGATGGGTCTTACAGATTTTGTATTGATTATAGGCGGTTGAACTCGATAACCATCAAAGATGCACATCCCCTGCCACGTGTGGATGACAGTTTAGATGCCCTTTCTGGAGCCACCTTGTTTAGCACTCTGGATTTGTCAAGTGGCTATTGGCAGACTCAAATGGATGATGCTAGTAAAGAAAAAACTGCCTTTACTACGGGAGATTCCCTCTATCAATTTAAGGTCATGCCAATGGGCCTTACTAATGCCCCCCCCAACATTTCAGAGGTTGATGGAGCTCGTTCTCCGTGGCCTCCATTGGTCTAAGACGCTGATTTATCTCGATGACATCATAGTCTTCAGTAAGACCTTTAAAGATCACATTCAAGATCTCTCTGAAGTGTTTGGTAGATTGCGGCAGGCTGGTCTCAAACTCCATCCTCGAAAGTGTCAGTTTTTCAAACAATCTGTACTCTTTCTAGGACATGTGGTTTCAAAGTATGGCATTCAACCTGACCCCAAAGTGACTAAGAAAGTGCTGAATTGGCCTCGTCCAACTACACCTACAGAGGTTAGAGCTTTCATAGGCCTCTGTTCATACTATCGCCGGTTTATCAGAGACTTTGCAGAAAAAGCAGCCCCTTTACACATTCTGACGAAGAAACATACCAAATTCACATGGAGTGAACAATGTGAGGACACATTTCAGTATTTTCATCATGCTCTATCCTCCCCTCCTATTCTCACCTACCCTGATTTTAGCAAGTCTTTTATTCTCTATACGGACGCATCTCACTAGGCGATAGGCTCCGTACTTGCACAACAGCAGCAGGGTGTTGAAAAGGTAGTAGCCTATGCCAGTCATGTGCTAAGCACAACAGAGCGTAACTGGTCCACCTTTGACAGAGAATGGTGGGCTATTTTTTGGTCCGTTAGACATTTCTCACACTACTTACAAGGATGCCCCTTTGTGATTGTTACAGACCATCGCCCCTTGTTAGGGTTAAAGAAAATGCCTATTGATCGAGATCCAACGGGCACGGGCACGTTGGGTATTGGAGCTTGACGTGTACAATTGGGTCATAAAACACAGGAATGGCACAGTCAAAGTGATACTATTCCTTCTGTTCCCTCAATGTCAGACAAGCCAGAACCTTCTGTAGTCACCACCCATCTTACCGCTCATGCTGTCATAGACCTTTCTCAGAGTTTGTCAGTCGATCTTGCACAGTGTCAAAAAGATGATGTCACACTGAGGACAGTGAGTGAATAGTTGAAGAAAGAAAAGAGACCCCCAGCTTGGAGCCTAAATAAGGGGTCGACAGAGCTCAAAGTATACTGGTGACAGTTTGATAGACTGCATTTGCAGGATGGAAAAATCTACCGTTTTGCCTGTAACAAACCAAAAGAGTCACCCACTCTTCATGTAGTCATTCCCGGTAAAAGCTGTCCCCCAGGTGTTAAATTTTTTACATGGTCATTCCACTGTAGGTCACCTTGGTCATAAAAAGACACTTACAAGAGCCAGGGAGCATTTCTATTGGCCATACATGGCTAGAGACATAGAGAACTACTGCCAACAGTGTGTTTCATGCCAGTCTAGATCTATGCCAGTCCCACATTGAGTAGCTCCCCTACAGACTATTCATGCCAATCATCCTTTTGAAAAGGTGGCAGCTGACATTACTGAGCTTCCTGTGACACCATCAGGCCATAGATATGTCCTTGTTCTTCAAGACTATTTCACCAAGTATGTGAATTTGTACCCTATGAAGGACCAAAGAGCTGGAACGGTGGCACACTGTATTTTTGAACAGTATGTCACAGAGCATGGTGTCCCTGAACACCTTCATACAGATCAAGGCCGTCAGTTTGAGGCAGATTTAATCAAGGAGTTGTGTTCCAAGTTGGGTGTCACCAAAACTAGGACTTCTCCTTATCATCCTGAGGGAGATGGTTTAATTGAAAGATTCAATCGCACCCTGAAAGACCAATTGAGTAAATGTCTGTATCAGCAAACAGAGCCATGGGATACCATGTTGAGGTCAATCCAGTTTTCGTACAATACCAGTGTGCACAGCAGTACTGGATACACCCCCTTTTTCCTTGTTCATGGACGTGAAGCCAGACTGCCTGTTCATTTACTCTTTCCTTGTCCTACTGAAGCTTTTAGTGCCTCTGCTGGTACCCCAGCAGAGTATGTTACGTCTGTCTACAGGAAGCTGCAGTTTGCATTCAAGTTGCGCCAGGAGAATCAGGAACATGCTCACGCCCAGCAAAAAGCTCAATATGACAAAAAGGCCAAATTCATCACGTACAGTGTGGAAGACTTGGTTTGGCTGAATGATCCTGCTCATTCCCGATGTAAACTGGCCCCATGCTGGAAAGGACCCAACATTGTAACACAAACTGTTCAGCCTGCCGATGGTAATTCTGTGCTGTATGCGATTCAACCAAAAGGTTTTCCTGAAAAAGACACCGTAAATGGTACATCATTATCGTCTTAAACCCTACCTGCCTTTCACATATCAGCTGGGGCGAACGGTATCAGATGCATCGTCTCCCATCGCACAGACTGTGGAAAAGGAAGTACCCCCTAATACTTCTAATTCTTCTACACGTGCTGTCCGAGAGAACTTGCCTTCTGTTGTCTTTACTGGAGAAGTCCCCAATCAGAGTCCAACTAGGTCATTGCTTTTGGGACAGTTACCGCTGAGCTTAACTCCAAACACTGGACAGTTTAATGTCCCTCATCCTGATAATATGGACACTGTAACCTCAGAAGTGGGCTGTTCTACTGATGTGGCTCCACATGCTGTTCTAGACTCTAGACCATTAGGTCGCAGGCCTGTCAAATTGCCTGCAAAGTTCAAAGACTATGTTGTGAAGTAAAAGAAAAAAAAGTGATCCATCCTTTGCTTTATAACTTTCGCTGAAATCCTTATATATCTTGGACTACAGACCATTTTGTGTTTATTGAAACTTTTAGTTTTTGGTGCACTAATAATCTGCACATTGGTTTGCCTGGTTTATTAAGGGCATTGTTATTTTCTGTATGTTGGAAACGTGGACGTTTCTTTTCCCATGGGGTAACTAATGTGAAGTTTATTTAGTTTAATATTCATTGTATTCTATTTTTACATTCATATTTTTGTGGAGGACTTTTATTTTGGTGTTGAGTCCTCAGAGAGAGAGAGAGAGGATGTTCGTAATGAGGGGCGGGAGTGTGAAAGGAGGAAGAGAGGTAGAGAGTGTGCGAGCGAGAAGTGTGGTGTCGCTCTGCTCCCCTAAGACTCTGCTCAATAAAAAGTTATTAGTCGTCAATTATAAGTCCATTGAAACCAATTCACGGGAAGCTAAACCCCACGCTTTACATTATTATTGATTACATCAACTTATTTTGCGCCAGGGAGCCTGCATGATGCCAGAGTGCTGCGTTTGTCAGGATTGTGGGACCTAGTGGAAAGGGGTTTGTTACTACCTGATGTAACCAAGAACATTTGTGGACATGATGTGGAGTACTATGTCCTTGGTGATGCAGCCTATCCTTGAAGAGCTGGCTGATGAAACCTTTCACAGACAACGGACGACTGACACCCCAACAACTTGTGTACAACCATAAAACAAGAAGAGCCAGGGTGGTGGTTGAGAATGCTTTTGGCAGACTAAAAGGCAGATGGAGGTGTTTGCTAAAACGAAATGACTGCAATACACACAAGGTCAAATCCCTAATGATAGCATGTTGTGTTCTGCATAACCTCTGTGAAATGAATGGTGATGAGTTCAGAGAAGAACTCCTACGGGTACATTCAACCAGCCTGACGGGGCACTGGCATCCACTGTAGAGGCCGAGGGTCTTGATGCACGTACAGGCCTAATGAAGCTTTTGACTACAATGTAGTGAACTGCAGTATCACTGGCTACACACCAGAAAGTTTTTTTTTTTTGTTTTTTTGTTTTGGTAAGGGAAAAATAACCTTCAGGTGCTGTAATGCGCTTTTTTATGCTGTATACACCTGTTGTACATTGTTTTTGCTGTGTAACACTTTTTTTGTAAATAAAAATGATTACTTCTGAATCATGCTTTGGTTTTAATTTATTCTGTTATCACCTTCTGTATACAGGTGAAACATGAAAAATTAGAACATGCAAAACTTTATTTCAGTAATTCAACTTAAAGGTGAAACTAATATATAGACTCATTACATGCAAAGTGAGATATTTCAGCTATGAAAATCAAATTCAAAATTAGAATAAATGTGAAGTTTTCATAAGCTGTTAGCCATATAGTCATAATTATAACAGGCTTGAAAATGTAATACACCTTGCATGTAATGAGTCTATATACGAGTTTCACCTTTAAGTTGAATTATTGAAACAACTTTTGCACAATATTTCTAAATTTGAGTTTCACCTGTATATTTGGCTGTCAAATATAAAAAGTAATTTCATAAGTGACTTAAATTACCTACACTTTGCTTATTTTAACCTGTGCACTTTCACCGGAAATGTTTTACATCTAACCAGCACTTCAAAACCTTACCGTAAGAGCTAAAATTACCATTGAGATGAAAAGGCACTTGATCTCAAAGTGACATTTTACAAACTTTATTTAACACAAGGCAAGTACTGCTTACTAAATATATATATTTTTAAATACAATCATGTGAAAAGAATAAATTACGAGAACAGTAATATATTGTGTAAAAAAACACAAATACAAATGTATTTTTGAACAACTGGTCAAACTGTCCAAGAACAGACAGAAACCCGGCCCTCTGCAGGAATGCAAACAATATATAAAAATTAGAATTGTGCAAAAAATAAAATAAAAATGCAAATGTTCAATTTAAAGTGCAATCTCAGAGTTCAAGTGGCTACTTTTTGAATGACTGGGCAAACTGTCTAAGAACAGACAGAAACCCGGCCTGAAAGTCCCTCTGCTGCCGTCTGCTTTCTTCAGCTTCCGACTGCTGGAACGCCAACTTCTGCCTCCTCATCTCTCTTTCCTCAGCCTGGCTCTCAAGTAACAGCTGCATATATTTGTCACGCTGTTCTTGTCCAAACTGCAGGGCGGTCCGGTTAGAATGTCCACCAGCGCATCAAGGAAGTCACAATCCCTTTTCCTCTTCCCTAAGTGCAGAAACACATGACAATAAATACACAAGCCCACCCTGAAAACCATAAAATACGTATTTTAAGTGTTTTCAAAATCTTAAATTTGAAACTTGTGTTGGGCCATCATGCTCCATATTTTTTTATCATGGGCCATTTAGGTTTGCAATACAAAAATAACACAATGATTCAAAACCATTAGGATTACAATTTGGTCAGTTTTGAATAGGGGTGTAACGATACCCTCGTGTCACGATTCGATACATATCACGATACAATGTTATTGCGATACTCCCAAGACATATTCTAAAAGGTTAACAAAAAATGTACTGTTGATTAAAATGCTAACTTTGATATTACATTGTGGGTTTAAATGAATAAGCTTGGACTTGGTGCTTGTAACCCAAGGACAGTGGTGACACCAGAATAAACATATTCATGATTCTGAAGCTGAAAATACTGAATTATTTTAGACGAATATGGTATTGGTAACATAGATGTTTGGCATTATCAGGACCCACAAATATTCCCCCAATGCATTATATTATATATTTTAATATCAACATCATTTTAATGTAGTACTGACACTAAAAAACTCTGAAAACCTGAATTTTTTCTCACACAGTAATTTTTATTTTGGGTGAACTATCCACAATACGTATAGTTGCATTTTTGTATTGCAATATATTGTTGCACGATATATTATTACACCCCTAGTTTTGAAGTATATTTTTATCAACAGACAACGTTGTTTAATACCTCGTCGTGTGTGTGTTTCGGTTGAAGACATGGGATGAGGGCTACTGCTGATTGCAGGGGAAAACACGCTGGTCTCTGTTGCCTGCACATCATTGGGGCCATTCATTTCATCTGTAAAAACACGTTGAAAAAAGTTAGTTTGTTTTATCACTGCAAAGAGTTTAAGACAATATCATGTAGAGGTGTGATAATTTACCTTTAACCGATTGGTCCTCAGATTCATGAATGGATTCCAAAAATGCAATTGCAGAGTCTTTTGTCACCACTGCTCCAGAAAATGCCGGCCTGTGTCCCAACAACGCGTCCAGGCGGTCAAACCACTTGTTAGTACGCCGATCGGATCCACTCCTATTGTTGTGATCCTTGACTTTTTTGTAGTCTTGTTTTAATTTTTTTAACTTCTCTCTGCACTGTTTTCCAGTGTGAACAATGTCCAGCTCGTATAACCGACTCGATATTTTCAGGTATACCTTTTCATTGCGGATTGCCGTTTCCAGTTCCCGCTGGATTTCTTCTTCCGCAAATACGCTTATTAAAGCCTGGACCTCGTCGTCGGTCCAGCGGTCGTATTTTTTTGTAAAGTCCATATTCATTTCCAGACAACTCTTTACTGCACGAGGGTTCTAGATTTGCAGGATGCTCTCTGCACACACAAGGTCTCTCGCTCGCTTTCCCTCACCTTTCTGTCGTGCGCGCGCGCTACGCGGTTTTGAGCACACAGTCTCTATCTCGCATGCACGTTCGCTCTAGATTCCGGGAGATTTTAACTAATTTGCGGTATAACTAGTTGATCGCGAGTGGCTCAACAGGTAGATTTATAAATAAACTCATCTTTCAGTCATGTGACAGACCGGGTTGACACTTCAGCATGAGAAAACCGTGCGTCTCACGGCCAATGCGCGAGAGTTGGCAGCTCTAATCTTGCTGCGTCCTGCTGGCTATGAAAGACTTTGTCTTAGGTTTAGCAACCTATGAAACTAATAATGAACAATTTGAAAATAAAACAACATAAGCTTAATTAAAAATGGCTTAAGAACTATAGCCTATTTAGAGGTGGATAAACGCAATTTAGAGGTGGGTAAACGCACTTTGGAGGTGGGTAAACGCTTTTTCCGAATTTTGGGAGGTGCGTAAACTGCGTTTACGTGCGTTTAGCCTCCACTACATCCCTGAGCTCAACCAATCAGCATGTTCAGTGCACAAGTCCCACCCCGAAAGTTCCTGAACTCTGAAAAAGTACTACCTCGCCAGCAGGGACTTTCTGGGGGGGAAATTATTACCCGGAACTTCATTTAGACCCTGGTTCCTGCGGTATAAACACACCGAGTACCACCCCAAAGTTCCTAGTTCCTGGGGAAAGTTCCTACGGTGGAAATGTGGCTTATAAGTAACTTGGCGACTACAAGTCAACTTATTCTCCTAACCCGAACCCTAACACCTAACCATAACCTAACAGTCTACTGGCAGTCTACTATAATATACTAATACTCTAATGAGAGTTAGTTGACATGTAGTTGAAAATTTACTTATAATTAGTAGAACGTCTAAAGTGACTATCGAAATAAAGTGTAACCAAGATTCATCTTTTCGAGATATTGAAGCCAAAAAATTATCCTTAATTTTTGTATCCATTGTCAACGCAGTGCAGCAGCTAGCAGACCTAGAGCAGGTTGTCTAGTGTGCTCATTGGCTGCCCTGTGGAGGCCCAGCATATGTCATGAATAGAAATTCTGCTGGACCACGCCCACGATGAGGCCATGCCTCTAGTGGAATGAGCCCTAATGCCCAAAAGGCATTGCAGACCTTTTGACGCATAAGCAGCTGCGATAGTGTCCACTATCCATCTGGACAGGCTTTGTTTCGAGGCGGCGAGACCTTTGGTCCGCCCACCAAACGAAACAAAAAGCTGCTGCGAGCGCCTGAAAGGGGTGAAGCCGATAGAGGGATAGAGCCGATAGAGAAATTACCCTGCGCTCTGAAAGGAGTGTCAATCACTTTAGGGACATAGCCATGTCTAGGTTTGTGGATGACTTTAGAGTCATTTGGTCCGAACTCAAGACACGCAGCGCTGACAGACAGTGTGTGTAAGTCCCCCACACGTTTGACTGATGATAGAGCAGTCAGAAAAACGGTTTTGAGTGATAGGTACTTTAGATCCACGGAATCTAACAGTTCAAAGGGATATGCTTTCAGGGCCTTGAGGACCAAAGAAAGATCCCACATAGGAACCGACGGGGGGCGCGGGGGATTCATCCTCCTGGCTCCTCAAGAAAGCGTATGACAAGCTCGTTCCTTCCTAGTGATCGGCTGCGCGCCGACTCTGCGAACGCTGCAACGGCCGCCACTTAGACTTTGAGCGTGGATGGGGAACTCCCCTTATCCAATCAGCTCCTGAAGGAAAACTAAGCAGCTGCGAGACCCCACACGTTCGTGGGTCCAGATTTTTGTCGGTGCACCATTTGGAGAAAGCATACAGCGGGCGGCTGGGCCAGGTTTGGGCCAGCGCGTCCTCGTTCTTTGAAAAGAACATTGGGCAGTGAGCATTGTCTTTCGACATAAAGAGGTCGACTTCTGCTTTGCCGAAAAGGCGCCATAGTTTCTGGACTGTTTGGGGGTGCAGGGACCATTCACCTGGAGGAACGTTGTCCCTGGTTGGTCAGTCTGGGCCGTCGTTCAGGTGGCCTGGCACATGCGCAGCTCTCAGTGAGCGCAGATGATGCTGAGACCAAACGAGAAGGCGTTCTGTTAGATCGCAGAGGTTCCTGGATCTGACACCACCTTGACGGTTCACGTAGGACACCACAGACATGTTGTCCGAACGGACTAGAACATGGTGGTCCTGTATGAACGTGAGGAAGCGCTTCAGCGCGTTCTCGACCACTATCATTTCCAGACAGTTTATGTGAAGGAGCTCCTCTTGGTCTGACCACAGGCAAAAGGCCGGTCTGCCCTCGAAGAGAGCGCCCTGAGTTGGACGCATCTGTTGAGATGACCTTTCGATATGAGACAGCTCCCATCATCACTCCCCGCTGATACCAGTCAGCCGCTTACCAGGGCTACAGAGCCGTAATACAGGTCTGACTCACTCTGATTCATTCGCAGCCGGAGGCTCAAGCTCGGCGAGACGCATGAGCATTCAGCCAGCGTTGTAGCGGGCGCATGCGCAGTAAGCCCAGCTGGAGCACTGCCGAAGCTGAGGCCATACAGCCCAGCATTCTCTGAAATGTCTTCAGAGGAACGATGTTGCCCTTCTGGAAAGACGCGGCTAGGTGTAGAACACGGCGCACGCTGTGTCGATAAACGAGCCGTCATAGCCACAGAGTCAAGTTCTATTCCTAGACAGGAAATTGACTGGCTGGACAGTAATGAGCTCTTGGTCCATTTGACCGTGAGACCCAGGCTTTCCAGATGACTGAGGAGCACTGTTCTGTGAGATAAAAGTTCTAACTCTGACTGTGCCAGAATCAGCCAATTGTCCAGATAGTTCATTCAATTCGCAAGCCCCGATTTCTCAAGGGGGCGAGAGCCGCATCCATGCACTTCGTGAATGTACGGGGTGCTAAAGACAGGCCGAACGGCAGGACGGTGTAGTGATATACCTGACCGTCGAAGGCAAATCTCAAGAATGGCCTGTGACGGGGTATTATCTGAATCTGAAAATAGGCATCTTTCAGATCAAGAGAGATAAACCAGTCCCTCGGGCGAATGTGCGCGAGGATCTTTCTGGTCGTAAGCATTTTGAACGGTCTTTTCATAAGCACTTTATTCAAATGTCTCAGATCTAAAATGGGTCTGAGGGCTCCGTCCTTCTTGGGTACGAGAAAATAACGGCTGTAAAAGCCTGACTCGTTCAGAGAAGGTGGTACCAGTTATATGGCCCCCTTTGCACAACAGCTTCACTACTTCTGCGAGTAGATGTGCTACTTTCACATTCACTGTCGTCGTGGTCCGTGCTCGAAAGCGCGGGTGACGGCGATCGAACTGTAGCGAATAGCCCTGCTTTATTGTGCTTAGCACCCATTCTGATACCCCTGGGATAGCTTCCCATGTTTTATATGTACAGCTAGGGGCCGAATGGCCTCCGGGTTCTGATCGCCACACTGTGTGGGCTCGAGAAACTGAACCCGAGGTGTGGGCGTGGCGTGCGCGCCCTCGGGGCTTGAATACGGCGGCTCGCTGACAGCGGTGACAGGCTGTTTCATATGTGACGTCCTGATTGCTATGAATGGGGAGTGTTTTGTGATCACTTTGTGATGCGCGAGCAGCGCCTTGGGCGAAGTGTTTATTAGTAAGCATGTGCGCTTGTGAGCGGGCACGAGACTTACATACATATTTGACCCCCGATCGCTTTGGATGGGGAGCGTTTTGTGATAACCCTGTGACGCGCGGGCGGTGCTTTGGGCAAAGTGTTTATTAGTAAGCGTGAACTCTCGTGAGCGGGCACGGGACTTACGTTCAAAACCTGACTGATGTGAGGTCTTAATTGCCGTGTGATAGAGCGGGCAGAGAGTAGGCATGGGCACGGACTCGTGGACACATTTTCTACATTTAACACTCGAGCGGCTTTTGCCCACTTTATGAGAGTGGGCTCTGTGAATGACACGGGAAGTGTTGTGCTTGCATGTGTGTAATGTTACCGACTCATTGGCTGCCAAATAGTCTGCTGCAGTAGCCTTCTCTGAGGGGACTGACAGGATGTGATGCTTTGACGGCGGTCCGGCCATGGCAGGACTCAACCGTCTTTTCCTCCCCGTCGATGCTAGGAGGACTTCGCTTGCTCGGGTTTCAACGGCCGCCCTGTCGTCGCTGCGAAGAGGCAGGCTGGGCTGGACGCTGAGCAGTGCTTTGTGCAGGAGGCTTATCACGTGAGCGGCCTGCAGCGGAGTTAGAGCGTCGAGGCAGGAAGAGGCTCATGGTTTGCAGTGCTTATATGTAGACGTGTGCACTCTGTAGTGGGCACGTGATCTACATTCACAGCGTGAGCTGGTGTGTAGGCGCGCACATTTTGTTATGGGCGCGTGAACTACGTTCACAGCGTGAGCTGGGGAAGGTGTTTATGTGAGGGCGCGCGCACTTAATAGTGGGCACGTGACCTACATGTGCAGATAGAACACCCCCGGCGTCAGCCTTCAATGCCCGTCTGGGTCATGCAGAGAGCTCAAGAGGGCTCTGCATGACGCGCGAAACGGGGACGTGAGGGCGGGGTAACTCTCTTGTAACGTAAAGAGAGCTAGCCGCGTGCACGAACATCGCTCATGGTTGTCCTCAGCTGTTAGCGGCGGTGTCCTCGTCCATTTCCGCTGTTTCATCCCCTGAAGCGGCGGCGGCGCGGGTGGGAGCATTTTAGCCCGGTTCTGTCAACAGTGCATTGGCTGCCTATTAAACATTGTATCAATTTTAAAATATTGTTGATTACTTACAAAGTCCTAAATGGTTTAGCTCCGCAGTACTTGAGCGAGCTCTTAACGCATTATAGTCCTTCACGTTTATTGCGATCTCAAAATTCCGGCCAGTTAATAATACCTGGAATATCAAAATCGACTGTTGGCGGTAGATCCTTTCCCAATTTAGCACCAAAACTCTGGAACAGTCTTCCTACCATTGTCTGGGAAGCAGACACACACTGTCAGTTCAAAACTCGATTAAAGACACATATCTTTGACCTAGCATTCACATAATACATTATAGACTTCTATAATTCAATGTTAGGCTCCATAGATTAGGTCAGCCAGAACTGGGAACACTTCCCTTAAATCCTGATGTATTTGTTGCATCATAAGAAGAATGGGATCTACGCTAATTTTAGTGTCTTTGTTCATCCCGAGGTTATCCCGCAGCCTGCCGGATCCAGGCCATATCCAGATCTGACGAAGGAGCTTCGCCTGGACCCGATGACAATGCAGTGCTGACGTGCCAACTAGCCTCTCCCTATGGATGATCCCTTTCCCATGATCTACAGATTCAAACGCACATAACTATAGAATAAATTCTTAATGCGCATGTGAACACCATCAGCGTTTATCACAGGTTCGCGTTTAAAGTCTGTTTATAGAGAACGCCGTCGTCTTAGCGGCCCCTAATTTAATAACAAATGATCATTCCGCCGGAAGTGAATCAATCAAAACTAACTTTAGCTGGAAATAACATTATTCAAGAACCACTATAAAGCCAAAACAATCTCTGTTACCTTAAATTATATGTTTATCGCTGTAAAGCTGCTTTGATACAATCTACATTGTTAAAAGCGCTATATAAATGAATATGACTTGACTTGACTATAGGGCAACGGGTTTCCAAGCGATTTACGAGTAAAGTCAACTAATTCGGGTTAAGAGGGTTTGCTTAGATAAATGTTCAGTGATATCTTCCAAAGATTTCTGAATTTTGGCACAATTTGTTCTCTATATAATGTTGATATGGCAACTATAATACAGTAAGTTTCATCATGCTAGCATATGTGGAAGTATTTAAAACAAGTGTGTTACAACTTGTGCCCCACTCTCCCCTAAATGTACCCAAGTGATATGCATGAATGATCCTCAAATGTAGTGTGTGGGAAATGCCAACACTATCTCATAAAAGTGTGTAAGACTGGAAGAACTGGTTGAAGAGAACCTGACCACTGGTCGATGAAACAAAGGACCTTGTTGGAATTAACATTTGACTTCCACCCTCTTAGGTACATCTAAAACTCACACAAGAATATATATTGTTTAATGTGAATGATTATCATTGAGTAATTATGTTTAGTATCATTTTAGTAATTATGTTTAGTATCATTTCAAATGTCTCAGAATGAGTGGTACAAATTTCCAAATAAGTAAAACAAAAGGAAATAAGGTTTTTAGAAGTTTAGAGAAACCGGCACACAAAGGAAGATAGGCAAATGGTCCTCCTACCCCTATTGGATTTTTCTAACTAACTTTGACATTGTTCATTTAGCTAATAGTTAAATGGAATAGTCAAACATTCACTCACATTTAATGATGCACAGATATCATTAAAACCTTTTCATTTATGGAGTCAGATGAAATAACATGATATGAGAAAATGTATTGCATTTAATCAAAAATCCCTTTGCCATGAGAAAAGACGGAACACACGTGAGACCTTCCCCGCTGGTCGCACTGTATGCTACGCACTGTAAACCCCCTTGGGTAGGATTAGGGTGTGGAGTGCATGCGTAAAACACGCCATAAAGTATGTATCAAATGCACGCGGAAACTGCGTATCATATACACGATTTTTAGCATATAAATGGCACGAGAAATTAAATTCGTGGTATAGATACGCAGTTTCGTGAGACCGGGTGGAAATGCAGTAATGCAATGTTGACATAATATACATCAGGAACAGATTTAGGATAATAAGGAATTCAGTTAGAATCCTAAAGGAGGAGACACTCCCCAATCTACAATTCATTAATATTACAGAAATGTGTGTGGTGATTTTGCAAGTTGAGGTTATGTAACTTTAACTTAATGATCTCTGATAAAACTAACATAAAGAGTGTTAAGGGACTGACTTTTAGATGATGTCTGGGATGTATCAAGAAGATTTTATAGAAACACTGCTTTGACATAGAACTGTGGCTTATTATTAAACTATTAGTAAAAACTTACCAGATAATACAATTTATCATGCTTTGTTTCTAGCAGAGTCAAAACAGATATGGAATACCCATTCAAATATAGAAATACCATCCCACTGCTTTCACAACTCTGGATGTCCAAGTACTGAGTCTGTTACAATAAACTAATTTGTTGTTCACCAGAATACACAAGTAGCCAATCTGACCTGTGATCTCATATTACAGAAATATCTATGACCTCACTTCTGCAGGCTGTGATGGAAAATTTTAGACAAAACAGACCGACGTCATTACATTCAATAAAAGTTGATGTAGTGATGTAAAAAAACAACAACAACATACTTTATTATCATGGCAACATTTTACGTATAAAATGGAGAAGTTACTTGACAAAAGTTTAAAAAATAAAAATCAAGTTGGTACATTTTAATGTATTTTGTATTAAAGTATTTATGTACACAATTCTCAAAATGATAGAACATAAATGGAGAAAACCATTAATGCATAAATGCAGAAACCCAATACATGTGCCATGCCTGTTACATTTTCCATGTGCATTTTTAACATAGTTATGTGATTAGAATACTTTGAATATATTGTGAGGTACATCATCGTAAAAGTAGGCTACTTTTTTGTAAAAAGACTAGACTAATTCAAATGGAGTTTTCATTAAATTTTTTGTCATATAACATCATTCACATGCATGAACAATACTTAAGTGCAAAATAAAATGAAAATGAATAAAAAAAATGATATTATAAAACAATACAATGTTTTTTTTAAAAAAAAAACAGATTTAAAAGGTTTCCCCTTGGTACTTTTACATTTTGCAAATAATTTTTTTTTTTTACTTATCAAATGTATATTTCTGTAGCTCTTCATTTCCTGACCATTGCATAGACCCTATAATATAAGCAACATTGTGTGACACAACAATACTCAACTCCAGATATGGTTTGAATAGCAAAGATAAAAAATAAAAAATAAAACTGAATCCCTTCACAAGCATATGGTTATGATGCTTACATGTTTTGAATCACCAGCATCACAATCACCATAATTACACCAATGAGCCCCAACACCAGTGAAGCAATATTCAGGTTCTTTGCTATCCTGGAGGAGTCTTGAGCTTTTCCACCATCTCCAAGGGTATTAGCAGTATCTGCCTACAATAACACAAATATTAATAAAAAATGCAGATTACAAATGTGTGAATTTCAGTTATTGATAGCTGTTTTTTTAAACAAATTGTAAGTGACTTACTCTGCATGAGTAGATGATTGCTGCAATTCCAAGTGGCCAACAGCAACAAAAAGTGTTGAAGATGGACCAGGCAAGATAAGTGGGCTCATTCCTGCGGGATGTATCCATTTTTCCAAGCTCCATTGATTTTGTTTCCATATATGCCAAGCTTTAGGGACAGAGTCAGTGAAGGGTGGGTCGAGGAACTGGTTTAAATAGGGTGGGCTGCTGTCAGAGAAAGAGAAAAAAATAGCCAAGAGAAAGGAGGGGTACATAAAAGAGGGTACATTTTTCTCATGGAGGTTACAGACCATGAGTTTACTCACTAAGCTGTTGCATAAGCAAGGGGACATTTGAGAAATACAGCTGTTGCAGTTGTTGAATGTACATTTACTTTGTATTTGCTAACTATTACAAAAAGACTCTCTAGCTTACAATAGTGCAGCTGTTGTGGTTGTTTTGTTGCTGTAGTTGCAGTATGTATGATGAGAGTGAAAATGTCTTGTTCAGACTAGATAGAATGGAACTTTATGAACATTATATGAATATATAGACATTTAAACTAACATCCGAAGACTTTAGTCTTGACTTTTAGGGTTCCAAACTCTCATTTCAGGATAATACTATGGCATGGGTGTGGTATGAGTAATAGAGGGAGTGATGGGGGTTGAGGAAAAATGTAATGTACTGGATTCTATTTTCCGAGTCTTCTTAAGCTATACAATAGCTTTGTGTGAGGAACAGACCAGAAAGAAAAATGATCCGATAAGAAATTTTCATGTCCATAAGAGAATTTCAGTTTATATATATTATGAAAGGTTGGATTCAGGATAAATTACCACAATACCCACTATACAAATATAGTTTGATATATTGTTTGAATTGGCCTTTGAGGGCCACTTTCCTGAAGAGTTCCCTTTCGAGGGAACTCAAGAAGCATTGATGATGCTTTGGGAACACCCCTGCGTGATTGCGTCTGAAGCATGTATGTCAACTAGTCCAATGGCGAGAGTGAGTGTCATGGGAAAGAGATGTTAAAGTTGTGTGCTTCTCCTTGCCCATGCTATTTAACAGGTGGGGATGCATGCTATGTCAGCCTTCGAGGGGGCTGACTGTCAACATTGTGAGAGGCTTCCGCTTTGCACGCTCCGCTCACGCCTTTCACTTTTTTAGGTGATACCCTTTGAGTGGCCGGCCGAGAAAAGGAACGCTTCCTTTCTTCTAATATATCACCTCCATCAAGGGGCCTTCCATTTTTTCCCGATCTGCACAGCGAGCTGTCTAGATCGTGGAATAAGCCATATTCATCCCGACTTTTTAGCCCCCAAGTCCATGTATATTGAGATATAAGGGGGCTGAAAGAATATGTCTACAGGACGATGCCCCTGGCTGAACAGATGCTTTGAGCTATCATCTCCTGGTTCAGCATCGTCCCTGAAGGCCCCAGTGCTACCCACTAAGCCACTCAAAACAGCATCTAATTTAGTGGGTAAAGCATATACAGCAGTAGGTCAGGCCAGAGCATGCCTCCACACAATGGCAGGCCCTTAGAGGCATCTTTGGCTGAACTTAGCTGAAATTAAGGACAAAGACAGAGCCTGTTTGTTAGATTTATTCGTAGATTTATTTGCCTTTTGGCCTCTTCGGTCGACTCAGTGAATACGGTCAAAGTCCTTTTAGGCAAGTCATGCCACTCGGCAGCTATTTCAGACTAACAAGACCAGGCTCCTATCTAAATGAATAGGGAGAGAGTCAGAACTGCACTTTCACTGGTCACTGGGACATAAAAACGGCATGTATAGAAACAGCAGTAAAATATGAAAAAAATCGCTGAAAAAGTTTGATGACTTTGCCCCAAAATACGGTTTAAAACGCCTTTTCCCCCACAGGTTATACTTTACTACGCATGCACAAGGGTTCACGACACCAACTTAATTTACGTCTCTATCCAGAATACCGGTGTTGTGCCAAGCTGGCTAACTAGCTATGCCGTACCTTGATAACACAACATATTTTGTGTCTTTTACATGATGCTCTACAGCAAATACTTAGAATGTAAGGTAACATATTTGTGGTCGATATAAAATGCTTTAACTAACTGTTACCTTGGTAGTCCGGTGCCTTCGCGTTGTTATCTCCAGAGTTATCACCCTCTGTTCAGGCAGGGCTGTCGCCAAATCGTCTCCGCTGTCGTAAACCTCAACTGTGCGCATGCGTCAGTGGAACCAGACGATAGGCTTAAATGTTTCCCGGCTGTACTATTAAAAGCAGATTGGCTTTCCAGAAGGAGGGGCGGGGCATGTGCATACAACCGCCATCTTTGGCGTTATGGGTTTTCCCTATATAGTTGTATTGAGGATTAAGGAAGTGACATGTCTCTATATAAATAGTCTCTGATACGGTCGTCGAGAGGTTCCAGGAGGCCAAAAAGCAATCGGAGGCATTTAAAAAGTATCTTCCTCGCAGCACCCAACCCCCTGGGCTGCTGGGCAGCATGAGCAGCCATCCAGCTCCTAGTAAAGAGCGCAACAGAAAGAGATTGTCGCATCCCGTGCTCCTCTTCAAAAATCATGGGGACCGGGCCGACACTCTCAGCCGAAGCCTTCAAAGCAGAAGGCGGATCTGAGGACCATTCTTCAAGCTAAGAAGGCTTTGTCTCAGAAAAGGTCCTGATGCCACCGGCGAGAGGGCAGCCCCAACTGGGGTGGAGCAGTGTACACCTCAGTATACAGTGCCCGTTCCATCTCAGTGCCCTTAGGGGGCCGCTCTGCCAACCCCGCGATGACATGGCTCAGTGTCAACTCGGCTCTGCGTTAAACTCGCACTTAGTAGATTATCTGACAGAATTGAAGAAGAATCTGCCAAACATAGAGGATACAGAACTCAGAAGACAGTCACGATGTGAGCCGTCCTATTGCCCACTCGTGTAACTGCTATCCTCACAGCCACGAAAGAGCTAAAGCTAGGCCAGTCACGCACTGTGAGACAGTTCGAGAGACTGTTAAGCCTCATGGCAGCGGCGTCCAATGTGATACCCTTTGGCCTGCTGTACATGAGACCTTTGCAGTGGTGGCTCAGAATCAGAGGGTTCTCCCCGAGGAGAAACCCACTTCGTATGATCAAGATCATGTGGCGGTGTCTCCGCGCCTTGGTTATATGGAGGAAACCTCTGTACCTGTCCCAGGGTCTGGTGTTAGGAGCTCTTTGCCATCGAGTTGCTATCTCGACAGATGCTTCCCTCACCAGCTGGTAAGCGGTAATGGAAGGCCGCTCAGCTCAGGGTCTGTGAAGGAGTCATCATCTTTCTTGGCACATAAACTGCCTGAAGATGATGGCAGTCTTCAATAATTTGAGACATTTCCTCCCAGACCTGAGGGGCCATCATGTGCTTGTCCGTACAGACAATTCATCTGTGGTCTCTTACATAAAGCGTTTGTGTCCACTCTGCAAGCTGGCACACCAAATCATCCTGTGGTCCCTAGGGAAAATACTCTCTCTGAGGGCACTGTATATCCCAGGGTGTCAGAATATAGGAGCAGGCACCCTGTCGAGGTTGATCTGTTTGCATCTCAGTACATGACGCACTGTCCACTATGGTTCTCCCTCACTCACCCAGCCCCTGGGGCTGGACGCTACTGTGCAGACGTGGCTGAGGCTACGTCTGTACGCATGTCCCCCTGTTGCTCTGCTCCCAGGAGTTCTGGAGAGAGTCCGCCAGGACGGAATAAGTCTACTGCTAGTAGCACCACACTGGTTTGCGGAAATAATTCATCTCCTCGACGGCCCTCCCTTGGAGATCCCAATCAGGAGAGACCTTCTTTCTACGCCCCGGTGGGTAGTACATTATTGGGTCGAGATCCCCTGATCATACGTTTCCTTCGTGGCACCTTAAGGCTGAGGCCTGCAACTTGCCCTAGGGTGCCGGCTTGGAACCTGGCAATAGTTTTTGAAGGCCTGTCAGGGGTTCCATTCGAGCCCTTAGAGATGATTTCAGAGAAATTTCTGACATTCAAGACTATCTTTCTTCTAGCTATTTCTACCCTCAAAAGAGTCAGGCCGGTTCGGTTTCTCCCAATAGCCTTGAGTTTGCACTCGGGAAGGTCAAGGCATTCTTATACCCTAAACAGGGATATGTCCCTATGGTGCCGACCAATATTCTGAGGCCTATTGTGCTGCAGACTTTCTGTTCTCCTCCGTTTGCTTCTTCGGACCAGGAAAAACTGAATCTCTTGTGTCCAGTGCAAGCTTCCCAGTGGAGAAAATAAGGTTGTTTGTCTGCTTTGGATCACCTAAGAAGGGTCTTCCAGCCTTTAACAGATAGCGGATAACATTATTTTGCATCACTTGCAGTCTGTTTTTAAGTTTAACTGATAATCCACAGTACCAAGCAGAACATACATAATCGAAATGACATTGAATCAATGATACTACCAGTAATTTCTTGATAGAAAAATCTAGATGCCTTGTTCTGCGATACAATAATTTCAGTTTACCTGCACACTTGGATAGTATTTTGTCAGCAATGGATTTACAGGTTAATGACTGCTCTAATGTTAACCCTCTGGGGTCTAAGGGGTTTTTGAGGTCCTTGAGATGTTTTGACATGCCCTGACATTTGTGTTTTTTTTCAGTTGCTTATAAACATATTAATGGCAAAGTTGTCATTGCACTCTATTTAGCACAAACATGGCTACCATATTATGTGAGCAACATGTATATACATGTTTGTATTTTTGAAGGAATATTGTTTATGCATGGTTATTGAAAAAACTAAAATTCAAAGCCTCTGAAATAAGGCCACAAAACACTCACTAAACATGTGTCCACAATACTTTTGACTAATGGATGTTGTTGCCTAGAATTTTTGCTTCAAAATGATCTGAAAATCATCCTGCCTAATCATTTACACAAAACAATACATTGATTTAAACTTTTTAAGACACTTTTTGTCTGTGAAGGCAATATGCGAGTGGGCGTGATTCTCACCTGAGTGGGCGTGATTCTCACTTAAGAGGATAATGGCCTTTCATAATGAGCCTTGCATAATAATGAGTGCATAATTAGCCTTTCACACAGGTGTGTCACTGGGGACCAAAGACTGCGAGGACAAAAGAAGCTATACACACACACACACACACATATACACTCACCGGCCACTTTATTAGGTACACTTGTCCAACTGCTCCTTAACACTTAATTTCTAAGCAGCCAATCACATGGCGGCAACTCAGTGCATTTAGGCATGTAGACATGGTCAAGACAATCTCCTGCAGTTCAAACCGAGCATCAGTATGGGGAAGAAAGGTGATTTGAGTGACTTTGACTGTGGCATGATTGTTGGTGCCAAAAGGGCTGGTCTGAGTATTTCAGAAACTGCTAATCTACTGGGATTTTCACGCACAACCATCTCTAGGGTTTACAGAGAATGGTCCGAAAAAGAAAAAACATCCAGTGAGCGGCAGTTCTGTGGGCGGAAATGCCTTGTTGATGCCAGAGGTCAGAGGAGAATGGCCAGACTGGTTCGAGCTGATAGAAGGGCAACAGTGACTCAAATAACCACCCGTTACAACCAAGGTGGGCAGAAGAGCATCTCTGAACGCACAGTACGTCAAACTTTGAGGCAGATGGGCTACAGCAGCAGAAGACCACACCGGGTGCCACTCCTTTCAGCTAAGAACAGGAAACTGAGGCTACAATTTGCACAAGCTCATCGAAATTGGACAATAGAAGATTGGAAAAACGTTGCCTGGTCTGATGAGTCTCGATTTCTGCTGCGACATTCGGATGGTAGGGTCAGAATTTGGCGTCTACAACATGAAAGCATGGATCCATCCTGCCTTGTATCAACGGTTCAGGCTGGTGGTGGTGGTGTCATGGTGTGGGGAATATTTTCTTGGCACTCTTTGGGCCCCTTGGTACCAATTGAGCATCGTTGCAACGCCACAGCCTACCTGAGTATTGTTGCTGACCATGTCCATCCCTTTATGACCACAATGTACCCAACTTCTGATGGCTACTTTCAGCAGGATAATGCGCCATGTCATAAAGCTGGAATCATCTCAGACTGGTTTCTTGAACATGACAATGAGTTCGCTGTACTCAAATGGCCTCCACAGTCACCAGATCTCAATCCAATAGAGCATCTTTGGGATGTGGTGGAACGGGAGATTCGCATCATGGATGTGCAGCCGACAAATCTGCGGCAACTGTGTGATGCCATCATGTCAATATGGACCAAACTCCCTGAGGAATGCTTCCAGCACCTTGTTGAATCTATGCCACGAAGAATTGAGGCAGTTCTGAAGGCAAAAGGGGGTCCAACCCGTTACTAGCATGGGGTACCTAATAAAGTGGCCGGTGAGTGTATATATATACTGTATTGTCCTCGCACTTTCTTGTGGTACCCAGTGGAAAAAGACAAATGTTTTTCAAGATGTTTCCAACTCTAACTTTGAACCAATTCTGAAGAATTCTACAGAATTGGTTCAAAGTTAGAGTTGGAAACAACTTGAAAAACATTTGTCTTTATCCACATATTTTGTATGCATGCAAATTGTATAATATCCAAATTGTGCAGTTAATTCTCATACTGTATACAGAAAGTTTTGGAATATGTATCCTCTCCCCAAATTTGTCACTAATAAAACACAACAAAAAAAGATTACAATTTTAACAATATTTGAAGTGTAATCTTTCTTTGTAAAAAGTATACGTATTTCAAGGGTAACATATGAGCAGAAATTGGCGAAAAGCTTACTTAATGTGGCAGTAGGCTGTTTTTACAGTAAAAACTTTATAATCCATCCAAAACTATCACACTATCAATATCGCGATTATAACAAAGCTCTTAAGAATAAATAACTTACTACATCAGCTTGATTCGTTGCTCCTCGGAATTAAACTACCAGCACTTCTGAGGTAAATTGTTCCAGGATTAGGACGATAGTATTATTCCTCAGAGCGCAGCAAGACAAGGTAAAGTCCACGATTCTTGTTCAACCTAATGTGTTTTATCCAGCTGATATGGGGGCGTTAACAGTTTGCATGGCTTGCCTCAGATCATTTGAATAACGTGCGCTCTCTGCGGGCGTGATCACATTAACCCTTTGACACGTACGATCACACCGGTGTGATCAGTCTTGGCTGGTCCCAAAGGTTATATTACCTTTTGTAATAACCTAAACATTATGTAATATTTAATTCGAGGCAAACACACATCTTGTAGATAAAACATTCGTTTCACACCCCAAGCGTCAGCGGCGCGTGAGCAGCTTATTTTTTCCGGCGTGCATGCTAATCAATGAGTGCATTCACACCGGGAGTAGGAGCATGCTGAGCGTCGAGCAGGAGCGTCGCGTGAGCAGCAGTGAAGCGGGGGTTACTGTCATATATTTCGGGAGACATGGATGATCGTGCATGTTGTAAATCCAGCAGGCTCCGAGTCGAGCTCCATCAGTGTTCAGAGTAAACAAATAATGGCGGCGCCCATAGCGCGTGATAAAAATTACCGATAAACATGATCTTTTTTTCCTCCAAGTATTAAAACCACATTGGGAGTTCCCTTACATATATTTAACAATGTAGTTAACAAGTTTGTAAATATTTTGTATAAAAAATAAAAGAGATTGTCATGCAAGTCTTTTTTTCCGCTGACAGGTAATTGTAAGGACTGGGCGAGGGTGAATCTGAATAATTAAATAAATCCTTGCTAAAGGCCCAAAGCCTTCAAAGGCCTGGAACTTAAAAAAAACACACACAAACACACACACACACACATCCCCTCAGGACAGGCCGTGGTGTCCGCTTACAAGACATTAAGACATTTTATGACTGATCGGAATGTCCCACAGGAAGGGGGTTTCTAAAGAGAAAAGAAACTTCTCTCTTTAAAAGACATTTAACCAGATATATTGAATGTGTTTTATGTGTGTGTTTATTTGTCCATGTTTATTTGTCCATGCACTTTACACATAACTGCCTATTCCCCAGGATTCTAACTAAGGAGAAATGAATCCTTTATTCATATATATATATATATGATATATCCCTTTGAGAATTGTACGAACAATGTATCCAATCTCATCTTACGATTTGTCTTTTATGTGTTTGATCTATGTGTTTGAAAACTAATGGGATAAGGTTTCAAACGGTGCAAACTATAATTAATCCGCTCCATGTAAGGCAAGTGTGATTTCTCTGAGCTCGAATCTTCGTTCCCCATTTAGCAATTTACATCACATCTTGCTAAATCTTTGTGACACATAGGACTATAATAATTGTGAAGATTCTGCTCTTAAATACCCGACGAAATTAGCGTTTCAAATGCCTTGCTATGAGACAAAGGATCATAAAAACCAAACTCCCGCCTTGTGATTCCCACTCTCCGATTGCCCAAGCTGACAGGAAAAGGTTGGCTTCGTCAAAAGTGATAAATCTCTCCCCCTCTCTATCCTCTCTCTCTCTTCGTCCTTCGCTGCGGCTGCAACATGTAATCCTATCTCGCGGTCTCCTCCGGAGACCGGATCAGATCTTTATTTCTTTCTTTGTAAGTTAAAGTTTTGTTTTCCGTAGTCGACTCTGTTCACTCCCACGAAGTGAAACGAACTTAGCCGAACTATGCTACTTTGGTAATGTACCTCAACGACTTTAAAAACCCTCTGTTCAACACGCGCGCCAAGCAGCACCACGTGACGCTTACACACACAAAGGACTCCGCTCACGTTCAGGAATGCAGCAACACAGCGAGATCCATAAATTTGTGCAGGTATATCTTTTTATAGAGCTCCCAATAAGCCTTAAGATGATGTTTCGTGTTGTTTACAGAAAGGTGAAAGTCTGGAGGAATGCTATCAATGCCCTCTCTCTATCTCTCTCTCTCTCTCTTCTCTCTCACTTACTCGCTCTCACGCGTGTAAGTTCTCCATTGTCCAAACTCTGCGCATTTCTCTCATCGATGTCTTATTGTGTTTTGTATGTCTATTATGTTTGTAAATACATATATATATTCCATGGCAACCGTAGTAAATATATAAGTAGGTATGCCTTTATTAAACCCATTATATTCATGTGATTGACGAACTGTGTTGTTTTGCTCATTTTCAAGTCCCTTAAGTGCCAAAGATCTAACTTATGCTACAAGCTTTACAAATGAAAGATACTTTAAAGAGTATGTGTTTATAGGGCGGGAAACCCAATTCTTCTGGCCAGAGAATTGTGTTTCCTGAAATCCTATAAAGTAAGGTGATATCGTGGATACCCACAATATTATTCTGGCAATTGAGCTAATTAATTTTGCCTGTTTCGTAAGACGTGATCAGTGTAATTAACTGTAATCAACTTGTAGTTGAAATGCAAGGATACACAGTTATGCATGCAGGTAAAATTACATCCTCCCTTAGAGGGAAATTTATTAACATGTAAGACTGATCTAATCCAAACATGTATGAATAATTATTAATTATCAATTATTAATTATGATATGCAAATTCCCCACGGATTAGATCCGCCCAAAGTCTTTACAATGGTGGAGAAAATACGAGCACACTTTAAACTTGTTTTTGAGCAAATTAAGTTTTCAATCTATGTCTATATTGTGATTTAATATTGTACGTGCACCTCGGTTGAGCGAACGCTATGCGAACTCACCTTGACTGATTAAAGGCAAAAAGCCATTTCAGTCCAGCGAAGCTAAGAAGTAAACTGCAGTTTCATAGTTTCAGAGTATTAAAGTTGTCCGACAAAAGATGAAGAAACCTCTTTTGAACAACGACAATTTTAATGTTAAACTCCCCTGGCGGAACGAGATTCTTCGGCCAGGGTGAAGACAAGATTTAGTGAAACGATGCTCTTTCACTATTCTTAAGAAAGGCCTGATATTAATTATAATCGTTAGATTATCGATAACTCCGGGTTAAAACATTGACGTAGCTACTCAATTGTAAAACCTAACGCATATTTGATCATAAGTGCTATTTGATAATATGTTATGGGAGTCGAAAAAACAGAGGAATAATCCCTGTTTTATTTACGCACAGCGCAGCGAAGCAATCCTGCCAAACGTGTTTGTTAGAATATAGCACAGAAACAATCCAAAATCTAAAAACATTTTAATCATAAAGTGCTATTTGATAAATGTTATTTGGATCCGAACGACAGACGTATAATTCCTGTTGTCCCTATGTGTGTGTGTAGAAAAAATCCTGCCACACCGTTTTGTGAAATATAGCACAGAAAAATCCAAAACATAAAAACATTTTAATCATAAAATGCTATTTGATCAATGTATTTGGATCCAACCGACAGACGTATAATTCCTGTTTTCTCCTACACAGCGCAGAAAAAAAAAATCCCTGCAAGACGTGTTTGTTAAAATATAGCACCAACAGAAACAATCCAAAACCTAAAAACATTCTAATCATAAAATGCTATTTGATAAATGTTATTTGGATCCGAACGACAGACGTATAATTCCTGTTGTCCCTATGTGTGTGTGTAGAAAAAAATCCTGCCACACCGTTTCGTGAAATATAGCACAGAAAAATCCAAAACATAAAAACATTTTAATCATAAAGTGCTATTTGATAAATGTTATTTGGATCCGAACGACAGACGTATAATTCCTGTGACCCTATGTGTGTGTGTAGAAAAAAATAAAAAATAAAATCCTGCCACGCCGTTTTGTGAAATATAGCACCGGAAAGAAATCCGTTGAGATTTAAATTCCGCACTATTTGTGATTTATGCAGCAATTGAGGCGTGTAATTCTTTGCATGTCCTCCGAGACGGTCACATTTGAAAGCAGGCGGGTTGCAATGCTACTGCCAAACGCTAGGGCGCGCCCTTGAGTCTTCCAGTATCAGACGGCCACCACGTCCTGACTTTACCCTCCATGAGCGAAATAGCGCCACCTCGTGGACACCAGTAACAAGGTCATCCTTTCCTAAATTTCTCTCTCGTCACAATTTCAGATTTTTCCAGTGAATTTCTGAAAGTGTGTTTCTAACTTTCAATGCATGTGCAAGTTCCAGTGTTACTAACATGATTTCACCTCTGACTGTGTACACTTATTTTGAATTTGGTTCAAACCACATTTGAATTTAAAATTCAAGAGTAAGTATTAGCAGTTTCTGATGACCACTTAGGAGGAGTGCGGCCCCCTTGTGGCCTTCCCCCCCGCTAAGTCAGCTCATCTCTTACTGTCTACTCTCATTCTGTTTTGAAGTGGCTTTCTCCCAGTTGATTTTATTTTGGTTATTATCATTGATACACCACAGTGATCGTGATCATCATCAAAAATAATGCCAACCTTTAATTTCCTACACTTATTCAAATTTGGTTGGAAACAAACAAATTTCAAGATTAATTTGAATGAAGTCTCCTTCCCTGTGGGGAATGGTTTTATGGCTTTACTTCTATATTTCCTTTTTCAAATTATTTTTAATAATTTTGATTTGATACGTTATGACAACTGTATCCCTACTATTCTAGAAGTTACTTAACATCTATGCATACGCTTGATTTGAATTGTATTTAAGCCAGTTTGAATGCAATCTAAAGCAAGTTCTCTGTCAGCCAGGTTGACCACTAAGAGGAAGTGGCCCAAACCCTTTGTGGCCCAAACGCTCCACTACAGCTTGCTTCCTCCTGTGCTCTTCCTGCTGCACTTAATCTCTTCTCCAAATGGAGGCTAGGTTGTTCTGATAATAAACATTGTCATAATTCCCTTTTTGTTTGTACCATAATTTTAGTAAAGCCGTTGCCCTTGATGATTTTTCTACAAAAATAGACACTCAATTTGATTTAGATAGAGAGAGCTTTAATTCACGTTGAGGTTCACTTGTCCTTCATCCTGTTTTGTGTTTGTAGGTAGAAATTTCTCTCGTGCTGTGGTGATTTGACAGTCATCTCTGCTTGGCGTCCAGCACGCTGGCTCGTCTGACCTGCGTCACCAGCGCTGACTGAGCACGAGTCTCGGACTTTTCTGTATCTCTCCGTTGGTATACGGATATACAGATATACGGTATACAGATATACGGAAGGGCCCGGGACACTGCTGTCAAGTGTTTGGGGAACGACAGAAAGACCAGCCACAGTGCTGACTCCAACCCGAATGACCTTTTACCCCAGGCAAACTAGAAAAGGTATTAAATCCATCCACTTAGTATTGGCCACAGAATCTAGAGATTCCCCCGGTCACTGAAGTGTTTGGCTCCCTCCTCCTCTCCGAGCCATAAACCGCAGGCTTAGGCCTCCTCTTCCCCTGTAACACTCCCTATGTACTATTAACGCCATTTCATTACAAACCTTTCCATCTTTGATGGTTGCATGTTACTTCAAACTTTCCTATCTTGCCATTGCTCTTTTCTGTTGTGCTCTGTTCCTTTCAGTGCACCTAGAAGACAGAACCTATCTGAGACAACAAGGAACGCCGAATAATAGTTTGACAACCAAGCCGGTGGTATCAACTCCTAAGCTAACGCCCTGTTAAATTTTATTCAGGCCCATGCTGACCTAACCAAATTGTCCCACCGAATGACTTAACTGTCTGCATCAGTTAACCAAAATTTTCATACACGGCCTAGCCCGTATTATAGCTCGTTAAACGTAGAACAAACTTGCTTGGTCTCTCTGTGTGTGTTGTGTTCCTCTCGCCCACAGTCAAAACCAGTATGTTCCGGCCCTACAGTCCCACAACCGCTGGGACAACCTGGAGACATGGCTGAGATTCATGACACCTCCATTCCTGCCCAAGGTCACCAGCGACTCGGAGCTCCAAAGCCAAGAGCAGCGCCGACGTGGACAAGCTGATGGCGCACAAACCAAGCCAAAGCTCCCACGACAAAGACCGGCCAGACACGTCCAAACCCTTGCTTGCCAGCTCATCGCACAAGCACGTCTCCGTGAAAGGAGCCGCCTCGCCCTGGAGCACGAAGTTGCAACGCTAAGGATGCAAGCCGAGGACGACAACGACCCCGAGCTACAGAAGGAAGTGGAAAGACTTCAAACTGCCCTGTCTGATCTTCATCGGCACACAGACCGAAGAGAGCATTCAGAGAAAACAACCAGAGTGGTACTCAACGAGAAACTCCGACAAAAGTGAAGCCCCCTTTGCAAAGAGCAGAGGCTGAACTAAAAGAGACTCGAAAGCCAGGGCCTGCGGAAAAAAAAAAAACCCCGCAAGAGGCCCGCGATACCATCCACAAGCTCGTTCAGCAGAGACTGAACTAAAGAAAGAGACACTAAAGCAAAGGCTTGTGTAAAACACTTACAAGCGGCCCGAGCTGAAATCCATGAACTCATTCAGCACAAAGACAATATCAAATGCGAAATTTACATTGTTCACAAAGAGCTGAAACACTCTTATAGACTACAGAATGACCGGGAAGGGGAAACGCACACCACAAAGTTTCCCCTTGACCAGCTGGTCCGCACCTGTCAGCCCAGAGTCCTGCACGGGTTCGGGTACCCGCGGGTACCCGACGGGTAACCCGCAAATTTTGCTCAAACGGGTGAAAAATATCCAACTGTGTCGGATACGGATGCGGGTCGGGTCGGACACGGGGAAACGCGGGTCTAAACACGGGTTCAAAACAGTCACGTGCAAATGTAAAAATAAATGCATATTTTTAGGAACACATCTACAAACCTATGCCTGCCCTGTATTTCAAGTTGATAAAATATTTGTTTTTAGGTTATTTCAGCCCGCGCCGTGAGTCTAGGCCTAACGTTACATTCACTTTTAAAAAATCACAACCACTCGAACTGCTGCATGAGTCGTCTAGATGGATAGTGAGTAGGCCTATGTCAAATATAGCCAGGAGACAGAAGAGTCTGTTTTCTTTCGTTTTGAATTGTTTTGTTTAAAAGTACACATTTCAAGCTTTCTATATATTTATCAGGTCTATGATGCATGTAGCTTATACGCTGAGTTTCGTTAATTTCCAGTTCATGCGCCGTTGCCTCCGCTCCGTGTCCTGATGTCTGCTATTATTTCTTAATTATTAAATTCAGACAATTGGTTATAAAACATTGATTAAAATTAAGATAAAATTAATACAAAACGAAATTCACTTTAAAGAAATGCTTTATACAATAAGAAACTTAAAGAAGTGTTCAATAACATCTGCCCACTCTGTCTCCCGACATATAGGCTATCGGCTTTTTGACAGCTTCGGCTGTTGTCCTTGTCTTAATTCAAGTCGCCAAAGGCAATACAAATTTGAAAAAAGTGTGTCTATAATGTGATTGGCTAAACTGATTTTATTTCGGGTGCGGGTCGGGTCTCGGTTCTATTTTAAGCGGGTCGGGTCGGGTTGCGGATTTTAATTAGTGCTGCTGTCAGAAAACGGGTCGGATGCGGTTTTAAGCACTGCGGGTACGGGCGGGTGCGGATGTACAAAATCGGACCCGTGCAGCTCTCTGTGTCAGCCTACAACCCAGAGCTAAAAAGGGGGGGTGAAAGCCCACTGTTCAAAACATCACCAGCCAGCCCACAAGAACCCCCGTCAGCAGCGAGGGGAGAAGAGCCTTTCCAGGAGAGCCCCTGCTACTTACAACGGCAGGGCTCCCAGAAGACTTAACAAGCTGGCGAGAAACCTCCCTACGTTCACTCCGAACCCTGCAGGAGGCCACAACGTGCACGCCTACCTACAAGACATTGACTTTCACTTAAAAAACTGTTACCAACGTCACCGCGTGGGACAGATTATCCGAAATCTGCACCCCACAGTGAGTCATCACCTAGGCATTCTGGCCTGCCCACATAGCATGACTACTCAACAGCTAAGAGAAGCTTACACCAAGCAAAAGACTGTCCGAAAGACTTTGAAAAACCACAATGATTTTGAACTGCAAAACCAGAAGACACTGCACGAACACAGTGCAAGACTCTGCTAAAAAGGTCCCTGATCAGCATAGGACATAGAACTTTTAAAAGTAGATGAAAATGTGTGCTCAAAGAGTTGCAAGACTCAGCATTAGTAAACTTAGAATTTTACTGATTTAAAGGAATCTTAAATGGACGTGTAAGCCTCAACAACCAACAGACTATACACAACCCTGTTTAAACAAACAGTTTCTAGATACTTTTTGAAAAATGCACTGCTGTACATTAGTTTCCATGACAATGACTTGTTACAAGAAACACTAGCTCCAAATAGAGCATACATCACCTTAACGCCAGGGTGTAGAACCACCACGGCTTTAAACTACTGTTAACCTACGGGCGTGCTTTTGATCGTTGCGATCCAACCAGAACACAACGTGCAATACACATCTTTGATCGCTGGCCTGTCTAAATGCAGATAAAACGATAGCTGGAATTGACATCTCTACTCTAAGTAAAATAGCCTTAGATTTCCAACTAAAAGTAAAAGTAGCATGTTCAGCAGTAAAAGCGTAAGTCTGTTTGACAAAGAAACCTCATCTCAGCAGCTTGTAAACTGTACCGATATCTATTATGCTTTGATTAAAAGGAAATCCAAATGGTAGTATGACTAAACCTATGTCTAACAAAGAAAGCTCAGGACAGAGTTATATCTAGGTAGACCTGGGTGTCTACAAATGTAAAGGCCTTACAAATTATTGTTAGATTGATGTAATTCACCTAAATTTTTTGCTGCATCTACAAGCAGAGAGCTACCTAGCGATCAAAACTGTTACTCGCTGAGAAGTCAGCATTCGTGCACGAGAGGGACGTAACCATATATGCTTAGACAAGCTTTGACTTACAGCAAATCTATTTCCTTACTCTGTAAACAAATAGAATAAGCTCCGTAAAATAAAGAGAAGAGTTAGCTAATGCCAAAACTCATCTGCATTTTACTTAATGTAACACCAAGTCCTAGAAAGACTTAAAATATAGTTGCATCCTGTTAACCCGTTTAGACATGCATAATTCATGTAAAATGTACAGACATTCTTTAGGGACTGTTGAATTGTCTGACATGCTCTGGTTCCCATGACAACGCCTTGTCACAGGAAGTGCTAACTTGTGATGTCACTTTGTAAACAAACCAGCCTAGGTGCCTAAGCTAACCTAGCATCCCTCCCGCTTACGCTAAGCTAAACTAACATAGCATCCAGCTAGCTTACGCTACGCTACGCTACGCTACGCTACGCTACGCTAAGCTAACCTAGCATCCCTCCCGCTTACGCTAAGCTAAACTAACATAGCATCCAGCTAGCTTACGCTACGCTAACCTAGCCTAGCCTCCATCCAGCTTAGGCTAAGTTACATAATAACTTCTACAGTTAGCAGTTAGCATAATTTACTTGAGCCCTTAATCACCGCTTGTGTTCACACAATGCAAACTATTCTAGAATGCTTTCTTTAACACCAGTTAGGGTTTCTAATTATTCACTTTCCGTGTTTACAATTCTTTGCAGCTAAAGTTCACCTTCACTAGTGAAGGCATCGTCCTTGCTAACCGTCGAAGGCTAACTTTGCAGATACCCTGTTAATTAAACTTACGTTTAACTACATGTAAACTGTGTAGCTAGAGAATAATTCATATAGCAATAGGAATTTTCATCGACAGGTGACTAAACCGATCATTCCCCGTGTTTGATCACTTTATTCCCTTTTGCTTTAAATTTTTTTTTCCTCTCGTTAATTCTTTCATTTCTTTAACTTTCATAATAACAGCAGTCAGCTGTTCCCTTGGCTAATCAGTCATCTATATGATTTAATTTAATTTCCTCTCTTGTTCAAATGTGGTTCCATTTCCCATAGGGCCCAGAAAGGAAACAGAGACACCCTTATTTGTTATTTTGGCTTAGTTTCAACCAGTGCACTCATTTTCGTGACCCTGCAGCACAAGTAATTTCAACAATTTACTAGGGCACAACTATAATCCTGAAGATTGATAATAAGCAGAATTTAAATAAGAAAGCTGTCCGTTTCCCTCTTATCCTTCACTTCGTCAAGCCGTAGTGACCCCCCCCAGTTCTGTCCAGAGAAATAAGTCATAAGAACCATCTCATGTCATTTATTTCATCTCGGCTATGCCCTCTTCAGGAAATACTCTCAGAACCACACAAGTCTTAGCCTACTAACGCTCACACCTAAGCTTATAAGGACACAAGAGACACTTAGCTTTGTGCTAAATATCTAGCGAACCCATTAAGCAGTAGTTCTGAACTTTTAGGGCCATGCATTAGTCACTCACCACAAGTGTGCCAAAATGTCACAGAGCCCCTGCTTAGCCTGACCTCAACAGCCCAGAGAGGAACCCCTCTCGACCTGCCACTGGTCAGCACAAGTCTGAACACACATCAGACGAAAACAGTACTGCCATGTCCGAGACAGCCAAGAGCCTGAAGTTGCTTAAAGAGCTTCTTCACAAAAGACTTTACAAAGACAACAAGAGGGACGAACACGACATCCTATGCCTCAGCATAAAACCTGCAACAGGCACACAGAACACTGCTTGTCAACAACAGACCACAGAGCTAACACAGCTGACACAGCTGACAACTTCCCACGACTGGGACCAAAATCCCAAAAAACCAAGAAATGCTGCTTTGTCTGTCTCCGCAAAGAACTACACAAGACCGGCCCTAACCGCCCGTCGATCGCCACACCAGCCCCGACGTCAAGACTCCTCGGGCACATGATCAAACAAGGTATGGCCCGGAAACTCTTTGAAAGACTCTGAGAGACAAAATCGAACTCTTACATCTCAAACACGCGAGCTGACTGTGCAGTCATACAGCCAGAACGACATCCGGCTCAAACAGGTAGCTCACATTCACCTGACAATTGGTTCTTTTAGTCTGAAACACCCGGTGTACATCTCACAAATGGACACTTACCCCTTTCTGATTGGCAAAGATCTGCTAGAGCGCTTTGAGCCTTTACTAGACTTCAAACACCTGACAGTCTGGGCCCAAGTTCAAGAACGCCTCCTCCCCCTCCAGTCACACAGGTTACCAAAGCCAGACTGGCCGGTCATAGAGGTAACGAGAACTACAACAAAGCCAGACTCTAAGGTCACAGAGTTCATAGAACTCCAGCAGCCATCCAGGGGTACACAGCCTCAACACCAAGTCAAGGTTCAAGTTCGCTACCATGCACCTTCCAGCTCGCCAAAGACCATAACAACTTCATGAACATTGGGAGTCACCACCACTTTAGACCCCTCCAACCACCCTAGCACGCTGTCTAGACCCACCGACAACCGGTGCCCCAAACACCCGCTATACACCTGGCACATGCTACGTGCACAAGACAACATTCAGCGTTCTGCACCAGATGCCATCACTGCGCCACAGCTTGTGGTGCCACAGTGCAAAAGGGGGGTCATGCACATGTGAATGTATGCTCATGACGCAGCACCAGAGACACTTGCAAGACACCGAAGCAAGTGGCATACCGGCATCCTCAAAGCGAAGTCCCAGCCAACCAAGGACGACACTCGTCAAATTTTTTTTTTCCTCCCTTTCTCTCTTTCTCCCTCTCTTTCACTTTTACCAGGATGTTGCTGTGCTTCGCCATCCTGTGCCTCCAGCCAACCAGAGAGCAGCCGCCACTGCCGTCGCAACTCTGTTTAACATTTGTATGCCCAGTGTGAATGCAGTAAACCTAGCCACCGTGAGGCGGCATGTAGCCGAAATTCAGGCTGAGATTCCACAGATAAAAGAGCAACTCACGACACAGAGTGCATCCCTGCAGACCATCGACAAGACACTAAAGGGAATTGTGGTAACTTTCAACACTCACAGCGTTCTGCCGACCCCAACAGTGAACTCCATGAAAAAGCTGTTACTGTCTCCCAGAATAACGTTGCTCAAACTCAGCTGGTAACAGCCCTGAGGACAAACCCGCTGCAGGGAGTGAACCCCTCCATCGACAGCCTCGCCATGGGTAGAATTCCACCGCACCTGATACCCTTAGGCCTCATGCAAACCGTGGTGGTGTCCGCCATCACCACGCCAACTGACTCTTTACAAATACACCTTGCCTACTCTCTGGGTAGTGCCATCCCACTCTGCGTCGACCACAAGCAGAGAAAAGGGGGGGGGCTTTCTCCTGAACTTGCCCATCCTAGAGTCAAGCCGAAGCTCAATAACATTGTCAATGTCAGATTTTGAAAAGTAACACTCACGTCAAGATATGCACGCTGGACGTGGATGCCTCACACGACAGCGACACAAAGCTGCCCCAGCTCTGAATCCGCACATGTGCACATTGACCAAAGACGTTCAGTATCTCTGCCCCTAACAAACCTTTCCTCAGAGACAACACTGACGGAATCTGCGGCCTGCAGATCAGCGGCACACGCTGCCCTGCTAAAGCCAAGCCTCGCACTCAGGTCACCGAGACCCACGCAGAGATTGTAGGTGAAAGGGGGACTCCTTAACACTCCTGTGCGCACAGCTGCACTCACTTACGACCAGAATGACACTGACACCGGTGTCACCTTGTCCGACCAGAGCATGTAATCCAGAGCATGTAATCCAAGCATCGAAGGTGCCATCCTTCACCTCGACGACCTGGCATCGTATCCTCTTCTAAGCGAAGAGCACCAATCAGAACTGAATCAAATCCCATCCCTTTTCAAAAAAAAAAAAAAAAAAAAAAAACCACAATTGCACCCGAACTCCAGAACGGGAATTGTGAACTGCGAAAGGGGGGGGTCTCAGCCGAACTGACCTTGTTCCCATCGACATAGCCCTCCAAGCTGTGTCTCAACTGCCCGCCTTAACTGCCCCACCTGTGTCCAATCCTGGACTGTAGATGATCCTGAGCTGGGTACCTCTACGGTAATCAACCACACCCTGACACTTGACTTTCAATCAGGAGGCTCAACGAGATGCGAAAATCTACAGCCAAGCTCACAGGACCCTCAGGAAGAGGGTACCACGCCGGAGGCTGCGTCGAACCTCATCAAGCTGAGCCCTCAGCCTCAGCACTAACAGCCACCTGCTACCCGATCATCATGATTCACCTGTCATCCGTCCACTGTGATGGTTGTTGTCCGATCAAGTCCACACAGGGACTTCATCAGACAAAAAGGGGGAATTGTAAGGACTGGGCGAGGGTGAATCTGAATAATTAAATAAATCCTTGCTAAAGGCCCAAAGCCTTCAAAGGCCTGGAACTTAAAAAAAACACACACAAACACACACACACACACATCCCCTCAGGACAGGCCGTGGTGTCCGCTTACAAGACATTAAGACATTTTATGACTGATCGGAATGTCCCACAGGAAGGGGGTTTCTAAAGAGAAAAGAAACTTCTCTCTTTAAAAGACATTTAACCAGATATATTGAATGTGTTTTATGTGTGTGTTTATTTGTCCATGTTTATTTGTCCATGCACTTTACACATAACTGCCTATTCCCCAGGATTCTAACTAAGGAGAAATGAATCCTTTATTCATATATATATATATATGATATATCCCTTTGAGAATTGTACGAACAATGTATCCAATCTCATCTTACGATTTGTCTTTTATGTGTTTGATCTATGTGTTTGAAAACTAATGGGATAAGGTTTCAAACGGTGCAAACTATAATTAATCCGCTCCATGTAAGGCAAGTGTGATTTCTCTGAGCTCGAATCTTCATTCCCCATTTAGCAATTTACATCACATCTTGCTAAATCTTTGTGACACATAGGACTATAATAATTGTGAAGATTCTGCTCTTAAATACCCGACGAAATTAGCGTTTCAAATGCCTTGCTATGAGACAAAGGATCATAAAAACCAAACTCCCGCCTTGTGATTCCCACTCTCCGATTGCCCAAGCTGACAGGAAAAGGTTGGCTTCGTCAAAAGTGATAAATCTCTCCCCCTCTCTATCCTCTCTCTCTCTTCGTCCTTCGCTGCGGCTGCAACATGTAATCCTATCTCGCGGTCTCCTCCGGAGACCGGATCAGATCTTTATTTCTTTTCTTTGTAAGTTAAAGTTTTGTTTTCCGTAGTCGACTCTGTTCACTCCCACGAAGTGAAACGAACTTAGCCGAACTATGCTACTTTGGTAATGTACCTCAACGACTTTAAAAACCCTCTGTTCAACACGCGCGCCAAGCAGCACCACGTGACGCTTACACACACAAAGGACTCCGCTCACGCATGCGGCCAGACCGGGCCGTTCAGGAATGCAGCAACACAGCGAGATCCATAAATTTGTGCAGGCATATCTTTTTATAGAGCTCCCAATAAGCCTTAAGATGATGTTTCGTGTTGTTTACAGAAAGGTGAAAGTCTGGAGGAATGCTATCAATGCCCTCTCTCTATCTCTCTCTCTCTCTCTTCTCTCTCACTTACTCGCTCTCACGCGTGTAAGTTCTCCATTGTCCAAACTCTGCGCATTTCTCTCATCGATGTCTTATTGTGTTTTGTATGTCTATTATGTTTGTAAATACATATATATATTCCATGGCAACCGTAGTAAATATATAAGTAGGTATGCCTTTATTAAACCCATTATATTCATGTGATTGACGAACTGTGTTGTTTTGCTCATTTTCAAGTCCCTTAAGTGCCAAAGATCTAACTTATGCTACAAGCTTTACAAATGAAAGATACTTTAAAGAGTATGTGTTTATAGGGCGGGAACCCCAATTCTTCTGGCCAGAGAATTGTGTTTCCTGAAATCCTATAAAGTAAGGTGATATCGTGGATACCCACAATATTATTCTGGCAATTGAGCTAATTAATTTTGCCTGTTTCATAAGACGTGATCAGTGTAATTAACTGTAATCAACTTGTAGTTGAAATGCAAGGATACACAGTTATGCATGCAGGTAAAATTACATCCTCCCTTAGAGGGAGATTTATTAACATGTAAGACTGATCTAATCCAAACATGTATGAATAATTATTAATTATCAATTATTAATTATGATATGCAAATTCCCCACGGATTAGATCCGCCCAAAGTCTTTACATAATGTAGAGCTGACGTCACCGTCACCTCACACTCGCCTTTTTTCTAATTTGAGATACAACTTTATATCAAGGTCACCGGTTTTTTACTACAGAAAAAAAGGACAGAAAATATAAAAGACAACTGACAAATGAGGAATTTTTTTGTTTTATTCTGATGAGGACAGCCAGGCATTTCCCATCTGAAGTCCCTCAGACCACTTCCCAGGGCAGCAAGACCAGGCGTCACTGGTCGTTGACGCAAAATACGTTTGAATTGCATGAATAATGCTAAACTTATAATATACATATCTCTCACTAGCAAAGCTGAGAAAAGCTAAATGGTATTTGACATTGTTAAATTATATTTCCCTAACATTATACGTGGCTGGTGGTGTATTTCAAAATCTACAAGTCACTCAATGTTTTTACCAGCCACTTTCTTGTTTTTAACCGACAATGTAGGCTATACACTGCATGTGAAAATTAATACTACAAGATCTAGCTACAATACTTAAGCAGTTTATTTAATCTCAAGTCTCAATGAAATACTGGCATTTTCGCTTTCTCTCTTATAGCCTACACACACAAACCATGACCTGATATTCATTTCAGTTCGCATATGAGGAAAAAACAATGTTACGGATGTGAGCGCTCTGAAAGCGGCACTAAAAGATGCTTTAAAACTTTCATCAAACAGAAAGCACAAAACCTTTCTTTAAAGTGAATTTCGTTTTGTATTAATTGTATCTTAATTTGAATCAATGTTTCATCAACCAATTGCCTGGATTTAATAAATAAGTAGTAAATATAGCAGACGATAGATATAACCTAATTACGAAACGGAGGTGCCGGCTCGTGAATTGGAGCTCGTCTCATAATGAACCGAAACTCAGCGTAGGCTATAACACAAATTCACCCGCATTTGGCTGGTGGCCGGTGCTAATTTCCATCCCTGATAGGGAAATATAATTTAACGATGTCATACCATAGCTTTTCTCTGCTTTGCTAGTGAGAGATATAAAACTCAGAAACAATATTAACTAAAACAAACAAGAAAATTGATGTAAAGCGTTTAACGTCAAATAGCCTATGTGCTTTGGAATATTCATGTTACAACGTATCAATTCAGCTGAACCCTGACATTATCTGCTGAATGCACGGAACATATTTGCAATATGCAAACAGCGCATTGACAGTCTAACAAACAGTATAGGCTAACATTAGACATGAACGTCCACATTATTGAGCACTGTCCGTTTTATAAGAGAATTTTCATGATATAATATCTTTATTCATATTTGTTGCATTCTTGTAAAGAATTCTAGATGCTTCCAAATAATAATACAAAACTAAAATATAACGTTAATGTTAGGCTACTCACCGGCTGTCACGGTTGTCACGCGGCTGTTGCAAAGTACTGTGTGCACGCGAAATTCAAAGCAGTGGGGGGGAAACATAAGCATAACCATATCAACCATAGTCTGTACACGCTAAAAAAAAATATTTGAGAGGATTTGAATAAAAAAAATAAAGCGAAACATTCAAACTACTCACCTGCAGGCGGTTATCCATCGTGCGTGCCATTGTGACTGCGAAGTGTCACGTGACCAGGTTGATGCGTCTCCATGGAAATTAGAACGCGAGTCATTGGATAATAACGGTCGCAGAAAAAAAAACTCACGCCAGGCTGCAAGTCTGAATAATTCAGAACGTACGTGCGAAAGGGTTAAAAGATAATTAGCTGGAATGAGAATGACTGACATCTCTCTCTTTTTATAAAGATTACATAAACAGAGAATATTTGTTTTAGTTTTGAATGAGATCATTTAAAAGTACACACTTAAATGATTATAAAGATATATTGCTCATGCATGTGTGACTAGTATTCGCTTTAGTTTAGAGACGTGCTCCAGAAAAAAAGTTCACGGAGACGGAGAAAGCACGCCCTGTTTATTTTCTTTATTTTACAAAAGTACAATGTTTTATTTCGATTGGAAGTGGACCCATAAAAAAGTAGACATTTAACAGTTAATTTTTTCATATTTCTTAAGTGTGTATGACAAAAAATGACTGAGTATTTTAAGTCTATTTTGCTGCTATGTGAAAAAAATCGCGCAAAACGCGCTGGCGCGTTTTCAGACCCCAGAGGGTTAACCCAGGTATGTAACACTTTTCTGAGACACTATTTCAGTGCACTTTTTGTTCCAAATAAAATGGACTCAGTTTTTCCCAGATGTATTGAAAGCCTGTTGTCTATAAGCCACTTGCTATTTAAGTAATCACCTAGAGTCTTCTCAATCTCGCTGATATCATCCCCAGAGACCAACAATGCAGAGTCATCAGCATATAAAAGCAGCTTACATTTCACTGCAGCTGGCATGTTGCAGGCATCTCTCTTGCCTATGAGTCCTCTGGCCAGCTGTGCCCTTTGGTGGTTATAGTTCATTCTACTAGTAGTATGGCGGCCTCTAAAGCCTTATTATCAGGGGTTTCCCTTCAAGGGGTTTGTGATGCGACAGGGTGGTCCTCTCCACTCACATTTGTGAGGTTTTATAGCCTGGACCTGGACACTGCCCCATGGTCTCAGGTGCTTCATACTTAGATTGCCGACAGTTTTACATCAGGCAATTGTAAGTATGGCGTATTGGTAATTCTTGTTCCCAAAGTGTCATCTCAGGTTACGACTGTAACGAGATGATGCATCACCCTGTCATACTTTCTGCTTTCCTGTGATTGACTTGCTTTGGCTATTTCGAAGCTCATGCCAGTCAGATCGGATGTGCTTTTATCCTTTCCTGGTCGTGACGTCATCCGCCATTGACGCTGAATCTTGCCATTGGACTAGTTGCAGAGACGTGCTTCAGACGCAATCACGCAGGGGTGTTCCCAAAGCGTCACCGATGCATCGTCTCCTTCCCTACTCAGGGAACAATGTTTACAGTCGTAACCTGAGATGTTTTGCTCTAACTCTAATCAAGGCGGTGCCTGACATGTCCCATAATCATGAACCTGTAATCCTGGTCTCGAGAGTGAGCTAGGATAAGCCAGTCGTCGAGATAAATCAGGATGCGAACCCCGTGTAACCGGAGTGGCACAAGGGCTGCCTCGACGACCTTCGTAAAGACGCGAGGAGACAGAGCTAGCCCGAAAGGGAGAACCGCGTACTGGTATGCCTGCCCCTTGAAAGCAAACCGAAGAAACGGTCTGTGTCGAGGAAGAATGGAGACATGAAAGTAGGCGTCCTTCAGGTCGATCGCTGCAAACCAATCCTGTGGCCGAATGCATTCGAAAATGCGTTTGGCGGTGAGAATCTTGAACGGAAGCCTGTGAAAGGATCGGTTCAATACTCGCAGGTCCAGGATTGGCCGTAACCCACCGGATTTCTTGGGTACAATGAAGTAGGGGCTGTAGAAGCCGGACCTCATTTCGGCTGGAGGGACAATCTCGATCGCACCTTTCGCCAGTAAGGTAGCGACTTCCGCTCGCATGACAGGGGCATTGCCACCGACCATAGTGAAGCGGACTCCCCGAAACCGGGGAGGAGATCGCGTGAACTGAATCGCGTAGCCGAGCCTGATGGTCCTGGCGACCCAGCGGGACAGCTGGGGGAGCCGAAGCCACGCGCCCAGGAACTGCACCAGCGGGGTCATGAGGACCACAGACGTACCCTCGGTGGGGCAGCGAAGCGGGATGACTGACTCGGACTGGGGAGGCATAGCGTCCCCGTGTGGGAGTACAGTCATCGACCGCGTCCTGACAGAGGAGACCAGGGAAGGGCGTGCGTTCCACTGGGGTCTGCTCTGACAGGGGTCTGGCGACAGAGGGGGACGAGAGTGGTGAGGCTCGTGAGCGGCACACACAGTCGTGCGCGCCCTCTGGGGGCTCAGAGATGGGGGTGTCAGTTCTGTCTTTAACCACATTAGGGTGCCGCTGACCGGGCAAAAGATGGAAGTGGAAAACAAAAGATTCTCCCCTGGCCCTCCACCAGGGGAAGGAGTGGCCCTGCTACCACCTCCTCGACAAAACTGCAGCCCATCTCTGAGCTGTCCGCATCAGGTACGCCGCTTGGCCTGGCGTTTAGCGGGCTGCGGAGCCTGAGCGGAGTGGGACGCCGATCTGCGCCGTCCTCCACGGCGCGGCCCGGGTGGAGGCTGCTGCGGGGGCCGAGCGGGAGGGGCGGGAGACGCAGAGGGGCGCCCTCGGCGGCGAGCAGGCTGGGCTGACTGAACCGGCGGCTGGGTGGAGGCAGCAGCGGGCTGCCGGGGCAGTATGTGTTTTATCGCCTCAGTCTGCTTCTGGGCAGCCGAGAACTTTTGGGCGAAGTCCTCGACTGCACCGCCGAATAGGCCATCCTGGGATATGGGCGAGTTGAGGAGACGAGCCCGCTCAGCCTCGCGCATATCGGCCAGGTTTAGCCACAGGTGTCGTTCCTGGACCACAGCTGTGGACATCACCTGGCCAAGGGAGCGTGCGGTCACTTTCGTCGCTCGGAGAGCGAGGTCAGTGGCGGCACGCAGCTCATCGAAGAGCCCTTGGTCAGCTCTACCCTCGTGCATGTCCCTGAGCATCCTGGCTTGATAGACCTGCAGGATGGCCATGGCATGCAAGGAGGCGGCGGCCTGGCCCGCAGCTCTGTAAGACTTCGCCACCAGGGTAGACGAAAATCTACAGGCTTTGGACGGGTGCTTTGGGCGCCCGGGCAAGCATAGCTGTCAACTCTGGGTCGGTCTCGGAAAAAGCTGGAGCGCCAGAGGGCGGCAGCCCAACCGAGTCTTCATCCCCAGAGGAACCCAGCTCACCTTGTGATGCGGCGATCGACATCGCATCATCCTCTGGAGCTCCAAGTGGTGCACGAGGCGCGTCACTTTTTGAAGACGGCCCCGCGGCAGCACTCGAGCTCGCGGGTTGCTGAGGAACAGAGGGGGGTGTGGCCCGAGGAAGCATCGTCGGGGGCAGTATTCCACACCGTCACCCTCAGATCACCCTGGCCACCAGCCAAAGTGTCACCTCTCGTGGAGGGGACAGATTGGGGTGTGGCAGAGGGGACTCTACCTCCACTGAGGTCACGGAGTCTCAATCTCAACTCAGCGATGGTCATGTTCCCACAGTGAGAACATGACTCATCCATGAAAGCTGCCTTAGCGTGCTGTAAGCCCAAACACACCAGGCAGCTTCCATGCCCATCAGAAGATGGAACGGAACGACCGCACCCAGAAATACACGGGCGAGACATCTTTAAAAAGACGTGCCACGTGCAAGCTCTTTTATGAGAGGACGCTCAGCAGCCTGCGCTGAAGCGGCCAGGGAGAAACACACACACTGAATGCAGACCACTGCACAGATCAGCAGGCAGGAATGTGAAACTCGCTGGAAATCGCCTTTACACCAACACAGACTGGAGAGCTGCTCATCTCGAAGAATACTCGATGACACTCAGAGAATTCAGGCTGCAGGAGTGAAGAGGATCTCTTGGCTCCGAAGCAAAAACATGACTGCGTTATGCCAGCGTACTTCCTTATATACCCCCAGCGCGGGGCGGAGTTACGCTATGCAAATTCCGCAGACCCATGGCATTTTCTTGCCATTGGCTCGTTTTGTAATACTCGAAGATGATAGGCTTCTAAGCGAAACCCCAATCGTCGTCATCCGACGGAACTCGGAGTGACAACGATGGGGAACATGTATGTTGCACACACACACGAAAATAAGCCCAGCAACACACACATATACACTCACCTAAAGGATTATTAGGAACACCATACTAATACTGTGTTTGACCCCCTTTCGCCTTCAGAACTGCCTTAATTCTACGTGGCATTGATTCAACAAGGTGCTGAAAGCATTCTTTAGAAATGTTGGCCCATATTGATAGGATAGCATCTTGCAGTTGATGGAGATTTGTGGGATGCACATCCAGGGCATGAAGCTCTATTGGGTTGAGATCTGGTGACTGTGGGGGCCATTTTAGTACAGTGAACTCATTGTCATGTTCAAGAAACCAATTTGAAATGATTCAAGCTTTGTGACATGGTGCATTATCCTGCAGGAAGTAGCCATCAGAGGATGGGTACATGGTGACCATAAAGGGATGGACATGGTCAGAAACAATGCTCAGGTAGGCCGTGGCATTTAAACGATGCCTAAAGTGGCCTAAAGTGTGCCAAGAAAACATCCCCCACACCATTACACCACCACCACCAGCCTGCACAGTGGTAACAAGGCATGATGGATCCATGTTCTCATTCTGTTTATGCCAAATTCTGACTCTACCATCTGAATGTCTCAACAGAAATCAAGACTCATCAGACCAGGCAACATTTTTTGTTGCTCTAACGCCCACCTCTACATAAGCACGACTACTAATATTAATACTTAATACACACAGGAACGTTGTTATCGAGGAAGGGCCAGAGACGTGGATACAAAAATACAAAAGGTTTTATTGTAGTCAGCAACAATCTTCAGACAACATTAAAGACTGAGTCATCATGCAACACTCGCAACACTCAAGAAGTCAAGGAGGAAGCCGAGGCTTAACCATGGCAGGTACACTACTGTAGTGAGCACAAGGCCCCTATAAATCATTCTTACCACCCTGTGCACAGATATCACACACACTCCAATACGGTCAAGCATGAACGCACAGCACTCAGTGACAAAACCTTCACCACGCACGTGAGGGCCTACTAGCGGCCTGCACCGAAGCCTCGGCTCCTGTAATGAGAGCAGAATTTACTGCACTGGTCTCAACATACAAAGACACTTAACTACAAACGAAAAACACACATAATACAATACAAAAACTATTCTTCTAACAATTCTTTCAGAAGAAACAGACATAAACCAAAACATTCATAAATAAATACACAGAAAATATATATATATATAACAGCAAATCACACAATTTGGAAGACTAGTTGGAGAAACAACCCAGCGATCACAAGGACGAGTGCTGTAGAGCAGGCGTCACACAAAACGCATAAATCGAGCGCACGTGTGAATGCGAAATGTTATTGCCAGGAAGAGTCCGGAGTACAAAACAGCAGGAGTCCGAGTGTACAAAGCAGCAGGAATCCGAGTGTACAAAGCAGCAGGAATCCGAGTGTACAAAGCAGCAGGAATCCGAGTGTACAAAGCAGCAGGAATCCGAGTGTACAAAGCAGCAGAAATCCGAGTGTACAAAGCAGCAGGAATCCAAGTGTACAAAGCAGCAGGAATCCGAGTGTACAAAGCAGCAGGAATCCGAGTGTACAAAGCAGCAGGAATCCGAGTGTACAAAGCAGCAGCGTCAAACAGCGTTGCCCCGCAGGTGTCACTAACCAGTCTATTTATCCTAAAACATAAACATAAAACTTACACTTGCAGTCTAAAAAGGGAGCGCCACTCAATAGTGAAAGTTTTACGTACCATCATTTCATAGCTCGCGTGTCCACGTCAAGCACACACAAGACCACACGCAAGAGGAACGCCAGAGGGGAGTAGCAGCTGCCAACAGCCCACAGCCGCGATTTATCCTCAAAGCAAAAGCGTGGAATAGTTGTTTACATGAAACCACGCATCTCTGTTTAACTATTCAGCCAAACACATACCTCCACGCGAGAACGGATGAGGAACCAGGAGGGGCGGTGCCCGGGCAATGACGCACCACGCAGACGACACCCACACGTAAACAGTGACTCGAAACCCTTTTTATATGGTCCCGCGTCATTATGATTGAACTCACGCCCGAACGCATTAGGTTAATTGGACGCCGCAGTACGTCCCACTACATGTATATAAAATAAAATTACACAACCCTGTCTCTTTTTGTTAAATGTCATTTTTACTGATCAGTAATATCCAGTATAAAGGTATAAGTAAGAAGCTAACTTACAATGAGAAATTAAGCAAACAATTAGGCTACAAAGTTAAAGTTAAATAGCCTAAATATATAAAGTTATGAAACTTCACTTTGCCCTCAGCTAAAACGATTTGCCATGGAACAAATATAGATTAATGAGTGAGACCAAAGATCGACACAAGACGAATATAGCCTACGTCATGTTTATCCACTAGACTAGAGACACCAGAGCCAGCGCCACACGTCAGAAGCACTTGCCGAGAAAAAGCTGTTCCAGTCGGGGTTAATGAGCGTTGAACACCCGGTGCTCGCCTGGATCTTACAACTCCGAAAGCCTCAGATACATTTTTCAAATAGGCGCTCTCTTTATAAACAAACCACAGATTTGAGCTTTAAACAACAACATTCTCGCCTGAAACACTCTTAAAATTACATTTCATGACACAATAACAGTAGTATTTTGATATTACGCTGGTTTTCTCCTCTGGTATTGACGCTTGCTGGTTGGTGCGAGATGCATTCTGGGATACATGGCTGTCTCAAGTTCGCACAAGTCACCTCTTGATGCATCCTCGGTAAAAGAGGCGGATTAAGAACACATCCGGGGATTTGAACTGGACTTGGTTAGATGTGAACTTTGAATTGGGACAGTACTTGGGTAGTGACTGATGACGTTTCACAAGTCCACAAGAACACAAGTACAGACAAGAACGCATATTGAGAAACGGCCTGACTGTTCGAAATCCACACTCTGAGTATAGCGGCCACCTTATGCCTGCAGCGCTGGAGCTTCTTGCAAAGAGACAGACAGTGGCTACAATTTTCGGGGAATTCCTGTGCCTCTTCAGCGTGTTTGAGGCCCATGCAGACCAAACAGAAAGAGTGAGAATCCCTAGTGGCGATGAACGTGCCACAGGCGGAAGGGCAGGCACGCAGTAGGCTGTCGCTGGAGGAAGCCGCAGATTTTGAGAGAGCCATCGAAATTGGCAGTAAAATCCTAAAGGTTTGCAGCGTGGGTAGCTTGCAGGATGACACAGCTGAAATGGAGAGCGAGACAATTATGTTCGGCGGAGGCCGATCTGAGTGATATGTCCTCCTGAAGACAAATGTGAAGGTCCGAACAAATCCACGAGCTGTGAGAAAGAAGTCCAGAGGTTGCAAGAAGCGAATGTCAACTGGAGAACAGTAGTGCATCCCGGCCTTATTTGCTCTCAGGTAAGGGGGTGGGCCTGACCTGGCATTGGCCGCCCGCTTCTGTCTGTCTAGCCAGACTTGGTGCAATTGGATGCTTCTGCAGAGGTCAGGTATGGATGCCCTTCCCATAGGTGGATCTCGACCACAAGATGATGAAAGAGAACGCATCTTTCAATTCAGCCATTAATGGTTTTCCTATAGGCCTATAATCACTCAACAATTGACATTTCTATTACAAATACAGTATAAGCTATACGTGAGAAACTGTCCGTGAATTTTTTTTGGTGTTGATTTTGGTGTTGATTTTTTGGTGTTGATTTTTGGTGTTGGGGGTAGGTCACCAGGTCTTTCCCCAACTCTCCCCATTACATGACTTAGGCCTCACACACACACACACACACACACACACACACACACACACACACACACATTCACACCTACGGACAATTTAGCATCTTCAATTTGTCTACACTGCATGTTTTTGGATTGTGGGGGAAACAAGAGCACCTGAACGAAACCCACACAGATTATATAAATTATATATAATGTTGGTTTTTGCATTGAAAATGGTGTTTAAATTTAAACAATGTTTCAAGTTCTAGTTCTACCAGAAAGACTCGGGAGATAAAATGATGTAACAAAGCATCCATTTATTGGCAGCCCAGCAGGCAATTATTTGCAAAGTTCTTTGGCGTAGGCCCCGTCCATAGATCGTAATCCGAGGGTAGCGGATCAGCAGCTCCTGCCTGAAGACAAAGGCAGGGGCACAGCCGACCCCCCAGGGAAGTATAGACGGGACCATCCTGGTGGTGGTGCGGAGGGTGGAGGTTGTTGTCGCGTCAGCATCTGCGAACTCAAACATGTGTAAGTACCGATCTTTTATATGATAAGAATAAGGACGTGATTGGATAAACTTGAAGGTAACAAGTGACACAGTAATAAAGTCTTCCTGGCAGAACTTATGCTAAAGCTTTCATTTCTTGTAATGATTTTTCTTATTCACTCTATGCTTTCATATTTCAGGGAGTTATATTGGCTTTATCGTCAATGTCTTTATTAGCTTGAAGATTAATATGTGAAAAAAGCAGGCTCATCATGTGAAAGATAGTATTGTTGGAAGATGAATTATGGGGAGGGCAGGGGTAACAAGCTTTACACAGTTCTCCATTGTGTGATGTACTGGCAGTGTTGTATTACATTCTTTAACCATGATGAAATGACAAGAGTAGATTTGTTTTGCAATTACAGAACTGTAGAAAATGTCTTAACACTCCTTGCTCAAAACAAGCATCAAATGTAGTGAAATGGCTAATATTTTGCATCTTGCACCATCTTGCACTTAATTTTTCCCTAAACTACAACTATAATAAACACGTATAAATTAAAATAAGAACACAGACCAGGCTTTTGACATGTTTTTAATTAATGCAGCATGTTTAAATTTCAGTCAATCTGGCAAACCCTCGGACTATCAGGGTAGATCTGTGCTGGCCACATAAGAAACTGGCAAAAGGGACCTACATAGCATAGTGGAGGGGCCTCAGTGTGTTGTTTTTGTTTCCTAACTATAATAGATTGAGATTGAGAGCAAATGGTTTCAAACACGAGGGAAAAGAAAATACAAGAGGAATGTAAATACACTGAAAAAAATGGTACAGGATTTACTTTGAATTTTCACTCAGAAATTGCTAGTAATTTTCACAACTTACAAAGAAACAGCAAGTAAAACATTGGATTAAACATGACATTTTGAAGTAGAAAGACTAAAATAGTATTTTCTTGTAAAACATACTCCAATAATCTTACCACCTAAAAGGTAAAGGACAGGTAAATTGCAGAGTATCAATAATCCTTCCTTATGTATGTTCAGGACATATTCTTTTCATTTTCAAAATTTTCAAACCCAGACACAAATTAGTACATTTGCAGTCTATATTAAAGTAAATGGAGGACTTAGAGAATACACATAATACCCGGAGGGTCACTGGGGTGGAGAACTGGGGTGGAGATATGGAGAACACTGGGGTGTCCAGCCACAGGTGGAATATTTCAACCCAAGGGGTGGCAAGGTGGCTTGCCAAGGGAAAAACACATGCTCAGAGAGGCTTACAGTGGAAATACACATGTGGGAGTCGCTTAGGGAAGGGACCATGCACACGGAAGGCACCTAGCCAACGCGCAGGCAATAGACACTGGCATCGACGTCAGCAGTGCTGGAGGAACTCAGGGCTTGTCGGGGAAGCTCACCTGAGGAAATATTGCACGTATCCAGTCCGTGGAGTGGAATGGCGAGCAAGCGAAGACACCTGAGCGGCTCCGGTACTAGCTGGTTGAAGCGAGTACATGAGAGGACACAGGCTCCACTCGGAGATTGTAGAATCTGGCGAATGCGTTAGGTGTCACCCAGCCTGCAGTTCTGTAGATGTCTGTAAGCGAGGCGCCATGCGCTAGAGCCCAAGAGGACGCCACACTCCGGGTGGAATTGGCAGTCACACCAAGGGGGCACGGTCGACCTTGCTGCTGGTATGCCAAAGCAATGGCGTCCACTATCCAGTGAGACAACCTTTGCTTTGAGAGAGCCTTTCTCTTCAGCTTCCCACCATAACAGACAAAGAGCTGGTCTGAGGTCCTGAAACACTGCGTTCTGTCTACATAGCTGCGGAGAGCACGTACTGGACAGAGCAGTGCCAAGGCTGGGCCTGCCTCCTCCAGGGGCAGCGCTTGCAGGTTCATCACCTGGTCCCGGAAGGGAGTGGTGGGAACCATGGGCACATATCCAGGCCGGGGTCTCAGGATCAGGTGAGAGTAAGCTGGCCCGAATTCCAGGCACGCTTCATCAACGGAGAATGCGTGCAGGTCCCCTACCCTCTTGATGGAGGCCAGTGCAATCAGGAGCGCTGTCTTCATAGACAGGAACTTAAGCTCCACTGACTGCAAAGGCTCAAAGGGAGCACTCTGCAGGGCAGTTAGAACCACTGCAAGGTCCCAAGAGAGAACGAGAGGAGGGCGATGAGGATTCAGTCTCCTCGCTCCGGTTAGGACATCTTTCCCGAAAACCTCTTCACCTGAAGGACATCCCTCAGGTCACCCGTCTGGTTAGAGGACTTTGAGTTAGAACGTTTTCTCTGTTGCCAAGCTCTAGAGGCAGGAGGGGCTCTAGAGGCAACGTTCTATTTTTGCTCTTGGCGATGGGAGGAGCTTGGTGACGGCTGGGGCTGGCCACTCTGACCACGCTGACCAGCCTTTTTAGATCTGGACTTTGAGTGGCGAGGGAGATACTGTTGGAACACAGCAGATTGTTTCTTTGCCTCCTTGAACCTGTCGACAACAATCTCGGTGTGCATCACCGAACAGACCAGAAGGCGAGAGCAGTGTGTCCAACAAAAAGGATTTATCCTTGTCCTTAATGGCAGAGAAGTTTAGCCACAGATGTCTCTCCGTGGCCACCAGAGCTGCCATGGAGCGGCCGATGGCGCGAACCATCTCCTTAGTGGCCCGGAGAGACAGATAATAATAATAATAATAATTCGTTACATTTATATAGCGCTTTTCTCTGCACTCAAAGCGCTTTACATAGAAGGGGGGAATCTCCTGAACCACCACCAATGTGCAGCATCCACCTGGATGATGCGACGGCAGCCATTTTGCGCCAGAACTCTTACCACACACCAGCTTACTGGAGGAGAGGAGACGATGATTAGGAAGCCATGATGGACAGAGGCCCCTGGGGCAAATTTGGCCAGGATGCCGGGGTTTGCCACGATGCCTACTCTTTCGAAAGACATCCTGGGAGTTTTGTGACCACAGAGAGTCAGGACCTCGGTTTAACATCTCATCCGAAGGACTGTGCTGGCCTCAATAACACCTCTTCCAGCAGCAACCTCGTTTTCTCATGAGGTCTCCCATCCAGGTACAAACCAGGCTCAGCCCTGCTTAGCTTCAGTGGGCAACCAGTCTTGGGCTACAGGGTGATATGGCTGCTGGCTGTGGCTCTTCTTAATTCTGCAAAATCTGCAGGTGTTGGTCCCTCACCTTTAAAAGGTCGACCTGCCGCCATATAAGACCGGCCAACCAGTGCAGAGGTGTCTCTGCACGGTTTGCTGGGCAGCGCCGGGGTTTTAAGCGAAGATGCCGCTTCAGGGAAGAGATAGCTCGCTAAAGCCTCCTCCATCCGCGGCATCTTGCCGTAACCCAAATCCTTAGCGCCCACCACATTACTATAGTCATTGGTAGATGGTGTTGTGACGCGAGAAGAATGGGGTTTTTCCCAGGATTTTGAGATCTCTTTATGTAAATCAGGAAAAATTTTTAAACCCCAGCGATAAGGTTGTGAACTGCAGGAATTGTTCGTCTAGCTTGCTTAGATTTGGATAATCCTGCGTGTTTTGTGGCCAGCTGATGTTGAGTCTGGCCACAGCACACGTTACAACCTCTAACAGCTCCTCATAACCGGGAACATGAACCGATGAGTAAGATTCATGTTCATCTGCGTCAATGCTGAGCACATCCACTTCCTCAGAAGCAGACAACATCACCTGCAAGTGGTGGGAGACGGTGATGATGAGTATCAGGGGCTGGGAAGGCAGGCCAGGAACCCCAGGCAGAAAAGTCCATGGAGGGGCTGGCGGAGAAGGCCACTGCAGAACAGGCAGAATTATGCCCTGATGAAGCTGGAGGGCTGAAGATCCACAGTGGATCGTTAAGGAAGAGCATCTCCACCAGCTGTGGGGGGTCTGTGAGGTGGGGGGTGAGCTCCAGGTCTGAGTCCATGGATGGTGTGGGCACAGGTTCCTTGTCAGTGGTGGGAGAGTGGCAGTAAAAGTCCTCCACCTCACCCATGGTGAAAGTGGAGCCACTCTTGAGCACTAGCTTAACAAAAGCAGTAAAGTAAATGGATCTGGGGTTTTAATTTTTTTATGTACAGGATAAAAAAGGGACAAAAAAATCACTGGTTTGGTCCTCAAGGGAGCGATTATCCTGTAGGAGACGGACGGTTGTTAGATCCCTTTTCCTTGAATGGTTGGGTATTTTGTCACGGCTGCTGGAAGAAGGAGTTGGTGGATCTATTTGCAGCTTTTATTAACAAAGAGAAGGTGATTCAATAAATAGGGAAACAAACCAATAGAAAAAAAAAAAAAAAAACAAAAAAACAACAGCTCAGCAAGGCATAAGCAGAAGTGGGTAGTAACTAAGTACATTTACTTGAGGTTTTTTATTTGTACATTTAAGATAAAATTTACTGTACTTTTATTTCATTACGCTGGGCGACGTTCCACTCGTTACATTATTTTGATGCAATAGGAAATGCATAGTTTTAGTCTAAATTGGTTCGTGAATCAGTTTGAATTATTTTATTTATTATTTCCTGCAGTGTTTTTTTCATAACAGGAAATTTAAGAAAATCAAGAGCGTTGGATGAAGTGGCCGTGGACCTACAGTCAATTGAAAGCAAATCTGAAAAAGCATCCTATGTTTTCCAGCGATGAAGATCTTTATTAGTTGAACATCTGCGAGTGCTGTCTGTGAAAGATTCCACTGGTATAGCTACATTCTTTTTAATTTCACAACCAAACAGATTATTACGCCAAGTACACTATACCGCTAATACATAGGCCTAGTACCAGTTTTTTGACATATGCCTTAATTTATACATTGTTCACAGAGTATGAAATGAACACCTGCCAACCAGCTATTTGTTTGTATTGCGCAGTGGCGGCGACCTGTTCGTCTTGAAAAGCAATGCCTTTGCTTAGACACAGTTAACCAGTTTACACACACCTGCAGAAATGCACAGCTGATTACATTTTGGAGAACAGACAGAAAAGGATCCATCAATGTGCATTTTATCATTGTGTTCTGATGTTCAATCGTGAGTACATGTGAAAAGTTTTCCCTCTTCTCTGCGTCAGTGCTTCACTTTACATGCCTTTAAACGCAAATCTCTGCAGGTTCACTTTATTTAGACTTTGTCTAATAATCCAAATGTAGCTACAGGTTAAATGCCCCTGAAATCGTTGTTTAGTCTTTAATGCTACTTTCGACACTAGGGCTTATTCGCAAACACCGGAAGTAGCTATCTGCGGCCATATTGTTGACAATATGCCCCTAACCCCACGCAGATTTGAGTTGAGGGGAGCAGTAGCCTAATGGCTTCATCTCGTCGGTATCAAGAGAAGATAAGCTTGATTGGTGTGGACCCACATCAAATAGACCCAATAGCATTAAGTAAAGATCCGTCCTTATTGTCAGCCGTAACTTATCCGGATTTATAACTATCTTATTCAGTATCCGTATGTATGATACAAACTACAATTTACCTCAACAAGGCGACATAATGAACAACACTCGTCTCATTCGTGGAGGTGGAAAAACAAGTTATTTGTGACATGCTAGATTTGTTGTATTAAAATGTAAATGCAAAAGAAAAGGCATGAGAGTCGGCTGTTTTTGTCAATTTTAAGTTTTAATTTAAATTGTTTGCGATTTAAATATAAGTGCATGGTTAAATATTTGGTAACACTTTTTTGTCTTTGTTAATGTCAAGTTGTCATAATCAAGACATTTTTGTCTTGGGTAATGTCAAGTTGTCATAACAAAGACATTTTAAACAATGTCAACTTTGCATTAAAAGTGTCATAATTTACCGAATGACACTTAATGACAACAGTCATAAACATTCATAAAGACTCCTTCATGTTCATGACAGGTGTTATGTCATGTTTATGACAGTGTCATGTCAGTCTTATGCACACCCCTTCAAATAAAGTGTTACCAAATATTTGACCACTTGCTTGAGCAACTTAATATATAGAAGTAATGCATGGAATTATTGGCCTGCATTGATAAAATAGCGAGTATGTGTTTGTGGTACAGCCGCGGATCAGTTACGCACTGCGCAGCATAAGCACTAACGCTGCTCCTGTACCGTACACGCACAGCACACGGAGTATGTGTGAAACGGCCGTAACGTTAGCTCTGGTAAAATAATGGGAACAGATTTTTAATTGGGGAGTTGGCTGAAAGTTTAGCCTATTTATCCTAGCTAACGCTAGCCTCTCCTGCGCTGGCTCAACTCTGTCTCCTTCCCTTCACGTTTTCTCACAGTCAGTATTGCATAAAAACTAACCCTGGGGTTCTTATCGCTGTTGTTAGAACAGCCGTGTATTACACAACACACCATCGCGCTGTTTAAAAACAAATACAGCGATAAATACCATGGATAATACCATGATAATACCGATGCTGCCTCGCTTGTCAATAGACCTTATTCACAGCAGCGCCATCTTTGATTTTTAACAGGAATGAAAGCGAGGCTGTGAGGGATAGACATCCATCTCTTCAGTGGGTTGTACTGCTATAAATGAGTTTGTGGATTGTTCTGCTGACGAAACAATGCAAAAATATGTTTCTGAGAAATTCCAGTAGACCAAAAAATCCAGACAATATGATCTGTTTAAAATTAGGTGATCTAGGAGCTTTATGCAGCTTTTTACAGCGGATCCAATTGAAAACACTGTAAGTCTATCCCTCACAGCCTCACTTTCATACCTGTCATGGCGCTGGTCTGAATAAGGTCTATTGACAGACTGACAGTTGCCGTGGTTTCTATGTCAACAAAATGGCCATCGCAAACATTGATGACGCAGATCGAATAACATCTATACTGTAGGTCAGCGGTTTCTAACCTTTCGTCCTTTCGTCGTCGTCCCCCCCCCCCCCCCCCCTCCTTAATACAAGAAAATAATCAATAAATATTTAATAAAAATTTAACTAATAATTATTATAAATCAATATAATTAAACTATTCTAATCCTTTTGTCTAAAACCATAAACCCCTGTAATTATTTGATAATGTCAAAATGACACTTAGGTACTATTCACACAAAGAGTAAATGGAAATGTTATGCTATTTGTATTATGGGTAAACTGTCTGAGCAATTGTCAAAGCAATGTAGATAGGCACTGAATGATTTATAGTAAAATACTGTGCTATCCAAGTCACTCCAGGAGGGGGCACAACAACCTTTTAAATACCTAAAAGTTCACCCTCATTGAAAGAGTGAAACAAAGAGGGCTGTTGTATCGTAAATAACATGCAGCATTCTTCCATCCATTCCATCCATCCATTAATCAGCCGTTTTTGTTTATGTTGTTAAGTTTGACATGTTGATGACTTAGCTTCCTGCAATGTCCGGTTACATTTGGTGAAAATTAACGAAAAGGGTCAGTTTAACCATGGGAAAAAAATGGTTTCATAACAGAGGGATAGGAAGAAACAATGCCAGTATTAAGACATTGGTGGAAAGACAAAATCCTTGCATTTTCCCCAATGCTGACCTAATTCAAAATAATTCGAAAATTAAATTATGCATCAGATAACACATCACCATTTACTTCCTTTACAGCAATAATGTATCCCTTGATGTCGTTAAAGGAGGCCCTCAAAAAATCCCTCATTTTAATACACAATGTACAACCTTTAATAAAACTGTTAAATTGTACTTTGAGACGGTGAAAGTTCAAAATCAGAGTAGAAAACCTAACCTGAGCTGATTATACATGTATTATTCAACTCCAAATTGTTCAATAGAATGTTCTAGAAGAATGGCACTGCAGGAATCTGATACATGCTGTTATAGATAGGCTATATGTGCTTTTCCATAATGTTTTGAGGCAGTCTGACAGTGAATCTATTATTTATGTAGCAAATATTTTTTAGCAGCGTTGGCACAGCGTGTCTTTTCTACCAAATAAACTCAAGCATAAAGCTTACAGACTTCTAACAGGTGCTATGTGCACATAAAACCAATGTCTTTCTACCCAACATATCCAGCTGTTTCATATGTACAGCAGCATTCTAGACATGCAGGAGGAACAGTTCAATCCTTCTGAAACCTTGTCCTTGTCTAAGTGAACACCTTTAATTTCCTTCTCCAGGTAACATTATCCTTTATCGAGGATGTGCTTTGTGTATTGGCCAAAGGGCTTATTACCTTGTCTCACTGAATGCTTCTATTGCATTGTGTTAGAAGTCTCACTTCTTATACTGTTGCAAACTGTAATCCATTGATTTGCAACACCAAAACAAAACAAAACAAAAACAAACTGATATTATTTTAAAAGATTGTTTTGCCATACTGCAAAATACATTTTACTTGGTTTCTAATGCTTTGAAGGATTAGAATTTAGTGATGTAAAGTAGAACCAACAAAGACACAAATTACAATATAATAGTAAGTGTAGGAGTGTTTATGTGTATTGTATTAATAGGAATAATATGCACTGTAACAATGTTGTACAGAAAAAAAAACGTCCCGGGTTACGTATGTAACCCTAGTTCCCCGAAGGGACGGACGCTGCGTGTAATCGCTGTGGGAAAGCCCTCCAGCGTGACGCGTACGGCGAGTGATGTCATCGACCAGGAAGCTATAAATATCCCCTGAGCACACAAGCTGCCAGCTTAAAGTTACTGAAGCAAGCGACCCAAGGGGATGCCGGGAGAATGGCAGGACACGCAGCATCCGTCCCTTCGGGGAACTAGGGTTACATACGTAACCTGGGACGTTCCCCTTCAGGGACTAGCGCTGCGTGTAATCGCAGTGGGAACGCAATACCCACATCCCCATACGACCAAATCCCCGTCGTGTGTCATTAGGAGACACAAACCGACGAGAGAACCTGAGCCCCGGGAGTGGAGCTAAGATCAAGGGAATAAAATCTGACGAAAGTGTGCGGTGAGGACCAGCCTGCCGCATCACAAACGTCCTGAAGAGAAGCTCCTGAAAGAAGAGCTGTAGAGGCAGCCATACTACTGGTGGAATGAGCCCTTACAGCCAAAGGTGAAGGCTGATGGGCCGAACCGTAAGCAAGCGAGATGGCCTCGACCACCCACTTGCTCATCCTTTGCTTAGATGCAGGACACCCTTTCTTAGGTGACCCAAAACAGACAAACAGTTGTTCCGATCTCCTCCACAGGGCAGCTCTGTGGACATAAGCATCTAAAGCCCTAACGGGGCACAGCAAATTAAGTTTTTCCTGGTCTGACGTCAGAAAAGGCTGAGGACAGAAAGCCTGCAGAACTATAGGTCTAACAAAAGTAGTTGGTACCTTAGGAACATAACCTGGTCTCGGACAGAGAAAGGCCTTAACCATACCAGGAGCAAATTCCAGGCACGAGGGAGCCACTGAGAGTGCTTGAATATCTCCGATTCTTTTTAGAGATGAGATAGCGAGAAGAAGGATAGTCTTTAGAGTAAGAAACTTTTCCGAAACTTCCTCGATGGGCTCGAAAGGAGCTAGGGAGAGACCTTCTAAGACGATGGCCAGATCCCAAGCTGGTACCCTCGTGCGAACTGCAGGCCTCAGCCTCAAGGTGCCACGAAGGAAGCGAGATATAAGTGGGTGTCTCCCGAGGGAACCTCCACTTGAAGGGGCGTGGTAAGCAGCTAAGGCCGCCACATACACCTTCAGTGTGGAGTGGGATAACCCTGTGGAGAGACGGTCCTGCAGGAAATACAGCACTGTACCAACCGGGCAGTTAACTGGGTCCTGCTGGCGCTCTCCACACCAAGAGGTGAAAAGTTTCCACCTCGTGGCATATAACTTTCTCGTGGAAGGAGCTCTGGATTGGAGGATGGTCTCAATGACCTCAGTCGAGAGACCAGAATCTATGAGCTGGGCCCCCTCAGAGGCCAAGCCCACAGCCTCCATAGTTCTGGGCGGGGGTGAAGGATCGACACACTCGCCTGAGAGAGCAGATTTCTTCTGATCGGTATCTCCAGAGGAGAGCCGTCGAGAAGAGACACTAGGTCCGCAAACCATACTCGGGCCGGCCAGAACGAGGCTATTAGCAGGAGACTGAGCCCGTCCCGGCGAACCCTCTCCAGAACTCCCGGGAGCAGAGCGATCGGGGGAAAAGCGTACAGACGTGACCTCGGCCACGGATGTACCATCGCGTCCAGCCCCGGGGGGGCTGGCTGGCTGAGAGAGAACCACAGAAGACAGTGTGATGTCTCTCGGGACGCAAATAGGTCTACCTCGGCACAACCGAAATGTTCCTACAGGAGCTCCACCACCTCGGGGTGAAGACTCCATTCCCCGGGCCTCGGCCCCTGCCTCGACAGGATGTCTGCCCCCTGATTCAAATACCCCGGGAGATAAATAGCTCTGAGAGAGAGAATTTTCCCCTGGGACCATAGAAGGATCTGACATGCCAGTTTGTAAAGCGGGCGAGAACGCAGACCCCCCTGATGGTTGATATAAGAGACCACCAATGTGTTGTCTGTCCGGACAAGAACATGGTGGCCCCTTAGGTCTGGGAGGAAATGTTTCAGGGCCTGAAACACTGCCGACATCTCTATACAATTTATGTGCCATAGACGGTGATGGTCCCCCCACAGACCCTGAGCTGGGCGACCACTCATGATCGCCCCCCAACCCGTGAGAGAGGCATCTGTCGTTAGCATTACGCGACGACAAGGAACCCCCAACACAGGACCTTGGGACAGAAACCAAGGATCTTACCACATGATCAGGGCGCGAAGACACCGCCGCGAACTCACGATCATGCGAAGCGGATTTCCCCTCTGGGAAAATCCCTTGGTTCTGAGCCACCACTGTAACGGTCTCATGTGCAAGAGGCCAAAAGGTATCATGTTGGACGCAGCTGCCATGAGACCTAACAGTCTCTGGAACTGTTTTACAGTGGATGACTGGCCTAGCTTGACCTGATCTACTGCGGCAAGAATCGAAGCAACACGAGCAGGTGACAATCGTGCCCACATCGTCGTTGAATCCCACACTACACCTAGAAAAGTGGTTCTCTGTAATGGAGAAAGAACACTCTTTTTGGCGTTGAGCCTCAGCCCCAGTCTTTTGATGAGAGCAAGAACGACATCTCGGTGCCGAACCGCCTGTTGTTCCGATTGAGCTAAAATCAACCAATCGTCTATATAATTCAGAATGCGGATGCCCTGTAACCTCAGCGGGGCTATAGCAGCATCCATACACTTCGTGAATGTTCGGGGTGACAGTGCTAGGCCGAACGGAAGAACCCGATATTGGTACGCTTCGCCCCCGAAAGCGAACCTCAGGAACTTCCTGTGTTGAGGGGGGATAGATACATGGAAGTAAGCGTCCTTTAGATCTATCGTGACAAACCAGTCCTCGGATCTGATTTGTGACACGATCTGCTTGAGAGTGAGCATCTTGAATTTGAGCTTCCCTACAGCGCGATTTAAGAGACGCAGATCTAGAATGGGACGCAGCCCTCCATCTTTCTTCGGAACGATGAAGTACCGGCTGTAGTATCCTAACTCCCTGCTGGGTGGAGGAACCTGCTCTATAGCTTCTTTTAGCAGCAGAGTTTTTACCTCCTGTTCTAAAACCAGAGCCTGCTCGGGGCCCACCACTGTGGGCAGAACCCCTCTGAACCGAGGTGGACGCGTTCTGAACTGAATAGCGTACCCGTTCTTTATAGTATTCAGGACCCACTGAGAAACGTTGGGGAGCATCTCCCATTCCGCCAGAAACTCTACTAAGGGAACCAGCCTCTCGAGGCTGGCCTCTGGATGAACATCCCGAGTGACAGACACAGCGCCCTGTAACGTACTGGCAGGGAACAGCTGATCTGAGCACTCCACAACCCTTCTCGGAGGGGGCGAGTGTCCCGCGGGAAATCGCTCGCCGAGTCTTTCTACGCCCTGTATAGGCAGGGTTAGTAGAGCAGACCCCTGAGGGCATCGGGAAAGAAAGGGCACCGTGTTTTTGTGCGGCGAACTCAAGTCTTTCCCGATGGGGACCACCCTCAGAGTCCTGGCGTTTAACACGTCAGGATTTCTTCGACGCGGCCTTCTTAGCGACAATGACTGTCCTCAGATCAGCCCTGCCCCGAGAAGGCCGCCCCGGAGAGCGCCCCGCCTCGTCCCTCCAGTTTCTCTGCGGGGGGGCACGAGACGCGACACTCTGCTTCTGCTGCGCTCTTTTGGAAGAAGAACTCGGCAGCTGGGACTGCCCTCGCTCAGCAGCCCCAGCGACATGCACTTTGAGGGGGATACATTTATGAAAGGCAGCCGCCTGTTTTTTCTCTTCCTGGAACCTCTCAGTGACAGAGTGAAGAGCGTCACCGAAGAGGCCCACAGGCGAAACAGGAGCATTTAAGAGGAGAGTTTTTATCTTTTTCCTTCATTGAGGTCTGACTCATAAATGTCTTTCTGTGGCCACCATGGCTGCCATAGACCGGCCAATGGACTTAGCGGTCTCCCTGGTGGCCCGAAGAGTGAGATCAGCAGTCTGCCTAAGTTCATTAATCATGTCAGCAGAAATTTCCCCCCCTTCACACGCATCTTTAAGCAGGTCGGCCTGATAAGCCTGCATAATGGCCATAGTATGTAAACATGCAACCGCCTGCCCTGCCGCCGAGTAAGCCTTCCCCACCAGTGCAGAAGTATTTTTTAATGGTTTTGAAGGAAGAGCCGATGCTTTAAGCGAAGATGACGAAGCAGGAGAGAGATAGCTAGCGAGCGTCTCCTCCGCCTTTGGCATCGTCACATACCCTGCAGTTTTTGCACCAAAAATGTTACCATAAGCATTAGACTGGTTAGTGTAAATTCTACTTGACACTGGTCTAACCCAGGTCTTTGACACCTCAGCGTGAAGATCTGGGAAGAATGGTAAGCACCGGCGAGAAGGCTGAGGTCGTGCAGACAGAAATCTATCATCTAGTTTGCTTTTGTTTCTAGACTCCTGCCTATCAGTTGGCCACTCGATGCTGAGCTTTTCAAAAGCTCGAGATAACACATCCATCAGCCCCTCATCAGCAGTATACTGGAGTGACAAGTGGCAGCACGTCTGTTTGTTGCTCTGAGAGACTGTTTGAATTGTGGATGCTTTTCGACTACCAACTACAGGCACGACTAGCTCAATGTGAGCATGCTGTGCTTTTGGAGAATGCCAGTGTCTAGCTGTGTGCATACCTGGATTTACTTTTTTACTTGCTTTGTCTGCGTTGGCGCGGAGCGGAGCAATTTTGATGTAGGCTTCCATCTGTCTTGGTGCTGCTGTGGGACGGGTGGCTTCGCGGTGGAGGAGTGGAGATCTGATTCCGGTTGTGGTCTTGGTCGGTCCAGGGATAGTGCCATCCTGGAAGAGGCATTGTTGCATATCTTCTCTGGATTGGATGTAACTTTGGAACGCATTGTTTCTTTGCGGTGATTATTTTGTTTGGATTTGCTTCCTGCTTCACGGCACTGCGTCACGGGAGGACGCTGCGGAGGGGGTGGAGCTGGTGGTGGAGTTACTCTACTTGAAAAAAAGGATCCTGAGTTTTTAAATGGATATTGATCAAAATCCTTGAATTAAAATGGAGTTAAAGCCGCGGATGTTTCTTGCTGTGCTGTACTTGATAGCGCTGAGTGCCTCTATTGGAATCTCCCATCGTTGCCATGGAAACGTGTTGCTCTCAAGTCCGGGTTGTTTTCTCCGGGGGAGGAGCGAAACAAGCCATCAGCTGGCTGTGGTCATTCAACCTCAGCCTTTGCTCTTCACTTCTGGCACATTAGAAGTGCAACGTCTAAGCTGTCTTATGGCTCTGCAAAACCATCTGGGGTCTCAAGGAGCAGCCCTTTTAAGCTTGGCAGTGATTCATAATCACAACCACCATCATTTTAAATTGCCTAAACAGAGAATTTTGCTAATTTTGCTGCTATTAATTTCTTGCCCAGAGCAAAATATGTCATATGACACTCCTGAAAATTTTAAATGCAGAAAGGGCCTGGGATTTTGTCATTTGAATGTTCGTAGTCTGGTTGGCAAAATAGATATGGTTCGTATCTGGGCACTTTCAACCAATGCTGATGTTTTTGTTTTAAGTGAAACATGGCTTAACAACTCTATTTCTGATAAGGATGTGACTGTAGATGGGTACAACTTATTCAGAACAGACCGACTAAAAAAGGGTGGAGGTGTTGCAATATATGTGAAAATAATAATTCATTCACAAGTAATTCACAAGTAATTCATTGTGAATGTGATAGTCTCAAAGTCAATAAGCAGACAATTTGAACTGTTGGCCCTTGATTTAGAAGTTTCTAAGAGTCTTCACATCACAGTTGTTGGTTGTTATAGACCCCCTTCAGCTGATGGTGGCACTCTTTCTTCATTGAGGGAGTTATTAACAAGTTTAAATTATAATGAAATTGTTTTGTTAGGAGATCTTAACTGGAACTGGCTTTTGCCCATGTCTGATCATTTTAAATCATTTTGTGATTCTTTTAATCTTTTTCAGATTGTGAATAGCCCCACTAGACCAAACCAAAAACATCCAGAAAAATCCTCCATAATTGATCTGATTCTTACAAATGCCCCTCACAAATACTCTTGTGCCTCTGTTTTTGCAAATGATATAAGCGATCATTGTCTTATAGCATCGGTAAGGAACACAAAAATTCCTAAAACAAGGCCGCGCATAATCTTTAAGAGGGCAATGAAGCGGTTCTCATTGCAAGGTTTTCTACACGATCTGTATGATTTTGATTGGGGAAGAATTAGCCTTATTGATGATGTTGAGAATGCTTGGACATTTTTTTATGATGGTTTTACAGGCCTGGTAAATAAGCATGCCCCACTCAAAAAACATAGAGTGAAAGGGCGAAATAATGTTTGGTTTAGTAATGAATTGTCTGACCTTCTTCTGGAGCGAAACCAAGCCTGGGCTCAGGCTAGAAAGTCAAAGCTTGAGTCTGACTGGTTGAAATTTCTGCGTTTACGTAATTTATGTACTGTAAAAATCCGTAATGCTAAATCCGCTTTTTTCCTTTCTGAAACATCAAAGAATTTAAAAAACCCTCTTAAGTTCTGGAAAACAATTAAATTATTAACAGAAGCAAAAACAGATTCAGAAGTACCATCTTGTATTGTTGTTGATGACAAAAAAATCATTGACAAAAACGAAATTCTCAATAGTTTCAATAATCATTTTATTGCTGCTAGCTCCCTTTATGAAACACTACAAAATCCAATGCCCAGCTCTCCCATTGCTTGTTCTGTTGATCAGTTACTGTCAGCACAACCATTTATTTCAAGACGATAACTGTATCAGAAGTAAGGAAGGCCTTGGAGGATCTAGATCCGAAAAAATCACCAGGTCCAGACAAATTGGAGCCTTATTTTTTAAAAATAGCTGCAGATTTAATAGCCAACTCAGTTGCATATTTAATTAACCTTTCTTTAGCTACGAATCAAGTACCGGCCATTTGGAAATCTGCCAATGTGCTCCCCCTTCACAAAGGTGGTGATCCTGCAAACATAAATAATTATAGGCCTATTTCTAAATGATCAGTATTAGCTAAATTAATGGAATCGCTCATCAGTATGCAATTAAAAGATTATTTAATTAATAATAATACTCTCAATGAATTTCAATCTGGTTTTAGGAAACAACACGGTACAATAACAGCTGTTTCAAAAGTTGTCAATGACCTGGTTAATATCTTGGACAATAAGCAGCACTGTGCAGCACTGTTTATTGACTTGTCAAAAGCTTTTGACACAGTGGACCATAAAATACTTCTTCAAAGACTCATCTCTATTGGACTATCAGAACAAGCAGTGGGATGGTTCAATAGTTACTTATCAGGGAGAACACAATGTGTGCAAGTAGACGGCCTTACTTCTGATTCCCTAAATATTTTAAAAGGGGTGCCTCAAGGCTCAATCCTTGGGCCTCTTCTTTTTATTATTTATACAAATAACCTCTGCAATAATATAAAAAATACAAACTATCATTTCTATGCTGATGATACTGTTCTTTATTGTTCTGGGTCCACATTAGGTCAAGCAATCACAAATTTACAATCTGCTTTTAACATTTTGCAATATAATTTGGCTACTTTAAAACTGGTCTTAAACTCTAAAAAAACTAAAGTTATGACTTTTACTCTGGGAAAATCAACTAAAAACTACGTCCCAAATATTTGTACACTTTCTGGTATAGAAATCGAAGAAGTGTCACATTACAGATATTTGGGCATCACTATTGATCAATCACTGTCTTTTACAATGCATGTCCAAGATTTGGTAAAAAAATTGAAATTGAAGTTAGGTTTCTTCTTTAGAATTAAGTCCTGCTTATCTTTTGAAGCAAAAAAACAACTAGTAAATGCAACATTTTTATCTGTCTTGGACTATGGAGATATTTTATACATGAATTCAACCTCTCAATGTCTTCATGCTTTGGACACTGTGTTTCATGGAGCCTTGAGATTCATCACAAACTTAAAATCTCGCACTCATCACTGTTTACTGTATTCTCGGGTAGGATGGTTGTCCCTCTCTATTCGGCGTTGGATGCACTGGCATCTTTTTATTTATAAAGCAGTATTAGGACTCCTTCCTCCTTATCTGAACACTTACATTATCCCAAGGTCTGCAGGGACATATTACCTGCGCTCACAGAATTTGTTTTTATTGGCAGTCCCTAAAGCCCGCACTGTTTTTGGAAAAAAGGCTTTTAGTTTTGCAGCACCATCAGCATGGAATCAGATACAAAATGAGCTGAAGTTGAAGGAGTTGATTTCATTTTATTCCTTTAAAGGCTTTTTAAAGGATCTTGCAGAAAGTCAGTCCGTTTGTCTCTGTTCTTAAATTAATTTGATTTATGACCTAGATTTTTTATGATTACATAGTTGTTTGAATATGATGAGTGAAAGCATGTCTATGTATTTACCTGTAAGTGTTTTTGTAACTATTTGTACGTGCAATGCTGCCACTTGCCAGGACACTCTTGTAAAAGAGATTTGTAATCTCAAGGAGTTTTTATCCTGGTTAAATAAAGGTTTGAATGAATGAATGAATGAATGACAAACCAGTTTCCTCTGATGTAAAACTCTCGACATCCAGCTCCTCAGAACTGGATAATCTTAGTTCAATATCATCATGTGCCTCAACCCGGGCAGAAGTAACCGCCGCAGCGCGTGCTTCCAGAGCCGGGTGAGAGGCACTGGATCTCACCGGAGATAGCTGAGATAGGGCGGGGCCCGTCTCAACGTCGCCAGTGAGATCCATCTGCGAGCCCCAAGACAAGCGCCGCCGCTCTGCCTCAACAGAAGCGGGACCGAGCCCTGGGGAGCTCGCAGCATCATACCCCTTCGTACCCCCTCGAGGGCCGACTGGGCATGCTGCACTCCCAAACAAGCAACACACAGTTGGTGTGAATCCCCACCAGTGATATATCGTGTACAGGGGGAAACACACTTCCTATAATGCTGCTCGCTAATCACTTTTTGTTTGCTCATAATGTTTATATATATATATATATATATATATATATATATATATATATATATATATTGTAGCGACAATGACTTTTGTTTTGGGGAAATTGTTAACTCAAATGGGGAATACTATTCATGAGATAATGAATATGTATTATCGCATACACGAATTTGATTATCCCAAATAGGGACGAGGCTCAACCTCACCGTATATGAATAATTAACATGATTGCTCGTAGTAATTATTCCTATAGGTGAGATTCGGTCAATTATCAGAGTAAATTTTGATGTGATTAAAATCTATCAAGCAATCTGTCCGTCCGGCGGACTGGAGCGAGACTTAATTCTTTATCACAATTTATCGGCCTGTAAACAGCGATTATATCATTTCTGTGGCCACAAAAGAATGATATTTCGTGTAAGGCACTTTTAAATATTTCAATAGTTAAATCAGGTAGAGCAGGTAACTTATATCGACATTTTCAGAGGCTTCAAAGTATGGAACCATGAGACAGACTTGATTCAAATGATTATGAAATTTAATAAACACAACTAAAGATTACATAAACTATTAAATCACGCAGGAGTAAATATGCATAGCAAAACAAACAATTAACAAAAATGATTGCAATACGAAATATTGGAGAGAGAGAAAGAGAGAGAGAGAGAGAGAGAGAGAGAGAGAGAGAGAGAGAGAGAGAGAGAGAGAGAGAGAGAGAGAGAGAGTGAGTGTGAGAGAGAGAACACAGTTCAAACAATTCCAACACAATTCAACACAAGACCCAAAGGCTTTTTTTAGTAAGATCTAAACAACCTTAAAACAGCACTTGAATTTAGATTGTACGTTACTTGCGTTTAGGCCCCTTTTTGTGCAGTGGCGTTCATAAAGGCAGCTTGGTCGGAGTGTCTGGAGCGGTAGGAGGCAGATGTTTGCGATTGCTTCAGCTGCGGTCCGTACGAGATGGTTAATTTTAAACTTGTTTCGTTCGTGAATACACTGAACGAAGGCAAATGATCAAACTGAGGTAGATCGAAAAGAAAGAAACTTAGATTAAAACAAAGTAGAAAAACGACGAATAAGAAGAGGAACTCCGGCTGGAGTTCAGGAAAGTTGTAACTCTCTCTGGCGTAGAAACTTGCAACGAACAGACGGGACGCTCCATGTTTTGAAGGAGCTAGAGGCACGCCTTTCTTGCGCGCCTGGTCCAATCGTTTGGGAGGATGCGTGGCGGCAACCTTCTATGTTTGCAAAATACACGTCCTCCGGGCAATGTGCAGAGAAGATAAAACTAAGTCGAAATACACTTCTAAATGGGTATTTAATAAAAGAATGCCTAATGTTGCACTTTGGGTCAAGAATTCAGTACCATTAGATTTCTCTGATTACAATAATACCACGCATGGTATAATTGTAAGCTAGCGAGGCAAAGATACAGGTTTCTTCGTGATTAGCGCATATCAGGGTTGATTACATACCATAAAGATCATGATTATAGGATTGGTTACATGGGAATAATAAAACACAACAAAAAAAACTTTTCATACATTTAAAGCATGAACGATTGTCACAAAATGATTGTCTCTGTGTGTGTGTGTGTTCAGAGTTCATTGAACGTTCAACAGTGTGGCGAACTCGTGCTCCATCAGTGTGGTAGGCTCGTGCTCTACCCCCTCGGGGAATCGTATTGTTTTTGAATTGATTAGTTTATCATGGAATACAATGATAGTTTTGTCCTTGAAAGGTACTTTTTCAGACAAGAACTCTCGGGGGGGGGGGGGGGGGGGTGTTTCCCGAAGATCTCGACAAATGGGCCTTGTGGTCCCATGTCGATCACATGTCGGTAAAACAGGGCATTCTTGTTTAATTATTAGAGAGAAATGCTGTGTGTGCGAATTGCAGTCAGTGACTCAGTCAAGATAGGACAATCCTTTCCTTGTGTGTATCACTCCAAATGGAGGGTAAGGGGTGGTTAAAAATTAATCTGGTTAATTTCATCAACTGGCGGAATTTGGCCATCTGATTGTTGTTACAGTCCCTCCTTGATGGTTTGGCAGGCCCGTGTGTGGGTCTCGTCGAACCATCACGAGTATAACTGGGCAGATGGCAGGTGAATCCTGAAAGTGGGCTGCTGTAGATGACGGTTAGGAGTGAGGGCTCAGCTCGATGAGGTCCTCTGCGTTCTCTAGCGGGGAGTCTTCTTTCCGAGGGCCCTTCCGGAACCCTACAGACACGGCTTTGGTGAGCCTGGCTGTAGAGGCTCGCGTCTCGTTGATTCGCCGGTACAGGACGTAGGCCAGGCCCAAGGTTAGGGTGTGGCCGATGATTGTTGCAATGCACACGGCAGTGTCAGCCGCGGTCCATGCTTGGACAACAGGTGAGGCGTTCAGGATGGGCATTCTGGACAATGCTTGGAGGGCTGTGTCAAGGGGTGCGATGTCGATGATCTGTGACCCCCCTTTCTGAATCCATTCTTCCAGTTCTGGATCGAAAGTGAAGTTGCGATCCCTGAAGAAGGGTGGAATCTCCAGTTCGGACTGGTACTCTTCACTCGGGAGGTGATACAAGGCTAGGTCGTCCAGGTGGAGGATGGCTCCTCGTGGGACTTGAATCCACATGGTCTGGTTCAGCAGGTTGACACGTGTAGCGGTGTCGTGCTGGTCGTAGGTCAGTGTCGCCGACCGTACTGGAGTGTTAACGAGCCACCGGTCTCCCACTATCTCGGCTTGCGTCTCTGTGACTTGGCTGCGAGGTTTAGCATCCGCCGGGCAACATGTGTCGCTGGCCAGATGTTGCAGGCCGCAAATCCCATCAGTGTTGTCTCTGAGAAACGGTTTGCTTGGGCAGAGATAGTGAATGTCTTTGGTGAGGGTACACATGTGCAAGTTTGGGGCTAAGTACAGCTGTGTGTTGCTGTCGTGGTAAGCTACTGCTTCGGGTGTCCGTACCTTAAAATAGGTGTTGCTCTGCCAAAATCCCACGTTGACAATATCTTTTAGTCGGTAGATTCGGCTTGATTCTATGATAGGTGGACTTAAGAGGAAGCCTACCTCTCGCTGTGCAGGGTCAACATACAGTGGAATGGCACTGCCCAAGGAGTAGGCAAGGTGGATTTGTAACGGGTCAGTGGGTGTTGTTATGGCAGAAGCCAGCACGGCTTGCACCAGGCTTAGGGGTATCAGGTAGGGCGGGATCCTACCCATGGCTAAGCTGTCTATGGAGGAACTTACTTCTCGGAGCATATCGGACAGTAATGCTGTGACCAACTGTGTTTGGGCAAAGTCATTCTGGAACACTGTGAACAGCTGTTTCATGGAGCTCACAGTCTGATTCAACATGACGCTATGAGTGTTGAGGACTGTGACGGTTCCTCTCAGTGTCTTGCCGATGGTTTGCAGGGATGCGCTTTGTGTGTTGAGTTGTTCTTTTAACTGTGGAAGTTCTGTCTGAATTTCGGCCACGTGCCGTCGCACCGTGGCTATGTTCACGGCGTTGACACTGGACATTCCAATGTTGAACAGCGTGCCTACGGCCGCAGCGGCCCCTAGCAGCGCTCCCAGTAACCGTTTGGAACGTTTGTTGTGTCCTCCCAACTCAGCTTGGGTGACGGTCATCTTCTCGAGTTGGTTCAGCATGTGCTCGACATCGGCTTCGGCGTGGTTGAGGGCGGTTTCTGTCCATCGGGCACCTGCCCAGCTGTACTGGGCTACCGCTCTTGGGTAGTGTGCAAGGTAGACATTTCGAGGGTCGAGTCGCACGTATACTTTCTGTGTGTGCGTTCGGCAGTTAGTAATCAGCAATCCAGGTTGCTCCCTCAACACAATGCCCGAGGCCGGTCCTGGTGAAATGACGTCGGCTGGCGGCTGGCCTCCGGTCGACTGAAGGCACATGATGGCAATCCACAGCAGCATCCTGTTACAGGCAAGAGGGAGAGGTATGGAGGATGAAGGGGGAGAGAGAGAAGGCACAGGTCAGTGAGGTTTGTCCAGGGTTGTGTGGGACAGGTTATTTTTTTTTCTTTTCTGCGATGACAGCGGTTGGGTTTAGCTTGCATTGGCCTCTCCCTGTCTGTCCCTGCTAGTGGCCACATGTCTTTTAATCTGATTGCGGTGGACCCATTTGAGAACGGGTTCTCTCGTTCCCCGTTTCAGCTGGATTTGGTATGCAACGGGGGAGAGTTTGTTCACAATTTCGTGAGGTCCCGTCCAGTGGGGCAGGAACTTCTTGGACAACCCCTGGGGTGGCAGGGCGAAATTGTAATACAGGACTTTGTCGCTCACATTGAGCTCTTGGTGTGATGCCTTTCGGTCGTAATATGCTTTCTGGCCTTCAGCGCTGGTTTTCAGGTGTTGCTGGGCGAAAGCGAAAGTTGTTTTCAAGTGTTTATGGAGCTCATCCAGGTACTGGGACGTGGTGTAGGCGGTGACAAGGTTGTGGTCTCCTGGTTGATACAACAGGTGTAACGGCAGGGTCATCTGCCGCCCAGTCATTAGTTCAAACGGGGACACCCGTGTGGATTCCTGCGGTGTGGCTCGGAGGGCCATCAGCACAAGAGGGAGTTTCACATCCCAGTCTTTCTGATTAGCTGATACGTACTTCCTTAGCATGTAGACCACCGTCTGGTTCGATTTCTCTACCTGTCCTGATGAGATTGGCTGATGTGAAATGTGAAGTTTAGCTTGTACCCCTAGACATCTCCAGATCTTTTGCATGATCTCAGCAGTGAAGTGGGTACCTCTGTCTGAGTTGACTCTTAGTGGCAATCCGAACCGGGAGAAGATGTGGTTCATCAAGAGATATGCCGTTGTTTGGGCGTTGTCGTTAGGTGCTGGCAAACACTCCACCCATTTGGTAAACTGACACACCACCGTGAGGAAGTACTTGTTGCCTCTTGTTGACCTGGGCAGAGGTCCCACCCAGTCAATTTGGAGGTCTGACCATGGGAACGTGATTCCTCTGCGTTGCAGTGGGGCTCTGTGATTTGGGTTTGATGGTTGGAATTGACAGCAGACCAAGCATTCTCTCACATACTCTGCCACATCTTGCTGCATGCCTGGCCAGTATGCCACCTGTCTAAGTGTCTCATACGTGGCTTTGGTACCGTGGTGTCCAGCATAGGGTGTGTTGTGGGCGTGCATTAGCATCACCCCCCTCTGACACAGTGGTACCACGAGCCTAGGCGATGTGGTATCATCGGGGTCAAACCATAGAATGTCGTCCCGCACACGCAGCATGTGTCTGGAGTTGTGTAGGTGTCTGAGGTATGAGTCAGTAGCGATGTCAGAAGGTGAGATAGGGTGGCAGGTGGGGTCAGAGAGGTGGTCAAGAATTGTCTTTATGGCAGTGTCCGTGGCTTGCATATCCGCGATATCGTTGTTGGAGATTTGCGGAGTTAGCGATAGCGGCTGTGAAGCTGGCGCTGTGGCAGGCAAGGGCCGTTTGCTGCGGGTTAGCACCGCCACTTCGGGGGTAGGTGTGGGGTCCGGGGGAGACCACAACTCACCGTGGAGGGCGCCCGTTTTGGCAAGGGCATCGGTGTGGTCATTAAAGTCTTTGTCTTGGCCTGGCAGTTTAGAATGTCCTTTTACCTTCTTCCAGTACACGGTGACATCGTGTGTTCTTGTGATGTTATCACATTCCTGGAACAGGTGTTGGTGTTTGACAGGCTTGTTGTTTGCTGTTTTGAAGCCATTTTGTTTCCAGATCAGGAGATGGCACACAAAACTGAGTCTGGCATAGTTAGAGTCTGTGCAGATGAGAAGTTCTCTGATGTTATGGACTGATGCGCTTTGCAGAGTTATGAGAACGGCTGCTATTTCTGCATATTGTGAGGACTGGGGGCCCAGTTTGAAGTGTTGTGGTGGGCATGGGTGGTTGTCAACCCACAGTACACCTGCACCTGCCTTTAGGATGCCCTCGTGGTTGTAGGAGCATCCGTCGACGTAAGCTGTGGGCATGCCTTTGCACACATTCTTGTCAAAGTACCTGTGACAGGTCAGTTGTGGCTGTTGGGGCTCTGGTGTGTCTAGCATCGCAGCAGGTGAGTCGTCAGAGCAGTTTTGACATGCAGCCAGGCCGTTTCCCAACGCCGACTTGTGATTCTGTGCATATCGGGCCTCGACATCACGTCCTTGGAGAGCCATTAACCACGTGGCTATGCGTGCGTTGGTTACCACGCCGTTTCTGATGCGTTGGCTGTTGAGGAACATTACAGGCTGGTGGCAAGTGTCTATGATAACTTTCTGTGCTCCAATGTAGTTGGAGAAACGCTGTATGGCCCAGACTGTGCAGAGCAAAGCTTTTTCGCAGTCAGAGAATTTGCACTCTGGAGGGAGAAGTGTCTTGCTGGCATATGCGACCACCTTCTTGTCTTGATCGTGCCGTTGGTATAGGCCAGCACTGAGACATTGGTCAGAAAAACCCGCTTCCAGGTAGAATTCCTTTTGAGGATCGGGGTAAGCAAGGCAGGGAGCTGAGCATAAATGTCTTTTTAGTGCCGCCATGGCGTGTTCTTGAGCGTCTGACCAGACGAAAGGGCAATCCTTTTTCAGCAGGGCTGTGAGGGGCCTGGCGATGTCCGAACAGTTTTCGATGAACTGTCGAGAGTAATTGCATACTCCTAGAAAACTTCGTAGTTCAGAGACGTTAGTGGGAGGCTTGATGTTTTGAATGGCATGGATACGGCTTGATTGTGGTTCGATACCCTGGGATCCGATGAGCAGGCCCACGTAGTTGACCTTGGTGCGACACCACTGTCCCTTGTGGAGGGCTATTTTTGCGCCGGCCACGGCTAACTGGTTCAAAACATAGTCTATTTCTTTCAGGTGGTCTGCCACCGTCGTGCTCTTCATGAGAACATCGTCTACGTAAATCAGGTTACCTCTCATCCTGGCGTCTGGGCAGGCTTTGTTCAGGAAGATGTTGAACTCAGCTGGTGAGTTGGCATACCCGAACGGGCATCTGTTGAAGGTGAACTGTCGGTTGCCAAATGTGAATGCCAGCTTGTGCTGGTCTTCTGGGTGCACTGGAATGGTCCAGAATCCAGAGGCCACATCGAGTGTAGAGAAGATGGTGGCTCCTCTGATTCGGGGTATTTCCTGTTCCAGCTGGGTCATGGGCCACCGTGATAACGGCACCTGTTGATTCAGTTTTCGATAGTCAATGGTGGGCCGCCATTTCCCATTTGGTTTGAGAACGGGCCAGATGGGGGCAGAGTAGGTGCTGTTACAGGGACGGATGACACCTTTCTCAAGCATGGATTCGATGATTTCTTTCACTGGTTCGTGCGAGGCGATGGGAATTTTGTACTGCTTGACGAAAGTGGGAGGAGCCTCAGGATGAGTGGGGATGCGCACCGTGTGGAGGTGGGTAAGGCCACAGTCTAATGAGTCTTTGGCAAAGGATTCTTTGAACTTGTAAAGGACTTGTCTTAGTCTTTGGCGGTCTGCGTCGTTCTGAAGCGCATCCGCATCTTGTAGAATTTGCTGCACTTGAGATTCAAAACCTTGATACGGCTCCTCTGTCGTTGTGTCATCAGTTGGGTTGATCTTTAAAGGCGTAGCAGGTGCATTAGTCTCATTCACAGGCTGGTGGGAGACTGTGTACACTGCGAGGTGTTGGTCCTCTGTCAGCTCAGTTCTGCATACATGGTCTTTGGCCACTGGCATGACAGATGTGATGGCAATGAGTTGGAAGGGTAACGTGAACATTGTGTTGTCTGTGTGCCTTTCAGGTATCAGTGCAGGTGGGAGGGGCCCGATGACGGGTAATACAAGTTCAAAGTCATTAAAGTCATGGCTTACTAGCCAGCCTAGTCTGTAGGCCCTTGGAATGCTGATGTCAGTTGCAGTGCAGTTGTTGAACAAGATGTAGATTACCCGAGAGGACACTTCCGTGAGGGGCGTGGCTTCGAGTGTGAGTCCGAGGTTCTTACATTCAGGTGAAGGTTGGAAGAAACCCAGCGAGTGGTTTAATGTTTGGCCAGATCGTATGTTCAGGCGTACAGCGACACCTTTAGTGTAGGCTGGTACCACTGTTGCTTGTTCGTTGATTAGAGTGCAGACTTCTGGGATGGTCTGCCCCGACAGTAGATTGTCATGATTGCTGGGAACAGGTGGCTGTAAAGTCATTGGGGCCCATATCACCTGATTCAACAGGTCCACATGAGCTTTGAGGCGAATCAAAACGTCTGCTCCAATGTAGACATCGTGGACTGGGTCCGGAAGGATCAGGAAGTAATGGGTTAGGCACCGGTGATTCCACTTTAATTGCAAAGCACAGATCCCTTTGGCAGATATCATGGATGAGGGATGTGCGTTGAGAGGGAAACGTGTGCGTTTGCTGGTATAGGGCAAGTCCGGTGTGTTGTCAATGATTTGATTGAATAGTGAGAGACTGATGGCGGAATTGTCAGCCCATAGTGCCAGAATGATGTCTGTTGTGGTTATATCCTGCAGCTGCAGGTCAGTCCTGACCTGGGGGCAGTAGATATCGGAGCCTTGGCTGGTTTTGAAAGTGCAGAGTAGTGAACTTGACCCCTGATCAGCTGTTGTGGCTGGGTCACCATGTCTGGCTGAGGGAGTTCCCGTGAACCCTGTGACCTGACAGTCTGCCTCAGCAGATTTGTTTGGCTGGAGGGGGAGGGGTTCACGCACTTGAGCCCAAACTTGCAGGTGTTTGAAATCCAGTAACGGCTCGAATCGATCCAGCAGGTCTTTGCCTATTAGGAATGGATAAATGTTCATTGGTGAAACATAGACCGGATGGACTATGCTCATCGGACCGATTGTCAAGTGAATGGGAGCTACGTTTCTGAGCTGGATGTCATTTTGGCTGTATGACTGCACATTCAGCTCACAAGTGTGGAAATTAAGAGTTCGATTCTGTCTTTGAGCTTCAAATTTGAGTTTTTCAAAGAGTTCAGCCGATATGAGCGTGAGATCGGAGCCTGTGTCCACAAGCGCTTCGAGTCTCATTTCCTTTTCCAAAGTGATGGTGAGGTAGAGCTTGCGTGCCATTCCTCTTTCGATCAGGTTTCCAAGGAGTTTTGGTGTGGGGTCCTGTGTGTTGATCGATAAACAGTGCGGGTATGTTTCGTGTGGCTCGTTGTGGGTGCAGATCACCAAGACAGCACTGTCTGGTACCTTTGTGTGAGCGCTGCTGCAGTCTTGTTCAGGAAGTGCAGTGTTTTGTTCCGGAAGTGCAGTGTTTTGTTCCGGAAGTGCAGTGTTTTGTTCCGGAAGTGTAGTGTTTGGTTCCGGAAGTGCAGTGTTTGGTTCCGGAAGTGCAGTGTTTGGTTCCGGAAGTGTAGTCGTCAGCTGGAGTGAGTGAGAGATGTTGTCAGAACAGTGAGACACAGTGTTCTGGGGGGCTGTCAGTTGGAGGGGGTGAGTGGTGCTGTTACTTAGTGATGTAGCAGCGAGTGTCATAGTCTGTGGTTTGACAGTGTCTGGGGGGCTGTCAGTGGGAGAAGCGTTGGGAGTGGAGTTGGCTTCCAGCCTCAGGTTTAGTCATGCGGTGTCAGGTTTATCCTTGTCTTCCTTGTGAGGTTTCTTTTGGAGAAATTCTCTCAGGATGCTCAGAAGTTCTGCAGCTTCAGACGTGGCTGTGTTGTTTCTGTTGGATTTAGGTTCCAACTTCAGCTTACCAGTGTCATGTCGAGAGGGGTCCCCCAGCCGCCTGTCTGGGCTTGGTGTTCGGGGGGATGGAGGTCGGTTCCTTCTGGGTTGCCGGCCGGTTTCCCAGGTGCCCCCTCCCCTTTGGTTGTGGGAGGTGCGAGGCCGCTCCCAGAATTCCCCAGAGCGGTCGTTCTGCTGCCTTGGGCGGGCACCCCCACGACCACGCTGACCTCTGCTGGGTTGGAACGATCGTGACTCTCTGTTGACAGGTTTGTAACTGGGGTGCTGTGTGCCCTCTAGGGACAGCTCTGAACGGTGCTCAGAGACAGGGCAGATTGTGGGGTTTTTCACTGTCTTTTCAGAAACAGTCTTTTGTTTGGTGTATGCTTTGTGCGCCAGGTCACGCAGTTGTTGGATTGACATAGTCCGTGGCTCGGCTAAAACCCCGAGGTGGTGTGATAGGGTAGGATGGAGATTCCGCAGGAACAAAGTTTTGAAATTCCAGTCTTCCTCCATGCCGGATTCATTACGAGATCCGAAGTAGGCTTGTCTGAGTCGTCCGTAATAAGCTTGCGGGGATTCCAGTCGGGCTTGTCTCAGATCCATTGCTGCTATGATACCTTGGTCCGATTCTGGATCGGAGAATTCGCGAATCAGAGCTTGCCGCAATTGCGGGTAGTCCCTCTTGACCGTTTCTGATTGGCGGTCAAGGAAACTTCGCACGTCCCGGCTTGAAGTGATCCTGAGAAGATATAACTTATCCCAAGTGGTGACGTTGGCCACAGTTTGTAGGTGAAAGTCAATGTCTTGTAAGTAAGAGTGAACATCGTGACCTCCTGCTGGGTTGGGAGTGAAGGTCGGGATGTTTCTAGCCAGCTTGTCCAGTTCTTTATGGGCCGTGTTGTGACCGATGGCCCGACCCCGCCCCTCTTCAGCTGGTGGGGGCTCGTGGTGGCTGGCTAGTGATGTCTTTAGCGGAGGGCTTTCACCCCCCTTTTCAGCTCTGGGTTCTTGGCTGAAAAGTGCAGGCTCGCTGGTGAGGGGAAACTGAGTGATGGGTGTTTCCCCCTCCAGGTCGCCCTGCAGCTTGTAAGCATGTTTGAGTTCTCGGTGAGTCACCTCAAGTTCATACTTTAGATCATGTCTCTGTTGGACAAGCTCGTTAATTTCAGTTCGGCCTGCTTGTAAATGTTTTTCACAGGCCTTGGCCCTGGCCTCTCTGTCCTTTAATTCACTCTCTGCTCTTTTTAACAGAGCGTCGCCACGCTGCAGTCTGTCCTGGAGTTCCTCCGTGGTGCATTTCTCCGACTGCATTCTCTTGTCTGTGTCCGTGCGCAGATCCTCCAAGGCCTTTTGCAGTCTTTCCACTTCCTTTTGTAATTCTGGGTGTGTTTCGTCCTTGGCTTCAACCTCCAGAAGTAGCTGATCCAGATGCTCCTGCGCGTTGTCCTTCTGTTTGCGGGCCTCCTTCAGTTTAGTCTTTAGTCCTGCGATTTTCTTTTCCAGATTGGCGTTGTCCTCCTCCGCCAGACGTGCCTGTGCCACTAAATTGTGAGCGAGACTTCCGATTATCCTACTCCATTCCTTTGAACTGTAGGTCTGTGTGGGGTCGTTGGACATTAGCCGGTCTACGTCGGCGTCCAGTTCCTGTCGGGTCAGGGATTTTGGATCGCCAGTGTCCTTGGGCAGACAGCCGGTTGTCATGGCACTTAACCAAGCATCCAGATTGCTCCAATGGGCCGCGGGACTGGAGGCGCGTGACATCCTGGCTTACTGGGGGCGAGAGAAACACAACCACACAAAAAAAAACAGGGCCAATGCAAATTTGTTTTGAGGCTAACGAGCTGTAGTACGGCCGTGCCGTCTATAGAAATTTGGCTAACTGATGTAGACAGTTAGGTGGGCCAATTTACGCGGGTCAGCGTGGGACCCGAAATAGTGGCTGCTCGGTTGTCACTATTACTTAGCTTCCTTGGGGTCTCTTGGTGAACTGAAAGATACAAATCACAACAGAACAAAACAAACCAAAAGGGAGAGAAGATAGAGGGAAAACAAGACAAAAATATCGCAGTGAAAATAACACCTAAGTGAATTGACCTGCGCTGTAGTGTAACCACTAATAACTGTCTTAGGGAGAAAGAGGTAAACCAAACACTTAGAAAATATATATATTTGGGGAAATATCTAATATTCTGTGGCTTATTTTAAGTGGCAGGGTTTTATCAAAATTCGGTTTTACCTGAGGTGAACTGGGGTCGAACCCAGCTGGCCCCAGCGAGCGTGGTCAAACTCTCCGGCGCCACCAAACACCCGACCGCCGTGACCCCGGCTCTTCCTTGCTCTGTGTCACGGTTGCGCCCTCTCAAACAGCTTGTGACTGTAAACACAACCTGGTAATCTTCTAGGTATCAACCGGCCGATCGCACTGCAAAGGTGGGCGGTGCCCAGAACCCACCAGCGAACTGGAGTGGCGCTTTCGCCTATGGTTTGTGCCCCTGTCCCAACAATTGACTTGTGCGTCGGCTTGGTGGTTGAACCTTCGAAGCACCAAGTTGCTGATGTTACTTACTGCGTGCCGCAACCTGTGGCAGAGATAAAAGAACTCGGGAACCACCGCACAGTCAGTGCCAGCGACGTCAGTCGGCAGACCCGCTCGCTGAGATCAGCCAGGGACCACCGCAATCCACCGCAGGTGCTGGGATTTTTACCTATACAACAGCAAGACGGAATGAACAAGGGGGCTTAAAGTGAATTAAGATTTTCTTGCTTAACCGAATTGAGTAATTTAGGTATGTAGAAATAAAACAGAAACTATGATCAACCTGAAAAGGGATAAAGTATAATCAATATGACTTTGACGAAAAAATTAATTTAACCTGGAAAGGAAAAACCAAATTAAGAGATGAACGGCTTTTGCCAACTAATGATAGCACAGAAAGTGATTAGACATGGATGGTAGTTATTGAAAATATCCTAACCCGTTCGGAAGTTAGCAATAACCCAATGCAGGTGAAGACCAGGAAGGGGAGTGGTAGGCCGCTGTAGTGGGTTTTGGAGCCTCTGGGGGCGCACTTCCTCTCTGTGGTTCACCTTGACTGTTTGGCACAATTTAAAGTTAATTCAAATTGTTTTAAACTCAAATCCAAATAAGCCTGGGGGAAATTAACAGAATTAGAATGATCTCTTATAATAATCACAACAACACTGAGGTTGTTTGTAATGATTACAAAATACTCATCGGGAAAAACATGAATGAAAATGTAATTTCATACCAAGTTCAGTGGGAGGCTGATAGCGGACTTGGCTATCAAATGACTGAAATGTGAGAGATTTATAGGGAGAAATTAAATCTTAACATAAAATAATTTATAAAAAAAATTTATAAAAAAAAAAAGAATTAATCATAATAAAATATTGTTCCAATTCAAATCAAATCTAGATACACTGGGGAAGGATAAAATAAAAGTTTTGCAAGGGAATCAGAATGATTTCTGATAATACATCACCATACCGCTGAAGTTATTAGCAATGAAAAAAAAAAATTACAAACAGACAGAGTCACCGAGGCCGGTAGAGATGAAACAGGGTAGAGCAGAAGATGAATTGAGCAGAAGAATGATAGCTGACCTGGAGGAGTGCGGCCGCTAGGGGCGCTTGTTTCTCTCCACGTGAACTATCAGTGATTTTGGGCTGAGAAATTCTATGACTTAAGCCCTAATTCACTTCTGTGAATTGAACTCAAAATAAAATGTTCTCAGTCCAAAACAGGAGGTTTGTTTTACGAACTAGCAAGCTGCAAATGTATTTAGTCAGCTTTAGATAATCATCGCAGTGAATTTGGAGGAAACACAACGAGAAGGAAGCAAATTAGAAGCAGGTCTTTACCTGCTATTGCCACGTGGTGGCAGTGTCGCGCTCACGCGGACCAAACTCACAAGTGCGGTACTTTGAAACTGATATGTGCTTAAATCTGGTTAAGGAACACAACAGTTTTCAATGCACACAGATTTCCTTTTTAAAAAGAAACAAATATACACATTTACAAGTATACCTTTGAAGACCACGGCGGGTCTCTTTGTGCTTGGTTGGCACAGAAAATGGAACGGGATTTTTTTTCACCGGTTAGCTAAGCCGGCGTTTTGAAAACCCGAAGTTATTCGTTGCTAACGAATCAAATAAAGATCTTTTACTGTCAGGGGGAATCTCGCCCCAGGCAGTTACACATCGGTAATAGGCCTGAGTGAAGATTTCTTCGTTCACCAGGACTTCGGACAGTATTAAAATGTGCCGCAGCCAAGCAGAAAATTATTATTTTCTTCCGAGCTGGGCCGTGCAATACTGTGTGACTGCAGTTTTTCTCACATCCAGCCTTGCAAAAAGAAGTGCTTTGGGCTTCTTTCAGCAATATTGGTGTGTTAGGCTACTGAAGCAGCTTTTGCCTTGCTCAGTTTTCGAGTCGACTTATTACACAATGCAAAACGCGCGTACAATATTAAATTCCACAAACACACATGAATATGTATCTGAATATTGGTCCCAAAATGAAGTTTGAAAATGCCCGCATTCTATTACACCATATTATGTAGCGACAATGACTTTTGTTTTGGGGAAATTGTTAACTCAAATGGGGAATACTATTCATGAGATAATGAATATGTATTATCGCATACACGAATTTGATTATCCCAAATAGGGACGAGGCTCAACCTCACCGTATATGAATAATTAACACGATTGCTCGTAGTAATTATTCCTATAGGTGAGATTCGGTCAATTATCAGAGTAAATTTTGATGTGATTAAAATCTATCAAGCATTCTGTCCGTCCGGCGGACTGGAGCGAGACTTAATTCTTTATCACAATTTATCGGCCTGTAAACAGCGATTATATCATTTCTGTGGCCACAAAAGAATGATATTTCGTGTAAGGCACTTTTAAATATTTCAATAGTTAAATCAGGTAGAGCAGGTAACTTATATCGACATTTTCAGAGGCTTCAAAGTATGGAACCATGAGACAGACTTGATTCAAATGATTATGAAATTTAATAAACACAACTAAAGATTACATAAACTATTAAATCACGCAGGAGTAAATATGCATAGCAAAACAAACAATTAACAAAAATGATTGCAATACGAAATATTGGAGAGAGAGAAAGAGAGAGAGAGAGAGAGAGAGAGAGAGAGAGTGAGTGTGAGAGAGAGAGAGAGAGAGAGAACACAGTTCAAACAATTCCAACACAATTCAACACAAGACCCAAAGGCTTTTTTTAGTAAGATCTAAACAACCTTAAAACAGCACTTGAATTTAGATTGTACGTTACTTGCGTTTAGGCCCCTTTTTGTGCAGTGGCGTTCATAAAGGCAGCTTGGTCGGAGTGTCTGGAGCGGTAGGAGGCAGATGTTTGCGATTGCTTCAGCTGCGGTCCGTACGAGATGGTTAATTTTAAACTCGTTTCGTTCGTGAATACACTGAACGAAGGCAAATGATCAAACTGAGGTAGATCGAAAAGAAAGAAACTTAGATTAAAACAAAGTAGAAAAACGACGAATAAGAAGAGGAACTCCGGCTGGAGTTCAGGAAAGTTGTAACTCTCTCTGGCGTAGAAACTTGCAACGAACAGACGGGACGCTCCATGTTTTGAAGGAGCTAGAGGCACGCCTTTCTTGCGCGCCTGGTCCAATCGTTTGGGAGGAGGCGTGGCGGCAACCTTCTATGTTTGCAAAATACACGTCCTCCGGGCAATGTGCAGAGAAGATAAAACTAAGTCGAAATACACTTCTAAACGGGTATTTAATAAAAGAATGCCTAATGTTGCACTTTGGGTCAAGAATTCAGTACCATTAGATTTCTCTGATTACAATAATACCACGCATGGTATAATTGTAAGCTAGCGAGGCAAAGATACAGGTTTCTTCGTGATTAGCGCATATCAGGGTTGATTACATACCATAAAGATCATGATTATAGGATTGGTTACATGGGAATAATAAAACACAACAAGAAAAACTTTTCATACATTTAAAGCATGAACGATTGTCACAAAATGATTGTCTCTGTGTGTGTGTGTGTTCAGAGTTCATTGAGCGTTCAACAGTGTGGCGAACTTGTGCTCCATCAGTGTGGTAGGCTCGTGCTCTACCCCCTCGGGGAATCGTATTGTTTTTGAATTGATTAGTTTATCATGGAATACAATGATAGTTTTGTCCTTGAAAGGTACTTTTTCAGACAAGAACTCTCGGGGGGGGGGGTTCCCGAAGATCTCGACAAATGGGCCTTGTGGTCCCATGTCGATCACATGTCGGTAAAACAGGGCATTCTTGTTTAATTATTAGAGAGAAATGCTGTGTGTGCGAATTGCAGTCAGTGACTCAGTCAAGATAGGACAATCCTTTCCTTGTGTGTATCACTCCAAATGGAGGGTAAGGGGTGGTTAAAAATTAATCTGGTTAATTTCATCAACTGGCGGAATTTGGCCATCTGATTGTTGTTACAATATATAGTGAAAACTCCTGTCTAAAACAGACAAACACAATCGAAAGATTCCAGACACACACAGAGCTTGCTGAAGTAACAAAAGCTGGCGGCTTGTGTGCTCAGGGGATATTTATAGCTTCCTGGTTGATGACGTCACTCGCCGTACTCTCATTCTCTCCATTGACTGATTTCATTCATGCTTCAGACGTGTCACGCTGGAGGGTGTTCCCACTGCGATAACACGCAGCGGTAGTCCCTGAAGGGGAACTGTTAACTGTAAGCTAAAAACTATAGTTTTACCATCAATTTAACAGGATATTTAGAGGATATTTCGAAGACTGCTGTTGGTCATTGCACTGCAATACTACATACTGACTACATATTCATGTAAACAGGAACAATGGGTTCATATGGCTAAGGCAGGGGTTCTCAGTTCTGGTCCTGGCAACTCACCAGTCTGTATTTTGTATGCCTCTCTTCTCTGTCACATTGTCACAGTTCTCTAATGAGCTAATGATCTGAATATAAGAGAGAGGCATTCAAAATGTGCAGAGTGGTGGGTCACCAGGACCGCAGTTGAAAACCAATATAATTAATACTTCCTCAAAAGTACTTGTTGAAGCAGCCTGACCGTAAACCCAACTTTGTTCCTTTTTATCTGGTAGAAACCTGGCACCCTGACTTAACAAGGTTGTTCCCCCAACCTTGTGTCGTTCCAAACCTATATGACTTTTTTTTTTCACAAAAGACAATATTCTCAAAAACGTTGGACCTCTTTTACTATTGGCCTGTGTATACCAACATGCATGTTTGGTAAATTCAGCCTGGTTTTCTAATGTGTTCTGTCAGTTTAGACCAATAAGTAAAAAATGGCACATGGAAAACAAATTTACTCTCTGACTATAAGGTAGTGCTTATAAAAAAGCAGAAATACCCCAATTACCGCAATACATAAAGTGCTGCGGAACTTTCCCTTTAACACCCAGCCACTTGTCATAGGCCATACACTGCAGCTAAATTCCCCTTTATTTATGGCTATTCTATTCTTTAGGATATACTGATATAGGAAACTATGGTTGTCAAGAGAATTTCATTCACCATGTCATACCTGTAATGTCTGTAAAATGTCATTCACCATTTTTCCCTCATTAAACCAAAATAACCCTTACAAAAAATAAATTTATTCAAGTGTGCTATTAGTATACTTCTTACAAACTAAAATTAAGAAAGCATACTTTCGGCTTCCGGTTCCGACGACTGAGAGAATGGCAGCATAGTTCATCGTCTCCTCCAACGATTTAATTAAAAACTCCACTAAATCTTGAGAAAAATTTAAATCTTGTTTTAAAGCAGTATATAATAGTGGGACAACAATGGAAACAAGAGAGAAGAGCAGGAAAACTAACACAGAGGTCCAAGAAACTGAAGCTAGACAGCAAGACGGTGCCAGCGCGACACATGCGTTAGCACAAAAGCAAGATGCTAATCGCCAGCAAACTCACCCGGATAACATGCAAATCAATCTGGAACGAATCTTGGAGGAGATTCAAAACTTTCGCAAAGAGAATAATCGTCAGCTGGATGAAATTAAGATCGAATTAAACAAGACAAATCAAAGAATCGGCCACGCAGAAGGTCGCATAGAAGAAATTGAAACGCGAATGCAAAACGTGGAAGAGACAATGCAAAAAATGATAAAAATGCAGTCGCATCTGGAAAGTAAGCAGATTGACCAAGATTGATCAAGAAGAGATAATATAAGGACATACAACGTGCCAGAGGACGCAGAGAGAAATCCCATGACTGACTACGTTGAACAACTCCTGCGAGACACTTTGGATTTTCCTCCGGAGACAGAACTGCATGTGGAGAGAGCACACCGGGCACTTGCACCCAAACTGGGAGTGAACGCGAGACCCAGGTCGATTGTAGTGAAATTCCTTAGGTACAAAATGAGAGAAGAAGTGATCCGGAAGGCGTGGATGAAAAAGGATATCTTTGTGGGTCTACAAAAAATCTACTTCGATCATGATTATCCTCCTACGGTTCTTCAGAAAAGAAAGGAATACACGGAGGTGAAAAAAGTGCTGAAAGAAAAGAAGATTCGATTCCAGACCCCTTATCCGGCAAGGCTACGTGTGTTCTACGAGGATGGGACCCACATCCACCACACAGCTGAAGAAGCGTATCTGGGTATGGAGAAAAGAGGGTTCAACGTGGAGAAAACATCGCTGACTGAATCACTCATGGAACAACTCGAGCGCACGTCTTGGGAGACTGTTTCACAACGAAAGGCAGTGAAGAGGTAAAAAGGCTACGAGATCAACAGACATCAGGGAACGTCTACAGGCATATAGAAGATAAAGTGAGGCTGCATATGCCCTCTACTGCTCTACAATAAAAAAATAAAAAATGAATGAAGAAAAATACTGGAGGCTATCCATGTTTTTGGACCTTAAATCGGATAGACTTTGATTTAATTCCTCTCTTTGTATAATGGAATGACAGCACGTCGGACACGTGAGGTATGTTCTCTTATATCTCATGTAAAGACGGTGAACTGGAGGGCCCGATCACCACTGTGGAAGAGAAGGTTCCCCCTCCATGCTAGACGCCACTACCAACCTGTTACAGGGTCGTTTGTTCGAGACCCCTACCTTGGAAGCACGTTATGTTTGTCAGGTTTTTAATATTTTCTTTTCTTGTTCGTATATTGCTTTTCCAGGGACTGTGCCTCTACCATCCTTCAGATTTCAATGTTATATTGAATTGACATGACAAAGTAATTTCTTTTAATGTGAATGGTTTGCTTAACCCAATCAAATGGGGGAAAATCTTAAGCAAAATGAAAAAAGAAAATGGTCATATTGTATATCTACAAGAGACACATCTGAGTAACATTGAGCATGAAAAATTGAAAAGAATGGGATTCACTCAGATCTATTACTCATCGTATCATACAGGGCATTGGAGAGTAGTTATTATTTTGATATCCCATAAGGTTATTTTTGAAAAGAAATATGAGTATGCTGATAAAGAGTGTCAATTTATTTTTGTTCATGGAATGATGAATGGAACATTTGTTACTTTATTTAACATTTATGCCCCACCTGGTGTCATGATTCTGCCTTAGTGTTCTTGATTTTCTGTGGTCGTGAGGCAGGATCGTGACAGAATCATGTTTCATGTGCAGCACATGGCCTAGTGTTTGGGCCATGTGCTTGCGTTGTCTCGTTTCGTTACCCAACCCCCTTGTCTTTGCTGTCCTGTGCTGGTTCATTGTTTCATTGTGTCACACTTTGTGAGAGTCTACCCGTGAGTACCTTGTCTTAGAAGAACGTCTTGATCTTGTATTTGCTGTTAGTTAATAGTCTAGTTTTTGTCTAGTGTTATCTAGTTTAGTTATCCCTCGTTTGTATTGCCTCTGTTTTGCCCCCTCGTGGGTTTTGTTTTCCCCTGTTTTCTGTAATAAACGTTGTGTGTCAGCATTCAGTCTGCTTTTGGGTTCATCCTCCAACCTCATAACAGAATGAACCAGCCAGAACTGAACCCAGCAGACAGTATGCCTTCCCTGCCCCAATCGGAGTTCCGTGAGCGATGCTGGTTGCCTGCGCCCACCGACGGAGAGCGGATCAACTGCCCAGTCCCGTCCCAGGGTGAGTGGATCCTGAGGAATTATGCCCGCCTCTGGGATCATTTTTCCCGGGAGGATCCGCAGGCTTCTTCTTTGGGTTCTCCACCCTCTGCATGTCTTCCTGTGATCCCGGAGGGTCGCGTACTAGCTGATGGCTAGTATGATGGGGAACCAGACTCGTCCCAGCTCGACTCCCGAGACACCTGTCGCATCGGTCAGCCTCCGCGGTAAACGAGGAAGACATTTATCGTGGGAGTCAGTTTCGGAGTCCTCCTCTCCAGAGTCTTCCTTGCCGGTGGTGGTTTCCCCAGCTCCAGCGAAGGACCCCGGTGATTCTTCATTACCGGCTACTAGTTCGGCTATGGCCTCTGCCAAGGAGGAAGGCCAAGGAGGAAGAGGAGGAAGAAGAGGGCTCTCTGTCCTTCATCCCTATCTCCCCCTGTGTCCGCTATGAGTTCTCAACCTGCCGCGGCTACAGTGGGAGCCATTCCTGGACCTGCTGCAGGAAGCATGATGCCCGAGTCTGCTGCAGAGAGGACGGTTCCAGAGTCAGTGGCAGAGAGTGCTGTTTCTGACTCAACTACAGAGAGCGTAGTTCCAGATTCAACCGCTGATAGCGCTGTTTCCGTGACTGATTCAAGGAGCTTGGTTTCCGAGTCCGCTTCGGAGAGTGCTGATCCCGAGTCTGTTTTCATGAGCGCCGAGTCCGATTCAGAGAGTTCGGTTCCCGCTCCACAGCCGTCTGCTACACCCCCTGTTATGTGTCCTGTTCCTTCTCCCGCTGTTTCCCCCGGTCAAGAGTCTTGTCTCGCCACCCTCAGCTTCCCCTGTCGTGATTCACGCTCCGTCGCCCACTGTACCTCCTGTCCCTATTCAACCCCGGACTGTTTCCCCACTGTTTCTCCTCGTGTGTCCCCCTCCAAGCCTGCCCGGATTCCTCGTCCCCAGCCCTCTTCCCGTGGACCCAAGACCCCCAGTCCTCCCATCCACCCTGTACTGCCCCCTAAGGACTTTGTGTTTCCTCCACCCCCTCTGCCTTGTTTGTTGTTTTTATTGTTTCATCCCAACCCTGTCATTGTTTTTTCATGTATGCCTTTATTAGTGTTTGTCATGTATTGTTGGTTTGTGTCTTTGTCACAGTCTGTCATGTCTCGTGTTTAATGTCCCCTTGAGGAGCGTCTGGAAGCCGCTCCTTAAGGTGGGGGTTCTGTCATGATTCTGCCTTAGTGTTCTTGATTTTCCCTGGTCGTGAGGCAGGATCGTGACAGAATCATGTTTCATGTGCAGCACATGGCCTATTGTTTGGGCCATGTGCTTGCGTTGTCTCGTTTCGTTACCCCACCCCCTTGTGTTTGCTGTCCTGTGCTGGTTCATTGTTTCATTGTGTCACAATTTGTGAGAGTCTACCCGTGAGTACCTTGTCTTAGAAGAACGTCTTGATCTTGTATTTGCTGTTAGTTAATAGTCTAGTTTTTGTCTAGTGTTATCTAGTTTAGTTATCCCTTGTTTGTATTGCCTCTGTTTTGCCCCCTCGTTTTGCCCCCTGTTTTCTGGAATAAACGTTGTGTGTCAGCATTCAGTCTGCTTTTGGGTTCATCCTCCAACCTCATAACACCTGGTAGTAATGTTACCTTTTTTTAAAAAGTATTTCAGATTATATCCTCTGAAACACAAGGTATATTGATTTGTGGAGGTGATTTAAATGTACATTTACAACCTGAGCTTGACTCCTCAAACAAAAAAACTACGTTTTCTAAACCAATTCTTCGGAAAATTAACACATTGATGAATGATATTGGCATAATAGATGTATGGAGAGACCTATATCCAAATACTAAGGATTATACACATTTTTCCCCCCCACATAATGTCTACACCAGGATAGATTATTACCTTATGTTTAATAGAGATAGGACCAGGGTGATAAGCTGCAATATTGGAACGATAGATATCAGTGATCATGCCCCAATCTACTTAACAGTAAAACTAGATAACAAACCTAAGGATACTTTGTGGAAATTTAACTTGAATTTTCTTAATGATCCCTTTTTTAAAATACATATTAAAAAATGAAATTCATTCTTATTTAGAAATTAATGATAATGAAGAGGTCACACCCCCCATATTGTGGGATGCTGCAAAAGCAGTATTAAAGGGATAGTTCACCCAAAAATTAATTAAAAAAATAAAAAAATTACGACGCATGCGCGAGAACTGAGTAACAAGTAACAAGAAGTAGTAGAAGAAGAACGTCCTCTTCTCAGTTCTCGCGCATGCGTCGTGGAAATCTCTTGAACTCACGTCTCAGGCCCACAAGGAAGAAAAGGAATAGTCGAATAAAGTCGTTATTTTATTTATTTTTTTCGCACAAAAAGTATTCTCGTCGCTTGATAAACTTATAGTTGAGCCACTGTAGTCACATGGAATATTTAAACATTTTCTTCAATGACTTTCTGGGCCGTCAAGTCTCAATCCCCTAGGAAGCCTATGGAGGAGTGATACAGCTCTCAAATTTAATCAAAAATATCTTCATTTGTGTTCCGAAGATGAACGAAGGTCTTACGGGGTTGGTACAGCATGGGGGTGAGTAATTAATGACTTAATTTTCATTTTTGGGTGAACTATCCCTTTAAGAGGTAAAGTTATAGCACTAGCCTCACTCAAAAAGAAAATTGGACAACAGGAGTTAAAAAAATTACATAATCAATTACATTTATTAGAAAAAGAACATAAGGACAAACAAACCCCAAAAATATTAGAACAAATGGAAAAAATAAGAAACGAAATTAATATGCTGTATACTCAAGAAATAGAGAAAAAAAATATGTTTTCTAGCACTAGAACTACCAAGGCGGTCATTTTGACCGTTTTTAAATTTTACAGTGTAATAACTTTGTTAAAATAAAATCAATGTGGCTGTAGGACTCTGACTTTTCCTAAATATGTGTATATTTTATTCTGACAGTGTTATTTTATTAAAATCACAAAACACAAAAGAGTTCTGACTATTTCTACCTAGAATGGCCATGGCGGTCATTTTGACCGCACGCATGATATATATCATAAGTCCGCTACATTTCCCGCCATCAACGCGCACATATTGTTCAAGAAGTGCACAAATGAGCAAGTTTCTCACAGGGACTTCATCACGCGACTGGCAAGCGAACTTCGCTCCGACAACATGAAATCAAAAGCCACACAACTGGTGGTGCGATAGCCAGGACCCGGGCAGGAGCAGCAGCTGATGGAGAGAACGAGGCAGTGCCAAGTAAGGAGGAATTGCGAAAAAAATAAAACCAAGGATGTGCCAAATGTCACAAAGTAGTGTGTGGGAGCTGCACACGAAATGTGGTGTTTGTGTGGACTGCGTACGCGTTAGTGATTGATGCGTTATTTTTTTTGCACCGTTCAAATTAGCCCTTTATTATTACCTATCGTAACATTGTATATCCATTTATTTTTAGATTTTGTATTGATTATTGAACTTATTTACAAACAGGGCTGTACTAAACGGTATGAAACTTTGACGTTTCCCAGATAGCAAAAATCATCTGGCCCAGATCTGGCCCAGACACTCCGTAAGTTCTGGCCCAGATCCGCACAACGGACCCGGGCCGGTGTCTTTTGGCACAACGGGCCAATACCGGAACGGATCCGTTTTTTCCTCATCTGGACCAGAACTGGGCCAGCTCCGGATTCCTTTATGGCGATTTGGCCCAGATGTGGGCCAGATGTGGTCCAGCTCTGTTTTGAATCTGGTCCAGAACCATGCCAAGTCAGGGCCAGCTCATTTTGTATACTGTACACACACCTGCTAGTAATATACATATCTAGAATTTCACTACTAACTTTCATCTAGAAAGTTCATACTCAGAAAGAAAGGTGGTTTATTAGTGGCTTGTTGGTTAATGAAAGCAAGACATTCCTTGCAATTAGTGTAGCAGAAGTAGTTTCACTTGAAAAATATAATAATGTACATTTGATGCAGTAAGTTTTCTAATTTAGAGACAAAAAGACAAAACAGACTGTAACTTATTCTCTGATTCTTCAGATAAGTTTATTTACAATTTACATTAGAAAGAATAAATTAACATGCACATTAACTTGTGCTGTGTACTAACACACTTTATTTGTCTGTGTACTAACACTTTATTTGTCCCAAAAATACAACCCCAAAATACAAAAATAGTCCCAAAAACACAAAAATAGTCGCAAAGAGGCCGCAAAAAGCTCCCAACAATGTTCATCATGCAACAAAATCCGAACAGAACGGTTAGGAAAGCCATGGAACAAACCCCTTCAGCACTGCAGTTTAATTCCCATTAGGCATCTGCAAACAAAAGACAAAGAAAAAAGCTGTTAGTTTTGTTGAGATCTATTGAAGCAGAGTTCAGAGACAGACTATTGATTAGTTGACTTGTGTTGTCTGTATTTGGGCTAATAATATAATATTATGACACTGTTGTTTTTTTTTATAGTTAACTACTAAATACTTTATAAGTACCCAAATTAACCCTGAATTACAGCATAAATACATAAAGCATTTATTAACACAATAAGTAGCCATCACTATATTTCTGAATAATAAGATTTAAATAGTTTATTAATCATTTACTTACACGTTCTAAGTAATCTTATGAACCACTGAAAACTCTTAAATAACTGGTTTATAAAAAAATGCAATTCTTCATTTAGAAATGATAAATTGATTATTAATAAAGGATGAAAATACAATTATTAAACAAATTATAGATATGCTTTTAAATCAAGAAAAAAGCATTTATAGATGTATTTATAAACTGCTTATTAATGTCTATTAATGATTTATGAATGATTAATTAACGGCATACTCATGCTTAACTAATGATTATTAGCGTGTAGTTATTATAAAGTGTTACCAAAACGGTAAATAATAGCTGAGTACCAAATAGACACCTGTCTCTTTTACACGCCTGGTGTGGCGACAAGTTAAAAGATAAATAAAGACTGTTTTTTAGTTAGTTTGGTCTATTTTTTAGTTTCGGGTTGTATTTAATCTTCTAAAACCCGTCAGATCGTCTGTTCAAGACAGTTTTATTGCACACAAGAGAGCACATCTGGGCGGGATCTGTTCGCCAAGGAATTCGCCAATGAACTTGTAGTTGAGGATCGCGGATATGATGATAGTGATGAATAGGGTCATTATCACATTATTGCAGTTGTTTATAGCCTTCAACGGCACGTGAGTGGAGCGTACGCAGAGGGTGTTTTTTTCGGCGTGCATTTTAATCAATGAGTGGGTTCACACTGCGAGCAGGAGCAGCGCGTGAGCGTCAAGCAGGAGCATCTGAATAACAGTCCAAAAATTGTGGTAAGACATGGTCATTTCTAAACTAAAAACAATAAGAATCAATGTATGTTCACAGTAAGTAAGTTCACAATGTATTTTTTTTTGTTCTGCTTCATTTTGTTTCACAGGAAGTCGTCCGTCGCCTGCACAACTCTGAGACGAATCACAGGCGCTATGATGCTGGGCAAGGGTAAGACTTACATACACAAAGCACGCGATCTACTGTGTAGAAAGCAAATAATTTTGGATTCATATTTCTTTTACTGTTATTTAATCTTAAATTTGTTTTCACAGACTGTGTTCGCCTTATAATGCGGCGGTCACATAATTTTTGGTCGAAGCTCTGCACGCAAACCCGGATTGTATGGTGTTGACGATGCGATTGTGTGTAAGTATCTGTTACTGTGGGGTGTGTATATTGTTTTTATGTTAATATTGTTTTTGATGTATGTGCTGTGGTCACGCTATTTATTTACAATGCACACAAATATTGTTTTCCAGCTGCATGCGTCACAGGCGTCTGTACAGTGGATCATGTTCGGACAGAAAGCCACCACCACATGGCCCAGAGGTGGACAGACATTTCATCCCCGAGCTGCGCATTTGATATACTTTGTTATTGCTTTTTAATATGCATTTAGATTCTTTCTTTCTTTTTTTTTTTTTTAAATAAAAAAAGTTTTAATCAACATTTGTCTCAGAAATTCTTCATGTTCTTCATAAATGTATGTCCTACCCAGCTAACAAAAACACGTCCCTAGAACGTCCACTGCGAACGTCCCCTGAACGTCTTCGTGTAGGGTTCTTTAAACGTTCTTAGGACGTCGCAGGGTCCAGATCTCATTCCCCAATGACTATCATAGTATGTATTTTTTCCTACTATGGTAGTCAATGGGGATTGAGATCTGTTTGATTAAAACATTCTTCCAAATATCTTCCTTTGTGTTCAGCAGAACAAATAAACACATAGAGGTTTGGAACAACATGAGGGTGAGTAAATACTGACAGAATTTTCATTTTTGGGTGAACTAACCCTTTAAATGAGAAATCTGACTGCTGAGGGGCTCTGATTGGACATTGTGTCCATGTGATCAACATATATAATGTCTGTGATTGGCTACAATGATCAACGTTTCAAAAACATTTTGTCTTCACTGACCGCTTACCACCGATAGATGGATCCGCTGATAGACGCCTGCTTTCAAACACTGTGTAAGCGCTGGATGAAGACATGTTTTTGAAATGTTTTGAATTAGACTGAGAAATCTTTCCATTAGTTGCTGGAACTAATGGAAAGTTAGTCCCCCCCCCTATCCCCCCCCCCCCCCCCCGCCCCCCGCCCCCCGCCCCCCGCCCCCCATGCTGCTTCTATCTGAAATTTACCTCAGTTAATGCCTCTTTGGCTCTTGCACGCTCTTTCCGGCCGCCGCCACGGTCAGAGGCAAGATTGAACCAACGAATGGCATGAGAATCGATGTCAGTGTCTGCTGCAGTGGTAGAGGACTGGTTACTCCTTACAGCTCCTGTTGAAAACAAAACAAAAAAGTGCAATAAACTTTAAATTGATCAGAATCACATATCACAAAAGTAGTTTGATGGGACTGAATTACTAAAGTAAGAAATTAATTTTATGAAATAGTTATATCTTAGCCATTAATATTATTTGTGGAGATGGTTTACTACAGCCATATCACCCCGTAGCCCAAGACTGGTTGCCCACTGAAGCTAAGCAGGGCTGAGCCTGGTTAGTACCTGGATGGGAGACCTCCTGAGAAAACCAGGTTGCTGCTGGAAGAGGTGTCAGTGAGGCCAGTAGGGGGCGCTCACCCTGTGGTCTGTGTGGGTCCTAATGCCCCAGTATAGTAATGGGGACACTATACTGTCAAAGAGCACCGTCCTTCGGATGAGACGTTAAACCGAGGTCCTGACTCTCTGTGGTCATTTAAAATCCCAGGATGTCTTTTGAAAGAGTAGGGGTGTAACCCCGGCATCCTGCCCAAATCTGCCCCTTGGGCTTTGTCCATCATGGCCTCCTAATAATCCCCATATACTGATTGGATTCATCACTGTCTCCTCTCCACCAGTAAGCTGGTGTGTGGTGGGCGTTCTGACACAATATATCTGCCGTCGCGTCATTCAAGTGGATGCTGCACATTGATGGTGTTTGAGGAGATTACCCATTCTATGTATAGCGCTTTGAGTGCCTAGAAAAGTGCTATATAAATGTAATGAATTATTATTATAATTATTACTTAAAAGGTATTATATCATACTTACTGATCAACAAACTTCTTGTCTGCATTCCTTTAAAAGACTTCTTCCCATTGACTCCTTTCCAGTTTATTTGTTTAGCTATGGAGTCTGAGAACAGCCTGTGCAGTATGTTCCATGTGATGTTTTTGACGTTTTGTCCTCCCACCGCACCCAGAGCAGATATCTAAAAAGACAAAAATACATGATATAAAACTGTATCATTCTATTTTCTGTTTTGATTAATGATCTGAAAATATAGATGCGAGCAGTGAATACTATTATAGGCACAAATTTGTAAATTTGCACAGCACTTGTGAAGTAACTAGGGTCAATTGGAGGCAAGCACTTAGTACCCAAATGCAGTTTATTGAAACAAAATTAAACACCAAATTGTGACACTTTAGATAATAAAAATAAACACACCATGTTTTGTTTAGCCCGTACGTTTTTTGCATCTTTCAGCCACTCCTCCAACTGCTCGACTTCAGGCAGAGTGGCCAGTGGAAGATTAATACCATGAGGCATTTCAGCCACAGGAGTGTCTGTCCCTAGTCTTGCAGCAAGGTTATGGACAGCAAAGGAAAGCTGCGTTTGCATATAATGTAATATACATTCACACACACATATATATGTGTGTGTAGTATGTGTGTGTAGTAGTAGTAGTAGTAGTAGTAGTAGTAGTAGTGATCCATATTCCCTTCTGTCTTACGCTGTTTATTTGATTTTTCTCATTTGTTTTCTTTTGTATTATACACTCTTTTCTTGTTTGTCACCAACAAGTTTATTGGTCTGGTACTTGTTTGTTTTTTTTCACATCTATATTTTTCTATATTTATTTTCTGCTGTTGCTTTCTTTATGTATTTATCTGTATTGTATTGTTTGCTAAATAATAATATAAAAACAACGTGTAGTATAATGTGGAGACAAAAAACCTTGTCCCCTGTAAAAAGCTTAGGCAGAGTTGCACATACAACTAAGGTGCCAAAAATATTTATTTTTGATTAAAGCTGCAGTCTTCTAGTGGTTAATTAAAAACATTTTGCAGAAGAGCCAGTCTAAAAAAAGTCCCAATATAAACACTTATTACAGGTGTAACATAGAGATTCAGGGTAAGACAAAAACACGATTTGGAAAATGGATTCATAATGTAATTATGCAAAGTATTGTACATTTTGAAAAAAATTGTTATGAAATAAAAATGACAGACTGCACAGTCACTGCAGTTTGTAATCAAATGCAGTCCTTGAGAGCAGACTATAATTATTTCAAAAACGCTTTTAAACTTTTTTTGCACGTAACGTTAATATAAAATCTCTAGGTCTGCGGGAGACCTTATAACAGCTAACGTTAGTTAGCTTAAGGGTTGACGATCACGCAACGCAAGCGATCACTGACATAACGCAGCACATTTAAAAAAAAACAGAAATTTTAAATAGTTCATAATAATAAAAAGAAGTTGTTAAATTCGTCAATTATATTTGTTAATTACAGTCTTCTGGACCATCTTCGTGTTACTGTTAGCATCCCTCCCTTTGATAACATTAGAGTCAGCTTAAACTATTCAAAACCGATCAAAGTAGCAAAAAAACGTTTTAAGTTAATGAATACAAAACATAATCAAGATATTAATTCATTAATAGCAGTTTGAGCACTCTATGGGGCTTACCTTGGTGAAGTTTTTGAGGTAGGATGAGCTGCCGATCTGTCTGCCTCCTCGTTCTAATCTGCTGCAGAAAGAAAAACCGCGCGCTCGTATCACGGATGCGGCCCGAAACTGTTTCGCGACTGTTGTTCCCGCCCAATAAAGTAGTGCCTGGGCTGGATCCGTATAACAGCGGTGAAACGGACGTGATTGTAACGCGGATTTGCCAGTTTAGAGACGGATCCGGCTCGGAGTCGTCTGCTGTCTGGGTTCCTAGCTTTTTTGCATGTCTATTCACGTGGTGAGTGTGGTGAAAAATATAATTTTGACGCAAAATTTTCCTTACATTTCCTTAGACCTGTCGGGGGCAATCTTTCTTTTGTGCTTGTTTTAAGGGCGATGACGTTATAACATGACGACAGGAATTAAAAGCATCATTGGAAAACTTAAAGAGAAATGTTCAAATGTAGATATGACATGACGAAAATTATGTTCAGTACGGCCATATGACCGTCAAAGTATGAACGGTCAGAATGACCGCTGTGGTCGTTCTAGTAGTTATGGAATTCCGGTAGTTCTAGTGCTAGGCAAAAATATTACGAAAATGGATATAGATTTATGAAAATATTAGCATGGAAATTAAGAAAACAACAAGCAGATCAAACAATATACAACGTCAGGGATCCTATTACCAATATAATACAAACCAAACAAGAGAACATTCAAGATGTTTTTGAAAGGTTTAATAAAAAATTATATTCTAAAATGCCCGAAGATAATCATCAGGAGATTAATAGTTTTTTAGATGCATTAAAGTTACCTACCCTTACTGATGAGCAAAATAAAACATTGATAGCAGAAATAACCGCAAATGAGGTAAAAGGGGCTAAATTAAATTAAATTAAAATCTAATAAATCCCCAGGACCGGATGATTTTACTGGGGAGTGGTATAGAGCATTCCAAAAGGAACTAATACCTATCTTGGTCCGTACTTTTAATTGGGTTTTAAAGAATGCGATAACTCCTCCATCTTGGAAGGATGCCGTTATATCTATTATTCCTAAAGAAGGCAAAGATAAGTTAGAATGTGGATCGTAGACCTTTATCGATATTAAATGTTTATTATAGACTATTCACATCAATTATGGCCAGAAGAATGGAAGAATTCCTGCCCAACCTAATAAATCAAGATCAATCAGGTTTTATCCGTCAGCGCCAAACACAGGACAATATTAGGCGCACGCATTATTACAAGTTATGAATCATATCAGGAAAAATAAATTAAAATCAATTATTCTAAGTTTAGATGCTGAAAAGGCCTTTGATTCAGTTGGCTGGACCTATCTTTATAAGGTTCTACGTAAATTTGGCTTTCATGAAGTTATAATTAGAAGTATACAGGCACTTTATGATACACCAACTGCAAAGATAAAGATCAATGGTTATTTATCAAAGTCATTTACATTGGAAAGAGGCACTAGGCAAGGATGCCCATGGTCCCCTCAATTATTTGCACTCTATTTGGAACCCTTAGTACAAAGCATCAGACAGGATAAAACAATCCAAGGCATCAGTATAAAAGGAGTGGAACACAAAATAGCCTGCTATGCAGATGATATACTGATTTATCTTGGAGACCCAACCAAGTCTTTCCCTCAATTCATGAAACAATTTCAGAATTCTGGCCCTCTCTCTGGATATAAATTAAATATTGATAAAACAGAAATAATTTCATATAAGTATAACCCCCCTGTAAATATTAAAAATACATATTTGTTAAAATGGCATACAAAATCATTCAAATATTTAGGTATCCATTTGATGAAAAACATAGGAAGATTAAAAAAAAAGAATTTTGATCCACTAACTGTAAAAATCAGAGAAGATTTAGCCAAGTGGAATCTAATTCCTTTTTTTTTTTGTTTTAGCTCAAGGATTGAAGCAATTAAAATGAATGTATTACCAAAATATCTTTACCTATTCCAATGTTTACCTGTAGAAATTACCGGAAAACAATTCACAGAATGGGATAAAATGCTTTCACATTTTATTTGGCAAGGGAAAAAGCCCAGAGTACGCTTTAAAACATTGGAGCTCCCAAAGGATAAAGGAGGGTGGGCTCTTCCCTCATTAAAAGATTATTATACAGCAGCGCAAATTAGGACAGTGGTATATTGGTGTGACCCACATTATAATGCTCATTGGAAGGATATGGAAAGTTGTAGCATAATATTCCTGTACAAACAATATTAGCAGATAATAATTTGCGACAATATATAGATAACCTAGAAGACCCAGCATGGACAAAGCTTACTTTAAATATTTGGGCAACTGTGATACAAGAATCTAATATGTTTGAATACACTTCCATTTTTAAATGGATTGCTTATGATTCAGACTTCACTCCAAATCAGTCTGATAACAGGTTTAAATTGTGGACAAATAAGGGAATAACTTATTTTTGCACCATCATTGAGAAAGGTGAAATTTTAAGCTTTCAGGCATTAAAGGAAAAGTTTTTACTAGAAAATCAAGATTTTTATAGATACCTTCAGGTTCGAAGTTATTATAAATAAAATAAATAAAGGGAAAATTCAAAGAAAATTTTAATCCACTGATAGACTTGCTTAAGAAGGCATACACATCAGGTATTAGATACACGATAGTTTCTCAGATATACAAGAGTTTAATAAATATGAAAAAACATTCTACAAGTTACATCAAAGAGAAATGGTTGACAGAAAGTGGAATCATTTTTACTGATGAAGAGTGGTCAACTGTATGGAAATTTCAGTGGAAATCAACTAGGTCACTAAATTGGAAGGAGTACTGCTGGAAAAACATTGTTAGATATTTTATAACACCAATACAAACGGCCAAATTCAGCAATAACACTCCAAAATGTTGGCGAAACTGTGGATCTAATGAAGCAAACCATTACCATATATTCTGGGAATGTCTACATATTCAAGAATATTGGAAAGAAATACAGGATGCTCTTGAACATATTTTTAGAGGAGACATGCCTCTAGAATGCAAATTACTGTATTTTGGTTGTGTATGTCCAGATATAGTAGCAGCAGATAATAAATACCTGATGGGCGTGCTTTTGGCAGCCAGTAAGAAGGCAATCACACGCAAATGGTTAAAACAAGAGAGACCAACATTAGATGACTGGATAGATGTGACGATTGAGATTTATAAAATGGAAAAGATAACTTTTTTTGTTAATTTGAAGAAAGATGTTTTTCTGAAAAAAGTGGAGAAAATGGGTTGAACATGTATCAGAAAAAAGGTCAGATTTTGCTGCTATACTTAAATAGATGAAGATCAATATATAATGTATATAAATATGTCAATAATATATGTTTGCATGTGTATGTAATAATAATTCTCATAAATCATTTGATATCATAATAATAAGTCATTTGAGGTTGTTAAGGATGGAATCTAACTAGGACACATGTTCTCTCCCTGGATGTATATAGTTACCCTTTTATTTATTTATTATTATATATATATATATATATACACATATATTTTTTTATTTATTTTATTTATTGTGCCCTTATTTTATTTTTTTATATTTTAATTTTCTGTAAAAAAAAAAAAAAAAAAGTTATACTTTGAAACAATTGAACAAACCTGGAGTACAATTTATATTTAAAACACAGTAGGTAATTGTACATGCCTGTATTTGTAAAGACACTTTGTGATTGCATTGAGCACTGTATGTAACCTGAAACATACTATTTGATTGTATTCAAATGAATGATCAAAAAAAAAAAAAAAAAAAAAAAAAAGAAAGCATACTTTCAGTCTTCTTTTTATGTATTTCAAAGACTGACTGACTCATACTGACAGAAAGTATATTTGGCCTATACTTGTGCACAATTTTTTGATCAAGATATACTTGTATAAATCAAGCGTAGCGTCAGATCATCTGGCAGGTCACGTTAGTCAAGCCCGCAGCTGATCTACGTCTATGGGAATTCGACACCTATCACTGTATTCATATATAAGCTCCTTCAGTATTATCAGCAGCTATCGCGTTTCTCAGGAGCTAATGACCCTCCTCCATCCCCAGCTCCTCATCTCGTCAGTCAGGATTTGGCGTTCTGATTCCCTCTGAATCAGACTAAAATACTCTAATTATGTTGTACATTAAAATGTATTAATGATATCTGCAATACATTCATGTTGGTTCTGTTATGTTTACCCTAAGGGGGGTTATTGCTGCTCTCTCTGCTCTTATCCATGCTAGGCTGCATGGATGTGCAGGGAGTTCTTGCCCAGAACCGCCAATCCAAACTGTATGCTAACTGTCAATCGTATTTGACGATAGTGGTCCTGAAAAAATTGAGTATCCAAGTATACTTGGCTTGTAGTTGTGTTTACTCTTTTGGTTGAGTAGCCTGTTAAATACAAAAAACTAACATTGTTTGTTTGAGTAGCCTGTTAAATACTAAAAACTAACATTGTTTGAACAGAAATGTTCCTAATTCAGATTTTTTTTTTTTTTTTTCTAGTCCACTGGTAGCGTGAATAGGCTGGATCCCAAATGGCACACTCCAGCCTTGTGGACCTCCTTCGAGTTCACACTTGGTGATGTAAAGTGCAGACCTAAGGGGCACTGGCACGCAAGACTGTATTTTGGGACAGGCTTAATGACATCATGCCACCGTAAGTCAAACAGCCACGAAATTCCTCCCCTCATTTATCTGTGTGGGCGTTCGCAATTATAGGTAAATTGTGTGGAGGGTGCGAAAGTATTGAGGGCACAAAGGCGACGCTCGCGAGCACACTTCTGAGCGCTGAAATGCAGAATGGGACACTCTATGGACTCGTACACTTGGCGAGCACCCGCAATTTAAGGCCACGAAACAGCGAGTCCACATAAAATGTGCCATTTTTAATCCAGCCATAGTCTTTCCCTGCCATTGACAGAATTTTCCGGCTATCTATGTTTTCACTGTTATACGGGCAGATGGGAGTTTTACTTACTCAAACATGTTCTGAGGGCAGAAAGGAAAATGATTGGTTTACAGATTCAACCAATGAAACTGAAGCAAGGGCGGAGTCAATACGTTTGAATGTGCGCGCGGAAGGATTGCGGAATAGTCCGAAGACAGATGTTCGAGGGAGAACGCATTTATTGCGAGGTAAGTGAATTTACTATTATATTTTGTTAAAATTCAACATCCTCTAATGTTTACTAAGATAATTAGTGAACATTAAAAATGCACAGAACTATCGTCTAAACATTGTGGCTGTATGCATTTTGATTCGACAGTACATCAGTCAACAACAACAAAGCTGCTTATGGGGTAACTGATGTAAAACATGCTTTTCTAATACTACCTTGCAGTCTGTGAAATTGATATGCGAGAACAGAACTCGTTCAAATCTCCGCTATATTTCAACGGTCAAAAAGATACATCTCCCGCCCTAGCGCTGCTCTCAGGGAGTAAGCAAACCATTTGAAGCAAAATATTCAAATCACTGTTATATTTAGTGTATTACGCGCTGCTCTCAGGGCAGGAGTACTCAATAGATTCAAATCACGGTTATATTTGTATTACGCGCTGCTCTCAGGGCAGGAGTACTCAATAGATTCAAATCACTGTTATTTTAGTGTATTACGCGCTGCTCTCAGGGCAGGAGTACTCAATAGATTCAAATCACTGTTATTTTAGTGTGTTACGCGCTGCTCTCAGGGCAGGAGTACAGATTCAAATCGCTGTTATTTTAGTGTATTACACGCTGCTCTCAGGGCAGGAGTACTCAATAGATTCAAATCGCTGTTATTTTAGTGTGTTACGCGCTGCTCTGAGGGCAGGAGTACTCAATAGATTCAAATCGCTGTTATTTTAGTGTATTTTGAATCTATTGAGTACTCCTGCCCTGAGAGCAGTGCGTAATACACTAAATATAACAGCGATTTGAATCTATTGAGTTCTCCTGCCCTGAGAGCAGCGCGTAATACACAAAATATAACAGTGATTTGAATCTATTGAGTACTCCTGCCCTGAGAGCAGCGTGTAATACACTAAAATAACAGCGATTTGAATCTGTACTCCTGCCCTGAGAGCAGCGCGTAATACACTAAAATAACAGCGATTTGAATCTATTGAGTAATCCAGCCCTGAGAGCAGCGCGTAATACACTAAAATAACAGTGATTTGAATCTATTGAGTACTCCTGCCCTGAGAGCAGCGCGCAGGGGCGTAGCAAGCTTTTCAAAAGTGTGGGGGATGCATGTGGTCAGGGCTGTAAAACTATGTTGTGTGGACCTCTGTCTAGGGGGGTTCGGGGGCATGCTCCCCCGAAAGATTTTTTTTTACATTTTAAGGTTAAATGCATCAATCTGGTGCACTTTGAGAGCTCAAAATTAAGAGAGCTCAAACATCTTTTTAGTTATGATATAGAGTCTCAGTCTACATTACATTATCACTGGTGTTTTAGAATGCCAAACATTTATTATAATAATATAATAATGACTTATATAATTATTCCTATGATGGAAAATCCATATAGCCTGCCCTATATATGTAGGCTACCTAGTGTATAAATGAAAATGAATATTTCAAAAGTATATTTTATATTACGCTATAGAATAGAAAAATTGCAATACTTTTGTCCTAATTTCTTCACTTGCAAGAAATAAACCCTTGAGTTTTTATCTTGGAGAAAACACCAGATCACCATGCTGATCGCGTGAGCAAAGTGCGCACTTTCCTTTAAATCACGCAGCACAAACAGAATGCCTACTTAAAGTCTTGTGCTGTTTAGTCTAAAAAAACGAAATATAATACCGAAAACACTCGACATGTCAACAAAACATAAACATAACATCTTCCCAAACACATATCAAGCTTATTTAAAAACCTCGAAAGCATAAACACTCATTCAAAGTACCTGGAAAAGGGAGATTTAAATAACCATAAGTTCCCGCCGGCGCCTCCTCAGCACGAGCTGACCGATAAATCTAACACACCAAGAGAGGCGGGACTTAAGGCAGAACAGCCAATCATCAGCCGGTCACACTCAAAGCCGGTGTCATGTTCGAGAGGGAGGGGGAGAGGAGGAGCCGCAGGAAGCGCAGACACAGAGCGGCCAGAGAAACGGAGGAGCGACTGTAGTGAGGCGTTTGTGCAAAACTGCGGAAAAACTGCAGAAAAAGTGTGGGTGTTGAACCCTCTCACCGGGAAAAGTGTGGGTGTTAAAACACCCACATCCCCCACGGGTGCGACGCCCCTGGCAGCGCGTAATACAAATATAACCGTGATTTGAATCTATTGAGTACTCCTGCCCTGAGAGCAGCGCGTAATACACTATAACAGTGATTTGAATATTTTGCTTACTCCTGCCCTGAGAGCAGCGCGTAATACACTAAAATAACAGTGATTTGAATCTATTGAGTACTCCTGCCCTGAGAGCAGCGCGTAACACACTAAAATAACAGCGATTTGAATCTATGGAGTACTCCTGCCCTCAGAGCAGCACGTAACACACTAAAATAACAGCGATTTGAATCTATTGAGTACTCCTGCCCTGAGAGCAGCGCGTAACACACTAAAATAACAGCGATTTGAATCTATTGAGTAGGCTACTCCTGCCCTGAGAGCAGCGCGTAACACACTAAAATAACAGCGATTTGAATCTATTGAGTACTCCTGCCCTGAGAGCAGTGCGTAATACACTAAATATAACAGCGATTTGAATCTATTGAGTTCTCCTGCCCTGAGAGCAGCGCGTAATACACTAAATATAACAGTGATTTGAATCTATTGAGTACTCCTGCCCTGAGAGCAGCGCGTAATACACTAAAATAACAGCGATTTGAATCTGTACTCCTGCCCTGAGAGCAGCGCGTAATACACTAAAATAACAGTGATTTGAATCTATTGAGTAATCCAGCCCTGAGAGCAGCGCGTAATACACTAAAATAACAGTGATTTGAATCTATTGAGTACTCCTGCCCTGAGAGCAGCGCGTAATACAAATATAACCGTGATTTGAATCTATTGAGTACTCCTGCCCTCAGAGCAGCGCGTAATACACTATAACAGTGATTTGAATATTTAGCTTACTCCTGCCCTGAGAGCAGCGCTAAGGCGGGAGATGTATCTTTTTGACCGTTGAAATATAGCGGAGATTTGAACGAGTTCTGTTCTCGCATATCAATTTCACAGACTGTGAGGTAGCATTAGAAAAGCATGTTTTACATCAGTTACCCCATAAGCAGCTTTGTTGTTGTTGACTGATGTACTGTGGAATCAAAATGCATACAGCCACAATGTTTAGACGATGATTAGTTCTGTGCATTTTTAATGTTCACTAATTATCTTAGTAAACATTAGAGGATGTTGAATTTTAACAAAATATAATAGTAAATTCACTTACCTTGCAATAAATGCGTTCTCCCTCGAACATCTGTCTTGTATTCGGACTATTCCGCAATCCTTCCGCGCACATTCAAACGTATTGACCCCGCCCTTGCTTCAGTTTCATTGGTTGAATCTGTAAACCAATCATTTTTCTTTCTGCCCTCAGTCAGAACATGTTTGAGTAAGTAAAACTCCCATCTGCGTTATACGGTAGGGGGGCGCTATTACGCATCTTCTGAAAGAATACAGAATCTTCAGAATCAAACATTATCGAATGAGATATATACACAGGAAGAGGAACAACTGTGAAGCTTTGTTTGTGTTTATGTACGTGAGATACTCCATCAATGTTTTGATCATCGCTCTTAATCTGTTCTGGATGTAAACACAATTTTCTCAGCTTTTTGTTCAAAATGTTGCTTTTTTTATGAAACACCCACATTTACATCAACACATCAACAGTCAACGATTTAAATGTTTGACGCACCGAATTTTCCCACTGAACATTCATCATGTGTGAACAGGTTTTGTTTGTGTGTGTGTGTTCCACAGACATTTCTCTGGCGCTAAAACATCATGGCACTAGCCATGTTTGATGCAGGCAGTAAGAACTGATCAAATTTGCATTTTGGATAAAAGCAACTGCCAAATGCAAAGATGTAAGGAAAATGTAAGAATGTAATACAGGTTTGGAATTGGATGTATAACTTATGACAGGATAGGTTTTCTAGTTGAACTATTAATTTGAGGGGCACTGTAAAATCTAACATTGTTCTTACTAAGAATTTTTTAGTTCCCCTTCAGGGACTACCGCTGCGTGTAATCGCAGTGGGAACGCCCCCCAGTGTAGCGCGTCTGAATATATGAATGAAATCAGTCAAAGGAGAGAATGAGCGTACGGCGAGTGACGTCATCGACCAGGAAGCTATAAATATCCCCTGAATACACAAGCCGCCAGCTTCTGTCACTTCAGCAGCGCTCTGTGTGTGTCTGGAATCTTTCAATTGTGTTTGTCTGTTTTAGTCAGGAGTTTATCACTATATATATATATTTATATATAAAAAAAACAATATGAGCGAGCAGTATAGAAAGTGTGCTCCCCCCTGTACTAGATACATCACAGGTGGGGATTCACACGAGTTATGTGTTGCTTGTTTAGGAATGCAGCATGCCCAGTCGGCTCTTGAGGGGGTCGATTGTGTGCATTGCGAGCGTTTTCCTATTAGAACTCTGCGCTCGCGGTGATCGCTCTTCGAGGAGAGCGGTATGCTGCGAGCTCCCCAAGGCTCGGGTCCCGCTTCTGTTGAGGCAGGGCGGCGGCGCTTGTCTTGGGGATCGCAGATGGATCTCACCAGGATTGGGATTCGGCCCATCAGCCTTCACCTTTGGCTGTAAGGGCTCATTCCACTAGGAGTATGGCTGCCTCTACAGCTCTTCTTTCAGGAGCTTCTCTTCAGGACGTTTGTGATGCGGCAGGCTGGTCCTCACCGCACACTTTCGTCAGGTTTTATTCCCTTGACCTTAGCTCCACTCCCGGGGCTCAGGTTCTCTCGTCGGTTTGTGCCTCCTAATGACACACGACGGGGATTTGGTCGTATGGGGATGTGGGTATTGCGTTCCCACTGCGATTACACGCAGCGGTAGTCCCTGAAGGGGAACGTCCCGGGTTACGTATGTAACCCTAGTTCCCCGAAGGGACGGACGCTGCGTGTCCTGCCATACTCTCGGCATCCCCTTGGGTCGCTTGCTTCAGTGACATTAGAAGCTGGCGGCTTGTGTATTCAGGGGATATTTATAGCTTCCTGGTCGATGACGTCACTCGCCGTACACTCATTCTCTCCTTTGACTGATTTCATTCATATATTCAGACGCGCTACGCTGGGGGGCGTTCCCACTGCGATTACACGCAGCGTCCGTCCCTTCGGGGAACTAGGGTTACATACGTAACCCGGGACGTTAACTTTACTTAATGTCCAATAATTTGTTGAATTTACTTAAAATTTCTTAGTAATCTGTATTGTTTGCATGCTATGCCTTCGTTACTCAGAAAAACCTAGTAAACATTACTTGACTGGTTTGAGTACCATTTTGCAAAAAACAAAACAAAACAAAAAAACAGGCAGGGCAAATGGTTTATGAGGTGGGGCAATTCTTAATAGACTTTTCACTCATTTCTTCCACTTCTGCAGTCATCATTCATCTTATTTTCATTTGCTCATTTTCCAATCATCTTGAATATTGTCAATACACAAATTTTGGGAGAACATCAAAATTCTTTAGTTGACTTGTTGATTTCCCTTTTCTCACCATTATTGTGATTAATGTTCTTTGGTTGGGCACTTGGAACTTAATTTATATTAAAGTAATTATCTTCCAATTGATGCAGTGATGCAACATGAAATCACAATAATTTGATTTCAAAGGAAGTGAAATAATAAATATTTTATTTATATATATATATATATATTATGCATGCTTAAATTATTTCCATGTTTTGAATTAATTTCTTAATTATATATAACATAACTATATTTCATGTATAATAATGATCTTTTAACATTTTATTGCTAACACTTATGGCATAAATCTTTAATTGGGTTGATATAATCCCTCTATATTTGTGACAATATCTTGCAACTTTGCTTGAGTCACACAAAGACTTAAACATTCAGCATGCAAACCACAACAATGGTAACAATTTTTTTTATATATAATTTAATTAATTAGACCATTACAATTTTATTTGCTGTCTCTTGTCAGTATAACCCCAATAACAATAGCAAATAAAATTGTAATGGTAAAACAAAGCCAAAAATAGTAAAACAAAGCAATTAATTTATTCATGCCGCAATGCACTCTGGGAGTACACTTCCTCAGATCACAGATATAATTAAGTTGACAAAACTTAAATGGATTAAGTAAGAATAACTTGATGCAATTAAGTTCTGCTTACTTAATGAAATTAAGGCAACGAGTTTGCATGATAAAATGAAGTAAACTGAACTAATTGGTTTTTACAGTGGGTGTAAAACCAGCCAATCAGATTTAAGAGCTGCCATTTTGTGTGCAATATTCTTTAGATGGTCCGTGAATGGACTGTGGGTGGTCTGTGGGCATGTTGTTCCAGGCTGAAACTAATTGAACACCAGTGCAGCTTTATTTGATTTTAATCAATAAAAACAAAGATACAAAGAAACCTAAAATTAAACATTCAACACCAGATAAAGCACTAGGGGAAACAAAGGAGTCATACACATAGGCTAATTGGACTAAACAAGGAACATATGGAAATAAGGCAGGACAGAACAAGAAACAGGACAATTTCAAAATGTGCAAATGTTCAATGATAGCTTTCTCTAACTTTACCCCTGTTATTTTAGACAGCTGAAGATTTTATTTTTACTGTAATTTGTAAGGCAGCAAGCTTCTTTCACACCTGTCAGCAACACCCTAGGCAACTGTTGCCACAGACGTTCAGCAGTGTAACAAGGCGTGCATCAACACTGGAGAGAAGAAAAAGGCTCAATGAGCTTTTGCATTTGAGTCTAGTGGTACTTACACCCTTGCAACAAGCATGCCAGATAGAACCTGGGATCACAAACCTCACCTACAACAAACATACTTTTTATTTAATGTTTGATTTTGCCATATAAGCCATTCTTTTAAATCACTGAATGTCTCAATGCAATGTAAGAGCTTCAGTAAAGGACTAGCCTTTACTCATTGATGAAACACAGCAGTAACCATATAATCTCTCATTGAAATCTGGATTTTTAGGACTGTTGCGGAATGAGCACACATTTTCAAGGTAGTGAATGCCCTTTCATGGCCCTCTGTCTATTCCACTGCATTTATGACTGTCTTGGTGATGAGTTTGGAACCGCAAACTAGGCCATGTTAATATCAGCCTAATAAGGAAGGAAGGATCTCACCTGCTTCTTTGTGTCTGGATTGGTGTCAATTGATTCCACTTTATCCACCCAAGGCTTGACTTCACCTCACTCAAAGTTGTAGTTCAGATATTGCATTTCCATCCCTATTTTTTGGATGTTTGGGCTCCATCAGAGGTTTCCCAGTAACTGTCTGATATAGTTATGGTGATCTTCCCATGAGGTGCCGTAGATTACTAAATCATTCAAGTATGCCACACAGCAGTGTTTATACCTTCCATTATATGTTCATGAGAATTGTCGTGGTTTGCTTGCTCAATGTTGATGGCTGTATGTGACTCAAGCAAGATCAATTTCGAGATATTTTCACAACTACAGGGGGATTGGTTTCACTTTATTTTGATGGTCCCTTTAACACATTCTATTTACTATAAGCAAACGTGCACCTACATGTCTACTAACTCTCATTTGAGTGTTAGTAGAGTATTAGTAGACTGGTAGGGTTATGTTATAATAAGTTGACATGTACTTGCAAAGTTACTTAATAGTCAGTAGAACGTCTGTTGGGTGTGCTCTTTGATACCAATCTTTCATATGAAAGTCACGTTTCTAGTATCTGTAAAACCAAATTTTTCCATCTTAAAAATATATATAAATTACGTCATATGCTCTCAATGACAAATTTGGAACAGTTAGTAAATATGTTCATGACATCAAGGCTAGATTATTGTAATGCTATTATGGGTGGTTGCCCTGCACGCTTAATTAACAAACTACAGCTGGTCCAAAACGCAGCAGCTAGAGTTCTTGCCAGAACCAGGAAGTATGACCATATTAGCCCGGTTCAGTCAGCACTGTATTGGCTCCCTATTAAACATTGTATACATGTAGTGTTTTGAATTTTGTGATCGTTCCAGCAAACTTTGTCATCCTTCTTGACTTTATTTCTATTGTATTTTTTTTGTTTCTTTGCACATATTGCTGTTCATATTCTGTACAGAATACGGGGAAAATGTTCGTTTTTTTTTTTTGAAATAGTGTATTGAGTTTTATGGCTGAGTGACGTAATTTCCACTTGCTGAGTCGTCCAATCGCGTCTCGCTCAAAGCTTAGAACAGCTTTGGATTTGAGCGAGACAGGTATGTTGTAAATGAGCTCTGAAGTAAAGTATTGATATATAATAGATTAAGTCAAGATTTTGATCTATAGACCTTATTCAGAGCAGCGCCATGACAGGTATGAAAGTGAGGCTGTGAGGGATAGACTTACCGTGTTTCCAATGGCATCCGCTGTAAAAAGCTGAATAAAGCTCCTAGGTTACTTACAATTTTCCACAGCTTATATTGTCGGGAGTTTTTTGTCAACTGAAATTTCTTGGAAAGATATTTTTCCAGTGTTTCATGAGCAGAACAAAACGAAAACACATTAAATAACAGTACAGCCCATTGAAGAGATGCATGTCTATCCCTCACAGCCTCGCTTTCATTCTCATTAAAAATCAAAGATGGCGCTCCCGTGAATAAGGCGTATATCAGTGGATGACATGTTTTAAAGCTGAGTTGAGTCATTTAATGTGCTTGAATGTCGTTATTTTTGTGTATATTCCAAGTTATGTGTTAATAAGCTCTTAATGCGTTGGTTCAAATTGCCGCCCGCGCACCATTTTGAACGGCGGGTTTCTACAGTTATATAATTCTCAAATATAGTAAAAAGGGGTGGATTATGTTTCTAGAATATCTTGCAGTTAACCATGTCAATGGTTCGTCTTTATCCGTCGAAAAATGTGTATTTGTAGTTTAAGTGTGTACTTGAAATAGTGATGCAGCTGCAGTTACGGTGTTAATGGGGGCAGGGGTTCATATTTTTTTTATCTTTTTGCACTTCTCACAGAGACTACAGAATTGAGAGTGTGATGTATTAACTCCTGTCCTGTCTTTAATAAACTGCAGGTATGTCATACTGTAACAAACATTATTACCACTATACGATCATATGTCATTGTGATGTTAGATTGAGACCTATTTTCATGTATTTTCAAAGTATTAAGTAATATATATATGTACATAAAGAGTATTTTATTATATATGCATTTATTATTACATTTTTTATATCTATTTACATGATTGAGTGTGTTTAAGATGTGTTATATGTAATTTGTGATGCATGTTGTGAAAAGAAATGAAAGAAAAGAGACATTGTAAAAGAGACATTGTAAAAGAATGTTTATTAGTAAATGTTATGAGAACAGCTTTGGATTTGAGCGATACAGAGACTACATAACTGAGAGTGTGATGTATTCATTCCTGTCCTGTCTTTAATAAACTGCAGACGTAATCCCCCTGAAGAGCGTGGTGTCGGTGGTTCATTTGTGGTGCTGAGTGAGGTCCGCTACATACATTTTAACATTTAGCTGATTACTTAAAAGCACTAAATGGTTTAGCTCCCCAGTACTTGAGCGAGCTCTTAACACATTAGTCGTTATCGTCTATTGCGATCTCAAAATTCCAGCCAGTTGATAATACCTAGAATATCAAAATCAACTGCTGACGGTAGATCCATTTCCTATTTAGCACCAAAACATTGGAACAGTCTTCCTAACATTGTCTGGGAAGCAGACACATTCTGTCAGTTTAAATCTAGACTAAAAACACATCTCTTTGACCTAGCATACACATAACGCATTATAAACTACTATAATTCAATGTTAGGCTGCATAGATTATGTCACGTGTGGGTTTTGTGTCTTGTTCCTTGGTCTTGTCTGTCATGTGATTCCCTGTTTGTCATGTGATCCTGCCTTGTGTCTTGTCCCATATTAGCAGTTGATTAGTCTCCCCAGGTGTTTCTGATTAGCCATTGTTATCTTGTTTAGCTTGTTTGCCTGTGTATTTATACCTCTGTTCTTCAGTTGTTTTTTGTCGGTCGTTGTATTGTATTGCTTGTAGCTGTGTTCCTGTTCCTGTTCCTGTTCCTGTTCCTGTTCCTGTTCCTGTTCTGAGTTCCTTGTACTGTCGTTTACCCTCGATTACCTGTTTTGTTTAATTAATAAAGTGCTTGCGATTGGATTCACTCTCCGCATTCCTGCCTCAACGTTACAGATTAGGTCAGCCGGAACCGGGAACACTTCCAAAAAATCCTGATGTACTCGTTACGTCATAAGAAGAATGTCGTCTACGCTAATATTAGTCTGTTTTTTTCTGAGGATTACCGCAGTTTGCCGGATCAAGCCGTATCCAGATCTGATGAAGTACCTGCACCTGGACACGATGACAACGCAGTCCTGAAGTGTCAACTTCTCTCTCCCCTGTGAAGGCCTCCTTCCCTTCCCTTTACCTCTGCACAGATAAAACGTTGTCGAAATCATTCCAGTTCACATGGCTATGGGTAAGCGATAAATAATTCTGTATTATACATTTTTAAGGCCAGACAAGTAATTTGTTGGGGTCAATTTGTAAAGAAAGACTACACGCCTGCGCACATACATTAAAACGCGCATACCAGGGATGGAAATTAGCACCCGCCACCAGCCAAATATACCCATAGAATATATAGAAATATACCCATAGCCTATAATAAAAGATAATGAATTTCAAACCTGAACCAAACATTGTTTTATTCAAAGATCAATCTGACACACACAACAAAAAACATAAAAATCATGAACTCAAATGTCATTGTTCATTGCCGATGTATTGCCTAATTATTTTTTTTCACAGTGCTGCGACAAACCAATCACTCCTTTAGCTTACGACTGGCTGCCTGCACATTCACTGAGCTCGCGGCTACTGCAACTTGCGCTCTCTTCATCTTTTTGCTTTTTAGCGGCGGGTTGGGATTCCGGTACACCAACCATCTCATCGAAACGAATGACTGAAAATTAGCTTATCCGTGCATATCAGAATTCGTACCTACGGTATCTTTGTAGAACTTAAAAAAAAAAAAGATGCTGCAGCCAATGAGCAGCCGGCGTTTTAAAAAAGTTTATCAGACATAAAAACGGACAGTTTTTAACTCCACAGACAGTTTTTAATGTTTTATGTCGGGACAACAGGTTAGATTTCGGGACTGTCCCGGGACGTCTGGTCACCCTAGCTCCAGTTCACGCGCCAGCACCTCCGTTTCGTGATTATCTATCGTCTGCTATATTTAATTATTATTTATTAAATCCAGGCAATTGGTTGATGAAACATTTATTAAAATTAAGATACAATTAATACAAAAAGAAATTCACTTTAAAGACAGGTTTTGTGCTTTCTGTTTGATGTCTCTGTGAAAGTTTTAAAGCATCTTTTAGTGCCGCTTTCACAGCGCTCACGTCCGTAACATTTTTTCCTCATATGCAAACTGAAATGAATATCAGTTCATGGTTTGTGTGTATAGGCTATAAGAGAGAAAGAGAAAATGTCAGTATTTCATTGAGCCTTGAGATTAAATAAACTGCTTAAGTATTGTAGATGTAGTATTAATTTTCACATGCAGTTACACATTGTCGGTTAAAAACAAGAAAGTGTTTTTTCATAGTTTTGTTCTTTCATAGTTTTGTTATGCTAAAAACTGTTGTTTAGAAAATAACTCCATCAATCACAAGTTTAGCTTCTTATCATTCACATCATTTGATTAAAAACATGAAATTATACATAAATTCTACAAATAAATACTATTTTACAACTGTTCCCATGTTTTCGGTCAGTCCTGTCACGTTTACATAAAACTCTACATAAAATGTGTGCAATACGCCTTTAAGGGTATGACTCAGAGGAAGTGACATCATTTGACAGAGGTGAAGCTGACATGATCAAGAGTAAGTTGTCTCATTGAATTGTATGATTTTAAATTTGTTTTTGTATGTTTTTTTGAGGAGGATGAGCTAAAGGGTCAGGCCCTGTCATGGGAAAACATCCCAGAAAAGAATTAATTTTTTTAAAATCCAAAACATGTCTAAAAATGTTACTGAAATTCCTTGCTTGCATGTTAACAGTTTTTATGCTAACATGCTAACAGGCTCAGTAATGGCAGTTTAAAATGGCGGCCATCAGGCCCCGTCACATCAGGCCCTGTCACATCCCTATGTGACAGGGCCTGACAGTCCTGTGACAGAGCCTTACAAATGAATGGCATTGTTCTTTTTTATTACCTTTAATGCATACAGTATAATATGTATTTAATGCATACCATAGTAAAACATTATTTGAATAAATAGACATTACACTGTAAATTTGAAGCTTTTTATGTTCATCTGCATTTTTTTTGTCCTTTTTCCTAGGCTTATATAGCACTGCTTTTAAGGGTTGCACTTTGTAAATGAATGATATTTCAATACATAAATATATATAATTGTCATTTATATTAGCTTTTGAGTAATGATGACTGTAATTATTCCAATTCATACAGATTGCAGTTAGATGGCTCCAGTTAGTGCAGCTGAGAGACAAAGGCAATTTCGGGCACGACTAAATGCAGACCCTGAGAGTAAGGAGAAACATCTTCAGAAAGAAAGGGAGAGATGGAGGCAGAAAAAGGAAAGAAGGAAAAGTATTCACGAGTTGAATGAGCGAGACCAAAAACATAGGCGCAAATTATGGAGAGAGCAACAGAAAACCTCTAGGCATAAGAGAAAGGCAGCAGTTCCAGGGACAGGGCCAGAGCCAGAACCTTCAAGGTTAGAAAGGGCTACCATCACAGTACCACTTCATATTACAGCTTGGTAATAACAGGGTGATAGTATGTGTGATGTATGTTGCAGGCAAAAGAGAGAGGGACGAAAGCGTTCCAAGAAAGAGAGGAAGAAGCTCCAGGACAAAGTGAAAGAGCTACAAGAAGGCATAGCAGCTGAAAAAAGATTAAAAGAGCGATATAAAAAAAGGTTTCAAAGGGTGTTGACGAAATCAGGGTTTCCAGCAATAAAAGTGAGATATGCAAGACCAAGAAACTCTCCAAGTGCAAGGAAAGCCCTGTACCATGAGGCATTGATTGGAGACCTACAGCAACACATTCAACAAGCAGGTAATAGTTAGGAAAGAAGACTGATCGGTAACCTGGTGACAGGAAAGATTGTAAAGAAATACAGGCTACAGAAATGTGCACAAAGTATGAAAGGAAGTCTATAGGAGGGAATCCATACTCTTTCTCAAGAAAGAAATGTGTCCGCATGTAAGAGGCGTTCAAAACCAATATAAAAGCCTTTTACACAAGAGATGACGTGAGCCGTGTTACAACGGGGAAAAACCAGACCATAACACAAGCGAAGGTCAGAATGTAAAAGAGGTTCCTTGTGGACACCCTGAAGAACCTACAAAAAAAAAAAACTTGGTCCGTACATTAGCGGGAGCACAACAACAATCTGTGACTCTGTTTAGGAACCTAGGAACTCTCTCGGCTAATAGCTGCCCTGATTGCTGCCTCGCGCTAGGAAATACATTAATTACTGTTATAAATATAAAACGTCACTAAAGACCTATAATTTTCACAATCATTTTTAATGTTAAAATATATTTGTCGGGGACTCCCCAAAATCCAAAAATAAATTCTTATGGGGGGTCCCTAATGACTTATGGGGGGTCCGGGACCCCCCGCCAGACCCCCCTAATTTCGAACCCTGATCTATACATATATTTGACTTATCTGAGAACACAATATATGCCTGCAAAATATATGAACATTGATGTGTCCAAACATGTGAATCATAACAGGTCATCCATATATGATTCCATATATCTGCATATATTACAGTATAGTATTGGTTTCTCGCATATATGGACAACATTAAGCATAAATATGTGACATACATATTTGTTTTCCACATATTTAATAAATGTATGTAAACATACATGGATGTGATACTGATGCATTTTTAAAGCTGTGGCATATGGTTATGGTACTTTGTGGATGTATTTGTCAAAAATGACAAAGAAAAACTGCATTATTGTATTAAAAATACAATATTTGGTATTCACACAATACAGACACAACATCTCCAACTATATAGGCATTTAATTACAAGGTAGGCCTATTCAAATACACTCAGAAAAAAAAGGTACTCAGTGGTAAATAATGTTCCTCAAAGAACAGTTTTGTACCTTTTCAATAATAGTACCTTTAATGGTACTGGAAAGACCTCTGACGATACTGTTGATACACTCACGCTGTAGAAACACCAACACTGGGAGGTCTTCCCACAAGAACACTGACACACTCGCTTGTTGTGTAAACAATAGTACTCTTCAGAGACATCCGATTGGCTCAGAAGCGAAAGGCAACTGGTGCGTGCATCCTCTTCCGTGTTTATACCCGCACTGCAGGACGGAGCATGTAAACACGCACACCAGTGTTGAATTGGCTTGATTAAAAAGTAGTATGAAGAAGACAGGCTCCCTAAAAGTGATCCCCATTCAGTCGACATCGACTACGTCTGACGTTCTCGACTGAAAGGGAACAATGGTTTCTATTGTAATAATTACAAAGATTGACCACAGGCTCAGCTCCCTCCTACTTTAGCTCACTCCTACGAGTCTACATCCATACCAAAAGCCTACGATCGTTCAATGAGCCACGACTCGTGGTACCATCACAGAGAGCCACAAAATCACTCTCCAGAACATTCTCATTCACAGTTCCATGCTGGTGGAATGATCTCCCCACCCTCGTCCAGAATGCAGAATCCTTGACAACATTCAAAAGACAACTGAAAACTCATCTCTTCTAGCCGCATTTCCACTGTCGGGCCAGTGCCAACCCAGGGCTTTAAACGGGCCGTGCCGGGCTAATAGCCTCGGGCCAGAAGCACCTGGCCTGCGTTTCCACTGTCGGGCCAGAAGCTCCTCAGTGCTTCACTAAAACACCCCCGTAACACGCCTCTCTGGAACAACGTCACACTAACCCATAATTTCACCAACTAATAGAAATTTTATCAGAAAACTAATCAGAAAGAAATTACTGGAAACAGCGTGCATTGCAAAACAAACATGATAAAACCGACCTGTTGCTGGCATTTTTGTTGTTTGCTTGAATATTTAAAACCCAAGCATCGATGTTTAACCACAGATTTACAATAAAAAGTGATACATTGATCATGAAGTATGTCAAAATTGCACATTAGTCACAGAAATAAATTACCGTTACCACAAAAGAAAGAGGACACTTACTTCAGTCGCATCTGTTTCTGTTTATTTGGTAGTTTATAGGACATATTTACATCACAATTAGAAAGAATGATAATTTCTACAAATATATACAACCAAAAATACGACCTGAGAAGCTTTAGCACTCTCTCGACTCCCAGTATGCTACAGATATTTTCAGTCAGAGAAAAAGAGGAAGCTCCCGAAAAAAAGTTTATTTTTAGTGTGGTAAAGCTCAGGGTTCGTGTATGGGTGATGGAAGGAGACACGGGGTCGGCGAATGCTGGGGCTCGTGCACTTTATTTATATAATTCTCTCCCCACGGCGCGTCTGCATGCTCACAGGATAAACTCAAAATACTTCACAGAATAAATCACAACAAACAGTACTCATCCAGCTGGATACAGCTTCTCAGGTCACAGGTTCAGCAACACTCGGTTCACTGGACACAGCTTTCTCAAACGGTGTGCACGAGCTCCCAGTCTCTCTCCTCGCTCTGTCCGCATGGCCCGCTTATATGCAGTCTCCTCACGCCAATTACTGAAATCACAAACAGGTGTTCATCATTTGAACTTGACCCACTTACTCCCCGCTCGGCTCCGCCCTCGCTCTCTCGCTACAGACTTCGCTGAACCACGCCCCCTTCGCCCCCTTCGCCACATACCCCCACCGCCCGCCTCAGGACGGGGAGCCGTCCGGCCTGCAGCCTCCTTTTTAGTTAGATCAGTCAGCGGGCTAGCAAGGTCCGAATAATTAGGTACAAACCTTCTGTAATATCCTGCTAGCCCCAGGAACTGTCTAACCTCCTTTTTGGTCTTGGGTCTTGGACAGGTTGCAACTGCTGCTGTCTTATCAATTTGGGGACGCACCTGACCATGACCCAAGTGAAAGCCCAGATACCTGACTTCCACGCGCCCAATTGCACATTTCTTTGATTTAGCCGTGAGCCCCGCCCCTCTCAATGATTTGAGGACAGCTCGCAAGTGCTGCATATGCCGCTGCCAGTCGTTGCTATAGATGATAATATCATCCAAGTATGCCGCGGCATATGCAGTATGTGGCCGGAGTAACCTGTCCATCAAACGCTGAAAGGTGGCTGGTGCCCCGAACAACCCGAAAGGAAGGGTGACAAATTGGTGTAATCCAAACGGCGTCGTGAAAGCAGTTTTTCCCTTAGATATTGGAGTTAAGGGGATCTGCCAATAGCCTTTTGTCAGATCCAGTGTCGAATAAAAACGAGCAGTACCGAGCCGATCAAGCAATTCGTCAACCCTTGGCATTGGATATGCATTGAACTTCGATACTGCGTTCACCCTGCGATAATCCACACAGAACCGGACTGAGCCGTCAGTTTTAGGCACTTAAACTATCGGGCTCGCCCAGTCACTATTGGATTCTTCTATTACTCCCATATCCAGCATCGCTTCTAATTCGTTTTGAACTATTTTTTTTTTTTTTATGTTCAGGTAACCTATATGGCCGGCTGCGTACTACCACGCCCGGCTCGGTCTCAACGTGGTGCTGGATGAGATTCGTTCGACCAGGGAGGGGCGAGAACACATCAGCAAACTCAGTTTGTAAATTTCGAATGTCAGCGATCTGGGACGGCGAGAGGTGGTCTCCGCAAACGGCCAGAGCGAAAGTTTGAGACTTTAGGTTCACCTCTGGCCCGAGATCCTCCTCCCCACTCACCACCGTCGCCAGCATCGCTCACTCCGCCTCATTCCACTTTTTTAGTAAATTGAGGTGGTAAACCTGATGTGTCCCGTCCCTGTCTGACTGAATAATCTCATAGTTGAGATCCCCAATTCGCCGTGTGACCACAAACGGCCCTTGCCACTTGGCGAGTAATTTAGAGCTGGATGTGGGGAGTAATACAAGCACTTTATCTCCCGGTGCAAATTTGCGCAGTCTAGCCCCCCTGTTGTACAGCCGACTTTGTTTGTCCTGGGCCTGTAACAAATTCTCCATAGAGAGCCGCCTCAAAGTGTGGAGTTTTGTTCTCAGGTCCAGGACTTGTTGAATTTAATTTTTACTATTTGAAGGTCCGTCCTCCCAGGCTTCCTTAAGTACATCCAGCACCCCGCGGGGCTGGCGTCCATAGAGCAGCTCGAAGGGGGAAAACCCCGTGGAGGCTTGGGGGACCTCGCGTACAGCGAACAACAGGGGTTCTAACCACTTATCCCAATTTTTGGCGTCTTCCCGTACGAACTTACGAATAATGGATTTCAACGTGCGGTTAAATCGTTCTACCAGCGCGTCTGTTTGTGGGTGATAGACGCTGGTACGATTTAATGCCCAGTAATTCGTACAGTTCGCGGATTGTGCATGACATAAACGCCGTGCCCTGATCGGTGAGAATCTCTTTCGGGATTCCCACCCGGGAGATTAACTGAAACAATGCACTCGCCACACTCTTGGCAGAAATGTTGCGAAGCGGCACTGCTTCGGGATATCACGTTGCATAATCCACCAGGATTAATGCAAAGCGATGCCCCTGTGCAGATCGTTCTAATGGCCCGATGAGGTCCATGCCAATTCTCTCGAAGGGGACCTCTATTAAAGGCAGAGGGCACAAAGGTGCTTTTCGGTTGGCCGGTGGGTTTAACCAACTGGCATTCACGACAAGACGCACACCACCTGCGCACATTCTTGTGAATGCCTGGCCAGAAAAATCGGGTCATTAGACGATTCAGAGTAGCTGCTTGCCCTAAATGCCCAGCCATCGGATTACAATGAGCCGCCTGAAAAAGCATTTCCCGGCGGCTCTTCGGAACTAACAACTGAGTTGTATCCTGCTTTGTCTGGGTGTCCTGGGTCACCCAATACAACTTATCTTTAATAACGGCAAAATATGGATATGAGAGCGGCTGGTCTGGGTGGACGGGCTGTCCGTCGATCACACGGACCTGATCAAACGCGTTTTTGAGCGTTTCATCTCGGGACTGTTCCAGAGGGAAATCATCGCGCTCAGAAAAGATTTCCTTTTCTGACGCGCTCCGCTCCTCTGAGACAGGCAGCGAGGGTCCCAGCACAGCCTCTCCAGTCTGAACAACCGCTCCCTTCTCCTGCCTCTTTCCTAACCCAGAAGCACCCGTGCATAAATGAGCCAATAATGTTTTGAACCCTGGCCAATTGGTTCCCAAAATTAACGGGTGCTGGAGGTGCGGGTTAACACCTCTCCGTGCACACACCGAACCATAACCGTGCGGCTCTTATCCAATGCCACTGGATGAATCAAGCTTTGATGGATGGAGGTCTGGTTACAACCTGAATCCACCAAAGCTTGATAAGTACCCCCCTTAAGACTTACTGGTATTTGGTACAACCCAGATTGATCGGGGGTGGCCTGTGGCGCGACGGGGACCCTGACCAGTGTTCCCACCTCCATCACTGAGCACCGATGCACGAAGTGCCCAGGGTCCCCGCAACCTTAACAGGCCGGCCCAGGCCTCCCCGCCATCCCAGTGGCGGGAAGCGGGTCAAGCGCTTGGCGTGAGGAGAGCGCGGGGCCCGGGGATGGAGGATTGTTGCCTGTCGACGAAGTTCCCCGGGGTGGGGCGCGCAGCGCAGGGACCGGCTCCGCTACAGGACCGGACCTCCAGCGTGGCGCCGGGCATGGTGGTAAGCCGCCTCGGGACCTGGTAGCAGGGACAGGGCGAGAGAGAGAAGAAAAAGAGGGGAAGAGAGAGAGAGAGAGATGGTGTTGGTAGGGGTTCGCCGACCCCCGGGCACGCCACCATCTGGTCCTCTGCCAACTGGATGGCCTGGTCCAGCGACGTCGGCCGGTGGCACTGGACCCACTGCGCCGTCTTCTTAGGAAGTCGCGCCACGAACTGTTCCAGTACCACCAGCTCGATGACTCCCTCGACGTCGCGGCCCTCGGCCACCAACCATCTGCGGCACGCGTCCCGGAGCTGCTGCGCAAAGACGAAGGGCCGACTGGACTCCCCGAGTTTCAGGGTCCAGAACCATTGACGGCTCTGTTCCGGTGTCCGGCCGACCCGCTGGAGAATAGCGCGCTTGAGGTCTCCGTAGGTTCTCTCCGAGGTTGCGGGCGGCCAGTCCCAGGCTACGGCCGACCTCTCAAAGAGGTCGAGGAATGCCTCCGGGTCATCCTGAGGTCCCATCTTGTGTAATGGCGGGGCTGCGGCCGCAACCGGGACCGGCACCTCCCGGCCCACCCAGCTCCGGAACTGCTCGCGGTCCTCCTGTTGCCCCTGTTGCTCCTCCATCTTCAACAGGGCCTCCTGATGTTGCTGGTGGAGTTCCGCGAGCGCGTGGATGATGTCCGCAAATGGTGAGGACAGAGTCGATCTGGGGGCGGCCTCTCCTTCCATCCCGGATTTCGGCACCAGTGAGGTAAAGCTCAGGGTTCGTGTATGGGTGATGGAAGGAGACACAGGGTCGGCGAATGCTGGTGCTCGTGCACTTTATTTATATAATTCTCTCCCCACGGCGCGTCTGCGTGCTCACAAAATAAACTCAAAATACTTAACTGAATAAATCACATCAAACAGTACTCTTCCCGCTGGATACAGCTTCTCAGGTCACAGGTTCAGCAACACTCGGTTCACTGGACACAGCTTTCTCAAACGGTGTGCAGGAGCTCCCAGTTTCTCTCCTCGCTCTGTCCGCATGGCCTGCTTATATGCGGTCTCCTCACGCCAATTACTGAAATCACAAACAGGTGTTCATCATTTGAACTTGACCCACTTACTCCCCGCTCGGCTCCGCCCTCGCTCTCCCGCTACAGACTTCGCTGAACCACGCCCCCCTCGCCACATTTAGCTATGATAGTCCGGTATAAAGAGACGAGAGGCTATCTGACAGATACAATAAAACATGATTGTGATAGCCTTTATGATTGGTCTGATTTCTTCAAACGTTCACCATGTTTTTTTACTCTGCGTATCTTCAAGCATTTACTATGTTTACTATGGTAATGGTTAGCGCGCATAGTCTTTTGCATCGCGTAGGCCTATAAATATTTCTTCCTTATACGGTGATCAGAATCCACATCGGATCACAAACAGAAGGCATTCAAACATGAAATTGAGTTAAATTATTTTAAAAGTATTTAAAGCTGACTGAATCATCCGGCGCTGTCGTCTCCAGATTCAGGTTAACCCCGCCTCTGTTCGTAACCACTGCTCTAGCCCGAGCTGGCCCGCTTTGGCCCAAGGTATTCGACGGGCCAGAAATCCTGGCCGTTGGCCCAGAGTAAGCCCCGATCAAGCCCCGGAAGTGACAGTGGAAACGCGACTGGTCCTGGCACGCACTAGCACGGCCCGGCCCTGGCCCGACAGTGGAAACGCGGCTCATGAGCTCTTCCTTTTCCTTTAAATCCTTTTGAACTTTGTATTTTGAGCACTTCTTGCGTTGTTTTTGCCTCTTCACGATGACTCGCTTGGTTAGTCCTCAGTTGTAAGTCGTTTTGGATAAAAGTGTCTGCTTAATGAATAAATATAAATGTAAAGAAAATATTAGGGAAGCTTGTACAGATCAGACCAAAGGGGCAACAAGGACACAAGATCAACACTCTGCCTCAATTTTATGTGATCAGACAGATTGTGACTGTGAGCATAAATCAGATTAGGCAGGTCCTGTTTCTCCCCCTCGCTGTACTCTCATTAGATGCTAAAGCATTCATGTCATCTCAAGTTTAAGGGCCATTCTTTACACTTGAAAGAGTTCATATCTCAAAATCCTCAGGCCACATAACACTGCTATCAAGCAAAATGGCTATCAGCATATTTACTTATCATCTAAGGGCACTTCAAATGTAATATAGCCCAATGATAGCACTGTTTATTTGGCCACACTGTCTGTGTTGTTTTAGTGCCCAGTTCATGAATAGAATTATGCTTGTCTGGTAACAGTCCAAGCCCAATGAATTAGTGCTGAACTGAATAGTTTTTGCATGGTAATTAAATAAAAAAATCTGATAGTGACTATCTGTCACTATCTTAATCTAAAACATATTTTCTTAGGTTTTGCTGCCTCTTGTTCAAACATTGTGTTAGCATGACATTGTGTGGGAAATTACACTCATTGATTTTCTGTCACGTTAAACAGATAAACAAAATAATTTTTGCATTTCCTTTTATTTTGCTTAATTTTTTGGACAATTGTATCTCACACCATATAAGCATCTGTGGTGTTAATATAATAGCTTGTAGATTTGATTTTAATATAAGTCTATTAGTTTTTCCAAAATGTCTCCTGACCTTAGAAAGACTTTAGAAAATCGTTTGTGATAAATACGTATGTCTGTGGTGTTACAGTCTTTCATATTAACACCACAGACACACTGTAAGCAGTTGTGGTACCTATATTTATATATTTTGTTTTCAAAAATTTTAATGTTTAACTTTCATTTGATTGGGTCTAGTATAATAGATTATAAATACATAGCCATAAAGTGTTGAATAACAAGCTAATTTCTGCCTCTCGTTTGCTAATTTCTGCCACTCCAATTAAAGAATGAGCCTAATTTGCCTAATGTACACAGATTAAGAGGCATGTTTTTTTTTTTTTGCTGCAAAGAATGACTATTACTTAATTCAAATATGTTGTTTAAATGGAGCATGATTAGTGAATAAAACACAGGGGTTTGTGCAAAAGTTGCACAGCTATTTAGTGAATTCATCCTTGAATGTTAATCATAAATTTGGGCGTTGGTGTTGAAAGAGAAAAATGAATGCACATTGTTCACATTATGTTCATAGATGGAGAGGCAGAAGCCTAAAAGCAAAGTGGGATTCTAATCTCTGTCCGTGGGAGTGTTCTTTCTGTTCTTGGCGTTAATTTGGTGTGATCCCCATCCCATCGGCCTTTATTGTGCTTTGATCCAGAAAGACAAGCAGTTCCACAACTCCCCCCTCTCTCTCATACACGTTTCCCCTTTCCTTTTCTCTCTGTACTGCTGTGAGGGCATCAGGTGGTGTCAGAACTCATCAGGCTGAAGGCATCACCATTCCCAAGTGCAGTTCATTTGATTGTCACATCTAGATGAGACACACAACATCCTAACAATGGAGGTGGTTGAGAGATTTAGAGACAGAGAGCGAAAGCTTGTACAGGGTTGTGACCTGTGCACTACTAACAGACAAAGATTTATCTACCCTGATGTCCCATTCCAAAGTGATTTGGAAGTGACTGAGGTGTTGCAAGATGCTTTCAATGGTTTACTGCTTTATTCCAGTTACTACATTAAACTACTAAATTTTCATGACACATTCTTTAAATGTAAATGAACTTGGCTAATAATCTACAGCTTCGAAGACAAGGAGGCTAGAACGGCAGACAGACATGTTTTCCTTGAAGGGGAATTCGAGTTTACAGTTTCTGTGCTGCTATGCAAAAACATAGCCATCAATGTTGACTTGAAACATTACAAAGGATTTCATCAGCCGAGACAGAGCTTCTTCAATGTCAGGTATCTAGGTTATTTGGGGGATTGTAAAATATTCCACTCAGAAGAATGTGTGATTTAAGAGCATAGGACTTAGTACAAAGCAAACTTGGCATTCACCTAAATCTGTCATTCTCACTGGCGCATCAAATCAACATGCAGAAACACATTTGCAGACATTTTCTTGATGCATCATTAGTGTAAGCCGATGTTTGATGCAGTAACATGCCATTTTAACTATGGTTACCCTCGAGTATTTTTCTTAATTAAAGGTGCTATATGTAGGTTTTCTACTAAAATTAATCCTTTTTTTTATTGCCTGTGTGTGAAGGGGTTATAATCACACATTACAATGATCCACTTGTCGGGTTTTGCTATTACCTCTGAAGGCCAGTATTCCTATTTCTATGTGAAGGCTCCGGGAAATCCATTGGATGTGACGTGCATGCGCGCTCCCGAGCCTCTCTCCTTTATAGAGGAGATATAGTCTATGCGACGGCACTGCAGCTAACGACATGGAGTCTGATAACACCAAAAATGCCCTGCCTCCAGAGCACAACACAGACTCCAACACAAACTCCAGATAAATATAAAAAACAAAAAACAAGTTTTATCTGCTGAAGCTCGTCAGCCAAACATGATTCAGATCAGCTTCTACTTACTACAACATACATGAGACATGAAATGAATACAAAAGACTGTTCCAGGATAACAAAAAGTAGGTGCTTTGGGATGTAACTTTTATTTTATGTACTAGATCTACAGGTGCTGGTCAACGAATTAGAATTATTTTAAATAGTGCAATCATGAAATTCTTTTAATGCATTTTTTGTGCAGAAAGCAAATCAGGTGTTCACCGCACCTGTCCTACTCGTTAGACTAATCACAGAACTCGTTATCTGGAAAAAAATTTGCTCAGCTGAGCTTTCCAAAAGACCCATTTAGGCCATTTAACTGTGACACTGTTGTTTTATTGAATTAGAATAATGGTGAAAGCGTTTCATTGAATTAGAATAAATGCTCAAATTTTTGTTTTCTGTGAAGAGTGTTCACTGTGCAGTATAAAGTCAGGGTTGAGTAGAATTTCTAAGTTGTAAAATCAATCATGGGTAAGCAGCGCGACCTCTCAACCGGAATAGTGGCTCAAATTCAAGCCCTTCGCCAACAAGGCTTGACCCAAACTAAAATTGCTGAGCAGCTCGGCATCAGCCAGTCTTCCGTCTGCAAAGCTCTCAAGAAAAACTGCAGCAAGTGCACCAACTGTTCCGGCGTCCGAAAAACTTCTGCTCGCGACAACAAGCAGCTGAGAAAGATCGCAGTCAGCAACCGGTTCAAGTCCACTTCCGAGCTCACCGACTTGTGGAACAAGCAGACCGGCGCTGACGTCTCCAGATCAACCACTTACCGTCGTCTGCGCGAACTCGGCTTCAAATCTCGCGTTCCAGCAGTAAAACCGATGCTGAACAAGAAACAAATGGTGAAACGGCTGAAGTGGGCCAAAGAACACGGCGAGTGGACTGCTGAAGACTGGCAGAAAGTGGTCTTCAGTGACGAATCACGCTTCTGCATCTCCTTCGGTGACCAAGGTCCTCGTGTCTGGCGTCGTGGTGGCGAAACCTACAACCACGAGTGCGTGAAAAGATCCGTCAAGTTTCCCCAGAGCGTTATGGTCTGGGGATGCATGTCCGCTCGAGGTGTAGGGAAACTCTGCTTCCTCAAGAAGACTGTCAATGCTGCCGTATATCAAGATGTTCTGGAAACGTTCCTGATTCCGACTGTTGAGGAACAGTTCGGCGAAGAAGACTTCATATTTCAACAGGATCTTGCACCGGCTCATGCGGCAAAGTCGACCAAAGATTGGTTCACTAAAAAACAGCTTGAAGTTTTGGCATGGCCGGCCAACTCGCCTGACCTCAATGTCATTGAAAGCCTTTGGGCCATCGTCAAGCGGAAAATTCGCGACAGAAAGCCTACTACGCTGGACCAACTGAAGCAGAACATCGCCACTGCCTAGGAAGCTGTGAGTGCGGAAACTTGCGACAAGCTGGTCAAATCGATGCCGCGGAGACTTCAGGCAGTCATACAAGCCAAAGGGGCAGCCACAAAATACTGAGAAAGTGATGATTGTAATTATAATAAAAATTATTGCAATTCAATGAAACGCTTTCACCATTATTCTAATTCAATAAAACAACAGTGTCACAGTTAAATGGCCTAAATGGGCCTTTTGGAAAGCTCAGCTGAGCAAATTTTTTTCCAGATAACGAGTTCTGTGATTAGTCTAATGAGTAGGACAGGTGCGGTGAACACCTGATTTGCTTTCTGCACAAAAAATGCATTCAAAGAATTTCATGATTGCACTATTTAAAATAATTCTAATTCGTTGACCAGCACCTGTATTGTCTAACGTTACTCAAACCCCCTACTATCATATTGTTTATAATACACATTTCCAGACACGTTCAGTACAGTAATGTAACTTCCTACGGTTCCTACTGTTACACTGGAATTGTTCAGTCTAGTTCACTAACCGTTTTCGTTATCATATCATACATTCACCTATGTTAATATTGCTCATTGTGAAAGATATAACACGAATAGTTAGTGAAATGCCTTATGTTAGATAACACCACATGTCGGCTAAATGCTGTCAATGTAACGTTATCATGGTACGAGCATGGAGCATTAGTTCAACGTAAAGCTGATCAAAGTAGCCTATTATTGTAACACTGCAGTGGGAGTTTACTTGAGTTTCCAGCATGTTGTGTGATGCTTTCTCCGGTGTGTTGAAAGTCTCAGTGTGGCCGGTACCCTGAGTGCTCGCTCTTGAGTTCGAGCACGAGCATGAGCACGAACACGAGCGCTCTTGTAAAAATTGGTTGCAATCTGAAACATCACCGCTAGAGGCTGCGAAAAATTACATATAGCACCTTTAAGATGCATTTCCAGTAATTCGATCAGTGGTCAGTCAAGATGCATTGCTGTTTTCACCTATAATTTATAATTATATATTATGCAAATGATATGCATCTTCTGTGACCATTAATATTTAATTTCACCAAGACACTCTTCTTATATCATCACACTGTTCATTAGTTTTGATGGAGAGCCGAAATGCAGCGCACAAATACTATAGGGTCTAGCCAGACAAGTTAAAATATTTCAAAGCACTCAAGGCTCAAATTGTATCTAAAATTATGATCAGAAATCCATGCGACTTCCATACTACTCTCCATTGGAAATTAATGACTTCCGATTTGTCGGCTTTACACTGCACATGCATTGTGGTCAAATTTTTTGACTACCTCCATAAGTGGTTTCAGTGAACTAATCACAAAAGGTTTTAGCAGGGGCGGCTGGCCAATAGAGGGTGCTAGGGCACCCCTGCTAGGGCGCATTCTAATCTGAAAAATTAAGCCTACCCGGAAGTGCCAAAAACTGCAATACATCGCTGCAAAAAATCCGCTAGGGGCAGGTCCCAAAAGGGAGCAAATGTCCATAGACCCCCATGTTAAAATGTCAGTTTTCACAGAATAAATTCATGTTTTTACAGGTTGGTCCTATGGACTTTTATTGTATTTTTCGATAGGTTCCGAGTGCCTGACAACTGTCAGGGGGGTGCATTTTTTTCTAACTCGTTAGTATAGATCATATTTAGATATAAAATGTATGATAAATAAGAGCGTGGTTAACTTTGATTGACAGCTTGATTGACAGCTGATAACGGGCTGCGCCGAGTGGAATTCCTGAAATTTGACGTCTCGGCCATGATCTGACACAACACATCATACCACCTCTGTATCCTTTCTGAACATTTGTATTTTGGATTTCAAAATGTGTTTGGGTGGTTCATAATAATAATAATAATTATTATTTGTATTTATATAGTGTCTTTCCAGCACCCAAGGTCGCTTTACAAAGATATGTAAAGGCAGTGGTTCTCAAACTGGGGTAACGTACGTGAGGTGACAGAAGGGGGTACGTGAACAAAATGCTGAATTTTGCAGTTCATTTAATTCTACCTCACCTTAAATTAAGATTTAAACTGAGCATGTTTTTCTATCAGGTAGAATTCTGTAAATACGTGACATCCTCGTGCAGATTGCTGCCTTGGCAAATCGCACTATACTACCGTTCTAGACAATGTACCTTTGTAAAATAAGGGATTTAGCACTTACTAGTATGCAGAACAAATATAGACACAGGCTGTGCATGGAGATGGATATAAGATTCAAACTTTCTTCGATAAATACACATTCCCTGTGTGAGTTTCTGTGTTTAATGTTGATCACATTATATGAAGGTCCACACGATTGCAAATGCAGAGGCGGACAAAGTACACAGCTTCTTTACTTGAGTAAAAGTACAGATACCCCTTGCTAAATTTGACTCAAGTACAAGTAAAAGTACTACAGTCAGATGTACTTAAGTAAAAGTACTGAAGTACTTAATTTTAAAAGTACTTGAGTATCAAGAGTACAAGAGTACATTTTCTAAATATTGCATTACTACTGCCACAGTGCTTACATTTATGTAAAGAAACGTCTTAGATGGAGTTAAGAAAAATGTTAAAGGGTACCCCGACTAGTGTGGCATGTTGGCCTTATAAGATTAACGTGGGCGTCAACTATAAAAAGGTGATACAAAAACACTCCAAATGTTTTTGATTTTATTAAAAAAAGACGAAAATCCGATCACTCGTAGGCCGCCATAGTTATTTACGTCTCAATGCATTCTGGGTAGTGACGTGTAAAGGTTGTAGCTAGCCAAGTTTTGACAGTAGCGAGATGAACACGTCTGCCGTTCAGCCTTTTCAGTTTGAACCCGAGCGCACCGTAGGCTTAAATCAAGAGAATAACGCGGAAAACGATAGGCCTACTCAAGAGTTACATGAAAATGAAGATTATCAGAGAGTTGAGGAAGCGAGAGTGGGGCAAAATAGATGGTGTCTGCGGCAGTTTGCCAATGCCAAGCGAGAACGAGAGTGTTTGCTGTAAAGAGCTCCACTTTTTGTCAGCAGCTGTCCTGGGTAGGCTAAGTATAGATCAGACGATCGTACTATCGGTATAAATAATTTAATAAGTCATCTACCGCCGTCATTTGCTTTATTTTCCCTAAGCAGTCACTATGTTGAACGCATAGAAATACCCTCTCGGACCTTGTTCAAAATCCTGCCGCGCCACAGAGCACCATTTACATAGTTTTATATTAAATTTGCATTTATTTGTCTCAAATCGTTGTTAATATTTATCCTGACTTCACCCTGCGCAGCAATATACATTTAGTTCTACATTCATTTACAGAAATCGTCTGGTTGAATGAAAATTGCTGATGTTACCGGATTTTGAGCAAGTTAACGGACGCTCTGAGGTAGCCTAAGTGTTCAGACTGCAGACTAATAAGCAACGATTGTTTGTACAGTACAATCATAACATAGTACAGACATGATCTTAATTCCATAATGTCCTTAAACATAATGTTGCAGGTCCCGGCTCAGGAGACCCAGCTGACAGATTACTGTGATCTGTAAAACAGGATTCGATGAAAAAGGACGAGAGAGTCACGTCTGCTCTTTCACAGCTCCTCTGCAGATATGAGGGAGCATGCGCAGTTCACGGTTTCGCCCGCGACTCTCCAGCCAGAATGTCAAAATAAGAGTCCTTTATTTTTGTCCATATAAATGTAAATATAAGTTTGTTAATTTCCATACAACATAAACCAATAATGTAATCATTTTACTCACAACCATATTCACAATTGTGTACATACTTAGTGTGTATCACACTCTCCCTGACAAAATAAGAAAAGCTCCAGTGGTCAACCTCTTTCCTCCAATATGTGCAATCAACACACGGGCACAGTGAAATTGTAAGGTATGTATGTGTGTGGAGTGTATGAATTGGGATAACCAATTTGTGGTAAGTAACTATTTATACCCCAGAAAGGTACATGTGTGATCGGATAAGCGGTTACTGCATTAAGTGTCGGGTATGGCCGTAGCACAGGCTGACCTAAAGTGTCATAAGTGTAAATCTGTCGTGGCCTTTTCTCTCTAGTAGACCTTCTCCCTGCAGCTTCATCCTCCACACTTGGAGTTTCGGCCTCTCTTGCTCCCCCCTCTGACTCAACACAAGCAGCTGTTTCTCTCCCCTCGTCCACATAATCCTCCACAGGTGATCCCAGGTAAGTATTTGGTTCTCTTCCTGGTGAATTTTCCAGTATCCTTGATACTCCCCTTCTTTGTGTTTGATTGAACTCTTCTCTTACAGGTGCTCGCTCAGGTAGAGGGCTATTCATAGGTTCGGTCCAGCTAACTGGGTTTCTCAGCCAGTATCCTCCTCCGCTACTTTCCTCATCTGAGTCCGTCATGTCACTGTCTCGTTCTCCAATGTTTTCTCTTTTGGGTGACTAACCTCTTCTCTCTTTTTGTCTTTCAGATTTTGTCGACCGGAATGCCGTCGTGGGAGCCTCCACAGGTAATTCATTAACCAGTAGTAGTAGATTCCGGTGCAGTGTCCTCGTTTTCTTACTGTCCCCATTTTCAGGGGAGACTACATAAACTGGGTTATCAGATACCTGTCCCTTCACCACGTAAACCACCTTTTCCCAGTAGGATCGTAACTTCCCTGGACCCCCTCGTTCTCCAAGGTTTCTGACGAGCACTCTGTCTCCCACTTTCAGTACCACTCCTCTCGCCTTCCGGTCATATTGAGCTTTCCCTCTCGCACTTGCTTGACGACTGTTTCCTTCAGCAATCTTGTACGCCTCAGCCATCCGCGCCGCCCACTGATTTGCATATCCCTTTGTAGTGACTCCGTCCGTTGGCTCCACCAGGCCGAAGATCAGGTCTACTGGAAGGTGAGGATGCCGTCCGTACAACAGGTAAAAGGGAGAATATCCAGTGGACTCGTGCCGGGTACAGTTGTAGGCATGCATGATTTGAGGTAAGTGCTCTTTCCACCTCTCTTTTTCTTTGTCTGCCAGTGTCCTCAACATCTGTAGAAGGGTCCGATTGAACCTCTCGACTGGGTTTCCTTGGGGGTGGTATGGCGACGTTCGAGAGTGGCCGATTCCAGCAAACTGCCGGAGAGTGCGAAACAGTTCATTCTTAAACTCACGGCCCTGGTCATGATGTAACTTGGCCGGATACCCAAAGCGTGGAATGTAATCTTGGAACAAACGCTCAGCTGCAGTCCGCCCTGACTTGTTCTTGGTTGGGTAGGCTTGGGCGAACCTTGTGAAATGGTCCATGACGACCAGGATATATTCATATCCCCCACGGCTCGGCTCCAGATGCAGGTAGTCAATGCAGACCAGCTCCATAGGTGAGTGTGTTGTGATGCTACCCATGGGCGCTCGTACGTGTACAGTCGGTTTCTTCTGTTTTATACACGGGCACTTTCTGGTCACATATTCTTCTACTTCAGCTTTCATGTATGGCCAGTAGAACCGTTCCCTCACCAGGCTTAGTACTCGCTCCGTACCCACGTGCCCCATCTTGTCATGGAGGTGCTCAAGTACCAGCTTTTTGTACTTGCTCGGTAAGACAAGCTGCTGTCTCTCCCTTGTTCTTCGATATAGGAGTCCTCCCTCAAGATGTAGCTTATTCCACTCATACATCAGCTTTCGGTTGGTTCCTGTCAAAACTCCCCTCATCTCATCTGTCAGGGTGACACCTTCCTCCTTCCATTGCCTCACTTGAGAGATTACAGAATCTTCTTTCCGGGCTTGAATCAGTTCATCCTGTCCTATTATCGGCAACCAGGTGGTGGGTTGATGTGGTTCATCCTCCCCAGTCGACATATACAAGGCAGCGACCCAGGCCACGTCCTTCATCTTCGACACGTGACTGCCCTCCCATGCTGCTTGTATTGCCCCCGCGGGTAGCCCTTCCGTACACTGTGAAGTGTATTCATCAATGTCCAGAGGAAGACGAGACAAGGTGTCTGCGTCGATGTTGACCTTTCCTGGCCGGTACTTGACATCAAACCGGAAGTCAGACAGCTCCCCGACCCACCGATGGCCTACTGCGTTGAGCTTTGCCGTGCTCATCGCGTATGTCAGGGGGTTGTTGTCGGTGTACACTGTGAAGTGTGGGGCGTAGAACAGGTAGTCCCGGAACTTCTCGCACACCGCCCACTTCAATGCCAGGAACTCAAGTTTACCACTGTGCAATCTGTAGTTCCTCTCCGTCGTTGTCAATGTTCTGGACCCATATCCTATTACTCTCAACCTCCCGTCTTGTCGCTGGTATAGGATAGCCCCTAGGCCCCTTTCAGATGCGTCAGTGTGGAGCGTGAAGGGTAAGTTGAAGTCTGGATATGCCAGTATAGGTGGGCTTGCTAACATACCAATTAGTTCCTCCAGGATTTGTTGGTGGTCCCTGGTCCATTCTACTGGAGTTCTGGAGGGAACTTGTGGGCCTTTAGCTTTCTTCCTGCTGCGAGTATCCAGTGTTGCTCCAGGCTTCCCCTGCAGCAGTTCGTACAAGGGTTTTGATGTCCTGGAAAAGTCTTGAATGAAGGCACGGTAGTAGCTGAGGAACCCAAGTAACCTCCTCACATCACCTACAGTCTGGGGAGTCCTGGTTGTTAAGGATCGGACAGCCTCCAGGTCCTTAGGATCTATCCGTACTCCTTCCGCTGATACCAGCCGTCCGACATACCTGACCTCACTCCGGAACATTTCACACTTTGCAGGTTTCAGCTTTACACCATGATGCTGGAGGGCCCTCAACACTCTACGGATGTTCTCAACATGCTCTTCAAAGGACCTCGCATAGCATAAGACGTCATCTAAGTATGGGATGCAACACTCATCCCTGAGCGAGTCAAGCATTTCTTCCATACTGCGTTGGAAGGCAGCAGGCGCATTGGACAACCCAAAGGGGATCCGGACCCACTCATACAGCCCCCAGGGTGTGATGAATGCTGTCATGTGTCTGGATCCCTCTGCGATGTACCCCTGGTGGTACGCTTTGCCTTGGTCGAGAATGCTGAACCAGGAGTATCCTCCAAGGGTGTCAATTAGATCCTGTATCCTAGGCAATGGGTGACGGTCAGGGATGGTTTTCCTGTTCAGAAGACGGTAATCAACACAGAGCCTCAGTTTGCCATCCTTCTTGCGGACACAGACTACTGGAGCGGCGTATGGTGACTTTGATTTAACGATCCATCCTTTCGCTAGGAGATCTTGTATGTAGCTCTTTACCTCGTTAAACAAGGGTTTTGGCACTGATGAGTACGCCCTCTGAACCGGGATGTCGTCTTTAAGTGTGATTGGCATCTGCAAGCTGGGTATGCAACCAATGTCATTGTCACCTTTGCTGAAGGCACCAGACTCCTCATACAACATTCTTTGAACAACCTCTCGTTGGCCCTCTTCCAGGTGGTCCAGGTTGACAGGTGGATGCCACAATGATGTTTTCACCTCATCCTCTCGAGTGGTCACAGAATGGATCACTGTCTGCGTTGGCTCACTTGTTTTACCAGGCTCCACTAAGATCCTCTCAATCCACTGCAATGTTCCAATCACTGTGCCACGTGGCAGGGTCACATCACCCCCTGTGCTATTTCCAATGGGTACGGAAACACAAGGGTCACTTTGGGGTTGTATTTCTAAGAGCCCCTCTCCAATGTCCAAGAATCTTAAATGGTCACTATTTTCATGGGGCTCAAATAAGACCACCGCGTCAGACTGTGTCATCTTCAAAGGGATTCTGCACTTCACCCCAGTCACCTGTCCTGCACGGATAACGACCCCTCTTGGACCAACCTTCAAGTGCCCGTCTTCGTTATCTTCTTCAGCAGCTTGGATCACCTTGACTAAAGTTTGTGCCTTTTCGCGAGGGATATCAATGGCCCCGGCCAGTAGTGAGGTAAGTGTTGGCATCAACTGCTCAGACTGCCCTTGAATCAGTTCTTCAACTAAGTTGAAACCCAGGAGTGGTCTCTCAATTGGCATCTTACTCACCAGGAATGGGACATTAATAGATAGACTTGGATCCTCATTTCCTAGCAGGTTGACTGTGATGACCGCCCAGCCGCCAAATGGGATGAGGTCTCCATTTACAGCGTAAACTTTCAGATCATCTTGACACCCAAGAAGTTCCCGAAGCGGCCTCACCTCAACACTTGGCAGATATTTCTCTTTCCACTCACGGTCCACCATGCTGACTTGGGCACCTGTGTCGAGTAATGCCCTCACTGTCAAGCCATTCAAGTTGCACTGGGTCAGTGCCTTGCTTCCGATCAATTTGATTATGTTGTCATTTTTGGTCTTAAAGGAGCCCAGAACACTTGCTCCTTGGCTCCTGGACCTCACCTCATTTATAGATCTGTTTGTTTGTCCCTGGTGCTTGTGTTCTTGTTCTAGCACTTCTCCCTCCTTAGGCATGGCCGGCTTTGAGGGAGCAACGTCTGGTAGGGGCATTGGCTGTGCGGTCACTGGTTGCCCCTTTGCAGTGGCCGGTTCCCGTTTCCCTGTCGCTGAGGTCGTCGTAGGCTCATCACTGCCTGGTGTCCCTCCTCACCACAGATGAAACAGTGAGTACAGTCCTGCCGCCCTTCGTCCGCACACCGCTGACAGCAACGCCAGCGGCTCACCCGGCGAGAAGATGGTTGGCTGGAGGGGCATTGGCAGCCACCCTCCGTTCGTACTGGCATGGAGTGTTGTATCGCGTCTACCATGCTGGTTAGAGCATCAATCCTGGCCGTAAGAAGCTTAATCTGTTTGTCCTGCCCTTTTTGTGCAGCAAACCCTTTTGCAGCTTTCACATCTCCGCCAGTTTCATCGCTAACTTGGGCACTATTAGCCATGGATGGTTTTGCTCTGGTTGGTGGGCCCAGTCGACGCAGCCTCTCATTCTCGTCACTTGTGATTTTCATAACGTGCCTGAGGATAGCATCGTCAGTTACATCACTATCAGCCAGCAAGGGTTTCAGCTCGCTGCAAATATCTTTACACCGGTGGCTTAGACCCTGATAAATAGTGTGTAAGAACACATCCTGCACCGTAGCTGCACTATACTTCCTGTCTGAATCAGCTTGTTTAGCCGCAAAGAGTATTTTTTGTTTCAACCCCATGACTCGGTACAGAAACTGTTGAGGCGTTTCGTGTTCACTCTGCTTGGTGCACATTAGTTCTTGGAATAGCTCTGTGCTATTTCGGTCTCCCAAGTGTGATTGTAAGAACCCCTTTAATTCAGCTACAGTCATGTCATCTTTGTTCATCAGCATATCTTTAAAAATGCCTGGCTTGATAATTCGCAGCACCCCTCTAACCACGTCGGCATCGGTGAAGTTCTCTTTTAGGCCGCTGTCCATTTGCCTACAGACATTGTTGAACGTGATATCTGACGAGTTATCTCCAATCTGGCCTCCATGTATCTTAAACTCACGGGGCTGGATATACTTAAACCCTCCCATAGGGAACGCGCTACATCAGTCATGAGCTACATTTTTCTGCTGCTCAGTCTGGTACATGTGTGCTGTAGTGGCGCCTCCCTGTGCTACTGTGTGGGTCAAATTAGTGTTCTGAGTAGGTGTCATGTATTGGCGAATCTTTTTACCAATTTCTTCGTACTCTGCAAGCATTTTACGCATGTCTGTGTTTGTTTCAGGTACAGCCCCCTTAACACTCCCAGAGTCAGGTGAAACATGTGATGTCAGATAAGGGTTATCAGTGGTGGGTGGATGTAACACATGTGTAAGGTGAGTGTCTGTATCAACATCAGATGTACATACAGCAGTGCAAATCTGTTTTGCTGATTTTACAGTCTCTTGCAATGACAACAGTTCACTCATACCTTGGTCCTCCATCTCGAGCAAAGATTCACTTGACATGAAGGCATCGATGTACTCGTAACAACCCTCACTGTCTTCCAGGTCAAGTTCAGATGAGTCTTTACCTCGTACTGGCCCGATGACCTTGGCGATGCGAAACAGTTCATCAGCAGGCAGTATCATCAGGTCTTTTCTGATGTCCCACACCAAGCGTTTCCTCGTACGATCTGCCATGACGTTGTTCTCTGTTGTCCTACTCGATACTGCTTTAACCTCAGGACGAAGACAGCCGCCTGTCCAGCCCTCTGTGTGCGTCTCGTTGTCACCGTTGATGCAGCAGCCACCGGCCTCTAGCCCCAGTGCCACCTTGTCCCACGGTCCTGGAATCTCTGGATCCGCCTCCTAGTGTCACATGGAGTGGATCCCAGACGAGCCCCCAAGAATCTGTTGCAGGTCCTGGCTCAGGAGACCCAGCTGACAGATTACTGTGATCTGTAAAACAGGATTCGATGAAAAAGGACGAGAGAGTCACGTCTGCTCTTTCACAGCTCCTCTGCAGATATGAGGGAGCATGCGCAGTTCACGGTTTCGCCCGCGACTCTCCAGCCAGAATGTCAAAATAAGAGTCCTTTATTTTTGTCCATATAAATGTAAATATAAGTTTGTTAATTTCCATACAACATAAACCAATAATGTAATCATTTTACTCACAACCATATTCACAATTGTGTACATACTTAGTGTGTATCACAATAACAATATTGCTGGCCATAAACTGACAAAGTGTGCGTCCGGTGTGCGATACCTCGAGTTGTCAGAGACGCGACGCGGCACTGCGCTTCTCGTCCGGACCGGTGTGCAACCCCCTTTTACACTGAACAAAGTCAACACTATTCTGCTCATCTACCTCATGTACATTTTCAATCTTACAATTACAATATTAATAATTACCATTGCACTAAACTGCCGTGCACTACATATTTAAAATCTTAAATCTCAGACTATACTGACTATACTAAGCTCTTTACAGTAAACGCGGTCGTTCTCGCTTGGCATTGGCAAGCAGTTGCCGCACAGACACCGCGTTATTCTCCTGATTTAAGCCTACGGTGCGCTCGGGTTCAAACTGAAAAGGCTGAACGGCAGACGTGTTCATCTCACTACTGTCAAAACTTAGCTAGCTAGTCGGTACGTTGGAAAAACAATAAACAAAGCGGCTACAGCGGCTAGGCTCAACCGACTACAACCTTTACACGTCACTACCCAGAATGCATTGAGACGTAAATAACTATGGCGGCCTACGAGTGAACGGATTTTCGGCTTTTTAAAATAAATCTAAAAACATTTGGAGTCTTTTTGTATCACCTTTTTATAGCTGATGTGCACGTTAATCTTATAAGGCCAACATGCCACACTAGTCGGGGTACCCTTGTTAATACCTTGGAGACTGTAAAAGGAATTGAAAGTAAAATAAAAGTAATTTTCATCTTTTTACCATGTTGCTTTATTTAACATTTCTCACTTGCCCACAAGGCAATAACACAATGGCAACGCTCTGACAAACCTCTGCTAGAATTTTGATGGATTTTTGAACCCACATTTGAACCTGACTGTGTTAAACACACCGCATACTCAAGAACATCAAAGCAAATGCTCAGGGGTTTTCAAATTGAGTGAATGTGAGCCTCCCCTTACAGTAAGGAGTAAGGACAGCCGAGCCCCCTTCCCCAAAATTCCGTCCGCCGGCCCTAACCCACACACGCCTCTGCAGTAAATGCCATCTTTTGTGTGTTCCAGGCAATGATGAGTTTCAATAAAAACTGATAAAAATGTAAATATTTTTTAATATTGTATAAGACATTTTATTTCCACAACTTTTTAAAAAGTGCATTCATAAACGATTTATTTCCAACTTCATGCAGACCTAATTGAGGCTACTTATAAATTGAACATTGAACATCAGTAGGCCTAACCACAAGTTAACAAAACATGCTTACATGTGTAATCGGCGCCAAAGCTGACGACACTCGACGGCTGGACTTATCTTCTTCAATGGAACCATTTATTATCAAGTATTATGGCTGTATGATAAAGGTGCAATGTGTAAAACTTTTGAGTTTCTATTAACAGAAATGCAATATGACATCCATAATTATGTGTTCAGTGGTGTATAAAGAACTTACTTAATAAACCGTAATGTTTTTATTACCTTAGAATGAGGCATTTATATCTACATAACCGCGGGCACCCCATTCTATAGAGCTGGTAAGTCCCGCCCCTTCCGCTAACCCCGCTGGACCTCTAGGTTGAAAAATCGTCAATGCAAGTGAATGAGAGAAAATAATTATTTTCTAATCCCGTTTGAATTTTGCAATGAATGTGAACATATGTTGTCTGTGAATTTTTTATATAATTTTTCGTGTAAAGAATGCTACAATTTAGCGGGTAGAATTATCATACGGTTAGACTTTGTGTGAAAGCACTTTGTGGACTACAACTCTTCGCTGCTTTCGACGCGTTTGATATACGTCACCACCACTAGCACACGGATCCCGCTAAACATGCCTGTGTCTTTGGTGCACTTCACCGCCTTCATTTGGGTACAAAGCACACAGGCATCTCGATCTAATTCCTTAGATTATCGCACCGTGATTTGTGGAGGGAAAATGTGTTATGCGGTGACGTCACATATGCGACGTGTAGTCTTTCTCGTTATGTCTATTCCACAACTGCTAGCCAAAGAATCATACAATATACTGTCAAACTCGTTACATGAGAAATTATATAAAAAATTCACAGACAACATATGTTCACATTCATGGCACAATTCAAACGGGATCAGAAAATAATTATTTTCTCTCATTCACTTGCATTGACGCTTTTTCAACCTAGAGGTCCACTTGGAGTTTTACGGATGGGCGGGACTTACCAGCTCTGTGAAGGTCGACATATTGTGACGTCATGTTTCTACCGTAGCCGACAGCGAACAAACAGCATTACAGAGCGCGTTTCGTCACTACCTTGAAAGAGAAGCCGCAGTAAGCTAGAAGCTAGACATAAACAAAGTCCTTTTAGGCAAGTCATGCCACTCGGCCGCCATCTTGGCAACGCCTCCGGGCAGCTATTTCGGACTAACAAGACCAGGCTCCTATCTAAATGAATGGGCAGAGAGTCAGAACTGCACTTTCACTGGTTATCGGGACATAAAAACTGCATGTATAGAAACGGCAGTAAAATATGATAAAAATCGCAGAAAAAGTTTGATGACTTTGCCCCAAAATAAGGTTTAAAACGCCCTTTTCCCCACAGGTTATACTTTACTACGCATGCGCAAGGGTTCTCGTCTCCGCTGTCGCAAACATCAACTGTGCGCATGCGTCAGTGGAACCAGACGATAGGCTTAAAGGTTTACCGGCTTGACTGTTAAAAGCAGACGACTGGCTTTCCAGCGGGAGGGGCGGGACATGTGCATACAACCGCCATCTTTGGCATTACGGGCTTTCACTATATAGTTGTATTGAGGATTGAGGAAGTGGCATGTCTCATATAAACTGTCTCTGACATAAACGCCGTGAGTAGTGACTTTTCCCTTGTCAGTGGTGTAAATATGTAGTTGGATTGTTTCATGTAACTTAATTCTTCTCCCTTGCTATGTTATGGCTTTGCTATGTGATGATACATTTGTACGTTCGTGAGACAGCTGATTAGTAAGTTAGGCTACTCTTGTCATTGACCTTAAAACAGTTACAGGAATCACCAACCCGTAGATCGAGTTTCTAAAATCAGAGAAAAAAGGCCTAATGTGTGTAGTAAATGGTGTCTAGGGGATGCGGAGGCGCGCGCGCTGTTATAATCACGTCATTTTTGCCGCACGCACCTTGGGCTCATGCGGACGCGTCGAGTATAAAGGCTTTACGCTTTAACCAGCCCAGCCACAGTAACAGCTCATATTAGCCAGTTAAACTTTTACTACCCTGTTAGAAAAAATATATAGTTGCATAGTTTCGTGTGGTTCTTCTCCCTCGCTGTATTAAATTATGGGTTTGCTATGTGGGGATAAATGTGCTGGTTACGTTCGTGAGACTGCTGATTAGTAGGCTACTCTTGTCATTGACCGTAAAACAGTTACAGGAATCACCAACCCGTTGATCTTGGAAGCATTTTAAGTCGATCGAGTTTCCAAAATCAGAGGGAAAAAAGCCTATTGTGTGTAGTAAATGGTGTCTAGGGGATGCGGAGGTGCGCGCGCTGTTACAATCACGTCATTTTTGCCACACGCACCTTTGGGCTCAAGCCTGTGTTATACTTTCCGCGTCCGCAATTGCGCGAGGGTCCGCTAGGGTCCGCTAGGGTCCGCGTGACGTAAAAATTGTCATCAGAGGGTCTGCCCGGAGGTTCCTTGCGGACGTCCGTGTGCCTCCCATTTTTTGTGACCGCGCGGTCAAAGTACGCAAGGTCACTAGATTAATTAAACCGCGAAAGCGCTGGAAAAAATGGACGTCGAATTTGAAGAGAGGCTGTGCGAAGAAGTCCGTCACTACCCGCACCTCTACAATCCGTCGTTAAAAGAGCACAAAGATAGCCAGATGTGTAATAATTCCTGGAGGGAAATTGGCCAGAGTTTAGGAAAAGAAGAAAGTCTGTGTCGGCAGAAGTGGAAGTATCTGAGAGACCGTTTTGTCAAGGCAAAGAAGAGGCTGAAGGGAAGGAGCGGTGCAGCAGGTGGTAGAATGTATGTTCCCCGTATTGTTTCCCTCTTGAGCTGGTTGTCCGACTTCGTAAAACACCGGGACACAGACTCAAACTTCCCAGTAGAGGTAAGTTAATGTGAATCAAAATTATGCAATCGTTTGTTTTTTAGAATGTTGTCTTAAACACTTAAGGGAACGTTGGGCTGCATGATTACTACAAGTCATAATTTAATGTTACAGCATATTAGTAGTTTATTAGTATACAAGTTTATATATTATTAACCCTTGTATGGTGTTCATTTTTTAGGTCCTGTGTACATTTAGCTTCTCTTCTGTCCTCCTGTCAGGGCTCGCTGTTGTCAGTGTGTGTGTGTTCTTGTATATGGTTGAGGACACAAATGTGTATAATGACATGGGTACAACGTAAACATGGTTTATGGGGACATCTGTGTCCTCATAAACCAAACAGCTTAAAAAAACATACTAAATGCAGTTTTTGGAAATTCCAAAAAGGCCAACAGTTTTCTGTGATTGGTAGGTTTAGTGTAGGGGGATAGATTATACAGTTTGTACATGTGTTAAACCATTACACCTATGGAGAGTCCCCATAAACCACATATCCAAGTAAGTGTGTGTGTGCGTGCGTGCGTGCGTGCGTGAGTGTGTGCATGCATGTGCGGGAGAGATTAAAAATATGAACATCACACAAGGGTTAATAATATTTGAAAGAAATTTACATTTCTGTTGCTGTCCTGCATTGTCAGGATATATAGTATCTAACTTACTGATATAAATATATTGCAGGAAGAGGAAGGCAGTGACACATTCATACTGAACATGGAAGAAGTCGAGACTGTTGACACCCAAGAGTCCTCCATTTCCCCAAGGACGTCCACTCCATCGCCACAAGAGACTCTTTCACCGCCACCCGCAGCAGCTGTGTCACCATCCACACCTTCCTCATCTTCCACAAGTGAGGTTTTTTCCTCTGCCCAGAAAAGGAAAAAACCTACACCTACCACACCCGTTGAAGATGCTATCATCCAGCGGCTTCATCAAATTGATAAAGAAAAAGAGAATCTGAACAATGAGGACCACGCCTTTGGTGTGATGGTGATGGTGATGGGTATGCTGGCAAAACTTCCAGCCCATGACCGCATGGAAGCAAAGTTTGAAATACACCAGCTTCTTTATCAGAGACAAAAGCAGGCATATCAAATGAACAGCAGTCAGTAAAAGGACAGTTAATGTATTTGTTGGTGTTGGGTGTTTACACTGCCAAATAAATGTGTAAAGATTTTCTGTGTGTTCCATATTTTTTTTGTCTGAGGTTTTAAAAGAACAATCAAAAGTACCCAATCAAACGTTTACATGTTTATTTATGAAGTCAATACACCATATACACATTTAACAAGTATAGTTATTGAATTTAAAAAAAAAAGTCTGGAAGTGAAAAACACCAAAATGTGAATTCATTTAAATGTTCTGAAGCCCCCTGCTAACTATATTTTCTTGCCATGGCACAAGTCCTGCTGGTGTTTGGAAAAATGTTGTCAGATTGTGCCTTGTGTTGAGTGCGACCCTTGATGCTCTTCCGGCAGACAGCTGCGTTGCCTCAAGAAGATTAGTGTCTCCGGTCACATGCCGCCTCCATTCCCCTGGCTGGATGTCTCCATTTGCGGTGGGGCTATCTGTCAAGGTGGATGGTATGTATCTGATGTTCGCTGGATTTGAGGCATCCGTGTGTGTTAGGAAGTTGTGTAAAGCCACACCTGCTTTCACAATGTGTACCACATTTTCTGGACTGCAGTCAATTGGTCGGCCAAAAATCCTCCACCGGGATGCCATGATGCCGAAGGTGTTCTCAATAATCCTCCGGGCCCGTGAATGACGATAGTTGTACACTTGCTGTACTGTCGTGAGGTTGGAGCCTGTGGGATAAAGTGAGAGGGCAATAACATTTCATCAGCAAATTGATGATAATGTGGTTCATGTTCTTGTGACACTGTATTACTGCAAAATATCATTTAATAATTATTTTGTACATTGTGATAAACAAAAGACTTACCTGGGAATGGGCGCATGAGATTTGGGAGCAGTGGGAAAGCTGCATCTGCAACAAACACATGCGGGTTGGTGACATCGGTGCCTGGCAGGGTGGCTGGTCGTGGCAGGTCCAGAGTCCCGCTGATTAGCTTGGACCCATATTTGCTTTCTTTGAAGACGCCTCCATCACTTTCACGTCCATAGGCCCCCACGTCCACCATCGTGAACCGGTAATGGGCATCACAAGCAGCCATCAGAACAAGTGAGTGACTCCCCTTATAATTAAAATAGTCACTACCGGCATTTCGGGGGGCTCTGATGGTGACATGCTTCCCGTCGATGGCGCCGAGACACAGTGGGAAGTTCCAGATTCTCCAAAAATCATGCGCTATCTCCTTCCACTGTGTCTGGGATGGGAAGGGGACGAATTCCTGCTGCAGAGTGTCCCAAATAGCCTTGCACACCTCTGGAATAATCGTCGATACAGTGCAGCTGCCCAGTCTGTAACTTGCAGCTACACCGACCTGAGAACATCCAGATGCTAAATAGCGTAAAGTCACCGCTAACCTTTCCGCCACACTGATCGGAGCACTGTGTGTTCTGTTGTGTTGGATGCGCTCACCGATTCTGCGGGCCAGCAAATCAAATTTTGCGGCGGACATCCGGAAGTACTGATGGTGCTTCTCCTCGTCCATTGCATCCATCTCCTGGACCAACGTGTTAAACTCCCCGTCTTTTATTCTATTTTTGTTTAGTGGTCGCACACACCATTTTCGTGCTCTCCGTCTTTTTTTCTTTTTCTGTACTAAGTATAGCAGACAAAGCAGCTCTTCCTCTTGCATCGACGTTGCCATGTTTGCTACTGCGGCACTAGGCTAACAGCGCATGCGCTGGAAAAAAGCGCGTCTTTGCTACTGTCCCAGCCGATCTACTGCGCATGTGTGGAACGCGTTCACTGTCGCGGACCTCAGCAGACAGTGTAAACACAAGTAGTCCGTGTCCGCGCTGTCCGCAGCTGTTTTTGTACGCGCCCAAACTGGAGTATAACACAGGCTTCATGCGGACGCGTAGAGTGGAGTGTTTATACAAGGCTTTACGCTTTAACCAGCTCAGCCACAGTAACAGCTCATATTAGCCAGCTAAACTTTTACCACCCTGTTAGAAAAAAATATATAGTTGCATAGTTTCATGTGGTTCTTCTCCCTCGTTGTATTATGGGTTTGCTATGTGGGGAGAAATGTGCTGGTTACGTTCGTGAGACAATCAGCTGATTAGATTACTATTATTATATTATGTATTAAGACCCTTGATCCTCACCTGACTATGGCTTTGTCAACTTTATCCATGATGTGGTTTATAATGGACTGTGGTACAGAAACTTGGTTTACTCTGGCTATTCTCTGCTGTCTCAGACAACGATGTTTGTCTCGTTTTAGCCACCGTAGCTTCTTCGAAAGGGAGGGGTGAGCAGTGGGCTGAGTCCTTAGTGCAAACTCGCAACCGAACTGCTAGATGTCGCTAAAAATCACACACTGCACCTTTTTATGAATGAAGGCCAGTATCACTGATATTAATATAGCTATTGATGTCTCTATGAAATTTTTTTTTCCCCAAATTTTAAACATTTATTAGGCTTTTATGTATTTTTTAATTATTTAAGTTAACTTAAAATAATCCTCACTTAAACCCATAAAAAAATCATATTTACCTGTACTTTCCTGTTTAACAGGTATGAAATATACAGAAATTGAATAAGGTTATAAAACCGTCCACACCAGGCACGGCGCCAGGTTTGGATGGGCCAGACCAATTGTGGGTGGGCCTTAAACTAAAAATATTAAATTAAAACGTTTTCCAATCACTGTTTAACCTAATAAAAATTACTGACTAATATACTGTTATATTATCTGTACCTATACATAATATAGATTTTAATAGCTTGATGCTCTTTAAATATTTTGTTGCATTGTTAAAAAGTTTCGGTGCATAGGAGTCAGGACGGACCTATCCACGATCGCTCTCCTTGGTTCTGACCGAAGAAGAGCGCTTTGGAATCTCCATTACGCATCATACCTGAGCTGCGTTTCCCGATAAAAGAAAAAGCGGTGTTCTTTATAAAATAAGCACTTCAGAAATAGTTAAAAATTGCATTTATTAGGACTCATGGGATATTATAAAAAATAATCTAAACTATAATAGCCTATATTTAGACTGTAAAAGAGGTCAGGAATGTAATATTTCCCTAAAACATAGTTTAGTTCTGCTCGTATAACATGAGGCTGAATATTTCACAATTCTTCTTGTTTTAAGTTTTCAACAATACATTACAGATCAACAACACTGACAGTTTCAATCAATAGCCTACTCGGGAACAGAACTTGTTCATTAACAACGTCATCTGTCCATTTATTTATTTTCGATTTCATTAACAACAGACTGACTTATTATACAGAGAAGATGTATTAAAATGTAACCTATACAATATCACAATATCAACAAAGTTATTTGCATTGCAGAAAAACAACAACAGCAACAAACATTTCAGAAGCCAAAAACTAATCAGGCTAAAAAATAACAACTGAGTAACAACTGAGTAGGCTAAAAGAAACCAATATTTTTGCGCTAACAGACAGGCTTAAAAGATTGCCAAATGTGAAGGTAAGGGAAGAGGAGAGAATATGAGAAGAATATTCATTCATTGTAAATCAAATTATTTAACAGAGCAGTAGGAAAGGGCATTCTACTGTAACGGTCACTTTGTGCTTTTATGTTAATCTGAGTTAAAATGAGAACTGCGCATGTGCGTAGACTGTCAGTAATAGATTTGAAAGGTGAGGAGAAGAGATAACTGCTCCACCGACCGTCGGTTGTACTCTTTCTTTTATTTAGTTTTATATTTGTACTTTTTCTCATTCGATCCCCATGTAGGCTATGCGGACGAGTAATTTTACTAAACACGGGGAAAATAGGCTACGCTCTCATCCTTTGTGCATCTTTCCCTCCGACACCTATTTTTTTCTTTTTTTCTCTGAGCCACATCTCAACTTTGTGTTACACTACCTATCTTTCCGAAATTACAGGAGTAGTCGGTGGGGTTTGCTCTTGAAAATGTCAATGATTTCATCGAAGTCGAGAGTTACTATAAGCTCTCTCTCAAAGGTCAACAGACAGAGGGACATAAGGTAAGAAGAAAGCACGGTGCTCCTATTTGGTGTTTTAATCCGGTTGACACTGGAAAAGACGCGTTCAACTGTAAAGGATGTCATTGGCAGTGTCATCATCAGAGCTTTTAATAAAACATGGATATTCTGGAAAACGTCCTCATTGCATATGTCCATCACTTCTACAAGACTTTAGAGATGTTCTCCTCTTTTTTTCTTCCTCTCCATGAGTTGCACAAACACTTACTTACACTTACGCGACTCTAATATGGTTACGTGGAAGCGCTTCCCTGTATCATTGAGAGAGTTCGCTATAGTGGCCAAGGTGGTGTCATTTGTATCAAGGCTAGGGGACATCAGGATTGCAGCAGATGCCATGAGGCCATAGGTGTCACTGTGGAATCGAGTGTTCAGTTCATTAAGCTGGCAGTCTATTAGCGTGTTGGAAATGTTGCGCAGGTCACTATCACTCCTCACCCTTGTCGATTTCCCCAACGTGCATGTGACAATACTTTCCTCAAATCGGCCTGAGAGCTTTCTTCTGCTGACCGTCTTCCGCATACTGTGCCAGCACCTCCACGATAACATCATACAGAATGAAAACTTTTGTCACTGCGACCGATCTTGAATCCCACCTGGTGTCACACCCTTGCTCCAATTCCAATTCTCTCTTTATGCACGTTAATGAAACGGGCATGACGTTCGCTGCTGCACATGAAGGTGTGCAAGGTGTTGAGAGTGTCGAAAAAAGTAGAAGCATCCAGCGATGTTCGGGCCACAGTTGACAGGACGAGGTTTAACCTATGAGAGTGACAGTGCACGTAGATGGCGTTTTGAAAGGTGCCCTTAAGGATGGCTTGGACACCCCCCTTATGCCCAGCCATTACCGATGCATCACGAAAACCAAAACCAACGCAAAGGCTAGGGTCTTGTTTCAAAAGGTGCGACAACTTCTAATATTTTCTGTGCTATCGCAATAAGCAGTCATGTTGTCTGTGGCTACGAGGCCAACAGCGCGTTCTCGCACAGTCCCCATGTGCACATACCGAAAGCAAACAGCCACCAGCTGCATTTTAGGTACATCCTTACACTCGTCTGCTAAAATAGCATAGAAAGATCCCTCATGCAGTTCACGTTTAATCCGTCGCAACAGGAGAGTGCACGCAGCATCCAACGGGTCATTCTGAATTTCGTGACTGAGCATCTTTGCATTGCTAGGGATCACATCTAGAGGTAGACCGATTCATCGGTTTTGCCGATTAATCGGCACCGATAGTTGATTGGTGGAACTATCGTTATCGGCAAAAATCCATACCGATATCCGATAGTTTTTCCTGGTTGCGCCCGTTGCTGGATCAGCTGAGAAGTGCGCGCTGTCATACATTACACAGTACGAGAGAGCAGAGAAGGGTCTGCTGGCATTATGCAGTACAAGAGCAGCCTCTAGAGGTGTAATACAAACTATCACTGATGCCTCGTGTTGTTTATTTTGACACGTGACGCTGCGCGCTGCACTGAGAGCACACGCTGCGTGGACAGCGCTGACATCAGATGCGCGTTTAAAGGACCGACAGCGAAAAGGTATTCATAGAGTAGGCTACATTTTGTCATGTCATATTATAAAGTGATTAATTTAACTAGATGCTGCATTAGTAGAGAAAGAACCGCACAACAGTATGTTTGTTTGCCTTCGAGGCTGAGAGGACGCTAACATTAGTAGTACCTCAAGCGGTTAAAACACTGACAAAAATAAACCTAAATCCGACCCGAATAGTTAATGTCACAATTGTTACCATCTATTTGCATTAGTTTATATACAGCTGGTCACTTTTATGCATTCATTATGCAGCGAAGTTGCATATTTAAAGCTAGATGTAAAATAGCAAACTGAAATGTTCATACAGCCGACAGAAACTGCTGACCATACCAAATCAGAAAAGCATTCGATTCGTGTTCAAAAAGAACTGATCGATGCTCACGCTGAAAACATTTCAGCGTTTGAACAGTGAAAAACTTTTTAAAGCAAGATTCTGTGGCTTTCCTTCCTTATAATGCAACGCATTATAACAGCGCAAATCCATGTATCACAACGGACGCGCGCTCTCATTTCATTCAAATACAACTTGCCGTCTTGCGTCTCCGTTTTTGATTGTAGCCTATTGAAAATGAAATCAGAGTTGATTTAATGTTTACAGAGTTTGATAATATTGTAGTAATGATCTTGTCTGGATGAGTTTTGTATGCTGTACAAAATGGATGTAACAGTTAAACAGTTACATTTTGAATCCAACTGGTTTTATTTGTTATTTAGAGTATTACTTTTTGTTTCAGTTTGAATGAAAGTCTTTTTTTGACTTCAATATTTATTCATATTTATTTAATTTAGCATGTTTTCATGGTTCATACAGTTTTTTTTTTAAATAATAAAGTTCAGCACTGTTTTACTTACACATAGAGTGTTATGTTTGTTTTTAACCAGTATACATTTAAAAAACTATCGGTTGATTAATCGGTTATCGGCAAGTGCGGCCCAACCTAGCTATCGTTATCGGTAGTCACATCTAATCACATCTAGTCGCTCTTGGGTTGCTTTGTCACGCCTGCAGACAAGTCTATAAAATTCCAGGAAATTACCTGCGTTTTTGACCCCCTCATTCTCCCGGTTGCCACGCAGGGGTACTTCTTGTTTGGCACAAGTAATCAGAACGTCCAGAATTACTTTGATATGCTCCCGATTCCTCTCTATGATTTCATCCTGTCTACCATTGTTGAGTTGATGGATGACAGAGCCACGCATTGAAAGCCAGTAATTGTTAAATTTATCCAGAGCAAATGTGTGCGATTTGCTATTCTGGTGCTTTAAACAAGCGTGATTGAGGTGCTTCCATGCAGCCTCTCGCAATGCAAAGTCAATGGAGACGGTTGGATTGGTTTGGATTGTTGCAAATCTTTATTTTTGTTTGCAAAACTTATTTTGTCCTCAATACTTTTCTTCACCTTTGCCATTCTTTATTTTTGTGAGCAAAAAATTTTTTTTTTTGCTCAATACTTTATTTTTGATTTTGATCTTCTACTAACATGTAGGCCTACGTACACGTTCAAATAAAGTTTTGACAAAAAAGGTTTTATAAAAAGATAAACCTCACATATTTCAGCCTTTATATAATTTTTATAAAAAGAATGAGTCAAAAAAGATAAATTACATTTACAATGCACATTAGCTTATCTTTTTATTAGTAAAATTAGGTCTGATTTTCTCGTGGCGTTTGTCGTTGCTATGCAACCATGCACTGTGCTCTCCACAACGACAAAGAAGTTTTAGTAGCTAATGGATTTCCACAACACTAAACGCTTGCTGTAGCTTTGCTACAAGATTTATTTACGGAGAAGAGAAAAACACAAGTGTTTGGGTGCACCCCCATACTGAAAAGTAAAAAAAATTTCATCTCGCTGCCCCTGGAAAAAATTTGCGCTTCGCTTCAATCATGAGCGTAACATTAAATTTTAAATAACGAACTTGAGCGCGCAAAAGACGCGATATGTGAACTGTTATGTCTGTCATATGACGCATGAAATAAGACACAAGACGAGATGGCTATGCAGACTCACATCAGGCTCTTTACTGAACATAGCTCGGAGAGCAGAGAGAGCATACCAAAACAACCCAGAGCGAGCATTCTGAACAGACCTCAATAATGGAACAAAGATATCTGCTCTGCTAGGCAGATATACAACATGAACTTGGTGAGCTACCTCCAATCAGGAGACCCCCTTGACACAGCTTCTGTGCATGGCACCTTCTCAGCAAGCAGGGGCGCCATTGCCAATAATTGAATTGAAATTATAGAAAATAGAAAACCGCTTTGCGGCGCAGAGAATTTTTATTTTAACTGCTCGTGCCGCCCCCCATGTGACATGAAAAAATGCCGCCCCCGGTTCGCCCGTGCCTAAAACCGCTACTGACCAGAATACATATGTAACCTGAGACGTTTCGTGTTATAACTATTTAACAAGTTTTTTAAACCAATCAAAGGAATAGTGGAGATTCAATTGAATTACAGATTTGACAAACACATTAATGTATATCAATAAAATATGACATTGTATGCATTTAGCGTCCTATGCTATTTTATAATTTTGTCAGTTTACATCCTTAAAAGGAATCCTTGATTGTAACCACGGCAATATCTGAGGCGAGCACCACTATCCCTGTGATGGCCCTAACCACTGCGGTAGGGGACACTGAAAAGGTGAACAATATACAAAGTAAGTGGAGAGCATTATGGCTAAACACTCATAAAACATTAATTTAAAATGCTTTCTACTCCATCATGTACATATTCATTGCAGCAGTGATTGAAAGGGACATTTACATTTTTATAGATTCTTGAATGGGAAGGAAACGAGGTAATCAAAATAAATTCCATACAAGGCCTCTCCTGCTTTCCCTAATTGGGCAGTTCAGACATAGTTCCAATTACTACCATCTGTGCTGCTTGATATAAAGTCTTGTGACAGTTAGATGAATGACAGTCAGATGAATGAATGTGAATGAGCAACCACGTTCAGATGCTTCAGGTGCTTCATATCATTCTCAATGACTTCATCCTTTCTGTCTGCCCAAACGTAATGTAGTAGTACAGTAAAGTAAATAAAAAGTAAACTAAGTTTTCGTAACTGTAAAAAACAAAACAAAACAAAAAAAATCGTAACAATGTTACTGATTAAAAAGAAATGCAAAAAGTACTAGAAATTACTTTTGTGCACAGTATGTATCAGCTAACTGTTGGTGGTCTGTAATCTGAGGCCTGAGGCTTCACTGTGTTTTGGAATCTTGTTTACCACAGTGTTTCTGTGTCACAGTTTCTTGAAATGATCTTCATGATAACACATCATCCCATCGAGGCCTGAGCTGTGTGTTAAAAAGCATCTGAAGAAGAGATGCTTCCGACTGGGGAATACACAGTGCAGAACATTGTTTGTCAAATGTGAAGTGTTTACTCTATCTGTGGGCCTCTTGTAAATCAACCATGTGGGTGTTTTAAGAGGGATGTGATATGCAATTAAGCCAGAGCAGATGAAATATCATTTCTATTTATTTAAACATAGCTAATCTAATGGCACTTTTGTGTAGGAATTTGTGATTCGATATGGGAAAACACGTTTCGATGTCACACTGGTAAGTTTTCAGTAAGGTACAAAAATAGGTTGAATGTCAGTTTTTTGTCAAAATTGGCTTTTCATTAAATTATTATTCTATAACATCTTGTCTTCTCTGAATATATGTTGACAAAATTCCCTTGTTTAGTTCAGAAAAATAGCAATTTAGGGTGGCAAGCTGAAAAGACTGTTTCTAATGTTTAAGTTTAAGTTTAATGTCTTGTGCCTGATGAAGACCTGATGGTCAAAACTTTGCCTTTTTAATAAATTCTTTTGGAGCAGTAATTTTCAGTGTGCGGACTTCACAGTTCTTTATTTGTTTATATCACTTAGTTGTCCTGCACCTGCGCCCAATCTGGGTGTTTGGGATGTGCACACCAGTTTTGTATTTTCTAATGTTTAAGAACACGCCCGGCGGAGGTGTAAAAAAATTGCCCTATCAAAATAAGCCACATAACATCTAGAATGAAGGTGTATCAATGTGCATTTCCCGCCAGTCCTGTGTAAACTACTACAGCAGGCAAAGTTTATTTTTTATTTTTTAAATCCAATGTTATCATGAGATGCGGTCATGCGGAGCACAAGAGAACAACAGAGTCTGAAGTAGCTGGTCACTTATATGATCTTGCTCCCCCCAATCTGCTCAATCCAGGGGCCCGTTCTTCTTACGTCGCTAACTCAGTTAGCTGGATTTGATTGTTGGCGATTTGGCATGATCTTGGATTGTTTCGCTCATCCTGGACTTGCTGTCATGGCAACAGGTGCGCAAGCTTGAACCTGCTCGCGAGCAGGCTTATTTATCCTCTGTTAACAGGATTAGATTGCGGCTTTATAAGCAAAGCTGATACGGGAAATCTTTTAACGCAGTGCGATAGTGTACTTTTTGAGGTATATAATTTTTTTCATGACTCGTGAGGATGTCGTTTACATCATTCATTTTTTGGAAACGCACATTAAATATTCGACTCGTTGGAGTTGTCCTTTAACAACAGCACAAACTGTGTGCATTGTCCTGAGATTCTTTGCGAGTGGCTCTTTCATGCAGAGATGCGGAGAACTTGATAAGTGCTGTCTGATGTGCCATTCGCAAAGTTTACCTGGTGCTCAGGCAGTTTTTAGGGTTTAAAGGTGCCCTAGAATGTGAATTGAATTTATTTTGTCATAGTTAAATAACAAGAGTTCAGTACATGCACATGACATACAGTGAGTCTCAAATACCATTGTTTTCTCCTTTTTATTTAAATCTCGTTTTTGAAAAACACCCCTGAAAAATAGGCGAATCTCCACATAACACAGACTGTGACGCAACAGTCGGGATCATTAATATGTACGCCTCCAAAAATCAGCATATGCCAGCCCATCTTTAATGACATGCGGAAGTGCGCAGCTGAATCATCGGAAGTTCTGCAGGTGAAGAAACAAGCGAGGATTGTTAGTTTGCTCTGCCCATTTCACCACGGACTTATTTTCTAACCTGGGACAATATCAAGCAGGCTTCTCTCAGTGAGTAAATGATATACAGAAAGCGATCAAAGAACAATCTTTCTACACAGCACGAGTTTATCTGGACACTTGCCAAACTCGTTATGAAATCAATGACGCACGTTACACTGCACAACCAAGCTCTTACTGCATTTACATAATTGTGTTTGCATTGGTAAAAGCAATAGAGAGAGTGCAGAAACTGCGTTGCAATGATAAGATCTTTATTCTCGCGATCAACACTGTCATCTGCTCAATGCTCATCAACACGGCAACATTTTATGTGATGGGAATAGATCTAAATACTTTAAAAACATCTCACAATGCGTTAATCTCGATAGCTGTAATAGTAAAACCGTATAATAGCTGTAGTAAAAGTATTCAAGAGAGTTTCACATGTAATACATAGCTATTTCATATGCAAGCATGTCACCCAATCACAGCAGAGGCCGGTTACACACAGCAGACACGGTCCTTCAAACAGAGCGTTCACATCAGAGGCTAAAATCAGGCTAGGTAAAATGCCTTTTATTTCTAAATTATGACTATTTTTGATTAAAAAAAATACTAACATTATGAGGGCAACCCAGAAAACATTATAAAATAATAAAATAACCCCATTCTAGGGCACCTTTAAGAAGTTAAGAAGACCCAAGTTTGTAGGCTATAGCAGTTTATTTTTTTGCCAACGCAGGTAGGGCCTACATTATAATTGTTTCTAATGACCATGCCGATTAATATGACACAGTATATGTCCCTCAGGCTTCCGTAATGTGATTGGTGCCATAGACTGCACACACGTTCCCATCAAGGCCTCGATGAAGGGGATTTTGTGAACCGAAAGGGGGATCACAGTGTAAATGTGTAGGCAAGTTACTATAGTGATTCTTAATATTCCAGATTATTAATATTATTTCCAAAAAAAAAAAAAAAGGCAGTTGACAGACTAAAATCTCTTAGATGATGCGTGACTATGTTCCATATCCCAAATGTGGAAGGAAAATGGCCAGAATCCGTGCATGAGTCAAGAATTTTCAGAGATTCATATTTATGCACATTATTTGAATGTGGTAAGAAAAAAATATAAATATCAAGCTCACTGTGTTATATACACAAATGCAAACAGGTGTTTTATGACCCCATTCCCTGACCCAAACTTCAGACCAGTTACAATGCCGGTCTAGCCAGGACAAGGGCACACAATGAAGTGAACTTTAGCCAACTAAAGGGAAGATTTCAGTGTCTGAAAAGTCTGAGGGTTGCACCTGACAGGGCCTGTGACATTGCATGTACCATATTACACAACATTGCCACCACCAGAAAAAAAAAGGGGGACCACCTCTGTATCACTGCTTTGTGCAGACTCTTCTGTAGCCTTTTCTGTTGATGTGGACTCCTGCAACTCATATTGCATTCAGAAATAATAGGTACTGAAGTGTAAATTAAGTAAAGTTATTTAAGCACTTACAGATACTTTCTCCAAAAGACAGTCATCTGAGTGGGTTTCTTCACTGTCCTGTGCATTGGGGGGGAAATGGGCATTACAAAGTGTTGTACTTTCTTCCCTTTTGATGTAAAGTTAAAAGTTATAGGCCTACTTAATTTAATGCAGCAACAAATTATTTTACAGTGTACTAGCATCATTTAACACTCATTTACCAGCAGTGAAGGTGTTGCTGCTCCTGGCCTCTGGCTGTGGGTCTGAGGAAGAGCTGAATGCAGGGATGCCCTCCACAATTGGGTCGGTTCACATTCAACCCAAGGGCCAGCTCTTCTGCCTGGGTATAACGTGGGGGTGCAGGACCACCACCTGTTTGTTTTTCTTTTCGTTTTTTCTCAGCCTTTTTCTTGGTTGCTTTTATAAACAGGCAAAAATTTATTAAAGGTGGGGTATGTGATTCTCTTTTTTTGTAATTTTTTTTCAAAATCACTTGAAATCCTATTCATAACCCACTTACAGCCACTGAGTTAGAAGCACTGAAATGAAAATTAAGCAATTTAATCATCTGTGGAACGGGCAGAACTTGAAAAACTCCAGCTAATCATTTCCAAGACCACCTAGAATCATTGAACAGTAAGTCTGTCAATCAAACGGTCGTACCATACCCCCCTCCCCCATCCCCCTCACGCGAATCAGGGCCAGCGTTGAAGGAAAGAAGGTAGGACCATTTGAGTTGTGTATTTTCAAAATCTGCCAGCCGTTTTGCAAATCACATACCCCACCTTTAACAGAACATGCGCTTTATAATTATAGTTGCTTTTTAATACCATACTAAAATATGTGAGGAAAAAAGGCGGTCACAATTGTGACCAGTGGGATTAACTTACTTTGCTGTAAATAAAAATGCCTGACAATATCACTACTAAATAAGTATTATGGTATTTCGCCATGTTTCTGACTGAAACGCTCCCAACTCGTAAAGATCGGAGCTTAAAGAAAATTCAGAGCTTCCCACTCGTATTTACGACATTGTGGGGGCATTCATGTGCGTTCAACTCGTAAATACGATCTTAACGACATAACTGGAATGCACCATAAGAACATAATTGTATAGATAGAATGTAGTGTAGTACATTAAAAAACATTTCTCAAAAACAATGAACAATTTCTGCTCACAGTGAGATTTGTACTAGGACTTTGTTCATGGGTATAGATTGATTATAGCCTACTGTAAAGTATACCTCTCTGTCTGAAATGTACACAAAATATTTCTGCCACCCACACAATCATAGCAAAGTCAGATTTTAGCTGTAAGGTCAGTCATTATCAAGAGCAGTTATGACAGCATTCTCGCCAGCTGCATTTTATGTGGGTGATGAATGGATCCACGGGGACAGTGTCATAAAAAAATTGTTTTATTTATACATCAGCATCATGTCACATCAGGTCACACAACCATTTAAAGTTTTTAAAAAGAGAAATTATTTAAAGGGATTGTTTACCAAAAAAAAAAAAAAAAAAAAAAGTGATCATTTACTCATGTCATTCCAATCCTGTATGGCTTTCCTTTGTGGAACATAAAAGAAGATATTTTGAAGAATATTGGCAACCAAACAGTTCTGGTTACCACTGATTTCAATTGTATGGACAACATGTTTTGTCCCCATAACGTAAGGTATACCTGAACCACACACACACACACACACATGTCTGGTTCGCTATCTTTGTGGGGACTCTCCATAGGCGTAATGGTTTTTATACTGTACAAACTGTATTTTCTGTCCCCTTACACTGCCCCTGTCCCTAAACCTACCCATCACAGGAGACATTCTGCATTTTTACATTTTCAAAAAACATTACTTAGTGTGATTTATACGCTGTTCTCCTCATGGGGACCGCTGGCTGGTCCCCACAATGTAGGTGATTTCAGGTTTTACTATACTTGTGGGGACATTTGGTCCCCACAATGTAATATAAACACGAGCACACACATGCACACGCATACACTCACACACTCACACTTCTCTAAATATCTTTGTTTATGGTTTTTCAGGAAAAGAAAGTCATACAGGTTTAGTATTTTGAATATTAATCATTTCAGTTCCCTTTCAGTCACTCACGTTTGATATAGTCGATGTGTCGACTGATTGGGATCACATTTAGAGAGCCTCTCATCTTCGAATACCAGCCGTTTCATTCAGGGCCCCTCCATAGGACAGAATGCCGATTGCAGCATCGGTGACTGAGCTTACCTCTGGAAATGATGACTCGGCTGCGTTATCTCCCTCTGGGAGTGTAATGGCTGTCGGGCTCGAGTGGAATCCTCCACCGTGTCCCGAACAGTCTCGGTTGGATGAGTGGTATCTCGGGGCGGGCCGCTCTGGTTCTCAGCTCGCCGCCCCAGTGCCTTTCTTTCCCAAAGTGCATGGAGAACTTACCAGGTCGTGGACGGCACATTTCTCTGCCAGAAACTGCCTGAGTAGCTCCTCCCCACTCACTATCCTTGACGGAGGAGGGGTGGTGGGTTACGAGGCTATCCCTCAAGTGGAGTGGTCTGTTAGCGGACCGGCTGCTACCTTTTGGGCGGAGGATCCTTGTCTCCCCCCTAAGGGCTTTGAGTTCTCATCCGTTCCGACGGGCAGAGCTTACAAAGCCTGTGGGTAAGCCACCTCCTCTTTGCATGCCATGGCATTGCTACAGGTCTATCAGGCGAGGGCACTCATGGACATACACGAGGGTGGCTCAGACCGTGCACTCATAGGTGAGCTCCGTACTGCAACCAACCTCGCCCTCCGGGGAACCAGCATTGTGGCATGCGCGATCGGCCTGGCGATGTCCACTTTAGTGGTCCCGGAGCGCCAACTTGGGCTCAGCCTGGTTGATATGGCGGATGAGGACAAGGTTCGGTTCCTGGACTCCCCAATTTCCCAGGTTGGGCTGTTTGGTGACGCGGTGGAGAACTGTGCCCAACAGTTCTCTGCTGCCCAAGTGCAGAAGGAGGTCATCTGGCACATCCTGCCCCGCGGCCCGTTGCTGCCTCCACCCCGCGGCCGGTGGCAGTTCCTCTGTTTCTGGGTCCCTAGAGGGCCAGACTAGCAGTGTGCGACCCTGTAAAGCCTTGCACTAGAGCTTAGATTCTCTGCCCGAGCCCGAGCCCGGACCCCCGGTCGGGTCGGGTCGGGCCCTTGATCAAGCATGTCACGTGTCACGCGCAGCGTCTCCTCCACTCACACGCTGTGCTGTATTGTGTATCTTAAGTGCAACATGGAGCTTGAAGAAGTAAAGAAAAAAAATGAAAACGGGAGAATTCACTTTGAGCAAGTATGAAGGAAAGTCAGAGGTATGTTTTTTTTCTTTTTTTTTCCTTTTTTTTTTTCGTTTCTTCATTCGGATCCATTTGCGATCCATTCGATTCTGAATAAATAAACAACGCAGTTTACATCCTTCGTCCTTGTTACATTATTCATAAAGATAATAATTAAATGCACGCAATAAAGGCAATACATGCCTTTCAACTTATGTGTACAAAATTCAGAATTAAATTAATGTGCACTGTGCAGCAATTTGTACAAAGAGTAGCCTAGCCTACGTCGTGTTGTAGCCATTAAATAAGCGCCTTTAGTTTCATATTTATTAAAATATTATATTGTTATTTTTTTCCATGAACAGAGTAGATGGGAGGATGCGCAATGTCGGGAGACATGGAGTGGTTCAGGGCAGGCATGATTTTGACCACTTCATTATGTTTTGTTTTGTAGAAAGCCTTTCTTTAAAGTGAATTTCGTTTTGCATAAATTGTATCCTAATTTTAATAAATTTTTCATCAACCAATTGTCTGGATTTAATCAATAAGAAGCAAATATAGCAGACAATATAATCATGACATGGAGGCGCCGGCGAGCCGCGGTCACCACGTGAACTGGAGCCATCTCATCATAAATCAAATCAATTCTCGGCACGTTTGTCACCGAATTTACAAATGCTCATCTTGCTTGTTGCACGCACACATGTCGAAATAACAGTAATAATAATAATAATGAATCTTTTGGAATATTTGGTAACGCTTTAGATTACAGCCCGGAAAGTACTGTGTAATTAAAGTGATTTTACAGCGTAACCATCTGTAATTATAGTGTACCTATAACATACTTACAATATAAGTGACCAATATTTTAAGTTTGGGGAATAAAGGGGTAACAACCAGGAGAATTAAAAAAATATATATTTATACTGTAAATACTATAGAACTAAGGGGTACTTATTCTACTATTATGATATAACAATCTTACATTGGGGAGCAATTTAGCAAGAACATACACTGCGTACCTTTTTGTAATAATGGTGAACCAGTACATACTGTATAGGCTTTTTAAAAATTACAGGGTACATATCTATGCATTTAGAAAGTAATATTTTGAACAAAAGTGCACTGAAAACTAAAACTATTGCAACTTTTGCTTAAATCTTGGGGAAATTCTTGTTTCATGTAGTGGTGCTTGTTACCCCCTTGTTCCATGTAGTTACAGAGTAAGTGTGACATTGCGGGCCGTAAATTAAAGTGATGCTTGTTACCCTCTTGTCCCATGTAGTTACAGGGTAAGTATAATAAAAATGCATACACAATCTTATACCACTTACTCGGAAACCTTTATTTATTATAAGCACCACTTACCCTGTAACCACATGAAACAAGATATATTTCCTAGTATTTAAAATTGCAATAGTCTTAGCTTTTCTTGCCTTGAAACATCTTAGCCCAAAACTTTTGTACATCTGTACTTTTGCTACCAAAAAAAAGGTATAAAAAAGCTAAAACATATATAAATGCATAGATATGTACCCTGTCATTTTTAAAAAGCCTAAACAGTATATATTGGCACACAATTATTACAAAAAGATACGTGTATGTTCTTGCTAAATTGCTCCAAAATATAAGATTGTTGTATCATAACAGTAGAATAATTACCCCTTAGTTCTATAATACTAATTTTTTTTTTTAATTCCTCTGGTTGTTACCCCTTTATTACCCAAACTTTACATAATGTTCCCTTATACTTACATACAAGTACTTTATAAATACACTATAATTACAGAAAGTTACACTTTAAATTACTCTTAATTACACAGTACTTTCCGGGCTGTAATCTAAAGCGTTACCGAATATTTGATTGAATGCTGAATGTTGTGCTTGTTCAATTTAATAAAAATAAAACTTTCATTGTGATAATTAAAATAATTAAATATTAAGTGGCCAATTTTTGCACAATTATTAATAGTATTTATAATATATATATATATATATATATATAATTGCGCAGCTCCCCCTGTATATGGTCTAGCACCCTTTCAGCACCTGCGTTAAAAAAATTATCTGGCGTCGCCCGCGGTTATAACGGCCCACGTATTAAAAATGGTCGGGTTTAAATCGGGCTCGGGCTCATAATTAGAGTTAATGTGTCGGGCCGGGCTCGGACACAACGTGCACGGGCTCGGGTCGGGTCGGGCTTGATTTTTTTGGGCCCGATCTAAGCTCTACCTTGCACCCCTCAGCCCCCTCATGTATCGCCAGCCGTGTGGTTCGAGGACCCGGTCATGCCTTCTCACACACCCCCTGCCATCACGTGGAAACATTTGGGCCTTTCGAACCGGGTCCCTGTCCTCCACCTCGCTGCCCCATCCCAGATACGTCTGTGGTACTTCTGGTTCCCTGGGCCGGTTCGTAGCCTGGAAGGTGTTTACCGAACTGGTCCAGTCGGCTCCTCCGTACCATAATCAGGTTTTATTTAGAAATCATCTTCGTTTTCTTTGGAAAAGCGTTATACTGCCATTGAACCGGTAGATATAAAGAATGTGAAGCTGCCATCATGCCGTATTGAGTTCTGGGTCTGATTTGTTTATATCGCGCTGCCTTTCTGCCAGTGAGTATAGGATAGTATTTTGATTTTCTGTAGTGATTGTGAAAAATGTCGCCATTGTAGGTCATTCATGCTGCATCGAGAATTGCTATATCGTCATTCAGGGAGAAAACTGGACAATGCAATTGTAACATGTATGCTCTGTCTCTTGTGTTTCCCTGTGACCTAGTTTTTCCCTATTTACTAAATCTAAGCTCCCTTGTTTGCTACATGTATTTAGTCCCTTTGTTCTCCCTCAGTCTTCGTCCGTTCTTCTCAATGTTAAGCTGTGTCAATGTGAGTTTTCTATCAGTTCTCAGACTATTTTGAAGAGTATGATTTTCTGCCCCTGCTGATCCCACTCAGCTATAGTTCCCCTGTGTCTCTGCTGGTTTCGTCCAAAAAAAGTTCTCCTGTGTCTCAGCTTGTTCCATCCAGTAAAATTCTCCTGTTTCTATGTTGGTTCTGACCAGCTACGTCTCTTCAGCGCTTCCAGTGTGCCCTCCCAGCCTCCCTCTCCCACCTCCTCTTCAGACTTCATCCAGTACCTCTGCCCAGCCGCCGCTGTCTCCCATCAGCTCCTCGGTTTGTCCTCCAACAGCCCTCTGTGGTCTGGATGCTCTGATCCCTTGGGTCCGCCTCCCACAACTGATCCAGTCACATATCCACAGCCCGTTGTCCAGACTCCTCCGCCCTGGCTCCACCTGGGACCATCGACCATTCGGCTGCACCGGGCTCTCTCGACCCTCTGGCTCCACCTCGGTCGGATGTCGCCATGCCTACACCACGCCCCGTCACAGCCACCGAAGCCTGTAGTGCAGTGCCTGTCCATCGGATTTCCGTCTGCACTCTGGGTTCATTCTCCACTGGTTCAGTCTCCATCCATCAGCCCCATGGCCTCATTGAGATGATTTATATCATGGCTCCTACCTCCCTCGACTCCGCCATGGGGCATCATCCTGGCTGGACTCTGGATATCCACCAGACTCCTCCTGCTCCTTGCATCCCCCTGGCTCCTCCACTCCCCATGACTGTTTTCTTTACCCTGGACTGTGTTTGTTTTAAGGCGATGTTCTTGAAATCAGGGGGTACGTTCTGAGAACGTTCTCGGAACATAAAATAAAATAAAATATGGTCCTCTACACGTTCCGAAAACATTCTGAATGTTCCGTGAAGGTCCACCAAATAAACCCTTCAACCCTTTGAATGACTCCACATCATGACCATCCCGGAACATTCTGGGAATATTACTAGGAGACGTACTTGACACCAGCGGTAGGGCTGTCACTTTACGATCGAAAATCAATTACACAACCAACCATTGGATCAACCAACACAAGTTTCGAAAACGAAAATAGGGAATCGATTTTAACGTCCTTTTTTTTTATACCAAAAATGTGTTTTAGGTGGACAGATCAATACAGTACACAGAACATGAGGATGTTGGAAAATAACAATGTATTTTTTGTTAACAAAATGCTTTTTAATATTCGCTATTACTTCAATGCAAGTGAACAAGCGCACCGTTATTTGTTGCTCAGTGACGTGTGTGTTCAAGCAAGCCAGAAATGCGCAGATTCTGCGCAATACGCTATGTTTTATATATCAAGAGGACTCACAAGTTGCGTATTTGCACTAAATCTGTGCAGCTTTGGTTACACAAACTTCCCCAGCAAAGTGAGCAATCATAGAAACACGCCAAATTAGCTTGTGATTTGACACCGTTACCCGCCAAAGTTATTTTTTATCCGCATTAGGCGGGTTGGCGGATGTTAATTTCAATCCCTGAATGTTGCACTCCTGCTTGGCTTTGTGCAAGAAACTTCACGCCAATAAATCATCAGAAATATTGCTGACTTGTGTGCGTCTCAAGCGCCCTCTTTACGCTCATCCTAATGCCTGTTAGTTGTCCGTGGATTTGCCTATATTCGGTGTTGAAAATGGAAACGTCTTTAGACATGGAAAATCGATTTTACAATCGATTCAATGAGCACTTATGTCTCAAAAATCGAACAGGATTTTTTCACAAAAGTGACAGCCGTAACAAGCGGTGACGTTATGTGAACGTAAAATTTCTAGCAGGGCACTCTCCCTCATGTCAAAATAACAAAACTTTCATTCATCTTTGGAACAAGTTGTATGTCGATCAATGTTTTTACGTGAAAAAAGTTAAATCTGAATTAAATCTGTTCTTCATATACAGCATTTGTGTTTTTTCAGGAGATTTGAATTAAACCACTCGATTCATATGGATTACTTTATGAGGTCTTAACAGACTTTTCGAAGCTTGAAAATGTTGACAATTTGCAGTGCCGGCCCAAGCCTTTTGGGGGCCCTAAGCAGAATTTGATCTGGGGGCCCCCTCCCACCAGGCGGAGTCACCTGTGTTTGATGATTATTGACACAAATGTTACGCTATAATGTTACATTATAAATGAATACAGTGAAGTTATGTAGTAATACAAAATAAATACTTAATAAAAAATAGATATTTTAATAAAAAAGTTTTAGCTTTTACTTTACTCTTTTACTAACTCTCAAAAACAAACTGTCACAGAACATAAACAATTTATTTAATATTTATTAAATAAAAAAATGCAAATGTAAATTAAATGTGCAATCTTCAACTACAAAATAGACAAGTATTAGTATAATCAAAAATAGAGTGTTACAAAAAAATAGATACTTAATGAAAGTGCATCAGTATTCCACTTTTGTTTTTAAAACGTGTAACTTTTACTTTACTGCAGCCTAAATATACGGGGAGCACCGCTACATCACTCACCACCATATTAATAAAATTAAAGTCTATTTTCATCACAGAAGTCTCCCCACCCAACGTGGTATTTTCTCATAAGACCAATACCATCTCTCACCAAAGATCTTGGAGCAGAGCGCACATGCTCCATCTTTGCCTGTGAAGCTGGAATGTTAACGACGCTGGAACGTTCACTTCAACGCGTGCAGCAATGCTAGCTGGCATCCCTTACACCTAGAAGGTTAAGTTCCCCTTCAGCTGTTTCTCAAACTTAAACCGATATCTCTTTATACGTGAAATACACCTAGATAAATGTATATTAATGGGAGACATTTCACTGTTGATGGTGGGGATTTAGCTCTGGTAATGGCTTATATAAGATCATGACTAACTTAGTTGCTACCTCAAGTGAGTACAATTTGAACTGCACAAAATACTATAAATAATCTCACCAGGCACCAGATGGATACGTCCTTTTTTGTGACATGATGGCTTAACATACATAACCGTGACAATGCGCGCAGTTGCCCACGAATTGTCTATGCACGCTAGGTGTCTAGCAGTGGTGGACAGTAACGAAGTAAATGTAACTCGTTACTGTACTTAAGTAGCTTTTTTGCGTATCTGTACTTTACTCAAGTATTTAAATTTGGGGAGACTTTTACTTTAACTCCACTACATTTCAAAGTCAAATATCTTACTCTACTACATTTAAAAAAATCAGTCGTTCCTTTTTATTTATGAGTGGATAAAAACGTAACTGGTCAAACGAGCCACCAATCAATCACAGTACAGCGCGCGGCTTTGTTTTGAACTTGCATTGGCGGTATCTACTAAGCGCGAACCAGAGCCGTTAAATATGAGAGTTGTGAATGGCCCTGTCCCAAATGCCACACTTCATGTGCACTTTCGGTCTTGTGGACTGCTACGTGCGCGTGTCCATTAAGTCCGTGAGAGTAGCGTAGGATGTCCCATTTGTCATTTTGGCCATTTGCCATTTGTCGATTTGCGCCCTCGATGCGCACCTTTGTGTCACGTGTCTGTTCCAGTGTCTGTTCCCGAGCCGGAGCCAGTTCCAGTGTCTGTTCCCGAGCCGGAGCCAGTTCCAGTGTCTGTTCCCGAGCCGGAGCCAGTTCCAGTGTCTGTTCCCGAGCCGGAGCCAGTTCCAGTGTCTGTTCCGGAGCCGGAGCCAGTTCCAGTGTCTGTTCCCGAGCCGGAGCCGGAGCCAGTTCCAGTGTCTGTTCCCGAGCCGGAGCCAGTTCCAGTGTCTGTTCCCGAGCCGGAGCCGGAGCCAGTTCCAGTGTCTGTTCCCGAGCCGGAGCCGGAGCCAGTTCCAGTGTCTGTTCCGGAGCCGGAGCCAGTTCCAGTGTCTGTTCCGGAGCCGGAGCCAGTTCCAGTGTCTGTTCCGGAGCCGGAGCCAGTTCCAGTGTCTGTTCCCGAGCCGGAGCCAGTTCCAGTGTCTGTTCCCGAGCCAGTTCCAGTGTCTGTTCCCGAGCCGGAGCCAGTTCCAGTGTCTGTTCCTGAGCGGTCCTCACCGCCCTGGCCGTCCGAGGGGTCTTCGCCGCCCTGGCCGCCCGATGAACTCTTTTTTTTTTTTTTTTTTTTTGCCCTGGCCGCCTGATGTTCCTGTTCCTCCCGTCCCGCCCTGGTCTGTCCCCCCCGTCCGCCTGGTGGAGCGTCTGGTAGCCGCTCCGTAGGGAGGGGGTAATGTCACGTGTCTGTCCTGTCTTGTGTTGCACATGGGTGTGGTGTTATGTTATGCCATGTGCTGTTCTGATTGTTGATCCCTCCCCCTCGTTACCTGATTAGTGTTTGAGTTGTTCCACCTGTCCCCTCTTGATTTGTTCCCTTCTTAAGTCTCCTCTTGTTTGCAGTCTTTGTCGGATCGTTGTCTAATGTTCCCTGTGACCCTCCAGTAAGTTTCATGTTCTGTTTTTGTTTTATATTTATTAGTTATGTTTTCCCCATCGTGGGTTTTGTTTTGTGTTTATGTTTTCTTTTGTAAATAAATATAATTTCTCCTGCACTTTTTTCCTTACCTGTTCCGTGACACTTTGTCGAGTCCGCACTGATGTGGTATCCGCAGCAGACTTCTTCCCGACTGTCAAAAAGTGCCGTTACGTCACGAAAGTGCGGACTCAGAGGAAGACTGCGAGTGCTTAGGGGGATATTTGGGCCAGGGACGGTTGCGACAGATATCTCGCTGCATGGTCGCGTGGTCGCGTGGTCACGTGGTCACGTGATTCGTGTAGCTCTCAATAGTTCCAAACAAATCGCGTTGCCAATGATTTTAAGCGGAGCAGAGAGCAGCTGCTTTTATTGTATTTTTTTTTCTTCTGGGGAGTAGCAGAAACACTGCATTAATACGTTTTTGTGTTTAATTCTGGAGGGAAATTGGCTGCTCCCATAACATAGAATATATAGGCCTATATATATATATATATATATATGTATGTATTTGTGTGCGTGCGTACTGTGTGTATTTATATATATATATATATATATATATATATATATATATGAAATGGCGTTGTGCAGATTTATGGGTAACACTTTATATTAACTGCACGCTATTAATCATTAGTTAAGCATTAGTAAACAGTTCATTCATAATTTATAAAGCATTAATAGACATTAATAAGCAGTTTATAAATACAGATATACATGCTTTATTCTTGATTTAAAAGCATATCTATAATGTGTTTAATAATTGTATTTTCATACTTTATTAATGATCAATTTATCATTTCTAAATGATGTATTGCATTATTTAAACCAGTTATTTAAGAGTTGTCAGTGGTTCATAAGATCACTTAGAAATTGTAAGTAAATGATTAAACTATTTAAATGTACATTCATACATCTTATTATTCAGACATGAGTACTTAGTGTGTTAATAAATGCTTTATTAATATTTATTTATACTGTGATTCAGGGTTAATTTGGGTAGTTATAAAGCATTTAGTAGTGGTCAGTTAACTATTTCTGTGAGCTCATCTAAAGTGAGGACTAGTTATGCCTCGTAAAGCATTAATAAGGAGATTTGTGTTGTTTCACTGTGTTGTGTTTGTTTCATTTTTCTGTTTAGAAGATAAATGAGCCTTTAAATCTCCTTTGTAAATGCTTTATAAGGCATAATTAGTCCTCACTTTAGATGAGCTCACAGAAATAGTTAACTGACCACTACTAAAGGCTTTATAACTACCTGCATTTACTACATTTACTTACACTTTCTAAGTGATCTTATGAATCACTGACAACTCTTAAATAACTGGTTTGTAAATAATGCTATACTTCATTTACAAATTATTAATTGATCATTAACAAAGTATGAAAATACAATTATTAAACACATTATAGAAATGCTTATAAATCAAGAAAAAAGCATTTATAGCTGTATTTATAAACTGTTTATCAATGTCTATTAATGCTTTATAAATGATGAATTAACTGTTTACTCATGCTTAACTAATGATTAATAGTGTGCAGTTATTACAAAGTGTTACCGATTTGGGTGAATGTATCATAACATTAGGATGTTAATAATTATGACCATAGACGCTCGAGAAAAATATATACAAATACTGTAAATGTATTATACCTTATGGGAACAGTCCCCTTCCCTCCAAAATTAAACACTCAAAAAATTTATTCAATTCAACTAAATGTTAATTAATGTCATTTTATTAATTTTATGAATAGATTGGTGTGCCAAGAGTGACATTAGTCTTCACGTAGACTGAGTTAAGCAAGAATCTTGTGACAAATTATAATAGGACATTATAAAAATCAAAGTACTTGGATACTTAAGTACATTTGAAGGCAAATACTTTTTTTTACTTTTACTCAAGTGAATGTTTACAGACAGCACTTCTACTTTTACTTGAGTAATATTTTACCTTGAGTATCTTTACTTTTTCTCAAGTACATGGTATGAGTACTTCGTCCACCACTGGTGTCTAGTTTATGAACTCAATCTCTGGCAGACACAGCAGCAGTTGTAGGCAGGTATTGATCATGAAATCAGAAATGTCTTGTCTTTATTCATATTATTTATTCATTCATTCATTTATGTCACTTGTTTAAGTTATTTAATATGTAAAAAAAAACAAAAAAAAACACTCGATTGGGGGCCCTAGTGGCCAGGGACGGCCTAAGCAGCCGCTTGGTTCCCTTATGCCTCTGGCCGGCTCTGACAATTTGTGTTCAGAAGATGAATGAAAGTCTGATGGGTTTCGAACAAATTTAGACAATTTAGATTTAAGTGAACTAACCTTTTAAAGTAAAATTGTAATTTAAAGGATTAGTTCACTTTTTAAAAAACTTTTGCTGATAATTTACTCACCCCCATGTCATCCAAGATATCCATGTCTTTCTTTCTTCAGTCGAAAAGAAATTAAGTTTTTAGATGAAAACATTCTAGGATTTTTCTCCATATAATGGACTTTACTGGTAGCCAAACCGTCCAAGGTCCATATGACAGTTTCAGTGCAGCTTCAAATGGCTTTAAACGACAACAGACGATGCATAAGGGTCTTATCTAGCAAAACGATCGGTTATTTCTAAAATAAATAAATAAAAAACGAAGTTGTATGCCTTGCTCTGTTCTGTGATCTGCGGTCGTGACTCTCCTGTTCGAACTCGTTCATCAAAATGAACGAATCTTTTTTTCGAGTCATTTCGTTCATTATGTTCGTTGAATGAATGAAATGACTCAAAAAAAGATTTGTTCATTTTGATGAACGAGTTCGAACAGGAGAACAGAGCAAGCCGAGCATTTGTGCTAATAAAACTTAAACTTTTTTATTTCTTTTAGAAATAACCGATCGTTTTGCTAGATAAGACCCTTATGCATCGTCTGTTGTCGTTTAAAGCCATTTGAAGCTGCACCGAAACTGTCATATGGACCTTGGACGGTTTGGCTACCAGTAAAGTCCATTATATGGAGAAAAATCCTAGAATGTTTTCATCAAAAACCTTAATTTCTTTTCGACTGAAGAAAGAAAGACATGGACATCTTGGATGACATGGGGGTGAGTAAATTATCAGCAAAAGTTTTTTAAAAAGTGAACTAATCCTTTAATATACATTACAAAATAATTTCAAAAAGGCTAGTATTAATTTAACACAGCAACCTTGGATTCAAGAGGTATTTCTCTGTCTCTGCCATTTGCATTTATCACAGGCTGAGAAATGTCCTTCAGGACGGCTCACATCGTTTAGCTCATAGCAACCTGAAAATAGCTTTCAAATAGAGTAGCCCATTACTTTTCCACTGCAGCCGTGTTTAGTGCTTGTGATGCCTGTGGATAACCTGAGGACCGAAGAGGTGTCTGTCCGCTACTCTGCTGGCTGTCAGAGAAAGCTGGTTCCTCCATTCGTCACAGGTCGATGATGAATGAGTGCGCTTACTCTGCTAGTTCCACTGCAATCAGACAGGACAGGCCTAATACCTGGGGCGGCACAGAACTAGAATTCCTCTCACGGATGTGTGATGTGCTTCCATACTGTATCTTACCTTTCTGCTGAAGTGGACGGGAGAGGTGTTGTTGTTGTGGTGGTGTTCATGGACTTTTGTTTATACTGTGGGCAAGATTCTGTGTGATGTGAGATTATGTTTTTGGCCATCTCAGACAATAACTTCTGCAGAACCCTGTGGAAACAAATGCTCTGGTTGTGGGGAGAACATTTCTATTATGTTTATATGTGACTCAAGGGGATGGAATGGGGGGATTTTTTACTTCTATTTGTCATGTAACTGTAACTGTGTTTGGCATGTGGCAGCCATACAATCCCGTATATTTCAGGAGGAGACCTAAACACTCGGCATGACAGAGATTTATAATCCTTATTGTGAGCAAGAGCTGCCTAAAGGGCTTAAATATCTGCAAATACATCCATTTGCCTTTTCTTTTTTGCTTCAGACAATAGCACTCTGCAGCTACTCCCCAGCTAACAGGGAACATTCCCAGAACATTTACTAACGCTCTTTAAAAGTTGTGTAAATGTTAGCACGTTATTACTAACATCAAATGTTATTAAATAATGTTTTTGGAATGGTCTTATAACTTTATTATCGTTCTTGTAATGTTGAGAGAAAACTTTCTTGAAATGTCTTTATGACGTTATTTGTGCTTAAAGGGGTGGTAAAACACGATTTCACTTTTCTAACTTTAGCTAGTGTGAAATGTTGCTGTTTGAGCCTAAACAACAAGCAAAGCTACAATGCTCAAAGTTCATAGCAAAGGGAGATGTTTGCTTTTAAAGAAAAGGACTACAACCAATGGCTGGTAGGGACTAGACAACATTCCTCCTGGGTTAGTGACATCACCAACCCTAAAATGTACATAAACCCCGCCCCCGGGAACACGCAGTCCATGTTGAGAAGAGTAAAAGTTGTTGTATAAGAGGACATTTGTAGTCAGCTCAAACTTTAGCATCCTTCCTTTCACATGTAACGGGACTGTAAGTCTCAATTTGTTAGCTATATAACAAATAATTGTGTCTGATTTCCTAAAACTGCTTTTCTCCCTGAACAAAGAATATATTAATGCTGTGCCTCATTTGAGGCTCAGTTGGGAATAAAATAATTATTTTTCTTTAGATGTTATGGTTATGTCTTTTTCCCTGACATAACATTGAATGGCCACATCTAATTTGGTACCAGGAGTGGGGTTCCGTTTTTTGCTGTATTCAAATTATTCTCAAATTCTGTTCATCACACACAACGCTGTCAAATTAAGTTGTTTTTCTGTGAAAAGTCTTCCCCTTAGCCTCAGAAAGCTTAATGACAGATTAAGCAATATAATTGCCTCTCGTGTGTAATTGTTACTGTCAATCTTTATTAATGGGATTTGAGAGCTGAGGTAGAGGGTTAGATTTTTGGTGAGTAATATCTAATTTGTTTAGCCCATAATATTCTCAAATGTTTCTCCACTACAATTTAAAAGAGTCTCACAAACTGTGCTCAGATTTGTCAAGATACCAAAATTTGCTATCAAATTTGGGGTTCTGGATTCTGGATTCTGGGAAGACCTACTGAGAGGCCAACTAACAGCGTCTTTGTACATTGCTGAAAATGTAGATAAATGTTATAATTGTTCCTACAGGTATTTCTGATTAGCTCATCATAACTGTAAAATAGTAAATACCTTACTTAAAGAGATATGATATTTTTTTCTCTGCAGTACAGTACCACTGTGATTCCCACTTGTAATTTCCTGTTTTATGCAGTTAATTATTGAAATGTCATCTTTTGAAATATGGGAGTGCAGTTGTAAACACAATCAAAGTAAGATCAAATTGTGTGTAAATATCATAAATCAGTCCCTATTGTTGTTGCCTACAAAGGCCTCATTTGAATATTGCAAAGGCTTTTTTATCAACAATCCAGTCGCATACAGCTGTTCATTAACACAGGGACGTTTTGAATGTGTTTTATGAGCTGTAGCAGGAAATCATTTCCTGCTTTGCTCTATTGTTCCTAGCATTGGGAAAATGTGCCTTTGAGAGTCAATAAGACTCATTATGGATGGTGTGCAGCTTCCTACATGCTCTTTAACAACAATTTCCCCCCAAAAAACACATAATGATTCTTAAAGCTTAAGTCTCTCTCTTTTTACTATTAAAACATATGCAACGACTGTTAGAATTCCCATTAATCTCAATGACAGTTGCTCAGCTGGACCATGACCTTCTGATTAATCACCATGCAGCTGGTTTACAGTGCAACCTGGTCTCCTTGGTTTGTGCATCCCGGCCAACTTAACACAGCAACACTAAACCAGTGTGTGAGTTTGGGTGTGGCTATTGGCTGACCAATTACAGACATGGAGAATTGTAAACACATTATTGCAAAAACAATCTAAAAACATCGCACCGGAGCCTGAGCCCTTTCTGTCTGACCTGACATGCAAGCCGGCCAAAATCCTTGTGACAGAGGAGATATTAGTGGAGATCAAGGGAATAGTGAAGTTCCCTGCCCACAACCTTGCCGCAATGAGTGAGTGCATACTGAACTGGGAGATACTAGATACGTTGGTCCCTCTCTCTCTCCCTCCCTCCCTCTTCCACCACCATTTCTAGTTTTGGCCATGTCTTCATCATCTCCTGTTTGCCCAATTGTTCACCCCTCACCTCCTCACTGCATCAGGGAATAACCTGAGGCATCCAATGAGCCATCCTCAACCGGACTAGGATATTCCCTGGCTCTGCCTCCGGCCACTGTCCTCGCCACTCCACCTTGGTCTGTCGCCGTAATTCCTCCACCACCGCTACTTCAATCCTGCCTCGGGTCCATTGTCAACCAACTGGCCCACAACACCGCCGGGCTCCTTCGACCTGCCTCTACGCTCCGGCTCTCCACCCCTGCGGCTAAATCTGGCTCCCTCAGGCTCCACATTAGTCCTCAGTCGCGCCAGTTCCAACGCAGCCCTCTAGTTCCCTAGTTCCAAAGCCCACGGCGTCGCATGGATCCATCAACCCTCCGTCCACGCCCGGCACTGTTACCCTGTTGGCAACGTTGGCTGTACCACCATTGCCCCTCCCTCCGGTAACGCCGCCATGGGGCGCTACCTGTCTGGGCATCTGGGTTTCATCCCAGGGAAACCCACGTCAGGACAATTATTTCTTCAATCATTTCAAGGGCTGCCTTTGTTGAATCTCCATTATGTGTGATCTGACCTTGTACAATGCAGGGGTGCATTCATGGCAAATTAAAGATCATGAAATATTTTTCCACACGTGTCTCTTCCACAGTGGGGGAGGATCTTGTCTTAGATGTTTTACCAGTTCTGACACTAATAGTGACAGTGGATCTTTTTAATATTCTCAAAACATAGCATAACTGCAGGTAGTTCATGTCGTGAAGAAGGGTGCATTTCAGCTTCCAATAGCTCCAAGTTGTCTCATATGTGGATGATTGAAACCCCCTCACACCAAAACGCTGCTGCATGCATGATTGATGCTTGAGCCAGGCTACATACCTTCAAAGACCTGATCTTAAATGTATGTGTGAAACATTCCATTTGCTTTAAATAATGATCTTTGATTAAAATAAATAAATAAATCCTCTTATGAATTATGTTCCTATGCAGAGCATTGAGATAAATGTCAAATGTAATAAATAATTATTATTCAAATATATGCAGGTATCCAAACATATAACACACTATCACAGTTGAGGAACATTTGCTTATCTTTGTATATTCAATTTGACGACAAAATATACAGTAGTGGCCAGACATATTTATTCAAGTAGTGCAATTCAACAAGCTTTTCTGTTTTTTTTTTTTTTTTTTTTGGTATTATTTTGATTCCATATTAAATCTGGTCAATTGACTTTGGATTTGACTTGTTTGCTGGATTTGTCCACAGAATTATAAAATATCACAGTGAGAAATGGTACCGAGCATTATGTTAAGGGCTGGGCTAGTCAAAGAAGACTAGTGAGCATTTTGACAGGAGCCTGAATATCACCTCAATGTGTGACTGTTTTAGAATATCTTCCAAAGTCTTGGATGATACGTGCAATTGTGAGGAACCTCCAGTTCCTTTTCGTAGTCACTCCGAGTTACGCTGAGTGATGACGAATGGGGTTTCACTTAGAAAGCCAATCAACTTCGAGTATTACAAAATGAGCCAATGGCAAGGGAAATGCCATGGGTCTGCGAAATTTGCATGGCGCAACTCCGCCCCACCTCGTTGGTATAAAAGGAGGACGCCGGCAACATGCAGATATGTTTTCGCTTCGGAGCCAAGTTAATCATTCACTCCACAAGCCATCTCTGAACTGTCAGCTTTACGAGATGAGCGAGACTCTCCGGTGTTGGTGTGACGGCGATTTCCCAGCGAGTGCGCACTTCCTGCTTATCTGTGCAAGTGGTTTGCCAGTGAGTGTGTTTCTCCCTGGGCGCCTCAACACTTGAGTTTTTCCTCTCACTAAAAGAGCTTGCACACGGCACATCTTTTTAAAGATGCCTCGTCCGTGCACTTCTGGTTGCGGTAAACTTGTGTCAGACTCTGATGGGCACTAGCGCTGTCTAGTGTGTTTGGGCATTGATCACGCTAGAGCAGCGCTTGTGGATGACTCATGTTCTCTCTGCGGGAACATGACCATCGCGTCACTATGGTCGAGACTCAATGAACTCGCCGATCTAATGTCTCCCCTAGAGGCACTACTTTGGCTGGTGGCCTGAGGGTGACGGTGTGGAACAAGGCGTCGACTATCTGTCCGTGCCCCACACCCCCCTCTTCAGTGACGGTGCCCGTTAGCATGCAGGGGATTCCCGTGGGTTTATGCGTTTCCTTTGGCGCTACAGAGGATGATGCAATGTCTATTGCAGCATCACAAGGTGGGCAAGATTCATCTGGAAGTGATGACTCGTCACAGCTGCCACATTTCGGTGTGCATACGGCTGTGTCCGAGTCTGATCCAGAGATGACGGCCATCCTTTCCCGGGCAGCCTCGAGCATCGGGTTAGAGTGGAATCCTCGTCTGCTTGACAACCCCATGTCCCAGGCCGGCCTTTTCGATGGTGCAGTCGAGGACTTTGCCCAACAGTTCTCGACTGCTCAGAAACAGACTGAGGCGATAAAACACATTCTGCCCTTCTGGCCCGCTGCTGCCTCCACCCAGCCGGCCGGGCAGGCTCCTCAGTCTGTTCGCCGCCAAGTGCGCCCTCCTGCGGCTCCCGCCCGGCCCAAGTAGCAGCCTTCACCCGCGCCCGGACGTGGAGGAAGCCGCAAGAAGGCGCCCCAGCCCTCTCCAACCCCGCCTCCGCTAAACACCGGGCCAAGTGGCACTCCTGAGACGGGTTGCTCAGGGATGATGTGCACTTCACAAGAGATGGTAGCAGGACCACTCCTTCACCCGGTGGAGGGCCAGGGGAGAATCTTTTGTTTTCCACTCCCCGCTGCTCAACCTCGGGTGGGCAGCACCCTAATGTGGTTAAGGAAAGAAGTGACATTTTCATCCCTGAGCACACAGAGCTCTTGGACGACACGGTGCGCCGCCCCCCAGCCGTGCACCCCTCGTCCTTCTCTGTCTCAGAGTCGGATGACAGTGCGTGCCGTCCCCGGACTGTACCGCTCTCATCCTCCTCTATCGCAAGACCCCTGGCAGATCAGGCCCCTGCTGAACGTTCTTCCGTCCCTGGCCTCCTCTGTCAGGACGCGGTTGATGACCGTGCCCCCACACTAGGCCGCTATGCTTTCCACGTCCGGGCTGGTCATTCCGCCTCGCTGCACCACCGACGGGACGTCTGTGGTTCGCATGACCCCCCTGGTTCAGTTCTTGGATGCCTGGCTAGAGCTTCCCAACCTGTCCCGCTAGGTCCCCCGAACTATCAGGCTCGGCTACGCGATTCCGTTCGCGTGGTCTCCCTGCTTCAGGGGGGTCCGCTCCACCATGGTCGGTGGCAATGCCCCCATCATGAGAGCAGAGGTTGCCACCTTACTGGCGAAGGGTGCGATCGAGACTGTCCCTCCAGCCGAAATGAGGTCCGACTTGCCTGAGACAATTCGAGGGCAAGAGTGCGGTTCCACTCAGATTTACGCAGGGCACTGGAAGACAGCTGTGAAGATGGCTTGATTAGACTGGAAACCCCATTCGTCGTCCCTATGTAACTCGGAGTGACTACGAAAGGGAATGTCTCGATTACGTATGTAACCCACGTTCCCTGAGTAGGGAATGGAGACGTTACGTGCCACTTCCGCTTACCGCAGGGATCGCATGAGCTCAGTCTTGGCTCCTCAGCGAAGAAACATATCTGTTTTAACATATCTGCTCGTTTTGTAATACTCAGAGTTGATAGGCTTTCTAAGCGAAACCCCATTCGTCATCACTCGACGTAACGGCTCCATTCCCTACTCAGGGAAAGAGGGTTACATACGTAACCGAGACGTTTAATCTTGCACAGCAAACAAGTAGGATCTCTTTGGAGATTGAATGTGTAATTTCAAACACAACAAAGACTTCAAACAGACCACACAGTGAAGGCTTGCCATAATCCATTTGAAAACCTTTGGAAAATTCTAAACTTGAATAGAAATTAATGAATGATGAATGAGTCTAGGCTTTGCAAAGAACTTAAGGATGCCTTGCAAGAAATTATGCGCGACACATGTACAAAGTTTATTCAGTAAGGCAAGGGAGAATGGCTGCTGTAATTTTAAAACAAAGGAGGACCAAAGTTACAATAACATATTGTATTGGTTTAATCAAACTTGTAGGGTCATTCCAAGCAAATGGCTGTAATTTCCTTCTCTCTATATTTATACATCTCCAATCAAAATGTGCAGGACAAGTTTAGCTTATTACTGTTTTCTACTATAAAACTATAAGAGCCATTAAAACTATAGACATTTGTTAAAAATAGTTTTCCATGATCAGAAAGGGCAGATTTAAAGTGATGTACTTCCTTACATCCTACCATTGAACTCTGTCTTCCCTGCTCAATGGTGAAATAAATTCCACTGCTGGACATTAGAACAAGATTTCAGAATGTATCTTGATTCTTTCCTCATGCCTTTTTGCAACACAACAACACAACTATATTGTTATGTTTCAGACCGTTAATAAAAATCCCCATTTCTCACATCCTTGGTGTCATGAAAGAATTCAAAATGTCATAAAGTCATTCAGTAAATGTCACAGTGTTTTTGCTGTTACCATGTACCATACAGGTCATCGATCTTTTTCAGCACCCCATTAAATTTAATCATTTTGTCTTTACATTCAACATCAATGTGAACACCTTGAGGTTACAGAGGTCATATAATTCAAGTGGCGAATTATCCCGCTCATGTAACGCTCAAAAGGCTGCAAGATGATTGTTTGTCAGTGGACTTTCAATGACCTGAAGCATTAATCATTCATCTGCAGAGCTGAAATGTTACCCCTCTGAAAGACCCTCAGAGGCAACCCATTACAGGACCTCTTATTTTTTTGTTCTTTTAAAGTTGGCATGAAATTAAAATGTACCCTATTTTCTAAATGCATGTTATAGATCTTAAGGATGAATTCATTCATCCATATGTTTAATTGTTTTTAACATTTAAAACAAAAAACATTTTGAGTTTGTAATTTTTTTTAATCAAAATATTATAATTGGATCTTTTGGTGAAAGCGGCAGACTTCTCTCTGGTGCTGTGTGCCAGATTTGTCCAATCATTTAATCCGCTTAAATCACATCCTTCCACAATTGACAGAAAGCTCACATAATTTTTTTTATTGAAAACAGCCACACCTCAAAATCCATTTAACAATCGATAGATAGAATGTATTTCGTTCTCTCAATTTATAAATCGTGCGCATAATTGACTATTTCTGTCCCTCGATTTATAAATCGAGCGCACAATTGACAATTTCATGCCCTTGATTTGCTATATCGTGCGCACGATTAAGAAATCGAGGGAACAAATTAGTGAATTGTGCACATAACTTAGTAAATCGAGGGAACAAATTAGAAAATCGTGTGCACAATTTACTTTTTTTTCTTGCATGTCATGTACATTTTCTTTTTTTCAATAATCCATTACTCTCGGATTTACTGTGTGTGTCACAATATGGAAGAAATTATCCGTCACTATTTTAGACTTTAAGCTGGAAAAAGTTTACATATTTTGAAGAGTTGAATTTTTCTGAATGTTGAATTAGATTCTAATTTCATGATGTAAATTAAATTTATTTGCCTTTGTTTTTTTGTTGTTGTTTTTTTACATTATGATGCCATTGGATAACTCTTTCATATTCATATACTAGTTATTTACATACAGTGCTTAAAGAACTTGAAACCTATATACTTTAAACCTAAAAAACTTTCACTGTATAAAGAGGGTTCTTTGCTGTGCCCACAAAGTAAATAACCGTTGGGAACCATTTTTAAGCATGTACAGCAATCCTAGGACTTTTGCAAATGAGGACTTGAGCAACACACCTATATTTTTGTTAAACTCCAAAAACACACCTTACCTGTGTACATACAATTCACTCCAGTTTATGGCTGAAATTAACATTAGCTGCAGTAAAACACAATAACTTTTATTTTGTTACTGCTATTTATTTAAAGAAATGATGGTAACAATATTACACATGATATTTTTGAGTAGTTAATGTCACGGTTGTGGTTAAGTCAAGTCAAGTATATTTATATAGCGCTTTTCACAAAACAGATTGTATCAAAGCAGCTTCACAGTATCAATCAAAACAACATAATGTTCGACCTCCACGTTTGGTAGGGCTGATCAATGGTATTAATGATTGGTTAATTTATTTGAATATAAATTCCCTATATTCCCTATATATACCAGAATAGTGTTGCGGTTTGAAGAAGAGGCTGAGGCAAAAAGGCAAAAATTCTGAAAAAACAGAGATTCTGATTATTGGACAAAAAACGTCCACACGTAATGACATAGAATACTGTCTAAAACTTGATGGCTGCTCTGTCAAGTCTTCGTCGTCGGTTTGGAACCTGGGTGTGCTCTTTGATGCCAATCTTTCTTTTGAAAGTCACGCGTCTAGTATCTGTAAAACCACATTTTTCCATCTTAAAAATATATATAAATTACGTCATATGCTCTCATTGACAAATGCGGAACAATTAGTTAATGCGTTCATGACATCAAGACTAGATTATTGTAATGCTCTACTGGGTGGTTGCCCTGCACGCTTAATAAACAAACTACAGCTAGTACAAAACGCAGCAGCTCGAGTTCTTACCAGAACCAGGAAGTATGACCATGTTAGCCCGGTTCTGTCAACACTGCATTGGCTGCCTATTAAACATCGTATAAATTTCAAAAATATTGTTGATTACTTACAAAGCACTAAATGGTTTAGCTCCGCAGTACTTGAGCGAGCTCTTAACACATTATAGTCCTTCACGTCTATTGCGATCTCAAAATTCTGGCCAGTTAATTCCTAGAATATCAAAATCGACTGCTGGCGGTAGATCCTTTTCCTATTTAGCACCAAAACTTTGGAATAGTCTTCCTACCATTATCCGGGAAGCAGACACACTCTGTCAGTTCAAAGCTCGATTAAAGACACATCTCTTTGCCCTAGCATACACATAATACATTATAGACTTCTATAATTCAATGTCAGGCTGCATAGATTAGGTCAGCCGGAACTGGGAACACTTCCCTTAAATCCTGATGTACTCGTTACATCATTAAGAAGAATGGCATCTACGCTAATTTTAGTGTCTTTGTTTATCCCGAGGTTTCCCCGCAGCCTGCCGGATCCAGGCCGTATCCAGATCTGACGAGGAGCTTCGCCTGGACCCGATGACAATGCAGTGCTGAAGTGCCAACTAGCCTCTCCCTATGGAGGATCCCTTTCCCACTCTACAGATAAAGCCTTGTGAATTTCATTTCGCGTACCTACCCCGAAGTGATCAAATAAAACAAAATTCTGTATCAAATTTATAGGCAAGACAAGTAGTTTGTTCAGGCATTGTTTTTTTAGGGAATTACAAACCTGCGCACATATATTCAAACGCACATAACTATAGAATCAATTCTTAATGCGCATGTGAACGCCATCAGCGTTTATCACAGGTTCGGGTTTAAAGTCTGTTTAGAGACATTCATATACATTTTTATCTTACAGTTACTGTAAATCCGGCCTCTAGTTCATAAACGCCAGAGGAGAACTGGCCCCTGACTTAGCCTGGGTTCTCCCAAGGTTTTTTTTTTCTCCATTGGGTCACCTGATGGAGTTTTGGACACCATTAGGTCACTTGATGGAGTTTTTCGGTTCCTTGCCACTGTTGCCTTTGGCTTACATTGTTATGTTGTTTTGATTGATACTGTGAAGCTGCTTTGATACAATCTATATTGTGAAAAGCGCTATATAAATATACTTGACTTAATTATGTGCGATTCGCTTTACCCTGTTGCTCAAATATGTTACTTTGCAGTTTGCACACTCTTCATATCACAGTAGCCTACTGCAAAGATGACAGAAAATGTACTCACATTTGCTGTCCTGCGGCAATACAGGAGAGCAGTCGCGTTTTAGACCAAACTTATGGTGACTGAGATCGACCTGGGACCTGGGAGATCGACCAGGTCAACCGGGGACCTGGGGATCGATCAGTGAATGGTGAGATATTTTTCTAAATAAAATCCTGTTAGAAGAATTGCACTATAAATTTTATTATTTATTTTTCCTTCTGTATCATCTCAGTAAGCTTTTGTGAGGTATCATGCATGCGCAGTAAGGTGAATTTAGAAGTTTCTCATCCACACTAAAACGTTGGAAAACGCCTGAAAACGCTAGTGTGGACAGAGAGCGTTTTCAAATGAATCCGGATTAATGTAGACGTAGCCTAAATACAAACACTAATGAACTGAAACAGGTGACACAGATGATAAAGACGATGAACAGGTGGGTATTTGAGGGAGTGAGTTCAGGTGTGGAGACAAGGAGGATTCTGGGAAGTGTAGTGAAGACGAAGACAGAATGGTGCAGATGATGACCGTGACAGTTAAAGGGTTAGTTCACCCAAAAATGAAAATTCTGTCAAGTAATTACTCACCCTCATGTTGTTCCAACCCCGTAATACTTTCGTTCATCTTTGGAACACGAATTAAGATATTTTTGATTAAATCTGAGAGCTGGATCACTCCTCCATAGGCTTCTAAGGGATTGAAACTTGTTCCCCCTGAAAAGTTATTAAAGACATTGTTAAAATAGTCCATGTGACAGTGGCTCAATCTTAAGTTTATCAAGCGACAAGAATACTTTTTGCAAAAGTATTAACAAACATCGCAAATATCGCAAAAACAAACAAAAATAAGTACTTTATTTCAAATATTCATTTCCATCTCTGTTTGCCTCTAGTCCGTTAACGTAGTGTGATAGCGTAGGACTACGTCACACGTAGGGTTCCTATTGGCCGACGCTGGTCATGTGTGTGATGCGTGTGACGTACACCACAGAAGCGATACGCAGTTTTACTACGTGAACTCAGTCGAGGCCGACCGAGAAGGAAATGAATAGTTGAATAAAGTCGATATTCTCGTCGCTTGATAAACTTAAGATTGAGCCACTGTCGTCACTTGGACTATTTTTACGATGTCTTTAATAACTTTTCGGGAGAACAAGTTTCAATCCCTTAGAAGCCTATGGAGGAGTGATTCAGCTCTCAGATTTAATCAAAAATATCTTAATTCGTGTTCCGAAGATGAACGAAAGTATTACGGGGTTGGAACAACACGAGGGTGAGTAATTACTGACAGAATTTTCATTTTTGGGTGAACTAACCCTTTAAGCAGACATGTATAAAGTACTCGAAACCCGTACTTGAGTAAAAGTACAAGTGCTCTATCAAAAAAGTAACTTGAGTAGAAGTTGAAGTACTCTTTAAGCACCACACTTAAGTAGAAGTACTAAAGTATTCAAAACATTTTTTACTTAAGTATTGCAAGTAGTTTATTTTAAAATTTACTACTCAAGTACTTGTGTTATGTAGTAAAAAAAAAAAAAAAGCAGTCAAAAGATTGGACATCATATTGATAATATTATTTCAAATGTTTAGGACACTTATCAGTATAGGCTACAAGGACATGAATGTACAAAAGTACCTTAAAACACTGAGCTTGATCAAGTATGTCCCTTCCCCCTTTAAAGCATCACTCCCTTCTCTTCCCTGCTTGAGCCTTATTTCTCCAGTTTATTGGGTATTTATCTGCATGTAACCGCGATCTCTGGAAGTTTTATGTCAGGGAGTTCTAGGAATGTCACATGATGTCTCTTCTTCATGTGTTCCATTTATGGACTAAATGTGCACAGGGCGCCCTCAGGCTGCCGGTATGGATTGAAAACACAGTAGGCTAGGCTACATCGGAGTATCCAGCGCTCATACCCTGATAGCACACGTACATCACGGAGACGTCTATTTGATGTGCGTCTATAGGACGTTTCTTGTTAGATGTCAATGGGAGCGGCTGACGCTTATAATTCATACTAAAGGTATCGACTTATTTTTTCATAACATAACTCCTCAGAATAAAATTGTGTGTCTACAAAAAAAAACTTGAGTCTAATATCTTTTTAATAGTAATTTTAAACTATTTAAACAAAGAACGATTCAGAGCGTCTGCGTCCTCATGAAGGCTACGCACAAGTCTATATTGTCTTTCACTCAGAAATGAAAACATGGACTATTAAGTAAGGCCAGGGGTGGTCTCCTAATCCTCACCATCACTCGAAGTTGAAGGCGTTGTTTCTGGTTGTTCTTCCATCTCAAAACAAACTAGCAAAGCTCAAGTGTTCTTAATGGAGGCAGGCAGCAGAGCGAAAGGCAGAACGGGACGGGAGCACGCGCGTCTTCTTGATCGCTTGATTCGCTCAATGATGAGTCAGCTTCATCAAACCTGGTGACAGCCATCTCCCGCTCTGGCAGTGATAATGCGGGTTTGGAATGATTCGTAACATTTTTATAATTGTAACGAGTAACGATGCAGCTCGTGAAAAATGTATCCAAGTAAAAGTATTAAACTCATCGAAAATATGTACTGAAGTAAAAGTGGAAGTATGAGAAAAAAATAATACTCTAGTAGAGTACAGATACAGCCTTTTAGTACTTAAGTAGTGAAGTAGTTCTACTTCGTTACTATACATCTCTGCCTTTAAGGCTTGATTTCTTTCATAGAATCTACCTGAATAAATCGTTTAATAAAGTCCAATAAAATCCTAACTTATTTAACCCTCAGGTGCTCACACTTGTGCTCTTCGACCATAGGAAATGAATGGGAAATTGACAAAAACACAAATATTCTGTGAATTTTTGCGTGTACAATCTACAAATCGGCCACGATGCAGAAAAAAAGTGCTCAACAATGAAGGGGTGACACTCTAAAACATCAAGAGTGCAAAACAGACACACTCACCCACACACACACACACACACATACAAACACACTTTTTATACACATACACACCAATGAATTGTGACCGACCATAGAAATGAATGGGAAATTGATAAACACATTACAATTATTAAAGTAATAATTAATATAATGTTTAAAAATAATAATAAATTAATATAATGTTTAAAAAATAAATAATAAGCTGTGAAAAAGCATTACTGGTTTTTTTAAATAATTTTTTTATTGAATTTTAATGTTACCTCTAACAAAATGCTTTCTCTGTATTCAGGTTTGACTGTAGTAATAATGCAAAAAACGTGTAGACTTTACATGAAATTGATCTATTTTTATTTTTATAAACCATGGCAAAAAGTATTATTTGAGAATTTAAAAAAAACAAACAAACAAAAAAACCCATTCAAATCCACATCTTAAAAGTAAGTAATTTTGTCCAAAACAACTAGAGAATTCACAAGCCTCTCCATAGAGAGCTATACAGGCATCTAGTGGTTACACCATGAAATGACATGTTTTATTTCATAACAGATGGCGCTGATCTGACTTCAAAAATTGGATTTAAAAGGCTTGGCCTCCATATTAATCTGAACTACTGCAATAATTGAAGAAATATTTAAATTCTGATTAAAATTTTTTTTATAAACACACTTTCTAACACAATATTTAGGTTTGACTGTAATCATATTTAAATCACTATTAAAAAAATTATAATAATCTAAAAATTTATAAGACATAGTCTTTGAGATTGTTTAAATATACATTCAAATCCACCTATAAAAACAATTAAGTAAATGTGTCCATAAACAGCTGGGGGATTCACATGCCTCTCCATAGAGAGCTGTACATTCCATCTAGTGGTCACAACATGGTTCTACACTTTCTCTCCATACTCTTACCAGATGGCGCTAATCTGCCTTAATTTTTTTTTTTTTGAAAGCCTAGTCTATTTGAACCTAAAATACTGCATTAAAAAATACAAAATAAATATTTAAAAAACTAAAATGTGTATTATTTTCAATGGCAAAAACGGACCATAAATATAGCATAAATATTAATAAGTAAAATCAAATTCTCTCAAAATACAAAATTAAAAAGAAAAAATGTTATTGAACTAATATAAATTGCATTGGTTTTACTGGGATGGAGAAAGTTTAATTTTTAGGTGTCCGGTCACTTTTGACCGGGAATATAACAAGTGTGACTCCGAAACGAAGAGCACCTGAGGGTTAATCTATGACAAAATTAATTTGAGTTTTTTAGTGAAATATACTATTTTATTTTAAAGATACAATATGTAGGAATTTTTTAATAAAATATCCAAAAATCACTTGCACAGTGTGATATATTTCCTGCAGTTGTGTACTTACAATATCCCAAAAGTCTCCAAAGATTTTTTATTTCAGAGAAATTCCAATTTTAAATAAGTGGCCGTCCCGGAAAAAAATGTCACCTGTCAATGACGCAATATCCGCGCTATCCTCGGTTTCCGCTTATACTGCCATAGCATGACGTAACCATGGCGACAGACGTGTGGACAACTGCGTAGTGCGTAACGTTTAGCGGCACGCAGTTCTTGTTTCGTTCAAACATAGACCAGGGCAAGCAGACTTTGGGACAAACAAGGAGAACTAAAATGAGGATCAATATTAGCATGGCGTTTTTGAGATGCTGAGAGCTAGCGTCCGAGACTGACTTCCACTTGACAGAGACCTAGCGTCCGGGACTAATTTGGACTTGACAGAGCTTCACGAGTCACGACTTGACAGCTTTATTAGACAGGTGAGCAAATGTACATAAAACAAATCAATGTTATAACGTTAGCTTGACATGATGAAATGTTAGAATATGGTCAGTATGTTATTCTAATGTTGATCTAGCTGCTAGTTTCATATAGCAAACGAACTAACACGTAGAATAACATAACTTTCAACACACATTTAAATGGCGTTTAGTGTGATAGTGTAATGTTATACCAAGTGAAACAGTGCTGTGTTACCTCACAAGTTTAATTCGTCTAATAAACTGACCTGTGTGAGTAATCTAGCACTTGCGTGTAGTTCGATAGGATGAAATTTCCGTATTCCTTTATATCCGTGGGACTCGCGTGTGATATCTTATTAACAATCGCGACCTGCTTCATACCACTGTAATGTTAAAAACATGAATGTTTTCACTCATCCATAAACATTATTAGATCCATCAGCTTGACAGCAAGTCCCATCATTCAGCTCGTCACTGCGTCATAAACATACGCCTTTTTTATTGTTGGAAACTGCGTCCTCTTGTGGCCAAAAAAAGCTACATATTGTACCTTTAAGTTTACTCTCAAAATTGTGAATTCGAGTGAATAGAAATTACCTGTTTTTATTTGACTTTGAGTTTTATTGTATAATTAAAAGACTGTATGCTGCTAGCACAGCACATAAACAAACGTCTCGGTTACGTATGTAACCCTCGTTCCCTGAGTAGGGAACGGAGACGTTCCGTCGGATGATGACGATTGGGGTTTCGCTTAGAAGCCTATCACTTTCGAGTATTACAAAACGAGCCAATGGCAAGAAAATGCCATGGGTCTGCGGAATTTGCATAGCGTAGCTCCGCCCCATGTTGTGGGTATATAAGGAAGTACGCTGGCATAACGCAGTCATGTTTTCCTGCTGAGGAGCCGAGACTGAACTCAGGCATTTCCGGTACAGCGGAAGTGGCCATAAGACGGAACGTCTCCGTTCCCTACTCGAGAAACGAGGGTTACACACGTAACCGAGACGTTCCCCATCGTTGTCACTCCGAGTTACGTCGGATGACGACGATTGGGGTTACCAGTCTAATCCCGCCACCTTCACAGCTCGTCCCCTTGGAATTATAAGGTTCTATCTGACATTTTTGTCAAAATTGAGTTATTCACATATTCTTATTCTGTGACAACTTATTTACATTATGTGATGTGTTTTTTTTTAAGTTGTGTACATTGTGGGACTTTTTATTGAAAAAACAAAAAGGTTCTATCTACAAAATCGAGCTCTAACTTGGCTCTATAAGGTTCTATCTGCGTGAGCCAATCAGTACTTCGAATGCACAGAAGAGGACCAATCAGGATCAACGTTATATGTCGTGTCGCCGGCTTTTTCCTTGAAAACAGGAAATATTGCAGACGCACAATATCTGTGAGGATTATGGCACGCCACACAAAGTTTTTAAGAAACCTCAAGGTCGACAATTTTATTGAAGATCTTGTCAAGGACAGCAGCCCGAATTCCAGGCAAGTTCAGTCTTTTTTTGTTCTGTTTTAGGTCTTGCTGAGGAGATTGTTTTCATAGTTAGACACCACACTAGCCAGCAGCGCTAGCTTCATAGTTCCTGATATTAAGAGGCAAGCACTAAAATAAAAATATATATATATACAGAAAAAACAAACGAACCAATCCTACTCACAATACTGTGGTTACAGTAAGTTATGATCATTATGTGAAAATGTGAACATGTGAAAGATCGTTAAACCAGTTACCTCAGTATTAAAATGATTTCAGAATGATTGTAACGTTAGCCTGTAGCTACTCAATGGTATACCATACTAAAAGAAATGCTAAAAACAACAGCAGGAGAACGAGAAAGAGAGCACCGGGCAAAGAAAATATGAAAAAAGCATCATCAGAGAATGGGAGAGAAACTGAGGCAGAAGAGGGAAGGAGCAATGTTGTAAGGAAGCAATGTAAATTCAGACTTTTAGAGACACAAGCATTCCAGTAATACCAAGACCCAGAACAACAGAGAGAGGAAAGGTAAGAATCAGTCAGTCAGTCAGTCAGAATTGGTTAGTTTTGAGCTGTAGTGAGCTAATAATAAGAAACTTTTCTGAATTTATTGCATGCCTATTTTTTACATTGTGTATTTAAATATTATGTTTAAATATGTATTTTTCTCTCCAGGCAGGTGACAAGGTAGATGCAGCAGGGCCTAGGGTCTTACCAGACAAACCAGTGACCGAGCCAGTTACGGAGCCAGTGACCGCGCCAGTGACGGAGCCAGTGACGGAGCCAGTGACGGAGCCAGTGACCGCGCCAGTGACCGCGCCAGTGACGGAGCCAGTGACCGCACCTACCAGTTTACAAATTGAAGAGCTGGGGGCTACTCAGAAAAGAAGAATCCTTCAAATCCTTCAACATGGAAAGCATGTACCCGCAAGAAACTTTATCAGGAGGGCAAGGAACATGTCAACTCTGCAAATAAAAAGGCTTCTGCCAAACAATTGAGAACTTTGAAGAACTGTAGTATGTCATGTAAATACAAATGTGCAAAGAAAGTAACCCCAGCTGAAAGGGAGAAAAGCTTTACACAGTTCTACCTGTTGAGTCAAAACAGGAAATATGACTTTATAGCCATGGCTACAGACTGCACAGAAAAAGAAAGACAAACCTGTGATGAACCACACAGAAAGCGTATTTACTTATTTAAGGACTATCTAAACGTAAAGGGTGAAAAGGTGAGAAACCTGTGTATAATACACACATGAAGAAAAATCAGACGACTAGCATGCCAAAATCAGATGCAAGGGGAAAGCATGCAAATAAATGCATTGATGAAAATCAGAAAGAGCAGGTAAAGGCACACATCAGTTCATTTCCTGTTGTTGAGTCACATTACTGTCGTGCCAGCACAGAAAGACAGTATCTTGAACCGGGACTCAATGTTTCAAGGATGTATGATCTCTACAGACTAAAATACAACGAGAATGGAAATACACCTGTGAAAGAATCTTATTACCGATTCATATTCAACACAGAGTTCAACCTTAGCTTTAGGAGCTTTTAACACCCGTAAAAAGGATCGGTGTGATCAGTGTGAAGCATATGAGACTGCCGTAAAGCAAAACATGGTAGGCCAAAGTGATAAATACCATCAAACAAAGCATATAGCTGACAAGACGGCAATGCGCCAAGAGCGCCAAAAAGACAGAGGATAAAGATACTCTAACAGTCTGTTTTGACCTTCAGAATGTTATTTCATATCCACGTGCCGAAATTAGCTCTTTTTTCTACAAGCGGAAACTTAACTTGTATAATCTTACTGCTCACTGTTCGCAGACTAAAAAAGGCTACTGTGCTTTGTGGACAGAGGCTATGTCAGGTAGGGGAGGAAATGATGTTGCAAGTGCACTAATGAAAATATTAGAATGCGTTTGTAGGGAAGTGGGTTTTGATGGCCCACTTCCTGGACGTGGTAATAAAAATGATGGCCCAACTCGCAAATGCACTATGGTGCAATATGATGGTTTATTTACATAGAGGTGAACCTTATTTACAAGTGAGTCCCAAACTGTACAGTAGTAATCAACTCTTCAACTGGCAAAAATATATTAACTAAACAAAATAAATAAAATAAACAAAAAAATTGTAAACACGTATCCACAATACACGGTTTCACTACAGCAAGATACTATTTGACTTGTTCGTGGCACCACAACTGCACACTCACGCATCCGCCTAACAAGAGACCCCGAGTGAATATTCAGCCACTCTTCTATACTGTTGGCTCCTCCACTATTGGATCCCATATCCCGTTCCGGGTGACGCCATTACTGCGGAGACGTGACAGAGCCAGGAAAAGGGTATCCTGAGCTATGTTCTAGAGATGAGAGAACGACTGGAGCGTTACAGGGACGAAGCCAAGGTTAACCTGAAACAAGCTCAACAAAACCAGAAAAGGTGGTACGATCAGAAGGCCAGGCTTCGCCAATATCAGTCAGGACAAAAAGTACTACTGTTGCTACCTTCTTCAAACAACAAACTGCTGGCAAAGTGGCAGGGACCCTACACCATCACCCGTAAAATGGGTCCGCTAACGTATGAAGTGCACCACCCAGATTAAGGGAAGGAAAGACAGACATACCATGTAAACTTGTTAAAGGAGTGGAAGGAGCAGGCCAGCGTGGAGGCTAAAACTGTGTTGATGGTCAGGAAAGTGGAGGTGGAGGATGAGGACTGTGAAGCTCAAGTTCAGAGGCAGAACTCATCACTCGATTTTACACATCTACAAGATGCTGAAAGGTCTGACCTGCAACATCTTATATCTCAGTTTCCAGATCTGCTTTGTCAGAGGCCTGGACGGACGGATGTAGCCCAACACACCATCCACTTAAATGACCCTACGCCATCGAGACAGCGGCCGTATCGCATCCCTGAACGCCTCCTAACACCTTTAAAAACAGAAATTGAGACAATGATACAACTGGGCGTCATCGAACCCTCAGCAAGTGAGTGGAGCAGCCCAATAGTCATCGTGTCCAAGAAGGACAATACACTTCGGATCTGCATTGACTTCCATAAATTGAACAGCCAGTCCAAGTTTGATGCATACCCGATGCCTCGAGTGGATGAACTGTTGGAAAGGATCGGCCGAGCCCAGTTCATCACCACTCTTGATCTTTGTAAAGGTTACTGGCAAGTGCCTCTTGACCCAGCATCTTGACCCTGCACTGCATTTAAGACTCCCCTGGGATTATTCCAGTTCACTGTGGACGTTCCCCAGCAACGTTCCAGAGGATGATGGATCGAGTCCTGCAAGGTGGGGAGGAATGTTCAGCTGCATACTTGGATGATGTTGTTATCTTCAGTAACACCTGGAACAATCACAACCAACACGTCAAGCAAACTCTGGAAAGAATACAGAGAGCGGGGTTGACTCTGAACGTAGGAAAATGCAGATGGGCACAACGAGAAGCCTGCTATTTAGGATACCTGTTAGGTAATGGACAATTGAAACCACAAGTCAGCAAGGTAGAGGCAATTCATCGCAGCCCACCACCAAGAACAAAGAAAGAAGTTAGATCCTTGGGTCTGGTGGGATGGTACAGGAGGTTCATCCCAGAATTCGCCTCTATTGCTACCCCATTAACTAACTTGTTGGCTAAGGCAGTACGGAACCCCTTACCATGGACGAAGGACTGTGAGTTGGCTTTTAGATCCCTCAAGGAAAGGATCTGTTCCAGTTCAGTCCTCCAGATACCTGACTTCTCTCAGCGGTTTGTGGTCCAGGTTGATGCTTCTGCAACAGGATTAGGAGTGGTCCTGGCCCAAGGGTTGGCAGGGGAGGAGAAGCCAGTGGTTTTTCTCAGTCGTAAGCTGCTGCCTAGAGAGGCAAGATACTCTACAATCGAAAAGGAGTGTCTTGCCATTAAATGGTCCCTCGATAGCCTCCGGTATTACCTGCTTGGGAGAGAGTTTGACCTGGAGACGGACCATCGGGCCCTAAGCTGGATCAATGCTATGAAGAACAACAATGCCAGAGTTACTCGGTGGTACTTAGCTCTCCAACCCTTCCGCTACAATGTCCGTCACATCCCTGGGAGGAAGAATATGATTGCTGACTACCTGTCTCGGTACCCGAGCAGTTCGCAGCTTGGAGAGGGGGAAGGTAGTGTAAAGAAGGAGACCTAATCTGGCGACAGTTTGGCGCTGGCTCTGACACACACATACACACAAACATTCAAATTCGCCGTTACTCTGTTACCGCTGTTGTCCGGGTGCACACGAGGCACATAGCGGTAACAGAGGAACGGCGAATTTGAATGTGTGTGTGTGTATGTGTGTGTCAGAGCCAGCGCCAAACTGTCGCCAGATTAGGTCTCCTTCTTTACAGCGTTGTACGTGATCATCCACATGCTACTGAGATGATTACATGGAGTGATAGTTGTGTGCCTCAGAACAGAAATTCCATAATAGCCTTTGCTATGGCAGATTTCCTGACAAGGCATCCTCAAATTAAAAAGATAACTATGAAATACTCTACTCCAGGCCACTCCGCAGTGCAGGAGGTAGACAATATGCACAGCCACATTGAAAAGGCAATGGCAGTGTCTGAATTCTATTCACCACTGTCTTTCTTGCGCATTTTACTGAAGGTGAACAGGAACAACCCATATGAAATCATACAGATGAAGAGAATAGATTTCTATGACTTCCAGGCATGTTCCAAGGTGTTTCAGTACAAACAGATTCCATTTTTTGAAGTGTCACAGCTTGTGTTTGATCAGTGTCCATATACTCTTCATTACACAAAATCACATGCAGAGCCAAAAGTTAAAGTAGACATAAGAGGACCAATCAAACACACAAGAAGCCTGGCATCTACATCCATCTTACCCAAACCAAGGGTACTCTCTAAACAGAACATCATCTCAGAGGCGAAGATGAGTGACATTAAGTCCATGTTTAAAGGGTTAGTTCACCCAAAAATGAAAATGAAGTCATTAATTACTCACCCCCATGCTGTACCAACCCCGTAAGACCTTCGTTCATCTTCGGAACACAAATGAAGATATTTTTGATTAAATCTGAGCGCTGGATCACTGCTACATAGGCTGCCTAAGGGAATGAAACTTGACGGCCCAGAAAGTCATTAAAGAAAATGTTTAAATATTCCATGTGCCTACAGTGGCTCAACTATAAGTTTATCAAGCGACGAGAATACTTTTTGTGCGAAAAAAAAACATAAATAACGACTTTATTCGACTATTCCATTACTTCCTTGTGGGCCTTGAGACGAGAGTTGAAGAGATTTCCAGAACGCATGCGCGAGAACTGAGAAGAGGACGACGACTACTTGTTACTTGTTACTCAGTTCTCGCGCATGCGTTCTGGAAATCTCTTCAACTCTCGTCTCAAGGCCCACAAGGAAGTAATGGAATAGTCGAATAAAGTCGTTATTTATGTTTTTTTTTTGCACAAAAAGTATTCTCGTCGCTTGATAAACTTATAGTTGAGCCACTGTAGGCACATGGAATATTTAAACATTTTCTTTAATGACTTTCTGGGCCGTCAAGTTTCATTCCCTTAGGCAGCCTATGTAGCAGTGATCCAGCGCTCAGATTTAATAAAAAATATCTTCATTTGTGTTCCGAAGATGAACGAAGGTCTTACGGGGTTGGTACAGCATGGGGGTGAGTAATTAATGACTTCATTTTCATTTTTGGGTGAACTAACCCTTTAAATACATGCCACTTGCAGATAGAGAGTATTATACACTCACCGGCCACTTTATTAGGTACCCCATGCTAGTAACGGGTTGGTACCCCCTTTTGCCTTCAGAACTGCCTCAATTCTTCGTGGCATAGATTCAACAAGGTGCTGGAAGCATTCCTCAGGGAGTTTGGTCCATATTGACATGATGGCATCACACAGTTGCCGCAGATTTGTCGGCTGCACATCCATGATGCGAATCTCCCGTTCCACCACATCCCAAAGATGCTCTATTGGATTGAGATCTGGTGACTGTGGAGGCCATTTGAGTACAGCGAACAGCATGTGTGAAAGTAGCCATCAGAAGTTGGGTACATTGTGGTCATAAAGGGATGGACATGGTCAGCAACAATACTCAGGTAGGCTGTGGCGTTGCAACGATGCTCAATTGGTACCAAGGGGCCCAAAGAGTGCCAAGAAAATATTCCCCACACCATGACACCACCACCACCAGCCTGAACCGTTGATACAAGGCAGGATGGATCCATGCTTTCATGTTGTAGACGCCAAATTCTGACCCTACCATCCGAATGTCGCAGCAGAAATCGAGACTCATCAGACCAGGCAACGATTTTCCAATCTTCTATTGTCCAATTTCGATGAGCTTGTGCAAATTGTAGCCTCAGTTTCCTGTTCTTAGCTGAAAGGAGTGGCACCCGGTGTGGTCTTCTGCTGCTGTAGCCCATCTGCCTCAAAGTTCGACGTACTGTGCGTTCAGAGATGCTCTTCTGCCCACCTTGGTTGTAACGGGTGGTTATTTGAGTCACTGTTGCCCTTCTATCAGCTTGAACCAGTCTGGCCATTCTCCTCTGACCTCTGGCATCAACAAGGCATTTCCGCCCACAGAACTGCCGCTCACTGGATGTTTTTTCTTTTTCGGACCATTCTCTGTAAACCCTAGAGATGGTTGTGCGTGAAAATCCCAGTAGATTAGCAGTTTCTGAAATACTCAGACCAGCCCTTCTGGCACCAACAATCATGCCACGTTCAAAGTCACTCAAATCACCTTTCTTCCCCATACTGATGCTCGGTTTGAACTGCAGGAGATTGTCTTGACCATGTCTACATGCCTAAATGCACTGAGTTGCCGCCATGTGATTGGCTGCTTAGAAATTAAGTGTTAAGGAGCAGTTGGACAGGTGTACCTAATAAAGTGGCCGGTGAGTGTATGTCTGTGTTTTAAAAAATTAGTCATAGAGAGTATTATAGTTCTGTGTTATGAGTCTGACATTTTTTGTGATTATATATTCAGTGAATAATTTTCAATGATTATTAAACTTTATGAATTAATTTGCTGAAGCATGTCTGTTTTCTTGCAATTTTTAAAGTCTTAAAATGTCTTCATTTTTACAATATTAAGCCTTAAAGGTCAAATAGTCAACAGTTTAATTGATGGGGTCTTAATTACAACAATAAACGTTAGCATGTCATTTCAGCCATACTGATGTCTAGAGAGAAAGCCATTTCACCTGGCCCACTTTAGGTGGAATGAAGTCCTGCTCAGAAGTATTACAGTAGCTGCTTTCTGTCTAAACAAAAGAAAGATTAAAGTAACAATTTCTGCAATAATGTGTTTAATTACACACCAAATTGGTAACAAAAATTAAGATTCTGCACTGGACAAAATATTTAGACCTACCTTGCTTAATTTGAAATGTCCTAAATACATGGAATATGAAAATATTCTAAAATAAAAATATGTGCTAAAAATATGAAATAAATGTCATAGAAAAGATAAAATGTTACTTTCTAACACATGTTGAGACATTGTTACAACATTAATTTAATATTTAATGTTCAAATAATGTTTTTGCAGATAGAACCTTATAATTCTAAGCGAAAAGTGTTTTTTCAGAATTAGAAGGTTCTATCTGCATTTGACCCGTTCCAAAAAAAAACATTTACAAATTTGAGAGGATTTTGATATTGTATATTTAGAATACATTTAGGGTCCCTGTTATTTTCATGTTTGAAAGAAACTTGTACCCCATATAAATTTTCCTATATGGAATGCAAAAACTTTGAAGCTCAATATCTCAAAACTGCTCAGAACGCAGATAGAACCTTATAATTCCAAGGGGACGAGCTGTCTTCCAGTGCCCTGCGCAAATCTGAGATCCCTGCCGTGAAAACTTAGCACGGACGAAGGACTCGTATTTAGCACAGGAATACCAAGGTACACTGGGAAGCATATCTCAGTAGAAATATGCAAACACACTGCCTGCCCGAAGGGAGGACTTACAGAATACACACATGACCTGGAGGGATGCATATGGAAGAGCACTGGAGTGTTCAGCCCGCAGGGTGGAATCTTTCAACTCCAGGGGTGGCAAGGTGGCTTGCCGAGGGAAAGACACATGCTCAGAGAGTCTTACAGTGGAAATACACATGTGGGGGTCGCCGGGGGGAACCATGCACATGGGGCACCTGGCCAGCACGAAAGCTGCCAGCGGCATAACTCTGGTGTTGACTTCAACAGCGCTGGAGGAACTCAGGGTTTCTCGGGGAAACTCACCTGAGGAGAATATCGCACTGATCCAGTCCATGGAGTGGAATGGCGAGCAAGCGAAGACACCTGAGCTGATCCTAGCACTGGCTAGTTGAAGTGAGTACATGGGAGGATACTGGCTCCACTCGGAGATTATAGAATCTTGCGAATGTGTTGGGTGTCGCCCAGCCTGCAGCTCTGCAGATGTCTGCCAGCGAGGCGCCACGCGCTAGAGCCCAAGAGGAACAACGTCGACCTTGCTGCTGGTAAGCCAAAGCAATGGTGTCCACTAACCAGTGAGACAGCCTTTGCTTTGAGAGAGCCTTTCCCTTCAGCTTCCCACCATAACAGACAAAGAGCTGGTCTGAGGTTCTGAAACACTGCGTCCTGCCTACGTAAGCGCGGAGAGCGCGTACTGGACAGACCAGTGCCAAGGCTGGGTCTGCCGCCTCTGGGGGCAGCGCTTGCAGGTTCACTACCTGGTCTCGAAAAGGAGTGGTAGGAACCTTGGGCACATATCCAGGCCAGGGGTCTCAGGATCACGTGAGAGTCAGCCGGCCCGAACTCCAGGCACGCTTCGTCTACTGAAAATGCCTGCAGGTCCCCTACCCTCTTCACAGAGGCCAGTGCAATCAGGAGCACTGTCTTCATTGACAGGAACTTAAGCTCCACTGATTGCAGAGGCTCAAAGGGAGCACTCTTCAGGGCAGTTAAGACCACTGAGAGGTCCCAAGAGGATACGAGAGGAGAGCGAGGAGGATTCAGTCTCCTTGCGCCCCTCAGAAACCTGATGACCAGGTCGTGCTTCCCGATGGACTTACCATCAATGAGGACATGATGGGCGGCAATAGCGGCCACATAGACTTTTAGAGTGGAGGGAGAGAGCCTTCTCTCCAACCCATTTTGAAGAAAGGAAAGCACAACGCTGATAGGGCAAGTACTGGGGTCTTCTCGGTGAGAAGAGCACCAGGAGACGAAGAGGTTCCACTTCAACTCGTAGAGGTGTCTCGTGGACGCCGCTCTCGAGGAAGTGAAGGTAGCCACCACCGCTGGTGGTAGGGTACTCAAACCTGCCTCGTCCCGTCGAGAAGCCACACATGCAGGTTCCATAGATCGGGACGAGGGTGCCAAAGGGTGCCCCGTCTCTGAGAAAGGAGGTCCTCTCTCAGAGGGATAGGCCAGGGAGGGGCTGAAGCGAGGAGCATGAGGTCTCCAAGTCCGGGTGGGCCAATGGGGCGCAACCAGAAGGACCTGCTCGTCGTCCTCCCTGATCTTGTACTGGGTCTGTGCGAGAAGGCTCACTGGGGGAAACGCATACTTGCGGAGGCCCCGTGGCCAGCTGTGCGCCAGTGCGTCCGTGCCCTCGGACAGGGAATAAAACAGGCTGCAATGGGAAGAGTCGAGGGAGGCAAACAGATCTATCTGTGCTTGACATGCCATAGGCGCTGGGGTCCTGTCCAGGAGCCCGCGGCAGCATGTCCATTGGACATGGCCCCCCAACCTGTGGCTGAGGCATCCATTGACACAACAACATGCCTGGAAACTTGAACTAGGGGCACTCCGGCCCGTAGAAAGTTGAGGTCTGACCACGGGGAGAAGGTTTGACGGCAGGTCGGGGTACTGGTACCCGGAGCTTGTCCAAGTGCCATGCCCACCTCGGGATTCGGTCGCGGAGCCAGTGCTGAAGCGGTCTCATATGAAGCGAACCCAGCGGAGTGGCGGCCGCTGCCGACGCCATATGCCCCAGGAGCCTCTGAAAAAACTTCAGTGGAACCGCACTCTTGCTCTGGACTTGACGCAGGCAAGACAGCAGTGACTGCGCGCGCTCGTAAGCTGCGCGGATATGGCGACCGAGTCTATTTCATACCGAGAAAAGAGAACCTCTGCACAGGGCAAAGTTAGCTCTTCTCCCAGTTGACCTGAAGGAACAGACGAGCTAGGTGCCGAAGCACTAGGGCTCTGTGTTCGCAAACCTGGTCTCGAGAGTGAGCTAGGATAAGCCAGTCGTCGAGAAAGTTAGGATGCAAACCCTGTGTAACCGGAGAGGCACAAGGGCTGCCTCTACGAACTTCGTAAGGACGCGAGGGGACAGAGCTAACTCGAAAGGGGGAACAGCGTACTGGTATGCCTGCCGCTCGAAACAAACTGTAGAATGGCCTCGGAGTCGAGAAAGAATGGAGACATGAGAGTAGGCGTTCTTCAGGTCGATCGCTGCAGACCAATCCTGAGACTGAACGCATTCGAAAATGCGTTTGGCCGTGAGTAATTTGAATGGAAGCCAGAAAGGGATCGGTTCAACACTTGCAGGACCAGGACTGGCCGTAACCCACCGGATTCTACGGTACAATGAAGTCAGGGCTGTAAAACTGGACTTCATTTCGGCTGGAGGGATAATCTCAATCGCACCAGGGGCAGCAGCTGGCTGCGGGGTCAGAAGAAGTTTTGAAAGCCTCAGTCTGCTTCGGGGCGGCCGAGAACTGTTGGGCAGAGTCCCCGACCACGCCACCGAAGAGGCCAGCCCGGGATATGGGGGGTAGGCCAAAGTCTGGACACCACCTGACCCAGGGAGCATGTGGTCACCTTCATCGGTCATAGAGCGAGAACGGTGACGGCACGCAGCTCTTAGATGAGCCCTGAATCAGCCCTGCCCTCGTGCATGAGAATGCATTGAGGCGGCAGCCTGCCCCGCAGCTTCTGTAGGAATTGCCTAGACAAAACCAACAGGCATTGGAGGGGTGCTTAGGGCGCCCAACAGCTGAATCTATCAGACTATCGCACCCAGAAATACACAGACAGAGCGTCTTTAAAAAGACGTGTCACATGCAAGCTCTTTTAGTGAGAGGACGCTCAGCAGCCCGTGCTGAAGCGGCCAGGGAGAAACACACACGCTGGATGCAGACCACTGCACAGATCAGCAGGCAGGAATGTGAAGCTCGCTGGAAAATCGCCTTTGCACCAACACAGACTGAAGAGCTGCTCGTCTCGAAGAAAACTCGGTGACACTCAGAGAGAATTCAGGCTGCAGGAGTGAAGAGAACCTCTTGGCTCCGAAGCAAAAACATGACTGCGTTATGCCAGCGTACTTCCTTATATACCCACAACATGGGGCGGAGCTACGCTACGCAAATTCCGCAGACCCATGGCATTTTCTTGCCATTGGCTCGTTTTGTAGTACTCGAAGGTGATAGGCTTTTAAGCGAAACCCCAATCGTCGTCATCCGACGGAACTCGGACTGACAACGATGGGGAACTTTTTATTGCACTATCATCAGCAAAGTTATTACTCAGTGAACAAAGCAACATTCTTCAGAGTATTATATGCAGTTATTCACAACCTAACCATAAGCCCTACTCCTCTGCACAATGGTAACACATAACACTTAATTTTAATATTTACTCTCCATTTCCAGACATGTGCCAGTACATGCTGGGAACTAACAATGGTGTCTCTAAATAAAACCGCATAATTGAGCTAATTCTCTTAAAATAAATAGGTAGCCTTTTTTTTCCCTTTATTTTATCAGCTTTATCAGTTCCTCAATGCAAGCCTCAAAACTGTGCATGTATCCTGAAAAAAATTAGGAAAATGTATCTCTTGGTTTTATTAGTGAAATGTTCTCAATATTTTCTATACAACACTGAACCACAATTTTCTTAATAAAATATACACGCTATTTTTTATTATCACCCTAATTTATTTGATGAAAATTACAAGACTCATGATAAATTTTTTTACAGTGTTTGAACACAAACTATAATTACAGGGGCAGATTATTATTTTTTTATTAATAAATGCTTATTTTCCCATGGTTCCTTGCACCGTGTGACCTCAAAACACCATAGTGCATGATTTGTAAACTAATAAATTTTTTATAAAGCACTTGCAATGCTGTCGCTTACGTTTGCTTTTGTTAACACAATCGGTTAAGTTTAGGGTAGGGTTTAGTGTACGTGGTAAGTTATTTTCAAATTCAACAGAGCATTAACCTTTTAGCATCACTCACTGGACATTTCATTTCTGAACTACCATGATATATCAACCAACGTAATAAAATGTTGCTAGATTCACGTTAATCTGTAACATAAAACTCATGCCTACAGCACCAATCACTGGATATTTCTCTTTGAAAGTGCTGCAAAATGTGCACGAAGCAGTGTTATATCACTTTGCAGGAATATTGCCCCAGGCATGTTGAGAATGAGAGTTAAGAACCTTGATTAAATAAAACATGGGAGATGTACTGTATGCTGTCAGCGATCTTGTTTAGACAAAATTAATCCTTCTGCAGATTATGCATGACTTGAAATACATTTACTCACCAATGTCTTCAAATTATGGTTCATATTGACTGGGAAAATTTAAATACTTTGTGAGTTCATTCTCTGTGTCGATTGACAGATCAAGGTTAAAGGGTCCCTGGACTCTTAATTATTGTTTAAGAAGCTTTGCGGTTCATTAGGACAGTTGCCACTAAACAAGCTTTGCATTTGTCCCCATAATTATGTGGAAAAGGGACAGCGGTGATACCACTGCTATTTATACATTGACCTCATTTGCATGTTTCATACTAAGCAAAACAGTGTAGTGTACATGCAACATGAGTGTATTTTACTTATTCTGCATTAGCCAGTCCATAAATTAGTTTCCCCCCCAATTATATAATGAAGTTATGATAGACAAAGTTTTGAGGCAAAGGGCAACTTGCTAAACTAAACTAAATCTTTCTGGTTTCTGGCACAGCATTCTTCTGTCTTATTAGGGGCTTGCTTTTGCTCATACACACAAAAAAAATCCCGATAATAAACGGTAAATCTTCCAAAGATTTGTGCAAAGTTTCCAGATGGAGTCTGTTAAATTACAGCAAATAACAATTTCACAAAATTGGATGCAAAAACCATAACAATTCGATTAAAAAGCGATTATGCGTGTTGATAGCACGCCAAAAATGGAAATACGAATTGGCGTGTCATACATTCGCTATTTCATGAGATCAGTCTGCTGACAGGATGCACACGACAGAGCTGTCCGTTAAAGATGACGAAGTAGTAAGTCCCAAAGCTTGCCTACTCTTTTGCTACACTCAAAAGTATGTACTTTTTCTTCACAAAAAGAGTACATACTTTTAGAGCAAAGTATAAGTAGGCGAACTGGGACGCAGCAATAGATCTAAAGTAGTGAGTTTAGGTATAGGGCTACCTTTAAAGACCAGTCTTGCTTCAGCATCTGCCTGTCAAGAGAGCATTACAATAGTCCAGTGTGGATAGAGCAAGAGCTTAGACTCTAGGAGTTGTGTAGCTCCGATAGGAAGGGCCTGATCAGGATCACACAGCAAGTATAGTTTGGCTGAAGCCATAATCAGTTCTGTCTTGGCAAGGTTGATTTGATTCAACCTTGGTCATTCATCCAGCAAGAATTTTCCATCAGCTAGGCCGAGATGTGAGCAGCTACTGTCAGATCATCTGGCTGGAATGAAAGGTAGAGATATGTGTCATTAAGATAGCAGTGATAGGAACAGCCATATTTCTAAATGACAGAGCCTAGTTACAAAAAACAAAAACAATAAATGGGTGGAATCTAACACAATTATGGTCTTACTGTAGCAAAACCAAACCTTGTGCACACTTTTAGTGCAATCATATGGAATCAGAAGACTTGGTCCTTACGATTTTTTAAAGTTAATTCTTCCCATTCCTTGTTTGCCATGATCAACTGCTTTTCACATGACCTGAAATCACACACACACAAAAAAGTTATTTTAAAACTCAGTATTACATTTACACATGTCAGAATATTCCATTGGGACAATGCAAAACCTCAACTGACTATGATCTGAAAGCTAAGCTGTAAAGGCTAACAGTAATGTTTTGAGCTGCCATGTGATTTTAGCTACATTTATAGAAAGTAAAAATAATAGCTGCATCAGTTACACCTAGGGGTTCATCATATTCTAGTCTTCCTGTTCTAGGCTTTGCTGTATTATTATCAACAAGTACAGAACTGAATTCGATTTCTTAACGGTCTTAATAGAGTTAGACTAGGCACTTTAAAGGGGTCATGACATGAGAAACCAAATTTGCCTTGATCTTTTGGTATTTAAGATGTCTTTGTACCATTAAAACTTCCTGCAAGTTTCATAGCTTAAGACGTCCTCCCCATTATAAACGAACAATTTATTTAATCAAGCTCTAAATACAGCTCGTTGTGGATCCATGGTATGAACTGACATCACGGTACGAAGTGACGTACCAGTCGTTTGCATATGACTGCCTCCAGCGCAGGACAACTACGTCTCATTTTGCATCATCGCATCGTTGTCGCGCGGCTCGCGCCCACAGGTGTTCAGCCGACGTGCAGCGAGTGGGTCTGTTTACAAGAAAATTGCGATGCCACGCAGATGTGCTGTTCCTGGCTGTGGACAAACACATTCAATGTTTGAATACGCTGATGTCAGGGAAAAATGGATGCAGTTTATTTTTTGTGGACGTCACGGTAGTGTTAATATACGCGTGTGTTCTCTACATTTCAAAGATGACTATTTTGAGAACAAATCACAGAATGATGCTGGCTTTGCCAGAAAACCTTTGCTTAACCCCCTGGGGTCGGCGGTCTCGCCGGCGATACCAGCTCACTTTTTTTCTCATCAGTGCAAAAGAGACTCAAAATACTCTGTTGATTTTGATCTTACATGTAAATGTTATACATCATTCAAAACTGTTAAATGTCTTCTTTTATTTGTGTACACTCATAATAAAAACAAAATGTTGTGTTTTTCGTAAAATAAAGAAAATAAACATGATGCGCATTCTACCGTCTCTCTCAATGTGAAGCTCATTCTGAAACGCGACAGAACATTATCTGTAACTCAGTAAATGTTTGTCACACAGACCTGAAACGTACGTCTTTACAACGCTTTGAGTCTCTATTTTTAAATGATGTAAATCATATCAAAAACAAATATTCTCTGTTTAAGTCATTCGTATGAAAGCAACGACATGTACAGTTTCTCCAGCCTGAGCTCATTAACATTAATGTGACCACGCCCACGCGCAACAGCTGCTCGCAAACTAATGAGCCACGTGGAGGAACGCAAACTGTTACGCTCTCAAAACAGATCATCCCCGACTTCAGTCTTCAGTCCTGCTCTGCGTTTCACGAGTGTGGAATACTGTGCTGTTTATCTTGGATTTACCTCAGAAGAGTTAGAAGAATACGATTTGATTATGAGAACGATTTTTAAGGTAAGACATGTTATTGTTTGTAGTAGCATGTTAGCAGTATGTTATTGTTGCATAAACTTGTAGCTATTAGTTAAACTGGTGCTAGACTAAAATGTACGTTATAAAATGTGATTGGAGTAAAACATGAAGCCTAATGCTAAATGTATATACATAAAAGGCTACGAATGTTTTTATGTTCGATAATTAAACACAGCACGATATAACAGAAGGCTCGTATGATCGTGAATATTATAATGTTTAGACCTGTGTTTATTGTTAAATACTGTGTTAGTGGAATGTGGATATCTGCTCACACGTAGATATGTATAATTATGTAAGAATAATGCTTCATAGTTTGGTCCAGCTCGATCGCATTCAGTAAATGTTTGCACGCACGCTGTGGGTTTGAAAAAACAAAACAAAACAAACATTAGGCTTCATGTTTTTACTCCAGCAATCTCATTTCATAACGTTGTAACGAATGGAAACGTTTTAAGTAACATGATAATCCATATAGATTTCTCTAATGTAGTGTTACTGAACTTTTTAGTGATTTATAGGCTATTGTTATTATTTCATGCAGCCCTACATATATACCTAAGGCACAACACACTTGGGAGTTCATAGGCCTATATATAGTGTATGTATGTATTTAGTAAATTGCATAATTTGAACCAGAAAAATCTAAAATAGTTTCTCCTGATATCAGCATGTTCACCGCTGTTTTTTTTTCTTTTTTTCTAAAAAATGTTTTTACAGGGACCAGCACTGAGTCCAGCTGACATTCACGTGAGTGTCTGGCTGCGTTTACACTTGGCATTAATGTCACAAGATGACGAACCAACAGCGGAACTAAATAGTCCACAGAGGAATGTTCCCACCCGGAGCGTTTCCAACTGAACACTCAGCCAGCCTTGTATGCGTCGCCATCATGGTAACAGCAGCCACTGATGACAAAGTGACAGCAGGTGCGGCGCATCAATGGGCTGTTTGATGATTGAGACACACAGCTTTTTGAGACAGATAAAAGCAAAGCTTTGAGAGGCCAACGTGTGCGGTGTTAGGCTGTTGTTGTGTCCTGACTTTTGTTCCGTCGAAGTGGACCGAGCGTTTCCCTGTGGGATAAATCAGCTGGTGAGATCGACCCGCGGAAAGGAATCTACTACGAAGAACTGGGGGAATATAGGACAGAGAGGCAGAGGAGAAGTCATCTCGGAAATATCAAGTCCCCTTCCCGGGTGAAGATAAGTACAACATTCTACTGGCCGTATTGTATGCGATTTATACACCAAGATAGTACATATGAAGAGAAGTGATATAGGGAAAAGGAGTCCCGATTCCAGAAACGAGAAGACAGCTGTTGTGATGCATGATTGAGGTCGCTATAAATTCTTCCGTCTTACTGTCCCCGCAGTTCAGAACAAGGAGTCTGGAGTTGCTTAGGAAGAGATTAAGCGACAAGGGAATTTAAAGCCTGCTGTGGTCTGATTCATCATCACTGTTGTGGAGAGCGGAGGAACCCCAGGTATCTGTTGTTCTGAGTGTTGTACATGTAAAGCCTGCTGTGGTCTGTTTCATCATTGATGCTGCTCTGGAGAACGAAGGAAATCCAGTCATCTGCTGTTCTGAGTGATCCTCATCTGAAGCCTGCTGTAATCTGTTTTATCATCACTGTTGTGGAGAGCGGAGGAACCCCAGGTATCTGTTGTTCTGAGTGTTGTACATGTAAAGCCTGCTGTGGTCTGTTTCATCATTGATGCTGGTCTGGAGAACGGAGGAAATCCAGTCATCTGCTGTTCTGAGTAATCCTCATCTGAAGCTCGCTGTAATCTGTTTTATCATCACTGTGGTGGAGAGCGGAGGAACCCCAGGTATCTTTTGTTCTGAGTGTTTTACATTCCAAACTTACTTGCTGTCCAGTCGACGCCCCTTCCACAGCCGTAAGCTTTTCTGTACCCGCTATACTGGGAAGAACCAATCGTACTCGAAATACTCACCTGCTGTCCAGTCGACGCCCTTCTACAGCCGTAAGCTTCTGTTACCTGCTACACTGGGAAGAACCAACCGTACCTGGAGTCCCTGTTTGCTGTCCAGTCGACGCCCCTTTTACAGCCGTAAGCTTCTGTACTTACTGTACAGGGAAGAACCAACTGTACTCGAAATATCTACTTGCTGTCCAGTCGACGCCTTTCCACGGCCGTGAGCTTCTGTTACCTGCTACACTGGGAGGAACCACCTGGAATACCTACTTGCTGTCCAGTCGACGCCCCTTCTACAGCCGTAAGCTCTCTGCACCTGTTAATCAGGGAAGAACCAACCGTCCTCAAAATACTCACCTGCTGTCCAGTCGACGCCCTTCTACAGCCGTAAGCTTCTGTTACCTGCTACACTGGGAAGAACCAACCGTACCTGGAGTCCCTGTTTGCTGTCCAGTTGACGCCCCCTTCACAGCCGCAAGCTTCTGTACTTACTGTACAGGGAGGAACCACCTGGAATACCTACTTGCTGTCCAGTCGACGCCCCTTCTACAGCTGTAAGCTTTCTGCACCTGCTAATCAGGGAAGAACCAACCGTACTCGAAATACTCACCTGCTGTCCAGTCGACGCCTCTCCACCGCCGTAAGCTTCTGTTACCTGCTACCCTGGGAGGAACCACCATACCTGGAATACCTACTGGCTGTCCAGTCGACGCCTCTTTCACAGCCGTAAGCTTTCTGCACCCGCTGTACAGGGAAGAACCAACCGTACCCGCAATACTCACCTGCTGTTCAGTCGACGCCTTGCCATAGCCGTAAGCTTTTGTACCTGCTGGACTGGGAAGAACTCACCGTACTTGGAGTTCCTAGATTGCTGCCCAATCCACGTTCGAAGAGTCCGAGAAGGGTTAACTGTACCGAGTACTCACCTGTTGTTCAGTCGACGTCCCCTGCAGCCACTGGATCCTGAAGAGGAAAGAAGAAGCTTTTTAATTAGGATTACAAATTCTTTTAAGTTAATAAAGTCTGTTCAAGTTTTACTCTCCCTTGTCTGCTTGGTTTCTGGTCTGCTCCTCAGTGGTACGCTCCAAAGGGAGGGGGTAGACCCCGTCGACCCTCCCGACCTGTGACATTAACATGCGACCTGTATCTGGATGTTGTCCACATACACATTGAAAAGACAAGTGTAAACGCGTTTCTGATCGGAATGTTATCCGATCAGCGTGTCCTGGTTCAGAGGTAGTCGAGGACGCATCGTGATCAGATCTCAGTGTAATGTAAACGCAATCCAGCCATCGTGTCTGCATTCACAGGTGGACGTCATTTAAATCCCCGCCCAGTCTCCCCACGTGCTGTCAGAAAATAATGACCAGACGCAGTTTAGACAATAAATTAAACTCATTTGAACCTTACAAATAAACGTCAATATTTAAAACACTGTGTGTGTCATTTTTTTTCATTTTAATTGTGCAACATTATCTGAACGAGGGGATCGCCTGTACAATCACAGCTGTGAGTCATGAGATCTTAATGAAGAGCGTGCGCTGCCAGAGGAATAATGGGAATAATTTTATTTTTTTATGTTTTAAATGTTGAATGTTTTTGTTGTTTCAGCACGTTTATTAATCTCCTATTTCTGTTAATATGACCATTGCACGCTATAACCTTAAACCCCCGATGATCGGATGATGTGACTTGTTTAACATGATCAACCCAGTTATTTTTGTATGATCAGCTCTGAAATATTCCTTCATTCAAAAAACTTAATTTTATATAAGACTGGAGATTGCATAGGAAAGTACATTGGGACATTGCTTAATTTGTATCATCTTTACTCTTAATTTGGCTACTGACCTAATTTAAATATTATGCAAAAACAGAAATCCGATCGGTTATCCAGATACAGAGGCTCCTTAATATGAACAAATGTAAACGCACCGTGTCCTGATTGGCTAATGATCCGATCTGCTTGATCGGATCACGGTTGATCGCATGTTAATGCCAAGTGTAAACGCAGCCTCTGTACATGATCATGGTGAAAAATCAAACACCTTGGAGATGACAGGTATGTAACCTATATGTTTTAGGAATGGCACAAATGTGTGTGATTGTCCAAGTCTCTGTCTTTAGATCAGTTTGTTTTACTAATTTACAGTATTGTGTAACTTTTTGGTTGTGTTGTAAATAACTTAGTTGTGTTGTAAATAAATCCAAACAATCTAAAAGCCATTCTTTTTTTAAGTCTCTCCTGATTCTTTGTGCAAGGCTTCTCACAATGACAGCACCTGATAGCACCTTATAGGGCCATTAGGGGAGGGCCTTTGTCTTTCTCAGGTGTGAAAACACTATATATTCATGGATTGTTAACGCCCCTCCGCATAAAGCTTTCTTACACAAAACAAATCTTACAAATTTTAAGTCAATATATTGTCTTATCTGAATGAGTAGTCAGGATGATTTTCACATAGTTTTGAAGCAAATATTCTAGGCCACATGATACAATTTTCAAAAGTCTTGTGAAGAAATAATTAGTATGGGTTTTATGACCTTATTTCAGTGACAATGTTTTTTTGTTTTTTCACAAACCACGCATAAACGTCATTATCTCAAAACTAAAAACTTGTACATACATGCTGCTGACATATTACTGTAGCAGAGTTTGTGCTGAATACAGTGTAATCAGACTTTAGCAATGAAAATGTCACAAGTATCAGAAATAAGCACAAATGTCAGAGCATGTCAGAACACTTCCAGGACCCAGAAAACACCTCAGACCCCAGAGGGTTAAAGATCATGCCGTGCCCACTATTCTGGGCCCAACAACGATGCCGCAAACTGTAAGTAATGTATTTCATCTTAAAACTACTTTTTATGCATAAGCAGCACTGACGTTAGCCAATTAGGCGTTAACACTGAACTCTTAAAGGGGAAACACCCAAATAACAGACTATTTGAATCAGAGGATGAAAAAGAGGGTGGGAAAAGGTCATAAATCACTCAATTTTAAAAGGTTTTTGTCCAAAAAACTATAGTAATACTATAAATGCACCTGAGGGAACATAATAAAGCAAAAAACAAAAGCCATGTCATGACCCCTTTAACCACTACGAAAATTAGCCATGGTTTTACTAGAAAGAAAAAAACAAAAAAACATGGTAACCCTATTTTTAGTAAAACTGTGGTTATTAAAATGGTAATCAATCCGCCAAAAACGTATAATAAAATCTCAGGTTTCGTATGTAACCCTGGTTCCCTGAGGGGAACGAGACGCAGCGTAGAGACGCAGTGGGAATGCTCTGCGTGAACGTGTCGTGAAGCAAATGTATAATCAGTCCAAAGGAAAGACGAGACGTCATAGGCGGGTGACGTCATCAACCAGGAAGCTATAAAGCAGACCTGAAAACAGACGGCATCAGCTTCTGAAAAGCCGAAGCAAGTCGATTACAGGCATGCATGGAGTATGGCAAGGCGACACTGCGTCTCGTTCCCCTCAGGGAACCAGGGTTACATACATAACCTGAGACGTTCCCTATCAGGGAACTCGAGCAGCGTAGAGACACAGTGGGAACCCTATACCCACGACGCCATATGACAAATTCTTGTTCTGTGTGAAGTCAAAGCACACACTAAGAAGCAAGCACCCTAGACCTTGGAGTGGAGCCAAGATCCAAGTGATAAAATCTAACAAATGTAAGCGGCGAGGATCAGCCTGCCGCATCACATATGCCATGACGGGAAACTCCCGAGATTAATGCCATATAGGCAGCCACACTCCTCGTAGAGTGAGCCTGGACAGCCAAAGGTGAAGGCTGTCTGGCCGCTTCATAAGTTTCCTGATCTGGAGGAATTAAAGGTGGAGGACAGAAGGCCTGCAGCACAAATGACCCACAAATTTAGTAGGGACCTAGGAATACTACCAGCCCTGGTGGGAGGAAATACCATCACCAACCAGGTGAAAAATCCAAGTACGTGCAGGCCTAAGCCTCATGTACCACGGAGAAGATGAAATTAAGGATCTCTCCTCAGAGATAACCCAGCAAAGAAACATACATTACAGAAATCAAGTACTGTACCAACAGGGCAGAAAACAAGATTCAGAAGGTGTTCTTCTGCATAGCCAGAGAACAGTTTACATTCCAATGCATATTAGTCTTCTCGTGAAGGGAGCTCTAGACTGGAGTATGGTCTCCACGACCTCTGTCGAGAGACCTGAATCTATGAGCTGGGCCCCCTCAGAAGCCGAGCCCACAGTATCCAAAACTCCAGAGAACTCCCGGGAGCAAATATATCAGGAAATACGTACAGGTGTAGCGAAAACCACACCTAATACATCACATCCAGTCCAAGCAGAGCTGGATGCGTGAGGGAGAGCCAAAGGCAATAAGTTGTACAAACGATGTGAAAGGTCAACTTGAGTTAAGCCGAAGTTCTCCCAAAAGAAGCTCCACCGCCTCGGGGTGAAGTCTCCATTCCCCAGGCCTCAGCCTCTGCCTCAACAGGATATCTGCTCTGATATACAAGACCATCAGTGCGTTGTCCAGAAGGACAAACACATGGTGATCTCTTGGGTCTGGCAGGAAGTATTGAGATTCTCAGGAATACCACCATCACTTTTAGCCAATTATGTGCTAAAAGGTATACGGTCCTGCCAAATCCAGAAATTCTACCAGGGGAACCAGTCTCTCAAGGCTGGCCTCTGGATTTGGTTGAACAGTCACTTCGGCGCCCTGAAGCGGTGAACCGGCAGGGAACAACCGAACTGACCATTCTACGAACCCTCCTCGGAGGATCGTATGGGGACGCTGACACCTCGGTACCCTGAATGGCGAACCGGCAGGGAACAACCGAACTGGCAGCGCTGCGACCCTCCTCAGAGAGTCGCGCCCCCCCCCTTCGCCAAGCAACCACTCATGATCACCCCCAACTTGTGAGGGAAGCATCCGTCGATAGCATTATGCGTCGACAGGAAGCCCCCAAAACTGGGCCTGGGCGAGCAACCAAGGTTCTTCCACATGACCGAGGCACGTAGGCATAACCGTGTGACCTTGATCATGCGAAAAGATTTCCCCTCAGAGAAACCCCTTGGTCCTGAGCCACCACTGCAGGGGTCTCATGTACAGAAGGCCAAAAGTAATTACGTTGGAAGCAACTGCCATGAGACCCACCAGTGTGAAACTGTTTCACAGTGAGTGACTGGCCTAGATTTACCCCATTACGGCTGTGAGAATCGCAGCAATACGTACTGGAGACAATCGTACCCGCATCGATGTCGAATCCCAAATTACACCTAGAAAAGTGGTCCTCAGAGCTGGGAGGAGCACATTCTTCTTGGCGTTGAGCCGCAACCCCAACATCTTTAAATGAGACGAACGACATCTCGATGTCGAACTGCAATGTGCTCAGATTGAGCTAGGATCAACCAGTCGTCGATATAGTATAATACGCAAATGCCCTGGAGTCTCAGAGGAGCCAGAGCTGCATCCACGCATATTGTAAAGGTGCGGGGTGATAAACCTAGGCCGAATGGAAGAACCCAGTACTGGTATGCTTTACCCCCGAAAGCAAACCTCAGGAACCTCCTGTGAATGAGGATGGCTCATCCTCTTTTGGAACAACAAAGTAACGGCTGTAAAACCCTGACTGTCTGCTGGGAGGAGGACCCCTTCTACATCTCCTTTTGCAGAAGTGTCAGTACTTCCTGCTCCATAACCAAAGCCTGCTCGGGGTCCACCACTGTGGGGAGGACCCCTAGAAATCTGGGCGGACGAGAACCACTGAAACCCTTTTCTATAGTGTGCAGGTCCCACTGAGAAAAATGTGGCAGTAGTTTCTATGCTGCCAGAAATTCTACTATGGGAACCAGTCTCTCAAGACTGGCCTCTGGATTTGGTTGAACAGTCAATTCGGTGCCCTGAAGCGGTGAACCGGCAGGGAACAACCGAACTGACCGTTCTATGACCCTCCTCGGAAGATCGTATGGGGACGCTGACACCTCGGTGCCCTGAACGGAGAACCGGCAGGGAACAACCAAGCTGGCAGTGCTGCGACCCTCCTCAGAGAGTCGCACCCCAGAGGGCACCGAGGAGAAACGATTTCTCAAAAACCGTCCCTGCCCCGGAGGAGCCCTCAGAAGCCTGATAGCCTCGGCCACAGGACTTCTTGTCTAAGCTATAATAGAGATGACGACAGTCCTTAGATCTGGCCTACCTCTAACAAGCTTCGTTCCTACGACCCTCCTCGGAGGATCGTTGGAAAGAGCAGGCACCTCGGCGCCCTGAAACGGATAACCGGCAGGGACCAACCGAACTGACTGCTCTACGACCCTCCTCGAAGGATCGTTTGGGGACATTGACACCTCGGTGCCCTGAAACGGATAACCGGCAGGGAACAACCGAACTGACGGTGCTGCGACTCCCCTCAGAGAGTCGCCCCCCAGAGGGCGCCGAGGAGAAACGATTTCTCAAAACCGTCCCTACCGCGGAGGGGACCACCCTCAGAAGCCTGATAGCCTCGGCTTCAGGGCTTCTTCTTTGTCCAAGCAATTTTTAGAGATAAACCAGTCCTCAGATCTTGCATATCTCTAACTGGCTAGACTGCGACCGCCACCCAGGTCACCCAGATTGTGGAAGAGCCCGAATGGCGACGAGGAGCTTAGTAGGCCGAGACTGCTCCCGCCCAGCAGTCTCAGGAACATTAGATAGGTGAGGAAGAAACCTCTCGAACGCCACTGAATGGTTGTTTCTTCGTTTATTTTGAAAGCGGAACGTTCAGATGAACAGACATATCTTTATATTTATTTTCCTTATTTTTATATCAGAAAAAAGCATATAAATATACAGTGAAGAAAATAAGTATTTGAACACCCTGCTATTTTGCAAGTTCTCCCACTTAGAAATCATGGAGGGGTCTGAAATTGTCATCGTAGGTGCATGTCCACTGTGAGAGACATAATCTAAAAAAAAAAAATCAGAAATCACAATGTATGATTTTTTAACTATTTATTTGTAAGATACAGCTGCAAATAAGTATTTGAACACCTGTCTATCAGCTAGAATTCTGACCCTCAAATACCTGTTAGTCTGCCTTTAAAATGTCCCCCTCCACTCCATTTATTATCCTAAATTAGATGCACCTGTTTGAGGTCGTTAGCTGCATAAAGACCCCTGTCCACCCCATACAATCAGTAAGAATCCAACTACTAACATGGCCAAGACCAAAGAGCTGTCCAAAGACACTAGAGACAAAATTGTACACCTCCACAAGGCTGGAAAGGGCTACGGGGAAATTGCCAAGCAGCTTGGTGAAAAAAGGTCCACTGTTGGAGCAATCATTAGAAAATGGAAGAAGCTAAACATGACTGTCAATCTCCCTTGGACTGGGGCTCCATGCAAGATCTCACCTCGTGGGGTCTCAATGATCCTAAGAAAGGTGAGAAATCAGCCCAGAACTACACGGGAGGAGCTGGTCAATGACCTGAAAAGAGCTGGGACCACCGTTTCCAAGGTTACTGTTGGTAATACAGTAAGACGTCATGGTTTGAAATCATGCATGGCACGGAAGGTTCCCCTGCTTAAACCAGCACATGTCAAGTTTGCCAATGACCATTTGGATGATCCAGAGGAGTCATGGGAGAAAATCATGTGGTCAGTTGAGACCAAAATATAACTTTTTGGTCATAATTCCACTAACCGTGTTTGGAAGAAGAAGAATGATGAGTACCATCCCAAGAACACCATCCCTACTGTGAAGCATGGGGGTGGTAGCATCATGCTTTGGGGGTGTTTTTCTGCACATGGGACAGGGCGACTGCACTGTATTAAGGAGAGGATGACCGGGGCCATGTATTGCGAGATTTTGGGGAACAACCTCCTTCCCTCAGTTAGAGCATTGAAGATGGGTCAAGGCTGGGTCTTCCAACATGACAATGACCCGAAGCACACAGCCAGGATAACCAAGGAGTGGCTCTTTAAGAAGTATATCAAGGTTCTGGCGTGGCCTAGCCAGTCAAACCCTATAGAGAATCTTTGGAGGGAGCTCAAACTCTGTGTTTCTCAAGCGACAGCCCAGAAACCTGACTGATCTAGAGAAGATCTGTGTGGAGGAGTGGGCCAAAATCCCTCCTGCAGTGTGTGCAAACCTGGTGAAAAACTACAGGAAACGTTTGACCTCTGTAATTGCAAACAAAGGCTACTGTACCAAATATTAACGTTGATTTTCTCAGGTGTTCAAATACTTATTTGCAGCTGTGTCTTACAAATAAATAGTTAAAAAATCATACATTGTTATTTCTGGATTTTTTTTTTTAGATTATGTCTCTCACAGTGGACATGCACCTACGATGACAATTTCAGACCCCTCAATGATTTCTAAGTGGGAGAACTTGCAAAATAGCAGGGTGTTCAAATACTTATTTTCTTCACTGTATATATATATATATATATATATATATCACTCCGTGGCCACCAGCAGGAAAACACCCAAACTGGCAGTGCTGCGACCCTCCTCAGAGAGTCGCATCCCCAGAGGACGCCGAGGAGAAACGATTTCTCGAAACCATCTGTTTTTGCACGACGCGATTCTCGAATAGCGTCAGTGCTGACATCCTCACATCCATCCATGTCCTTATATATTTTACCCACCAGTGCTGCCTAATAATAATTATTTATTATTTAAGATGGCTGGTGGGTAACATCGGGATTAATAATGATGACACCGACTCGGGAGAGAGAAAGCTCGCAAGCGTCTCTTAAACCCGAGCCACTGTCATATCATGATACTTAATACCCATAACATTACTATAGTTAGACGTTTGGGGATTAAACACATAAGATAGAAACCGGTTTATTCCACGATCTCGACACCTCAGTGTGAAGATGGGGAAAAAAACAACAGTCCCCGACGAGGAGGCTGAGACAAAGAGTTTTTTTTTACATATTTCATCTAAAAAACTCTTTTTATTTTCACTCTCATGTTCAGCTGGCCAGTAAATATTTAACTAGCAACAGCACTAGATAAAACCTCCTTTTAGTTATGAGATGAATTTATTTATTGAAAAACACAAACATCTGCCTTTTTCTTAACAACACAACAGTTCCTCGGAACTGGAAATCGCAGCACTCTGGATCTGGCAGGTGAAAGCTGAGATAGGGCGGCGCCCGTCCCAACCCACACTGTCAGATCTGTTTGCGAACCCCACGAAGCGAGTCGCCGCCGTGCCTCGGCAACAGCGGGACCCGCGCGGGGAACGTGAACCGAACCGTCCTCCTCGAAGAACGCCTGGCGGGAGCGGAGCATCCTCACGGACAGCCTCTCGCAATGCTCACAGTCAGCCCCCTCGAGAACTGACTGTTGGCATGCTCCACTCCCAAACAGCAACAAAAAGCTGATGTGTGTGTTCCCACCCGTGATATAACGTGGACAGGGAACAACACAAAGCTTGCTTGCTCTCTTTTGTCATAATATATATATATATATGTATATATATATATATATATATATATATATATATATATATATATATATATATTGCAACTTGACAGACAACAATAAATATGACAAGGACAGAATACACAGATCGCTTGCTGAAGGCGCAGAAGCTGACACGGTCTGTTTTCAGGTCTGCTTTATAGCTTCCTGGTTGATGACGTCACCCGCCTATGACGTCTCGTCTTTCCTTTGGACTGATTATACATTTGCTTCACGACGCATTCACGCAGAGCGTTCCCACTGCGTATCTACGCTGCTCGAGTTCCCTGATAGGGAACAAGGATTTTTTAAAGAGAAGAGTTTTCAGTTTTTAGACAGTGTTTCAAAATGTCCCACTGTTAAAGAGATTGATTGACTGACTATCATAACGAAGAATTTATACACAATTGGACGGACTTTGATACGCATAACAAGTCTATTAAAGCTTGTTTTAGGTCTTTAGAGATGTGGGTTCAGCCTGTGATGAACCAGGTTTACTGAAAAAGGGTGCATTATTTCCGAACGGACTGACTGACACCCTTACTATGTGTTCAGCACGGCTGCTCCTCACGAATATGATTATAGCTTTGAACCAATGTGATCACAATCCACTTCACGAGCGTAGACTAAATTCAAATATCCTGCTTGCCCTTGACAGGATTTTGTTTGAATAGGAAATGAATGTAGGCTATGAAATCTACATTATATATATATATATATATATATATATATATATACAGTATATATATATATATGGAAAAAAATATATAAATATGGAAAAATATATATATAAATATAAGAAAAAGGGGAAAAAAAGAAATAAAGCAGATTAACTAGGTCACAGATGTGATATAGTGGTTTATTTATTTATTTATTTGGCTAGTAGAAGTTCTGAATGGCCGGTAAACTTAATGTAGAAGCCAAATTGGCCAGTAAGTGAAAAAGTTCATTTCAAACCCTGGTTGCAATAAATTATGTTTTATTAACAAAGTTCTGGAGGAACACGTTGAAATAATCTATCCATTCATCACATCATTTCAACCAGCAATCAGTAATCAACATGTCTACCCAATCAACATGAGTGGAGGCCTATATAAATATACACAGTCAACTCACCTATATGTTCCTTGACAGCTTTCAGCATCCCTCCACCACAGGAGGTCCTCACACTCAGCGTCTCCTCACACTTGCCTGGTTACTTTCCTAACCAGAACTATGGGGGGAATGCTCTGGGTTCGGGCCAAATTCCAAGCTAGGAGCCTTCCCCTCGGATGGCATGTACATTTCCGTCAATGAATACAAGCCGTCAGACATATGAACTCCCATGTTATTTTATCTTCTCCAAGTAAGTACACTTCCTGAATGTAGTCTGAACACAGCAAAGGACAGTAGCATTTATAACTAATAAATACGAGAAACGATTAATTTCAACACCCCTAGTTTTTGTGCATGTATCTTTAAATACAAAGGAGCTGCTTCTCCAGAAGAGGGCAGAGCTTGTACAGCTCGTGCCTCGGATACTCTACCAAAAACTTTATATATTTATTATATTTATATTATATATTTATATATGTATTTGATTAGTATTTTATTATTGGTCATGCTCACGTGACATTTCAGTTCTTTATCATCATGAAAGTTAATTATCTGCATACGTTTTAAAGCCATATACATCTAAACTTCTGATATATGGTTTTCTGAGCACACACATCCGAAGCATGGGCACAGAAAGCTGGCTGTCAGATGGCGCGTCCATGGGTATTAACCTCTCTTTCACGTCTTATTGTGCTTAAACGGTCAAATACAGACAAGATTATGTCAAAAAGTTCTGTCGTTTATGTCTGTAAATGTAAACAGCAAGAAATCACATGAGTATATTAGATCTGTGTATTAAAGTGAAAGCAGAGTAAAATACAGTACCTGCTATACATGCTATTATGAATCAAACAAAAGAAAAACAGAAAAAAACTCACTGCTCTTGAGTAGCTTTAGTAGCTTTAATAAGAATAATTCTTACTTGAATTGAATAATTATTTCTTACTTGAATGCTGCTATTAAATGCTCTGTCAAGGAGATAAACATGGTGTACTATGTACAGCTCACTCAGGGTGTGGTCTATGCTATCAGAGTTTGTCAGCGGTCATGGGCTGGGCCTAAGCATATGCAATATCACATTGCTAGAAAATGCAAATGGCTTGTTCTTGTTCTGGTTTATGATTTATGGGAATTACAAAAAGAGGAGTGGGTGGATTTTAACAATTATAGGGTGGTTGTGTACACACACTGCAGACACACATTTATGTTCAAACACCATGCAAATATGAATTTTGCATAATAGGTCCCCTTTTAAAATAACTTTTCTGTTTAAATATATATTAAATGTAAATTCTGCAGTGTCACATGATCCTTCAGAAATCATTTTTAACATGCTGATTCAAGAAAAATGTATTCTTATTATTAGTGTTGAAAACAGTTGCTTCTTAATATATTTAATTTGATTTAATGTGAATTATTCCAAACTTTTGACCAGTAGTGTATGCAGCATATGGCATATGAGTTTGCTGCTGAGTTTAATTTAATTTATTTGCCATTATTATTGAGAAAGTATTTTACTTCTAGTGGCAAATGGAGAGGTTCAGTATCTCCATGTTATGCAACTTTCACACCCTCTCGAATGTGTGCCCTTTTCTGAAGTGGGTTTTGCTGTACTACTCTTGTCCCTTCCTCTCGACCTTTATAATTCAGAACACCCCAAACACCCTTTTGTGGGGCTTTGTCAGCTAAGAGCAGGTGAGGAAAACAATAGAGAGTACCTAATCATGGCGTCCTTGATACCGCGCCTTCGAGACCGCTGACAGCTTGCTAGATTCATATGGACAAGAGGTAAAGCGAGTGCGTTGAGCGGCTGTACAGATGGGCTCCAAACAAATACGGTAAAGCCGCTGGGATAAGATTGTATGGGGAAGGTGGGTGATAAAGTGGAAGGGAGACCAGGGGTAATAAATCAAACAGTGTAGCGGACTGGCGAGGAAGAAAATTTCAGTCAAGCCGTCCACAACTCCCTCCCTCCAGGACTGCAGCAAAGATCTTTATTCAGAGGGAGTGTTTTGAGGGAGTTTTAGCATGAGGGGATTTATTAAAAGACCAGCAGTGTGAAATCAATAGAAGCATTGGCCTTGAGGTACGATTAACCCTGAGTATGGTATTTAAGTCACAGGTATCTTTCTGCTGGGGGGAAATGTAGGGCACAGACTATCTGCATTTGGAATTTTCGAGGATGTTGGAATATGAAGGATGACCTCCTGTGACCTCTTGCCGAGCGTGTTTGGGGAGATTTGTACTACGCCTCCAGAAATATTGACCTTTTAAATCACTTTGATTGGCTTCAGCCAGCTCTGATACGAAGATCCCATACTGTTGTATGTATTAGCTCAGGTTGTGTTGAAATAATAATTTAGAAGGGAAGTGCATTGTTTATGATCATTTTTTATAATGGTAAAAACGTCTATGCTACGATTGTAACCTCTGTTCCCTGAGAACAGGGAACAAGACACTGCGTCGATTAAAACTAAGGGGAACGCCTCAGGCCTGACAGGTGTCTGAAATCATAATCAAATCACGGCAATCCTATTGACCGGCGACAGCCCATGAATCATTAACGTGTGACCTGGAAGTATATAAGGGTGCCTTACAAACATAATCACCTTTTCCATCTTTTCCATAATCACCATCTGAACTGACTGTTTGGTAGGCAGGCCCAGAGGCATGATGAAAAGACGCAATGTCACGGTTCATGGTTACCGTCGTAACCTAGACGTTCCCTTTCGAAATGGAACTCGCACTGCGTAGATTGACACTAAGGGGAACGATATACCAACAGTGTTGGGGAGTAACGGAATACATGTACCGGCGTTACGTATTCAGAATACAAATTATGAGTATCTGTATTCCGTTACAGTTACAATTTAAATAGTTGGTATTTAGAATACAGTTACATTGTTGAAATCAACGGATTACATTACGATACTTCTCTGTTTCACAAGTTTATTCACTCTCTAAATAAATTAAGGCAACTCAGCATTTCCCAGAAGCCCCAATGTGAAAACGGAAAAAAATGCGCGGTTTGCGTGATCCGTCACAATGGAGTCGGAAGAGGAGTAGCGGGAGCTAGAGTAGAGATGGAGCCGGAACAACAGAGCCAGGGCAAGAATGCGTTTCTATCTTGGAAATTCAAACAGCATTTCACATTAAAGAAAGAGAAGGGAGAACGAAATATAGCCTAACTGTGCAGTGCAACCTCTGCTTGCCAGCAGCCAACCTCCTTTCAGCGTCCAAAGACTCCACCTCCTCCAACCTGAAGAACCATCTTAAAGTAAGTTATCCTTCCCGTCCAGATCCAATGCTACCACATCTTTAAATTACTATAAGAATTATTTGAAGTTAACATTATAAAATATGTAGACCTACACCACAAAATAAATACTTTAAAATTGAGCAATTCCAGCGTTATGGACGCGACATTTGCAGTTAAAACTTGAAATAGAAATTCTCAGAAAATGCATTTAATACGAATATATTTAAAAACGTCTGTTTATATATCCAATAACGTGACTTTAACTTTTAGGTGGCAAAATATGTTTTAGTAGCCTACTTCTGTGAATTACACTGCTCAAACCAAAAGTAATACTACCCACCGGATGAAGAAGGGTTCTCCACAGAACATAAAATATAAATTTTAGTAATTTTTTCACGTTCGCATTTATGAGGAAAAAACAATGTTACGAACGTGAGCGCTCTGAAAGCGGCACTAAAAGACTGCTTTAAAACTTTCACAGAGACCTCAAACAGAAAGCACAGCCTTTCTTTAAAGGGAATTTCGTTTTGTATTAATTGTATCTTAATTTTAATAAATGTTTTATCAACCAATTGCCTTGATTTAATAAATAAGAAATATTTCACGACATGGAAGCGCCGGCGCGTGAACTGGAGCTTGTCTCTTAAATGAACCGAAACTTAGCGTAAGATTATACTTGCCTTACAGTCACAGACATGTCTACATTTAAACAGAACAATTCAAAACGAAACAAAACAGACTGCGTTCTGCTTATGTAATTCGTATGAAATGCGCATTTCTCTCTGGCGCGTTCACTAGTTTACTGCAAAGATCGCGAGTCAGCATCGTCAACTTCATCTTTGCAGGCGACAGTGACACAGACAGAAAACACTTGTTTATTAATAAACAATTAAAATATCTCCTTGCTATATCATATTCATAATCAATACTTTTGCCGGTTCTTTGTGACAGCTTTTAGGTGCTTTATTGGCAGCGCCATCCCTACATGTTACAACGCGTCACCACCGGATCACCATTTCGCATTCCTACACTTATAAAATGCAATTCAACGTGGAAGTAATCCAAGTATTCAGAATACATTACTCAGATTGAGTAACGTAACGGAATACGTTACAAATTACATTTTGGGGCATGTATTCTGTATTCTGTAACGAAATACATTTTAAAAGTATCCTTCCCAACACTGTATACCAACACCACCATGCTAAGGGGAGTGCATCCCCACTGGCAGTGACAACTGTCAAAACCAGCAAATTCAAATGAAATGCCAGAACCACTCACCCTCAGGTCACACTGGGCTGTCAGTGACAGCATTCCCTACAGTCATAGCCCAAGCTCCAAGTTCACCAGGAAAACCTCCATAAACATTGTTTAATGAAAGGCCTACCTGGGCCTGCTCAAGGGCCTAGGACCACAGCTTCAAATTTAGAAGGGGTCCCTTCTAGGGAATGTGGCTAGGGAACAAGAAGGAGCCCTAGCCATTCACTATTCAGTAGGGGTGGAACGGTACATGTATTCGTATTGAACCGAAACGGTACGGGGGTCACGGTTCGGTGCACGAATTTACACGCAGAATACACGGTATAAAAAAAAAAACTCGCGTGCAAATTAATTAATGTAATGCGGAACTACTGTTAGATACGCGGGTTCTTTAGGGACACATAATCTGTACCCTCGGCTTAGCTCTGAACGCGCGTTCACTTCAAACGTTGGCTTTATACACGCGTCCTATTCGCTTTGGAGTAGCGTCGAACTAGACGCGAATTTGACGCTCTATTCGCGTTTGGTGTGACCGCATAATGAACAGGCTGCGATGTCAAGATTGCAATGCTGGAGTGTGTGTGTGCGCGCGCGAGAGAGAGAGAGGCGCGGGCGCGATCGAACTGTGTGTGTGTGTGTGTGTGTGTGTGTGTGTGAGAGAGAGAGAGAGAGGCGCGAGCGAACAATGGAAACATAAAAAACATACTCCGTCATTTTGTTCATACAGATCATTAAACCTGCAAAGTGTTTACTTTGTGTACACTCGCAATAAAACACAACATTGTGCTTTTGTCACACTGTAAACTCTTGTCAAACTGTAACCTACAACTGTCACCCAACCAAAATCACACACACACACACACTGTTTTAAAAGCAAAACATATTTATCCAACCCCATTTCAAAACAGTCTGTGGGTCCCATCTTTTGGACATTCATCATATTGCATTGGTTTTCATTTCTTGTCCTCGGAGCACTAATCTGTTTATTTTTAAGTTACACATTCTACATTGATTAAAAAAGAAAATCGAATGTGTTTTTAATGGTAGTATTATTTTATACAGAAATCCATTATTTATAATTCAGATGAGAATAATGTTACATTGTTAAGTAATAATGTTAATTAAAATTAAGGAAAACAAATATATTGATCTGAAATATAGCAAATTAATTTTAAATTATTTCAGGTACAATTACCAAACACATCTCAAGGTCTTTTTATTAATTTAATTAATAAACTAATTATATAAAACTATTGTCAGTGCACTACAAATAAACTGGTTCTATGCCTTTATTAATAAAACTTATTTAAAAAATACAATGCCTTATGCATTTTTGTTTTGCTTTTCCCTCCATTGTACCGAAATCGTACCGAACCGTGATGTCTGAACCGAGGTATGAACCGAACCGTGACTTCTGTGTACCGTTCCACCCCTACTATTCAGGGGAACATACTCACCCGGAATGCCACCAGGAAGGCCTGACCTGGCGTCACTTACATTGGACACTTCAGTCTGGCCAACTTCCTGTCTGTCTGAAGACAGAGTCTCTCGACACTTGCCTTTAGGTAAGGCATCCAACCTGAGAAACGGCCGTAATTCATGAGGTTTCCAACATGTGCTTTCCGTGTGCACGTGTGATGCTGATGTTGCGCAATGTTAATCATGCGCAGTGCAATTTGAACGGCATAAAATCTGCATATGTCAGACTGACCAGCTGGTCGGTGGTCATGGCCGATCACGTGAAAATCGTCCAATTCCGGTCACCACCCAATCAATCGGTGCATCTCTAAAAGATTAGCATTAAAAGTATAATGTTCAGATAGGCTATGCGACAAATTTTTATAATGTTATTTCATAACAATACTCATAATAATATAAATATTTACATTTTTTTAACTTTTTTTCCTGCTTTTTTTTTCTTCCTCCAACTAGTTGCTTACTAGTGAAGAAGCCTGTAGTAACGTAACTATGGAGAATATAGTTATCTTCTATTTTCGCATTCTGTTGCCACAATTCGGAAAGGCACAAACACGAACCATTTCTTCTTCACTTGTAAGCAACTCCGATCATCACTCGTCGCACACGATCATCACTCCTCCCACCTGGACACTATTTACCTTTTCCGGCTACAACTGAGTTCCCACGGGACTTCTGCGCAAGACTACAGCTTGCCGGCTAAAACACTATTTAGGTGAATTTAAACAATGGCTAAGTTGCTAAACGCATCTTGTTCACATGTAAGGCCCCTGTTCATGTTGGACAGACATTTTAATTGCATTTTGTGTCTGTTAAGAGGCATAAAAAGCTCTTTATGTATATGCCCCCATAGCTGCCGTTTTAGCTGAGTGGGAGCTCTGGGCATTCTCCTTTAAAGGTGTTCTCCTTTAAAGGGTCATGAAACCCCCCTCTTTCAGCTCAAGTCTAGCTCACAATCTTTTTGAAAAATGCAACTTAAATGGGCGTGGACGGCTGTGAGAAGAAGTGAGGGAGTGGGTGTGTCTGGCCACCACTGTCATTGCCAGTGGCCGATGCATCGACTGTCACTAAAAAGCAGTGATAAAAACGTGAGGAAATGCTAGATTTTTTTTAATGTCATTATAAAATATATAGTTGTTTATATAGATACTATAAATGCATATATTTGAAAATAATAAATTTTCCTCTTAAAAAAACGCTCCGTGCATAACCTAGATCTACGCGCCCCCTGAACCCCCATAATAAAGATCGCTCTTTGGAGCTGGAAGACTTCTCATTTTAGACACAGACACACACACATACCTCTGAATTGATAGAAAAGTCCTCGGGACTTGGTACCGCATCACTCGCAAGACGCAAACTGCATTGGTTGTCTTGTCAACAAGGCGAAATCCACCATTCTCCAGTTCTCGAAGCTAATATTTGCGGCACACACTATAGTTTAGATGTGTCCGTGGTTGATGGCAAACCAACCGCCCAGAGCCAGAGTCTAGCCCTGGAAGCATCGCGGGGAAACATATTCAACCCACTTGGACTTTTGCACAAACAAACACTTGTAGCGTCCCATATTTGTCTCTCTCATCTACTTCGCGATATCACAGTTTGACATGTCATGCAACTTGGAAAGATCCACGTGGTGTCATGAATAATTAAGAGACAGTGTCTTCTCATAGGATATGAAAACTCAGTCTCATTAATAATTATGAGACACCGATGAGTCATCAACGCACTATACTGTGCACTGCCACGTCACAGCCTGTGATGAAGATTTTAAACCCGGAAGACGAAAAAAGCGGAAGAAAACTAAAATTTAACCATTTGAATCATACTATTAAATCTAACAGATGCTAACATTGTCTTCAATGGTGTTCAACACACATACCTCTGTTAAAATCTCAGAAAATTTGGTTTGCGGTTTCATGACCCTTTAAAGGTGCCCTAGAATGTTTTTTATTTTTATTGTATAATGTTTTCTGGGTTGCCCTTATAATGTTAGTATGTTTTTTTAGATCAAAAATAGTCATAATTTAGAAATAAAAGGCATTTTTCCTAGCCTGATTTTAGCCTCTGATGTGAACGCTCTGAATGAAGGGGCGTGTCTGCTGTGTGTAACCGGCCTGTGCTGTGATTGGCTGACATGCTTGCATATGAAATAGCTATGTATAACATGTGAAACTCTCTCGAATACTTTTACTACAGATATTATGGGCCCTATCTTGCACTCAGCGCACGATCTGAAACGCAAGTGTCAAAGCGCAAAGCGCAAGTAACTTTGTGGGCGGATCCCGGCGCTGTTGCTATTTTCCCGGCGGGATAAATGCCTCTTGCGCCTTGCGCAAATCTAAAAGGGGTTGGTCTGAAGTAGCTTCATTATTCATAGGTGTGGTTTGGGCGTAACGTGAAATAAACCAATCAGAGCGTCATATCACATTCCCTTTAAGAGCATGATGAACGCGGTGCGCTTGTTCCATGGCGCAATACTATTATAACGGCGCATTTACCAGGCGCGTTTCAGAATCGGTTCACAGCCGAGGAGATCGATGTTCTCGTCAGGGCCGTAAAAGAAAGAGAAGTGGCATTGGAGATGGGACAAACCCACCCAAATTAGCTTCGGTTATACATGCATATAATAATTTGGGTAAATATGTAGGGCTAAGCTTTATGCCTATTTTTCCGATCGTCATGGACACAACATATTAATACTGTGAAGCTGCTTTGATACAATCTCTATTGTGAAAAGCACTATACAAATATACTTGACTTGACAACAATGATTTCCCTCATGTTTTAATATTTTTCCTTATAATAATGTATCATTTGCAAAAAGGAAAATGCATCTGTGTAGATGAGAGAATCATCTACAGTGTATGCGCGTTGTTCACACTCTGTATTATGACCAAGCACGCGCGCTTAAAATAGCATCTGAATGTACGCGCAACGCGCCAATGACTTTAGACTAGGTTTTTTCTGGTCAGTGGCGCAATTGTTTTCTGGAACTGCAAAATACCATGAGGGAAAGTTTGCGCCGGAACACGCCTCCTCTTTGCGCTGAACCGCCCCGGGGAGCGCAAGTGTATTTCTTAGTTAACCGAGGTGTGTCTGTGGAGGGAAAAGTCCGCTTTGCGCGGGTGCAAAATAGGAATGATACATGCGTCGGTGTACAAAGTCAATTGCGCTGAGTGCAAGATAGGGCCCTATACGTTTTTACTATTACAGCTATCGATATTAACGAATCGTGAGATGTTTTTAAAGTATTTAGATCTATTCCCATCACATAAAATGTTGCCGTGATGAGCATTGAGCAAACAGATGACTCTCTGTTGATCGCAAGAATGAAGATCTTATCATTGCAACGCAGTTTCTGCACTCTCTCTAATGCTTTCACCAATGCAAACACGATGATGTAAATACTGAAAGAGCTTCGTTGTGCAGTGTAACGTGCGTCATTGAATTCATAACGAGTTTGGCAAGTGTCCAGATAAACTCGCGCTGTGGAAAGATTGTTCTTTTGATCGCTTTCTGTATATAATTTATTCACAATTTAAATACTGATGCATAAACACACTCAAAAAAATTACTCTTTGAATGAACATAAAAAAATCATGGAAAGGATTTCCACATGATTAACTTGCTTTATTTCAGCATTATGCAATTCTGTTATTCCAATTTAATGTACTTACGTTGGGTCAACTTAATTCATTAAAGTTGATTCAACTTATTTACTATGGTTGGGCACAGCCTAATTTAATAGTGTCAGTGAATTAAAAAAGGCTCCCTGATATGATTCAGGTATTCAAATTCATATATTCATTCATCCAAATCAATATAATTTATATTGAGTCACACTAATCAATTTCTAGACTATAGCCAACTATTAACTACCAATAGCACTTTATTGCATCTTTATTTATAAAGATTCATTAGCCAAAGCATTTGCTGTCAGTATTTCTGAATCAGTGTTCAGCCTAACCAAATGCTCCACTCTTCTCCACAATGGTAACCCACTGTAATTTAAATGGTTCAATAATTGCAATGTAATTGAACATTAAACACAATTGCACACTATCAAGTCTTCCCCTTTTCTCATTTTCTCAAAAAAACATAAAATAACACTTAATTTTAACATTTATTCTCTGTTAATTCAACCATATGCAAAGCATGCTGGGAACTAACAAGCACCATCCAGTTCACAAATCAATAATGTAAATCCAACACAAATGGATTAAGTAAAGACGTTTAAGTTACGTTAAGTACACAGTCGGTGTTATGTGGAGATTCGCCTATTTTTCAGGGGTGTTTTTCAAAAACGAGATTTAAGAAGGAGAAAACAATGGTGTTTGAGACTCACTTTATGTCATGTCCATGTACTGAACTCTTGTTATTTAACTATGCCAAAAGAAATTCAATTTCACATATTAGGGCACCTTTAAGTTCATGACATGATTTCAACAACAATCTGTTCCCTTATGCATCGAGTTTCTAAGATGCTCCTAAATGCTTCAGGTTTTTTCAGCTTGTTCAGTCTGAATTGTCTTGTATTCAGTGTGTTTTTCAGGATGCTTCTAAATGGTATGTATTACACAACATCAACTTTATGCAGGTGTCAGAAAGATGGTATGTATGTTGATATGAGGTTCTCTTGTTTAAATGTTTTTTCAATATGCAGTTCTCTTACGAGAGGTTCTCTCGTATTGCGTAAGTTTAGCTTACGCTACGGGAAAGATTCATCTTCTCGAGATATTGAAGCCAAAAAATTATCCTTAATTTTGTATTCATTGTCAACGCAGTGCAGCAGCTAGCAGACCTAGAGCAGGCAGTCTTGCGTGCTCATTGGCTGCCCTGCGGGCAACTGCTGCAGCCTATCAGTGAGCCCCGCGTGACGTACGTCCAATGAAGGGCGCCCGCGCCTTCATAGCGTCATAGCCCGCCAGAATGGGCGTGGCTTAGCGTATAAAAGAAGGGGCTCTAGGCTGCATTCCCTGATTTCTGTCTCTTCAGCGAAGCTCTTCGCATCGCTGTATCTGAGAGAAGCCACCGCCGCCGTCGAACAGCGAACAGCCAGCTTAGGACAGCGCTGAGGAAGCCGGCCGTCTTCGCCACCTTCAGCCATCCGTGCGAGCTACGCTATCCGGCGACGTATCCTTTTTGCAAATTGTGTATTTTCTGTGTATACTCCTAAAAGAGCAGCGAGCGTCTTTGTCAAGATGCCTCGCATTTCCTGTGGCTCGTGCAGGGCCCCGCTCAGCGTCGGAGACCGCCACATGATCTGCGCTCTCTGCCTGGGCCAGGAACATGCACAACTCGCCGGGGGCTGCGAGTTCTGTGAAGGGGACCGCGCAAAGAAGCGCCGTTCCCAGAGACAGCCGGAACCTGTGGCCACAGCGACGCGCTCGCCGGAGAACCCTAGCCTCGCTCTCGCCTTCCCCGCCTCCCTTCACCGACGCGCAGCTGCCGCTCACGAGCCTCACTGCCGTCGCGTCTGAGGTTGAGGGACACGCCACAAGGGACTGCTGTTCTAACCGCGGCTAGCTTCCTTTACGTTACAAGGAAGTTACCGCGCCCCCGAGCATGCGTCACCGGCGAAAGAAGGAAAGAGTGTGGTTTTTGTCCCGCCGAGGCCTGACAAACCTCCTCTTTTACCGAAACATTTTCCATCTCCTCCTAGTTCGAGCGGCTGGTAATGTCTATACTGCAGTGAGCCTGTTATAACACGCACTCCTGCAACAGTGCCGACACACACACGAAAACTGTGACGCTCTCTCTCTCTTATCTGCTCGCGCCAACTAAAGCTTACGTTGTTTCCCCTGTGGCTCAATGGTTAAACCCTAAGCTTTTCGCGCAGGAGACCCGTGTTCAATCCCGGCTCCCGCAGCAGATAAAATTTATGCAGCTCTCCTCAGCGAGCCGCCGTATTCAGATCCGGCTCACGCCGATGGTGGTTTTAGTATAGAAAGGTGCCCACATCTCAGTGTTCACCCCTACACACAAGCACAAAACTTCCCGTGTTATTCACAGAGCCCACTCCCTTAAAGCGGGAAACCGCTCGAGTGTTGAACGTAGGAATTGTGTCCACGAGTTCGTGCCCACGCCTATTTTTCTGCCGCTCTATCACTAAAGACTCATATCAAACTATGAGAGAGAAAGAAGCGCGTGTCCCGCCGCGGCCGGACCGCCGTCAAAGTTTATTTCCCTGTCAGTCCCCTTCAAACAGGCTACTGCAGTGGTCCATTTGGCAGCCAACGAGCCGGTTCATTTACCCTCTCGCCTGCACACATACGCCGTTTTCACGGCGACCCAGAGAAATCTCAAAAGAGTATAATGTCTGGTTATCCGGCTCACGCCGTTGGTGTTTTAAGTGTAGTGAAAGTGCCCACGCCCCAGTGTTCACCCCTACACACAAGCACGTCAAATCTCGTGTCACTCTCAGAGCACACTCTCATAAAGCGCAGAAAAGCCGCTCGAGTGTTGAATATAAGAAATGTGTCCACAGGGCTGTGCCCACTATCTGCCCGCTCTGTTACACGATCAATAAAACAGGTTATGAATGTAAGTCTCGTGCCCGCCGAAGAGCGCTCACGCTTACTAAACACACACCTCCCCCCGGGCGGCGCCCGCGTGTTTAAATGTTATGATAAGACGCTCCCCATCCGTCATGATCGGGGCGTCAAATACACTTGTAAGTCTCGTGCCCGCGCTCACGCTTACAGAAAGCTTTTCCGCCCAAAGCGCTGCTCGCGCGTCAAAAAGTGAGAATAAAACGCTCCCCATCCATAATGATTGGGACAACTCACATAAATCAGACGGTCTCGGCTTTCAGCGAGCAGCCATTGCCCAGAACCGAGAGCGCGCGCGCCGCGCTTCGGCTCCGGCTCAAGTTTCACAAGCCCGCAAATGGCGGCGATCTGAACCCGGAGGCCATTCGCCCCCTAGCGGCTCACATAGCTGTGTGGGAAACTATCCCAGGGTTTTCAGAATGGGTTTTGAGCACAATAAAGCAGGGCTATACACTTCAATTCATTCGCCGTCCCCCGCGCTTTCGAGCCCGGACCGCGACGATAGTGAATGCGGAAGTAGCACACCTACTTCACGTAGAAATAGCAGTACTGCTGTGCAAAGGGGCTATAGAAAAAGTACCGCCTTCTCTGAGCGAGTCAGGCTTTTACAGCCGATATTTTCTCGTACCCAAGAAGGACGGAGCTTTCAGGCCCATCCTAGATCTGAGACATTTGAACAAGGCACTTGCTAAAGACCGTTCAAAATGCTTACGACCAGAAAAATCCTCGCGCACGTTCGCCCGAGGGACTGGTTTATTTCTCTAGATCTGGAGGATGCCTATTTTCAGATTCAGATATTACCCCGTCACAGGCAATTTTTGAGATTCGCCTTCGACGGTCAGGTATATCAATACACCGTCCTGCCGTTCGGCCTGTCTCTAGCACCCCGTACATTTACGAAGTGCATGGACGCGGCGCTCGCCCCCCTGAGAACTCAAAGGCTGCGAATAATGAACTATCTGGACGATTGGCTGATATTGGCACAGTCAGAGACAGAACTGTTATCTCACAGAACAGTGCTTCTCAGTCACCTGGAAAACTAGGGTCTCACGGTCAACTGGACCAAGAGCTCATTAATGCCCAGTCAGTCAATTTCCTTTTAGGAATAGAACTGAATTCTGTGGCCATTACGGCTCGTTTGTCGACACAGCGCGCGCGCCGTGTTCGCCACCTAGCCGCATCTTTCCAGAAGGGCAGCTTTCTCCCTTTGAAAACGTTTCAAAGGATGCTGGGCTGTATGGCATCAGCTGCAGCAGTGCTCCAGCTGGGCCTACTGCGCATGCGCCCGCTCCAACGCTGGTTGAATGCTTGCGTGTCTCGCCGACCCTGGGTTTCTGGCGGCCAGAAAATCAGAGTGTCTCAGACCTGCATAGCGGCTCTGCAGCCCTGGTTAGTAGCCGACTGGTACCAGCAGGGAGTGACGATGGGAACCATCTCTTATCAGAAAGTCATTTCGACAGATGCGTCCAACTCGGGTTGGGGCGCGCTGTTCGAGGGCAGACCGGCCTTTGGCCAGTGGTCAGACCAGGAGAGGTGTTTCCACATAAACTGTCTGGAGATGATAGCGGTCGAGAACGCGCTGAAGCGCTTCCTCCCGTTCATACAGGACCAACATGTTCTCATCCGCTTGGACAACATGTCTGTGGTTTCCTATGTAAACCGTCAGGGCGGTGTCAGATCCAGAAACCTCTGCAATCTGACGGAACGCATCCTCATTTGGTCCCAGATGCACCTGCGCTCGCTGAGGGCGGCGCATGTGCCTGGCCATTTGAACGACGGTCCAGACAAACTGTCCAGGGACAACGTTCCCCCAGGGGAATGGTCCCTGCACCCCCAAACAGTCCAGAAACTGTGGCGCCTATTCGGCAGAGCGGAAATCGACCTATTTGTGTCAAAAGACAACGCTCATTGCCCGATGTTCTTTTCGAAGAACGAGGACGCGCTGGCCCAGGTCTGGCCCAGCCTCCCACTGTATGCTTTCCCTCCGGTCCCTCTGTTACCACAGGTGATCAAGAGAATTAGGGAAACGCGCCACTCGGTGCTCCTCATAGCTCCGCACCGGGAGAATCAGAATTGGTTCCTGGAACTGGCACGGCTGTCACATGCAGCTCCGTGGCCTATTCCGGTGAGGGCAGATCTCCTCTCTCAGGCTCGCGGCTCGATCTGGCATCCCCATCCAGAGCGCTGGTCTCTGCTCGCGGCTCGATCTGGCATCCCCATCCAGAGCGCTGGTCTCTGCACGCATGGTTGATCAATGGGTATTCGCTACCCTGCCAGAAAGAGTGATGAACACGATCACGCAATCTAGAGCTCCTTCCACTAGAAGGCTCTACGCGTCTAAATGGTCGGTGTTCTCCAAGTGGTGCACCGACAGAGATCTGGACACGCGGACGTGCGAGGTTGCGCATTTGCTTATTTTCCAACAAGAGCTGATGGATAAAGGGAGGTCCCCATCCACGCTCAAAGTTTGTGGCGGCCGTGGCGGCGTTCGCAGAGTCGACGCGCGCCCAGTCACTGGGAAGACATGAGCTGGTCATCCGCTTCCTTAGGGGAGCTAGAAGGATGAATCCGCCGCGCCCCCCGTCGGTTCCTATATGGGATCTTTCCTTGGTCCTCGAGGCCCTGAAAGCCTTCCCATTTGAGCCATTAGACTCCGTGGAGCTAAAATACCTATCACCAAAAAAAAAAAAAAAAAAGTTTTTCTGACCGCGCTGTCATCAGTCAAACGTGTGGGGGACCTGCACGCGCTGTCAGTCAGCGCGACGTGTCTTGAGTTCGGGCCGAATGACTCTAAAGTCATCCTCAAACCTAGACATGGCTATGTTCCAAAAGTGATGGGCACTCCTTTCAGAGCGCAAGTCATTTCACTGTCGGCTCTGCCAGCGTCAGACAGTGAGACAGACGTGAATCTCCTCTGCCCAGTCAGGGCGCTGAGGACTTACACTGCGCGCTCCGCCGTTTTTAGGCGCACGGAGCAGCTGTTTGTTTCGTTCGGTGGGCGCACCAAAGGTCTCGCTGCCTCGAAACAGACTCTGTCCAGATGGATAGTGGACGCTATAGCGGCAGCTTATGCGTCAAAAGGTCTGCAATGCCCTCTGGGCATCAGGGCTCATTCCACCAGAGGCATGGCCTCATCGTGGGCGTGGTCCAGCGGGATTTTATCCACGACATATGAGTAGCGGCGGGCTGGAGCTCCCCGTCTACCTTTGTCAGGTTCTGTAACCTAGAAGTTCCCGCCCTGCAGGCTAAACTTCTGTCAGTTTAAGAGAGTTGTGCGTTCTGCCCAGATATATCATGCTCAGACCACTCTCACGTGACTCAGCTCTCCTGGTTGAGCTGCACTAGTAGGGTATGTGCTATATGCTTATACAGACCAGCGCGCAGCTCTGTATTCCCTATGTGTGCTTATGTACAAGTGATGGCTCGCGTGGCTGGCCACCTTATTTTTCCACTTATTTGGGTTCCCCGAGAAACCTCGGCGACTCATGGGTGGTTGCTTGGCGCGCACGGCGTTGACAAAAAGTTCCCGTAGCGTAAGCTAAACTTACGCAATACGAGAGAACCTCTCGTAAGAGAACGTACTCGGTTACTAACGTAACCTCGGTTCTCTCTAGAGAGGGAACGAGTATTGCGTAACCGGCCGTGCTCGCGCCACGAGCGACTTCGCTTCAGTCGACAGAAACCAGGGAATGCAGCCTAGAGCCCCTTCTTTTATACGCTAAGCCAGGCCCATTCTGGCGGGCTATGACGCTATGAAGGCGCGGGCGCCCTTCATTGGACGTACGTCACGCGGGGCTCACTGATAGGCTGCAGCAGTTGCCCGCAGGGCAGCCAATGAGCACGCAAGACTGCCTGCTCTAGGTCTGCTAGCTGCTGCACTGCGTTGACAATGAATACAAAATTAAGGATAATTTTTTGGCTTCAATATCTCGAGAAGATGAATCTTTCCCGTAGCGTAAGCTAAACTTACGCAATACGAGAGAACCTCTCTAGAGAGAACCGAGGTTACGTTAGTAACCGAGTACGTTTTGTTTCTGTTGGAATTACCTTGTATTCAGTGTGTTTCAGGTCCTAGATGTTTCTAAATAGTATGTATTACACAACATCAAGTACATGTAGGTGTCAAAATGCTAGGTATTGGTAGGTATTGCATGTGTTGTTCTCAAGTTCTCCCAGTTCTGCAATTACATTGTTCCAAGTTATTGTTCTGTTGTCTATTAACAAGTTAAAAAAGAAACTGATCCCATTCCTAAAAACATGGATGCAAACTAATTATCTATCTGCTAATTATCTAATGTTTACCATTTTCATTCTCTGTGAGTTTGCACCCCTCTGATAGGCACTCAAGAATGGGTGATTACACATTACAGATGGATGTGATGGAAAATTCACTTTACTGCTTTGAATGAACAAAGTCACGTGGTGCTTTCTTGGGTGTCTTGTTTCGCCATGATCAGAGTAATACAACTTTTTTTCTGTACTTGTCGGTCATCGGATTTGTCATCAATATCGACACGTTAATGCTGATGACTCCTGAACTGCTCCAAGTTCAGTGGTATGTGCTCACCGACAGGTTCAGCCAGGATCACTTGGAGCTCTTAAATCAGTGCCTCAGGTAGGGTTGGTGTTCTTTTAATTACAATAAATTCTGAAAATATACCTAATGCATATCTTTATGTCTTGTGAGTAATGTATGTATTGTGTGCCTGTTTTCCATACAAGCCGACTGGAATAACAATCCATTGGCACGCCAGTTCCAGGCCATCTTTCGCCTTCTGATGGTTCGGTGTGGTGTCTCACCTGGTGAGACAGGCAATGTGGCAGCCCAAGATAACACTGTGTCCCTGTCTGCTGTGGAGATGTCCTCTGTTGAAACTGCTGAAGAGCACACATCTCCATTCGCCAACATTTCGGCCCTTGTGTGTGATCACAGTTATCTCCTCAGTCGGTTTGGGGGTCTGGTGGAAAATGCTCTGGTCTACATAGCAGGGTTTGTAGTCCAGCAGATTCTACGAAAGCTGTCCTGTGATGTGTGCCGTGCGAGCTTGGTCAGAGATGCTGTACCATCTTCATTTGAAAAGAGCTACCACCTTCTAGCCCTGAAAAACAACGGCGGCCTAGTGATTCCATCACAAGGCACAGTGAAGGTTTGTTTTTATTATCTTTTTTTATTTTTTATCTTTCAATCTTTGTATATTAAGGTTGTTTTGTTCTTATTTTCTCTGTTCTGTAAAGTGTCTTTGAGCACTGTGTAAAGCGCTATATAAATATAATGTATTATTATTATTATTATTAATATTATAAGGTGCTGAGAGCTGCAGAGAGGGTGATCCGCCGAGCTTCAACAGTGCAAGCTCCTAAGGTGTCGACAGTCACACACATTGTCTGGGAGGAGATTGGAACGGAGGATGTTTTTCTGCTTGTGGAAACATATTGAGGAGACACAGTTTGGCATCAACCATCGTTTTGATTTGTTGTCATTGGTTGTGTCTGTGTTTCTCAGGATAAGGCTGCACCACATTGCTAACCTCTCTTACCTCTCTTGAACTGCAGAAAGGGAGCATGAGAAAGAAGCTCTGCAAAACAGTCCCGTTTCAGGGGTTTTAGATCATGCAAAGCATGTGAGTGTGAGAGTGAGAGTAAGAGGGGTTGCTAAATGTCAAGGGCTGGGAGGAGATTGATGCAGAAGAACGTGGTTGTACAGAGTGTACAGTACAGTGTGTGTGTCTATGACAGAGAGAGACAAATATAAAAAAATTCAAGTAGACTATAATATAATCATATATTGTTTCTTCAAATTATTAAAATATCTGACTTTACTCTCACTATCTGTTTCTGCTTCTCTATCATATTTATAGTGTGTGATTTGCAAAATATTTGATTTGCTCAGCATACACGGGGCAGGGTGGCTGAGAAGATGCAGGATCTATCCGATTATCACCACTCTCATCAGCCATCTCCTGTTCGCCCAGAAGAGCACTCACTGCCGGACTAAGTTCTCTTTTTTATAGAAAAACTTTCATCATCCACCTGCAGCTCACCCTCGTCAGCTGCCGAATCGACTGAGAAGATTACACACCTCTCAAGGCGTTTGGCCAGCTCCATCTGGGAACCCCATAACACACATTGCCTCTCTGTTTTTTGGGGTTTTTTTCAGCATGAGCGGGACCTGAGGTCCAGACGCCGAACCCTCTTCTCTCGAGAAGAGGCCAGATGAGAGTAGGAGCGTTCTCAAAGAAAACACTCACAGTTTGCACAGGTAGTTCCCTCGAGACCTGCCTGTGCATGCTCTTCCTCCCCAGACAGAAAAAGCACAGTTTGTGTGTGTCACCCGGCGTCAAATATCTTGAGCACGGGTCTGCACACTTCTGAAAGCACTCAGCCTTCTCAGTGCATTTCATAATTGCCTGATTTTCAAGCACTGAAAGACAGAACAGTCCCTGAAGATGAAAAGATGATTATCATGTTTGCAAGGCACTAGGGGTGGAACGGTACACAGAAGTCACGGTTCGGTTCATACCTCGGTTCAGACATCACGGTTCGGTACGATTTCGGTACAATGGAGGGAAAAGCAAAACAAAAATGCATAAGGCATTGTATTTTTTAAATAAGTTTTATTAATAAAGGCATAGAACCAGTTTATTTGTAGTGCACTGACAATAGTTTTATATAATTAGTTTATTAATTAAATTAATAAAAAGACCTTGAGATGTGTTTGGTAATTGTACCTGAAATAATTTAAAATTAATTTGCTATATTTCAGATCAATATATTTGTTTTCCTTAATTTTAATTAACATTATTACTTAACAATGTAACATTATTCTCATCTGAATTATAAATAATGGATTTCTGTATAAAATAATACTACCATTAAAAACACATTCGATTTTCTTTTTTAATCAATGTAGAATGTGTAACTTAAAAATAAACAGATTAGTGCTCCGAGGACAAGAAATGAAAACCAATGCAATATGATGAATGTCCAAAAGATGGGACCCACAGACTGTTTTGAAATGGGGTTGGATAAATATGTTTTGCTTTTAAAACAGTGTGTGTGTGTGTGTGATTTTGGTTGGGTGACAGTTGTAGGTTACAGTTTGACAAGAGTTTACAGTGTGACAAAAGCACAATGTTGTGTTTTATTGCGAGTGTACACAAAGTAAACACTTTGCAGGTTTAATGATCTGTATGAACAAAATGACGGAGTATGTTTTTTATGTTTCCATTGTTCGCTCGCGCCTCTCTCTCTCTCTCTCACACACACACACACACACACACACACACACAGTTCGATCGCGCCCGCGCCTCTCTCTCTCTCGCGCGCGCACACACACACTCCAGCATTGCAATCTTGACATCGCAGCCTGTTCATTATGCGGTCACACCAAACGCGAATAGAGCGTCAAATTCGCGTCTAGTTCGACGCTACTCCAAAGCGAATAGGACGCGTGTATAAAGCCAACGTTTGAAGTGAACGCGCGTTCAGAGCTAAGCCGAGGGTACAGATTATGTGTCCCTAAAGAACCCGCGTATCTAACAGTAGTTCCGCATTACATTAATTAATTTGCACGCGAGTTTTTTTTTTATACCGTGTATTCTGCGTGTAAATTCGTGCACCGAACCGTGACCCCCGTACCGTTTCGGTTCAATACGAATACATGTACCGTTCCACCCCTACAAGGCACCCATAATTCTAGGTTGCACATTAATGATTCATGGGCTGTCGCCGGTCAATAGGATTGCCATGATTTGATTGTGATTTCAGACACCTGTCACGCCTGAGGCGTTCCCCTTAGTGTCAATCGACACAGTGTCTCGTTCCCTGTTCTCAGGGAACAGAGGATACAGTCGCAGTGAGACCTAGATGGTTTCACCATTATAAAAAATCATCATAAACAGTCCACTTCTCTTCTAAATTATTATTTCAACACAACTTGAGCTAATACATACAACATTATGGGATCTTCATATCAGAGCTGGCTGAAGCCCATCAAAGTGATTTAAAAGGTCAATATTTCTGGAGGCGTAGTACAAATCTCCCCAAACACGCTCGGCAAGAGGTCACAGGAGGTTGTCCTTCAAATTCCAACATCCTCGGAAATTCCAAATACAGATACTCTGTGCCCTACATTTCCCCCCAGCAGAAAAATACCTGTCACTTAAATACCATACTCAAGGTTAATCAACTTTAATTAGGTTAATTAACTCAAGGCCAATTCTTCTATTGATTTCACACTGCTGGTCTTAATAAATCCCCTCATGCTAAAACTCACTCAAAGCAACTGAATAAAGATCTTGGCTGCTGTCCTGGAGGGAGGGAGTTGGATAAAAGCGTCTGCTAAATGCATAAATGTAAATGTAAATATACAATATTTACCTCAGATTGTGGAAAAGCTACTTGCGATTAACTTTGATTGCTTTCTCTTTATGCCAATTGTTAAGAAGGTGGTTGTCAGATTATTATAAAGGTAAAAAACAGATTTAAAGGGGCACCAGGCAGCCCTGAGTGTTTTTTCTCTATGAAGCTCCCCCTAGCGTCTGGCAGTAAGTGCTTTCAAACACACTGTCGTAACAACGAACTGTTGTTCCTCCCCCCTCCACGAGCAACCCAGCTGATCAGCTGTCAACCCAGCTGAGCATGAACCGGCTATTTCAAAACCAGTTATATCTACCGAGGTAAGTAAAGCAATATTTTCTTGCCAACTGAAGGCGATTTTTTTATTTTTGTGTTGTCATGCATACTAGTATTTTTACCAGGAACGAACGATATGAACGAGGCCAACTACTACTTTCGTGTTTTTTTAGATTTTTTTTGGGAGAGTGGGCATGACATAAATACAGGCTAATTTGTCTAAAGGTATATTAGCAAGGTCTATACAGGTACGTATCTGGTATCTGGTAGAATGACGGTTTACCTTTGCTTGTCTAAGAAATCATCAGAACGTTTTTTATAGCTCGATCATGATATGTGCAACATGATATGTGCCTATTATCAGACGCGTTGACGTAGGCCATTGTAATTCAACTCATATCTGTAAAGTACTTCAACTGTTTTATATTGAAATTAAACAGTTTATTCCAAAGATACTTACAAGTGCAACAGCAAGAAAGCCAGGTCAGCATCCGTTTTGCAAACTTCTGTTTCTCTCGGTTCTCTGCATTCTGAAAATGCCGGTCCGATGTTTACTCTAGTCTGACTTCTTGCTCGGTCAGTCTCCCGTTTCCTCTTTCAAAAAAAAATCTCGCTTTCTACTTCTTTTTTAGTCTCAGCCATAACGCAAACTATTGTTGCCCTTTGCTTATAGCTACCCGGTGCTTGAATGGGGGCGTGTACGTGCATAGTGTACGTGTGCAGTGCCGTAAAGCAATTTGTTACATCGCGAGACCTGATATTACGCGATACTTCCCGCCGGCCCAAAGTTGCAAGTGGGATTTCTCTGCTCTCGGGCACCAGGGGGGTGCGAAACCACCACCATTCAACCCGAAATAAGTAATATAACCATTCCACTGACTCCGAGGCTGTTCAGTTAAGGTAGAAAAGTTACTTAGAGCACCTTTAAGAGCACCCCCCCCCCCCATAAATTAAATTTAAAACGTTGTAGAACTAAATAAGGCGGAACAGGATCCTATTATATGTAAGTCATTTGATTATCATGGGCATCATTGCATGACTTCAAATGTAAGGAAGATATGCTGGAAATGACAATGCTCACCATTAACCATTAGCCTATCTATAATAATGCTTAAAGCTTTGTAACTTTGTTTATGTCAACAACTTGGTATTCATGCAATATATAAAAATTAGTCAAACAGACATTTTACTTCATGCGCTATTTACCCTTTAACCACAAACAGACAAACAGATATCAGAATTATTGCACAGCAAGACTGTTATCTGTCTTTTGTCCAGTTGCCACATGTCAATTTTTGTTGCCTCCCAAAACCTTTTGTTAAAAAAAGAAATGTAGCAAACTGCACTGCAGGTTTTAAAGGTCATCACTCTCTTAATCTGGGTGTCCTGCTTCCTTCAGTCGCATTACTGGTCCTCTAACAAAGCTAATTTTTATATCTACAAGGCACAAACTTTGACATATCGCTCAATACAAATAACCACTTGCATGGCGAGAGGCTTTAATCATTCATTATCCAATTAAAATGCCATTTTCTATCGCCATTTTCAAAGAGCATGGATGCTAATTGAAGTTAAATGCTGTAGCTTTATTGCATTTGTTTTCCTCTAAAGCCCTGATTAGAGTTTAGTGAAATCAGGGGGTGACATTTTAAACAAGATGTACGCAAGCAAAGTAATCACACTTCTGCATGCATGATATTTAACTATTATTTCGCTTGAAGATGGCCACTCCACTGGAGTGCACAGATGAAGAAATGGCATAATTAACATCCTAATCGACAAACGTCTGACATGGTAATAGAAACTGAATTGATGACATGAATTTTGCTAAATAACATTGTCCTTAGTACATTGTAACATTGGACATTGATTTGCTCTAAATGGACAGACTTTAGAACTACATTCTCATGTTGAAATAATTGGTAAAGATTATAGGAAGTTAAAGCATAAAGCTTGTTATTTTAAGAAATAGACAATAGTACAAATATTTTAATATAATATCTATCAATAAAGAAAGAAAGAAAGAAAGAAACTCAAATCACAATCAGAGTGACAACATTTAAAATAATATTTACAAAACATAGCACCAAGAAAAAAACTTGAAAACATAAATAGAAACAAAAAATCTGTGATGGACAGCATCATTTAAATACATATGATACTAACTAACTAAATAAATAAATAAATAAATCAAATCAAATATATTGTTTATATTGTAATATTATACATATGTAATATTATAATTTTTCACATAATGAATCTGCTGTTGATTTTTTTAACCGGTTATTTTAAATCCAAATGAGCAGACAGATGAACTAAAATTAATTTAACTTTAAAGGTTGTATCAGTCATTTCAGGCCCAAAAAAGGCAGAAACATAAATGATCACATTCACCTTATCTTTCTTAACAATCCGCTAGCTGCCCGCCCCATAAGCATGCCGTCCAAAAACCGCATCTCTGTAGGAAGCCTAGGCTCTGAAATCTGCACACAAAAACACATGGGTACAACCACCACTCAAAACCAAAATAAACAGCATTCCAACGCGTGATTTTTTTCCCCAAACCACTTAAGCGGAAATCCCGCCCTGCAGCTAATTCTAAAGTTTTCATTGGTCATGTCAATCACTGTACAGATTGCCTACACCCAACCCTGATCCCTAAACCTACCCGTCACTATAACCTAAACCAATGAAATCGGCTGCAGGGCGGGATTTCCGCTGAAGTGGTTTGGGAAAAAAAATCACGCCATTCCAACCAATCACCGACAGGGGCGGGTCTTGCTCCGACTTCGCATCCAGGCGTGCACAAGCTCAAAACCTCACAACACCTGCCCCTTTCGGTGATTGGTTGGAACACTGTTGATTTTTGTTTTGAGTGGTGGTGTACCCATTTGTTTTTGTGTGCAGATCTCAGAGCCTAGGCTGCCTACAGAGACGCGTTTTTTGGACGGCATGCTAATGGGGTGGGCAGCTAGCGCATCGTTAGGAAAGATTAGATGAATGTGATCATTTATGTGTTGGCCTTTTTGGGGCATGAAATGACTGATACAACCTTTAAATCTTAATTTCCTGACACTAGAAAGGGGGTACTGTTTTGACATGCTACACTTCTACTTGTTGAAAGAAGAACTGCAGTTTGTTACTGGAAATCATGAGACTAAAGAAGTCATGCAACTGAAAAAAGTTATTAACATTGCTACTTTTAGGTTTTTACTTCCCAACACTGATGTGTAACTGGCAGGAATGCATGTGCCCTGTGGGATGCATCTTATAACCTTTCTGGACATCACTGAAGGATCATTTTTTTTATACATATTCAAATAATTAACATTGCCCTCCTGACATGATGTTGGGAGTACAGTACATGACCAAACCCCTTTATGTCATTGGCAATGAATACTTAAAGGATTAGTTCACTTTAAAAAAAACTTTTGCTGATAATTTACTCACCCCCATGTCATCCAAGATGTCCATGTCTTTCTTTCTTCAGTCGAAAAGAAATTAAGGTTTTTGATGAAAACATATGATAATTTTTCTCCATATAATGGACTTCAATGGGTACCAAACTGTTCAAGGAAAAAATTAGAGTTTCAGGGCAGCTTACCAGACGATAAACGATACCAGACGATGAATAAGGGTCTTATCTAGCGAAATGATCGGTCATTTAAAAAAAAAAAAAAGTTTTATAAGCACAAATGCTCACCTTGCTCTGTTCTGTGATCAGACTCACGTCTGTTCTCTGTTCAGCGACTCACGTAATACGCAATTACGTTCAAAACGTCATGCTTGACGTACCGAGTCACTGTTTACAAATGTAAGGAAAGAGGACCATATACACATATTCAAATGTCTTTCTGTCAGTTTATCGTTTAAATGGCAATTTCGTGTGCGTATCCTGTGTGTTTTAATATTAAAAAGGCTAAAAGAACATTTTCGTCAGGACAGAAGCCTGATCTTTTCAACGTAATTACGTATTACGTGACGTCACCAACGCGCATCACAGAACAGAGCAAGGCGAGCATTTGTGCTTATAAAACTTAAACTTTTTTATTTATTTTTGAAATAACTGATCGTTTCGCTTGATAAGACCCTTATTCATCGTCTGGTGTCGTTTATCGTCTGGTAAGCTGCACTGAAACTCTCATTTTCACCTTGAACCATTTGGTACCCAATGAAGTCCATTATATGGAGAAAAATCCAGGAATGTTTTCATCAAAAACCTTAATTTCTTTTCGACTGAAGAAAGAAAGACATGGACATCTTGGATGACATGGGGGTGAGTAAATTATCAGCAAAAGTTTTTTTAAAAGTGAACTAATCCTTTAATAATAAAGAACCTAAAACAGAGGAGAATTCAAGTAATTGTTTACAGTGGTCTGTAAATAATTAAACACAAGTAATAAATTATTAATGTTCTTCATTAAACAGTGCATGGCATGTCTTTCTAGTCTCTCTGTAACAAGCACAGTATGCTCCACATTACTTTAAGGCAGATAATTATGACAGGGACTGAAAGAATGGCTTCTCAGCCAAGCAGGAGAATGCACACTGGTATTTTTAGCCAGGAGAGCAGTTTAATTATTTCTGAAGAAAGTGCTGTAAGGATGCTTTGTTTTACTGAGTGTCCTGGCATCCCCACAATGAAGCATGTAAGGAACAAACGAGATCCTGCTGATGTATGAGGCATGCAGCTCGAACCAGCTCGTTCTACAAAATGCCACAAAGACAACAGGAAAAAGACTATGTCTGTTTAGCTTATTAATTTAACATGTTGTTACATGCAAGCCTCATTCCACGCACCTCAGAATCAACAATAAAAGAGGTAGCCTAATTGTGAGATCGAGTTTACAATAAGAAATAAAGTCACATGGTAAGATTTAAAGTTAAAATTGTGGAAGATAAATGTAGCGCCCCCTACTGTCGTACAGTAGGTGTATCTACCCTTTGGAATGTTGGACGCAAGAACCCAGATTCGTTTATTTGTCTCTAGACTTAATCTTATAATCAATCTGTGACCCGTGGTTCTTCACTAATTCTTACAAAGTCAGATCTCAGCAAAACCACTTTTAACCAATTACAGCTACCTATCTGTTTTATTAAAGTGACCACACTATATAACTGAAATATACAATGTATTTATTTTAAAGAAAATAAACAAAAACAATTGACAAAACCAAATCAAATTAAATGTGAATACAATCTGTTCAACCAACTTCTGAATAAACTGGTATTTATTTTCAAATACAGTGTTTGATTGATTCTTCTGTGCACTAGGGTTAACCTTTCAAACTTCCATCAAAATAGGGCTTTCCAATGAATCACTCTTTAAATTAACATTTCCTTATTTTACACAAAGTAGCCTACAAATTTGTCTTCCCTTAGTGTAAACCAGGTGCTGCTGATCGATTGCTCCTGTCTGCCTGCCTGCTCTGAGTTTGATTGCTTTGAGGTTGTAAGCTCCGTCTAAGCCTCGTCAAAGAGTATAGAAGAACAAGAGGCGAAACTCAATAGAACGTTCCATTGCAACACCAGCGCCCAGCAGCAGCGCTACGCTTCCGCCATTTTGGGGTGAAAGCGACTCGGCAGTCCACTAGTGTTGATGTGTCATTCGCGAACGAGCCGCTCTAAAAGCCGATTATTTGAAAAGAGCCGGACTTCCCATCACTATCCACTAGCTTTTTGCTGTCGCTATGGCAATATCAGCTGCTTTGTAATTTTTTTTTTTTTTAAGTAGGCTACATTAAAGTAGTTTAAAGTTTAACTTAGTTTAAAGTTTAAAGTAGTTGGACTACTTATTGTTTAGGCTAATAATACGTAGGCTTATAACAGTAAACGTTACGCACAAGCGTGGCATATCAATAAATGTACAAATCAGGATGTATATTGTGTACTCTAGGCACCGATTTATGTTTTCCTCCATGGGTGCTCATGGGCGTACGCCCTTTAAAAAAAAGTAGTCAACATTTTTTTGCATTTCAGAACCTTAGGAAATGGACAGCGGCCGAGACGAACACACACACACACCTCTTTACTTGATAATAAAGCCGTAAAGTAGGCTATCTTTCAACTGAGGACAGCGCCACTTCTCACAAATACAGACAGGAATGTTGGACAATATATAACAGCAATAGAATAGTTTTACAGGCAACTGTTTTTTTTTTTTTTTTTTAGTACTAGGCTATCTTATATTAAGGACCGTTATAGCAAGACTATGTGAACAAAAAAACACAGCCACTGTCCATCATGTTCTATAAGATCATCATGTTTGTAGCATGATCCAGGGGATTAAAACGTACAAAATATATTTCAGGCCTAGTGGAGTTGGTAACTAATAATAGTAGTAAATGTGTAAAGTTGCATAAATTGTAAATACTCAATAAAGCTGTCACGGTTGGTAGATCCGCTGTCTCATTCTGGTCTGTGTGTGTTTGTGTGTTTCGTGTGCGCTGATTGTTCATGTGGGCGTTACCGCTGATTGCCATCATCAGCGACAGCTGTAGACTATTCAGTCACCTATTTAATGCTCTGTCTTCGTCTTGTGGTTGTCAGATCGTTGTTGAAGCTCCCGCGTCTAGTTCCTGTGTTCTCGTTCTCCTCGGGTTTCCTGTTTCACTGACGTCTGGATTTTGCTTCACTGCCTCGCACCACTGGACTCTCTTCATCTGCTCACACCACCTGCACCTGGTCTGCCCGCCTCAGTCCCTGCGTCACGCTCTCCTGCTGGCTGTGTTTCTGACTGACCCTTGCCGGTTCCTGAGTGTGACTTCATCAGCGTTTCTGCATACTGTTTGAGAGTTATTCTGTGAATAAACTTCACTTTGCACTTGCAATTGCTTCCGTCCTGTCTATCATCACATAACGATCTGACCACCATGGAAGCAGCCAGTGCCACCGCGCTGACAGAGTTCATCAACCACAGTGTTACCCGGATGGATCAGCAGCAGGAGAGCATCTCTAACACCGGACGCGCTGTCCAAGCGCTCGTGACGCAGGTGTCCGAGCTCACCCAGCAGATCCAACAGTTAAGCATTCCCGCTGCGCCGCCCACACCAGCCGTTCCCCCCACCGTGCCAGAGACGGGTCACCGACCGGAACCACGCCTACCGGTACCAGAGAGTTATGCCGGTGAGCCTAATTTCTGTAGAGCATTCCTTACCAGATGTTCTATGCACTTTGCTCTGCAGCCCAGAACATTTGAGACGGAGGAATCTAAGGTGGCCTTCGTTCTCACTCTGCTCACTGGTCGTGCAGCTTTATGGGGAACGGCGGTGTGGGAGAACCAGGACCAATGCTGCGCCTCGTTCCACACACTAGCCGCTGAGATGAAGAGGGTGTTCGACCGCGCGGTAGCTGGCAAGGAGGCGGCCAGAAGACTCGCGGACCTCAAACAGGGTGCCGGTTCCGTTGCGGACTACTCTATTGAATTCCGGACGCTAGCGGCTGAGTGTAAGTGGAACGAGGAGGCGCAGTGGGATATGTTCCTGCATGGGCTGTCCGACCGTGTTCAAAGGGAGATCTACATGCTGGACCTACCGCCTAGACTCAACGGACTGATTGACTTGGCTCTGCGGGTGGATGCTCGCATCAGTCGGTTGGAGCAACACACCCGCTCCTCTCGTTCTCCTGGAGGCCTTTGGGCTCAAGGCAGCAGTGAAGAGAACACGGTCGGACCCGCCGTCGACCAGGAGACCATGCAGGTGGGTAGAGCTCGGCTTTCCCGGGAGGAGAGAGAAAGGCGGAGGTCCCGGGGACTATGCCTTTACTGTGGGGGCTCTGGGCATTTTCTACACGCGTGCCCGGTAAAAGAGCAAGCCCGGTAGTAAGATTGGGGCTACTATCGGGTGGGATCTCCGCCGGGAAGTCCTCATCATCCACCCTCCTTCCGGTAAGACTGAGATGGGCCAACAACGATTACACCTGTCAGGCACTTCTCGACTCTGGAGCGGAGGGTAATTTTATTGACTCACGTCTGGCATACAAGTTACACCTTCCCATTACATCCCTCTCCCACCAGATCTCCGTCAGTGCTTTGAATGGGCAAGCTCTTCCTGACATTTCACGCACGACAGGTCCCATCACACTTCTCACCTCTGGCAATCACTCCGAAACTATCTCTTTCCTCCTTATGGACTCCCCTGTGGCGCCCATTGTTTTGGGCCACCCCTGGCTGGTGGAGCATAATCCTCGGGTGGATTGGGGTGCTAACTCCATCGCTATGTGGAGTGAACATTGTCACGAGTCTTGTCTTGTGTCTGCTTGTCCGTCTGTCTTTGTTTCTGTGTTTCAGGAGAAGGCAATGGATCTGTCAAACGTGCCCGCAGAGTATCTGGACCTGAAGGAAGTGTTCAGTAAGTCTCGTGCTGCTTCTCTCCCTCCGCATCGTCCCTATGACTGTGCTATAGAGTTACTGCCAGGTAAGTCTCCGTCTAAAGGCAAGCTTTACTCTCTTTCCGTTCCCGAGAGGGAGGCCATGGAGAAATATATTTCTGTATTTACCAACCTTAAGAGCCGCTTCGTTTCGGCTCCCATTCTTGTCGCCCCTGATTCCACACGTCAGTTCGTGGTGGAGGTCGACGCATCAGAGGTGGGGGTAGGTGCAGTTCTTTCCCAACGCGCTTCCTCAGACGACAAGATGCATCCTTGTGCGTTTTTTTCCCACCGTTTATCACCTGCCGAACGTAACTATGACATTGGTAACAGAGAGTTGTTGGCCGTCAAGTTAGCGTTGGAGGAGTGGCGTCATTGGCTAGAAGGGTCAGGGGTACCTTTTATCGTCTAGACTGATCACAAGAACCTTGAGTATATTAGGTCTGCTAAAAGACTCAACTCCAGGCAGGCTCAGTGGGCACTTTTTTTCGGACATTTTGATTTTTCGCTCTCGTACCGCCCGGGTTCCAAGAACATCAAGCCCGACTCTTTATCTCGTATTTTTGATCCATCCGAACGCCCGGTTACTCCCGAGTGTATTTTGCCTGAGAGAGTAGTTATCTCCACACTCATATGGGAGGTCGAATCGAAGGTCAAGACGGCCTTAGAAGGGGTAATGCCTCCGCCCGGGTGCCCATCGAATCGATTATTTGTTCCGGAGGGGTTACGGTCCGACGTCATTCGATGGGGTCATAGTTCCAACGTGGCTTGCCATCCAGGAGTAAATCGCACCAGCTGTTTAATAAAGCAACGATTCTGGTGGCCATTAATGGCTCGCGATATTCACGATTTTGTCTTGGCTTGCTCGCTTTGTGCCATAGGTAAGACATCTAACCGACCTCCTGATGGGTTACTCCAACCGCTGTCTGTCCCTTCGAGACCCTGGTCACACATAGCGCTAGATTTCGTCACCGCCCTCCCGCCTTCTAATGGCATGACGGTTGTTTTGACCGTAGTGGACAGGTTTTCGAAGGCGGCACATTTCATTCCCTTGCCCAAATTGCCTTCAGCCAAGGAGACAGCGGTTACTGTAATTGATCACGTCTTTCGGTTACATGGCCTCCCGATGGACGTGGTTTCTGACAGGGGTTCCCAGTTCGTGTCCAAATTTTGGCAAGAGTTTTGTAGATTATTGGGAGCCACGGTTAGCTTGTCTTCGGGTTATCATCCCCAGAGTAATGGACAAACCGAGCGAGCCAACCAGGATTTGGAGGGAATGTTGCGATGTTTGGTATCCAAGAATCCTTCATCCTGGAGCCAACAACTGTCTATGGTTGAGTACGCACATAATTCGTTACCAGTGTCATCTACGGGCCTCTCTCCGTTTGAGTGTAGTTTAGGGTACCAGCCACCAATTTTTCCGAGTCTGGAATCCGAGGTCGCGGTCCCCTCCGCTCACGCCTTCGTCCAGAGGTGCCACCGCACATGGACCAGAGTCCGGGAGACTTTGCTCCAGGTGGGGGCGCGCACTAAGGCTAAGGCCGATCGCCACCGGTCGAGGCCTCCCGAGTACGTCGTGGGTCAAAGAGTGTGGCTTTCTACCAAGAACATTACGCTCCGTTCCGTGTCTAACAAGTTAGCTCCCAAATTTATCGGCCCGTTCCCTGTCACCAAGATTATTAGTCCGGTGACAGTCCGTCTCAAACTTCCTCCGGCGTACAGGAGAATTCATCCCGCCTTTCATGTGTCAAAGATCAAGCCCGTGTTTTACTCTCGTATTAATCCGCCTACTCCGGTTCCCCCCCCGCCGCGACTCGTAGATGGGGAACCTACATATTCGGTAAACCGTGTTCTGGACTCGAGACGGAGGGGACGCGGATTCCAGTACTTGGTGGACTGGGAGGGTTACGGTCCGGAGGAGAGGAGTTGGGTACCTGCTAGAGACATCCTGGATCCCTCCCTTATCGATGATTACAATCGACAGGTGGGTTCGTCGGGGAACGCCAGGAGGCGTTCCTAGGAGGGAGGGTACTGTCACGGTTGGTAGATCCGCTGTCTCATTCTGGTCTGTGTGTGTTTGTGTGTTTCGTGTGCGCTGATTGTTCATGTGGGCGTTACCGCTGATTGCCATCATCAGCGACAGCTGTAGACTATTCAGTCACCTATTTAATGCTCTGTCTTCGTCTTGTGGTTGTCAGATCGTTGTTGAAGCTCCCGCGTCTAGTTCCTGTGTTCTCGTTCTCCTCGTGTTTCCTGTTTCACTGACGTCTGGATTTTGCTTCACTACCTCGCACCACTGGACTCTCTTCATCTGCTCACACCACCTGCACCTGGTCTGCCCGTCTCAGTCCCTGCGTCACGCTCTTCTGCTGGCTGTGTTTCTGACTGACCCTTGCCGGTTCCTGAGTGTGACTTCATCAGCGTTTCTGCATACTGTTTGAGAGTTATTCTGTGAATAAACTTCACTTTGCACTTGCAATTGCTTCCGTCCTGTCTATCATCACAAAAGCAAGAAAAAACTACCTCAAATGTGTATTTAATGATAGGATTAACTGTTATCTGTGCTGTTGTCCAGTAACTCCAGTTGGAATTTTCACCCCAAAATGGCGGCCGCGCTACCGAAGCGCCACCTAGTGGCTGTTACCAAAAAAGCATCAGAGTTTCGCCTCTTGTTCTTCTATACTCTTTGGCCTCGTATTAGCTTCGTAATTCTTTCTGTTTTGAACCATCATTTACTATAATTTCTAGTTGTTTATACTACTAAATACAGTTTACCCAACATCTCAGATTAACCTTACATCGCTAGCTTCCGTTATTGTTAGCCCAACAGGCTAGTAACTTGCTAGCCTGTTAACGCCCCACCCGTGTGCTCTTATTTATTTATTTATTTTCTCTTGCGTGCCCGCGCCTTTAAGTTCATAAAAAGCCCAGGTGAGTAAGAATCAGTAAACAAAAACGGTGAGTATCTTGTCCTGCTGTCACCTGTGTCCCGTGTCATATGTTTAGTATAGCCTTCTCCGATGGCAACATAGAATTTATATGTGATAAATGCAAGGAGACAGTCAGGCTGACTAGATTTCCGAACTAGAGACACACATCCAAACTTTGATTGAGGATATTAAGAAAGCGCAACGTTAGAGCTTTAGATACTATTTTGGATGCGCCTAGCATAGTGAACTCTTTACATGATTTGATTCCGGCTGTAGAGCGCATGCAGCAGGGCAGATGGGTGACAGTGAGAGATCACTCTAGTCGCGGGTGACAGTGAGAGATCACTCTAGTCGCGGATCGAAAAAAAACACTCTTCCGTTCCGATTACCATAACAAATCGATTTGCCCCACTAAGTGAAACACCCACTGAGAATTCTTTTGATTGTGCCCTGGTAATTGGTGATTCGATCACACGGAACGTGAAAATAGAGACACCAGCCACCATAGTCACATGTTTGCCGGGAGCCAGAACGCCTGACATCAAAGCAAATTTAAAAGTGCTGGCTAATGCTAATCGTAAATTCTCTAAGATCATTATTCATGTCGGCACTAATGTTGTTCGACTCCGCCAGTCGGAGATCACCAAAATTAATATTAAAGAGGTGTGTGAACTCGCAAGTACGATGTCAGGCACTGTAATTTTCTGGCCCCCCTACCTGAGATAGTTAGCAGATTGTGTTCACTCAATCGCTGGTTGTCTGAGTGGTGTCCGCATAATAATGTAGAATTCATAGACAATTGGAAAAGTTTTGGGGGCAAACCTGACCTGTTGAAAAGAGATGGTATTCATCCCTCCTGGGCTGGTGCTGCTCTTCTCTCTAGTAATTTGGCTCATAGTCTTAGAGATAAAACATGACAAATTTGGCACCAGGTCAGGAAGCAGACAGACTGACTAAACTGACCGTCTGCTAGCGGCCTCCCGTCACCAAGGTCAGATAAATCCCATCACACAGAGCCTCTTTCACCTAGATATTATCATATAAAGACTGTGTCTGTTCCCCGAATTTGGAAATCCAAAAAACGTCAGGTTAAAAATGTAATTGATGTTCAACAAATAAAAAACAGATATAATACAGATGAGCAAATGATAAAGCTTGGGTTGCTGAATATTCAATCCCGAAAATCGCTCATAGTTAATGATGATTTCAGATTATAATCTAGATGTGCTGTTTGACAGAAACCTGGCTAAAACCAAATGATTACATATCTTTAAATGTGTCAATCCCACAAGATTACATTTATAAACATGAACCTCATCTGAAAGGCAAAAGGGGGAGGTGTTGCTGTAATTTAATTTAAATAGTAATATTTTCAAAACCACAAAGAAATCTAGTTTTAAATATACCTCTTTTGAAGTGTTGGTGCTTAATGTTAAAATATATAGTGTAAATGATAAATCAAGTTTGAGAATTCTGCTGGCTACTGTATACAGGCAACCAGGGCACCATAAAGATTTTATCAAATAATTTGCGGACTTTCTATCAGAATTAGAATTGGCTGCAGATAAAGTACAAATTGTTGGTGATTTTAATATACATGTGGATAATGAAAAAGATGTATTGGGATTGGCATTTAAAGACATTGTGAACTCAATTGGAGTTAGACAACACGTGTCAGGACCTACTCATTGTCGTAATCATTCTCTAGATGAAATTCTCTTGAAATTCTGCAGCAGAGCGATGACATCTCAGATCATTATCTAGTCTCATGTAAATTACATTTAGCTAAGGCTGCAAAGCCGTGTCCGTGTTATAAATATGTTAGACCTATAACTTCTGCCACTAAAGATTGCTTTATCAATAATCTTCCTAATCAGTTTCATCATCTCAGCATCCCGGAAAGCTTAGAAGAACTTGATATTGCAACAGAAACTTTTAACTCTCTCTTTTCCAGCACTTTAGACACAGTTGCTCCGTTGTGCTTAAAGAAGATTAAAGAAAATAGTCCAACGCCCATGGTACAACGAGCACACTCAGGCCCTTAAGAGAGCAGCCAGAAAAATCGAGCGTTATAATTTGTTGCTATAGGAGAGGAAGAATTTTGCAATCTCGTTAATTCATCTAAATCAACAACTTGTTTGTTAGACCCTATACCGACTAAGCTACTGAAAGTGATGCTTCCAGATGTTATAGATCCTCTTCTTAATATCATTAATTCATCTTTGTCTCTAGGATACGTACCAAAAACCTTTAAGCTGGCTATGATAAAACCGCTTGTTAACACAGGGGTGTCAAACCCTGTTCCTGGAACAAAGTAGATTTAGTTCCAGTACATTTGTTTATGATGGCTGGTTCAGGTGTGTTTGATTAGGGTTGGAACTAAACTCTGCAGGGTGATGGCCCTTCTTATTTTTCCATCTTAAAAATATATCTAAATATGACAAAAATTTACAAATGTGGAACAATTAGTTCATGTGTTCATGAGATCAAGACTAGATTATTGTAATGCTTACATTATACTATGCAGCTTAATAAACAAACTACAGCTAGTTCAAAACGCAGCAGCTTACCAGAACCAGGAAATATGACCATATTAGCCCGGTTCTGTCAACACTGCATTGGCTGCCTATTAAACACTGTATAAATTAAAAAATATTGTTGATTACTTACAAAGCACTAAATGGTTTAGCTACGCAGTACTTGAGCGAGCTCTTAAACCATTATAGTCCTTCACGTCTATTGCGGTCTCAAAATTCCGGCCAGTTAATAATTCCTAGAATATCAAAATCGACTGCTGGCAGTAGATCATTTTCCTATTTAGCACCAACACTTTGGAACAGTCTTCCTACCATTGTCCGGGAAGCAGACAGACTCTGTCAGAGAATACACATAATACATTATAGACTTCTATGATTCAATGTTAGGCTGCATAGATTAGGTCAGCCGGAACTGGGCACACTTCCCTTAAATCCTGATGTACTCATTACATCATTAAGAAGAATGGCATCTACCCTAATTTTAGTATCTTTGTTTATCCCGAGGTTTTCCCACAGCCTGCCGGATCCAGGCCGTATCCAGATCTGACGAAGGAGCTTCGCCTGGACCCGATGACAATGCAGTGCTGAAGTGCCAACTAGGCTCTCCCTGTGGAGGATCCCTTTATCACGCTACAGATAAAGCGTTGTGGAAAATTCGGTTTGCATACCAACCCCGAAGTGAAAAAATCAAATTTATAGGCAAGACAAGTAGTTTGTTTAGGCATGGTTTGTAGGGAATTACAAACCTGCGCACATATTCAAACGCACATAACTATAGAATCAATTGCGCATGTGAGCGCCATCAGCGTTGATCACAGGTTCGCGTTTAAAGTCTGTTTAGAGAGAACGGCGTCGTCTTAGTGGCCCCTAATTTAATAATAAATTATCATTTCGACAGAAGTGAATCAATCAAAACTAGCTTTAGCTGGAAATAACATTATTCAAGAACCACTATAAAGCCAAAACAATCTGTTACCTTAAATTAGCCAGATATATGTTTATCTCTGTAAAGCTGCTTTGAAACAATCTACATTGTTAAAAGTGCTATATAGACTTGATGACTTGATTTGACTAAACCAATATACCAGTGTAATTCTGGTAACTATGAAAGCTCAGTACAAAAAATAAAGCATGTAATCAAACTTCAGTTTCAATCAGAAATACAAACTGTAACCCTGCAATAATAAACTCAACTTATATGCACGCACACAAACATGTGCAGACACACACCCTGTTGCAGGCCTGAAATGTTGCATGTGTGCGTTGAGGCCAAGTGAAACGTAAAATGGCCGCTTCGCTCAAAGAGTACAAATAAAATAAAGTGTACCTGAGTGTGATTGGCAAGAGTAAATGATTTCTGTCACCCGTCAGAACCATCCACGTGAAGCTGTCATCAGTTAGCAAACTCGGAACCACTCGGCGATTAGGAGCGCTATCTGGATTCCTCCTCAGCGGGTCTGTCACTCTCGATCGATGGACTAACGTTTTTTGGCAATCACTTAGATCACTCCAGGTGGAAAAAAAGTATACTTTACTGTATTTGAAATATATTCCATTTGTCAATAGTACATTGCAAATATACTAACAAAAAATTTACTATCTTGAAATATATTAAAATTATATTAGCATGATGCTTTTTACCTATTTTTACAATACAACTTTTAACACACTTTAAAATAATTGTACTTTAGTATATTTTGTAAAAGTATATTGAAAAACAACCATACTTTTAACATATTTCTAAAAGGTGCACTATAAGTACATTGGTTAAAAATATATGCTTTGTTACACTTTTAAGAAATATGCTAAACACAAGCATACTTTTAATATATTTTAAAAAAGTGCATTATAAGTACTTTGGTAATAATAATATACTTAGTTACATTTTTAAGAAATATGCTAAACACAAACATACTTTTAGTGAAGATTTAATGCATTTAAAGAAAACATACTTTTGTTGCTCTTACTTACAATACATTTTTGGAGTACTTTGTGTAAGAACATAGAACGTCTCCGGTTACGTATGTAACCTTAGTTCCCTGAAGGAACGAGACGCTGCGTGGAAAACGCTGCGGGAACGCTTCTTGCGTTGTGCTTCGTGAAACTGTATGAAATCAGTCCAATGGCGAGACGGAGCGTCATAGGCGGGTGACGTCATCGACCAGGAAACTATAAAGCACCCCTAAATCACACACGCGTCAGCTTCTGGAAAAAGTCTGAAGCAAGTGATCTCGGGCACGTAGGGAGTATGGCAAAGACACGCAGCGTCTCGTTCCTTCAGGGAACTAAGGTTACATACGTAACCGGAGACGTTCCCTATCAGGAACTCGAGCTGCGTGGAAAACGCTGCGGGAACGCAAATACCCACGTCGCCATACGAGCAAGTGTTCGCAGTGTGAAATCAGAGCGCACAAGCTGACGAAAGCACCTGCGCCCCTGGAGTGGAGCCAAAGTCAAGTTGGTAAAACTTTACGAAAGTATGCGGCGAGGACCAGCCTGCCACATCACAAACATCTTGGAGTGAAACTCCTGACAAGAGAGCTTTAGAAGCAGCCATACTCCGAGTAGAGTGAGCTCGTGCAGCCAAGGGTGAAGGCTGACCAGCCGACTCATAAGCAAGTGAAATGGCCTCAACCACCCACTTGCTCATCCTCTGCTTAGACACTGGAGACCCCTTATTAGGGGGTCCAAAACAAACGAACAACTGTTCAGACTTCCTCCACAGGGCAGCTCTGTGGACATAAGCGTCAAGGGCCCTAACAGGGCAGAGCAGATTTAGTTTCTCTTGGTCTGACGTCAGAAAAGGAGGAGGACAGAAAGCTTGCAGCACAACAGGCCTAACAGGATTAGTTGGGACCTTAGGAACGTAACCCGGTCTAGGGTGAAGGAAAGCTTTTACCATGCCGGGTGAAAATTCCAAGCACGAGGGAGAAACCGAGAGAGCTTGAATATCCCCAATTCTTTTCAACGAGGAAATAGCAAGCAAAAAGATGGTTTTGAGAGTAATAAATTCCTCAGAAACTTCTTCAATGGGCTCGAATGGAGCAAGGGAGAGGCCCTGTAATACTATGGCCAGGTCCCAAGTCGGCACCCTCGTGCGAGCTGCTGGCCTCAGCCTCAAAGTGCCACGGAGGAAACGTGATATCAGTGGGTGTCTCCCTAAAGAGGCTCCACTTAAAGGGACATGGTAAGCAGATAAGGCCGCCACGTACACCTTCAGTGTGGAGTGGGATAACCCCGTAGAGAAACGCTCCTGCAGGAATTCCAGCACTGCACCCACCGGGCAGTTAACTGGGTCCAACAGATGTTCTCTACACCAAGAAGTGAAAAGATTCCACTTCAAGGCATATAATTTCCTAGTGGCCGGAGCTCTGGAGTGAAGGATGGTCTCAACGACCTCAGTCGAGAGACCAGCTTCTATAAGCTGGGCCCCCTCAGGGGCCAAGCCCATAACTTCCACAACTCTGGGCGGGGGTGAAGAATCGACCCGCTCGCCTGAGAGAGAAGGTCCGTCCTGATCGGAATCTCCAGAGGAGAGCCGTCGAGGAGATATATCAGGTCCGCAAACCATACTCGGGCCGGCCAGTACGGGGCTACCAAGAGTAGACTGACCCCGTCCCGGCGAACCCTCTCCAGAACTCCTGGGAGCAGAGCAATCGGGGGAAATGCGTACAGACGTGACCTCGGCCACGGCTGCACCATAGCGTCCAACCCCAACGGGGCTGGATGACTCAGAGAAAACCACAGTGGACAGTGTGTTGTCTCCCTGGATGCAAATAGGTCTACTTCGGCACGACCGAAATGACTCCAAAGGAGCTCCACCACCTCGGGGTGGAGTCTCCACTCCCCGGGCCTCGGCCCCTGCCTCGACAGGAAGTCTGCCCCCTGATTTAAGTACCCCGGGATATAAATCGCCCTCAATGAAAGAAGCTTCCCCTGGGACCACAGGAGGATCTGGCGAACCAGCTTGTATAGCGGGCGCGAACGCAGCCCTCCCTGGTGATTTATGTAGGAGACCACCGATGTGTTGTCTGACCGGACAAGAACATGATGGCCTCTCAGGTCTGGGAGAAAGTGTTTCAGAGCCTGAAACACTGCCAACATTTCTAAGCAATTTATATGCCATGAGAGATGGTGATCCTGCCACAGACCCTGAGCTGGGCGACCACTCATGATCGCCCCCCAGCCCGTGAGGGATGCATCCGTCGTTAGCGTTACACGATGACAAGGAGCTCCCAACACGGGACCCTGGGACAGGAACCAAGGTTCTTTCCACATGGCCAAGGCGCGAAGACACCGTCGCGTAACCTTGATCATGCGGAGCGGGTTTCCCCTCGGGGAAAACCCCTTGGTCCTGAGCCACCACTGCAACGGTCTCATGTACAACAGGCCGCAAGGTATAACGTTGGACGCTGCTGCCATCAGACCTAACAGTCTCTGAAACTGTTTCACAGTGAGCGACTGGCCTAGCTTCACTTGTTTGACGGCCGTGAGAATCGAAGCGATACGAGCAGGAGACAGGCGAGCCCGCATCGTCGTTGACTCCCAAATTACACCCAGAAAGGTGGTACTCTGTAGTGGAGATAGCACACTTTTCTTGGTATTGAGCCTCAACCCCAGTCTCTTGATATGAGCGAGAACGACATCTCGATGTCGAACCGCCTGAAGCTCCGATTGAGCTAGAATCAACCAATCGTCGATATAATTTAAAATGCGGATGCCCTGGAGTCGCAGCGGAGCCAGAGCTGCATCCATGCATTTCGTAAACGTTCTGGGAGAGAGAGCTAGGCCGAACGGAAGAACCCGATATTGGTAAGCTTCGCCCCCGAAAGCGAACCTCAGGAACTTCCTGTGTTGTGGAAGGATGGACACGTGGAAGTAAGCATCCATTAGATCTATCGTGACAAACCAGTCCTCGGATCTGATTTGTGACACGATCTGTTTGAGTGTAAGCATTTTGAACTTGAGCTTCCCTACTGTTCGATTTAGCAGGCGCAGATCTAAAATTGGATGCAACCCCCCATCCTTCTTCGGAACTATGAAGTACCGGCTGTAATAACCTGACTCCCTGCTGGGAGGGAGAACTCGTTCTATAGCCTCCTTGAGCAAAAGAGTTTTTACCTCCTGTTCCAATACCAGAGCCTGCTCGGGGCCCACCACTGTGGGTAGGACCCCCCTGAATCGAGGTGGACGAGACCTGAACTGTATAGCGTAACCTTTTTCGACTGTCTGCAGGACCCACTGAGATACATTTGGAAGGCTTTTCCACTCTGCCAAAAAATCTACTAAGGGAACCAGCCTCTCGAGGCTGGCCTCTGGAATAGTTGGTGCTGCAGACACAGTGCCAGAGGCGTCAGGATTTCTTCGACGAAGCCTTTCTGGCGATAATCACTGTCCTCAGATCAGCCTTACCCCTAGAAGACTTCGCCTGAGAGCGCCGCGTCCCCTGCCAGCCTTGCTGAGGAGGAGCACGAGACGCGACACTCTGTTTTTGTTGCACCCTATGTGAGGAGCTAGTCGTCGACTGGGGCTGCCCCCGCCCAGCAGCCCCAGAGACATGAACACGGAGAGGGAGGAATTTTTGGAGCGCCGCTGCCTGCTTTTTCTCTTCCTGAAACCTCTCGATGACCGAATTTACAGAGTCACCAAAGAGGCCAGCAGATGACAGCGGGGCGTCAAGCAGGAAATGTTTCTCTTTATCCTTCATATTAGAGAGATTTAACCATAAATGTCTCTCCGTGGCCACCAGGGCTGCCATAGAACGGCCCACTGATTTGGCCGTCTCCTTGGTGACACGGAGAGATAAATCTGCTGCCTGACGAAGCTCCCTGATGACATCAGAACTAATTTCCTCCCCTTCGCTCACATCTTTAAGCAGATCAGCCTGATAAGCCTGTAAAATGGACATAGTGTGCAAACATGCTGCTGCTTGACCTGCCGACGAATAAGCTTTGCCCACCAGCGCCGAAGTATTTCTTAAAGGCTTGGTGGGCAAAGCCGGTGTCTTAAATGACGATGCTGACTCAGGAGAGAGATGACTAGCGATCGTTTCTTCAGCTTTAGGCATTGCACCATAACCATGAGATCTAGCACCAGCAATATTGGAATATGTGGATGTTTGCTGACTAAACACACGGGAAGACACAGGTCTCTTCCAGGACCTCGACACCTCAGTGTGGAGGTCTGGGAAAAAAGGTAGACACCGGCGTGGAGGCATAGAACGGGAAGGCAAAAATCTTTCATCTAGTTTACTTTTAGATCTAGACTCCTGCCTATCAACTGGCCACTCAATGCTTAGTTTTTGAACAGCTCGAGTGAGCACCTCCATAAGCTCCTCAGTAGCAGGAGACTGAAGTGACGAGTCCCCAGTCTCTAGTGCATCGACACTTTCAACATCCAGCTCCTCAGAACTGGATAGTTGAAGCACTGGTGCCTCAATCTGGTCGGAAGAAACCGCAGCGCGTGCTTCCGAAACCAGATCTGAGGCACTGGATCCAACAGGTAAAGGCTGAGATAAGGACGAGCCCGTCTCAAACCCCGCTGTTAGATCCATTTGCGATCCCCACGACAAGCGTCGTCGCTCTGCCTCGACAGAAGCGGGACCCGAGCCGCGGGGAGCGCGCACCGAACCACTCTCCTCGAAGAGTGATCGGCGGGAGCGGAGCGTTCTAAGGGGAAAACGCTCGCAATGCACACAATCAGCCCCCTCGAGAGCTGACTGGGCATGCTGCACTCCCAAACAAACAACACATAAGTCGTGTGTATCCCCGCCAGTAAGATAACGAGTGCAGGGAGGAACACACTTCTTATATTGCTGTTCGCTCGCCATGATATAGATATATATATATATATATATATATGTGAAATATAGTTTTGAATATAGTGAAAAACTCCTGCCTAGTAGCAACTAAGGACAGACAAAAACACTTTCAGACAATGATTTCACAGAGAGCGCTTGCTGAAGACAACAGAAGCTGACGCGTGTGTGATTTAGGGGTGCTTTATAGTTTCCTGGTCGATGACGTCACCCGCCTATGACGCTCCGTCTCGCCATTGGACTGATTTCATACTGGTTTCACGAAGCACAACGCAAGAAGCGTTCCCGCAGCGTTTTCCACGCAGCTCGAGTTCCTGATAGGGAACAAATGATTAGTGTAAGAACAAAATGATGTTCTTACACAACAAAATTGTGTAAGAAGAAAATGATTAAGCTTTTAGTGGGTTTAAAATATATGAACTTTATAAACACTTAGGCCTACTGCAATATATTTTAAATATGTATGTATTTATCATTTTAATATTTTAAAAATATATATACATTTACAATGTACCAACTTATAATGTATTAGAAACATTTGTCAACTATTATTAAGCATTGCAATAAGCATACCTAAAATTAATGTTGTTCACTTTTACTTGTTTGTAGGCTACTTGTAAAAGGCTTCTTAAAAGGCGTTTGTATTACTAAAATTCCCACAAGGATTTCAACATCATATTATTTAAAATTGATCATAGATACATTTTCCAGAGCTGTTAAAAAAAGTTTGTACTTGTTTAAATTCAAACAATAGCATAATACACGTGACTAGTCCTGATTGGTTCCAGAGCCGTTAAATGGTTGTGATTGGTTCTTATGATAATGAGCTCGCCTCGCACGTCACTCAGAGCCTCCGTTAATCAGAATATATGATGCTGTGCATGGATGTTACTTGAATGTGATTAGATTTAGAATCCTAAATTTAAACTGTTAAATATTATATAGAGCGATCGTGTCTCTTTAGAGGACTAGGAGGAAACCACGCGATTCATATGGATTAGGTGATATTTTTTGTGATTAACTTTTTGAAACGTAGCGTTTTGAGAAAACATAGTGTTGATTTTATCCAGCTTCTTCAAGTTTGCATGACATGTGACATTTGGAACCTCATTATGTTGTGATTCTAGGTAAGATTTGTATTACATTAACGTTACTTGTCTTTGCCAGTAGTATTTTTGACACAAAGTGTAACAGCACGTCTTTTTCAGTTCAGCTACATTCAATTTGACCAATCAGAGCCAAAGTCGAGCAGACTCGAAGAGATGAAGATGCTGCCTCAGAAGTTACTGGTAAGTTTTAGTTGCTGTTTGCATAAATAAAAAGCTCACTGTTTAGTTTTTTTAATCTTAATAAATCTTTTAAAAATCTATGTGGAGACATTTGTTTGTCTTAACAAATATAAAACATTGTCCTATGCATCTGCAAAAAAACATTAAAAAAAAAACATAATTAGTCATCATAACATGTACAACATTGCATTAAAGGATTAGTTCACTTTTTAAAAAACTTTTGCTGATAATTTACTCACCCCCATGTCATCCAAGATGTCCATGTCTTTCTTTCTTCAGTCGAAAAGAAATTAAGGTTTTTGATGAAAACATTCAGGATTTTTCTCCATATAATGGACTTTACTGGTAGCCAAACCGTCCAAGGTCCATATGACAGTTTCAGTGCAGCTTCAAATGGCTTTAAACGACAACAGACGATGCATAAGGGTCTTACCCAGCTAACACAAATACGTAACTGTTACGTAACTGCAACGTAATCTGATGACCAAACTTTCGTCGTGGCGACGTAATTAGTTACGTCGTGGCAACCGGAAAAGTGAAATTCCCAGATACGTTGCTACAACGTAACTTTGTGACGTTACCAGTTAGTAGCGTCGACGTTGTGACAACGTCACGTTGCGACTTTACCAGTTAGTAAGCACGACGTTGTGACAACGTCACGTTGCGACTTTACCAGTTAGTAAGCACGACGTTGTGACAACGTCCTGTGCTGGTAATAAATATCATTTTCAAGGCGGACAGTTTGTGTCCTCATTTGCCCACACCTCATTTAAAGACTATTTAAATCTGCTGAATGATGAATGCACACTCAAAATTAGGTACATTCAGCTAATTTATTTCAAAAACAACAGTAGCCTACACATTAACATTTTAATTAATTATAATAACATAATTTGTTTGAACAAAGAAGGGAACACTTTGATGAATGTAGAACAAGCGAACTACTCCAATTCTGCAGGTAGCCCCAGTCGATCCTAAAGAAACAGCACAACAACAAAACAACAGGTTAGTCGTTTTCATTGTAACCTTTAAATAAGAGTTGTATTAGGCTAAAAAAACGGCAAAATAAGGGATATATGATACTTAAACTGTCACATTATTTTTTGCAAATAATGCAATTTATAAACTGGCCTTTATAAAAGTTTTCCTCTTTGCAGGAAATGTTCAGTTTCTTGCTAGCTGCTAATTATTCAGGAATAATATACCATTTTAAAATCTTCTGATTTTGATCTAACCTTATCCCGTGTGGGTAGGCAAACTGCAGTGATGGTTTATGTTTGTTGATTAAATATTGCATATTGTGAGGAAACTCATATAGCGATATAGTTCACTCATATAGTTCACACCAAGCGATAACTATAAAGATAAAAGATATAATTCTAAAAATCGTTCTCCATATTAAAGAATAACAGAGTTCACACCACAACTATAACTATAAAGGTATGAGGAAAGATATGGTTGGGATCACTTTCAGAACGATTTTTTCCCAGCTGTCGAACGATAAAACACTGACAGACAATCAGAATCCATTCTAATTTAAAGGTCTCGCGCAGTTAAAATGGCAGATGACATTGCAGAGAAGTTAATCGTCGAGGTACAAAAAAATCCTCCACTGTTTGACAAGTCAACCCCCCTTTTCAAGGATACGTTAAAAAGATGGATATATGGAAAGCAATCGGTCGTATCCTGGGAATAAATGGTGAGAAGTATTAACGATGAGCCAGGGCAAGAATGCGTTTCTATCTTGGAAATTCAAACAGCATTCCACATTAAAAAAAGAGAAGGGACGATCTTCCTGGATCTTCCCGTCCAGATCCAATGCTACCACATCTTTAAATTAGCCTACTATTATTTGAAGTTAACATTATAAAATATGTAGACCTACACCACAAAACTAGTTAAAAAAATTGTCTACACATGCGTTTTATATTTGATATGAGGGAAATAAACATGCGTGACACAAAACAATCTTTAACTTTTAGGTGGCAAAATATGTTTAATTCTGTGAATTACACTGCGCAAACCAGGTAATAACCACCGGATGAAGAAGGGTTGGCTCTCAGTCTCCACAGAACATAAACATTCATTTTATTTTATTTTATTTTTCGTGTTCGCATTTATGAGGAAAAAACAATGTACGGCGCTCTGAATGCGGCACTAAAAGAGATGCTTTAAAACTTTCACAGAGACATCAAACAGAAAGCACAAAACCTTTCTTTAAATCGAATTTCGTTTTGTATTAATTGTATCTTAATTTTAATCAATGTTTAATCAACCAATTGCCTGGATTTAATAAATAAGAAGTAGGCTAAATATAGCAGACGATAGATAATCACGAAACGGAGGCGCCGGTGAACTGGAGCTCGTCTCATAAATGAACTGAAACTTAGCAACTTAGAAACTTCGCAGCAAAGGTCTTAACTGCATCCTCTATTTCGATTCTCTGTGACAGTTCATGTTCTATGGAGATTGTTGCCAGTCCATTAAAGCCACTTAAATTAACGAAATTACTCAGATAAAGATTCGTTCATTTTGATGAAGGAGATCGAACAAGAGTCAGTAAAATGATCAGGGGGCTTTGGCAGCTCAACAAATCATAGCCTTTGTGAATTGTTCATTCCCGGTTGGCACACATTTTGCCGCCCTTACAAAAGTGCGCTCTAGGCAATTGCCTAGTTCGCCTATATGGACGCGCCGGCCCTGGATTAAATCACCGGTCTGATTAAACTGTTATATATATATATATATATATATATATATATATATATATATATATATATATATATATATATATATATATACACAAATATGTTATGTAAAACAGTTTAATCAGACTGGTGCTAAAAACTTACTATTTTAATATTTCTTATTATTTTGCTAAAATTACTAACATTTTGCACATTCTGAAAGGTGTATGTAAACTGAACTTTAGCCTATAATGCTTTTCATTATTATAACTTTCACAGAGACATAAAACAGAAAGCACAAAACTTTTCTTTAAAGTGAATTTCGTTTTGTATTAATTGTATCTTAATTTTAATCAATGTTTCATCAACCAATTGCCTGGATTTAATAAGTAAAAATTAAATATAGCAGATATAATCACGAAACGGAGGCGCCGGCGCATAAACTGGAGCTCGTCTCATAAATGAACCGAAACTCAGCGTAAAAGGTAGCCTTGCCTCACAGACATGTCTACTTAAACAGAATAATTCAAAATGAAAGAAAACAGACACAGACTGCTCTTTGTTTATGCAATCCGTATAAAATGTGCATTTCTCTCTGGCGCGTTGACTACTGGGAAGACCTGGGGCGCGCGCGTGCTTAGAATAAAAAGACCATTATTATCAGTCGTTGGTGTGGACGCATATATAGTTATCTTTATCGTTATCTTTATAGTTATCGTGCTTGGTGTGAACAGGCCTTTGAGCTTAGAGCTGGTTTTTTTTTTTACTTTCTATTCATCAAATAATCCTGAAAAACACAAAAATATGAAGCAGCACAACTGTTTTCAACACTGATAATAATCATAACCTTGAGCATCAAATCATCATATTAGAATGATTTCCGAAGGATGATGTGAAGCTGTGATGCTGAAAATTCAGCTTTGATCACAGGAATTAATTCAATATATTCACATAGAAAACAGTTATTTAAAATGTTGTATATTATTTCACAATAGTATTGTTTTTAATGCTGTCTTGGTAAACATAAGAGACATAAACATTTGTACCAACAGTTTGACATTAGTGTATGTTTGACGTTTTACTTAAGCATATTGTTCATCAATGGTGCTTTAGAGATGATGATCAGCTCAGCTCTGATACAGTGCACATCAGCACTGAAGGATCTGAACACAACAAACCATTTGTCATTGTCACAGAGCCAACAATATTATTATACAATGCCAGGTTTATTAAAAGGAAAGAAGCTACAGCAGAGGTGAAATGCAGAAAAAAGAAAGAATATAAATAATATACAGAAAATCATTTCTTAATTAGGATAACAGAATTTGTTTTTGGGTTTACTTATTCATTTAATATTGCTCATACAGTGTAACTTGCGTTTGGATGTCAAAACCTTCTTAAAATAAATTAAACAAATAAAAAATGCAGGTTTGAGAAATAAAAAATAAGAAAATAACAGATGCATGGAGATATAGGTGAAACATTATTGTGATAAAATGGATATGACGTTATTTAATGAGTTTCCTCAGTTCACCTGTGTTTCCTAACGTTACTTCTCCGGCAGCAGCTTTCTTCAGAAATGTTGACGTCGTTGAGCTTTCTCTCTGTTGTGGGTTATTTTGTTACTACTGAAATCACAGACATTTTTTTTAATCAATAATATATTTGTTTACCATTAAGCTAAAGTTAGTTTCAGCCAATTCAATTGTCTGCTCAGTGTAAAGTTAAGTAACATCACCGATTAGGCCTACATACGTTTGTGTTAAATAGATTAGCTCACTTCCAAGTAAAACCTTTTCAAAACCTCTCATCTACACATAAGAGGTGATTAAAAGCCCAAACTTTCATAAATAAAAGCTCAATTAGCTTAACTTAACGTTAGCAGCTACGGTTGAGATGCTAACGGACTTTTTCCGAAGACACTAAACCATGTCTATAAAGTAAATATTCAACAGAAGCGTTAAATTACAAGTAAGAGAAATATCAAAAACAGTTGTGTGTATTATTCTTGTGCTTTTAGAGACTAAACTCACCTGAAAGCAGTGAAAACAACAGCGAGAGGGGGAGTTTAGCTGTTTGCCAGTAGCAGTGGTCGCGCCGTTTCCATGGCAACTCTGCGCAGCGGCAGCTCCAGTGTTTGAGAGCGACTCGAAAGTTCACGCGCACGGCCATTGATTAAACAACCACGTCAAAATCATGCAGCACTTAAATAAAAATCGAATAAATATTAAATTATGAATTTAAAACTGATTTTGGAGATTAATGACTTGTTCATAGCAATGGCCTATGCCCACACATAATATAGGCCTACTGCGGTCACAACAAGAATAATACAAATAAAATTACTGACATGCGACGTCGAGACTACGTTGTCAGATGGTAAGTCATGAAATGACCAAAACGTCACTTAACTGGGACGTAGTTGGTTATTTTGTTACCTTAGGAGACCGTACAGACGACGTTGTCAGTTGGTTATTTAATGGTAATAAAATTACGGACATGCGACGTCGAGTCTACGTTGTCAGATGGTAAGTCATGAAATGACCAAACCGTCACGTAACTGGGACATAGTTGGTTATTTTGTTACCTTAGGAGACCGTACAGACGACGTTGTCAGTTGGTTATTTAATGGTAATAAAATTACTGACATGCGACGTCGAGACTACGTTGTCAGATGGTAAGTCATGAAATGACCAAAACGTCACGTAACTGGGACGTAGTTGGTTATTTTGTTACCTTAGGAGACCGTACAGACGACGTTGTCAGTTGGTTATTTAATGGTAATAAAATTACTGACATGCGACGTCGAGACTACGTTGTCAGATGGTAAGTCATGAAATGACCAAAACGTCACGTAACTGGGACGTAGTTGGTTATTTTGTTACCTTAGGAGACCGTACTGACGACGTTGTCAGTTGGTAATTTGATGGTAATAAAATTACAGACATGCGACGTCGATACTACGTTGTCAGTTGGTAAGTCATGAAATTACCAAAAAGTACGAATAAATTACGTAACTGCGACGTCGTGTGTTAGCTGGGTATCTAGCAAAACGATCGGTTATTTCTAAAAGAAATAAAAAAGTTTAAGTTTTATTAGCACAAATGCTCGGCTTGCTCTGTTCTCCTGTTCGAACTCGTTCATCAAAATGAACAAATCTTTTTTTGAGTCATTTCATTCATTCAACGAACATAATGAACGAAATGACTCGAAAAAAAGATTTGTTCATTTTGATGAACGAGTTCGAACAGGAGAGTCACGACCGCGGATCACAGAACAGAGCAAGGCATATAACTTCGTTTTTTATTTATTTATTTTAGAAATAACCGATCGTTTTGCTAGATAAGACCCTTATGCATCGTCTGTTGTCGTTTAAAGCCATTTGAAGCTGCACTGAAACTGTCATATGGACCTTGGACGGTTTGGCTATATGAAAGTATGAACTGCAAAGAAATACACTTAAATGTACTGGAAGTGGTTCCATTTTAGCATAATTTAGTATATTAAAATATAGTACAAATATGTTTCTAAGACAGTCATAATGAATTTGTAATGTACTTGTAACACAAATAAAGTACACTTTAAGCACGTAATTAGTCCCTACACAGGTATATACTTAAAGTATACAAAATATACTTTTAAGTTGTTCCACTTTAGCACATAAAAGTACACTAAATACACTTCAAGTTGAGCTTTTCTACAATTTAATTACTACTAAAATATATTTAGTACAAAATTAGTTGTTCCAAAATAGCATGCTTCAAGTTAACTAATCATGAACACACTTGAAGTATAATGATGATTAGTGTGGCTTCAAGTACACAAAAGTATGCTAAATTTTAGTACACTTAGCACATTTATTTTTCACCTGGGACCTTTGATAGTCTCACATTCGCCAATGTAAGGGATAAACATTGTTACTCACCAGTAACATGAAAAGTCAGATTCACTGCGTCTGCGATAGCAATCAAACGTTAAACTATTAACAGGTCTTCTGATTCACGTTGTGTTGACTTCACATCAGAATACTATTCAGCTTAATGCAGGTCTGTATTAAGTATCATTAATAGAACATTAATGCATTAATAGTACATTAATACACTAATACGGTAATACATTAATAAAGCAGTAGGACTGTCAACTTTAGTCATTTAGTCGACTAATCGGTCGATGCCGTCTTGGTCAACTGACATTCTCATTGGTCGACCAGTTGGGTTTTTTTTTTTTTTTTTTTTATAGGAAGAAATTTTCATTGATTTACTCCTTGATATTTATTCATTTATAAGCAGTTATATATTACTGTATTATAAATATAATTAGCCTATGTTTTATCCCCAACTTTAAATGCTTTAATTTAGGCTATTTTGTAACAGCGCCACAGTTTAGCGCACCACGTGGAACACTCGGGAACCGCACCTGTGGCTGGCTGCACTGCTGCTTCGCGCTCAGTAAGGAATAGGCTATGTAGTTTTACTGTATTCATTCAGTTAGAACGAAACTTGCAGGGATGGAAATTAGCACCCACCACCAGCCAAATGCGGGTGAATTTGTGTTCTGGCGGGTAAGCTCGTTTCACCATACCGGCGGGTAAATAAAAATAGCATCATGCGACGTTCGTCTGTTATAGGACAAATTATTTTGAATAAACGAACAGACACTGCTTAGCAGACAACTAGCAGTGAATGTGCTTTCCATTAAATGAATCGCACACACGGTAAACAAATCCTTAACAAAAACAGGGCTATTCCAATGCATTCTCATCCTTTGGCATCATATAGGTGACGCCATATGACATTTCGTCGAAATCTTACGCACATGGCATCCTTTAGCGTCAATATAACACGCACTGTTATGGGTAGGTTTAGGTCTGGGTTAGGGTTATGACGCCTTTGGATCTGCGTCTCATATTGACGCTAAAGGATGCTATGTGCATCGGATTTAGACGAGCGTCAGCTGTATGACGCCTTGGGTCTGCATCTCATATTGATGCTAAAGGATGCCATGTGCGTAAGATTCCGACGAAATGTCACAAGCGTCACATGGTGTGCGGTGGTGTCCTTACAGTGGCGCTGCCAATAAAGCTCCTAAAATCTGTCACAAAGAACAGGCAAAAGTAATGATTATGAATATGTAAAATATAGCAAGGAGATATTTTAATTATTTATTAATAAACAAGTCTTTTCTTTGTCCGTGTGAGTTGCAAAGATGAAGTTGACGATGCTGACTCGCGGTCTTCGTGATAGTGAACGCGCCAGAGAGAAATGCACATTTCATACGCATTTCATACGCAGAGAGCAATCTGTGTCTGTTTTCTTTCGTTTTGAATTGTTCTGTTTAAAAGTAGACATGTCTGTGAGGCTAGGCTACCTTATACGCTGAGTTTCGGTTCATTTACGAGCTCAAGTTCACGCACCGGCGCCTCCGTTTCGTGATTATCTGTCTGCTATATTTACTTCTTATTTATTAAATCCAGGCAATTGGTTGATGAAACATTGATTAAAATTAAGATACAATTAATACAAAATGAAATTCACTTTAAAGATTGTGACTGTCACTATAGACCTAGGACAGAGCTCCTCACTTTGCAGTTAAAAAAAATCACTTAATTTTCAAAGAATTAGTTTTATTATTATTATAGTTTTAAATATGTAGGCTATTATTGATGTTTTTTCGTTGTTGTTTTATAAATGCTCTATGACAATTGTTTAATAAATGTTCAATCAAAATGCAAAACGCATTTTTTTTTGTCGACTAATCGTTGCGCAGGACAGGACTTTGGTCGACTAAGGATTTCTTTGGTTGACTACAGCCCTATGAAGCAGCCATATCACCCTGTAGCCCAAGACTGGTTGCCCACTGAAGCTAAGCAGGGTGGAGCCTGGTTACCCAGTAAACACCTTTACGTTGTGGCAACGTCTGCGGCACATTGCATTTCTGCTATGGCAACGTCGCTGTCTACGTGCTCGCAACATTGTAACAACGTAGAATTGTAAGACGCGACAGAGCTGTAGCAACGTTGTTGCGCGACATTCAGCAACTGAGAGACGACGTTCTGACAGTTACATTTTTTAATATGCTAGATATAGATATCCCTCATTTAGCAAGTTATGTTTTGTGGTTAATTTTTAATTAGTCATATGTTAGATAATTGTATACTTTTTAAATATTGTTTATTATTATTTACAAATTAATAATCAACACCTGCAAGTGTACACTTTGAATAGTAAAAACGACATAGAAGGTTAGCTAATTCAACTTTATTAAGCATATGGTAATCAAATTGCACTTCCAAAACAAAAGTCATACATATGTGAGAAAACATATTATAGGCTAGCCTATATACAGGGAGTGACTAATGTTAACCAGCATGAGCAGACATGATAAAATCTAGCAAAGAGACGAATGAGACGACAAATCAAATGAAAAATAAACAGGAGGTGTGCGAGCGGAACAAACATTTTTACAAACAGCTTCCAAAAAAGAAGGAAAAAACATTACCGTACAATGCTTTAAAGCCGCTGCCTGTTCAAGGAGTGCTAAAATCAATTACTCATCATTAAAGTCATTTTGGCTTCATTGTGGCTTATAACTTTTGGCATAAAGTATATTTGTCATACCTGACCAGAAGATGTTCAAATAAATATCACATTAGACAAGGAAGTTGTGTTTGTATAATTCCATATCTTATTTAGCTGAGGTAAATTTAACGCAATTCTCACGTATCCTTGCTTGATGATGAATGAGACAGCCCAGCTGTTGGTTGAAATTTAAAAGGCTGATTTTCGCGCTTCAGGGCAGTGATGAGTACATATGTTGTCCAGTGGTTGTCCAGACACCCTCGGCACAACCTTAAGCAATGGCCCTGAACGCTGGTTTAATGTCAACATTGTGACAACGCCGTAACAACCTTCACCACACAACGTAGTTATAGCAACCTTTTGGCCACGTTGTTAAAACGTTGTTAGAAGGTTGGTTACGTTGTGCCAACGTTCTGTGTTTGCTGGGATGGCCCACATATTTGACCTGTGACATTCAGAGCTGGCACTTATCCAGTGAGATTGTCAAACCATACTCCTCCAAACGGTCTAAGATTTTCAGAAGCCTCTGTTCATGTTCGTGTTCTTCTAGAGTGGACCCAAAGACAATAATATTGTCAATGTACACTATCACTTATAGCTGATGCATGTCCCCAACTGCACGCTCCATGAGTCTTGGAATGTCGCATACGCTCCACTAACTCGTTGTGGCATCCTTTCAAACTCAGAGAACCCTAAAGGACATATGAAGGCAGTCTTCTCCTTGTCCTCGTCGTTCATGGCTTTTTGGTAGTAGCCGCTCCGCAGGTCTAAGACTGAAAACCACTTACTTCCTGGAAGACAGTCCAACGCATCTTCTATGCGTGGGGTCATGTACTGATAGGGAAGAGTTCTGCTGTTCATAGTCCTAAAATCGATACACATGCATATTGTGCCGCTCTTCTTACGAACAATCACAATTGGGGAAGCAAGAGGACTTCGGGATTCTTTAATAATCCCCGTAGCTAACAGGTCTTTGAGGTGTCGACGGACATCATCAATGTCAGCTGGAGCAATTTGTCAAGATCTCTCTCTATATGGCCTAGCATGTAAGCCTCTGTAAAATGCAACAGAATATCTTAGCAATTCTTAACAAATAATATTAAATTCTAAAGCCATTTTCAAGAAAAGGCAGAAGACGCATCTTTTTCGGCAACACTTGATCCATTAATACTAACACTTTATCTTCTATTCTATATATATTATTTTAAAAAGAAACAGGTACTGCGTTAGATTAAACTGGGAAGGGTCATAGCACTTGCATATTGTTGTCCTATTGTTAGTTTAACTGCTTCTATTGTTCTCATTTGTAAGTCGCTTTGGATAAAAGAGTTTGCTAAATTAATAAATGTAAATGTAAGTGTGAACTCGTGAAACAACTTCCACAGGTAATAGGGGATTATTTATTTATTAAGAATTTTTTTATTATTTTTTTATTATGATAGGACAGTGAGTAGACAGTAAGCAAAGTGGGAGAGAGAAAGGGGGGACAGGATCAGGAAAGGTCCACAAGCCGGAACTCAAACCTCAAACTCGGGTCACCTGAGCTGCCTACTTGACTGCAAATTATGTTTTATTCTCCATCATTCAATGCATATTGGCTGTACATAAATGTACCTTTATGTTATGTCATCGCAGATTAAAATCTATAAATCAAAACATTTATTGCATTTATAAAGGGAAAAGCTTAGGACCCAAGGCTCTATCACCTATTGCCTCAATGGTGTACAGTGCTTTGGGTGGATTGCCTTCAGCAGCCGTTTTAGGATTGTTTGTGATTTTGTTTTAGTGACTTAAGAGTCCTCTTGACTACCCCTAACTTTTCACAAAGCTGGTTTTAACGCTAAATGCTTTGTGAAATAAAATTAGGACTGACATGCCCATTATTTTTTAAGTGCTTCTACTTAAATTGGCAAATTAGGAACTACTTTTAGCCTTAAGATATTTTGTGAATACAGCCCATAATATCTGAAGAGACTTTTTTTTTACCTGAATATTGGTTGCATCTCATTACTTTGATTTGGCAGACAAATGTTTATCAAATATCATTAAGGAGTGAGGCAGTTTTTTATCTCTATAGAAATAATAATAACAAAATTATGCCAAACTACTTAAATTATTTTCATCCTCAGAAATGTCACTCCTTTAATGAAGTTCACATTAGTGATAAATGAAGTTCACGAGAGGCCCTCTCGTGACATCAGTCCAATGAGGGTGCTTCGTGCCCTCTGCGCCACGTCCCGCCAAAGCGGGCGTGGCCTGGGCCTATAAATACCGCTCGGAGGCTGATACAATCTGATTTTTCATCTCTTCAGCGAAGCTCTTGCATCGCTGGATCCGAAGTGAAGAAGCTGCGCCGTCTGATTACAAGCCTTCTGCGGGACGAGCCTTAGAATCTGAAGCCGCTGGCCTACAAGAGGACACTGCATCTCCTCGCCGCATTCAGTCGCCATTCCTGCAAAAGCTTTCCGGCGTTATATCCTTTTCTCTGCTGAGTGTGTGTTCACCATCGCAACACACATTCTCCTAAAAGAGCTAGTGTCTTTTTCAAGATGCCTAGAGCATGTGGTTCGCCCACGCTGCTCTCACGCTCGCTGACGGTATTTGCACTGCGACCTTCTGCCTATAGCGACTCTGAGGACTTGCCTCGCATTCTTCAGCGAGCCTGCACTCCGCCCACTGCTGTGCCGCGCCGTAAAAAGCGCAGTACTCAGCGCGCCCCGAGCCTTCTCCAGAACGCGAAAGCTCGCCGGTTTGCCCGCCAGCTTCGCCAGCTTCATTCGCTCACCGACGTGATGAAAGAGTGTGCTTTAGTCCCGCCGCGGCCGGACCAATCTCTATTTCTCAAACATTTCTCAGCTCCTCTTAGTCGAGCGGCTGGAAATGTCAATACTGCAGCAGTGAGCCTGTTATATAACACGCACACCTGCAAATGAACGCCGACACACAAAACTGTGATGACGCTCTCTTATCTGCTGGCGCTGACGTAAGTGTAAGTTGTTTTCCCCCTGTGGCTCAGTGGCAAAACCCAAGGCTTTTGCGCCAGAGACCCATGTTTGATCCCGAAACTTTTTGCTCCTTCAGTTCCAGTGAATGTGACTGTTCCAGTGTATTCTGCAGTAAACAAGTCAGTACCACAGCCCGCTTGCCTGTGTAGTGGTGTGTAGTTCTATGCAGACTTGCAGGTGTTCAGCCTGGCGCTTGAATGTACCTCTAGAGCATCAAATTAGCTCCACCCAGGTCAAACCCCCCTCATTAGCTGAGTTTATTTAAGGCAGCTGTAGTATCATGGCTGCCTCTTTGCTGTTTTTCCTGTCTGTCGGTTGCTACATGAACCCTCTGTGACGTTTAGGTAGGTGAGAGTAAAACAAACTCGTCTTATGTTTTATTGGGTTTTCCCAATGACTGAGGTTGTATGTTTTGTAGCGGTCTGCTGCCCGCTTGTTTATGTGGTTTGGCTGATTCCAAGGTTCCCTGTCTGGAGTGGCGTGATGTATTGTTCCTTACAGAACACCCTGTGTTAAGGTATGAGAAACTTAATGAGTAACAAGTAGGGTATGATAACTACCTGAGGTAACTGTTATTTACTTTTATTAATTTGGTGCTAACATGCATGTGTTTTTAATTGTAGGTTGTCAGCTGCTGTTTTGCCTTATTAGGATTGTAACAATTGTTGCTGGTACACTCGGGCTGTTGTGGCTCCATGTGGCACTCCCCTAGTTAATTATGCTTGCATTTTAGATATAACCAACTGATTTATTGCGTTTTATTTAACTTGTTGTTTTGTTCTTTTCAGTGGTTCTAGTGGTCGGCTTGTGGTAGAGGCTAGGCACGCTAGTGTGGGTTCCTTCACTGATTGTAGTGTTAACAGCACTGGGGACACGATTTGCAGTGAACTGGTTTGCAGTGACTATCGATTGCAGTGGGCACATGCGGTGGGTAAGTTGGTGCATCCCTGGCGCACACTCTTAGTTAGATTGCCTCCCCACAGCTGGCCCTGGCCCACTTTGTCTTTTTTTGTTTGTTTCAATAATCAATAATAACTGGGAGTGTTTTGTTATCAATAAAATAAGTTACCTGTTGCCGAATTTGTAATAAATTTCTATATTCCCTGGTAATTTGATTACTTATTTGTATTATTGACCATACTCTCTTTTCAGGCACTTCCAGTTACCGATTATCAATAAATACGTTTTTTTCTTTTGGAACCACGTCTCTGTCTTACTTCAATAAACCTGTGTAGCCTTTGTATAAAGGGTTAGTCAAAGCAGAAATAGAGCAGTTCCTGGGGTGGAAGTCCCCAGGTGGCGTTGTCGGACAGTTAGATTCTGGTGGTGATTCCTCTTTTAGCGCCACCACCAGCCTGGCCACATTCTGGCGCAGTCGGCAGGGTAAAATGTAAAAGCAGAGACGTGTGTTCTTTTGTTTTTTTCATCAGTTGGTTTGTTCTTATTCAGTATTTGTAAATGTGTTTCTAAATTTTAGAAGTTAGTATGTTCTAGGCAAAACAGCAGCTGATCTTCTAAGGACCTGTATCTTCAAGCAACGGGCCTGTGTTAAACACTCCTGCTCTGGTCGACATCATCATCATCATCATGGAGGAATTGAACCAGTTGAAAGACTTGGTAGCTCAATTACAAACTGAAAACAGATTGTTGAAGGAACGAGACGGAGCACCTGGTACTAGTGCTGAAGTAAATGATTTTGTTGTTCAACCCCCCTCTGCTGATGCTCCTGTAACTGAGCGGCTGGTCTATGTTCCCAGAGACAGAAAATGTCCCATGTTTAGAGGTAGAACTAGTCTCAGTATTGCAGAGTGGGTGGAGGAAGTTCAAGTGTGTATGCGTGCCCGCCACTTTTCCAGGGCTGACAAAGCACTATTCATTTATGATCATTTAGAGGGTGAGGCTAGGGAGGAAATAAAGTATAGATCTAGAGGGGAGAGGGAGGATCCAGACACTATCCTGGCTATATTACAAGAGCTATATGGGTGTTCCAAATCCTATATCTCCCTTCAGGAGGACTTTTTCTCAAGGAAGCAACAGGATGGCGAGACCTTGCAGGAATTTTCCCATGCTTTGATGTGTTTAATGGACAGGGTGGTAACTAAGGCTCCTAATGGCTTTCTAAACTCCCATGTGTTACTGCGTGACCAATTTGTTGAACATGTTTGTGATTGTTCTCTACGTAGGGAATTAAAGCAGTTTGTTCGCCGTCAGCCTAATGCCACCTTGCTGGAGGTCCGTGGTGAGGCCATTAGGTGGGAGCAGGAGGGGATGCCAGGAGGTGCCAGGGGTAGGAGCCACTCAGTCCCATCTGCTGCAGGTTTTCAGTTTGCTGTGGTGGGAGGTCCTCAATCTCTGTCAGGTAACCTCGACTCAAGGTCTGAGTTAGCGGAGTTAAAGGAAATGTTGAAACAGCAACAAGAGCAGCTGAACCAACTTAGCGGCAGTCTTATTGCACTCCAAAATGCCCCTAGGCCCCCTTTCCGTCATGGGAAGCAGTCTGTCATTTGTAGGAGGTGCCAGAAATCTGGTCATTTTGCGAGAGAGTGTGATGGTGTGAGAGTTCAGGTACCCATTCAACAAGCTCCCCGTGCTGCCCCTAGCACCTATGATAGGCCACATCACCAGAAACCGCAATCGGGAAATTTTCACCCCCTGAACTGCTGAGCCAAAGTTCAGGTGGGGGCCTAGTTGGCTCAGGGTCTGACTCCGATAACACTGACTCTATAGGGTTGATGGCAGCCCGCCCGCATTTAACCATAGTAATGGGAGGGATTCCAGTTCCATGTTTGGTTGACACGGGATCAATGGTGTCCACCATTACCGAGAGCTTTTATGTCCAAAATTTCGAGCCCTGGGGTGAAGAGAAGCTCCGGGCATGTAATTGGCTAAGGCTTAAGGCAGCTAATGGGCTTGACATACCTTATGTTGGTTATCTTGAGCTTGATGTTGAGCTTTGTAATAAGGTAGTCACTAAGCGTGGTGTGTTGGTGGTCAAAGACCCCCCCTGGTCAGTCGTTTTCTGCCCCAGGTGTTGTAGGCATGAACATTCTCAAAACTTGTTACAGGGAGTTATTTGCACAACATGGTCCTGCTCTTTTTGATTTGCCCTCTGTCCTACCGGCCCCCAGCCAACTCCAAGAAGCCCTACAACAGTGTCACCAGGCCCAAGTAAATGCATCCCCCGACCGCTCAAGTCGAGTAAAGGTTAAGGGTAGGAGAGTTTTTAGACTTCCTGGAGGCACTATGAAACTAGTAGTGGCAACCTGTACCCAGCAGCACTCAAGTAACCATGCCTTGTTTGAACCCCTGAGCACCGGACTGCCTGCTGGTTTTGCTGGCATCGCCAGCTATGGTTCAAATAACCAGAGGTACAGTTTATATCCCTATAGTTAATGTAGGGGTTAATGATGTTGTGCTTCATCCACGCACGTGTATAGGTACTTTGAGTCATGCACAGTTAGTGAGTCTGCCCACGGAGATCACAGAGGATGGTGGACTAGTCTCTGCCACGGTTTATTCCCAGACAGTCACCAACTCAGTGCAGGAAGCAATTAATGCCATCGATCTGGGTGCCCTGTCAGAACTAGATCAAGGTCCTTGCTACAAAAGCATAGGGATGTGTTTTCAGCTCATGAGGGAGACTTGGGTTGCACCAACCTGATCTCCCATGATATACCGCTTCTTGATGAGACACCAGTACGACAGAGGTATAGACGTATTCCCCCTTCAGAGTACGATGCAGTTAAAGCCCATATTAATCAGCTTCTTGAGGCACAGATTATCAGGGAGAGCAGTAGCCCCTTTGCATCACCCATTGTCTTGGTCAAAAAGAAAGATGGCAGCCTTCGGTTATGTGTGGACTATAGGCTGTTAAACTGCAAGACAAGAAAGGATGCTTTCCCCTTGCCACGAATTGTAAGAGTCCCTCGACGTACTCTCTGGGGCCCGTTGGTTCTCCACTTTGGATCTTGCTAGTGGGTACAATCAAGTGCCAGTCACTGAGAAAGACAAAATGAAAACTGCCTTTTGTACCCCATTTGGATTGTTTGAATGGAACAGGATGCCCTTTGGGCTTTGCAATGCCCCAAGTACCTTTCAAAGACTGATGGAGAGAATATTTGGGGCCCAACATTGCCAGTCTTTGTTGTTGTATCTAGACGACGTTGTTGTGTTCTCCTCCACTGTAGCCCAACATATGGAACGCCTGGATGTGGTGTTGGAACAACTGCAGCAGCAGAACCTCAAGGCCAAGTTGGAGAAGTGCTGCTTCTTCAAGGAGGAGGTTGATTACTTGGGACATGTCATCTCTAAAGAGGGCGTGGCGACTGATCCACGCAAGATTGATGCAGTATCCAAGTGGCAGCGTCCCAGCAAGGTAACCGAGTTGCAGTCATTCCTTGGCTTTGCCAGCTATTACAGGCGATTTGTTGATGGCTTTGCTAAGCTTGCAGCCCCTCTGCACCGGCTGGTTGCGGAATCAAGGAACACGAAGACTCGACGGCAGGCTAATAACATCATGCTGGCATGGACGGAGGAATGTGAGCGCAGCTTTGAGAGTCTCAAACGTAAGCTTGTGGAAGCACCAGTGCTGGCCTATGCCAACTTCTCTTTGCCCTTTATCCTAGAGGTGGATGCCAGCCACGGTGGACTGGGAGCAGTGCTCTCCCAGGAACAAGATGGTAAGATCAGGCCTGTAGCGTATGCCAGCTGGGGACTTAGGACATCAGAACGCAACATGAATAATTACAGTTCCATGAAGCTGGAGTTCTTGGCCCTAAAGTGGGCCATGACTGAGAAATTCAGAGAATACCTGTTGGGGCAGAGATGTGTGGTGTATACGGATAACAACCCTCTAAGTCATCTTTCCACAGCAAAGTTGGGTGCTGTGGAACAGCGCTGGGCTTCGGAACTTGCTAACTTTGATTATGTCATTAAGTACAGGCCTGGTAAGAGTAATGGCAATGCAGATGCCCTCTCACGGCAACACTCACCTAGTGCTTCCATTTACCATCTGACCCCTGGTATTCAAGTTCCTGAGTCTATGCAGCAAGTTGTGAACTCTGTGCCAGAGGTAAAGCAAAATGTCATTTCTGTTTTCCCATGTCATACCCCCCCCCCTAATCTCCGTGTCCTGCAGGAAGCAGATTCCATCATACATGACTTCCTAGTGTTTTGCAGGTCTTGCCTTTGTCACTAAAGAGTCAGGTTCTACATCAGCTGCACCATGAGCATGGCCATCAGGGTGTGGAACGAACGGTAAATTTGGTGTGGCGGAGGTGTTACTGGCCCAGTATGCACCAAGATGTTAAGCGTTGGTGCCAAGAGTGTGAAAGATGCCAGATAGCCAAGGACACCCAGCCGTCCATTCGTACCTATATGGGCCACCTCCTTACTGCACGTCCAAACCAAATCCTGGCTGTGGACTTCACCCTGTTGGAGCCATCCAAGAATGGGCAGGAGCATGTGCTCGTTATGACAGATGTCTTTTCAAAGTATACCCAGGCAATCCCTACCCACGACCAGCGAGCATCAACAGTGGCTAAAGTGTTGGTAAATGAGTGGTTCTGCAGATTTGGTGTTCCCAGTCGTATCCATTCAGACCAAGGGAGAAATTTTGAGAGTGCATTGATCCAACAGTTATGCAGTTTGTACGGCATTGAAAAGTCCCATACTACCCCTTACCACCCTGCTGGGAATGGACAATGCGAACGATTTAATCGTACCTTACATAATCTTTTACGTACCTTGCCTACAACCAAGAAAAGAGATTGGTCATCCAGCCTGCCTCAAGTAATCTTTTCATACAACACCACAGCACATCAATCGACTGGTGAGTCCCCTTTCTTTTTGATGTTTGGACAAGATCCACTTTTACCCATTGACTTCCTCCTGGGAAAGGTCCAAGCCCCAGATGCAGGCAGTACGCACGAGTGGATTGTGGAGCATCAGGCCCGGCTTAAGATGGCATTCGAAGGAGCCACCAGGCACCTGCAAGCGGCTGCCAACCGCCGGAAGGTATGTCACGATCAAAATGTGAAGGATGTTCCGCTACAAGATGGACAGCTTGTGTACCTCAAGGACATGGGAAGAAGGGGCCGCAACAAAATACAAGATGCATGGCGCTCAGAGGTATATAAGGTTCTTAGAGCCCCCAAAGAAGGAGGATCTGTGTATACAATCGCTCCAGTGGATGATCTTGGTAAGGCAAGGCATGTCCACCGCTCCCTTTTGAAGGGCCATCCTGTATGCACAGAGTTTAACGAGACTCTTGAAGCCTTCCCCCAACTAGATGAAGAACCTTTTGTTGGGGAAGACTCGTTGGAGGGTGATCTGTGTGTGGTATGTCCTGAAGTTATCCAGACTCACATGCCTGCAAATCCTCTATGCCAGGGGTCGGCAACTGGCGGCCCGCGGGCCAAAACTGGCCCGCCAGCAATATTTTCTGGCCCGCCGGATTATTTTGGAAGTCCGTTTTTTTTTTATTTTTTTTTTTATCAGCCTATTTTTATTTTACAATAACGGTTTACAAATCCCGTGTATCATTCGTTCAATCGTTTTGGTACTTGATCTGTTTTAAATGATTTCATTGATATATGCCACTAAGGTGTTAAATTAAAAATAAAAATGTGTCTAATTCAGTATAGGCTAATTATTTTTTTCTTTTTTTGATCTGATCACACAATCAGAAAATTAGTCGTTATTCGTTTTATAGTTCAGGAAATATATTATTTTATTTTTGGTTTTAATTGGAAAAAATGATTTAACGAATGATACACGGACCCATCATATTCCACGATTATATGCCTATACTGCGGGCGCAAACAGACAAAGAAACACCTGAACAACCATTTTTGTAGCAATTTTTAATTTCGTCTTTTAAAACTGAAATAAAAGACAATGTTGCTTGACAAAAGATTGGATAGCCCACATTGTATGTTTTAGCAAGACGGGATGTGTTGTAAGATGCCGCAATATTTCGGGAGACGTGTGTCAGACATGATTTTGACCTCTTCATTAAGTTTTGTTTTGTAGAAAGCCTGTCTAAAATGTGAATTTCGTTTTGTATCAATTGTATCTTAATTTTAATCAAGGTTTAAACAACCAATTCCCTGGATTTAGGCCTAATGAATAAGAAGCAAATAGCAGACAAAATAACAGGACATGGAGGTGCCGGCGCGATTGCTTATGAACTGGAGCTCGTCTCATAAATGAACCGAAACTCAGCGTTTAAGCTCCCTCACAGACACGAGAAATATATATAGAAAGCTTGTTTATTAATAAACAATAAAAATGTCTCCTACATTTGTAGCATTCATAATCATTACTTTTGCCGGTTCCTTGTGACAGCTTTTGCGTTAGGCTGGCAGCGTCACCACCGAATCAACACCGCAAACATGGGGATTTTTTAGACAATAATCACACAACCTATTCGAAAATCTATAATTAAATAAACTAATCGAATATTCGTCAGTGTAAAACCCGGACACCGCCACACATAGGCCTATGCCTATGTGGCTTTTTGTTAATGACTGTTTTACTACAGGATTTAACACAGAGTAACAGCTCAGTACCAGTTACAAAATACACTGTACCAGTCTGTCGCAGCAGGCAATTCGCATTTTTCATCAATTAATTTCTTAAATTATCCGTTGACTATGCTCTGGCCCGCCATCTAGTGGGATTTTTTTTTTTGGCCCGATGCCAAACTTACTTGCCGACCCCTGCTCTATGCCCACAGATTGATACTACTGCACCCCTGGTTGAACCCCAACAGGCTCCCACGGCAGACACCACAGCTGCAGAGGTCTAATCACTGGTTGAACACCAACTCCTTGGGAGAGACAGCCAAGCCCGGGCCGACGGAGGGGCAGTAAGGAGGACTAGCCGTCCTACAGCAGGGAGACACACAAATGTTCACCATCTCCCCCAGGCCGTAGGGAGCAGGGTGATTGGGGTTACTGCCTCCCAGGTACCTGTAGCTGAGACAGCCGTTTTTAGACCTTGGCAATAAGTTAATCGTCGGGACGACGATGGAAAAAATGGGGGTGGATTGTAGTGGTGTGTAGTTCTATGCAGACTTGCAGGTGTTCAGCCTGGCGCTTGAATGTACCTCTAGAGCATCAAATTAGCTCCACCCAGGTCAAACCCCCCTCATTAGCTGAGTTTATTTAAGGCAGCTGTAGTATCATGGCTGCCTCTTTGCTGTTTTTCCTGTCTGTCGGTTGCTACATGAACCCTCTGTGACGTTTATGTAGGTGAGAGTAAAACAAACTCGTCTTATGTTTTATTGGGTTTTCCCAATGACTGAGGTTGTATGTTTTGTAGCGGTCTGCTGCCCGCTTGTTTATGTGGTTTGGCTGATTCCAAGGTTCCCTGTCTGGAGTGGCGTGATGTATTGTTCCTTACAGAACACCCTGTGTTAAGGTATGAGAAACTTAATGAGTAACAAGTAGGGTATGATAACTACCTGAGGTAACTGTTATTTACTTTTATTAATTTGGTGCTAACATGCATGTGTTTTTTAATTGTAGGTTGTCAGCTGTTGTTTTGCCTTATTAGGATTGTAACAATTGTTGCTGGTACACTCGGGCTGTTGTGCCTCCATGTGGCACTCCCCTAGTTAATTATGCTTGCATTTTAGATATAACCAACTGATTTATTGCGTTTTATTTAACTTGTTGTTTTGTTCTTTTCAGTGGTTCTAGTGGTCGGCTTGTGGTAGAGGCTAGGCACGCTAGTGTGGGTTCCTTCACTGATTGTAGTGTTAACAGCACTGGGGACACGATTTGCAGTGAACTGGTTTGCAGTGACTATCGATTGCAGTGGGCACATGCGGTGGGTAAGTTGGTGCATCCCTGGCGCACACTCTTAGTTAGATTGCCTCCCCACAGCTGGCCCTGGCCCACTTTGTCTTTTTTTGTTTGTTTCAATAATAACTGGGAGTGTTTTGTTATCAATAAAAGAAGTTACCTGTTGCCGAATTTGTAATAAATTTCTATATTCCCTGGTAATTTGATTACTTATTTATATTATTGACCATACTCTCTTTTCAGGCACTTCCAGTTACCGATTATCAATAAATACGTTTTTTTCTTTTGGAACCACGTCTCTGTCTTACTTCAATAAACCTGTGCAGCCTTTGTATAAAGGGTTAGTCAAAGCAGAAATAGAGCAGTTCCTGGGGTGGAAGTCCCCAGGTGGCGTTGTCGGACAGTTAGATTCTGGTGGTGATTCCTCTTTTAGCGCCACCACCAGCCTGGCCACACCTGCACACAAACGCCGTTTTTACTGCGACCCAGATAAATCACGAAAAGAGTGTAATTTCTGGTATTCTGGCCACGGCCTATGGTGTTTTCAATGTAATAAAAATGCCCACAGCCCAGTGCTCATTCCTACACACAAACACAGCCCATCAAAGTTCAGGGCTCGCACATATAAAATCGACTCAGGTCGATTGTGCACTAAACATAGTGAATGTGCCCACAAAACAGTGCCCACAAACACTATGCATTACATGTCCCGCGGTTTCTGTAAAAACTAAACCTATACAGATTCAGTCTGCTCAGGCAGACAGCGTTTTCAATGCAGTACATGTGCCCGCTGTCACGCGCTCACATGCACTCACAGACATGATAAGCCCTACAGGGCGCGCGCCCCGCTTTCTCTCTCACAGCAGAATGCCATAAGAGAGTCGAGCGCGGCCAGGCTGCGCGCTGCACCCAGCGCGCCCCCCGCCTCATATGTTCCAAACACAATGTTTATGCACACTGAAGCTCTTCGGCCGCCACAATGTCACGGCCAGAGCCCAGATTTCATTCTACCCCTAGCCATTCATGCCGAGGCATGGGCGAAACTCGAATGGGTATCAGAATGGGTGATGAACATTATAAAAAGAGGCTATTCGCTACAGTTCGCAGCTGCACAGCGCGAGTCGAAACTACGGTGAAATACGAGGTAGCTCATCTACTTCGAGCCGAAGTAGTGAAACTGTTGAGCAAAGGGGCCATAGAGCCTTTATCTCAAGTCAGAGCGAAGGTACAGCAGATATTTTCTGGTACCGAAAAAAGATGGGGGTCACAGGCGATTTTTGAGATTCGCCTTCGAGGGCCAGGCTTATCAGTACAAAGTCCTGCCGTTCGGCCTGTCTTTAGCACCCCGTACATTCACGATGTGCATGGACGCGGCTCTCGCGCCTTTGAAAACTCAGGGGCATGCGAGTGTTGAACTATTTGGACGATTGGCTGATTCTAGCTCGATTACCATCGGAGCTCATGAAACACAGGACCATATTACTCGAACATCTCGAGAATTTGGGCCTCAGAGTCAATTGGGCGAAAAGTTCACTGTCCCCCAGCCAGAAAATAATCTTTCTGGGCACAGAATTGAACTCGCTGTTTATGACAGCTCGCTTATCGCCAGAGTGCACGCTGAACATTCAGCGCGTATTGAAATCCTTCTGCCGCAGCGCTATAGTCCCGCTGAAAAGGTTTCAGAAAATGCTGGGCCTCATGGCTTCAGCCTCAGCAGTGCTCCAGTTGGGTCTACTTCATATGCGCCCACTGCAGTTTTGGCTGAAAGGGCACGTGCCATGCAGCACATGGACTGCCGGTCTGTTTCGTCTCAAGGTCGACCTGAAATGTATCTCAGCTCTGAAACCTTGGAGTGCGACCGGCTGGTATCAGACAGGTGTAAACCTGGGGACTCCCTCGAGTGTGAAAGTAGTGTCCACGGACGCTTCCACCTCGGGATGGGGAGCGCTGCTCGAGGGCAGACCGTTCTTCGACCTGTGGTCGGAACGGGAAAGGCTCCTGCACATAAACTGCCTGGAAATGTTGGCAGTCGACAACGCGCTGAGGTGTTTTTGTCCCCAAATAAAGGGTCACCATGTCCTAGTCCGGTCGGACAACATGTCAGTGGTGTCCTACATAAATCGCCAGGGCGGTCTCAGGTCCCGAAGCCTATGCAGGCTGGCGGAACGCCTCCTGTTCTGGGCCCAGCACAGTTTGTGCTCACTGAGAGCAGCACATGTGCCTGGTCACCTAAATGTGGGGCCGGAGAGACTGTCCAGGAACAATGTCCCGGCAGGGGAATGGTCTCTGCACCCGCAGACAATCCAACTGCTATGGGATTCGGTCGGCAGAGCGCAAGTAGACCTGTTTGCGTCTCAGGAGAACGCTCATTGTCTGAACTTTTTCTCAAAGAGCAGGGATGCGCTAGCCCATGTGTGGCCCCGCTGCCTGCTCTATGCTTTTCCTCCCGTGAAAAGTGCCCCGTTCTAGCCTATCCACTCGTTGGACATGAAACATCTGTCCTTCAAGACAGCGTTTCTTTTGGCTCTAGCTTCTGTGAAGCGTGTAGGGGACTTACAAGCGCTCTCAGTGAGCGCGATGTGCATGGAGTTTGGGCCTAATGACTCTAAGGTCATACTCAAACCAAGACACGGTTACGTACCTAAATCCCTCAACACGCCGTTTAAGGCCCAGGTTAGTTCCCTGTGCGCCCTGCCGGCCAACAATGAGAAGCAGGGTGTGAGCTTCCTTTGTCACACAGCAGGCGTCTTAAGGGACTAGCCGCATCGAAACAGAGTCTATCCAGATGGATAGTTGATGCCATAGCGCTGGCATAAGTGTCTGCAGTGCCCTTTGGGCATCAGAGCGCATTCCACGAGAGGTGTGGCCTCGTCGTGGGCTTGGTCTAGCGGTATTTCCTTACAGGATATTTGTATGGCGGCAGGCTGGGCCTCCCCGTCTACATTTATTAGGTTTTATAACCTAGAAGTCCCCGCCTTGCAGGCTAAGCTACTTTCGGTCTAAAACAGTATTGTGTGCCCCGAAGCTTCGGTTCAGAATACTGACACCGCTTGAGCATTGCTCGCTGATCTGTAATATGACCCCTAGGGGTTGTTATAAGACCCCTATGTTACCCAGGTCAGGTCGAAAAAAGTTTTCCCCCTGGCTGTGTGGAACACTGTCTATGTGTATGGCCTCCTTTGGATGCCACTTATGAGGGGAATGAAGCTTTAGCCTCTCTTCCCCGACTCTCTGTGAGTATCTGGTGATTGTGCACTATATGAACCCTAGGGTCTTTGGTGTTGGATCCCAGCATGCACGGCGTTTTGCATAGTGTTCCCCTAGCGTAAGATATTACGCAGTACGAGAGAATCTCGGTTTCTCTCTAGAAGACGGAACGAGTACTGCGTATCTTGCTGTGCTTGCAGTACACTCTGGTTCGCTTCGCGATGAAAAAACAGATTCTATTAGCCTCCGAGCGGTACGTGACGCAGAGGGCGCGAAACGCCCTCATTGAACTGACGTCACAAAAGGGCCTCGCTCGATAGGTTGCTGCAGTTGCCGCAGAACAGCCAATAGGCACGTGAGCTGCCTGCCTAGGTTTGTACACTGCTGCAGCGCGTTTTACAACAATACAAAATTAAGGATAATTTTTGGCTTCAATATCTCGCGGCAAAGAGTTTTTCCCCTAGCGTAAGATATTACGCAGTACTCGTTCCCTCTTCTAGAGAGAACCGAGGTTACGGTAGTAACCGAGTACGTTTTATCTTCATGATATCAGGGCAGTTGAAATTGTTCCCATTTTGACTTTGTGGCCCCTAATAAAAAAAAATTTATAAAAAAAAAACGTTGTTTCCCCCTTAGAAATCATGCTTATAGAAGGTCTATTCAGGTCATTTTTATATAAAAGCACATATTAATTATATTAAATAAATGTAAAAATGGGTGCCATGCCATTTGCCCATTTGATCTCAATGCTGACTTGGAGACACAACAAAGGGAAAAAAAAAAGACTGTATTTGTAAATTTTCTTTCCACCACTACTAGTGGTAAAGGAGACCTAATCTCACAAAGATGTGTAAAAATGTCTTATGCTGTGCAGGTTGTTCCCTGGAGCTAGAGATTCTCCGGTCTCTCTTTGCTGCAAAGCTTATAACGATTACGGGCTGCTGTTGACACATAATTTGAAAAACTTATCTGGGGGCAGTATATTATTGACTTGTGGGTTGTTTGAGAAGGTTTGGTTGAATTATTAAAGGATGTGGCCTCCAAGGGTCAGTCCCTAGAGATATTGACTGGGGAAAATTGGTTGAACTTGACATGTCCCTTTAATGTACAGAAATGTACTATCTTCTAGTCAAAGCCTACATTCTCCACCTCTTGATCTGTCAATCTCTGAGGCATTCATCTGAGGTTTAATCGCAATGATAAGACAACTTCAGAGATGGACAGCTTGACAATCCAAGTGGTAGCACAGGAAGCATATGTATCAGACTTTCATCAGACCATCTTGTGGAAAGTGTCCATAGACACGTATGTAGGGGAGTTTAATTGTCAAGAGGTGAATGGGGTGGGAAACAATGAAATCTTCTGTGCACTGACTGTGAACTTGATACGTGGACTTGCTCACTATAATCACTTTTATGTCTGGCTGTATTTACAGCTTAATTCTGTGTGGGTTGGCTCCATTTCGGACAGTCAATGATAATTTGGTTTTGCCATAATATTGGACTTCGGACATTCTTAACAGTGTTATTTTATTATCATAGATATACTGTTATAGTTTTTGTTAATATTTTGTTATATTTTCTGCTATATTTTCTATATATATTAATATAGTTTTTGTTTAGTTTAGTTTAATAAAATGTAGTTGTTTTAGTACTTCAACTTAACAAAATGAAAAATGTTGCCTTTGCAAATGTTTATTGTGATGTATTTTTTAAAATATGCATCATATTTTCTGTTAAAAAAACAAATCATGAATTTCGTTTAACCCAATATTAAATGGACTTTAAGTCGTTTCACTTTTTCAGTGTGTAAATGTAGGTCTGTTCATATGGCTTCAGGAGAATTGGACCCCATTTGACCCTTTTGACCATTTGAATGTCATGAGTAAATTCCAAAAGATGTTTGACCAATTCTGTTAATTTGTAGCTAACCCTACATATTATTGGGTTTAGTTCCCAATAATAATGATAGTAATGATACTAATAATGTGATACTCACCTTAGCAAACACTAATAAGCAACAAAATATAAGAGACCCTTCCTCTTTATAAAGAACTTAAAAAGAACACTAAAGTTCTTTTAATAAAATAACTTTATTAATTTTCTCTTAAATAAAGATAATTAATAACTTCTGTCATAGGTTTGACTTTCAATGACTGCTTTTATCAAATATTTTCAAATACACATTGTTGACCCCAATGTCCTAAAGTTGTCAATAATCAGTGAATTTTAGTTTCAAGGCATCCACTATAATTAGCTTCAATCCATTACTGAAGTGGGTGTGTACTTTTAGATGGTGGGCCGTAATTACAAGCTGTCTCTGTGACTTGCTGCATCTAACAATCTAATCATAGCTAAGCCTCCAAAACCCCCACCTGCCCTCATACAAGACTCTCTGACCACTCATATTTATACAGCACATTCATTTATAATTATAACCCCTTGTCCTTAAAAACTTTTTTAATCAATAAGATTCTGATTGTAATTATTGTTGAAAATTGAGAAACTGTCATTAAAAACAACCTTACAGAGAATAAGATGCTGCAAGTAGCCTACATGATCAAATCTGTATTTCTCAAATATACCCTGAAAGTGCTGGGTTAATAAAATTACTGTGTGCCACTGTGTGTTCAGATTACCCTGCCAGTTGCTTTTCATCTCCACTCTCTGTCAAACATTGACCTTTTCTTGCAATAGCCTTATTTTAAAGCAATGTCACACAATTTACGTGCCAGCAGATATGATCAATGTATGGCAGATTGACCCTTTAAGCATTATTAGAAGCCTATTAATACCTAACACTTATTTTCTTTGACTTAAATATCAAAGTAGCAAATGTGTAGCAGGCCTTTTTATACAAAAAGATCACTACTGGCAATACCTGACATGTATTTTTATTAATTCAATATGTACATAGCTATTACAAAATATCTGACATACCATAAACTTACAATTACTTACTATGTAAAAGTAGCCAATTTGAAATAGCCAGCTGAAAAAAAAGAAGAAAAAAAGAAGCTGAACAAATGGCTAAGACTTGTACAATTTGAGTACAAGGAAAAACACATACAACAGAAGGTATTGGGATTCAAAACTGTACAGCATCTACATTCCATTAGATTTGTATGAGAACACACTGATAAAAGTATTGATTAATTCCTGATTGAAAACAGGGGGTCATTCTTTATTCTTTTGTTTTAAAGAAAAAGCCTTAAAATAACATTCTTGGGTATAATTGCACATTATAAAAGAAATGGGGATTGTTGGCCATTTTATCAACAGTGAATTATTTAAATAAAAGTGCCATTTAAAAAAAAAAGCAAGCAACCAAACAAACAAATAAACAAAGTTAATCAGGAGTCAGCAACCTATGGCGTAAATCAGGGGTGAGATTTTGACATGTGCTATTCAACAAAAGTGCACAGCTCTGACAAAACCATTTGCAGACCCCTGCACACAAACAAGATGTATTTTTTTCTTTCAAAATTCAAATAATCACCACATTCTCCCAACTGTTTGATGTCAATATCAAGATATATATATATATATATATTTTTTTTTAAAGACGTTCTGCACTCTCAAGTTACTTTATTCAATTTAAAAACAGTGTTAATAAAAGCCCACAGACATTTTGGCTAAAAGCTTCTTCTGTGCTTTTAGTCACCTATTGTAGATTGAATAAAGTACTTCAACTCAGTATACAGAATCCATTGCATTCCACATACGAAATTAAAAAAATTGCTTCAGAAATATTTAAGATTATTCACTATTTATATGATACTCATCAAATAAGTTTGTGATTAATCATGTTATGATTGGCAACATGTATAATCAGGTTTCAAATATAAAATGTGTTAATTTTTCCATTAAATATAAATAAACTTTTAAAAACATTTATTTATAATGATATAATAAATTTTTGGGGGGAATAAATAGAAAAATTTATAATGACACTTCATGACAAAAGAGTTGCCAACCCATGCATGAAGAAAATAAATTCTGAGAGCAACAGTACCAAATTGCATCTATTTCAGAGTCAGACATAGTTACATAAAACACCTAACTGTATAGGCACTAATTTAAATGTCTTAGTCATCTACAGGATCTGCATGTTTACAGATGATCACATTGCAATAATAAGCAAATGAGGGCATAAAGCTGAAGTGTGTAATTTTTGAGCCATGTGAGTCACAAAATGGAATTGAAAGAAAACGACTTTTTTCAAACAGGTTTCCTCAGATACTTCCCCCATATTCCTGTGGTCAAACAAGCATATTATGCAAAACTCATGCTATTGGTGTAGTGTTGCTGTGTCTAGCTGGTTGGTGTTTTTTTGATAGCACCACAGCATTTATAAATATAGCTTGCTTATTGTTGTCTCTGCATAATAAGCTGTGATAGAATATTGTAAAAATATTATATTGTAAAAAAAAGTATTTTGCCATCAAAAAAATAATAATACATACTTCATTATTAAAATGATTTATGTCTATGGGTATTTTTTTAAAACTATAGAAACCTTTTCTTTCTGCTGACTACTTCTTAAATTGGGTTAAACTGGATAAAATATTATAAATGACACCAGTAATGGCTTTTTTTCTCAGCAGAAAGAAAAAAGGAAACTTAACTACAGTGCAATAATAACCTTTGTACCTGCAATATAGTTTATGTTCATTATCCTGAATATTAAAACACTATGTACTAACACTTGTGACTATGAATGAATAATAATAATAAAAAAAAACGTTTGAATGGGAACTCGCACTGTGTCCTCTAGAGGACACTATGGGAAATACTTCCAGCACGTATCTAAACGTGACAATTGCAATGCAACAGTAAATATAAAAGGGCACCTAGGGAACACGTCATATTCTTCTTTGTTTTCAGAGACGGTTTGTTGTGACACAGTAAGCGATGAAAAGAACTAGATAATAACAACAAAAAAAAATGTCTAGTGAGAAGCACTTCGGGAAGTGTGTGGATCCGTGTCCTCGGTTTCTGCAGGGTTGCCAACTCTCCCGCATCTGGCGTGACAGTCACGCATTCAGCCTCAATCTCACGCTCTCACGCTCGACAAAAGAAATCTCACGCTAAATGAGACATTCTTCTGTGCTGTATTTTTATTTTCCTCATGTGCGCTAATTTCCGAATTACTAAACAAGTTCAGGCTCTTAACTACAGATTGGACCACTGCTGTGTCTAATGCCTTTCTTTGATTGTCGATTCGCTGGAAACATTTGTCGTCGTTACGTCAGTGACGTCCGTGACCGTAATTTACCCATTTCACACACGCTCACGGCACACATCTTTCTCAAGCAAAGAAAAATCGCGTGTCAAAGAGGACACTGACACCAACAGACAAGACAGAGAAAGTTATAGGCTACTTTATAGCTATATGGAACAAATTCTCTGCTCTCATATGTCAATATTTTTTATGAGATTCAAACAATAAATACAGTTTTTGGTGCTTTTAAATGTGACAGACTGCTGTAGCGCTTCAGCTCAAATGGCACGTGATACTTTTTTTTCATCTATGATTATGTTTACACCATTGGTTTCACGCATGTCACACTATGGCCTGGACGTTCGCTTCGTTTCATTCACTGTCATTGGTTCGTGCTTGGTCATGATGGCTGCAGCTGCAGTAAGTAAAATGTTTGCGGTCACCGTTCAAAGTCATATGGCTTCAGGCACCATAATACATCTAAAAATTGCATTCAAACATCTTGACACCGCTTTAACTTGGCACAAAGTTCTGGAAAAACTGTGCCCAGATCTTTTCCCAATCCCTTCTCCCTGACTGGCCTGAAGGAAACCACTAAAATGTTGGTGGAGGAAACTCAAACTATTGATTCTGCCTATTTTTTTTCCCCAAATGAATGCAGCTGGAATGAATGCAATAAACATGTTTTTTTCAGATTTCAAAAGATAGTTTCAAAAGATTTCAAATTGTTTGTGGTCTATATAACCTGCATTAGAATGAGGTTTACAATGGTGCGCCCGAAGGCACGGGTTGAAGACCCAGTCAGTGACGTCACCATATGCAAATTTGTTTAAATTTATACGTACGTAATCACCATGACCAAACTTGTACTTCTTTTTTTTTTTTTTTACATTGAATCGTGAAAAAATATATATAGACCTACATTATTTTTTCTTTTTATTTTGCTGTTACTGCAAACCAAAATATTTTTAAGGATGGCCCCATTGACACCGAAGGCTCCAGCCCTGCAATCCAAGCCCATTAATACAGCATCACGCATGATCAGTCTGGAGTCACTTTGTACATGATGGCGGTGCTTCAAGAGTACCAGGCTGACTTGTTGAAGGAATTGGACCTGGGACAAGGTCTGTCTCCTGAGGTGGTAGCTGAGTTGCGCCACACCACAGATCTCGCTCTCCAGGTCACAAAACAAACTGCTGCCACAGTCGGTAGATCAATGGTGGCCACGGAGAGAGACATCTGTGGGTGAACCTGGCTGACAGAGAGAAAGAGATGGGCTCTCTCCTTGATGCACAGGTTTCGCCTCTGGAGTTGTTCTGCAAATTCAAGGAGGTGAAGACGTGCTCAGCGGCTTACAAGACTTTCATTCCAAGCCGGTCCGAGTCCATGTCTCAGTTTTCGGACAGGGCCAAGGCCAGAAAGCAAATTTGACTACCCGTGCCCCTCCTCCTCTCAGTGAGTTGAGAAAGAAAAAGCAAGACCTCAGGGAAGTTATCCAGTGGAGACATGGTCAGTGCTCCGGAGCTTGTATGTAAATAAAATCTACCCTCCTTCCCTGTTTGATGGTTATAACATTTTGCCCTCCCTCTTGCTGAGGCCTCCACTTGCCAGAGCCCCTTAGAGCTCTGTGAGAGTAGTATTTTAGGATACACTTTATTTCGATAGTCACTTTAGACGTTCTACTAATTCTACTAATTACTAATAACTTTTCAACTACATGTCAATAGAGTATTAGTAGATTATAGACTGTCAGTAGACTGGTAGGTTATGGTTAGGTGTTAGGGTTCGGGTTAGGAGAATAAGTTGACTTGTAGTTGCCAGTTACTTATAGTCAGTTGAATGTCTGTTGGGGGACCAACAAAATAAAGTGTTAGCAGATATTAAGCTGACAGTCTACTAATACTCTAATGACTGTTAGTTGACATGTAGTTACTTATAGTTAGTAGAATGTCTAAAGTGGACTATCAAAATAAAGTGTTACCGTATTTTAATATAGGCTCTTATAGCCTCTTTGGTCAGAATTCTGTTTTTTAGGTTGAGAGTTGTTAGGTCTCTTCTCATTAGAGAGTTGTTCTTTGAGGTCTCTGCTCGCCAGAGCTCAGCAGACAGTGTTATTCATGTAATGGTCTTTTTGGATCTATTCATGTATTGTTCTGGTTAAGGGTGTGGTTAGGCTTTCTCTCATTTAGAGAGTAGTTTTGTTGAAGCCTCCGTTCTTAAGGCTCTGTATAAACAGTAGTACTGAAGCAGTAACTGTCTATTAGGAAAAGTGTAGTTTTCCCTTCTCTCATTTAGAGAGTCATTCTGCTGAGACAATATTATCTGCGCAGACAATATTATAATTTAGCTCTTTGGAGCCTTTTGGATGAGATTATTGTTGGCATAGGGTGGAATTAGGTTTTTGTTTGGAGAGTCATCTTGTTTAGTCCTCCGCTCTCAGAGCTCCATATAGATAGTAAGCTGTTCAGAGAGCCATTCTGCTGAGGCCTCTGCTCGATAGAGCTGCGCACAGGCAGTATTATCAATTGAGTGGTTCTTTGGGCACCTTTGATGGGACTGTTTCTGGTGCAGAGTGTAGTCAGGCCTCCTCTCATTTAGATGTCTTTGTGCTGAGGCCTCCGCTCAAAGAGCTTTGTATAAGCAGTGGTATTGGAGTGTTAGGTTCTTTGGGACCCTCTTAAGTTACTGTATTTAGGGTTGAGTGTAGTAAGGCCTCCTCTCACTCAAAAGGAGTTCTGTATAGGCCTCTGCTCTCCAGAGCTCTGTACAGACAGTCTTTTCAATAAATATGGCTCTTTGGGAGCCTCTATGATGAGACTGTCCCCAGGCCTTCTCTCATTTTAGAGAGTCGTGTTGTTGAGGCCTCCGGTCCTCTGAACTCAGCGTGGGCAGCAGTAGCAAGTTGTTGGGCACTATGTGTGCCTCCTTGATAGTTATTCTTAGCACAGTTAGGCCTCCTCTAGCTTTAGAGAGTAGTTATGTTGAGGCTTCTGTCCTTAGAGCTCCACTAAGCAGAAGTACTAAGTTGTTAGGCTCTCTGTGAACATCCAATGATGCTACCATTTTGATATAAAGCATTGCTAGGCCTCCTCTTGCTATAGAGAGCGATCCTTTTGAGGCCTCCGCTCCCCAGTGCTCCACCTAAAACAATTCCAAGTTGTTAGCCTTGTGCCTCCTTGGAAGCTGTCTCGTAGAACGTAGTCAGGCCCCCACTCACTGTAGAGAGTCATTATACTAAGGCCTGCATACTCAGAGCCACATTCAGTAAACCATACAGGCTGTTGTTATAGAAATTGTAGGCCATTTTGTAGCCTCCTAGGATACTGTCTTTAAGGTTGAGTATTGTTAAGCCTCCTCTTATTACTGAAAGTCGTTCTGCTGAGGCCTTTGCTCCTCAGAGCAAACAGTGTCATTAGTATGCTCGATCTTTTTGAGACCGTCTCAAGTGCAGAGTGTTGTGAGGCATCCTCTCATTTATTGAGTCATTTTCTGAGGCCCCTATAGAGATTTTGGCTTTGTGAAGCCTCCTCAGTTACTGCCTTAGGGTGAGGGTTATTAGGCCTCCTTTAATTTTTGAGAGTCATCCTGCTGAGGCCTCCATGCCAGGGCACAAGTAGTAATGTAAAGGTGTTTGACTCTTCTGGTAAAGAAAGATTAACTTCTTTGATAAACTTCTGACTTAGAGTGTAGTTAGGGCTCCTCTCAGTTAGAGAGTTGTTTTGCTGAGGCTTCCACTATTTGGGCTCTGTTTAGTGTGAATGGTTGAGTGCAGTAGTAATCCCCTCGCTCTTGAGGGTTGTTATGCAGAGTACTTCACTCTCTAGAGCTCTGATTGACGGTCATATCAAGTTGATCAGCTTTGTGAGCCTCTTTGATGAGCTGTTCTCAAGGTAGAGTCTGGCTAGTACTCCCCTCTCTTTAAAGGGCCATTAGACAAGGTACTCCACTCCCTACAGCTCTGTGCACTTAGAGTGACAAGTTGTTAGGGTCTCTGCGAGCCTCCTTGATTTATAGATCCTGAGAAGGCCTCTCAGCGGCCTGGTAGAATCAATCTACTTTCCAGGACTGTCGTCTCTGGATTCTGGTGTGAAGTGGTATTGTCTCATTGGGGGCCTCTGTGAGAGTACTAATCTAGAGTTTCTGCTTAGGCAGACAGGTAGGCTTTTTCTGCTAAGACAGTGGAACTAGCCTCCCTGGTGGTTTTAGGGGTGATGCTATTGTCCCCTTGAGGTTACAGGCTGGGGTTAATGTTATTTTCGCCCTGGCCAGATTTCCTTGAAATAATCTCATTTTAAGTATGATTCCAGACCTTTTAAACTTTACCCGTGGGCCAAACTTATTTGACCCTGCGAGGAATAGAGCAAGGTCCTATATCTTCCTCATTTAGAGTATGTGGTTTAAGTAGTGAGTATGTGGTTTAAGTAGTGGCCGAAGGGAATAGTGTAACTAACAACCAACTGGTGCGTCCTTTCGGGAATTTCAACTCCCACAGGTTGGTCAGTGTTGAAGCTTATGTTACAAGGCATACATTCCCCTTAGCATAGTGGAGTGGTTATTTGTTCCCAATAGTGTCCTTAAGTGGACACAGTGCGAGTTCCCATTCAAAAGGGAACGTCTCAGGTTATGCATGTAATCATGGTTCTCTGAGAAGGGAAACGAGACACTGCCTCTCGTTGCCATGCTTCTTTGATGCCTGCAATGTCTCCTTCAGACAAAGAAGTGGGGGACGTGTTTCTCAGGTGATCTTTTTATACTCATGGTCACACTAGTAATGACCAGGCTGCGTCTGGCCAGACACCGGTCATGCTGGAAGCATTTCCTATATTGTCTTCTAGAGGACGCAGTGTCTCGTTCCCCTTCTCATGAAATCATGGTTGTATGCGTAACCTGAAACATGTTTTCATGAAGGCTCCCTCAAAACATGAACATTTTAGATAATGTGTAGATCCAGCAGTGGATATTTCCTGGCCATGTTTAAAATGGAACAAAGGTTTTATCATTGGAGATGTCCTTTTTTCGTAAATGGTTTGTGCTTAATTTTTTTCCAACTAAAAAAAAAATAAAAAATAAAAATACCTGTCACATGTCAAATCAAACACACATTTCAGTGAACATACTAGTATCAGACAGAAAAACAGACACAACTTCATATAGCTCAGATACATTTTTGTGTATTTGTGATGTACACAAGAGACATACATTGGCTGCAATTTAATGAGAAGTACCAATGTAACATGCATGATAATTTTTGTCATGGGCTTCAATAAAACTATTTAATTCTTATTTACATTGTCCATCATAGTCGGTAAGTCAAAGCCATTCTTTTCTGTTTGCTTAAAGGTACACTCAGTAATAATAATAATAATTAAAAAAGAAAGGAAATGGGTAACACTTTAGAATAATGGTCCGTAGTTAACAAGTAGCTATGCAGGAAGTAATAGGTAGTACTGCATTAACACCGAACTTTTACTTAACTATTAACTAATATGGAAGCAATATTAACTAAGCAGTAAGTAATAGGTCATTTAGTACAAAGGTAGTTCCTTGGTAGGTATTTGATTATTACTAAAGAAATATATCCTCATTGAGAACTACTTGTGAACTAAGAAATAATAACCAATTAATTACTAATCACAAAAGTAACATGTCTAAAAAGTGAAACATTTTTAGTTGAGTTGAGTTGTAAGTGAGGAGTTATCATGTTTTTCACTTTAGAATAATGGGCCACATCACTAGTAGTTCCTGCGGGATGACAAGGTAACGCTTGAGTAGTTAGTGAGGAGTTAACATGTTTTTCACTTTAAAATAATGGACCGCATCACTAGTAGTTCCTGCGGGGTGACAAGGTAACGCTTGAGTAGTTAGTGAGGAGTTAACATGTTTTTCACAAATAATACAAGTTATTTAATTTTATATTTGACACATACTGTACAGGTTCTGTGAGGCACTAATATTCTAACAAACACTGTAATCTGGAAGATGTGGTTTTGCGCTTATCGCAACATAAATGCAGCCAATTTCTTCATTAAAGATGCATATTGTTTTTGACAAGAGGACATCAATGTTTATATTCATATCCTAAAGAGAAGTCCTCCTCAGGCAGCTACTGTAACATAAAGGTAGGTCTTTGGAGTCTGAGATATATTGAACTGACACTCAATAGAGCTCATAATAGTGAACTAATCCAATCATGAGAGTGTCAGCATCACTTCCTAATTTTTTAAGATTTTTAAAAAACAATAATTATTAGTATTATTCTATGTTTAAGTTTGAAATAAACAGATAACATACGTCCATCCTTTGGCAAGAGTAGTAGTCACAATCTCAACCTGTAGCTAATGTATTTGGGGGATATAATATTCATAAACTGGTTTCCACAAAGAACCCATTTGAGGCACACACTTCTGAAATGTTAACTTATGACCATGTTAAGAGTAAAACCCCTTCAATTGTTCACTTTTTAGACATGTTACTTTTGTGATTAGTAATTAATTGGTTATTATTTCTTAGTTCACAAATATTTCTCAATGAGGATATATTTCTTTAGTAATAATCAAATACCTACAGAGGAACTACCTTTGTACTAAATTACCTATTACTTACTCCTTAGTTAATATTGCTTCCATATTAGTTAATAGTATTAAGTTCGGTGTTAATGCAGTACTACCTATTACTTCCTGCATAGCTACTTGTTAACTACGGACCATTATTCTAAAGTGTTACCAGGAAATGTTATAATTTCTTAAAGTTTTACACAAAGTAATTATTGAAAAAGTATAGATGCACTGCTAAAAGCTGTTTTTATTTTACATAGCGTGGGTTGCCTCATGTTGGGCAGATATGTTGAGATCACATGTCCAGACAGATACTACTTTATCTTGGCTGTTATCAGACACTTTCGCTCAAGAAATAAATTAATTTGATCTGACTGCGAACAACACATTTCTACAACTGAAACCTTTTGCTTAAATTGTATAATTCTACGCTCCAGGCCCCTAGGTATCAGTATACGTCCAAGATGACCATTGCAACATAAACAAAACATTACAGAGTGCACCTTTAATATCTTTGTGTTCTGGCTTTATAAAACCACTGGTGGTATTTCCACCTTATTTATACTTTACAATAGCTATTAACAATTTCTCAAAACATAAATATTTTTGACTAAATAAATACTTGAATATACAGAGCTTTAAGCATTTTGTAAGCAGTTGCTCACCTCTAAATTTATATAATAGTGTAATTTTAACATTCAGGTCCCTGCTTGCATAAAAGTCTCTGTAACAAGATCCAATTTCAGATCTCAAATTCGCTTCAATTTTTCAATCGATAATTAATCACATTCACACTCCATGTCCAAAGAAAATAAACATGTGCTTGCACACTTAGTCTAAAGCCATAAATAATGGAGACACACAAATAAAACTCTTTTACATTCATTTGAACCTCTATTTTCTGTAATGAGTTTTTCCATTCTACCTTAAAAGCGTGGCTTTGTAAATCCGTCATTTCACATGGCAGTGAAAGATGGCACTAACCTCTTGTGAAATCTTACATCTCCCCTCCTCTTCGTGTGCAATGAATAATGTCCTCAGCAGTGCAATATCTTTATGAAAGCCTTTCTGAACTCCACATTGAAAGTGGTATATATGATGGGGTTGACGGCGCTGTTCACATATCCCAGCCAAGTGAAGGCATTGTACATTTCTAGTGGCACCACACAGCTCGTGCAGTGAGTTTTCAAAATGTGAGTAATAAAAAAGGGCAGCCAGCAAATAATGAAAACACCTGCAACAGAGAAAATAAGCTGTGGTATTCCATATGTATAGCTGTGGGACAAGACCTCAATGTAGAACTTACGGCTAAGCAATACTTCTATAAAATGACAGCATCGTGATCTCACCTAGAACAATGGCCAGCATCTGAGTAGCCTTCTTCTCTTTATGCTGAGAAATCTTCCTCTTGCTCATGGTTTTGGTCACTGTAGTTCGCGTTTTGCCATTGGGCAGTGCCTGAGTTTCAACAGGTTTGGCTTCATTAGGGGTCTGGACCTCCTTGGCATGGCCATTTTTCTCATCTCCATTTGACTGACATTCATCATGGGAGGGAGAGACATGGATGGGGCTCGGGTTGGCCAATGGGTCAACAACCAGAGTGGATGCCTGTTTTTTTTTCTCTACAGGGCTGGTGCCGGCCACAATATCCACCCCCACATCACAGCCCTGGTGCAGGACCTCCTTTATCAGTTTCTGTTGAAGATGTGTTTATCATTAATTGTATAATGACACTTTGAATCTGTACAGTATGTCATGTACTAGTAGACCAACGTAGGAAAAAAGCAAACAAAATAAATAACTGAAAATTATGTTACGTGTGAAAATAAAAAGGGCATTCAAGCTTATTTGCTCTAACCTGACAGTTTCTGACAGTGGTAATTGGTGACCAATATGGCCTCTCATTAACTATTCATATTTAAAGTAGCTAAATCAATGCTTATTTAACACAGGCAGGCTGTCAACATGGATGTATGACTCACAGTAATCCAAGTATAATCCATCTGATGTGATATAGCCTATGATTCACAGTAACCGTAACAAACATGCAGCTCATGAAAGAGAATAATTTACAGATGGAGTTTACCTTCCTAGTGAAGAAATAGTATACTTAAGCACTAATTTATTCACGTGTACTTTAGTATATCTAAATGTATTTGTGGCACACACTAAATTGGTATACTTAAAGTCTGTTAAATTGGAACAACTAATTTTGTACTAATGCATTTTAGTTGTCCAAAAGCAGTGCTGAAGTTCAAAAAGTGAACTATAGTGTGCTAAAGTGAAACTATTCCAAGTATAGGCTACTTAAGTACACTTTAAATATACTCTTGCATTTAAGGTTTGAAATGCAGAATTCACTCAGCATAAACTTAAAATTAGGGCCAGATATACTAACAGCTTGCGCCAGCGCAAACCCTCTTTTGGCGTTAAAAAACTACTGTTGGGATTTACTAAAGACGCAGAGCAAAGTTAGCATAGAGTTGTTTTTGCGGCTGGCCTTATTGTATGCATTTGTGGGAGTTTCCCTTTCAGACGCAAAATTCATGGGATGATTCATTTAAATGAATAACACAACACGATTTACTAATGTTTGCACTAGTCAATTTACTGGTTTTTGGTATTTTTTTTCACAAAAAAGCATGTCTTAACCCATTTTCCAATATGGCTGCAATTGTTGCTGCTAGGAGGAGATACCGCAGAGAACAGACAAAACTCACGCTATTGTCACTTTTCACACACTCTCACGCCACTTACCGCCACTTAATGTATTGTGTATATTCACAATACATTATTGCGAATATACACAATAATGTATATTCCTCATAATATCGACCAATCAGTGTTTTTCAACTGCGCAAAGAGGTCAATATAACAGCTGGAGAACAATTATGTCACATAACATTTACCTCAGGAAAGCCATTTAATGACCATGATAGGCTATATAGCACCTTATTTGGCTAGAAAAAAGAGCTAGTGAGTATTTTGCTAAATATGTGTAGGCCTACTATATAACATATGTATTATATTTTTTTACTTATATCATTAAACACAGTTGTTGTTGTTATTATGATTAAAAAAAACGCATTATTTTTAATTACATTTTTTATTTTTATTAAATTTTTACTGTCGACGGTGAGTCTCCCTTCCAAGCAATTTACTAGCGTTGCCATAGGAACGCTTCGGCTTTTGCCACCCGGAAGAATGTCTATTACTGTTGTGACGTCATGGTGAATTGTCGTATAGGCTACAATAAAGTAATAATTATAAATAATGGCACAGCTTAAGAATTGACCTTTTACTGACATTATACTGGGGGTGCCCAGTATACCAGTAACTCGCATATCCAGAGAACATCAGTGAGACATTTACATTTACATTTTTTACATTTAGTCATTTAGCAGACGCTTTTATCCAAAGCGACTTACAACTGAGGTCTAAAGCAAGCAAGTCATCGGGAAGACGCAAAGAACAACACAAGAAGCATTCAAAATACGAAGTTCAGGCATTGCTCAGTGTAGTAAAAATCAGACAAGGGGAAGGGATTTATTTTTTATTTTTTTTAATGTTTACATTGGGAACAGATATATGAACATTGAATGTAGGAATCACCACGGACTGGATTCGAACTGCAGTTAAGCTACCACACAGATATGCACCATGCAAAAATGGGGTTACTTTGTGTTATTTCTATACTGTTACAAGTACTACTATAAGCAAACAGTTTTTCCATCAATGACAGCACAAATCATATGGATTTAAAGACTGTGAATCGCAGAGAAAATACTTAATATAGGCGCAGTAAGCTCGGGCTGCCCTCGACTAAAGATCTTTCTAGTCAACTATTAGTCGACTAATCGCACGTGTACATTATTGAGCCAAATCGAATAATGAGCCTTTAATTGCCTATACATAGCCTAATCAGAACCGCACGCATAAAGCTTGCCACAGTGCACCGACAAATGTAAACACACAACTAAAATTTGTCAGTTTCAAATGACGTATTAGGCTACTTTTGATTTATGACCAAAAATGACGGAGTATTTTCAGTTAAATGCAAGTGATTGCGCCTGCACCTACATGTCATGCTATGCAGTAAGCGTGCTATCCACACTCCACACAAACACTTAATATACGCTTACTAATAGAGCACATTTATTTCATTTTAGTTTAACATTAAAGTCACACTCTAAGAAATATCTGTTTATTAACAGTTGTATTACTGTATATTTTTACAGAAATTGTCCATAGAACGTCATGGGACTTTGATCTCTGCTGCAACAGCCAACTACCGTGGCCAGAGACGGACGTTTTAAGCAGAACGTTAAAAAAGAATTTGCAACGTCTGCCTTTCAACAGTAAGTAATTTTTTTGGGAAACATTTACATTGTCCAAGTGACTGTTTTATTTGCAGTAGGTTTAAATGTTATATTGTCTGGGTTCATCATGTGTATACCATTTTGAATTTCCGCTGGCTATTGCTAACTTTAACGTTAGCTAACTTAACGTTCGTGAGCTGCTGTTATTAACCAGTGCTTGGTTAGGGAGATTAAAGAGCTGTTTTTTCAGAAGATTTAAAACTGACCAGGTTTGTGTGATTTTTTTTTTTGTGTGTGTAATAGTAGGTCAGAGCAAATTATCATCCCTTATTTGGTCATGTCCCGCTTCTCCATTCTTTGTGGCAGTGGGTCTGTTAATTTACAGAACTATTGTCAGTCTTTTTATTTGGGGCGGGAGATTTTAATTCCTGTTAAAAAAAAACAACAAAAAAAACACTGTCTCCTCTGTAGGCTATGTGTCGCGGATGCAGTGCGGGCGGATGAAGAGGCAGCAGTCAACTGATCCAATTCAAATAAACTTTACTTTCAATAGAACATATAATACAAGTCACACGGAGACGGGCAGGCAGAAGATTAAACACACCCGTTTACACAGAGTAACATAAACAAGAACCGACCAGGACAGACTGAAACAGAGAGAACTAAATACAGATACAAACGAACACTAACAAGGTGAGGACAGGTGACACAGATGATGATGACAATAAACAGGTGGATGATGGAGGGAGTGAGTTCAGGTGTGGAGACAAGAGGGATTCTGGGAAGTGTAGTAAGACGAAGACAGAATGGTGCAGACGATGACTGTGACATAACGCCCCCCTTCAAAAAGGCGCGACCTCGCGCCGTGAAACATCAACAGGGGTGGGGGGTTGGGCGCCCTGAAGGCTGGCCAGGGCGTGGCCAAACAGGGACAGGAAGCCTCCAGGGTGGATCAGGAAGTGCAGGCGGCCAGGGCGGTGAAGACTCTTTGGGCGGCCATGGCGGAGACGCACCTTCTGGTGGCCAGGGTGGAGACGCCCCTTCGGGTGGCCAGGGCGGAGACGTCCCTTCGGTCTGCCGTGGGCCTTTGGATGGCCACGGCGAGGACACATGTAAGACGAAGACAGAATGGTGCAGACGATGACTGTGACAGTATGTGAACAAGCTGGCTGGGAAAGAGCAAAAGCTTCATCTCCAGCTCCACTTTGCGTGTAAAAGGTAATTTTGAAGTGTCATAGAAGTTAACATTAGTGTTATCTTGGTATTGCCAGGCCCGTCGGAACAGGACAGGCAAACCAAGCAATTGCTTGGGGCCCCGAGCTGGATTGGGGCCCCAAGACAACGACTGTTTAAGAATAAAATGCAACGACAAACTGTGAGCGCCCCTTTGATAGTCAATGCAGTAAAGTGCAATGACACTGTTATCGGAATCCCCCTCAAGGGGGCCCCTCTCAGTAGTCGGTGACAGCAGCCAACCACGCGATCTCTGCTGCCTGCAAAATACAAACCTCCTCGGCAGTCATCATGAAGCGGAATTATGCTTCAGGAAGCCAGAAAAGAAAGAAGAGAAAGGAAGAGGAGGATAAGAAAAATACCAGATAGTGGTAAAGTGATAACTTACACTGCATAAAAATAGTTCTACTTGTCTTGTACAAATGGTGTAATTTTGCAGCAGGTAACGTTAGGCTAGCAAAAATATGTTTATGTTAGCTACCTTCCTGACGGCAAATGCTGCTTGTAACGAACAGTTAGTGCACATTTTTTTTCGAACGGACGGAATATGGTTAACGTTACATACTGTAATATGTTGTTTAACGGTTTAAGGAAGACGCAGATCCGTTTATCTTATTTAATGACATTGCTATAGCTTTGTAATAGGTTTTGATGAAAGTGGCATAGCATGCTATACTAACTTTTCCACCGTGATAATCTATTTACCAATGGGGGTTAGGAAAACCACACAATAAATTCCGTGCATCAAACATTAGCTTGGGATGTTTTTAAGCATTGGTAGTGAAAGCAGCATCCCTTCCCTTCTAATATCAAAATGCTAACATATCTTTAAGTTTTTGGTAACACTTTATTATAAACATCATTAATAGATGGTAAATTGTTAGTTATTTAATATTTAGTTAATTGTCATTCATTTAACTGTTAGCAAACAGTCTTTTTACTTAATAAATCATTTGTAACCTTACCCATCTATAAACATTATTTAACCTGAAAAAGGCAGAGGAACATGATTTTTTCATAGCTTATGTCACTGTAAAAAAAAAATTTAATGCAGGGAGGGAGGGGGGGGGGGGGGTGCTCCATGTCTATTTTGCTTGGGGCCCCCAAATTCCTTCAAACGGCCCTGGGTATTGCAAGCTGGGTATTGCAATCGTTAACTGTTAAATGTTCGGTCGTGGTTAAGACGTGGTTAGAGTGTTAGTTAACGTTAACGTGTTGATGTGCGACATCAGTGGTGTCTTTTTGGGGGCTGAATGTTAAATCAAGGCCCTCTTTTAACGTAATTCTGGGTCATTTTGAGTGAGCGAAAACCATATCTTAATCTAACATTCACGTTCGTTAGTAAGGTTAAATTAACTGTTGCTTGCTGCAGACAGGTCTGCCATATCTGTGTGGCTGTTTCAATTAGATTAACAATGAGGGAAGGGGACAGAATCAGTGATTATTTGTACATTAATCTCTTTTCTACCGGGTGTCGATCCTGTCGTTATTATTTAGATTATTTACAGGGTACCCGCGGTAATACTTAAGGTATCCAGGTAATACTTAAAAGTATTAAAAAAGTATTAAATTTCATATTCTAACAGTAAGGCCTTAAGTACAAAGTATTACATTTCGTTTACAAAGGTCTTACATTTTTTCTTGTCCTTTCGTAGGATTAAATAAATGCCGTAACGTCATAAATAAATATTTTGTGTCTGTGTGACTTGGTGTGACTTGGATGTTATACGACAGTACAGGTAACGTTACGGTTTACGTCAGTGTTTAGCTTTACACTCTTGACTGTGGAGTGTTTGCGGTGCACGAGCTCTGGCATCCAAGCTCTGGTGCGATTCAGTCAGTTGTTGGGAAAGAAAACAAAACGTCTCTGACGGGCTACTAACAAGCTAACGTTAGCTCGTTCACTCAGAATGGGCAAGTGTCTGAAGTTTAAAAAGCCAGAGAGTCAGACAAGTTGCCTGACGAGGCTGAGTGCAGTGGGTCTGATGGTTAGCACAACAAGCAGATCGGCGTGCAAGTCCATGTGGAAGTGTGGGAGCATAAAATGTCTTGTATCCCACCTTAAGTGTATCTCCTTAAGGCATCTCCTCTTCCCACTTAAAAAGCTTAGACCCAAACATCATTACCATTTACATTATGCAGATCTCACATTACAGTTTGGGCCATTAATTCGCACATGGACGATGAGATTTGAAAGAAAGCACAGCTATTTGAAGAGGTGTATTCCAAACTCTGGTGCGATTCAGTCAGTTGTTGGGAAAGAAAACAAAACGTCTCTGACGGGCTACTAACAAGCTAACGTTAGCTCGTTCACTCAGAATGGGCAAGTGTCTGAAGTTTAAAAAGCCAGAGAGTCAGACAAGTTGCCTGACGAGGCTGAGTGCAGTGGGTCTGATGGTTAGCACAACAAGCAGATCGGCGTGCAAGTCCATGTGGAAGTGTGGAAGCATAAAATGTCTTGTATCCCACCTTGAGTGTCACTTGCAAGAGGGTCTTGTAGTCCTCACAGTGGATGTGCAAAGACTTTCAAAGTTAGATCCTCATTGTACATCTCATTTATCAAGATGTCACAAGCAGTGTGATGTTACACATATTGCTCAAAGTCATATCAGTGAGACAGCAGAGAATGCACCTGCTGATTCTGATAAAGGGCAGCCAGACATTGATAGTGAAGTCTAAACAGTGCAGCAAGATAGAGACTCTCTCCCAGGGTCAACCCAGGATGGATACACTGAAAACATGCCTCTTTTTTTCCTTCCTCCGACAAGGCAAAGTATCTTGTCCCTGCATCTACAGCCTCAGAGATTGCAAGTGAAATGATAGTACTATGCAGCATGAGTTTACTATGGATTTGTTTTCAGAGTGTTCCCAGGAATATGGTGTGCCTGATGAGGCATTACAACATCTAGGGAAACGTTTGTATGAGCAAAGTACTATGCAGGCCACACTACATTCAAGTAGTGGCACCTTAACCACATACCACAAAATACTTCAGTATTACAGGAAAGTATTTAACTTGGAAGAACCAGTACAAATAACATTAGGTCATGATTACAAAGGCAAGACAAAACACTTTCATTATGTTCCCATTTTAGAAAGCTTAAAAGCTGTCTTGAGCACTGAAAGTGTACAGCATCAAATTCGAAATCCTATTCATGCAGACGAAAGCAAGCTATGTGATATTGGAGATGGCTGACTCTAAATCCAATGAATTGTTTGCATCTGATCCGCATGCTCTTTAGATCATGTTGTTTCAAGATGCTTTTGAAGTCGCTAACCCTCTAGGGTCTGCTAGGCAAAAACACAAAGTTCTCGCTGTGTATTGCACTTTTGGTAATGTCTATGCACACAACCGATCCACTGTTGACTCAATACAGCTTGTACTTCTTTGTCTGGAGAAGAACTGTAAGCTTTTTGGACCTAAGAGAGTTTTTGACATTTTGATGTCAGACTTGTGTGACCTGGAGTCAACAGGCATTTGCATTGAAGGGAAAACCTTCAGAGGCAGTATTGCATGTGATATTGGAGACAATCTTGGGTCCCACTATCTTGGAGGATTTATAGAAAATTTCAGCTGTGCAGAATATTTTTTTAGGTACTGTCACATTAGAAAAGAGGATTTTCAAAGAAACCCTCTTTCTACAGCCACAGAGAGAACGCCAGCTAGTTATAGGGAATCATTAATGGAGTTGGAAAATAACCCAGATATGCAAATGCACAAAGGCATCAAGTCAAACAGTGTTTTGAACAAACTGACACATTTCCATGTTTGTGCACTGGGACTTCCACCCTGCCTTGCCCATGATTTTTTTGAGGGCATAGTTGACTATGATTTGGCCATGTACTTGCAGTTCCTAGTAAAAACAAGGAAGTGGTTCAGTTACAATATACTTAACAGCAGAATTGTTCATTTTACAGGAGAGAGTCAGAACAAGGCTACTGTTCTGCCTAACAATGGGACAAAACTTGGGGGGCATGCTGATCAAAATTGGTGACTTCTTCCGTTCTTGCCAGTACTGTTACATGACAGGATCAGAGACCTTAAGGATGAAGTTTGGCAACTCATACTGCTACTTAGGCAGGTGGTTGAGTCAGAATCACAGGCTGCCTACATGAAGAGTACACAGAAACAAGGCATCTCCTCTTCCCACTTAAAAAGCTTAGACCCAAACATCATTACCATTTACATTATGCAGATCTCACATTACAGTTTGGGCCATTAATTCGCACATGGACGATGAGATTTGAAAGAAAGCACAGCTATTTGATGAGGTGTATTCGGGCAAGTAAGAACTTCAGAAACATCACAGAAATCCCTTTCAGAGAGACATCAGTTGTTGCAGGCCTACCAAAGCAGAGGAAATGTGTTCTCCTCTGAGTTGATCATGTCTGACTGTGCAAGGTTTTACCCAGAGTTGTATGATACTCAGATTAAGGGTGCATTGAAAGCATTCAATGTCACATCCTCAAATGCGGTAGTGACAGACAGAATTACTGTACGAGGCACATGCTATGTAAATTACAAGCTTGTCATTTTGAGCTGTAATATTAGAGAGTTAATTCTTTCTAAAATTCTCAGGCTGATTGCATGCATTGTAGTGAAACAACAAAAGACTGTGGTTCTTGTGCTTAGACAGAAAAAAGGCAAGTCTTGATCCAGGTCATGGTGTTTTTTAAAGGTGCCCTAGAATGGTTTTTATTTTAATTGCAGACCTGCCAACCCATAAGCATTTTGCGTAGCGCCTACACATTTTGACCTCTAAGTACGCTGGTACGGTTTGTCACTCTAAACTACGCAAAAACCTGGTGACGTGCCTCTGTTCACGCGCAGTCCTCAAATCAAGCAACCGTAAAAGAAGAAGAGTTCGACCAATCATAGCACTGGGTTCATTCCCCATATAGCAAGCGCGAATGATTGACAGATGTGTAAGGCCTATCATGAAAAAGAGACTAAAAATCAACAGCAATAAAGGATCCCGCTCGATCCCCCTTCAGCTCCCGCGGGCCGCGGCATAAGCGAGGACAGTAGGCTGTAGTCACAGTACTTCTAACTCCTGAAGGTAAACGCGCTGGGGTGGATGTGGAAAGTTTAAATATTAACATAAATATTGTATTGAGTTAATTATCTGGATTTGATCATCACACGGGACAGCAGTAATCGGAATCGCATGGATTATCTTAAAATACTCCGTCATGGTCACTCAGATAAGAGGAACACATCCTTTTGCCATACAAATTATAAAATGCTTATGATTTATGATTGTAATGCTGAACAATAAATCTAAATAAAATTAAAATCGCTATGGCTTAGTGATTATGAAAGTTCTGTGATTTGTGGATTAGCCTAACGTTAATTTACTGATAAGCGCGTGTCTGGAGAAACAGGCGTTTATTTATCATTCTCAGTGTTGCGAAACGTAGCCTGCATGTGTTACGTTATTGTGTTAACAACAACTAAAGTACCTAATTATGTTACATATTTATTATGTATGAAAACTAGCTCGATAATTACTTAGTTAGGGTTTAAAAAGTGCCGTTGTGTATCAGTTGCTGTGCGTGCGCGCGGTCTGTGTTTGTGAGAGAGCTCGCACAGCAACTGATACACAACGGCACTTTTTAAACCATAACTAAGTAATTATCGCGCTAGTTTTCAGAGAGAAGATTATTGTAAAATTAAAATTGACGGGCTAAGTTCATTTTGTTCTTGGTTGTGTTTTCTTCTAAGACTTTTGTATTGTCCATCCGCGTTTTTAAAATGTGTTAAACGACGAACGTTTACTGTTATCGTGCAATGTTCAAAATGCAAAAAAAAAAAATTTTTTCTGTGAGATATATCATATTTAGATATTTGAATAATAAAATAAGTAGCCTATCTTAAATGTACAAACAATGGTACAAATGCCAGCTTGTACAACAACTTTAACGTGAATCCTCCACACACCTAGCCTGATTTTAGCCTCTGATGTGAATGCTCTGTTTCAAGGGGCGTGTCTGCTGTGTGTAACCGGCATCTGCTGTGATTGGCTGACATGCTTCCATATGAAATAGCTACGTATTACATGTGAAACTCTCTCGAATACTTTTACTACAGATATTATACGTTTTTACTATTACAGCTATCGAGATTAACGAATCGTGAGATGTTTTTAAAGTATTTATTTAGATCTATTTTCATCACATAAAATGTTGCCCTGATGAGCATTGAGCAAACAAATGACAGTGTGTTGATCGCGAGAATAAAGATCTTATCATTGCAACGCAGTTTCTGCACTCTTTCTAATGCTTTCATCAATGCAAACACGATGATGTAAATACAGTATTGAACGATTTTGAGAGAAAGATTACCTGTCTGAACTTGAACAATTACACATCAGAAAGTGTTGCTTGGTAGCTTGATCGATATATTTTTAGCTGTTCATCGAGGCCAGCTCTGTACGTGGCCCAAGTTGAGGAAACAGTCTCGTCTGTGAAATGTTTGGAAATTTCCAGAGAAAATTAAATTAACCCATTGTTTCTTCAGAGGCTCAGATGAAGGAACTAAATACTTTAGTGTTCGTTTGTACATCCAAACACTGAACAACTGCCATGCTTCGGCTGCGCAGTTCCGCCTGTCATTGAACATGGGCGGGCATATGCACATTTTTGGAGTCGTACATATTAATGATCCTGTTGCGTCACAGTCGGTGTTATGTGGAGATTCGCGTATTTTTCAGGGGTGTTTTTCAAAAACGAGATTTAAGTAAGAAGGAGAAAACAATGGTGTTTGAGACTCACTAGCTGTGTCCCAATGTGAAGGCTGCATCCTTCGAATGCCGCGGACTTCGAAGGATCCAGCCTATTCGTCCTTCGAAGGACGCATCATGTAGCCTTCATAAGATTTCCTAATTGCGCAACCAGGTGTTCCCGATTACCGCTCCTGGCGTCAAGCAACGGCGCAAGAGGACAGGTGTCATCCTGATAATTAATTTGATATAATTGAGTAAACAGCTTTGTTATGTCATTGTTATGTTTTATATTTTACTGGAGGACATGGTGAGGATGTTTCAGTCCGCTGGCCAACTGTAAATTGAGCTGGTAAATTGAGCAGGTTCAATTATATATATATATGTCATATCTTACATTGATGCGATTTTGTAGGCTAGTGTATTCTTTTTATTATGGCCTACATAAATTGACCATGGTAAATATATTTACATAGGTTTTCAACCCTATTTGAATGTAAAACCAAGTTGAATATAAAAAAGTCCAGTGCAAATGTTACTCCCGTTCGTCATCGGCAGCTGTATGTCACGGTTGCTAGGCGACAAAAACAATCGTCCGTACTCCGTAGGCTAGACCGGTCCGAGCGCTTCAGATGCGCCCTTTGATATACATTTTCAAAATAACCAGTGGTGGAATGTTAGGAACTACATACTTCGTTAATATTCACATTTTTTACATTAAACTACACAAAAGTATAAAGTTTAAATGTATCAACCTTGAAAATATTCAGAAGTAAAATGCAACATATGCAGTAATGCAGTTATAAATGCAAAACCATCATAAAAACCCTGAAAATTTGTTTTTTTCCCCTGCATAATACATACCTTTACTTTTACTCTTGATATCTGAAGTACATTAGAGTATGCAAGATAATTTTGCTTAACTAATGTTTGAAATATATGACTAGTAGTTTTTCCCCAATGCGGTATTAGTGGTTATCTATTCTTATATATTTATTTCATGAGTCAACCATGGTGGACAACTTGGTGGATAGTGGAAATATCCACTCAAACACTCTGGAGACCATCCCATATGATCATATGATGTCCCATCCCCGTCCAGCACCACCAGGGTCTCCCTGCTCAGCTCAATAAAAGTCTACATATTTTTTTCTTATTTTATGTACTGTAAATTTAAATGTTTATGTTGGTTTTGAGATGTTTAACGTATGTTTTAAATAGTTGCTTTATTGCTTTTATGTAACCTAGAACAAATTATTTTTATTTTAACTAATTTTAATAAAAAAAAAAGGTATAGAAGAAGTTGTTTCATGTTGAAATTATGACTGTCATTACATAAAATAAACAATGTCCAGAGTAATGAATTCTCTTTTATTTTACACAAAGTTGCATAGAAATGAATAATGTACAGAAATATTATTTTTTCCTTTTAAAAAAAATACATTGCCTACTATACAAACATTTTTTTCAATAATTCTTTCTATAATTGAGTTATTTTTTCCCCCAAACAATACAATAACTTGTTTTGCTTGTCTAGTAAATGCTTCTTAATGTAAGACTTTTTTGATATTTGTACTAGAAACAAGACCAAAAACTATTTTATTTCTTTGGGAATAAAATTGCGTCGTCACGGGCGTTGTGATTTCTGGGGAAGGGCAGGTCGCGAAGTGTCCATTTTTGTACACTTCGTTTGCCCGAGAAACGAAGGGCGTATTTGGCGTCGCATTTGAATGAAATTCCAAACTTGACCAGTATTCGTCGCGCCGCGGTGACGCAATTGGCCTTCCAAGGGTGCAAAGTTTGAATTGGGACAGCCCTCTTAACACTGCTGTGATGCAATCTGCCTTCGAATGCGGCCTTCGAAGGGTGGAGTGTTTGAATTGGGACGTCCTTTGTCGCGCCGCAGTGACGCAATCGGCCTTCAAATGCGGCCAATCGGCTTTCAAATACGGACTTCGGAGGATGCAGCCTTCACATTGGGACACAGCTACAGTATGTCCATGTACTGAACTCTTGTTATTTAACTATGCCAAAATAAATTCAATTTCACATTCTAGGGCACCTTTAAGTAGAGAGGGTGGTATTTTTATTTGCAAAGGACTTGATGAGCATCCTGATTACATCCCACTCAGACACTACAGCAGAGGTGGCAGACTGCTGGTTGCTCTTAAACACAGTCCACCATGGAGTCTGTTAGGGAGAAGATCAGAAGCACACTGCATTCACTGGAAGAAGAGCAACTGGAAACTACTATCACAAAGTTGACAGATGTTGGAGTAACAAATCTGGAAGACTGCACATTTTTAAGTGCAGCAGACTTGGATGGGATTTTATCATCTATACAGTCCATCTATACATTGCCATGATCAATCAGAACGTCTTGGTTACGTATGTAACCCTCATTCCTCGAGTAGGGAACGGAGACGTTCCGTCAGATGACGGCGAATGGGGTTTCACTTAGAAGCATATCACCTTACAGTATTAAAAAACGAGCCAATGGTAAGAAAATGCCATGGGTCTGGGAAATTTGCATAGCGTAACTCCGCCCCATGTTGTGGGTATATAAGGAAGTACGCTGGGAACATGCAGTTATGTTTTCCTGCTGAGGAACAGAGACTGAACTCAGGCGTTTCCAGCGGCACAGCAGAAGTGGCAAGAAGACGGAACGTCTCCGTACCCTACTCAGGGAACGAGAGTTACATACATAACCAAAACGTTCCCCTTCGTTGTCAATCCGAGTTCCATCGGATGACGACGAATGGGGTTACCAGTCTAATCACGCCACCTTCACAGCTGTCTTCCAGTGCCCTGCGTAAATCGGAGATCCCTATCGTGAGACTAGCACGGATGAAGGACTCCTATTTAGTAAAGGAATACCAAGGTACACTGAGAAGCATATCTCGTCAGAAATATGTAACATAATACCCACCTGAAGGGAGGTCTTACAGAATACACATTCAGAATACACATACATGACCCGGAGGGATGCATATGGAAGAGTGTCCAGCCCGAAGGGTGGAATCTTTCAACCCCAGGGGTGGCAAGGTGGCATGCCAAGGGAAAGACACATGTCTTACAGTGGAAATACACATGTGGGGGTCACCAGAGGGGAACCATGCACATGGAGGCACCTAGCCAACGTGAAAGCTGCCGGAGGCATAACTCTGGCGTTGACGTCAACAGCACTGGAGGAACTCAGGGTTTCTCAGGGAAACTCACCTGAGGAAAATATCGCACTGATCCGGTCCGTGGAGTGGAATGGCGAGCAAGCAAAGACACCTGAGCTGATCCTAGTACCGACTAGTTGAAGCGAGTACACGGTAGGATACTGGCTCCACTCGGAGATTATAGAATCTTGCGAATGTGTTGGGTGTCGCCCAACGAGGAGCGTTGGATCTGCCTCCTCCAGGGGCAGCGCTTGCAGGTTTACTACCTGATCTCGGAAGGGAGTGGTACGAACCTTGGGCACATATCGAAGCCGGGGTCTCAGGATCACGTGAGAGTCAGCCGGCCCGAATTCCAGGCACGCTTTGTCTACAGAAAATGCCTGCAATTACCCTACCCTCTTAACGGAGGCCAGTGCAATCAGAAACACTGTCTTAATTGACAGAAACTTCAGCTCTACTGATTGCAGAGGCTTAAAAGGGAGCACTCTTCAGGGCAGTTAAGACCACTGAGAGGAGGGCGAGGAAGATTCAGTCTCCTAGCTCCCCTCAGAAACCTGATGACCAGGTCGTGCTTCACAACGGACTTACCGTCTATTGTGACATGATGTGCAGCGATAGCGGGAACATAAACTTTGAGAGTGGAGGGAGACAGCCTTCTCTCCAACCCATCTTGAAGAAAAGAAAGCATGACACTGATGGGGCAATTACTGGGGTCTTCTCGGTGAGAAGAGCACCAGGAGACAAATAGGTTCCACTTCAACTCATTGAGGTGTCTCGTTGACAAAGCTCTAGAGGAAATGATGGTAGCCACCACCGCTGGTGGTAGGGTACTCAAACCTGCCTCGTCCCGTCGAGAAGCCACACATGTGGGTTCCATAGATCGGGACGAGGGTGCCAAAGGGTGCCCCGTCTCTGAGAAAGGAAGTCCTTCCTCAGAGGGATAGGCCAGGGAGGGGCTGAAGCGAGGAGTATGAGGTCAGAGAACCAAATCCGGGTGGGCCAATGGGACGCAACCAGAAGGACCTGCTCCTCGTCCTCGCTGATCTTGCACAAGGTCTGTGCTAGAAGGCTCACTGGGGGAAACGCATACTACCGCGGCCAGCTGTGCGCCAGTGCATCCGTGCCGAGTGTGCCCTCGGACAGGGAGTAAAACCGGCTGCAGCCTGATGGAGTACTTTGCGGAGGAGCCAATGGTGCTGCTGCTAAACAAAGAAGTACGCAGTATAAAAAACTCATAATTGTATTGGAATTTGGTTTAGTAGGTAGGGAAAGTAGTGACGCACTGATACCAATGTTGCCACTGCTAATGGCGTCCTGAACATTGCAGGGAAATTCCACAGAAAAACAACATTTTGTGATTCAGAAATGTCTGTGTCTTCACCTCTCACAGGATGCCTTAGCAGAACTGCCAAACAACCCGTGCATCATAGTTGTGGGTAAGGATATTCATGTCTGCTCTTAAATATTTGAAAGTGCTGTATATTTGTTTCATTGATTAAAACATGTATTGTCATCATTTACATGTTTTGCAGATGAAGGAAGATACAAAATATCAGTGGATGAAGTCACAGTAAACCACATCATCAGCTGTTCTCTGGTTGCTGTCAGCTAAATGTTCACCCTCTTCTATGTGCTGAACATCATGTACCCCAAGGGAGCAGCCCTGATTCTGGAATTTATCCAGAGGTAGGCTTATGTTTTGACAAAGTTCTTTGTCCATTTTATAGTATACTTAGTTTTGCAGTGCCATGCCAAAGTGACATGATAAATTGTTTTGTGTTGCCACAGGAGCCTGCTGGGTATCAATCCAGAACGTGGGTCTAAAGCAGAATAAAAGGGCACAAAACAGTACAACATTACACCAAAACTGCTTAGATTCCTGTCGGACCTGAGTGACTTCCAGAATCCTTGGAAGATTTAAAGGTCATTACACAAACTCCTTTGTTACTCACACTGTCTTATTCTGTTGAAATCTTGTACATTTGGCACAACTTTGTAAACTCAGCTGCTGGCTGAAACAAACCGGCCACTCCTCTCTACCAGGTAACATTACCTGCAGGCAGGAAATAACAGCAGAGAGAGAGGAGGAGGAAGGACTGATGCCCAGGTTCTTCGTTCTTTTGCAAATGTTGCCCAGTATTGTGATGTCAGATATTGAGTTTGTATAGTAACTTTGCTGTTATAAACTTTATTGTTGCTGCTCTAGCAAGTTATAATTAAAATATGAAATTCTAGTCCTATTCTGAATTTAAAAACAATCACAGAGCTAATATGCACACCTTAGTGTTTGTTTCTTTATGGCAAGTCATATTGTCATCTCAATATATCAATGTTATCGCACATCACAGATTTTCCTTCTATCATGCAGGCTGTCCTTACACCCTTGCTTGCTTCATTTCTCATTTGGTCATTTGGTTGTTTGCTAGGATGGCTGAATGTGCGATGCAGTGAAAGGCTTGCCTTGATTTCACTAAAGTCAAAGATAAGGAGGAAGTGAAATGCCATTTATGTTCCATGTTCATTTCTTGGGATACATATTCAATGCTTTTTAAAGCACCTCAGCAAGATCCATTTGCTAATTAATATTTTGTTTTTGTTTTACAGCCATAGAAGTAGCATCTGGAACGGAGAGAAAGGAGTGTGGTGTGTTTGTGTGTCTCAGTCTCAACAGGCATTGTTTTATCTACACTACTTTACTGTTTAATACAACAGTGGTTTCACAAAATATTGGATATGAAAAAAAAATTAAAAAATAATTCATACTTACAATTTTATGTAAGAGCATTTATTTCAGCTTAGAGAACAAAATATAGCTGTGTCTATGACCAAACTGTCTGAACAAGCCCTATATTTCTGTTTGGAATGTTTTCAACAAGAGTTATTATCATTATAGGTACACTGTTAACTAACAGAAAAGTAAAATTCCTATTTGCTGTAGGTATATTGCCTAAATTCATAAATTTTTACTGTAGGAAAACCATAAATTTAAAGAAATCTTTCAGATTTTTATTTCATCAGTAAATGACAGAAAGTATCCTGTTTTTTTACTATAGATAAATGACAGACGTTTTCATTATCACAAGGATCCGCCATTAGCTATCTGTCCCTCACGGACTGCGTGACTTCGCTGTGAAAACGCAATGAAATGATTTGGCGGTTTGACGTCTCGGAATTATGCTGCAGATTTAAATGTGACATATGAAATTATTTTAATACATTTTACATTGTTACCTTTCATGCAGCTAACATTCTGTACGTCTGTACTCACTCACAAAAGTTTTGCATTCCCTCGAGAAACTTTACGTTCGCTCAAAAAACGTCAATGCAAATGCATTGAAAAATAATTTTTCCTTCAATCTCATATTTGTCCATCACCACTGTTAGGGTCTCTGCGTGTTTGAATAAGAATACAAGATCAACTGCATCTAAAATATGCATTTATTAATGTACAATTTAAGAAATACTTCCGAAAACTCAACACAATCACATAGATGGACTCTCATTTATGAAAAAATGATGAAGAAATAAAAGTGCATTTTAATGTAATGAAATATAGAGGAGACAAACAAAAGCAAAATAATATGCACTTTTTGTAAGACTGAAACTAATAAATCATTAGTAAGTGTAAAATAAGTACATTGTTTATATTGGGATTTTCACTCACTTACTAATTGCGATGCGATCTGTTTTACAGAATACGGTCAAGTCAAGTTGCACATAACCCCTATTGATGGAGTGAGTTTTTTATTTCTTAAACAATCATGTAGGAAGACACATCATGGCCATATTCCAGGATGACAATGTCAAGATTCATCAGGCTCAAATTATGTTGGGAAGGAGCATGAAGAATAATTTTCACACATGAATTGGCACCTCTGAGTCCAGACCCAATTCTTTTTTTAAATTAAATAAATTCCAAAAAGTCTTTGGGATGTGCTGGGAAAGACTTTACAGAGTACCTGACTCTTGCATAATTGTCAATGCAATATTATGACCAAAAATGTATGCACCTCTTGATGGAAATAACATCACAACATTTATTTCCATCAAATGGTGCATACATTTTTTAATAATACCACTTACAATTGACCGTGGAATAATACATACCATGAATGAAATTTTATGAACTGACTTATTGCAAATGTGGCATCCTATCACAGTACCAGCTCTTCAGAATGACCAATTTTTTCACACATTTGTAAATGCAAGCTGCTGGCTAGGTGCTTGATCCCAGCAAGCAATTTTGCGTTTAAAAGACGTATAATAGCCATCCAAAAACAGCCCTGACGTCTAGGTTAAAACAAGGCAAAATTTGGGCTGTCAGTGAAAATGTAAAAGACTTCTAAACATAGCTCAAGAATAAACGCACAGGGTATGCATAGAACATGTCAAATAAATTAAACCAAACACCTTATCTTTACTTACATGATACATCTCATAAGTTATTTGGGCAAAAATTACTTGTAACCAAATTCAAGATTATATAGTTGGACTATATCGGGTCTATAGTTAACCTAGACAGTGAAATGCTTGAATTCAATAATTAAGAGGTGTTTTATAATAAAATAACTTTTCAGTCTATCTACTTAAAAATGTCATGTGTAAATTAGTGTGTAACCATTTACTTGTAATTATTAGTCAAATTATTACTAGCAATTCATGGACCAAGTAAATCCTGTTTTTTTTGTTTTTGTTTTTTTCAGTGTAATTAGATGTGTTTATGAGAAAAAGAATGACAATACTAATTTAAATATTGAAGACAATGAAAATGCACTGCACGCATTGCATTGTGGGTGGTTAGTAGATCCAGGTATTTGACATTTCACACTGAAGAAAAATGGTAACCTAAAAATGGTAAAATCTCAATTAACTGATTGTATTCAAGTAAAAAATATTATGTAATATAGCTGAATCAACCTAAATATTTTAACTAATACCACCAAAACTATGTGGTACTTAGACTTCCAAATAACCAGCTAATTTTTCAGTACAGATTTTGTTGTATAACTGCACTCTTTCCCATAATGAGGCAAAGAGCAGTTGGATGTAATTGTGTTAATGTATAGGCAGCTGCATACATTAATCTACAAATATTTTACATAACATTTTGAGTTGATTTATAAGTAAAATACACTTACGGCTTTCTTGTTTTTGGCAGGTAAACCCCCATTGGTCTTAACGATAACTGTGCACAGTTTCACATCTTCAGGATGAGTGCACTTTTCCTGTGGCAGAGGTAATAAGAATTTAATTCAGCATGTGGTCGACATTAAATTTCAAAGACAGCATGGAGTGTTGAACAGGTATGTTTGGTGCCTCTTGATGACACACAATGCAAATAAATCCACTTTCTTGCACTAAAAGGGGAATGAAAAAGTGATTGCTTCAGTATAATTTGTAAGTACCAAAAAAAAAAAAAAGTAATTGGGACTCTTTAAAACTAGATGGCTCTAACTCATTGATCCAAAGTGGCCATTAAAAAGAGCAGGTGTAGGAAATCGATGATGAAAGAGTGCAAAGGTCAGAAGAAAGAAACAATTGAAATAATTTAGTATTGTGATAAAATATGAATGAAGACAGTATAGCCTATAATATACGCAATCTCTGACAAATGCTCTGACACAGATTGCATGGGGAATTGTTTAAAAACCTTACAGGAAAAAATGTCTTCTAATTGTTGGCATGGTGATGGTTTCATTTGCTTTAATGGCTTTACTCGCACAGTGTCCAGTGGGTAATGCATATGCAATGCCCCCATAACTAAATACACAGTGAATATACTGAAATGAGTCTAAGACTGTTATCTGGACTTATCTGGACACATTTGAAAAAGCAACATTTTCTCAACGTTTTGGCATTCCTTTTTTTTTCCTGTGAAAACTGAGCTTTTTGAAGAAACATTCATTTGTAAACACCCCTTTTTCTTTGTGTGGAAATGGAGGAATTCAAAAATAATGACACGTTTAGTCATGTGGCCCATATTGTACCAATTGCTATCTGTTTATACTGTTATATCCATGCTATGTGATATTCATGTTCACAGCGACCTGGACTTACCAGTAAGTGGTGGGATATTTAGATAATAAAATGATTGTTCCAGAAAGAATAGCATGATAAATGCGTATAATCTCAGTCAGTTTTATTAAGTTTTATGCATACACAATGATTGGTAACACTTTATTTGAAGGGGTGTGCATAAGACTGACATGACACTGTCTTAAACATGACATAACACCTGTCATGAACATGAAGGAGTCTTTATGAATGTTTATGACTGTTGTCATTAAGTGTCATTCGGTAAATTATGACACTTTTAATGCAAAGTTGACATTGTTTAAAATGTCTTTGTTATGACAACTTGACATTAACAAAGACAAAAAATGTCTTTGTTATGACAACTTGACATTACCCAAGACAAAAATGTCTTTGTTATGACAACTTGACATTAACCAAGAAATCACAACCTGTCAACCTGTCACAAATATGTCATAACAGGTCTAATTATCAAACTTACAGCATTTGACAGTGTAATAACCCTTAATGACATGTTTATAACTAGTACAATGTGTTCCACTTTACTTGAGGACAAGTAAAATATTCATGACACAGTTATAATGGTGTCATGACGGCCAAAGTTGTGACAGGTTGACAGGTTATGATTTCTTGGTTAATGTCAAGTTGTCATAACAAAGACATTTCTGTCTTTGTTAATGTCAAGTTGTCATAATCAAGACATTTTTTGTCTTTGTTAATGTCAAGTTGTCATAACAAATACATTTTAAACAATGTCAACTTTGCATTAAAAGTGTCATAATTTACCGAATGACACTTAATGACAACAGTCATAAACATTCATAAAGACTCCTTCATGTTCATGACAGGTGTTATGTCATGTTTATGACAGTGTCATGTCAGTCTTATGCACACCCCTTCAAATAAAGTGTTACCCAATGATTTAAAGTTTCTGACATTTCAGTGTGGATGAGAAACGTATGGCAAATGCTTGAAAAATGCAGGTGTGGACAGAGATTTTGAATTGCAATTTGCATTTTGAAATGAAAACACCATTTTCGGATCGATGTAGATGTAGCCTTAAGATAAAACTATTAATTTTAATTTGCATCCCTATTAAGATATGTATCTGCCATTAGCAAAAATCAAGCATTAAATTAAACCTAAAAATGAACAGAATACTGTAACATAACACTGATTCCAGGGGCGAATAAAGGTTTTGGGGTTACTGTATCTCCAGTAGTGTCCTGCAGGTCCTGGTATTACCCCAGAGATTCTAATTAACACGGACAGATGCTCCCCATATTTTCTAGAAAAAGGCCAAGTCCTTTTGTAAAATGACACTGACACCATGTCTTGTCCTGTGGGGAGTGCTGGGTATTTTCCCTGAGGCTACTGTCTCACATAGTGCACATCACCTTGAGAGAGGGCTGAGCATCAGCATCTGTCTTCTGGCAGCTCCGTTTAGTGTTGACCCGTTTCCGGCGCTTGCGAAGAACCACGTAGATCTGCACGTAGACGAGGAGGGTGATAATGAAGGGCACGTAGAATGACATGATGGAGGAGTAGACAACAAAAGCGGGGTTGGCGATTTCACACACGGCACCATCCCGTGTAGCTAAGAGAGAGTGAGTAAAATATGGTTACACAATTAATTATGGTTGCAAAACTAATTAGTTCAGTGAGGCACTGGCAAATGCCTGTATGGGCAAATTTCCCATAACAAGTGCAAATTAGCTCCAGATTATAATTAGATTAGAAACATACCGGAAAATTTATAACAATATGACAACAGTGTTCAGTGAGCTCAGAACTTAATACAAAATGTTGTTCTGGAAAATGGAGTATATGTAAGTATACGTATATACATAGGATGCATTGAAAAGTGACAAAAGATTATTCTTTCAAATTAATGCTTTCTTTTATTTCAAAGAATCCTGAAAAAATGTTTCACAGTTTCTTCAAAAATATTAAGCAGCATGTTAGCGTTTGCCGCGTTTCCACCGCAGGAACTTTCCCTAGAAACTAGGAACTTTGTTTATGAACTTTCGGGGTAGGGACTTGGGCGATAAACATGCAGACTGGTTGACTTAATGCCGCATGTACATGTGAGAGACAGAGCAAGAGCATGTTTATGCAGATGTATTTGGAGGTTATGTGTTGCTATTGGCCCTCAGCATATATATTTTTTAGCACAGTGAAGCAGAAATGCAGAAACCTATGAAGTGTCACCGTTTAGTGACGTCATTGTATGTTCCACATTGTATGTTCACAGCACCATTTCATTGCTGTTTTTGATCCGGCAATCATTAATTTACAAATTAGGCACTGGTCATTTATACAAACCTGTTGTTTACCTGTGTTATTTAATCCAAACAGCAGGGGGCAAGAAATAGCGAACGAAAGCACCCAAACCACCGAGATCATTACAGTGACACGTCTCTTGGAGCTGTAGCGTGTGTTGTACAACATCGGCATGGCAACAGCCGTGTACCTGCACGAGAAGCCCAGAGAGAAGGAGATTAAAAGGGGGTGGGTGGGATAGGGTGATTTCAAATTTAAGCAGGTAAACAGAGTAAATAATAATGTTGGTCACACCTGACCAGCTGCCACTGCTACCAGCTGCCATTATTGTGCCATCATCTCTCTTCCTTTTGTGACTGTAATAAACCCAAACCTCATCATAATTTCCAAAACTCTAACAAAATGCTTGAGTTTACCAAGCATGCATTATGCTCACAGAAAGTGTTGTTTATTAGTGCTGTCTGCATTGTTTTAGCACCAAATTTAGCTCTCAATGTAATTTGCATGGCAGAATTCCCTGATATTTGCAGCAAACTACTGTAATCAGACATACTTTATTTTGCAAAATTGCTCCAACATTGAAGCACTGCCTGTTTATAATGTTATTTTTTTATTAAATGGTCATCATTTGATGAATTTCTGCTGACATGATCAATAAAACTGTAGACAAACATCTATTTTAACTAATATTCAGTATAACGCCTTGTTTCTGTGAGCAGGAATAGCACGTTTTAATTGTGGAAAGCAATTAAACTGATTAAAGATTAAACTGAATTACAGGTGTTTTGAGAAAAAGATAGGTGTTAAGTGAATTCATGCCTCTGTATAATCTAAAAAAAGAGAATACATTTTGTCATACTTGATTTGCTCTTATGTCATTCCAAACCTGCATGACTTTCTTTCTTCTGCAGAACACAAGAGATGGTATTTTGAAGGACGTTGGTTGCCAATCAGTTTTGGTGACCAATGGCTTCTGACTGAAAAATATACATTTCTCAAATGTCTTTCTTTCAGTTCCACAAAAGAAAGTCGGTGAAACATGTTTGGAATGACATGAGGGTGAGTAAATGATGGCATAATTTTTATTTCTTGGTGATCTATCTCTTTAATTATCTTTAATTTTCCCTCTCACTATTTTTAACAACTGACTCAATTGACAGGTTTAAACAACATCTGGAGGCTAGCACAGCTGCATAAATTAACAGGATCCAACATGTCAATTTCATGTCAATCCCATACAACCCCCCCCCCCCCCCCCCCCCCCCCCCCCATCCCATCCCACTTGAAGATATGGGATTGATCTATGGTATTTTATGGTATTTCTTGTCATTTAAAAGAATCATTACACTTTTGCTGAACTGATAGAAGAACCTACCTGTCAATACTAATAGCACAAAGATTAAGAATGCTCGCCGTGCACATCATGACGTCCAATGTGACAAAAATGTCACAATGGATCTTACTGAAACGCCACTCCCCCACAACCTGCAACATAGACAAATGCACATACACACAATAAGTTTTAAAAAGACAAGTTCAATTATTTACTGAGGACAACAACAACAATAATACTTGTCAGATAAATAAATTAATAATGAAGAATATACAGTATAATCCACTGGAAGAACCTCAATAAAGTACAGTGATATAAAGTATAGGCCTAGCGGTACACATGCTGCATGGTAAACTGATGAAAAGTTAAAAAAAGGCTGCTTTTATTTGTTCAAAAATACTATTGTGAAATATAATTAGGGACGTGCCCATATCCTAATACCTTTTTGTAAGAGAGTAATGGCTTCTACCGAATAACAGGTGAGCCAGGGGATGGCATAGCATGACATTATACATAAACATATGAAGGAGTGTAAACTTTTTGAATGAAATGAGCAACGAGTGAATTCAAATCAAATAGTTGATTTGCCGTCTCACTGTTGCCATCTCAGTGCTTATCTCAGAAATCAGAGCTTGGACAAGAGTAATATCTAAACTACTACATTATATACATTTTCTACTATTTGATATATGTCTATTTAAATGTCTTAAATCTTTATGATACCCGAATGAGTATCAAATTCATGAATGAAATAAGGATGCAGCGCAATCGCAAATCAAACGGTTTGGCCATTTGCAGTCTCTCCCTGAGACAACAAGCATTTAGTAGGCCTATTCTTTAAGATTTGTTTATATAATAGATTTGCATTTGTATGCCCAGTAAAAGTTGTTTTAGAAATTGTTAACCACTGAAAACTTCCATGTTCTCTAATCTGCTATTTTATATAGAGTCCTCATATTTGACTTTGTGAATGATTGTCCTGACATAATTCTGTACACAAAATTACTCTGGATAATATATATATATATATATATATATACTTTATTTATTTATATATATATATATATATATATATATATATATATATATATATACAGTACTGTGCAAAAGTTTTAGGCAGGTAAGATTTTTTAAGTTTTTAAAAGAAGTCTCTTCTGCTCACCAAGGCTGCAATTATTTGATCAAAAATAAAAAAAAAACAGTAATATTGTGAAATATTATTACAATTTAAAACAGCGGTTTTCTATGTGAATATATAGTGAAGTGTAATTTATTCCTGTGATCAAAGCTGAATTTACAGCATCATTACTCCAGTCTTCAGTGTCACATGATCCTTCGAGTGATGCCATTGGTCCGGAAACACCTCAGCAAGGCCCAGCAAGTGCAACAACGCCACTACGACCGGGCAGCCCAACCAGTTCTTGGCCTCCTGGAAAGGGCCATATACGGTGGTAGAAAGGATTGGACCAGTCACACACCGGCTGAGGCAACCTGGTCGACGGTAGGCGGAGCAACTCTACCATATCAACCTCCTGAAGAAGTGGGTGGGGACGCGGGATCAGCTGGTTGCCTTGAGTCTTACCGATCCCGTGGTTGTTGACGTCAACCCTCATCTCTCGGCTGCCCAGAAGGTGGAGTTGCAGCACCTGGTCAGTCAGTTCCAGGATGTGTTCTCTTCCCAGCCCGGGCAGACCAATGTGATCCAGCACGACATCAAGACACCCCCAGGAGTCATCGTCAGGCAACGGCCCTACCGCATCCCGGAAGCTCGTCGGCAGGCTATTGAGGAAGAGATCCAACAAATGCTGAAGTTGGGGGTAATTGAGCCATCCCGGAGTCCGTGGTCCAGCCCCTTTGTAATGGTCCCTAAGCCGGTTTTTGTAACGACTTCCGCCACTTGAACGAAGTCTCCGAATTCGACGGGTACCCTATGCCTCGGGTCGACGAACTGCTGGACCGCCTCGGTAGGGCCCGGTATATCAGCACCCTAGACCTTACCAAGGGCTATTGGCAGGCACCACTCTCTGAAGCTGCTAAGCCGAAGACTGCCTTCTCGACTCCTAGTGGCCACTGGCAGTACCGGACCCTTCCCTTTGGTCTGCACGGGGCCCCCGCGACGTTCCAGAGAATGATGGACATCATCCTGCGGCCCCACCAGGCGTACGCAGCCGCCTATATAGTTGACGTGGTGATCCACTCCGAGGCATGGGAGGAACATTTGGATCGTCTGCGGAGGGTGCTATCGGAGCTCCGGCGGGCTGGACTCACCATCAATCCCCGAAAATGCCACCTAGCCCTCTCCGAGGCTAAGTACCTGGGCTTCCAAGTCGGACGAGGCCTCATACGGCCGGAGGAAAATAAAGTAGAGGCCATCCACTCCGCCCTGAGACCCCAGACGAAGACCCAGGTACGAACCTTCTTGGGGTTGGCGGGTTATTACCGATGTTTTATCCCCAACTTCTCCTCTTTAGCCGCCCCCCTGACAGACCTGACCAGGAAGGGGCAGCCGGAGAAAGTATACTGGACCCCATCGGTCGAGGAGGCCTTTGCCCAGGTCAAAGCAGCGCTTACGTCCTCACCCGTACTCCGTGCTCCCGACTTTAGCTGCCCCTTTCTGCTGCAGACGGATGCCTCCGACACAGGACTGGGAGCCGTCCTATCCCAAATCCAGGGAGGTGAGGAGCATCCGATCATTTACATCAGCAGGAAGCTGTCCCCGGCCGAGAGGAAGTACGCCGCCGTGGAAAAGGAAGCCCTGGCTATCAAGTGGGCAGTCCTGGAGCTCCGGTACTACCTCCTAGGCCGCAAGTTCACCCTGGTCACAGACCACGCGCCCCTACAATGGATGACCCGCGCCAAGGACACCAACGGCAGGGTGACTCGCTGGTTACTAGCGCTCCAGGACTTCCACTTTGAGGTACGACATCGGGCCGGGGCCGCCAATGCGAACGCTGATGGGCTCTCACGGATCTGGACAGCTTATGCTGGTCTGTCAGGGGTCATTCCCCACCCTCCCCTTACTTCACCCCTGCTATCTCCATTCGGGGGAACCGTATGAAAACGCTGGTCTAACCTTTCTCTCTGTTCTTCTCAGAAAGCAGCGAGTGACCGACAGCCCACCGGTTTGGAACACGTTTTTGGACACCCACTTTCGTTTGGATTGAACACCGAAGGGCACTTAAAGCACCAGCCACCACGCACCGGCTTACCTTCTTTCACCAGTTTTATTTGATTGTAAATAAATCCACCCTCCGAGGCCTTTTCACGTAGCCTGCCTTGTCGACTACACCCCGTGACAATATGTATATTATACTTGTATATGAATATATGCAGGGAATATATATATCCTTTTTTTTTTTACATTTAATCTTATTTGGAAAGATATTTCACAGAGTTTTCACCAGACATATTTATTAAATATGAAGGGGAAAAAACAAGCTTCTCATGAAATTTCACAAGCTTCCTGTTAAAGCCCCACCCATTTCTGGATTTATCTGAATACAGATGTGTCAGTAGCCTGGTTGACACCAGACCCCTCTCAGTTGTAACAGTGGGTCTGGGGAAGGTTCATTCACAGCCCATTTCCAAAGGGGTGTCACCAACGGACGTCGCTCAAATCCCTCTGGGCGCAATTGGATTTGGAAAGATTGAAAATGGGCTCGAATTGGCTCTTGGTCAGACTGACTTGCAGAGCAAATCTAAATTTGCCGGAAGTTCATCTGGGTTTTCCCAGGCTAATTTAGCAGGATAAGTGATTATGGTTTTGGCAAACCAATGAGGTGGAAGCTGCCATACTATTTAAGGACCTTTATTTTGGCAATTGTGTACGTGTCCTGGTGATTCTCGGTTCTCCTCTCCTTGGCATTTCCGTTTCATTCCCGTTCCTTTCCCATTCCTATTCAGGTACGTATGTTGAGACTCTGCTGACGGTGTACTGATGTGACCAGTTCAAGGCTATGCTGGTGACATTGGCGTTGTGGCAAGATTCTGACGAAGTTTGCTGTCAGGTACGTTCTGTATTAGTTTGTTGATTTGCTCCCACGTATAGTTCTAATGTCTATTAATGTTGGGACAATGCTTTATAAGGGATGAATTTGCAGTTATTATAAAGTGTTACCGAATCTGTTGCTGGCCCCAGCTGGAAACAGGGTCAGAAGGAAAGTGTTGCTGGCCGTACTCTACCTACGAGGAGTCTGACCTCGAGGCGGTGATCTTGCAGAAAGCCCAAAGAAGATCTAAGGGAAGTCATCTTGACCAGGGATTTCTAAGGGAATTCACCTCGGCCAAGAGACATAAAAAGCTGAACCCTTAGAATCTTTCTCTCTCCTGTATTTTTTAACCCTCCAGGTTTGGTTGAAGAAATGAATGAGTCTGTATCAAGGGCTGGGCGTCATGTAAACTATATCATACAAGTTTTCTGAATGAGCAAAGGGTTGAGCACTTAACAGCATTTAGCTAGGAGATTCAGAAACAATGTATGTGGTTTAATCAGACTAATGCGGTGGTATTAGCTCAGTTTTTTAAACCTAAACCTGGGAAGCACGTTTTCTTATATACGAAATAATGGCTGCATATTGCCTCACTTTGTCAGTTCATTGTCTATGGCTTAATGCGCTTCCCTTGTAATCTTGTGCTGTCTAGAGACCATGTCTCCTCTGTTATTTAAATGGACATAGATAGGGAGCGGGATTAACTGTTAAGCGCCCCACCCTTTGGTCTGTCATGCCCTTGAACACATTGAAGCTCATGTAGATCTCCCTGGCAGTAAAAATTAGACTGATGTAATGGAGGAAGAGTGATCACTGCAATCACTCTCTTTTTTGCCTCCAGAAGCTCATGCTAGGGAGGTAATCTGGACATGCTCTCAAATATAATGGGTGTTGCAGGTGTGGACTTTGGCCACGTACCATTCTTCTACTTGCTTTGGCCATGTCCCATTCTTCTACCTGCAGCCCTTCCTAGTACAAGAACGGCAAAACAGTAGTGAAGTAAATGTGATGAGTTGCTAGGGTTGGGTATTGGTTAGGTTTTATCCGATACCAGTACCTACTCTGGAGTTTTTGAACCGGTACTTAAGAAAACAAAACCGCACACACTTTGTCAAAAAATAATATCCTTTTATTTATAGGGCCAAACTGGACACAATATTAACTAAATATTTAATATATGAAGATTTTCTGAATTTCTGATTAAATGAAAAATTGCGCCATTTAATAGGCTACAGATGTAAAACACTTAAAGGTGCCCTAGAATGGTTTTTATTTTTATTGTATAATGTTTTCTGGGTTGCCCTTATAATGTTAGTATGTTTTTTAGATAAAAAATAGTCATCATTTAGAAATAAAAGGCATTTTTCCTAGCCTGATTTTAGCCTCTGATGTGAACGCTCTGTTTCAAGGGGCGTGTCTGCTGTGTGTAACCGGCCTCTGCTGTGATTGGCTGACATGCTTGCATATGAAATAGCTACGTATTACATGTGAAACTCTCTCGAATACTTTTACTACAGATATTATATGTTTTTACTATTACCGCTATCGAGATTAACGAATCGTGAGATGTTTTTAAAGTATTTAGATCTTCCCATCACATAAAATGTTGCCGTAATGAGCATTGAGCAAACAGATGACAGTGTGTTGATCGTGAGAATAAAGATCTTATCATTGCAACGCAGTTTCTGCACTCTCTCTAATGCTCACCAATGCAAACACGATGATGTAAATACAGTATTGAACGATTTTGAGAGAAAGATTACCTGTCTGAACTTGAACAATTACACATCAGAAAGAGTTGCTTGGTAGCTCGATCGATATATTTTCAGCCGTTCATCGAGGCCAGCTCTGTATTGGCCCAAGTTGAGGAAACAGTCTCGTCGGTGAAATGTTTGGATATTTCCAGAGAAAATAAAATTAACCCATTGTTTCTTCAGAGGCTCGGATGAAGGAACGAAATACTTTAGTGTTCATTTGTACATCCAAACACTGAACAACTGCCATGCTTCGGCTGCGCAGTTCCGCCTGTCATTGAACATGGGCTGGCATATGCAAATTTTTGGAGTCGTACATATTAATGATCCCGACTGTTGCGTCACAGTCGGTGTTATGTGGAGATTCGCCTATTTTTCAGGGGTGTTTTTTAAAAACGAGATTTAAGTAAGAAGGAGAAAACAATGGTGTTTGAGACTAACTGTATGTCATGTCCATGTACTGAACTCTTGTTATTTAACTATGCCAAAATAAATTCAATTTCACATTCTAGGGCACATTTAAGTTAAGATCACCATTTTGTCCTCACATATTATGACTTTGACTATGATTTTAAGCAGAGAAATATCTGACACTGAGCAGAAATATTTAACAGACACAGTATAGCCTAAAGAACTGTTGGAACTTTAAAACATTTTGCACACGTTGTCACACTCGCTGTTGAATGGCAATGGTGTTTGCTAGCCTACTTGATATGCAAGATTTGCAGTTGGCATTAAAATAGGCCTACTAGACTTACCCGAAGAGGAACGGCTGCTGTTACCATCATTGCGGGTCGCGGGTTCTGGGTTCTAATCCGCAATCGTACAGTTTTTTTTTTCTCATCGATTCTCGTTTCTCATTTTCTCATTTTTTTTCAAAACCGATTATGCTCATCAGTGTTTGTATATCAAGCAGGGACACGTTTGTGTGCATTATATTTTGTGATTTCACCGGAACGAATAGAGTCTCTGCAACGGATTGAAGCGTGCGTCCAGGTGAAGACAGTGCACCGAAATCAGGCACCGAAATTTTCGTTCTTATTCGGTCTCGTTACTACCGTTTACGTTGGAACCGGTTCCCTATTGGCACCGCGTTTCAGTACCCAACCCTATGAGTTGCACATCACTTTTTATTGTTGTCTGTCCAGTTCTAGGAGTATGTAGTTGACAATGATGCACCTGCCTGGTGGCACATCAATAGTGGACCCAGATGAAGAGATTGGATCGCTTCCCACTCTTTCATCTGGTGCTCTCCAGTGAACTGGATACAAAGGCAGTTTCAGTATCCTTAATATTTCAGAATGTGGGCAGAATGTGGCAGGGTGGGTTAGACCCCGCCCTATTATTTGTATTTGTCATGTGAGTGATGTACGTGACAGCCTATTGGCAGCCGTACCTGGCCTATTTAAGGTGGAATTCAGGCCACCTGGGTATGCGTCATTGTCACAATCGCTTCTGTGTGGGTGCGCACGCAGCTTGGCAGGAGCCAGGTTATGGCTGGGATCGCTGCGACCTTGCTTTTGGGTGCAGGATGTCTTTTAACAATTACTTCAGCTGAGGTGTGTGATCTGATGGAACACCTGTGCGCTGTGGTTTGCCTATGGTGAACGAAGCTGTGAGTCACTGAATATTTTGTGGGTCTAGCGATCCACTACTGGTGCGTCAATCCGCTCGTGAGCGGTTCGTCTCTATGGACTGCGGGGCAAATGCGCCCTACACAACGCTGTTAGACTGCACTGTTTGTTCTGCTGCCATTTTAATCTACGGTGTGACCGTTTCCTGTTTGTTTATATTTGTAGCTTCACACTAATGCTGGTGGCTTAGTTGAAGAGCGGCTAGTTTCAGAGCCGTCACTTGAAGTGTGACGTGCTGGTAATTTATGTACATTAGCCCCACCCTTGGTAATATTGCCACCAGCAGTCTGTTAATTGTTTTTATTTGGTTCCTGTGATTTAATCTGTTTGTCTTATTAGTAGTTTTCATTTTGTATTGTTTGGCTTGCAAAATGTGTTTTGGTCAGTTTTGTTTGTAGCAGTTGGCTGCTCCAATGTGTGTCTACAGGCTTTAATGGCAATGTGATGTAAACTCCTTGGGTCACACCAGCCTGTGTAAACTTCTGTGGCCAGTAACTTGCCGTTTTGACCTCCTTCTATCGGTGGAACTGTTCTTCTATGACTTGATGCATGTGTCTGTGGCAAATCATGAAATATATTATATTGTGCTTTATTTGTTTATTTCAGGAGCTGAAGGCCCCCCTGGTGTAGGGAAGCTAGCTGTTTTAGCCCTTTTTGGTGGTGGTGTTTCCTTCACTGAGTGTTTTGCCGTTGCCAACCTGCCTTCCTTCACTTAATTAGCAAGTGTGAGAGTGAGAGTGTTTGTGTGAGTAGAATTTGGTGAGTGGTGTGGTCTTAGAATACTCACTGCCCTACAGGTAAGCCTCAGCAAAGTGTTTGTTTGTTGTTTCTTTGTTTTTAATCTGGTGCACACCAATGTGGTGTAAACCCGTGCACCCTGAGTCAACCGTTTTTAGATATTTAAGATAATTATTGTTGTGAAAATAAAGTATTTTGTATTCAAATCCACGTCTCTTGTCCTCTGTGGTAGCGAACCTGTGTGTCTTAGGACATTTTCCCTGTTTACTTAACGGGGTGGCGTAGTCTGCTCTCTAACTTTCTTTATTTTGTACATAAAGTGTGTTACCCAAACCCTTGTGCTCTCTCGTCCCGCCACAAGAAGAAGGAAATGATAAGCAATTAAGCTGCTCGTGTCCCGCACTTCTTTCTGTCTGTTATGTCTGAGTGCCAGCTGTTTAGAGGTGGTAGCGATCTGATTCCTCTATAAAAGTTAAGTTGTGATACATGCAGATGATGGGCAAATAACGCAATTTCATACCACATTATCGTTGGTCACCCTTATCCCTCCCGCACAAGAAGTACTGAGGTGTTAGCTATGTGCTCCCTCTGTGATCACATGTCAAGAGGCTAGACAGTACAGGAAGATTGGGCAATACTGCTTTAGTGTCCCACTTTCTTGGCTGTCTCCTTTGGAGGCATGCCAATGTGAAGCATTAATCTGCTTCTTGTCAGTCCTGAGGACAGGATGCTTAATGCCTTGCTCTGGCCAAGGGTCCGGATAGCAGTCAGAATAGCTTTGTGGACTATGTGCTGCAAACAACGCAGTTGTGCACACAGCAACACAAATTTGAGTCTTGGCTCGAGGTTCAGGCTTGGAGCAAAACTTAACTTAAGGCTTGGAGCAGCTACTGAACAGACGGTGTAAGTCTGTCAGCTATCTATGCTGTTCAGCCCCAGATTCAGTGATAGGTCAGGGATAATGGGTGGTATTTGAGCTGTGGATGTACATTCTTTAGTCATCTCTGCGATGTATGACAATGGTTTTGGCTACAGCTTAGCTCACTGGATAATTCACAAGCACAGTGAGAAGGCATTTTGTCAGTATGGCATAGTGGGTATTTTGTTCCAATAGTGTTGATTCATGACGCAGTGTATAGTTCGAAAGGGAATGTCTAAGGTTAAGACTGTAACCATGGTTCCCTGAGAATAGAAACGAGACTCTGCGTCGTATTGCCATACTTCCAGTATGCATGGATGTCTTCCTTCAGAAAATTTAAGTTGATGATGTTCTCTCTAAGCGCGCTTACATACCCTGCAGTCATGCCAGTGACGTCACCTGACCAAAGTTGCCAATCAATTGTGTAGCACTCGTGCTTCAGACACTGGCTCATTCTCAGGGAATTTAACACCCCGCTTTAGCAATACTCTTGTGAAGCCATTAAAACACACAAATCAGTGTGACGACAAACAGAACCATTTCTATAAAATATTCAAGTTAGCAATTTTACAAAGCAAAATATTAAATTATAGCTCACATAAATGTAACAGAGCTAACAGCTCTTGAGAGGAGGGAGATATATTAATGTCATAATAGTTAAATGAAAGGCTATTTTCTCAATCATAAGCCCATTTATTTGAATGAATGAATGTATTATATATGATTTGAAGGCATTAGCATATGCTTCATTTACTTCCTGTAATTATACTACATTTTATACAATATGAAATGGATTGCAATCAATTCCTTACACAGTATAATATCTTTTGAAATTGTAAATAAGAGAAAAACACATTCTGTGGTTATTTAGCGTTGGTTTTGCAATTTATTTCCTAATGCATGCTTTAAAGTCTACCTTTCAATTCAAGTGCATTCAACAAGCTCTTAGTGGAGCTCTTACGGTCTTTATGAATTAGTAAATAGGTACTTAACTGTATTTGAAGTATGCATACTTAAAATGCTAAGCATAGTATTATACACTAATTATGTTAATTGTTTTCTATCATTCAATTATGTGCATTACTTATTTCTATACTCATTTTCTGGCCTTGTTCCATGCAAATCTCATGAATGCACACATTTTGTTTGTTTGTTAGATTTTTTTAAGTTTCTGAGTGATTAACTCAAAAATAGCACTTCATGCCAAAAAGGTCCCGACCCCTGGAATAGACTTATTTAAAACAAAACAAAAATCCCATGTGCATAGACTTTCTATGATTCATTTTAGGCTATTCTAGCAATATTTTAGCTAGGGACTGTTTTGCAAAGTTACATTATGATTGACACATTTGACACAAAGAATGCAGCTCTTTTTATGTTTAGAGAGATAGATAATGGTTGTAGTTGATTATTTCACTGTGTTGTTATTGTTTATTGCCAGTTGCTGTTCAGGCGGTTTCGTTTTATTATATATTGTTGACTATATTGCACCTACATTTATAATAACTCTCTTATTCTAATAAATAAATAGAGTGTTAGTAGAGTATTAGTAGGCTCATGAGGTTAGGGTTAGAATAAGTTGACAAGTACTTGCAAAGTTACTTATAGTTAGTAGAATGTCTGTTGGGGGACCATCACAATAAACAGTTAGCAGATATTAAGCAGACAGTCCACTAATACTGTAATGAGAGTCAGTTTACATGTAGTTGCAAAGTTACATATATTCAACAGAATGTTCAAAAGGGACCATCAAAATAAAGTCTTACCGCTCGGGCTAGTGTAACTTTTTGTTGCATTTGCATTTGTTAAACGGGTTGTAATGAGTTTGTGTTACGTTTTAGTGAAGCGGTCACAGTGAGTGAGTGTTTTATAGTAAAGCAGGAACAATTAATTGCTTTTGGTGGTGGTGGTATAATAGTAACTCTAAAAAACACTGAAATTGTGTATCTAAGACGTATTTATATCTGGTGGTTTAAATGCATTTACCTAATGGATATCGATGAGTCGAATTTTAGAAAATATGTTGGCCTAGGCAATTCTCATGTTTTATGAAGTAATATTATTCAATGCTGTGCCACCTATATTTGCCATACTTCCGGTATGCATGGACGTCTTCCTTCAGAAAATTGAAGTTGATGATGTTCTCTCTAAGTGCCCTTACATACCCTCTAGTCATGCCAGTGACATCACCTGACCACAGTTGCCAATCAATAGCACTCGTGCTTCAGACACTTTGCTCAGTAGCTTTTAGTTCCCTTTCAGTTCGGTCACGTTCGACGTAGTTGATGTACCGACTGATTGGGATCATGATTGGGATCACACTAAGAAAGCCTGTCATCTTCGAGTATTGTTAAAACGAGCCAATGCACATTGGCTTGCAAGATTTGCATATCCCGCCCTGCCCCGCAGTGCGGGCATAAACATGGAAGTGGATCGATACACGCACCAGTTGTTTTTTGCTTCGGAGCCGATCAGTGTTAATGTCTCTGAAGTGTTGCTGTTTTCAACGAGCGAGTGTGTCTGTGTTCTTCTGGAAGACTCTTCCAGTGCCGGTGGTTCTACAGCGCGAGAGCAGCAGTGATCACAAGCTTCTGAGCTCTCAACTGCTTTTAACAACATAATTTCTGTGTGTTTGTTGATGGTTGGTTAGAGGGCAAAGAATGAATGCTTTACTGTTACAGGCTGCACAGTACTTTCCAGTCAGTGTTGCCATGGTCATTCCCCTGTGTGCTCCGGCACTGGTGAAGGGTCCCATTTCCTGAAAGAGCAACACCGGTGCGCTTGTGTCTTTTGATGCCATTCCATCCATGCGTTTCTGGATGCGGTCATGGCCTGTCCCTTTCTGACGGTCACAATTAGTTGTATCACGTGTTTGAGCTTACAGCATGCTGAAGCAGCTCTTGTGGATGAGTCATGTTCCCACTGCGGGAACATGACCATCGCAGTGTTATGATCGAGACTCACCTTCGTCCGCGAAGGTGGAGTTCCCATTCCCATGCCCCGCACTAGAGGTTCTTCTGGGGCAACTTCTCAGAAGAAAGCTAAAGTGCCGTGTGGGTTGGGTGATCTGAGGATTACAGTGAGGGGTTCCCCGCCTGGTAAATCCCTCTGTAGTGGGCCGACCAGCCGTTTCATTCGGGGCCCCTCCAGAGGACAGGATGTCTGTCGCAGCATCGGAGGGTGAGGTGGGCACTGACGATGACAACTCGGCAGCGTTGCCGGAGCCAGATCCAGAGATGGCAGCTGTGGTAAAAAGGGCCGCAGAGGCGGTCGGGCTCGTGTGGAATCCTCCACTGCCCCAGTGCCTTTCTTACCTGAATTGCATGAGGAGCTTACTAGGGCATGAATGGCACCTTTCTCTGCCAAGTAATTCCTCCCCCCTCACTACCCTGGATGAGGGAGAGGTGAAGGGTTATGAGGCTATCCCTCCAGTGGAGTGGTCTGCAGCAATGCAACTGTGTCCGGAAACCGCTACCTCATGGACGGGGATCCTCGTCTTCCCCTAAGGCCTGTAAGTTCTCGACAGTTCTCGTCAGGCTTACAAAGCCGGTGGGCAAGCCGCTTCCTCTTTGCATGCAATGGCGCTGCTCCAGGTCCACCAGGCCCAAGCACTCATGGTAACCCAGATCGTGAACTCTGCACCTCAACTGACCTCGCCCTCCGGGGGACGAAGGTTGCAGCTCTCGCGATCGGTCTGGCGATGTCCACCATAATGGTCCAGGAGGGCTATCTCTGGCTCAGCCTGGCCGACATGAGCTGGGTGCGTTTTGAGGACCCGGTCAAATGCCTTCTCACACACACCCTGCCGACCCGTTGAGACAGGTAAGTGTTGCACCGTACATTCAGACCCCGCTTCCGGCCTCTCCCGGGCCTCCACCTCGCTGCCCCACCTCGGAACAAGTGGCCACTGCTCCCATGAGAGAGCGTGGTGTTTGTGTCCTCAACTATCTCGACTGGCTGATACTAGCACAGTCTCGAGACTAGTTTTGCGAACACAGGGACTTATTGCTCCACAGCCAGTTGGGTCTTCAGGTCAATAGGAAAAAGAGCAAACTCGTCCCTGTGCAAAGGATCTCTTATCTCGGTATGGAGCTGGACTCGGTTCAACAGTCGAACACGCCTCACAGAGGAACGTGTCCGGTCGGTGCTGAACTGCTTGAATACTGTCAAGAGCACAACAGTGGTCCAGTGAAACTTTTTCAGAGGCTCCTGTGGCATATCGCAGCTGCAGTTACAGTGCTCGGCTTGCTCCATATGAGACCAGAACAGCACTGGCTACACAGCCGAGTCAAGAGGTGGCCTCGGTAGAGCAGCACGCTCCGTGTGATAATAACCCCAGCCTGCCGCCAAACCCTCAACCTGTGTTCCGACATTCGTTTCTCCAGGCCAGAGTGCCCTTAGAACAAGTGTCCACCAACACCGACTGGGGGGCAACGTATAACGGGCATGCAGTAGCGGGGATCTGGACGGGCCCCCAACTGCATTGGCACATCAACTGCCTCAAGTTGCTAGCAGCACACCTTGCATTGAGACACCTCAAAATACCGCTGTTCGGCAAGCATGTACTGTCACCCTCTCTCAGGGACGGGGCACCGTATGGCACCCGCGTCCAGACCTCTGGAAACTCCATGTCTGGTCCCAAATGGACGGGACGTGAAGGTTCTAGGTGTTCTACCTCAAAAAAGTCGTAGACAATATCACTCCTGCGAGAGCACCCTCTACGAGGCATGATTACGCCCTGAAGTGAAACTGTTCGTTCAGTGGTGTTTTTCTCCAAGAAGACCCCCGAAGGTGTTCGGTCACTTCCGTGGTTTCTTTCCTGCAAGATGGGTTGGAGTGAGGGCTGTCTCCCTCTACCCTCAAAGTTGTATGTTGCCTCTATTGACCCACATCATGATGCAGTGGATGAGAAATCCATGGGAAAGCACGAGGTGAGCGAGGAGACTGAATGCTCCTTTACCCTTTTGGGACTGATCTCTGGTGATGAGCGCACTGCAGAGACCTCCCTTTGAGCCTCTGGACCTCAGACCAGCTCTTTGTCTGTTACGGAGACCAGCAGAAGGGAAGGCTGTCTCCAAGCAGAGGTTGGCCCACTGGATATTGGATGTCATTGTCTTGGCGTTTCATTCCCAAGATGCACCATGTCCCCTGGGTTGCGGGCCCACTACACTCGGAGTGTAGCTGCTTCCAGGGTTTTGCCACAGTGTGCCTCGCTGACAGATGTTGTAGAGCTGTAGGACTGGATACGTGTGCCATTCTTGCTCCAGTAGAGTTCCTCTTTAGCCGAATCCTGTTGACTTCCTCCACACCCTTCAGCAACGGACGTGGCGGAGCGTCCGCTTCCAGGCCTAACACTCGTATGCACTGGTGGAACCTGTGCTAGGCTGGGTCCATATGTTGTGATCCCTACGGCAATCCCATATGTGTATTCTTCCACTGTACGGCTCCCTACGGCAAGCCCGTGTCTTCTCTTGGCTTGCCGTCGCTGACCGGCAAGTCTCCTGCTGTTTTAGGCTGGAGCCACCTCAGTGACATTCCATATGTTGTACTGCCCAGTAACGCCCAGTCCATATGTGTATCCTCCACATGCTACCTCTCTACAGGCAGGATGTGGCTTCCACAGCGTCTCCCTTCCCTGGCCTCAAGCCTCAATCTCTGCCTCAAGGCTTTTGTCTTGTGTGGTGTTTCTTTTTTAAAACATTGACTTGCTCCTCTATCAACTCTCACAATGGTACTATTGGCTGGTAATGCTGTCAGTCACCATTACTGCATTGACACCCGAATGGTATGGAATCACCTCTGTGATAAAAGACAGACACAAACCGGAAATGTTTTCTTCTCCTGTCATGCTTTGTTGTTGGCGTGTCTTGATTTTATTGTTGATTATTTTTGTTTTGAGCTAATTTGTTTTTGTTTTTCTCCCTCAATGGTTTGGTTTTCTTATGTTACTTTGAAATGTTATTCTTTTCTTCGTTATTCTTTCAATGTATTACAACCGACCAGGGGGTAGTAAACAGGAAAGCATGTAATTTGACTTCCATCTCTCAACATGCAGGGAAGTATGTTGTTAACACACTAGGTAAGGAGTGGGTTCCATCATTGTATGTTTTGGGGTTTCAGTTAGTGTAGATTATGTAGGGCGTTGAATGCCAAATACTTTTTTTTTCTCTTTCTTTGTTTTGTTGCGTTAGGTAGTTTATTGGGAATAGGGTGTAGTTGCAGTGTGGGTTTTGTTAAATTTTTTTCTTTGATTTAACCCCACTCAGGTTCTTACTCCCTGTGATTGCCATTTGTTCTTTTTTTTGTCCTCTTAATTGAGTCATGTGCTTTATTGTGAATAAATGTCTCCCTTTTCTCAATGAAACTCCCTCTGTTCTTGTGTTCATTTTGTACCAGCACATTGATTAATGTCAACCAGGGTTAAAAGATCTGGTAATTTACTTATTTATTTTATGTGTTATTCCCTCATTGCCTCAGACACCTTAGGGATGTAACATAGGTGAATGGTCCATGTTTTTCTAGCTAGGGGTACTTGCATTACATCATCACCCCCTTTTTTCAGACTCCCCTCTTTAGTGCTCCACTGGCGCCAGCTCTGCTCATATCCGGTTCAATTGGTCATTTTAGGTGTTGTCATTCATTACAAATATAAAATGTATTAACTGGTGCTACATTTCAAATGCCTAATGTTGTAAATGACAGGAGCATTGGCCTCCATTGTATCACCTCATAAAACATTTGTATCCACCCAAAAATCTGGTTATACAAACACAACTGTGTAGTTTTTTTTTTTAAATGCCATTTTTCTTATATTAAATAAAGATCCTCCTCAAATGTTTTCTTAATAGAGTTGCATGCCCTTTAAAACTGAAAGCTTATTAGTACTCATGTTGCACCAAATTAGACAGCAGTAGCTGGTACCAGGGGAACAGATGAGGGTAGAAGACTGAGTGAACAAATAGAAGGAGAAAGATTTTTCAAAACAACGCTATATAGTAACGATCAGAGTCAGTCTGCTTTCTTCTTTATCTCTGGAGAAATAAATAATAATTCTCCTACTTTTATGACTGCAACCTGTCATATCTGATCAACCCATCATGTCCAACAACAGCAGATTGCAAAAATGAAAGGAAACTTTGAAACTGACAGCCCAAAAAGTTCATGTCATGAACATGTCACATCATGTCCACGCAGTCTTCAAACTTTTGTACTATTAGAGACATGCAAATCAATCAAACGAGTATCTTCACTCATGCAAAATCCTTTTAATTCACTAAGAATGCACTGATTGTACTGTATGCTTTAATGCTTGATTTAATGTCACCATGAAACTGAAGTTGCAATTGTCTTTTGTTCCTATTTTGTCTTTTGTTCCTATTTCTATATCTGAGATGTAGGGCAGGACTTAATTTTGTCTGTGGGGAATTGATTGGATGGTTGGATCATTGTGGTTTGCTATTGTGACCTCATGTGAGTGACAAGTTGTCCTGCCCTTGCGCCAGAAAACACATCATCAGAGAAGAGAGGAGATGTTGCTGCAAGCTACTAATTTTGGGAAAGCTATTTTGATGAAAATATTACAAGGGCAAATAAACACAAAAGTAATAATGCATGGCCTTTAAGGGATTCCGTGCTGGGACATACATGTTTTTAACTCTGTACTCCCTTGGGGAAAAGCATGTCCATTGACAGGTTTTTGCTGTAATGTGCTTGAGTTCTGTTTCAATAAGCAAGGCAAAGAACAGAACATTGAAATAGACTGAATAGTGGTTTGCTTATAGTCTGTTAGTTTGCTTATGGAAATAAGGATATATAGGCTAATGAAGGACCATACATGAACATCACCACTCACTTTTGCCCATGAGTTGCCAAAAATAACATTCTGCATACGCCAGTGTTTTTTATTTTATTTTTTATATTTAATAAATTAACTCTGAATGCAGTGTCTGTGCTCCATTTCTTTTAATTGAGCAGGAGCCAATTCTTTAATTCTGAGAAAGGCTGAGAAAATAGTTAAAAAAAATGCAGATTGATTTGTGTGTGGTTAGTGAATGAGACATGTTTTTGTTAACATATTCGCAATAGTGAAACAACTTTTGTTGTAAATTAGTCCAATTATTATCTTCCAATACTGTAGCTGGTGTAAAAGTTGTCCGGTTTTCTCTGACGTTGCATTTAATATTATTATATTGTACTGTATTATGAACACAATATTATCTCATTCTTCTAGACCTTCATCAACTCTCAAGAGAAATATCTGTTATGGATGTCCCTTCTGCAAGAAGAAAATGAAGAAGGTTTACACTTGGGAGTAGTCATTGATTTGGTGTTATCTCACTGCTTCAGCCTAGCCATTTACAAATCCCTAGTATGAAAACTCACATCCAACAATGAACACTTTGTGCAAAATCATCACTCTATTTTCAAATCCTAATAAATCACATCCTGTCAGCTGAAACTGTCAGCATAACTCAGCATTAATTCTCTCAATGTTCTTTTGCTCTTGTCACTATATCTTTGGTTCTTCTCAACACGGATCCTATTAACTTGACTTAGTTTTATAAATCAATGCTGACAATTTATCAGCCTTCCTTTTTTCAGTCCTCTCAATCATTAAATCACAGTGAGACCATGTCTGCCAAAGCACATCTTTATAAAGCCATTCATTATTTACAGGTAAATGGTGACAAGACGACACTTATTTTACATGGCCAGACTCTCTATCCCTGTCGAAAGCTCAATAAAGTGTGTCTGCAACACTGTCAGGAAACTCTAGAGTGACTGAAGGTATATACATATATGATCTATCTACCCATCCATCTCGAAGTCTTAAAGTAGCTGTCATTCACAGTTTTTTTGGCTTTATCCAAGCTCTTCAACTGGGGGTATATGGTTGTACTACAGGGGGTTTAAACCAATTATGGTTTGATATCAAACTATTTAGAAAAGAATGAAAGTATGTTATAGAAAGAATATAACATTATGTTAACTTCAACCAAAGCTAAAGTTAAGAAGCTAAAATTTTAGTTTCACTTCCACATTAACCCTTTCGCACATACAATCACACCAGTGTGATCAGTCAAGGCTGGTCCCTGGAGCGTATGATCACACCACCTGTTCTCACGTAAATGCATCTCTATGACACGCATGGTGCATTGTCGTGTAATTGATACGTGAAAATGAGTTTTTACGTGCATATGAGACGCAGTTTTTTGCGTGCATTTGATACGCAGTTCATTTGCGTGTAATACACACGCACCCCACACCACTAATCCTACCCAAGCGTATAATACACACGCACCCCACACACACCTAAACCTACCTTAACCAACCAATGCGTATCCTATGCACGTAAAAACTCAATTTAGCGTATAAATTACACGACAATACACATGCGTGCAATAAAGACGCATTTAGTGAGATCGGGTTGTTAGAACGGTCAGTGCATCACGTGATCAACTGCTTAATTCAAACGTGCTTTCGCACGTTGACTGTCGCTGAGCCGGAGACAAACGCGCTCAGCTTGTCATAAATCACAACTATTCAGTGCATTCAACCACTTAATATTTATTTTAGGTTTCAGACATTTAAATTCAGTAAGTGCTTTTAGTATTCAAGTACTAAAAAAACAATACATTTAGTTTGTAAAATACACATTGATGTCTATGGAAGCGCCAATAATAATCCTTTCCATTCTAATTAGAGTTTTATTCATATCAGAAACACATAGTGTAACTATAAAGTTTACTCTTTTTCCCAGTTCACCGGCCACTCACTTTCATGTATTTCAGGAGAAGTGGATGAATTCACGTGTTGTAAATCCAACAGATCCGATTAGGCACAAACTAACACAGCGAGCACCCATCGCACATATAGCTCAACTAACGCGATCATTGAAAAAGAGTTTAACCCACTGGGGTCGGCGGTAGCGCCGGCACGTTCACCTCACTTTTTTTCTTATCAGTGCAAAAGAGACTCAACTCTGTCTATTTTTGTCATACAGGCAAGTGTTATACACCATTCAAAACTGTTAAATGTCTACTTTTATTTTATATTTGTACACTCATAATAAAAACAAAATGTTCTGCTCTCCGTAAAATAAAGTAAATAAACATAACTCGTAACTCAGCGAATACTTGCCACCCATACGTGAGAGATATGTTTTTAGAAAGCTTGAAGTGTCTATTTTTAAATTATGTAAATCATATCAAAAACAAATATTTTCTGTTTAAGTAATCCGTATGAAAGCAATGAGAGGTCCAGTTTCTCAAGCGCGTGCTCATTACCTTAATGTGACCACACCAATGCAAGCACGAGTGATTCACATGCAGATAGTCCACGAGAAAGGAACGAAAACCTGTAAACGCCCTAATTACCTCAAAACAAAGAATCAAACTTCATCATTCCTCTGCTTTTCATCGAGTTTGGAAGACACAATGTGACTTTACCATGGATTTACCTCAGAAGAAGAAGAATGTGATTTGAAGATAAGATGTTTAAGGTAAGAAATGTATCACTTATAATAGTTAGCGTGTTATTGTTGCATAAACTTGCCAGACTAAAATGTATTAAAAACATGTTGAAATATGAACTATAGACAGGTGTGACCGGATGTTCTCCTCATAGGTGTTTTTAATAGAAAGAATCAAATTAATTAGAGCTTGCCGCCGACAAATTGCCTGTCGACCTGTGATGCGTCATTTCCGATCAGCTATAAATAGCCTATTTCCATTTGCGTTGAGATACGTCACTTCCGATTGACCCGGGGGTTCCCATTTGCTTCCAACATGCGGGCGTTTTGACTGCAGCTGTACGCCGGCTTTTTGTGTGTTCCTGGAATGGCTAGTTATTTAGCTTGTTTCAGGCATATGTAGACCAGTTTATGCAACGCTGCAGGATCAAAACGAGACTGCGATCAAAGTGTTACGGTTCAGAGTGTCTGACTGATTCTATCGTCAGCTTGTTTCAGGCATACACAAACCAGTTAATGCGGCATTGCCGGATCAAAACCAATCAAGCGATCGACGTGATTTCTATATTCGGGGTGTTCGAGCTTGCTTTCTTCCTTCAATTCTTTGTCAGGATTTAATGCAAGGAATCGCCGTTGTCCTACAACCTAAGCTTTGTTGGTTTTTGTTTGTTTTAGTTAGTCTGATTTGTAAATATGGTTCGTTATGTGTGAGCTAACGGACGGTGCTATAATTTGTTTTGTTTTGAGATTATTTGTTAAAGGGAATTATAGTTTTCAGTAAGTGATTGTTTTTGGATCATTATTGTTATTATTATCGTCTTTTGCTTGCTGTGTTTGTTGACTTTATTTAGTTGGTATTGATCCTCCAACCGTGTGTGTATATGTGTGTGTGTGTGTGTATGTGTGTGCAATTACATTCCTATTTTCGCTAAATGCTGAGGGCTTCAGCCAGGAATTCTCCCTGGTTTCCTCTGCGTGCTGGTGGTGGTTTGAACACTGGGTGGTGTGTGCAGTGAGACGCACGGATTTGCTGTATGAGTGATACGTGTATACCTTAAGGTGTGTGGTTGTATTCCTTGTTCTTTAGCCCTCAGCCTTTAGCGAAAATAGGAATGTAATTGCACACACACACACACACACATATACACACACGGTTGGAGGATCAATACCAACTAAATAAAGTCAACAATAAACACAGCAAGCAAAAGACGATAATAATAACAATAATGATCCAAAAACAATCACTTACTGAAAACTATAATTCCCTTTAACAAATAATCTCAAAACAAAAAACAAAGCTTAGGTTGTAGGACAACGGCGATTCCTTGCATTAAATCCTGACAAAGAATTGAAGGAAGAAAGCAAGCTCGAACACCCCGAATATAGAAATCACGTCGATCGCTTGATTGGTTTTGATCCGGCAATGCCGCATTAACTGGTTTGTGTATGCCTGAAACAAGCTGACGATAGAATCAGTCAGACACTCTGAACCGTAACACTTTGATCGCAGTCTCGTTTTGATCCTGCAGCGTTGCATAAACTGGTCTACATATGCCTGAAACAAGCTAAATAACTAGCCATTCCAGGAACACACAAAAAGCCGGCGTACAGCTGCAGTCAAAACGCCCGCATGTTGGAAGCAAATGGGAACCCCCGGGTCAATCGGAAGTGACGTATCTCAAAGCAAATGGAAATAGGCTATTTATAGCTGATCGGAAATGACGCATCACAGGTCGACAGGCAATTTGTCGGCGGCAAGTTCTAATTAATTTGATTATTTCTATTAAAAACACCTATGAGGAGAACATCCGGTCACACAGGCAACCTTTCAATGTAAAATAAATGTACATGTACGACACAAGGATGTTTTAAGTTTGATAATATAAAACACAGCATGATATAAAAGTAGGTATGAGTGTTTACACTAACATAATGGATATTATAATGTTTAGACCCGTGTTTACTGTTAAACACTGTGTTTGTGGATATCTGTTCAAACAATGTTTATAATGTGGTAACAATAATGTAAAGCATTGTAAGTTTGAGTCAGTCACACTGTGCAATTGAAAGCAAAACACACCAAAAATGTTTTTACTCCAATCTCATTTCATAACGTCATAATAAATGATAACATTTGATGTTTTTCTAGTCTAGTGTACTGAAGTCTTCCTTTTTAATGAGTTATCACTATAGGCCGCCTGCATTTTTTTAAAGTAAACTTTTTTATTGTTATTATTTTATGCAGCCCTATAAGTATAATGCTATAAGGCACAACAAACCTGGTGTTCATATATATATATATATATATATATATATATTTGTGAATTTTTAATCGCAATTTTAACCAGAAAAATCACAATTAGATGTTCTTCCCCAAATCGTGCAGCCCTATAGCTTCTCATGATATCAGCATGTTCACAGTTGTCTTTTTTAAAATGTTTTTTTTATACAGGGACCAGATGACACTGATGAGCCCTGCTGAATTTACATTCACATGAGTCTCTGTACATGAACATGGTCAAATGAAGCAAACACCTTGGAAATGGGCACAAAGGTGTGTGACTGTTCACGTCTCTCTGTTTAGATCAGTGTGCTCAACAATGTGCCTTTTTGTCTTTTGTGTCTTCAGACTATGTTGTCTTGTAAATAAATCCAAACAATCAAAAGGCCATTCCGTTAAAGGTGCCATATGTAAAAATTGAGGTAAAAATATCCAAAAAATGAGCTACACGTATCAAAAGAATGAGAAGAAATAAGTGCAATGATGTCATTAAAAAAATTACAAGTTATAGTGCTTCTGAGATATAAACCTGAATTAGCATGCTAAATTACTAGCCCCGGCCCGGCCGGTGTCATAATACCAGTTTCGGCCATGGAAGGCGGTATGTGGGCAACATACATAACCACCAGCCAAACTGCAACACACGAATAACTCGCACGGCTTGTGGGCGTATAACCTGATGTCAATCGTGTAAAGGACAAAAAAGGACTTTGGTTCAGCCCACTACTACATTTCAGTTCAGGGAAGAGTTCAAAAAAATGATTGGTCGATATTATGTATGAGGAATACATTTTGGTAAGTTGCAGCATACTGTATCTTTCAACAGTGTTCGTGTTTTTTTACTGTTAGCTAGTAGAGATGATCGGTTCACGTGCGCTAGGCGTGCGTTACATCTCTAATCTCTAAAAATCTCCAAATGCTCCACGTGAAACTGCGGTCTTACTATCGTGTCAATTGATTTGATTAATATGCGCGAGAGAGAGAGAGCAGGACCGCGCTCGTGTTGTTTGAAGACGTGAGAGTGCGCGCGCGCGGCCGGGGCTCGCTCTCTCTCTCTCTCTCTCTCTGCTCGTAACGCGCCCTGTCAAGCGCAGCGGCAGCAGTCATTCTATTCTACATCCCTCACCGATCAAAATAGGCTTTGGCGGGACACAGCGGACTATTTGACGGTTTTAGAAGATTAACAACCTGAAACTAAAAAACAGACTAGAGTAGGCCAACTTTCGGGAGGTATACTGCCCCCATCTGGTATCGAATATGTGGAGTATGAATTGATTTTTTGACATAAGGCACCTTTAAACTCTCCTCATTCTTTGTTCAAGTTCCCTCACAGTCCCACCTGATAGGGCCATTAGGGGATGCTCTTTGTCTTCCCAAGTGTGAAACACATCAATATTCATGATGATCCACACCTCCTTGCATACATATTTCTTACACAAATCTTACCAATTTTAAATCAATATATTGTTTTATGTGAACGCCCCTTCAACCCGCGCTTTGACATTCAATCACTGGCGCTCGTGTTTTGAATCAGGTAGAGCTAACGTTTAAATTTTTCAGTAAATGTAAGTAAGTATTCTGCTTATATTTAATTATGGCAACTACTGAAATGGGTCATACCATTGATAATAGCAGAGCACTGAGCAGTTGAAGTAAATAAAAAAGCTTGTCTCATATGGATGCAGTTATTGCATGGACGGAGCAAGAACAATGTAAGTTAAGTGTCATGCACACAGTTCAATTAATGGTAAAACTCGCCCTCTTTAACAATACAGTTCAACTAAATATACGAAGCAAACTTTGTACAAAGCTGAAAAAACTGTGAAATAAGATCGCATGATTTATCTGTCAATCTGATGCATGTAAAAGTCTAGTTCGTTCCTATAGCAACAGTGGGCTCCCAGCACATTTTCGGTACAACGAAAAAAAGATAATTTAATTTAACATGTTAACCATACCCCACTTATTATTTTTTACTGGGAATTTTTTATTCATACTGTTGTAAATCTCACTTTTTTTTAATCAGACCTCTCACTTAAACTTCTTTGCTTTAAATTATTAAATGATTCAAATCAAAACATTCAAATGATCTTACCTGGACTTACTTTTCAAAATTAGTAATAAAACAATTGCTCTTGACAACAGGGAAAGCTAGTATCTATATAATGTGGAGCACTTTTATCATGGATGGATGCACTTTTTTGGGCTTCAAATTTTCTCCAGTCATTCACTGCCATTATAAAGCTTGGAAGAGCCAGGACATTTTTTTATTTAACTCTGATTGTATTCGACTGAAAGAAGAAAGTCATATCTTCTAGGATGACTTGAGGGAGAGTAAATCATGGGCTAATTTTCATTTCTGGGTGAACTATCCCTTTAAAGACATACATCATTCTTTTGAAAATACCTGAGATAGTTTGATGAACACAGATATATTATAGCTATAATGAGTTTGTCTTCATGTTTCATCAGTCAAAACATCACTATTTGCATGTTATTATATCCATATAAGGCATTACCTGAAATGTCATACGTTTAATACTTCTATGTATCTCGCTTGTGGACTTTCTGCGCAAGGGATGAAACAGTATGGGCTTCCAGTATGAATGAAACAGATGACATGAGTGTTTAGCGCTCCATTTCGCTATCATCTCCCCATTTTTGGGTAAAAATACTAAAGTACTTTGTAACATAGCTACTTGAGTAGTTTTTAAGCAAACTACTTATTTACTCTTACTTGAGTCATATTATATTTCAGTACTTCTATTTGTACTCAAGTAAATTATTACTTAAGTAGCAATACTTTTACTTAAGTACAATTTGTCAGTACTCTTTCCACCACTGCCCATTCCTCACCTTCCATGGTCTCACCTGGGAATTGACTTTATTACCGACCTACCTCCATCCGATGAGAACATTTGCATCCTAGTAGCTGTCAACCGCTTCTCCAAAGCCTGCAAACTCATCCTATTCAAAGGTCTTCCCACGGCCACGTAAATGGCAGCTGTCAACCACTAGTTTCAGGAGAGCGAGAGAGTGTGGGACTCAGCTCATGTTTATCTGCAGGGGCAGTCCGGAGACATAAAAGCCAGCCCGACACCAGAAGAGCTGCTACACCCACCTACCATCCAGGGGTGCGTTTCCCGTACAACTATGTAGCTCGCTGCTTCACTACCATAGTACGATACATCGTTGGAGAAATCAACTAGCTAGTCACGACTGTTTCCCGAAACCTATTGTCGCAAAGTATCATTCAACCACGTTGGTTTATGACGTCTCGCACGTGGTGGAGTAAAAACTACTTTTAATGAAACTGTTTGAGATCCAATTAACGCTAGATTTTTTTTATATAAATTACAAACATGTCATCTGAGGACTATTTCTAATTGTTCTCAGTTATTTTGCTTTATTACCAGACTCAATATTTGGCTCGTTCTTACATAGTAGAGCATGTTCGCATATGCGCACTCTTCAAACACGGTACTTTAAATCTTTTGACAAACTAAAAGTTGTAAATTACATTTGTTTGTATTCTAAATAAAAGGCACAGGTTGTACTGAATGTCAGCTTGCTTATTTTGCTCAAGATAAGGATTTATTACGTCCAAATGTCATGCAATATAGAAACTATGCCTCTAACCACAGGTCGAGAGCTGTCGTTCAAACCACACAACTTTGCGATGCTGTTTGCGAATGTTCGTTGGAACGATGGTTTCGGGAAACACAGACTCGTTGAACTATGCTGATAACGACGGAACTTGGGACCATAGTTGGCTAACGAAGCTTTCGGGAAACGCACCCCAGGACAGAAGGTCTGGCTCTCCACCAGGGACATCCGCTGCCGACTGCCCTGTTGTAAGCTGAGTCCCTGGTTCCTTGGCCCATTCACCATCCAACGCCAAATCAATGATGAGAGAAACCGCCTCAACCTACCTTCACAGTATTACACAGTTTTTACGTGTCACTCTTAAAACCTTACCATGCCACACCTGTCACACCCTCATCAAGCAACATCTATAAGCACCCAGCACCCAGCACACACACACACTCATTAGCTGTGTCCCAATTCAGGGGCTGCATCCTCTGACGCACAAATCCAGTGAATGTGGCTGCCCGATGGAGCTAACCGATGGGTTTTTTGGGCAACTTTAGTTACACAGACCTGGCAACCCAGCCTACCGTCCTTCATTCCCCGGCCGCGAATGGATAGAACGAGGAGCCAGCAACAGCCAAGAGAAAACGAGACCGAGAGGATGAGCTGATCGAGATATTTAGGGAGGACATGAAGTTTTAGAGACAGAGGAGAGGAGATCACAGGAGAGCAGGGAGAGAATGGACAGATTGTTTTCACTTCTTGACAGATTGGTAGAGAAATAAACTTTTGGTTATGTCAATTAAAATTTGTAAATTAAACAAAAATCATTTCTAAGCATTGTTTATTTTTGTTTACCAGCAGCCATATCACCCTGTAGCCCAAGACTGGTTGCCCACTGAAGCTAAGCAGGGCAGAGCCTGGTTAGCACCTGGATGGGAGACCTCATGAGAAAACCAGGTTGCTGCTGGAAGAGGTGTTAGTGAGGCCAGCAGGGGGCACTCTCCCTGTGGTCTGTGTGGGTCCTAACGCCCCAGTATAGTGATGGGGACACTATGCTGTCAAAGAGCACCGTCCTTCGGATGAGACGTTAAACCGAGGTCCTGACTCTCTGTGGTCACAAAAAATCCCAGGATGTCTTTCGAAAGAGTAGGGGTGTAACCCCGGCATCCTGGCCAAATCTGCCCCTTGGCTTCTGTCCATCATGGCCTCCTAATCATCCCCGTATACTGATTGGCTTCATCACTCTGTCTCCTCTCCACCAGTAAGCTGGTGTGTGGTGGGCGTACTGGCGGAATATGGCTGCCGTCGCATCATCCAGGTGGATGCTGCACATTGGTGGTGGTTGAGGAGACTCCCCCCTTCTATGTAAAACGCTTTGAGGTCCCAGATAAAGCGCTATATAAATGTAATGAATTATTATTATTATTATTATTATTATTATTTTGTAATGCAAGTAATAACTTGGAAATGTAATAAATAAATTATTCTGTACATTTATTTTGTCATGTCAAATAATTAGTAAATGATAAAAAATAAATTGTTCTATACATTTTTACTTACAGAACTTTTTACAACTATTTACAAGATAAGTTACGTTTACGATAAGAAAAACAAAATATAAATTTTAATCCCATGCTGATTTTGTACGTTTACAAAGAAATTAAGGGTCTATGATTTTTATGGTAGGTTTATTTTAACGGATCGAGACAGAAAAACAACATGAAATCCAGAAAAAACGAATTGTATAAAGGTTATAAATTGATTTGCATTTCAGTGAGTGAAATAAGTATTTGATTCCCAAGCAAAACAAGCCTTAGTACTTGTGGAGAAACCATTGTTGGCAAGCACAGAGGTAAGATGTCTCTTGAAGTTTGTCACCCGGTTTGCACACATCTCAGGAGGGATTTCCTCTTTACAGATGCTCTCTAAATCCTTAAGGTTTCTTGGCTGTTACTTGGCAACCTTTGGCAAGTTTCGGCTTCCTCCAAAGATTTTCAGTAGGATTAAGGTCGGGAGACTGGCTAGGCCCCTCCAAGACCTTAATGTACTTCTTCTTGAGCCACACCTTTGTTGCCTTGGAGGTATGTTTTGGGTCATTGTCATGCTGGAAGACCCATCCACGACCCAATTCAGTGTTCTAGCTGAAGGAAGGAGGTTCTCGTCCAAGATTTGATAGTACATGGCCCGTCCATTGGCCCCTCAATACAGTGAAGTCGTCCTGTACCCTCAGCAGAGAAACAGCCCAAACGCATAATGTTTCCACCTCCGTGCTTGACTGTAGGGATGGTGTTCTTGGGCTCATAGTCAGCATTTCTCTTCCTCCAAACATGTCGAGTTGAAATGATGCCAAAGGGCTTGATTTTGGTCTCATCTGACCACAGCACCATGGTCAATTTATGTACATAATAAAGTAATATGTAATATGTACATAATAAAGTCTAAACAGTATAAACTAGCCTATGTAAAATCATATACTGGTAACATATGTCAACATTATTGTATTTTTTTCTTTTCATTTTTATCATTAGATACTTTAGATTACTCAATTAAATTGAAACCCAATACTTACATTTAAAAGTGTAATCTGGCAATTTCGTCTCCAGCGCGCAATGAATTCTGGGGTAGGCAAGGCTGTGAAGGATCCTTCTGATGTATTCTGCATTCACAGGAAAAGAAGGACGCATTTACAGGGCACATTTTGAAGGACTCTAGTCTGTTTCAATTACCAAGATTAGAGCCCTCGCCCGGACAGCACGCCAAATACGTTTACCAATTTAATCTATCCGACTGATTTGTAAGTGTGAACTCGTGAAATGTTAATTTGCACTTTGATATGTTGCTTATACAAAGACATTTTATTTCAACATATTTCAGTCAATTTCACTCATCTCAGTCTAGCAATATGGTTTAGGAAAAGCCAAACAAGTCGATGTGTCCATGTAAAAATAGCATGTTTACTAATGTAAGTGAGTGTAGTTAACAAAAGCGTACATCTGTGCCATGCATAACACGGAGGATTCATATTTAAATAATAAATTAATAAAGAATTTTTTTAATTCTATTAGGAAAAAATAACGTACTATTCACAATCCTCAGCTGGATCCGTTGCTCCTCGAAATGGAACCAGCTCTTCTTGTTAGGTAAAATTTTCCAGTTATTATTATTATTATTATTATTTCTTACAGCGTCACAAGACGATGTAAAGTACATGAATCTGATTAAACTTGATGCCTTTTATCGAGTTGATGTGGGCGTTGACAGGTTTGCATGGATTGCCTCAAATCATTTACGTTTCAATAGTATGCGCTCTCAGTAGGAGTGTTCACAATAGCAGATAATGAACTGCCATGAGAACAACTGACATCTCTCTCTTTTCATACAGATTACATAAACAGAGAATATTTGTTTTTATTTTGAATTAGATAATTTAAAAGTACACACTTAAATATTTATATAGATATATTGTGTCTTTATTGTGGGACAAGTATTCGCTGAGTTTTGTTTGTTAATACATGTGCTCCAGAAATAAAAGTTCACAGAGAAGGAGAGGCAGAAAGTACACCCTGTTCATTTTCTTTATTTTACAAAAGCACAATGTTTTGTTTTGATTGTAAGTGGACACATGCAAAAGTAGACCTTTTACATATTTACCATATTTCTTTAGTCAGTATGACCATAAATTACGAGTATTTTTTGTCTATTTTGCTATGTCCAGCACAAAGCGCTGGCGCGCTTGTCACCCGGAAGGTTAAACAAGTCTCGGTGCGTCCTTCGATGACCGTGTCGGCCACGCACTTCGGAGGACGTGACCTTCAAAGGATGCAGCCCCTGAATTGGGACACAGCTAGTGTCCAGTCTCGTCAGTCTCTACATGAGAGAAACTTACCTGAAAACTCACCTTCTAATGCCTACCTTCATTGTCCTCTTCCAGAGACTCGTTTACTCTGACCAGTTATCATCAACGTGCTTGTCGTGACTGTCATTTGAATTGAATCAACTGTCAGGTTGATTACTCACCTGTCTGAAGATCTTCCAGATCCGTGTTTTCTTTTACCAGATCTTTTACCTCCGTGTCTTCTCTCTTGTTTCATGACAGCATAATAAAGTTAGTAGTAAACACATTAATGATACTATGTGCATGTAATCGCACAGTGAGATGTTCACTGTGTGGGTGTCTCTGTTTTTAATTTACTAGTTGATGTCATATAAGTAATTAGTTCCTTTCTTTACCACATTTTGCACATGCTCAGTTGCTCTCTTTACCTCAACATCATCTGCTCTGTGCCCTATTGACATTGTGTCAATGTACTGAGAGTGGGGGTTGCACTTGGGAGCCCCAAACACCTCTCATACTTTGAGAAAAGGGCAAAGAAAATTGACGAATGGAGTTTACGTCAAGGGCAGTGAGCCTCCCCTGGGTGCTTCAGCGAAAGAACAATTTTCCCTAAAAGAGCAAGCACAGACAGATAGTGTCTTTTTAAGGATGCCTTTCAACCTGTGTGGTTATGGGTGGGGTCGATATCTCTCATCCTGGAATGGACCACAATCTCTGTTCTCACATGTCTGTCTCACATGTTTCATACTAACAATGAGAAAGTGTTTGTGAATGACTCATGTTCTCATTGTGAGAAAATGACCATGGCAATTTTGCGTTAGAGAAGTTAAAGGAGGAGTCACTTCAGTCGGTCCCTGTCCTGGTCCTTCTGCTATGCACAAGGCGGTGACGGCAAGTGCTGGGGGTGATATGGGGTCAACAATGGGAGCATTTATGCTGGGTCAGTCCCCACAGGCCTCCCATTTCTCATCATGCTCGTTGTGCCTGGTTGAATTCCTTGATGAGTTAGGAGGTTCGTCTTGTGAAGAGCCCAATTTCTCAAACGAGGCTCCAAATGAGGATGAGGCGTCGATTGCAGAATAGGAGGGCGGACTAATGCCTATTGAGGCTGAGGACTCGGCTGGACTCCTGCCCTGAGGTGCGGTAGCCCAGTCCGAGTTTGACGCAGAGTTGGCAGCCATGCTTTCCTGGGCTGCTGCAAACATCAGTCTGGAGTAGAATCCTCCACCCTGTCCTGAGCATTTGGGGCTGGATGATTGGTATCTGAGCTCAGAGCACGTCTCAAAACTGTGCCCCACCCAAGTGCCTTTCTTCCTGGAAGTGCATGAAGAGCTCACAAAGTGGTGGAAGGCACCTTTTATTGCCAGGGCTCACTTCATGAGCTCTTCCACCCTCACTCCCCTCAACGTCGAGCGGCCAGGGGGTATATAGAGGTTTCCCAGATAGGGAATCTTCTACTAAACTGTCCAGGGCCTGTACGTTTAATTTGTCTCTGGTGGTGATAGCCTATTGGGACTTCAGGTCAACTGGGAAAAGAGCAAGCTCTCTCCAGTGTAGAGCATCTCGGAAAGGAGTTGGATTCACGTACAAGCTCGCCCAGTTGGTGCTGAACTGCCTGAAGTCATTCAGGGGAAAAATAGCGGTCTGACAATTTCAGAGTCTCCTGGGTCATGTGCCGTCCTTGGTGGTCGTGTGTTGATGCATATGAGACTGTTTCAGCACTTGCTTCAGACTCGAGTTCAGAGATGGGCATGGTGCAGTGGTAGACATCGCATGGCTATCATGCCGATCTGTTGCTGCACATTTAACCTTGCATTTCTATGGGCAGGGGTTCTCAGGTAGACCTGTTCACTTCCCAGGAATACTTTCAATGCCCGCTGTTGTATTCCATGATTGAGGCCCCTCTTAGCACAGATGCAATAGCGCACAGCTTGGCCTGGGGCCTATGCAAATATGCATTCCCCCCAGTGAGCCTGATTTCACAGATCGTCCCCTTGGAATTATAAGGTGCTGTCTGCGTTCTGAGCAGTTTTGAAATATTGAGCTTCAAAGTTTTTGCATTACATATAGGAAAATGTGCATGGGGAACAAGTTTCTTTTAAACATAAAAATAACAGGGACCCTAAATGTACAAAACACATCACATAATGTAAATAAGTTGTCACAGAATAAGAATATGTGAATAACAAAATTTTGTCAAAAATGTCAGATAGAACCTTATAATTCCAAGGGAACGAGATGTTGGTTACACCATATTGCCCTACATGGACATGGTTCTCAGATCTCATGCTCCTCGCGATAGCGAGGAAAGACTTTCTTTCTCAGGGGCAGGGCATAATTGATCACCTATGACTAGACCTCTGGAACCTCCACGTCTGGCCCCTGGGCAGGACACCGAAGACCTAAGTGGTCTATCACCAGAGAATAAGAAAAAGAGCACTTTCCCCAGTGTTAGCCGGGTCTACACAGCTGTAATTTTTTATCTGAAAAAATTTGATAAATTGCTGAAGCAAACTATTCCCACTGTAAGCAGTTTTTTTTTACCACCCCTCATGGTACAGGGGATGACATTGCTTACGTGGGGCATTTGGAAGTTACTACCTTGCGAGTGCAGTAGCTTGCCGAAATCTACCCCAAAATCTTGTAACACAGTTCAGCTAGTTGCGGCGCTATCCCAAAGGACCCCTAGTGTCAGTATATCGACACAATGTCGAAGTGACTGACAGATAGGGAATGTCTTGGTTAATATTGTAACCTCCGTTCCCTGATGGAGAGAACAAGACGTTGTGTCCCTCTTGCTACAACGTTGAACTACCCTCTAAATGGCTGGGACACGCTCTTGGCTCCTCAACTCAAACCTGAATGAGTGAATACACGCTATCTTCTTTTATGCCTGTATGTTCAGAGGAGTATCGCATACAAATTACACTCGCCAATTCTCATTGGACTTTTCTCAAGGTGTCTGGGGCACCCAAGTGCGACTCCTAGTGTCAGTACATGTCAGTGTCAGACAAAATGTCTTGATCCCTCCATCAGGGAATGGAGATTATAAGAGTAACTGAGATGTTATCTTTTGGTTGTCAGCACAGTGGTTGTCAGCACAGTGGATGTGTAACTTGCTGAATCTTTAATGTCATTTAAATAGAATTTAGATGGCAATACCTAAAATTTTAAAACATTCTTTTTTTCTTGTTTTTGGTTCTATTTTTCAAGAAATATAGTATATAACTCACTGTTTTAGATGGCATACTGTGATCTTCTTGTTGCACTTTGCTGTATGAAAGGTATTATATTGTCTTCAAAACTTTTATGTACTGTTTATGTTCTTTATTCATACTGTATGCTGGTATTTTGACTAACATGACCCCGTTTATACTAAGGCATTGAATGTTATCACATTACTGTATAGCTGATTGTAAGTAATTGCAAGTAATTTTACACTGCGTATCTTTATTAAATCTGGACAGTAGGGGTTTGTGCTGGTGCAGGCTGTTAGTAGCCCTTGGAGTGGAGTACATTGATTCATTTATTTCACCTTTACTATTTATACCTTTCGCCTTACACTATATCATATTTGAATGTATTAGAATCTATACTATTTAAAATTACTATATATATACACTCACCGGCCACTTTATTAGGTACACCTGTCCAACTGCTCCTTAACACTTAATTTCTAAGCAGCCAATCACATGGCGGCAACTCAGTGCATTTAGGCATGTAGACATGGTCAAGACAATCTCCTGCAGTTCAAACCGAGCATCAGTATGGGGAAGAAAGGTGATTTGAGTGACTTTGAACGTGGCATGATTGTTGGTGCCAGAAGGGCTGGTCTGAGTATTTCAGAAACTGCTAATCTACTGGGATTTTCACGCACAACCATCTCAAGGGTTTACAGAGAATGGTCCGAAAAAGAAAAAACATCCAGTGAGCGGCAGTTCTGTGGGCGGAAATGCCTTGTTGATGCCAGAGGTCAGAGGAGAATGGCCAGACTGGTTCGAGCTGATAGAAGGGCAACAGTGACTCAAATAACCACCCGTTACAACCAAGGTGGGCAGAAGAGCATCTCTGAACGCACAGTACGTCGAACTTTGAGGCAGATGGGCTACAGCAGCAGAAGACCACACCGGGTGCCACTCCTTTCAGCTAAGAACAGGAAACTGAGGCTACAATTTGCACAAGCTCATCGAAATTGGACAATAGAAGATTGGAAAAACGTTGCCTGGTCTGATGAGTCTCGATTTCTGCTGCGACATTCGGATGGTAGGGTCAGAATTTGGCGTCTACAACATGAAAGCATGGATCCATCCTGCCTTGTATCAACGGTTCAGGCTGGTGGTGGTGGTGTCATGGTGTGGGGAATATTTTCTTGGCACTCTTTGGGCCCCTTGGTACCAATTGAGCATCGTTGCAACGCCACAGCCTACCTGAGTATTGTTGCTGACCATGTCCATCCCTTTATGACCACAATGTACCCAACTTCTGATGGCTACTTTCAGCAGGATAATGCGCCATGTCATAAAGCTGGAATCATCTCAGACTGGTTTCTTGAACATGACAATGAGTTCGCTGTACTCAAATGGCCTCCACAGTCACCAGATCTCAATCCAATAGAGCATCTTTGGGATGTGGTGGAACGGGAGATTCGCATCATGGATGTGCAGCCGACAAATCTGCGGCAACTGTGTGATGCCATCATGTCAATATGGACCAAACTCCCTGAGGAATGCTTCCAGCACCTTGTTGAATCTATGCCACGAAGAATTGAGGCAGTTCTGAAGGCAAAAGGGGGTCCAACCCGTTACTAGCATGGGGTACCTAATAAAGTGGCCGGTGAGTGGTATATATATATATATATATATATATAATTTTTAAATATATATTTAAATAATATATACTACACAAAATATAATTCATTTTATAAATATGTTATTATTGATCATATTTAATTAAAGGAGCTGTATGTAAGATATTTATTTCAATTAATCATACATTTTCCCTGACATGTCACTAGACATTAAGAAATCATGTTCATTTCAAATACTTACATCACTGACAACAGTAGTCCGGCCAGGATATTGTCATGTAAAAAGTGAAGTTGCAGCCCTCAACTGATGTTGATGTTGTCATGTTGTGTTTTGGTCTGATGCTCCACCCTCCACCGATCTATCAATCACGAAGTCAGTAGTGTTGCAGCATTTGGGTTGCCAGATCTGCTCTAGTTACCACAGCTGCAGCTACAAACGTGTCGGAATCGGATCCTGCAGCATATCTGGCAACCTCAAGTCAGTAATTTGAAAGTGATTGCAGTACCAGTTTTGTACACAATCTTACACAATCTTACATATGGCTCCTTTAATTATATTTGTAATATGTTTTGTCATTTGTAATAGAAATATTCAGTTTTAGTCTTGACTTCTTCTGAAACAGCTACAAATACATTTTGTGGCAGCATCATGGTACATTAGGGTGACCACCCGTCCCGCTTTGCGTTGTACCGCACAGCATTTTCACCCCTTGTCCCGCACGTCGCATATTGAGAAAATGTCCCGCATTTTCATCAGTCTGCTGTTGGTTTTTAATTATCATATTAAGAAAACGTGCATGCGTTCTTTTGCCTTTTTAAAGCATTTAATTTATTATTTTTGCGGCGTAGGTTTTCACCTATACTTAACAGCGCTTCGTCAAAAGTACAAATACAACTGCTGTTTTTAAAATCCTAGCCAATAGTTGAAAGCACAGGAGTAAACACGGTCACTAGGGTTGTGACGCTGTCAATCAAAATGTGGAGCGGTGATCCGTTACACGTGTTCCCTGTCAGAAAACAAATGGATTATTCGGTAAATTAAATTTTTAATTTAACAGAATTTATCAACTTGTTGCCTGCTGTGGTGGTTTTAATTCACATCCTTTCTAAAAAAAAAAAAAGAAAAAAAAAAAGAATGTTTTTGGTTTAATATATTCTTAGTATATAAGACTGTCAATTATCTAAATTCATGTTGGTTTAGTTGGACTTTAGTTGGTCAGAACTGTTTCAAAAATAGTTATCTGCTGCTGCCTTTGGGCAGACATTTTAAATGTCATGTAAAATAAAGACATGTTATGTTACACGTTATGTGATTGTAATGGTGTTTTCTAGAGGGGATTAAAGAACTAAGTATTTTTATCAGCTGAAAGGCAGAATACAAATGTTTTTATTAAGTTAGATAAACATTATATAACAGTTTCAGGTTATGTTTTAGTGTTGGTAACATGTCCCACATTGTCCCACACAAACTTGTAATCGTCCCACATTTGGTTTGTTTGATGGTGGTCACCCTATGGTACATGGTACATGGCATCAGAGAGAAAAACCATGGCATATGAAATATTATGTCTGAATAAAGTCAAAAAAGTACCATGGTGCTTTTTGTTTATGTGTGATTACTATCTGTTTTAATTATTACAAAATATTCTTTCAGCAGCAGCCATATTCATACTTCAAGAGACTATGTTATTCCCTATATATAATTCTACGTATAATAAAGGTATTTGCTAATTCAATCATTTCTGTTGGGCCAAAATCCTGGGCATTTTAATTGGTTGTATAATTAAACTGGCTCTCTTAAGACAACTGAGACATCAACTATGAACATGTAGACACATGTAGAATGCCACAGTCCTTGATAGTCCTCTTCATGTTTTCCAATAAAAATAGCTTCTTTTTTTAAAAAAGTTCCAAGAATAGAGGATAACCATTCATATATCTGTTTTGAGTTGTGAGCTACTTTAGGGCTTAATTGTAACAATATTTCCAGAATACAATAAACCCTTCTAATCATTCACCGTAAGCAAATCGGTGGCCACAATATTTTTATGGAGGGTGAAAGAGCAGCTGAGCTGACCCAACAAAGTGCAGCCAAAGGCCATTTTCACAGACTGATGCGGAGTGAGATGGACATTGGTAAGCGACATGGCAATGATGCCAAGTGGGTCTCTCCTTTTCTCTTGACCTGCCGTACATGAAAAGCCAATTTTTCAGAGACAAAGAATTTCAAAGTTACCACTGAAGGAAAATGTCAGCATGCTTTCATTTTATCCATGATAAGGCTTCGCTTGTATCTTTAATAATGCTATACTACCAGTGAGGTTTTTGCACATCTGAGGTTAGAGTGAAACTTGATCTGGATGATATTTTAAGGCCACATGAACATTTATGCAGAGAGTTTGTAAGGTTTGATGGCACTTGATTTATTATTATTATTCATTGTGGGAAGTTAATTTTTTATGGATTCAACATTTTAGCTCCATTTATAACTGGTCCCTTTCGAGGGGACACTTTGGGGAACGCCCTTAGCGTAACGCATCTGAAGTATGAATGAAACTAATCCAATCCTGATAGGTGCTGCGTCATGACGTAACATGTGACGGCATACACGGTAGCTACAAAGGGACGCCGGCACAGAACAGAGTTTGCTTTTTGCTCTTCAGCAAGTGCTTAAACTGTCTGTCCTATTTGGTGTTGTTTGTCCCATAAGAATTGTTCCAAATAAAGGCTGCATTGCAATATAGAATCTAGTGGCTCGGATCTCGCGTTTGCTGAGGTGGTGCATAGATTACAGGTCTACAATAAAGGGACACACACAATATGTGAAATAATACTGTTTGGGTGTGAGGCATTCACAGTCAGCTCCTGAGGGAGTTCATTGTGTTCATTGAGAAATATCTCGACGCGTACATCCGGGCGCTTGTCGGATATTTAAGCCTCACACCTGTTGACTTTCTTCTCGAGGGATGAAAGCCAAATATATTGTAACGGCTCGAATCTCGCGTTTGCCGAGGCAGCGTGTAGATTCCGAGACCATATAAATAAATATTAAAACAGTATTGTCTGGTGATTATGGCCGCATTTAATTCTAAGTAATTAAATTATGGAATATTGTCTCACTTTAAGGCAGTCGTTCTCAAAATGTGGGGCGGGTACAGCAAGGATACTGCAAGGGGGGCGCGGGAGATCAGCAGAAAAAAGAGAAAAAAAACAGCCTTTGCAACAGTGCAAACAGGCTTGCGGCCAGGCAGTGTTCGTGTCCGCTCATCAGAAAAGCCTCATGCCTGTCCTCCGCTTCAGGGTGTCGAGAACAAAACCGAAAGAGCCTCCCCTCTGGGGAGCCCTCAGGAAATCGATGTCGGCTTCCCGCTGCTAAGGGCTCTTAGGGACGCATTGGTTTCCATCGAACGCATGCTGCACTGTCCGTCCCATAGGCCTGAGGCCTGGTAGCACTCGCGTCCGCCCATCGAGAATAGTTTTCGATCTAACCCTGCCGGAGAGCCACTTCAGGGGGTCGAGAACGAATCTCGAACGATATCCAAAACCAGCCTCGAGAGGTTGGTTCCCTTGATAAAATATTTCAATACATGGACAAATCTAAAGAATATTTCTCCTTGGGCTCTGCGCACCATTCAAAAGGGGTACAGACTTTTTGGTTTCCACCCACCAAAATTCAATGGGGTGGCCTGGACTGTAGTCGACCCAGCACAGGGTCGGGTATTGAAACAAGAAGTAAACTCCCTGCTGGTAAAGGAGGCCCTAGAGCATATTCCTCCGCTGGACAAGGAGTCCGGGTTTTACAGTCGCTACTTCATAGTTCCCAAGAAGGATGGGGGGTTGCGTCCAATAATAGATCTCAGACACTTGAATCGGTCTCTGAGGAGTATCAGGTTCAAGATATACTCCTTATTACATTCAAAGCACTCCATGGTCTTGCCCCCAACTATATTTCTAAATTACGCTAAGGGCATTCCCAAAAGTGTCGCATCAACGCAGTGTCTCATTCCCTTCTCAGGGAACAAGGGTTACAGTCGTAATCCGAGATGTTTTGTGGTCTTTTCTAATGCCTGTTAGACTTGTTTCATTGATATCTCAATAATACTAAATGGCCTCAAAGATTCTCTGTCTGTGCAGCAAAAATGCACACATTCCCTACCTTCTCAGCACTAATATCTTTTTTTCTTCTTCTTGTTAATAGTGCAAGCAAAGAGGAGTTCAACAGAGAATGCCTGTTGAACTTTAGCAATGGGACTGTAGGTTTTTTAGATAATATTGCCCTAAGCAATAAACAAACTGAATTTTATTAAATCCATCAGCTACATACATCAAAAGGTTTCTCAGTCACTCAGTCTCTGCCAACCATGGTTATTATAGTTAACTACAACTAAAACTAAAGCCATAAAAAATATTTTGGTTGGCTAATCTACACCTAATGTTAACTGAAATAGAAACAAACAAACAAAGAAATTATAAACTTTCAGCTATTTTCTAAGGCAACATTTCTCTCTTTTACTTAGTTTAACTATAAAATCATAAATATGACAAAAAAACAACACAATTTTGACATTTTTAAATTAAAATTAAAATGGAAAATATGAAAATAAATTAAATAATTCAAAATATTGATAAAAACTATGATTGTATCTTAATGATACTAAAAAGGTACAGCTTTTTAAGATTAGATTAATATTAGATTAATTTGTAATTCTATTTTCTTGCAATAATCTATGCTGCCCTACAAAGCAAAAAGGCAGTAACTACGCAGAGTGCAGAACTGAGAAAAATGACTTTAAAGTTATCCTGTCGTTACCTTTTTTGCAGTTACTGTACAAACGACTACCATTTTTCTCCAAAACGACACACATTTGAGATAAGATGTTATGTCACATAACAAAGGATGCCTTGAATGTCATGAAAATGATAATATCTCATTTTTGACCAAAAATGCAGTTACTGCCTTTTTGCTTTGTAGGGCAGTATGGGTGTGTCACATCCACCGTCTGTCTTCCTCATCTGTCTTTGCACTACACTTCCCAGAATCCTCTGTCATCCTCACCTGCACCTGTTCCTCATCACCCTCATCATCATCATCACCGTCACCTGTGTTCCCTGTCATTATCTGTGTATTTTAGTTCCATTCTCACAGCTTGTCATTGTTTGTGTATTGTGCACACTGTCTTGTGTATTTGGCTATTTTTCCCCATTCCTGAATGAATTTTCTTGTTACTCGTATTTCCTGGATCTGCGTCTACCTCTGAGTCTGGAAGCGTGACAGAATAACCAGCCCAAAAAGGTAATGGAGGAGGACGCTATGGATGCGTTTCTGTTCAATCAGAATGGGAGTTCTTTGGAGGCATCAGGATGTTTACTGGGAGGAGGAGTTTTTAAAGCAACGGTTCTGGAGAGGACTTGATGATCCACTAGCCCAGATACTGCTGCTCAAAGACTTAGATCGACCTTTTATTGAGTTTATGGACAGAGCTCTTTTTGTTTGTGGTTCCTCCCTCACTGTAACACCAGCCGATCCTGAGTTACCTGCGCCAGAGCCCGCTGATCCTGCGCCAACCCACGTCGATCCTACTGAGCCCGCGCTTTACGTTGCACCCGCCGTGCCAGAGACTGTTCATGTTGTGCTTGAGTCTGCTCTGGAAGACGCAGTGCTCATTGTGATGTCCATGACTGTTTTGTGTGTGTGTGGGCAGCACACCCATGAATCCAGCCCCGAGTCTTCTGAGATGCTGGTTCCGTCCAGTTCAGAGCTCTCCTCACCGCTGGTCCCTACCAGCTCAGAGCCTTCTTCCCCGCTGGTTCCGTCCAGCTCAGAGCCCTCTTCCCCGCTGGTTCCGTCCAGCTCAGAGCCCTCTTCCCCGCTGGTTCCGTCCAGCTCAGAGCCCTCTTCCCCGCTGGTCCCGTCCAGCCCAGAGTTCTCTTCGTCGCTGGTCCTGCCCAGCTTGAGGCCGCCTTCGCCGCTGGTCCTACCCAGCTCAAGGTCCTTGTTGCCACGGGTCCTGTCCCCCAGCCCTGACACGCCTTCGCCGCTGGACTTCTCCTACCCGGTGCCTAAGCACATTAACCTGGGGGGACAATATGTCCTCTCCGCCATGGCCACCCGAGGGGTCCTCGCCGCCATGGCCACCCGAAGGGGATTCTCCGCCATGGCCACCTGAAGGGTCTTTACCGCCATAGCCACCTGAAGGTTCCTCTTTGCCATGGTCACCCGAGGGGTCCTCTTCGCCATGGCCACCCGAAGGGTCTTCACCGCCCTGGGCGCCTGCACGTCCTGCTCCGCCCAAGCCACCTACACGTCCTGCTCTGCCATGGGCGCCTAGACATCTGTCATCATCACCTGCACCTGTTCCTCATCACCCTCATCACCGTCACCTGTGTTCCCTGTCATTATCTGTGTATTTTAGTTCCATTCTCACTGCTTGTCATTGCTGGTTATTGTTTGTGTATTGTGCACAGTCTCGTGTACTTGTCTATTTTTCCCCGTTCCTGAATAAATCTTCTTGTTACTCGTATTTCCTGGATCTGCGTCTACCTCTGAGTCCGTAACCGTGACAGGGTGGAGGTTAATATACCATTATGACCTGCAGCAGTGATCTATCAGAGGAGGCCAAGATATTTCAGCTGTTAGTTTAGCCAGCAATTTTAGCATATTTAGGCTTGTAAACATTACAATGTCCACAAGACAACCTTTTCTGCATGTCTTTTTATAGAAAACCTCAATGTGCAAAATATCAAGAAAGCAACTGAAACTCCAAGAACCTCAATGCTACCTTTTTAACTTCTCTTTTTTTGGCAAAGTGAATCATTTCAGCTGTGTAGTACTTAAAAATATATATAATATTCATCACAATTTCATGCTAGCACCTATAAGCTTTTTTGTAGTCTTATAGTAACACCTAAAGACTAATTAGAAAAAGTGAAATTACCCTATTTGATGTATAGCTACAAATCCTCTAGTTCATGTGAAACCTTTGTAGGACTATAACGTATAGGTGCATTATGTTTCAAGGACTAAGGACAGATCAATCCGCTTTCTGTAAGTTGGAAATCACACAACTGACACAAAAAGCCCTGTGGTGCCATGTGCATTGTAAACCAAAAGCTGTAAGGTGCCAGTTCACTACAGCCACTGGGACATGTCCCGAAGGTGTTGTTAGGCGATTACCCAATTAAATTAATTGAACAGCACATATTTAAACAATAGCAAGACACTTTGAACCATGCCTTGTATCCTCAATTTTGAGGCTAATTTTTGGTATACAGTCTTGAGGTTATTTTCAACTTCCAGTAAACTTAAATGTGGCTCCATATGAAAAAAAAAATGTTCTTACCTCAAGATACACCACCCAGGGCATAACTAATGTGGCCACGAGAAGATCTGCCACCGCCAGGCTGACAATGAGGTAATTAGTTGTGGTCTGCAGCGCTTTCTCTCGGGAGACTGCCATACACACCAACACATTGCCGAAGACAATGACAAAGATGAGGAGAGTCAGGAGCATGGCATAGTAGTTATACTGATGCTTGGCCTCACAGCTTGTGCTGTTGAGGGGCCCAGTTCCGTTGTCATAATAAGTATCATTGTAGGGATACTCCGTGAGGAAATCCATGAGCTGTGGCCAGGGAAGATGCCTGAAACTGAGAGACATAATTCACTGTCAGTGAAGCCACCAACACGGAATGAAACCAAACAGCATTATGTCAACACAAAGGAACAAAGGAGGTTGCTTTATCATATTTCAGTAGAGTTTTTGATTTATGTTTTTTTTTTAAGCAGAAGTGTGTAATTTCTAGGCCAGAATTTCACTTCACCAAATGAAACAACAATTAAGATTGTTTTCAAACTGCTTTCCTGAACACCCCTCAAGTCTTACATTGGTTCGAAAACAGATAGTCCAACTCAAGACATTGATTGAGCCAGTGTTGCTGTTTTTATCAAAAAGTGTTTTTATACTTTTTGGGCAAAAGGAGAACTGGCCAAAGGAAAACACCCTAACTTAGCCTTATTTTTCCCCAATGTTTTTTCTCCATTTCTGTCACCTGATGGAGTTTGGGTTCCTTGCTACTGTCACCTTCGGCTTGCTTAGTTGGGGTTTAAAAGACACTTCAAATTCAAAAATGTTAGATATTTGACTGCACTGACACTGTTGAATGAGAACAAAACTTGACTGATGAGCTGCTTTATAGCTAATTCAACTTCGTTTCATAATTAACTAATTATTGAACATGGACAATGTTACTGAACTAAATTGAATCCATATTGAATCCACATACTGAATTAAGCTCAATAACGGTTCTATTGTCTTCCGAGCTGCTTATAACTGAACTGAACTAATTTCGTAATTGATGAGCTTTACACAGTTATTGAACTGAACTGAATCAACACTGAACTGACTTGAGCTGAATAATAACACTATTGTCTTCTGTAAAGCAACTTTAATGCAGAATTTGATTTGTCTCATATTTGATGAAGTTTTAATCATTGATCATTCCGTAAAGCTGTAAAGCTTCTCTGTAACATTTGGTGTTGTATAAAGCACTACAGAAATAAAGATGTCTTGACTTTACTTTAAAACCAACATATAAATAGTTTACTAAAACATTTTTATCCACATTAAAGGTAAACTCGAAAGGGAACTCGTGCTGTGTCCCCTAGGGGTTGCTATGGGGAATGCCTTGGGCGTGACTGGTGTCTGAAGTGGAAAAAAAAAGTGGAAAGAGTATAAAAGGGCACCTGTGCAATTCGTCATCTTATTATTTTCTTCAAGATACCATGTGTTTGAACATGCAATTTGAACAGGCAAGTTTATAATATGGCAAGCACTGCGAATTTTAGAATGTGTTTTCATCTGTGTCAGCGTTTTCTTATACCTGATGACACACACGATATGTGCATTATGTGTATGGGTGAGGAGCATGCACGGTTAGTCTTTGAAGGGGCTGTATCCATGCATTGCGAGTGTTCTCCTCTGAGGAAACTTCGCTCTCGTCTGCCCCTTTTCCTGAGGGAATCAGGACAGGCATCTGTGCCCCGCGGTTCAGGACCTGCTGCAGCCGAGGCGAGCAGGAAACTGAAGTCGTGGGGCTGGCAGATGGAGCTCGCCGATGTGCTTGAGAGGGGTTTGGTTGACTCGTTGGTGACTGACATCGAGCTGCGGGATGATGATGCGGTCTCTTCCGCAGCATCTGATTCAGCAGTGAACGCATTCCTCGCCCCCAGCCAAGCTGTGCAGGGTGAGGCTGATGAGGACGATGATGTTTCTGAGTGCTCTCACCCCGCCTGCCCCGCATATGACGAGTTGTTGGATGATATGTTGCGCTGCAGATAGGTTAGATCTGCCGTGGATAAACTCGATGGTACCCTCCTTGGTAGCTTTCCTGGGTGTAGGACATAGTTAGGCCTCTTCTCACATCAGAGAGTTGTTAAGCTGAGGCCTCCATCCTCAGAGCTTGATCAGGCAGCAGGGCTGAGTCGTTAGGCACCCTCTAATCCTCCTTGGCTACTGCCTCTTTTATGGAGCGTCGCCAGGCCTCCTCTCGCTTAGAGAGTTGTTTTATAGAGTCCTCCGCTCCTCAGAACTCCACCCGGATAGCGATATCAAGTAGGTAGGCTTTCTGTGACCCTCCTTGGTAGCTGTCCTAGGTGTAGGGCATAGTAGGCACTTTTAGACCGTCCTCAGAGCTCGGCCATTGTTTGCCAAGTTGTTAGGCTTTCTGTGAGCCTCCTTGGTTGCCGCGAGTGTTGTTAGGCCTCCTCTCGCTGAGAGAGTTATTTACTGTGGCCTACACTCTTCAGAGCTCCGCTAGGAGAGCATTTTGAGTGGTAGGCCTCTGTGAGCCTCCTTGCAAGATGTCCTGAGCGTTGGGTATTGCAGGGCTTCTCTCGTTTTTAAGAAGAGCAAAAAAATCTGAGAAGCAAAAGTCTCCAGTTGCTTTTCATTTTATTTCACTCCATTTAATCGTCAAAAGACCGGAGCTTCTACGGAGGCCTCCCTAACCCTAACCCTAAGGCCAGCATCCAGGGAGGCTCACATAGAGCCTAACACTCAGAACTTCTGTTCAGAGAGACCTGAAGAGTGGAGGCCTCAAACAAGAGGCCTAGCAACGCACTAACCCAAAGGGTAGTATAGAGGAAGCTCAGAAAGAGCTAAAACTCAGTCTAGCTGACCCACAAAGCTTCGCAGAGTGGAGGACTTAATGCAGCTACACTCATAATAAAAGGAGGCCTAGCAACACTCCACACTAAGGTCAGTAACCAAAGAGTGTCCCAGAGAGCTTAGCAACTTATCATAATGCCCTACTGCCTAGCCAATTATAGGAGTGGAGGCCTCAGTATGACAACTCTCTGAATCAAGAGGAGACCTAACAATGCACCACGTTCAAGACATCTTGCAAGGAGGCTCACAGAGAGCCTACAACTAGCAAATGCCTCCTCTCTAGGAGGTCAAGCAATGCTTTCAGTAGCCAAGGAGCCTCACAGAGAGCATAACAACTTAGCAAACTACCTCACCAAGGTCTAGGAGCGGAAGGCCTTGGCATGATAACTCTCTAAATCGAGGGGAGACCTAACTATGTCCCACACTCAGGTCATCATGCAAGGAGGCTCACATAGAGCCTACACATCACAAATGCTGTCCTAGCAGAGCTCAAGGGGGCGGAGACCTCATTAAGATAATGCGAGAGGAGGCCCAGCAACCCTCGCAGCAGACAAGGAGGCTCACAGAGAGCCTAACAACTTAGCAAACTGCCTGGCCGAGCTCTAGGAGTGGAGGCCTCAACATGATGACTCTCTAAATCAAGAAGAGACCTAACTACGCCCCATGTTCAGGACATCTTGCAAGGATGCTCACAGAGAGCCTAGAACTCACAAATACTGCCTCATTAAGATAACTCTCTCTAGCGGGAGGAGGTCTAACAATGCTTGCAGTAGCCAAGGAGGCTCAGAGAGAGCCTAACCACTTAGCTTATGGCTGAGCTCATAGGACAAATACACTACATCCTACCCCTGTCAAAGAAGCTACATAACAGGGCTAGCAGCCTGACACAATAATTGGTGGAGCTCAGAGGAGCAGAGACCTCTACATAACAGATCTAGCAACCTAGAACACTGCCTAGCTGAACACTGAGGATGGATACCCCAGCATGACAACTGGGGCCCACCAAGGTGGCTTACAGAAAGCCTAACAACTTGATACTGCTGACAAGAGGGAGCTCAGCATCACACAGCTTCTTGCTTACCTAATTTGCCATTCAGTAGAACATAAAGATCCAAATGACTGGGTTGGTGCCTTCAATTAAGGAAGCCTACCTGCAGCTACTGAGAAATAGTAGGGAGGCATCGACACATTTTCAACCTCACACAATCCTTTCACAATTCCATAATAAAGGATAAGTGTGGGCCGAATATGGATTCTCTTGATGATCAGCCACAGCATGAAGATCAAAAGGAAAAACAGACGGCTTACAGAAGCGGGGAAGTTATGTCCAGACATACATTGTTTTCCACAAAATCTGTCTCATCCTCCAAACCAGAGCTAATCTTTTATTGACTCCTAATTGTTATAATTACAATAACAATTCTACACTTTTTCTGTCTGTAATGGTGGCCGTGGGACCAAACCGCTCAACTCTCATCCCTTAAGAGAGAATCATGCCCAGGTGGAACCAATTACTGTGACCAAATCAGAAAAAGTATGCATTTAACCTCAAGCGCACTAGTTCAAACATCAGATTCTATCACTCTGTAAAGAATCAAATGAAAACGGACACAAATGCATCTCCCTCGAGTGCCGAGTATGTGCGTGTGCAAACGTTAACTACTATCCCTTAAGAGAGAGCAGAAAGGAAAAAGCTCATTACCTGTCTCTTGTAGTCAGTCTCGTGAATGCATCATACCTAGCACATCCAGCTTGCTCGAAGAGAAGACAGCATTCCACCCAAATTTGCAACCCAAATCCCTCGAGAATAGGGATGGAGTGAACGAAGCTTTAAAATGAGAAATCCTCACAATGCCTGCATTGATCTCCCTCAGGAGTTAAACGCACATGCTCCTCAATCATGTACAATAAACGATCTCCTGAAGACAAGAAAGAGGATGACGTATTTTACAGGTACCCTTTTATACATATGGTCGCACCAGTAGTAACATCATAAGCTGACACCTGCCTAAGTTCATTGCCGTGTTAAGACTCAGACACCGGTCAAGCAGGAGGGATTCCCCATAGCGCCCTCTAGGGGACGCAGCACGAGTCCCCTTTTGAAAGGGAACTAAACTTAAAGGGATAGTTCATCCAATTGTTTTGTCATCATTTACTCGCCCTCAAGTTGTTCCAAATCTGTGTGAGTTTCTTCTGCTGAACACAAAAGAAGATATTTTGAAAAATGCTGGTAACCCAGAAGTTGAAAAATACTATGGAAGTAAATGGCTACCATCAACTGTCTGGTACAGTCATTTTTAAAAAATAACTTATTTTGTGTTCAACAGAAGAAAGAAATTCAACTTCAGAAACAACTTAAGGGTGAGCAAATGATGACAGAATTTTTTTTATTTTTGGGTGAACTTTCCCTTTAACTGAATTAAAGAATTAAACATCCATTTGATGGAAGGTCATTTAAATTCGCACAAAATGTTTTGTAACTGTATGAGGACAGATATGAGGACAAATTCAAATTGATACAGTTATAAAAGTGTCGAAATGCTGAGCATTATTATACATTTGCCATGTATAATATTTGATACACACAAATTACAGAATATATCTTCCATCCTTCCTCAAATTTCTATTTCTCAACCGACCAGAAAGAGAATTGAGAATGAGGGTACAAGCTAAAGCTTACGGACAATTAGCATACAGTATATATCTTAAGTATATAATTTTTAGTCAAATTATGTTCAAATGCCTCCCTAAAGATGCTTTTTCAAGTATGTCCAGGACTAATTGTTACAAGGGAAATTTTAGTTGTGATAATGTCTATATCTCAATAACAATCTCAGTCAGAAATCCATGTTGGTTTAAAAAATATATTCCTTGAATTAGAAATGTTTCTGTAAATTCTGTCCTCTAATCTTAAATTATAGTATCATCTTATTTTTCCTATAAAATTGAGAAACATGTGAACACAATAAAATAGAATACATTACAAATAAGCCAACAAAACAATGCTTTGGTATTTTTGTATAATATTATCACCTTTTACATTTTTGCTGTTTCATTTACTGTTCCCCTACGAGGGAACTCAACACTGCGTCGTCGTGACGACACTTTGGGGAATGCCCCCAGCGTAGCGCATCTGAAGCATGAATGAAATCTGTCCAATCCTGATTGGTGCTGCGTCATGACGTAGTAGATGACGGCATAACCGGAAGATACAAAGGGACGCCCAGCACACACACACATTAGCTTTTTTGCTCTTCAGCTAAAGCGCTCTGTGTCAAACTGTCTGTCAAATTTGGTGTTGTTTGTCCCATAAGAGTTGTCCCAAAATAATAAAAGGCTGTAATCTCGCGTTTGCCGAGGCAGCGTGTTGATTAAGGTCTGCACTCCAATACAGATTCTGTAGTGGCTCGGATTACGGGTCTATTTTGCAATAAAGATTCTATGTCGGTGCGAGGCATGCACAGTCAGCTCCCGAGGGTGCTGGCTGTGTTCATTGAGAAATATCTCTACGCACATAGCCGTGCGTTTCGGGTGTTTCAGCCTCGCGCACGTTGACTTTCTTCTCGAGAGATGAAAGCCAAATATATTGTGTATGACTCAATCTCGCGTTTGCCGAGGCAGCGTGTTGATTAAAGGTCTGCACTGCGATACAGAATCTGTAGTGGCTCGGATCTCGCGTAAAGTCAAGACAGCGCGTAGATTACGGGTCTATTTTGTAATAAAGATTCTGTGTGGGTGCGAGGCATGCACAGTCAGCTCCTGAGGGTGCTGGCTGTGTTCATTGAGAAATATCTCGCCGCACATAGCCGTGCGTTTCGGGGGTTTCAGCCTCGCGCCCGTTGACTTTCTTCTTGAGAGATGAAAGCCAACTATATTGTGAACGACTCGCATCTCGCGTTTGCCGAGGCAGCGCGAATATTACGGGTCTGCAATAAAAGGGGACACACACGATCTGTGAAATAATACTGTTGGGTGCGATGCATTCACAGTCAGTTCCTGAGGGTACTGGCAGTGTTCATTGAGAAATATCTCGACGCGTAAATCCTTGCGCTGTCGGATGTTTCAGCCTCGCACCTGTTGTCTTTCTTCCCGAGGGGCGAAACCCATGTTGTAACGGTTCGAATCTCGCGTTTGCCGAGGCAACGTGTAGATTACGAGACCGTAAATAAAATTAAGACAGTATTGTTTGGTGATTATGGCTGCATTTAATATTATGATATTAAAATGATGAAATATCTGACTTTGAGAAGTAAGATATTTTAATTCAGTCTACCATCCAGATCATGTTTCACTTATTCAAAAAGTGTTAAATATGGCTGCATTTAATTTTGAGGAATTAAAATGACGTGCAGCGAACATCGGACATCGTTTTTGATTTTTCCCTGCCGGTCCTCCGCTTCAGGGTATCGAAAATGAGACGAAAATAGCAGGGCTCTGCGGAGCCCTCAGGAAATCGATGTTTGTTTCCAGCATCAAGTGCGCTTCGGGACACATCGTTTTTCCAGCGAACACATGCTGCACTGTCCGCCCCACAGGCCTGCGGCCAGGCAGTGTTCGCTTCCGCTCATCGGAAACCGTTTTCGATTATTCCCTGCCGGTCTTCCGCTTCAGGGTATCGTGAACGAAACCGAAAGAGCCTCCCATCTGGGTAGCCCTCAGGAAATTGATGTCTGAATCCCGCCGTTAAGTACGCTTCGGGACACATCGGTTTCCAGCGAACGCACGCTGCTCTGTCTGCCCCATAGGCTTGCGGCCAGGCAGCATTCGCGTCCGCCCATCGAGAACCGTTTTCGGTCGAGCCCTGCCGGAAATCCGCTTCAGGGGGTCGGGAACGAACTTCGATTAATACCCGAAGCCAGGCTTGAGAGGCTGGTTCCCTTAGTAGATTATCTCGGCGCATGGTCATGCCTTCCGAGTATATCTGCGTGGGCCCTGCGTACTCTAGAGCTGGGTTACAGACTACAGTTCAGTTCCCCTCCCCCGAAGTTCAACGGGGTGGTCTGGACTGTGGTCGGCCCAGAGCAGGTTCGGGTCATGGAACAGGAAGTTCAATCCCTGTTGGTCAAGGAGGCCATAGAATATGTTCCTCTGCCAGACAGGGAGTCCGGGTTCTACAGCCGGCACTTCATAGTTCCCAAGAAGGATGGGGGGTTGCGTCCAATAATAGATCTCAGGCACTTGAATCGTTCTCTGAGAAGATTCAGGTTCAAGATGCTCACAATTCAGCCATCGTGAGTCAGATCCAGTTCGAGGACTGGTTCGTCACAATAGATCTGAAGGACGCATACTTCCATATATCCATCTTTCCGTGTCACAGGAAGTTCCTGAGGTTCGCTTTCGGGGGCGAAGCGTACCAATATTGGGTTCTTCCCTTCGGCCTAGCTCTCTCCCCTTGCACCTTCACCAAATGCATGGATGCAGTGCTGGCTTCGCTGAGACTTCAGGGCATCCGTGTACTCAATTACATCGACGACTGGCTAATTTTGGCCAGTTCGTGCGAGATGGCAGTTCGGCATCGAGATGCCGTTCTGGCCCACATCAGGTGCCTGGGGCTGAGACTCAACACAAAGAAAAAGCTAGGCCACAACCTCACTGTGAAGCAGTTTCAGAGACTGCTGGGGCTCATGGCAGCAGCATCCAGTGTCATACCTTTTGGCCTGCTACACATGAGACCCCTACAGTGGTGGTTGAGAGCCAAGGGGTTTTCCCCGAGGGGAAATCCGTTCCGTATGATCAGGGTAACGCGCAGATGCCTTCGTTCTCTCGTCATATGGAGGACACCTTGGTTCCTGTGCCAGGGACCGGTGCTGGGAGCATCATGTTGCCGGAAAACCGTTTCAACAGATGCCTCCCTCACTGGTTGGGGCGCGGTCATGGACGGCCGCTTTGCGAGAGGTCTGTGGGAGACCCGGCACTCTTCCTGGCACATCAATTGCCTGGAAATGCTGGCGGTCTACAAAGCTCTGAGGAGTTTTTTCCCGGACCTCCGCGGCCACCATGTCGTGATACGCTCGGACAACATGTCCGTGGTCGCGTATCTGAATCATCAGGGGGGTCTGATGTCGCGCCCTCTATGCAGACTGGCACACCAGATCCTTCTGTGGTCCCAGGGGAAACTGTCGTCTCTCAGAGCGATGTATGTCCCCGGGGTCCAAAATCAGGGAGCAGACGTCCTGTCGAGGCAGGGGCTGAGGCCCGGGGAGTGGCAACTCCACCCCGAGGTGGTGGAGGCCATGTGCGTGAGATTCGGCCCAGTGGAAGTGGATCTGTTCGCATCTCTAGAGATGTCCCACTGTCCACTGTGGTTCTCTCTCAGGTATCCAGCTCCGTTGGGGCTGGACGCTATGACGCAGACGTGGCCGAGGCTGCGTCTGTACGCATTTCGCCCGATCGCTCTGCTCCCGGGAGTCTTGGAGCGGGTCCGCCGGGAAGGGATCAGCCTACTTTTAGTAGCACCCCGCTGGCCGACCCGGATATGGTTCTTGGACATTGTAGCACTGCTAGACGGCCTCCCGTGGCAGGTCCCTCTGAGGAGGGATCTGCTGTCTCAGGCAGGGGGTACAATATTTCACCCCCGGCCAGAGCTGTGGAACCTCTGGGTCTGGCCCCTGAGGGGGCTCTGTACTTAGAGGCTGGCCTGTCAGCAGGTGTTGTCGAGACCCTACTTAGCTCCAGGGCTCCTTCCACCAGGAGACTGTACAGCCTGAAGTGGAATGTGTTTTCCACTTGGTGTAGAGAGCGTGAGGTGGACCCAGTTAACTGCCCAGTGGCTTCAGTGCTGGAGTTCCTCCAAGATCGTTTCTCCGCCGGTCTTACCCCGTCCAGACTTAAGGTGTATGTGGCTGCCATTGCGGCTCTCCACTCGCCTTTAGGTGATGGGCCTTTGGGAAAGCACCATCTGGTTGTACGTTTCCTCCGTGGGGCTCGGAGGATAAGGCCTGCGGCTCACTCCAGAGTCCCAACATGGGACCTGGCGGTGGTTCTTGAAGGGTTGGCTGAGGCCCCCTTCGAACCACTGGAGTCGGCTGAGGCAAAGAACCTGACCTTCAAGTTGGCCTTTCTCCTTGCCATCACTTCTCTGAGGAGAGTGGGGGATCTCCAGGCCTTGGCTATAACGCCAACTTGCCTGGAGTTTGCCCCTGGCGGGGTTAAGGCCATCTTGCATCCAAGACCGGGCTATGTGCCCAAGGTGCCGTCTAGTGCGCCACGGTCAGTGGTTCTTCAGGCCTTCCATCCTCCACCTCATGGGACGGCGGAAGAGAGGAGACTTCACCTGCTCTGCCCAGTCAGAGCCCTAAGGGTTTATTTGGAGAAGTCTTCTCAGTGGAGGAAGTCAGACCAGTTGTTGGTGTGCTTTGGTTCACCCAAGAAAGGGCTGCCTGCATCTAAACAGACGATCAGTAATAGGATTGTCCAGGCTATAGCCGCGGCTTATCAGGTGCGCAACTTGCCTTCACCTATGGCCGTGAGGGCACATTCCACCAGGAGCATGGCCTCCTCGGTGGCCCTCCTTTCTGGCGTCTTGCTTCAGGAGATCTGCGAGGCGGCCGGGTGGGCCACCCCGCACACCTTCATACGTTTCTACAGTCTGCATCTCCCCGTGACGCCTGGCGCCAGAGTGCTCGCGTCCTAAGTGTGCCTGGTCTCCCAGCTTCACACTAGGGCGGGCGTGATTACGGTGTGGCATAGTGGGTATTTCGTTCCCCAAAGTGTCGTCACGACGACGCAGTGTTGAGTTCCCTCGTAGGGGAACGTCTCGGGTTACGACTGTAACCCTTGTTCCCCGAGAAGGGAACGAGACACTGCGTCTCGTCGCCACACCTATCACGATCAGAGCGCTTGCTTCATCGCAAAAGAGCTAATGTGTGTGTGTGCTGGGCGTCCCTTTGTATCTTCCGGTTATGCCGTCATCTACTACGTCATGACGCAGCACCAATCAGGATTGGACAGATTTCATTCATGCTTCAGATGCGCTACGCTGGGGGCATTCCCCAAAGTGTCGTCACGACGACGCAGTGTCTCGTTCCCTTCTCGGGGAACAAGGGTTACAGTCGTAACCCGAGACGTTTTGTGTGGAAAGCCTATAACAGAGTTTCGAGGTTACATTATTTAAGAACTTGCACAACACTGTGCTGTGCATAAGTGTACGACACTTTTGAATGTGTCAATTAATGCGTAATGAACTTTTTCTTTTTAGGTAATAATGGTGGACATAAACTAATGTCCTAAAAAGAAACTGACTTTCAGAAAGGGCCCCATCCTGACAATATGCATTGTAATATAAAAGTGTGATATTATCATACTGGTTAACGTGGTAGTGAACTTACAGTCTTCCATTCTCCTGTATATCCTGAATTAGAAATCCATTTTGGTGTGGAAATTCAGATCTATGTTCATCAGTCAAGTGCTTTGCACTTGTGAATGACAGTTTATCTAATCCGGCATGTCACCGCTTCCTTGCTTATCCACTCTGTTACACAGGTTTTGCCTTCTTTAAGTGTAAAGCCTAGTATTTCTGAGCTTTAGAATATTTGACTTCTAATTAAGGCACTGAAATCTCAAGAGAGTCATAATTGTGTCTCTTGTTAAACTCAGTCAATCAATGATAAAATGTTTTCTTGTGATGGCAAATCAGTGTAGTACAGATGAATTATAAGACACTTACAAATGATAATAGCAAAGTCTACCCCCCCCCCCCCCCCTCCTCTTCATTCCCATAGAAACCAAAATGTAAGACAAAACTACAAGCAATGAAAGAAAAGAAACAAATGGCCTTTTACAGAAGCAATCTCCCTGGTCCTTTTATAGCAACAATCTATATTCGTTGCCCTCCACCACCCATTACCTCTGTAGCTGAATGTGTGTGTGACGCTGACGCCACAGACCCAATGGAGCAAGTGAGGGCTGCTGATTGATGCAAACTGCCTGACAAAATGATGTCTATGTCAAACACAGCAAAGAGGACCCTCCATTCAGCTTTAACCAACAAGATCAATGAATCACGTCGAACCACTGAGTGTCTTCCCTTTGCTCAGGATTGCTCATTTGAATGGCGTGTTTTGCTTATTTCCATGTACAGTGAAGAAAATAAGTATTTGAACACCCTGCTATTTTGCAAGTTCTCCCATTTAGAAATCATGGAGGGGTCTGAAATTGTCATCGTAGGTGCATGTCCACTGTGAGAGACATAATCTAAAAAAAATAAATCCAGAAATCACAATGTATGATTTATTTATTTATTTATTTGTAAGATACAGCTGCAAATAAGTATTTGAACACCTGTCTATCAGCTAGAATTCTGACCCTCAAAGACCTGTTAGTCTGCCTTTAAAATGTCCACCTCCACTCCATTTATTATCCTAAATTAGATTCACCTGTTTGAGGTCGTTAGCTGCATAAAGACACCTGTCCACCCCATATAATCAGTAAGAATCCAACTACTAACATGGCCAAGACCAAAGAGCAGTCCAATGACGCTAGAGACAAAATTGTACACCTCCACAAGGCTGGAAAGGGCTACGGGGAAATTGCCAAGCAGCTTGGTGAAAAAAGGTCCATTGTTGGAGCAATCATTAGAAAATGGAAGAAGCTAAAGATTTTGGGGAATAACCTCCTTCCCTCAGTTAGAGCATTGAAGATGGGTCGAGGCTGGGTCTTCCAACATGACAATGACCCGAAGCACACAGCCAGGATAACCAAGTAGTGGCTCTGTAAGAAGCATACCAAGGTTCTGGCGTGGCCTAGCCAGTCTCCAGACCTAAACCCAATAGAGAATCTTTCGAGGGAACTCAAATTCCGTGTTTCTCAGCAACAGCCCAGAAACCTGACTGATCTAGAGAAGATCTGTGTGGAGGAGTGGGCCAAAATCCCTCCTGCAGTGTGTGCAAACCTGGTGAAAAACTACAGGAAACGTTTGACCTCTGTAATTGCAAACAAAGGCTACTGTACCAAATATTAACATTGATTTTCTCAGGTGTTCAAATACTTATTTGCAGCTGAATCTTACAAATAAATAGTTTAAAAAATCATACATTGTGATTTCTGGATTTTTTTTTTTTTTTTGATTATGTCTCTCACAGTGGATATGCACCTACAATGACAATTTCAGACCCCTCCATGATTTCTAAGCGGGAGAACTTGCAAAATAGCAGGGTGTTCCAATACTTATTTTCTTTACTGTATATATTAGGGTTCGGCAAGATTTTTTAAAGTATCTTATGCTTAGCATTTGATCAAAAATACAATAAAACAGCAATATTGTTAAATATTACTACAATTTTAAAATATTTTAATTTATTCCTGTGATGGCAAAGCTGAATTTTGAGCATTTATTACTCCAGTCTTCAGCCTCACATCCTTCAGAAATTATTTTAATATGCTGATTTGGTGCGCAAGAAACATTTCTTATTCTTATTCATATTGGCAATTATTGTGCTGCAACCCTTTAAGTGTCACTTTTTTTAGAAGTGAAATAAATTAAGAAAGTGAAAAAAGTTACAGAAGTTTGAGTTTATGAAAATGTACAATGTAAAAAAATTAATTATTCATATTTTATATAAAATATATATTTTCAAAACCTGGGCGAATCTAAAACTGCAAAGAAATAAAAGCCAAAAATCTGAACAAGTTGTTTCAAGTTTTAGGTTGATATCTCAAGAAATTATCTTTCAGTAAGATTTTGTTTGGGCGCAGTATCAAACTTTTTCACTAGGTGACAACCAGACTCCATATAAGGACGCCTGCATGTCCATATGTGGTTTGAGTGATCTGAACCATTATTTTCACAATTTTCATACAATTTATAAAGTAGACATCCTATTCAGAAGTAGTATTGGAAATTTGGCAGATTTTGATATGAATTAAACCTCTAACAAACATAAAAGAACATGTTATGTGCATTATAGCTTGCGGCCACATCACAAATGGTGAATCTATTATTTTTTCTTTATATTTAAAACATTTTCAGACCTTTTTTTCTAAAATAATTGAATGTTTGCTATCTTTTGAACTCTTGGCATGAAAACAAAGGATGTTTCCACCCTTCTTTCATGATTGTTCTTGTTCATGGTTATTTCAAAATAAAGGTCTGAACACGCCTTTGGAGTATGAAAATATTCTTGTTGCAAATTGATAAATTACGGCTCCTCTGTAATTTGTTTTAAGAATCAGTCACCAAATATGGAAACCAGAGATTGTAAGCTTTCAAATGATATATAGTTTGTCAAGATTAGTTTAGGTTTAGTATAGGATATTACTGTTTTAAATATGTAACGGATTTAAGAGGTCTTAATTTTGTTGTGGAAAATTTAAACCATGCTATTTTTTTCCCATGATAAATATAGAATTGTTTAAACAATGCAATATATCAGTTAATAAAAGACAAGTGTTATGGGGCAGATTTAAGTACTGTTTACATTAATAATACACACATATGTTCTAATCCATGCGTGTCCTTGATCTTTAAAGTGTGACTGACAGTATGGCAGACTGGCCTAAAGTATGTTCTGTCATCAGGGTATGACTGCCACCTCTTTGTACTTTGCCATTTGGGAAATCTAGGCGACGGCAGAGATTGATTAAGCCAGGGATCACCAATCCTGGTCCTGGAGGGCCGCTGTCCTGCAGAGTTTAGCTCCAACCAGGTCCAACACCTCTGCCTGGAAGTTTCTAGTATGCCTAGTGAGACCTTGATTAGCTGGTTCAGGTGTGTTTAATTGGGGTTGGAGCTAAACTCTGCAGGACAGCGGCCCTCCAGGACCAGGATTGGTGACCACTGGATTAAGCGGTAACACTTTACAATAAGGTTCATTACCGTAATTATTATTAACTAAGTGTAACGCAAGGTAAACTCAAGAAACAAAGGGTGAGCTGAATCCAAATGTAAATTTAATAAGACCCAGGGAACCCAGGGAACCCAGGGAAGCCAGGGAACCCAGGGAAGCCAGGGAACCCAGGGAAGCCAGGGAACCCAGGGAAGCCAGGGAAGCCAGGGAACCCAGGGAACCCAGGGAACCCAGGGAACCCAGGGAACCCAGGGAACCCAGGGAACCCAGGGAACCCAGGGATAGAATGAGACACACCAACCTATAGTAGCCTTCAAGACCTGACAAAGAACACAGGACACACAGGGGTTTAAATACACAGGGGCAAACAAGCTTAACAAGTTAACAAGACACACTTGGGGAAGACTAATTAACATGGCACAAGACAGGATATAACAAAACGTCCACAGAACACAAGGTGAACACAAGACAGGAATCATGACACTTCTTCAGCATTAATTAATCTTAGTTAATATTAATTTCAACATTTACTAATACGTTATTAAAATCAGAGGTTGTATTTGTTAACATTAGTTAATGCACTATGAACTAACATGAAGAAACAATAAGCAGTAAATCAACAGCAGTAAATGAAAAGCAATGAACAGCTGTATTTTTATTAACTAAGATTAACTAAGATTTATAAATACTGTAACAATCACAGTCACCAGCTCAGTCACCAGTCACCAGCTCAGTAACCTGTCAGCAATACACTTCCCAGCATCCCTCCTGGTCCCCACCTGCAATCAGTCAGCCATTACCACACCTGCTGCAGATCATCACCAATCACCTGATTACTGACTCTGCACTCCCTCATCACCACACACTAATCAACCTGCATCACCCTCACATCAGGGTCTGGTCTTGTTACTACGAACATTACGCGAGAATTGTAAGACGCGACAGGGCAGTAGCAACATTGTTGCGCGACATTCTTGCCCAACATTCTGCAACTGAGAGACGATGTTCTGACATTTTTTTTTTTATGCTATAGGCCTCTAGATATCCCCCACGTAGCATTCTATGTTTTGAGGTTCATTTTGAATTAGTCAGATGTTAGATAATTATATACTTTTTTAAATATTGTTTGTTAATTATTATTATTTAATGGGGCTAGCAGTAAATTAGCCTAATTATAATCAACACCTGCAAGTGTACACTTTGAAGAGTAAAAATTACAGAAGGTTATGTTAAATAGCAGACAAATCAAATGAAAAACTAAACAGTGTGAGCGAGGCTACATTATTCACATTAGAAAATTAAGTTGTATGTTGTGTTTGAATAATTACATATCTTATTTAGCTGAGGTAGGCTAAATTAAACGCAATACTCACATATCCTTACTCTATGAAGAATGAGACAACACAATGAGCCCAACGGGCGGTTGAAATTTAGAAGGTTGATTTTCGTGCTTTAGGGCAGTGACAAGTACATATGTTGTCCAGTGGTTGTCAAGACACCATAGGCACAACCTTAAGCAATGGCCTTGAACGGTGGTTTAATGTCAACATTGTGACAAAGCTGTGACAACATTCACCACACAATGTAGTTATAGCAACCTTTTGGTCATGTTGTTAAAACGTTGTTAGAAGGCTGGGTACGTTGTGCCAACATTCTGTGTTTGCTGGGTACCTGCCTACTTACCTGTGATCGTCTTGTCAAGTCTCCTGTCTTCTGTTTGTCTTCCGTTCGTCATCCTGACCCAGATCTCCAGTCATCTTCTCCACTCTTCACCTGCACAGAGAATCCACTTCAGTCATCACCAGCTAAGTCTCAATCACCATTCATCAAGTCACCCTCGTCTGGTTCCTGCTGTTGTCCCATCACTCTGCTTTTACAAAATAAAACCATTTCACATTACAATCTGTCTGTTCCCTTCTGTGTGTGTGACAGAAGACCAAACCACAAAGAGAAGCACAGGATGGGCATCCTCCTCACCCCGGTGAACCCAGTTAACTTTCGTCTCTCCCGCTTTCAAGATGGCCGCCCGATTGAGGACTACATAGAAGAGAGAAGAGTACCCTGGAACGAGGACACATTAAAGACCGTCTTTTTGGTGTAGGTTAGACGATCGCTTGTATCAGCACTTTCCTGCCGCTGAAACATCATGTTCCCTGAAGAGGTAGATCGAAGATGTTCTTCGGTTATGTGGATCAGCTTATATGATAGAGGAAGCCTTTCCAGAGCCTCGTCCCGTCATGGTCGCCATTCCAGAGTCTCGTCCCATCATGGCTGCCATTCCAATGCCTTATCCCATCATGGCCACCGCCATTCCAGAGCCTCATGCCAAGATGGCTACCATCGTTCCAGAGCCCTCTGCCAAGATGGCCACCGCCATTCCAGAGCCTCATGCCAAGATGGCCACCGTCGTTCCAGAGCCCTCTGCCAAGATGGCCGCCAAGATGGCCCCCGCCACCACCACACTAGAGGCCTCAGCCAAGATGGCCGCTGCCGCCACGCCAAAACCCTCTGCCAAGATGGCTACCGCCGCCAGGCGAGACCCCTCTGCCAAAAAGGCCGCCACGCCCAAATCTCCAGTCCCCGTCTTCGTCCAGTGTCCAGAGAGGTCTGCAGTCCCGGTCCTGTGTCCAAAGAGGCATTCAGTCCCCAAGCTTCCTCCAGAGCCCACAGCTCTGCCAAATAATTTTTTTGGGGAAGGGGAAACCCGTCCGCGGACACAACCACTGTGGCCGTCCTAGGGTCCCAGACCTTACAGATCCACAATGGCCCCCAGACCTTCTAGCACCGCCATGGCTCTCCAGGTTGCCAGCACTGCCCTGGTCCCCCGAGCTGCCAGCACCGCCCTGGTCGCCAATCTGGCTGATCCGCCCTGGAGGCTTCCCGTCATCAATCCTTGGACACTCCTTGCCAGCCTCCAGGGCCCCCATTTAATTAAAATTAATGCTTGGGAGAAACAATGTGATTTCACTCTGCCAGGTAACAATTAGCCTCAAAGATGTTTTACCAATCAATATCATGTTTATACTTTGATTTGACTGAATGAAGGCTGGTTTTCTCCAGCACAGGATCAGTGCTCCCTGATTAGCTGCGTCTAATAAGTCTCGCTCTAGTTGGATACAATATTTGACATGTTTTTCATGGGCTATAGAGGCAGAGAGCCCTGTTTCTGGCAGTGTATGATCATAATCCCATAAATGAGAACTGACTCCCAAACCAGTGGTTGGCAAGATATCACAAAACACAGTGGGAATAGATACAGCAATAGGACAGTGTGGAAACTATAAAGAAAAAAGCAATTTCAGTGTCATTTTCCTCATATCCGCCCCCACCTACAATAAAAGTGGTCTTTTCGTGATACACACTTGAACATATAATGGGTGAGAAAGATTGTATTGCAATTTCTGCTGGCAAAGCATCATTCAACTCTATCTCACCAATATGGGCAGTCTGTGGCATTCGTCTCTGATGGAGGATATCCTATTGCAGGAGTGATGTTGCGAATGAAGATATACTGGGTTGTGAAATTACCTTACTTTTCAAAACCTCAGAGTGAATATCTTTTTGAGTTTTGATAAAGTTTTTGTTGTTTAACAGACCAAACAAATATAAATAATTGTGTTAATCTTTGAATATCTAAAGTGACTGTCTGTAAATTTGTGCATCTGTTCCTTTAATTTTTAGACTGCAGCGTTAATCTTAATTTCCTGTCTTTGCACCCCGTCTTCCCTTGCACCCCGTTTGCACAGGAGAGGTATAGGTTTCTAATAAGCTCTTATTAATCTAATTTCACACTTACCTTAAAAATCACTTTTATATTTACATTCTTCTTCTAAATCACATTTATGACATTACTTTCCATTTATGTTTGATTATTTTCATGTTTTCGCTTTAAGTTTGACTAATTTTCTGTCATCTGTGAATTTGAAGCACGTGCTAATTGTATTGCACTTGAAATTTATTTTACAGAAATGATGAAGGCAAAGTCAAACGTATAAGACTGAAAATCTTTATCAGGTATGTTTTTTTGTCATTCATGTTGTTTCAATCGTTATTTTATTGATTTATTTCTCTGTTCCCCTCTCTTTCCTTTCTGCATTGTGTTTACATGGGATAGAAATGTTGAGGTTGAAGGCAAACATTGTATAAGACGCTGCATCGATTGACGCTGTGGGAACGCTTCATGTGATTTCGTCATGGGCCTCGTTTACACTGCAGGTCTTGATGGCCAATTCTGATTTGTTGCCTATGAATTTTTTTTTTTTTTTTTTTTGACTGTACGTTTACAGGTTCTTTCAATTGTGACCCATATCTGATTCATGTGTTTACACTTGCCATACTATCCAAAACAATGTGCATGCTTAAAAGGGGGTTCTTGCACACATGGAGGAGCGAGAAATATGCTTGATGCTAGCTCTGCGATATATGTGAAGTTCGCCAAACATCACCATGATTTTGAGGCGAAGGAAAAGGGCCATCATTGCAGCCTGCACATATGCTTCAGTTATTGTGTGCGAGAGAGATCTCCTGACTGGTGGGAGCATATTGTGGCGGGCTTTAACGAGGAGCAGTGGTCTGAAATTTTATGATGAGCAAACCAACCTTTGATATGTTGTGTCAATGTTTGTCCACATTCCTCTCCTACTACGACACAACATTTCGCAGATGCGCGTCGGGTTACTCTCGTCATTAAACTGCAGAGACGTAATGCCTCAGAAAATCCGATCTGCCTGTTTACATGACAGTCACATTGGCACATATCTGATTTATATCTGATTTATTTCCACATATGAATGAGGCCTGAAACCGATATGAATGCATGCCTTTTTTTCCTGTTTACATGGTCATAGAACACTTCCGATCTGTGTCACATATGAGCAAAAAATCGGAATTGGGTCACTGATAGTGTAAACGAGGCCATGAAGCACATGTGAAATTATTGGTCCGGTTTTGTTATCAAGGTGCAGACAGACAGATGACGATCAGGATTAAAGTTAAAATGCAGAGTTTAATACACATCCAAAAGGTAATACAGAACCCTAACGCAAAACGAGACCAGACAAACACTGAGTGAAGGTGAGGAATATACACATGTATGTTATAATATAATAATAAATAATATACACATGGTGTTGAACTAAATAGCGAACAGCTGTGATGATGATTAGTGTCCATGGAAACAGATGAGTGGAGGGAAAACTCAAACAAAGGAATACATGTGATTAATGAAAACAAATAAAGGAAGGAGTCCATGAAAACGAAACTAACAAACACAACTGACATAACGTGACAGGAATAGAGGAGCTGCAATAATGTGCAGATGCAGTATGTGAAAAATAATGTGTTTTATTTTATTTTAAAGCATGTAAACCTATTCTAGTACACCCAATAATAATAAAAAAAAGAACTTATAAAATAGGATATATGAGCCTTTTAAATTTAATTATGTTCCCTTCATAATTTTCATTAAAGAAAAATGCCTTGTATTATTTTATTATAATTTTAAAATGTATGTAAATATCTTTTAAATTAAAACAATAATACTAAATGTAAAAAAAAAGTGGGAAAAATCTCATTATCTGTGCCTTTCCAAATAAGGTATTCAGCTTTGGGCCATACATGCTAGCATACTTGTTTTGTGTTTCCAGTGCTGGTTACACATGAGAATATAGAGAGAGACCTCACCTAGAAAGTTCATGTTCAAGAAAATATAGTCATTGTATAAATCGTATGAAAAAAAATGTATTACAAATATTTTTTTTTAATGGTAAACTAAGCTCAAAGCACAATTTGTTAAGTGCTGTACTTGCTGTTTAAAGGGCATATTTGTATAATGATGCAGTGACCTTTGCTTATCTTGGGTTCTAAAGCGTGCCAGAAGTATATGAAGAAGTGTAATTTGCAGGGGAGAGCAGTTTTCAAATTCCTCTCAGAACTGTTAAGGTCAACGCAGAAAAGGAATGTTGATCTATAACCACAAAAGTGCATTTAGACCTGCAAAATATTGCCCCACATTTGTATCTTATCTCATCTGCCATATTATGAGGGGGATATCCCACTTGAGGGGAAACAGCTGACATCTTCCCAGGGTCTGTTTGCAGTAATGGCACTCAAGAGTATCACTCAGTGTATCATGTAAACATGCCAGTTTGTTAGGTCCCGGTGACTAGTTCCAAGAGCAGAGTAAAATAAACTAGCTTTTTACATTTTCTGAAGAGAATGTGAGTGGTGCAAGGATGTTGCTAGGATGGTCTAAGCTGCATACAATCTGTTAAGTCAGAAAAGTAATAGCACACCTTTCCTCAACAAGTCTTGCGGAATCATTTATGTCGGTAGCAGGAGTTATTATGCCAAAATCTACTAGTGTTAGGGGTCAGTCACACAGAACGCAGTTTTGCCTTTAAAAATGCAAGACGCCACACACTATTAGCTAATTCAAAAGGAGAGCCGCATCTCTGATGAATGAAGAAGAAGGCAAAAGAGTCTTCTTAACATGCTGTCTTAAAAACAGAGTTTATGTGCAATATGATACAACCAGCAAGTGAGAGATGTACGTCAAGTGCATTTTTACATAGAAAAAGAATGTAAAAGCTAAGAAAATAAAGACCAAATTTTAAACGTTTTGTTTGATGCTTGAAATTTGATGCTTGGTGTGCATCTTGTGTCACAAAAAAAAATTACTGGCTGCTAGGATGCATCTTGGGTGTGGTTACTTGGTTGCCATGGGAACAACACTAAAAGTGCTTTGTCATCGTAGACCAAATAATTTTCAAACAAGGAAAAAGTATGTGACTCATAAGAGCATAATTATGACAAAAGAGAGCACTTTATTATTAAACAATTATGACTAAACAGTAAATAGTTTCCTAGACATACAGAATCACTCTGCATATATTTTATACTGTAATAAAATACAATATCCACACTCTCTGTAATCTATGATCATGCAGTGATGCTGTACAATTTTGATTATATTAGAAAGCTACAATATTGAACCGCACAGAGTATATTTGAGTGCTCATGTCTTGCTGTGTGTTGGCTCAGAAAACAACTCATCTGGGACTTCATAGCAGGCATCCTGCATCCAAACATGATAATGCACCTTCTCTAAGTTCTGTGTCTGGGGTCACATCAGAGAGTCTACCCGTAGAATTGCCTCTCTCTCTCTCTCTCTCTCTAGTTGGAGTATGCTATGGCCCCAGGCCACTGGAGCTCTGGCTTTGCCCCACTGACACCCCTGCTCTGTCTGATCTCATTAGTTAGCTGGGGTGCAAGTGAAAGGATGGAAAGAGAGAGAGAATGAGAGGAGTGATGGGGAAGAAAGAAGTGATATGCAGAATAGAAGAATAGAGTTAAACCTTTCACAGTTAGACTCTCATTCCAACCCTAACACCTAGCCCTAAATTGTAAAACAACTTTTAAAAATTAAATTGTTTACTTAATTAAAACAAGATTCTCTTCATCAGTAAATCAATTATTTTCCTAAGCACCATTTGCAAACCCAGAGCATTTAGGATTTCAAGTGTTTTTATTTTTTTTTTACAAATATATTGGTATGGAAGCATATGGGTAGCAATATTCTATTTGAAATGTAATATGCAAAATTACAATGCAATATGTAAAAACGTTTGGTACAAAATGAAAATTCAATTATATAATTTACATTTGCCATTTCATACACTAGTATTAATATGTAAGTTGAATAAATATGTTAATGCTTTATAAGTTTCAAAATGAAAATGTATTACAGAAATTATTAGATATGCGTCAGTTTCTTAGATATTAAAATAATATTTATTGGTCATTCTGAGGTCACTTGGCCCCCCACATTCTCCAAATTCACACAAAATAGTCTCGTTTGTCTGTGCTTCGTTTGTGCTGGTAAAAAATTTGTTTGTGCTGCTTCGGTTTTTAAAATCTTTGACACTGAATTATAGACGATGACGTCACCAGCCCTCGACCTGCTCCACATTCATCTAAAAAATGATAGGTCTATGAATTTGAACTGTCAGATTGCTTGACCCTATATACACTCACCTAAAGGATTATTAGGAACACCTGTTAAATTTCTCATTAATGCAATTATCTAATCAACCAATCACATGACAGTTGCTTCAATGCATTTAGGGGTGTGGTCCTGGTCAAGACTCCTCCTGAACTCCAAACTGAATGTCAGAATGGGAAAGAAAGGTGATTTAAGCAATTTTGAGCGTGGCATGATTGTTGGTGCCAGACGGGCCGGTCTGAGTATTTCACAATCTGCTCAGTTACTGGGATTTTCACGCACAAACATTTCTAGGGTTTACAAAGAATGGTGTGAAAAGGGAAAAACATCCAGTATGCGGCAGTCCTGTGGGCAAAAATGCCTTGTTGATGCGAGAGGTCAGAGGAAAATGGGCCGACTGATTCAAGCTGATAGAAGAGCAACTTTGACTGAAATAACAACTCATTACAACCGAGGTATGCAGCAAAGCATTTGTGAAGCCACAACACGCACAACCTTGAGGCGGATGGGCTACAACAGCAGAAGACCCCACCGGGTACCACTCATCTTCACTACAAATAGGAAAAAGAGGCTACAATTAGCAAGAGCTCACCAAAATTGGACAGTTGAAGACTGGAAAAATGTTGCCTGGTCTGATGAGTCTCGATTTCTGTTGAGACATTCAGATGGTAGAGTCAGAATTTGGCGTAAACAGAATGAGAACATGGATCCATCAAGCCTTGTTACCACTGTGCAGGCTGGTGGTGGTTGTGTAATGGTGTGGGGGATGTTTTCTTGGCACACTTTTTAGGCCCCTTAGTGCCAATTGGGCATCGTTTAAATGCCACGGCCTACCTGAGCATTGTTTCTGACCATGTCCATCCCTTTATGGCCACCATGTACCCATCCTCTGATGGCTACTTCCAGCAGGATAATGCACCATGTCACAAAGCTCGAATCATTTCAAATTGGTTTCTTGTATATGACAATGAGTTCACTGTACTAAAATGGCCCCCACAGTCACCAGATCTCAACCCAATAGAGCATCTTTGGGATGTGGTGGAACGGGAGCTTCATGCACTGGATGTGCATCCCACAAATCTCCATCAACTGCAAGACGCTATCCTATCAATATGGGCCAACATTTCTAAAGAATGCTTTCAGTACCTTGTTGAATCAATGCCACGAAGAATTAAGGCAGTTCTGAAGGCGAAAGGGGGTCATACACAGTATTAGTATGGTGTTCCTAATAATCCTTTAGGTGAGTGTATTTATCAATATCTGATCAATATGCTTCATAAAATAGAAAGGGGAGATGGACACACTTCACATGAGTCACTTTATTGAATATTACATTCGGTTATGGTGAAGAGCGGTATGAATTTGACCCGTCATATTCTGTGATCTCAGAGTAATAGTCCTAAGCATTTGTAAGAAAAAACCATAGGATCTCTAACATTATTGGGTCATTAATAGTAATAAGAATAAAGATAAGCATATGTGCATCAGACAATGAGAATATTTAATACAAAACGAAACCATCATTAATCCAGCATTAGACAACAACAGCGTAGCATGATGTTGACACCAAACAGGTGTCGACGCCCGATAAGGCAGAAAATTCTCCCTGACGTTCCAACAAAATGTTTCATTCACAGTAGCTGTCTTTCATAATGCCATTACTTTTAATGCCAACACTTTTGATTTGCATCTCTTCTTGTTCAGATTAATACATTTGTCTATTATTTAATCCAATTGATCTTAATGGTTAATCAAATCATTTTGGTACACCTATAGATTTCTATAGATATGGTTTCTACTTTGTTTGCAATTTCTGAGATAACCAAACGCAATGAATTATTTTTTACATTATAATGTTTTTTTTCTTAGATTATAACCACTATGTTCAAAGTGTGTGTGTGTGTAGGGGGAGGGGCAGAGAGATATGCGCCTGAAGCGTTCCCCAATGCGTTTCGACGCAGTGTGAGTTCCCTTTCAAAAGGGAACACCCAGTGCACCGAACTAATTTTTCTATTTGTTTAAAGACGAGCCTTTATGCTTTCTCAGTTTTGTAAGCATTTTCCTCAATCGAAACCTCTTTTTTTCATTCAGTGCAATTTGACCACCAAATTTACATATTTTGCAGTGTCCGGAAAAAAAAATCTCGAATTTCTTTCCAAATGTCTCATCCAGAAAATCATTTATCATCGGAAGAGAATAAAGATTGATATCTTCCATCTGAGACCCTGTTTCAGAAACACCTGACATTTGAGAGAATGTATCATCATCCCTCATTTCTACTTTACTTTCATCCTCTAGAAGGCCTACCACAGTATTTAGCATTTTCTCATACGTAAGCATCCAAACTCCACTTGTACTTGCAATCTCAGAACTCAAAACATTCTCATCAATAATATCTTGTACTTCTACAGACTGATTTTCATCTTGTACAACAATTTCCTGAACCTCAATTCCTTCATTATCACACTCATGTACTTAAGATATGGCCTTCTCAGTCACTGTTTCAGTTCGTTCAATTTGAGAATTCTCTCCAACCAAATAATGCGCTCCGCACACGCACATCACGCACTGCGCGTAGGGCACCAAGTGCTTGGGGGGGCACCAAAAAATCTGGGTCGTGAAAAATCATCACAATAGGCTACTAGTATAAATAACAAATAAAATATGTCTAAAGCATGTTAATATACAAAAGCAATACAAAAGTAATATAGGCCTAGACCAAATTAGTAGAGAAAAAGGTGAATCTCCTGTGCCAGTCTCCCTCTGGTGCCCCCCCTTCCCCACGTCCCAGTGGTCTGTTCGATTATGCCTCAATCAATGTCAAATTTGGCAGACACCGACCTCAGACATGGCCTCGAAAAGGCACCAAGAGTCGGGGGCGGAAAAAAGGAAAAAGAAGAGACTGTTATGGAATAATAGACAGAAGATTCAAATGCAAGTAAAAGTCAGATCTTTATTAGCTCACAGAATGGATGCACTAAAGTCCGTGGGACGGCCGTTTGGTAGCACAGGGACGCTGTGGGGTATAGCAGGATGTATAACGATGAACAGTCCGGGAGTGCAGGTGAAATAAACAATCCAGAAGTGCCGGTGAAGGTGATCCAAAGAGACAGACTGAAGTACCAGGACAATGACCGAACAGGACTGGATACAAGCAGGATACACAGCGAACAAGAGACGGGTGGAACACAGGAACATCCAACAACGATCTGACAAAGACAGAGAGAAAACAGAGGGACTAAATAGGGTTCGCTGATCAGCCACAGCTGATGCGCAGATAGAGCGCAGCTGGGGCAATCAACTGCGGTGATCAGCGACCCCGCCCACACACAACATGAGACAAGGAGACAGCAAATTCATGAACCGTGACAGTACCCCTCTCTCTAGGAACGCCTCCTGGCGTTCCCAGACGAACCTACCTGTTGATTGTAATCATCAATCAGGGAGTGATCCAGTATGTCCCAAGCAGGAACCCAACTTCTCTCCTCCGGACCGTAACCCTCCCAGTCCACCAGATACTGAAATCCGCGTCCCCTCCGTCTTGAGTCCAGAATACGGTTCACCGAATATGTGTGTTCCCCGTCTACGAGTCGCGGCGGTGGGGGAACCGGGGCCGGCGGATTAAGATGTGAATGAAACACTGGTTTGATCTTGGACACATGAAAGGCGGGATGAATTCTCCTGTACGCCGGAGGAAGTTTGAGTCGGACTGCCACCGGACTAAGGATCTTGGTGACAGGGAACGGGCCAATGAATTTAGGAGCTAATTTGTTAGACACGGAGCGGAGCGGAATGTTTTTGGTAGAAAGCCACACTTTTTGACCCACGACGTATACGGGAGGCCTTGACCGGTGGCGATCGGCCTTGGCCTTGGTGCGCGACCCCACCTGGAGCAGAGTTTCGCGGGCTCTGGTCCATGTGCGGTGGCACCTCTGGACGAAGGCGTGAGCAGAGGGGACCGCGACTTCGGATTCCAGATTTGGAAAAACAGGTGGCTGGTACCCTAAACTACACTCAAACGGTGAGAGGCCCGTGGCTGACACTGGTTACGAGTTGTGTGCGTACTCCACCATAGAGAGTTGTTGGCTCCAGGATGAAGGATTCTTGGACACCAAACATCGCAACACTCTCTCCAAATCTTGGTTGGCTCACTCGGTCTGACCATTGCTCTGGGGATGAAAACCCGAAGACAGACTGACCGTGGCTCCTAGTAATTACAAAATTCTCGCCAAAATTTGGACACAAATTGGGGACCTCTGTCGGAAACCACGTCCATCGGAAGGCCATGTAAACGAAAGACGTGATCTACGACAGTTACCGCTGTCTCCTTGGCTAATTTGGGCAAGGGGATGAAATGTGCCGACTTCGAGAACCGGTCCACAACGGTCAAAATGACCGTCATGCTATTAGAAGGCGGGAGGGCGGTAACAAAATCTAGCGCTATGTGGGACCAGGGTCTCGAAGGGACAGACAGCGGTTGAAGTAACCCATCAGGAGGCCGATTAGACGTCTTACCAATGGCACAAATCGAACAAGCCAACACAAAACTGCGAATGTCACGAGCCATTAATGGCCACCAGAATTGTTGCTTGACTAAACAGCGAGTGCGGTTTACTCCTGGATGACAAGCCACGTTGGAGCAATGACCCCATCGTATAACGTCGGACCGTAACCCCTCCGGCACAAATAATCGATTCAGTGGGCAACCGGGCGGAGGCGTTACCCCTTCTAAGGCTGTCTTGACCTTCGTTTCGACCTCCCATGTGAGTGTGGAGATAACTATCTTCTCGGGTAAAATACACTCGGGAGTAACCGGGCGTTCGGATGGATCAAAAATACGAGATAAGGAATCGGGTTTGATGTTCTTAGACCCCGGGCGGTACGAGAGAGAAAAGTCAAAACGTCCGGAAAAAAGTGCGCAACGAGCCTGCCTGGAATTGAGTCTCTTAGCAGATCTAATATATTCAAGGTTCTTATGATCGGTCCAAACGATAAAAGGTACTCCCGAACCCTCTAGCCAATGACGCCACTCCTCCAATGCCAATTTGACTGCCAACAACTCTCTGTTACCAATGTCATAATTACGTTCGGCCGGCGATAGACGATGGGACAAAAACGCGCAAGGATGCATCTTGTCATCTGTAGAAGAGCGCTGAGAAAGAACTGCACCTACCCCCACCTCTGACGCGTCGACCTCTACAACGAACTGACGTGATGAATCAGGGGCGACTAAGATGGGAGCTGAAACAAAGCAGCTCTTGAGTTTGGCGAACACAGCCTCAGCTGTATCGGACCACCTGAACGTCACTCTGGGAGAGGTCAAGGCAGTCAGAGGTGCGGCTAGTTGGCTGAAATTGCGAATGAAACGCCGATAGAAGTTGGCGAACCCCAGAAACCTCTGTAGGGCCTTACGGGAATCTGGACTTGGCCAATCCATCACAGCCTTAACCCTGTCAGGATCCATGCGCACTCCTCCAGATGAGACGATGTAACCTAGAAAAGGAACAGACTGTGCATGAAACGCGCATTTCTCCGCCTTGACAAAAAGCCCATTCTCTAGCAACCTCTGAAGCACTCGCCTGACGTGTTGAACGTGTTCCTGGAGAGACGATGAAAAAATCAATATGTCATCCAGGTAAACATATATGAATTGGTCTACCATGTGATGTTGTTCAACCCCCGATAATCAATGCACGGTCGCAGAGATCCATCCTTCTTACCCACAAAAAAGAATCCCGCCCCAGCTGGAGAAGAGGAAGGAAGGATGAATTTGGAAGCTAGAGAATCAGAAATATATTTCTCCATGGCCTCCCTCTCCGGAACCGAAAGTGAGTATAAGTTGCCTTTAGGCGGAGACTTACCTGGAAGTAAATCTATGGCACAGTCATAGGGACGATGCGGAGGAAGAGAAGCAGCACGGGACTTACTGAACACCTCCTGCAGGTCGTGATACTCCGCGGGCACGTTAGATAAATTCGCCGCCTCCGTCTGAAAGACAAAACTGGACACAGACGAACAAGCAGACAGAAGACAAGACTTATGACACTGAGTGCTCCAAGCTGACACAGAATTGTGTCCCCACTCAACTCTGGGGCTATGCTGTATCAGCCAAGGGTGGCCGAGGACAATGGGTGCCATGGGTGAATCTAGAAGAAGAAATGAGATCTGTTCAGAGTGATTTCCAGACGTAACCAGTGTCAAGGGATGAGTGCGGTGGGTTATGGCTGGAAGTTCTTGACCGTTAAGTGCGCTGACAGAAATGGTGTTCTTAAGAGTGGTGATGGGTAATCCAAGTGATCGAGCAACAGTTATGTCCAGAAAATTACCCTCAGCTCCTGAGTCAAGAAGGGCCTGCGTGGGATGGGACTGGTTTCCCCACAGCAGTCTAACCGGGAGGAGAGTAGAGGAAGAGGACTTGTTCACAGAGATCCCGCCCGACAGTAGCCTCTCGTTCTGGGCCGGGCTCGGTCTTTTACCGGGCAGGTGTTCAAGTAATGACCAGCCCCGCCACAATAGAGGCAAAGGCCCCTGGATCTCCGGCGCTCTCTCTCCTCCCGGGAAAGCCGAGCTCTACCCACCTGCATGGGCTCGGGATCGTGGGTGGGGCTGACCGCATCACTGCCGCTGGACTGCAGGTCTCTGACACTCATGGGATGCTGAGCTGCTCTGGTCCGTTGTTCCAGTTGGTGTAACCGAGCGTCCACCCTCAGAGCCAACTCTACGAGTTCGAACCTCCTGGGTAGGTCCAGCGTGAAGATTTGCTGCTGGATGCGGTCAGCCAACCCATGCAGGAACATATCCCACTGCGCCTCCTCGTTCCAGTGACACTCGGCAGCCAGGGTGCGGAAGTCGATGGCGTAGTCCGATACTGAACGGCTACCCTGGCGCAGGTCGGTGAGCTGACGAGCGGCTTCCCGTCCAGTGGTCGCCCGATCGAACACTCGCTTCATCTCCTCCGACAGTGTCTGGAACGAGGAACAGCATTGATGTTGATTCTCCCACACCGCCGTTCCCCATAATGCTGCGCGTCCGGTGAGAAGTGTTAGGACAAACGCCACCTTAGCTTTCTCAGTACAAAAGGTTTGTGGCTGCAGGGAAAAGAACATAGAGCACTTTGTTAAAAATGCTCTACAGAAATTCGGCTCACCAGCATACTTCTCAGGAGCGGGTAGGCGTGGCTCAGGTAGACGATCGGGTGCTGGCGGCGGTTGGGGAAACGGTGGCGGACTGGGCGCAGTGGGACCAGCCAGGTGTTGGAGCTGCTGGGTGAGCTCGGACACCTGTGCTACCAAGGCTTGAACGGCGCGTCCCGTGACGGCCAGGTTCTCCTCTTGTTGGTCCATTCTGGCTATGTTACGCGACAGAAACTCACTTAGGTCTGGTGTGCTGCTTGCTGAATCCATCTTGGTCAGATCGTTCTGTTATGGAATAATAGACAGAAGATTCAAATGCAAGTAAAAGTCAGATCTTTATTAGCTCACAGAATGGATGCACTAAAGTCCGTGGGACGGCCGTTTGGTAGCACAGGGACGCTGTGGGGTATAGCAGGATGTATAACGATGAACAGTCCGGGAGTGCAGGTGAAATAAACAATCCAGAAGTGCCGGTGAAGGTGATCCAAAGAGACAGACTGAAGTGCCAGGACAATGACGAACCGAACAGGACTGGATACAAGCAGGATACACAGCGAACAAGAGACGGGTGGAACACAGGAACATCCAACAATGATCTGACAAAGACAGAGAGAAAACAGAGGGACTAAATAGGGTTCGCTGATCAGCCACAGCTGATGCGCAGATAGAGCGCAGCTGGGGCAATCAACTGCGGTGATCAGCGACCCCGCCCACACACAACATGAGACAAGGAGACAGCGAATTCATGAACCGTGACAGAGACAGCGGGATGATACTCGCGAACCGTTTGCAGGTAAGACAATGTGTTTAAATAAAAATGTTAGTTTTGTAGCGCGGGCGCCCTTGCGTCGCGTATGCATGTACATGGGGGCGTCGCTAGTAGTGCAAATGATCTGGGGCTTTTTTAGCCCTGCATGTTGAATCTTTTATTTTAACGGGGGTCCGGGGGTTTCTCCCCCGGGAAATTTTGAAACTTGGGCTGTTTAAGATGCAGTTAGTTTGTTTGAGAAGAAAAGGAAGACCGCTTAGATAAGTTTTTTCGTTGTTGTTCTATGTGGATAATGCGGTCATTTTCAAGAGGTTCATAGGCCAAGGGCGACATCTGTTGGTGAAACTGCAATTAGAAAACAAAAACCCACAATCTCTTCTCAGTGTTTGTATATTTTCATATTCACAGAGTTGTCAAACTATTAGGGCTGGGAAAAGATTAATCGCATCCAAAATAAAAGTTTGTGTCTACATGATATGTGTGTGTGTACTGTGTATAATTATTTTGTATATATAAATACACACACATATGCACATATATATTTAAGAAATATTTGCATGTATATACTGTATATATTTATATATAATTTATATTATATATACATTTAAATAGTTTATATATAAATAACGTCTCAGGTTACGACTGTAACCTATGTTCCCTGAGAACAGGGAACGAGACAATACGTCATTCGACGCTATGGGGAAACGCCTCAGGCATGACAGGTGTCTGAAATCACAATCAAATCACGGCAATCACATTGACCGGCGACAGCCCGTGAATCATTAGCGCATGATTAACGAGCGACCTGCTAGTATATAAGGGCGCCTTGCAAACATGACAGATCACCTTATCGTCTGAAGGGACTGTATGGCAGGCAGGCCCAGAGGCATGGCAGGAAGACGTTTTGTCTCGTTCCCTGTTCTCAGGGAACATAGGTTACAGTCATAACCTGAGACGTTCCCTTTCGAAGGGAACTCGACAATACGTCATTTGACACTATGGGGAACGAAATACCCACTCCGCCATGCTGAGGGGAGTGTATGCCAGATGGCAGTGACAACTGTCAGAACCAGCAAATTCAAATGAAATGCTAGAACCACTCACCCACAGGTCACACTGGGCTGTCAGTGACAACACTCCCTACGGTCATAGCCCAAGCTAAGCCAACAGGAAACCTCCAAACATGGTTACATGAAATGCCTACCTGGGCCTGCTCAGGGCCTGGAACCACAGCTTCCAATTTAGCAGGGGTCCCTTCTAGGGAATGTGGCTAGGGAACCCGAAGGAACCCCAGCCAGTCACTATTCAGGGGAACGTACTCACCCCGAAATGCCACCAGAACGGCCTGACCCGACGTCAGATACATAGACACTTAGTCTGGCCACATCCTGTCTGTCCGAAGACAGAGCCTCTGGACATTTGCCTAGGTAAGGCATCCAGCCCGAGGGACTGCAAGCTGGCAGCGAACCACTCGGCCCGGATCTCAGAGACGGGATATCCCGGAGAGTATGACTCAGCGTAGTGCTATTCAACCCTTGCCAGCGAGGGGAGTTTCTCTACTCGATCCACGGATCTACCCAGTGTTTATGTTTCAAAACACTGAGGAGGCCTGTGAAGGCCTAGGGACTGATCTAACTGGGAGGCCTCACGAGAGGCCTACAACCGTCTGACCAGACTCAGGAGAACGCGTGCTCATACTGACCCTCGATGAGGGGAGCACATCGTCCACCTGGTAGGCAAAACCAGGCTGTAGGCAGGAAAGAGGTTCCGGGAGGGAACCAGTAGCAGAGAATGAACACTTTAGATGAGCCAAGGCGCAAGCTCGCCTTCAGCAGCTGCCGTCTAAGACCAGCTGAACTGATAGCAAGAGGCCACTAGCTTCCTGAACCCAGCACCGCTAGGAAACCACTCACAGGGAGGCCTGGTGAGGCCTACTACCTGAAGCCAGAGTATGTGGTCAGCTTTCCTTCAGGGAGGCCTAAAGGGGCCCACTGCCTGATAGTGATAGTACGTGGGGAACTCACCCTCAGGGAGGCCTGATGAGGCCTGCTACCTGATAACCACAGTGAATGTGGGAGCTCACCTTCCAGGAGGCCTGGAGCGGCCTACTACCAGATAACCACAGAGAATGTGGGAGCTCACCTTTAGGGAGGACTGGAGGGGCCTACTACCTTAAAAACACATCATGTGGTCAGCTTTCCTTCAGGGAGGCCTGGTGAGGCCTTCCACCTGGAAACCATAGTAAATGGGATTCATAGTATGTGAGAATTCAACTTCAGGGAGGCCTGGTGAGGCCTTCTACCTGGAAACCACAGTATGTGGGAATTCAACTTCAGGGAGGCCTGGTGAGGCCTTCTACCTGGAAACCACAGTATGTGAGAATTCAACTTCAGGGAGGCCTGGTGAGGCCTTCTACCTGGAAACCACAGTATGTGGGAATTCACCTTCAGGGAGGCCTGGTGAGGCCTTCTACCTGATAACCACAGGGAATGTGGGAGCTCACCATCAAGGAGGCCTGTGAGGCCTACTACCTGATAACCACAGGAAATGTGGGAGCTCACCTTCAGGGAGGCCTGGTGAGGCCTTCTACCCGATAACCACAGTATGTGGGAATTCTCCTTCAGGGAGGCCTGGTGAGGCCTTCTACCTGGAAACCATAATATGGGAATTCAACTTCAGGGAGGCCTGGTGAGGCCTACTACCTGATAGCAACTGGTCGCTGAGACTGGGTGATCGTGCTGAGGCGGCCTTACAGGGCCAGCCAGCTGGGGACTCGCCTATCAGGGAGGCCTGGTTGGGCCTACTAGCTGATAGCAAGTACATTCTGCTACAAAGAGACACTATTGGGAACATACTACACCAACATAACTATTGGGCCCATACACATGAGGCCTAATACGCCTAGCTACCTGGTAGCGGCTATAAAGTATGTCCCACAACGTTGAGACTCACCTCCTAAGGAGGTCTGATTAAGGCCTGCTACCTGTCGGTGAGTCAACTGCCGAACCACCAAGGCCAACCTTGATTAGAAGTAGGCTGGCCTACAGTGCCCTCACGGGGGCTGCCCAGTCAAGGAGGCCTGCTGAGGCCTACTACCTGATGGCACAGCCTTTATTGGCAGATAAGCTGTTTACACAGCGCCTACAGCATCATGGTGCCTAATCACATTGCCCACGGCAGTGTACTCAGCAAGAGAGCTAGCACCCTTAAAAAACAAGGGGAGTACAACATACGCCACTCTGCCTAAACGGAGGCCCCAGAGTCAGGCGCCTACCATCTGAGCGCAGGGGCGTCAGCTCATGGCAATGCTCTGGCTTCAAGGGAGCATACTTTCAACAAGAAGTGAAGGCTTCTTATAGAACTTCCCGCTCGACCCGAGCCATAGTGGTGCGAGGTAGGATAATACAGAACTGAAAGTGAGGACTCAGACCAACCCTGAAACACAGGGGAATACTCCCACCTCACCTTGCGGTTTACCAGGGTGCGGGCCTGCCAGCAGCTCTAGGGATGACAGAAAAAAATCTGTGCCCATCCTTAAGGGAGCGGGGCTTGATGAGCCAAGCACCTACAACCCAACGCTCGAGCAGTAGCTCAGCAAGGTAAGTGAAGCCTATACTGGCGGCCAAGATCCGTATGCTAGTTCTGCGCGGCAGGGTCAGGCAGACAGAACCAGTCTCTTCGTGATGCGAAAGACGGCCTAGCCCTGCTCAATAAAGACACATTGTACCAGGAGGCCTGATTGAGGCCTACCCAGGATCTTTATAAACCATGCCTCTGCAACACGCTACATTCATCTTACCCCAGAATGCAGAGATGGGGGCGGGCCTTGGCCTAACGACTCCCAAGGGAGGAGGCTGTCGTACAGGGACACTGAAACCAACATACATGTTAAGTGAAGGGTCAGAGGCAGAATTGTTATTTAACAGAGCACCTACAATCCCTGGCACAGCCTAGGCCAGCTACTGAGGTGGCCCTGGTGAGGGCCAGCCTGTAAGCATAGATCTACCTGAGGGCTCGGAGGAGCCACAGCCTTGCAGAAAAAATAGTTATTATTATTCCGAACAAGGGCTGCAGAATCACTCAGCCCACTGCCAAGACAGAGCTCAGGGGGGCGATGTACTCAGGAAATAAGTCAGACGGTCCCAACTGTTGGACCGGACTAAGATCTATCTGAAGTTCTAGCGTCAGTCAAACTTCAATTAACTCTATGAGAGAGAGACCAACTACTCTACCCTGAGGTGGCTAACAGCCAACTGGCCATTACATATAAATATATATACAAAAGAGAAGCCCAAACCACTGGAGCTTCTTAAAATCGTTCTAGCCACCTAAAGGGGAACTTCAGGGCCCTAATAATTCAGAAAACACCTTACTACGTTGACATGACCCTATAGCTCTATACAGGGAACGAGGTCTGTAGAGAGATACATTTCAGAATATTAATTCACAGAAAATGACCCCTAAAAGACCAAACAGCTCACCTGCGGCGTGCGGAGTGAAGACTCGCCAGACAGTTCTATACGAACCTGGGGTCCACCACTTAACAAGCCTGAAAGAGGCGTTCTCACTCTCCAAGCCTAAGGGGGGCCAACAGAACATCGTTCTCATCATAGGCCCGCCCCCAGGCCTGATGTGATGAACGCTGGGGAGTCGGAGAGAGGAGAGGGCATTTCATGACCCACCGGGGAGGTTATCCATCACCGACTTTTTGTGTTTGTGCTGGATAACCTCCCTCAAATCTCTCCTGATGTGGGAGTCACACTTCTTCAGCATCCTGCCCCTCCCTGGAGGGGGCGCACAAGAGGTGACGCTGGCTCGCTGGCCCTGCCTATGGTCCTCAGACCGTGAAGGGCCAGGTCCACCCACCTGCCTGGGCGTGGATGTGGATCTCAGCGATGGAGATCCCCCAGCAGGTCGGCCTGGTATAGCACCGGCTTGACCTGCTGCCGTATATGCTCTGCCATTCAAACGAGCTGTGTTTTCAGTGGTTTAGATGGCAGGGTCGGAGCTCTCAGTGTCGACGCCTGCTCAGACATGAGATAGTTCGCGAACGTCTCGTCAACGGGCGGCATCGACACATACCCACACTCTCTGATCCACTAGCCCGCTGATGTTGGTGAATACAAGCAGAGTATGGTTTTTTTCATGCCCCCTCGACCTCAGTATGTAGGTTAGGAAGGAATGGAAGGCTCACCTGAGCTGGTGGTTTATGGCCGGGGAGAAACCGATCGTCGAGCATGCTGCAAGCGGTCTCTCCTCTAGCGCGCCGCCATGACAGCTGCAGCCTGCAGGCAGCGCGCCCCATAACATCCACCAGCTCTGCAAACACGGGGCAGGGTGGCTGAGAGGGTTCAGAATCTACCTGATTAAAAACCTCCTCAGCCATCTCCTGCCCGTGCTGAAGAGCACCAGCTGCAGGAACAGTAGTTTAATATTTTTTTTTTTACTTATCGACCTGCAGCCCGCCCTCGTCATAGCTCCATCTGGGACCCCCATGATGCAAGCCGCCGCTCTGCCTCAGCACGAGCGGGACCTGAACCACGAGGTCCAGATGCTGAGCCCTCTTCACTCGAGAAGAGGGTCAGATGAGAGCGGAGCGTTTTCATAGAAAACGGCACCACCAAGCATTTGTGCTTAGGGCACCCAAATGGCTAGCGCCGGCCCTGCACGTTCTAACGTTACCTTGTCAACATTGTTCTTCTCATTAGTGTTCACTTGAACTTTATGAGGACAAGCAAACTGTGACCAACGTCACCACATTCAAAACATTTAAATCCAACAGTTGAAGCATAAACCAGAAACGTCTTACCTTCATCCACGACCTGAAACGATATATCCAGCGTTGGCTCTTTCAAAACCATGAAAACTTGTTGTCGAAACGACATAACATGTTTTAATTCCGAACTTTTACAACCCAGTGATATGAATATTATCGGGTTGGCAATTCTTCTAAACCTAATGAGTTCTCTCTCAATAACTTTGTCAGGGATAAACGGCGGCATTCCATTTTAAGAAAATATAAGCAGACAGTTGTTTCAACTACGTTCTTCCCCACCGCACCCTCAACCACTGTCCTACATCTCGCGAGAAGAGAAGAGAAGAGAAGAGAAGAGAAGAGAAGAGAAGAGAAGAGAAGAGAAGGGGATTTCTTGTCAGTTAACCAGTCCTTATGCATGGCTGCTCAACTCCAAACTCCCCTTCATGGTGGTTTTTTTCTGCATTACTAAGGTCAGTTTTAATACAAGTGATATCAATGATAGTTTTCTGCAACTCCTGGTTGATGATTCACAAGATACATCCTGCAGGGGGCTTGATTAATTACTTTTATATATAATTGGATTCAGAGGGCCAGAACAAGCCCATCAACTTAAAGTAATATAACACCACAAAGCACCATACCTTAAATATTTAACCAAAAGGCAATTTTCCTTTTAAAAGCTATAGCCTGTTTCACAGGAGCATTAACAATTGTTCCCAGTCTTAAATTACCAGACCAAAATGAGAAATACTCAAGGGAAGCATGAACAACTAATCTCCAATTGTACAGTATATTGGGTGTAGAATGACATGCTAGAAATCATAACCATTCGATAATGTAACAACTCCATTCAACCGAAACATTCTTCAGACAATATTTCATTTTCTATCTAACAGCCATTCAAGCTGTTACTCAGGACAAGGTGGGTAGCTGTCAGCAAAAAATAAATCTCTAAAGCAACTTCTTTCATTAATTTATTCATTAATTAATTAATTCATTCATATATACGTTTTTACAAAACCTGAAATAAGTTGCCATATGTATAAATTGCTTTACACAGGCAAGTTTCAAAATGAGGCTTTAATAAGATTTCAAAAAGCTGATCCAGTAACACTTTAGAATACTGCTCCGTCATTGATGAATAACTACACAGGAACAAATGAGTAAACCGATATTAATTTTTTAGACGTCATAATTACCATAGTCATTACAATCTTCACTTTAAAATGAATTATAGATTATTACTATCTATCTATCTATCTATCTATCTATCTATCTATCTATCTATCTAAGCGTGACCCCATAACCTTAAACCTATCCCTACCTGGATTCAAATCTAATTTTAGATCCAAAATTCAACCAAGAGCGCAGCATTTTCTGATGCATTTAAGCCACTTACAGAGCATTCAAGTTTCATTCTATGCGATCTGGGAGTTGATGTCATGACCATGTTGTTGGTAGTGCTATGCTCCATTGTACAGCTATAGGAAGCCCTTAAAAAGTACACAACAACATATGTATACAGCTCACCCTCGGGCTGCTCTTTTTCAAATGTCTTGTGTGCTATTTCCAGGTATTTTGAATCCATATGATAGCTTTTTGTGAGTAACAGATTGAGTTTTTTTATTTTTATTTTTTTTTTATGTTCTTTTATTATTGGACACAATAAAAAAAAAAGTCTAATCTTGATTGGAGTAAACTTCAGTTTTTAGCACCATTAGTGAACACTTCACATAGGAACTGTAGCAATTTGTACCTGCAGCAATGTATTTAAGTCATTAATATACATCAGTAGTAAATAAGAGCAAGCTGCAGTATGAAATGTATCACCTTGTCTACCACACAACCTTTTACCTCAACAAGAATGTGTACTTGTATGGAAGGTCACCAAACAGATTAACCTTGACTCTGGACATTTCATAGTGCCTTAAGTTATACCAGAGTTGACACTGTCAGGTTCTATATCACTGATATCTTGTATGCACTGGGTCTACCTCAAAATTCAGTATTATAGTATCAAGTACAAAGCTCTGGTTATTGTATTTGAATTATTCAGTGTATTTTGTGCATTCCAAATTGTCTTGTGGTCTACCAAGCAAAGCAAAGTATCCTACTGACTTTCGTTGTATGCACTAAAAAAAGAACACAAGTCAAAGGGAAACGAAACTGCAACATTCTACAAAATATCTTCTTTTGTGCACTGTTAATGCATAGCTTTTTTTAAATTAGTGCAGTTAAACATGCTAGTTTTGTTTGTTTCGAAGATGTTTGTCATTAATTTACATATTCAATATGAACGTTAGGGAGGATCACTTCTGAATTTTTCTATCTACGGTATATTTCAGTTCTCTATAAGGCTAGATATAAATGGGGGCTATCAGTAATGCAAAATCAAAATCAATAAGCAATTTTCTTAAACTTTGAGTATAAAAACACCCTTATAAATGCTGTACAGTAAGGCAAGTGTTTCTGAAAACCAACTGACAGCACCATTTTCCCCTGTATATCCTAGGTGGATTAAGTTACCAGTACATTCAATATTTAAGGCTCTTGACTGACAGTCTTTCCCAATTGAAATGACATGGCAAAATTCACCGTATCGAGATACACAGAAAGGATAATTCTGCAGGTGCTAAACCTTGATGAAGGATAGGGGGTCATGTTTTTTTGTGTACATGTTGTACTTAAAACACACAAACACAGAGATATATAAAAAGGTATGTGCACAAATATATGAATTTTATCAAACTCTTCACGTACAATAAAGAAACACATATTTTTGTACAGCACGTACAGCTCTAAAAAAGCATGCAGACTTCAAAAGCAACCTAGAAAAAGAGAAAAAGTGGGAGGAGGTCTTACATTTTGAGAGAACGATACAATATATTGCACCCTTACCACAATGATGAGAAATGGAAAATGGATATTGAAAATGGGTCCTTTCAACCAATTGATTTTGAAATTAAATGTAAAAAAACACCTGCTCCTCCATAAACTAAAATCTTACCTATGGCCATTTCTACAATACATGGAAGTATGGCTGCATTCATACTCCAGGATGGTTAATTGTAGAATTCATCCTATAGACATATTCTGAATGTCTCCTTTCGCAGCTACAGTTGAACATAGAGCTGTAGCTGAACATAAAATGAAGCAAAGTGACCTGTGTGAAAAGGTGGAAATCCTAACATTTAACCACAAACAGTCAGTTTGATTCAATATAAGAGACGTCACCCTTGCTGACCCTGCACGTTACACAGACATAATGACTCTCCAGTTCTCTGCTTTCATGTGATCTTGAAGTGAATTGTTTTTCCAAAATAGTTGAGAAATTGCAACCCATACATACAACCCAGCAACCTCAACACAGAAGGTTAATGTAAATGGCTTTTTATTGAACAAGCTGTTGGATGTATGAAATTATAATTATAGTAATTGTGCCATGATATTTACATGCAAAAAATAATTAAATAAAAAAGCATATATTTTGTCAAACTAAATGGACCTGTCGTAGGCCAGTAAGAGCTGTGTGTGTAAACCTTTCTCCCCTGATCTCAAGAGGTCTTAGCCGCCTTGTTAGAATGATTGTCTCCCACGCCATGACCACGGTTCGAATCCCGCTTAGAACGGGTCGAGTAGGATGGGTTGCATTTGTTGCCGTGACTCGGGTGGAAGTGAGGTTTAGGGGAGTGAGTGTAACTGTCGTAGGCCAGTAAGACCTGTGCGTGTAAACCTCACTCTCCTGATGCAACTGACGCTAGAGGCTGCAGTCTCTAGAGAGAGAGCCCGCCTCCCACACCGAAGACCACAGTACAAATCCTGCTTGGGGCAGGTCGAGTAGGACTGGTTACATAAACTAAAGAATAATCAATCAGCCCTAAGTCATATACAAAACAATATTTCTATTACTGTACAATTGACAATTAAACTTTGGATTGTAAGTGTAATCTAAAAAAATCCTGTCTGCTAGATAAACGAGGACTATCAGTACCGAAAAGTCCAAATCAATAAGCAATTTTCTTAACCTGTTAACCCTCGCCAGAGCGCCGGCGCACTGAAGCGTTTTTTTTTTTAAATAGTTCAAAGTTACTATTAAAAAGTCATTAAAAAGATATAAGACTCAAGGTTCAGTATTTGACCACTATTGTATTCTGATAAACTTATAGTGACAGTTATGTCTTAATTTGTGTCTGGAGTTATGTAATCAAAAAATGAGTCGATACCTTTAATATGAATTATGAGCGTCAGCCGCTCTCATTCAGAAAAAAACTCCAGTGAGATCGTCATGACAGAGCTTGACAAAACAACGTCCATCAGGGCTTTTAGCTAAAAAATTTGCAGATTTGGAGAAATATTGATAGATTCTCATAGGTTTACATCAGATTTATATAGACAGGAATCATATTTGTTGAATATATACCCAAATGCGTCGATGTAATCATTATGAGCGCTGGAGACTCTGATGTACTGTGTTATCAATCCATACTGGCAGCCTGAGGGCGCCGGCGCTCTGTGCACAATATATAGTCCATATATGGAACACACGAAGAAGTGCCATAATCATGTGACATTCCAGGAACTCTGACACAACAAAGCTAACAGAGATCGCTGTAACATGCATATAAAGATGTTTTGAAGTCAATAAACATGATTGCAATGGTATTTGATTTACCCGTGTTCTTCGAGCCATGTCAGGTATTTTCATAATAATAGATTATATTGATAATGTAATGCTAATCGATATAGACTTTATCATCGTGCAGAATACTATAAAATAATATATTTTCTGTCTGATTTTTTATCTGAAGCCAAATCAGAGCACAGAAGGTTATTTAAAACACTCGACTTGTGCTATAAAGTAAGTTTTAGAGCACAAACATGGTTTTAATCTCATGAATTGTCGTGTATTGGTGGTGTGCTAAGCTAATATGCTAGCTAGCTTGGTGCACCTGCTACCTAGCTGTTATTTTTATGAATATTTTTAAATAGGACTGCTTGCTGAAATGTTTATTTTTTTCAAGAAGGTCATTTTATATAGTTTAAAATGTAAGGTGAGAACTTTCCCTAAAAGAGATTAGGGATTGAAACAGTGTGAATAGCCAGTCGTTAGTAATTATAATGCAGACAAAAGAAACGCATATTTAGAGCCATAACCAGGCCGGAGAGGTGTGAATGTGTGCAGGGGAGACTGACACTGAATGGAGATCGTTTACACCACATAAATAAACAGAGACAATAGACTGAATAGATGCTTAGAACATGCCAATAAACATCAGTTTGCATTTTAGAGTCTAATCAAAATAAAGTTGTATGACATGATCTTGAAAAACATTTAACTAAATAAAGAGTTTTAGACTTGTCATCTTCAGATTTTAAATATAACATGGTCAGATATGTGGCTTTAGCTGCAGTGCATTTCTAGATTGATACAATGCCAACTTCAATTTTATTTTCATGAAAATATTTCATAAAAATAAATTTCTAATAACTTGACAAAACTTTGAAGCTATTTATAACAATTTTTTTTCATTATGACAATAATTAATTCTACATTTACAATAAACTGCCAGGTGTCAGCTTTCAAACGAGATCATACTTGTGCTTTTAGAACAAATGGTTTATGAACTGTATCTGTTTCAGTTTGGGTATGCCATTTCTGGGGATTTTTCAAAAGTGGGGTTGCAGCTTAACAGGAGTTTAAAAACTTCCATTTAATACTGTATGGGCAGCAGTGTTTCTCAAAAAAAAAAAAAAAAAAAAAAAAAAAAACCAATGACCACGCCATTTCCCCTGAATGTCCTTGCTGGATTAAGTTACTAGGACAGAAAAGACAGTGCTCTACTGGATTCAATCCAGCAGCCTTGATATAGAGGTTTTTTTTTTTTTTGTCTTCTTTTTTTTCACTGAACAAGCTGTTGGAAGCACAAAATTCTGATAATGGTCATTATGCAGTAATAATATAGTGGGTTTTTAAAAAAAAAAATTTATACCTCAACGGGGTACCATCAATTCTTGTGCAGAAAGGTAAGGCAATATGAATGTTTTAAAAACACAGATTTTGATCTAATATCTTATCATGCAAAAAGATCTTTAAACAATTATGTTAAGGGTAATTCAATGTCTGTATCAGCTATTCATTACAGATACCATTGGTTGAGCCCCAGGAAAATTATTTAATGATTAAACCTATTTATATTTCAGATAAACACACATTGTAAAAAAAAAAAAAAAAAAACGTTTAGAGAGAGAGAGAGTGAGAGAGAGAGAGAACAGACTCTTCAAATTGAGTCTGTTCACATGTTTTAAACAATACTAGTACAAATAACTTGTTATTTTACACAATGAAATTACTATTTAAAAGTTATTAGACATAACTTAGCTCAGACTATACTGATTATACCGCAGCCGGGATAAGAGAACACCCGGAAATCTATACAACAATTTTAATAACATACATCTCATCTTACATGATAATATTCCTCTGCATAGATAAATAACATTAAAGAACATTAACCAGCCAGCAGCCATATCACCCTGTAGCCCAAGACTGGTTGCCCACTGAAGCTAAGCAGGGCTGAGCCTGGTTAGTACCTGGATGGGAGACCTCCTGAGAAAACCAGGTTGCTGCTGGAAGAGGTGTTAGTGAGGCCAGCAGGGGACGCTCACCCTGTGGTCTGTGTGGGTCCTAACACCCCAGTATAGTGACGGGGACACTGTACTGTCAAAGAGCACCGTCCTTCGGATGAGACGTTAAACCGAGGTCCTGACTCTCTGTGGTCATTAAAAATCCCAGGATGTCCTTTGAAAAAGAGTAGGTGTGTAACCCCGGCATCCTGGCCAAATCTGCCCATTGGCCACTGTCCATCATGGCCTGCTAATCATCCCCATATACTGATTGACTTCATCACTGTCTCCTCTCCACCAGTAAGCTGATGTGTGATGGGCATACTGGCGCAATATGGCTGCCGTCGCATCATCCAGGTGGATGCTACAGATTGGTGGTGGTTGAGGAGGAGATTCCCCCCTTCCATATGTGAAGCGCTTTGAGTACCTTGAAAAGCGCTATATAAATGTAATGAATTATTATTATTATTATGATTTACATACCTACAATGCTTGTTTATAGCTTGAGCATGAGAAGAAGGAGATTGATACACGAATACAAGACACAGCTGTCTGAAGACATTACTGAATGCTTCCTGATGACATAATTAAAGGAAGCCGCAGAACAAATGTGACTGTGATTTCTCGAGTACACCACTAGGGGGAGACAACTAGGGCTGGGTATCGTTCAAAAAAAAATTTTGATACCGATACTGGTACCGATACCTTGATTTCGATACCGGTTCCTAAACGATACTTTTTTCAATACCAATTTTATGAAATTAATTTTAACAAGATTACATAACACATTACCTCAGAAAAACTTTGGTTTTATTTTTTCAGTTTGACTCATGCTCCTTAGACAGTGCACAAAGCAACCAAAAAAAGCACAAAGGAACAACATGTAACCAAAATCATACATCAGTGCAAACTAATTTTTGCTTTGGTTCTGATTAATTTGGTTCGGAGAAGAGATAAAAGCCCGCCCACACTAACAATTGACTGGTTGACCTACCGAAACAGGCCAATCATGATGCTTTCTGTCTTACATGCGCTTCGTGAGGCACACACGCACACACACTAGTACACACGTGCAAGGTCTTTCTTTCCCTCTCTCTGACGTGCGTGCACTACGCATGTGCGCTTTTGCGCACTCGCTCTAGATTGTGGGCGATTTTAACTAATTTGAGGGCAAAAGGGAGCCGCTATCAATATGCGCGAGACTCCTGGAGCTTCCGGGAGACTTGGGATGTCTGCAAGTACTGAATCGGACTAGATCTGATGGCTGAGATAGATCTGAAGGTACTCGTGTGTGTTTGGGTTTCTGGAGAATAAAACGATTCGCGGGACTCCCGCAAAATACAATGGTTTTGGACGCTTACACACTTCACGCGAGCCACGTCTCTGCGCATAACCACGTATTGTTAGTGACTATTGGCTCATTGACGTTGATGAGTTACCCCTTAGGTATCGAAATCTGGTACCGAACAACAAATAATTTTTCGGTACTCGATAGTATCAAGGCAATTTGGTCGGTACCTCAAAACTCGGTACCCAGCCCTAGAGACAACAAGTAACAATGCAGACACAATGCAATCTGATGTCCCTGGATACCATTACTTAATACTTCATACATGTCAGAAAGGGCAGTAGTAATCTAGTCTTCGGATGGTAAAAGGAGGACCAACTCTGTAACTGGCCTCAGGAACACTTTAACCCCATCTGGATGTGCTACCTTCACTTCCACTTTGTGGACTCTACCGTCCTTCCTGGGAAATACTTCTCCGATACGCCCTATAGGACATGTGCTTCTTTTGGCTTGATTGACCTTGATGAGCATTAAACTCCCTTTAGTGAGATTTGGCTTGTCAGACTGCCACTTCCTTCTTGTCTGCACAGTGGACAGGTATTGTTTCCTCCATCTGTCCCAGAAGGTGTTGGCGAGACTTTGTACCTGTCTCCACTGACGTTTGTACAAGTCTTTGCCATTAAAGTCGCCTGGAGGAGCAAGAGAGGGAAATTTTTTTTGTGTTAACAGAGTTAACAGGGGTGAATATAAATGGGTCATCTGGATCTATAGACACATGTACGAGCGGTCTGGAATTTACAATGGCTGTCACTTTAACCATCAAAGTGACTAGGACTTCATGGGTGATTTTTGAAGACCCAAGCTGTAAGAACATTGAGTCCAAGATCTTGCGTGTCAGCCCTATCATCCTTTCCCAGGCTCCGCCCATATGAGAGGTTAAACTCCCACATGAATTGATCTGTAAGAAACCTCTCCACTTTACCATCGATGTTGGAAGGGATCAGTAGCTCATGACAGGCTCCGACAAAATTATTTTGATGTAGATGGCAGGAATGCTTTGACGGCAGAACAAGACCGCCCATCTTTTACTGTCTGCATGACAGTATGTCTGAATGTCCAATTTAGCAGTAATGAACTCTGCGATGTCCACTGCTAACACGGCAGCACATAGTTCCAACCACGGGAAAGTCTCGACTCTGGTCGAGGGGCTAGTTTTGCTTTGCCTAGAACAAAGCCTATGTGGCAGTAGGCCACAGCTGCTACTGACTTGACTGATGCATCCGAGAAAATGTAGAGTTCTCTGCGTTGGGCTGTGGGAGGAGAGATCTGCATATAGGACCTAGGTATCTGTGGGTTTCTGAGCTCTTGGAGTGATTCTCTCCATGCTGTCCACAGCTCCTCTTTCTCGGCAGGTAGCGGTGAGTCCCAGTCGTGACAGTCAACAGTTAATTCCCGAAGTATGGCTTTCCCCTGCATCAAGATCAGGGCAATGAATCATAAGGGGTCATACAGGCTGTTGATGGTTGACAAGTCTCCACGTTGCGTAAAGGGTTTCGACATCGTTAAGAGAGACGTCATCATGCTTAGCACTTGAGTCGAAGACTGCTCTGATCTGTCCAGATTTCTTAGGGTGATACACACCAAAAATAGGTAGATACCAGCACTCCTCCTCAGGTTCGAGCAGGGGTGTTCTTTCAGCTCTGGTTTCCTGTTGAAGGAGCGCAATTTAAGGCCTCTGACAGTGTTCAGGAAAGACGCCCTCCATGCTCTGTCATTTCCAGGCCTATCGTCAAACTTCAACAGTCCTGTTGAAACAATTTCTTGTCTAGCAAGAAAGCTTATAAAGTCCATCACATTAGTAGGCGGGTAGTGATAAGCCCCTGTCACGGCCGGCTCGCAAGCCGCGACAAAGAAGGAGATGACACGTTAAACTGATGTGCAAAAAGGAATAACATTTATTAAAGTAAAAGTAATAAAGTAAGACAATAGACCAAAACGAGACAGGCCTATAACTAAGACAGCAACAAAATGGCACGAGACGAGGGGAGAGCCAACCCTCCTGACACGACTGAGGGGAGCTGCTTTAGTTTGTCGGCATCAGCTCTAGCCCAGGTGTAAACAATCAGTCATGACGTCACTCCGTCCAACTCCAACCTACAAAACAAGTAACAAAAGACAACCAAACACACACACACAATATGACCCACACTGGGGTCGTAACACCCCTCATAAGCCCCTATGTGACTCTCTTGATACGCTTGTTGGTGTTTATTCATAGGTGTGGCTAATGGCAGGTGATAGTTGTTGTAGATTTTGAAACCCTAATTGTTAGTGAAACAAACTTTTGCGCAGTGTGTTTTCCGTCTTCTATTAGTGTGTGTGCGGGGTTCTTGCTTATCGTGGAACGACATTTTGGAGAACGGTGTGCTTCAATCTGTGGGTCTTCATTCCTTTCAGGTTTGATTTGCGTGGGTTGATAAGTGAGTGATTGCAGAGGGGGTGTTTGCTGAGGTTGGGTGGTAGTGGGGGAACCCTGTGGTTGCACCCCTGGCTTTAGATTGCTGTCCAATATACTATGTTTTTGTACATATTCTTCAGTCATTTGCATGGCGTTGTGAGATCGCTATTCTGATCCACCCCTTAGCTTAGGGCCATGCCCATCATTCTCGTACTCCAAAGCAGCCTCTAAAGCATCTGCTTTAGCTAAGGCCGCAGCTGCTGTCTTTACTGCATTCAGTTTATCCAATGATGCTTCCAATTGTACTTTTTGAATTTGAATTTGCATCTCATTTTCAGCGTATGCTACTTTTGCTCTGGCTGCTTCCGCTTCTGCGCGTGCCATGGCTGCGGCTGCATTAGATCTGCTGGAGCGGCCGGAAGCTTGAGATCTGGTTTTCCATGAGCCGATTGATTGTGTGTGCTGGCTACCTTTTTTTCAGTGGTACAGCGTGCGGGGTCCTGTCTGCTGTAGATCAGCTCGTTTATGAAACGTTGTTTTACTGTTCCGTCCTTGTTACAACCCTTTGTGTAAATTGCCAGACAGTTTAACTCCTCTAGTCACCACACTGGACGAAGGTGAATCGTTTACTTCTTTAATGATGACCAAAAGTAGGGTAAAACTTAAAAGTAGGGTACATTTTCACATTGAGTCTGTTCACATAACTAGTACAAATAAGAAATAACAAATAACTTCTTGTTTTACTCAATGAAATGACTATTTAAAAGTTTTTAGACATAACTTGGCTCAGACTATACTAATTATACCGCAGCCGGGATAAGAGAACACCCGGAAATCTATACAACAATTTTAATAACATACATCTCATCTTACATGATAACATAGATAGAGACTGTCGGATGTTCATGTATTGTATTAGGGAGATCGTGCAGTCATCCATCCGTTTGGAAGGTATGAAGAAAAAAAAAAAGTTCATTTTGTTTTTATCTGTGATTTAATAAAAAATAACGCGTGATCAGATCACATTTGATGAATATTTTTTTCAATTTAGTTTAGCTATGTGGGGGTGACAATCTGAAACACATGGCAAAAGAATAGACCAGATTTGAACCGGAAGTTGGTAACCGGAGTCGTCGTCATGGCAGTGCGCATTGTTTAGAGCAAAATAAGGTGAATACCACTAAGGCAGTGGTTCTCAAACTTTTTCGGTCATTCCCCACTTTGGACAAGGGGGAATTTTCAAGCCCCACCAGTTCCTATCGCCCCAACACAATGCTAATGAAATACGCATTAAGCTTAAAATGTTCCAATGTATTGAACAAGTAGTATCAGTAACAAGTTGTCTCTAAATACAAACTATAACTAACTATCTACATCAAATAACAGCAAGTTAAAAAATAAAGAAAATAAAAGTGCAGCTGTGTCAAAACGAAAATCTTTTAAAAAGAGTCTTTCTACAAAACAAAATTCAAAGTGGTCAAAATCATGTCTTAGCGACTCCATGTCTCCATACATCTCATGATATATCATATCTTTGCACTTTATGCTCACTTTCATATTAAACATTGATTAAATAAAAAAATAACATTAGCCTATAATATTTAAACATAAATATGAAACTAATACGTTTTCTTTAATGGCTACAACACATATACAGTACAGATAAATTTAATGTCTTGTCGTCAGCCACAACACAATGACGTAACATATTTTTCAACCCAGCCCTCAGTCCCCCTCGCATGAAACAGCTTCCAGCGCGCCTGCCTGACCCATCGGTGCGATACATAGATATACACATATATATATACACATATATATATATATATATATATTGGCGCGAAAGTGTGTTTCGCTACAATTAATATGTGCCACGTCAATCATTATTTTGGGGGTGGGGAGGGGAATGATCGGCCTAATAGGCGGCAACACACAGCTATAAGGGCGGCTTGCTCTAAAAACGCGCGGGCAGTCACTGCGGTCTTGCTCCAGAATCCGGGAGATTGGATCTCATTTGCGGGCGTCAAAGAGCCGCTATCAATATGCGGGAGACTCCCAGAACTTCCAGGACAGTTAGGATGTCTGGATAAAGATATAATGGCATTAAAAGGAAAATTTCCTCTCGTTTGGCGCGCCCCACCTGTCACGTCTCTATTCCCCACCAGTGGGGCGCGCCCCACACTTTGAGAACCGCTGCACTAAGGGGAGACAACAAGTAACAATACAGAACATGTTTGCAAATGGTGTATTACAGTATTGAAACATTCATTTACGTGGAAAAACAGGAGGCATTTCAATATGTATAACAATGTACATTGCAATTGCTATGATGTGTTTGTGAACCCTGTAGAGAAAAGATTTCCATCATGAAACTACTTACTATAACTATAGGCTCAAATTGACCTTGACGTAATTCCATACAGTGTGTCAAGAAATTTGACAAATGTGGAAAACTCGAGAGCAGAGATTTCCACAGAAAAAAATCCTTGTAAGATCATTGCCCACTTGTAACCGTTTGCGGTTTGATACAAGAACTCATCAATAATAATATTCTGAGCTTTTAAAATAATCAAACAAACAAACAATAAAATGCAATGAAAAGTAATTTTTTTGTAACATAATTGAAAATCCACTTTCAAGGATTTGTGATTTAATTGTTATGCATTGGTCTAAAATTACATCTCTGGCATTTCATGATGAAAAATACAAAATAAATTAATTCCAAAGGCCACAGTCTTGAGTGTCTGCTCTACCCTCAGGCAACCAAAGGTTTACTAGAAAAAAGGCGCTTCTCCACATAATCTGAATTAAATAAACACACAGAGCAACGTTTGTTAGATAACATTGACGAAACCGTGTGTCAAACCCACATTATTCCACTGTTCCAGTTCTGTCTGTTCCAGCACTCACTCATTCTGAAGCAACCATTAGGGAAACAGTGGAATCGTCTGCTTCTTGGAGAGCAGCAGCGGAGAAGCACCATAACAAGCCTCAGATGAGCTCATTAGGGCTGTAAGCCTATGCTGTATCCTAACAACCATGTCTTGAGCAGCCCGTGCCTGTTTCCAATATAGGAGGGTGTCTCCAAGCCTCAAGGGTCAAGCAAGAGCTCTCAAGCCATGGTAGTATGGGAAGCAGCATGAAACGGATGATGATTATGTGGGGCTTGAACACCCCTGATGGCTTCCTGGCCAGTGTTTTAGGGACAGTTGGCTGACACTAGAGCAAACTGAGATATTGAAGATCGTTTTAGACAATTTGGTACAGCATGTTAAATCATCAGGGCCAAAAGCAGAATTTATTTATCCAAGGCAGGCAGTGTGTAAAGTTCATCCATATTAAAAACATGAGGACATGATGATAAATGCATCCTGAGGTAATTAGCTACATGCCATTAACATGTAACATATGTGAGCCATTAATCAAGTCTTTAGTGGACACATATATATGAAGCATTTTTTTTCCAAGTTTGTCGACTTACCACAAGACCAAACGACAATTAATTTACTTGCATGCTGTTTAATTTCAAGACTTTATTAAGACTTTAATTTCACAAAAATCAATAAGGTTTGTTCTTTAGTGTAAAGCATACACGTTTGAGCTTCTGTTTACATATTTGTGCCCGGTTTCACAGACAATGCTTAAATCTAGTCCCAGACTAAAATGCATGTTTGATCTGTCTTAACTGAAAGCAACTTGCACTGACATTTTAAAATATTGTTTTGTCTCAAGATGCACACCAGTAATGTTTATTTATTTTATTTTTTTATGGCACATGTATAAAAGCTACTTAAATGTCTTTAACTTTTTAACTTTTAATTTAATTTAGGCCTACTCCTGGTCTAATCTCTGTCTGTCTGTGAAACCAGGCCTTGATGTGCTCTATGAATGTGCCTAAGCCTAAGCCTGTTAAATCATATAAAGTAATCATGTTTCTTTAGAACACTTAAATTAAAGTGTTGTATTCATTAAAGACTGTGTTTGTTAAATTCTCTGATCATAACGTGCTCATTACAGACACACTTCATTACAGAACACAGAGCCTACACATTTTTTTCTTTAAATAACAATGGCCAGCTGCCCAGTTGCTCTGATTGGAGCAAGGATAGCACCCACTTGAGGACCACACAAGGAACTTTTTAGATCTGGCATGCCTTACACACTATCCTGAACACTTTCTTTGTATGTTTTTCCACACCAGACTAAGTGAGCTGTCCAAGGCATGCTTGTGAATGGTCCTCGTGGGATTTTGCCGCTTATGTGGAGTCGGTGCTGATGAAAAATGGGTCCCCGTTCATCTGCCACGCTCAGGAAGACATCACCTGCCCCACTCCAGACCTAGAGCCCAGCAAGCTGCCACCCTCCTTTCGTTCTAACAGACGAAACAGCTAAGCCCACCGCAGATGCGGAGCCTGAGACTGCCGCAATGCCAAAGTTGGAAACAAAAACATAGATCCCACACTCCCACCACTGAGGGTGAGCTGAAGCTGGCCTTTGTCATTTTTGATGAGGATTTGGAAGAGATTTATCCCTATAGTCTCCTGGTTCCTGGTCTCTTCTGGTTCCACCCAGTTCCAAGTCAACTATGTATCCGCTGGCCATGCCCAGCTCCAAGTCTTCTGTGTCTCCACTGGTTCTTCCCAGCTCCAATGATCCCACCCAGCCACCCTCTTCCACCTCCTCTATCAATGACAGCCAGTTCCTTGGGCCCGCCTCCGCTGGTTCCCTTCAGTCCCTTAGCTCCTCCTCAAACTCCACTTTGCTGCGTGGATCTGCCTAGGGTCTTCTAGTCTCCAGCTCCACCTTGGCTCATCGACCAGTCGACATGACCTTGGCTTTTGCCTCCCTGCCTTCTGCCTCAACCTGGGACCATCGTCCTTTAGGCTGCACCAGGCTCCCTCGTCCCTCCAGTTTCGCCTTGGTCAGTCGTCGCTCTGCCTGTGCCACGGACTTGTCAAAAGTCACTGATTTAAAATCTGCATTGACGCGTTTAAAAGCGTTGTATTTGATTTCACATAAATGACACATTTATTATTAATAAGCAATTTAATTATCATAACAAATATTAAGTTTTGTTTAAAATAATAATTATAATTATACTTTATTCTGTATTGAAAATCTCTTCCATTGTAACTTTAGAGCTGTACATCCTAGACATGAACTCTGAAGAAGCTTCATCCAGAAATGTGCATCATAGTTTTGGGTTTAAAATAGTTGTAAAAATGTCTGAACGACTTTCCAGCTGGGCCTGCACTTGCTGAAGCATGCACATTTTAGAGACATTTTAGATTTTAAGTTTGCCTATGGTTATGATCCATAACATTAGTCATGGTCTAAAGCCCCTTATGTCTCTGCCCTGTCTTCTAAATTAAGCAGAATCACATAGTGGGCAGCAAGGTAAACAAAGCTAGAAATGTCATGAAATATTTTGTCTGAGTCAAAAATGAATACATTAAATTTGGTCTTCCTATGAGTTAGATGTCATGACCTGGATTACATAAAGGTATAAGGGCATAGTATTGCCCACTGTGACATTTGTTACACTTTCATTATAGTGCTTAAATAGCAACCTATTGTGAGTTGTACTGTTGTAACCATTAAACACATTAAATGCCACAGTGGTGACATTTCCGAGACACCAATTTCAGGGACGCCTTGTGTTCAGCATTAATAATGTCTATCCCACCATCTGCTACCAAATATATTTAGACCATAATGTGCTGCACTTCAAAAGAAAGATCATAAAATCAGAGACTTTTATTTGCTTGCCTCTCATAAAATCAGAGAAATCCATGGGTGTATTTTCAGTCTGTGCACAAAAAGCAAATACTAAATGTTGCAGTCAGAGCCCAGCATCTGGAATGGAGATATACAGAATGCCTCTGGTATTTGTTGCTATATCTTTAATTCTAGCTGAAACTTGCATCAACACCAGGAAGCTTGTTGATCAATTTAACTATCATGGATTACCGGTAATTCTACCTATCATTACCTTCATTTTTAGTTAATTACCTATTTTTCTTGTTCTCAACGGTTTAAAATGTTCCTTTTGAAAGCTCTTGTGAAACACTGCCCCCTGTTCTACAAGCTCTTAAAACAGCTTCTGTTAAATAACAAAAGGGCAGTCTGTGGTGTCTTCCTCTTCCTCCATGGAAATGTCAAGAAAATGCTCTCAGGGCCACGCCTCTTCACGCAGGAAGCCCCAAGGGAAGAAAGTCTTCTACAGAAATGTTCAGTCACTTTCATTTTTCCGTAAAGCATTTCTCGTGTGCTTTATGCTTAATGGCATTCTTTGAATTCTTCAATAGGCTACATGGTCATTCTAACCGAGAGATCAATTTTGTAGTGGAGACAGACCATTCCGTTCATCATATTTTCTACCCTTATGTCAAATTGAGTCAATTTCACACTTTCCACTCTTGCAGAGATGAATATTAAAACCAGCAGTTACTACAGAATACTACTATGATCTGTACACAGACCAGCACTCCATGAACATAACATGAACACCACCATACTGACTGAATGTAAGTGATTTAGCACAGATTATTCTTGGCAGCCAAATGGCTCACTTTGCCAACTATCTAGCGATAATTAACAAGAACTGATTATTTAATTGTAAATCAATAAACAGCAGGCTTCCGAATGTGTCTTTTTCCTTCTGGAAAACCTGTGTGAGGGTTCACTTAAGATGCTCCTCACTTGACTGTTTATTAAACAATGTTTAATCTGTGTTCAACTCACATCTATTTACTCAATACCATGTGCAACATACTGTTTGAAGAATGTTCATAGCTGTATAGAAAAACCTGTTAATAAGTTACTTTAACATACAGAATTGTTGATTTAACAGACAATAAATTGAAATTTACTGTAAAATACAGTAAAGTATTGTGGTCTTGGAAGTAAAAAGTATGAATAGCCATATAAATCCCTGTGGACAATCTATAGGCGTTCAAAAAGGCAATACATAGCCTAGGTTTGTAAATAGTTTTTTTTTTTTTTGTGAAAAAGTAATATCATTTTACTAATAAATTATTAATAGTATTTAGATTTAAATATTATTCTTGTTGTTTTCATGTTCGTTTGGTGGTTTAAGTTAAATTTTCTGAGGTTTAGTTAACCTATATTTATTATGGCATAATATATGTTGTTTAGCGGTAGGCTATATTTTAAGACACAGATTTTAGCAGATTTTAGTTCGAGCAGGTTTGTATATTACTATTTCAATAAGCATATGTTTATGAACTGTTAATTATACAGGCACCACATGCCATCTAATAATACCTGAATTTCTGGCAACCACAGCTGTTTTATTCCCCGCAAATGTGACATTAATGCACTCGCGCGTACTTCAATTGCTGAAGTAATGAGAAAAAAGAAGTATACACATTTTTAAGTAGCCTATTACAGCCAAACGTTTGTCAATACAAACTAATGTTTGTGCAAACTGAGAAACAATGACAAACACTTTCCTAAAAAGGTAATTAATACCACTGATAATTTCAATCAAAGAGTAAATAAATCCAATAGTTTTGTGTAAAACATGCACCTTACCTTCAAGCCATAGGATATTAGGAATGAGCTCTGTTCTTCTGTGCGTTTACATCCACTACTTCTTGATGTTTAGCATCTTTTCCCCGCTCAGTGTGAAACTGTCCATACTCGTTTATGCCAGCCAGTTCGTTCAGTGTTCCCTCTATTGACGATGCTAAAGAATTATAATAGACTAAATAAAACGTGATGGTCTCTCTAGTACTGGCCAAAATGTATTATATCTAGTCTTATATCTCACTTTAATTGGCAGTTTTAAATAGTTACATTAAGTACGTGTTGTCAGCAGAAGAGCGCGAATGCCGGGTGCAGCGCGCTCAGATCCAGCAGCAGTAACTGTGATCGCGTGGCAGGTATGAGGCGGAGTTGACTGATCTCAACACAAGCGCGTTGAAATGCCCAGAGGATCCAATGAATGAACACCCTACGATACAAACCCAGTTTCAGAACAAAATACTGTCTAAAGTACAGTGATCCCTCAACATTTTTTCGGACACCTAAAATACACTGAAAAATGTAAATACACACAAATAATGTATTTGTGACTTTGTGGACAAACAGTAGGCTAGTGAATCATCTTCATAGGTAATGAATTGAGTTAATGTGTTGACCTTGCCTACTCCGATGGTACAATGCCATATAAATTTACTAAAATCCCCCGGACACTATTTGGGTAACCCGTCTGAGTTAAAATTTTCTATATCTTTGCAAGAAATTAATTTCATCATTCAATATTCCAAGTATTCCTCAATTAACTTGTTTTAGATCATTACAAATCTTTATTTTAATTTTTCCTTTCTTACTTTTCGAATAAAAATCGTTTTTGTGTCACTACCCTTCTAATGCACAACATGGGTCTAAAATGACTCGTATTCATTCCCTATGTTATTTCAATCTAAATATGTTATGTGTTTCTTTGCTGAATCTTTGAAAGAAATTTATTTTAGCATTTATTAATCCAGGTATTCATTAAACATCTTGTTTTTGATTTCCACAAATCATTATGTTTATTTTTTCGTTCTTTATAAGCAAACACAGTTTTTGTATTTTCTACATCAATTTTACACACATGGGTCAAAAATGACCCATATAGGAACCTTTGATATTTGTAAATAATAGGAACATATTTACTGCAGAAAATAATTCACCTGCCACCCATTTCACAACTCAACACAGGTGCTTTTGTATATTTCATGCATGCAAGTCTTATTTTATAATTTTTTTGTCACAGAAAATATTTGATATTTTGTGAAAGACAACTGGATATAATATTTGAATGTTTAGGCTAAGGTTAACTTGACCTTGAAATCCATTACTAGTGAGAAAGAGAAACATGTCCAACACTATTAGCTATAGCTTGCTGTTGACATATTCTATTCTATCTAATGTTAGTTAGGTCAACAAAATAAAAGTTGAAATAGAATGTTATTATATACAAGTAGCCTATATATTGTTGCTGTCGGCCGGAAACCTGGTATCTCCATATTTCGTCATTTTTATTTGTTGTCATAAATCAATGGTATTCTTTACATCTGTCAGTGGACTCTTCCCCAGAATAAGCCAGACACACCGCCTGTCATGATGAAGCCATCTGAATTGAGGGAGAAGCATAGCTCAGAATTTGGATCCAATGGTAACATGACCATGGTAAGCTATGTGTCGAAGAAGGGAAAGGCTGTTGTCCTCCTGCGCACCATGCATGATGAAAAAAAGTGGATAACAGTGTTGAGAAACCAGAAATGATCCAATACTACAATGTGCTGGATGCTGCCACCCTCAATGCCTACACCAACTTAACACCCTGATTACATGGGTGGTGTGACCAATGCACATCGGCTATTCATTAAGGAGCTGCATGGTCGAGAAGCTTGTCATGTCCCATATGAAGAGGTGCTTGGAGGGCACGTTTAAAAAAAAAAAATCCCAGGAAAAAGATAGGGGTTTAACCCCGGCATCCTGGCCAAATTTGCCCATTGGCCTCTATCCATCATCATGGCCTCCTAATCATCCCCATATATACTGACTGGCTTCATCACTCTGTCACCAATAAACTGGTGTGTGGTGGCGTTCTGGTGCACTATGGCTGCTGTTGCATCATCCAGGTGGATGCAGCACATTGGTGGTGTTTTGAGGGGATTCCCCCCTTCCATGTAAAGCACTTTGAGCTCAGACAAAAGCGATATATAAAACAAAACAAAAAACGCAGCTACCACCCAGCCACAGGAGGACATGAGCAGGAGGGCCAATCGAAGAGTGCACCAGGCCCATGTGCAAGGACCACAAACGTGTAGTTGTCATTTGTTAGACATGTAAGCACTGAGATGGCAATTTAAAATGGTGCTGCACCCGTGTGCAGGGGCGGAGCCGTCATTTCAAAAGTGAGGGGGACAGAATGTCAAGTGTAATATCAGTTCCCCTTCAGGGACTACCGCTGTGTGTAATCGCAGTGGGAACGCCCTCCAGCGTGAAGCGTCTGAATAATGAATGAAATCAGTCAATGGAGAGAATGAGCGTACAGCGAGTGACGTCATCGACCAGGAAGCTATAAATATCCCCTGAGCACACAAGCCGCCAGCTAAAAGTTACTTCAGCAAGCTCTGTGTGTGTCTGAAATCTATCGATTGTGTTTGTCTGTTTTTAGACAGGAGTTTTTTCACTATATATATATATATATATATATATTATATATTAAAAAAACAATATGAGCGAGCAGTATAGCTATGTGTGGCTTGTTTGGGAGTGCAGCATGCCCAGTCGGCTCTCGAGGGAGTCGATTGTCAGCATTGCGAGCGTTTCCCTTGAGAACTCTGCGCTCGCGGCGATCGCTCTTCGAGAAGAGTGGTTTGCTGCGAGCTCCCCGAGGCTCGAGTCCCGCTTCTGTTGAGGCAGAGCGGCGGCGCGTGTCTTGGGGCTCGCAGATGGATCTCACTGGCGACGTTGAGACGGGCTCCGCCCTATCTCAGCTATCTCCAGCGAGATCTAGCGCCTCTCACCCGGCTCCGGAAGGCGGTTACTTCAGCCCGGGTGGAGGCACATATGATGTTGAATTAAGATTATCCAGTTCTGAGGGGCTGGATGTCGTGAGTTTTCAACTAGTAAAAAATAAAGAAATTGTCACATTATACTGCAAATGAAGAAGGTTTGATGGTGTTAGACAGGAGTCTAGTGATAAAAGTAAACTAGATGATAGTTTTCTGTCTGCATTACCTCAACCTTCTCGCCGGTGCTTACCGTTCTTCCCAGATCTTCATGCTGAGGTTTCAAAGACCTGGGTTAGACCGGTTTCAAGCAGAATGTACACAATCAGTCCAATGCTTATGGTAACATTGTTGGTGCTAATCTGCTGGTTATGTGATGCCGAAGGCGGAGGAGACGCTTGCGAGCTATCTCTCTCCAGCTTCATCGTCTAAAAAAATATATATATACAAAAAAAAAAAAAAGTAAGGCACCGGCTCTGCCCTCTAAACCACTAAAGAATACTTCTGTGTTAGTGGGGAAGGTTTACTCGGCGGCGGGTCAGGCGGCTGCACGTCTACACTATGGCCATTATGCAGGCTTACCAGGCTGACCTGCTTAAAGATGCGTGTAAAGGGGGGGAATTTTCTGTTGAAATGATTAATGAGCTCAGGCAGTCTGCTGATCTCACTCTCCTGGTCTATGGCAGCCATGGTTGCCACAGATAGACACTTGTGGCTGAGTCAGACCTCTATGAGGGGAAAAGATAAGACTCTCCTTTTAAATGCTCCAGTCTCGCCTATGGGCCTCTTTGGTGACGCTCTTAGAAGGAATAGGCGGCTGCTTTTCAGAATTTTATGCCTCTTAAATTGCGTGTCGCTGGGGCTGTTGAGCGAGGGCAGTCCCAGTCGCCGAGTACCTCAAAGAGAGCGCCGCAGAAACGAAGTGTCGCGTCTCGTGCCCCCCCGCAGAGAAACTGGAGGGACGAGGCGGGGCGCTCCGGCGTGACCTTCTCGCGGTAGGGCTGATCTGAGGACAGTCATTATCGCCAAGAAGGCCGCGTCGAAAAAATCCTGACGTCTGAACGTCAGGACTCTGAGGGAGGTCCCCATCGTGAAAGACTTGAGTTCACTGCACAAGAACACGGTGCCCTGTCTTTCCCGATGCCCTCAGGGGTCTGCTCTACTAACCCTGCCTTTACAAGGCGTAGAGAGACTCGGCGAGCGATTTCCCGAGGGATGCTCGCCCCCTCCGAGGAGGGTCGTGGAGTGCCCAGACCAGCTGTTCCCTGCCAGTGTGTTACAGGGCGCTGCGTCTGTCACTCGGGATGTTCATCCAGAGGCCAGCCTCGAGAGGCTGGTTCCCTTAGTAGAGTTCCTGGCGGAATGGAAAATTCTCCCCAATGTTTCTCAGTGGGTCCTGAATACTATAGAGAACGGGTCTTCCTGAGGTTTCGCTTTCGGGGGCGAAGCGTACCAATATCGGGTTCTTCCGTTTGGCCTAGCACTGTCACCCTGAACATTCACGAAGTGTATGGATGCTGCTATAGCCCCGTTAGGCTGCAGGGCATCCGTATTCTGAATTATATAGACGATTGGTTAACTCTAGCTTAATCAGGCTGAGGCTCAACGCCAAGAAGAGTGTTCTTTCTCCATTACAGAGAACCACTTTTCTAGGTGTAGTGTGGGATTCGACGACGATGCAGGCACGATTGTCACCTGCTCGTATTGCTTCGATTCTTGCCACGGTAGATCAGGTCAAGCTAGGCCAGTCATCCACTTTAAAACAGTTCCAGAGACTGTTAGGTCTCATGGCACCTGCGTCCAACGTGATACCTTTTGGCCTCTTGCACATGAGACCGTTGCAGTGGTGGCTCAGAACCAAGGGATTCTCCCCGAGGGGAAATCCGCTTTGCATGATAGTGAGTTCGCGATGGTGTCATCGCGCCATGATCATGTGGAAAGATCCTTGGTTTCTGTCCCAAGGCCCTGTGTTAGGAGCTCCTTGTCGTCGCGTTATGCTAACGACAGATGCCTCTTTCACGGGTTGGGGGGCGATCATGAATGGTCGCCCGGTTCAGGGTCCGTGGAGGACCATCATCGTCTGTGGCACATAAACTGCCTAGAGATGTTGGCGGTGTTTCAAGGTCTGAAACACTTCCTCCCAGACCTAAGGGGCCACCATGTTCTTGTCCGGACAGACAACACATTGGTGGTCTCTTATATCAACCATCAGGGGGGTCTGCGTTCTCGCCCACTTTACAAACTGGCACGTCAGATCCTTCTATGGTCCCAGGGGAAAATTCTTTCTCTGAGAGCTATTTATCTCCCGGGTATTTAAATCAGGGGGTAGACGTCCTGTCAAAACAGGGGCCGAGGCCCGGGGAATGGAGTCTTCACCCCGAGGTGGTGGAACTCCTATGGAAACATTTCGGTCGTGCCGAGGTAGACCTATTTGCTTCTCGAGGAACATCACACTGCCCGCTGTGGTTCTTTTTCAGCCATCCAGCCCCGCTGGGGTTGGATGCGATGGTACATCCGTGGCCGAGGTCACGTCCGTACGCATTTCCCCCGATCGCTCTGCTCCCGGGAGTTCTGGAGAGGGTTCGCCGGGACGGGCTCAGTCTTCTGCTAAGTACCCCGTTCTGGCCGGCTCGAGTATGGTTTGCGGACCTAGTGTCTCTCCTCGACGGCTCTCCTCTTGAGATACCGATCAGTAGAGACCTACTCTCTCAGAGGGTCGATTCTTCACCCCCGCCCAGAACTATGGAGGCTGTGGGCTTGGCCTCTGAGGGGGCCCAGCTCATAGATTCTGGTCTCTCGACTGAGGTCGTTGAGACCATCCTCCAATCCAGAGCTCCCTCCACGAGGAAGTTATATGCCGCGAGGTGGAATCTTTTCACCTCTTGGTGTGGAGAGCGCCAGCAGGACCCAGTTAACTGCCCGGTTGGTACAGTGCTGGATTTCCTGCAGGACCGTCTCTCCACAGGGTTATCCCACTCCACACTGAAGGTGTATGTGGCGGCCTTAGCTGCTTACCACGCCCCTTCAAGTGGAGGTTCCCTCGGGAGACACCCACTGATATCTCTCTTCCTTCGTGGCACCTTGAGGCTGAGGCCTGCAGTTCGCATGAGGCGAGCCCATCGAGGAAGTTTCGGAAAAGTTTCTACTCTAAAGACTATCCTTCTTCTCGCTTTCTCATCTCTAAAAAGAATTGGAGATATTCAAGCACTTTCGGTGGCTCCCTCGTGCCTGGAACTTGCTCCTGGTATGGTTAAGACCTTTCTCTGTCCGAGACCAGGTTATGTTCCTAAGGTACCAACTGTTTCTGTTAGACCTACAGTTCTGCAGGGTTTTCTGTCCTCCGCCTTTTCTGACGTCAGACCAGGAGAAACCTAATTTGCTGTGCCCAGTTAGGGCTTTAGATGCTTATGTCCACAGAGCTGCCCTGTGGAGGAGATCGGAACAACTGTTTGTCTGTTTTTGGGTCACCTAAGATAGGGTGTCCTGCATCTAAGCAAAGGATGAGCAAGTGGGTGGTCGAGGCCATCTCACTTGCTTACGGTTCGGCCCATCAGCCTCACCTTTGGCTGTAAGGGCTCATTCCACCAGGAGTATGGCTGCATCTACAGCTCTTCTTTCAGGAGCTTCTCTTCAGGACGTTTGTGATGCGGCAGGCTGGTCCTCACCGCACACTTTCGTCAGGTTTTATTCCCTTGACCTTAGCTCCACTCCCGGGGCTCAGGTTCTCTCGTCGGTTTGTGTCTCCTAATGACACACGACGGGGATTTGGTCGTATGGGGATGTGGGTATTGCTTTCCCACTGCGATTACACGCAGCGGTAGTCCCTGAAGGGGAACGTCCCGGGTTACGTATGTAACCCTAGTTCCCCGAAGGGACGGACGCTGCGTGTCCTGCCATACTCCCAGCATCCCCTTGGGTCGCTTGCTTCAGTAACTTTAAGCTGGCGGCTTGTGTGCTCAGGGGATATTTATAGCTTCCTGGTCGATGACGTCACTCGCCGTACGCTCATTCTCTCCATTGACTGATTTCATTCATTATTCAGACGCTTCACGCTGGAGGGCGTTCCCACTGCGATTACACGCAGCGTCCGTCCCTTCGGGGAACTAGGGTTACATACGTAACCCGGGACGTTTTTTTTTTCTTCATACTTTTGTTGACAGGTTTTTGCTTAATTGGCTTAATATGTTATTTATTCTTAAAGCAATAAAACAGAAAGAAAGAAATGCAGATGTTCAGTACTTTGTTTTGCACATGCAGGGTTTTTCCTGGCTTAAAACGAGGCGGAGGTGGTAAAACCCTGATCATGTTTTTTAATAAGATAATAAAAAATTGATTTTTCGTAGAACATTATAGCCTGCCCTACTGTGTTACCTACCCACAGTATTTTTCTAGGTGGATCTCAGTAGTGCTAGGGGGGTCCGGGGGCATACCCCCCGGAAGAAAATTTTGTACATTTTAAAGATAAATTCATTAATCTGGTGTACTTTGAGTTCCCCGAATACACTGTTAAAAATAAATAATCCACCCGCCAACCATAGATATTTTCTGATTTAGATATCTGATCATCGCATTACAATTATTCAAATTATCAGTGTTAAGCATGATAATATGGTTAAATATCACACTGAAGCTGATTTAAAAATAACATTTACTTAAAATAAAAGTTCTTCTTTTGGCAAAATTACATTTCCTCAATAGCCTAAACAGTCTGTCTTACTAAATTAAAACTTTCTAATTGAAAACCTTCAAACTTCAAGCTTTTAAAACTACTTCAAACTTTCTAGTTAGGTATTTTCCAGAGAACGTAAAGTTTGTCTATAAACTTTTTTATCTAATTGTGTTACCGAATTATGGTAAACATCACGTAGGCTACACATGTTCCAACGCTGCCTGATTCAAGCAGATCGTGACGGTTGATGCATGAAAATACACATTCAGCATTAATAATCTCCATGTTTATTCTAATTTGAAGGGCTTTGATAACATATCTGTGAAAATAAAATACATTACAAGTAAAACAAGATTGAAAATAAGTGCACGTTTCGTTTGTGCGGGTTGTGAATATTTTTAATTTACCCTACAACAAAACTTGTTAATTATTCAACAAGAGAAATAGGCAGAGTTATTCATCACTGTGCAACACAATTCGGATACATGACAACTTACTTACAGTGCTTGACTTTTTCGCGAAAAAGGAGGGAAGAGTTTTTTTGCCGTTTTGAAATCATTGCGACCTCTTTGAAACTGATGCTGGATTCGGCGCGGGTGCGAGCATGGGCGTGTCGTGATGCACGAGTGACTGATTACCATGGACACGTGAAAGTCACGTAAATAGACTATCCTTGACTCTTTGGATTTTAAATCTCAATGTAGGCTATAACGTTACACACCCGCGAAAACCTCAGCTTGTCGTAGACACACTTGCCCTATGAAAAAGTGCGGGGGACGAATTTACATTTTATAAAAAGTGGGGGGGACATGTCCCCCGCTTCCCCCCCCCGTAATCCATGCCCATGCCCGTGTGATTTTATTTTGTCTGGTTTTTTTTTTCATTCAGTCACATTCACCACAATTCACTACAGTTGCACTACTGTCAGGTGGAGAACAGAGGACCCAAGTGCGAAGTGCAGGTAATAATGTCTTTTTAATATAACCAAGGCAACAGGCCACGAGATAGCGGGAGCCGGGAAGCAGAGCCGGACCAGACCTCAGCAGCAGGGTACCTGGGCAGAACACAAGTCAAGCGATCATAGAGCCATAAATGAGAGAAGACAGGACTCAGACAGGACTCAGACATCAGTTTGATACGAAATAATCTCGCAAGGATAAGAGAGAAGGCTAGAAGTAGCAATCATAATCAAGAGGAAAGGGAGGACAGGTGTGAGAGGATCAGCACAATAGCTGGCAATAATGAGGAACAGCTGAAGTAGAGAAAAGGTGTGAGGAAATGTGTGTGTGTGTGTGTGTGTGTGTGTGTGTGTGTGTGTGTGTGTGTGTGTGTGTGTGTGTGTGTGTGTGTAAGACAGAGAGAGACTTATTAGGAGAGAGAGAAAAGAGATGAGAGAAACCTGGTTCATGACAACTACACTACAGTTAAATGTCAGTGTTATCGGTTAAACAGTATGTGTGTTATGTGTGACAAAGTGGCCAATAAACATTTCAAGTGTTACAATAAATATGTTGATCTAAATAACTGCGAAATTGGTTATTTTAACAAAATTTTTTCTTTATTCTTTTGGTTTATCACGCTTGCATAGATGGGTAATTTTTGTATCAACACAAAACCTTGGTAATATAAAAATATGATAGCCTAGATGCCAGCCCACCCCGCCCACAACATTTTTTGGTCAGGAAGTTCGGTCTGGACTCGATCCATTGAGGAGTAATTATGATCCGTTCAGAAATGGTCGGGCCAATTAAATTGCCAGGGCGGGCTTTATACGATGATGGACAGATGATCTGCAGTTACGTAATCATCACGCAGGGCCGGCGCTCCGCACACGCACATCACGCACTGCGCGTAGGGCACCAAGTGCTTGGGGGGGCACCAAAAAATCTGGTTGTGAAAAATCATCACAATAGGCTACTAGTGTAAATAACAAATAAAATATGTCTAAAGCATGTTAATATACAAAAGCAATACAAAAGTAATATAGGCCTAGACCAAATTAGTCGAGAAAAAGGTGAATCTCATGTGCCAGTCTCCCTCTGGTGCCCCCCCTTCCCCACCTCCCAATGGTCTGTTCGATTATGCCTCAATCAATGTCAAATTTGGCAGACACCGACCTCAGACATGGCCTCGAAAAGGCACCAAGAGTCGGGGGCGGAAAAAAGGAAAAAGAAGAGACAGCGGGATGATACTCGCGCGTCGCTTGCAGGTACGACAATGTTTTAAATAAAAATGTTAGTTTTGTAGTTTTGTACTGTTTAAGATGCAGTTAGTTTGTTTGAGAAGAAAAGGAAGACCGCTTAGATACGTTTTTTCGTCGTTGTTCTATGCGGATAAGGTCCGATTCACATATCGCGCCTAAAAACACGTAGAAAACGCTAGGCGCGCGCGTTCTCCTTTGAAGCACTAGGGCGGTTGCGCTTCGGAGGCGTCTGTCATTGCTAAGCAACCATCAGCTACGGTGCCTACGGTGCACTTGCGGCATTCTGAAAAGTTGAGATGTTTTTATCTCGATGCGCCGCGCGCCTACATTTGAAATAATGAACTTGAGCGCGCAAAAGATGCGATATGTGAATAGGGCCTAATGCGGTCATTTTCAAGAGGTTCATAGGCCAAGGCCCAAGGGCGACATCTGTTGATGAAATTGCAATTAGAAAAAAAAAAACCCACAATCTCTTCTCAGTGTTTGTATATTTTCATATTCACTGAGTTGTCAAATTATTAGGGCCTGGGAAAAGATTAATCGCATCCAAAATAAAAGAGTGGGGGGAGGCACCACCAAGCATTTGTGCTTAGGGCACCCAAATGGCTAGCGCCGGCCCTGTCATCACGTCATCAAAGAGCCCTTGGTTTGAACTGGTTTACAACAAAGATGACTGCAGCTGGAGAATTTGAGATGTATAGTGTCCGCTATAGTGTCTGTTGTAGAAGAAATCGACAGCGCATTAATTGTAAAAGACGAACAGAGAACTGCAATCAAGGCATTTGTCGATCGTCAAGATGTGTTTGCCGTCCTTCCCATAGACATAATAAATACATTGACGCCCTATAGGCCGCTGGAGTGCACGTCAACGGGGCCGCCATATTGGGGAGAGCAACTTTCCCATACCTCTCATACCGGGAATTGAGAAAAATGCCTGTTTCGTGTGCTGATTGGGACTGTACAAATCACCACACAATTGAAAACAGGTCTCAAGGAATTACCTTTCACAAGCAAGACTGAACATATGTTTCTGGTTGTATTTGGTCATGATATAATTAGTAATAGTAACGTTCAGAGGAGAAAGGCCGCGAAATGTTAAAATACTACTGTTATTGTGTCACGAAATGTAATTTTAATAGTTTTTCAGTCGACAATGTAGTTGTTTAAAGATAGCGCCTATTTAAAAATTTTATCTGACGTTTTCAGAGTTGTGAGATGTGATCAGCACAGCGCTCATGAACCCCGCCTGGAACAGCCTTACCTTGGCTTGTCCTTCTGACGTGTGCCGCTGGTTTTAATGTCTCTAGGCTAGTGGTTAAACATGAGATATAATTCATCTTGTGTATATCTAACGGGCGATCTTTGATCTCATTAATCTATAATTTGTTCCCTGGCAAATCGTTTTGGCTAAGGGCAAAGTGAAGTTTCATAACTTCATATTTAGGCTATTTTAACGTTGTATCCTGCTGTATGTTTGTCTGAATCGTTTACTTTATTTCTTGTCTTGTATAGCTTCTTACACCCCTTACACTACTTATACTGTTATAATGGCTTTTATGATCAATAAAATTGAAATTTAACAAAAAGAGTTAAATATTAAATAATCCTTCCTACAGGATTCGATACAACCAGGGTGCGATTTGCCGGGGGGGGATGCGTGGGATTTCCCTCTTTCTGGTCAATGTATCCCTGCCTCTGCTTAATTATTTTTATCCCCGGTGGGGATAAATTTATCCCCCCCTCAAAGTGATCAGTGCTACTACACTAGTGGCGAGACGGACAAAACTTATCACGGATCCGTGTTTTGATTAAAGTAAATTTTATTAGACAATGCGCTACTTTGGCTGGCTCTGATAAAGCTGCCGCAGCCTCTCTGTAATCACCACTCTGCTCAATGTCCCGCCCACGGCGCTCTCTGATTGGTTACACCTCACGAGTAATAGCCTATCAACACTTGCGAGACGGTTACAGGTCTGCTGGGCTGTGGAGCTGTGTGTCGAAAGGTCGGCAGCATATTCAGCATATTACTGAAGCGGGAATAAACCGAATAAATATCACAATCTGATTATCTGTTTCTCTCTTTCTATTATGACAAGCAGAGTTAGTGTCCCAGTCACACCACTGAGAATGGCCGAAGTTACATATATGGTGAGGCTAAAGCGAAGGTTTTTTGATTACTCACTCATAGTAGTGGTTAAATAACGCCTCATAATCAAAGCCCTATGGAGTAGTATCAGACTCACATTCTGAATAGAATATGATTATGACGAAGTCAGGCTAAAACTATGAATTTGTGATCATTGGAAACAAGATATTTAGAATATTTATAAATCATGGAGTTCATAGATCATGGAATATTAAATGCTAAAATTAAGGTATTTAAAAAAAATGCCAAGCCATGCAAGGAAATGAATACGGGTCTTTTTAGGACCATGTTGTGCATTAGAAGGGGTTTGCATAGCTTGTACATCAAAGGGTTAAAGTCACGGCAAAAAAAGATAGCTAGGTCACTGGTTCATTTGTCACTCCCCATTTAAGTTTAAACACATGATTCATGTGTTAACTTCTACTATAAATAAAATGAATAATGTCAAAAACTATTAGACTATTAAAGGGCACCTATTATGCAAAATTCACTTTTACATGGTGTTTGAACATAAATGTGTGTTGGCAGTGTGTGAGCAAAATCACCCTAGAATGATAAAAATCCACCCAGTTGTTTTTTTACAATCTCAATAAATCATAAGCACTGTCTCAGAATGAGCTGTTCTAAGATTCTGCGCTTTGTGACGTAGAATTGCGCAAGCCCCACCGACGTAGTTTGATTGACACTGTGGTTGTGGCATAGACCCCGCCCTCTGTGATCTGTACACCATCCTCGACAGTTTCAATGACAGCCGGTAATGTCTCCTAAGAAACATAAGTCTTCTGTTGTGGGACGTAATAATGTACATAGTAGGTTTCACTTACTTCCGACATCAGAGCCACTGAAAACGCAGTGGATGGATTTTATTTACGAAGGAAAGGCGCCACTTAAACTTCCAAAATACTTTTGTGAACAAGGGTCAATTCAAAGCAAGTCTTGCTTCAAAGTTAATCCTCAAGTGTGGATCGTTGCCTACTGTTCGCGATCCAATGTCACCTCCAGAAGAAGTAAGTGTATTTTATGATTTTTGAGCAAATAGTCATTTCAGTCGATGTCAGCCAATTCAACAACAAATGCGTCTAAAGTTGTACGATAAGTAATGTAAACATGACGCAACAGGTCCCTCGCATAAATGTAATTTCATTTGTACGTAGCAAACGTTATCACAGTATTTGTGTTTGTAGTTTCAAAAAATTGCGCCAACGTTATCACAGTTTGTGTGTGTGTGTGTGTCTCTGTGTGTGTGTTGCACATCCATAATTGCAAAGGGGACGCGATTAAAACTCTATAAGTACATTAATGTATCAAATAACCATTCCGAGACGTCCTGGTCCATTCTCATTTGTGTTTCTTCTGCCGGGGTTTCTTCCATCATCTGGGTCTGATACCGGTTCAAACATGTACGGCTGAATGCCATACAAAACAGCGGGTCTCTCACTCTCATATTGCCATAGGTATGCAAGTTACGCCCTCATCCAAAGGCAGGGTGGGGATATGCAGCTCACTTACATTTAAGGTGGTACACACCAAAACAGCTCTTTTTAAAACAGGCCCCAAAAAGGACATTTTCAAATGGTTATAATAAAGTAACTGTGGGGTATTTTGTGCTGAAACTTCACAAATACAATCTGGGGACACCCGAGACCAATATTACATCTTGTAAAATGTGGCATAATAGGTGCCCTTTAAAAAAAATACTTAGTGTATAAATTGTTTTTGAACATAGGAATAAAACAAAACAAGTATATTGGTTAAATAAATCCAGATGATAAACTGTTCATTCAACTATATGCAACTATGTACAACTATTTGCAACTATTCACAACTATTCAGAGCTAAAGATTACAAATTGTCACCATCATGCCAGCGACTGAAGCAATCTGGCTTTGGAACGAAGCAGAGAGGCAAGTCACACACACTGCAAATTACAGGGGTTTTCTGGTGGCACATTCTGCATCTTCTTCTAACTTTACTGTTAAGGCCCGTTCACACCAAGCACGATAACTATAAAGATAACGATAAAGATATAATTCTAAAAATCGTTCTCCATATTAAAGAATAACAGAGTTCACACCACAACTATAACGATAAAGATATGAGGAACGATATCGTTGGGATCACTTTCAGAACGATTTTTTTCCAGCTGTTGAACGATAAAACACTGACAGCCAATCAGAATCCATTCTAATTTAAAGGTCTACTTTGAAACCGCAGCGCACGCGCGCGTGCTTAGAATAAAAAGACCGTTATCAGTCGTTGGTGTGGATGCATATATAGTTATCTTTATCGTTATATTTATAGTTATCGTGCTTGGTGTGAACGGGCCTTTAGGTTGTATGTGCTTTGGTGTGTCCTGCTGGATGGTGAGAAGCAGGAGCAGCAGGAGCCGGCACCCAATCAGCGAGCTCTTATACAAGGGCTTTCCGGAATTCCCTCAAATTTTTTGCCCTCTTGCTTTGCATTGCAGCCAGCTGCTGGTGGATGATGAAAGCATTAACCACCGCAATGTCCACAAAGTGAAAGAAAGGGAGAGGTACCACTTTCTGGTCTTTCTAAGCACGGAGTAGTAACTGATGAGGGCATCAGACATATCCACTCCTCCCATGTGCTTGTGTACAAAAGCATACATAAACAAAAGTCAATACATAAAATATAAACATATCTGCAAAATATGTTTGCATCATCCACTGAAAAAAAATCTGCTTACTTATTGTAGTCTGACACTACTGTAGGAATAGGAACAGTCATAACGGTCCATTCTCCATCTGTCTTCACTCTCTTCTGGACAGTCTGATCTCCATTTGCCAAATGGAACGAGGAACACATGAATACCTCTCGTGTCCTTCCATTGGATGAAGAGAAGCTGGTTGTCCCTTTTCCACCTTATGCTTCCCCGGGGTGCATTTATGGCCAGCTTATTTAGGGTGGTTTGTGGGAAGCCACAGGGTGTTCCTGATGGTCCCACAAGCAGAGATGTTTCTCTGGAGGAGGTCCCTGAAGAGAATCGGGCTGGTGTAAAAGTTGTCCACATATAATTTGTAGCCTGATCCCAAGACCTTTTCATCCACCAGAGCCATGACTGATTCGTAGATCAGACCTTTGTTTTGCTGGGTCTGAGCTACTGGGGATTTCCCTTCATGTATCCCATCATGTATCCCATGAATAGGCATTTAGGGAGTCTGCAAAGACAAAAAGCTTGTACTCCCACTTTGTTGGTTTCACTTTCATGTATTGCTTCAGACAAATCCTTGCCTTTGATGCCACCATTCTTTCGCCGATGGCAATTTTCTGATGTGGGTGATAAAAACTCCTACATTCTTCACGAATCTGCTCGTATACTGGTTTGACAGACGGTCAAATGCAGGGGTTCCTTTATTTTCTACCTTAGGATCGCTGAGGTGGAGGGCTGAGGACACGGCCTGAAATTTCCTGCAGGACATCACTGATGCTGGAAACCTAATGCCATACAGTCTGGACCCATTCCAGTAGTCTGAAACTGATGGCAGCTTCACCAAACCCATATATATTACTACTGAGAGGAATAAGAAAAAGTCCTCCAGGGAGATTTCCTGCCTCAGCCTTCTTGCTGTCTCCAGGTGCTCTGCAGCATAGCTGTTCGAATTCTGGATGATGGTCTGACAAACCGAGGATGGAAAAAAAAAGTTGAAACAACTACAGAGGATAATTAAAAAAAAATTGAGGTCCAGGTGTTCGAGCTGGTCTGAATTTTATCACTGGTGGAGAAACATCAGGCTCTTCTTGAGTGTACCAGCGACCATCTGTGCTAGTGGAAACACCACTAGCGCCAGATGAAGATCTTTCTCTGCCATGACCATTGTCTCTCCCTCTACCGCTGCCTCTCCCTCTTCCTCTGTCACTGCTTTCCCCTCTTTTTCTCAGTCTGCCACTGCTTCTCAATCTTTCTCTGCCACTGCTTCTCCCTCTTTTTCTGTCACTGCTTTCCCCTCTTTCTCTCAGTCTGCCACTGCTTCTCAATCATCCTCTGTCACTGCTTCTCCCTCTTCCTCTCCATCTGCCACTGCTTCTCAATCTTCCTCTGTCACTGCTTTCTCTCAGTCTGCCACTGCTTCTCCATCTTCCTCTGTCACTGCTTTCCTCTCTTTTTTTGTCTTTGCTTCTGGCTCCTTCTCTTTCTCAAAATACTAGAAGCAGTAGTTGGACATGATTCAACAGAGGTTGATGGTTGGAAGTCCTCATCAAAAGAGTCATCTGAATGCCTATCACAACAATATATAAAAATGTAAATATATATATAGACAATTACACACATACAAATAAAAATAATATATATATATATATATATAAAATGTACAAATATCGCAATGTTTCATGAGATATATTTCAACAGAAATATACATAATTACATATCACATCACATGCTGCTCCCTAACATAATAAAAAAATATATAAAAATATATAATATAAATTATAAAAAAATATAAATATGGCAAAATATTTCAAAATACATCTATCTATCTATCTATCTATCTATCTATCTATCTATCTATCTATATACACTCACCGGCCACTTTATTAGGTACCCCATGCTAGTAACGGGTTGGACCCCCTTTTGCCTTCAGAACTGCCTCAATTCTTCGTGGCATAGATTCAACAAGGTGCTGGAAGCATTCCTCAGGGAGTTTGGTCCATATTGACATGATGGCATCACACAGTTGCCGCAGATTTGTCGGCTGCACATCCATGATGCGAATCTCCCGTTCCACCACATCCCAAAGATGCTCTATTGGATTGAGATCTGGTGACTGTGGAGGCCATTTGAGTACAGCAAACTCATTGTCATGTTCAAGAAACCAGTCTGAGATGATTCCAGCTTTATGACATGGCGCATTATCCTGCTGAAAGTAGCCATCAGAAGTTGGGTACATTGTGGTCATAAAGGGATGGACATGGTCAGCAACAATACTCAGGTAGGCTGTGGCGTTGCAACGATGCTCAATTGGTACCAAGGGGCCCAAAGAGTGCCAAGAAAATATTCCCCACACCATGACACCACCACCACCAGCCTGAACCGTTGATACAAGGCAGGATGGATCCATGCTTTCATGTTGTAGACGCCAAATTCTGACCCTACCATCCGAATGTCGCAGCAGAAATCGAGACTCATCAGACCAGGCAACGTTTTTCCAATCTTCTATTGTCCAATTTCGATGAGCTTGTGCAAATTGTAGCCTCAGTTTCCTGTTCTTAGCTGAAAGGAGTGGCACCCGGTGTGGTCTTCTGCTGCTGTAGCCCATCTGCCTCAAAGTTCGACGTACTGTGCGTTCAGAGATGCTCTTCTGCCCACCTTGGTTGTAACGGGTGGTTATTTGAGTCACTGTTGCCCTTCTATCAGCTCCAACCAGTCTGGCCATTCTCCTCTGACCTCTGGCATCAACAAGGCATTTCCGCCCACAGAACTGCCGCTCACTGGATGTTTTTTCTTTTTCGGACCATTCTCTGTAAACCCTAGAGATGGTTGTGCGTGAAAATCCCAGTAGATTAGCAGTTTCTGAAATACTCAGACCAGCCCTTCTGGCACCAACAATCATGCCACGTTCAAAGTCACTCAAATCACCTTTCTTCCCCATACTGATGCTCGGTTTGAACTGCAGGAGATTGTCTTGACCATGTCTACATGCCTAAATGCAGTTGCCGCCATGTGATTGGCTGCTTAGAAATTAACGAGTTAACGAGCAGTTGGACAGGTGTACCTAATAAAGTGGCCGGTGAGTGTAAATATATATAGATAAAGATATAGGGCAACACTTTCATAATTAAAAAATATATAAAAATATATAATATAAATTATTAAAAATATATAAATATGGCAAAATATTTCAAAATACATATATCTATCTATCTATCTATATATATATAGATATATATAGATAAAGATATAGGGCAACACTTTATAATAACTGCACGCTATTAATCATTAGTTAAGCATGAGTAAACAGTTAATTCATAATTTATAAAGCATTAATAGACATTAATAAGCAGTTTATGAATACAGTTATAAATGTTTTTTTTTTCCTGATTTACAAGCATATCTATAATGTGTTCAATAATTGTATTTTCATACTTTGTTAATGATCAATTAATCATTTCTAAATGAAGTATTGCATTATTTACAAACCAGTTAATGAAGAGTTGTCAGTGATTCGTAAGATCACTTAGAAAGTGTAAGTAAATGGAGTAAAATCAGGTAGTTATAAAGCATTTAGTAGTGGTCAGTTAACTATATTTGTGAGCTCATCGAAAGTGAGGACTATTCATGCCTTGTAAAACATTTATAAATGAAATTTAAAGGCTCATTTATCTTCAAAACTGAAAAATGAAACAAACACGACACAGTGAAACAACACAAATCTCCTTTGTAAATGCTTTACAAGGCATAACAAGTCCTCACTTTAGATGAGCTCACAGAAATAGTTAACTGACCACTCCTAAATGCTTTATAACTACCCGAATTAACCCTAAATTACAGTATAAATACATGGTAATAAAGCATTTATTAACACATTAAGTATCTATTACTATATGTCTGAATAATAAGATGTATGAATGTACATTTAAATAGTTTATTAATCATTTACTTACACTTTCTAAGTAATCTTATGAACCACTGACACCTCTTAAATAAATGTTGCATAAATAATGTAATACATCATTTAGAAATGATAAATTGATCATGAATAAAGTATGAAACTACAATTATTAAACACATTATATATATGCTTTTAAATCAAGAATAAAGCATTTATTGCTTTATTTATAAACTGCTTATTAATGTCTATTAATGCTTTACAAATTATGAATTAACTGTTTACTAGGGCTGTCAAATGATTAATCGCGATTAATCGCATCCAAAATAAAAGTTTGTGTTTACATAATAAATGTGTTTGTACTGTGTAAAATTATTTTGTATATATAAGTACACACACGTGCATTTATATATTTAAGAAAAATTTGTTATTTATATATAAAATATTTATATTTATATATAATATAAATTATATATAAATCTATATATAGTATATACATGCAAATATTTATTAAATATATACAAGCATGTGTATGTATTTATATATATAAAATAATTATACACAGTACACACACATTTATTATGTAAACACACACTTTTATTTTGGATGCGATTAATCGCGATTAATCGTTTGACAGCCCTACTGTTTACTAATGCTTAACTAATGATTAATAGTGTGCAGTTATTAGAAAGTGTTACCATATATTAGGGGTGTAACGATACGCGTATTCGTATCGAACCGTTCGGTACGAGGCTTTCGGTTCGGTTTTCGGTACGCATTTTCAAACCGAACGGTTCGTTGGACCATTTTTCCTGCCGACCAAAATGTCGTTATTTTAAATGTAGGCGGGCTCCGCGCGTTGCGTGTGGCAAGCGCACTCGAGATGCTGGTGCGCAACGTAATGTAAGCGGAACGAAACTGAGGCTGAGCTCCTCGTTATTGTGTGGTTGACGGACTGTTTATCAGTTTGGACCAATGCAGCGCGAGCCGATCTCTGTTACTACACAGCGCTGAGACATCCAGTAAAGAAAGCATTTGAATTCGCTATTAAACTTGAAGTAATAACATCGCTGCGAGATCTAGTGAGAAACATTCACATTTCTCTGTTATTAACGGATCAAACCGCGCTGACGTGGAAACCAGGAAGAAACATTGTGCCATGAATGAACTATTCAGTGTCCACAGATCAGCAACATTCACCATGGATTTACTGTAGTAACACTAACTGTAACCATGGAGGTTTGGCAGGAATAGTATGCTTTCAAGTAACATTACGTCGGTTTTATTTTGACATTATGAATTGCTGCCCTCAAATGTTAATCTGAACTAAAATAAACCTTTGTTTATAACTACTACAATATAACAATTCATTTTGTCCAAGGAGCTGTTTTGTTTTATATGCTCCTAAGAAAAGTCAAGTATATCTCCATCATTGCTCAAAGTAAAAAAAATATATCATACTTTATGATGTTAGTTTTAATAAAAATATAATAAATAAAAAATCAAGGAAATTTCTCTGGCATTTCTTTCTTTTTGCTGCATTGAAAACGTAACGAACCGAACCGAACCGTGGCACAAGTGTATCGTATCGAACCGAACCGTGAATTTTGTGAACCGTTACACCCCTAATATATATATATATATATATATATTTATTTATAGAATAGGCCCACATAATTACATATCACATTTACACACTGCTCCCTATCACAAATTGGGAAAGAGTATAATGCAATTTACCAATCTAGAGATGCATCAGATGCATTCACTTCTGAAAAAAGTAGAAGATCTGGCTCCTCATCACTAGATTCCTCATTCAGCTCTTCTTCGCCAGATTCACAAACCTTTTCTATTACTTCTATTACTAAGTGTATAAAATTGTTTTTTTGGCCTTTGTGGATTCATGTCACACAACATGAAGGTGCAAATGAAATGGCTGCTCCTGCTGATTGCCAGCACGTGGACATGTGATTATCAACCGCAGAGAATCAGCCATGGATTGGACAATGGTTGTGTAAATATCCATTTTCAAAGAGCCCATAGGCCAGCTGAGTTGCTGAGATTTTACAAGCCTTAGGTGGCTTTTCCACTGGGCTCGTTTGCTGCGGTCCGAGCCCGAGCGCGATTGTTCCCGGCGCCCCCCGCAGCGTTGGTCTGGTTTCACACTCAACTTGATTCTATCGAACCCTGGTGCGTTTGCGTGCATCTTACGTCATCGCAAATGTACACGCCGCATGATAGAAAACAGAACGTGGGTCAATATATTGTGTTTTTTATTAATGTCAGCTCAATATCTGATAACACTTTATTTTGTTGGTCCCCCAACAGACATTCAACTGACTATAAGTAACTTGGCGACTACAAGTCAACTTATTCTCCTAACCCGAACCCTAACACCTAACCATAACCTACCAGTCTACTGACAGTCTACTATAATATACTAATACTCTAATGAAAGTTAGCTGACATGTAGTTACTTATAGTTAGTAGAACGTCTAAAGTGGACTATCGAAATAAAGTGTAACCCAATCACCTAAAGGATTATTAGGAACACCATACTAATACTGTGTTTGACCCCCTTTCGCCTTCAGAACTGCCTTAATTCTACGTGGCCTTGATTCAACAAGGTGCTCAAAGCATTCTTTAGAAATGTTGGCCCATATTGATAGGATAGCATCTTGCAGTTGATGGAGATTTGTGGGATGCACATCCAGGGCACGAAGCTCCCGTTCCGCCACATCCCAAAGGTGATCTATTGGGTTGAGATCTGGTGACTGTGGGGGGCCATTTTAGTACAGTGAACTCATTGTCATGTTCAAGAAACCAATTTGAAATGATTCGAGCTTCGTGACATGGTGCATTATCCTGCTGGAAGTAGAGGATGGGTACACGGTGGCCATAAAGGGATGAAAATGGTCAGAAACAATGCTCAGGTAGGCCGTGGCATTTAAATGATGCCCAATTGGCACGAAGGGGCCTAAAGTGTGCCAAGAAAACATCCCCCACACCATTACACCACCACCACCAGCCTGCACAGTGGTAACAAGGCATGATGGATCCATGTTCTCATTCTGTTTACGCCAAATTCTGACTCTACCATCTGAATGTCTCAGCAGAAATCGAGACTCATCAGACCAGGCAACATTTTTCCAGTCTTCAACTGTCCAATTTTGGTGAGCTCTTGCAAATTGTAGCCTCTTTTTCCTATTTGTAGTGGAGATGAGTGGTACCCGGTGGGGTCTTCTGCTGTTGTAGCCCATCCGCCTCAAGGTTGTGCATGTTGTGCCTTCACAAATGCTTTGCTGCATACCTCAATTGTAACGAGTGGGTATTTCAAAGTCAAAGTTGCTCTTCTATCAGCTTGAATCAGTCGGCCCATTCTCCTCTGACCTCTATCATCAACAAGGCATTTTCGCCCACAGGACTGCCGCATATTGGATGTTTTTCCCTTTTCACACCATTCTTTGTAAACCCTAGAAATGGTTGTGCGTGAAAATCCCAGTAACTGAGCAGATTGTGAAATACTCAGACCGGCCCGTCTGGCACCAACAACCATGCCACGCTCAAAATTGCTTAAATCACCTTTCTTTCCCATTCTGACATTCAGTTTGGAGTTCAAGAGATTGTCTTGACCAGGACCACACCCCTAAATGCATTGAAGCAACTGCCATGTGATTGGTTGATTAGATAATTGCTTTAATGAGAAATTGAACAGGTGTTCATAATAATCCTTTGGGTGAGTGTCTGTTAAAAAACATTTTTTACTTTTAAATTGCAAGAAAATCAAAACCAAAAATCTGAACAAGATTTTTCCGGCGCTTCAGCGCGCATAGGGAGGAGCTCCTGGTCTCTGCTTCGTTCCAGTTTGCAGACATTTTTTCGTTCTTTTTTTGTTGATGTCAAACACAAACTTTCTTCTAAGAGCAACAGAGTCGCACGATGGCACATGCGTCATCACTATGACACACCCCTTACGGCATTGGTCCTGGCTTTTGTTCACACAGAGCGCGTTCCGGGACTGATCCCGGCAATGTTACTAGGTCCTCAACCTAGTAACCTAGAATTTTATTTGAATTTTACCTCTAATAAACACAAAAAAAAACAACAGAAAAAACACGTTATAGCTTGGAGCCGCATCACAAATCGAGAATACATGATACTTTTCTTAATATTTAAACAAATTTCACCACTTTTTTTCTCATTAAATTGAATTGGTGTTGTCTTTTGAACTCTTGGCATGAACATAATTTGAGGTTTCTACCAATCTTTCATGATTTTTCATGTTTTTCCCTATTTCAGAATAAAGACCTTAACACGCCTAATGAGTATGAAATATTCTTTTTGTAATTTGATAAATTATTGCTCTATTGTGTAATTTATTTTAAAAAACAATTACAAAACATGAACACTAGAGTTTGTAAGCTTTCAAATTTAGAGATTCAGATATTATTGTTTTAAAAATATAATGGCAAACGTCCCACCTGTGGGACGGTGGCAGTTAAATAGGTTTTAAAGATTACTAAATAAATCTGACTGAAATAGAACACACTAATGAAACATATTTTTTAAATGTTAGATCAAGTACAAAGACATACTAAAGAACCAACAGAATGTTAACATTAGTCTATGTATTTTTTTTTTCGTTCAAATGAATGAAGCCTCACTCTAACTCTTTTCTAATGACTTTCGAATAGTGAAGCTTCACTATGGGTATCTTGGTAGATTATTGCTGTATTATTACACATCATTGCCGTCATCTGTCTTTTTGCAAAACTGCCGATACTTTTAGAACAATTTCCTCCCTTTGACCCACATAATTGCTTTGCTTTAAGGGACTGTGAATCAGTTCTCACAGTCAGCAGTACACCCCCATGTGATGTGTCAATACCTTCCATACCCTGCACACACACACACACACAGTGAATCATCATGCTGTTGTGTAGCTATCAATGAACACGGTCGGGTACCTTGAGGGGGTGCTGGAAGAGATACTGTAAACACAGCCCTGTATCTCCTGTCACAAATATGCACCGGTGTTTAGATCACATCTAAAGCAGACTCATGGATTGTGTTTTTGTGTAGGATGATTGCTGATTACATTTTGATTTGTATTCATCCACAGCATGCCCGGAATATAATCAGAGCCCATGCAGTGTTCCCATTCCATCATGCAAAATTCATACTATGCGGGCATTGTGTATTCAAGCCATGTAGTTTCCTCTGGCACACTCTAGGGATCACTGAAATTGATATATTTTTTGTTCTTAATATATTCCTGCTAAATCGTATAACATTTAATAAGAGAAAATACTATTCAGTATCAAGTACTGTAAGACTGTCAGGTTAAGTAGAATTACATAATTATTTAATAAAATAAATAGGTTGATTAATTGTATCGGCTCCTTCCATGGTTTCTTGCTCTACTTAACATCTCAGAGTTTTTTTTAATATTCCAATATTGGTTTTGGCTTGCTGACTGGGGGGTTTGTAAAGCACTGTTCCTGTACTACATGTATTGTAAAAAAAAACAATGTGTAAATATTGGATTGAATTTGAATTAATTATACAATTTTAGGCGCGACTTACATTTTCACCATGCTTCCTCATTTTTCAGAATATTATAATGAGACTCTGGCATATACCAAACATACAAAGATTCATTAAGCCTGCTGGGAATAAACCACTAAAATAACATTCACATTGTGAAACCCATGATATTCACGTCACAAAACACAGGCTTCAGAGTCAAACTTTTCTAGTAATAATTAGCCACAGCTGGAATATTGGCTTGAGTGGACATCTTTTCACCACTTCCTCTTTCTCCAGCACTGGAAAATCCCCAGAGTTCAATTTTGTGTGGAGAAAAAAATAGCTTCAAAAATTAACCTTGTACCATAACAGATTAAAAGATGAATGAGACTCCTGTCAGATGCTATAACTGTTCAAGGTTGTTCTATATGAAGAGAAGCAAACAAGTACATGGAGATTTTGGTTGATTCAATGTCATTTAATGTGTCACTCTAATTTAGAGACTGTTAATGCTTCTCAAGGGACACCATGGTCTGCATATTCACATCTGGACTTGTCCTTGCTTGAGACTGTCCTAAAGAGGTTGAATAGATGAGAATGATATAGATCTCTTTTAATACTACTTACAAAAGTCACTTTTACATTTTTAATTCTTTCTTTCATTTCAACATGTAAAATAGTCAATTGGAAAATGTCCAAATTGCAAGATTTTCCCGTAAATGTATCAAAGCTTTAAAGGTTGTATCAGTCATTTCAGGCCCAAAAAAGGCCAAAACATAAATGATCACATTCATCTAATCTTTCCTAACGATCCGCTAGCTGCCCACCCCATAAGCATGCCGTCCAAAAAACGCGTCTCTGTAGGCAGCCTATGGCTCTGAAATCTGCACACAAAAACAAATGGGACAACCACCACTCAAAACCAAAATAAACAGTGTTTCAACCAATCACCGACAGGGGTGGGTGTTGTTCCAACTTTGCGTCCAGCCGTGAACAAGCTCAAAACCTCACAACACCCGCCCCTGTCGGTGATTGGTTGAAACACTGTTTGTTTTGGGTTTGAGTGGTGAGTGGTTGTCCTGTAACACTCTGCCCTTTAATCCTCTTTGTTTTTAACAGATGTGTCACTAACGCACAAGGGGATCTTTAGAATTAAAGCAATAATCAGAAAAATCACACACTTCAATAGTGACTTCCATGGTTTCTTGCTCTACTTAACATCTCAGAGTTTTTTTTAATATTCCAATATTGGTTTTGGCTTGCTGACTGGGGGGTTTGTAAAGCACTGTTCCTGTACTACATGTATTGTAAAAAAAAACAATGTGTAAATATTGGATTGAATTTGAATTAATTATACAATTTTAGGCGCGACTTACATTTTCACCATGCTTCCTCATTTTTCAGAATATTATAATGAGACTCTGGCATATACCAAACATACAAAGATTCATTAAGCCTGCTGGGAATAAACCACTAAAATAACATTCACATTGTGAAACCCATGATATTCACGTCACAAAACACAGGCTTCAGAGTCAAACTTTTCTAGTAATAATTAGCCACAGCTGGAATATTGGCTTGAGTGGACATCTTTTCACCACTTCCTCTTTCTCCAGCACTGGAAAATCCCCAGAGTTCAATTTTGTGTGGAGAAAAAAATAGCTTCAAAAATTAACCTTGTACCATAACAGATTAAAAGATGAATGAGACTCCTGTCAGATGCTATAACTGTTCAAGGTTGTTCTATATGAAGAGAAGCAAACAAGTACATGGAGATTTTGGTTGATTCAATGTCATTTAATGTGTCACTCTAATTTAGAGACTGTTAATGCTTCTCAAGGGACACCATGGTCTGCATATTCACATCTGGACTTGTCCTTGCTTGAGACTGTCCTAAAGAGGTTGAATAGATGAGAATGATATAGATCTCTTTTAATACTACTTACAAAAGTCACTTTTACATTTTTAATTCTTTCTTTCATTTCAACATGTAAAATAGTCAATTGGAAAATGTCCAAATTGCAAGATTTTCCCGTAAATGTATCAAAGCTTTAAAGGTTGTATCAGTCATTTCAGGCCCAAAAAAGGCCAAAACATAAATGATCACATTCATCTAATCTTTCCTAACGATCCGCTAGCTGCCCACCCCATAAGCATGCCGTCCAAAAAACGCGTCTCTGTAGGCAGCCTATGGCTCTGAAATCTGCACACAAAAACAAATGGGACAACCACCACTCAAAACCAAAATAAACAGTGTTTCAACCAATCACCGACAGGGGTGGGTGTTGTTCCAACTTTGCGTCCAGCCGTGAACAAGCTCAAAACCTCACAACACCCGCCCCTGTCGGTGATTGGTTGAAACACTGTTTGTTTTGGGTTTGAGTGGTGAGTGGTTGTCCTGTAACACTCTGCCCTTTAATCCTCTTTGTTTTTAACAGATGTGTCACTAACGCACAAGGGGATCTTTAGAATTAAAGCAATAATCAGAAAAATCACACACTTCAATAGTGACTCATTATCAATGTTTTCTTAAACAGATAAACAGGCCAAGCGCAAATGCATGGAAGTTTATAAAACACACAGCACCAAAACAAATCTTCAGACGGCGCTGAAGATATCATTAAACCAAAAACACATCAACCAGTTAATTTTGCTTGACGCGCAGAGCGCGGTATATTATGACAAAAAGAAAAATTGTCCCGTGCAACCCCACAATTTCCCCACTTCTCTGTCCCAGTCCACAAACTTGAAAGTTTGCGAGCGCTGGCTCAAGAACACGCTACAGTCTTTCCAACCAAAACACAGTTAGTTCGCGAGAAATAATCCTCTGTTGGCTCTGTGAAAAAAAAAACGTAATCCACAACAAGAAGGAAAAAGTAGAGCGTTGATTCTGTGGTATTCCACTCCAAAAATACCAAAAAATTAGGCTGATCTCACCAGCTCTGTAGATCGTCGGGCAAGGTTAACTCACACAGTTAGTAAACGGTCCAGGCACATCCTCTTGCTGGAAACGCGCACCCGAGTAAACAGTCCAGGTGATTAAAATAGTTTTGGTCTTTCTCTCATCCCCACTAAAGCCATCTCTTAACGTATCGTTTGAAAAACAATATCTCAAACCATAAGGAAAACAAGCTTTAAAGCTACACTGTGTAACTTTTTTAGTTTATTCTTAGCTAAAAACACTTAGTTCTTTCAAAAATATATGTGCTCATTAATGTATATTTACTTCGTTCAAGTAATAAAGTATTCTCGTGAGTGTATATGCCATTGAAAATACATACGGGTGAGGGGTTCTAATGTCGGCCGCCATGTTGCCCCTCCATCTTGAAAGTACATTAGCCAAAGAGGGACATCAAGCTTCGCCTTTCGCGTTTTAACACTCAATGGCACCGTGTCGAGGAGGTCGAACTGGAAGCCATGTTAATCTTGGACTACATTGGCCACCGTAGGAGTTAAAACGAAATCGGAATTGAGAGGAACAGAAACTAATATTCACTGGATGGTCATATTCCTTTTCACCGCTAGATGGGGGTAAAAATCACACAGTGTAGCTTTAACTCTTTATCGCTGCAGTAAACAACACTGGCGCGCCATGCATTCAAAACCACACCTCTCTCCCATACTTGCCAACCTTGAGACCCTTGAAGGGGGGGGTGGGTCATCATATATAGTGCGGGCTCGGCAAAAGTGCGCATCAAGGGCGCAAATCGCCCACTTGGGGGCGTTCGCGAGCACCCTTCTGAGATCTAAAAATGACTAATGGCACGCGGCAGCCATTGTAAGTCCACAAGACCGAAAGTGCTCATGAAGTGTGCGATTTGGGACTGGGCCATCGCCGCGCTTGACTTCGAGGTGTAACTTTTATTATTGTTCGGTCTGAAACGGCGCCCAGTGACGGATGGTGTAGCTATATTGTTGTCCGGGTGGAAATCGGGAGAAATTCGGGAGAAAGGTCGGTCCGGGAGATTTTCGGGAGGGGCTTTGAAATTCGGGAGTCTCCCGGAAAAATCGGGAGGGTTGGCATGTATGCTCTCTCCTCCTCTGATTCTCACCACCATTAAATAAGCTTAGGCGCGCCTTGCCCGGAATCAAGGGTGGCCGAAGCAGGCACGGATTTAGAAAGTAGAGGCCCCTGGGCACGAAATCTTGGAGGCCCCCCTCACACAGCATCTTAATTTTTAGAAACGGTAAAAGGAAGCTGTGGGTTTTTCTTTAGTTTAAAACAAAACCACTTTCTCCAACTCTTTCTTATGAAGGTAACTGTGGCAGCAAAAGAGATCTATAAATAAAACAAAAGACAAAATGGAAACTATCACAGAAAAAAATCAACAGAATTTATTTGAATAAAAGCAGATTATAATCTATGAAAATACATCCTAATAACATAACTAAGAATAACTATAGTCATGTCTGAACAGTCTGTCAAAATCGAACTAGCTTCCCACAATTTTATCTAAAGAGCTGACTTTGGAAAAACAGCTGATTGTTGAGCACCTCTTTTTCTCTCTCTCACTGTCTCTCCCCTTTACGGAGAAACAGATCAACAATAAACTAGGTTGGGTACAACTGCATCACCTCCCCTCCTGGCCACCCTCCGTTCTGGCAATTAAAGTGGAAAGTCCATTTTAACAGCACGAGCGAGAGACACTTTACTGCCTGGGACCTTATGCAACAGTCTTTTTTCTGGCCTTTCTTCTTGAAAACTCCTCCACAACTTCAGTAAAGTCCAGGTCTCTAACGAGATCTGACTCTATTGCCAGAATTGCCAGAGAGTTCAAGCGTTGTTGACTCATCCTTGTTCTCAGTTCATTTTTAATTCTCGCCATGTGGGAAAATGATCGCTCCCCTTCACAGTTTGTCACTGGCAAAGTGAGAAACATCCTCAAGGCCACGTACACATTAGGGAAGACTGGTTGCAGGCCAAGTTCCAACACGGTGTTCAGCATCTTTGATGGCGACTTGTCTTGCTCACACATGAATGATCTGAATTGTATGAGCTCGTTGGCAAAGCTGCTGTTTAGGTCTGATGGATATGCATAGAGTAGTGCATTGGCGTGTTTTGTGACCTCACTGTTGCTCGTTGTTTCTGGCATGAACAAAACTCCAAATATATCTGTCAATTCCTTGTAGGCAGACAGGCGATGATCAAGACAGCTAACCAGTTTGTCTATGACTACATAAAACGTGTCTATTTGGAATTTCTTCCTCCCATCATGTAGGTTGCTTGGATCTTCTTTAGGCTCACTCCCTTCATCTCCAAAGGTTTTCCGTTTTCTGCTTCGTTGTTGGTCACACTTGTAGGTGTGGAGCACACCTGTTACATTCAGAGCTGCTTTTTCATACATCTCAAACTGATCACGTTGTGCGGAAACAAACACACGCAATGACTCGAGTAGATGCACCGCTGTCAAAATGTTGATGTCACTTTTTTGTAGCATTATGCTTGTGGCTTGAAATCTGTCAAGGATTGTATCCCAGAAAAAGGCCATAAATGCAGTTTCTAGATATTTCAACTTAGCGCACAGCACCCCTGCTTCATGTCTGGTGTCTCTTTTTTCCTCATCTGAGCTGGCTATATTTGCAAGTGCCTCCTTTATCTTTGCATAGTTTTTCGATAGAGCTTTGGTGGCATTTGCTCAACAGCTCCATCGTGTACCTGAAAGAGATTTCAGTGTCAAACTTATCCCGTTGGTGTTGCGGAAAACTTTCCCCCATCGGTTGGTAGAGGAGGAACAAAATGTATACAGTGACTGCAACATGCTAAAGTAATTTCCAACTTCTGGGCTGCTTGCCTCTATGGTGTTGACTCCAACTAAATTCAGAGAGTGAGCTGCGCAGGGTACATAATGCATTAAAGGATTTCTCTTCTTTAGATGAGCTTGAAGTCCATTATACTTTCCAGACATATTACTGGCGTTGTCATATGACTGGCCTCTGCAATTTGACAGCTCCAAGCCTAAGCTCTCAACCATGGCAACAATGCATTCTGCCAAACTTTCACCTGTGTGGCTTTCAATTGGCTCAAAAGCGAGAAAACGCTCAACAACTTTCCCTTTCTTCTCAACAAATCTGAAAATAAAAGTAAGTTGATCAACGTGGGACAGGTCTGGGGTTGAGTCGACAACTACAGAAAAGTATTTGGCTTCCCTAATTTTATCCGCAACAGTCTGCCTAGTTTTTTCTCCCATCACATCAATAAATTCCTCACAAGTTGTGGATGACAAATAAGAAACATTCCCGCTGCCTTTCTTGCCAAACTTTTCAATATGTCTAGCTAAGAATGGGTCAAACTGAGCAATCAGTTCTAGAATCCCGAGGTAATTTTCATTTAGAGGTGACCCCAGCAATTCATTATCACCTCTAAAGGCAAGTCCTCTCTCCCCGAGAAACTTGATCACCGCCACAACTCTTTTGAGGACCTCTCTCCAGTATTGTCTTGCTCCTTCCATTTGTTTTTGTAAAGATGAGTCAATGGTTGCAGTGCCCTTACATCTCTGATGTAAAGATAGCATGCAGCTCCTGTGCACATCACTCTTCTCATGATCCCCAATGCGTTCTGAGTGTTTCCAATCACTAAATCCTTCCACAAACTGATTATGCTTTTTTGAGAAAAGCTTACATGCAAAACAATAAATATTTCCATTTGATGGAGAGAACATGACCCATTCTCGAGATACTATCTGTCCATTTGGTAGATGAGAAGTAAGTAAGTCATTGTTGAAGCAACGCCTTTTACCACCAATGGTTCTATCCCTGGCAGAAGCTGGATAGTTGGACCGTCGGTTATGAAAAGCTGCTACACCCCTTTCGATTAAAATAGATTTAACTATATCGTTACTAGTGTCTCCCCATAAAGCTGGATCTTTAACATTGTTGGACCAGTCGTCCTGCATTGATGATCCATGCTTAGGTGCTGGATTAGGTTCGGAGTTCAAGCAGCCGCTTTGGGAAGTTTCCCATTCAGGTGGATGATGGCACTGAGGTTCATCAGAACAGCTAGGTACTAGGAGACGGCAAGAACAGTGAGAAAAGGGGGCAGAGTGGTGCATAATTAAAATGAGTTGCAGAGGTGGAAAAGTACTAAAGTATTGTACTCAAGAAAAAAAGTACCAAAACTTTGATGAAATATTACTCAAGTACAAGTAAAACCTATCTGAAAAATTACTTAAGTAAAAGTAATAAGTAGGCCTGTCTCGATAACTACTTTTTTTATCACGATAACCTACACACTTTCAAATGACAACAGCCTTTTAATTCCTTAGATCAGACAAATGATGTGACACTTGAAACTTGAGTAGTAAATAAACATTTTATTTAAAAAAAAGTGCAAAGTAACAAGTAGAAATGGTGCAATTACAATAGGATCCTCACACCATCAGTGCTCGGGCCATAAAAACACACTTTCAAATGCACAAAAGTCACTTATGCAGATTTTCCTTTAAATCCAGAAACATGTAACAAAACAAACAGATTTGTAGTTATTTATGAGTCCTCAGCCTCACTAAAATAATATAATGCAGTTTAAAAATAAACGTGTTTGTTTTATTGTCACAACAGAACAGAGGAACATCAAAATATATTAAAGTTCTGATAAATACAATGAATAAAATTATGATATGTTGTTATTATTATTGTGTATCTTTTTGCTTGAAATAAATAAATAAATAAACTTAAGATATGAAACTTAAAGTCCTTTGAACAAAAAAAAAAAACAATAACAAAAGAAAGCACAAAGCCTTTCTTTAAAATGAATTTCATTTTGTATTAATTGTATCTTAATTTTAATCAATGTTTCATCAACCAATTGTCTGGATTTAATAAATAAAAAGTAAATATATATAATCAGGACTTCTCAGCTGCGCGCTTGAAATCTCACAAGCTCCACACGGTACGTGACAGAGGCTGGAGCAATCAATTCTGTGAATTACACTGCGCAAATCAAAAGTAATAGTAGGCTATCCACCGGATGAAGAAGGGTTGACTCTGCACCGAATAAAATATTCATTTTATTTTATTTGTCGTGTTCTCATTTATGAGGAAAAAACAATGTTAAGGACGTGACAGTTCTCCGTTACGTACATGACCGCTCTGAAAGCGGCACTAAAAGTAAAAGACTGCTTTAAAACGTTTTCACATAACTTAGACCTCAAACAGAAAGCACAAAGCCTTTCTTTAAAAGTACATTTCGTTTTGTATTAATTGTATCTTAATTTTAATCAATGTTTCATCAACCAATTCCCTGGATCCGGGCATCTAATAATCAGAGTTTTTAATAAGGGGAAAAGGTAATAGATAGGCCTACATTTTGAGGCTGTCAAACTGGTAATGCACGTCACCGCCGAGTCTCTGTCGCCTTCAGCACCTGCTTCGGTTTCGGTCTCAAGCGGAGTCTGTGGTGGTGGGGGGGAACTTGAACAAGTGTCTGTCACTCCAGCCGGGCTGGGGTTCTCTGTCTTGACGTGGTGGTGCTGATGCTCAGATTCATCTAAAATAGCAAGGCTGGATGTTGTGCTAAACTCCTCTTTGCTAGCATCACCGTAGGCGCCGGCGCCGTCAGGCTCTTTATTTTCGCCGAGCCGACTTTTGAAAAAAGTAGAGATGGTTGGAATATTACTCCTAATTAAATCCGCTCTGCTATCCTTCTCCCTTTTAGCCTTGCGTTTTGTGGCTCCGCTGCTCCACCGTTTTTTATCCATGTTGTTTGTTTTTTCGATGTCCTCAACTCTCTGTTTTTCTATCCGCCTAGCTGTTTTGCCGCTATATCAACAGTTTCCGCTGTAAGCTGACTCGTCATCATCCGACGCAGCCGAAAATCATGATACTTATTTTGTATGTAAATAAATTATTGTTAACACACATACACACAATCACACACGCATTAATTAATTTTAATTTAATTTAATATTAATAATTTAATTTAATTTAATTTAAAATAAAAAAAAGTTAGTGGGGTCTTGGAGGCCCCCTACACTCTAAAAAACGATGGGTTATTTGTTTAACCCAACCGATGGGTTAGACATATTGGGTCAATATGTTGGGTTTTTTTCCAAAATATTGGGTCATTTATAAAATCGTTGGGTACTTTTTTAGAAATAACCCGAGGGTTGGGTCAGATAATCTTCGGTTTCCGCAGCGACGATTCAAATTTTAACGGTCTAGTGACAGATAGTCAACAACAGAAGCTGCTGCTGCCTGCTGCATCCTGATTATGAAAGGTAAGTCATATATGTTTTATATAACATCAAGTATTGTGTACTGAGACATTGAATATAATTATTATAAAACTGAATTTTATATTTTTAAAAAACAAAGTTCCCTTAGTCCGTTTTCCGGGAGTGAGGTCGATTGGAAATTAATCCTAGCTATCCCCGTGAGCTCGCTAGCAGTAATAAAGTAATTAATTATAACATTATATTGGCTGTGAAACCGTTTAGAGATATACTAACGTTACCAGTAAATTAAGTTACCTAACGTTACTACAGTAGCTAACGTTAGGCCTAGTCTGAAATCACTATCTTTACGCCTGTTTTGCGGTAACTTTATTCGTTATAGCAATGTATTAAAGGGACTTTAGTGATGGTCTGTCCCAGCTGAAGCAGTGCTCTAGACTACTATTTGTACAGGTGCGACTACAATTGTCACTAAATGCGGGACGAAAGAGCTCTACTCAGTTGAACCGTAGTGCACGGACCATTTATCAGCTCGGCCCAGCGGCGCGCGCTCAGACATCGGCCACACGACACCACAGCAGCGCTGTGAGATGCAGTGAGAACCGTTTGAATTCGCTGAAATCTCCGAGATGAAAGAAAGATGAAAAAGTGCAGATATTCCCAACAACATTGAAGCGTAAAACATGAAACACAATGCGTAAAACACAATGTTGCACATTGTGAAACAAATAAACGATTAGTTCATGATTAGTTAAAGAGAGATTATTTTCCAAAACACAGTTTACCTTGATTTACTGTAGTAACACTTTAACTATGGTATTTTGGCAGAAATGTGGTATATTCATAATGAATGTTGTTGTATTAATAGTCATGTATGTGCATGCAACTGTATTAATACAGGAGTAGCTGAAGCATCCAATTAAAGTAGGCTATTTTTTTTCTTATGAAATTTTTGCTTTTTATTTGTTGCACTAAATGTGTTATACTTTTGTTTTAGACAAATGGCTTAATTTGTGAAGCAGACTACAACAGGTGATCTTCTGCCTTTTAATTGAAACCTTTCAAGGTGAGTAATCTATTGAAATAAGTGATATATAAATGGGTTTTTACAAACTTATTTTTAACGACTAGCTTACTTTTCTGAAAATATTTCTTATTTTCTGCTTCATTCTAACACAGGAAGGAGTAAATGAAAGTTTTACACTGCTGGATGACAATGGTTCTTAATTCTGGTCCTGGACAGTACGCCTTACCAGTCTTGGACTCCTCTAACAAGCTAGTAAGTTGAATAATGATTAGAGAGACCAAATGTGCAGTGCTGGGGCTACTACAGATCCAGTTAATTGCTTATGTTTGTTTGTTTTTTCAGCTGTCTTCCCTCATTTTAATACAGTATGTTTTCATTTCAGTAGAGTCTAAGCTGTCTGATGACTGACAATAATATGGCAAAAAGAAAGCAAGAAGTCCTCACAGCCAAGTCGAGGAGTTCATGAATTCATAGACCAACTCAACAAACTGCAATGCGTGGAATTGATCCTCTGGAACAAAAACTATCGCAGAAATCATTAGAGAACATCCCAGACTTCACAGTTTTCTTGGAATGGTGAGTTTAATTATGTTCAGAATAGAGAGTATGCGCGTGACGTCACCGTCGAGTGACTGCGGTTACGCCCACTGAGTGGCAGAATGACTGCCGCGAAAAAAGAAAAAAAAAACACCACAAAAATGGGAAAGAGCTTTAAGATTTATTTGTACAACTAGATTTGACAAGTAATTTGCGGTATATTTTTTACAGACTGCCGAAAGCTACAGTCCAGTTGTAGTGGGAAGTTCGGAAAATTTTACTGACTCGGATCTTTGAATCTCTTTTTTTTAAGTAATTTCATTCATTTCAGCAGAATGTATTTAAAATGTTACATGTCAATTGCCAAATTCATCAAACACATCAAATGCTGATCACATTTAGAATAAGAAAAAAATTGCAATGCTAGGAAGAGGCCAAATGAGAAACGGAAACGATTAATTAATTTATCTGGGTTTTTCAGGCTATGCAGTCTATTAGTTTACCTCACCTCCTGATCTAAGCCGTTCATTCATCCCGTGACATCCTCATAAACTGAGCTATGCAGTCTGTACCGGAACCAGAATTTATTCGTTCACGTTTCGAGTCTATCGACTTCGGGTTCGAGTCATTTCTTTTAACACGTAACAGCCCCATAGACTGAAGCTCTGCAGTCGGTACCGGATACAGTATTGATTAGTTAATCTCTCGGGTTTGAGTCGTTCAGTTTTATGTCACGTAACTGTGTGTTGTTATTGGACTATATGTATAATATATATCTTTAGCAAAGTGATTTTCTCCATCATAGATAAAGTTTAAAGCATTACCAACTCTACCACATTCATATGGAAAAGAACCATCATAACAGAAATTCTTAAATTATAAATTGAAAGAAATTAAAAAGCTTTAATTTGAGACCAAAAACACAGCATATTACTGTTAAAAAACTGACTAAGTGCTTGTTTATAAGAAAGTTTGGGAATTATTATCTTATGTGTCCAGCGCTGTCACATCATTTCACGTGACAAAAGAACGAAAGACTAGAATCGAAGAATCAGACCCGAAGACTTGAGAGGTGAACTAATCATGTATCTTTCCGGTACTGACAGCATAGCCTCTGAGACTGACGGGAAGAATGAAAGATTTGGACCCGAAGCCTCAAGAGATCTACTAATCAATTCTGTTTCCAGAACAGAACTTATAGGATGTTCATGCGCAGTCAACTCAAAATGAAAGAATCGTTTTATGAACCGACGCGAGTGCTTTGTGCAAAAAATCATAATTGTTGTGTTCACGCTCTTGTCTTCTGCTCTCGCATTTAACACAACACGCATGTGTCGAGGTGCTCTCGTGTTTGAGTTTAATATTTTGCAAATAAAGTGTTAAATTATGGTTAAGGGATAGAATATACTCATCATGCTTCATAAAATTGAGGTTGAACCACTCGAGTCGCATGGATTACTTTAATGACGTCTTTGCTATCCTTTCTGGGGCTTAAAGTGATAGTTGCGTAGCTGTCCATGAAGGGACAAAAATATCTCAGACTCATCAAAAAGATCTTTATTTATGTTCCGAAGATTAACGAAAGTCTTACAGGTTTGGAATGATATGAGGGCGAGTAATTAATGACAGAGTTTACATTTGTGGGTGAACTAACTCTTTAACAGCAGGTGTAATGAGTAATTAGAGTGACCATAATTTAATTCAATATACAGCACTGCTGTGATGTAACTTTTTCATAATTTAAACTGTTGATGTTGTCACAGTGCATGCCCAACTGAACTTTATTTATTCTTTTAAGGTTGGAAGTGGATCTGACATGGTGCCGATCTGAACAGTGAGACGAGCCCGGATCCACGTGACGATGCTTGGGGACAAAGAGAACTCGCAAGTTTTTATCATATTCAGTGTGAAAGCAGTTGAACAGAAGACTTTATTTCAAGCAATGGATCTGCTTCAAAAATGTTTAACATCTATGACATAAACTATTTCAAGACCTCTGCATCTATTTGGGAGTTTTTGTAGCATGCAAACTTTAATATATCCGGAGGAGTTCCCTTAACACATTGCTGCCTCATTAAGAACTTTGTTTATCATCATCATTAGGTCCAATAGTCAACATATGTATTTTTAGTTGTATTACTTAAGGTATGTTTACAACAACACATCAATGCCTTCAGTGTACAGTTGAATACCTTTTAATAAAGTTGTGATTAGAATTTAATGTTATTAATTTGTGTATTTTGTCCATAAATTTGAATTTAGTGAATTTTGAATTTTTGTGTGCTGTATGTATATATTTTATGTATTTGTACATGTTTTGAATGTGTACTGTTTGTACATATTTGCATAGGTTTTGAATTTATTATGTGTGTTGTATGTACACTTGTGTATTTTTAATTTATGTACACTATTTACATTAAATGCTAGACTCCCCAATATATAGTTTGTAATTTAAAAATATATTTGTTGAAACATATGTATTGTTTTATACAAATAAACTATCTGTATTTGAAAACAGTGCATTTTATTTATTAAAATAAGGTCATAAATAAAAATAAATATTTAACTAAACAGTTGGGTTATTTTAACCCAACTGGCATTTAACCCAATGCAATGGGTTAAAATAACCCACAGTTGGGACGGTGCTATACTAACCCATAGTTGGGTTACTTGTTGGGTTATTTTTAACCCAATATTTTTAAGTGAGTAGTGGTCGGAGGCCCCCGGGCACCGGCCCAATCGGCCCGGTGGTAAATCCGGCCCTGCGCCGAAGCCTTTAAGAGATATCCACCCTTATTACCAAATTACACAGTAGACACTAAGTATATTAAACAGGAATACATACGAACCATATACATGACATTCATCATACATGAACATCATCAATAACCCATGTAATACGTTCTATGACACCATAACAGTTAATATCTCAAAGGCACCTTTAAATTAATGTGATAATGTCACAGTCCCATTTGTTTTTGTGTGCAGATTTCAGAGCCTAGGCTGCCTACAGAGACGCAGTTTTTGTACGGCATGCTTATGGGGCAGGCAGCTAGCAGATCGTTAGGAAAGATTAGGTGAATGTGATCATTTATGTTTCTGCCTTTTTGGGCCTGAAATGACTGATACAACCTTTAAGCTTTAAAGCTTCAGAACATTTGGAATATAGCACAAACAATAGGAAAAATAAAGAAACCAGACAAAGCTACAAACTAAAAGCTCAAATGAAACACAAAGACCCAAAAATATAATTCCCACATTTAAAGGGTGGCTCATGATGCCACAAGGAATAACAAAAGGTAATAAAAGAGGGAGAAGGATGTGTATTGAAGTAGGGAGAGGAAAGACAGGACAGAGCCATGAAGTGGAGACCACAGCTGAAAACGTAGCTTTTGGAATACGCTCTCCAAAGCGGATAAATTTGAAAACAGTTTTTGTGTTGTAGTGTGGACTGTGAAGCCGGAGGTATTTGAAAACGATGAAGTTTAGTCATGTGATCCATGTTGTACCAATAGATGTTCATGTTTACCAATATTGTGACTGTTAATTATGTGCGATTCACTTTTACACTGTTGCTAAAATATGTTACATTGCACACTCTTCATATCACTGTAGCCTACTGCAAAGATGACAGAAAATGTACTCACACTTGCTGTTCTGTGGCAATACAGGAGAGCAGTTGCGTTTAAGACCAAACATATGGTGACTGAGTGCGACCTGGGTGCATCAGTGAATGGTGAGATATTTTGCTAAATAAAATTATCCTGTTAGAAGAATTGCACGATAACTTTATTATTTATTTTCCCATCTGTATCATCTCAGTGAGCTTTTGTGAGGTTTCACACATGCGCAGTAAGGTGAATTTAGAAGTTTCTCATCCCCACTGAAATGTCGGAAAACACCTGAAAATGCTAGTGTGGGCGGAGAACGTTTTTAAACAAAAACACCGTTTTCAAATGTATCCGGACACTCATATTAATAGGTGAAGTAACCTGAAATTTATACTTTAATTGTTTTCAAATTGTGGCCAAATTTCATATGGCCTGGTTTCTCAGACAGGAATTAGATTAAGCCAGGATTAGAATTTAGTTCAAATAGGACATTTACTGGTATGCATCCTAAGACAAATCAATAGCAGTGAAATATTTTAAAATGTCAATGCAAGTTGCTTTCATTTAAAACAGCTCAAACATGCATTTTTGTCTGCGACTAGGCCTTGTCTGTCAAACCCAATGCAGGTAAGTGGACGATGTACTTCAATGGTTACACGCAGACAGAGGTTTCTAATGCCAATGTGCCAGTGATGGCAGTTTGAACATTTTCAGAGTATTAAAACTGTACCTCGTTACAACTGCGCCTACCCAACCTTTGTAGTGCTTTTTGGAGCTCAAACTTCACTTCCACTCTGAGGAAAAGAGCAGCTTTGACAATATGCTAAACGTTTCTTTTTGAGTTCAACGGAAGAAATAAAGGAATAGAGGTTTGGAAGATGAGTGTGAGACAGAATTAAAATTTCTGGGTGAACTATCCCTTAAAAGTTTGGTCATGCAAAACTCATACTGTTCAGCACGATGGACAGCACGCATGTAAAGTAGTCAATAATGCTTAGTCAATTTTGTTTAAGAGGATAAGATCAAGTCTCCCAATGACATCAACATAAAAATCAGAAAATATGCACTAAAAAGTTTGCATGTTTAATATTTTCAGCATTTACAAAGAGCATTTAACCCATCTCACGGATGTTTGTGACAGGTCTCGTAATTTAATCTATTGATTCGTGACACGGACATGTTTATTTCGTTATTTTCGTGATATTAGCCCGTTTTTTTAACTAATGTATTTCAATGGAAGCATCTTTCGTGATCACAGCATGGTTCTTTCTGCCTCTCGGGCTGCAGCAGAGAAGCTGTTTAATCAGTATTTATTCACAAGATCATCATGTATTTCTTTTAAATGTTATTATTTTGGTCGTATTGCCAGGGAAGCTGGATTGCTTTGCTGTTTATTGATATTTTTAATTATATTTTATCAGTAGGAAATAGCGCTGAAGAAGTCTCATTCCGAACACATTGCGATATTTGGCATCAGTTCACATGTGCCAGATGTTGGTAGGTAGTCATAAATACGCTGTCCTAATAATGTTTGATATAACTTATTTTCTGTATTTTCTTTAAATGTTTGATAATAACCAGATTAGCTCACGTTTAGTCACTGCATTATATCTGTCATTTCAATGGAGGCTATGCATTTCATTGCTTTCTAAAACAGGGTGATTAAACACTGTCTGTCACGTGACGCGCTAATAGGCCTAGACCTTCAATCAGTTAATCATATTCATATCAGGTTTTAAGAGGAACAATTAGTTCCAAAGTTGTATTTGTAGTAGAAGCACAGTAAAAACAACACTTACCCTGGTTTTACTGTGATATGTGTGGTAAAAGGACAGTAACCACAAAACATACCATGCTTTAAACCTCAGTAACATTAGTTTTACTGTGATAAGTGTAGTAAAAAGACAGGATAATCACAAAACTTATCATGTTTTTTTTCGGGATTCACCGATCCGATATTCAGTATCGGTATCAGCTCCGATACTGCCATTTTTGCCGGATCGGATATCGGTCAGACAAGGGCGATCCAAATCCGATATTGTGCATATAGTATTCAGTGTTATTGTGCCCAACAAAAGGCACAAAAACATTATGAAGCACCATAAAGTTTTCGTGCACTAAATTATAAGTGTTCTGAAGCCATAGTATAATGTGAGATTGAAATGAATATTTAGGTCACTAAATTCAAGATCAAGAAACGTTTCCCTCCGCTGCAGCTGTCAATCATTCTTCATTCAGCATTCAAACAGCGCGTCGTGTTTGGTTACGACAGTCAACGCGATGAAACTCTCTCCAAGATGATTCAATGTTACTATTATTATACTTGATCTGTAGATAAAGGCTTTGGTTGCTATGGTTTTGCATAAAACTTTATCTTGCTGGACTTTATTGCTATAACTTAATCATGTTACTTTCTACCGGGTGTCTTTTAGATCACAACACTAGAGTAGAGTCAGAGCTCAGAGCCAGAGCCGTCGCAAAGATTGTGCGAACTGTGCAACCGCACAGGGCCTCGCACCACTAGGGGGCCTCGCAATCCTGCTGTTTTCATTTTTTTTTTACTTTTTTTTTTTTTTTTTTTTTTTTTCAGGTCTTTGTCAAGGTTACATAAAATAAAATAAAAATCCAAAAAATTAAGCGGGTTTTTCATTGTCGCTATGTTATTACGTAATGTGTCCTCACTGAAGATGAGAGAGGGGGAAAGCTAAAGTGAGGGAAAGCCAACATGTCAGCTGCAAGAGAACCCGACTGATTTCGCAAGCACGAATCAGGTTCTGAGAAAAGGAAAAAAATTAAAAAGAACGAGGAAGACTTTCATAAGTCACTGTGGGGATCGCTGGATAAATTGATCAGCACTTCCAGAGATGCGGTGGCAACAGCTAGCATCTGCATAACCCACACCGACACTGTGGCAGAGCCTAGCAGGCTTCATCAACAGCAGGACGGGAACGTGGGCACTGAGGATGACGGTGAAGTCCAAGGTGAGGAATGAGGATAAATATCTGTGGTTATCTGTAAATATTTTATAATGAGGCTTGTGCCCAATTCAGTTGAGCTGGACCACACCATCAATTCTCTGTTTTTGTTCTACTACAATTTATCAGAGTTTGCCGTGGAAGACTAGGTCCTGCTGACGCCTGATGAAGAGCATTATTCCGGATCCGAGAGTGAAGTATCAGCGCATCTAGACCTTAACGATCCCAGCAATTGGCCCGTCCATCTGGATACCTTGCGGATTTACTTGTGGAAAAAGGCCCGGTCAAGGTTTCCAACTTTGATTTCCCCAGCAATCAAGAAAAAATACACTTTTACGATGACTTCTATGTAAGAAAGTTGCCCAATGGTGTAAAAGCTAGCAGAGATTGTCTTGTTTATTCAAAGAAAACAGATTCTGTATTTTGCTTTTGTTGCAAACTTTTTAACAACAGTACAAGTCGGCCAAAATTAGCAAATGAAACAACACAAAACGTCCCCAGATCATATCACACATGCCGCAAAATGGATGGAGACAAAACGAAGATTAGATACACACTGCTATAGACGAGTCACATCAAAGAGAGATAAACAGAGAAAAGACACTGGCAGGACGTTTTAACATGCATTCTAGCAGCTGTGCAATATTTGTCTGAGCATAACTTGGCATTTCGAGGAACAAATGCAAAGCTTTATGACGAGAACAATGGTGACTTTTTGGGATTAATAGAGATGATTGCCAAATTTGATCCCACTATGCAAGAACATATCAGACGCATAAGAAATAAGGAAACACATGCACATTATCTGGGACCTCAGATCCAAAATGAGTTAATTTCTCTTATGGCCACAAACGTCCAAAACTCTATTGTGAATGACACGAAGAGAACTAAATATTTCTCCATTCTTCTTGATTTCACACCAGATATGAGCCATCAGGAGCAAATGTCGCTGATTCTTAGTTTTGTCAATATGGCATCATTAGAAGTGAATGTAGAAGAACATTTAATTGACCTCATCCCAGTGAACGACCAAACTGGAAAGGGACTATCAAATGCACTCTTGGCGGAACTAGTGGAGTGCAAGCCCATATTCTGCATCTCAATCCCCGGGCTTACTTCATGCCATGCGGTTGCCACAACCTGAATTTAACACTGGGAGAAATGGCAAAATGCTGTCCAAAAACAATGTAATTTTTTTGGTATTGTACAACGACTCTATACCATATTCGTAGGCTCTCCTAAACAATGGGAAATACTCAAAACAAAAGTAACGGATCTCACGGTAAAAACTCTGAAACAAGGTGGGAATGTCGGGTAGAGACTGTAAAAGCAATACGCTATCAATCAAGTGGCTTTGCTCGAAGTGTCAGAGGACTGTAGCGACCCAAAAATTAAAAGTGAAGCAAAGTCGCTTGCTAATGAAAGGCAAACCTTTGAATTTATCATGTCTATGGTGATATGGTATGATATTTGCCGTGAACACCGTCAGTAAGACGCTCCAGTCAAAAGACACGCAGCTTGATGTGGCCCTATCGCAGCTAGATGGATTAATTGACTTCATGCAAAAATACAGAGACACTGGATTTGTGTCTGCAAAAGCTACTCCAACAGAGATTGCTTCTGATATGGACACTGAACCTGTAATAAAAGCAATACAGCGAGTGGAAAGCAAACGTGATGAAAATAAAGATGAATATACTCCAGACCCAGATCAGGTATTTATAACGGACTATTTTAATGTGATAGTGGACCAGGCCCTCACTGCTCTCCATACCCATTTCAAACAAATGCAGCATGTTTGGATTTCTTTTTGATCTGACCAAACTGCGTGAAATGGAGGAGACTAACCTGTAAAGACACTTCCCAAGACGAAGATGCTCTGAGCACTTCCGAATCTCAGAATATAAATGCAGTGGGCCTCTTTCAGGAGTTGAGGATACTACGAGAGATAATCCCAAAGGGAACAATTACAGCAATAAAAACACTTTGTTACCTCAAGGGGACTGAAGGAACTTTCCCAAACTGGGAGATTGCGCACAGGATCCTACTGACTTTTCCAGTAACGGTGGCATCGGGCAAGTGAAGCTTTTCAAAGTTAAAACTAATTCAAAACTATTTGCCCACCTCCATGTCACAGGAGAGACTGTGCGGGCTAGACCTGCTATCCACTGAAAAGGACATTGCATCAAAACTGGATTATAAATATCTTATTGCTGAGTTTGCGGCTGTTCTAGCTCTCTATGCTCTCTGGTATTGCATTAGTTTGCCGCTGTATTTCTTCATCCTACCCTCTAGGGGTCAGTATCTTCTTTAGCGGGTTTGGGTTTCTTCTATGATATTTTGCATGCGCTAGTTCAAGGCGGAAAAAGTTCGTCTCACGCGGTGTGAGGGAAATGTTCCTAAGGCGTTTATATTTCTACTCTCCTCTCAGACCCCCGTATATCTTCGAGAAGCGTTGATATGACATAATCTGTAAGTAATTTATGGCCTATGTTGTTTTCTAAATAATCTGTTATTTGAGAGGTTATGTAACTCTTCCTAGCTAACGTTACTAGCTTCGCGTTTAGTATGCGTTCGCGCAATATAATATGTGTACATGTGTACAAGCTATATAAAAAAAAAAAACTATCATTTCGAGATTAAAGTCGAAATGTTTCGAGATTAAAGTCGAAATGTTTCGAGATTAAAGTCGAAATGTTTCGAGATTAAAGTCGAAATGTTTCGAGATTAAAGTCGAAACATTTTGAGTGCGTCCACTGGCTCAGAGCGCGTGTTTCCAATTCATTAGTGTGTGTGTGTGTGTGTGTGTGTGTGTGTGTGTGTAAAGACTTGTGAAGTCGAACTGCCTCGGACATGGATCAGCACAAAATAGTAGCATTTTACTTTTATCTGGGCTTTTAACTAAAGGAAATTCTACACATGTGCTAATCTACCAACATGAATGACCATGGCGTTGCCTATAGACGAGCACAGACTCCGCCGGAGTAGGTATCACAATCTGGTCCAAACTTTTATGTGGCATTGTTTTTGAGGTGTTTTCGTGCTCGTCTAGGCAACATCTGGGTCGAGAACACTCAACAGTAGGCCTAACCGTTCTGTCTCCCTCTTCGCCGTAAATACGTTCTGGATACATTTTAAGTGCATTATTCTGTATCCAATCATTTGGCCGGATCCCGTGATTTCCTCAGATTTAATAACCACTAATGGTGGTTGAGGAGAGATTCTTTTATATGATTGTAACGCGCTTTGAGTGTAGGCCTAGTAGACATATGAAAGCATTATATAAATGCCTCATTCATTCATTCATTCATAAAGCTGGATATCTCCATCCAGTCTGAAAAGTGTTTTTGCCTGTATAGGCTAAAGTCTATTCCGGCGCAGTATATTTTATAACGTCCTATAATGGTAGCCTAATGTTGGTAGATTGGCACCTGTTGAATTTCCTTTTGTTGAAAGCCCAGATAAAAGTAAAAAGCTATTATTTTGCGTAGATCCATGTCCGAGGCAGTTCGACTTCACAAGCGCATTTCTTTTCACACACACAAACACACGCACACACACACGTACACACATGTTTGAAACACTCGCTATGAGCCAGTGGACTCGCACCATTAAGAATGCCTGTGCGGCAATGTGAAACAACGGGAAACACACACGCAACTTCTGCGGAAGACGTATTCTCGTACTGTTTCGACTTTAATCTCGAAACGTTTCGACTTTAATCTCGAAACGTTTCGACTTTAATCTCGAAACGTTTCGACTTTAATCTCGAAACGTTTCGACTTTAATCTCGAAACGTTTCGACTTTAATCTCGAAACGTTTCGACTTTAATCTCGAAACGTTTCGACTTTAATCTCGAAACGTTTCGACTTTAATCTCGAAACGTTTCGACTTTAATCTCGAAACGTTTCGACTTTAATCTCGAAACGTTTCGACTTTAATCTCGAAACGTTTCGACTTTAATCTCGAAACGTTTCGACTTTAATCTCGAAATGATAGTTTTTTTTTTTTTTTTTTAGCTTTTTTTTTACGGCTTATTATTTAATTTTTTTCGTTGCGGTTCAGGGCTTCCGTAGTAATTGAAATTTAAAACTGTTAAAAGAAAAGGCTCAAACTATTGCATAGATAGATACTGTATAATACACTACGCATCAATATGTCTTTCCTTTGTGCTAAAAATGGTATCGGTGCATACTTATTGTAAATGCACATAACCACAACACTTACCATGCTTTTACCACAGTAACCTTAGTTTTACTGTGATGCGTTTCCCGAGTTCACACTTACGAATGATCAGAGAGTAAATGGTAAATGCGTATTTGGCGTGCTGTCCGGGGGGAGGGCTCCGAGCTCGGAAATTGGGCCCGGACCCAGAGTACTCCCCCCGTATCTCTGTTTATGAAGATAATTTAGGCAAGTGTGAGGAGATGGGGTGGTGGAGAGATGCTGAAAACTGTCGAGGAATATGGGTGAGTCGACTGTGTATATTTATAGGCTTTACTCGTGCTGATTGAGTGAACCTGTTGATTACTGATTGCTGACAGCGGGCTAGAATGATTTGATTGTTTGATCATTAGAACGTGATCCTCCCGAACCTTGTTAATAAAACATCAAGTAGTAAAGGACAGTAATCACAAAACTTACCATGCTTTTACCACAATATTGGTAGTTTTAAAGGGATACTTCAGGATTTAGTATTAAGCTTTGTATTAGTAGAAACCCGTAGTATTTCCGAATTACCGTGCTTTCCACCCTCATATCCCCCTGAGACGAGAGATTTATGTATTTTTTGTCTGAAAGAAATCCTCAGATGACGCAAAATTACAATTTGAAATTACTCATCTGAGGATTTTTTGGCCAGAGGCTAAAGACCAACCCTACTGTGTGTAGGGGCTTTCCCGCATGTTCTCAACCCGCCCATACAGGGTGTGATCTCACTCCCTGAATACACACATAGTGTCAGCCATCCTTTTTTGGAAGCTAAGCTAGCAGGCTCTTGTTCTGTGGAGAAAGCTGAGAAGTAGGAGAAAGCTGAGCAGTAGGGGTTACCATCCTCTTTTTCCCGGACATTTCCGGCCGTCGAGAACGTCCAAAATGTCCGGGATTCAGCTTTTGCTTTCTGCAGTCGCCATTCATTGTTTCCATGCACACCTTTTGTTTCAATCTAACTGAATTCATTCCGATTGGTGAATCTGAATGTAGTTTTTACATGAACGCTAAACAAGTGATAAGTTGATGTGCGTTTTAACATTGCTAAGAAAATTCCCGCTCCTCCGTGAGAGATACGAGACCGGTGTGTCTCACAGGTGTCGGTCATCAGTAATCCCACCACAGGCCTCGCACCGTTCTCCCACGGCCCTCAGTCTCGTCCTGCTTGCCACAGTAAACATAATGAATGGTGACTGTAGAACGCAAAAGCCGAATCCCAGACATTTTGGGCGATCTCGAAATGCCAGGCAGACTCATCACGGTGACTCACTAGTAGCCTAGACTTGTTGTTTAACTACTGCGCTCTGTTACCGGTAGGTGTGGCCTCCTAGGGCAGCGAAGCACGTGCATTCTGGGAGTTTTTTTTTTTTATCCACATAAGCCAAAAATACATTTACACTCTATAAAGCTCCAAATTAAAAAAAAAATTGCATTTCTTCTACATAAATGACCCATTTTAAATACACATTTATCTTTCCAGAGGTGAAGTATCCTTTTAATGTGATACTTATTGTAAATGCACAGTAACCACAACACTTACCATGCTTTTACCACAGTAACCCTTCTTTTACTGTGATATGTGTGTTAAAAGGACATTAACCACAAAACTTGACATGTTTTAAACCTCAGTAACCTTTGTTTTACTGTAATGGGTGTAGTGAAGGACAGTGATCACGAAACTTGCCATGCTTTTACCTCAGTATTGGTAGTTTTAAAGGTATATTTGTTGTAAATTCATATTAACCACAACACTTACCATGCTTTTAATGCTTAATAATGTAACATCCAATATTTGTACAACATCCAAACTCTGTTCCGGATCGGGGCCACTTTTGACCGTCCCGTGGATCTCCCTGACACCACGGGACTGAATTGGAGGGATACAGTCCTCCGATGTCTGGAGTGCGTTGTGTCCTGGTCCAGAACAAAGCCAAAGACTTCACTGCTGGTCCCGTCCAGCCCAGAGCCTTCACAGATGGTCCCGTCCAGAGCCTTCACAGCTAGTCCCGTCCAGCACCAAGTCCGCGCATCATGTCAGTCCTGCCGAGCCTGTGAATCACGTAATGCCCGCTGAATCAGAGACTGTACACGTAATGCCCGCAGCTTTCACCGCTGGTCCCGGTCCAGCTCAGAGACTGTTTCGCCGCTGGTTCCGACCAGCCCTGAGCCTGTCCTTTAGGTCCCCCCAATAATTTTTTTGGGGGGGGCTATACCTCTCCGCCATGGCCGGCCGAAGGGTCCTCTCCGCCATGGCTGCCCAAAGGGTCTTCTCCGCCATGGCTGCCCAAAGGGTCTTCTCCGCCCTAGCCCCCTGAATTGCCAGTTCCGCCCTGGCCGCCTGCAAAGCCTGCTCCACCCTGCCCGCCTGCAAAGCCTGCTCCGCCCTGGAGGCTTCCTGCTCCGGGTAGGCCACCTGTGAAATATCTTTGTAATTACACATTTGTAATGATGACGATGCTGAAGGGGGTGGATTGGAATCCACTGCTGCTTCAATGTATATGTAATGAGTGATTATAATCAATGTATTAATCAATATTTTTCCTTCTAAATATCAAATGAGTTGAATGACTTCTCTGGAGATTTTACTTGGTTATAGAAGTTACCAGTGTGATAACTGAAATGTTCTTTTCATGTCACGCCCACTTGGCTCAAGGTAGGGTTGACATAGGGGAGACCACACTGAACTTAGCATTTAATTAAAATGTGGGTTTATTAGTATAATTTACAAAGAACAGTAAATGGGAAGCATAACAAAGAAAAAGAACTGGCAAGGAGCCCCGACTGACGCCAGCCTCTCATGCTCAAGCCGAAATAGCAGGAAGCCTCCCAGCCAGCTGGAAGGCAATGATTTTATCCACTCCCTCATCAGTCCACCAATTAGCATGACACGACCCACCGCAACAGCTCCACCTAAAAGTGACACAGAACATCAACAGTAGGAAATACAGGCTTAATTGCCCACACCTGGCCAAGCCGGCCGTGACATCACTCCCCCCGAAAAAAAACAGAGGCCCAAATTAATGGGACTCTGGATAAACACTCCCAATCTCCAAGGTAACAAATAAATACCAAAAAAAAATTAAACTAAACTCAATCACACTGGAATCCCATACCCACATTCACTCGTGCACATTCACTCATTTATTCGTGTAAACACAATTATTACAGCCCATAACCGACACTGACCACTCCAACCCCAAATCTCCATTGTATCTTACCACCCAGCACGATCCTGGCACCTTGGATAACCAATTAAGGGAAGACAAAGATTGAGCACACAAAAAAAAACATCACATCAACTCATCCGGGCCCCGAGAAAGCGCATCGGCTACCACATTGTCAGCGCCACGAATGTGTCTAATAGACAATCGGTAGGGCTGCAAAAACAGCGCCCACCGCATGAGTTTGTTTTTCCGACTTTCTCCAATTGCGAAAACGTTGTCTATAAGCCTCAGGAATCAATTCATAACTTTTTAATACAGCCTCTTTTACCAATTTGTAACTCTTTCTTTCTACAAAAGACAGTGCCACAAATGCCTCTTGTGCACGCCCAAGTAATACTGTTTGTAAAAGCAACGTCTTATCCTCATCACTCCAATTCTGGTCGGCAGCCACATTTTCAAACAAAGAAAAAAATATATCCGGATCCTGCTCATTGAACTTTGGAAGAAACTTTATCATATTTGCTACACCCAAATTGTGAGAAGACTGTCCACCGGCTTTACCTTCAGCCATCAGCTCAAGCCGAGTGCGTTCAAGCTCATGAGCCCGCTCCTGTTCATACTCCAAATGCTTCAGTTTTTCCCTTTCAAACACACGATCTTTTTCTCTCTCAATAGACTCCATTCTCTTACGTTCTAAATCTTGTTCTATTTCAAATTTCTTTTGCTCAAATTCCAATCGCTTTTGATCCAATTGCATCTGCAAAAGTACCTTTTGTTGTTCATAGGTTAATTCGTGACTTTTAGCTGGGAGATTTAAAACAGACGAGTCTGTTGGGCATGTTACTGCTGGGATAAACTCTACCAGATTACCCTCAGCCAACACTTGATTTTCTTTCAAACGATCACGAATAAAATCCATCAATCTATCTTTCTTTGCTGTTTTTGGCAATGTAAGTTCAATCTCATAAAAATCTGCAACATTCACCAATTGCTCTTTTGTTAACGCCACCAACAAACTCTCTGACGGAGCAGCAAAAAAATCCTCCAACACACTCATTGTACAGAATACTTAATAATATCGTACCCTACCAACCCAACTAAAGTATAAATTTTCCAATTATTCCTAAACAACCACAAACAAACAATTTTGTAAAATGGAAAAGCAGCCCAAGCAGCAGAGCAAACCAATCACGAAGCTCTCCCCCCTAAACATTTACCCCCCACTATTCTAATCTATCTTCACACTGAGTCCAAGAATCAGGATAATTTACTCACCAATACCGACAGAGACGTACTGCCCCGACCGAAGCCAATCCAGCCGGTTCTCTACGGCGGTGCCCCGATCCAGACTCCAGTGACAACCCAACCTAAATCCCAGCGCGGAAGCGCTCTAACCCGGGGATTACGATAGCTCCAGCAGATTAGTCGCCCTACTACGTGAACAGCGATCACACCCCACAAACAAAATGGCTGCACTAAATACTCCAATCTACAACACAATGCTACCCAATTTACCTGAAATCCAAATTCAAAACCAACCAGATCAGCGTAGATCTCCCCAACACAAACATTCGGCGATCAAAACTTTTTAGACGAGCCCCCATATGTCACGCCCACTTGGCTCAAGGTAGGGTTGACATAGGGGAGACCACACTGAACTTAGCATTTAATTAAAATGTGGGTTTATTAGTATAATTTACAAAGAACAGTAAATGGGAAGCATAACAAAGAAAAAGAACTGGCAAGGAGCCCCGACTGACGCCAGCCTCTCATTCTCAAGCCGAAATAGCAGGAAGCCTCCCAGCCAGCTGGAAGGCAATGATTTTATCCACTCCCTCATCAGTCCACCAATTAGCATGACACGACCCACCGCAACAGCTCCACCTAAAAGTGACACAGAACATCAACAGTAGGAAATACAGGCTTAATTGCCCACACCTGGCCAAGCCGGCCGTGACATTCATGTATTCTCTAATGTCTGTATTTGATATCTGAATGCAGTAACAGTACTTGCTTATTTAGCCCGGCTTCCAGAAATTAAATATGGACTTGTTTTGTGTTTGAGAAAGGTCTTCAACGTGTTAAAGCACATAGGGGTCATTGAAGCCAATAGTTTAAGGGACCATTTCTCAGTTAAAGCCTATATTTTCCATTTAGACTAAAGTGTAGCTATCCTTGAGAGAAATAACGTGTTCTCTTGAGAAAACTCTCCTGTTTATAGTTAGAGCCTGGCCAAATTCAACCTTGGAGAAACTGCGATTCCCTAGTGCTTTTGTGTGTGCGTTGGATGTTCTGTGCATGTTGGATGTACAGGATGTTGGATGTTCTGTGCCTTCCTCCGACCTCTGAGGTCACTGCAGACATAAATCTAGGAGTCGTGCGAAAACTATCTTGACTGATGGCGACATACTCTCTTATTTATCCATGTGTGGAAATTTGCATAGACTCTATGTGTTCTTAGTCAATCAGAAACTGCATCCTGAAGCAAGCACGTAGCTTAAACCTTAGTGAATGGTATAATTGCTGTGATCTTTGCAACTGTAAAGCCCGGGACACACCAAGCCGACGATCGGCCGTTGGGCAATGTCAGGCCGTTTTTGAGCGTCGGCCGATGTAGTTTTCCAGGTGTGTTCCGCACCGTTGGCTCTAATCTGACGCCACAGGTTTTTTTGGGCTGATTCAACATGTTGAATCGGCGTGGGGCCGTCGGTGAAAGAGGGAACTCTGATTGGCTGTTCAGCTTAGTGAACAAGTCAGTGCAAGAGAATAATAGCAAAACAGCGAGGAAAGAAGTCAAAATGGTACAGATAGAAGGATGTTCTAATGTTACGTCATCTTAGTGTTACTTGGCGAATATTTCAATATTAACATGAGCGGACTGAAATAAAGAAAGTGTTTAGTAGGATTGATATTCAAAACGGTAAGCACGCACTGCTTTGTTTATGGTTTGTGTATCTGCACCCTGCAGCGTCGGTTTCCCTTTTTGAATGACAAATATAGATCAATATACACTCACCTAAAGGATTATTAGGAACACCATACTAATACTGTGTTTGACCCCCTTTCGCCTTCAGAACTGCCTTAATCCTACGTGGCATTGATTCAACAAGGTGCTGAAAGCATTCTTTAGAAATGTTGGCCCATATTGATAGGATAGCATCTTGCAGTTGATGGAGATTTGTGGGATGCACATCCAGGGCACGAAGCTCCCGTTCCACCACATCCCAAAGATGCTCTATTGGGTTGAGATCTGGTGACTGTGGGGGCCATTTTAGTACAGTGAACTCATTGTCATGTTCAAGAAACCAATTTGAAATGATTCTTGCTTTGTGACTTGGTGCATAATCCTGCTGGAAGTAGCTGTAAAGACTAAGGGGCGGATCTAATCCGTGGGGAATTTTGCATATCATAGTTAATAATTGGTAATTAACCATTATTCATACAATTTTGGATTAGATCAGTCTTACATTAAATTTAATCTCCCTCTAAGGGAGGATCTGTCCTTTTACCTGCATGCATACGTGTATCCTTGCATTTCAACTACAAGTTGATTGCATAGATCACGTTTTACAGACAGGTAAAATTTAATTAGCTCAATTGTCAGATTAATATTGGGGGAATCCCACATATCATCTTACTTCATAGGATTTCAGGAAACGCAATTCTCTGGCCAGAAGAACTGGGTTTTCTGCCCTATAAACACATACTCTTTAAAGTATCTTTAATTTATAAAGCTGTAGCTTGATCTAGTCATTTCAGAGACCTGGAGTATGAGCAGACACAGTAACATCAATCAAAATGAATATAATGGATTTAATAAAGGCATGTCTACTTATATATTTACTACGGTACAGGAATATATATATATTTACAAACAAAAAGGACATAAACAACACAATAAGACATCAATGAACGAGAAAGTGTGTGAGATATAGAGATATGGATAAATTACACGCGTGAGAGCGGGTAAGAGAGAGAGAAATAGGGTTACGTTCACCTAGACAGTCAACTTTCCTGAAACAACACGAAAACACATTCTTAATGCTCTGAAAACAGGGTAACCCAAATTTACTTGCATGTGGAAGGGTTCTCTCATGTGTTGCTGCGTTCCTTGAGCGGCCTGCATGGTCTAGCCGCGTTTTGGACGGCAGATCTTTTGTTCTCCGTGCGCGTGCGGCCCGCATGGTTTAGCTGCGTGCGTGAGCTGAGTCCTTGGTTCCGTGGAGTCACGTGATGCGGCGCGAGTCTTTGAACAGCGGTCGGAAGACTTTTAGGTAACCAACGGAAATAGTTCGGCTCAGGTCATTTCACTTCGTGGAAGTGAAACAAGTTGAATACAGAAAACAGATTTTAAGCTAGAAAGTAAAGAAAAGATCCAGGATATGATCTGATCCCCTGAGGGGACCTCCGCGTGAATTACATGTTTCTGACGTGCTGGAAAGTTCAAGAGAGACTTGGGCGGAGCCGCGCTCCTACATTTATCACCTTGTAGAATTCCAACCCCTTCCTGTTCACGGGGCCAATCGGGGAATGGATGTTGCACGCGGGAACCCTCGGTTTATTGTCCTTTGTTTGGGAGAACATGCCCCTCGTGGTACAGGGGTGTGTTCAAGGAGGGTGTATAGTTTAACAGTTTGAATCTTCACTGGCGGTAAAACCTCTTAAAAATACACTTTACTTTATATCTCTGTGCATATTCAGATAGCCCGTTCCATGAGCATTTTAGAGGTGTCAAACACATCAAATGAAAGTCAAAGGAAAAATACAGAGGTATTTAAAATGCATAAAGAAGGTATTTCTAATGTCTATTTATGCCGTGGCCAAACAAAGATATTTCACTGTGACATGGGGAAAAACACATACATTTAACAAAATATATTTAATGGTTTTTATGTCTTTACACAACAGAAATGTCCGTCTCTTTGTTCAGAGACATTCTGCGACATTCCGATGGGTTATAAAGTCTCCTAACAGGAGCTTCCCTCGTGTGTTGGGGGAGGGAAGGGCTCGTGTGTGTGTGTGTGTAAAATTCAGTCTTTCGGTGCCTGAAGGTTTTGGGACTTTAGCACGGATATTTTTATTTATTCAGATTCACTCTTAGCCCAGTCCCTACATAGCCATCAGAGGATGAGTACATGGTAGCCATAAAGGGATGGACATGGTCAGAAACAATGCTCAGGTAGGCCGTGGCATTTAAACAGAAAAAAAAATTGCATCATCATATTTGTAAACTTGCCTATCGGCTAACTCCCGCTGGTAACTCCCGGTAGCCAAAAATCCTAAAACTGAAAGGACAAAGGTTGGTACCGGGATGGCGTGGTTTCATGTAGTTGGTCTTTGTAATGTTGGCCCCAATTCAGCACACAGATCCAAGAGCATGGCTCTAGGGAACCTAAATCGGCTTATTAGCCTGTCATCATCGTGGGCCAGGAAATCTTCATGGTCTCTAAACACTCTCCTAAGTCTGCCATTGGCATAGTCCTCCAGCAATGCTCATCCATCATGCAATACTACATGCAAAAGTGTCACCGTAGTATTTATGTAAAAAGCGATCACATTCAATCCTTTACAACTTGTCAGACCAATCAGACAATGAGTGGTAAACCGATACGCCCACACTTAGATCATTACAAAATGAAAGTTAAGGAAATTCAATTGATGCACTTTTATTTGATAATGTATTGCCATTTATTTATTTAAATTGGTATTGTGAACATGGATGCATTTATGATTAGGATGCATAATGAGGATTGAAAGTTGTTTATCAATAAATATGTTTATGGTAATATGGATAGCAAGCTATATGCGCAACTTTTAATGTTCAATATGTTTAATTTCATTCATCTGCCATCAATCCCTCAGCTCACCATCGGTGTCGACAAACTGCTCCGTCTCCAAAATGTTCGTATGCATGGGTCTGAGTTTGCGTGCATGTGCGCAAATTTTCCCGTCAAGTTTGTTTTTATAAATCACAACTTATGCGTTGGAAGTAGCGTATGCATCTTTCAGGGCCTGTTTAGTGCATATGCAACGGTTATAAATGAGGCCCCAGATGTTTGAAAGAAGACCCGAAGTCAGAATTATAATAAATTTAAGAAAAGTTTTACTGAAGATAGTTTGCCGTTTGAAGAAAAATGCCATTCCATGTACGAAGATGGGTGCAACCACTGTGGAGGTAATGTAACATTTATTTATCCTTCCATTTGGGCACACACGGCATGAGGAGAGATGTGCATTAATGTTTTTGTAGTCTTATTTACAAAGCTTTAATTATTTCACTAGCTTCTTCGACTTGAATTGTATTTGTGTTTCGCGAATTTCTATAATAATCCAATGCACTTGCTAGAGATAATAAATTGTGTGGGAGTGCAATACGGGGGAGGGGGAGATGTGTGATGATCACACAGGCTACGACCTATCTGGGGAAATACTGTCCGAATGACCACACTAAATGTTTGATATACATACAAATAGAAAATGTTACTGTGTTTTGCAGTTGGATAAATCTATTATTTTCTTTATTATTAATTCCTACTTATGCAGGAGACTGATGCTGCTGGTGTGCATCTGAATGAATCACAATTAGCTGGAGTGCCACAGTCAACTCCAAAGAAAGCTCTCCAAATAGGAAGTGAATCCAGATCAAGTCGCTCTGGTCCGTCCTCCTGCCTGACCCTACTTCTCTTTAGTCCAGAGACATCATCTGTAAGGCCTCGCACAAAGCCTTCACTAACTGGGACATATATAGCACAACCTCTTTCATGGGAACAATCAGTGGTAAGCTTCTCAATGATCAAAGCTTGTCATACATTTTTTAACACATTTGCCATCACTAGAGTGTAATATCATACATTTCTAATAGGACCAGGGTGCCATGGCATCATATCTGTCTGCCCCCAACACAGCCAGTGGAGATTTGGCACAAGTGAGTTGAATTACTTTTCTTTTGAGGGTGTACTACTGTTATTTTTTGTGTGATAATCCTTATTCATTAAAAAAAAAATACATGTAAGTGTATTTATACAACAAATATATTTAAAATTTCACAAACAGGACGATAAAGAACATTCAACAACGTTGGAAATGAGCAGAAGCTTTGGGAAAATGCTTTTATCCAACGTAAGCTTTTTGCCTTCTAGCGACACCCCAACATCAACCTCTGGTTCAGGTTCTGGCTCTGGAAAAGAACCGGAAAATGAAAGAAAGTGGATTGTGAATGAATCCAGACTATTAGAACTGTTCAACACATGCAAGACCTGTGGCTCAGCAGTGGAGAACAAAAGGATTATAACCCATGGCAGCCAAATCAGAGTTCTTTGGACATGCTTGAATGATCACCCTGGAAGTTGGTCTTCATGTCCAGACATTAGAGGGATGGCAGAAAATAACCTGCTCATCAGCGCATGCACTTTCTTCACAGGAACCACCCATACCACCATTTCTGACTGGGCTGAGCTTCTTCATACCCCAATTCCGAAGAAAACTCAATATTATTCAATGCAATCTGTCTACCTAATACCAGTCATCAATCAAGCGTACATGGATAAACACGAGAAATTAATGGAACGTCTCGTGCAACTTTGTGCCTCAGGACAGAAAGGTGAGCTCTGTGGGGATGCTAGAAGTGATAGTCCAGGTAAGCATTTTGCTGGAATTGTAAATCATAACTCCAGGAGTTATAATAGAAATGATTCTGATTATTCTGATTATACTGTATGACACATGGCAACCCTACAACATAGTTACAAATTCATCTCTGCTTTTTTCTCACAACAGGTTTCAGTAGCAAATACTGTACATATTCATTTCAAGATGATGCCACAAAAGAGATCATTCATTTTGAATTGGTTCAGGTACGTTATCTATTATGATTTGTAAAACCAAATTATGTAAGTGTTTTCAAAAACAAATGTAGACATGCTTTGTCTGATCGGTCAATATTATTCTCTAGGTTACAGAAACAACCAGCTCTGTTGCTATGGTGTTGGGATTTCAGAGGGGTCTGGATTACTTGCTTGACAGGGGAGTGGTTGTTGATGTTGTGACCACTGACAGATCGCCATCTGTCCGCAAACTTATGAAGGACAACTACACTAGCATCCAACAAGAATTTGATCCCTGGCATGTGAGCAAAAGTAAGTAAATTTAATTGAAAAGACAATCAACGGTTTGTATCTCTCAAGAAAAGTTTGTTTTCTCTTTTATTTTTTTACTAACTTTTTATATGTAATTTTTGGCTGTTTTGTTCAGGTGTGAAGAAGAAACTTGTACTTGTATCCAATAAGAAGAACAACAAAGACTTGCAGCCATGGATAAAGTCAATCACTAACCATCTGTACTGGTCATGCAGCACAAGCAAAGGTGACAAAGAGGTAAGAATATTAAATAGTACATAACATTGATACAATATTTTTGGTATAGAATATTTACTGTTATATCAATGATAACAACACATGTTCTTGTCGGTGTAATTACAGTGGTAGTTAATATTTATAATAGTATTTACCTTGCACATAACATAATATTTGAACCAGGAAAGAATTTCTCAAACTATGACTTCAATCTTATTTTTAAAGGAATGTGTACGAAGATGGAAGTCGCTTCTGCACCACATATGTGGCATTCACCGGTGGGAGGAGGATGGTGCTCAGTACACCTGCAATCACACAACTCTGACAGAGGATGAACAGAGGCGCAAAAAGTGGCTGAGACCAGATTCATCAGCTTTTGTGGCACTGAAGGGAGTGATGTTGGACAAAAATCTCCTTAGAGACTTGAGTCAGATGTCACTCTTCAAGCATACTGGTATCTATTTACATTGATTCAAATATTTTACCAGTCATGATGATTATTGTCACAACATCTTTAAATTTTTTTGAGAGCAGCAGTTTTGTTTCATTACTGCCTACAACGCAATAATACCATTTACATTAGGGTCATTGGGCCCTATTTTAACGATCTGAAACGCAAGTGTCAAAGTGCAAAGCGCAAGTAACTTTGTGGGCGGATCCCGGCGCTGTTGCTATTTTCCCGGCGGGATAAATGCCTCTTGCGCCTGGCGCAAATCTAAAAGGGGTTGGTCTGAAGTAGCTTCATTATTCATAGGTGTGGTTTGGGCGTAACGTGAAATAAACCAATCAGAGCGTCATATCACATTCCCTTTAAGAGCATGATGAACGAGGTACGCTTGTTCCATGGCGCAATACTATTATAACGGCGCATTTACTAGGCGCGCTTCAGAATCGGTTCACAGCCGAGGAGATTGATGTTCTCGTCAGGGCCGTAAAAGAAAGAGAAGTGACATTGGGGATGGGACAAACCCACACAAATTAGCTTCGGTTATACATTCATATAATAATTTGGGTAAATATGTAAGCTTTATGCCTATTTTTCCCATCGTCATGGACACAACACTGATTTCCCTCGTGTTTTAATATTTTTACTTATAAAATGTATCATTTGCAAAAAGGAAAATGCATCTGTGTAGATGAGAGAATCATCTACAGTGTATGCGCGTTGTTCACACTCTGTATTATGACCAAGCATGCGCGCTTAAAATAGCATCTGAATGTACGCTCAACGCGCCAGTGACTTTAGACTAGGTTTTTTCTGGTCAGTGGCGCAATTGTTTTCTGGAACTGCAAAATAGCATGAGGGAAAGTTTGCGCCGGAACACGCCTCCTCTTTGCGCTGAACCGCCCCGGGGAGCGCAAGTGTATTTCTTAGTTAACCGACGTGTGTCTGTGGAGGGAAAAGTCCGCTTTGCGCGGGTGCAAAATAGGAATGATACATGTGTCGGTGTACAAAGTCATTTGCGCCGGATGCAAGATAGGGCCCATAGAGTGTGTGATATTACATTTATACAGGATCTTTGGAGGTGTACCATCAGGTCATGCTGAAATATGCTGAGAAGCGACTTCACTACAGTTACGACAGCATTAGGGCTCGTACCCAACTTGCAGTACTTGACCATAATAGCAACGTTGGGAGGACACACGTGAAGACAATAGAAGGTATCATATAATACATGCTCATTTATATAAATATGTTTTACATGACATCACAGTCATTGTATATTATCAAGTCTCTTTAGGTTTTCAATGGAGATGCTGTATTTATTTTGTAATTTCATGTATTTTAGGACAACCACGGTACAAAGCGGTATCTTCAAGACAGAGTCAGCAATGGGTTGCAAAACCCATGTTTGACAACACCACACAGGCCTTTCGCGATGATCTTGTTGAGCGTGTGCTGAGGAGGAGAGAGGACAGTACTGTTGTCTTCTCTGACACTTTACCCCCTCGTAAACCAGGGCAAAGGAAATTGCTCCAGAACATCGCTCCAATTCCAAGGCCGGACAAGAGTGATCTGGTCGCTCATACCACATCACGCTTTTGATCTTTGCAAAACCATTGTTATCGGACCATGTTGACATTTTTAATATGAAGCATCCACTGTTCTTTCAGTTATTGTTGTAAAATAAAGTTTTGTTTGTAACTGTAATACTGTGTTATTATTGTTTTAGTAAAAACATAGGAGCACAAGAACTTTGATTTACTTACTTTATTATAATGAATGACATCATGATGAAATCTTTTTAAACATGCACAATGTACAATTCAGACTAAGCATTTAGAATATCTCCTCTGTCTCCTGAAATCCAATGTAAGTACCAGTGGGGGAGGGATACTTTTTTCTGATCATTGATACAACACAGCTAGGTAATGGTCTTCTACTGCCACGTCCAAGGCGCTCTCCTTTTAGTGCCCATTCTAGCACAACACGGTAGGCCACCAGTCTGTATTGACTATAGGGAATGGGGTTGGGGGCAGAGAGAGCATACGTTTGGTTAGTTAACTAGCGAAAATGCAGAATTATTATTTATTTATTTTTAAATTTCAATAAATAAAATAAAAAATTAAATGACTACGTAATAGGTATATGTAATCAATCAGATATTAAACTCACTCTATGGATAGCTGCCCATTTGGTCCCTCTGGTTTTGGACGTCTCTTCCAGTTTATTTTAGGAACGAAGAAGAAAGTGTCCAGGACTGCCTTTTGGATAAGAGCAGGAAATTCCTCGGTACAGGTGACACATTTCTTGTTACCTGGCTGTAAGAGATCCCACTCTTTACAGCACAGGCTTTCTTCCTCGGTAGGCATTGGGTCACAACACCCACACAAACACCACCAGTTGCACGAAATCCGTGTCGTTGAAGCATTTGCTTCATCTGCCGGTTGCTCCGCGGTCTGTCTCCTCCTTTCCAACTCTTGTGAGGCTATCTCTTCGTCAGTATACTCGGGTTCGAATAAATAAGGATGACCATCAAACTCAAACGCCTCTTCCATGTGTTCGAAATCTTCTAAATTCTCCATAGTTACGTTACTACTTGTTTCTTCACTTGTAAGCAACTCTGATCATAACTCGTCGCACATGATCAACGCTCCTCCCACCTGGACATTGTTGACCTTTTCCGGCTACAGCACGGGACTGCAGCGCGAGACTACAGCTTGCCGTCTAAAAGACTATTTAGGTGAGTTGAAACAATGGCTAAGTTGCTAAACGCATCTTGTTCACATGTAGGGTCCCTGTTCATGTTGGACAGACATTTTAATTGCATTTTGTGTCTGTTAAGAGGCTCAAAAACGATCTTTATGTTTAGCCCCCATAGCTGCCGTTTTAGCTGGGTGGGAGCTCTGGGCATTCGCGGTCGAAGCTCCGCATAGCAAGCACCAATCCGGTTCGTTTTTTTTTTTTTTCTATAGTCAGTACTCACAAAGGTCTAACGATCAAGATTAACTTAAAAATTGCCCGGAGTTCTCCTTTAAGCCTGGGGCACACCAAATCGACTCCAAAGAACTAGCGTGGATGAAGGCCGACTTTGTTGTCGCCTCACGTCGCCTGCATCGCTGGAAAAAGCTGCACTTGAACACACCGACAGAACTACAGGCGACGGTCAGCTAGAATGTGCGTTCTGCGCCTACGTGTAAATGAGACAACAGTCTATTTCTGCAGATACACTCACCTAAAGGATTATTAGGAACACCTGTTCAATTTCTCATTAATGCAATTATCTAATCAACCAATCACATGGCAGTTGCTTCAATGCATTTAGGGGTGTGGTGCTGGTCAAGACAATCTCCTGAACTCCAAACTGAATGTCAGAATGGGAAAGAAAGGTGATTTAAGCAATTGAGCGTGGCATGGTTGTTGGTGCCAGACGGGCCGGTCTGAGTATTTCACAATCTGGTCAGTTACTGGGATTTTAACGCACAACCATTTCTAGGGTTTACAAAGAATGGTGTAAAAAGGGAAAAACATCCAGTATGTGGCAGTCCTGTGGGCGAAAATGCCTTGTTGATGCTAGAGGTCAGAGGAGAATGGGCCGACTGATTCAAGCTGATAGAAGAGCAACTTTGACTGAAATAACCACTCGTTACAACCGAGGTATGCAGCAAAGCATTTGTGAAGCGACAACACGCACAACCTTGAGGCGGATGGGCTACAACAGCAGAAGACCCCACCGGGTACCACTCATCTCCACTACAAATAGGAAAAAGAGGCTACAATTTGCAAAAGCTCACAGTTGAAGACTGGAAAAATGTTGCCTGGTCTGATGAGTCTTGATTTCTGTTGAGACATTCAGATGGTAGAGTCAGAATTTGGCGTAAACAGAATGAGAACATGAATCCATGCCTTGTTACCACTGTGCAGGCTGGTGGTGGTGGTGTAATGGTGTGGGGGATGTTTTCTTGGCACACTTTAGGCCCCTTAGTCCCAATTGGGCATCGTTTAATGCCTGCTGTTTTGAAAGGGATTATTACAATGGCAAAGCGATACATACAGTTTCCTTACACTATTTGGGAACAGGCCAATATCAAAAGGCAATTTGCAGCAATGTCCGGATACCCAAATGTAATCGGCGCAATTGACTGCACTCATATTGCTATAAGGGCTCCACATGAGAACGAGTTCATTTTTGGCTTCTTGGTAAGTGAAAATAACACATAATGGTCTATTTTCTAACAGTTCAAGCCTACTGTTAAATTAATCTGTTATACTGGCAGGTGACAGTACTTACCCCATGAGACGTTGGCTTCTCACACCATTTCCAAACCCTCAGAGTGCAGAGCAATTGCATTACAATGATGCCCACGCTCGTGCGTGCTCGGTAGTTGAGAGAGCCATTGGCCTCCTCAAGGGTAGATGGCGTTGCCTTGATGTTTCGGCTGGTAGACTTTTATATCAAGCAAAAAAAGTCTGCGAGATCATCATGGCATGCGCCATTCTACAGAACATGGCAGCAGACTGAGCACTGGGAGTCTCCTCACCACCCTGTGTTCCCATATTCTTGTGTATGTGAATTTGTGCTATTTCTATTTTATTTAATTGTGCTCAAGAAATAAAATAATTATATCCTATTTATATCCTATAATTATAGTGGATTATTTAAAAATAATTAAATAATCCACTGTCTCCACCATGTCTGTGTCTCCCTCCCTGTCAGAAAGAATGCCGCACACACTGGTTTCTCCTATGATAGAAGCCAGCCGAGTCTCCAGGGGGGACAGATCGGGACAGATTCTTACCTAGGACCCCCCACCAGTCCCATACACACTCTGTCTGTGTAACGATACGGGAAGGATGAAGCGAGAAGTGAATCCAATTGCAAGCACATTTAATGATAAAACAAACAAAAGACACTCAGACCAGGAACACGGGAACAGCAACCATTACAACATTAAGATCTCACAAAGACTGGACTGAAACACAGGGTTTAAATACAGAGGACCGGGTGAGTGAAACAAGACACAGCTGGGCAATTAACTAAGAACACAGGTGGAAAACATGAACACCAACGAGGAGCGGGAAAACTAGACAGGACTAAACCAAATACACAATAATGGGGGGAACACAAGACAGACAGGAACAAGACATGAACCCACACCGTGACATAGCCCTCCCCCTATGGGCGGCTCCTGAAGCCCATATCAACAACAAAGTTCAGGAGGGTGGTGAAGCGGAGGCGGTCTTGGGGGAGGGACGGAGGGCCAGGCCCGTGCAGGGGAACGGGACCAGGAGATAGCCAAGGCGGGCCTGGGCCGCAGAGTGTGAGCGGACCAGACTGGACCAGTGACCAGGGCGGAGCAGGATGAGGCGAAGGCCAGGGCGGAGCGGGCAGTGCAGCTGACCAGGGCGGAGCAGACAGTCCAACGGGCGGCCGGGGCAGAGCAGACAGTCCATCAGGCGGCCACGGCGGAGACGACCAGGGTGGCACAGGCTGTGCAGGCGACCAGGACAGAGCAGACACTTCGGGCAGCCACGGCGGTGAAGACCCCTCGGGCGGCCACGGCGGTGACGACCCCTCGGGCGGCCACGGCGGTGAAGACCCCTCGGGCGGCCACGGCGGATCCGGCAGTGCAGGGAGCCAGGGCGGATCCGGCAGTGCCTTCATGGTCCCATCAATGGACCTACTGCCCCCCCCCAAAATTTTCTTGGGGGCAGCTATAGGGTTAAGGGCAGGAACAGACACCGGCTCAGGAACAGACACCGGCTCAGGAACAGCAGACACTGGCTCCGGCTCAGGAACAGCAGACACTGGCTCCGGCTCAGGAACAGCAGACACTGGCTCCGGCTCAGGAACAGCAGACACTGTGACGACGACCATCCTGTCCGTAGACACAGGCTCGGAGGCGGCCATCTTGTCCGTAGACACAGGCTCAGAAAGAGGAAGAGGCTCAGGCTCAGGCTCCACAGGACGAGACTCTGGACGGGCGGACGTGACGTGACGCTCAGTCTCTGGATCGGCAGAAGTGACGTGAAGCTCAGTCTCTGGAACGGCAGAAGTGACGTGAAGCTCAGTCTCTGGAACGGCAGAAGTGACGTGAAGCTCAGTCTCTGGATCGGCAGAAGTGACGTGAAGCTCAGTCTCTGGATCGGCAGAAGTGACGTGAAGCTCAGTCTCTGGATCGGCAGAAGTGACGTGAAGCTCAGTCTCTGGATCGGCAGAAGTGACGTGAAGCTCAGTCTCTGGATCGGCAGAAGTGACGTGAAGCTCAGTCTCTGGATCGGCAGAAGTGACGTGAAGCTCAGTCTCTGGATCGGCAGAAGTGACGTGAAGCTCAGTCTCTGGATCGGCAGAAGTGACGTGAAGCTCAGTCTCTGGATCGGCAGAAGTGACGTGAAGCTCAGTCTCTGGATCGGCAGAAGTGACGTGAAGCGTCTCTGGATCGGCAGAAGTGACGTGAAGCGTCTCTGGATCGGCAGAAGTGACGTGAAGCGTCTCTGGCTCGGCAGAAGTGACGTGAAGCGTCTCTGGCTCGGCAGAAGTGACGTGAAGCGTCTCTGGCTCGGCAGACGTGACGTGGGCAGTCTCTGGCTGTGCAGACGTGACGTGGGCAGTCTCTGGCTGTGCAGACGTGACGTGGGCAGTCTCTGGCTCGGCAGACGTGACGTGGGCAGTCTCTGGCTCGGCATGAAGCTCTGGCTGGACGTGACTGACGTGAGGCTCTGGCTGCTCTGGCTGGACGTGGCTGACGTGAAGCTCTGGCTGGACGTGGCTGACGTGAGGCTCTGGCTGGACGTGGCTGACGTGAGGCTCTGGCTGGACGTGGCTGACGTGAAGCTCTGGCTGGACGTGGCTGACGTGAAGCTCTGGCTGGACGTGGCTGACGTGAAGCTCTGGCTGGACGTGGCTGACGTGAGGCTCTGGCTGGACGTGGCTGACGTGAAGCTCTGGCTGGACGTGGCTGACGTGAAGCTCTGGCTGGACGTGGCTGACGTGCAGCTCTGGCTGGACGTGGCTGACGTGAAGCTCTGGCTGGACGTGGCTGGTTGGCTGGATGTGGAGATCAGGTGATGACCTGGCGTACCACGGAAGGAAGCTCTCCTCACAAATGGAGAGGGCCTCTCTCCAGTTCAGACCGGCTAAATCGGGGAGTTCCCTCGGGCTGACCTCCTTAGCCCCCAGCCGGTAACAAAGTTTTATCTCCTCGTCCCCCAGGGAGCAAGAGGCAGCAACTGAAGCAAACCCCCAGGTGAACTGAAACAGGTCTTGGCTATCTAGGGCCAAGGCCGCGACCTGTCCAGCGAACTCACGAATCTGTGCTGCTGGATTCATCTGTGGTGAGATCTTCTGTAACGATGCGGGAAGGATGAAGCGAGAAGTGAATCCAATTGCAAGCACATTTAATGATAAAACAAACAAAAGACACTCAGACCAGGAACACGGGAACAGCAACCATTACAACATTAAGATCTCACAAAGACTGGACTGAAACACAGGGTTTAAATACAGAGGACCGGGTGAGTGAAACAAGACACAGCTGGGCAATTAACTAAGAACACAGGTGGAAAACATGAACACCAACGAGGAGCGGGAAAACTAGACAGGACTAAACCAAATACACAATAATGGGGGGAACACAAGACAGACAGGAACAAGACATGAACCCACACCGTGACAGTCTGTGACTGTCAGGCCTTTTGTTTGTCCCCACCTTTATGTCAGACCACTTCTTTTTTATTTCAGGAACCATCCTGTTAGCTGAACCAACTGCATTCACTGCTGCAGTCACATGTTGCCATTCCACACGTTTATTTTTGTTAGAGATGCCAATGTTATGGCTACCAAACAAAATACATTTTCTTTCCTCCACCTCCGTCACAAGAACCTCTATTTTAGTATCTGAGAACTTTTGTTTTTCCCCTTGTTCTCCATTGCTTCCATTTTTTTTTAGCATAAAGTACCTTTTGCTGGCTCATATTAATATGCACGGCCATTCATGAGGTGATTTGCATGGCCTATATATGGTTGAATGTGGGCGGGATGTCGATTTTTTTCACATGTGCAAATTATCAGGTAGACTGATTTATAAATGGAAAATTCCATGCAGGTGTGCGTACGCACGGTTTTATAAGTCTGAATATTTTTTTGCATATGCAGCTTTTGGCTTTCGGGCACACTTACAGTTTTAGTAAGGATCCTACGCACAGTTTTATAAATGAGGCCCCTGGTCCTTGGGTCTTTGTAAAACCCCTGTAGGGTCTGGACCAATCAGACCCACACTAATTATTCATATTCATTATATTTACTGAATATAAAGGTCTATGAAACTCCCCCAAAACTAACATCACAAATGAAGTTACTATGTCGGTCGGGTGTCCTGTTACAGAGCACCTTAAGACTGATTACAGATTTTTACAACCTCAAAAGAATGTGGCCTCATGTGCAGGACAGAGACAATGGAAAGACAGAAACCATCTTCAATACAAACTTTGCTGCATTAGTCATGGAGTAACTGATCTATGAATGAACATGCGTCCCAGAGACTGTGTGAATGATTTACTGTCTTGTGTACTATTATGTATAACACTATGGTATGTTTGATTGGTATGTACAGTATGTGGTTTACAACCAACCAACGGTCAAGGTAACCTCACCTATCATGTCTCCTACCTAATTAATCCTCACCTAATGACTCACACTTTGATGTACATCACCTTCCTTTAGAATGCAGTGTGGATTTGTTATATCTATCTGAGCATTACTGAACAGAAAAATGTTGAGGCAGAGGTATAATCACTGTTAAGACAGAGACTCATAAATCTTGCCCCCAGATGAAACTCCCACCAGAAATTCAACTCCTCTCATTGGTAAAGCAAAATGAGAGAGGTGGGATCTTCTCGGGCTGTATTTAGAGACAGTCCACCGTGACCTCGCGCTCTTCCCTTTTTCCATCCGACTACAACACTGTTCCTGAGGATACAAGGGGGAATCCCTTCCCCCTTCCCTGGGGGCCCTAGGCCCAGCAGGCTGTGAGCACCATCGGCCATGCTTTCATGCTCCCAAAAGGGAGTCAGACTGCCTTTTCTTCAATTCAGAAACTGCAACCTTACCAACTGAAAAGGAGAACCTCAGGAGTGTTGGCACAAGACTTCTCTAAGGCAGAAGAAGTCTGTCGCAACTCACACCCTTTACTCTGCGTGTCCTCCCCGGACCAGGGCTGGCAGGCCACAGTCTGCACTCCAGCCATGAGAACAGAGTCAAACCAACCATGCAAGTTCATCATATCTTCTTCTTCCAACGAAGAAGAAAATGATTGAGACTTCAACATTTGACACTCGCAGAATCAACAACTTCAATTTTCAACAACTTTGATAATAGTGTACGCTACCCAGGCATGCAAGTATACTTTTGATTTGATGCTTTGAAAATGAAATGCTGATGTTTCTTCTCATAGTTACATGAAACTGCTCAATAGTTCCATTTCCGTCCTATCACTCACCTATTTATTTTATTTATGTGTGTATGTTGTTTAGTTTATGTGTATTTATGATTTAGTTAATAAAACTTGTACATAATATGTATTTGGTTCTGATTTGCTGCAATACGGAGTACCTTTACGATTTTGATTTAGCTACATGCTCAAAGCGCTGTACGATTACAAGCTAAGAAATAATTATAATTCTGTGGCCAGGGAAGGTACCTTTTTCTTAGAATAAATGAATAATCAATGAGTTCGTTGGACGAACTGATTAAGTTATTGTAATGTTAATTCAGCCACATCAAGTTAATACAATTAACTGACCCAAATATTCATAATTAATAATAACAAGTTATTATTGATTATTAATATTCCAAAGAGCTGATTCGTTACACCCCTTACAATGCAGTTTGTGGATTTGAAGTACACTGAGTTCACATTTAATACAACTAAGCACATTTGTAATGTTTTCTTCATGTCCCACAACCTTTTCTCCATCTGATTGGTTCCAATGTGACATGGCAGTTGTAATTTGTCCTTGAAATCAACCAATACAAAACATATGTTGAAAGATGAGATACTCATGCAAAACAGGGTTATGTCTGACAAGTTCTAAAGAAATGTATGGGTCAGGCCAAGATGTGTTCATTGTCTAGAATGACTGACACTAATGGCTTGTTTCCACTGAGCGGTACAGTACAGTACGGTACGGTTAGGGTCGGTAAACCATGATCCAGCTAGCGTTTCCACAGCCAGCAGTACCCTTACTTGATAGGTGTGGTGTTTGCCGGAAAGAAGCGATCAACGGCATGTTTGCGCGAAGAAGAAACAATGGATGACAACAATGGATGACATACAGCAGATCTTGTTCTTGCTTCTCGGCATGTTTGTCACACGAAGACAAGCGCAGAGATTAGGCGTTTCTCAATACCAAGTGCTCAAAGTTCGGACTTCCCAAGTCCGACTCAGGAGAGTGACTCCCAAGGACGCCATGTGCGGTAATTCTCCAAATGGAACAACGCGTTCTTGAAAGCACCACAGCTCACTCTGCTAATCCGGTTATCTCTGTATGTACATTTTAGGCAACAATAAAAACTAAATATGTTATAAAACACCACTCTGCCTCTTTTCGTTTTCATTTAAATTAATTTTAAACATTATAGGCACACAAATGTTGTTCAGGCAATGCGTATTGATTAATTAGCCTATTTATAACAAAACGAAATATAAAACACAACCCTTTCTCTTTTCTTTAAATTGAAAAAAAATATTAAACATATTACAGGCAATATGTGCATTTGTACAAATGTTGCAATAAACAAAATTGGTGATAATCTTGTAATAAAATAAAAAAATGACAAAACTCAACCCTATATCTTTTTGTTAAATTTCAATAGCCATTATAAAAGTATAAGTAAAAGGTACAAGAAGCTATACAATAAGAAATAAAGCAAACAATTCAGTCAAATATACAAATTCAGCGCGTTACAATGTAAAGTTAAATAGCCTAAATATATGAAACTTCATTTAGCCCTCAAACAAAACGATTGGCCAGGGAACGAATTATAGATTCACGAGACTAAAGATCACCCGTTAGGTCTACACGAGACGAATTACATCTCATGTTTAACCACTACAGAGAGGTCAGATTCAGCGGCAAACGTCAGAACGACTAGCCGAGGAAAGGCTGTTCCCGGTGCGCCCGGTGATAGCCTGGAATGGATCTCATAACCTAGATAAAATATAATAAATCTTTATAAATAAACCACATATTTGAGCTTTAAACAACTACATTCTCACCTGAAAAACTCTGAAAACTACATTTCGTGACACAATAACAGTAGTATTATTTCAACTGTATAAAAAAAATGCCGCTTCTAATGTTGTCATTCCCCTTGTAACACGCGCAAGTGACGATACTCTGTCAACCAATCATTGTTCTGCAGTGAGTCTAGCTCCACCTTTTAGTACCGTACCACTGTGCTACATACCCCAACGGAAGGGTACCCAAAAAGTGGTACGGTACGGTTCGGCATTTTGGTACCATTCACAACTTTTGACAGTGGAAACGCAAATAATTGCGTACCGTACCGTACCGTACCGCTCAGTGGACACGAGCCATAAGATTAACACTAAGGGCCCTATTTTAACTATCTGAAAAGCAAGGATCAAATGCGAAACGCTAGTAACTTTGTGGATGGATCTTGGGCGCTGATGCTATTATACTGGTGGGATAAATTACTCTTGCGCCCGACGCAAATTTAAAATGGGTTGGTGTGAAGTAGCTACATTACTCATAGGTGTGGTTTGAGCGTAATGTGAAATAAAACCAATCAGAGCAACATCTCACATTCCCTTTAAGAGCAGGTGCGCTTGTTCCATGGCGGATTGCATTATAACGGCGGATTTGCCAGGTGCACACCAGGAGCGGTTCACGGCCGACGAGACCGACGTTCTCGTCAGGGCCGTAAAAGACAGAGAAGTGACATTGTATGGGGATGGGAGAAACCCAATCAAATTAGCTTTGATTAAACAGGCGTATAATAATTTGGGTAAATGTGTAAGCTATATTATACCTATTTTTTCACATCTTCATGGACACAAAAACATGGAATATTTTTCCTTGTAATTATGTATGGTTTGCAAAAATGGCAACTGCTACAAGCTACTGTGTAGATGAGAGAAGCAAAGTGTATGCGCGTTGTGCACACGCTACATTATGGCCAAGCATGCTGGCGGAATTATCTTCTGAAACTGCAAAATAGCACCAGGGAACGTTTTCTGGAACATGCCTCCTCTTTTCGCTGAACCGCCCTGGGAGTGCAAGTTCATTCCCTAATTTACCGACGTGCGTCTGTGGAGGGAAAAGTCCGCTGTGTGTCGGGTGCAAAATAGGAATGATACATGCTTAATGTGTACAAAGTCAATTGCGCTGTGTGCAGGATAGGGCCCTTAAAGGTGGAACACAATGCTGAATTTTTGAATAAAAGAAATGGACAAAAGAATGTGAACTGAATGTACTGTAGTGATTGGCCCTCTGAATTGTTTTAGAGCTGTTGCTAAAGGTTATATGTTGAAATGGGTGATATAATCTTTCATTGATTTTTTAAATTAAATAGGATGCTAAAAATTATGTCAGACATTTATGCAGAGAGAAACTGATGTCACTAAAAAACACAAGAGCAAATCTGTTTTTTTATGTGTAGTTTTAAACTCTCTGTTGAACAAGCTAATTTTGAATACTAATGATGTGATTGACAGGGAACAACTAATAGCTAATTAAATTGTAATGGTGAAATCCTGCATAACATGTTGCTCATTAAATGTTTTATAATAACTGACAGTTGTAGATTTCTATTTTTCATTATGGGTTTGCCTTCGAGGTAAACAGTACAAAGCACTTTAATGATTTCAAAATAGACAGTTACTATACTGTGAACTACACAACAAAAATATGTAGAGCCATAGCTTTAACACAGTTTTCCAATATAGCACCACAAAACCTTCTGCACTTCTGTTGGCTTCAAAACAAGCATTCAATATAGATTTGGGCAACATTGTACAATTCTTAATCTTTGAAAGTTCATTCTTGACTTGTGATGCTGAAGTCATTCTCATTCCCATGAAAACTCTTCTGTCTACATGATGTATTACATTCTATTTATCTGGATTATTTCTTTTTCCAATTTCAAAGCAGTCAAAACAGTAACTCGTAGTTAATCTCCGGTTGTACTGCTGAAAATGACTTGTATTGAATTCTGGAAGACCTGAGAAAAAGATAATCATGAATCGTGTCACTGGAAATGGAAACCTTCTCAAGCAATAAAGCATGTTTGTTCTCAGTGTGATGTAGATACATTTAGACTCTTAACAGCAATACGTTGTGCTATTATTCACATGAATGTTTCTACAGCAAACAAAGAGATGCTGTCAATAGACGACTCTTAAAACGAATCAAAACTGGTCCCAAAAATTATATCAGAAATCTATAGCAAAGTCACTAATAGTCTGAACATAAAATGATCTGTTGATTTTTGAACTGTGAATAAAAAGAAAAACTTTAAGGATAGAGTGAATACTTGCAAGTATTCATGATTCTTGCAGTTATCATGAATCTCCCAACTCTTTCTTTTCCTATGTAGATCTTTTCTCATCTGTTGGTATGAGATACATATTCTTTTAGAGCTTCTGGAACAGATGGATGTAATGAGATGACGTAACTCAGTTTAAAATGACAGCTTGGCATAGTGAGTGACTGTAGTAATCTGGACTTTATAGCATTTTTACCATGAGGGACAAAACAACAGGTGTCACAGCACCACTCAAATCGTAGTTTTTTTTTTTCTTTTTTTCTGTTTAATCTATCTCAGTAATACCTGTGAAGAATTGTTGATGTGTCAACATAAGTGGAATCCTCCACCGTGTCCCGAACAGTCTCGTTTGGATGATTGATATCTTGGTTCTCAGCTAGCCGCCCCAGTGCCTTTCTTTGCCAAAGTGTGTGGAAGGCACTTTTCTCTGCCAGAAACGGCCTGAGTAGCTCCTCCCCCCTCACTATCCTTGACGGAGGAGCTATCCCTCCAGTAGAGCGGTCGTACGCGACACAGTTGCACGAGCATCGTGGCATGCGCGATCGGTCTGGCGATGTCCACTTTAGTGGACTGGGAGTGCCATCGTTGGCTCAGCCTGGTTGATATGGCTGATTCGGACAAGGTTCCTGGACTCCCTAATTTCCCAGGTTGGACTGTTCAGTGATGCGGTGGAGAACTGCGCACAACAGTTCTCTGCCGCCCAAGCAAACACGTAGGCCATCTGGGGCATATGGGAGACGCTTCTGCTCGGCTTCCTCCATATGAAGACCGCATCAGCACTGACTTCCCGGCCGAGTCTTGAGGTGGCCGTGGCAGAGCGGCACGCTCCGTGTGAAAGCACCCTGGCCTGCCGCCAAACCCTCAGTCCGTAACAGATCTTTTGTTTCTCCAGGCCAATGGTCCTTAGAAAGAATGTCCATCAATATCAGCTGAGGGGTTACATACAAAGGGCATGCAGTAAAGGAGGTCTTAGTTCCCTCTTACTGCATTGGCAACAATTGCCTCGAGTTGCTTGCAGTTCATCTCGCTTTGAATCACCGCTACTCAGCGAATTAGTTCTGGTCTGAGAAGACAACATTGCGACCGTTGCACTACGCTTACCTCGCATGTCACAACTCGCCCGCCATCTCCTCCTCGGAGACAGAAGTTTCTGAGGTCGCTTCAGTCCACTTATTTCTTCTGGCCTGCTCAATCGTGCCGCTGACGAGCCTCGTGACAGCCTATGGCCCAAGGAGAGTGGGGTCTCCGTCCCCAGGTGGTCCAGCTGTTTGGGACCACTTCGGGGCCGCACAGTTACATATGTTGCCCCTCCGGACTCGTCCCTTCGCCAGTTGCTTTTTTCTTCTGTCTGAGTGGACATCCCTCGACACAGAAAAAAACTCTGGCCACAGCTGGCCCTGGGGCCCCCACATAAATGTGTTCCTCAGTGAGCCTACTTACACATAACTGTGCTAAAGACATGGAGGAGATGGATCAGGTTTTGCTAGTTGCCCCTTATTGGCCCAACCAGACCTCTCCTCTTGACAGCCCTTCCTGACTCCTTCCTCTGATACATTCTCAGGGATGGGGCATGATGGCACCCACATTTAGACCTTGGAGAGTTCCAGGTCTGGTTCTAAAAAAGAACAGGACATGGAGATTCTGGTTACTACTGCAATAATTTTTATGCCATAGAGACCATTACTTCTGTGAGATCACCCTCTCAAAATGAGGCATGCTCCCCCTTAGAAGTGGAACCTATTCGTTGAAATTAGTCTTCTCTCCGTGAAGAGATTCCGAAGGTGTTCGATCACTTCAGTGCTTCTTTCACTGCATGAAAAGTGGGATTTTCGTCCCCGTAAACTGCCGGAAATCTCCATAGTTTTCGTCAGTTAACGACAATTTACAGCATGTGAACGTCACGTTCGTCAGTGCCACATATTGACGGAAACGAACCATGACGTATGTGGAGAGCTCGCGGGAGGTGCGAATGGCTCTAATTAGCATTTGAATAGCAGCGCCCGCGCGCCTTGCTAGAGAATGGCTTGAATTTCCTCACTCAGTATTGGTTGAAACCACTACATTTAAACAAGAAAAATCACTTGTGATTGGTTGGCAGCTCTGTTACTATTGGTCACCCTGCCTCATTATAAATTTAAACCCCAAAATTATAATAATAATTATATATATAAATTATTTATATACAAATATAAATTTATATTTAATTATAATTATTTATATATAAATAAATATATTCATATCATATGCTATTATGTTGTATATTCATATTGTTATACTATGGACAACATTATTATTACCATCAAGGACATGAATGAGTTTGAGGAAAATAAATTGCCTGGGACATGCTGTTTATTCAAAGAAAGAGCTTTATTTGCACAAACACACAAACTATATACAAACATGAGAGATCTGCACACACAACAAATTGGAAGCTCACAAGAAGCCCAAAATCCTACAGCTCCATGAAGTGTCTGTTTTCGGCTTCGGAGCTGTAGGTAATTCTGTCCGAATTTGGTCCATTTTGCAGACGTCTGTGGTGCGTTGCCCTGTACTTCGGCATCGCCTCTAATCTCGACTGCAGTATGGCACAGAGTTCTGTGAGCTCCTGGCTGCGAAAAGACGGGGGTCGCACAATCCATCCAGACACCCCGCCAACGATGCCGTCTTCCTCATCCGACATTAGGTCTATGGTAGCGCACTTCCAAAGGCCCACTTCATCCTCAGCCAGCACACTCTGTCTCGCTTCTAGCAGCTGTGAAAACAACAAATAAAGACAATCAGTACTGCGCGATGCACTGCGTATGGACACAACATCTATTAATGCACTTGCAAAATGTTCACATTGACCAAAAACATATCTAATCAAATAAATCTTACCCTCTTTCTTCTTGCTCGACTCCGAGCTGAACTCTTCACAGCTTCCGCCGGCGAGACAAGATCTGGTTGTTTGTACCTGAAGCTCCTGCGCACGGTCTCATAATATGTTTTACAGGCAGCTGGAAAACAATTAAATGAGAGTGAAATGAATAAAAAACAATGCAAGTCACAGTAAAACTAAACAATAAAGGAGAAAATATTAAAAGTTACTTACACACAATGTCGTCATTATCAGCATCATGTAAATCTGGACTTGCAGACATAGCTCCGAGCAAATATGAGGTCACAGCCTCGTTATGAGGCGAGGCTAGTCTGAGAAAACAAAATGTACGGTTAAGATCGGTATTAACGGATCTATTTCTTTATTCAGGAGAATTAAAGTATATTTTTTAATCTTACCCTTGCTCCGGTTCGTAGCGTCTACAATTTGTCTCGGAGTTGTGAAGACGGCGTACTGCTTCCTGAAAATGACAAGACCAAAAAAATACACTTTTATAGAGCAACTTACACTTGTTCTTTTACAAGGATAAGTTACTTTTAGCTTGTGCTGCTTCTAGGGTAACTTACTTTAGCTTAGTTAGCATCTTACCGCAATCTTAGATTGTGCACCCGTCTTCTCTTCCTAGAGGTAGTCTCTTCCACACAGTTTTTCGACTCCAAAGCAGCCAACCTATCCTCCATGGACAGCAATCTGGAATTTACTACAGTGAACTGCTCATTTACAACGGCAGCAAGCTGAGTAAGCTGACGAGACAGCCCACTGATAGCATTTAACAGTTTCTTCTCGCCGGTCTGCGGACTGGCTGAAAGGGGTTGATCGCGTCCATGAAGAGGAGTTAAAGGGGAGACGCCGTCCAGCCATTGTAGAACAAGAAATCAGCAGAAATGTAGGAAAATGTCAGAGTAAAAGAGTAAAAACATCTGTCTGTTTATATGCTCGTCTTGCAAGTACTGCCATATGCGTCATCATGACCTCGCACCTGATTGGACGAGGTCTAGAGGCTCCTCCAATCACATGTGAGGTCATTGTTATACGGAAGAACTCGCGAGACAAGCTTGCATGCCTAGGATATAAACAAGCTCTGTGATATAAACACTGTTACGGGGTGCCGTCAGTTGAAAGATGGAAGTCCCAAAACTAAAGAAAAGACCTCGGCGACTCTGTGAACATTGTGACACTGAACTCTGTCATACACAATATTTTGACCACAGAAAGCGCTATTTCAAAAATGGAGTTTGGGAGAAAAAATCCAAAAGGGCTTGGTCAGAGATGCTGGGAGATGTGTGGTTAACACATCCACTGTGCATTTAAGCAAGACCAAAGAAAAGGTCACTGTTGTCATGCCACTATGCACAGTGGTTGAGCTCTAGGAGACTTTGATGTTGTTTGCATGGAATGCACATTTTACCTTTGTGGCAAAGCCTGAATAAAATTAATTGTTGAAAAAAATTGTTTTGTGTATCCTTTTTACACAATATTGGCCATTGCTAATGACATGCAGTAATTAATCTAGCATACTTTCATTAAATATATACTTTTAAAATGTAGGCAAGGCAAGTTAATTTATATAGCACATTTCATACACAATGGTAATTCAAAGTGCTTTACATAGAAGAAATTAAAAGAAATCATAATAATTAAAACAATTTAGATTAATAAAATAAAATACAGTAAATAATTAAAACCGTTTAGAATCAAATAAAATACAGTAACAGTCGGACGAACAGTGGCACAGTGCTCATTCAGTAAATGCATAGCTAAACAGATGTGTTTTAAGTCTGGATTTGAATGTGACTACTGTAGGAGTCCTAATGATCTAAGTGATCTGTTTGGTTTATATTCAGTGAGCATATCTGCAATATATTGAGGTCCTAGCCCATTGAATGATTTATATACCAGTAATAATACTTTAAAATCAATCCTAAATGTAAGTTTATAATTACGCTATACTGAGCCTGATCTATTTCTACCAGAGATTTTCTTAGAATTAAGTTACACCTTTTAGAAAAATGTCACCTGGTGTAAAACTCCCCCTGCTACCCTCATTTGCATTTGTATAGCTCACAGCATTTTCATTTACATGTTAAAGCCTCCCCTAGAATTAGGAGGAGGGGGGTCATGGGGGGACAACTGCCAAGCAAGGCCCACGTCAATTCCCGACAATTCACGGCAGTTTTGGGTGTTGCCTGCAAATTGTCGTGTACTGTCGTAAACCTGAACTTCCACGACAATCTACAGTGACGCTTACTGACGAAAATCCCACTTTTCATGCAGTGTTTTCTGCTAATGGCTTGGTGTTTTCTCCTCATGACAGTGAGAGCTGTCTCCTCCACCTCAAAATGTTATTGTCTCTGTATTGATGCACATCATGATGCAGTGGATACAAATCCGTAGGAAGCATGACTTGATTGTCAGCAAGGAGTCTGAACCTGCCTTGCACCCCCTCTTTACCCTCTTAAGACTTATCTCTGGTGATACCACACTGCAGAGACCTCCCTTGAGCCCTGTAGGCAGTGAGTTAAAAATCCTGTTTTCAGAAAACTGTTCTCCTTCTTGCTCTATCTAGAGTGTAGGGACTTGCACACATTTTCTAACTCTCATGAAATCTGAGACCCCGACCTGGATATGTGCCCAAGGTTCCTACCTCTCATACGGCATCATGCTCAGAATGCAAAGCCTTGATCTCAGACCAGCTCTCGTCTGTTACGGAGATCAGCAGAAGGGAAGGCTGTTTCCAAGCAGAGGTTGGCCCTCTACATATGGTTGCCTTCATCTGGGTGATTTTCCAAGATGCACGTGCCCACCTGGTGGTGCCTGGGTGGTGGGCTCCTCCTAAGTGAGAGTATTGCTCCCTCCTAAGCATTGACAGAGAGTGCCTCACTGAACAGATGTAAATAGAGTTGGGGCTGGGCGTTCGCTAGAGATCTACTGTAGCATGTGTCGAACCGCTGCTTCCCGTGGGCTCCCTTCACGTGAAGCCAGTTTCACAGTAAGCCTGGTTCGAAGTGTTGGCTTGCTGCGCCATTCCACTCCTATGGACTGGATACGTGTGATAAGTTCCCCTTATTAGCCGAACCCTGTCGAGTTCCTCCATACCCTTCGGCAATGGATGTGGTGGAACGTCCAAAGCGAGACCTATCACTCGTATGCGCTGGTGGAACCTGTGTTAGGCTGGGTCCATATGTTGTGATCCCTACAGCAATCCCATATGTGTATTATTTATTATTTATTATGTGCTCCCTGCGGCGAGCCAGTGTCTTCCCTCGGCAGAGCAGGTCACTGTCGGGTTGAGTCTCCCCCGTGTCATAGGCTGGAGCCACCCCAGTGACATTCCATATGTTGTACTGGCCGGTCATCCGCCCAGTCCATGAGTATTCTCCACGTTACCTCCCTTCGGGCAGGATCTGTGTTGGCAGGAGCACAGTTGTGTGTAAGAAGGCTCACTGAGGAACACATTTCTGTGGGGGCCCAGAGTTTTTTTCTGTGTCGAGGGATGTCCACTCAGTGCAAGTAAATGAGGGAGTCATTTACTAAATGTGTCATTTAAAAATAATGCAAATTACAAAGTTTACAGTTTCTAATCCTTAGATGTGTCATAATGAATTGTAATAGAAAGACCTTGTTACTGTCATGCTGTTACAGAACAGAGACTCACAACAAGATTGGTTAAGGTGAGAAACAGATTTATTTATATCAGAAGGTTGTGAGCACCAGTGGGAGCAGGTAAATGTAACCCGTCACGGAAACCAGTGACAAGTTGGCAGCACAAATTTCAAGCAAAATGAGAAAGAAGCTTTTTTCTTTCAAAATTGTTGATTTTTAGCCTGGCTAACGCCAGACCACGTATCATTGAGAATGATACGTGGTCTGGAAACCACATGTTCATTTTCTCGTATTTGAGGCGTGGTTTACGAATGCCCAGAGCCATTTTATTGGGTGCTACGAATGTCTATCAAATGCGTCTGTACGTAGATCACAGCCAATGGTTTCAATTATACCAGATGACGTATGTAAAAATGCAGTTTAGACAAGAAATTAAACTTATTTGAACCTTACAAAAAACGTCAATATTTAAAACAGTTTATTTAGACTTTCATGATACTGTGTGTGTCATTTTTCATTTTAATTGTGCAACATTATCTGAATGAGGTGATCGCCTGTACAATATATCACAGCTGTGATCAGTCATGAGATGAAGAGCGTGCGCTGCTTTGCCAGAGGAATAATGGGAATACACTTTTTATTTTTTAATGTTTTAAATGTTGAATGTTTTTATTGTTTCAGCATGTTTATTAATCTCCCATTTCTGTTAATATAGCCATTGCACGCTATAACCTTAAACCCTGATGATCGATAATGTGACTTGTTTAACATGATCAACTTATTTATTTTTGTATGATCAGCTCTGTAAATATTCCTTCATTCAAAAAACGTAATTTGAACTAAGACTGGAGATTGCATAGGAAAGTAAAGAGTGAGTGAAAGCAATTGGGACTGCTTAATTTGAATCATCTTTAGGCTACTCTTAATCTGGTGTCGTGCTACAGACCTAATTTAAATATTATGCAGAAACAGAAATCCGATCGGTTATCCAGATACAGGGGCTACTTATTGTGAACAAATGTAAACACACCGTGTCCTGATCTACTTGATCGGATCATGGTGATCGCATGTTAATGACAAGTGTAAACACAGAGATTTATGGCGTGACAACCATAACGACTGGGGTCTCGCTAGCCTAAGTCCCATTGCCATAGCCACTAACGGGGCTAACGTTGATATATGAGGCTTTTGCCAAAGCCTGTTGGTAGCAGGGAAAAACATCCTTCTTGGTTATGAAATGGTTTAACGCCAAAAGTTGCTATTTTTTCTAAATAAACTTGAAAGGTAACTTTGCGTCTGCTGCCGTGTTGGATCCATAGATAAACAAACTGCTTCGGTGTGTCGCATAGACTTCGTCATCGCCTTGCTGCTCCCTCCCGTTCTGTGATTGGTTCCCTATCTGAGGGGAAAATTTGGTCTATGGTTTCCAGACTGCCTCGGGCTGCACAAGGCAGGATGGGGAAACCCAGGCTAGGTGATTTTTGCTTTTTTGCAGAATCTGTTAGTTGAGATCACGAAGAAGCCTCTTCATGTTTGAGATAGCAGTATTGGTATATTTGAAAGCGTACATTTTGAGGTTGAAATTTGCTTGTTTTTCTGAGATTCTAGCATGCAGTTGGGGCATGTCATTGTGTATTTCCATACTGGATAAGCCGGCTTTTGCCCCCACCCTCCAAGGGAACAGTGTGGCTACTTATTATGCAGCGCGCTGGCCGGCTCTATCTGATATCAAAATTGGTAACACTTTATAATATTACTTATAAATATTACTTATATTACTTTATCACTTTATATATTAATCATTAGTTAAGCATGAGTAAACAGTTAATTCATCATTTATAAAACATTAATAGACATTAATAAGCAGTTTATAAATACAGCTATAAATGCTTTTTTCTTGATTTATAAGCATGTCTATAATGTGTTTAATAATTGTATTTTCATACTTTGTTAATGATCAATTAATAATTTCTAAATGAAGTATAGCATTATTTACAAACCAGTTAATTAAGAGTTGTCAGTGATTCATAAGATCACTTAGAATGTGTAAGTAAATGAAGAAAAATCAGGTAGTTAAAGCATTTAGTAGTGGTCAGTTAACTATTTCTGTGAGCTCATCTAAAGTGAGGACTAGTTATGCCTTGTAAATCATTTACAAAGGAGATTTAAAGGCTCATTTATCTTCTAAATAGAAAAATGAAACAAACACAACACAGTGAAACAACACAAATCTCCTTTGTAAATGCTTTACAAGGCATGAATAGTCCTCACTTTAGATGAGCTCACAGAAATTATTAACTGACCACTACTAAATGCTTTATAACTACCCGAATTAACCCTGAATTACAGTAGAAATACATGTTAATAAAGCATTTACTAACACACAAGTAACTATTACTATTATGTCTGAATAATAAGATGTATGAATGTACATTTAAATAGTTTATTAATCATTTACTTACACTTTCTAAGTAATCGTATGAACCACTGAGACCTCTTAAATAACTGGTTTATAAATAATGCAATACATCATTTAGAAATAATAAATTGATCATTAATAAAGTATGAAAATACAATTATTAAACACATTATAGATATGCTTTTAAATAAAGAATAAGGCATTTATATCTGTATTTATAAACTGCTTATTAATGTCTATTAATGCTTTATAAATGATGAATTAACTGTTTACTAATGCTTAACTAATGATTAATAGTGTGCAGTTATTATAAAGTGTTACCTCCAAAATTCAATGAAGATGGACGCCGCAAAGATTGTCGCAGTCGAGCTGAACCGTGGCCGTTACACCGAAAATGTTTTGACGTACTTCGTCGATAAGCCGTATGCTTATGAACAATGCGCGGTGGTGACGCGCTCATGTAACATGTGGTGGCGCTGCCAATAAAGCACCTAAAAGCTGTCACAAAGAACCGGCAAAAGTAATGATTATGAATAATTAAAATATCTCCTTGCTACGTTTTACATGTTTATTAAGCCTCTGGGGACGGATTGGGCGGTACCGCCCAAAATGGCATACTTTTACAAATGTGTAATTATCTTAAAAACTATTAATGATAGAGAGTTGCGGTCTTTTTTGCCGTCTTACTCAGATTCCGCTGAAAACAGTGGTATATAGTATAGACACTTCCTTGTTGCGTAATACCACTGCGTGTAAGGCCAATGAAATCGATGTTGTTAGGAATATTCCGCACGCAAAGACCAATGGAAAAATTGCCGGTCGGAGGAATATTTTTCTTACCCAATCAGAGTAAGGTTACCATGACGTATTCTAGCTAATCAGAGGACTCTGTAGCCTTGCAAGGGGTGGGATATTACGCAAACAGCGTCGAGTGGAGAAGGAGACAGAGAGCAAACGGAGAATTACAAAAAAAACACAAAAAAAACGGAGCATTACAAAGCGCACAGAGATTTATATGAGAGAGACGATTATAATATATATATAATATATATATATATATATATTTCATATATTAGCAATTATAGCATTATTATTTTATTGTTTTAGCACTTTTATGATGGCAAGCAGTAAAATATTTACCTCAGAACAGGCTCTGGAACAATTACTAGAAAGTGACGAGGAGAAATCCGATGCTGACAGTGTTTTCACAGATTATGAAATATTTTACTTTTGAACAATATTGTTATTGAACAATTACAAATGTCTGTCAAGCAAAGGGTTTGAAATATACATTTTGGTTAAAAAAACTGTTCACTGTTGTTGTGTGAGGTGTGATTTTCAGTAATAAATGACAAAAATACAATTTTCGGTTTTGAAATTCTTTAGTTCTCTTACGAGAGTACTCTCGTGTTGCGTAAGCTAGCTTACGCTACGGGAAAATCCCTTTTCTCGAGAAAACTGAAGCCAAAAATGATCCTATAATTTTAACCTATTTAAAACGCATTGCTACGCAGAGCAGACCTAGACAGGGCAGCTAGCGCGCCCATTGGCTGCTTCTGCGGAACATGCTGCAGCCTATCGATGGACTGTTAGTGACGTAAGCACCAATGAGGGCGCGGGCGCCCTAGCGCGTCACGTCCCGCCAGAATAGGCGTGGCTTATCTGTATATAAGCCAAGTCCAGATAGGGTGTTCTTTGATTTTTCATCTCTTCAGCGAAGTGTCCTCTTCACTACGCTGATTCTCCGGAGAAGCCTGCGCCGTCGAAGAAGCAACTCAGCGGGACGAGCCCTCTGCACTGCAGTCGGAAGCCGCCTTGCCGCTTCATCGCCGTTCCTGCTGCGCTATCCGGCGCTTATATCCTTACCTATAATAACCTTCTTTTCTCCCTCTAAAAGAGCGCGAGGCGTTGTTTCAAATGCCTCGCTTTTCTAACTGCGGCTCTTGTCGAGCCCCTCTCAGCGTCGGGGACCGCCACATACTGTGCGTTTCCTGCCTGGGACGAGCCCACGCTGACCACGCGCTCTCCCAGGACGGCTGCCCGGAATGCGGCGCGATGTCGATGTCGACCCTGCGGGCTCGACTCGCCGTCTTCGACGTGGATTCTGCACCTCAGCCCCTCCCCGCTGGGCCGCGCCGTAAAAAGCGCCGTTCGCAGAGGATGCCTGAGATCCCCACCCCGGACGATTGCACGCCGGTGCGTTCCCCGTGTTCATCGCCCTCCGACTCCCCCGCCTCGATCACGACCGGTCAGCCTGAGGCCCCTGCCGTGCATCAGCTCTCTGAGGGGAACGACGCGGATGAAGACGCGTGTTCACTTGCCGCGTCGGGTTGTGAAGGATGGTCAGGCCCCGAATCCGGCCCCGCCCCTTCTGTTATGGAACCCAGCGATGTGCGGACAAGCCTGGACGCCGAACTTCTCCGCCTCATTACCAGGGCCGTCGACGACCTCGGCCTCGAATGGTCCCCACCCGAGGAGCCCGCACCCAGTCGGCTGGATGGCTGCTTCCTCACAGGACGCCGCCCGTCGACACCTGCTAGGCCCGCCCCCTTCCTGCCAGAGCTCCACGAGGAGCTAGCTAAGAGCTGGAAGGTGCCATTTTCTGCGAGGATTCGGTCCACTACCTCTTCCGCGCTCTCCGTTGTTGACGGCGCGAAAGAGAAGGGATACCTCGCCATTCCCCCCGTCGAGGAAGCGGTCGCCACACACCTCTGCCCTCCGTCTGCGGGATGGCGGTCGAAGCCTATGCTACCCTCGAAGCCCTGCAGGACGACTTCGACTTTGATCGGTCGCGCCTATGCCGCTGCCGGTCAAGCCGCGTCAGCACTGCACTACATGGCGGTACTACAGATTTTCCAGGCCAACCTTCTCCGTACCATGGACGAGGCGGGCCCAAATCCTGAAAATTTCAGGGACCTGAGAAGCGCCACGGATTTAGCCTTGCGAGCTACTAAATCCGCCGCCCAGGCCATCGGTCGCAACATGGCGTCCCTCACTGTAACCGAGAGGCACTTATGGCTGACACTGTCCGACATGGAGGAGTCCGACAGAGCGGTGTTTCTCGACGCGCCCGTTTCCCCTGCCGGCCTCTTCGGCCCAGCAGTCAAGGGTTTTACCGAGCGCTTCACGGAGGTACAGCAGACGTCACAGGCCATGCGACACTTCATACCGAGGCGCTCTAGCTCCGCGACAGGCCGCCCAAAACAGCCGTCTGCACGGAGCCCAGCACCGCAGCCTTCTCAGCCGCCAGCTTTTCAGCGCCGCCGCTCTAACGACTCTCGTCAGCGCGCGCGATCGGCTAGCCGCCAGGGTCCACCTCCACCCAGAGGACCTCGACCCAAGATAGTGCTGAAACCCGAGCCTCCTAAGACTTCCTGACCAACTTAGGAAGGCGAAGATGGCTGAGTCCCGCCGCGGCCGGGCCACCATCAAAGAAAGCACGCACCTCTCTCACAGCTCCCTCGACGGAGGCGGCTGGAGCAGTGTATTTCGCAGCCAACGAGCCAGTTACACTACCCGCTCGTCTGCACACAAAAGCCGTTTTCACGGCTACCCAGATAAATCTCAAAAAGAGAAAATTTTCTGTGTTTCCGGCTCGCGCCGAAGGTGTTCAAAATGTAGGAAAAGTGCCCACTTGTCAGTGCCCACCCCACACATAAGCACGGCCCGTTCAGTGACACTCACTCATACACGGCCCATATCAATAAGGTTGGCTCACGCCGACTGTGTTCAAAATGTTGTACATGTGCCCACTACCCAGTGCTCACCACTAACATTAAACACTGTTTGCCCCGCTGCATACACTCATTCAGAGTTATCTCTAATAAACACAGAATGTGCTCTGTGCATAGAGAGCGCGCGCGCCGCCATGAGCGCGCACTCTCTGACAGGTGCTGCGAGCTGTGTGTCTCTCACACACAGCCCCCAGAGCCCGGGTGTCATTTTCCCCCTAGCTTTGCGTTTGAAAGCGTGGGAAATGATCCCGAGTGTGTCAAACTGGGTGTTAAGCACCATAAAGCGAGGCTATGTACTACAGTTCGCTCGCAGACCCCCGCGTTTCATAACCAAGGTCGAAACTACGGTACAAAACGATGTAGTACATCTGCTTCTTGCCGAAATAGCGAAACCATTACAGAAAGGGGCCATAGAAACCGTTCCTCTGAGTCAGAGTCTAGCGGGTTTCTACAGCAGGTATTTCCTCGTCCCGAAAAAGGACGGCGGTCTCAGACCCATATTAGATCTCAGGCGTTTGAACAAAGCACTGATGAGGAGATCGTTCAAAATGCTCACGACCAGACAAATCCTCGCGCAAATTCGCCCGAGGGACTGGTTTATTTCACTGGATCTAAAAGATGCTTATTTCCAGATTCAGATAGCGCCCCGTCACAGGCCGTTCTTACGATTCGCCTTCGAGGGTCAGAGTTATCAGTACACCGTCCTGCCGTTCGGCCTGTCTCTAGCACCCCGCACTTTTACGAAGTGCATAGACGCGGCTCTCGCCCCCCTGAGACTACAGGGGATGCGCATACTGAACTATCTGGACGATTGGCTTATACTAGCTCAGTCACAATCAGAACTGATAGCCCACCGGGCTTTATTACTCAGTCATTTGTACAATCTGGGTCTCCAAGTCAACTGGAACAAGAGCTCGCTGTCTCCCAGCCAGAAAATCTCCTTTCTGGGGACAGATATAGACTCCGTATCCATGACAGCGCGGCTGACGTCACAGCGCGCTCTGCAGATACAGCGCTCAGCAGCATCCTTCCAAATCGGCTGTATTTTTCCCCTGAAAAATTTTCAGAGGATGCTAGGTCTTATGGCCTAAGCCTCGGCAGTACTTCAGTTGGGCCTGCTATGTATGCGCCCCCTTCAGTACTGGCTGAAATCACGAGTCCCGCGACGAGCTTGGACTTCTGGCCGTCTCCGCCTCAGGGTGACCCAGGCATGCGTTACAGCACTGGGGCCATGGAAGGCGTCAGACTGGTACCTATCAGGTGTCGTTCTGGGAACGACATTGTCACGAAAAGTTATCTCGACAGACGCCTCCAACTCAAGAGGCAACGTTCCTCCAGGGGAGTGGTCTCTACACCCACAAACAGTTCAGTTACTGTGGGATACTTTCGGCAGAGCGAGCGTCGATCTCTTTGCATCAACAGAGAACGCGCACTGTCCAGTATTCTTCACGAAGAGCAAGGCCCACGACTGGCCCACGACTGGCCCAGCCGCCCTCTGTATGCTTTTCCCCCGATCGCACTGTTACCTCAGGTAATCCAGCGAGTGAGGGGGTGCAAGTGCCCTGTGCTCCTGGTGGCGCCGTTCTGGAAAAACCATGCCTGGTTCTCAGAACTGATGCAGCTCACGAGCACAGCTCCATGGCCGATTCCTGTGAGAAGGGATCTCCTCTCTCAGGCCAGAGGCGCGATTTGGCACCCGCGACCCGACTTGTGGGCGCTACATGTGTGGAGGGTCAACGGATACCCGATGACCTCCCGGCTGGAGTGCTGAATACAATCTTGCAGGCTAGAGCGCCGTCTACTAGACGGCTCTATGCGTCTAAATGGTCAGTGTTTTCTGGCTGGTGCTCGGCCAAAAGCCTAGACCCGCTATGCTGTGGCGTTACAGAGGTTCTCTCTTTCCTTCAAGAGCTTTTGGATGATGGCAGGTCTCCATCCACGTTTAAAGTGTATGTTGCGGCCATAGCGGCGTTCTCTGAACCCCTGCAGGGCCAGTCACTGGGGAAAAATGATCTCATCATTCGTTTCCTTAAAGGAGCGAGGAGATTAAACCCCCCTCGACCCCCCATGGTTCCAGCCTGGGATCTTTCCATGGTCCTAGAAGCCATGAGAGGGGGTCCTTTTGAGCCACTGCAGTCAGTAGACTTACGGTGTCTCACGTTCAAGACTACTTTTCTCTTGGCCCTTGCTTCAGTGAAGCGAGTGGGTGATTTGCACACGCTCTCTGTGAACGCGTCGTGTATGGAATTTGGGCCGAATTACTCTAATGTTATGCTCAAACCAAGACACGGGTATGTCCCCAAAGTGCTCTCCACTCCGTTCAGAGCACAAGTTATTTCCCTGTCAGCCCTTCCGGGAACTGACGGTGAGAATCATGTGAATCTCCTGTGCCCGGTCAGGGCCCTGAGGGTTTACGTTCAAAGAACCGCTGCCTTCAGGCAGTCGGATCAGCTGTTTGTTTCGTTCTACGGCCGCTCTAAAGGCCTAGCTACCTCGAAACAGAGCATTTCCAGGTGGATAGTTGATGCTATCGCTCTGGCTTACAAGTCTAAAGGCCTTCAATGCCCTTTAGGTGTACGAGCCCACTCCACTAGAAGCATGGCCTCGTCATGGGCCTGGAATAGTGGTGTTTCGCTTCATGATATTTGTAGAGCGGCAGGCTGGGCCTCCCCGTCTACTTTTATAAGGTTTTATAACCTGGAGGTCCCTGCCTTACAGGCTAAACTATTTTCAGTTTAGACCACTGGGTCTTTTAAACTGGTTAAATATTTTCTATACAGCCTAGCCCGGTTATCTGCGCTGTCTGTTATGGAAACTAAATTGTTCTCAGTACGAGACCGAATTATAGTGAACTAATAGTTCTGTCTATACAGCCCAGCCCGTCCCCTTATGCTGGCTGTTATACTGTGTTAAGCACTTACTGTTATACATAAGTTGTCACACTCCCTATATGGTCATCATGTATTAAGGCTCACTTCGTGTCGGCCCACATTTCTTATTATTATGTGTTCCCTGGGCACCTGCCCTTGGGGATTCATCTTAATGACCTGAGCATACACGGCGCTTTAAATGGGGTTCCCGTAGCGTAAGCTAGCTTACGCAACACGAGAGTACTCTCGTAAGAGAACGACACTCGGTTACTAACGTAACCTCGGTTCTCTCTAGAGAGGGAACGAGTGTTGCGTAACCCGGCCGTGATTATGCTGTGTTCTGATTTCGCTTCAGCATGAAAAACCAAAGAACACCCTATCTGGACTTGGCTTATATACAGATAAGCCACGCCTATTCTGGCGGGACGTGACGCGCTAGGGCGCCCGCGCCCTCATTGGTGCTTACGTCACTAACAGTCCATCGATAGGCTGCAGCATGTTCCGCAGAAGCAGCCAATGGGCGCGCTAGCTGCCCTGTCTAGGTCTGCTCTGCGTAGCAATGCGTTTTAAATAGGTTAAAATTATAGGATAATTTTTGGCTTCAGTATTCTCGATAAAAGGGATTTTCCCGTAGCGTAAGCTAGCTTACGCAACACTCGTTCCCTCTCTAGAGAGAACCGAGGTTACGTTAGTAACCGAGTGTCGTTTTATATTCTTTAGTTTAGAAATACTTCCATTATAAACACATTACATGCATTCTTAAGTTAGCTTAGGGTCTTCTGAATCCATAGATACCAAACACATGGTGTTCCATCTCCATTACATATGGTTTATAAGCCCAAATGTAAAAATAGAGAAAACGGACCAAAAAGGGCTTAGTCCCCAGAGGGTTAATAAACAAGTATTTTCCGTCAGTGTCGGCTGCAAAGATGAAGTTGACGATGCTGACGCAGTAGTGAAGTAGCACACGTGTCAAATAATATTGCACTTATCACTAATATTAACCATAGGCCAGTGGGTTCAACTATGGAGGTGTAATAAAGACAACACTGGTTAAATAATAAAGTAAAGCTCTGTATTTAGTTGAAGTATTGAAGTAATTATTGATATTCAAATGGAAACAATAAAATAAACTGACTCTGTTGTTTATTCACTCAGTTGGGTGCACCCTTCTAGGCTATAACGGTTCCTAGAATTCTACACCTTCAATATCAAATACAATCCCATAAACGTTTATAAATGTTCACAATTGTAAAATTTGACAGTTCACTAGATCACATTAAAAAACATAAATGACCAAAATGCAAAAACAGTTCAGAAGAAACAATTCATAGTCAGTTCAAAAGAATCGGTTAAACTGTTCAGTTCAAAATGTTGAGTTTGAAAAGTTCACTTCAAATTCGTTTGGAAGAATTTGATTAAAAAGATTTGATTCAAAGATTCAGTTCAAAGTTCCTCAGAATCGTGAAAAAACCCAGATAGCCACTGTACGCTGTAACGGAACAGGGCCGCAACCGCAAAACGATAGAGCTGGGTCTGGCCCGTATCCGCCTCACGGACTCGTTCCTGAGTCCAAACGCACATCGGGCCGAAGCCGTTTCTGGTCTGTGTTTAGGGGTTGTTGTGGATATGTGCCAGCGCCGATCCAGCACCGCCTGATCATCCCGTTACAGATGCGTAACGGGTGCGTGAAACGATTCCGCCTACCGGTGCTGTGCCGGATGTGTTACGATTCCGCTTAAATCACCACTGGATTGTCCTTTTGCCTTATTTTCGGCATTTTTGTCAGTTATGGTATAGTAACCTATGGGCATAGGCCTACATTTTTCACAGTCTGTGGAATGTCTAGAAAAACGTTTTCACTACAAGGCCTAAATAAAAAGCTTGACTTGACTTGATAAAGGCTAGTTGGAGCAATTCGTAGGCCTAGCTGAAATAAATCGTTTTAATGATTAAAACGCATACTAAAACAACGTGAACAAAGTTAACAAACACAGAATGACCACGAATTCATAGATTTAATTATAAAAAACGAACAACAAAGTCATGAACAAAGTCAATTTACACAGAACACAGTCAACAAGAAACACAGAATTAATGGATAAAAAAATGCACAGGCTATTAACACAACGTGTTAAGAAAAAGAAAAGAAAAAGAAAAACATGCACTTAAACAAAATCACTATAGTGGGTGCTGTGGCAGCTGTTGCTGCTCCTGCTGCTGATGCGCCAGTCTCTCCTGTGTGCCCTCGCCCTCCTCTCCTGGCTCCTCTGAAAGGAGTCCAGACATTAGAAAAATATCAGTCTACACATGCGTTTTATATTTAATATTAGGGAAATAGACAGTCATGCGTGACAAAAACAATCTTTAACTTTTAGGAGGCAACGATTTTTTGTTGTAATTCTGTGAATTACACTGCGCAAATCGGATGAAGACGGGTTGGCTCTCCATAGAACATAAAATATTCATTTTATTTTATTTTTCATGTTCGTATTTATGAGGAAAAAACAATGTTACGTGACAGTTCTCCTTTACGGACGCGACCGCTCTGAAGCGGCACTAAAAGACTGCTTTAAAACTTTCACAGAGACCTTACACAGAAGACACAGCCTTTCTTTAAAGTGAATTTCGTTTTGTATTAATTGTATCTTAATTTTATGTTTCATCAACCAATTGCCTGGATTTAATAAATAAGAAGTAGGCTAAATATAGCAGACAATTATAGATAATCACAACACGGACGCGCCGGCTCGTGAACTGGAGCGCATCTCATAAATGAACCGAAATAGCATAGCAGCTAAAGCTAATAAGGTGACCAGATGTCCGAGACCAAAACCGGAGGAAAACGGAGATATTTTTAGTTTGACTGTCAATCTGATTGAAATACATACAAGTTTTATCTTAAAAAAACAGGGACATAGGTAGTTTTTTTCTGTATTTTCCCGGAGGCAACCAAAACCGGGGACGTCTGGACATCCTAAGCTAAGACTACCTTTTAAAATTCAGCACATTAGCGCAAATATATGCCATGATATTAAAAAGTTGATTCGGGTCTATTCTGTGCTACACGCATAGGCTATTTGTATAGCGCAGTCGGGCTAGTAGGCTACGTTAGATTCGGCCATAACACAGACTTTGTGGTGCGCAAATAACAGCCTGTAACTGCTATCTACAAAGCAAACAGCATTTCACTTGCACGTTTAAGTAATAGACAGTAAATTAGAATAAACACATACAAATAGATGTACATATAATAAACACATAAAAACTTACGTGTGGTAGCCTAGCTGGTCAGATAAATCTGCGTTGACAGCTTGCATGGTTTGATGATTTTTTTTTTTTTTTTTTTTTGCGCTTCTGGCTGAAGTCCGTAGTACGGATGTGGACCGTATCTGCAAGACGACAGTCAAGCGAGACCCAACGTTCACTTGGCGCTGTCGTAAAACGGACCTAAAACGGTGCTCAAACGGCTGTGCTGTAACGGACCTTATAGCATCACAAAATGTTGCTGTATAGTTTTTAAACACTGATGATAATATTGCTCAGCTTAATGACAATGCATTTATCTCATGCTCTAGATAGAAAAAAATATATATGCTGACAGTAGGCTAACCATGTTGTTTTGAAAATGTTTATTCCACGGAGTTCTTCACACAGTTTGAGAAAAGTATTTCGGATGTGGTCCACATCAGGTAGTCTCTGTCAAAACAGTGTTGGCTCAAATCTGTTTTGCAGATATGGGCCAGAGCAGTTTTTAGCCCTTTTTTAAATGCAGTAGGCTCAGATATGTATCACAGATTCGGGCCACACCAGTGTAGCCTATGTGAAAACAGTATCTGCTCAGATTCATATTGCAGATCTGGACCAAATCAGTGTCAGACACAGCTAATGTCTTTCGGTTACCTATGGGAAAAGTGATCTGGGCCAGATCTGTAAAATGATATAAATACTGAACTGATGGCAGTTAGAATGTTTAAGCTGAAACTTCTATCTGGCACGGATCTGGTTCACAATCAGAAAACGTCTCTAAGATAGAAACGGAGGCAAGGGGCTTAAAACGGATCCGGGCCAAATGTAATTGCTATCTGGGAAATTATTCTGCAGTTCCAAAGAATATCTGTTTGCGCAGGAAAACAAAATACTATGAGCAGTCTTTCCAAAAACAAAGCTAAGTCCCGTTTAGGAAAGAAAAACTAGCAGGCAGGCAATCAGAACTTTCCTACCCGATTCCATAGGTGTTGGTTCAAACTTAAACCTGGCATCAATCAATGTTCATCTCACTGGGAAGGCTCGCCATCTTACATCATTACGCTGAAAGAACGCAGTTCCAGCGTAGGACAAAAAAACCTGACCTGCATGTGCAACAGGCAGTATTTATTTCAAAGCACATTAAATTGACAGATTCCAGTTAAACAACAATAAATAGTAACACTTGTTATCCTGTTCAGCATATAACAGCAGCTTAATTCGACAGCTTAGATAGCAACCTAAACAAACATCACTCGTTCAATATGACCAACAATACAATACTCAGCAAACATTGGTCCGACGGCAACGTCGTGTCCCTGGCCAAAAATAGTCGCGGCCAGGACGGCATAAATCGGTAAAAATATGTTACACAGAACATTTCCTAAAAATCCATTCAGATTCATTTGTACATGTCTACAGTTGCATGTATAATTGTTATTTTAACTTTAAGCTACGTGTAGTTATAGTGTATCGGGTGAGAGGACGTCACCTGGCGACGTCTTTTACATGTGCATTTATAGTCCATCGTGACCCTCTATGAAATCCTTGTTAAATATGCAAAAGCTGTGCTTCATCCTTGCATGGTTAATACTGCAATAATGAATTTAATTGCCCACGTAGTTTTTAAGAGGTTGTGAAGACGTCCACTGGCGTCCTGTACACGTCTATTCAGGCTGTGACGTCTTTTGCACGTCTAGTCTAGCAAGACAGAAAAAAATATCAGGAGTTATCTTTATAAAATACACTATTTGTATACAAAGTAAATAGGCCTATATTTACTTTATCTTGTATAAATTATAATCACAAAGTGCCCAGTGTGGTGATTGCAAAGCCACTGCATTATAGTAAATCATTTCAACCTGTTGTACCTGATGTATTCGTTGTTATTTTTTATGGAATGTATGCATGTAAAACAGAAATATACCCGGTCACCATTTATGTCTGAGTTGGATGTAATTGCCCAAACCATAAACTGTGCTGCCAAGATGTAGTAACAAAAGATCTACAAAAGAGATGTTAACGCGTTCTCCCCATAGACTCACTCCAGAACTTTGAACAACAACAACCACGAGGAGAGGAGGGAGTTGTATCGATATTATTAAAAATCAATTGTTGGGTAAGTACATTTTGTATTATTAGATTAACGTGCTTGAGTTTTACTTGTTTGACATGAATGAACCGAAAGAAATGATGCCCACATTGTCAACTGACATTTACTGAGTTTGGCTAAAATTAGCTAGTAGGCTAAAAGTTATTTTGAACGTATAGAACGGTATACTAGTATAAAGTATGTTTAATGATACAGCCAAAGTTATTACTTTAACTTATTAATGTAGCCTTTTGAGAGTTTCTTTCAGAAAGTAAATTATCTGAAACAGAATGAAATGTTTAGCTGGATTTGAAAATGTATGTTTTCAGTAACTGCTTTAAAAATGAAAGCAGAACATCTTTTATACAATAAAATAAAATGTAATGCATGTTGATTACCGTTTTCTAATGTTTCATTCATGATTCATTCATCTAAAATTTAAAATTTTATTTATTTTAAAAAGAAATATATTATCTTCCCAGATGCTGTGAAGAGGTGGAGCTCAAATGCTACAGACTCTGAAATCGATGCAGCAATGGCAGAACATCTGAAACACTCTTGCTCCAGGAAGAGCTGGGGTTGTGGATACAAAAAAATAACCAAACAATGTGTTTATAGTAGGGGTGTAACTAATGATACCCTCATGTCACGATCCGATATATCACAATACTAAACTCACGATACAATATTATTGAGGTACTCCAAGACATATGGGAAAAGGTTAAAAGAAAATGTACTGTTGCTTAAAATCTAAATTTGATATTACATTGTGGGTGTAAATGTATAGGCTTGGACTTGGTGCTGATAATACAGAATAATTTTTTATTATATTTAAATTATGTAGGCCACTTTTTACTGGTAACTGTAAACTTTTTCTCACACAGTCATTTTGATTTTGGGTGAACTATACACAATACATATTGTCACTACCACAATACATATTGTTGCATTTTTGTATTGCGATATATTGTGACACGATATATTGTTACACCCCTAGTTTAAAGGGATAGTTCACCCAAAAATGAAAATGAAGAGTTCAGATGCAAAAGCCTCTAAGTGCCATTTGAATTATTCTTTTAGAATGATCATTTTTATCAAGCTTGTATATTTAAGGACAGTAATTTCACTTAAATGGCAATGAAGATTACCTATTAATTGTCATTTAAGTGAAATTACTGAACTTAAATATACAAGCTTGATAAAAATGATCATTCTAGAAGAAAATTTCAAATGGCACTTAGAGGCTTTTGCATCTGAACTCTTCAAATAGTCATAATTTACTCAACCTTATGTTTCAAACCTGTATAACTTTCTATGTTATGCTAAACACAAAGATGTTTGGAAGAATGTTTGTAACCAAGCAGATTAACTATCAAATATTACCATTAACTACCATAATCATTTTTTCTCCAATAATGGTAGTTAATGGTTGCTTTATTTGCTTGGTTACAAACATTCTTCAAAATATCTTCTTTTGTGTTCAGCAGAAGAAAGAAACTCATACAGTTTTTAGATCATGAGGGTGAGTAAATGAAAGAATTTAAATTTTTGGGTGAACTATTCCTTTATATAATTCAGTATTTTGTAATTGGTATTTTAGTTTGGTTAACAAATGTTAAACATTGAAAAAATTTTAGATATTTTGGCTGTTCAAGATCAATAAAATGTTGTGCTAAATCAGAACATGCTTATTTTTTGCTTATGTCCACAAATAATGTGGTCTTGTTTGTGATGTACACGTGATTAAAACGTTTTATTGACGTTCAGGTCTGACTGGACCAATTTTGGACCTTTTTAGAACCTTTGTCGTGTAAACTTCAATACTTAATTGCTGTAGGGACTCTTGTCAGGTGAACTTGCTTCCAAACCATCGTCCTCCCCCAGGACTTAAACGTGCAAGACACACACACACACACACACACACACACACACACACACGAGCCCTTCCCTCCCCTCCCCCAACACACGAGGTAGGCTCCTGTTACAAGACTTTATAACTCATCGGAATGTCGCAGAGTGTCTCTGAACAAAGAGACGGACATTTCTGTTGGTTAAAGACATAAAAACCATTAAATATATTTTGTTAAATGTATGTGTGTTTTCCCCCATGTCACAGTGTAATATCTTTGTTTGGCCGCAGCATAAATAGACATTAGAAATACCTCCTTTATGCATTTTTAATACCTCTGTATTTTTCCTTTGACTTTCATTTGATGTTTTTGACACCTCTAAAATGCTCATGGAACGGGCTATCTGAATATGCACAGAGATATAAAGTAAAGTGTATTTTTAATAGGTTTTACTGCCATTGAAGATTCAAACTGTTAAACTATACACCCTCCTTGAACACACCCCTTTACCACGAGGGGCACGTTCTCTCAAACAAAGGACAATAAACCGAGGACTCCCGCTACAACATCCATTCCCCGATTGGCCAGCCAACAGGAAGGGGATGGATTTCTCCAAGGTGATAAATGTAGGAGCGCGGCTCCGCCCAGCTCTCTGTTGAACTTTCCAGCGCGTCAGAAACATGTAATTCGCGCGGATGTCCCCTCAGGGGATCAGATCCTATCCTGGATCTTTTCTTTACTTTCTAGTCTAAAGTCTGTTTTCTGTATTCAACTCGTTTCACTTCCACGAAGTGAAATGAACTGAGCCGAACTATTTCCCTTGGTAACGTTACCTAAAAGACTTCCAACTGCTGTTCAAAGACTCGCGCCGCATCACGTGACTCCACTGAATCAAGGATTCAGCTCACGCACGCAGCTAAACCATGCGGGCCGCACGCGCACGGAGAACAAAAGATCTGCCGTCCAAAACGCGGCTAGACCATGCAGGCCGCTCAAGGAACACAGCAACACATGAGAGAACCCTTCCACATGCAAGTAAATTTGGGTTACCCGGTTTTCAGAGCATTAAGAATGTGTTTTCGTGTTGTTTCAGGAAAGTTGACTGTCTAGGTGAATGTAACCCTCTCTCTCTCTCTCTCTTACTCGCTATCATCTACGTTAAGTTATCCATATCGCCATATCTCACACACTCACTCTTTCATTTATGTCTTATTGTGTTTTGTATGCATATTATGTTTGTAGATACCCATCGACGCGGGAAGTGGGGGTGCTGGGGGTGCTGCAGAACCCCTTATTGGCGAGAGGGATTTTTTTTTTTTTAAATGTATTAAAAATATTTTGCATAGTTTATAAATCCCTTATGAATATTTTAGGAAATGATGTTGACACACGTAGGCTATTACATGTATTTTGGATTTTTTTATTAATAAACAAGTGTTTTCAGTCGGTGTCGGATGCAAGAAGTTGACGATGCTGACTCGCGATGTTCACAGTAGTGAACGCACCAGAGAGAAATGCATATTTCATACGGAGTACATAAGCAGAGAGCAGTCTGTGTCTGTTTTCTTTCGTTTTGAATTGTTCTGTTTAAAAGGAGACGTGTCTGTGAGGAGAGTAGGCCTAGGCTATACTTTATACACCTGAGTTTCGGTTCATTTATGAGACGCGCCGGCGCCTCCGTTTCGTGATTATCTATCGTCTGCTATATTTACTTCTTATTTATTAAATCCAGGCAATTGGTTGATGAAACATTGATTAAAATTATGATACAATTAATACAAAACGAAATTCACTTTGAAGAAAGGTTTGATGTCTCTAGCTGTGAAAGTTTTAAAGCATCTTTTTGTGCCGCTTTCAGAGCGCTCACGTCCGCATAAATGCGAACACGAAAAATAAAATAAAATGAATATTTTATGTTCTGTGGAGACTTTGAGACTCTATATCATAACTAACAAGATGTTTGAGCCCTCTTTGGGTACAAGTCAATGCTTTTACTTTGTTCAGTGTGCACAGTTAATTTTGAGCTCTCAAAGTGCACCAGATTGATGCATTTAACCTTAAAATGTCAAAAAAAATTCTTGCGGGGGAGCATGCCCCCGAACCCCCCTAGAGGGACAGAGGTCCATCCAACATGCCAAAATTTTAATGTCACATCCATCCCCCGAACTTTTTAAAAGCTTGCTACGCCATTGTATAGGCTCATAGGGGGTTTGTAAAAATATTAAAATATACAAAAAAAAAAAAAATATATATATATATATATTAATAATAATTCACAGCACCCCCTGATCACAATTACTTCCAGCGCCCCTGTAGATACCTGTGTATATATATATATATATATGTATGTGTGTGTATATATGTATATATATATAATGTAACAGTAGTAAATATATAAGTAGTTCTGCCTTATTAAATCCATTATATTCATTGATTGATTCATTCTCTTTGCTCAATCTCAAGTCCCTTAAGTGCCAAACGATATGCTACAAGCTTATAAATTAAAGATACGTTAAAGAGTATGTGTTTATGGGGCGGGAAACCCAATTCTTCTGGCCAGAGAATTGCGTTTCCTGAAATCCTATAAAGTAAGATGATATTGTGGATCCCCACAATATTATTCTGGCAATTGAGCTAATTAATTTTGCCTGCTTGGTAAGACGTGATCCGTGTAATTAACTGCAATCAACTTGTAGTTAAAATACAAGGATACACAGGTAGGCATGCAGGTAAAATGACAGATCCTCCCTTAGAGGGAGGTTAAATTAAATGTAAGACTGATCTAATCCAAAATTTTATGAATAATTATTAATTACCAATTATTAATTATGATATGCAAAATTCCCCACGGATTAGATCCGCCCCTTAGTCTTTACAAAATGGTGGAGGATATGCTTAGCACACTTTAAACTTGTTTTGAGCAAATCAGTTTTCAATCTATGTCTATATTGTGATTTAATATTGTACGTGCACGGTTGAGCGAACACAATGCGAACTCACCGTTAACTGATTAAAGGCAAAAAGCCGTTTCAGTCCAACGAAACTAAGCAAACTGCAGTTTCATAGTTTCACGGTATTAAATTTGTCCTATAAAAGACGAAGAAACCTCTTTTGAACGACGACATTTTTAATATTAAACTCCCCTGTCCGAACGATGTTCTTCTGTCAGGGTGAAGACAAGATTTAGTGAAACGATGCTCTTTCACTATTCTTAAAAGGCCTTATATGAAATCGTTAGATTAACGATAACTCCTGGTTAAACATTGACGTAGCTACTCAATTGTAAAACCTAAAAACATTTTAATCATAAGATGCTATTTGATAAATGTTATTTGGATCCGAATGACAGACGTATAATTCCTGTTGTCCATATGTGCGGAAGCGAAGAGATCCTTCCGTGCACACGTGTGTCGAAATAGGAAAAACCCGCCGAGGTTTAAAATTTATAAGCGAACACGTATGAATCATAGTGCTAATTGTTTGTGGGAAGCGAAAAACAGATGCCTAATTCCTGTTGTCCCTATGTGTGTGTGGAGGAAAAAATCCTGCCACGCCGTTTTGTGAAATATTGCACAGAAAAATCCAAAACCTAAAAACATTTTAATCATAAAAGGCTATTTGATAAATGTATTTGGAACCGTACGACAGACGTATAATTCCTGTTATCCCTATGTGTGTGTGTAGGAAAAATCCTGCCACGCCGTTTTGTGAAATATGGCACCGAAAAATCCGCTGAGATTTAATTTTGATAAGTGTGATCGCCACAGAAAACAAGTAGTAGCAGTTCCTGATGACCACTTAGGAGTGCGGCCCCCTTTGTGGCCTTCCCCTGCTAAGTCAGCTCATCTCTTATTTCCTACTCGCATTCTGTTTTGAAGTGGCTTTCTCCCAGTTGGTTTTATTTTGGTTATTATCATCATCATATATAATTCCAACCTTTAATTTCCTACACTTATTCAAATTTGATTTGAAACAAACAAATTTCAAGATTAAATTGAATTAAGTCTCCTTTCCTGTTGGGAATGGTTTTATAGCTTTATTTCTATATTTCCTTTTTCAAATTATTTTTAATAATTCTGATTTGGTACGTTATGACAACCGTATCTGATTTGAATTGTATTTAAACCAGTTTGAATGCAGTTTAAATCAAGTTCTCTGTCAGACAGGTTGACCACTAAGAGGAAGTGGCCCAAACGCGCCACTACTGCCTGTCTTCTTCTGGGGTCCATCCTACTTTATTACTTTTAATTATTAATTTTTATTAATAATAAAAGTAATAATAATAAATAATAATAATAAAAAAAAAGTTAATTTTTTTTTAAGAATTTTTTTTTGTGGTTAAGTTATTTTGATAACCTCATTTTCATGACTTCCTTTTTACCACTATTTAGTAAAACCTTTGCTTTTATTTTCTACATACATAATTACTCAATTCAGTTTAAACAAGGAAGCTTTCATTCACTGTTAAGCCACTTGTTCACACTGTTCTGTGTTTATAGGTAGAGTCCACTAAAGAGCCGTGGTGATTCGACAGTCATCTCTGGTTGGTTTCCCGCGAACTGGCTCATCTGACACGCGTTTCCAGCGCTTGCCGTACGTGAGTCCCGGACGCTCCTAATTCCCTGTTCATTGGTGCGCAACGCTGCTACATCAACAGTTTGGCAATCCAAAGTCGCAGGCTGTCTAAGCGGGTGCGGCGTGATGGATAGAGGAGGGAAGGGTCCGGGAACACGGCGGTCAAGTGTTTGAGATCGTCGGGGAGATTGGCCATGCCGCTGGCTCCAACCAGAGTGACCTCAATTCACCCCGGGCAAACTAGAAAAAGGTATTAAACCCATCCACTTAATATTGGCCACAGAATCTAGGGATTCCCCCGGCCATTGAAGTGTCTGGCTCCCTCCTCCTCTCCGAGCCACAAACCGCAGGCTTAGGCCTCCTCTTCCCCTGAAACACTTCTGTGCACTATTAACGCCATTTCATTTCAGACCTTCCCATCTTAGATGGTTGCATGTTACTTCAAACTCTGCTATCTTGCCATTGCTTTTTTTTTTTTTGTGCTCTGTTCCTTTCAGTTCACCTAGAAGACAGAACCTATCTGAGACAACAAGGAACGCTGAATAATAGTTTGACAAACCAAGCCATTAGCATCAACAGGTGACTCCTAAGCTAACGCCCTGTTAAATTTTATTCAGGCCCATGCTGACCTAACCAAATTGTCCCACCGAATGACTTAACTGTCTGCATCAGTTAACCAAAATTTTCATACACGGCATAGCCCGTATTATAGCTCGTTAAACGTAGAACAAACTTGCTTGGTCTCTCTGTGTGTGTTGTGTTCCTCTCGCCCACAGTCGAAACCAGTATGTTCCGGCCCTACAGTCCCACAACCGCTGGGACAACCTGGAGACATGGCTGAGATTCATGACACCTCCATTCCTGCCCAAGGTCGCCAGCGACTCGGAGCTCCAAAGCCAAGAGCAGTGCCGACGTGGACAAGCTGATGGCGCACAAACCAAGCCAAAGCTCCCACGACAAACCGGCCAGACACGTCCAAAACCTCGCTTGCCAGCTCAGCGCACCAGCACGTCTCCATGAAAGGAGCCGCATAGCCCTGGAGCACGAAGTTACAACGCTAAAAATGCAAGCCGAGGATGACAACGACCCCGAGCTACCGAAGGAAGTGGAAAGACTTCAAACTGCCCTGTCTGATCTTCATCGGCACACAGACCGAAAAGAGCAGTCCGAGAAAAGAACCAGAGAGGAACTCAACGAGAAACTCCGACAAAGTGACGCCCCTTTGCAAAGAGCAGAGGCTGAACTAAAAGAGACTCGAAAGCCACGGTCTAAAAAAAAAAAAAAAAAAAAAAAGCTCGTTCAGCAGAGACTGAACTAAAAGAAAGAGACACTAAAGCCAAGGCCTTTAAAAAAAAAAAAACACTTACAAACGGGCCGAGCTGAAATCCATGAACTTGCTCAACAGAGACACAATCTCAAAGACGAACTTGACATTTGTCCCACGGAGTTGAAACACTCCTATAGACTACCAGCCGCTGCGGCAGGCCTTCATTAAAGAATTCTCTGATCCCGAATCAGACCAACGACTAATCACAGCCGTGGACCTCAAACAGCCCGGCATGGAGGATGATTTCAACTCCAGAAACTTTGTTCTCCGAAACCTGCACCCCATAGTGAGTCATCACCTAGGCCTCCTGGCCTGCCCACATATCATGACTACTCAACAGCTATGAGAAGCTTACAACAAGTAAAAGACTGTGTCCGAAAAGACTTTGACAACCCCCACGATATACTCGGTCTCTGAACACTACTCAGAGCTGCCTCCAGAGGGCGCCCCACAACACCATAGCCCTGTTTACAGAGAGTCGAGTCCGGTCCAGGCCAGCAGAGGGCAGCACTACCGTGATGGTGCTCGTTCAAGACATCAGAGCGAGCGCTCTGAAACATTCTGGAAGCCAGCCGGCGACCCAGCAACAGCCGACCCCCATCACCAAAAGACTCAAGCCCAGACAGCCTGGAGCAGAACCCCTCTCAAACATGCCACTGGTAAGCTCAAGTCTGAGCACGCATCAGACAAACACGGTGCCGCCACGTCTGAGGCAGCCGAGACCCTGAAGTCGCTGAAAAGCTTCTTCACAAAAGACTTTCCTGACATCCTATGCAGGCACACAGAACACTGCTCGTCAGCCACAGACCACAGAGCAAACTGTCACATCATAAAGTGACAGCAGCACACAGCCACCACAGCTGACAGCTGCACAGCCTGAGCGAGACAGCACAGTTTCCCACAGCTGGGTCCAAAACCCCAAAAGACCAAAAGGGGGTGGGCCCGGAAACTCTACCTACCCATCACTCTAGACAATGAGGTGAGCCTTGAAACCCTGGTATACACCGGCTCAGACCTCACTTTAATGTCAGCTCAACTCTTTGAAAAACTCAGTGCTAAAGCTAAGAGCAAAGATCGAACTCTTATACCCTAAATGTGTGGGCTGAACGGGCAGCCGTACAGCCAGAACGACCTCCGGCTCGAACAGAGAGCTCCCATTCACCTGACAATTGGTCCTTCAAGGCCTACCCACCCGGTGTACATCTCATAAATGGACACGTACCCCTTTCTGATTGGCAAAGACCTGCTAGAATGCTCTGAGCTTTTATTAGACTTCAAACACCTGACCGTCTGGGCCCAAGGTCAAGAACCCCGCCCCCTCCAGTCACACAAGTCACCAAAGCCAGACTCCAAGGTCACAGAGTTCCCAGGAACCCCAACAGCCATCCATGGGTACACCGCCTCAGCACCAAGTCAATGTTCAAGTTCGCTACCCTGCACCTTCCAGCTCGCCAAAGACCACGCAATGCCCACTCAACGATGCGTGACCTGATGCAGAAGGCCTCTAACACAGAAGGCCTCCCCATAAAGAATTCCTAAAACCCCACTGACTTTGAACTGCAAAACCAGAAGACACTGCACGAACACAGTGCAAGACTCTGCTAAAAAGGTCCCTGATCAGCATAGGACATAGAACTTTTAAAAGTAGATGAAAATGTCTGCTCAAAGAGTTGCAAGACTCTGCATTCGTAAAATTAGAATTTTACTGACTTAAAGAAAAAAACTTGAATGGACGTGTAAGCCTCACCTGCCAACAGACTATGCACGACTCTTTTGAAACAAACATTTGCGACATGCTGGTTGAAATGACGCTGCTAAACATTAGTTTCCATGACAATGAAGGGTTACAAGAAACACTAGCTCCAAATAGAGCATACGTCCCCTTTAACGCCAGAGTGTAGGAAAACCACCACAGTTTTAAACTACTGTTAACCTACGGGCGTGCTTTTGATCGTTGCGATCCAACTAGAACACAACGTGCAATATGCATTTTTGATCGCTGGCTTGTCTAAATGCAGATAAAACGATAGCTGGAATTGACATCTCCACTTTAAGTAAAATAGCCTTAGATTCCCAACGAAAAATAAACGTAGCATGTTCAGCAGTAAAGCGTAAGTCTGTTTGACGAAAAACCTCACCTCAGCAGCTTGTAAACTGTACCGATGTATATTCTGCTTTGCTTAAAAGAAATCCAAATTGTAGTATGACTAAACCTGTGTCTAACAAAGAAAGCTCAGGACAAAGTTATATCTAGGTAGACCTGGGTGATGCTCTCCTTTCTACAAATGTAAAGGCCTTACAAATTATTGTTGGATCGATGTAATTCACCTAAACTTTAGCTGCATCTACAAGCAGAGAGCTACCTAGCGATCCAAACTGTTTACTCGCTGAAAAGTCAGCATTTATGCATGAGAGGGACGTAACTAAATATGCTTAGACGAGCTTTGACTTACAGCAAATCTATTTCCTTACTCTGTAAACAAATAGAATAAGTTGCGTAAAATAAAGAGAAGAGTTCCATGAGTAAAATTAGCTAATGCCAAAACACATCTGCATTTTACTTAATGTAACACAGAGTCCTAGAAAGACTTAAAATAGGTGCATCCTATTAACCTGTTTAAACATGCATAATTCCTGTAAAATGTACAGACATTCTACAGGGACTGTTGAATTGTTCTGACATGCTCTGGTCCCCATGACAACGACTTGTCACAGGAAGTGCTAACTTGTGATGTCACTTTGAAAACAAACCAGCCTAGGTGGCTACGCTAACCTACCATCCTTCCAGCTTACGCTAAGCTAAACCAACATAGCATCCAGCTAGCTTACGCTACGCTAAGCTAACCTAGCATCCATCCAGCTTACGCTAAGCTAAATAATAACTTCTACAGTTAGCAGTTAGCATAATTTACATGAACCCTTAATCACCGCTTGTGTTCACACAATGCAAAGTATTCTAGAATACTTTCCGTAACACCAGTTAGGGCTTCTAATTATTCACTTCTCGTGGTTTTGATCACGTTTACTCCTTTTTACTTTAATAAAAAAAAAAAAAATTTTTTTGTTGCTATTCTCAAATTTTTATTTTTTTTTTTTTTTTTTTTTGACTTGGATAATAACAGCACTCAGTTATTCGGTCATCTATATGATTTAATTTTCATTTCCTCTCTTGTTCAAACGTGGTTCCATTTCCCATAGGGCCCAGAAAGGAAACAGAGACACCTTTATTTGTGATTTTGTTTATTTTCAACAAGTGTGCTCATTTTTGTGACCCGGCAACACGAGTAATTTCAACAATTTACTAGGGCACAACTATAGTCCAGAGGATTGATAATAAGCATAATTTGAATAGGAAAGTTGTCCTTTTTCCCCCTATCATTCACTTCGTCAAGCCGGAGTGAACCACTAGTTAAGTCCAGAGAAATAATTTAGTCATAAGAACCATCTTAAGTCATTTATTTCATCTCGGCTATGCCCTTTCCAGGGAATAATCTTGGAACCACATAACTCTTAGCCTCCTAACATCCACAGCTAAGATAAGGTACAAGACATAATTCACTAGCTAGCTACATGTGAAACACCTAGCTTTAAGCAACATACCTAGCGAACCAATTAAACCATGGTTCCGAACTTTTAGGGTCCTGCATTAGGCTCTCACCACAAGTATGACAAAATGTCACAGAGCCCCTGCTTCACCCGACCTTAACCTTCCAGCTTACCAAAGACTATGACAAACAATGGACACTATGAGAAACCACCTCTCATGATTTCCATTACACGAGAGTAGATGTTAAAACTTCATGCTGATTTGTACTCGGCTTTCGCCAAGATAAGCAACACTAAGACGTAGCTTTACAGTAAACAATGCTTCTCCATCCATTTACGCTTCTTTCCATATGAGGGTGTGACTCCCCTTCTGTCCGGCGTTAACGGCTGCAGTGTACTTGGCGCGTCAGCACACACGACGGCTGCAACTACAGTGTGGTCTCCCTAGTGGACCAACACGACAACCGTCTGGATTGAGCCGAGTAGGGGACATCTCTAGGGTCTTCAAGTGGGCACCTTCCGTCCTCAGTGTTTCGTCGACTAGCCCACGACACCTCAAGAGGGCTCGACAGTGACTCTGGCGTCCCAGAGTCACCCCCCTCCGTCCCCCACTCAACTCAGCCCAGCTTACTGACCTCTACATCCCTCCTGCTGCTGAGACCTAACCACAATCTCACTATCTCTCCGCAACCCAACCATACGCGCCAACCCGATTGACTAAGGCTGTCGAGCCCCACTGGTGCGTTAAAGCAGTTACAGTGGCAACGGTTCCGTATGGCATACCACCTACCGCAAAACACAATATCTGCCCAACCACCCGTCATTCTATACTATACAACCTATACAAATTGTATAGTATACTATACAACCTATACTATACAACCTATACAAATAAACCAACAGACTCTTCAAGTTTTTCAAGAATTCTACGAAACCGTAGCGTGGCGGCCTGTACCTTGCCAGCTAGAATCTTTCCGTCTCAACCACAGCCAGTTGCTGCTCCTTTCTGCTGCTTCAGATAAGTTCTTTACTGTGCGACGCAACTCTTGGCCGCTGAATCCGACGTCTCTGAGGAACCGGGTTGTAGAGTGTGCCACAAAACCTCGACAACCCACTTCCACTGGATAAACCTGGACTCTCCATCCTCGCTGTTCTGCTTCAGTGGCCAAATGAGCATACCGCAGTTTCTTCCTCTCATATGCCTCATCTACAGCATCCTCCCATGGCACTGTCAACTCTATCAGTTGAACAATGCGTGCTGATCCAGACCACAAAACAATGTCTGGTCGTAGGTTAGTGGTGGCAATCTCAGGTGGAAAAATAAGCCGTTGATCAAGATCAGCCAGCATCTTCCAGTCCCTAGCAGCTTCCAGTTGTCCTGGCCGAGAATTGGTGTTAACACCTTTTCTTGGTGGTTGCTCGCCTGGGCGGAGGAATGTTGTCTTCTGCGTGTAATGTTTTGCTAGAACATGCGGCAACTTATTGGTCATACTACGCTTGCCTTCCAATGCTAAAGCCAAACATCTCAGTACTTGGTCATGGCGCCAAGTAAACCGACCTTGGCTAAGAGCCACCTTACATCCTGTCAAAATGTGCCTTAATGTGGCAGGTGATGAACACAAAGGACAAGAGGGATCCTCTCCTACCCAGAGGTTTAGGTTCTGCGGTGATGGGAGAACATCATATGTTGACCTAATAAGGAAACTGATCCTACTCTCTTCCATTGACCAAAGGTCTTGCCAGCCCATTTTGCGTTGTTCCACACTCTCCCATCTCATCCACTCTCCCTGCTTGGCCTGGGAAATGGCCTTTATACTCCTCATCCTCTCCTCCTGCTTTCGCACCTCGTTGACTACCAGCTTCCTCCTTTGAGCTGGGCCTGCCTTGTGCCATTTAGGAGGAGCTAAACTGAGCCCAAAACCCCCTCTTCCATGCTGTACCTGTCCCACGATATCCCCTATTTGAAGGTCAGCCTTTGCCTCAACTACTGATTTCTTTGCTGACCACTTTCTACCAGTTTTTAACACAGGGGCTGCCTCCCTTACACATTTGTCACGTGACTCTACTAATGTCATTTCCAGTCTGACCTTGGCACACTTAAACTCCTCGGTTAAAGCAGAGACTGGCAGCTGCAATATTCCTTTACTATAAAGTCCCACTCTGCTGAGGCAGCGTGGAACTCCCAACCATTTCCTGATGTATGAACTTATTAACGCTTCCAGCTTATCCACTGTTGTCAAAGAAACCTCGTACACAGTCAGTGGCCACAGCAACCTCGGCAGTAGACCAAACTGAAAGCACCAGAGTTTTAGTTTGCCTGGTAGAGCACAGCTGTTTATGCTCTTCAACCCTTCCACTGCTTGTCGTCTAACTTCTCCCACTCGAACTGTGTCCTTTAGATCTCCATCGTACCATCTCCCAAGACTTTTCACTGGCTTCTCAGAAACTGTTGGTATTGCCTCACCATTAATGAAGAATGTTTTATCTACTACCTTTCCTTTAACTATGGAGATGCTCCTTGATTTAGAGGGCTTAAATTGCATTCATGCCCATTCAATATTATCTGTTAACTTCCCCAATAACCGATTAGTGCAGGCTACTGTTGTAGTCATGGTTGTCATGTCATCCATGTATGCTCTGATTGGTGGTAGTCGCAACCCAGAAGCCAAGCGCTCTCCTCCTACTACCCATCTTGATGCCCTAATGATTACTTCCATTGCCATGGTAAAAGCCAGTGGAGAAATTGTGCATCCTGCCATTATTCCAACCTCTAAGCATTGCCATGCAGTGCTGAATTTTGGAGTTGAGAAACTAAATTGCAAATCTCCAAAATAGGCTTTCACTAAATTTGTTATTGACATTGGTACTCTGAAAAAATCAAATGCTGCCCAAAGAAGCTCATGTGGCACTGAACCATATGCATTGGCCAAATCCAGGAATGTCACATGGAGCTCCTTCCTCTCCTTTTTTGCTGACTGAATTCGTTGCCAGATAACATTGATGTGTTCTAAGCATCCTGAGAACCCTGGAATGCCCGCTTTTTGAACTGAAGTGTCAATGAAGCCATTCTTTAATAGGTAAGTGGACAATCTCTGGGCAATAATGCTGAAGAAAATCTTACCTTCAACATTTAATAGTGAAATAGGACGAAACTGACTGATGCTTGTAGCATCTTTTTCTTTAGGTATAAAGACTCCACCTGCTCTGCGCCATGCTCTAGGTACAACCTGTTTTTCCCATGCCACTTTTAACAATTTCCACAGAATTCGCAGAACTCCTGAAGCACTCTTGTACACTCTGTACGGAACTCCATTAGGCCCTGGAGATGATGAAGCCCTTGCCTTTCTCACAGCCTGCTCTACCTCTTTCCACTTAGGTGCACAGACCTCCATTTGGTATTCTGGTGGGTTGATAGGTGGTATGTCTGATGGAATTGACATATGCTCATGCCTTTTTGCATCTGTATGCGTTTCCTCCAAATATCTCTCTAGCTCAACTCTAGATGCTTTTAAAGTGCCATTCTTCTCACTGGTGAATAACTTCTTTACGAATTTGAATGGGTCTTTATAGAAATTAGCCCTCGCACGTTCCTTCTTTTTGTAGCGTTTCCGTAGACGCTCAGCTCTGCGTAATGTTGCCAGCTTATCTTTTATGTCCCTTTGTAAGAGATTGAGTCCCTCCTTCTGACTTTGTTCTGCTCTTTTCCATTGCTTCCTCAGCTGTCTCCTTTCTCTAACTAACCCTTCAATTTTCTGCTGCCGTCTAGACATTCCAGGAGCAGTTTGTACTTTTTCCTTCCTTTTTTCCACACCAAACCTCTCACTTCCATATGCGTAAATGATGTCCCCAAATTTATCCAGCTTCTTTTCAACTGTACCAGTTAATCTTTCCAATGCAAAGCATAGATCTGTGTTTACCGTATCCCATGCAGTTTTCTCACAAGCTCTTGGCCATCTAACTCCAGGCTTATGCCCGTTGAGGTTCTTTTCTCTCTTATGCTGGTTAGTCTGACCGGTTTCACAAGTCTGAATATGTTCATCACTAACTGTGCAAGCCCTCCTCTCCTCTATGACAGGGGTGCTGATATCCTGCGAGCTGTGGTTTGCTTCCTGTCGCTGGATTTCATTCGACTGACTTGACTGACTTCGTAAGAAGTACTGATCAATGCGAGGCCCTTGTCCCTTCTCCCTCAAGCATTTCATTTTCCCTTGATGAACCTTCAAACCCCTGACCGTTGTCGCCTTGCTCCAGCCACAGACACAAACCTGGAGTTCAATGACTTTACTAACTGCAGATCTTGAACTAGTCTTACTCTCCATACTCATATCCGTTTCCATTCCTAAGTCGTTAACCATGTTGTCCAACATCGAGTCATCTTCCGCCCCCGCTCTCGCAGACTCTAGGGGTATTTTTCTCTTTAATTTCTTAGAAGCCTTGGGCGGGTGTCTCCAGCATCCTGTAAACACGAAGCTGGATACTGCCGACAAGGGTAGCTAACCCTTACCAGCCCCATTGGGGTCTATTTCCTCCTGTCAGCTGTCTCTCCAGGCTGTCACAAGGTCTTTCCCTTGTTGCCAGCAGCACTATTCACCGCAGTCACTGGACGTATCCAGATCTTCATGATTTCCATTACACGAGAGTAGATGTTAAAACTTCATGCTGATTTGTACTCGGCTTTCGCCAAGATAAGCAACACTAAGACGTAGCTTTACAGTAAACTATGCTTCTCCATCCATTTACGCTTCTTTCCATATGAGGGTGTGACTCCCCTTCTGTCCGGCGTTAACGGCTGCAGTGTACTTGGCGCGTCAGCACACACGACGGCTGCAACTACAGTGTGGTCTCCCTAGTGGACCAACACGACAACCGTCTGGATTGAGCCGAGTAGGGGACATCTCTAGGGTCTTCAAGTGGGCCATACCCCTCCAACCACCCACAGACAACAGGTGCCGCAGAAAACCTACGTCAACAAGCACATGCTGCGTGCACTAGTCAACATTCAGCGTTATGCACCTGATGCCATCACTGCGCCACAGCTTGTTCTGCCACAGTGCAAAAGGGGGGTAATGCCAATGCCAATGTATGCCCATGACGCACCATGTGCTGCACACCGCAGCACCAGAGACACTTGCAAGACACCGAAGCAAGTGGCATACCGGCGTCCCCAAAGCGAAAAGACTGTCCTAGCCAACCAAGGACGACACTCGCTGAAATTTTTCCTCCCTTTCTCTTTCTCTCTCTCCCTTTCACTTTCACCAGGATGCCGCTGTGGTTCGCCAGCCTGTGCCTCCAGCCAACCAGAGGACAGCCGCATCGGACATCTCACCAGGTCCGGCACCAAGCATCGTCCTAAGGGAACAACCAGGACTCCATTTCTGCCGGACCCGCACTCAGAAAGTGAATGTGCCACCTGATCCTCGCACATGCTCAACCACCTCGAGAAAATGACCATCACACAATGAACCTAACCACCGTGAGGTGGCATGTAGCCAAAATTCAGACTGAGATTCCACAGAGCAACTCACAACACAGAGTGCATCCCTGCAGACCATCGACAAGACACTAAAGGGAATTGTGGTAATTCTCAACACTCACAGCGTTCGGCTGACCCAAAAGTGAACTCTATGAAACAGCTGTTACTGTCTTCCAGAATGACTTTGCTCAAACTCAGCTGGTAACAGCCCTGACGACAGACCTGCGGCGGGAGTGGGATGAACTCCTCCATTGACCGCCTAGCCGTGGTTAGAATTCCACTGCACCTGATACCCTTAACCCTCTGGGGTCTGAGGTGTTTTTAAGGCCTTTGAGGTGTTTTGACATGCTCTGACATTTGTGCTTATTTCAGCTACTTACAACATACCATTGGCCAACATGTAATTTGGCTGTATTCAGCACAAACTCTGCTACAATAATATGTGAGCAAAATAGATGTACATGTTTGCATTTTATAGAAAAAAAATATTATGCGTGGTTAGTAAGTTTTGGGAAAAAAATTGTCACCGCAATAAGGCCATATAACACATACTGAACAGTTGTCCACAAGACTTTTGAGTTACTATTCTTGTAGGCTAGAATTTTTACTACAAAATGATGTGAAAATCATTCTGACCACTCTTTCACAAACAACAATATAACAATTAAAATTTTGTAAGTCAGTTTTTGTGTCAGCACTGCTGTATGCGTGGGAGTGTCAATGGCCATGAATATTAATGAGATTCACACCAGGGGAGACAAAAGACACTCCCCCAAAGGCTAATGCCCCCATCAATGTGCTGTGAGGCAACCTGAACAAAGAATGACAGGAGATGCAAAGGTTTGGTTTTTCAATCTGTTTTATTGTAATTCCCAGAACACATTACTATTTTTTATATTTTTTTTAAATATTAAGCAGCACAACTGTTTTCAACATTGATTTTTTAAAAATAAATCATCATATCAGAATGATTTCTGAAGGATCATGTGACACTGAAGACTGAAGTAATGATGAATCACAGAAATGAATAACATTTTAAAATATACAGTTAGGCTATTTTAGACTGTAATACTATTTCACAATATTACTGGGTTTTTTGTTTGTTTGTTTTTTAATCAAATATACGCAGACGTGATGAGCATCAGAGACTTCTAAAACATTAAAAAAGTTTGCAAACTTTTGATGGATACCTGTATAAAATTCTACATATACCCATCCATTTATATTTGCTGATAACACAATCAAAGAAGCTGTATTATTATCATTATCAATCACTAATGGCCATGGATAAAAAAAAAGACAAAAAGTTTTTGTAATTTCACACAAGAATGGGTACTTGTATATTATGACGATGTAAACACAATTACATTTCATCTGTAAATATTACGTCTGTGCACTTACTCAGTATGATTCTCGATCGCACTGAGAACTGAACGACACCTGCGTGCTCCTCTGCGGTGCTGGAGAAGGAGAGCGTGATGCAGACACAATCCTACAACAACAACAAAAACTGTTAGCATACATAATCCAAAGTAAACTGTGGGCAATTAATGGGTATGGACGCACAATGTATATCTCTTGATGGGCCATAGGACGGAGAAATATCTATTTATGGGCCATACACCGCGAGAATCTGCTGATGGGCCATAACGTATAGACCGCGCGCATTTAGAGCATTTCAAACATTTACACCTGTATTCACAATCATCTGTGCAGTATTTTAGCAGGATAAGCAGTGTCATAGGCTAACCAAAACAGAACATTTATATATAAAAATATAATGTCTAGTATTTAGACAGTATTTTACCGGAAGCTGAAATATATTTGCACTAAATCACATTATATTTAGGCTACACCTAAGCAGATATTCGCAAATAAGCTACATTACGCATAAGCTAATCAAAACTGAGTGAAATATATTTAATATACAAATGTTTAGAGAGTAACGTTATCATATTGAAAGTTTACACTTGAGCATGTACACGAATGTTATATTGTAAGGCAATACTAAGCAAAATATAGTCTGAAAACATGAGTTCTATATGATCAGAAAAATAATTATATAACACTAAACAATATAACACTTACTCTGAACTTGTATCCTCGGCGGGATCAATTCTCTCTTCAAAATGCAGCCGTTTGTCGTCTTGAGTTGCAATAATCTTCCTCTGAGGAAAAAAGGTGAATTCTTCCTCGCTGTACAGAATCATCTGGCGGCCTCTTTATCGGAGTAGCGTGCCCGCTGTGCCATCCTCAAAACGCGATGAACTATCAGCGAATCTCATGAAGAAACTTTGTGTTTTCATGGCATTGATCGGGGGCGTGTGCGATGCATATAGATCACCTAAACTATTTACATGTGAATAGCGCCGGGGGCGTGGCGGCCTCAACTCATTAAAAATAATGAGGGGAGAAAGAAAAAACTGGACCTCTCCTTGGTTTCAAACGGATTACATAAACTGTGAGTATTTGTTTTTTAAATAAATTACTTCATTTAAAAGAAGAGAATTCAAGCTTCATAAAGAAAAATCTCTCGTGCCTGTGTGACAAGTATTCGCGGAGTTACACTTAATCTTAGGACGTGTTTCAGAATGGACTTCACAGACAGAGAGAACGCAGAACTCGCATCATGTTCGTTTTTCTTTATTTGGCGAAAAGCACAACACTTTGTTTTTATTGCGAGTATCCACAAAAAAAATAGACACTTAACAGGATCTAATGATGTATAACACTTAAATGTAAGATCAAAATCAACAGAGTATTTTGAGTCTCTTTTGCACTGATAAGAAAAAAAGCGAGCAAATCACGCCGGCGTGATTTCAGACCCCAGAGGGTTAAGCCTTGTGCAAACCGTGCTGGCTTCCGCCATCACCATGCCAACGGACTCTCTACAAATACCCCTTTGCCCACTCGCTGGGTGGTGCCAGCCCACTATGCGCCGACCCCAAGCAGAGAGAAGTGGGTTTGCTCCTGAACTTGCCCATCAGAGTCGAGCCGAATCTGCTGGCTCAAGAACATTGTCAATGTCAGTGTTTGAAAGGTAGCACTCACATCAAGATCCGCATGCCGCACGTGATTGCCTTGCATGACAGCGACACTAAGCTGTCCCCAGCTCCGAATCCACACATGTACACATTGAACAAAGACATTCACTATCTCTGCCATAACAAATCTTTCCTCAGAGACAACCCTGACGGAATCTGCGGGCTGCAGATCAGCGGCACAAGCTGCCCTGATAAAGCCAAGCCTTGCACTCAAGTCACGAGACCCAAGCAGAGATTGTAAGTGACAGGCGGCTCGCTAACACCCCAGTGCGCACAGCCGCACTCACGACCAGAAGGACACGGACACCTGTGTCGCCTGGCTCAACCAGAGCATGGCATTCAAGTACCAAAAGGTGCCATCCTTCACCATGACGACCTGGAATCATACCATCTTTCAAGCAAAGAGTTCAAATTAGAACTGGAAGCCCCATCCTTCTTCAAGAACCACGAGTTCACCCTAGCTCCAGAAAGGGAATTGTGGTTTGCAAAAGGGGGCCCAGCTAATTGACATTGCTTCCATCAACACAGCCCTCTGAGCTTTGTCTCAACGGCCCGCCTTAACTGCTTCACCTGCTGTCCAATCCTGGACTGCGGCCGATCCTACGCTGGGCACCTCTACGGAAATCAACCACACCCTGACACTTGACCTTCACACGGCACAAGAGACTCAACGAAACGCAGACCTCCACAGCCACCACGGGACCCTCAGGAAGAGGGTACCACACTGGAGGCTGCGTCGAACCTCATCAAGCTGAGCCCAACCTCAGCCTAACCGCCACCGGCGACCTGACCCTCACGATTCACCTGCCATCCGTCCATTGCGATGGTTGTCGTCCGATGAAGTTCATGCAAGGACTTCATCTGACGAAAAGGGGGATGATGTAGGGACTCTTGTCAGGTGAACTTGCTTCCAAACCATCGTCCTCCCCCAGGACTTAAACGTGCAAGACACACACACACACACACACACACACACACACACGAGCCCTTCCCTCCCCCAACACACGAGGTAGGCTCCTGTTACAAGACTTTATAACTCATCGGAATGTCGCAGAGTGTCTCTGAACAAAGAGACGGACATTTCTGTTGGTTAAAGACATAAAAACCATTAAATATATTTTGTTAAATGTATGTGTGTTTTCCCCCATGTCACAGTGTAATATCTTTGTTTGGCCGCGGCATAAATAGACATTAGAAATACCTTCTTTATGCATTTTTAATACCTCTGTATTTTTCCTTTGACTTTCATTTGATGTTTTTGACACCTCTAAAATGCTCATGGAACGGGCTATCTGAATATGCACAGAGATATAAAGTAAAGTGTATTTTTAATAGGTTTTACTGCCATTGAAGATTCAAACTGTTAAACTATACACCCTCCTTGAACACACCCCTTTACCACGAGGGGCACGTTCTCTCAAACAAAGGACAATAAACCGAGGACTCCCGCTACAACATCCATTCCCCGATTGGCCAGCCAACAGGAAGGGGATGGATTTCTCCAAGGTGATAAATGTAGGAGCGCGGCTCCGCCCAGCTCTCTGTTGAACTTTCCAGCGCGTCAGAAACATGTAATTCACGCGGATGTCCCCTCAGGGGATCAGATCCTATCCTGGATCTTTTCTTTACTTTCTAGTCTAAAGTCTGTTTTCTGTATTCAACTCGTTTCACTTCCACGAAGTGAAATGAACTGAGCCGAACTATTTCCCTTGGTAACGTTACCTAAAAGACTTCCAACTGCTGTTCAAAGACTCGCGCCGCATCACGTGACTCCACGGAATCAAGGATTCAGCTCACGCACGCAGCTAAACCATGCAGGCGCCACGCGCACGGAGAACAAAAGATCTGCCGTCCAAAACGCGGCTAGACCATGCAGGCCGCTCAAGGAACGCAGCAACACATGAGAGAACCCTTCCACATGCAAGTAAATTTGGGTTACCCGGTTTTCAGAGCATTAAGAATGTGTTTTCGTGTTGTTTCAGGAAAGTTGACTGTCTAGGTGAATGTAACCCTCTCTCTCTCTCTCTCTTACTCGCTATCATCTACGTTAAGTTATCCATATCGCCATATCTCACACACTCACTCTTTCATTGATGTCTTATTGTGTTTTGTATGCATATTATGTTTGTAGATACCTGTGTATATATATATATATATATGTATGTGTGTGTATATGTATATATATATAATGTAACAGTAGTAAATATATAAGTAGTTTTGCCTTATTAAATCCATTATATTCATTGATTGATTCATTCTCTTTGCTCAATCTCAAGTCCCTTAAGTGCCAAACGATATGCTACAAGCTTATAAATTAAAGATACGTTAAAGAGTATGTGTTTATGGGGCGGAAACCCAATTCTTCTGGCCAGAGAATTGCGTTTCCTGAAATCCTATAAAGTAAGATGATATTGTGGATCCCCACAATATTATTCTGGCAATTGAGCTAATTAATTTTGCCTGCTTGGTAAGACGTGATCCGTGTAATTAACTGCAATCAACTTGTAGTTAAAATACAAGGATACACAGGTAGGCATGCAGGTAAAATGACAGATCCTCCCTTAGAGGGAGGTTAAATTAAATGTAAGACTGATCTAATCCAAAATTGTATGAATAATTATTAATTACCAATTATTAATTATGATATGCAAAATTCCCCACGGATTAGATCCGCCCCTTAGTCTTTACATTGCCTTTCACGATGTTACATAATAGGTGTGTGATTATTTTATATGCAGGCTTATATACACTTAAATTATGCAGCAACACATTTAAACACACAGATGACGACGCATTTAGACGTCCAGGGACGCGCAGAAGAGACGTGGAATTAACGGTCAGATGACGTCGAAGACGTCGGTTCGACTTTCATTTTGGAATAGTGATGTGAAGTCCGGTTCTTTTCCGCGAACCGGTTCTTTCGGACAGTTCGTTTCAATGAACCGGTTCCAAAAAACGGTTCACCAGTTCTTTTACGTCATCACGTAATGACGTCAATTCTATCATTCCGGCGGATAAAAATACTTTAAATTAAAGGCATTTGTAATCATAACTTCAGTTAAATAATAGTACTCATCGTCATAATCATCTTGGATAAGTTTCTTACATTTACGTTTTGCAAACGAACCCAGCTGAGCCTACAGGCGATGTGCTAACGCGGATGTTTTACATGTTTTATAAAATGCATAAATGGTCTTCATCATTTTATTTGTTATTAAATAAACTTACATTTCGCCGAATTTGCCCTCTCATTTAAGCCCTGGGTTCACCCGTACTGCTTGCTCATGTATCAGCGGTATCAGCACAGCATCAGTCGGCCGAAAGAAAGTTCTGTTCAGAGACGGTGCTATCACGCATGCGCAGTATCTCCAGCTCATCGGTTCTCTGTATCGAACGTGTCCGAAAGAAACAGTTCTCGGTTCTGTACTGGGGATTCAAGAACTGCAACAGCCAGTTCTTGACTCGAAAAACGTAGCATAGGCCTGCGTGTGCTAAACTTAGAACTGCTAAAACCTGAATAGACGACCACTAAAAAATCTGTGTTATGTTAACACATTATACACATTTACTAAGCAGTGCACCATTAAAACCTTGGCAAGAGTTTACATCAAAGATTTATATAAACTTACTTAGAAATTAAATGAGCTGTTCCTGAAAATACTAGGCCTATTTTAGAATAATAATAAATGTTTAGTTTGACAGTTTTACAATCCAATCATTGTTTCCAAACTTTAAAATAATACAGTGATAATACAGTAATTATGTGATAAACATATTTCCAAAATGTTTTATTTTGTTTACTGATGTAGGCTAAATAGGAAACGTACATTTCGTCCCTCAGAAAAAATTTCACCCATGCTCAGCTCATCAACTCATCAGTTCTCAGTATGTCGAACATGTCCGAAAGAAACAGTTCTCGGTTCTGTACTGGTGATCCGAGAACCGCTGTACCTGTGTGTTCGGTAGTGCACGCATGCGCAGTATCAGTTCCGCGTGCTCATCACTTCTCTCAGCACCAACATATGTCTCAGTTCAGTGAACTTTTGGAGTTACTGGAATAAAATTTACCCCTGGATATTGGTTTATTTCGATTCGGAGGGACTGTCTGTCAGGCATGTCTGAAAGTGAGTAACTTTAGTAACTTGTGGTTCAGCGCTGACGCAAGACGCGAACTGTTTCGAACGATTCAGTCCGATTTAGTGTACTGGTTCGACCGGCTCACTAAAAAGAACCGGTTCAAAGGAACGATTCGTTCAAGAACCGGCCATCACTAGTTTTCAACTATTTTTCAACCATGACGGGACGTGTCGGACAGACGTCTTTTCAACGGTCATTAAAGGGTCATGAAACCCCCCTCTTTCAGCTCAAGTGTAGCTCACAATCTTTTTGAAAAATGCAACTTAAATGGGCGTGGACGGCTGTGAGAAGAAGGGAGGGAGTGGGTGTGGTACGGCCATCACTGTCATCGCCAGTGGCCCATGCATATCGACTGTCACTAAAAAGCAGTGGTAAAACGTGAGGAAATGCTAGATTTCTTTTATAGCTGGCAAAGTTAAAGCCTAATAAAATACACTGACACTTTATTATTGTCATTTCAAAAGAAACTGAATGCCCTGCTACATATAGGCCTATTAGCCTACACAGTTATCGTAATTCTATTTAAAACATATTAAAGGGTCACTTCACCCATTTGCATTAAGGTTTGTATTGTTAGAAACCCAGTCATATATTATAATGATGGTGGAATTTTGCTTATTTTTTTTATGAGATGGGAGAAAAAAGGATTTAAGTGTTTTACTTCCGTCCTATCGTGACGTAAATATCGTCATTTTGCGTCACGATAGGACGGAAGATAAATTTCATTGCATATTAAGAAAACTACAGCCTTTAGCTCATTATTATTCAAGGGCGTGGGACCCACTCACCCCACCGGCCTATTACAGATCAGTGGGTGGGACTAAACCTGAAGAAACTAAACTATTAATCCGCCATCTTGCTTGGAAGACAGCAAGCTAAGCTAACAAGCGCTCAAGGAGTTAGATTTACCATAATGGCTGAATTTACGACACACGATATGGAAGACGAGGATTTTGAAAATCTTTTGCTCGAAACTGATGTTCATGGCTATTTATACGAGCCACAATATAGCGAAGAGCAGCTGAGGCTGATGGAGGAACAAGAGGCGGCGGCGTCGGCTGCGGCAGCGGCCGCCGCAGGAGACCAGCCCGGCGCAGACGAGAAGCCCGGGCTTGCTCGCGCTGGAGCGAATTGGTGGTGCTCGTGCTGTAACTGTGCGCCTATGGACACCGAGCTAGAGTCTGTCTGCTGCAAAGAATCTCTAAAATGCCAATTCCTTCTAGAAGAAATGTCAGAGGCAGACACGGACATGGAGTGTTGTGTTGTGAACCATCCGAGTTTCGCACCGAACTCAAGTGGTAACTTTTGCTAGCGTAATGCATTCTCGTATAGGCGGGTCACGCATAGGCGCTGTTCTGGATTAGTGGGAGTGGCTTCTGGAGCTGTTCAAACGCGTTGCATTGTGGGAAATGTGGTTTACCAAACTAATGCGCTATAAAGTTACTTTCTGTCATAATTCGGTCAAAAAGGCACCAAATTTGAAAATTTTGACAGATTTCGAATACATATATGACCCACTTTCAATGAAGATCAAGGTTCACAGGGGTGAAATGCTCCTTTAATGTAGGCTACATGTATAATTATATTGTCATTATAAAATATATAGTTCCCTATCGGTCAGTCACTACAACGTAGGTCATGACTGACCAATAGGAATCTCGCTAGAGAGGCCATCTACTTCGAGTGAAACTAAACAAGCCAATGCACATTGGCATGCAATCATTTGTATCAGCTGCGCAACCTCATTAGGGCGTGTATTAGGGCTGGGACAACGCGTCGATGTCATCGACGACGTTGACGCAAAAAATACGTCGACGCAAAATATGCGCGTCGATTCGTCAGACCCCCCCTCCTCCCTCCCTATCTATTCCGATTCTCAAATAAGTGAATTTGTTTTGTCGTTTAAAAAGCCTTTATTAATGATCTTGATCTGTAACGTGAGATGGGCGCCGTCATGTTTTTGTTTGGGCCGCAGTTCAGAGATTCCTGTCTGTTGGATTTATTATAGCGCGTGAATTCATCAGTTTCTCCCGAAATACATGAAAGTAAGTGGCCGGTGAACTGGGAGAAAAATGCCTTTATAGTTATTTACACTGTGTGTCTGATATGTCGGCAAATATATTTGAATGGGTTGTTATTGCTACTTCCTCACCATTGTGTATTTTACAAACTATAACGTTATTGTTTTGCTATAAATTATATGTATTTATTACATGGCTTGGTTGAATTCTAATGTAGAATGCGGTCTGTTATTTCTTGATAACAGACCGCTGCTAAGTATAACCAGAGACAATTTATATAGCTTTGCGTCGGGGTCATAATCAGCCTGTCGGGGATGTATTCGCTATAACAACCGCCACGCTATACATGATGATCCCTTACTTAAATGTCTGAAACCTAAAATAAACATTATGTGGTAAAAAACACTGAACAGTTGTGATATGACAAGCGCTGAGCGGGTCCGTCTTTGGCTCAGCCAGCCATCGCGCGAAAGCACAGTTTGAATCTGGCAGTGATGTCACGTCACCGTACATTCGCTCCTTAGTGCTCAGCTGCTGCAGAGCGTGCCGAAGTCGAAATTGCTGATGAGATAGAGGAAAATATCTAGTGGAAAATTAGAATGTTACGAAAATAAGCATTACTTTGCACTTGTATAGTCTTTTATTTTGGAATTTTAAGAGCAATAAACATATAATGCAATATATTCATGTTTTTTTTTTTCATTCATATATGTAAATCAACATGTATAAACTGCTATTAGTCAATTAATGGGGAGATAATCGATAATCGAATCGAATCGGACCGAAAAACCGAATTGTTAGATTAATCGATGCATCGAAAAAATAATCGCTTGATTAATCGTTTAAAAAATAATCGTTTATCCCAGCCCTAGCGTGTATATAATGAACAGCTGGTGATTGCACTGTAGTTTTTTGCTTCGGAGCCAAGCACTTCGTGTGCGGGCGTGACAGGACAGCAGCGCGAGCGGTCTTTTCTTCTCTCTCTCTTTTTTGTTTTTTGTTTTTAGTAAAAAAAAAAAAAAAAAAACTGAGCAAAAACAAAAGGTGAGGTGCGTGTGAGAGCGCTCAATAGCCGTTTTCACGGCTGGTAAGACCAGCGAGAGAGAACAGCGCACAGACAGGTGCACATTCCTGTCTGTGTTCGCGGTGACCGTTCCCCTGCGTGCTTCAGCACCAATGAGAGCAGTCTCTAAAAGAGCTAGATAGTTTGCGTCTTTTTCAAGATGACGTTCTATCTGTGTGTTTCTGGATGTGGTCGTTACCTGGGGTCACGGGATGGTCACGATCGCTGCCTCGTGTGTCTGGGCCTCGTACACGCTGAGGCAGCGTTCGTGGATGAGTCATGTACCCATTGTGGGAAGATGACCATCTCGGAGCTGCGGTCGAGACTCTCGTTCCTGCAAAGGGGCGGAGTCCCCGTGCATCTGCCTTCGGGGAGTAACATGGGTGACCTGAGGATCACGATGAGCGCGCTTCCTTCTGGGAACCAACCCCCTGGGAACCCTCATCCCTCTCACGCTCCGCAGCCAGTTGAGTTACCAATCGAACGTGCTGGTCCATCCTTGAGGTGCGTACCAGTCGTTTCTTTTTGGTGCTCCCTGCGATGAACAGATGTCGATCGCTGCATTGGAGGGTGGGTCAGACTTCTCCGCGGACGACGACTCGGCCGAGTCGGACCCAGAGATGATGGCCATGCTTTCCCGGGCCGCCAACAGGATCGGGCTCGAGTGGAACCTCCACCGTGTCCCGAGCCCTCGAGGCTGGATGATTGGTATCTCGGGGTGGTGCGCGCTGGTTCTCAGCAACCCACCCCAGTGCCTTTCTTCCCGGAAGTGCACGAGGAGCTCACAGGGATGTGGATGGCACCTTTTACTGCCAGAAACCGTCTCGGTGGCTCCTCCTCCCTCACCACCCTTGATGGCGGGGCAGCTAAGGGATACACGCGCATCCCGCCAGTGGAGCGGGCCGCTGCAATGCAGCTGTGCCCTAACTCCACTTGGTGCGAGGAACCGTGTCTTCCTTCCCAGGCCTGTAGTTCTCGTCGGACCTTTTTTCGACGAGGCTTACAAAGCCTGTGGGGAAGCTGCCTCTGCCATGCACGCCGTGACGTTGCTGCAGGTCCATCAGGCCAAAGCACTGAAGGACCTGCACGAGGGTGGTCATGATCCACAAGTTCTCCAAGAACTCGTGCCGCAGCGGGCCTCGTGCTTCGTGCGAAGAAGGTAACCGTGTGGTCAGTGGGTCGTGCGATGTCCACCTTGGTGGTCCGGGAACGCCATCTCAGGCTGTGTCTGGCCGACATGAGGGAGACCGACAAGCTCCGGTTCCTTAACTCCCCCGTGTCCCAGACTGGCCTCTTCGGCGACGCGGTCGAGAACTTCGCCCAGCAGTTCTCGGCTGTACAAAAGCAGACAGAGGCTATCAAACACATTTTACCGCGGCGGTCAGCTGCTGCCTCTAACCCACCGTCCGCGGCTCCTCAGTCTGCTCGTCGCCGGGGGCGTTTCCTGTTCTGCCCTTGTTCCCGTGCCGCAGCAGCCTCTACCTAACCGCGCCGTGGAGCCAGTGGCAGGCAGGCCGCCCCGCCCGTCCAGGCCCACGCCGTGAATGCATGCAAGTGCAAAGTCATAGGTGAGTGGCCCCAGGACGGGCAAACCAGGGATGATTGGAACTGCTCTCCAGGAGACGGTGACCTCACTGCTCCCTTCCCCGGAATAGGGCCGGGTGGAAACATTTTCTGTTTGTGTTCCGCCGCTGGCCTCAAAACCAGTGGTAGCCAAATTCTCAATAATAGAGCAGTTCCCTTCATCTCTGGGTTTGAAGAGGGCCCGGAGAGTAGTGGGAGTAAAGAATCTTCACCACTCTCATCCACCTCTTCTATCACCAGCGGGCAGCTGAGTGCGGTCCGAGAACGCCACCGAGCCGCCTCCTGCACCTCCTGCCCTGTGGAACCAGGTAAGTGTTGCACAACACACTCTGACCCTGCTACGGGCCGCCTCCCAGAGAGAGCCTCCCGAGCCGCGTCCCTGTGTTCCACCTCGCTGCCCCACCCCGGGTACGCCTGCGGTTCCTTTGGTACCGCTCGTATGGTCTTGCGAGCCCGCTGGCTCATTCGAACCGTCAGGCTCGGCTATGCGATTCAGTTCGCCCGGCATCCCCCCAAGTTTTGGGACATCCACTCCACTACAGTGTGAGCAGCCGAAGCCCATGTCTTGTGCGCGGAGATCGCAGTCCTACTGGTGAAGGACGCGATAGAGCCGGTCCCTCCAGCCGATATGAGGTCAGGGCACTACACTGCCCTACAAAGCAAAAAGGCAGTAACTACGCAGAGTGCAGAACTGAGAAAAATGACTTTAAAGTTATCCTGTCGTTACCTTTTTTGCAGTTACTGTACAAATGACTACCATTTTTCTCCAAAACGACACACATTTGAGATAAGATGTTTTGTCACATAACAAAGGATGCCTTGAATGTCATGAAAATGATAATAACTCATTTTTGACCAAAAATGCAGTTACTGCCTTTTTGCTTTGTAGGGCAGTACAGTCCCTACTTCATTGTACCCAAGAAAGGTGGTGGGTTACGACCTATCTTGGACCTGCGTGTTTTGAATCGGAGCCTCCACAGGCTACCGTTCAAAATGCTCACGCAGAAATGCATTTTTCGGATGCATCTGTCCCCGAGATTGGTTTGCTGCGATTGACCTGAAGGACGTGTACTTTCATGTCTCGATTCTTCCTCGACACAGGCCATTCTGCGCTTTGCGTTCGAGGGTCGAGCATATCAGTACAAAGTCCTACCCTTCGGGCTGTCCCTGTCCCCCCGAGTCACGGAGGGGGCCCTTGTTCCCATGAGAGAACAGGGCGTTCGCATCCTTAACTATCTCGACGACTGGCTCATACTAGCACACTCTCGAGATCAGCTCTGCGAACACAGGGACCTCGTGCTCAGGCACCTCAGCCAGTTGGGTCTTCAGGTCAACTGGGAAAAGAGCGCCACCTTGCAGAGGATCTCTTTTCTCGGTATGGAGTTGGTCACACAGACAGCGCGCCTCACAGAGCAGCGCGCTCAGTTGGTGCTGAACTGCTTGAACACGTTCAAGGGCAGGACGGCAGTCCCACTGAAATTTTTTCAGAGGCTCCTGGGGCATGTGGCAGCGGCAGCAGCGGTTACCCCGCTCGGCTTGCTTCATATGAGACCGCTTCAGCACTGGCTTCACGGCCGAGTCCCGAGATGGGCGTGGCATCACGGCACTCACCGGATGGCGATCACACCGGCCTGCCGCCAGACCTTCAGCCCGTGGTCAGACCCCTCGTTCCTTCGGGCAGGAGTCCCCTTGGAACAGGTGTCCAGCATGCTGTGGTGTTCACAGATGCCTCTGCCACCAGCTGGGGTGCCACGTACAACGGGCATGCAGTGTCAGGGGTGTGGACGGACCCCCATCTGCATTGGCACATCAATTGCCTCGAGTTGCTAGCAGTACATCTCACTCTGCGCCGCTTGAAAAGGCCGCTACAGGGCAGGGACGTGCTAGTCCGCACGGACAACACTACGACCGTTGCGTACATCAACCAACAAGGTGGTCTAACCTCCCGTCGCATTTCGCAACTCGCCCACCATCTCCTCCTCTGGAGTCAGAAGCATCTGAGGTCGCTTCGAGCCATGTATGTCCCCGGCGTGCTCAACCGTGTGGCCGACGAGCTATCACGAGCCGTGCTCCCAGGACAATGGCGACTCCACCCCCAGGTGGTTCAGCTGATCTGGAGAGAGTTCGGGAGGCTCAGGTAGACCTGTTTGCCTCCTCAGAGACCTCCCATTGCCAGCTGTTTTACTCCCTGACCGAGGGAACACTCGGCACGGACGCACTGGCACACATCTGGCCCCGGGACCTCCGCAAATATGCGTTTCCCCCAGTGAGCCTACTTGCGCAGACACTGTGCAAAGTCAGGGAGGACGAGGAGCAGGTCCTTCTGGTGGCTCCCTATTGGCCCACCCGGACTTGGTTCCCAGAACTCATGCTCCTTGTGACAGTCCCTCCCTGGCCCATTCCTCTGAGGAAGGATCTTCTGACTCAGAGACGGGGCACCCTATGGCACCCGCGTCCAGACCTCTGGAAACTCCATGTCTGGTCCCTAGATGGGACGCGGAGGTTCTAGGTGACTTACCCCCTGAGGTACTTAACACCATCACTTCAGCACGGGCGCCGTCCACGAGACGTGTTTACGCCCTGAAGTGGAACCTGTTCGTCGAGTGGTGTTCGATAGGGTCTGTGCTTTCCTTCTTGCAGCAGGGGTTTGAGCGAAGACTGTCTCCCTCCACCCTCAAAATACATGCTGCCGCTATTTCTGCTTATCACGACCACATAGATGGCAAAACAGTTGGAAAGCACGACCTGGTCGTCAGGTTTCTTAGGGGGGCGAGACGATTAAATCCTCCTCGACCCCCCTCCATACCCTCTTGGGATCTTTCCCTGGTGCTTCGAGCACTTCAGGATGTTCCCTTTGAGCCTCTGCAATCAGTAGACTTAAAGCTTCTTTCCATGAAGACTTTGCTGCTGGTTGCACTGGCCTCTGTCAAGAGGGTAGGAGACCTGCACGCATTTTCGGTCGACGAATCGTGCCTAGAGTTCGGGCCGGTTGACAACCATGTGGTATTAAGACCCCGGCCTGGCTATGTGCCCAAGGTTCCTACCACTCTCTTAAAAAACCAGGTAGTGAACCTGCAAGCGCTGCCTTTGGAGGAGGCAGACGCAGACGCAGCCCTGGCTTTGCTCTGTCCCGTTCACGCTCTGCGTATGTACGTGGACAGAACTCAAAGCATCAGGACCTCAGACCAGCTCTTGTCTGTTACGTTGGCCAGCAGAAGGGAAAGGCTGTCTCCAAGCAGAGGATGGCCCACTGGATAGTGGATGCCATTGTCTTGGCTTACCAAGCTCAAGGCGTGCCCTGCCCGCTCAGGTTGCATGCACACTCCACGAGAGGCGTTGCATCCTCCTGGGCGCTGGCACGTGGCTCCTCGCTAACAGATATCTGTAGAGCTGCGGGCTGGGCGACACCTAACACGTTCGCTAGATATTATGGCCTACGTGTAGAGCCGGTCTCCTCCCGTGTTCTCACCCTAGACGGGTAGAAGCACCGAGAGGCACAGCTCTGTCGGCTTGCTGCACCCTACTGTGCAACCTTATTACTCCAGAGTAAAACTTGTTGAGTCCTCCAAAACCCCTCGGCCTGGACATGGCGGAGCGTCCGGCGCCAGGCCCTTATCCACTGAATCCTTGAGAGCCGGATCTGGGCTGGGTTCCATATGTGTGACCCTACGTGGATCCCATATGTGTATATTCTCCACGGCTGCTCCTAAGACGGAAGCCCGTGTCTTTCCCTTGGGCTAAGTCACCCATTATTTAATATGCAGTACAACCTTCGGGTTAGTCCATTTGTATTTTCCACAACTCTTTGAAGAAGTGGCTTCCGCAGCGTTTCCTTCCTAAATAGTAAGGGCACGCTTTCCCATCACGGAACAACAGTGTCAGACTCACTCTGTGTAAGCCTCCTCCTATCGTCCTTCCAGGCAAGAAGGTGTAGAGGCTTGCATGGGGCGCTGGATGGGGTGCAGCGGCTGTGGCGCTTTGGTAGGGATTCCTATTGGTCAGTCATGACCTACGTTGTAGTGACTGACGGATAGGGAACGTCTCGGTTACATATGGTAACCCTCGTTCCCTGAGGGAGGGAACGGAGACGTAGGTCCCATTGCCACATCTGCTGCCGCCCGCCGGGGCGGCCAGCTTTTTCAGGCTTGGCTCCTCAGCAAAAAACTACAGTGCAATCACCAGCTGCTCGTTATATACCCGCGCTAACGAGGTCGCGCAGCTGTTACAAATGATTGCATGCCAATGTGCATTGGCTTGTTTAGTTTCACTCGAAGTAGATGGCCTCTCTAGCGAGATTCCTATTGGTCAGTCATGACCTACGTCTCCGTTCCCTCCCTCAGGGAACGAGGGTTACCATATGTAACCGAGACGTTGTTTATATAGATACTATAAATGCATATATTTGAAAATAATGAATTTTCCTTCATTTCCGCTTAACCTGCATAGCCTAGATCTACGCGTCCCATGAACCCCCATAATAAAGATCGCTCTATGGAGGTGGAGGACTTCTCATTTTAGACACACTGACACACACACACACACACACACACACACACATACCTCTGAAGGGATAGAAAAGTCCTCGGGACTTGGTACCGCATCCCTCGCAAGACGCAAACTTCATTGGTTGTCAACAAGGCGAAGTCCACCATTCTCCAGTTCTCGAAGCTAATGTTTGCGGCACACACTATAGTTTAGATGTGTCCATGGTTGATGGCAAACCAACCGCCCAGAGCCAGAGTCTAGCCCTGGAAGCATCGCGGGGAAACATATTCAACCCACTTGGACTTTTGCACATGGAAAACAAACACTTGTTGCGTCCCATGTTTGTCTCTCTTATGCCGAGTTCAGACTGCACGATTTTCAAAGTAGTCGGGTCACTGTTCTTTTCACACTGCATGACTATCTTGGCCAGCATTCAGTCGCTGCTGTGTTCACACTGAACGATGGATCGGCGACAGGAGGTTTCACACTGCATGACTTTACAAGAGGAAGAATCGCGTTTGGCACGCAAACTACGTTTCACAACCAAACACGCGAGAAGTGATAAGAAAATAACGCAAGATCACGCGTGCGTGAGACCGAGTTCTTGCGCGAGACTCAAATTGTTATTAAAAATTATAGCCTGCAAGAAGCTAGTGATCCCAATCTGTGAGCTGATTTGCAGCGAAAAGGAGAAAAAAAAATAAGATTATGCAGGAGGAAATGATTGGGGAGCAAGGATTGTGTGTTCTACAAAGAGAGTTGGGAGTAAAGAAATAATTTTGCAATGTGCTGCTGGTCAAGCAATATGTAGGCTACTTTGTTTCTGTTTGATATAATTGTAAATATATCTATTAAAATACTGATATTCTGGTCTATAACTCCTCCCCAAACTCCCCGCTGCTCTGTATATTGCTCTCTCATTGGCTGTCGGTCATCGCCTATGTAGTTTTCAGTCAGAACACTTTTCACACAGCAGGATTTTGAATCGCCGACAGGTCCAGATATTTAGCATGCCAAATATCTCACGGGCGTCGGCGACTCGTCAGGGATTCTCTCAGATCGCGTCTTTGCTCATTCACACTGCATAATTGTAACTCGCGTGAACGAGCACCGATTTGCCTGTGATTTCGGGCATTTGTCGGCGATTTCTGAAAACCTGTCGGCGAGCCAAAATCGTGGCTAAAATCGTGCAGTCTGAACTCGGCATTATCTACTTCGCGATATCACATTTTGACATGTCATGCAACTCGGAAAGATCCACGTGGTGTCATTAATAATTAATAGACAGTCTTCTCATAGGATATGAAAACTCAGTCTCATTAATAATTATGAGACACCGATGAGTCATCAACGCACTCACAGTGCACTGCCACGTCACAGCCTGTGATGAAGATTTTAAACCTGGAAGACGAAAAAAGCGGAAGAAAACTCAAATTTAACCATTTTAATCATACTATTAAATCTAACAGATGCTAACATTGTCTTCAATGGTGTTCAACACACATACCTCTGTTCAAATCACAGAAAATTTGGTTTGGGGTTTCATGACCCTTTAAACGTCCAAATGTTTGCTGGGTATGAACATTACAAACTCATATACACATATAAACCATTACATCACTTTTTGCTCGTTAAACATCAGATCTTATTAGTATTTGATACTGACAAAGAAATACGTTTTCACTCTCTCTCAATTTAACACATCGGTACACAATTAATCACATTTATGAAAGTTTACACATTACAAAATGTGTACTCATCAAATCCAAAGAAAATATATAAGGGTCTCTTTTTCAGTCTTCTCTAGCGACCGTAACTTTAACACACAGTTATGCTTCTGCTCCTCTCACAGTCACGCAGATAAAAAATAAAATGGATTCCCCCATACAACAACTAACGTGGTGGGACGGGGCTTCAACATAAACCTCACGTAATTGGACACTCAATAAAATGTCAATCATCACACGCATTTCTTTTTGATTTTATATTTTTTCCTACACTTTTCACCCATTTCTGATTAGTTATTATTTTAACAACTCTAATTATTAATTCCTTTTTTATAATTAATTTGTCAAATTATACAGGGTTACAAACGCGCCAGAGAGAAATGCACATTTCATACGGATTACATAAGCAGAGAGCAGTGTATAGTCTGTTTTCTTTCGTTTTGAATTGCTCTATTTAAAAGTAGACATGTCTGTGTGAGGCAAGTAGGCTACCTTATAGCCTACGCTGAGTTTCGGTTCATTTATGAGACGAGCTCCAGTTCACGCGCCGGTGTTCTGACGATTCATGCTACCCTGGTTATGCGCATGTACAGACTCACAGTTTTCTTCTGCGTTACCACGCCCATAAATCTATGCATCCTTGCTGTGGAGACTTGACGGTGAGCATTGCAATATCTTTAATCCTTTTTTAATACATAATTTGACATGTGAACGTGTAAATATTACGTGCTCAACCTTATTATCAGCATAATACAGCAATTAGCTATGATCGACCTACGTTCAGCTTGCGTTCTACTTCTTTCAGAGATTTGAAAGTTTGGAAAATTCTTGATTTTTAACCTGTGTGTTTTCAAGGTTTGAAATGTGCTTACATTTTGAATATCATTATTGAAAATGCTTGATATTTGTTTAAGTCTCGATTTAAAAAAACCCGACAAATAACATTTAAAGATCAAATCGTGGATCATTTACACATTCGAATTTCACTCGAGCACATGAAGTACTACAAATGGCGCCAAAAAAAATGCATCCGCGCCATAGCTATGCCGAGTTCTGCAAAAGAACATTGTAATTAACGTAGATTTTGCATTCTTTGTAAATTTTTCTTGATTCAACAATAATAAACAGCCATTTCATAGTTGGCTCTGTTTGTTTGTGTTTCATTTGCATATTAATAACATTATGTAAAACGTTAACAAACAACAGTTGACTAGTAACTGTTAGGCTAAGTTATAGGGCCCTATCTTGCACCCGGCGCAAATGACTTTGTACACCGACGCATGTATCATTCCTATTTTGCACCCGCGCAAAGCGGACTTTTCCCTCCACAGACACACGTCGGTTAACTAAGAAATGTCACTTCTCTTTCTTTTACGGCCCTGACGAGAACATCGATCTCCTCGGCTGTGAACCGATTCTGAAGCGCGCCTGGTAAATGCGCCGTTATAATAGTATTGCGCCATGGAACAAGCGCACCGCGTTCATCATGCTCTTAAAGGGAATGTGATATGACGCTCTGATTGGTTTATTTCACGTTACGCCCAAACCACACCTATGAATAATGAAGCTACTTCAGACCAACCCCTTTTAGATTTGCGCCAGGCGCAAGAGGCATTTATCCCGCCGGGAAAATAGCAACAGCGCCGGGATCCGCCCACAAAGTTACTTGCGCTTTGCACTTTGACACTTGCGTTTCAGATCGTTAAAATAGGGCCCATAATGTTAGTCATCAGGTTTCTGAATGAAATTGTCCATCCAAGTTTGATAATCATAAAAACCTGACATTACATACCATATGAATTTATTAATTTACCTGCTTTTGTTGGTTGTTGAGCCTTTCTATCCTAAATGTTTACTGCAAGGCTTTTATGTTGTAAAGTTTTATGACACAAGATCAGAGTTTTGCATTTTGAGGGCATTTAGCTGTCCTATCTAACTAGAACTCATCTGCCACTTCAAAGACCCCCACCTGGCTGAAGAAATCAAATATCTATACTGCAAAAGGCCTATTTGGCAAAATTATCAAGTTCACAGACTGCTGCCAACATTTTAACTATGCATGTGTAAACATAACCAGATACTCTAGAAAATGTGTCTGCAAATACATCCAAGTAGCCTAATCAGTAGTGCAAGTAGGCGTTGCACTTGGATATGTGCAGACACTGGAGATAATAGTCAAAATACAAGTAAATAGTTCACCTTCTGACAGAAATGTTAGATAAGTGTTTTTATTAAGTATAGTGTGGTATTATAAGTCTTGGTATTAATTAATCACATTTGCCATTGTTGAAAACATTTTTTACAAGTGTACATTTAATTTTGATTACATTCTGTTGCCATCATTAGAATGCATTTAAAACTCAGAACAAAACAACAATAACTCACAACTGATAAGTAAATAAAGTGTCCAAGCACATGTTATAAGATGAGTACTCTGAATTTCTTTCATGTAACAGTAATCTGCCCTTAGGAAGTGCTGATTAATGATATCTCTGCAATGTGTCTCCTGTCTATTCTCTAAACACAGTTATTGCCAGGCCACCACAGTCCACCTTAGGTTGGTGAGACCAGCACGTATGGTTACAATGTCATCTAGCATATCAACTTGGCTGATGGGTATCACAGTGTTCAGTATCTTAAAGTTTTTAAGCTGACCTATAACTCGTTCCACATGTATGCGGACTCTTGACTGCCGTGAAGTGCCAACACAAGCACCAGTCAACTGAGACTTTCCCTTAGTGAAACTTGGTATTCTTAATGTTGCTCTAACACCAGCCAATTAAAGGATTCAAGAGGATCTGCCTCAGTTTCGCCTGTGGTGCTGGTAACAGGGCTCTTAGCTTCAACCCGCCTTTTCTTCCTTTCATATCTAGGACAAACACTAGAGTACAGGTAAGTTAACGAGCTAAAGATAATGCAATAAAGAAGGCCAAACAAAGTGAACTTGTTTGCTCAGACACTAAACAAGCTACACAGACAGGTTACAATATTACAAATGATGACTGAATGTCAATATACATACATTCATACATATATATATACACACATACACACAAATGACAGGACACAGACCGTGCCACCTTTCCTGTGGTGTCTTGGGTGCTATGAGAAAAAAATGGACATGATAAGCAAAAGAGAAAAGAGATTAACGGCCTAACAAGAAACCTAATTTACCTAATGTTAGCCATGCAACTAGGACGTAGCGTTTTCCAAACTTTGTTGTACAAACCCTGTAGTTAATGTTAACAAACAGAAACGTAACGTTACCAAACCTACCTGACACGAAGTGGGTACTGCACAGACTCTCGCCCTTTAGTACCATTGTATGCCCTATTAATGGCCTGGAACCATAATCTATTTATTATTTTAGCAAAGGCATGTGATCCTCTCAGAATATGGAACATTTTAAGTCCATCTTTTTGGCGGTTAGTGCAGTTTACAGCACAACAGCTCCGTGTCACCTCTGCTTCTGATATAGCCGTAAAGAGCTTAGATGCACGCGCATCTCTATGACGTTGCACAAAAACACATCTGTAAATCCGCACACGTCCTGTCTTTAGCAACCGATTTGTAAAAAATGTTTTACAAACTATTATTGTATATAATCAAACTGTAGAGAAATTTATATATATATTTAAAGGTGCTCTTCGGTCATTTCTGACCGAAACATTTTCTGTTTTGAATTTCTAAAAATCACAGCTTCATCGGAATGATATGAAACTTGGTGACTTTTATGGCATTCGGTATGTGAACACACCAAAAAAAACGAGGTCATGATTCGAGCAGTCTAAGTGGTCGTAAAAAAGAAATAGTCACACTTAACTCTTCGGTCAAAAATGACTGACCATAGGAAATGAATAGGAAATTGACAAAAACACAAAAATTTTATGTTACCTGTAACAAAAGGCTTTATTTGTATTCAGGTTTGACTGTAGTAAAAATGCAAAAATGTGTACACTTCACATTATTATTATTTATTTTTTTATATATATAAACCTTGGTAAAAAGTATTATTTGAGAATTCACAAGCCAGTCCGTAGAGCGGCAGGCATATAGATGTAACACCATGCAATAACATGTTTTATCTTATTTTCAAATCAACAAATGGTGCTAAAAAAAATATTTTCAATGGCAAAACCATAAATATTAATAAGCAAAAAATTGACCATAATTATTGCATAAATATTAATTAAAAACATAAAATTATCTCAAAATACAAAATTAAAAAGAAAAATATTATTGAACAAAAATGAATTGCATTGGTTTTACTGAGATGGAGGAAGTTTCATTTTTAGGGGTCCGGTCACTTCTGGCCGGGAAGATAACACGTGTTCCACCTAAACGAAGCGCACCTGAGGGTTTAAATATATATATATATATATATATATATATATATATATATAGTTTGATTATATACAATACTAAAGATAGCCCTTTTCTCTACAGCTATGGAAAAAAGGTGGGCAGTTGTGTTTGATTTCAAATAACATTGTTGTATTGTTATTTGTCCCCTCTGCTTTTTTTTTTAATTTTTTTTTTTTTTTTTTTTTTTTAATTTATGAACCTGTTTCATGTTTGAGCTCCACAGCAGCCTCTGTAATTTGTTGTCGATTGAAAGAAGCGTCACGGCTGCCTATCACCACCAAACCAATGGCCTGGATGAGAAGACTAATGACAACATAAAGAGGCAAGTTTTTTCCCCAAGCTTTTAGCTTTATGATACAGGCTTGTTTTGTACATTACTTTTCACATGCTCGATTTCAGGAAAAGAACTCTGTTGCTTTTAACCATGGATAATTAATAATATTCACACATTCAATGTATTACTATTTATTCACTGTATATATTATATCCGATTTTATATAATTAATATCAGTGTTTTATGCTGTGCATGGTTGGAAAAAGACATTTTTAATAATTCCTAGGAGAGGCTTAATTTAGTTTATTTTGCCTTTCTTAATCACATCTTAGAGCGCTCACAAAATTGGTCAATGAGAAGCAGAACAACTGGGATGTCTTTTTGAATGCTACGCTATTTTCATTAAGGTCTAAGTTCCACACCACCACAAAACACTCCCCTTTTCTTTTGATGTACGGGAGGGAGGCAGTTTTCCCGTCTGAGGTTCCTGTAGATATGCCAGTAAGTTTGCTGCAAAATTCTTAAAAACAATTGTAATTGCATTTTCTTAAGCTGTCAGAGCTCTAGCACAGTATTTAGCAAAGTTAGTTTACAAAATCTTATATGTATTAGGGCTGTCAAGCGGTTACATGTTTAAAAAATCTAATTAATTATATGATGTGCCTATTTATCTAATTAATTACACATCATATTTGGCTGAGAAATGACCCCAAAAAAGATAATTTAAAATTAAATGGAAAAAGCATAAAAGCAAAGAAGTAGCTTCAGAAATAAATATTTTGATTCAACAGAATGTATTACACAAACCTTTAGGCTACAACTGCCAAGTGCGTCTTTTTCAGAAGCTGCATCTGAATTGGTAGATATATTTACAGACCAAAACAGTTTGGTTATTAACATTCTTAAAAAGGTATTTTATATTCCATAAAATAAATCAATTAAATGAATCTGTTAAATTAATTAACTTATTTAATATGTGTTATTTGTCCATAACAAAATAAATTAACACTTTAAATCGTCAACCATAATAATTCAGAATTCCTGTGGGTTTACATTTTTAGCAAAAAAAAAAATGCTTTTCATTTCAGCTTTCCAACATAATTCTTCCTGAGGAGAAAACGTACAGTACATTTTTAGATGGGAAAAAAAAGTCAATGGAGACGACAAAAACAACAACAGTGGAAAACATCTCAAAGTCGCAGGAAAAACAGAAGCAGGCCTATGCAAAAAGAGTACAAAAGAAGTACAAAAATACTGTGTATGGTGTTGGAGATGAGGTGCTTCTATACAACATGAGGAAGCAGGGAAGGAAAGAAGGAAGAATTGAACCTGATTTTACCGGACCCTATACCATTCAATCTTTATGTGGCAAGCTTGTTACATTGGCTAATTCTGAAGGTCTCACTTTAAAGAGCAAGTACAATGTAAACCACATCAAGCCATACAAAAGGAGCAAAACTGATGATGGTCCAGTTCCCAGGCAGGAATCACACAAGATCCCGAAGGAGAACATGGTTTGTACGTTTTCCTGTAGCCCTCCTTCTTTGACCAATGAAGAGGAATTGGAAAGGATGACTGAAGACATTTCCATTCAACAGAGGCCTTCAGTTGTTCATTTTGCCACAAAGCAAAACATTCAGAGCCCCGACGACACACACGAGGTAAAAGCAAAATCTCTACACTACTAGGTGGGTGTAGTACTTGATGTAGTTTACACTACTATGTTGTATAACTGTAACAAATAACAATCTTGAATCCTGAAGCATCCACAAGGCTCGTCATCACTGAATATAAAGGAACATGCAGAAGAAAGAGGTTGTAGTTACTGAGTTCTATACAAGTTTGACCTGTTGGTCATTTGTTTGGCCTACCCAAGTTTATTGTTTGCTTGAAAGGGTTTTGCCTGTTCACACTGTTCATGTTGGCCTTTTGGCTCTTCTGACCTGTTGGTCACTGGTTCTTAAATACACTTGACAAAATAGTGTATACCATGGATACCATTTGTAATTGATGGATTTGGCCAGGCATCATTGTATTAATAGGAAATCTTGATGCTACAGAATGCATTGACTTTTTAGAGAATTGTGCGCATCCAAATTTGTTGGATCAACTCCATATAGTAGATAGTCATGGGTTTAAAAGTAAATGTTAAACAGGCACATAACAAGTATGCCTTTTAGGTGTCCATGTACTTCTGGCCATATAACGATAATATCTCTATATATCAGTCAAATATGTAAGTGATTTAACATTCATGTTGTGTTAACAGTTAGAAGGCTGTGGGCTGCAAAAGATTGTGGCCAGGTGGAAGCAGTTGTTGAACCATATAAACTGTGCGATGCATCTCTCCGTACACTGCATGGGACTGAGTGGCTGGCTGATGACGTAAGAGACCAAACTGCAGTGTTGAAAATATCAAAAGAGAAAATCTAAGTGTTTGTTTGACGTATATTTTTCAATGCAGGTTATCGATGCATACGTGCACCTTCTCATTAAAAAACAACAGGCAAGTGGGAATTAGATATTTTTCATACTTTATTATATTTCATACTTTAAAGATATTTTTCACACTTTTTAACTATTTTTGCACTGTAATTTTGGTTACACTTTTAAACAAGGTTCATTTAATATACATTAGTTAAAGGTGCTCTAAGCGATGTTGGGTGATGTCACTTCTTGTTGACGTTCAAAGTGTTGTCAAACAAAACAGAGGCTAGCTAGACCCTCCCTCCTCCTCATCCGCACACTAACACCCCAAACCCCACTCCCAAATCCTTCTTGTCGGTTTTTGGCGTTTGGTGCGGGTTAGCCCAGTTTGTTTTTGTTGCCGTATGTGGAGCCTGGGGTGTCTGCAGAGGCCGCGTGTTTTACAGTGTGTTCAGGGATAGTGAGGGGATAGTGAGGGGATGTTTGATGTATGAGACAAAAAATGTTTTGGCCTAAAAAACGTGTGACATCGCTTGGAGCACCTTCAATGTAGTAACTAACATGAACTAAACATGAGCAATACATTTGTTACTGTTTTTGTTAATCTTTTGTAAACATTAGTTAATACAAATACAGCTGTTCATTAACAGTGCATTAACTAATGTTAACAAGATTTGAATAAATTATTAGTAAATGTTGAAATTAACATTCACAAAGATTAACAAATAATGTATCAGTGCAGTTAATTATTAGTTAATGTTTACTAATGTAGTTTACTATGAACATTATTGTAAAGTATTAGCCTACCAATTTTGCATAATAACATTTTATTGTTTTTCACAGAAACCTGTTCACCAGCTCTGTGCTGTTGTTGCTAGTTCACTGTTTTCTGGAAAATTCCAGGGAATCAGAAAGGTAATTCATTTGTCACAGTTATTATCTAGCAGTATAAATTATCAATAACACATTTTATCAAAACCATTCCTCAGATGAAATTTCCAGTGGAAGAAGAGTGGATGTGCCCCGTAAACATTGGGTGTCACTGGATTTTAGTGATTTGGTTACCTTTCATTGTTCATTCTACACTGCAATATTATTACAGAAATTATATATTATTTGCATATATCATATATAATGATATTTTGATTGCCTTTTGATGCAGCAGAGATCATAGTCGCTTTGAAAACAACAATCCCTTAAATAAATATAAATGTCATAAAATGTGATGAGAGAATAACATTAATTCCCTAAATATCTTTAGATCGTCAACATGTCTGACAAGGTTCTTCTGCTGATAGATCCATTGGCAAATGAAGCTGCCTATGAGCGAAAATTACTTCGGAACTGGAGGTAACAGTGCTTGTGAGAATGTTTTAGCTTTAAAAACATACAGCTTGATCAGATTTTAAGCTGACCGTTGCAATTTTACAGAGTTTGATGCCTTTTATGTTAAGAGAATTTGCCTGATGCGGTCTTTGTTATATTATTCTCTTTTTCTCTTTTTTTTTTTAACACTAATTAGGAATTTCTTGAAGATGAGAGGCTGTGGAGAAAAGGGAGAAAAGTGGATGGTTCACACAATGCAGCACAACAAGCAACAGGACTCCAGCAGCTGTGGCGTTTTAGTTTTAAGGGTAAATGTGTTTGTACAAATGTTATTACGTAGCTAATACCACCAATTTTATAGCATTTACTTGTAAAAGTAACTAAAATGATCGTTATCTGCTAAAATGTAATTTTGCAGTTTGCTGAAGATTATCTTGAGAGTGGAGGCATCAGTACTGTCCAGACATCTGCACAAGATGTTAACATGGCACGATTAGAAGTAGCGTGTGCATTGCTTCAGCATAAAGGTCAGTGGCATACTACTAAAGATGATGCCATACCCCACAAACCACCCCAGCTTAATGTCCTTACAGCATAACAGAGCCACCAGATCCCCCCAACTGTAAGGGTTAGTTCACCCAAAAATAAAAATTATTTTCATTAATTACTCACCCTCATGTAGTTACAAACCCATAACTCTTTTGTTCATATAAACATTAATCAATGCACACGTCAGTTATGGTAAACAGAAGCTCAAGCATGCGTTTGAGAACCAATGACGTTCATTCTCGAGTTATGCAGCACATTTGAGCTTCATTGAGAACCAATGAGGTTTGTTCTCGTGCATCAAGCAGGTTCGGTTGAGCTTCTGTTTATGTTTGCTGATCAATGTTTATATGTGAATAAAAGCCTAACTTCAATCTGTTCATAATATAAAGCGATCGAGTCATATGAAAATAAACGTACTTTGGTAACATGCCTTAAAATACCATCTTATTTAACCTGTAATCATGATAGTTGTGACTTGTGGCACAATGACTGCAATTGGGAACCCCTGGTATAAGTTGTCATCCATCTGTATGCGTGTGAATACTTGGTGAAATATACTTTCTTTCTTACAAATGAAACATTTGTGGAGTACCATGAATAATTTACTCATAAAGAGAAACTAAAACTAAACCCACTGTTTCTAGGGAATGCAGATGATTACTGCGTTGTATGCTCCCTGCTTGAAAAAGATGCAGATCAGAGCATGATTGAAATGGTAAAGTATAAAATGAAAAAGAAATGTGTATATATTGTACCTCAATGAGTTTTATGTATCTAATGCTGATTTTTTATTTTTTTTGCAGGTGAAGTGTGATTTGTGCAGTAGGTGGGCACATTTTAAATGTGCCAAATATGAAAAAGATAGTTGTGCTACATATACGTGCAACAAGTGCCTGAGAGTGTGAAATGTGTACAAAGTAGGTAGCAGCACTTGACACGCAAGTAATCAGAATGTGCTAATGTTCATGTAGTGTGATATGGCGTGAGGCTTTAAAATAAATAAATAAATAAATAAATAAATAAATAAATAAATAAATGTACTGTTTTGCCAGATCAGGAGTACTTTCATAATTTATTTAGTTTCCAGTGCTGGCCTGATGTTTTGCTTCTGTAAAATAAACTGGAGCATTATTTGATAGGGCATGTTGGTCTATCAAAATATGCTACTCCTGACATCTTAAAGATGCTATTACAGAATATGATGCTCCTGACATCTTGAAGACATAATTACAAAATATCTCAACATACTCTCCATATTCATACATTGCAAATGGAGTGAGTAGTGATGTAAAATACAGTGAATTTGCTCTGGGAGCATTATTTGATAGGACATGTTGGTCTATCAAAATATGCTATTCCTGACATCTTAAAGATGCTATTACAGAATATGATGCTCCTGACATCTTGAAGACATAATTATAAAATATCTCAACATAGGCTACTCTCAATATTCATACAGTGCATATGGACTGAGTAGTGATGTAAAATAAAGTGAATTTGCTCTGGGAGCATTATTTGATAGGACATGTACATGTTGGTCTATCAAAATATGCTACTCCTGACATCTTGAAGACATTATTTCAAAGTATTTTTTTCTAATGACAGTGAACATAAGGTAAATATTAATGTGTTATAATGTTATTTCTCTTTACAGAATGCTAAATACCATATTAATATTTGTACGGTCAATAACTGAAAGTTTCCGTTACTAAGGAAAGGTGTATTTTGACAGGTCAAAGATGAATATTTGATGATAATTTTTTACTTTTCACACCGTTTTAAAAATAAAAACAGTACAGTATACAGTACTCATAACTTTTTATTTTTATTAATTTTAATATAATTGTATTTTATATAATATACACTAATGTCATTTTTACTTGTTATATCAAATGTGATAATTGCTAGTTCATTTAAAATATCAAAATATGCTCCAAATACACTTACCCTGTACAACGATGTCATAATATTGTGAGATTTACTCCATTATGGAAACAATAGAGAATAAATCGACATTCTCTGTGATTGATTCGCGCTTGAGTAGCATTTTTCGACAAGGCAGCACAAATCGTCAGAACACCGGCGCCTCCGTTTCGTGATTATCGTCTGCTATATTTACTTCTTATTTATTAAATCCAGGTAATTGGTTGATGAAACATTGATTAAAATTAAGATACAATTAATACAAAATGAAATTCAATTTAAAGAAAGGTTTTCTGCTTTCTGTTTGATGTCTCAATGATGATCTTTTAGTGCCGCTTTCGGAGCGCTCACGTCCGTAACAGAGAACTGTCACGTCCGTAACATTGTTTTTTCCTCATAAATGCGAACATGAAAAATAAAACAAAATAAAATGAATATTTGGTAACACTTTATTTCGATAGTCCACTTTAGACATTCTACTAACTATAAGTAACTTTTCAACTACATGTCAACTAACTGTCATTAGAGTATTAGTAGACTGTCATCTTAATATCTGCTGACACTTTATTTTGTTGGTCCCCCAACAGACATTCAACTGACTATAAGTAACTTGGCGACTACAAGTCAACTTATTCTCCTAACCCGAACCCTAACACCTAACCATAACCTACCAGTCTACTGACAGTCTACTATAATATACTAATACTCTAATGAGAGTTAGTTGACATGTAGTTGAAACATTACTTATAATTAGTAGAACGTCTAAAGTGACTATCGAAATAAAGTGTAACCCAGTATTTTGTTCTGTGGAGACTGAGAGCCAACCCTTCTTCATCCAGTGGGTATTTCTTTGGTTTGCGCAGTGTAATGCATAGCCTACTAAACAATATTTTGCCACTTAAAAGGTAAAAGATTGTTTTGTGTCACACGTTTATTTCCCTCATATTATATAAAACGCATGCGTAGACAAATATTTTTCTAATGTCTGGACTCCTTTATTAAGGGATTATGGATATATAAACAGACGTTTTAATATATTGGTAGCCCTATTAAATGCATTTTCTGAGAAGTTATATTTCAAGTTTTGACTGCAAATGTCACGTCCATAACGCTGGAATTGACAAAGTTTAAAGAATTTAACTTCTACTAATTTTGTGGTGTAGGTCTACGTATTTTATAATGTTAACTTCAAATAAAACTAATAGTAGAAAGATGTGGTAGCATTGGATCTGGACGGGAAGATCCAGGATCGTCCCTTCTCTTTCTTTAATGGAAAATGCTTTTTGATTTGAACAATAGAGTTTATCTTATTTTTTATTCAGTGTACATAAGAGTTGCCTATACAGTTTTATCAGTAGATGCTAAGACACATTTATATATTGTTATATATTTATATATTATATACCTGTTTGCAAAATTATAATTTTTTTCTTTGATGGCACATTTTCCTGACCTTTTTGCTCCCCCCTGTGCTTTACAGCTTTACAGGGGGGAGCTTTAAAGGGGGTATGGCTTACTTAAATGAGATGTAAATGAGCCCTATTGTCACTCCCAGCAGCAGAGAGAGCTGAGAACTGCAAAATCTTTAGAGGCTGTTTTCTTCCCTTTGAGCTTTTTTGAGTGCCTACCTTCAAATGGCCACAACTTCTCCAAATATTATCAGATTTCCATGTGTTACACATCGTTGGAAAGCTTGGAGACTACACTTTCAGAATCTGTGAATAACTCAAAATGCCCCAGAACCGACTTGTGTCCCTACTTTCCGTGATCGGTCGCAAATGAGAATGTCTTTGAGAAATGGTAAATTGAGATACTGACAGTTCTTTCCGTTGCAGATGGTTGAGGAGATCACGGATGACAAGGAGGTCTGGAAGGAGCACACAGCGATGCTGGAAGAGAGGTGAGTAGTTGCTGGACGAGGGAACAGATGAAGGAGACAAGGAAGATGAAGAAGACAAGGAAGACGAAGGAGACTTGGAGAAACAGGATGGGAGACGAACAAACGTAGCATACACTTCTTAGGAGGTAAGTGCAGACAGGTAGGTGAGTCCTTACTCATGAACGAGACCTGTCAAAGTGCCAGAGTGAGGTGTGTGCTTAAATTTGTCTGTGGTGATGATGAGCAGATGAAGTGCAGGTGCGGGTGATTAATCCTCAGGTGACAGCGATCTTTGTGACTGAGTGGTGATGGAGCCTGGCTGATCCCTGAAACATGCCATGACAACTGGCAAGTGTTGTTTTTGTTGATGTTGTTGTTGTTGTTGTTTTTTGCTATTTTGCTTAAAGCTGGTATATTTTACTATGTTTTTTTATAATGCATTGAACGGACCGAAGCAAACATATTCAAGATATATTTCAATGTGAAACCAGATTAGTATTGTACTGTGTTGTTCATGTCCTAAAGTTCCTGAATTCAGGCTGCTGGAGCGAGACATACAACCTTTATCTGTCTGTTTTCTCTCTGGTCTATTTGTAAAAAAAAAATATATATATATATACCGTAAAACTTCAAATAATAGCCGAGTCCCAAATAGACGCCTGTCTCTTTTACACGCCTGGTGCGGCGACAGGTTTGGGTAAATAAAGGCCGGTCTCAAATAGAGGCCGGGTCTGTTTTTTAGTTTCGGGTTGTATTTAATCCTCTAAAACCCGTCGCATCGTCCGCTTTTTGGCGGCCACCAAAGCCTTTTTTGATCGGTGAATGATGTAGAATAGAATAACTGCTGCTCTTGACAGGGCGCAAACGAGCAGAGAGAGCGCGCGCGCGCGCGAGAGAGAGAGACCCTCTCACGAGACCCTCTCACGTCTTCAAACAACACGAGCGCTGTCTTGATCTCTCTCCCTCGCGCATATTCATCAAAATCTATTGACACGATAGTAAAAGGTCGGAAGACCGCAGTTTCACGTGGAGCATTTGGAGATTTTTAGAGATTAGAGACTCTAGGAACAACATCTCAATGAACAACATCTCAACACTAAATTATAAAGGCCTGTCTCGTATAGACGCCTGTCTCAAATACAAGCCGGTGCAGTTCGACGATTTGGGAAAATAAAAGCCTGGGCTATTATTTGAAGTTTTACGGTATATATATAATAATAATAATAAAAATGAAATTTCTTGTGTTCCAAAACTGATCAGGACAGAATGACACAAGATCCCATTGTGCATTATAAGTACAATAGTGCACAACAGGCATTTCATGTTGTTTATAAGATAATAAAAAACAAAAGCCACAATGTTTTTGTATAGGCTAGACTTTTACAAGCAGCACAAGACACTTTCTTGGAATTAAACAAGTTGTATATGTGAAGTGTCATTTTGGGTACCTTAAAATACCTATCCCAGCTGAATTTGCAGAGACCATAATGAAACTAAGAAAACTTTTGACGGGTTGATTCCATGCAAATTGTAAACACACTGTGGCTATGTGGTCCTATCAAATCTAACATTGTTTCACTATCTTGTTTGACTACTAATTTTGATTAGCCTGAAGCCATTCTTCATGGCGCAAACAACAGTTAAATAACAACAGTAATAATAATGTACTAATGTCATAATTTATTCTCCAGAATATCTTAATTTTTCTATTCAAATCATAATTATCAACAGATTTTTGTCCTTGAGTTTAATAGATTTTTGAAAGAGCTGAAAACAGACCCAGCTAGCAAAACGTCATCTATTAGACGTTGAATAGACATAAATCTTCAACGTCTAATTACAACTTTTCAACGTTGAAAACAGGTCGATCGTCAACGTCTTGATGGAATATGTAAAACTCTTTACGTTTATTTGAGATAATAATGAACATGGTTTGGTAGTTTGTTTTTATTTGTTATTTTAGCATGTATAACAGACTTATCCTCTCTTAAATGATCGGTTGAAAACACGTAGTCAAACAGTCCGACCGAAACTACTTAGTTGAAATCACGTCGTAAACCAGTCCGAGGCCAACTTATTTTCAACCATATTTCAATGTTGAAAGGCTGTAATTGTTTACTGGAGAGCCACAGAGAGTGCAAAGCACTGCAGAGACTAAAAATAACCTTTCCTGCTTCCCATCCCTTTGGCAGATAGTTTAGTAACCAATTCTTTTTCCAGCCCATATTCATTCCTATCTCAATCGATTGACCTCTGACAGCAGTATGTGCAGGTAAAAGTCAGACATCATGGTTTAAAAATGAGAAGAACACATTTGGCCAACTATACACTTTTCATTCTTTTTGCAACTCTTTATGCCTGACCCTAAGGTCATTTAAACAAGGAATGTCATTAGAGCAGTACAAGAACAACTTTTGTTTTTTTTCTGTGGTTATTTTTAGTTAGTTAGTTAGTTGTTGGTCAGTTCATTTAGTTGTTAGTTCGTTAGTTAGTTCAGTTGGTAGTTTGTTTTTTGTTTTTTTTGCAATTCATGAATATTAACAAGAATTTAATAGGCCCAGTAATATGCAGAGTTATTACCGTGACACTGCACAGAAAAAAAAGTTTGTAAATTTGGTTATAAAAAACATAGTTTTGTTGAAGTAAATTTTGTTTTGTGTGACCTTATCATAGCAGACCCACCTACTGAGAAACACTGAGGAATATAAAGGGCCCTATCTTGCTCCCAGCGCAAATGACTTTGTACACTGACACATGTATCATTCGTATTTTGCATCCACGCAAAGCTGACTTTTCCCTCCACAGACGCACGCCGGCAAACTAGAGAATGAACTTGCGCTCCCTGTGCGGGTCGGCGCTAACAAGGAGGTGTTCCGGCGCAAACAATCCCTGGTGCTATTTTGCAGTTCCAGAAAACAATTGCGCCACTGACCAGAAAAAACCTAGTCTAAAGTCAGTGGTGCATTGAGCGTACATTCAGATGCTATTTTAAGCGTGCATGCTTGGTCATAATACAGAGTGTGAACAATGCGCATACAGTACACTGTAGATGATTCTCTCATCTACACAGATGCATTTTCCTTTTTTGCAAATTATACATTATTATAAGGAAAAATATTAAAACACGAGGGAAATCATTGTGTCAATGACGATGGGAAAAATAGGCATAAAGCTTACATATTTACCAAAAATTATTATATGCATGTATAACTGAAGCTAATTTGGGTGGGTTTGTCATATCCCCAGTGTCACTTCTTTTTCTTTTACGGCCCTGACGAGAACATCAATCTCCTCGGCTGTGAACCGATTCTGAAGCGCGCCTGGTAAATGCACCGTTATAATAGTATTGCGCCATGGAACAACCGCACCTCCTTCATCATGCTCTTAAGGGAATGTGATATGACGCTTTGATTGGTTTATTTCACGTTACGCCCAAACCACACCTATGAATAATGAAGCTACTTCAGACCAACCCCTTTTAAACTTCAAGAGTCATTTATCCCGCCGGTAAAATAACAACAGTGCCCAAGACCTGCCCACAAAGTTACTTGCGCTTCGTGCTTGATACTTGCGTTTCAGATCGTTAAAATAGTGCCCAAAGTGTTAATACACTTATCATAGGTGTCCCCCAATGCTCTTTTTACCCCAACAAGCTCTTTTTGTCTCAAAATGTATTGTGCCCATCTCTGATAATTATAGTAAATCATAATAATTATTGTTATACATTTTATAATAAGTAACAATAGACTTATACACCATTGCCACTAACAACAATAATAATAAAAAATATTATATAAATATTTGGCGGAGGTTGAGCGGTAGGTGGAGTTTCTTTTGCAGCACTACAGCAGTTAACCGCGAGTCTTCAAACTACACAAGCAGCAGGTAAGCTAATACGGAAAATTTACATTTATCCTGCATGCTACTGTAAAAGTTGTGGCAGTATGCGAGTTATGCTTAACTATAATAAAACTATAACTCGATTTCAGATGCATTCAATTCGTTTTTTTATCCAAGGCCATAGCAAGTTCTCGTGTTATTAGCTTGGGGAAATACATCTAGTGAAATTAATAGTCCATGTCCAACTCTTAATTGTAAGGAATTTATATCTTTGATTTCATGGTAACACTTCACAATAAGTTTTGAGGTTCATTTGTTAACATTAGTTGATGTATTAACTAACATGAACTAACCATGAGCAACACATTTGTTACTGTATTTATAAGGACTGGGGGTCCTTAGAAGACTTCTAGTTCAACATCATCTTCACATTAGAATTTCAAAAAGGAACTAAAAGGTTTGATCTTGTGATCAGTGATTTTTAAAACGTGAAGATGTCACACCCTCTGGGGGTGTGTGTGTCAAAAAGAAGTTGTTCCCTTTGGAGGGAATTTCTATACAACCCTTTGTTCTAGCAGGCCTTTGAATATGTAATTTGACTGGGTGTTTAACCCTCTGGGGTCCGAGGTGTTTTCTGGGTCCTGGAGGTGTTCTGACATGCTCTGACATTTGTGATTATTTCTGATACTTCTGACATTTTCATGGCTAAAGTCTGATTACACTGTATTCAGCACAAACTCTGCTACAGTAATATGTCAGCAGCATGTATGTAAACATTTTTAGTTTTGAGATAATGACGTTTATGCGTGGTTTGTGAAAAAACTAAAAAACATTGTCCCTGAAATAAGGTAATAAAACCCATACTAATTATTTATTCACAAGACTTTTGAAAATTGTATGAAAATTCAAAACTATGTGAAAATCATCCTGACTACTCATTTAGATAAGACAATATATTGATTTAAAATTTGTAAGACGTGTTTTGTGTTAGAAAGCTTTATGCGAGGAGGCGTGAACCATGAACCATCAACCCATGAATATTTAGTGTTTCACACCTGAGAAAGACAAAGACCCTCCCCTAATGGCCCTATAAGGTGCTATCAGCTGTCATTATCAGGAACCTTGCACAAAGAGTGAGGAGAGACTTAAAAATGGCTTTTAGATGGTTTGGATTTATTTACAACACAACACTATCCAAAGATACACAACAAATGACAAAAAAGCACATTAGTAAACACTGATCTAAAGACAGAGACTTGGACAGTCTCACAGCTTTCTGCCATTCCTAAAACATAGTAGGCTACATACCTGTCATCTCCAAAGTGTTTGATTTTTTACCATGTTCATCTAGAGAGACTCATGTGAATGTCAGCAGGACTCATCAGTGTCTTCTGGTCCCTGTAAAAGAAAACATTTAGGAAAAAAAACACCTGTGAACATGCTGATATCAGGAGAAACTATTTTAGATTTTTCTGGTTAAAATTATGAAATTTACTAAATACATACATACACTATATATATGAACTCCCAAGTGTGTTGTGCCTTGTAGGCATATGTAGGGCTGCATGAAATAATAACAACAGCCTATAGAAGGCAGCCTATAAATCGTTAAAAAGTTCAGTGACACTACACTAGAGAAAACTATGGATTATCATGTTACTTCGTTTCCATTCGTTACGACGTTATGAAATGTTGGAGTAAAAACATGAAGCCTATAATGTTTTATTTGTTCTGCTTTTCAAACCCACAGCGCGTGAGTCTAATTCAGCACGTGCAAACATTTACTGAATGCGATGTCATTGTGTCATAGGCTACATGTATATACATTTAGCATTAGACCTCATGTTTTTAACTCCAATCACATTTTATAACGTACATTTTAGTCTGGCACCAGTTTAACCCTCTGGGGTCTGAAATCACGCCGGCGTGATTTGCTCGCTTTTTTTCTTATCAGTGCAAAAGAGACTCAAAATACTCTGTTGATTTTGATCTTACATTTAAGTGTTATACATCATTCAAAACTGTTAAATGTCTTCTTTTATTTGTGTACACACATAATACAAACAAAATGTTGTGTTTTTCGTAAAATAAATAAAATAAACATGATACGCGTTCTGTCGTCTCTCTCAATGTGAAGCTCATTCTGAAACGCGACAGAACATGATCTGTAATTTAGCTAATGTTTGTCACACAAACTTGAAACGTATGTCTTTACAACGCTTGGAGTCTCTATTTTTAAATGATGTAAATTATATCAAAAACAAATATTCTATGTTTAAGTAATCCGTATGAGAGCAGCGACAAATACAGTTTCTCAAACGGGCCTCATTAGCGATAATGTGACCACGCCCACGCGAAACAGCTGTTCGCATACTAATGAGCCACGTGGAGGAACGCGATCAACTCACTCAACACAAAGAATCAGATTCAGCGACTTCAGTCCTACTCTGCTTTTCTTGAGTGGGGAATGCTGTGTTTGTGCTGTGCCCTTGGATTTACCTCAGAAGAGTTAGAAGAACAAGATTTGATTATGAGATTTTTAAGGTAAGACATGTTATTGTTATAGTAGCATGTTAGCAGGAGCTGCAGCATGTTATTGTTGCATAAACTTTACATTGTAGCTACTAGTTAAAGGGAAAGCAGTTAAAACAAGAGAGAACGATGGAGAGGTTAGAGCCAATGAGGAAGAAGGTGAGATGAGTGAGGAAATACAAGGAGACATTAGGCCAAGTGAGTAGGAGGAAGAGATGAAAAGAGTTACAAGGAGAGATGACTCAAGAAAAGGATAGAGAGATAACAGAGGAAGGAGCTGCAGAAGCAGATACTGAAGGAGGGATGACCCAAGAAAAGGATAGAGGAGGTAACAGAGGAAGGAGCTGCAGAAGCACATACTGAAGGAGAGATGACTCAAGAAATGGATAGATAGATAGATAACAGAGGAAGGAGCTGCAGAAGCAGATACTGAAGGAGGAATGACCCAAGAAAAGGAAAGAGGAGGTAACAGAGGAAGGAGCTGCAAAAGCACATACTGAAGGAGAGATGACTCAAGAAAAGATAACAGAGGAAGGAGCTGTAGAAGCATTTTGAGTCCAAATCCACCAGAAGTTTAGCCATCCATGATGGCCTTGCAGTTTCCAACAGACCCAGCCCATGTTGATCAGCATCTAATTAAGGTTTATAGCAATATAAAGTTCTGCTGCTCTTTTGGGCCGTGTCAAGCAGTATCTGGCTTTCCAAAAAATCCTCAAGGACTGTCTTTTCAGAGCCAATGGTATGCTGGTTACAACTGGCTGGAGTACTCTGTGGAAATAGATGCAATGTACTGCTTTATTTGTCGTCTCTTCTTGACAGAAGAAAAGTTTAGAGCCAGAACAGCATGGAGAACAGCTGGAGGTAACTGGAGGAAGGCTGTTGAAAAGATTCATGAGCATGCAGCCACTGAAGCCCATATGATCAGTATGGTGAGGTGGGCCAACTAAAGGGGTCTTTAATTGAAGCTTTTAAAGCTCAGGCTGCAGAAAATGAGTTACAAACTGAAAAAGAAAGACAGAAAAACAGAGAAATCCTATTTCGGACAATATACATCACAGTATATTTGGCAAGGCAATGACTCACATTTAGAGGCCATGATGAACGTAGCACCAGTTCAAATAGAGGAAACTTCCTTGAGCTTGTGCAACTAGGTGAATGTGACAGTGTCCTCAGAATCCATCTTGAGTGTATCCAGATGATTCAGTCCCACAAGAAGAAGCCACATGTGACACTTTTATCTAACAGGACCCAACATAATCTAATAAGATCTCTTGGAACACAAGTGAGGAATGTAATTCTGAAAGAGATTAATGAGGCCAAGATATTTTCAATTATTTTGGATGAAACTACTGATGTGTCACACTCATAGTAACTAACACATGCACATAAGGGAGCTCTTCATGCAAGTGTGTCATGTAAAATCAACAAGTGGCAAAGACTTAGAGGTAATGACCCCTCTGTCAGAAAATGGATGGAACGCTGAAAATATCTGGGGTCAAGTCTATGATTGTGCATTTAACATAAGTGCTAGTTACAAGGGGCTGCAGGCTAGAATTCCGAGCCAAAATGAAAAAGCACTATATGGGCACTGCCACACACACTGTTAAAACCTAGTGTTAGTGGAAACCGCTAAATCAAGCCCCCATTTACATTTTTTTTTTAATTTAGTACAGAGGCTTTACACTTTCCCGTCTTCTTCTAGCAAGTGCCATGCTGCATTCATAGAAATGCAAAAGTTTTTATATGCTCGAGAGAAAACTTGGGAATATTAAACGGCTGACTGACACACTCTGGCCCTGTCGAGAAAATGCCTTAAATGTACTGGAAATAGATATGCATAGTTATGCAGCTGTTGAAAAAAAATGTCAGACAGCAATCCACTTGATCCAGCTGCAGGTGATGCTCTGATATTGTTTATTATAAATTGTCAAAATAAATTTTGAGCTTATGCTTTGTTTGGAGTTGGCCACAGTGTTTCAGGAGACTGCTGTTGTATCAGCTGCTCTTTCATGCAAAGATGTGGATCTGGCAGTGTCATAGGCCCACACAGTGGTGGAAGGAGTGCTAAAAAGGCTTCACGAACTGAGGACAGAAAGTGAATTCAAGATTGTGTTTGAAAAAGCAAAGGAGAGGACTAAGGTTGCTGGAAATGAGTTTGCAGACAAAATACCTGGTGAGACAAGACCCAGAAAATGACCTGCAAGGAATGATTCTAAGTCAACAGGAGAAGACAATCACCCTGATAATTTGGAGGAGTTCTACCTAACAAGGGTATACTACACATTTTTGGAGACCATTACTTAAGAGATGGTCAGACAATTCAAAGGAAAGGATAATAGTTCAACTAACATTATCCTCAAATGCTTACAGTCTATGTAACGTTTTGGTCATGTTTCATGTCTTTGTCATGTTTCATGTCTGTCATGTGATTCTCTGTCATAGTCATGTGATCCTGCCATGCGTTCCCTTGTTTGATGTGTCATGTTGTCATTAGTCAAAAGTCATTAAAATATTTTAAAACACAACAGACAGGTACTGCTTTAAATACAGGTGATTTATTTAATAAATAATTGCATTTAAATTCTGTAAACATATGTTTGATTTGTTATTTAAAGTAGTATTTTTTTTTATTTTTGGTCCTTCTGCCCCTGCCACTAAAAAATATCTGTACGCCACTGACACCCTTATCTCAACTTAGAATAATGGACATCTTTCCAGTTTCCACATGCTCCATCTATTATTTCCGTCATATTTTGAGTGTGACAAGATGATGAACTGTATATCTGCGTAATATATTTACTGTTTTCCCCAAGGTTTGCTACAAGCTGTGTCGCCCTTCAAAACAGTAAAGGCTACTCCACTCACAGAGCAGATCAATCATGTTGGACAGTGGCAGCTAAGGGAATATATATATATATATATATATATATATATATATATATATATATATATATATATATATATATATATATATATATATATATATATATATATTACACTCACCGGCCACTTTATTAGGTACCCCATGCTAGTAACGGGTTGGACCCCCTTTTGCCTTCAGAACTGCCTCAATTCTTCGTGGCATAGATTCAACAAGGTGCTGGAAGCATTCCTCAGGGAGTTTGGTCCATATTGACATGATGGCATCACACAGTTGCCGCAGATTTGTCGGCTGCACATCCATGATGCGAATCTCCCGTTCCACCACATCCCAAAGATGCTCTATTGGATTGAGATCTGGTGACTGTGGAGGCCATTTGAGTACAGCGAACTCATTGTCATGTTCAAGAAACCAGTCTGAGATGATTCCAGCTTTATGACATGGCGCATTATCCTGCTGAAAGTAGCCATCAGAAGTTGGGTACATTGTGGTCATAAAGGAATGGACATGGCCAGCAACAATACTCAGGTAGGCTGTGGCGTTGCAACGATGCTCAATTGGTACCAAGGGGCCCAAAGAGTGCCAAGAAAATATTCCCCACACCATGACACCACCACCACCAGCCTGAACCGTTGATACAAGGCAGGATGGATCCATGCTTTCATGTTGTAGACGCCAAATTCTGACCCTACCATCCGAATGTCGCAGCAGAAATCGAGACTCATCAGACCAGGCAACGTTTTTCCAATCTTCTATTGTCCAATTTCGATGAGCTTGTGCAAATTGTAGCCTCAGTTTCCTGTTCTTAGCTGAAAGGAGTGGCACCCGGTGTGGTCTTCTGCTGCTGTAACCCATCTGCCTCAAAGTTCGACGTACTGTGCGTTCAGAGATGCTCTTCTGCCCACCTTGGTTGTAACGGGTGGTTATTTGAGTCACTGTTGCCCTTCTATCAGCTCGAACCAGTCTGGCCATTCTCCTCTGACCTCTGGCATCAACAAGGCATTTCCGCCCACAGAACTGCCGCTCACTGGATGTTTTTTCTTTTTCGGACCATTCTCTGTAAACCCTAGAGATGGTTGTGCGTGAAAATCCCAGTAGATTAGCAGTTTCTGAAATACTCAGACCAGCCCTTCTGGCACCAACAATCATGCCACGTTCAAAGTCACTCAAATCACCTTTCTTCCCCATACTGATGCTCGGTTTGAACTGCAGGAGATTGTCTTGACCATGTCTACATGCCTAAATGCACTGAGTTGCCGCCATGTGATTGGCTGCTTAGAAATTAAGTGTTAACGAGCAGTTGGACAGGTGTACCTAATAAAGTGGCCGGTGAGTGTATATATATATATATATATATATGTTTATGTGTGTGTATATATAAACCGCTATAGCTAAGGTGGTTAATACATTGTAAAGACTCTTTGGTTGTAGTTCAGCTTGATGTAATGACATGTAGAGAGCAAAATTAGATGTTGTTGAAAGATATGGATGATGGCTTGAGTGAATCTACGGGGTTTTGCTAATGGAAAACATAGAAGATTGAGTGCTGAAGAGTAGAGATAACCTCAGTATTGTCAGTTAGCTCATTGTTGAGCCAGTGAGAAACCTGACTTGGGATGAACCTGACATGAATCAGAAAAAATGTGATTTAAATGAATTTAAATGGATGGGTCATCCCCAACTCTCTTTTAAATGAAAGTAGCATTTTTTGAAGAATCTTCAAGTTTCACTTTTTCATATACATCAGATCATAGCGTCTGTGTAAGGATAGTACAGACTGACGAATGAAAGTGAACCACAAACAGTTTAATTGCACAACCGAGACACAGTAATGCAGTTCAGTAAAAAGTTGCAGTGTCAGGAGAAGAATAATTTGAATCTTTGATTCTTTCACCAGCTGCAGACGGAGACTGGGGGAATGAAAACAAGAGACGAGAATGCAGAGGATACACAGGTAAGGAGTAGATACAGGAGATCACTGGAGAATTGTAGGAGTAAAAGCTGGAGAAACATGGAAGCGGGATTTGTGAGTCTTAAATTCCAAAAACGAGGCCAGGGTGAGTCTTCTTTTTATAGTGGAGTGAATTGGAGTGATAATAACTGACAGGTGTGTTATAGACTGGAGAGTTTGATGGCTGAATGGATAGAGTGGTGTGCCCGTGACAGATTAGGTCTTATTTAAATGTATTAACATAAAAATAAAAAAATAAACATAATAAAGATTGAACAGCATTAAATTGAAATACTTTTTTAAAATTTATTTAGTTTTATTACAATAGAAGTAGAGTATCATCGTATATACTGTCACAGGTGGTTGCATGCAAAGAGACAAAGAGTAAAGTCAAGTTCCAACATTAAGTTTAATGACAAAAGGCAGAGCAGCACTAAACGTAAGCGTGACTGAACACTGAAAGACTGTGAGGGAAGAACTTAAAGGTGCCCTAGAATGTGAAATTGAATTTATTTTGGCATAGTTAAATAACAAGGAGTCTCAAACACCATTGTTTTCTCCTTCTTACCTAAATCTCGTTTTTGAAAAACACCCCTGAAAAATAGGCGAATCTCCACATAACACAGACTGTACAGTCGGGATCATTAATATGTACAACTCCAAAAATTTGCATATGCCAGCCCATGTTCAATGACAGGCGGAACTGCGCAGCCGAAGCAAGGCTCAGTGTTTGGATGTACAAATGAACACAAAGGTATTTAGTTCCTTCATCCGAGCATCTGAAGAAACAATGGGTTAATTTTATTTTCTCTAGAAATTTCCAAACATTTCACCGACGAGACTATTTCCTCAACTTGGGCCAATACAGAGCTGGCCTCGAACATCTGAAAATAAATCGATCGAGCTACCAAGCAACACTTTCTGATGTGTAATTGTTCAAGTTCAGACAGGTAATCTTTCTCTCAAAATCGTTCAATACTGTATTTACATCATCGTGTTTGCATTGGTGAAAGCATTAGAGAGAGTGCAGAAACTGCGTTGCAATGATAAGATCTTTATTCTCGCGATCAACACAGTCATCTGTTTGCTCAATGCTCATCACAGCAACATTTTATGTGATGGGAAAAGATCTAAATACTTTAAAAACATCTCACGATTCGTTAATCTCGATAGCTGTAATAGTAAAAACGTATAATAGCTGTAGTAAAAGTATGCGAGAGAGTTTCAAATGTAATACGTAGCTATTTCATATGCAAGCATGTCAGCCAATCACAGCAGAGGCCGGTCACACACAGCAGACACGCCCCTTGAAACAGAGCTTTCAAATCAGAGGCTAAAATCAGGCTAGGAAAAAGCCATTTATTTCTAAATTATGACTATTTTTTATCTAAAAAACATACTAACATTATAAGGGCAACCCAGAAAACATAAAATAAAAATAAAAAACATTCTAGGGCACCTTTAATAATGACTCAAACAAGATAATAAATGATGTGCCCCTGAACAGAATGAACTAATAACAGTAACCAAAGAAACAAAGGAGTGGTGGGAAAACCAAACAAAGGAACACAGGAGATAAATGAAAACAAACTAAGGCTATGTTTACACGGAAACGATCTGAAGAGAAAACGCAAAAGTGGCGTTGCATTATCACTTTTTATTCTGCGCTTAGACGGGCGTTATATGGGGGAAATCTGTGTGCATATGGTGACGCAAAAGTGTGTGAAATTCAATGTAGTATACACTCTAGGTTGCAATGTGAAGCACTGCGCACACAACAACACCAGTATCTGAGAATATTTTGTATTTTGTACAACTGCTGAAAAGACTCTAGTACGTTTATCAGAGCTTCTAGGGCAACTTGGAACTTAATCCGACATGTTGGTTGTTATTTTCCTGTACTGGCGCATGCCTGTGACGTAAACGCGCACGCGACGAGAGCCATGAGCAGATTTGCGTTTTTACTGTTTAGATGGGAACAGGTGGAGCGTTTTTAAGATTTCCACTCTGGAGGGTGGTTTCACTTTTTTGCGTTTTTAAGCCCCAAAAACGCTGTCGCCGTGTAAACGAAAGGCACATCTGATCAAATATTTTTACGTTTTCACCCGCGAGCGTTCTCGTGTAATCAGGGCCTTAAAGTCCATGATAACTAAGACAAACTGAACATGTGACATACATTATAAAAAATTTAAAATATATTTATTTAAATAAATATATATATAAAATAATAATTTTGTGGTTTTGCTAAATATAACAATAAATAGCTACCTTAATTAAATTATCTGAATATCATTTAAGTGGTTGTTTGAGTTGGACACACCAAAATAAATGCCTAAAAATCCAACACTTAATCTATTATTTAAGATTTTTTTCACAAGAAGAAATGAGTATTTGACAAACAAATTCAATTGAGAATGGAGAAATTTGGATTTTAGAAAAAAGTTTTTAAGAGTGTACCCATTAGCGTCTATGCCATACAGTATTTGCATATACTGCCTGAGTCATCCTTGCAACGGAGGTTTGGGTTAATGGATTGGTTCTTCTAGTGCTTCATAATCGAACTCGCGCTCGGATTGATATGGTAAAATCGACGTCATTGTTCGTTACTGTTTAATTTATGGTTTAGGAAGCCTCAGGACACATAGAGCTGTCAGTGTTATGGAAATGGGAATTACGCGGTAAACTAATCACAACAGACTGAGCTGTCTGGCCAATCAGAGCAGAGTAGCTCGAGGAAAGGAGGTATTTAGAGAGATTGATTCATTTGGCGAGACGTTTGAGAATCTTTGAAAATCTGCTGTTTTGCAAATGAAACGTTTTTTGACGTTTGATGCCTGCAAACCTGTTGTAGGAGACTCCAAAACAACATTAGGAAACTTAAAAAAATCCATGATAGGAGCCCTTTAAAAATGGTGCATGTGTCTCGTTATTATGCGAGAACCAGTGTCATTTTTGTGTCAATGATGCTGACTTCATGTTTGCATCTAGACACAAACACAGGCTAGATATGAACTTTAGCAGAGGGGAAGCTGCATCAGTAAATATTGACTTCTAAACAGCCATGAGAATATTGGGTGCTTGGTACTATTTTATCATCTCCTATGTGGAATAAAACAAAGGTCACACTTTATATTAGGGGGCTTTAACTACTAAGTACTTGCATCATAAAAATAAGTACAATGTACTCATTGTGATCATGCTGTATTGTAAAACACTTCTACTGGGGTTGGATACGGCTGAGACCCTATGGCCAGCTTCGGTGCTATAGTGGCGTGATGAATTGATTTTCAAGCAAAGGGAACTGGATAAATATATATCTGAATGCTTCAATGCTACCAATCCCGATCTGAATTCTGACTTGTGATGCAGCCTGAATCATGACACAGTGTTTGTTCATTGGGCAGAGAAGAACTGGCCCACTGACTGAGGCTGGTTTCTCCCAAGGTTTTTTCTCCATTCTGTCACCTGATGGAGTTTGGGTTCCTTGCCACTGTCGCCACTTAATATTCAACAATATATTGATCTGAATGTTCTGAAGCTGTTATATGAGTTGTGTGAGAACTGAGTTGGACGATGACGACATTATTATTATTATTTTATTTTTTTTGCAGAACTGCTTTATATAGATGAAATTAACTAATTTAATAATTGATGATCTTTACAACAGAACTGAATCACCTCTAAACTGACTTCAGCTTAACAACAGTAAGGGAAGGGTCAACCATGTAATTTTAGATGGAATTACAGAAATGAATTACTCTTGTAATTATATGCAAGTATTTTTTGACGTTAGTGTAAAAACGTGTTTGTACATAAGTTATTTGTATCAAATTACTAATTTAAATGTTAGTACATAGTAGTTAAAGGGGTCATATAATGGTACATGCACTTTTACAAGTTGATTGTACTGAAATGTGTGTTGGCAGTGCCTGTACACAACCATCATATAATGATAAAAATCCATCCAGTGTTTTTGTTTTAATCTCCTTATATGTTTTCCCCTGCCTCAAATCGAGCCGTTCGACCGTGTGACGTCACACGGTCGGCCGCCCCTCCCACGATTGTTGATTGACAGCAACGTTTCAACACAGACCCGCCCTCGCTCGTGAGCGAGCTGTCAATCATAGTCCGCACGTACCGGTGTTGTGCCGAAAAGTACGCTGGAGCACACAGTCTGTGAGCAGAATGGCGTCTAAGCGATTGTGGTGTTCTATTCTTGGGTATAATAACGAACACACTTTAATGTTCCTAAATCCGAACCGCTGAAGACGCAGTGGCTGAGTTTGTTTTCGAAGGGAATATTCATCACGATCAACGTCAATGCTTTCATGTTTGCGCAAATCATTTCACACACCAGACTGCTTTATAAACGAGGGTCAGTGTAAAGCTGGTTTTGCTAAGAAGCTGCTCATGAAAAAAGGATCGGTATCAACTCTTCGTGTTCCTGCTGCACCTCCAGAAGAACTTAAGTGAGTGTAACGTTTTATTAACCTTTATATTAATATTTATATTAATCTTTGCAAATCGCTAGCTGCACGATGAATGCGGCTAAGGTTTACACTCAGGGTACATTACGGCATGTTTTCTATGTACAACGTTCTCAATATAATTCTTAATCCCACAAAAACAAACAAACGCGTTATGGTTATTGCGTTACAAACGGTGTATGCACAGAACAGAGGGGCGGGGTGAGCAAAGCTCATTATCATTTAAAGACACATGCACTTAAACGGCGTGCTGACAACAGAGCTGTTTTTGACCAGGTAAAATAAGTTCCATTTCGGTCGCTCGCGTTCGACGCAACGTCGACGTGACGACGAAATTGGGATCACTTCAGGGAGCCCTATCAACTTCGAGTATCTATAGAACAAGCCAATGAACGTTGGCGTGCGTGAAGCGTCACGCGCCCCCGCCCCGCAGCGCGGGCATAAACAGGAAGCGGGCGCACGCACACATTGTCTTTCACTTCGGAGCCGAGCGTTTCTACTGTTCCTGCTCTACAATCTTCTGACAGTATTGAACTTCTAAAGAAGAAAACAAGTCTGCTCTTCAGGAGAACGCCTCTTCAAGCTGGTGTTGGCGTGACAGCACAGACAGCGCTGGCCGCGATCTCACAGTGAGCCGGCAAAACAGCTGTTTTCACAGATCAGAATGTTGCGCCTTCAATGAGAATGTGAGTGCTCACATCAGGCTTGCACTATCGTCCTGTTGTGTAGCCGCGGTCATCCCTGGGTGCTTCAGCACCAGAGAGAGCAGTTTTTCCTAAAAGAGCATACACGGTTTGACACTGCGTCTTTTTCAAGATGTCATTCAACCGTGTGTTTCTGGATGCGGTCGTTTCCTATCCTCATGTGACGGCCACGATCTCTGTTTCACATGCCTGGGCTTCAGTGTGTTGAAACTGTGCTCGTGGGTGGCTTATGCTCTCTTTTGAGAGCATGACCACGTCGGCACGTTGTTCGTCTTGCCTTTCTCATTAAGGTTTAAGTGTTCAGCGTGCCGTGTGCCGTCGAGCTGCCAGCTGACAGCGCGGGTTGTCACGGCAACCCAGCGCGCGTCGTTCGGAGCTCTAGATGCGCGGTCGAGACTCGAGTGCCTCAAACGAGGTGGAGTCCCCTCGTCTATGCCCCGATCTAGTTCTTTTTCTGGTGCACCAGAAAAAGGCTACTTCTGCGTATAGCCAGGGTGACCAGAGGGTTATAGTGAGGGCTTCCCCGCCCGGTAACCAATCCGTGTGGGCCCCTCACTCCTCTATCGCATCGCAGACATGTGAGACTCTGTTTGTGGGTGGTTATATTCTCTTGTGAGAACATAATCACGTCAGCACGCTGATCGTGCTGTGTGCCGTCAAGTTGATGGCCACATTCATTGTCTCACATGCCTGGCAGCTTTGGATGGGATGCTGGTCTTTCTCATGATGGACCTAGCGTTTCATTCAGGGCTACAGGGGAGGATTAGACGTCGATCGCTGCATCAGAGAGAGTGCTGTTACGCTCTGGAAATGATGATGCTGAGCTCCCATTATAATGGTGCGCATGCTCATGCTGAATCAGATTCAGACTTGACAGCCATGCTTTCCCGGTTACGCTGAGGGCGCAGTGCAACGCATAATCGCCTTGCCCCGCCCCATGCCTTCCCGGATGTGTGTGAAAAACCCTTTTGCAGTATGAAAGCATTTTGGTGCCAATATGGCGTGTCATTAGTGCCAAAAGCTGCAGAAAGTTTTTCCTCTCTCACTACCCTCAGTAGTGGGATGGTGGTGCTACTGCAGACCGCCTCTTCCCTGCATGTGACCAAACAGTCATAATGCATGAGGATAGTTCTGAGTCGGGGTTGAGCTGCGCCTGGTGACTGACCGTGTTAAAGTCACAGCGCTGGCCCTCGGCCAGATGATGTCCACCCTAGTGGTCCAGAAGCGCCCCCTGGCTAACCTTGCATTGGTGTGAGGCATCGCCAAAGTTCGTTTTCGCGATGCCCCCATCTAGTGAGGTGGCCTTCGGCGACACTGTTGGAGACGGTGCCCAGCGGTTCTCCCCAGTTCAAAAGCAGGCTGAGGTAACTAAAAGCTTACCACAATGTGCTCCCTGAGTCACTGGTGGGCCCTCAGTCTGTTTGTCGCCAAGGGTGTCAGTCCCCTGCAAAAAAAAAAAAAAAACTCCGCCACAGCCAGCTCTACTGTGACGTTGAGCTTTCGCAGGTCGACGGCACCACCCGGAGTCAGCTGCTCTCCCCCGGAGGAGGGCCGGGTGGATAACTTTCGTTAAATCATTCTGTTCCTCCACTGGCGTCTCACCAGTGGTCCCAAATTCTCAGCAAAGCAGCTTCTCTTCTCTGGGTCCCAAGAGAGCGAGGTTGGCGGTGTGCGACGCTATGCCTTGCCACCCACTGCCCCCTCTTGCTTCGCCAGCGGTAGCTTGATGTGCTCGAGGCCGCGCCTATGCCGTCTCACTCATCCCCTGCCGATCGGTGGAGTCAGGTTAGTGTTGTACACTCAGACCCCACTTCGGGCCGTTATGCCGTCCGAGTCGGGTCCCTGCATTCCGCCGCGCTGCCCCACCTCGGGTACGTCTGTCGTGCCGTTGCTCCCGCTTGCACGGTGTCTGGGAGCCTGGTAAGTGCTTCCCAGCCCTTCTCGCTGGCTCATCCGTATTGTCAGACTCGGCTATGCGATTCAGTTCGCTCGGCGTCCCCCGGCCTTCACCGGGTAGCGATTGCAGTCCTACTGGCGAAGGACGCAATCGAGCCGGCCCCTCCAGCCGATATGAAGACCGGCTTCTCAGCCCGTACTTCTTGTACCCAATAAAAGAGGTGGGTTACAACCTGTCTTGGACCTGCGTGTCCTGAATCGGTCCCTTCACAGGCTGCCGTTCAAGATGCTTACGCAGAAACGCATTTTCAAATGCATCCGTCCCCAAGATTGGTTTGCAGCGATCGACCTGAAGGACGCGTACTTTCATGTCTCGATTCTCCCTCGACACAGACCGTTTCTTCGCTTTGCGTTCGAGGGTCGGGCATATCAGTACAAGTCTTACCCTTCGGGCTAGCCCTGTCGCCCCGTGTCTTCACGGAAGTCGCGGCCATTGCTCCCAATGTGCGAGCTTGGCGTTCGCATTCTCAACTACCTCAACGACTGGCTTATTCTCGCCCAGTCGAGAGAGCAGTTGTGCGAACACAGGGACATGGTGCTCAGTCACCTCAGCCTCCTAGGGCTTCGGGTCAACTGGGAAAAGAGCAAACTCACCCCCGGGCAGAGGATCTCTTTTCTCGGTATGGAGCTGGACTCGATCAACATGACAGCGCGCCTCACGAAGGCCCGCGTCCAGTCAGTGTTGAACTGCGTGAGCACTCTCTCACGCAGAACAGCGGCACCACTGAAACTTTTTCAGAGGCTCCTGGGGCATATGGCATCTGTAGCCGCGGTTACGCCGCTCAGATTGCTTCATATGAGACCGCTCCAACACTGGCTTCACGATCGAGTCCCGAGATGGCCGTGGCAGAGCGGCTTGTGCCGGGTCCAAGTAATCCCGCACTGTCGCCAAACTCTCAGCCTGTGGTCAGACCCTTCGTTCCTGAGGGCAGGTGTTCCCCTGGAACAAGTGTCCAGGCATTCTGTGGTCTCCACGGATGCCTCTGCCACCGGCTGGGGGGCCACGTACAACGGGCATGCAGCTTCAGGTCTGTGGACGGGGCCTCAACTGCATTGGCACATCAACTGCCTCGAGTTGTTAGCAGTTCATCTTGCGCTGGGCCGCTTCAAAACGCTGCTACTAGGCAAGCATGTTCTGGTCCGTACGGACAGCACTGCGACCGTTGCGTACATCAACCGTCAAACTGGTCTACGCTTCCGCCGCATGTTACAACTCGCCCGCCATCTCCTCCTTTGGAGTCAGAAGCATCTGAGGTCGCTTCGTGCCATGTTATTCTGGGCCTGCTCTACCGTGCAGCCGTCGAGCTCACGGCAGCAGGTGCTACCGGGAGAATGGCGACTCCATTCCCAGGTGGTCCAGCTGATCTTCAGGCGTTTTGGGACCGCACAGGTAGATCTGTTTGCCGCCCCGGACACGTCTCACTGCCAGTTGTTCTATTCCCTGACCGAGGGGACCCTCGGCACGGATGCTCTGGCACACAGCTGGCCCCCGGGCCTATGCAAGTATGCGTTTCCCCCAGTGAGCCTTCTTGCACAGACTTGTGCAAAGTCAGGGAGGACGAGGAGCAGGTCTTGTTAGTTGCGCCGTACTGGCCCAACCGGGCCTGGTTCCCGGAACTGGTACTCCTCGCGACAGCTCCTCTCTGGCCCATTCCTCTGAGAGAGGACCTGCTCTCAGAGACGGGGCACCCTGTGGCACCCGCGTCCAGACCTCTGGAAACTCCATGTCTGGTCCCTGGATGGGACGCGGAGGTTCTAGGTGACCTACCCCAAACGGTAGTTGACACCATCACTTCCGCTAGAGCCCCCTCTATGAGGTGCCTCTATGCGTTGAAGTGGAACCTGTTCGTTGACTGGTCTTCCTCTCACGAGGAGAACCCCCGATCTTGCTCGATCAGAACCGTGCTTTCCTTCCTGCAAGATGGGTTGGAGCGAATGCTGTCTCCCTCCAATCTTAAAGTATGTCGCCGCTATCGCCGCACATCACGATGCAGTTGAAGGTAAGTCAATGGGGAAGCACGACCTGATCGTCAGGTTCCTGAGGGGGGCGAGGAAACTGAATCCTCCTCGCCCACTCTCTATACCCTCTTGGGATTTTTCTCTGGTCCTTTCGGACTTCAGAGACCACCCTTGGAGCCTTTTCAGTCAGCAGAGTTAAAAATTCTGTCCTAAGACAGTACTCCTGGTTGCATTGGCCTCCATCAAGAGGGTAGGGGACCTGCATGCATTTTCGGCCGACGAATCGTGCCTGGAATTCGGCCCGGCTAACTCTCACGTGATCCTGAGACCCCGGCCCGGATACGTGCCCAAGGTTCCCACCACTCCCTTCCGGGACCAGGTGGTGAACCTGCAAGCGCTGCCTTCGGAGGAGGCAGACCCAGCCCTGGCTTTTCTCTGTCCCATTCGCGCTCTGCGCCTGTACGTGGACAGAACGCAAAGCCTCAGGACCTCAGATCAGCTCTTCGTCTGTTACGGAGGCCAGCAGAAAGGGAAGGCTGTCTCCAAGCAGAGGATGGCCCACTGGATTGTGGGTGCCATCGCCTTGGCTTACTAAGCCCAAGGCGTGCCTTGCCCGCCGGGTTGAGAGCCCACTCCTCGGAGTGTCGTTTCTTCTTGGGCGCTGGCACACGGCGCCTCGCTGACAGACATCTGTAGAGCTGAGGGCTGGGCGACACCTAACACGTTCGCTAGGTTTTATAGCCTACGTGTTGAGCCGGTTTCTTCCTGTGTGCTCGCTTCAACCAGCCGGTAACACCGAAATTCCCGCTCTTGTGTCGGCTTGCTGCGCCACTCCCCTCCACATGGAGCGGATACGTGCGCTTCTTGCTCCAGTCGAGTTCCCCACTAGGCGAACCCTGTTGAGTTCCTCCGCACCCCTTCGGCAGTCGGACGTTGCGGAGCGTCCGACGCCAGGTCTAGTGCTTGTATGCTTGTGTAACTTGTGCTAGATTGGGTTCCATATGTGGTGATCCCTGCGGCGATCCCATATGCGTATTCTTCCACGATCAGCTCCCTGCGGTGAGCCCGTGTCTTCCCTTGGCAGTGTACGCTCTGCCGTCACTGTCTGGTGCTGCGTCCCCCTTCTCAGGCTGGAGCCACCCCAGTGACATTCCATATGTTGCACTGCCCCCTCGGCCAGTCCATATGTGTATTCTCCACATGTTACCTCCCTTCGGGCAGGATGTGGCTCCGCAGCGTCCCTCTCCCCTGGAGGGGTTCGCTTTCCCAGTGTTATCCAAGAGTTCCACTGTGTGGGTTGTAACGGAACAGCAGTCCGAACTCCCTCTACGCAGGTCTTCCGCCCTAGCCAGTTGGGGGTCTGAGAGTCTTCCGTAGGGCGCTGGATGTGGCAGCTACCGTGGCGTTTTCCATGGGATCCCAATTTCGTCGTCACGTCGACGTTGCGTCGAACGTGAGCGACCGAAAGGGAACGTCTCGGTTACTAGTGTAACCCTCGTTCCCTGAGGGAGGGAACGGGAGACGCAACGTCCCGTCGCCACGGTTGCTGACCATCGCTGTACGGCCGTCTCAATCTCGGCTCCTCAGCGAAAAACAATGTGTGCGTGCGCCCGCTTCCTGTTTATGCCCGCGCTGCGGGGCGGGGGCGCGTGACGCTTCACGCACGCCAACGTTCATTGGCTTGTTCTATAGATACTCGAAGTTGATAGGGCTCCCTGAAGTGATCCCAATTTCGTCGTCACGTCGACGTTGCGTCTCCCGTTCCCTCCCTCAGGGAACGAGGGTTACACTAGTAACCGAGACGTTTTCTTACAATACTAATGAGAATTTTTAATTAAAGTATATTACAAACTTTTAATTTAGACCCTAAAGAATCATATTAGCTTGTACAAAAATGGCATTATATGACCCCTTTAAGGACACCTAATATAAAGTGGGACTGAAATAACCCATGAAACAGTCTAAAGCTCTAGTACCAGGTCAAAGACTGCAAGTTCAACAAATTGAGAAATCAGTGAAGAAATGTGAGCCTGCATGGTTAAAAAAACAAAAACAAAAAACAGCACTGATTATGAAATAAAGAAAGTGGGTAAAATGTATACGTATAACCAGCACAATTCGACTACGTTTTATATAGGCTCTCAAATATAGTGGCTAAATATAATATAATTAAACAGCTCTTCACTTACTGCTTGCATAAAATAGATTGCTGCACAGTTGTAATATTGTGTGAAAAAGCTCCTTTGGATTCTCCGCACAGGCCGTGGCTGGAACATCTGGTTTGGTGAACATTATCAGATACTCACCGAGCCCTCTATAATGAAAGGCATTATCAGTTGATCACAACATGTTCTGGATGGAGGGACAGCACCTACACATACCCCATCTCTCAGGGTTTCTTAGCAACTGGGATTGCATCCAAGTCACATGACAGTTTAAAAAAAGGCATCGTCATTAGTCCAGTCAAACTCAGCTGCGCAGCTTGAAAACCAGAATCTGTAAACATTTGAAACAATTTTAGGATTTTCAAAGTTGTTCTTAATTCTCTTAGGCTTCTTGTCTGCATTTGCAATGTACTGTATATAGACTTTGTATTTACAGTGGATTTAAAGGCGTTCAGAAGTCTCAAATGCAATTATTTTTGGTTTTCTTCCCACTATGACCACTTTTACTCCAAGTTTGATAACGGGAGAAGAACAAATACAATTTTCGAATCGGTTTTACCCTGACTTGTTACCTTAATTATAATTCTGCTTACATTTACCTTTATTATAAGTCTGCTTACAAAATGAAAACAAAATGCTTAAAATGAAAATGACTTGTAGGAACTGTTGCAATTATCATTATTTCCATTCAACTTGAGCACAGACCCACCCCCCCACCCCACTGTTTATTTTACAGTGAAATGTTGCCTGAACGTTTTTTGAATTTAAAAGAAGTTTTGCATTACAAATAAGTTTAAAGCAAAACCTTATAAGAAAAAACATTTTAATAAATACTATTGGACAGTTTTAGCATTTGAATAATACAAAATGTGATGTTTCATATTTCATGGACAATGCTGAGCATGGCTTTGTGACATTAAAAATTGAAACTCTCATTATTATCAGTAACCTTCCACTCTGGCAAATTACCATGATGAAGTCAGCTGGAATGTGAGGTTATGACTCAGCATTAACTTTCCTACTGTTCACCTTACACAGCATGTGTTTCCCATTCAAATTCACAAGAACACAACAGGAGTAGGTACAGAGGGGAAAAATGTGGAGACACCATCAGTGCTCAGGCCAAAGGTCATGTTATAAGCAGATGGTTGACTTCCAACTCACACAGCACAGTGTGAACATAACTTTATCAAAATACTTTAATCATTGTCATCAAAGTGATGAGTCAATATACAAGGACAGGCACCAAGCAGTGAAAGGGGAGCTCACATTTTAAAATGCCTCAGACTTCAGACGCACTACCATACAGACTCCAGAATACAAACCATTGTCTGCATGAAAAGGATAGATGAATCCGCGAGTGCTGCATAGGGAACGCTTGTTGGAACATATTGTATGGAAATTTTGTCAGGATTGTCTAACACCCTTATCTCATTTTGATTTTCAGTGAATTACAAAGAGCTGCCAAACAGCTGCTGTTTTGTCTTCAATTTACTTTGCAGTAATAAAGAAAGCCCTCCAGGAAATACTATAACTGACTGAGAGGTTTGTTTTGGCTTAGGAGAGATGATTTACTGCTTTGCAGTTGCAGATTATTCATATTGTTCTCTCAAAGCCAAAATACAAAAGTGTCCACTGTGAATTAATGATTTTAATATGATACATGGTAAATCTTGGAACTCAAGAGAGTTTTAAGCCAGCATGAAATATGACTTTAAAGCAGACCAAGCAGGATAGCTACAAGCATGCTGGCACGCACAACAGGGGTTCTGTAAAAAAACAAAACAAGTGAGCAGCTTTAATAATACATTTATGGGTGTACAATGCATGTGACAATTCCATCAAATGTGATGAAACACAAAGAGGCCTCTCCTGAGAGCTCTATCGGTATAAGATGTAACATTGTAAAATTTAAAACACTGGAAGCATACAGGGATAATAGAAGACAGGAATTTCCCAAACATTGTTTTCTTGCTCTCTCATATTGAGATCTTTTAAAATGACTTTGTAGACTCCATCAAACAAATCCTTTGCAATTATAGCGTGGTTTGTTTACTCTTCTTTGGTTGACCATTGATTATAATAATATAACTTTTGTGCAGTCTTCCTCTGGTGCGAACGTGTGTGACTAAGAAGGCCTCTTCTGGATGTTCACAGTCTGGGACAGTAAGGGCAGGGAAATTATGTTGTTGGTGGAGCAGTTGTTGGATTTTTTTCAATTGTCTGCCAGGTATGGCTTTTTCTGACTGACAGGGTTCAAACTTCCTGTAGGCCTGGTTGGTTACTGCATGCCATCTGGGTCTGTCCTTGGGTCTGGATTCCAGTTCTGCCACAGGGAAGTTAAAATACTTCTGACTATTTATGATATGCTATGTAAAGCTTCTAAGGATGACCATGACTCCTATGGCCTTGAGACAGGATGCGGGAACTCTCCATGCTTACAACATGGCCTTTCCAGTTAATTGGTACCTTCATGGTCATGGTCTGATACTGACCAGGCTGGTTCTGTCCAGAAGCTCTAGATTTGTCACTCTGTCCTGCGATTTGATGCCCATAACTGAGTGCACAATCATCATGTTTGCACTTCTATTGTTCACATGTTTCCCATGTTTGTTCACTCTCCTATATTGCACTTATGCATTTTTCGTGCACTGCGTTATACCACCCAGTCATTGAATATAATTTCTTTCCTTTTGATATATATTTTTGTGTTTTTAATAAAACTGTCATGGAAAGCTTTGATGTTTTAATACCTACTGGCCAACCTCAAAATCATGATTCTCACAGTTTCAAAGGCAAAGCTGTTAGATTAAAATATCGTCTTTTAATAATTCTACTTCTTTTTATGTCAGGTAACATTAAACCAAATCCTGGGCCTTTACCCCAATGTATTAATTTACCTACTCCATTTGATTTCAAGGAACGAAATGGTCTTGGCTTCCTCCACATGAATGTTAGAAGTCTTGTGCCAAAAATGGACCTAGTCAGGGTTTGGGTGTCTACTTTAGACCCTGATGTTTTTGTTTTATCTGAGACTTGGTTGAAGAAATCTGTTCCTGATTCTTCTATCCATATTACTGGTTGTAATTTATTTCGTAGTGATCATAAAAGTAAGGGCGGCGGTGTTGCCATTTATATTTAAACCAGGTTTAATTGCAGAGTAACTAAATCTATCTCCCGTCCTAAAATATTTGAGTTTTTATCTATTGATATTTATTTCTCTTCCACATCACTCCTTACTGTCATTGCCTGCTATAGGCCTCCTTCTGCTGCTAAGGAGGCCTTAAATACTCTGGCTGATGTATTAGTCGAATTACGGGATAGGGAATTTGTGCTTATGGGAGATCTGAATTGGGACTGGCTCTCTGCTAATTCTGACTGCCTGAAAAATATTTGTAATAAGCTAAATCTTACCCAGCTTGTTTCCTCCTCTACACGTCCAAATAGAAAATTCCCAGACAAGTCAACCTTGATAGATCTTATACTCACAAACACTCCACAGAAATATAAAGGAATAGGTGTATTCTCTAACGACATCAGTGACCATTGTACCGTAGCATGTGTTAGGGACACTAAGTTCCCTAAAGTCAAGCCTTGCATCCTCATTAAAAGAAATTTTAAAAGGTTTATAGAACAAGCATGAATAAAATGAATTAAACATCTGTGATTTCTCTACAATTAGTCTGATACCGGATATAAATGTGGTATGGAACTACTTTCACTCACTCTTTTTTGCGATTACTGATAAACATGCCCCCTTAACATGCTATAGAATTAAAGGGCGTGATAACCTAACACAGTCTCATCCCAAGAAGTCATATAACTGACGTCTTGGGACGTCTTTTGACCATACGTCAATATCCGCCTTTTTAGGGTACCCTTAAACGTCGGTTAGATGACTATCCTGGGACGTCATACAACTGACGCTTTACCTTTAACGTCAGTTAGGTGACGGGGTAGGTTTAGGGGTAGGTTTAGGTCTGGGGTAGAGTTAGGATCCGATAGCGTCATCTAACCGACGTTTAAGGGTACCCTAAAAAGGCGGATATTGACGTATGGTCAAAAGACGTCCCAAGACGTCAGTTATATGACGTCTTGGGATGAGACTGCGCTGGATAACCCCTGGTTTTCCAATGAACTGTCTTCTCTGATTCATGAGAGAAATGCAGCCTGGGTCTTAGCAAAGACCACAAACCTCCAATCTGACTGGACTAATTTTAGGTATCTTAGGAACAAGTGCACTTATACTTGATTGGTTCAGAAACTATCTTGCCAACAGAACTCAAACTGTAGTTGTCGATGGGCATAGTTCTGCCCCACTGGGGTCCGGCGAGGTGTCCCTCAAGGGTCTATCCTTGGTCCGGTCCTATTTACTATTTATATAAACACCATTGCCTCTGTAGTAGATAATGGCAAAATACACCTCTATGCAGACGACACAGTACTATATTGTTCCGCCCCCACCCTAGCTCAAGCTTACCATTCACTACAGCAATCTTTTAATTTATTACAGGCCACCTTCATTGATCTTCGATTGGTTTTAAACGCTGGTAAAACTAAGGTGATGCAGTTCACTAAGTCTCGCACAGCACCCGCATCAACTGCACTAGCCATTTCCACACTGGATGGGAAGTGTGTTGAAAATGTTGCTTTTTAGTAATATCTTGGTCTGTGGATTGATGAAAAGCTAACTTTTAAAGTTCATATTGATAAATAAGTGAGAACGCTGAGAGTAAAGCTTGGTTTTTATTTTAGAAATAAATCCTGTTTTACTCTCCAAGCTAGGAGGAAATTGATTAGTGACACTTTCTTACCAGTTTTGGACTATGGGGATGTTATTTATATGCATGCTGCTTCTACCACGCTGCATACACTTGACACAGTCTACCATGGTGCATTACGGTTTATTACTAATGCCAAGTCCCGCACTCATCACTGTCGTCTTTATGAGGCGACTGGTTTTAGCTCTTTAGGTTTGCGTAGATGGTTTCACTGGCATATTTTTATTCATAAAGTAATTAATGGTAATTTACCCAGTTATCTTACTAGTCTGTTGACCTGGAATCATTCCACTTACAATCTCCGCTCTGTTTCATTCTGGCTCTAAAAATCCCACGTATAACAACTGAATTTGGTAAGTCTGCTTTTAGTTATGCTGCTCCTTTGTATTGGAATTTGCTCCAAAAAGTATTGAAGCTTTCTGTTTTTATTCCACTTGAACATTTTAAACAATTGCTTAAATGTTCCAAATTTCAACAATGCACATGTTTTCAATTACCCCTTTGTCATTCTCAAATTGTTTTACATGTATTGTAAATCTGCTTTGTTCTGTTTGTTTTTGTGTTTCTGTGTAACTTGTCTAATTGTTGCCCCCAGGGCTCCCTTGTAAAAGAGATTTGAATATCTCAATGGGACATCACCTGGTAAAATAAAGGATACATAAAAAAAAAAAAAAAAAAATGTTTGACAGTCTTTGACAACCGGCTTGTCAGACCTGACTGCTTTAAATATTGGACTAAAGCCTTAGCGGCCTGCAGGGCCTCTGCTACTTCTGGGACTGTTTCTGCAAGCTCATCTGGGTTCAAGGCATGCCGGAGGAAAGTGTTGAACAAGTGGTCTTGACAGTCCAGGCACCGGTATGGGCGGAGAGCGGCAACATTATTAGCCCCCTCATCGGTTACAGAGACAACATTATTTATCACTGACGCATCAAATCCAAGGACTGAGACTAATTGCTGCTGCAACTCTTTTCGTATATTGTCTGCTGTTTTGGTCTCGTTTGGAAAGCTTGTTGTGGTGAGTACCATGCTCTTCATGTCATATTGTGGTGTGACGTGATTGACATGTAGCTTATCTTAAGGTGATCATCCGTCCACATGTCATTTGTCATGGCCACATTTATCAATGACATGACCCCCTTGATTTCTTCAACCACGCCCCCTCTCTTAGCAGTTGCCATTTCTTTGCACTTAAGCCTAGTTTATACTACATGATTTTAAGCCCGATTTAAGCCCGATTTGCAAATCGTTGAGCTCGCCGACAGGTCAGGGTGTTATCGCGTGCATATCGCGGGGGATTAGCTGGCGATGAACGCTCGCCAATCTGTTAGTATGAAAGAGCCAACAAAGCATCAAAGACGCCTCGCAGACGTCTCGCAGACGCATCGCCGAGCCCAGAAAAATATCTAGCATGCTTAGACATAAGCAACATAGGGGCAACATATCCCATTTACGGGTAATTTAATCTCTGTATGCGATTCACTGATCATATTTATGATCAGTTATTAAAATTATATTCCCTTTATTTGAGCTAAGAATCCTTTACATTTGTAATTGATGGGGATGACACGCAGTGACATAGTATTTTCAGCTGTAGGCCTATGATGTATTTCTACCCTGAAACATTTAAATTCAATAGAGAACCGGCACGCGCAGTGAGGGAGACAAAAGAAACTTGCTAAAAAGAGATCCAGTGCATTCGTAAAGAGAGGCAAAGAAAAATTATCTTAAATTTGTTGCTTGTACTATTTTCATTTTGGATGGTTTTAATTGTACACAGCAAAGCTGCAATTTCTTTGGCAATACAAATTAAAAATTAGTAAATTCGCAAAAATAAGATTCTGTGTTTCTCATTTTGCATTGCATATGAAACGCTAAACTCGACTTGTTTTAAATAAATAAACTGTCCCGACTCTTTATTTGACCTTGAAATGTGCGATGGGGTTTTAAACTGAATTAATTTTAGTGCTCTTTTACATTTCATTGGTATTTATATTGAAAGCAATACCATTGTTATGAAAGGTAAGAAAGGACCCAAATGCGAAAGTGCAAAATAACAATGTCTTGACAATGACTCCAGAAAAGGGTATAAACAAAAATCACTTCATAAAAGATGAAGAACAGAAACAGCCGGCAATGAGGGCGTAAAGGCAAATAACAGAAATCCTCCTTGTCAAATATTCACAGAGCTGAGCACAGCAGAGTAAACCCAGGAACGGGCAGCAATAAGCCTCAGGTCTCTCAGAGAGGAGAGGTAGGCAGCAGGCTGGGTACAGGCGCTGGCCGGCCTTCAGCAGCAGGTATACTGGGCAGAGTATAGAGCAAACGAGTTATTCAGCATACAGTATAATCAGTACAGACCAGATCCCGACAAGACTTAGACAAGACAGGACAAGAATGTGAGGGAATAGAAAGAGCTTCTTGCATTGAGATTCATGTAATAAGCTGGCAAAGAAGCAGGAAAGAGAAAGCTAGAAGTAGCAAACACAATCAGAAGGGAAAAGAGAACAGGTGTGGGAGAAATTAGTGCGATTGCTGGTAGAGACCAGGAATAGCTGAGAGTGATTGAAGGTGCGTGTGATTACGTGTGTGTAAAGGAGGGTGTGTAGTGTTAGTGTGTGTGTGCGTGTGTGGCCAGAAGAGGGAGAAAGAGAAAGATACCAGATTCATAACAGTACCTCCCTCTTAATGAGCGCCTCTTGGTGCTCTCAAGGGAGGGGCCTGGCGAGAGCGGAAGAAATCAATGAACGAACGGTCCAGGACGTCCTGGGAGGGAATCCATCTCTCCTCAGGACCGTACCCCTCCCAGTCCCCAACGATGAATATCAAGGAGACTTTGAACTCTGTAAACCGAGGATCCTTCGACACGAATGGTAGGGGAGGGGGGGCTGACGAGAGAGGGCACGCACGACAGGTTTGATGCATGAAACGTGAAAAACGGGGTGGATGCGACGGAGATTGGGAGAAAGCTTGAGCTTGACAGTGACGGGGCTGATAATCTTAGTGATCTGGAACGGTCCAATAAACCGGTGAGCCAACTTGCGGGAAACGGACTGGAGAGGCAAGTTGAGGGTGGAAAGCCACACTCTTTGACCACATAGATATCTCAGGCTCTTAACACAACGTCTTTGAGTATGAACCTTAGAACGACAGAGGGCTAAACTCACCCTTCTCCAAGTGCACTTACAGCGCTGGATGAAAGCCTGTACCGACGGGACATTAGACTCAGAATCCTGAGATGAAAACAGGGGAGGTTGGCACCCCAGGCAACAATGAAAAGGCGAGAGACCGGTAGCGGACGTTGGAAGTGAATTATGGGCATATTCGGCCCATGGGAGTTGTTCTGACCAGGACGCGGGATTACGAAAAGCCAGGCCATGCAGGATACGACCGATAATCTGATTGGCTCGTTCAGCCTTGACCATTGGTCTGAGGATGAAAGCCAGATGAGAGGAACAATAGTACCAGCGTCTAAAGAATCAGAAAGATAATTCTCTAGTGCTTCATGCTCAGGAGCCGACAGGGTGTATAGCCTTCCACGAGGTGGGGTTGAACCAGGAAGAAGGTCTATGCTGCAACCATGAGGACGGTGAGGGGGGAGAGAAGTGGCCCGGGAGCGACTGAAAACCGTCCGCAGTTCGAGATATTCCTCAGGAACCCCAGTCAAATCGCCAGGCTCCTCCTGAAAAACAGAGACAGAGGAAACAGGAGGGATGGCAGATATTTAAACATTCGACATGACAAGACAGATTCCACGAAAGAATGGTGCCTTTAAACCAGTTTATGTGGGGATTATGTTGTTCTAGCCAAGAGTGTCCTAAAACTACAGGGGAAAAGGGAGAATGAAAAATGAAAAATGAAAAAGGGGGAGGGGATACACCGCTCTACAGTAATTTGAAAGTGATTGCTGTACCAGTTTTGGCCACAATCTTACAATCTTACAATCCCTAACAATGTTAGGAAGACTATTCCAAAGTTTAGGTGCTAAATAGTAAAAGGATCTACCACCAGCAGTCGATTTTGATATTCTAGGTATTATCAACTAGACGGAATTTTGAGATCGAAATAGACGTGAAGGACTACAATGTGTTAAGAGCTTGCTCGAGTACTGTGAACCTAAACCATTTATTGCTTTGTAAGTAATCAGCAATATTTTAAAATGTATACAATGTTTAATAGGGAGCCAATGCAGTTTTTACAGAACCGGGCTAATATGGTCATAATTCCTGGTTCTAGTAAGAACTCTAGCTGCTGTGTTTTGGACCAACTGTAGTTTGTTTATTAAGCGTGCAGGGCAACCACCCATAATATAATTACAATAATCTAGCCTTGATGTCATGAATGCATTAACTATTTGTTCTGCATTTGTCATTGAGAGCATATGACATAATTTAGATATATTTTTAAGATGGAATAATGCGGTTTTACAGATACTAGTGTAACAAATTGGGGTAAATATAATAATAATATGCATAAAGGGGCCAGAAGGCCAATTTAGCTCAAAAGGAATTATCAATTCTTAAAAGAATCACTTATACGGCCGAGCAAATGATTCGTTCAGCGTTCATTCGAACGGGCCGTAATAACCTCTGCAGCGGATATAAATATCCAAACTATAGTGAAACACTATTTATTAGCAAGGTAACTTAGATCAGAAGTTTAAGACATTAAATCTGTAAGCACATAACACAAGACAATTATCTTTAAAATATAAGCAAGACTTTATTGATTATCCTAGAACATAAAACTAATATCTAACACACACACACACACACACACACACACACACACACACACACACACACACATTCATACGAGTTGCAGAAAGAAAGAGAGTGAAGGAAAAATGAGTTTTAAGAGTGAGATGGTGAAATTCCAAGTTTCTATATGCACTTAAAAGACATGACCTGAACGAACCATCAATCATTAATTTAACCCTTCTTTCGTTTCTTTGACGGGTTATTCAATTTTATATCAATGCACCAGTTCAGTTAATAGTCTGGAGGCTACTTGCGTTTGTCTTCGCGTTGCCTTTGGGATTCCCTTTTTGTGGTGTAGAGGGGGTTTCCCGGGTCCGTTGCTTGGCTGGCGGTCTCCTCGTGCCTGCTAGATCTTGGGCAGCCAATCACGCGGTGTGTTGGGGAATGGATGAAAGTCTTTGAAGTTGGAAGGGCTTTGCAGTCGAAACGTTTAAACGACACTTTGCAGCAAAACTTAACTTAGAACCAAGACTTTAACGGAAAAGAAAACAAAGGAAAAGAAAGGGAAGTGAGACGAGTTAGATGGCTTGAATGAAGCTGTTTTAATCCCTGATCTTGGTTTGGGTCATTTTCTCTGCTCGTCTACATGTTCGTCCGTTTGTTACTTTTTCATGGCTCTCCCTAGAGCATACTCTTCAGTAGCTCTCTCCGTATTTTTCCGAAGAACTCCGAAGAACTCTCTGAACTTACAAGAAGAACTCAGCTCTTTGTTCGGGTCTAAGATTTTAAACCAAATATTTGCCCCGCCTCCTGGAGGAATTCGGACAATAAGATACTATAAGGATATTTGAGAAGGTATTTTCCCATCCCCCACCTCTCATCGTAAATCATGTGTTATCTGTGATCCCTTTACTTCTCCAGCTCTAACAGAGTACAGAGGATACAGTTTATACATGATTCCTATTATACAAACATAAACATTTTACACAGATTTCAATCAAGCCATCATCTGAATTAAGAACATATGGTCGCATTGATAGGAGACACGATACACTTTCATTCACACGTAAAAGTTACAACAATTACATGACTTATGTGATGTAAGCATAATAGACACATACAGGGGTCATAGACACAATATAGAATTATGTAGTTGAACGATGTTTGATTATAAGTTCGTCAAGAATTGTTTTGTAATGATTGTATGCATTATTATATGAAAAGTCTCTGTCTCTGTGGTTTTTTAAGAGGTCTCAACAATGAAGTCGTTCAGAGGTCTTCAAGAAGGGGGAGGTCTGTTTTACATCTCTGTCATGGGATCAAATGACCTCTGGCGTTTTCTTGGTGCTATCCCGTGACATCTCTGAACCATCAGTCTTTTCCAAACTATCTAATTTTGACAACGTTCTTCCTGCCAGGGCCCATCTCTTTGACATTTGCAGGGCCATAAAGTTGTTTTGGTAGACTCGCTGGAGTCTGGATTGTTATGGTGCTGGAATGTCGATTTGAAGTCTGGAGTGTTAAATTCTGTGTGGCATTATGCTTGAATTAATCAAATGGAAGATTCAGTTGTGTCTGGTGCACCTTCACACGCTACACTAGACACGTGACTTTCAAATGAAAGATTGGTATTAAAGAGCAAACCCAGGTTACTAACCGACGACAAAGACTTGACAGAGCAGTATTCTAGTTTATTACGTGAGGACGTTTTTTGTCCAATAATTAGAATGTCTGTTTTTTTCAGAATTTAGTAGGAAATTACTAGTCATCCAGTTTTTTTATATCAGCTATGCATTCTGTTAATTTTGTGAATTGGTAAGTTTCGTCAGGGCATGAAGAAATGTATAACTGAGTATCGTCAGCATAACAGTGAAAACTAATGTCATGCTTCCTAATGATATCTCCTAAGAGTAGCATGTACAGAGTAAACAGCAGTGGTCCTAGTACTGAGCCTTGTGGTACTCCATACTGAACTTGTGATCAATAAGACATCTCTTAATTTACTGCTACAAACTGATAACGGTCAGATAAGTATGATTTAAACCATGCTAATGCAATTCCACTAATGCCAACATAATTTTCAAGTCTATTTAAAAGAATGTTGTGGTCAGTAGTATCAAACGCAGCACTAAGATCGAGTAGCACTAATAGATAGATACAACCACAATAGGATAAGAGAAAATAATTTGTGATTCTAATGAGAACTGTCTCAGAATTATGGTACGGTCTAAATCCTGACTGAAAATACTCGCAGATCCCGTTTTTTCTAGAAACGAACATAGATGTGAGGATACTGCCTTTTCTAGTACTGAGCCTTGTGGTACTCCATACTGAACTTGTGATCAATAAGACATCTCTTCATTTACTGCTACAAACTGATAACGGTCAGATAAGTATGATTTAAACCATGCTAATGCAATTCCACTAATGCCAACATAATTTTCAAGTCTATTTAAAAGAATGTTGTGGTCAGTAGTATCAAACGCAGCACTAAGATCGAGTAGCACTAATAGATAGATACAACCACAATAGGATAAGAGAAAATCATTTGTGATTCTAATGAGAACTGTCTCAGTACTATGGTACGGTCTAAATCCTGACTGAAAATACTCGCAGATCCCGTTTTTTCTTTCTTTTTTTTTTTTTTATTGTATTTTTTTGAGTACAAACAGAAGAAGAAAAAAAAATATATATATATACATATACATACATAAATGTCACTTTCTGTATATAAAATCAGAACAAAAAAGAACCCAAAAACGAACAAAAGCAAACAGAAAAACAAAACAAAAATGGGGTACAGTGCAATCTAGTGACACCTTTGTGTCTTTAGTGTTTTATTTCCTATAATAGACTATAATTACATCTATTATAAAATTACTCAGTTTCCTACAAATTTCTTCCATCTCTTCCACAACAGAGCCCCTTTTTGTTTTTTTAACTTCAAAGAAAAGGTAAGGATTTCCATCCTATGTATTTCACTAACAATTGCCTTCCAGTCATCTATAGTGGGTGAGGTAGGTTGGAGCCATTTACGAGTGAGAGCCTTTTTAGCTGCCACCAGGAATATTCTCCATAGGTATATATAGTCAGTTTCTTGTAAATCCAGATTTCCCAGAAAGAAGGTATACCATTGGAATGTAATTTTTATCCTTAATATGTCCTCTACTGTCCTGTGAACATCCTTCCAAAATAAGTGAATAACTGGACACGCCCAAAATATGTGGTGGTGATTTGCTACTTCTGAATTACAGTTTCTCCAACACCCTTATCCTACTTCACTATGGCTCTTTTGAGCAATTCAATTCAATTCAATTCAAATTTATTTGTATAGCGCTTTTCACAATACACATTGTTTCAAAGCAGCTTTACAGAAAGTGCATTAAAAATGTACATAGAAAATACAGTTAGTTCATCATGTATTAATTTAGGGCATAACATATCGCCGGCGTTGAGTCGTCTCTTCACAGGCGTCGAGTCGTCTCTCCACAGGCGTTTAGTCGTCTCATCACAGGTGTTGGATCATCCGAAGTCTCCGTGAGAGGCTGGATACAAACTGGAGCTGACGAACGCTATTTACCTCGGGACTTGCGTCCCGAGATAACAGCAGAAAGGCAGATGAGAAATAATTAGCGTAGCTGATGTTCATAATATTAATGCATTCGATCTGATTCGGCAGTAGTATTAAAGGTAAGCATTATGTGAATGCTTGGTTAAAGAGATGCGTCTTTAATCTGGTTTTAAACTGGGACAGCGAGTCTGAGCCTCGAACAATATCAGGAAGGCTATTCCAGAGTTTAGGAGCTAAATGTGAGAACGCCCTCCCTCCTTTAGTGGACTTAGATATCCTAGGAATGACCAGAAGCCTCGAATTTAGTGATCTTAAAGAGCGCGACGGATTGTAGGGCGATAGAAGGTCCGTTAAATAGACTGGAGCTAAACCATTTAGGGCTTTATAGGTCAGTAGCAATACCTTGAAATTGATACGGAACTTAATAGGTAACCAATGTAGAGATGATAAAATTGGTGTTATATGATCATATTTTCTTGATCTAGTAAGAACTCTAGCGGCTGCATTTTGGACTAACTGTAGCTTGTTTATTGAGGATACAGGACAACCAGCTAATAAAGCATTACAGTAATCTAGTCTCGAGGTCATGAATGCATGAACTAACTTTTCTGCATCAGAAACGGATAGCATGTTACGTAGCTTAGCAATGTTTCTAAGGTGGAAAAAGGCTGTTCTTGTAACATATGAAATATGATTTTCGAAAGTCAAGTTGCGGCATTTGAGCAGGTGAAATAAAGAATCTACTTATATTTTTCCAGGCGAATAGCCTCCATTGATGGGAGCCTGTAGTTTTCCATTGGTGTTTACATGCTTCTAGCCAAGCCTCTTCTGATATAGTGATGTTTACTTCTTTCTCCCATTTAATTCTGATATATGAGGTGGATTCTGGTCTATGGTTTTGGAGACAATGATAAAGTTTAGAAATAACCTTGCTAATTGTAGAAGCCTTTAATGTAGACAAGAGTATCTTCACAAAATCATTTTGTTTCCAATTCCCGGTTTTATTTACTGTTGTGTTGAAGTGGTGTCTTATTTGAAAATATCTGTACAAATCTTGATTACTCACTTCAAACCGATTCTTAAATTCTTGAAAGGTTAAGAAAATATTGTTGTTTGTGATAGAATAGTATGACGTAACTCCTTTCTTAATCCATTTCTTAAAAACTTCGTCTAAAGTATTGGGGGTAAATTCTGTATCGTACGCACACCATCTAATTATCTTCAAAGTGTCTTTCAATTCAAATTTTTTTATTATTTTGGCCCATATTTCTAGTGTGGTAGTAATCCATGGATATTCTTTATTTATATGGGCTCTTAGTAGTTTGTCATCTGCGATTACTGCTTGAATTGGTACTTCAGAAAAAAAGGAAAGTTCAATTTGTTTCCATCTAGCTTTATAGCTTGGATTGCACCAGCAAACTATGGCTCTTAACTGGGCAGCTATGTAATAGTCTTTTAAGGAGGGGAGGGCTAAACCACCTCTTTCTTTAGGTATCTGGAGTGTTTTATAACGAATTCGAGATTTTTTACCTTCCCAGATAAACCTTATAAACCATTTATCCCAATGTTTAAATTGTTCTTCTGAGACCTTTACTGGAAGTGTCTGAAAAAGATATAGAAGCCTCGGGAGCACATTCATTTTAATAATATCCACTCTCTCTCCCAAATTCAAAAAAGGGATAACACTCCACCTCTGAATATCTGCGTGGAGCTTACTATTTAAATGTCTATAATTTACATCTAGCAAGGTGTTAGTATCTTTTGGCAGGTAAATTCCCAAATATTTAATTACATCTAAATTATAATTGATCCTATATTTTGTCCTTATTTCTTCCGATGGAATAAAATTATTGCAAATGACTTGTGTTTTTTTTACATTTAGTCTATATCCTGATAAAGTGCTAAATTTATCTAGTGTTGACATAAGGGTTGTAAATGATGTTGCCGGGTCTCTCAGGTATATCATAACATCGTCTGCGAATAACGATATTTTATGTTCATCTTCACCCATCTTTATACCGCTAATATAATGATTTTGACGTATCCATTGGCCAAGGGGTTCAATGTAGAGGGCAAAAAGGAGGGGGGAGAGAGGGCACCCCTGTCTTGTGCCTCTTTCCAAATTAAAAAAATTAGATAGACTCCCGTTTACTTTTATTCTGGCTCGTGGTCTCGAATATAATAATTGTATGGCTTTAATAATGTTTTCATGGAAACCAAATATTTCTAATGTTCTATATAGGTATAACCATCTGACTGAATCAAAGGCTTTTTCGGCATCTAGACTCACTATTATTGCTGGCATGTTACTCTCTTGAATGTGTTTCATTATGTGTAGGGTGCGTCTAACGTTGTCCTGTGTTTGTCTTTGTTGAATGAATCCTGTCTGATCGTTGTGGATCAATTCTGGAAGTAATTTTTCTATCCTCCTAGTCAATATCGCTGCATATAACTTATAATCAACATTCAAGACTGAGATGGGCCTATACGAAGCGCATTCTAATTTATCTTTTCCTTCCTTAGGTATAGGGGAAATAATCGCTTCATTCCATGAAATGGGAATCTCGCTTCCATGAAATGCAGCATTGCAGGCTGGAAGGAGGATAGGGACAAGTTGTTCCCTGAATTTCTTGTACCATTCAGCCGTAAACCCATCTGTGCCTGGTGATTTATTGAGCTTTAATTTAGTGATCTCTGTTGACAGTTCTTGTGAAGTTATGTCCTTTATTAAACTTTCATTTTGTTCTTCTGTTAATTTGGGTAATTTTAATGAACTCAGAAATGCATTAATATCTGTTTCTTGAGGTATATTTTCTGTATATAGTTTTTTATAAAACTTTTCAAATTGTTCATGAATTTCTGTTAATCTAAATTTAGCCTTCTTCATTATAGGATCTCTAATTTTATAAATTGTGTTGTCAGCTTGTTGTTTACGGAGTTTACAAGCTAGAAGTTTTAATGATTTACTTCCAGCCTCGTAATAGCGTTGTTTCAGAAATGTGAGATTCTTTTCTATTTCTACATTATGTACCTCAGTGATTTCTTCTTTTACTTTTCTAATCTCTTGCATTAAGCCTGGTCTATGCGCTTGGGTACCTTTATGTTCCCTTTCTAGCTCTTTTAGTTGGACTTGTAGTTTAATGAGCTTCTCCTGTCTTAATTTCTTACCTAATGCTGTTTCTACAATTATTTTCCCTCTCAGGACTGCTTTGCAGGCATCCCACAGTACGGCTGGGGAAACGTCTCCATTGTCATTCTCCTCTAGATAGTACTTAATTTCAGTTTTCATACGTTCTATGAACTGCTCGTTATTTAGAATACCAGTGTTTAATCTCCATAATGTATTTCTATGAATTTTATTTAGATTCACTGAGGCATATACTGGTGCATGATCAGACAGGTCCATTGTTCCTATACTACATTTGTTTATCTTATGTCTATCTTTTCTGAACAGAAATAGATAGTCTATTCTCGAGTATTTAGAGTGTGCAAACGAATAGTGAGTATAATCTCGTCCTTTGGGAAAAAAATCCCTCCAGAGGTCTATCAATCCTACATCTCTTAGTAGAGCTTTAAGTTTCCTTGCTGTAGAAGTTATCGGTTTCTCTTTTGTAGAGGTATCCATTTTCGAGTTGAAAATTATATTAAAGTCACCACCGCAAATTAAGGTTCCTTGTGACTCAGTCGAGATCATATCAAAGATTTTTTGATAGAACTTAAATTTACTACCTGGGGGGACGTAAACATTGAGAAATGTAACTGGGGTCCCTTCAATCTGTCCTTTAATTAAAATATAGCGTCCTTCTTTATCCTTAACTTCAGTCTGATGGTCATACCTTAGCTTGTTTGATATTAAAATAGCCACTCCCCTCCTTCTACCAGAAGGATGTGATGATGAAAATACATATTTAAATCCTTTTCGGGTCAATTTAGAGTGTTCTGCCTGATCTAAATGTGTCTCTTGCAAAAACGCTACCTGAACCTTTTCTTTTTTTAATTTTGATAAAATTCTAGTTCTCTTAATAGGATTATGGAGATGTTACTAATTTAAACACTTGCTCTATGCCAACCATGTATTATTATGTATAATTGTTATAATCACCTTCGTACACATAAACGCAACTGTACTTCCATTTTCCCAGTAATAGAACCACTGGGCTTTGAACAATGTAAAACAAAAAACAAAACCATGAACAAGAACATGTATCTTATAAAGTGACTTCCATAGAAGAGATCCCCAGTCTATGGATCCTATTCGAGCCTGAATGAAAATTTGGCTCAGAGGGAAAAGCCTCACACCTGCAAGCTGAAGTGAGGGCCCTCGATGGCACATTGTCATAATGGCACCTTGTGATGCAATTTTTAGGTCTCCCAACTTTAAACTATGAGTAACTAGCACTTGGAAAGGGCTCTTCTCGTATGGTTAGCTTATTCTGCAACGGTTTATTCATAAAAGTTCCAAATAAACACATCCCCACACTGACCTGTATTAATGCCGTCTCGTCATTTAAGTTACATCGGGTGAACCGGTCAGTGTGCGAGCTCACTTTCTAGTCATTTTCGTCTGTAAGTTTTCAGTCGCTCCACGTAGTCCGGTGTTGTACCGGTTTCCACTTGACTACCTCCTCGCCCCCTTTTCGTCGACCAAGCTCGGCGCTGAAGGCGTTCCAGTGGCGTCTGTTGTGGTCGGATGATATCCACCTGCAGGCCTCTGTCCTTCATGTCCTTTGTCGCCTCTTCCGCAGAATTGTAGAGCACTGTGTCGCCTTCGTAGAACACCCGGAGTTTCGCTGGATATGGAGTTTGGAATCTGATCTTTTTTTCCTTCAACACTGATTTTGCTTGTGCGTATTCTTTTCGTTTCTTTAGGATATCAGGGGGGTAATCATGGTCACATGTAATTCTTGCATTGTTCCATTTCAGCCCTCCTTTTTTCCACACCTGTCCCAAGATCTCTTCTTTCGTCTTGGAGCTCAGGAATTTAGCGATAACGGAGCGTGGTCTCGTATTGTCCGTTGGCTTTGGCGCTAAAGCTCTATGGGCCCTCTGAATATGGAGATCCGTCGTTGGGTCAAGCCCCAACCCGTCCTTCAGCAAGTCTTCAATAAACTTGATAGTGGACGAGCCATTTTCGCTGCCCTCTGGAATACCGTATATTCGAATGTTGTCTCGCCTCGACCTGCCTTCTTGATCCGTTAACTTCGCTTCGAGCTGAGCCTGGAGTTTCAGCACTTCAGACAGCACCTCACCCGTGTGTTGAATTTGTTCCTCGGCTTCCGCGATACGATTCTCAGCATCTTCGATTCTCTTGTTTGTAGTGTTCAAATCCTCCTTGATGTCCGCTAGTTTTTCATTATTTTCCTTTCTGAATTCTCTTAACTCGACGAGTATCTTTTCCAGGTTAATTTCCCCCTCAGCGTTAGCAAGACTGCAAGCTGTCGGCTCTTTTACACTCTTTTCTTCTCCAGTCTTTTCTTCGCGTCCTGGAACTTTTTTTTGTTTAGCCCTTGTTTCCATCCCTGCCCCACACTCCATTGTTATTTTTTATATAAAAATTAACTGAATATTTAAATATTTCGGGGCTTTTACAAGTATCTGTCGGGAGAGCAATTCACTCACGCTGCCATCCGTGTTCGCGCGCTACCGGAAGTCAGATCCCGTTTTTTCTAGAAACGAACATAGGTGTGAGGATACTGCCTTTTCTAGTATCTTTCACTGAAAAGGTAGATTCGATATCGGCCTGTAATTGACTAATTCTCCAGGATCAAGTTGCAGTTTTTTAACAAGCGGTTTAATCATAGACAGCTTCAAAGTTTTTGGTACGTATCCTAATGACAAAGACAAATTAATGATATTAAGAAGAGGATCTAAGACCTCTGGAAGAATCTCTTTCAATAACTTGGTCGGTATAGGGTCTAGCATGCATGTCGATTTAGATTTAAAGAGTTTGGAAAATTCTTCCTCTCCTATTGCAAATGAATGAATACATTTTTTCCTCAAGGAGACTACAATGCACTACCTGATGCAATACTGTAGATGACATGGCATAGTTATAATTTTCTCCCTGATATTATCAATCTTGTAAGTAAATAAGTGCATAAAGTCATTACTGCTGTGCTGCTTGGAAACGTCTGGGATTGAAGCTTTGTTTTTAGTTAATTTAGCCAGTTTCAAATAAATACCTAATGTTCTGTTTATTTTCTTCTAATAGGGTTGAAAAATAAGCAGATCTAGCTGTCAGGAGTCAATCAGAATCTACAGCATTCACCACACAACGATCACTCTCCCCGGATTACTAATCACCTGCACCTGTTCACAATCAGTAGTCACATCCATCCCGGCATAAAAACACTCAGCTCACTCTCAGTCATTGTCAAGCCTCCAACAGGAACAGACCCAAACCCAGTCACTACGAAACTCTCCGTGTCATCCAGCAACAAGTAACGTAACGTATACTTACCTATAGTATACTAACCTTTCTATCCATGTTCTGATGTCCTCAGGATCCACGCTACGGTCCCTGCCCGGTCCTGAAATCCATGTAATCCTTCCTGAGTCTCGTTCGCCATTGGATGACCTGAAGGAGAGAAAGCAAGTATCACTGAACTGAGTTAGTTTGATGTAAAGCACACTGAAGAGGATCTGCTCACCTGGAAGTCTACACGCCAGAGTATCCTCCTCATATTCACACCAATAACCTTTGAGCACGCACCTTGTATGTGACGAAATAAAGTTTATGTTCATTCACTTACCTCTGTCTCCGGGCCTGTATCCTGACACTAGCAGCTTTTAAGGCCTCTCTGTACGCATTTGTGCTCTCTTTCCATGAAATGCGAAATACCCATAGTTTAGTTTTCTTCCAGTTTCACTTCGTTTTTATGGCTGCTCTCTTAAGGGCCTGAGTGTGCTCATTGTACAATGGCGTTGGACTATTTTCTTTAATCTTCTTTAAGCATAATGGAGCAACTGTGTCTAAAGTGCTGGAAAAGAGAGAGTCAAAAGTTTCTGTCGCAATATCGAGTATTTCTAAGCTATCTGGGATGCTGAGGAAATAAAACTGATCAGGAATATTATTAATAAAGCGTTCTTTAGTGGCAGAAGTGATAGGTCTAACATATTTGTGACACTGACTCAACTTTGCAGACTTAGCTAAATAAAGTATACATGAGACTAGATAATGATCTGAGATGTCATCACTCTGATGTAGAATTTCAACGGCATCAACATTGATTCCATGCGATAATATTAGATCTAGAGTATGATTATGACAATGAGTAGGTCCTGACATGTGTTGGAGTCTAACTCCAATAGAGTTCAGAATGTGTTTAAATGCCAATCCCAATGCATCTTTTTCGTTATCTACATGTATATTAAAATCACCAACAATTAGGACTTTATCTGCAGCCAGTACTAACTCTGATAGAAAATCAGCAAATTCTTTGATAAAGTTAGTATGGTGCCCTGGTGGCCTGTATACAGTAGCCAGCACAAATCTTAAATGTGATTTATGATGTACACAAGATAGTGTTACATTTAAGTACAAACACTTCAAAAGAATTATATTTAAAACAAGACATCAGTAGTTCTGAAGATGTTACTATAAATTACAGCAACACAAATACCCTTTGCCTTTCAGATGAGGCTCATGTTTATAACAGTAATTTTGCGGGGTTGAAAAGTAAAGTTTAATGTTTTACATGGTTTTAGCCAGATTTCTGTTGAATATCAATTACATTTTTACCCTTAAATGGGTTTAGGAGTTTTTCGTATTTCCTAATTCGGGGAACAGACACAGTCTCTATATAATGATATCTAGGTGAAAGAGTATCTATGTGATGGGATTTATCTGACCTCAGTGATGTGAGACAGCTAGCATATGGTCAGTTTAGCCAGTCTGTCTGCTTCCTGACCTGAGCCCCAGAATGTCATGTTTGAGCTCTAAGACTATGTGCCATATTACTAAAGAGAAGAGCAGCACGGTCCCAGGAGGGATGAATACCATCTATTTTCAACAGTTCAGGTCTGCCCCAAAAACCTTTCCAATTGTCTATATTATTTTGCGGACACCACTTAGACAGCCACCCATTGAGTGAGGAAAGTCTACTAAGTATCTCATAACTCCGGCAAACTGGAGCCAGAGCAAATTACAGTGCCTGACATCATGCTTGTGAGGTCACACACCTCTTTAACGTTAATTTGAATGATCTCTGATTAAAATGAATTATGCTAATCATAACCTATACTGTACTCCTATTTAATTATTAATTAATGCCAAAACACAAATGCTGCCAACTAACATCGGTTAGCAAGTCCTGACAATGTTTTAATTTTATGATAATTTTGTTTAATTTATTTAACTGTTATGTTTCAGTTCATAGGCCTTCTAACAAATTAAAATAACACAAAGTATAAGACACAGAACCTTGACATGCATAGATTTTCTAAATTAGTCTTTAGAAAATCTGGGCACACAATGTTAACATTTAGCTTACTTTGCTTAAATGTGCTGCAATAATAGAAGCCTATTTTTTTTCAGTTCTCAATTTGTACTGTAATTTCAGTATTGGGGATTATGAATTCGAATTAACTACAATGTTTCACTTGAATTTATCTGCTACCAGTCTCAAGGAGCCGCGGCAGATTATGCAATAGAGAGAATAAACGGTAACACTTTACTTGAAGGGGTGTGCATAAGACTGACATGACACCGTCATAATCATGACATGACACATGTTATGAATATGAAGGACGTCTTATGCATGTTTATGACAACTGTCATTAAGTGTCATTCGCTCAATTATGAAATTTTTAATGCAAATATGACATTGTGTGAGATGTCTTTATGACAACTTTTACATTACCAAGACAACACAACCTGTCATAAATATGTCATAAACATGACATAGAAGATTAATTATCAAACTTAAGAAACCACTTAGCTTTATGGGTTAACATGTCATTAAACTGTCATGTCGTTGGTTTTGACATTGGCTGTCATGAAGCCATTATGACATTTTAATGACAAATTACATTTGTACCACTGTAGTTGAGTACAAGAAAAACATTCATGACAGTGTTATAATGGGTTTATGACAGCCAATGTCAAAACCAACAACCTGACAGTTTAATGAAATGTTAACCCATAAAGCTAAGTAGTTTCTTAAGTTTGATAATTAATCTGCTATGTCATGTTTATGACAATTCATGTTGTCTTGGTAATGTCAAGTTGTCATGACAAAGACACTGACAGGTTATAATGTATTGGTTTATGTCAAGTTGCCATAACAAAGACATCTCAAACAATGTCATGTTTGCATTAAAAATGTCATAATTGAGTGAATGACACTTAATGACAGTTGTCATAAACATGCATAAGACCTCCTTCATATTTATGACATCTGCCATGTCATGATTATGAAGGTGTCATGTCAGTCTTTTGCACACCCCTTCAAGTAAAGTGTTACCTTTACTGGTTGAGTACCAACTGTATTTAGGAAAAGAAAGTTACATCTGTATAATTAGCCATTCACACAAAATAGGTTTCACAGGTCACAAAAGCTTTTCACAATTACCAAAACCCAGTGAGCTTCCTTGATTTCATCTGCCTAAGGTACTGTAGCATGCAAACCATCATATAACTTAATAAACAACTAATTTTGGATGCATTAGATAAGCAGCAATTCTCACACCTCATAAAATCACACCACACAGAAGACTCAACTCGATTCAAAAAGTTTTACATTAATATGTTGCTAACAGTATAATGTTTTTGTATTTTTATTATAAAAAATACAAATATATATATTTTCTAAAGTGCCCCTATTAGGTTTCCTTTTCTCATAATATACATTTGCACATCACAACATTTTCAATGATTCTCAAACGACTCGTCAGATGAATCAATCTCTCTAAATCCATACCATGTACAGCGCGCATCAAAAACAAGACGCCCATTGCCATAACAATGTCAGCTGACAACGTCCTGAGGCTTCCTTCACCGTAAACTAAACACAGTAACGAACAATGACATTGATTTTACCATATCAATCCGAGTGCGAGTCCGATGATGAAACATTGAAAGAACTAGTTATTCAACCCGAACCTCCATCTCATGGCTACTTAGTTTGAGGTACATTATGAGATGTTGCAACTGTAATTCCTCACCATCAGCATTAACAAGGGCATGTCCATCAACTATATTACACACTACATGAAAGGTCATTTTCCAGGAATAGCCTAATGTTTGATTGTTTTCCCTGGTGATTTACCTTTATGGTGGATTTGACTCAGCTGCGTGCTGTCCCCTTTGTGTGCGCATGCGCAAATGAGAGCGAGCGTGTGCCAGACGAGCACAGTTAACAAACAGGGTTACACAGAGGGAGAAATAATTGATTAAAACTGTAAAAAAGAGAATATTTCCAGTTGATATTGACTTGTGAATCTGTGGGGATAACCGTTGTGAGGTAGCGTCGAGTGTATTGTTTATTTCGCCGGTCATACAAGTGTGGTGTTCCTGCACGTGAGAGATCTTCCGTGGGGAAGGGAATTCAGACCACGTTGACGGAGATTGAGCGTGAGTTAAGCTAAAATATGTTATAAGAGTTGTTAAAAAGTTTAACACTGTTTATTTCCTATATTAATGGACCATGCAGTAATTATTGTTCTTTATGCCATGTTAGAGGGGAGAACAACAATACGTGATATTGCATGTGTGCCAGCTACCACGTGAGCTTCTTCCGTGTTCTTCAAAATCTCAATAATAGTGAGTTTTGCTCATTTTATTGTCATAAAGTGTTTATGTATAAAGTTATGAAGAATATGCGGACCCTGTTTCAAGTGTATACTATTTCCTTGAGTCTAGATAATGAATGATTTAAACAAAAGGGGTTAAACTGTGAATTGTAATGTAATTATTTCTGAGATTATCAATGTGAAAACACCTTTTTATTGTATTTTTGTTTTGTTTTGTAAGACCCTTATTACTTTGTTTCCTGCACTCATTGTAGTCAATTGGACAGTTTTTGTTATATGCCAGTTTCTCTTCATAATGGGAGTGGCTTCCTAAAACTGCTTTTCTCCCTGAACAAAGAGCACATTAATGCTTTGCCTCATCTGAGGTTCAGTCAGGAATAAAATAACCCTATTTCTTTAGATGTTATGGCTGTGTCTTATTTCCTGACATAATGTTGTTACATCTAATTTGGTACCAGGAGTGGGGTTCCGTTTTTGTTTGGGGTTGGTTTCTTTTTGTCTAAAGAGTTCCAAAATAGTAGGGTGCCAACAACGGTAGTGGTTAAGAGCAGCTGAGTGCTAGAAGGACCTGCGTAGGATTGTGTGCCGTCCTGACGAGCTGCAGGAGGACCAAGGGCCAGCAAACCAGGACTGCTGCGTGTGAGGAGATTGTGAAGGACGGTGCTTGTTGAACTGACTGAGACTGTTGAGAACTGAGATTTTGGAGAACTGAGAGTTATGGACACTGAGGACATGGATGGTGCAGCCAACCAGGCTGAGGACATTCAAGGTGCAGGTGCTGCACCTCCGGAAATGGACATTGAAGGAGGTAACCCCATCTCGCAGCTACAGTCAAAGATCCTGGAGTTGGGACGAAGACACGGCCAGATCATGTCAACCCTTCTTAATATGAGTAATGTTGCCACTAGATCTTATGTTTACATTCCAAGGGAGAGACAACTTATGCCATTCAGTGGTGATCATCACTGCATGAAAAGACTCAAATCCGGCAATATGCACAGACTGATCTTCTCCGAGAGACTCTCCAGCGTCTTGATGCTCTTGAGCGAAAGTATGATCAGCACAGACTAACATTACAAGAAGAACCTTACAACGCTTCGAAAAGAATGAAAAGGGCACATAACGTGTGCATTGCGGTAAGTCCAGTTATTGTTCTATAACGTGGCTGTAAACCATAACGTTAGTTTGCTTACAATGAGCCTGATATGTGTAATGTTATTGTCTCTTGTGGTGGCCAGCTTATTCAAACTAAAAATGCTTTTTTTAATCGCTCCATTTAATCGCTTTTTAATTTCAAACTTTACAGGAATCTGTAAGGCGCCTCCATAATTCAGAAAACAACCCACACAAATACGATCCACAAACCGGATAAGACTGCTTCTTATATGCTATAAATGTTAGTTTAATCTACTACTATATGGATTTGAAATGCCAAAACTGAATTTCATTAATGATACCTGCAACTTTTCCCCCCCAGAATAAATTAATCACATAACCTGGCTGTGACCACTTACCTCTTTGAAGAATTAAGGACAACTTTTACAGACGTTGACCCTGAATGTGTAAAATGTAATCTTAAAGATGTTGTAATCATTTGAATGTTTTACTATGCTGTGTTTTACTTATTTTTATTGGCATTACATTTATTTATGATATATTTAGCAGGTTGTAAGACGTATTTTGAGACTTTGCGGAGGAAGTATTCTTTGGCTCAGCCTGAAAAGGCCCAGAAAAGAAACGCTATGAAGATAATTGCGAAGAACCGTCAAAGAAAGAGAAGGGTAATTTAAGAAACTGTTTAACCAGTCTTTTTTTTTTCTCTTCAGAATGTAACTATCCTCCTCTCTGTGTTTTAGTGGTTAAGTCATGTTTTGCAGTTGCTGGAGACCAGGTCCAGGGTTGTACAATCCAACGCAGGAAGGGAACTGTGGAAGACCGCAACAATAGAAATGATGTCTGATGAAGATGATGCTATTGTTGATGGAAGGCTAGTGTGGATGGTGAGGTCTCCCCAAACAGAACCACAGAGTTATCTGCTCTCTGCCAGGTACTACAAACCAGACTAGAGGCTGACCCATGCTACATGCGAGATAAATTAAATAAATACTTTTATTCAGCAAGGATGCATTAAATTGATCAAAAATGACAGTAAAGACATTTATAATGTGACAAGATTCTATTTCAAATAAATGAAGTAGAGCTTTCTATTCATCAAAGAATCCTGAAAAAAACTGTTTTCTACTTTGATAATAATAATGAATGTTTGAGCATCAAATCCTCATATTAGAATGATTTCTGAAGGATAATGTGACACTGAAGACTAATGATGCTGAAAATTCAGCTTTGATCACAGGAATAAAATATATTCAAATAGAAAAGTTATTTTAAATTGTCATAATATTTAACAATATTATTCTTACTTTTTTTGTATTTTTAGTAAAAAATGCAGCCTTGGTGAGCATAAGAGACTTCTTTTAAAAACATAAAAAATCTTACCGATATCAAACTTATAACGGCAGTGTACACCTTGAATATTTACATATATTTTATATACACAGTAATTTCTATATTTCTTATTTATTGTTCTCGTTTTATTTTGTATATTTGTTCCTTTTTTGATTTCCAGGTTACTTATCTCCATTTTGTTTACTTATTTTTCCCCATTCATTTTAATGTATGTTTATAATGCTCTCTGGAATGTTCTATTTTTTTTGTATTGTTTACTTGGAATATTTACGTATATTTACGTATACAACTCCAAAATTCAGCACTGCATGGCAATGCTTAGAGGTTGGAATAATGGCAGGATGCACAATTTCTCCACTGGCTTTTACCATGGCAATGGAAGTAATCATTAGGGCATCAAGATGGGTAGTAGGAGGAGAGCGCTTGGCTTCTGGGATGCGTCTACCACCAATCAGAGCATACATGGACGACATGACAACCATGACTACAACAGTAGCCTGCACTAATCGGTTATTGGGGAAGTTAACAGATAATATTGAATGGGCACGAATGCAATTTAAGCCCTCTAAATCAAGGAGCATCTCCATAGTTAAAGGAAAGGTAGTAGATAAAACATTCTTCATTAATGGTGAGGCAATACCAACAGTTTCTGAGAAGCCAGTGAAAAGTCTTGGGAGATGGTACGATGGAGATCTAAAGGACACAGTTCGAGTGGGAGAAGTTAGACGACAAGCAGTGGAAGGGTTGAAGAGCATAAACAGCTGTGCTCTACCAGGCAAACTAAAACTCTGGTGCTTTCAGTTTGGTCTACTGCCGAGGTTGCTGTGGCCACTGACTGTGTACGAGGTTTCTTTGACAACAGTGGATAAGCTGGAAGCGTTAATAAGTTCATACATCAGGAAATGGTTGGGAGTTCCTCGCTGCCTCAGCAGAGTGGGACTTTATAGTAAAGGAATATTGCAGCTGCCAGTCTCTGCTTTAACCGAGGAGTTTAAGTGTGCCAAGGTCAGACTGGAAATGACATTAGTAGAGTCACGTGACAAATGTGTAAGGGAGGCAGCCCCTGTGTTAAAAACTGGTAGAAAGTGGTCAGCAAAGAAATCTGTAGTAGAGGTAAAGGCTGACCTTCAAATAGGGGATATCGTGGGACAGGTACAGCATGGAAGAGGGGGTTTTGGGCTCAGTTTAGCTCCTCCTAAATGGCACAAGGCAGGCCCAGCTCAAAGGAGGAAGCTGGTAGTCAACGAGGTGCGAAAGCAGGAGGAGAGGATGAGGAGTATAAAGGCCATTTCCCAGGCCAAGCAGGGAGAGTGGATGAGATGGGAGAGTGTGGAACAACGCAAAATGGGCTGGCAAGACCTTTGGTCAATGGAAGAGAGTAGGATCAGTTTCCTTATTAGGTCAACATATGATGTTCTCCCATCACCGCAGAACCTAAACCTCTGGGTTGGAGAGGATCCCTCTTGTCCTTTGTGTTCATCACCTGCCACATTAAGGCACATTTTGACAGGATGTAAGGTGGCTCTTAGCCAAGGTCGGTTTACTTGGCGCCATGACCAAGTACTGAGATGTTTGGCTTTAGCATTGGAAGGCAAGCGTAGTATGACCAATAAGTTGCCGCCTGTTCTAGCAAAACATTACACGCAGAAGACAACATTCCTCCGCCCAGGCGAGCAACCACCAAGAAAAGGTGTTAACACCAATTCTCGGCCAGGACAACTGGAAGCTGCTAGGGACTGGAAGATGCTGGCTGATCTTGATCAACGGCTTATTTTTCCACCTGAGATTGCCACCACTAACCTACGACCAGACATTGTTTTGTGGTCTGGATCAGCACGCATTGTTCAACTGATAGAGTTAACAGTGCCATGGGAGGATGCTGTAGATGAGGCATATGAGAGGAAGAAACTGCGGTATGCTCATTTGGCCACTGAAGCAGAACAGCGAGGATGGAGAGTCCAGGTTTATCCAGTGGAAGTGGGTTGTCGAGGTTTTGTGGCACACTCTACAACCCGGTTCCTCAGAGACGTCGGATTCAGCGGCCAAGAGTTGCGTCGCACAGTAAAGAACTTATCTGAAGCAGCAGAAAGGAGCAGCAACTGGCTGTGGTTGAGACGGAAAGATTCTAGCTGGCAAGGTACAGGCCGCCACGCTACGGTTTCGTAGAATTCTTGAAAAACTTGAAGAGTCTGTTGGTTTATTTGTATAGGTTGTATAGTATAGGTTGTATAGTATACTATACAATTTGTATAGGTTGTATAGTATAGAATGACGGGTGGTTGGGCAGATATTGTGTTTTGCGGTAGGTGGTATGCCATACGGAACCGTTGCCACTGTAACTGCTTTAACGCACCAGTGGGGCTCGACAGCCTTAGTCAATCGGGTTGGCGCGTATGGTTGGGTTGCGGAGAGATAGTGAGATTGTGGTTAGGTCTCAGCAGCAGGAGGGATGTAGAGGTCAGTAAGCTGGGCTGAGTTGAGTGGGGGACGGAGGGGGGTGACTCTGGGACGCCAGAGTCACTGTCGAGCCCTCTTGAGGTGTCGTGGGCTAGTCGACGAAACACTGAGGACGGAAGGTGCCCACTTGAAGACCCTAGAGATGTCCCCTACTCGGCTCAATCCAGACGGTTGTCGTGCTGGTCCACTAGGGAGACCACACTGTAGTTGCAGCCGTCGTGTGTGCTGACGCGCCAAGTACACTGCAGCCGTTAACGCCGGACAGAAGGGGAGTCACACCCTCATATGGAAAGAAGCGTAAATGGATGGAGAAGCATAGTTTACTGTAAAGCTACGTCTTAGTGTTGCTTATCTTGGCGAAAGCCGAGTACAAATCAGCATGAAGTTTTAACATCTACTCTCGTGTAATGGAAATAATTTTTATATACACTTCTATATTTCTTATACATTTATACACATTTTATATTGTTTACCTAATATATATATTTTTAGATGTTCCTTGTTATGTACACTGTGTACTTTATTCCTTTACATCTCCATCCTTTAAATAAATTGTTAACTTTTTTTTTTTTTTTTTTTTTACCCAATCATTTTAATGTATGTTTATAATTTTCTTTGGAATGTCCATGATATATTTTTTCTTCCTTTGAGATGGCGTTGTTACTACTTTTTTTTTGTTGTTGTTTTTTTTTTGTTTTTCTGCTTTTCATCCCTTTTATATACTTTTTTTTCTTGTTTTAGTTCCCCCATTCCTTTGTAATGCTTGTTTATAATGCTATTTAGAATGTTTAATATACCTTAATAAAAATGTCAGACTTTCCCATTGTTCTTTGTTTTTTATTTATTTATCACATTTAATTTAATAAATGTATTAAAATTGGGGGAGGGAGGTTTGGTAAATATATTAAAGCAATATCTGCATAGCTGGTGTATAACCAATCAAATCACTATGCTATAAGGCCTAGGGTGGGCTATGTTTAAAAGTAACCAATAAAGTCCTTTTACTGGGTTTTCAATGTGTCCTGTCCTCCAATAGTGCTCTGGGTGTTGGGAGTGGTTTTAAAAGAACAACCAATGGTTGGAAGGCAAAAAGGTGTGAAAATGTCTCCTGAAAAAAACTTTAATGGGATTACTTGCCATGGCAACAAATGGCTCTAGCACAGAGGTATTCGTCCACAACATACATCCGATTTAGTATCATTCCGGATGTATACGGATATATACGGACCCATGGAATTTGACCTATCCGGCCACTATTACTCCTGGATTCTTCTGAATTTCATCAAGTGTATACAGGAGTATAATGGTCCGGATACACCTATTTTCATGCAGTGCATGTTAAAGATGGTCAGTCTGTAGATTAGTTCATTGACAAGGTTGAATGTGTAATTCGGGTAAGGGGTTTGAACCATGATGACCAAGTTGATTTCATACTTTCCCATTTAAGAGGGTCAGCCTTAGATGAAGTCAAGCTGTGTATGGGGGGATACACCAAACAACCCGTGGGTTGTAGAGGACAGACCTAATGGGTGCTAATGTGGCCAGGAGTCGAAATATCGTGAGTACATGTTCTGGGGAGATGTCAGAACATTCGAATCCAGTCGTTGCTCCACAAAGTGACATGGCTTTGGCTTTGCAGAAGGTAGTAAAGGTAATCACTCAGCAGGGTAAAGCTATTGGAGAACTCACTAATGCAGTTTGTGAACTCACTGTACAAAAGGTTGGTTCAAGTGGTAGCCAGAGTGGAACGACCAAGCTCAAGCCCAAGTATACAGATGATGGAAAGCCCATTTGTTCAAGGTGTGAGGGGGTGGAACATGTAGCTAGACAGTGTCCCGTACCACGTAGTTCCACGGCCCAGTCCACTGCCACCACAAGTCCTGCTTTACAGGGAAACAGGGTCCCTCCGTTGCTGTGAGCCGAGCAATGCGAGGAAAACCAGAAGGCTCGAGATGTAGCACATCAACAAAAGAACGGTTCTTGGAGCATGCAGTTGGCAAGTGCCCTGAAATTGATATTCACATTGGTGGTGTTTCAGTTAGATGTCTTCTAGACACAGGAAGTAATGTGAGTACCCTAACAGAAAGTTTTTTCAGAGCAAACCTCCACGGAGAAGAGGAGGACCTTCACTGCACCTCTAAGTCCAGCAGCCATATCACCCTGTAGCCCAAGACTGGTTGCCCACTGAAGCTAAGCAGGGCTGAGCCTGGTTAGTACCTGGATGGGAGACCTCATGAGAAAACCAGGGGCTCGTTCTTCGTACGTCGCTAACTCAGTTAGCTGGATTTGATTGTTGACGATTTGTCATGATCTTGGATCGTTTGGTTCTTCGACGCTCATCCTGGACTTGCTGTCATAGCAACAGGTGCGCCAGCTTGAACCTGCTCGCGAGCAGGCTTATTTCATGTAAACAGGATTAGATCGCGGCTTTATAAGCGGAGCTGATACGGGAAGTCTTTTAACGCAGCGCGATAGTGTACTTTTTGAGAGATATCGTTTTTCTCATGACTCGTGAGGATGTCGTTTACATCATTAATTTGTTGGAAACGCATAAATGTTCGACTCGTCAGAGTCGGGCTTTAATAACAGTGCAGGCAAGGCAAGTTATTGCGATTCTTATCCAGATTAGTAATATTATATCAAATTTTAAAAAGGCAGTTGACTGACTAAAATCTCTTAGATGGTGACTATGTTCCATATCACAAATATGGCCAGGATTTGTGCATGACTCAAGAATTTTCAGAGATTTATGCAGATTATTTCATCTATAAAATATCAAGCTCACTGTAGGCTAGCTACACTTATGCTGATCCTAACAGAACTGAATTTTTCCATTAAACAGGTGATTACAACAGGATCCTGCTTGGAGACAGGTGTTTTATGACCCCATTCCCTGACCCAAACCCCTGACCAGTTATAATGCAGCTCTAGCCAGGACAAGGGCACACAATGAAGTGAACTTTAGCCAACTAAAGGGAAGTTCCCTATCAAGGGAACTCGCGCTGCGACAAGCGCTGCGGGATTCCCCTGCGTGAACGCGTCATGAAGTACTCGTGAAATCAGTCCAATGGCGTGACGAGACGTCGTAGGCGGGTGACGTCATTGACCAGGAAGGTATAAAAAGCACCCCTGAACCAACAATGTCAGCTTCTGTGTCTTCACAAGTGCTCGATGTGAAATCTTTCTGGCGAATTTTTGGTGTGTATGATCTTATCTTTCTATAATATGGATAAGCAGCAGTTTAAGCAATGTGTCACTCCCTGCCCTTGTTTTATCACGGGTGGGGATACACATGATCTATGTGTGAGGTGTTTGGGACTAGAGCATGCCCAGTCAGCCCTTGAGGGGGCCGGCTGTGAGCACTGCGAAAAGCTGGCAATGAGAACTCTCCGGTCCCGCCGAGCGCTCTTTGAGGAGGGTGCTTCGGCTCGTGCGCCTCGGGGTTCGGGTCCCGCTGCTGCCGAGGCACAGCGGAGAATCTCGTCCTGGGGCTCACAAATGGATCTGGCGGCGGGGTTTGAGACGGGCGATCCCCTATCTCTGCCCTTAACTGTCGGATCCGACGCTTCAGTTTGCGAGTCAGAAGCACGCGCTGCGGTTTCTTCTGCTCGCGCTGACGCGCAGGTGTTACAGCATTCCAGTTCTGAGGAACTGGATGTTGTGGGCCTGGATGCGAATGAGAATGAGGAATTTGCGTTATCTCACACATCCACACACACACAAGAGGAGCTCTTGGAGGTTGTTACTCGCGCGGTTGCTAGATTAAATCTAGATTGGCCAGCTGGTGAGCAGGAAGCGCGTCAGTCAAAAAGCAAATTAGATGAACGATTTTTGCCACCCAGATCTCAACCTCCAAAGCGGGGCTTACCATTCTTTCCTGACCTTCACACCGAGGTGTCGAAGTCATGGACAAAACCAGCTTCATTTAGAATATTTAACCCAAAGACATCGGAGTATTCTAATATAATAGGTTTAAAGGAACATGGTTATGCGGCGATGCCTCAGGTGGAAGAGATGCTTGCGAGCTATCTCTCCCCTGAGTCTGCATCATCGCTGAAAGCCCCGCAGCTGCCCACTAAGCCAGTTAAAACTACATCAGCTTTGGTGGGTAGGGCGTACTCAGCAGCAGGTCAAGCAGCCGCCAGCTTACATACTATGGCGATCTTACAGGCATATCAGGCTGACTTGTTAGGAGACATAGACGATGAATGTGAGGAAGTGGGAAGAGAAACAATAGCGGAGATCAGGAGAGCAGCTGATTTGTCTCTTCGAGCCGCTAGAGAAGCGGCAAAATCTATCGGCCGCTCTATGGCAGTGTTAGTGGCCACGGAGAGACATCTCTGGTTAAACTTGTCTGAGATCAGAGAGAGGGACAAAAAGTTTTTGTTGGATGCTCCTATCTCCCCTACTGGTCTGTTTGGTGATTCAGTTAACTCGGTCGTTGAAAAATTTCAAGAAGCAAAAAAACAAGCGGCTGCGTTTCAAAAGTTTCTCCCCCGAAAAAGCTATGTCTCTGGGGCTGCTGGGCGGGAGCAGCCCCAAACGAGTACACCATCCTCCTATAGAGCCCAGCAAAAGGTGAGTGTGGCTGCCCGTGCTCCCCCCCAGAGAGACTGGGGACCGGGACAGCGCGCTCAGCCAAGGTCTTCCCGAGGCAGAGCGGATCTGAGGACTGTGATTGTTTCTAGGAAATCCTCAGCGAAGAGGTCCTGACGCGAAAGGCGTCAGGATTTTGATGGCAGTCCCCTCCGAGGGGATTCGGGGTGTCGAGGCACCCGTTTCCTCTCGGTGCCATCAGGGGGCCATGTTGCCAACCCTGCCACCTCCGGTGTTTCAGGGCGCAACGGTCCTCAACGAGCACATGTCTCCATGTTAGCCCGGAAACGTAGCGGCGTGGGGAAGCTCCCACCCTCCGAGGAGGGCTCGAAGTGGGTCAGTTCGGTTACTTCCTGCAGGTGCGCCGTTTCAGGTCACCGAGCTGGCCACTCAAATAACACCAGAGACCAGCCTCGAGAGGCTGGTTCCCTTAGTAGATTTTCTGGCAGCGTGGAAACTTCTGCCAAATATCTCAGATTGGGTCCTGCGTACAGTACAAAAGGGGTACAGAATTCAGTTCGGGTCATGCCCGCCCAGGTTCAACGGGGTAGTACATACGGTAGTAAACTCCGAGCAGGCTCAGGTGATGGAAGGAGAAGTACAGACACTTCTGCAAAAAGAGGCTATAGAAAGGGTTCCTCCCCACAGCAGAGAGTCGGGGTTTTACAGCCCGTATTTCATAGTTCCGAAAAAGGATGGGGGGCTACGGCCCATTTTAGATCTGCGCCAACTAAACCGAGCAGTAAGAAAGTTGAAATTCAAAATGCTCACGTTGAAACAGATTATGTGTCAAATCAGGCCCGAGGACTGGTGTGTCACAATAGACCTAAAAGACGCATACTTTCACGTCTCCATCCTTCCGCAACACAGGAAGTTCCTCAGGTTTGCTTTCGGGGGCGAAGCATATCAGTACCGTGTTCTTCCATTTGGCCTAGCACTGTCCCCCGCACGTTCACAAAATGCATGGATGCAGCTCTGGCTCCCTTGAGACTGCAGGGCATCCGCGTGCTAAATTATATAGACGACTGGCTCGTTCTGGCAAAGTCGGAACATCAGGTGGCTCAGTGTCGAGATGCTGTTCTAGCTCATATGAAAACGCTGGGGCTGAGGCTAAACGTAAAGAAAAGCGTGCTAATTCCAAAACAGAATGCCACTTTTCTGGGTGTGGTTTGGGACACAAAAACCATGAGAGCCCGTTTGACGCCTGTCAGGATAAGATCGATCCTGGAAGCCGTGCGCAGGGTAAGACTAGGCCAGTCACTCACTGTAATACAGTTTCAGAGACTTCTGGGTCTGATGGCAGCAGCGTCCAACGTGATTCCTTTTGGCCTGCTGTACATGAGACCCTTGCAGTGGTGGCTCAAAACCAAGCGTTTTTCCCCGAGGGGAAATCCGTTTCGCATGATCAAAGTCACGCGGCGCTGCCTACGTGCTTTGGTAGTGTGGAAAGATCCTTGGTTCTTATCCCAAGGTCCAGTGCTGGGAGCTCTTTGTCGTCGCTTAACGCTAACGACGGACGCTTCCCTCACTGGCTGGGGGGCGACCATGAGTGGTCGCTCGGCTCGGGGTCTGTGGAGCGACCATCAGCTTTCCTGGCACATAAACCAGCTGGAGATGATGGCCGTGTTTCTGGCACTCAGACACTTTCTCCCAGACCTCAGGGGCCACCATGTGTTGGTTCGCACGGACAACACAGCGGTGGTCTCCTACATAAATCGCCAGGGGGGTTTACGATCTCGCCGACTCTGGAGGTTGGCACATCGAATTCTGGTATGGGCCCAGGGAAAGTTGCTGTCAGTTCGAGCACTTTATATTCCGGGGTATATGAACAAGACGGCAGACTCTCTGTCGAGACAGGGAGTTGTGCCAGGGGAATGGAGACTCCACCCCGAGGTGGTGGAGCTCCTTTGGAGCCGATTTGGGCAAGCTCAGGTGGATTTGTTTGCGTCTCGAGAGACTACGCACTGTCCCCTGTATTATTCCCTAACGCACCCAGCACCTCTGGGGCTGGATGCCATGGTACAGACATGGCCGAGGCTGTGCCTGTATGCCTTTCCCCCTCTGGCATTATTACCAGGAGTTCTGGAGAGAGTACGCCGGGACGGGGTTCGGCTTTTATTGATAGCCCCGTTCTGGCCGGGTCGAGTGTGGCTGTCAGACATTGTGTCTCTCCTCGAGGGTCCTCCGTGGGAACTTCCGGTCAGGAGGGACCTTCTCTCCCAGGCGGCGGGGTCAGTGTTTCACCCGCGTCCGGAGTTATGGAAACTGTGGGCCTGGCCTCTGAGGGGGTTCAGCTCATAGATTCAGGTCTCTCTACTGAGGTAGTGGAGACCATGTTGCACTCCAGAGCTCCTTCCACGAGGAGGCTTTATGCCCTAAAATGGAGGATTTTCGTTGCTTGGTGTACAAGCCAGTCTGTGAATCCAGTTGACTGCCCAGTTGGTTCAGTACTAGATTTCCTTCAAGAAAAATTCTCTTCAGGGTTGTCCCCCTCCACCTTAAAAGTATACATGTCAGCTATATCTGCATATCATGCTTCTGTAGAAGGGGTCTCAGTGGGTAGACACCCATGGGTAACTCGCTTCCTCCGTGGTACTTTGAGGCTAAGGCCTGCGGCTCGCTCGAGAGTGCCAACTTGGGATTTGGCCATTGTATTAGAAGGCCTAGCCCTGGCCCCCTTTGAGCCCATTGAAGAAGTGTCAAACAAATTTCTCACATTAAAAACTCTGTTCCTTCTCTCTATCTCTTCTCTTAAGAGAATTGGGGATTTACAAGCTCTATCAGTTGCTCCCTCTTGTCTTGAGTTTGCGCCTGGTATGGTGAAAGCGTTCCTATTTCCGAAGGAGGGATACGTGCCCAAGGTCCCCACTAATGTGGCGGGTCCGATAATGCTGCAAGCCTTTTCTCCGCCTCCATTCCAGAATCCGGACCAGGAGAAATTAAATCTACTCTGCCCAGTTAGGGCTTTGGATGCTTATGTCCACAGAGCTGCCCTGTGGCGCAAGTCTGATCAACTGTTTGTGTGTTTTGGGTCCCCGAGTAAGGGGAAGCCCGCATCTAAGCAGACTTTAAGTAAGTGGATAGTCGAGGCTATTTCTCTTGCATACGAGGCGGCCGGTCATCCTTCACCACTGAAGGTCCGAGCCCACTCGACTAGGAGTATGGCTGCTTCTATGGCCCTGTTGTCAGGAGTTTCACTTCAGGAGGTATGCGATGCGGCAGGGTGGTCCTCTCCGCACACCTTTTTAAGATTTTATAACCTGGACGTGGCTTCTACTCCGGGTTCTCGGGTGTTCTTAGTATAATGTGCGTTACGATTTCACATATACAGGCACTTGAGGATTATGGCGACGTGGGTATTTCGTTCCCGCAGCGCTTGTCGCAGCGCGAGTTCCCTTGATAGGGAACGTCTCAGGTTACGCATGTAACCATGGTTCCCTGAGAGGGAACGAGACGCTGCGACGCTTTGCCATACTCCTGGCATGCCTGTGACCAACTTGTTCGACCTATCAGAAGCTGACATTGTTGGTTCAGGGGTGCTTTTTATACCTTCCTGGTCAATGACGTCACCCGCCTACGACGTCTCGTCACGCCATTGGACTGATTTCACGAGTACTTCATGACGCGTTCACGCAGGGGAATCCCGCAGCGCTTGTCGCAGCGTCTCGTTCCCTCTCAGGGAACCATGGTTACATGCGTAACCTGAGACGATTTCAGTGTCTGAAAAGTCTGAGGGTTGCACCTGACAGGGCCTGTGACATGGCATGGGCCATATTACACAACATTGCACCATCAGAAAAAATATAAAACATTTCATTAATGTTTAATAAAAGACAAGACAAATATGCTTAGTTCTTTGGGTTTTATTTTAATTGTTCTTTGTAAAGAAAAGCCAGTGATCAAGTCATCTTTTGCCTGCAAATAATATATATTGTACTCTGTGTGAAATAATATATTAGCACTTACTCTGAAGTTCCTATGAAGCAACTCTATCTCTAGTGCCAGTTTTTTTTTTCTTTAAGTTGTCAAGTATTTTCAAAATACTCTGAAAAGTACAACACTGCCCACCTCTGTATCACTGCTTTGTACAGACTCTTCTGTAGATGTGGACTCCTGCAACTCATATTGCATTCAGAAATAATTGGTAGGGCCTACTCAAGTGTAAATTAAGTAAAGTTATTTATGCACTTAAAGATACCTGAGAGGGTTTCTTCACTGTCCTATGTGCATTGGGGGAAACATGGGCATTACAAAGTGTTGTACCTTCTTCCCTTTTGATGTAACGTTAGAAAAAGTCTTACTGCACATGGTTCAGCCACTTGCTTGGGAACACATAAAAGTGTTGGTGTATTGTTTAAAACTGCACAAAAGAGGACAACATAATTGCATTACAATGAAGTACACTGGGGGGAAATGTGATCAATAACTCATGGCTACATATTTTTTTTTACATTAACTATGTAGTTTCACAGTCACACATGTAGACTTTCACAAGTCAAAGCAATTCATTTAACAGCTGATATGACTGGACAGCCATTTGGATTATAGGCCTACTTAATTTAATGCAGCAACAAATTATTTTAGTGTACTAGGATCATTTAAAGTTCATTTGCCAGCAGTGAAGGTGTTGCTGCTCCTGGCTGTGGGTCTGAGGAAGAGCTGAACCCAGGGATGCCCCTCACAATGGGTCAGTTCACATTCAACCCAAGGGCCAGCTCTTCTGTCTGGGTATACTGTGGGGGTGCAGGACCACCACCTGTTTGTTTTTCTTTTTTTTCTCAGCCTTTTTCTTGGTTGCTTTTATAAACAGGCAAACATTTATTAACAGTGCCTTTTTAAAAGAGATTAGTATAAGTAGTACAAATTACTATTATGTAGAATATTCTAGTAGGCTACTTCACTTTTACTTGTTCCTAGTAGTGGGTGGTGACTCTGACATTACAATAAACAAAGTTATAAATTATTTAGAAATTATTCAAATATAAAAATATATACTGTAATAAGTGATAAAAAAACATCTAACTACAAACTTAATTTGTCTGCTACTTTTTGCCAGCCCCCTCTCCTGGCTTTTGCACACTTTAAGGTGTTCCCTGGCGTTTTAATTATGTTTTCAAATTCAGCATATCCTTCAAGCAATAACTCTTGCTCTTCTGTGGAGAAAAAAACTGCGCGCTCTTTGGCCACGGTGATCAGCCAATAGCAACGTTGCTGATCAATGTTTCTACTATCGATACATATCCCCTTTTATCCCAGCGCGTGAACGCGCAATTATCTCAGATAACTCAATCCAGCTATACTAATCATAACTGGCAGAAGTGTTCGAAGAACCTAATTAGCCGGATCATGATTAGCACGATGATATTATCTCGGATGTCTCATTTGATCTCGGATGTTTTAAGCAACGTACGAAGAACGAGCCCCAGGTTGCTGCCTGAAGAGGTGTTATGAGGCCAGCAGTGGTCAGTGGCCAGCGCTCTCCCTGTGGTCTGTGTGGGTCCTAACGCCCCAGTGTAGTGATGGGGACACTATACTGTCAAGGAGCACCGTCCTTCGGATGAGACGTTAAACCGAGGTCCTGACTCTCTGTGGTCATTAAAAATCCCAGGATGTCTTTCGAAAGAGTAGGGGTGTAACCCCGGCATCCTGGCCAAATCTGCCCCTTGGCTTCTGTCCATCATGGCCTCCTAATCATCCCTGTATACTGATTGGCTTCATTACTCTGTCTCCTCTCCACCAGTAAGCTGGTGTGTGGTGGGCGTACTGGCGCAATATGGCTGCCGTCGCATCATCCAGGTGAATGCTGCTCATTGGTGGTGGTTGAGGAGATTCCCCCCTTCCTTGTAAAGTGCTTTGAGGTCCCAGATAAAGCGCTACATAAATGTAACGAATTATTATTATTATTAATTCTAAGTGGCTAAGAATAACTGCAGCGAACAAGTTACCCCTGCCATACTTGGGGTATGTTGAATTTGACATCCAAGTGATGGGGCTAAATATACCTGAGTGTGGGTTTCTGATAGTCCGAGATGGGGATGCTACAGAGCCAGATCCAACTCCCCCTGGTATCATTGGCATGAATATCACCCAGAGATGCAGAGAGTTTGCACTGACTGAGTTTGACACCACTTTAGGAGGACAGCTGGAATCTGTGTGGAGGGAAGCCTTCACTCACGTACAGGAAGTTGAACTAGGAAAAACAATGTCAACTGCCAGAGTTGGTGGTAAGGGGAACGCCCATGTACCAGCATCCTCTGTAGCCACAGTTTATGCCAGAGTAAACAAGAGAGCCACTGACGCCAATGCTTGGCTGTTGCTGGAACCAGGAAGCACCCCATTACCAGGTGGATTGATCCCTATGCCCACCTTAGTGTCGTCCAGAAGTCGAGTGTTTCCAGTTCAAGTGGTCAACTTCTCCCAAGAAAATGTTTGGCTGCCACTTAAAGGTGATTCCATATAGACATGGTTAACGCGCATGCGTTAACCCTAACACAAGCTTACTGAGACAACTCCGTCGAATTGATTCCTAATCCTTGATTTTCTTCTTTCACATTTAGTTATAAACCTAAATTTTACAATTTTACAAACGTGTGAACATATCGCCGATACTATTCCTTATAAAAAACAATCAGATTGCTTTGATATCGCTACTTATATCCAATTTTCCGAACTTCTGCTACTAGCCTTAGCCCGCTAGCACTGCACGCGTGGTCTCTCGCCTGTCGATCGTCTTATTTACACCCGTATAACTGAAAGCTATAATTCGCCACTATAGCACATCTGCACGTGGGAACGAACGACATCAGGCTGCGGCAGACGGAGGTTCTGAAGGAGGACTACAGGAGCCTGATCGAGACCGTACGCAGCACATCGCCTGAAGCAACGATCGTCGTGTCTGGACCGCTTCCCACGTACCGACTAGGACAAGAAAGGTTCAGTAGATTATTTGCTCTAAATGAATGGTTAATGTCATGGTGTAATGAACAGAGACTGCTCTTTGTAAATAATTGGAATCTGTTCTGGGAGCGACCTAGGCTCTTCCGTGCTGATGGCCTGCACCCCAGCAGAGTCGGAGCGGCTGTGCTGTCGGACAACATCTCCAAGACGCTACACACCATGGCCCTCATTTATCATTCTTGCGTAGAAATTGGCGTATATGTTGGCGTAAGATTATGCTTACACTCCTCTCACCGCCTGATGTATGAAGCTGTGCGTACCTTTGAAATCCAGGTGTACGCAATACCTGCCCTTGATAAATGCGGCGGCTGAAAACGATCGTCATTAGAATAACACGCCTCTAAATATTCAAGTCTCCGCTTCCCCCACGCCCTCATTTTACGCCATGGACACACGGAAGACGGCAAAGAAGAGAAACTTCTCCGACAAATGACCTATCACAATGCATTATTTTACAGCACGTGTTTTGAAACAATTAGCATTTCATTTCGTATCACGTCACATGTATTGGGGTGTACAATAGTGATGATGATGTGATGTGGAGTACCATTCATTCACATTAATAATTGCATGCCAATTTGTAATATTCTTATTCTTATTATTCGTGTTCGCATTTATGAGGAAAAAACAATGATATGGACGTGAGCGCTCTGAAAGGGGCACTAAAATATATTTTAAAACGTTCACAGAGGCATCAAACAGAAAGCACAAAACCTTTCTTTAAAGTGAATTTCGTTTTGTATTAATTGTATCTTAATTTTAATCAATGTTTCATCTACCAATTGCCTGGATTTAATAAATAAGAAGTAAATATAGCCGATAGATAATCACGAAGTCGCTGGCGCGTGAACTGGAGCTCGTCTCATAAATGAACCGGAGCTCGTCTCATAAATGAACCGAAACTCAGCGTATTAGCCTCTCTCACAGACATGTCTAGTCTACTTTTAAACAGAACAATTCAAAACGAAAGAAAACAGACACAGACTGCTCTCTGCTTTATGTGATCCGTAGGAAATGTGCATTTCTCTCTGGCGCATTCTACTGAAGATCGCGAGTCAGCATCGTCAACTTCATCTTTGCAGCCGACTCAAAGAAAACACTTCTTTATTAATAAACAATTAAAATATATCCTTGCTATAATTCATAATCATTACTTTTGACGGTTCTTTGTGAAGATTATAATTAGCCTATACTATGTGGCTGTTGTTTTTTTTGTCATATATTTTAGTTTGTCAGTGCGTTTTGTGGTGTTATAGATTGTTTATCTGCGCATTTCCGCACTAACTCAAAACGTGCGTACATGTACACCACCTCCTGAGCTGGCGTAGGATTTGAGCGTGCCGTACACCAACGTTCATATTGATAAATCTCAAAGTCACCGTGGTTTTGGGTGTACGCAAGGTGTACGCTGGAAATTTGGTGTACGCACTTTTGATAAATGAGGGCCCATATGACTAGTAAGTCAAAGTCCAAATCACAGTCTTTGCTGTCCCAACTTAATTGATATAAGTACCAATGTAGAACATTATATAGAAACTGTGTCTATTCCTCGTTTAGTAAGGCCAAATAATATATATAATGTAGGATCTAGGAAAAATTTAATTGTAATTAAACCAGAAAATCTCAATATCAGTGATAAACAATTTCTAAAGCTAGGTCTTCTAAACATTAGATCGCTCACACCTAAGGCGGTTATTGTAAATGAAATGGTCACAGATAATAGTTTCGATGTACTTTGCCTTACTGAAACCTGGCTTAAACCAAATGATTATTTCGGTATAAATGAGTCTACTCCGCCAGGATACTGTTATAAGCATGAGCCCCGTCTGATTGGTCGTGGCGGCGGTGTTGCAACAATCTATAGAGATATTCTTAATGTTACTCAGAAAACAGGTCACAGGTTTAATTCGTTTGAGGTACTTGTGCTAAATGTTACACTCTTAGATTTAAGAAAGAAATCCCTATTATCTCTAGCCTTGGCTACTGTATATAGACCTCCAGGGCCTTACGCCGATTTCCTAAAAGAGTTTGCAGACTTTCTATCAAATCTATTGGTCAATGTCGATAAAGCAATAATTGTTGGAGATTTTAACATACACGTAGATAACACAAATGATGCGTTAGGGGCTGCGTTTACAGATTTATTAAACTCTTTCGGGGTCACGCAAAACGTCAGTGGTCCCACTCATCGCCTAAATCATACACTAGATTTAATTATATCATATGGAACCAATCCAACCGATATACACTCACCGGCCACTTTATTAGGTACCCCATGCTAGTAACGGGTTGGACCCCCTTTTGCCTTCAGAACTGCCTCAATTCTTCGTGGCATAGATTCAACAAGGTGCTGGAAGCATTCCTCAGGGAGTTTGGTCCATATTGACATGATGGCATCACACAGTTGCCGCAGATTTGTCGGCTGCACATCCATGATGCGAATCTCCCGTTCCACCACATCCCAAAGATGCTCTATTGGATTGAGATCTGGTGACTGTGGAGGCCATTTGAGTACAGCGAACTCATTGTCATGTTCAAGAAACCAGTCTGAGATGATTCCAGCTTTATGACATGGCGCATTATCCTGCTGAAAGTAGCCATCAGAAGTTGGGTACATTGTGGTCATAAAGGGATGGACATGGTCAGCAACAATACTCAGGTAGGCTGTGGCGTTGCAACGATGCTCAATTGGTACCAAGGTACAATGTGCCAAGAAAGAGTGGCCCAAAGAGTGCCAAGAAAATATTCCCCACACCATGACACCACCACCACCAGCCTGAACCGTTGATACAAGGCAGGATGGATCCATGCTTTCATGTTGTAGACGCCAAATTCTGACCCTACCATCCGAATGTCGCAGCAGAAATCGAGACTCATCAGACCAGGCAACGTTTTTCCAATCTTCTATTGTCCAATTTCGATGAGCTTGTGCAAATTGTAGCCTCAGTTTCCTGTTCTTAGCTGAAAGGAGTGGCACCCGGTGTGGTCTTCTGCTGCTGTAGCCCATCTGCCTCAAAGTTCGACGTACTGTGCGTTCAGAGATGCTCTTCTGCCCACCTTGGTTGTAACGGGTGGTTATTTGAGTCACTGTTGCCCTTCTATCAGCTCGAACCAGTCTGGCCATTCTCCTCTGACCTCTGGCATCAACAAGGCATTTCCGCCCACAGAACTGCCGCTCACTGGATGTTTTTTCTTTTTCGGACCATTCTCTGTAAACCCTAGAGATGGTTGTGCGTGAAAATCCCAGTAGATTAGCAGTTTCTGAAATACTCAGACCAGCCCTTCTGGCACCAACAATCATGCCACGTTCAAAGTCACTCAAATCACCTTTCTTCCCCATACTGATGCTCGGTTTGAACTGCAGGAGATTGTCTTGACCATGTCTACATGCCTAAATGCACTGAGTTGCCGCCATGTGATTGGCTGCTTAGAAATTAAGTGTTAACGAGCAGTTGGACAGGTGTACCTAATAAAGTGGCCGGTGAGTGTAGATATTATACCGCAAAGCGATGATGTAACTGATCATTACATGGTAACTTGCATACTACGTACTGCTGAAATTTGTCATGTTGCACCACGTTATCGACCAGGCAGAACAATCCTTCCAAACACTATAGATAGATTCTCAAACAGCTTACCTGATCTATCTCAGCTGCTCAGCGAACCCAAACAATCAGATGAACTAGAGGAAATGACTAGCAGTTTGAGCACCATTTTCTCTAGTACATTAGAAATTGTTGCACCAATTAGATTAAAAAAGGTTAGAGAGAAAACTAGAGCACCATGGTACAACAATGCTACGCATGCTATCAAGAGAGAAACTCGTAACTTTGAGCGTAAATGGAAACAAACAAATTTAGAGGTCTTTAGAATCGCGTGGAAAGATAGTATGTCACGTTACAAAAAGGCTCTTAAATCAGCCAGGGCTGAGCATCTCCGCAGACTAATAGAAAATAACCAAAATAATCCAAGGTTCTTATTTAACACTGTGGCCAGACTAACAAATAAACAGGCACCACCTGAGCAAAATATTCCGTTACAATGTGGTAGTAATGATTTTATGAATTTCTTCACTGAGAAAATAGGAAACATCAGAAACACAATTGTAAATGCACAATCTTTTATGGTGTCTTATGATTCAGCCTCAAATATCGCCCCTCAAGAACAACTACACCGCTTTACAACTATAGGACAGGAAGAGCTAAATAAACTTATTATTGCATCTAAGCCAACAACTTGTTTATTAGATCCAATACCCACTAAACTACTTAAAGAAGTGTTACCTGTAGTGGAAGAGCCTCTTCTCAATATTATTAATTCATCTTTATTTTTAGGTCACGTTCCAAGAATATTCAAGCTAGCAGTAATAAAACCTCTTATTAAGAAACCACAATTAGATCCAAATAACCTAGCAAATTACAGACCCATTTCAAATCTTCCATTTATGTCTAAAATACTAGAAAAAGTTGGGTAACACTTTATTTGAAGGGGTGTGCATAAGACTGACATGACACTGTCATAAACATGACATAACACCTGTCATGAACATGAAGGAGTCTTTATGAATGTTTATGACTGTTGTCATTACGTGTCATTCGGTAAATTATGACACTTTTAATGCAAAGTTGACATTGTTTAAAATGTCTTTGTTATGACAACTTGACATTACCCAAGACAAAAATGTCTTGATTATGACAACTTGACATTAACAAAGACAGAAATGTCTTTGTTATGACAACTTGACATTAACCAAGAAATCATAACCTGTCAACCTGTCACAACTTTGGCCGTCATGACACCATTATAACTGTGTCATGAATATTTTACTTGTCCTCAAGTAAAGTGGAACACATTGTACTAGTTATAAAGATGTCATTAAGGGTTATTACACTGTCAAATGCTTTAAGTTTGATAATTAGACCTGTTATGACATATTTGTGACAGGTTGACAGGTTATGATTTCTTGGTTAATGTCAAGTTGTCATAACAAAGACATTTCTGTCTTTGTCAATGTCAAGTTGTCATAATCAAGACATTTTTGTCTTGGGTAATGTCAAGTTGTCATAACAAAGACATTTTTGTCTTTGTTAATGTCAAGTTGTCATAACAAAGACATTTTAAACAATGTCAACTTTGCATTAAAAGTGTCATAATTTACCGAATGACACTTAATGACAACAGTCATAAACATTCATAAAGACTCCTTCATGTTCATGACAGGTGTTATGTCATGTTTATGACAGTGTCATGTCAGTCTTATGCATACCCCTTCAAATAAAGTGTTACCAAAAGTTGTGTCCGCTCAATTGTGCTCTTTCTTGCAAGAAAATGATATCTATGAAAAATTTCAGTCAGGATTCAGACCGTATCATAGCACAGAAACTGCGCTAGTTAAAATTACAAATGATTTACTTTTAGCTTCTGACCAAGGCTGCATCTCAATACTAGTTCTACTCAATCTTAGCGCTGCATTTGATACTATAGATCATAAAATACTCCTGGATCGACTACAAAACTACACTGGTGTTCAGGGACAGGCATTAAGCTGGTTTAGATCGTACTTATCAGACCGTTACCACTTTGTCTGTTTAAATGGGGAAAAATCAAAGATAACGTCAGTAGACTATGGAGTACCGCAAGGATCTGTGTTAGGCCCTCTACTATTCTCAATATATATGCTGCCACTTGGTAATATTATAAGAAAACATGGAATTAATTTTCACTGTTATGCTGATGACACTCAATTATATATTTCATCACGGCCAGATGAAAACACTAACTTATCTAACTTGTTATTAAAGTTTTTAAGAATGTATAATGACATATTAAAGAATGTCTTAAAGATATAAAATACTGGATGACGTGTAATTTCCTGCTATTAAATTCAGATAAAACAGAGGTATTACTTATTGGTCCAAAAAACTACCCACAAAATCCCTTACAATACAACTTTAATTTAGAAGGATGTCCTGTTACTTTATCCTCTACAGTAAAAGACCTGGGTGTCATACTTGACCGCAACTTGACTTTCGAAAATCATATTTCATATGTTACAAGAACAGCCTTTTTCCACCTAAGAAACATTGCTAAGCTACGTAACATGCTATCCGTTTCTGATGCAGAAAAGTTAGTTCATGCATTCATGACCTCGAGACTAGATTACTGTAATGCTTTATTAGCTGGTTGTCCTGTATCCTCAATAAACAAGCTACAGTTAGTCCAAAATGCAGCCGCTAGAGTTCTTACTAGATCAAGAAAATATGATCATATAACACCAATTTTATCATCTCTACATTGGTTACCTATTAAGTTCCGTATCAATTACAAGGTATTGCTTTTGACTTATAAAGCTCTAAATGGTTTAGCTCCAGTCTATTTAATGGATCTTCTATCGCCCTACAATCCGTCGCGCTCTTTAAGATCACTAAATTCGAGGCTTCTGGTCATTCCTAGGATATCTAAGTCCACTAAAGGAGGGAGGGCGTTCTCACATTTAGCTCCTAAACTCTGGAATAGCCTTCCTGATATTGTTCGAGGCTCAGACTCGCTGTCCAAGTTTAAAACCAGATTAAAGACGCATCTCTTTAACCAAGCATTCACATAATGCTTACCTTTTATACTACTGCCGAATCAGATCGAATGCATTAATATTATGAACATCAGCTATGCTAATTATTTCTCATCTGCCTTTCTGCTGTTATCTCGGGACGCAAGTCCCGAGGTAAATAGCGTTCGTCAGCTCCAGTTTGTATCCAGCCTCTCACAGAGACTTCAGATGATCCAACACCTGTGATGAGACGACTAAACACCTGTGATGAGACGACTCAACGCCTGTGAAGAGACGACTCAACGCCGGCGATATGTTATGCCTTAAATTAATACATGATTAACTAACTGTATTTTCTATGTACATTTCTAATGCACTTTCTGTAAAGCTGCTTTGAAACAATGTGTATTGTGAAAAGCGCTATACAAATAAATTTGAATTGAATTGAATTGAATTGAATTAAAGTTCGGCTTGGGATACTTACCCACTGTCAGTGTGTTGAGAGTGACGCCTGTGAGGTGAAATTCCAGCGCATCTCTGCCGACCCTGAAGGAGTGGGAATTGACCATAGTAATACTGACCTAAGTAATCTGTTAAGTAGACTACATGTGGGGGGTAATCCAGAACAGCAAGCAAGGCTTGTGGGCTACTTCTGAAGTATGCAGATGTGTTTGCGGCCTGTGATGAAGACCTGGGATATACAGACTGGGTGAAGCATGAAATCCACTTGACAGATGATTCTCCTGTTGCTCAGCCATATTTTAGGATACCGCCGACCCAGTTTGAAGAGGTCAAAGAGCACATCTCGGGTTTACTCCGGAAGGGTGTCATCCAGGAAAGCTCGAGTTCCTATGCTTCACCCATCGTTCTGGTGCACAAGGCTGATGGCAGCCTTAGGCTGTGCGTGGATTATAGGAGACTAAACTCAAAGACTAAACGTGATGCCACGCATTGATGAGAGCTTGGATGCGTTGGGCGGAGCACAAGTCTTCTCGACAATAGACCTTGCTATTGGTTACCATCAAGTTGCTGTCCATGAAAAGGACAGACATAAGACAGCCTTCACTACGCCGTTTGGCCTCTACGAATACCATCGGATGCCTTTCAGGTTATGCAATGCACCCGTCACGTTCCAGCGGCTCATGCAGGCCATCATGAGTGACTTTGTATTCCAAATTGTGCTCATCTACTTGGATGACTTATTGGTGTACTCATCCACTTTTCATGAACATCTTGTGCAACTTGAAATTGTTTTTAGAAGGTTGAAAGAAACTGGGCTGAAGATTAAAATAGAGAAATGTCATTTCCTGCAGCCAGAAGTGAGATTTCATCAAGTTTCATTGGCCATCCAGTTTCATCCCAAGGTGTGAGTACAGACCCTGATAAGATAAGTGCAATCCGGGAGTGGCCAGTCTCCAGCACTCTCAAGGAACTCAGATCATTCCTGTGGTTTTGTAGCTATTACCGGAGATTCATCAAAGGTTTCTCCCAGATAGCGGGGCCGTTACATGATGTAGTGAATGTGTGCCTTAGGGAGACAAGTCACATCAAGGCAGCTCAGCTTATAGGAGCTCTTGGACTTCTCCGTGTCAAACAGCATTTGAACGTCTCAAAGACAAACTTACCAGTGCACCAAAGCTAGGGTATGCTGATTTCACACTTCCCTTTGTGATTGAGATGGATGCGAGCAACCTTGGGTTAGGAGCAGTCTTGTACCAGCATAAAAAGGGTAAGAATACTGTGATTGCTTATGCCAGCAGAAGGTTGAGAGGGGCTGAGAGAAATGATAAAAACTACAGCAGCAAGATCCCCTCACTGGAAGCAGAGTGTGTTCTGGTGGAGGAAGTTCTGTGTCCTGGGGTCCCACGTGAGCCTTTTATGTGTGCTTCAGAGTCTAAATAATAGTGAGTTTTGCTCATTTTATTATTCCTTATTATACATAAGTGTTTATGTATTAAGTTATGAAGAATATTCGGACCCTGTTTTAAGTGTATACTATTTCCTTGAGTATAGATATTGAATGATTTGAACAAAAGGGGTTAAACTGTGAATTGTAATGTATTCATGTGGGGAAATGTGCAGATTTCTCATGTATGCTGTGTTTTCTTTTTTTTTTTCATTAGGCACCACTACTGTTGTTTGGCATACCCTTTGTTTATTTCTGAGATTATCAATGTGAAAACACCTTTTTATTTGTTTTTTTTGTTTTGTTTTGTAAGACCCTCATTACTTTGTTTCCTGCACTCATTGTAGTCAACTGGACAGTTTTTTTTTTTATATATTTTTTTTATATGCCAGTTTCTCTTCTTAATGGGAGTGGCTCCCTAAAACTGCTTTTCTCCCTGAACAAAGTTTAATGCTTTGCCTCATCTGAGGTTTAGTTGTGAATAAAATAACACTTTTTCTTTAGATGTTATGGCTGTGTCTTATTTCCTGACATTATGTTGACTGGCTACGTATGTATCACTGAGACCGGACTAACTGCTCTCGCTTCTGTAACGTGTGTGCAGGCAGACAGACGAAGACAGAGAAGAATAAAGTTCCATCATGAAGATTACTGATAACAATCCAAATGGGTGGTGATCCAAACAGGCAGAGATGTTCACACATACGTATATGTGTAACCGGGGCAGGAATAGCCTAATGTTTGATTGTTTTCCCTGGTGATTTACCTTTATGGTGGATTTGACTCAGCCGCGTGCTGTCCCCTTTGTGTGTGCATGCGCAAATGAGAGCGAGCGTGTGCCAGACGAGCACAGTTAACAAACAGGGTTACACAGAGGGAGAAATAGTTGATTAAAACTGTAAAAAAGAGAATATTTCCAGTTGATATTGATTTGTGAATCTGTGGGGATAACCGTTGTGAGGTAGCGTCGAGTGTATTGTTTATTTCGCCGCTCATACAAGTGTGGTGTTCCTGCACGTGAGAGATCTTCCGTGGGGAAGGGAATTCAGACCACGTTGACAGAGATTGAGCGTGAGTTAAGCTAAAATATGTTATAAGAGTTGTTAAAAAGTTTAACACTGTTTATTTCCTATATTAATGGACCATGCAGTAATTATTGTTCTTTATGCCATGTTAGAGGGGAGAACGACAATACGTGATATTGCATGTGTGCCAGCTACCATGTGAGCTTCTTCCATGTTCTTCAAAATCTCAATAATAGTGAGTTTTGCTCATTTTATTGTCATAAAGTGTTTATGTATAAAGTTATGAAGAATATGCGGACCCTGTTTCAAGTGTATACTATTTCCTTGAGTCTAGATAATGAATGATTTGAACAAAAGGGGTTAAACTGTGAATTGTAATGTAATTATTTCTGAGATTATCAATGTGAAAACACCTTTTTATTGTTTTTTTGTTTTGTTTTGTAAGACCCTTATTACTTTGTTTCCTGCACTCATTGTAGTCAATTGGACAGTTTTTGTTATATGCCAGTTTCTCTTCATAATGGGAGTGGCTTCCTAAAACTGCTTTTCTCCCTGAACAAAGAGCACATTAATGCTTTGCCTCATCTGAGGTTCAGTCAGGAATAAAATAACCCTTTTTCTTTAGATGTTATGGCTGTGTCTTATTTCCTGACATAATGTTGTTACATCTAATTTGGTACCAGGAGTGGGGTTCCGTTTTTGTTTGGGGTTGGTTTCTTTTTGTCTAAAGAGTTCCAAAATAGTAGGGTGCCAACAACGGTAGTGGTTAAGAGCAGCTGAGTGCTAGAAGGACCTGCGTAGGATTGTGTGCCGTCCTGACGAGCTGCAGGAGGACCAAGGGCCAGCAAACCAGGACTGCTGCGTGTGAGGAGATTGTGAAGGACGGTGCTTGTTGAACTGACTGAGACTGTTGAGAACTGAGATTTTGGAGAAATGAAAGCGTAGCGTAAGTTCTGCCAGGAAGACTCAATTGTTACGTCATCTATTACCTTCTCATCTATCCAATCGCGTTCTAATACGTGAAGTATAAAAGATCCTTACTTACACTCATCTGAGTTCGCAGATGCTGACGCTTTCACTTACCACCATCCTCCCCACCTCCACCAAGACGGTCTTCGCTCCATCCTTCCCACCACCGCCAGGTCGGTCCCTTCCAAAACCCCAAGGGGGGGTCGGCTGCGCCCCTGCCTTCATCTTCAGGCAGGATATGCAGAATCCGTACCCTCGGATCGCGAGTTACGGACGGGGCCTACGCCAAAGAACTTTATTGAATATATGGCTTGCTGGGCTGTTAATAAAATGCATTATTGTACAGTATCTTATCTCCCGAGTCTTTCTGGTAGAACTGAGAGTTATGGACACTGAGGACATGGATGGTGCAGCCAACCAGGCTGAGGACATTCAAGGTGCAGGTGCTGAACCTCCGGAAATGTTCACAATTATGTATCACGGAGACCGCACTAACTCAAAGGGAACACAAAGGAACTTTTTTTTTAATACTCTCTGTCCTTCGGATGAGACGTTAAACCGAGGTCCTGACTCTCTGTGGTCATTAAAAATCCCAGGATGTCTTTCGAAAGAGTAGGGGTGTAACCCCAGCATCCTGGCCAAATCTGCCCATTGGCCTCTGTCCATCATGGCCTCCTAATCATCCCCAAATTCTGATTGGCTTCATCACTCTGTTTCCTCTCCACCAGTAAGCTGGTGTGTACATTGGTGGTGGTTGAGGAGATTCCCCCCTTCCTTGTAAAGCGCTTTGAGGTCCCAGATAAAGCGCTACATAAATGTAACGAATTATTATTATTATTATTATTATTACTATAGATAATGAGGTGATAGACACAGATGACATGGATGAACTAATAATGATGGTAACTGAGTGACGTTAATCAGAACAAAGACACAAATGAACACAAACTGAAAGTCCATGAAAACTGAACTGAACAGAATGGTGACAGCTTCAGCCATCATCTTGGATTTATTTTCCCACTGAACTAAATTCAGGGCATTCTAGGAATTTTAATTTTAATTTTTATATATTTTATCAGCATAATTGACCCTTTGCGTGGAGCTTGATTGACAGGTAATCTGACCAATCATACTTCGCCATCCGCCATTTTGTCCGACAAAGCAGTCAGGAGATAGTAGATTAACATGGGAGGATTTGAACTTGAAAAACGGAGTGTACTGATGCCTTTCCAGGGTTAAAACAACATTCCTTCTTGTGTTCATTCTTGTTTATTTGATGCTATAAATGAACTAGAAGGATGAGATGATCGGATCACGAGCAGCTTTAACTGATGCTCTACAGCGATCTGTCACGACACATTAAAGAGCCACAAAACGGTATTTATTGTTTAAATTTCTTTTTAAAAATGATCAAATTTGAAAGGTGAGACTTTGTGTATTGAATATGTTTAATATAAAAAATAACCGAAAAGTAACCTGGTCTGTCCTGTCTGTCAGCGTGTTGTCAGTCTCCTCTCTGCTCCGCGATGTATTTTTCACTGCATGAGAGCGGCGTAGCTTGTCGGACATAGCAACAGTAACTAAGGGGGGCGGGTCTTTGCGAAGGGTCAATTTAGTTGCCTACCTCTTGCAATGGACTTCAAGTTGGAGGAGCATAATACCCTAAAATGCTCTTTAGAGCAGAGCAATGCTGCCGTGTTATAACTGGTAAATGTTAATTATTTCCAATGGCTGTCATGTTAGTGACAGGCAGCAGTCAATTTCAGTCATACTACATTCCCTATTACAGTACTTTGAATGAATAAAGAGAAAGACTAAAATAAAAAACAACAAAAATGGTTGTCATTTTTTGAGATTCGACAAAACATTTTTTACACCTCAATTGACACAAATTAAATTCTTACATATTTGAGAAAAAAATGCTGCCTTCTTTGTGAAAAGAAGCAGTCTACTTGAGTCTACTTGTGAGATGTCATGCTAGATGTGTAGAAGCAGTGACGAGTCATAATTAGCTTCAGTCACGCCTCAACACCACTGACAGCAGTGTTCCTCTTGGCCACCTGCCCTGAAAAGAGAAGGAAGGCAAAAGTGACAATGATTTGAAAGAAGGAAGATTCTTTATTACAATCCCTAGAGGACAGGAACTGTTATGATGCTACTCATTGTAGACACCCTCATTTTTTAACCTGAGAGATTAATTTTATATAATTTTGTCTAGCCACTCCACAGCACTTTCAAGAATATGAGATCTTAGTGTGGAAAATGAAGGCTGTCTGACCTTCTGTTATATGCTGTTTTTCATTCTCTTCAAAGTTCTTTTCTCTCTCATGACTAAGGCTACGTTTACACATAGCCGGGTATTTAGAGAAACGAATATTTCCCCCCCTCCGTTTTCAATAAAAACATTGTGCACACGACCCGCATAAATACGCCGCGAGCGCCATCATAACTATGCCAAACCTATGGGCGGCAGTGTAGGGAGAAGGATAAAGCCAATCAGAATCCTCAGAATCGACACGAGAGAACCTAAAACCCTGTTTCTCCCAGTTGACACGGCAACACATAACCGGCGTTTTCAGAAATCTCCACTTTGGCCGGAGTTTTTAGAAATAATCGTTTTCTGTGATAAAAACGGGGTTTTCGTGTAAACGAGAGGCCAAACCGAAGGGAAATATCGGCGTTTTCCCTCCGTGTAAACGGGGCCTAAGGCTGAGGGGACCGAGACATTACAGGATTACAATGAAGGTCAAGGAATATTTCGTTTGCTCAGCTCAGTCTATTGTTCTATGTCTCTGTGCCAATCCCCCATGAAGATGTATTTAATACAGTATTTAATACAGAGTGACTTGTGGTGGACTTCAGAAATGAGGGGGCAAAACCTCCTCTGCATTTTTTTTTTTTTCAATCCAATTTAAATTCATGCTCCATTTCTATGGGATGTTCCATTTCCAGATCCATGTTAAAGGCATATCGGACCCAATTTACCTTTCTTTATCAACAAGCAACCAACTCAGTCAAGTTAGAAGAATAAGTGTTTTACACACAATTTGAGTAATATAATATAATGACATTATATTTTATTTTGTTTTCATATACTTTAGTTTGATGCGTTCAAGTACTTATAGTTTGTAACGTGAAAAATTGGAAATTGGATTTGATTGAATGGAAATTGGATTAAATTGGATTGAAAAAAAAAATGCAGAGGAGGTTTTATGTTACATCGTTTAAATTTTCACTGTATTGATTTCCGTAGTTTGTGATTGTTTCCATATTTACCAATTAGTCGCAAGTGTGTCTGTAAAAGTCCCCCTTTGGTGAAAACAATATTTTAATGTTGTTATATGTCTAGGTGGAGTCTATGCTTTAAAGGGGCTATATGGAACTTTTTCCCCAAAATAAATGTAACAATAGCCTTTTTATTTGACCATTTATGACTCAAACATCTCCTGGTGAGCATACTGACACCTTGTCCGCTCACAGTGGGTGCACCTATAAGCCTGTATCCTATTTTTCCTATTTTCTGTCGGGTCGGATTTTTCCCGCGCTGTCTGCGGATGTGACGTCGAGCGCATTCAAGTTAAACGTTTCAGATCACTCTGCCACCACCGCTAGTCAGCAAGTAGCCTACACTCGCAAGCAGTGCAATGGAATATATGTATTTGACTGTTCTTACCTCTGTAAACATAATGTTGACCTCCTTGGAGAAGATGACTTGTAAAGTGTGCACGTACGAGCGCGCTGCCAGAGCGAGCAGAAAGGAAGAGCAGTTCGTTTTTTTGGCCACAGGTGTCAGTCGCGAGTTTAAATTTCAGAAAAACGCATATAGCCTCTTTAAGACAAACCATGTGTAAATTCATCAGCACCATTGCTGAGTATTTTCTCCTTAAAACTGCAGTCAACCAAAGACAATCTTAAAATCGCGGTTTGAAATCTGTGATTTTTCTGACGTCACATGTGATCATCATCGAGTGGAATCAGTGGATCTCTGAGCTGGTGTGAGTGAGTGGAGGAGGGGCTCATTTGTATATTCATGGCATATACTAAATGAGGTAAGGGTGTAGAGATAAGTTCAAGCTATTTTAAGGCATGCATTTTTTTTCAAGGAATGTTTAAATATGTAATTTTGATGATCAAATATGAGTTTCAAGGGATACAATTATTACCTACAGCGCAACTTTAAGTTCCTTGTTTACTTTGTGTATTTATGTGATTTGAGAGTGGCATATTTAATCAAAATTTGAAGATATGTCAGTGGAAGTTGCTTTCGGTTAAAACAGCTCAAACATGCATTTTATTGTGGGACTAGGCTTAAGCCTCATCTGTGAAACAGGAGGTAAGACTAATGAATGCTGTAGAAATATTGTTCATTGCTGGTTCACGTTAACTAATCTAGTTTATAAAATAAACCTTTGTAAACTGCTACTAATCTATATGTAGAGAGATCAGTAAACGGAAATCTGTTGCAAATGCCGTAGAGGTTTACTTTGTGTAACAAAAACACTTAGTTGTGACACTGTGTAAATATAAGTGAAAGAATTCAAATTCAAATGTAGGGTTACAGATTATTTTAAGGTAACCTTGCTAAAGTGTAATTATACTGTTCAGTACCGATTAATATGAACTAACAACATGTACTTAGGGTTCGGGTTTAGGGTCAATTGCATACAATTACGCGTCATTTACTGTCATCACTACAATAAGTACATGTAACGTGTAACAAAGACACTGTAAAACAAAGTGTTACCAGATGTAGTTTTCACTAGAATTCTTTTGTTTTGTCTAGGCCACACCCCTTTTATGAACTTTAATGGGTGACATGTCGTAATGACAAATGGTTGACTCTGAGGTACAGGTTTAAGGCAACAGAAAATGTCCCTGACACTCCCTGGCACACAATCATGTTCTTGTTTCTGTAGAAGAGCCCCACATAGCTTCAGGCCTATGTTTGGGAAGTAGATGTTGCCCCATTTCCAGAAACCCAGAAAATGGTTATGTACCCATTTTTGCTTTCTTACATCATACTCTTCTGGCTCAGATAAAAATACTATTATGCACCTACAGCAAGGTTAATTCTTAATTTAAAACTATTCTGTTAAAACTATTAAATGACCAGAGGAAGGACATTGCAAGGGCTGCTCTTTATATATACCTTGTATTCTTTGGTTCAGACTTCAGATGTCAGCATCTTTTCAGGCAATACTCAAGTTTTCGCACCATAGTAATAAAACCACAATACAATCACAATACAATCCTGCAAACGCACAATTCAAACTCAAATTGAGGCCTCCAAAGAAATGCTTGACTTCAAGGGGAAAAAAAAGAGTTACAAGCTCAAAGCCACTTCACTTCTGTGCATTCAAAAATATTGAAGGATTTAAAAGATGACAAACTTGAATTCCTTTACTCAGGTAAGAAATCTCCTATCCAGCATTCTCCATATGTCACTGATGCTTCTTAAAATGAAATGGAAGAATGACAAGCCAGCATCACAAATCTTTTAAGCATGTGTAGCCCGGTGTGAGTGTTAGTGAGAGCACCGGACACAGGAATTATTTAAGGGGCTTGTTTATTTCAGACTGCACTTGGAACAGGATAAAAGTAAAAATAAAAATAAAAACAAATAACATCAACAATGACAGCAACAACGAAGACCACAGCAGCTCTCATGGTGAATCAAAAGCCAGGGAATAAAAATATGTTTTTAAACAAGATTTAAAAGTGTGGAGGGTGGGTGCAATTTTAATATGTGGAGGTAAGTCATTCCACAGTTTGGGGGGCAACTGCTGAGAAAGAGCGGTCGCCTCTGGTCTTCAGCCTGGTGATCAGCAGACCTCAGCGACCTTGACGGGGTGTACGTGTGCAAGAGCTCAGCGATGTACTGAGGTGCCAACCCATTAAATGACTTAAAAACAAACATCAAAATTTGTATTCTAAAATGTACAGGGAGCCAGTGAAGCGAGGCCAAAATGGGTGTAATGTGTTCGTGTTTCCGGGTCCCTGTTAGAGGACGAGCAGCTGCATTTTGGACTAACTGTAGGCGTGAAAGGGAGGTTTGGTTCACGCCGATATTAAGTGCATTACAATAGTCCAAACGGATCGAGATAAAAGCATGAATTACGTGCTCAAAAAGATCAAAAGGTAATACAGGTTTAATTTTAGATAAAAGCCTTAAATGATAAAAACTGGATTTAACCACCATGTTTATCTGCTTATCAAGTTTCAAATCACTGTCAATTTTGATGCCTAAATTGGTGACTACTGGCTTTACATATTGCTGCAGGGAACCAAGGTTTACGGGAGGGGAACCACAAACCCGACTGGGTGCAAACACAATGACCTCAGTTTTTTCTTCATTTAAATGAAAAAAATTAAAAGACATCCAAGCTTTAATATCCTTGAGACATTCAAGTAGGGGAGTCAAGGAACTATTTGCGTTTCTTCTAAGGGGTAAGTATGTTTGCGAGTCATCCGCATAAAAATGGTAGGAAATACCATGTTTTTTAAAAATGTTTCAGAGAGGGAGAAGGTACAAGGAGAACAATAGTGGTCTAAGAACTGATCCTTGAGGAACTCCACAGAAAAAGGGGGCGGTAGATGATGAAGAGGCACCAAGTTTTACCGAAAAACATCGCTCAGATAAATACGATCTGAACCACTGCAGGGCCGTGTCTCTTATAAAAGACCCACATTTCTAAATTTCATTCATGGGGTTAAAATGGATAATTTGACATGGTTTAGTGTCAGATTTTTGCCCATCTTTTGGAAAATGCCATTTTAAAAGTACAAAAAATATCACTTTAACCAGTAGATACCAGTAAAAGTACTGAAAGTTTTTACAGTTAGATTCATATCTACAAATTATGAAATCATATGTATAACAATGAAAGTTTTCAATAATCAGTTTTTCAATAATGTTACATTATGATTAGAATCAAACCTGATCAGGATGTTACAAAGAGAAAAGTTGCAGTCTTTACAGTTTATCATTTATTTCAAATAATTTTCAAAAAAATTGTTACGAATTCTTGTTATTCAAAAAAATTGTGAAGTGTACCACTTCATTTATGTCTATGTGTGTTCTGTGTTCTTTCTGATTTTGAGGATGAATTTTGTCCATTGACAAAAATAATTTGATTCTAATCATAATATAACATTATTGAAAAAACAGATTTTTAATACAGTACAAACAATGCCTAAACTTTGACAAAAAAGTAACTTTTATTGTTATAATTATGTTTTCATAATATGTAGATATGAATACAACTGGAAAAACCTGTGAAAAGATGTATTTTATTTAGTCAAATAGCAAATAGTTGAGCTCTGCAGCCATCTACTGGTTAAAGTGATAATTTGTGACTTTTAAAACTGCATTTTCCAAAAAATGGGCAAAGATCTTACATTATAAGCTAGATGTAGCTGTTTTGGGTTCGCATCAAATGTTCTTCGACTCTTATAAACAATAAATTTGTTTATGAATAAAGATTGATCTGCATTATTCTTACATAATTATACATATCTACGTGTGAGCAGATATCCACATTCCACTAACACAGTATTTAACAATAAACACAGGTCTAAACATTATAATATTCACAATCATACGAGCCTTCTGTTATATCGTGCTGTGTTTAATTATCGAACATAAAAACATTTATAGCCTATGACACGAGAATGTTTTAGCATTAGGCTTCATGTTTTACTCCAATCACATTTTATAACGTACATTTTAGTCTGGCACCAGTTTAACTAGTAGCTACAAGTTTATGCAACAATAACATGCTGCTAACATGCTACAAACAATAACATGTCTTACCTTAAAAAAAAATCTCATAATCAAATTGTGTTGTTCTAACTCTTCTGAGGAAAATCCAAGATAAACAGCACAGTATTCCACACTCATGAAAAGCAGAGCAGGACTGAAGACTGAAGTCGCGGATTATCTGTTTTGAGGTCGTTAACAGTTTGCGTTCCTCCACGTGGCTCATTAGTATGTGAGCAGCTGTTGCGCGTGGGCGTGGTCACATTAGCGTTAATGAGCTCAGGGTGGAGAAACGGTACGTCGTTGCTTTCATACAAATTACATAAACAGAGAATATTTGTTTTTGATATGATTTACATCATTTAAAAATAGAGACTCAAAGCGTTGTAAAGACATACGTTTCAGGTCTGTGTGACAAACATTTACTGAGTTACAGATCATTTACTGTCGCGTTTCAGAATGAGCTTCACATTGAGAGAGACGGCAGAATGCGCATCATGTTTATTTTCTTTATTTTACGAAAAACACAACATTTTGTTTTTATTATGAGTGTACACAAATAAAAGAAGACATTTAACAGTTTTGAATGATGTAAAACACTTGCCTGTATGACAAAAATAGTTATTTGTTATTTGAGTTATTTGAGTCTATTTTGCACTGATAAGAAAAAAAGCGAGACAATCGCGCCGGCGCGATAACCGACCCCAGAGGGTTAAAACCACAAGTGAAACAGCTCAAGACATACAGCCTAAAAACAAAATGCCTGTTTAGTGAATGGAGAAAACTGACCATTGATAAGGATGGTGTCCTCTGCCGAACCACTTCCACCCGCACACAGTTAGTCCTGCCCGAGAAATATAAAGGAACAGTCTTGCGAGAGCTTCATGATGAAATGGGCCATCAAGGTACAGAGCGCACTTTCTCACTCATTTGTGAACGTTTCTTTTGGCCATATATGCAGGTAGACATTGAGCATTATGTCACAAAAACATGCAGATGCCTAAAGCAGAAAAAGCCCTGTTATGAGACAAGAGCGCCATTAACCAACATTGTTACGACCCAGCCTTTTTAATTGATCTCAATTGATTTTTTTTTCACTTAGTCCGCTGTAAAGTAGGTTTTGAGTATATTCTTGTGGTAGTAGACCATTTCACCCGATTCGCCCAAGCATACGCCACTACTTCCAAATCAGGTAAAACCGCTGCAGATCGCATCTTTAATGATTTTGCCTTAAAATTTGGCTTCCCCTCTCGCATCCACCATGATCAAGGCGGGGAGTTTGAGAATCAATTGTTTGAACAGCTCCAAAAGTACTGTGGCGTCACAGGCTCCAGGACAACTCCATATCACCCGCAAGGCAATGGCCAAGCCGAGCGTTTTAATAGGACACTATTACAGATGCTCAGAACACTCACAGAATGTCAAAAGTCTAACTGGAAAGACTCCTTGAATAAGCTACTGTATGCTTACAATTGTACCCGCTCAGAAGTCACAGGGTTCTCTCCTTTTTACCTGTTATATGGGAGGTCTCCAAGACTGCCTGTTGACATACTGTTTGGGCTGAATTCAGAAATGCCTTCCTGTAACCATAAAGAGTATGTAGAAAGATGGAAACATGGGATGGAAGAGGCATATAAAATAGCCAGAGAGTGTGCTAAAAAATTTGCGGACAGGAGCAAAAAGAACTTTGACCACAAGGTGAGGAGCACCACACTGCAGCCAGGCGATCGTGTCCTTGTAAAGAACTTAACACCACGAGGCCCTGGTAAACTTCGCAATTTCTGGAAAGATAGCATCCATACAGTTGTGCGACAGATGGGTGGTGAGCTTCCAATTTATGAAGTTAAGCCAGAAAGGGGAAAGGGACGATCCAGAGTCCTCCATCACAATTTATTAATGCCTTGTGACCACCTAACTCTCGAAACTGCTCCGCATCCAAAACCCAGACAGAAACAGGAGTTGAAAAAGCCTCAAAGTAGTGATATAGAGTCTGATGAGGGGAGTGAAGATGAATTGGACTTTCATTATGTGTCTCCACATGTACTTCAATCAAAATATGTAGTTGCCATGTAGTTGCCAAACCTTGAACCTCTACTTACCTCAGAGTCAGATGAGCATCCAATTGAGGTCCAGGAACAGGTTCCTGAGCCTATGTCTTCTGTGGAAAATGACCAAGAGGAACAAGAGCCACCTGCGGGGACAGACAGTACAGACCAGGAGTTTAACTCACCTGCCGATGAACAAGTTCCTGGCCCCATGTCGCCTGCTGAGATGGACCAAGAGAGTCATTGAGAGCAAATTTACCAGCTGCCTAAAAGGGAAAGATACCCACCGAGAGTACTAACCTATGATGAACTTGGTACACCGTCTTATGATGTCAAGCAACTAAATGGGATCTTGCAAACACCACAACCGGACTTACTTTACATGCCTGCACAGTGTCTGTCGACATGGTTGCCACCTGTTCAGCAATACTGCTACCAGTTGCCTTAGGTGCATAGAATCCACTAAACAAGACCATGAATAGTTAAAGTTCATATGAGACTGTGAACTTGAAACCAGAATGGTGTTTGCCTTATGGACTGGTTGCCTTATGGACTGTAGGCTTGAGAGGCTGTTGAACTCTTGAAATTAAAAGGGAATATGGACTGTTGTTTCATGCCTCTTTAAAATGTTGCACTTTGATACACTTATGGACTATTCTCTCTGATAAACTCTTGATTTTCTCCGTAAAGTGAACTATTAAGTTTGAGACGAGCAATGGGCTGTGAAGAGATTAAATAGAAAATTCTTGCACTACAAATATTATTTTATGCGACTCACAAAAGGGAACTGAGAGACTCTTTAAAGAAAATGTTGAGACGACATTTGTTTTTGTAGGGGAGTGTGTGACAGATTGAAAAGGAACATGTGTATTTTAAAAATGCATGAGTCTGTGTACACTGTAATCAGTGTTGTGCCTGAACGCGTTCATTGAACGATAGTTCATGAACTCGTTCATATTTTAGGCGAACGTGAACTGAACGCACAGTATTAATGCCTGATGAACGTTACTGTAAACTCGTTCATTCTGGTGTCTGTGAACGCACGCTCTCTCAGTTTAACTTCGTTCAATTGGGTGCCATATTTCTATAGAGCCTTTCAGGCAAAACCCGGCTAAAACACACCGTGAACAGGCCTTAATATGTAGCGAAAAAAAAACACCCAATCTGGCAACACCAGCCTCGCACCGCCGCATGCGTCATCAAAACAAAAAGCAGCATGTAGTCGACAAAGCAGCGAGGACTGGATGCGTCGTATTGTAACCTGATTGTAACGCGTTGTGTCAGGAGGGAAAGGAAACCGGGATAGCTCACATCCGAAGCCACTAGGCAGACAAACTCACGGAGGCGATTGGCATATCACAACAGCTCGCGCTTTATTTCCCCAATCAAACTTGGGGCAACTGTCTGTCCCACGCCCCATCCACAGCGTTACCAAACAAATCATAAACAGATTAAATAAAATAAGCACCATTACCCGCATACATCGAGGCGCACGGTACAATACCATACAGATAGAGTGTAGTTTGACAGGGCGCCCGCGCAGCTCTTAAAGGGGCCACACCTATCCACTCGTTACATTATGATCATTTAAACGAGTTTTATGATGTTTTATGTTTTATGAAGGTCGGTGAGGATTGGAAAAATCTTACATTTCTGTGCAAACTTTGCCCGCCGATAAAATAGTTGCTGTCTGTGGTTGTGGGCTGTGGCAATAATAAAAAAAAAATAAGCTTGCAACAAATTTATGGAAAAAAAGAACTATGAACTAGTTCATTTTTGGAATTGTGAACTATGAACTGAACTAGTTCATTTTAAAATGTGTGAACTGAACTTTGAACTAGTTCATGTAGAAAGTGAACTTTCCCAACACTGACTGTAATACATATATATATACAGTGAAGAAAATAAGTATTTGAACTCCCTGCTATTTTGCAAGTTCTCCCACTTAGAAATCATGGAGGGGTCTGAAATTGTCATCGTAGGTGCATGTCCACTGTGAGAGACATAATCTAAAAAAAATATCCAGAAATCACAATGTATGATTTTTTAACTATTTATTTGTAAGATACAGCTGCAAATAAGTATTTGAACACCTGAGAAAATCAATGTTAATATTTGGTACAGTAGCCTTTGTTTGCCATTACAGAGGTCAAACGTTTCCTGTAGTTTTTCACCAGGTTTGCACACACTGCAGGAGGGATTTTGGCCCACTCCTCCACACAGATCTTCTCTAGATCAGTCAGGTTTCTGGGCTGTCGCTGAGAAACACGGAGTTCGAGCTCCCTCCAAAGATTCTCTATTGGGTTTAGGTCTGGAGACTGGCTAGGCCATGCCAGAACCTTGATATGCTTCTTACAGAGCCACTCCTTGGTTATCCTGGCTGTGTGCTTCGGGTCATTGTCATGTTGGAAGACCCAGCCTCGACCCATCTTCAATGCTCTAACTGAGGGAAGGAGGTTGTTCCCCAAAATCACGCAATACATGGCCCCGGTCATCCTATCCTTAATACAGTGCAGTCGCCCTGTCCCATGTAAAGAAAAACACCCCCAAAGCATGATGCTACCACCCCCATGCTTCAAAGTAGGGATGGTGTTCTTGGGATGGTACTCATCATTCTTCTTCCTCCAAACACGGTTAGTGGAATTGTGACCAAAAAGTTCTATTTTGGTCTCATCTGACCACATGACTTTCTCCCATGACTCCCTTGGATCATCCAAATGGTCATTGGCAAACTTAAGACGGGCCTTGACATGTGCTGGTTTAAGCAGGGGAACCTTCTGTGCCATGCATGATTTCAAACCATGACGTCTTAGTGTATTACCAACAGTAACCTTGGAAACGGTGGTCCCAGCTCTTTTCAAGTCATTGACCAGCTCCTCCCGTGTAGTTCTGGGCTGATTTCTCACCTTTCTTAGGTTCATTGAGACCCCACAAGGTGAGATCTTGCATGGAGCCCCAGTCCGAGGGAGATTGACAGTCATGTTTAGCTTCTTCCATTTTCTAATGCTCCAACAGTGGACCTTTTTTCACCAAGCTGCTTGGCAATTTCCCCGTAGCCCTTTCCAGCCTTGTGGAGGTGTACAATTTTGTCTCTAGTGTCTTTGGACAGCTCTTTGGTCTTGGCCATGTTAGTAGTTGGATTCTTACTGATTGTATAGGGGGGACAGGGGTCTTTATGTATCTAACGACCTCAAACAGGAGCATCTAATTTAGGATAATAAATGGAGTGGAGGTGGACATTTTAAAGGCAGACTAACAGGTCTTTGAGGGTCAGAATTCTAGCTGATATACAGGTGTTCAAATACTTATTTGCAGCTGTATCTTTCAAATAAATAGTTAAAAAAATCATACATTGTGATTTCTGGATTTTTATTTTTTTTTAGATTATGTTTCTCACAGTGGACATGCACCTACGATGACAATTTCAGACCCCTCCATGATTTCTAAGTGGGAGAACTTGCAAAATAGCAGGGTGTTCAAATACTTATTTTCTTCACTGTGTATATATATATATATATATATATATGCTATTTTGAATATGTAGAAAAGTCTATAAAATATAAATATGTAGTTTAGTTATTCAGAGTTTTTCTGTGATCAGTTAATTGACACGATAAGTTGGACGATCGATTGTTCTGGTCTGCGTGAGCACTAGGTGGAGAGCTCGCGGGATTTCTCCATTCTACATAAAGCTTGCAGTGGAGAAACAGCGAGTGCGAGTTTTGTGATTGTAATCTTCTCCCCCTTTTCAGGGGTACAACACATACAACATATTTGCCCACCGGCAACTATAGTTGCCGCACATTCAAATACGATTTTCAAGAAAAAAAAGAAAAACCTGGGGAAATAAATGCAGAACATGTTCACATAGGACACTATTAACACGACTATATGCATGAAACCATTCAGAAAAATTTGGCCACAAATGGGTTAATCAACCAAAATGACCACCAATCACTTACTGTTCAAATCACATCATTCACAACAAAATAATCTCAATGATAAACTGGCATTGGTGATGGTTAATCACTTACGCTTCGAGATCTATTGTTGATCGGATTTCTCCACATCGGTATGGGTCTCGACAGAAGTTACGGTCACTCAGAACAATACACAGCCATGCACAAAATACTAAAAAAGTCACCATATGTGCATATTTCCTGTTATTTTGATAGTAACACAGACTTTAATGGCCTCGACTCTCCCCCGCATGAGCAGCATTTCAATCACGTTGTGAAAACGCACTGTTCACAGGCAACTCTCGCGACGCTTCCAGAACGTCACACAGTTACGTTTCTTATAGGGCTAGCGTATTGTTCCGTCAATGAGTGAGAAAACCCTGAAACATACTATTGTGTAATTTCCCTTAACCCAGAGTGTTGATTAATCAGTGATTAGTTTGGTAACTTTTGACCTGGTTACACATGTGCTTTAGATCTGAGGTGGTTCTTGTTTGCAGGAATAAATGTGATTCATTTGTCCACTGCTGAGAGAAACTGACCCCTGAGAGCAGAGCTGCTCCTTCTGCTGCCCTGCTGGATGATAACTTCATTTTTATTGACCTCTAATGGGCTTCTGTGTCCCACTCTAATGAGTCTAAGGCCTATCACTCCTTTTGAAGTGCCATTTTAGACTTCCGGTGTGGTGATTGGGGAGAACGCAGCTGAATAGACGATCTCATGATTTTTAAAATTTTATATATTCACCATTTGACTCTGTCCATGACGCAACTTATTTCTGAACTAGCTAAACCGGAAATGCTCAAGAAGGGCATGGCTGCCCTGATACTAAACTATCTAAAACCACTTTAAACCTCTGTGGATGTGATAACTCCTTTCAGAGTTGACTGACATCAACAGAAACCATTACAGGTGAATATCTTAAATGTCTCATTGTGGCTGAATCTACTATCAGCTCCCTTAAGGCTCAAAACTGTTTGTTGTTGGAGAGTCTGATGATCTGGAGAAAATATAGCACAGATCTAATCTGTGTGTACTGAATGTACCTGAGGGGATTGAGCATGGCAAAGACCCCACCGTATTTGTTTCAGAACGAAGTATTTACAAGCCCACCACCATTGGACAAAGCGCATTGCTCTCTCTGACCAAAAGCCTTTAGCGGGTAAGCCAGTGCAAGCATTTGTAACTGTGACGTTATTATCGTGACCAGGAGCTTGCCTTGAGACGGGCCAGACAGCATGAGGTGAAGTTCAAGGGGAATTTGCTGAGGGTCTATCCCGATCTGAGCATCACCCTTGCCAAAAAAAAAACGAGCCACGATAAACCCGGTGAAATTAGCTCTTTTTCAAGAGGAATTCGGTTTTGTCAGCTGTACCCTGCACGCCTTAAAGTCATGTTTAAAGGGGGAGAACCACATCTTTGAGATTTCAGACAAAGCAAATTATGAGAAACTGCTCATAAGGAAAATTAGAAACATTAGTTTTAAAATAACTGGACCAGTCCATCCAAGAAAATTATACATAAAGGAGACACGTAATGTTTACTGTTGCTAACTAGGGGAGTGTACATGACAACCTTTTCTGGAGGTCATTGGTTCTTTACCCTATTAGCATGGACTGTTCACGGTATGCAGGAATTTTGGACAGAATATCTCTCAAAGAGGAGAGTGGGGCACAACCTAACACTTTTTTGACTTTCTCATTTTGTGTAAATCCACTAAGGGTTCAGAGTATTTATTTTTTCCCACATTCATTTCCCACATGTCTAGTACAGGGTCCTTAAAAAGTCTTAAAATGTCTTAATATTAAAATTTGGGTAATTAAAGTCTTAAATTGTCTTAAATTTACCCTAAAGTTGCTATTGGTATACATTTTTTTGCCGGTGCGCTTATTGGCGATGAGAAAGCACAGTGGCCCACTGGAAAACATTTAATACTTCGCGATTTAATAGCTGTTTACGGTATGTCGGCTACAGACGCTGACGTCAGGCTGTGTGTCGCCATTATGCGGTTGTGGATGTGAGGTTCAAAATGCAAAGATGGGGAAGTGCAAATTTAACGAAAAGTGGACGGAAGAGGATGCATTTAGGAGGTGGTTGGCCCCGGCTGAAAACAATAATGAAGCAATGTTTAAATTATGCAAAAATAAATTTTTATTAGGGACCATGGGGCTCAAAGCCGTCGAGTCCCATATGAAAGGAGGAAAGCACCAGCGTTACGTTGCAGCAGCTAGCCATAGCGGGGCCAGGTTAATCCCTGAATTGTTTGCAGCACGACCTATTACAAGAAGTTCAGACGCCACCTCTCAGTCGGCTATAACAAGTGTAATTTCACCGCCAGACACCCAAAAGGCAGAGGTACTGTGGGTTCTCCATACTGTGACGAGGCACAATTCGTTTAAATCTAACAATGACATACGTGGCGTCTTTGCTGCCATGTTCCCCGATTCGCAGCTTGCAAAGTCATTCACCTGTGGTGAAAATAAAACGGCATATGTCGCCAAATATGGCATCGCTTCATTCATCCTTCAGATGAGACGTTAAACCGAGGCCCTGACTCTCTGTGGTCACAAAATATCCCAGGATGTCTTTCGAAAGAGTAGGGGTGTAACCCCGGCATCCTGGCCAAATTTGCCCCAGTGGCCTCTGTCCATCATGGCCTCCTAATCATCCCCATATACTGATTGGCTTCATCACTCTGTCTCCTCTCCACCAGTAAGCTGGTGTGTGGTGAGCGTTCTGGCGCACTATGGCTGCCGTCGCATCATCCAGGTGGATGCTGCACATTGGTGGTGGTTGCGGAGATTACCCCATCTATGTAAAAGCGCTTTGAGTGTCTAGAAAAGCGCTATATAAATGTAAGGAATTATTAATTATTATTATTATTAAGAAGGAGCTATCGTGCAGCGTTAGTGAGAAACCATATGTTGTCATGTTTGTGTCACAGTGTCTGGTTGTGTTTCCCTGGGTCACCACTAGAGGTCTCTTCCCCTTACCGTCACCACCTTATCTGGAACTGCATTTCCCATCATCCTGTTCTGTCACTTACTGATCATTGTTCACAGCTGTTCCCTCTCACATCATTTGCACCTGGCTATTTATACCCTGTCTGTTTTTGTGTTCATTATGGATTCCTTGTTTGATGTCAGTCGCACTTCGGTATACCGTTTCTGCTTTGTTTCTTGTTTTTGACTGCTTTATGTGGATTTTGAACCTTTGCCCGGCTGACTACGTTTTTGGATTGCCCCAAATAAATACTGCTCTTGGATCTATCGTTTCCTATGTGTGTACCGTGACAGTTTGACGAAAGTATGAATAAAACGACAAAGAGCAAACAAATGGACATTCATTTGCGATTCTGGACTACTGATGATGAGACTTGCACACACCACGTCATCTCCCGCTACTATGTGTCGGAGTTCATGGGTCACTCCAGAGCTAAGGACATGTTGGGTCATTTCAATGTAAGTAACGTTACGATTGTGTTTGAAATCCCATACTATTGTTCATACTAAGTGTGGTGTAAAATTGAGTAACGTTAGAGCGGTTTAAAGCACATATGTAGCGTGTGTAAACTCCAACACTCCTGCCAATGTGCTCCTGTCAAGTTACAGGTCTATGGTCACTTTGACAATCTAACAGGTTACATTACACATTAGCTCAGAGTTGTAACTGTTGGTAGATGTGGTTGGTAGATGTTGGTACCTCTCTGTCCGAAATATGATGTGCCTGGACCCCCAAAATATGCACAAAGAACCAGACATGTGCCTGCAAAAAATTAAGGCCCTCATCATGAAATTTGTGCAGGATAAGAAGCTGTCAGGAGGAGTCACAGCGGGTAACATATCAGACATATCAGAAATGTGAACAATAAGCCTAGTGTTTATCAAAGGGAGTCTTGTTTTGTATATCAAGTTATACTAGCCTATTTTGCAGTTCATTTTTTTTAAGTTGTATTTTATTTTATTGGAAATATAGCCTAGTATTAGTTATAATAAATGTTTGTAGGCCTAATATGTTCTTAGACATAATCATTGAAATATAGTTGAAAATATGAGATACATTTTCCAGAGTGTAGTGAAAATTAAATCTCTTGTGATTTCCACAAAATATAATTTTAACTAGAAAATTTTACAGATGTGCTTGTCTTTATCTAAATGCAGGTAATAAGATTGCCCAACAATTTCAGAAGTTCCTCTTCAATTAGACCAGAAGAGAGGAATGCATGGCCTTCAGTGCATTGGATGAAAAATCGCGAGTAGACAGCTTCCAGCATAAGGCAATGAATGGATATGCAGAACTTTGGAGCTTTGTGGAAAAGCTGCTGCTTCTGTCCTTTGGACAAGCTACTGTGGAGCGTGGGTTCTCCATAAACAAGGAGGTGGAGATGTGCAATATGCACAAAGACACTATAGTCTCACAGAGACTAATCTGCGACTATGTGAGAATGTGTGGTGGAGTGGTCAAAGTGCCACTAACTAAAGAGCTGCAAAATGACGCTACCGGTACAGGATCTTCTTGGAAGATGAGAGGGGTTCAAGATGAGCTTGAAGAGCGACGCAAGAAAAGAACAATCTCAACTGTGTGTGAAACTCTAGAAAAGGATGCAGATGGCCTTGCAGAGAAGGCTGAGAATACAGCAGGGACCAAGATGGCAGAACTTCTCCCTAAATCCAATTCCATGAGAAAAAGATGCAGGGAAAAGAGAGGGGAGTTGGTGGACCTAGACAATGAAATTGAGAAGAGAGCGGCAGAGCTACGCCTCATGTCTTGAGGAGAATTTGGGATGTTACAAAACAATGGACCTCTCTATTCATTGGTTTCTCTCATTAAGAGTCATGTGATAACATTTGTGTTTTCAAACAGTTATGTACATTATTTGTCAACTTTTTGGCTTGGGAAAGGCTGTTTTGAGGACTTTCATTATTGAGCTTATTTATGATGGAGACCGCTTTAAGTGTTGGAAGTATTGTTATTCTGTCTCCCACTGAGCCATGATGGAGTCCGCTTCAAGTGTTATTTTCATTATATGGTTCCTTCATACAATGCATTGTGTTTAGTGTAATCCAACTTATGTTATGTTGGCTCTGTTCTGCATCACAAAAAAATAAAAAAATAAAAAGAAAATGCCAACTGTGAGCTTTGATTGTTTACATCTATATTGGCCAAACAGTTTTGGGAGGGTTATTGTTAGTTATTATACTGTCTCCTAATTTGAAAAATATTTTTAAAAATTAATGTTTACACATTGCACATAATTGATAACAAATGGAAACCTTTAAGTTTTGATTTCCATTGTAGGAGGCAATAAATTGAATGTTTCAAAGAAATTATGATATTTTTGGGGACACTTTTGGGTAACATTCGCTTAAATTATAGTTGTTGAGGTCTTAAAAAGCATAAAATTTTACTTTTAAAATGGTGCAAGAATCCTGTAGTACAATTGAGGTTTATTTTATGAATCCAGTGTATATAATCTTCCTTTATTTACCGTGAAAGAATGGAAGTTAAATGTGACAACATTGTAACATGACCATATGACAGCTTAAAATGTTATCTGATCTAATAAAATAATATACAAGACAAACTTAAAGATTTTGTCAATAAAGTACAATTAACTTTTTCTTATAAAATAATAGCATTTTTTAATAATAATAAAACAATTGAGTTCGACAAACACCACAAAATGCCTTGATTATGACTGTAACCTCAGTTCCCCGAAGAGGGAACAAGACGCTGCGTTGATTGACGCTGAGGAAAGGCTTTGCGTGATACCGTCTTGAAGCGCATGTGAAATCTGTCCAATGGTGTGGTGGAATGTCAGAAGCGGGTGACATCACGAACCAGGACAATGTAAAGCCTGCCCAAAACAAAGCAGCTCTAGCTTTGTAAAAGTCTGAAGTAAGTTGCTGAGAGGCACATAGGAGATATGGCAATGTGATGCAGCGTCTCGTTCCCTCTTCAGGGAACCGAAGTTACAGTCGTAATCGAGGCGTTCCCTTTCAAGGGAACTTGTGCTGCCTCGATTGACGCTGAAGGAACGTCTATACCAACACCACCATAGCGAGAAATGTCTGTCCTGTGTGAAATCGCGAGGAGCAGCACTAGGACGAGAGCACCTGGGACCCTGGTGTAGAGCCCATGTCCAAAGAGTAGAACCTTAGAAATGTGCGGTGAGGACCAACCTACTGCATCACAGACATCTTGGAGATGTCAACTCCTGACATAAGGACCTTGTAGGCTGCCATATTCCTTGTAGAGTGGGAACTAGGCTGTCCGACCGATTTCATAAGCAAGTGAGATAGCCTCGACCACCCACTCTCTCATTCTCTGCTTAGATGCAGGGGGCCGAAACATACAAACAACTGTTCAGATTTACGTCACAGGGCAGCTCTGTGGACATAGGCATCTAGCGCCCTAGCTGGACATAGCAGGTTATTCTTTTCCTGGTCTAAGTTTTGGAAAGGGACCTTTGTAATGTTGCCTGGTCTAGGATGAAGGAATTCTTTAACCATACTAGGTGCAAATTCCAAGCACGAGGGTGCAACCGACAGTGCTTGCAGTTCTACCAGAAAGACTCTGGAGGTAAAATGACATGTCATAAAGCATTAATTTATTAATAGACCAGCAAGCAAGTATAATGTTATGAGGTTATTTAGCATAGGCCCCGTCCGTAGCTCACAATCAGAGGGTAACGGAATCTGCATTGCCTACCTGAAGATGAAGGCAGGGGCGCAGCCGACCCCCTGGGAGGTATGGGCGGGAACCATCCTGGTGGTGGTGGTGGGGAGGATGTAGGTGAATGTTGGCGTCAGCATCTGCGAACTCAGACATGTGTAAGTACCAATCTTTTTTTGTTGGTTAGATGAGAAGGTAATATCCTAGAGCTTTCAGATCTTTTATTCTTTTAAGAGAGGTGATAGCGAGAAGAAACAAAGCTTTCAAGGTCAGAAACTTGGCTGGAACCTTGCCCATTGGCTCGAAGGGAGCCAGGGAAAAGCCTTGAAGGACAAGATCCCATGTCGGCACCTTGGTACGAGCTGCATGCCTCAGCCTCAGAGTACCAAGGGGTCTTTACCCAAAGACATTCCACCAAAAAGGAGAGTGGTAAGCAAATATGGCCACGACATAAACCTTAAAGGGATACTCCACCGTTTTTTCATATTAAACTATGTTATTCCCTTAACTAAGACGAGTTGATACATACCTCTCTCGTCTCAGTGCGTGCACTAAATCGCTCTGTCTTGCGGCGAAACTTTGTTAGCACTTAGCTTAGCCCAGTTCATTCAATAGGATCCAAGCAGAGAAGTGACCAAACACCTCCATGGTTTCCCTTTTTAAATACAGTTACTCGAGTAGTATAACTCGACCAAGAACGGTAAAACTAAATAAAACGTTGCGCTTTTCTAAGCGTGTAAAATGGATAACTATATTGGCACAAGGAATCACATGACAATCTTTGTTCTCACACCAAATGTGACAAACACAGGAGGTGGTCCTGCACCCCCACATTATACCCCGGCAGAAGAGCTGGCCCTTGGGTTAAATGTGAATCGACCTTGATTCACATTGAGTAACAAGTGTACCAGCTGTTCTGACTCGTATGCCCTGCAGCCTGAGCGGCGCTAGAGCTGCATCTACGCATTTTGTGAACGTGCGGGGTAATTTAACCCTATTTAAGGATGGAGACATGGAAGTATGCGTCTTTCAGATCTATTGTGACAAGCCAGTCCTCGGATCTGGTTTGAGTCATGATCTGCTTCAATGTTAGCATTTTGAATTTTAGTTTCTTGACTAAATGATTCAGAAGACGAAGATCTAAAATGGGACGCAACCCCCCATCCTTTTTTCAATAAAATACCGGCTGTAGAACCCTGAGTCTCGGTTGGCCTGAGGATCCAGCTCTATAGCATATTTCGCTAAGAGTGCTTTCACTTCTTGTTCCATCACCATACACTTGCTTATGTATCACCAGAGTGTCGTCCCGCACCTCACGATTTTTGAGGGGGGATACGAGAGGCAACACAGTATCGACATGAGGAGCTTGACTGCTAGGGCTGCTCACGCTCAGGATCCCCAGGGGCCTGTTGACAGTGAGGGAGATAACGCTTGAACGCCTCTGCCGTAGTTCGCTTGGCGAAAAAGCAACAAAGTAATGCCAAACTGCTTCCGTGTTTCAGCGTCGGCTGGATACTGTGACTGCAATGGGATGTTTACCTCCAACTTAGTGTCCCCCCTTTCACTGTAAACGCTACAACAGGTACGTCTTGAATTATGTTCTGCCCGTTTCTTTCCCCTTGGACTGTTCTAATTTGTGTGTATATGAGTGTATTTTTGTCTTGTATCTCTGATATCTGAAGACGTGCACCTTGATATTGACCACCTTTTTTGTATCTGGCCATTTTTTCCTTGAATGTGTGACTGCATTTAAAACGTGATTTGTATTGACTGATGTATGATCAAACAAATATTTTCAATGGTGTTTTCAGACCTGAGCGGTTGCTGTTCTCCATACTGTGTGATTGTGCATGCTGCTTATAGTATAGGTAGTTTATAATATTTGTTTGTTTGTATTTTTTGTATATTTTTTTCCTTTACGCCCAATCCCCCCAACACCAACCAACACCTCAACTCTCTTAATAAAGACTGTATTTTTATACTTTTCTAAGAACTTGTGTCTGTACATTTTATTGAAGTAGAGTTCCCCTTGCTCTGACACTTGCCCTAACTAGTTTAGCTCAAGGGGTGGCGTAGTCAGTTGAACAATTTGGGGCACCACATAAATGTGATCGGGTTGATGTACGCGTTTATACAGTATGTCACAAGCTTAGAATCGGAATAGATTTTTTGACATGCGCACACTGCACGAATATACAGAATTTCCTGCTGTCTGCGCATAACCATTATCCTACATTGGTTCTTTATTTGTTTTAAACAAAAAACTTAATATTTATCCATTTCTGGTCATAATTTGCATAATTTTCTCCATTTCTGATCATAATTTGGAGACAATAAGCATGAACTGTTGTGCAGTAGGCTACTGCTTATATTTACGTAGTAAAAATGCCCCTCCCTGCACCCAAAACCAGTCGCCTGTGGATGAGAATTCGAAACAAGGACTGGTGGGACGTTGTCCTGCTCCACTTCACGCGGAGTGAAAGGAGAATTATAGGATGTCTGCCAGGGGGCCGCCATTGGCTAACAAGCCTTCACCTGCTGTTAGCATTCCATTGACTCCCATTCATTTTTGTGTCACTTTGACAGCGAATAACTTTACATCTGAGGCATTTAAAGACTTTGTCCATTGTTTATTTCTAAAGAAACACGAAAATGTATAAAAGGCTCCATTACCTTGTATCTTACGTTATGGGCTCGTAAAAGCAGTTTTTGTAAAAATAGGCTAACGATTGCATCATAACACGCAACTCTCTGTCGCACAGTCGAGAAATTACCGTACAGATAGGAGGATAAGCTCGCGAGCAATTTTTTACTGTCTATGAGGCACTTGGGGGGAGGAGGAGGCATAAAGTTCGATAAAGTCAAGGAAGAAGCCCATGGAGAGTCCATAAAAGCAACGGGACAAAATATTTTCAACAACGTTTTGAGGAATTCAGATTTCTCTTGGCACAGCTAGTAGAAGACTTACAACTGTCAGACAGGTGTCTTACGTCACATCTACGTCGTCAAGCTCAGTTTGAGCCTGCGCAGTACGCTTGGCAATCAGGAAGTGAGTGCTTCTAATTGACTTCACTTTTCTCTGTTGAAGTCTATGGGGTCGCTGTGTCCATTTCTTTTACTGTCTATGAGAAAAGCTCGTTCCATGCATCATACGCCATTACACTATTTCAACGTTATTGCACACGCGCAGTCTTTTTAGTAATGGTTTTCAATCTGATCAAGTGTTTACATGTTCTCTCGTTCAGATTAGAAAAGGAATAAACCACCCCTTTTAATGCGATCGATTAAGGTGTTTACATGAAGGCTTTTCAATCCAATTGAATCACAATCCGATGATTAACTGATTATTTGCTTGCATGTAAACGTAGCCAGTGTAAAATACTCTCACCAGCCCTGTGTGCTTTTTAATACCATTAACTACATTTCTCATGGGTTGTCTTCAGTTGCAAATTGTGAGAGGTTTTTAAAAAAAATGTATTGATACAATAAATGGTATTCTCTCAGTGATCGCACCAGTGAAGTTAGATCCTGCAGTTGTTTCTGCTCCCTCTGGCTCATTTAGAGCCTTTAAGATGATGTTGCTTTCTGAGATGACAGAGATCATGGGTACCTTAAAAGTTGAATCTAAAATTATGGGATCCCAACAAGTCTTTTAATTAAAGTTGTTGAAACTATTGGTCCATATATTTGATTAATTATGATTGATCAAAGATTGGCTAAGGGTTGTATACCACCAAGTTTGAAACATGCGGTAATGGAGACCTTGTTAAAGAAAACCGGTCTATACCTTGACAATGTTAAATAATAATAAGACTGAAATTGTACTTTTTGGGAAGAGAAGCATGATGTGTACTCCAGTAAAGAGCTTGGGGCAGTTTACATCCTGTGTAAAAAGTCATGGCACTAATAGGCATAGCTTTTGATTCTCATTTTATTTGACTTGACCTTCATATAAACACAGTTGTAAAAATAAAAAAAATAAAAAAATTGTTTCTTTCAATTGAGGAGAAAGTTTTATCAAAGAATTATCTTTAAGTTATACATGCTTTTATATCCTCACGATTGGACTACTGTAATGTGTTATATGCAGGGGTTCGTCAGTCATCCTTGTCGAGGTTACAATTAGTTCAAAATGCTGCGGCCAGACTGCTGACAACTACTAAGAAGAGAGACCCTATAACTCCAATTCTGGCCTCTCTCCACTGGCCACTGATTGAACAATGAATTTAGTTATTCCCTTTTAAAGCCATCCATGGTTTTGCTCCACAGTATATCAGGGATCTTTTAAACATTCAGTCCTCCACAAGATCACTAAGGTCGAACTCACAGATTTTGCTTAAGATTCCATGTAGTGTAGAGGTGATCATGCATTTTCAGTTGTGGCTCCTAGACCATGGAATGATCTTCCTTTTTCTGTTCTTCAACTCAGTGGCGGCCTTAAGCATCTGGGGGGCCCGTTTCAATAACTAAAATGGGGCCCTACCCACATAAAACATAAACATAGAGCAGAAAAGGCAAGGATTCCTGTTGGTTTGCATCAATTGTATATTATTTTATTACGTGCACTTTCAGCTTCATGAACAGGCAGCTCAACATAGAAATAATCCAACCTTATTTGATTAAAACTATACATTTATACAGCGTTTTACATTGGAATAAGCCTCACCCTTTCAAGCTGGGCATCTTCACTAATTGATTTGTGCAGTATATTCCCATCTGTCTGTGCTGTCCCCTCAACTTGAATTATTTAACAAAAGAAAGAAAAAAAATATCTGACTGACATTGAACCGAACTTATCATAAATAACGATGGGCTCCGCGTTATTTCAACACCGTCCAGATCCAATGCTGCCACGTCTTTAAATTACTATTATTTGAAGTTAACATTATACAATACGTAGACCTGTCCTGCACCACAAAACTAGTTGAGGATAAATTCTTTAAAATTGGGGAATCCGTTACGGACGTGAGCGCAATGAAAGCGGCACTAAAAGACTGCTTTAAAACTTTCACAGAGACCGGCTCAAACAGAGCACAAAGCCTTTCTTTAAAGTGAATTTCGTTTTATATTAATTGTATATTAATTTTAATCAATGTTTCATCAACCAAATTGCCTGGATTTAATAAATAAGAAGTAAATATAGCAGATATATAATCACGACACGGAGGCGCCCGCGCCAGCGCGTAAATTGGAGCTTGTCTCATAAATGAACCAAAACTCAGCATAGGCCATAAGGTAGCCTACTCGCCTCACAGTCACAGACCTGAGAAATATATCTAAAATGTCTACTTCTAAAAAGAACATTTCAAAACGAAAGAAAACAGACTGCTCTCTTTAATCCGTGTGAAATGTGTATTTCTCTCTGGCGCGTTCACTACTGCGATCACGATCAGCATCGTCAACTTCATCTTTGCTGGCGACAGTGACACAGAAAACACTTGTTTGTAAACAATTTAAAATGTCTCCTTGCTATGTTCGACATATTCATAATAAATACTTTTGCCGGTTCTTTGTGACAGCTTTTAGGTGCTTTATTCCTTACATGTTACATGAACCAAATGAACATGAACCAAAAACACCACCGTATCAGCACCGAAACCATGGGGATTTTTTACAATAAATTACAAGCTGTAATTTTGTCTTATTAGCTAAAATAATTGTGTCTTAGCTGTAAGCCCCCTGGGGCCCCGTCGTGGCGCCGACCCTGTTGTCTTGATTGCTAATCCACAACATATGACGATTATTGGGTTAAACGCTCAGAATATTATTCCATATATATTTCAGCACTTCACGAATGGACAGCGACTCTAAAGTAGCACGTAGAACGCGTTCTCGCGCGTTCATGTTAAGTGCATTTTTGGGAAACGCACGTGGAATTGTGGCGAGCGTTCGGAACCTTGCACGTAGAGAGGGCTCTTAAGAGCTAAGATAGGATAGATCATTATCGGGAAACCCGGCCCAGAAATGTTTCCCAAGTTTCCCAAAAATGCACTTAACATGAACGCGCGAGAACGCGTTCTACGTGCTACTTAAGAGTCGCTGTCCATTCGCGAAGTGCTGAAATATATATGGAATAATATTCTGAGCGTTTAACCCAATAATCGTCATATGTTGTGGATTCGTTTCACAACCTCGTAGCTCGTGGTCAATCTACCTTGGATGGTTTAGACATTATGGATGAAAATCAATATCCTACGGAGAAAATGAATGGGATTTTACTGGTCTGTTGGGGCCCCCCTTGAAGGGCGGGGCCCGTTTCAATTGAAACGCATGAAACATAGGTAAGGCCGCCACTGCTTCTACTTCTGTACAGATGTTCAAATCACGTCTTGAAACCTATTTGTATTGTATTCACTTATTTATTATTACTATTATTATATTTTTAATTTTCATTCTTTGTGTATGAAATGTATATTTTCTAGTACAGCACTTTGGTATGCATTACATAATTTTGCATAGTTAAACTTCCATAATGAAAGTGAAACACCCCTCCCCTCCCAGAAGGCAACTTTAAGCTATGGTAAAGGGTAAAAAAATATATAACTGTAAAAACTTTATTGTTGACTGAAGTTGTTCATGTTCAGAAAAGAACAAGTGACAAAAAGGCCATCCCACATGTTTGCTTTCCTGATTAATAACTCGTGTGCGTAGTTGTTTACATGAATGGCACTGACAAATCATTTAAAAGGTTAATACATAACACAATAATTGCTCTTTTCCTGTCTTCAGTTCTTTCCTAAAAGGTCAATTGTGCTGTACTGTAACCATTTTAAAATTCCCATAATTATTTGGGAAAGAAAATCTTGAAGAAAAATGTCGACAAATCAATTTCTCTACCTTTCATGGGTCCAAACAACACAATTTCATGCAATGGAGGCAGAGAAATCAAAGAATAATTGACCAAGACTGGTCCATTTAGGTTTGTATTGACTCAAGGAAAAAGCTGAGCTACATGCTGCCTCGGTTCTATAACGTATGAATTCCACAGAGATTGAGATGAAATCTATTTATTTGACTGATTCATGGAATTAAATTGGTAACACTTTATTTCGATAGTCCACTTTAGACATTCAACTACCTAAGTAACTTTTCAACTACATGTCAACTAACTGTCATTAGAGTATTAGTAGACTGTCAGCTTATTATCTGCTAACACTTGATTTTGTTGGTCCCTCAAAAGACACTCAACTGACTATAAGTAACTTGGCGACTACAAGTCAACTTATTCTCCTAACCCGAACCCTAACACCTAACCATAACCTAACAGTCTACTGACAGTCTACTAAAATATACTAATACTCTAAGGCGAGTTAGTTGACATGTAGTTGAAAAGGTACTTATAATTAATAGAACGTCTAAAGTGACTATCGAAATAAAGTGTAACCATTAAATTTTCTAGGTAATTCCTATTCTGCGATAGTCCTTTAATGGGTTCGCTTTCCTAGGATGGAAAATTATCTGGGAGATCATTTCGCATGTACCCCATCTCGCATTGATCAGTGGTTCTCAATGGTTTTGCTTCATGACCCCAATTTTAAATTGGATCAATGTCAACCCAATGCACTATCCCAACTACTAACTCTTATTTAATTTATAAATGTTCCTAGTCTTATTGTGAGTAATTAATCTGTGCATTTTATTTTGAGAAAGAAAGGCCTTTGTAATCTTTAATCAAAACTGAGTCATTTGCATGAGCATTTATTCTTATGAAATATCTTGTTTCCCTTGAAAATATTACAATATGGAAGTAAAAATGGGTTGCAATGGGCAAATCACAATGACTGTAGCAAGATTGGACAATAGTTTTGAGGATATGATGACAACTTCAGATTATCAGATCTTAAAATTAAAAAATGAGCCTGGGTTCTCCCAAGTTTTTTTTTTTTTTCTCCATTGGGTCACCTGATGGAGTTTTTGGACACCGTAAGGTCACTTGGAGTTTTTCGGTTCCTTGCCACTGTTGCTTTTGGCTTGCTCAGTTGGGGATATTCAAATTACACTTTTTTCCAATTGCTAACCCACTAAAATGACATGCACAGTACAATTATTTAAACTGGCACACAGAGAGCAAAAGCTCTTATCAAGTTTCCAAAAGTCTAAACACATCTTCTGCTTTACACACATTTTGCAATTTAAAATGGCACTTTTTAAATGCACTGAACACGGTTCTCTGCATAAGACACAACCATCTGACATAAAGTCACTTGTTTGCCATTTCAAAACGTTGCCATTCAAAATGACACTACATGAGTTAATTGGTCAATACCTTTGTCACCTGGCCAAACACCTCAATGGTTAATTGTTAACACTTCAATCAGGATGTTAGCACTATGAAAAGACCACAGGTGAGCACCTTTTTTTTTTTTTTTTTACAACAATGGAATTATTGTTATAATATTTTTTTTGCCTCTTTTTTTTCTATATATTTTTTCTATATATTATTTTTAATAGTTATGTTCAATGTAAATACACTCACCTAAAGGATTATTAGGAACACCTGTTCAATTTCTCATTAATGCAATTATCTAATCAACCAATCACATGGCAGTTGCTTCAATGCATTTAGGGGTGTGGTCCTGGTCAAGACAATCTCCTGAACTCCAAACTGAATGTCAGAATGGGAAAGAAAGGGGATTTAAGCAATTTTGAGCGTGGCATGGTTGTTGGTGCCAGACGGGCCGGTCTGAGTATTTCACAATCTGCTCAGTTACTGGGATTTTCACGCACAACCATTTCTAGGGTTTACAAAGAATGGTGTGAAAAGGGAAAAACATCCAGTATGCGGCAGTCCTATGGATGAAAATGCCTTGTTGATGCTAGAGGTCAGAGGAGAATGGGCCGACTGATTCAAGCTGATAGAAGAGCAACTTTGACTGAAATAACCACTCGTTACAACCGAGGTATGCAGCAAAGCATTTGTGAAACCACAACACGCACAACCTTGAGGCGGATGGGCTACAACAGCAGAAGACCCCACCGGGTACCACTCATCTCCACTACAAATAGGAAAAAGAGGCTACAATTTGCAAGAGCTCACCAAAATTGGACCGTAGAAGACTGTTAAAATGTTGCCTGGTCTGATGAGTCTCGATTTCTGTTGAGACATTCAGATGGTAGAGTCAGAATTTCGTAAACAGAATGAGAACATGGATCCATCATGCCTTGTTACCACTGTGCAGGCTGCTGGTGGTGGTGTAATGGTGTGGGGGATGTTTTCTTGGCACACTTTAGGCCCCTTAGTGCCAATTGGGCATCGTTTAAATGCCACGGCCAACCTGAGCATTGTGTCTGACCATGTTCATCCCTTTATGGCCACCATGTACCCATCCTCTGATGGCTACTTCCAGCAGGATAATGCACCATGTCACAAAGCTCAAATCATTTCAAATTGCTTTCTTGAACATTAAAATGAGTTCACTGTACTAAAATGGCCCCCACAGTCACCAGATCTCAACCCAATAGAGCATCTTTGGGATGTGGTGGAACGGGAGCTTCGTGCCCTGGATGTGCATCCCACAAATCTCCATCAACTGCAAGATGCTATCCTATCAATATGAGCCAACATTTCTAAAGAATGCTTTCAGCACCTTGTTGAATCAATGCCACATAGAATTAAGGCAGTTCTGAAGGCGAAAGGGGTCAAACACAGTATTAGTATGGTGTTTGTATTAGTAGTTTCGGTTGCAGTGCTTCATTTTGCAGGATATATGAGGTATTTTGCAGTTTGGGTGTGTGGTTTTGTGAATTGTGTTAAGTATTTTGATAAAACCAGACTTTGCAAAATTGTGTGTTAGCAATTGGAAAAATCTGTAATTAACCAATCATTAATACCATTGATCAGCTCTACCAAACGTGGATGTTTTTCCACTAAGAAACGAACATTGTTATGTTGTTTTGATTGATACTGTGAAGCTGCTTTGATGCAATCTATATTGTGAAAAGCGCTATATAAATATACTTGACTTGACTTGACTTGACATTATAAAGACACTCATTATAATGACACTATTATCATCATCTGCAGTCTAATAAAGCATAGTATGAAATGTGGCTTCAAACTACACAACGATATGAATAAAACAAGATTTTGATCTATTCAGAAAACATTACGTTGAAATCCATTAAACATTTTTTTTACCAGAACCTATTCCACTCTGTCACTTAACAAAATGGGAAGATCTCAAATTTAAGGTGGTAGTAAAAGTTGGTTTTAACAACTGTCCAGATGCTAGTCATTTATGAGAGCCATATGAATTACTGTTATGTTGTAGTTTATGGCAGGGACATTGAATTTATGCTTTAATCTTCATCTTTACAACTGCTTTTGGAATAAAAGAAAGTTGAGTTATTCATCTCGTTTTTTCCACTCAGTGCCCAATTTTAACAGTCAGATTGAACTGTACAGCAACCTAAATACACTACAGATATTTGGGGATTAAATTTATTCCATGTTGAAAGGCTCCCTTAAAAGAAATTACATAAAATAGCCCACTCCCCAAGAGGATTTATCTTTGAAAGTTTATTTAGGGAAATATCATAAATTGTTTCATTAATTTTCCACAGATATTTTTTATTTTATATATATTGTAATTAATCAATATATAAATCAAAAACTGACCATGAACAGCCAAGAAACAACCAACTAAATGTGACCTAAATGTGCCTGTACAGTTTTATGTGATGTGTAGCAACTGCAGCAATTTTGATGTGAACTGTTTGTAAACATCATCAACTGTTTGTAAACATCGCAGACAAGGTCTGCGAGTGCAGCATCAGGAGAAACACTGCTAATGTTTGTCCTGTGTAAGTTATGCTTCCACTAGCAATAAACACACACATGAACACTGGGTTTTAATGTTTTATTCAGCGTTTGAGTTCAGCAAAGGTTCAAGTGATAAGAGTTAGTAAAGATCTGGGGTGAGAACACAACTGCACTTAAGATAAGCGCTTCAAGGTGATTCAGTTATTTATCTTCTGCAAATTCACCACATATAGAGGTTGTGTTAAAGCAACACCAAGTAACTTTTCCTCTGCGGTCGCCTTACAGGTTGGAAGCGGAATTGTCCCATTGTATGTCTCATTAGAACTAGAAACGTGACCCGATCTGGCAATCTTACATAGCGTGGATATACCAGATATAAGGACCGCAAAACGGTGGCAAAAGTGAATTTCACCATATCACGACTTGATAAACAACTGAAACGATTTTGGAAACATTATTTGAAGGTAAAAAATCCTACTTTGAGCTGCAGCATTTATTGATATGGACAGTCAATCCCTAGGTCAGAAAGTAATATGTAAGGAATTTAAAACCTCAAACATCTCCAATGATGGCTACATTTTAAAACTATATTTTTGCTCTGGTTTACTGAGAGGTATATATTTGTATACTCCCTGCCTAGAGTTAAGTTGCAAGTTCCGAGTAACTTAGCATTTGTGGACAGTAATTCTTCTTCTCAATGCCCTAATACAGTAGTAATACTTTTTCTTTGGGCATTTTTACAAAATAAAACAACAAATGTAATATTTATTAAACATATATGTGATGTTTACCATGTTATTAAAATGGGAAACATCAAACATTAATTTGTGATATTTCAGGAAGAAAAAAAAAGAAAAAAGAAAAAAGACAGCATTCTTATCTTATGGATGTATGTCCACTGCTGGAAATTTTAAGTAGACAAATTAAATAAACCAGTGAGAATGTGAAGTTTTGTAAAGAGTTTATTTTCCTATACCTAAAGTACCTACATTTACTGACTAATTTAACTGATGTAGTGAATCCTGAGAGAATCCACCTTGCAATGTCAACATTTTTGCAGCACCAGATTCCCCAAGCAATCTCAGCAAAATAATCATGGATCAGTGATTCTTTATATGCTAATCTGAACTCAAATTGAGTCTGGAGAAAGAGAAAATTAAACGTAGTCACATTATAACATGGCAAGCTGTGAGAATTGCAACGCAAACAGATCAGATTACATTTTCAGAGGACAGACACAGATACACAGATCAATCATTAATTTGTTTCCAAACACATTTCCCAAACACCTTACCACCCTTTCCTCTCGACTCTCTATCTTCAATTGTTCATCAAAACAGATGGTATTACTCCAAACTCAGACCACTGATTAAACCATAGCATGACATTTGGGGATATTCAAATTAATTAACCAATCATTAATACCATTGATCAGCTCTACCAAACGTGAATGTTTTTCCACTAAGAAACGAACATTGTTATGTTGTTTTGATTGATATTGTGAAGCTGCTTTGATACAATCTATATTGTGAAAAGAGCTATATAAATATACTTGACTTGACTTGACATTTCAAATGATCAAATAAAAAAGAGAAATGCTCTGGAAGTGCTACATTAAAGATAACCTATTATTATGCCTTTTTACAAAGTCTTGCAAAGGTTTTGTTTTTGGGGTCTAATAGAATAGGTTTTCATGCTTGAATGTTCAAAAATAACTTATTTTCACATATTTTACATTGCTGAAGCACCTCTCTTACCAATCTGTCAGTAATGCTCTAGCTGCATCCGAAAGCATCTGGATCTTAATTGTTGCCGTGCTGTCCTATCAGTATCAGGCAATGACTTGGTAGGAAGCGTTTGCGCATGAAGGCACCTCACAAAAGTGATTTCGGACAGACTTCTGAGGCAGCATAGCACTTTAATGATCTACAACAAAATAGAGAGAGCTTTGGTGATGATAACTAAGCGAATATTTAATTACTACAATAATTATTGCTAGAAAAGACATCAAAAGTGATAAAACTTTATCAAAAACGGACATTTACACAAACTGACCATCAACTCAACTTTCAGATGCCATTTTTACATAATTGAACAGAATGGAACACACAGGATTGTGGGATACCATAGGCAGCGACACACACTCTGAAGGCTAGAGCCCTTGACACTAGGCACTTGAGTGTCATAATGATGCCCTTTGGAATGCACTTAGACAAAGGGAGCAAAAAACAACAACGTAATTTCCTCATTAGCTTCACCTGGAACGTTACCATGACAACTCAATCAATATCATAACAAATATCATATATAATTGCTTTTAATATCAGCAAATAAATATTCACTGTACAAGGAACTTAAAGGAGCTGTATGTAAGAAATGTATTTCAATTAATCATACATTTTCCCTGATATGTCACTAGACATTAAGAAATCATGTTCATTTCAAATATTTATATCACTAACAACAGTAGTCCGGCCAGGATATTGTCATTTAAAAAGTGAAGTTGCAGCCCTCAACTGATGTTGATGTTGTCATGTTGTGTTTTGGTCTGATCCTCCACCCTCCACCAATCTACCAATCACGAAGTCAGTAGTGTTGCGGCATTCGGGTTGCCAGCTCTGCTCTAGTTACCACAGCTGCAGCTACAAACTTGTCGGAAAAGGATCCTGCAGCATATCTGGCAACCTTGAGTCAGTAATTTGAAAGTGATTGTAGTACCAGTTTTGGCCACAATCTTACAATCTCCTTTAAAGGAGCCGTATGTTTGTAGCTGTTTGTACCTGCAGCTACTTGTTTGTAGCTGCAGACTGCTCTTAACTTTATAAAACGTATTTTTTAAAGGTTTCGTCTCTTCTTTGAAACCTACAGATATAGTCACATTTATCTAAAATATCTACTATAAAACACATTTCTTACCTTTGAAATTTATTTAATCTTCAAATGAAATGCATGATGGAATGTACCTCTTACAATAACAAAGGCGTAGGTTTATGACGCAGTGACCTCTTACAATAACAAAGGCATAGGTTTATGACGCAATGACGAGCTGAATGATGGGACTTGCTGTCAAGCTGATGGATCTAATAATGTTTATGGATGAGTGAAAACATTAATGTTTTTTAACTTTACAGTGGTATGAAGCAGGTGTCACGGTAGACGTATTCACTGGTTCCTTCTAGTCTTGTGTTTATGTTGTTGTATGAGTGCACGTGTGTAGTGGGCGTGAATGTTTGTCATTACCTGATCCACTCCAGCTGATCATCATTACTTCAACGTTGTTTGATGTCCTCCGTGTTGTTGTTCCAGTTCTGTCTCCTGCCTTGTGTTCCTGTTCGTCGTCGTCATCATGGATGTTACTGTCTCTTCACCATCACCTCAGCACTTCACTTGTTCACTGGACCTGACCGTCGAAGACCCTGCGTCACCCGTCACATCTGCTTGTACTGTCCGTCTGAACTTTCAACGCATCCTCATCCCAAGGCGTCATATTCTGACACTTTGACAAAGCGTCTAAATCCAACGCCCATGGAACCCTTTAGCGTCAATATAACACGCAGAGAGATGGGTAGGTTTAGGTATGGTGTAGGGTTAGGGTTAGACCGCTAGGAGGCGCCTTCTGACCCATATATATCGGCGTCTCATATTGACGCTAAAGGGTACCATGCGCGTTCGATATAGACGCTTTGGCAAAAGCGTCATTATATTACGCCTTGGGATGAGAACGGGCTGGAACTTTATCATGAAATATCTGTTACTCGCATTTGCTTCCTGTCTTGCATTGGTCATCATGACAGAACGATCTGACCAGGGGATGGGAGCAGCGAGCGCGTCTCCGTCGTCACTGGAGGAGTTTATTCACCACAGTATACGAAGAATGGATTCGCAGGAAAGAGAGATCAGCGACACGGGTCGCGCAGTACAAGCCTTTGTGACGCAGGTGTCCGAGCTCACCCAGCAGATCCAACACCTACGAGCTCCCGTTGCGCCGCCCATACCAGCCGTTCCCCCCATACCATCAGAGAATCCCTCCCAGTCAGAGCCCCGCCTACCAGTCCCGGAGGCTTATTCAGGTGAACCATCTCAGTGCAGAGCTTTTCTGACCCGTTGTTCAATGCACTTTGCACTGCAACCCCACACCTTCAACACAGAACAGGCCAATGTGGCTTTTGTTTTGACTTTGCTACGTGTTGCGAGATATGATCGATCAGTTCACATATGTCTACCTGGATGACAGATTGATTTTTTCTTCTTCTCTCCAGGAACATGTGCAACACGTTCGACGAGTGCTTCAAAGGTTGCTAAAGAATAGGCTTTTTGTCAAGGCGGAGAAATGCGATTTTCATGCACAGTCTGTTCCTTTCCTAGGGTACATCATTTCGTCTGAAGGAGTACGGATGGACCCTGAGAAGATAAGGCTGTGGTAGAATGGCCAAGTCCAGATTCCCGTAAGGCCCTGCAGCGGTGTCTGGGGTTCGCCAATTTCTACCTGCGTTTTATTTGCAACTTCAGCCAACTAGTCGCACCTCTGACCGCCTTGACCTCCCCCAGAACTTCGTTCAGGTGGTCAGACACAGCAGAAGCGGTGTTTTCCAAACTGAAGGGCCGCTTTGTTTCAGCCCCCATCCTCATCGCCCCTGATTCTTCACGTCAGTTCGTGGTGGAGGTCGACGCGTCAGAGGTGGGAGTAGGTAAAGTGTTGTCCCAACGTTCTCCTGTAGACGACAAGATGCATCCCTGCGCGTTTTTGTCTCATCGTTTGTCCCCAGCCGAACGTAATTACGACATTGGTAACAGAGAGTTGTTGGCAGTCAAGTTGGCATTGGAGGAATGGCGCCACTGGTTAGAAGGGTCGGGGGAACCTTTTATCATCTGGACTGATCACAAGAATCTAGAATACATTAGAACAGCCAAAAGGTTGAACTCCAGGCAGGCTCGGTTTTTTTCGGTCGTTTTGATTTTTCTCTCTCGTACCGCCCGGGTTCCAAGAACGTCAAGCCCGACTCTTTATCTCGTATTTTTGATCATTCTGAACGCCCGTCTACTCCCGAGTGTATTTTACCCGAAACCCTATTCGTTTCCACTCTGACATGGGAGGTCGAATCGAAGGTCAAGAAGGCCTTAGAAGGGGTAACGCCTCCGCCCGGGTGCCCACCGAATCGTTTATTTGTGCCGGAGGGACTACGTTCCGACGTTATTCAGTGGGGTCATGGCTCCAACTTGGCTTGTCATCCAGGAGTTAATCGCACTAGTTTCCTAGTCAAGCAACGATTCTGGTGGCCACTTATGGCTCAGGACATTCACAATTTTGTTTTGGCTTGCTCGGTTTGTGCCACTGGTAAGACTTCCAATCGACCTCGAGATGGGTTACTTCAGCCGCTGCCGGTCCCTTCGAGACCCTGGTCCCATATCGCTCTAGATTTTATTACCGCCCTCCCACCCTCCCAGGGTAACACTGTCGTTTTGACTGTGGTGGACTGGTTCTCGTAGGTGGCCCATTTTATTCCCTTACCCAAATTACCTTCAGCTACATGGCCTCCCGATAGACGTGGTTTCCGACAGGGGTCCCCAGTTTGTGTCCAAATTTTGGCAAGAGTTTTGTAAATTACTGGGGGCGACGGTTAGTCCACATTTTTTTGGTTAAAATGCCACATAAATCAGGCCAGTAATGATTTATTAACAAATCCCTCTGAAAATATCTTCAGAATACTGCTAAGTGTATAACTGGAAAGTTTGGTTTACATAGGTGCTACACAGGCTGAGATGTTTCTACTGGAGGATGACAAAAAACTAATTTTGAGAAAACAGCATTTAAAGATTTGTAATGTAAAAAGTCATACTTTTTTTAGCGGAAACAACTATTTACAGACACAATATCTTATCAAATCATTAGCAACAACAATACAAACCACCTAAATCACATTAAAACTTATAACACAGCATTTATGGCCTTCAACTGAACAGAAAAACAGTCAAAAACACACATCTGATGTCAGAGCACGTCACGTGATGCATCTGAACAGAGCACGTCACGTGATGCATCTGAACGAATCACGTTGTCAGAAATTGACATCAGCCAATGAGATTTCGGTTTTAGAGTTAAATGCCCATTGTACTTTCACGATTGGTCGCTGATAAAAAGGAAATTACCATATTTGGATCCGACAACAATGTACAGGAGAGACAGAGCTTTCCAACGGTGTATGCGATGACCAGAGTTGGGTATAACGCGTTACAAAGTAACTACATACTATATAACAGGGACGGGCAACTTCGGTCCTGGAGGGCCACTGTCCTACAGAGTTTAGCTTCAACCCTAATCAAACACACCTGAACAAGCTAATCAAGGTCTTCAGGATTACTAGAAAGTTACAGGCAGGTGATTTTTTCAGGGTTGGAGCTAAACTCTGTAGGACAGTGGCCCTCCAGGACTGATGTTGCCCATCCCTGCTATATAAAGTAAGTAATTACATTTTGTGATAACGCAGTAATGTAACTCATTACATTTAAAATGTATGTAATTTGATTACAGTTACTAATGTCAATAAAATTAAGTTACTTACGTTACAAATGTATTGTTAAGAAAAAATATTAAGTAAAATGCACTTTTAATCACGTTTGGCGCGGCTGCGTCAGTTAATGAGCATGCGCTTTAAAGAATTACCGGAGAACGCGTGCTGCTAAAATGGACGCAGACGAGCATGGTGGTTGTTTCTTCAAGTGGAAATATAAGCATTATTTTGATTTCATTGACCGTAAAAACAAAAATATAACTGTTAAATGCAAACTATGCGTAATTTCTAAAGAACTTTCTACCGCAATTAACTCGACCAGCAATTTGTTGCACTTGAACAGAATACATTCTAAAACAAAACTTGTCGCCAAGGAGGATAAAGTTACCCACCACGCCCGAGACGAGAGCGGTGCAACCTCGTCTAAGCAAGCTAAATTGGATTTTTGTTCAGGATCGAGAGGGAAGGTAACTTCTGAACAGGTGAAGAAAGCTGTAGCAGCGTATGTGGTGGAGGAAATGCTGCCCTTGTCGACTGTGGAATTGCAGTCATTTAGAGACTTGCTCACGATGATACCCGTGACGGACAGGTCTGTACCCTTGCAGGACCGAAAGACATTTGCAAAGTATCTAGATAAATGCTATGTGGATATGGAGTATGAACTTAAAAAAACATTCGAGCGTTTGGAGTATGTCTCCACAACCGCAGACATTTGGACTTGTAATAATAAAAGCTTCCTTGGAATGACCGCCCATTGGATTAATCCTGTGAATTTCAGACGTGAAAAAGCTGCCTTAGCCTGTAAAAGAATCAAAGGAAGGCATACATATGATGTGATTGCAAGTGAAATAGAGCAGGTGCATTCAGCATTTGGACTGTTATTTAAAATCACAGCGACCGTAACAGACAATGGGTCAAATTTCCTTAAAGCCTTCAGAATGTATAAGCCAGCTGAAGATACAGAATCTGATTCTGAAGACGAATTGGATGATGATGAAGTGACATTCACAGATGTCGGACAGGCTCTCTCCTCTGAGTCAGATGGACAATTTACTCTTCCCACTCACCTGAGCTGTGCTTCCCACAAGCTTAATTTGGTGTCGCGTAATGATGTAGAAAAATGGCTAACAACCAAAAGTGAATCCAAAACTATATACAGAAGTGTCATCGGCAAGTGCTCAGGTTTGTGGACTAAAGCCAGCCACTCAACAGTGACCCCGGAGCTGGTTGAGGATGTAATTAAAAGAAAACTCGTTGTCCCCACCGCAACGAGATGGAATTCATTCCATGATGCACTATCACGAATATCTCAGATCGCACTTACAGATTTAAATACCCTTTGCAATCAAATGGGAATAAAATGCATCACAGAAAAGGAATATCATTTCCTGAAGGAATATTGTGCAATATTGAAGCCCCTCGCCAGTGCCTTGGATATTTTACAAGGTGAAGATCACTGCTATTATGGCACCATCTTACCAACACTAGAAATTCTCATCTCCAAAACCTTGACACTTCAGAGTGGGCTTTCAGCGATGACTTCTAGTCTGCCAGATGCGATTGTAAAGGTAAGTCTCTTCTCTAAAAAGTGGATTCTGTACATTTAAGTTGTAGTTTCTTTTACTCATTCTAAACCTTTTGGTAGTGCCACACAGAATGTGATTTGTGGGGGGAAATCCCCCTCTCTATTCTGGAATTTATTGCTCGCTGTCAGATTATTGCGTGATCATAATTATTGTTTCGTTGACTCGTTAAACCTCCGCGTTCTGTCTCCGCCCAAAACTAGCACAGATTAAACATACTTAGCCTATAAATAATATGTGTTAGTGTATATTTGGAATGTTTTTTTTTTTTTCATATGGTTCGTGGTATTTTTTTTTTAAATTAAGAATACATGTTACCCAGGTGCAGCTTATAAAAAGCAAAGAATAACATATTTCTGCATTTTTGTTTGATCAATAATTGGAAGGGGGAAAATCAAACCCTGGTGTAACCTAATGTATGTAAGTGTATTAGTCATTAAATATTTGACTTGGCTTACAGTTAATTCAGTTGTTGAAACTACAAAGAAGGAATTATATCAAATCTAATTGTATTTGTAAATACGGATTAAAATAAGGTCTTTTTTTCTTACAGGCCATACAAGTGCGATTCAGCTCTGTCTTGGACAGTAAAAATGCTCTTTTGGCGGTGTGGTGGCGGTTTTATGATATTCATTGATCTTTAGAAAAGTCAGATGATTCAAAGAATGTCACATGTGTGTCTCTCACTTGTAGTGAGAGACGATTCTGTTTATGTACCTGGGGAGGCAGAAGGGGGAGACACTCCAGAGAACAGACGAACAAGGACCTCTGACCTAGATGTCAGAAGGCCATTCGGTGCAGGGGGAGGCTTAGTGGGCCAACTAGTGACGTCTATGGAAAACTACTGGGAGGAAGGCTCCAGGGGGAAGAAGGCCTTGAAACTAAGATAAAAGCTAGTTCAGTCTGTCTGGAGGTGTGTCACTCTTCTGCACAGGGTAACAACTGTGTATTAGACTGCTCCTATTCTTGCAAGAATAAATACTTCTATTTCTATAATTTGACTATGAGTGTCCCTTACGCAGTGATGTTTGTTTAATGAATTTTCGCCACAACAGTTTTGGTGTCAGAGTGGGATTCCTTGGAAGTGCCTTCTGGACCTGAGAGCGGACGGTGTTTGGCCACCTGGACTGAGCAGTTCCAGCTCTACCTCGTAAGTTTCAGAGAGAGGGGCCGACCGCTATCAGGGCCAGGAGAAACTCCACTGGAATCTAAAGAACCCGCAAGTGGCATGAGAACAACATCTCTGGGTAAGGTAATTAAATTCAGTTTAATTGGGGGGAAGAGTGAAATTGAACCATATTGGCTGAGGGCTGTTTCTGTGGTACGTAATCTGGATTGATTAAGATCTACGGACAGATCAAGAGATTTCAAACAGATGCGAGAGAGAATTATCTAAGATTGATTAAGATCTACGGACAGATCGAGAGATTTCAAACAGATAAGAGAACCTGAAAATTAGTTGTTCCATCACGGAGCAAATTGTCTTTAGGTACCGAGGCTAATTAAGGGGAACCAGAAAATAATTTTTGGTAAACCATAATTAGGAGGGCACTAACAGTGCAACCCGACCGATTTGGGTTAAAAGAAAAGAATCGGATTTGCTGGGGACGCCCAACAGATTAAAGAAAACGCGCGTTGAAGAGAAATCCACAGAAAACAGAAAAGCAGCCAGTATGGGGAGAACTCAGAGCAAGATTATGAAATATGATACACCGGTGTACTACCAAATGAGAAAACATTATGGTCAGAAATATTGATATTGAGCGCCACAAGATTAAAGGTGGTGCGGGAATCAGTTGAACAGGGCAGTGAGAAACAAAAGTTGTTGTATCTGTGTTCAACATGTGGGTAGAGATGTGAACAGATAATGGATTGTTGGCTTGAAGCATGAAGAGAACGGAGTCGATGTAGAATGTATTGCCATAGTAAGATTGAATATAACTGATAAAAGGGGTTTTATTTTTCATGACAGATGTCAGAAGATTTTTTTCGTAACAAGGATTGAAGTAGCAAGCAGCAATAAGGCTGTCTGTGTGAAATAGAGGGAACTGTAAGTGAGAGACTTAGATGCGACAGAGAGAAAAGAATGGGAAGGATTTCTGATAAAATTTATGGAACTATTTTATTAGCGCCTGTTAAGTCAAATTAAGTTGTGTGAGATGTTTGTGTGGGGATTGTAAGCAAACAATCATGTACTGGTTAGATAATGAAGGAACTGGCATGTAGGGAAAAGAAAGGAGAGGATACAGAAGGAACTGGCATGTAGGGAAAGATTGAGAAGAAATATAGTAGAAAACTATATGTGATGAAAAGAAAATTTCTGACAGAATTTATGGAAGTCAAATTAACTGTTTAAATGATATGAAAAGTTTCAGAGTAAAAATAAGGCATTGTATGATTGACAGGGATTAACATGATATGAAGAATGTTTTAAGCAAAATGGGGAACAATTCTATATTTTGATAAAATAATGATTGAAATGATGATATATCTGCTTTATTTTATTAATGTTAAGAAAATAAGGGTATTGAAGCAAGTAGCTATAATGGTTGTCTGTGTAATTTACGGACTGAGTAATATAATCTGTTTTGGAGAAACAGTAGAGATAAGACTGAGACAATAATGATAATATTAAGTTGAATCTGCAGACTAACCATGTGATGGAAGGAAAAAGGCTTCAAACCAGTTTTAATGAAAATAATGATGTACAAATTGTAAGGTAAAGACAGAAAACAAATTCGAATATTTTGAGCATTTCCATGCAGTTTACGAAAATTAATGTTCTGCCAATAATAATGATGAAGATTATGATTCGGCTATTGTTGTATCTGCCATTGGTGGACTGTAAGAAGAACACAGAGAACTGCTTATCAGTGGCTCTGTTTACATTCCTGGTTAGGACACACTGCTACAATGGTGTGCAGTAAGTTGGAGCCGTTTGCAAGCTCACAGTGATCAAACTAGGCAAGGTGTCTGTGGCTGTAGTTGAGGCTGAAACAAACCCACCAGGTGACAAAGTGTTTTAATTTTGGTCAGCAGGGGCATTTAACACGTAACTGTAAATGCCCACCGAGAAAGTGTTTAAAAATGTGATAAAGTGACAGAAATTTGAGGTATTAATGTGGGTTTGAAAGTAGATCAGTGTTTAAATGACGATATTAAAGTTTTCGTCTGAGAAAGAACAGGAGATAAAAATAAGGTCATAAGATTGAAAACTTAAGGAATTCCTTTTAAAGGAAAGATCTAAAGCACCGGTTGTTGAAACGTGAATGGATAAGTACCGGTTGATGTAAAATTACAGATAATGACTAAAAAGAAATTTGAGTTGCAAAATATGGAAGTAACTAAAAGGATGATTGTGTTTTAATGAAACACTTTAAAGAGTTGTACGAAAGTGAGTGTGGATCCTAATAGCAGATTGATAAACTCCTAGAGAAAACATTGGAGTTAGGTGTTAAAACTATGGTAATTGAGAACCTGACAACTAAAATTGAGATGAAATTTGAAATGTTACTAAGAACTAGAATTATTATTATTCTTTCTTTAAGATAAAATAATTCAGAAGCAGTGTTATAGGATTAACAGTTGCTAAATGTAAAATGTGTAGAAAAGCATTTGATTAAACAAAAAAAGCCTGTTAGTGTTGACCATGAAAAGAACAGAGCTGATGGTTTGGTGTTTAAAAGATAAGCTTGTGATTTGGCTGAAACAGTTTGCTTATCTGGATCTGGTGTGTGTGTGACTGAAAGTGCCAGTGCGACAGAGACTCAATTTGAGTGGAAATTTGTAATGTCTAAATTCCCTGATATATGGGCACAAGACAATAAAAATTACATTTGAACACGCATGTAATTTCTGGCAAAGATGCCTTAAGCTGGGATAGAGTTAAAAGATGGTAGGTAAAGTTTGATGTTTGAAGTTTATAGAAGTGCAGTGTACCAGTTCTGAATTCCTCACAGTCTCTCTCATTCAGTGTCAGCTAAAAGCTGTTATCTGAGCCTGTGTCATAAGTGATAATAAGCTATTGATAGTAAAGCACAGTGTTTCAGTTGAAAATCATAGACACAGAGATGTTAAAAGAAATCATTGCCATACAGAGGGCAATTTGTATTTGTAAATGTGACATTTTGATTAGCTTATTTTAGGACCAGTGACTTCTTTGTCTCATTTAGTCTCCACCATTCAGGACCGATGGCTCCGGCTACAGATGAAGTACACTGAATGTACGGTTGTGATCTAAATTCACTGAGCATAATCTAAGCAGCTAGGTTTCTGCTTTTAAGAATGGATTTAAGTGATTAAATACTGTTGTTATTAACCTGTCTCCCTGTGTGAACACTATTAGGCAATAGGAATGGCTCTGGTGACTCTTGAATGTGCCTTTCCTAAGCTCCAGAAAACAGCTGAGTTCTGTTGAAATAACTGATTGTGTGATGGGAAAGAGCGGTCACCAGTGTGTACGAGTGGCTACTCAATGACGGGATGATCTTCCTGGCCAGGGGACAGCCCAACGCAGGGGGTCACGAACACTGGGCATCTCCGGATGGAGGTGTTATATGTGAGAAAGGTATGAGAGTTGAGCGCTGATTACTGGAGGCCACCGGGGTCAGCAGAGCATTGAGAGGTGAGATGCGCTGTGAGGAGTTACGGCAGTCTGACCCAGAAAATGTGAGTTTCCTCTATACCACTCATGAGAAAACCGCATTCACTGCATGGCTTGTTTTCAATTGTGACAAGTGTCTGCAACTATGCCAGGGGACAACACCCTGATGGAAATTATAGATAAAGAGCTAATGGGAAATGTGCTTTCAAGAGGGTATTGTCATTATGTGTTGGGGAGACAGTAACAAAACTTATTAGTTTATATCAGGAACATGATGTTGGTTGCCTTATGGGCAAGGAAAATTATAGAAGGGTTGATTTTGAACTAATATGTCTATAAGATGGTTTTAACTCCTGAAGGTCATTAGACATGGTGGTGGCTAAAGATGAAGACAGCTTTTGTAGATTCAAGAAAAAGTCTGGATAACAAAGGTGAATGATCAAAGGTTATTGTAATGAATTTAATATTACATTCTGTCTAAGTTACAGTCTTGGGAGGCTGTTGAAAAGATTATTTGTTTAAAGAGAGAGAGAGACTGCTGGAGGAAGGGGTTGATACTCTGTCTGTCTTTCTGTTATCAGGCCTGGTAAGGCAAGCTTAAACAAAATAATGATAATGAACCAAAACAACCCAGCTGACTTTTCTAGAAAAAATTTAAATGAATAATGAACAGACATGCTTTGAAACTGGTTAAAAGTAAAGTTTAAGTAAAGTTAGGTAAAAGCTACAGGAAAAAGTAAAGTTTAAAATCTTATTTAAAATTTAAATCCTTTTAACGATGATATAAGGAAAGGCGAACATTGAGAATGAGCAGTTAAGATATGTGTGTCCAGTATGAGTGTGTGTGTGATGGTGACAGCACTTTAGGTCTTGTATGTGTTAGTTTGGGGTACTAATATTCCGCCTGAATAGTGTGTATGTGTCTTTAACCTCTGGAGAGTGGTTTATCATTACAGATGGGTTAAGGCAGGTGACATTTTAAAGAAGGCAAATGCTGAGTGAATCTGATGAAAAGATGATACAGAAAATAGGACGAGCTTTAAGTTGATTGGTCATCAAGCTCTGTCTGGTAATAATTACTTTTGTCTTTTATGATGTTGATTTGAATTACGTTCTGGATCAGTTTAAGTATTTGGGTAAATTGGAATTGTGGAGTTGTAGATCACAATCTGGCATGGGCTGAGATAAATGAAAATGTTGTAGATTTGATGGCAACACAAAGTGACCTATTGGCTAAGTCAACATGAAATTATCAAGAGAGCCCCTCACATTCATGATTATTGTAAGCAAAGGAGGAGAATGTTATTTGACTGACATTGACCAAGTCTGTACACCACGACCTGACTTGATAGAAACAATTGATGACTTTGAAAATGTTTGTAGATGACTGAATTAAGAGACCAAACAACAGGCCTGAAAAGCAGGATCCGCGGTGAGACTGAGGGCCGTTGCCCTTCAAATACTTCGATAAGAAGATGAGATTGTGGCTTTAAGTGAAGAATGTAATATTTTTGTTTCAGAGGCAGAGAAAGATGTCTGGAGGAAATTTGTCTGAAGGACAACGTTTGGGTTAGTGTTGATGGGGGAACTTTATAAAAAACACTATGTTAAATGTTATGTTAAATTGATGCTCGAGTTGTGTCGTGCATCAAGAGGGAGATGGTATAACAATTGCCAAATATGGTTTATTAAGGGGTTCACATTTGCTGAATAAATGTTGGGAGAACACTAGGGGTAATTGGATAAAAGCTCTGAAAGAAGCCATTTTTCTGCCTAACAAAATTGATGTCTGTGAGTGTGCCGCACACACCAATAACAAAGATTGTTTCAATAGGAAACGCCAGGGCATCGAAGGCCACGGGAGAACAGTAGACAAAAGAAACTGTACTTTACGGACAATAACCTCAACATTTGCTTTCCTTTACAGAGGATTGAGACTTTTGATACAGGGCAATATGTGCCGAGTAAAATAATGGCTATGGATGAAATTGGCTAACTATCCTGGCCTGGGTTATTATTATGGCTGAAAGAAAAGGTGCCACACCTGCGCAGCACATAACTTAAAGTTTTCCTTTTGCAGAATGTCAGGATGGCTGGAATCAAAGAGGTTAAAATAAATCATTGCCATTTTGAGGGCAACTTGATCTGATTATGTTCCAAATGTATAAATGTTGTATTGTTGATATGAACACAGGGGGGAGTGTTTTTTAGGGGAAAAGGACCCTGAGTGCTATTATGGCAGCAAGTGCTAATATGTTAGTGATAATATGTTTCAGTAAAATGAGAAGAAACAGAGTTGAATTGGCTAAATGTAAACAAATGGTGAACGTTCCACAGGTCACACCAAAAGGGACGGCCGGCTAGACAAGCGGTCAGTAAAAAAAAATACTTAGGTTTTTCATTCACAGGTGAAAATAGCCAGGAAATGGCTCTCTCCTCAAACAAGGTTGTGAGGTTGGAGATGTGACACCTAAGTCAAAGCATCTTAAGCTTCACCAATCAACCTCAGATACCCCAAAACGCCGACGCCAACGTGAAGCATAACGTGGGGGGAAAAAGGACGTGCTAGTAACGTAACCTCTCCCACCAACGTGGGAAGCCCAGGGCTACGGCTCGCAAAGAGCTACACCTGGCGAAGACGGAACGTCAATGGGGCAACGGTCAACACACCTGGAGGAGGATGTGGTAAAACTAACGGTTTAAGTTTAGCAGAGGAGTGTTTTTGTGATGACTTTGATGATTTTATTTGATTGAATCAAAATATGTATTGGTATAGATCTAATGATTTGATTGATTAGTGCAAATGTTTTCAGGAAACGTAGAAAATCCATTAATTATGGTGAAGTAATGGAAATGTGTGTTCATTTTGAACTACATTGATTAGGAGAATTGATAAAATTATAAAACTTTTCTGGAAAGATTTTTTTGAATAAGGCATAAAATAGAGCATACTAAGTAAAGTTTTAAGATTTAAAAGTTAACAGAATATGGCTAGAAAATATTTTGGTGGATTAATGGTATGTGTTATTCTGATAATTTTGTTATTCATGGGAATATGAGAAAACTGGAGTGTCTGTTCAATTGGTGAAAATGACAGTCTATCCGAATGATGATGATGATGAACAAAATTATGCAGACAATTCAAATAGCGATTACAATGAAATGTATTAATTGTTGGGGTATGTTTTTTCTTCTTATGAATGCTTTGAATTTGGAATGAAGGATTTTTTATACTTTGTATTTTATAACCAGTGAATTGATGGTTTTGGTTTTCTAACTAATCTGTACACTATTTCTTATTTAACTGAGATGACTGAGGGTTCGATCTAGGTCGAGAGTGCAATAACAGTGTTTATTCATTTAGCCCGGTTTCAGATAAATTCTTTACTTGCTTGCTAATATTCGAGGGACTATCCTTACAAAAAACAGCCTAAGCTTTTTCCCTTTTCTAAATAATGCTTCACAAATGTTTAAGAAGAGTATAAGTGATGATACGACTTAAAATTTGTCTTTTTGTTTATTATTGTGATTATGAGTAATCTGAATGATAAAAAAGTGAGGAGTTGTGGTGGCGGTTTTATGATATTCATTGATCTTTAGAAAAGTCAGATGATTCAAAGAATGTCACATGTGTGTCTCTCACTTGTAGTGAGAGAAGATTCTGTTTATGTACCTGGGGAGGCAGAAGGGGGAGACACTCCAGAGAACAGACGAACAAGGACCTCTGACCTAGATGTCAGAAGGCCATTCGGTGCAGGGGGAGGCTTAGTGGGCCAACTAGTGACGTCTATGGAAAACTACTGGGAGGAAGGCTCCAGGGGGAAGAAGGCCTTGAAACTAAGATAAAAGCTAGTTCAGTCTGTCTGGAGGTGTGTCACTCTTCTGCACAGGGTAACAACTGTGTATTAGACTGCTCCTATTCTTGCAAGAATAAATCCTTCTATTTCTATAATTTGACTATGAGTGTCTCTTACGCAGTGATGTTTGTTTAATGAATTTTCGCCACAACAGCGGCTGCCACTTTACCCCGGTTCAAGATACGCTGGATTAAAGATGAGGAGAGAAGAAACCATGTGAAGTCACTGCTGACTGCGGAATGTCAAGCTAAACACTCTGAGGGCCACATTGTAAATCCTGTCGAGCAGAAACCTTCTAACTCCAATGACAATGATTTTTTTGTGTTTGAAGAGGAGGATGTGGGTTATTCTTCAGAGACAGAAGTAATGGAGTACTTGAAGTCTTCAGGATTAGAGCTGGACATTCTCAACAAATTCCCAAACATTAAAGTCATCTCACTCAAGTACAACACTGGAACACCATCGAGTGCTCCTGTGGAAAGACTTTTTAGTTTAGGGAGTCTTGTGCTGACCCCAAAGAGAAACAGACTTTCCAGCAAGCGATTTGAGAAACTTCTTTTGATGAGATACAACCGCTATGTTACTGACAAGTAAAATAAATGAATTTGTACACTGTAGTGTAGAAGAACTTTGACTTTGTAGTTAAAAAACAACTGCATTTCAGCATTCAAATATGCAATGTTTTTTGTTTTTTATAATTAAATACTGTTTAACTGTTATCAACTGTTATCAAACACAGTTAAGCTACAGTAGCACACACAGTGCATGTTACACGCCGCAAGGAATGTTGTACTGTAGACTTTAAATACTGTAGACACATTTAAAAATACTAGAGTTTCCATTGTTAGTCAGGTTTATGCTAAGAATTTTCTAGAAATGCATTGGATCTTTTAGTCAAGTTGCTGTTTTCATATTTCTGTAATATTTTTCAGTCAATATTAAATTACGGAAAGAACTGAGTTTCACTTTGTAGTGTATTTTTGTGTAGTTTTAATAGGTTTTCAAAGTAACTTGAAAGTAAAGTAATTAGTAATCAGATTACTTTTTACATGCAGTAATCAGTAATGTAATCAAATTACAATTTTAAAGTAGTAATTGGTAATTTGTAGTGGAATACTTTTTTTTAGTAACTTACCCAACTCTGGTGATGACAGGGTGGAGGCAGCGATCATAAGTGGTAAGTGTCCGCAAGGTCTGTGGCAGGACCATCTACTTTCTTAGCACATAAATCGTCTAGAAATGATGGTGGTGTTTTGAGCTCTCAAACACTTCCTACCAGACCTGAGAAGCCATCATGTGCTTGTCCACACGGACAACACATCGGTGGTCTCTTACATCAACCATCAGGGGGGTCTGAGGTCACGTCACTAACAAATTGAGGAAACTTTGGGCTTGGCCTCTGAGGGTCCCAGCTTATAAGTTCAGGTCTCTCAACTGAGGTTGTTGAGACCATCCTACACTCCAGAGCTCCCTCCATGAGGAAACTCTACACCTTGAAGTGGATATTGTTCACTTCCTAGTGCAGAGAGCACCAGCTGGACCAAGTTATCTGCCCTGTGGTTGCAGTGCTGGAGTTCCCGCAGGTCTATGACCCCCCCAAAAAGTCATATAAACTGTTTCTTATTGATAGTCATACTTGCACACACTGATAGTTCATGTATTGTTTTTAGTCCTGTTTTTCTGTATTTAATGTTTTACTTACTTGTATCTGTCTAATCAATACTAATAATGTCCTGTATAAATGTGTTGAAATTTTGTTCGTTGTTCTATGTTGGAACAGGAACCTGCTGTAAACCAGATTTTAAACCGAGTCAGGCTCGTTTATTGTAACTAAATTGTTGCTTTTAAATTTTCCTGTATAATAAATTAAATTAAATTAAATTAAATTCAAACTACAATATGCAGCTTTTTTGGCCACAAGAGGGCGAAGTTTCCAACAATTACAAAGGCGTATGTTTATGATGCAGTGACCAGCTGAATGATGGGACTTGCTGTCAAGCTGATGGATCTAATAATGTTTATGGATGAGTGAAAACACTCATGTTTTTTAACATTACAGTGGCATGAAGCAGGTTGCGATTGCTAATAAGAGACAGATATCACACGCGAGTCCCGCGGATATAAAGGAATAAGGAAATTTCATCCTATCGAACTACACGCAAGTGCTGGATTACTCACACAGGTCAGTTTATTAGACAAATTAAACTTGTGAGGGAACGCAGCGCTGTTCCACTTGGTATAACGTTACACTATCACACTAAACGGCATTTAAATGGGTGTTGAACGTTATTATGTTATTCTACGTGTTAGATCGTTTGCTATACGAAACTAGCAGCTAGATCAACATAAGAATAACATACTGACCATATTCTAACATTTCATCATGTCGAGCTAACCTTATAACATTGATTTGTTTTATGTACATTTGCTCACCTGTCTAATGAAGCTGTCAAGTCGTGACTCGTGAAGCTCTGTCAAGTCCAAATTAGTCTCGGACACTAGCTCTCTGTCGAGTGGAAGTCAGTCTCGGACGCTAGCTCTCTGTCGAGTGGAAGTCAGTCTCGGTCGCTAGCTCTCTGTCGAGTGGAAGTCAGTCTCGGACGCTAGCTCTCTGTCGAGTGGAAGTCAGTCTCGGACGCTAGCTCTCTGTCGAGTGGAAGTCAGTCTCGGTCGCTAGCTCTCTGTCGAGTGGAAGTCAGTCTCGGACGCTAGCTCTCTGTCGAGTGGAAGTCAGTCTCGGACGCTAGCTCTCGGCATCTTGAAAACGCCACGCTGATATTGATCCTCATTTTAGTTCTCCTTGTTTGTCCCAAAGTTTGCTTGGCATGGTCTATGTTTGAACGAAACAAGAACTTGGTGCCGCTAAACGTTACTCACTACGCAGTTGTCCACGTCTGTCGCCAAGGTTACGTCATGGCTATGGCAGTACGAGCGGAAACCGAGGATAGCGCGGATATTGCATCATTGACAGTAGACATTTTTTTCCGGAACGGCCACTTATTTAAAATTGGAATTTCTCTGAAATAAAAAAACGTTGGAGACTTTTGGGATATTGTAAGTACACAACTGCAGGAAATATATCACACTGTGCAAGTGATTTTTGGATATTTTATTACAAAATTCTTACATATTGGACCTTTAAATGAATGTGGCAGGAGGTTGCCTCGCCGCACACATTAGTGAGGTTTTTGACATTGACTTAACCCTCTGGGGTCCGAGGTGTTTTCTAGGTCCTGGAGGTGTTCTGACATGCTCTGACATTTGTGCTTATTTCTGATACGTGTGACATTTTCATTGCTAAAGTCTGATTACACTGTATTTAGCACAAACTCTGCTACAGTAATATGTCAGCAGCATGTATGTACAAGTTTTTAGTTTTGAGATAATGACGTTTATGCGTGGTTTGTGAAAAAACAAAAAAAACATTGTCACTGAAATAAGGTCATAAAACCCATACTAATTATTTCTTCACAAGACTTTTGAAAATTGTATCATGTGGCCTAGAATATTTGCTTCAAAACTATGTGAAAATCATCCTGACTACTTATTCAGATAAGACAATATATTGACTTAAGAAAGCTTTATGCGGAGGGGCGTTAACAACCCATGAATATATAGTGTTTTCACACCTGAGAAAGACAAAGGCCCTCCCCTAATGGCCCTATAAGGTGCTATCAGGTGCTGTCCTTGTGAGAAGCCTTGCACAAAGAATCAGGAGAGACTTAAAAAAGAATGGCTTTTAGATTGTTTGGATTTATTTACAACACAACCAAGTTATTTACAACACAACCAAAAAGTCAAAGACAAATCACAATCAAAGACAAAAAAGCACATTAGTAAAACACACTGATCTAAAGACAGAGACTTGGACAATCACACACATTTGTGCCATTCCTAAAACATATAGGTTACATACCTGTCATCTCCAAGGTGTTTGATTTTTCACCATGATCATGTACAGAGACTCACGTGAATGTCAGATGGACTCAGTGCTGGTCCCTGTAAAAACACTTTTTAGAAAAAAATTATAAAAAAACAGCTGTGAACATGCTGATATCAGGAGAAACTATTTTAGATTTTTCTGGTTCAAATTATGAAATTTACTAAATACATACATACACTATATATATAAACTCCCAAGTGTGTTGTGCCTTAGGTATATGTGTAGGGCTGCATGAAATAATAACAATAGCCTATAAATCACTAAAAAGTTCAGTAACACTACATTAGAGAAAACTATATGGATTATCATGTTACTTCAAACGCTTCCATTCGTTACGACGTTATGAAATGAGACTGCTGGAGTAAAAACATGAAGCCTAATGTTTGTTTTGTTTTTCAAACCCACAGCGCGCGTGACCCAAACTCAAACATTTACTGAATGCGATCGAGCTGGACCAAACTATGAAGCATTATTCTTACATAATTATACATATCTACGTGTGAGCAGATATCCACATTCCACTAACACAGTATTTAACAATAAACACAGGTCTAAACATGATAATATTCACAATCATACGATCCTTCTGTTATATCGTGCTGTGTTTAATTATCGAACATAAAAACATTCGTAGCCTTTTATGTACATACATTTAGCTCCACTCCAGGGGTGCAGGTGCTTTCGTCTTGGTATGCACAGAGATTTCAGCGTCTTCACGCAGCTCAAGTTCCCTTGAAAGGGAACGTCTCAGGTTATGACTGTAACCCTGGTTCCCTGAAGAGGGAATGAGATGCTGCGTCACCCTCCCATACTCCCTGCATGCCTGTGATCGACTTGCTTCGGCTTTTCAGAAGCCAGCGCGGTCTGTTTTCGGGGGTGCTTTATAGCTTCCCGGTCTATGACGTCACATGACGTTCCATCAAGCCATTGGACTGATTTCATAGGTGCTTCACGCAGGGGCATTTCCACAGTGTCTCGACGGAGTGTTTTGTTGGATGTGCACATTTTAATTTACACAACCATTGTATTTACAAAAACCATGTATTTCTCTACTAATCTCTCAAGAAGAGAAAGCAATCTGTCCATTCTCTCCCTGCTCTCCTATGATCTCCTCTCCTGTCTCTCTGAAACTGAAACTGAAATGTCAGTTAGCTCAATCAGCTCGTCCTCTGTCTAATTTTCTCTTGGCTGGTGCTGACGACGACTCATCTTGGTCATCCACTGCTGAACTTGGCCCTGGTGTGTCCTCTGGGATGATGGCAATGAGGACAGAGGGGTTGTTGGAATGTCCCAACACCTCATTCAGAAGGACAAACCACGGCCAAGTAGCAGTAGTTGGTTTCCCACTCACTCCCTCACCTGTCCCAGGACACTTGCTATACTAAGGCAGAGCAAATAAACATGCCCGTTAACAACAACAAAAACAACAGCACAATACATTTCAGCAAAGATGTCTCTTAATTTGCATACTTTTTTGTTCTTTAAGACAAAAGTTCTTGTTTTTTTTTTACCTGGAAGGACCTTTCCCAGCAGGCCCATTTTCTCCAGAATTGTCCTAAAACAAGAGAAAAAAGAAAACATTTATGACAAATATTGAGACAGGGGAGCAATTTTAACAAGATTAGAAAATATAACAGCAGTACATGTGTAGCAGGATGCAGTTGTCTGGCTCATACCTCCCTAAGTGACGCTTAATTTGCTGCAGCTGTGAGTGGTCCTGGGCAGTTAACTTTGAGCCAATCGTGAGGGCTACACCCCTTTTATAAACCAGGACTTTAATTTTGACAAATGGTGTCACCGGTACGTGACTTGTCTTGTTTACCTGCCCAGCGACCTGATGTCTGCCTGGTTATCGGTCTACCGTAGCGCCGCAAGTATGGTTGGCTTCGTTTCTCTTTTTCACTCGTTAACTTTATAGCTTGGGCTTATGGGGAATGTTTTGTGCTCTAGAATCCCCGGTGCGGCAGCAGCCCTTCCACCAGCTGAGTATGCGCCCTGCAATCAGAGCTCAGGGCCTGTGACAATCATAGGTATGTTGCTATACTGAGTAATAGTTGACTGGTTAATGTGGGAACTATTTGTAAATTGACATCCTGTGCATTCTAGGGAGTGCTATTTAACCGGGGGTGCGGCCGCAAGTTGGCTACATCGACACTGAACATCTGCTGCTTTGCTTATACTCTTCACGTTACATGTTCACGGATTTAAAGCTACATCGTACCTGGCTGCCTTCACACTTGGCCAAGGAGATTGAACTTAATTATTAATTCAAGTTAGCAGGCTGGCTAGCGTGTTACATCGTTGCCTGTTTAACACTGTTGATCCTCCTTTAGTGCTTGAGTGTGGATTGTTTGATGGACTGAACATCACTTTAATGTTTTTATGTATTTATTTGAACTCTTGTATGGAGGCCTTTTCTTGCTGTTGATATCCAAGAGGATTGGCCTAATTGTGATTTTTTTTTTTTTTCTTTTTTTTTTTTTTTCCTTTTGTAGTTTGTCCATGTTTAATTGTTTATTTTGATTGCGTCTCTGTTCATATTGTTAGCCAGTACCACCTGGGACTTCAGAACGGGTGACTTATTAGACATGTTTTTATGTAATCTGTGTGTAATTTTGTTTAACTTTCACATGTCCGTTTATTGTCCAGGTGCTGAGAACTGCCAGTGGGAGCAGTGCCCCTTGTGGTGGCGGGTCCCTTGGTGTGCTGTGGCTGTGTGTTCACCAAGTGGGGTCATTTCTCCGGTGTGTGTGAAATTTGACACGTGTGAATGGGGTGTTTTCATGGACGCTCCTTGCTTGAGCCACTAGCTTCCCACTGGTAAGATTCCGTTCTATTGCCGCCCTCTCGTGGGTGTGTGCGTTGCAAATGGAGTATAGTGAGTGGAGTGAATATTGAGTGTGTGTTTTATTTGATTTGGTGTACAGTGCATGTTGTTTGTTATGAAATCTCAATCATTGATGTTGTGAAAATAAAGTTTGTTTTTGTACTGGAACACTGTCTCTGGCTATCCATCAACGAACTTGAGTGCCTTGGTTGAACTAAATACTGAATTCTTTGGGTGTAAGTCCCATCGTGGCGTAGTCTGCTAACTGTCTATATATATATATATATATATATATCCATTCTGCCACACATGCATACAAAATACTCCAGAAATCATATGTCTGGATACTCAAATTTAGTTAAAACCTTTGTAGAAATATCTGGCATGACAGCACTAAAAAAACAAAAACAAAGTTAAAGACTATTGCCTTACCTGGTTGTCTTATTGTTGTGGGCTTTGTATAGGGTGAGGGCTACTTGTTATACATGGGAGAAACTAGTGGAAATATTACAAATGGGTCGTTGCCTTACCTCCAAGCCACGCTGGCAGAGTTTTTGGCCCCAGTAAATAAATACAAATTTTCGGCCATCATTTTAATAAACTCAGCTGTCTGCTATTTGCTCCCTAAACTAAACAAAATATTGGAACAAGTTTTGCCTCAGACCACCTAACAAATGAAGCCACGCAGTGGTTAAGTTCACGTTTTAAAGAAAGAAAGATCCCTGACTTTTAACATTTGTTTTGCTAGATATTTTATAAATTAAAAAACAATACTTACATTTATAAGTGTATTCCTCTATCTCCACATAAGAACTATCACCCGCCATTTTCATGTCATCACCAGACTGTGCAGTGAATTGGGAAAGGCAAGGCTTTGAAGGATTCACTCGTGGCCCGGGGAAAGAAGGAGGGTAGCCGCATTGAAGGAGCCTTTTTTTATTCTTACATTTTTACAAACAAACAAACAAGGTACATAATCTCTGAATATAACTACACTTGTTCTGCTTTTGGTTGAGCATTGTCAGTATAAAAACAGAAAGAGCCTTCGAATTGGGACAGCCTTCGTTGGGCCGCATTGACGCAATCAGCCTTCGAAGGCGGTCTTCGAAGGATGCAGCCCCTGAATTGGGACACAGCTAATGTGTTACGTTAGTTTTGCGTTACTTTTTCTCACCTGGGCATGACTTTCTTGTTTATTTTTAAGAACAAATAAAAACAACAAAAAGCTCTATTTTTGGCAAATGTAGAGGCCCTTTCACACCAAAAGTGAAATGAATAAGCCTCAGGCTTAAGGTAATGCAAATTCAGAAGTCTGTACAGTAGAAGACCCAGTTCAGGCAAATATTTCAACAGTGCAGAAATTCTGGATTGCTAAAGAATAGAATTACAAATGTAATTACATCATGTAATTACAGTTTTAATTACATGCAGGTATTTTCAAAATATAAGTACAATGTAAAAACATGTATGTACACAATAAGTCCATTGTATCAAAGTAGTAACTTCAATGTAAGTACATAGTACTTAAAGCCACTTAATATAAAGTGGGACCAAAGTTATTTCTGTTTATTCGCATGGTTGAACTGGATCAGAAAGAGTGGTTACTGATATAGAAAATAACTCCCTTTGGAGTGAACTTTGTGATTTGTAATTTTGCAGATCTTTTTCATGCTCAAACAGCAACATCACACACTAAAGAAAGCTAAAAATGAAAAAACAATAGGTCCTGTTTAATATTACAAAATAGTTTTTTGTTTTTGTCTCTGAGGAGGTTTTTTTTTCTTCATGTAACTTAATTTAATTATATAAGTTATATAATAATTAAAATTCAAAATATGCAACTTTAATTAATTCAGTTTGTCTGCATCCTCCCAAAGCTCTGAAATGAGGCAACTGTTTTTAACTTTGGGGGAAATAAATAAATGAAATACATTTTTAAATGTTTTATTTCTGTTTTTAAATTGGACTGCAGGATGCACTTGGACTAAAAACTGTTCATATCAACTATCCTCTTAATTGCTCTATGTGCTGACACAAATCCCCTATTACAAGCAAACCCAGACTGACAGAGATAAATAAAGGAGTGGCATGGCCCAGGGTGCAGCAGGAATCCAGAATAAGCCTGTGAGAGTTATTCCACTGTGCCAGGACATATTGAGCAGTGCCTGTGGCGGTCTTCTTTTGGAGAAATTGCAGAAAAGAGTAAGTGCTCTCACCTCCAATTATGTCCCTGTCTAGCTCCTCTCTCACCAGCTCCACTCCATATGTCTGTCTTTTTCTAATTTAATACCTCCGGGTCATTGAGTGATAAATGAGGAATACATGAGAACTAGTCCAGTCTGGTTGAACAAACAGTTTCTGAACTCTGCGCGGGAACGTTATATGCCCTTTGTGTTACAGCCTCCCCTCGGAGTGGCAAGGTTGCAGTGGGTCATAGTATTTTGCAAAAGGCATTGGGGTTGTTAGGAAACTTTCTTCAATATATTGTGTTCAGGGGCAGATGAGCCGGGTGACCTGCAAATGTAAAAGTGGTGCATTGACTAGAACAAACAGGAACAAGAAGGAACTTGCTGTGTCATGACCAAATTATTTGAACCAAATCGAATAATAACTGTGGCTCATTGGAAATATGTGACTGGCTACATTTCTGCAAACCCTGAAATATGCTGCGCTATGCTGTGCTGGGGACAGTTCGCTGCACTTTTCAGGTGACTGATCCATAAGAGGTGCAATATGTTTTCTCCATTGCAGTTGCATGAAATGTCATGTCATAAAAATCCATGCCTGTGGGTAAATTTTTGTACAATTACATTGCATTCCTTGTATCACATTTAATGACGTTTCATTAACAAACTCCGAGAGGAGCATGTTCTATCGTTCTATCCAATCAACATGTCATAGGCAATTAACTTCTATCCTATCAGCATAAGGCATATATATATGTATGTAAAAAATGGGGGGGGGGGGGTGTAAAAAAAAATTGCATCACAATAAGTGTATTGTGATTGTCAAAACATTTGGTATCTAAACAGAATTTAGAGACAGAAACATAGTTTAGTGACAACATTTACAATGTTTACATTGTACAATGACTGGCTACTGTTTTTATTATTGCTTAACAACATTTTTTTCGATTTCAACTGAATTCCATTCTTGTGATTTGATTCCGATCTTGATTAAATTGCGATTCATTTGGATAAATTTTAGGTATGGTTGGGAGACCAGGGACAGTTGTAACACACTTTGTAATTTTTAGCAATACATCAAAAAACATTTATACTAGGGCTGGGTAATAAATATCGATTTCTCGATTTGCCCTGTAAAGCGACTTTGAGTTTGAGAAAAGCGATATACAAATTCAATTTATTATTATTATTATTATTATTAATCGATTCTCATTTTTACGCACTGATATCGATTCTTAAATCTCAAGAATCGATTAGTCATCCTGTCGATTAGCGCATCCAAAACATCGCAATAATCTTTGTCCTTTGTCACTATTGATATGAAACAGTCTAAATTTTCAAATTATGTCCATTTTCTTTCGAAATTCAAAAACATAAATTGACAATTATGTCCATTTTCAAATTATGTCCATTTTCTTTCGAAATTCAAAAACATAAATACCGTTTTGGCGCTGTGGCGAGATCGCTCTCGCACTGCTCAAGAGAAGCAGCAGCGCGGAGCGCTTTGATCTCTTCCGCCTTAATAATACCAGTTACAGCGCGAAATAAACATGAATGACCATCTGAAAGTGTGTTAAAAGATAGAGTACAACTTATCGAACTCCGTATCATGTCACATTGATTCGCTCAATCAGTGTTTCAACCGTGGCAAGACGTCAGTTAAACGTCCCGGGTTACGTATGTAACCCTAGTTCCCTGAAGGAACGAGACGCTGCGTGAAAACGCTGCGGGAACGCTTCTAGCGTTGTGCGTCTTGAAGCTTAGTATGGAATCAGCCAACGGCGAGACGGAACGTCACGAGTGACGTCATCGACCAGGAAACTATAAAGCACACCCATGAACACAATGGCGACAGCTTCTGGAAAAGTCTGAAGCAAGTCGATCAAGGGAATGCCGGGAGTATGGCAACGACACGCAGCGTCTCGTTCCTTCAGGGAACTAGGGTTACATACGTAACCCGGGACGTTCCCTATCAGGAACGTTGAGCTGCGTGAAAACGCTGCGGGAACGCTAATACCCACGTCGCCATAAGAGCAAGTGACCGACTGTGTGAATCAAGGATTAAATTCAGCCGAAAGCACCTGCGCCCCAGGGGTGGAGCTAAGGTCCAGGTCATAAAACCTGACGAAAGTATGCGGTGAGGACCAGCCTGCCGCATAACAAACGTCATGAAGAGAAACTCCTGACAATAAGGCTTTGGAAGCCGCCATACTCCTGGTAGAGTGAGCTCGGACAGCCAAAGGTGAAGGCTGACCAGCCGACTCATAGGCAAGTGAGATGGCCTCGACCACCCACTTGCTCATCCTCTGCTTAGACACTGGAGACCCCTTCTTATGTGGTCCAAAACAAACGAACAACTGTTCTGATTTCCTCCACAGGGCAGCTCTGTGGACATAAGCATCTAGAGCCCGAACAGGGCAGAGCAGATTGAGTTTTTCCTGATCAGACGATGTAAAGCAGAAGGCCTGCAGAACTATAGGTCTGGCCACATAGGTAGGAACCTTAGGGACATAACCTGGCCTGGGGTGGAGAAAGGCCTTCACCATCCCAGGCGAAAATTCCAAACACGAAGGAGCAACCGAGAGAGCCTGAATATCTCCGATTCTCTTAAGAGAAGAAATGGCAAGGAGAAAAATAGTCCTTAAAGTAACAAACTTTTCAGAAACTTCTTCAATAGGCTCAAAAGGAGCTAGGGAAAGACCTTCTAGAACGATGGCCAAGTCCCATGCTGGCACCCTCGTGCGGACTACAGGCCTCAGCCTCAAAGTACCACGAAGAAAGCGAGTTATAAACGGGTGTCTCCCCAAAGAGACTCCACTGAAAGGGACATGGTAAGCAGCAAGTGCCGCCACATACACCTTTAGTGTGGAGGGGGATAACCCTGAGGAGAAACGCTCCTGCAGGAACTCCAGCACTGCACCCACTGGGCAGTTAACTGGGTCTAACAGGTGTTCTCCACACCAAGAAGTGAAGAGCCTCCACTTCAAGGCGTATAACTTCCTCGTGGAAGGAGCTCTGGAGTGAAGGACGGTCTCAACAACCTCGGTTGAGAGACCAGCACCTACGAGCTGGGCCCCCTCAGAGGCCAAGCCCATAGCTTCCACAACTCTAGCACATCACTGTCGAGCCCTCTTGAGGTGTCGTGGGCTAGTCGACGAAACACTGAGGACGGAAGGTGCCCACTTGAAGACCCTAGAGATGTCCCCTACTCGGCTCAATCCAGACGGTTGTCGTGTTGGTCCACTAGGGAGACCACACTGTAGTTGCAGCCGTCATGTGTGCTGACGCGCCAAGTACACTGCAGCCGTTAACGCCGGACAGAAGGGGAGTCACACCCTCATATGGAAAGAAGCGTAAATGGATGGAGAAGCATAGTTTACTGTAAAGCTACGTCTTAGTGTTGCTTATCTTGGCGAAAGCCGAGTACAAATCAGCATGAAGTTTTAACATCTACTCTCGTGTAATGGAAATCATGAAGATCTGGATACGTCCAGTGACTGCGGTGAATAGTGCTGCTGGCAACAAGGGAAAGACCTTGTGACAGCCTGGAGAGACAGCTGACAGGAGGAAATAGACCCCAATGGGGCTGGTAAGGGTTAGCTACCCTTGTCGGCAGTATCCAGCTTCGTGTTTACAGGATGCTGGAGACACCCGCCCAAGGCTTCTAAGAAATTAAAGAGAAAAATACCCCTAGAGTCTGCGAGAGCGGGGGCGGAAGATGACTCGATGTTGGACAACATGGTTAACGAATTAGGAATGGAAACGGATATGAGTATGGAGAGTAAGACTAGTTCAAGATCTGCAGTTAGTAAAGTCGTTGAACTCCAAGTTTGTGTCTGTGGCTGGAGCAAGGCGACAACGGTCAGGGGTTTGAAGGTTCATCAAGGGAAAATGAAATGCTTGAGGGAGAAGGGACAAGGGCCTCGCATTGATCAGTACTTCTTACGAAGTCAGTCAAGTCAGTCGAATGAAATCCAGCGACAGGAAGCAAACCACAGCTCGCAGGATATCAGCACCCCTGTCATAGAGGAGAGGAGGGCTTGCACAGTTAGTGATGAACATATTCATACTTGTGAAACCGGTCAGACTAACCAGCATAAGAGAGAAAAGAACCTCAGTTAGATGGCCAAGAGCTTGTGAGAAAACTGCATGGGATACGGTAAACACAGATCTATGCTTTGCATTGGAAAGATTAACTGGTACAGTTGAAAAGAAGCTGGATAAATTTGGGGACATCATTTACGCATATGGAAGTGAGAGGTTTGGTGTGGAAAAAAGGAAGGAAAAAGTACAAACTGCTCCTGGAATGTCTAGACGGCAGCAGAAAATTGAAGGGTTAGTTAGAGAAAGGAGACAGTTGAGGAAGCAATGGAAAAGAGCAGAACAAAGTCAGAAGGAGGGACTCAATCTCACAAAGGGACATAAAAGATAAGCTGGCAACATTACGCAGAGCTGAGCGTCTACGGAAACGCTACAAAAAGAAGGAACGTGCGAGGGCTAATTTCTATAAAGACCCATTCAAATTCGTAAAGAAGTTATTCACCAGTGAGAAGAATGGCACTTTAAAAGCATCTAGAGTTGAACTAGAGAGATATTTGGAGGAAACGCATACAGATGCAAAAAGGCATGAGCATATGTCAATTCCATCAGACATACCACCTATCAACCCACCAGAATACCAAATGGAGGTCTGTGCACCTAAGTGGAAAGAGGTAGAGCAGGCTGTAAGAAAGGCAAGGGCTTCATCATCTCCAGGGCCTAATGGAGTTCCGTACAGAGTGTACAAGAGTGCTTCAGGAGTTCTGCGAATTCTGTGGAAATTGTTAAAAGTGGCATGGGAAAAACAGGTTGTACCTAGAGCATGGCGCAGAGCAGGTGGAGTCTTTATACCTAAAGAAAAAGATGCTACAAGCATCAGTCAGTTTCGTCCTATTTCACTATTAAACGTTGAAGGTAAGATTTTCTTCAGCATTATTGCCCAGAGATTGTCCACCTACCTATTAAAGAATGGCTTCATTGACACTTCAGTTCAAAAAGCGGGCATTCCAGGGTTCTCAGGATGCTTAGAACACATCAATGTTATCTGGCAACGAATTCAGTCAGCTAAAAAGGAGAGGAAGGAGCTCCATGTGACATTCCTGGATTTGGCCAATGCATATGGTTCAGTGCCACATGAGCTTCTTTGGGCAGCATTTGATTTTTTCAGAGTACCAATGTCAATAACAAATTTAGTGAGAGCCTATTTTGGAGATTTGCAATTTAGTTTCTCAACTCCAAAATTCAGCACTGCATGGCAATGCTTAGAGGTTGGAATAATGGCAGGATGCACAATTTCTCCACTGGCTTTTACCATGGCAATGGAAGTAATCATTAGGGCATCAAGATGGGTAGTAGGAGGAGAGCGCTTGGCTTCTGGGTTGCGACTACCACCAATCAGAGCATACATGGATGACATGACAACCATGACTACAACAGTAGCCTGCACTAATCGGTTATTGGGGAAGTTAACAGATAATATTGAATGGGCACGAATGCAATTTAAGCCCTCTAAATCAAGGAGCATCTCCATAGTTAAAGGAAAGGTAGTAGATAAAACATTCTTCATTAATGGTGAGGCAATACCAACAGTTTCTGAGAAGCCAGTGAAAAGTCTTGGGAGATGGTACGATGGAGATCTAAAGGACACAGTTCGAGTGGGAGAAGTTAGACGACAAGCAGTGGAAGGGTTGAAGAGCATAAACAGCTGTGCTCTACCAGGCAAACTAAAACTCTGGTGCTTTCAGTTTGGTCTACTGCCGAGGTTGCTGTGGCCACTGACTGTGTACGAGGTTTCTTTGACAACAGTGGATAAGCTGGAAGCGTTAATAAGTTCATACATCAGGAAATGGTTGGGAGTTCCACGCTGCCTCAGCAGAGTGGGACTTTATAGTAAAGGAATATTGCAGCTGCCAGTCTCTGCTTTAACCGAGGAGTTTAAGTGTGCCAAGGTCAGACTGGAAATGACATTAGTAGAGTCACGTGACAAATGTGTAAGGGAGGCAGCCCCTGTGTTAAAAACTGGTAGAAAGTGGTCAGCAAAGAAATCTGTAGTAGAGGCAAAGGCTGACCTTCAAATAGGGGATATCGTGGGACAGGTACAGCATGGAAGAGGGGGTTTTGGGCTCAGGTTAGCTCCTCCTAAATGGCACAAGGCAGGCCCAGCTCAAAGGAGGAAGCTGGTAGTCAACGAGGTGCGAAAGCAGGAGGAGAGGATGAGGAGTATAAAGGCCATTTCCCAGGCCAAGCAGGGAGAGTGGATGAGATGGGAGAGTGTGGAACAACGCAAAATGGGCTGGCAAGACCTTTGGTCAATGGAAGAGAGTAGGATCAGTTTCCTTATTAGGTCAACATATGATGTTCTCCCATCACCGCAGAACCTAAACCTCTGGGTAGGAGAGGATCCCTCTTGTCCTTTGTGTTCATCACCTGCCACATTAAGGCACATTTTGACAGGATGTAAGGTGGCTCTTAGCCAAGGTCGGTTTACTTGGCGCCATGACCAAGTACTGAGATGTTTGGCTTTAGCATTGGAAGGCAAGCGTAGTATGACCAATAAGTTGCCGCATGTTCTAGCAAAACATTACACGCAGAAGACAACATTCCTCCGCCCAGGCGAGCAACCACCAAGAAAAGGTGTTAACACCAATTCTCGGCCAGGACAACTGGAAGCTGCTAGGGACTGGAAGATGCTGGCTGATTTTGATCAACGGCTTATTTTTCCACCTGAGATTGCCACCACTAACCTACGACCAGACATTGTTTTGTGGTCTGGATCAGCACGCATTGTTCAACTGATAGAGTTGACAGTGCCATGGGAGGATGCTGTAGATGAGGCATATGAGAGGAAGAAACTGCGGTATGCTCATTTGGCCACTGAAGCAGAACAGCGAGGATGGAGAGTCCAGGTTTATCCAGTGGAAGTGGGTTGTCGAGGTTTTGTGGCACACTCTACAACCCGGTTCCTCAGGGACGTCGGATTCAGCGGCCAAGAGTTGCGTCGCACAGTAAAGAACTTATCTGAAGCAGCAGAAAGGAGCAGCAACTGGCTGTGGTTGAGACGGAAAGATTCTAGCTGGCAAGGTACAGGCCGCCACGCTACGGTTTCGTAGAATTCTTGAAAAACTTGAAGAGTCTGTTGGTTTATTTGTATAGGTTGTATAGTATAGGTTGTATAGTATACTATACAATTTGTATAGGTTGTATAGTATAGAATGACGGGTGGTTGGGTAGATATTGTGTTTTGCGTTAGGTGGTATGCCATACGGAACCGTTGCCACTGTAACTGCTTTAACGCACCAGTGGGGCTCGACAGCCTTAATCAATCGGGTTGGCGCGTATGGTTGGGTTGCGGAGAGATAGTGAGATTGTGGTTAGGTCTCAGCAGCAGGAGGGATGTAGAGGTCAGTAAGCTGGGCTGAGTTGAGTGGGGGACGGAGGGGGGTGACTCTGGGACGCCAGAGTCACTGTCGAGCCCTCTTGAGGTGTCGTGGGCTAGTCGACGAAACACTGAGGACGGAAGGTGCCCACTTGAAGACCCTAGAGATGTCCCCTACTCGGCTCAATCCAGACGGTTGTCGTGTTGGTCCACTAGGGAGACCACACTGTAGTTGCAGCCGTCGTGTGTGCTGACGCGCCAAGTACACTGCAGCCGTTAACGCCGGACAGAAGGGGAGTCACACCCTCATATGGAAAGAAGCGTAAATGGATGGAGAAGCATAGTTTACTGTAAAGCTACGTCTTAGTGTTGCTTATCTTGGCGAAAGCCGAGTACAAATCAGCATGAAGTTTTAACATCTACTCTCGTGTAATGGAAATCATGGGCGGGGGTGATGAATCAACCCGCTCGCCTGAGAGAGAAGGTCCCTCCTGATCGGAATCTCCAGAGGAGAGCCGTCTAGGAGAGATATTAGGTTTGCAAACCATACTCGGGCCGGCCAGTACGGGGCTACCAATAGTAGACTGACCCCGTCCCGGCGAACCCTCTCCAGAACTCCTGGGAGCAGAGCAATCGGGGGAAAGGCGTACAGACGTGACCTCGGCCACGGCTGTACCATAGCGTCCAACCCCGCGGGGCTGGATGACTGAGAGAGAACCACAGTGGACAATGTGATGTCTCCCTGGACGCAAATAGGTCTACCTCGGCACGACCGTACTGCATCCGAAGGAGCTCCACCACCTCGGGGTGGAGTCTCCATTCCCCGGGCCTCGGCCCCTGCCTCGACAGGATGTCCGCTCCCTGATTTAAATACCCCGGGAGATAAATCGCACTCAAAGAGAGGAGCTTCCCCTGGGACCATAGAAGGATCTGGCGAGCCAGATTGTATAACGGGCGAGAGCGCAGACCCCCCTGATGGTTATGTAAGAGATCACTGATGTGTTGTCGGACCAGACAAGAACATGATGACCTCTCAGGTCTGGTAGGAAGTTTTTCAGAGCCTGAAACACTGCCAACATCTCTAGACAATTTATATGCCATAATCGATGATGGTCCTGCCACAGACCCTGGGCTGAGCGACCACTCATGATCGCCCCCCAACCTGTGAGGGAAGCATCTGTCGTTAGCGTTACACGACGACAAAGAGCTCCCAGCACAGGTCCCTGGAACAGAAACCAAGGATCCCTCCACATGACCAGAGCCCGGAGGCAACGCCATGTAACTTTGATCATGCGGAGGGGGTTTCCCCTCAGGGAGAACCCCTTGGTTCTGAGCCACCACTGTAATAGTCTCGTGTACAGCAGGCTGCAAGGTATAACCTTAGACGCTGCTGCCATGAGACCCAGCAATTTCTGGAACTGCTTTACAGTAAGCAACTGGCCTAGCTTTACTCGTTTTACAGCTGAGAGAATCGAAGTGATGCGGGCAGGCGACAGGCGAGCCCGCATTGCTACTGAATCCCATAATACCCCCAGAAAAGATGTCTTCTGTGATGGAAATAGAACACTCTTCTTGGCATTCAGCCTCAACCCCAATCTTTTTTTTTTTTTTTTATATACGAATGCCCTGGAGTCGCAGCGGAACTAGCGCTGCGTCCATGCACTTCGTGAACGTGCGGGGAGATAGAGCTAGACCGAACGGAAGAACACGATATTGGTACGCTTCGCCCCCGAAAGCGAACCTCAGGAACTTCCTGTGTTGCGGAAGGATGGAAATGTGGAAGTATGCGTCCTTCAGATCTATCGTGACAAACCAGTCCTCGGATCTGATTTGTGACACGATTTGCTTTAGCGTGAGCGTCTTGAACTTGAGCTTGGCTACAGCACGATTTAACAGGCGCAGATCAAAAATTGGACGCAACCCCCCATCCTTCTTTGGAACGATGAAATATCGGCTGTAATAACCTGACTCCTTTTGAAGGAGTGTTTTCACCTCTTGTTCCATTACCAGAGCCTGCTCGGGGCCCACCACGGTGGGCAGGACCCCGTTGAATCGAGGAGGAGGAGATCTGAACTGAATGGCATAACCCCTCTCTATCGACTGCAGAACCCACTGAGATACTTTTGGAAGACTTTTCCACTCTGCCAGAAATTCTACTAAGGGTACCAGCCTCTCGAGGCTGGCCTCTGGAATATTTTGAGCAGCAGACACAGCGCCCTGTAACGGCGCACCGGCAGGAAACAACTGGTTTGACTGCTCTAAACCCCTCCTCAGAGGGGGCAAGCGTCCCTCGGGAAGCGCTCGCTGGGCCCGTCTACGCCCCGACACGAAGGCGGGGTTGGCAGAAGGGACCCCTGAGGGTACCGGGAGAGAATGGGCACCGTCTGATGCGGTGAACACCTTTCTCTCACGGTAGGGACCACCCTCAGCATCCTGACGCCAGTGGCGTCAAGACTTCTTAGACGAAGCCTTCTTGGCCATAATGACTGTCCTCAGATCAGCCTTATGGCCAGAAGACCTCGGTTGAGAGTGTCACGCTCGGTCCCACTGCAGGGGGAGCACGAGACGCGATACTCTGTAGAGGGGCGAGCGTCCCTCGGGAAGCGCTCGCTGGGCCCGTCTACGCCCCAACGCGAAGGCGGGGTTGGCAGAAGGGACCCCTGAGGGCACCGTGAGAGAATGGGCACCGTCAGATGCAGTGAACACCTTTCTCTCACGGTGGGGACCACCCTCAGCACCCTGACACCGGTGGCGTCAGAACTACTTTTTAGATGAAGCCACTTGGCTATAATGACTGTCCTCAGATCAGTTTAACCCCCGAAAACTTCATCTGAGAGTGTCTCTGAGAGCTCTGATTTTATTGCGCCCATGCGAGGAGCTTATCGACAGCCAGGACTGACCCGCCCATCAGTCCCTGTCTTTAAACGCCGGTGCCTTAAAAGACGAATTCGTTTCAGCGGAGAGATGGCAGTACTGCGTCTCTCCAGTTTTTCTAGGCATCGCCTCATAACCGTTAATAGCCTCAGCAATATTACAATATTTTTTGTAGAGATCTGAGGGCTAAAAAATACAGTATGAAATCGTTTTCTTCCAAGACTTTCGACACCTCGGTGTGGAGATCCGGAAAAAACGGCAGCCACCGTCGTGGAGGTTGCACTCGGGAAGGCAAACATAGTTTATACAATATTTTTATATAAAAAACTCCTGCCAAACTGCTGACCACTCAATGTTTAATTTTTCTACAGCATGAGTAAGCACCTCCATAAGCTCCTCATTTATTTCTGTTCAAGGGAATGAGTCCTCATTATCCCCTTATTTTATAATGATTTATATAATATTATTATTATATTTTTAATACCAACAACATTCAGCTCCTCAGAACTGGATAGTTGCAATATTAATGCCACAGCCTGGGCAGAAGAAACCGCAGAGCGTGCTTCCAACCCAAACTGAGGCACTGAATCTAACAGTTAAAGGCTGAGATAGGGCGAGGCCCGTCTCAAACCCCGCTGTCAGATTCACCCGCGATCCCCACGACACGCGCCGCCGCGCTGCCTCGACAGACGCGGGACCCGAGCCGCGGGGAGCGCGAGCCGAACCACTCTCCTCAAAGAGTGATCGGCGGGAGCAGAGCGTTCTTATTGGAAAACGCTCGCAATGCACACAATCAGCCCCCTCGAGAGCTGACCGGGCATGCTGTACTCCCAAACAAACAACACACAGATCGTGTAAATCCCCACCCGTGAAATAACGAGTACAGGGGGGAACACACTTTCTGTAATGCTGCTCGCTTAGATATGTGAATATATATATAGCCTTTTTTTTTTTTTTTTTACGTGAAAAACTCCTGCCTAGCAATCACTAAAGACATACAAAAAGACTGGGACAGATTCACACACAAATCGCTTGCTGAAGACAACAGAAGCTGTCGCCATTGTGTTCATGGGTGTGCTTTTTAGTTTCCTGGTCGATGACGTCACTCGTGACGTTCCGTCTCGCCGTTGGCTGATTCCATACTAAGCTTCAAGACGCACAACGCTAGAAGCGTTCCCGCAGCGTTTTCACGCAGCTCGACGTTCCTGATAGGGAACAGCTTGTAATCAATGTCATGTATAGTCATATTTACCTCTGAAAAACAACATGTGACCATAAACTCGTTAGTCAGCCAGAAAAATGTACTCTAGAGACTGCATTTTGCTAAATATATGCACCATATTACATATGCATTATAATCTTAATGTTCTTCAATATTTAATGCATATTTGAATAAATCTAGCAAGTTTTTATGACAGCCACCATTTAAATGTTTATATTTCATATAATCTACTTATTATAAAAATAAATAAAGGTGTAATTTAAAATCCCTGTAAAGGCAATAAAAAAAAAAATTCTAAACACATTATAAATGTTAGAAATGTATTTCTAAAACATATTACAAAGACTGAACTGTGAAGTGGTGTTTGTATAGCTACAAAACAGTTAATTATTACCTTCATATTAGGCTAATGAAGCCTAGTAGGGTACAACTAGACTCCCATAGTTTACAGAATTAGTTAAGAGATTTGATTTCCTTGAGAAAATTTGCCATTTATTGTAACTGATATCCAAAATAATCAATATTGAATCGAATCAAATCGTAATCGAAATCGAATCGAATTGCAAGCTTGTGAATCGAAATCGAATCGAATTGTGAAATTTGTGTCAATACCCAGCCCTAATTTATACTATAATACAATTTGTTATATTATAAACTTCAATCTGTCAACTGCTGAAACAATGTATTTAAGTGGTTTTATGAAATATGTACAAGTTGCAAAATTGATTTTAATACAGTCTCAGTGTGGGGAGGTTGTAACACAAGTCAGTGACGGTTTTAACATGTCTAAAATATACATAATGAATCAATCATGTAGCTTACTCAAAATGGAAAATATTATTTATCAGTCATGTTAGTGTGACTATTCATTTCATGTTTTTATAGTAATGATTACCTTTTTTTTCATACTACTTGACTTGAGTCCTGAATTTTCTGCTTCTTCGCTTTGGATTTTTTGTTGTTGCTGAAATTCATTTATCTTTAAGCTGCAGACCTGCTTTTCTCAGCCTCCAGTTGTTTTTTTCACTGCAGTATCTGTAAGGACAACAGTTTCCATTCTTTTCCTGCCCTTTGTCGTCTGCTTTCTTGGGCCAGCTTTTGGGTGTGGAGTTATGTCCTTAGCAGTGGATGATGGCTCAGGCTCAGGCTTGGACACCACACATGGTGTGACAGGGGATGATGCCCTAAGTGGAGGATCCCTCATGGAGGATGCCACCGTTGCCACATTGAGTGATGGAGTTGTAGAGGAAGATGGAACCTCTGGAGTCATTGCTGGCAGTGGGCGGTCTGTGACTAGGGATGGTGCAAAGTCACTGTCACTGAAAATATTCCTATTAAAAGGCCAAATTCCAGTGCATGCAAACCCTGCCTGAATATTTGCCGGTGATGCAGCACGGGGAAGGGCACTCTTCACAAAGCCTGGCAGATCATAAATGGTCATTGTGGCTCCTGGATGAGCTTTCATCCAGATGTCACAGCAGTTGGATACCAGCCTCTTCAGTGGCCCATATACACTACGATCCAAGGGCTGCAGCTTATCGGAACAGTGTGGGGGGAATGAGAGGAGGACGATGTCATGGCTCCTGAAAAAATCAATCCACTCCACAGAAAGGTGGGAGGTATGGTTGTCCAGAATTAGCAGCACTTTTAACGCCAGTGAGGACTTGGTGTGAGTCTGGCAGTGCTTGAGGAAGACCAAAAAGTCCTCCCCTTGCATCCACCCAAACCCATTTGCTGAACCAAAACAACAAGGAGGGCCATTGCTGGTAAAGGAAGGATGGATTTTTTTCCGGGGGAAGATAAACATTGGTGGGATGGAATTCCCCAAGGCAGCACTGCACTGTACAAGTGTAATTAGTGTCCCCCTTCTGTAGAGGTAACTGCACCTACTTGCTTGACTCCCTTTCTGGCCACAATTTCTTCATTATTTTTCACTTTGGTGATTCCTGTATAGAAACATATTATGTTATTTAGTGCTTTTATTCTATAATGCTTTTATTAGATATAGATAATTTCCACAACACCTGTTTCATCCATGTTCCAGATGTCCTGTGCAGCAAATGTGGTCCAGGACAGAAAACAAGTTGTCAAAAAGCGTATTGACGTTTGTCTCATTGAAACTCGTAGCCCGTGAGAGGCTTGTAGCCTGAGTGGGGTGCCTCTTCAAAAACGCTGTGAACCAGTCGGCTCCAGCCATCCCATTCTCTGCCCAGTTTTCGGTGTATGTGCAACTGTAGGTCTTTGCCAAATCATAGGCAAACATTTGGACCTAAATTATATAAATTGTTAATTAGTTTAATACACAACAAATGTACATAGCATAGCCGACTCTAGCTTAATACATATCTGGGCTACATCCTTTGGGCTCAATCCATAATCCAAATCAGCTGCCTGCATCAGGTAGTCTCTTAAGAGGAGCTCCTGCTCTAGTGTGAAAACCCTTTTCGAAGTCCAATATCCAACTTTGGGAAGTGTTGCAGTTGAAACTGGCTCCTCTTCATGTGGAATCGAAGCAGGGTCACATGGCAAATGCCATATGATTTGGCCACTCCCCTGAACTAATGAACTAATTGTTCCGCATCTGTCAATGAGAGCATTTGGCGTAATTTAGATATATTTTTAAGCTGGAAAAATGTGGTTTTACAGATACTAGACACGTGACTTTCAAATGAAAGATTGGTATCAAAGAGCACACCCAGGTTCCTAACCGACGACGAAGACATAACAGAGCAGCCATCAAGTGTTAGACAGTAGGCTATAGGTGTTACGGTTTGTGGAGAGATGAACCCAATCGCAGACAGTGTGCAATAAACAAGGTTTTATTTTGACAAAACGGGGGAAACAAAACCCATGATGGGGCAAAACAAGGCAGGTGGACAAAAACAAAGACTAACAACACTAGACTAAGACTTGACAGATAACTAGACAAATAACTAATAACAGCAACAAGATCTGGATAATACAAGACAGGATACTTCACAGGGTACTCACAGGTAAGAATAACAATGAACCGACCCAGGACAGCAAACACAAGGGGATTATAAAGGGAACACTAATGACGAGGACAGGTGAAACTGACTAGACACTAATGACAAGACAAGGGTAACAAGGGGGCGGGGTTACGTAACGAGACACCGCAAACACATGGCCCAAACAAATGGCCATGTGCTGCACATGAAAACATGGGTCTGTCATGACTCTGCCTCAAGACAAGAGAATGTCAGGAACAAGAAGGCAGAATCATGACTGAACCCCTCCCCTAAGGAGCGGCTACCAGACGCTCCCAAGGGGAACTAAACACGGGACATAAACTGTGACAAGGACACGAACCAACAAAATATGACAAAAAACAACAACGGCAAACAAGAATAAACAATTACAGGGTTGGGGTGCAAAAACAAAAACAATAAACAAGGCAGAGGGGGTGGAGGAAACACAAAGTCTTTGGGAGACAGTCCAGGGTGGGTGGGCGGGACAGGGGTCTTGGGTCCACAGGAAGAGGGCTGGGGACGAGGATTTCAGGCAGGCTTGGAGGGGGACACACGAGGAGGGGACTTGGGCGACACAGTCCGGGGTTTAGCCATAACAGGGGAGACAGGGGAAACAAACGGAAGTCCGGGGACAGGGACAAATGGGGAAACAGTCCGGGAATTAGAGGAGCCAGGGGAGACCGGGAAAACAGACGGGGATACTGCATTTGAGGGAGCAGCAACAGGCTCAGACACAGAGGACACAGAGGAAACAGAGGATGAGGTAACGGGACTCCTGACGGGGGACATGGCAGGCGACAGGGCAGGACTGGGTGCAGCGCTCACGGCGACAGGCTTGGGTGCAGCGCTCACAGGACCAGGCGTGGGTGTGACGCTCACTGTGGCAGGCGTGGGTGCTGCGCTCACAGGGACAGGCGTGGGTGCTGAGGACATGGCAGGACAGACAGGGGGTTCAAGAATCGCGACGAGACGAGACAGGTAATCTGACAGGGCTTTGGCCGCAATGATGACGGGCATCTCTCCTTGAGCTGAAACGGCTTGCAGAATCCTCTTTGCGGCTAGATCGGCCGCAACTCTCTCTGCAGATTCTGGGACAGCGCTTGCAGTAGCGGGCTCTGGGACAGCGCTTGCAGTAGCGGGCTCTGGGACAGCGCTTGCAGTAGCGGGCTCTGGGACAGCGCTTGCAGTAGCGGGCTCTGGGACAGCGCTTGCAGTAGCGGGCTCTGGGACAGACGGAAATGGGTAACAGGAAGCTCCCTTCTTCCTCCTCTTTCTCTTTGACCGCGGGGCAACGGTCACAGCAGGACTCGCAATCGGCTGGCAGGGCTCAACGGAAGACGAAACGGGAACAGGGAAGACAACTTCTGGTTGGGTGAGCTCAGAAGACGATGACTCCGAGGGGGAATCCCAAGAAACCCGTCTCCCTCGTTTACCTCGGAGGTCAGCGGGTGTAGATGACGCCTCGGGAGTCGAGCTGGGATGTTTCTGGTCTCCAAGCGTCACAACGCCTACCATACGACCCTCAGGGATCACGGGCAGTGTAGCGGGAGATGAAGCAGTCTTTCTCGTTCAGCGAGAGGAGGATGGATGTTGAGACCCGCGATGAGGTAGCGATTGACCAGGATCTCCGGCAAGAAAAACCTTCTCTCCTCCACGACCTGGGCGTACTTCCTCAGGGTCAACCTACCCTGAGGAGGGAAAGGAAGCTTGCCTTCCAGGCTGTCGGTGATGGCCGACTGCCACCATCGTTCGGGGTCTGACGACTGCAGAGTAGGGTGGATAGGCACACTGTCTGCTGGGTTCCTTTGTGGTCGGTTCATTCTGTTACGGTTTGTGGAGAGATGAACCCAATCGCAGACAGTGTGCAATAAACAAGGTTTTATTCTGACAAAACGGGGGAAACAAAACCCACGATGGGGCAAAACAAGACAGGTGGACAAAAACAAAGACTAACAACACTAGACTAAGACTTGACAGATAACTAGACAAATAACTAATAACAGCAACAAGATCTGGATAATACAAGACAGGATACTTCACAGGGTACTCACAGGTAAGAATAACAATGAACCGACCCAGGACAGCAAACACAAGGGGATTATAAAGGGAACACTAATGACGAGGACAGGTGAAACTGACTAGACACTAATGACAAGACAAGGGTAACAAGGGGGCGGGGTTACGTAACGAAACACCGCAGACACATGGCCCAAACAAATGGCCATGTGCTGCACATGAAAACATGGGTCTGTCATGACTCTGCCTCAAGACAAGAGAATGCCAGGAACAAGAAGGCAGAATCATGACAATAGGTTATTACATGTGGAAGTTTTTTGTCCAATAATTAGATTCTCTGTTTTTTCAGAATTTAGTAATAGGAAATTACTAGTCATCCAATTTTGTATATCAGCGATGCATTCCGTTAATTTTGTGAATTGGTGAGTTTTGTTAGGTTTTGAAGAAATATACAGCTGAGTATCATCGGCATAACAGTGAAAACTAATGCCATGTTTCCCAATGATATCTCCTAATGGTAGCATGTACAGAGTGAACAGCAGCGGTCCTTGTACTGAGCCTTGTAGTATGCCATACTTCATTTACTGCTACAAACTGATAACGGTCAGATAAGTATGATATAAACCATGCTAGTGCAATTCCACTAATGCCAACATAGTTCCCTTTCAGTCGAGAACGTCAGACGTAGTCGACTGAAATGGGGATCACGCTAGGGAGCCTGTCTTCTTCGTACTACTATTTAATCAAGCCAATTCAACATTGGCGTGCGTGATTACACGCTCCGCCCCACAGCGCAGGTATAAATACGGAAGCGGGCACACGCACCAGTTGCTTTTCGCTTCGGAGACGATCTGATGTCTCTGAAGAGTATTGCTGTTTACAAAGCAAGCGAGTGTGTCGGTGTTCTTGCGGGAAGACCTCCCGGTGTCGGTGTTTCTACAGCACGAGTGCAGCGGTGATCACGAGCTTCTCAAGCTCTCAACTGCTGTTTTAACAGCATCAAATTTCTGTTTGTTTGTTGTGTGTGACGGTTGGTTAGAGGGCGAAAAGTGAGTGCTTCACTGTTTTAGTTCACTAATTCAGTGTTGCCGCGGTCATTCCCTGGGTGCTCCGGCACTGGTGACAGTCCCATTTCCTAAAAGAGCAACACGGGTGTGAGTGTGTCTTTCTTTCTCAAAATGCCATTCCATCCATGCGTTTCTGGGTGCGGTAGGGCTCTGTCCCCTTATGACGGTCACGAGAGCTGTATCACGTGTTTGGGCTCACAGCACACTGAGGCAGCTTTCATGGATGGCTCATGTTCCCATTGCGGGAAGATGGCCATCTCGGTGTTGAGATCGAGACTTGCCTTCGCCAAAAGCGAGGGTGCAGTCCCCTCCTCCAGGCCCCGCCCTAGTCTTTCTTCTGGGCTACCTTCCTAGAGGAGGGCTGGGACGCCATCTGGACTGGGTGATTTGAGGATTACAGTGAGGGGTAATCCGCCCGGCAAGGCCCCGTGGGTCCCTCACTCCTCTTTCACACCGCAACCGGTGGAGCTCCCCGATGAGTGTGCTGGTCCCTCTGTGGTGGACCGACCAGCCGTTTCATTCGGGGCCCCTCCTGAGGACAGGATGTCCATCGCAACATCGGATGGGGAGCTGGGCTCTGGAGATGACGACTCGGCTGTGCTGCAACCCTCTGGGAGAACAGCGTTGCCCGAGCCAGATCCAGAGATGACAGCTATGCTGAAAAAGGCCGCCGAGGCGGTAGGGCAGTTGTGTCTGAGCGGCTAACCCTTGGACAGACACTGGCTCTCAGCTGGCCTTGGGCTTCTGCAGACATTTGTTCCCAGTAGCCTTCTAAAAAAGCGGCTATGTGACCTGTTCAGGTTCAGTGATTATTATCACACTTGGTGTTGAGCAGAGATGCTCCTGAAGCTCAGTAATTTTCTTCGCACCTAGTGTTGAGCAGTGCTCCTGTCTTGTGCTCACAGGTCACTTGCACGTACTGTGCTAAATCAGGAGTGCAGCAGGCCTTGATAGTTGCCCCTTATTGCAACCAGACCTAGTTCTCCCCTAGACAGCCCTTCCTGACTTCCCCTGTTCTCAGGGATGGGGCATGATGGCACCCGTGTTCAGACCCCTGGAGAATTTCAAGCCAGTCCCAAAATTGGACGCGTAGGTTCAGGTATCTACCACAGGATTATGTGGTAGTCGCCATCACTTCTGCGAGAGCACTCCCTGAATAGGAAGTTGTGCTTACGCCAAATAGAAGTGGAACCTATTCGTTGAGTGAGTCTTCTCTCCGTGAGGAGATCCTGAAAGCATTCGGTCATTTCAGTGCTCTCTTTCCTGCAAGATGGGTTGGAGTAGGGGCTGTGTCCTCCGCCCTCAAAATGGTGTTGCCTCTATTCTTGACGGACATCATAATGCGGTAGCATGAGAAGCACGTCCTGATCCTCAGGTTCCTGAGGGAGCAAGGGAAAAATGAATCCCCTTGCGCCCCTCTTTATCCTCTTTGGCTTTATCTCTAGTGCTACAGCACTGTAGAGACCACCCCTGAGCCACTGCAGGCAGTGAGTTAAAAATTCTGTTTTAAGAACAGTTCTCCTGCTCGCCTGGTTCCTACTTCGCTTTCGGTCAGTGAGTTGTGCCTGGAATTCAGGCTGGCTAACTCTCACAAGTTGGGACACCGGCCTGGATGTGTGCCCGAGGTTCCTACCTCTCCCTAAAGGTGGGACGAGGTAGTGAGCCTGCAAGCGCTGCCCGGAGGAGGCAGACCCAGCCCTGGCTTCACTGTCCATCCGCTTCATGGCGGTTATACATGCACAGAACGTAAGCCTTAGTACCTCAGACCAGCTCTTGTCTGTTAAGGAAATCAGCAGGAAAGGGAAGGCTGTTTCCAAGCGAGGTTGGCCCACTATAATTAGTGGTTGCCTTCATCTTGGTGAAAAATTCCGAGATGCACGTGTCCACTTAGGTGGTGAGCTCCTCTGAAGAGAGCGTGTGCTCCCGCCTAGGTGTTAACATAGAGTGCTTCGCTGACAGATATTGCAGAGTTGGGGGCTGGGTGACACCAGGTAGTCGAACCGTTGCTTCCAGTGGGCTCCCTTCTTATGAAGCCAGTTTCACTGTGAGCCCGGTTTGAAGTGTCGGCTTGCTGCGCCATTCCCCTCCTTTGGACTGGATATGTGCGCAATTCTTGCTCCAGTAGAGTTATCCTTATTAATTGAACCCTGTTAGTTCCTCCATACCCTTCGGCTTCGGACGTGGCGGAATGTCCAAAGCCAGGCCTATCACTCGTATGCACTGATGGAACCTGTGTTAGGCTGGGTCCATATGTTGTGATCCTTACGGCAATCCCATATGTGTATTCTTCCACGGTACGGCTCCCTGCGGAGAGCCCGTGTCTTCCCTTGGCAGAGCCTGCTCTGCCGTCACTGTCTGGTTGAGTCTTCCCCCTGTCTTGGCTGGAGCCACTACAGTGACATTCCATATGTTGTACTGCCTGGTTTTCACCCAGTTCATATGTGCATTTCCACGTTAGCTCCTGTGGCAGGTTGTGGCTTCCGCAGCGTCCCTTCCTTTCATGTATAGGGAATGCTTTCCCAGTGATCCTGCAGGAACAGCAGTGACTTCCCTGGCCTAAGCCCCTGTCCCATCTCCTTAAGGATCAGGTGGCTCTGTCTAGGCACTGGAAGGTGGCAGCACTAGTGGCGTTTTATAATAGATCCCCATTTCAATCGACGTCGACTAAGTCTGACGTTCTCGACTGAAAGGGAACGTCCTGGTTGCGTATGCAACCCACCGTTCCCTGAAGGAGGGAATGGAGGACGTAGTCCCCTCGCCACTACTGCTGGACCACCGCTGACTCTGGGGGCCGATCGGCTCCTCAGCGAAAAAAGCAACTGGTCCGTGCGTCCGCTTCCGTGTTTATACCCGCGCTGTGGGGCGGAGCGTGTAATCACGTACGCCAATGTTGAATTGGCTTGATTAAATAGAGGTACGAAGAAGACTCCCGAGCGTGATCCCCATTTCAGTCGACGCCGACTACGTCCTGTGGGTTGAGTACGAGGACGTTTTGTAGTCTATTTAAAAGAATGTTGTGGTCAATGGTGTCAAATGCAGCACTAAGATTGAGTAACACTAATAGAGAGATACAACCACGATCAGATGATAATCATTTTGCAAATCAAAACTCCCCATAATCTCAACAGCAACAAGAACATCCAAGCCTGCTCCATGAAGGGTCACCTGCCTAGATGCCAGACAACCCATAACTTTAGACATACACACCAAATCTATCTCCACCCTCCTCCGATGCTACCACTTCATCAATACCACCCACACACAACACATTGTTCTTATTGTCTTTTTTCAGGTTTCTCAGATGTTAAGAACTCATTATGTGAAGCTTTAATCCAAAAGTATATCCCACAATTACAGATTTATCAGTGCTAGATGAAGAAACTCTTACTTCAGAAAGCACAGACCGATCAAATGAAAAAAGGCCATTTCATTTACATTTTCAATCTCCCATCGCCATTTCAACCATACCAATCCCTCTTAGCCTAACTACTGTACATTTCAGAAGATCACTGGCTAAATTCCCATCTGACCCACTCTTTGCAGACGATGGAAGGAGGAAGTATGCTCAGATCATCAGTACCAAGCTATACCTACTGAACAGGAGAGTGTGTTATGCATCGATTGTGATATTGTCATGCCACATCTTGAAAGTTTAGATAATTCAGACAATGAGACAACACATGTATATGTAGCTTTTGCGTAAGTTCTGCCGGGAAGACTCTCTATCCAATCATGCTCTAAACACTAGTAGTATGTAAGGTATGAACCGGTCGATTTTGGGGGATTTGTATACAATAATTCATAATTCATAATTATTCATACAGGTTTGGACCAGATCAACTTTACATTTTAATAAATCTCCCTGTAAGGGATGATATGTCCTGTTACCTGCATGCATGTGAATCCTTGCGATTAACCACAAGTTGTTTGCAATTAATTACACGGACCACATTTCACAAACAGGTAAAATTAATTAGCTCAATTAATTTATAGAGTTTAGGAAAATTAATTCTGTGGCCACAAGAATTAGTCTTCCCGCCCTATAAACAAATACTCTTTAAGGCATCTTTAATTTGTAGCTTTGATCTATTCATTTCAGGGACCGGAATTATGAGCAGACAGTAAATCCATCAAATGAGTATCAGTAATTTTAATAAGAAATAACTAGCCTATGCATTTACTACGGTTACATGGGATATATGTATTTACAAACATAATAAACAACGAAACACACAAACATTACAAACATAATAAACAACAAAACACGATAAGGCATCGATGAACGAGAAATGCATAGAGACAGAGAGAGAGAGAATTTTTAGAAAGTTGCAGTTATGCACGAGGGAGTTTTAGAGAGACCCGAGGATCTTAACTAAATAGCAAATTCGCATAGACACGGGACTCTGAGAGACAACAAGACTTCAACACATCTTAAAAGCGTGATCAAACACGGATACTTGCACAGGTAGGTAAACTCTTTGCATGGCTGGTGAAGAAGCATGTGTGTGTCTCTCGGTCCTACGCGTCACGTGGTCACATGCGCGTGTTTCTCCTTCAAAGCGAGCGCGCGCTCGTTTAAAGGTCCCTTGTAGATGGATTTGCTGAAGAGACATGTCACGCAGTGTTCTTTTCAATCGTTGATTGGAATTAAACACGGAGACTTATCTAACACTGAAAAACATAAACTAAACTAGAAACAAAACAAAAGAAAGAGATCCCCAAAGGGAACTCACGAAGGAATCACATTCTGGCAAGAGTGAGAGAGTAAGACAAGAGAGAGAGAGAGAGAGAGGGGGAGAGAGAGAGAGAGCGCATTGGTAAACTTCACCCAGACAATAACCTCTCTGAAACAACACGAAAAACATCATCTTAAAGCTTCCTAGAAGCTGATACAGAAATATACTTGCACAGTTTCTTGGTCTCTCTGTGTCTTGTTGCGTGTTCCTAAAACGGCCTGTCCCGGCTGCGTGCAGGAGCGGATGTTCTTTGTTCCGTGTGCGCGCGTCACGTGGCGTTCGGCACGCGTGCTTTGAACAGAGGTTTAAAGTCTTTGAGGTAACATTACCAAATTCGGCTGAATTCATCTCCTCTCCTGTGAGATGAATTAGGTTGGAAAACTTAAAGAAAACAAAACTTTTAAACAAACGAAGGAAAGAAAGGATTTCCCGAGGGGAAATCGTATCAGAGACTACATGACTAAGGCAGACGTAGGCAAAAAGGTCAGAGAGAGAGAAGCGTCCGTGTCCTTTTTTTAAAGGGACGCAGACCATGCCCCTTCCGGAGCAACCTTAACCAATGAGATTTGACAAAACTCTGGCGCGAAGGCTTTCCTTTGTCTTGTCAAAACCTTATTTATGACAGGGTGAGTTTTTAGTCTTTTCCACTCCAAAGGTGGAAAACCATAGTAAATTTTATTTTACTGAATATTTCTTTGCATATTTGGGTAGTCCATACCACAAGCGTTCTGTAGGTATCAAGAACATTATGTGAAAGTCAAAGAAATATACAGTGATATTTAGCATGCATATTGAAGGTATTTCTACTTCTCCTTATGCTACGGTGAGATTCTAGTTGCATGGGGAAACAAACACACATATAAAAGGACAAATCATGTGATGGAACATTAGATGCATGTTAATACATTTATCACATGGTTATATATATATATATATATATATATATATATATATATATATATGTATATATATATATAGAATATATAGGATTGAAACGGTTTCATTTCTCCTTCTCAGCAAAGAATTAAGTCTATGCACATTCTTTTGGGTCGTAAACTCGTAACAGGACACTTCGGCCAGTGTTAGCTGGATTTGGGGGGAAGTTTCACAGACTTTGTTAGGATAGTGAAAATGCTGGATTATTCATTAAAATGCATAATACAGGCATTTATCGTTCGTTTAGAACTACAATACAGTCAGGTATCTTCATAGGCCCTGGGCACTCAGACCCACATAACAACATATGAAATATATCTCATTAAAATGTCTTTAATGGGGAAATTCGTACCAGTTTGTGTATGTGTGTGTGTGTTCAAGTCCCGGGGTTTATAGGAAGAAATACATTTAGTTATTTAGATGATCCGTCATTCCGCCCAGTCCTTACAAGTATAAAAGATAGAAACGTACACATGTTTGAGTTCGCAGATGCTGACGCCTCCATTCACCTCCATCCTCCCCTCCGCCACCAAGATGTCCCTTCTCCTCCATCCTTCCCAACACCACCACCAGGATGGTCCTGTCCCATAAACGGGGGGTCGGCTGCACCCCTGCCTTCGTCTTCAGGCAGGATATACAGATTCCGTACCCTTGGAATGTGAACTTCGGACGGGGCCTACGCCAAAACTTTTTATATCATATTGTGCTTGCTGAGCTGTTAATAAATGTATACCGGTAACGGCATTATTCTCCCGAGTCTTTCTGGTAGAACTCGTTGTATAACAGAGGATCCCGGCTTTCCACACACATGCATCATGGTGCTCTCGTCGCCGCACGTCAGAGACTGATATGGAAGAGAAGAAATTTTTAATAAAGTAGTTATTTTGTTTTTTGGAGCACAAAAAGGATTCTCGTTCCTTCATAAAATTAAGCTTGAAATACTGTAGTCACATGGACTATTTTATCAATGTTTTCTTCCTACCTTTCTGGGACTTGAAAATGTTAATTAAATAGCTGTTAATGGAGCTTGGCCACTGGTTATTGGATGCTTTCAAGAGTTAAATTCGATCAGATCGCTACTACATCAAAGAATCTAAACGAACCCTCATCAGCTAAATTCTTAAGCGTCAACTTGTTCTCATACACCCAAACCTACAAGCTCTCTGTATCCACCTCAATTTAACACCATCAATTCACTAAATAGTGGAACTATTTCCATGTTAACTGCCACAGCAACTTCCACCCTCTCGCATCAGTGATACTACCTCAGCTCTCACAGAAATTTTAATTTATACCTGTATGTCCAGGAGAAGTGACAATTCTCATTGGCCTTTTCTCGTTGTATCAGAGGTGTTTGTCCCAAGTGATACCCCTTTTGTTACTACATCAACACTACGTCTCGTTCCTATATCAGGAAATGGCAGTTACAACAGTATTCGAGACATTCTTATGTCGTCACATAAACAATACAAAATGAGTATAGTTAAGGTGGTAAAATAAATTATCTTATTAACTTTTGAAAGGGAAGAGAAAACACTTTACACATCTATTATTGACATCAAAGGTCAAATTTCAATTGTGTCCAATTAACCTGTACCGTTTTTTGGCAAAATTTAGTTTGTCTTGGTAAAGAGTAGCTAAAATAAGTATGTGGTCTTCAAAACTCCAAACTGTCTAAGCTATTTCACATTTCAGACTCCTTTTGTCTAATTTAAGTAAAATTATTTTACTTATTTACTTTACAAGTTCCTCCAATTATTTTTATTAATTAACCACTTGAATACGGATTGTCTTCTTATTTGGGCATTATTAATATACTATTACAGTTTGTATAAATATGTTGTATTAACCTTTTTATTTTTAATAAATAAAAAATTCTAAATTCTTTTTATTTCTATTATTTTGAATTGTGCTTTTGAATTTAAGTTTAATTGATTTTTATTTCAGTTTAAGTTTTAGTTCTCATTAATTATTTTTTTTTTAAGTATACAATATGAGAGGAAAAAGGGGTACAGGACCTCATGCCGGCACTCAAAATGGGATCACCAGCTCTGCGCACAAGGTTATTGACTCAAACATCATACTATAGCTGTGAGGAAGTTAAGAACAGACCTTAATTCAAGTAATTATTCATGAATAATCTTTCCCTCCAGTGAGCTGTTAGTTGAACTGGAATCAATGAATTTATCTTTCTTTTGAGCTGGTTCTTTGCGAAGAATTCATTTGCAAACCAAAGTTCAACTCTCTCAATAATCTGGTCAAAACCGTTCTTGAGTTAACAGATCACTGCAGGGAAGAACATAGAAAATGTTGGTCTATTCATCATACAAAGCTATCATATGGATTCAGAAAACATAGTGCATGAATCATATGGGCCACTTTTAATACCCCATATACTCGTGGGGAAGGTCTTTTTTGTTCTTCTCTTAGAGTTAAAAAGAAGTTTGAAATACCTTTGAAGCAGTATACAGTATACAGTTCACTGCTAGTGAACATCCTGACATTGCATGCAGAGTTGTGTTTAGATGAATATTTTAATGTGTTTTACACACTTTCCTCTCAATAACAAAATAAACACACAACAAAAATGATTAAAAAAAAACAGCTGTAAACAAACCATCTGGTCATAATGACATGGATGCTTTTACAAGCTATGCAAATCAGCACACCAATCAACTCAAGTCTCGTAACATTTATTTACCACTTTATATAATAAATTGCTTTAAAGCAAGCAGCTTTACATTACTAAACATGAAAAGCATCTCAGGTTATGACTGTAACCCTTGTTCCCTGAGAAGGAACGAGATGCTGCACTTTGGGGAACGCCTCCATCATGATAGCATCTGAAACACATGTGGAATTAGTCCAATCTCGATTGGTGTTGCATCATGAAGTCACACGGTGTACACGGAAGCTACAAAGGGACAATGGCACACAACAGTGTTAGCTTCTGATGTTCTCAGGCACTCAGGAGGTGTGGCAAAGGGACGCAGCGTCTCGTTCCCTTCGTTCCCTTTCGAGGGAAGATTACACTTCTGTGAACTAAATATACCCACTGCACCACACTGACTAGTGCCTGTTCTTGTGTGAAGCTTGTCAGGCACAGCTCAGGACGAGAAGACTTGAAAACCTGGCGTGGAGGGCAGATCCAAGCAATAATATCTGATGAAGGTGTCTGGGGAGGCCCAGCCAGCAAAAGCACAGACCCCTTGAAAGGAAACCCCCGATAGCAGGGCTTTGGAAGAAGCTACTCCTCTAGTCGAGTGGGCTCTTATCAGGAGAGGCAAGGGCAGACTGCGCTCCTCAAAGGCTGAAGAAATGGCCTCCACAATCGACCTGCTAACCATCTGCTTAAAGGCAGGGGAACCCTTCTTAGGTGACCCAAAACACACTAATACCTGGTCCGACTTCCTCCAACCTGAGGACCTACATACGTAGGCCTCAAAGGACCGGACAGGGCATAGTAGGTGTTGCCTTTGCTGATCAGCCAACAAATGTGATGGAGGATGAAAGGCTTGCAGGATAACCGACCTTGCCACATTAGATGGCACCTTGGGCATGTAGCCTAGCTTAGGGTGGAGAATGATCTTTACCGTCCCAGCGAACAAATCTGCTTCCGCTTGGCCGAACTTCCTCCAGATTAGCAAATTTATGTCCCCAGAAATGTACATTGCTCTAAGTGAGAGCAACTTGCTCTGGGATCACAGAAGAACCTGATATGCCCGTCTACACAGAGGGCACAACCTCAAGCCCCCCCGCCTAATTATACAGGAGACCACGACATATTGTCTGTTCAAAGTAGAACATGATGGGCCCTGAGGTCCGGGAGGAAGTGTCTCAGAGCCAGAAACACAGCCATCATCTCTAGGCAATTACTTAGCCACAAAAAATGATGCCCTCTCCACAGACCTCTGGTAAAGTGGCCCTCCATAACCGCTTCCCAGCCAGTGAGGGATCCGTCCGTAGTCATGATTTTCGGCTGACATGGTGCTCCTAACACTAGGCCCTGGGACAGGAACCATGGTTTCTTCAAAATAGTCTAAAGGGATATTTAAACTTCTGCGTCGGACCTATGCCGTAGCCTCTACTCTGTAGGCTACGCATCAGTTTTCATTTATACTTCTGCGTCGTTGTCCGTATTGGTACGCTTTTCCCCCAAAAGCGAACCTCAGGAACTTCCTCTGTTGAGGAAGGATTTATATGTAGAAGATCTCTGTCTTTGAGATCTATTGTGACAATCTATTGCTGCGGATTTGATTTGACTTGCAATGATAGGGCGAGTTAGCATCTTGAACCTAAATCTCCTCAGAGAACGATTCAATACCCTGAGATCTATGAAAGGACGCAACCCCACATCCTTTTTGGGTATTATGAAGTACCGGCTGTAGAATTTGGCCTCAATCTGGCAAGGAGGAACACGCTGCATGGCCTCCTTTGCTAAAAGAGACAGAACCTCTTGCTCCATCACCCAACGCTGCTCGGGGCTGACAATAGTGTAGAGCACCCAGCTGAATTTCTGCGGACAAAACACAAATTTAATTCTGTACCCTGCAATTGCTGGAAACTGATGCGTCCTGGGGTGCATGAGGCGGTGCTGGAGCAAACATCGATTTCCTGAGGGCTCCACAGAGGAGTGAGAAGTTGTTGCTCCGTTACAGGGGACCGCCCTCAGAGCCTCTTTCCCGAAGCATTCCTTGCCTGAATGACAGTCCTCAGATCTGTCTTTGGCATCTGCATCAGCGTCTGCGAACTCAGACATGACTAAGTACCAATCTTTTATACTGCAAGTATTAGAACATAATTGGTTAGATGTGAAGGTGACGTAACGTTTGATGTCAGGCACACATGACCTTTCTTATTTCTTCTATGATTATCACCAAACAACATATGACACATGACTAGTTGGACTGGAGCTCAGCAGGAAGGAGAATTTGATTCCTACAGAGACTAAACCACTCAATCAGAATAACCATTTGAAGCCACCCTGTTGTAGATAAGTAATTTGCAATTTAGGAACATTTCTAAATATTGTAGCCACAGGCAGCGTGGTGTACCACTCTTATCAATGCACTGTAGATGCAGTTTGCCTTGCTGCAAAACACTTCATGTGGAAGTGAAGGTCAGTGCATGCCGCAGGAGATAATTTTATCGTTTTTCACAGTTACTCTCTCATTCTCTTTCTGTCATTTTCAAGAGTCAAGACATTGATCTCTCTTAAAATGGGAGCTATTGCATAGCCCAAAATGTCACAGATGACTCTGCCAGTGGCAAAATGATTAAATTCAAGAGAACTCTTTCAGTGACAGCTTCCCAAGTTCTTTGGATACAGAGCAGAGTGAAATTCTGGATTAAGCATCTAGGAACAAAACTTGTCAAAGCACAGCAAAGATGAAAAGCATAATCTAGTAAAGGTCGGATATAGGCATGCACCTATGTGCCCATAAAAATATGCATTGGCAATAATTATTTTATGATTTCACTGCAATGCAGAGTGGGCGTTGAGTGATGGAGTGGAGGGGTTTGTGCGTCTAAATGCTGCCTCACCACTTTTGGTCATATTCAAGTTGAAATTAACCAAAAGAGTGCAAGGGATTTTATTTTAAAAGTGAGAACTTTGGTCTTTTTAATAAAAGGGATTTTGATATCCAGTTGCTACATCTATGTGCCTGCAACCATCTTTACATAAGCAGTGTTAATGGAGGATTTTTTAATAATTATTATTATTAATAGTTGACCGATAAATTATATTATTATATATATATAATGAACTTCATGAATCTTATTACCATTTGGTATTATAAACCATTGGTTCATATTCAAGACAAATTTAGGTAACACTTCATTTCAATAGGACACTATTTCATTCACTTAGACATTCTACTAACTATAAGTAACTTTGCAACTAAATGTCTGCTACCAGTCATTAAAGTATTAGTAGACTGTAGACAGATTAGTAGGCTAATATGTTAATACTTTTTTTTTAATGGTCCCCCAACAGACACTGACTATTCTACTGAATGTAACTTATTCTATTAACACAAACCATAACCTAACAGTTTACTAAAACTCTAATGAGAATAAGTTAACATGTAGTTCATACTTAATATAAACTACATATGAAAAATAATTGGATGGAGTAAAAGAATTTGCTTATTTGGTGTGCTGTCCAAGGGTAGGGGTCCAAGCACGGAATTTTGTCCCGAACCCAGAGAACTCCGCCCGTATCCCTGGCTGGAATAGGAACTAGCCAAGAGTGAGGAGTAGGAGTGGCTGAAGGAATCAGACACTGTTGAGGAATATAGATGATTTAGATATACATAAATATAAGTCTAAACATATTCCTCCCGAATTTTGTTTAAACATCATTTCACAAGTTCACACTTACAAAAAAATTGGATAGAGTAAAAAAAGATGCATATTTTGTATGCTGTCCGAGGGGAGGGTACTACCCCCAAAAAGATGCAAAATAAATGCAGGACAGCAGCCAGGAAACATGACTAACAACCCCAAAAAAATAATGGACCACAAGGCTGATGGACCCGGAGGGCTCTCGAATCATCGGATGGCAGTTCAATACTTACAGCTATGGAATGATAAGCCTTGCTGGTAGTTGGATGGGGGCGGTCGAGCATGGGGGTGAGCTCCTGCGGGAGCGGAGGGGATATCACTGCTGTGAGAATGAAGGAAAGGTTAGATGGACAAACAGAGCTCCTATATACAGGAGGCAAAGGGAAATCACTTTTGCAGCAGTGAAGGCAAGGTTAGATGGAGTATCCGAGCACCTGCAGGAGCGGAGAGGTTATTAATGCTTCAGCAGTAGAGCCAAGGTAAGAGGGAGAAAAGTAGCTCCTGCGGGGTTGGAGGGGAAATCACTGCTGCGGCAGTGAAGGAACGGTTAGACAGAGAAATGGAGCTCCTGCGGTAGTGGAGCTGTGGAGGGGAAATCATTTCTGCAGCAGTGAAGGAAAGGTTAGATGAAGAAATTGCGGCTGTAAAGTAATTTCGGGAAGCTGTTGATAGAATACAGGGGAGGATTTTAACATTGTTGTTTTCATTATTTTAGTGGACTGAGGAAATTGGAATTAAGGCATATATAGTGAGGCTATAGGAATAGGTTATGAGTGTATAAGAATGAGCTAAAGTTAAAGATGAGCAAGGGGTATTCCCGAATGATGTTGATGAGACAGTTTGGCTGGTAAGGGTTTGTTAAACGATGACCAGCAACCGAGATTTTGAATCTGTTCCTGGGAGAGGCCTTTTTGAGCAGCTGTGGTTGCTGCACCTATGCAAAACGAGTGACTGGAAACGTGATCTGCTGGGATGCTGGATTGAATCAAAATGGATTTTAAGTGTTTTGGAACCAACATCGTGCTTGCAAAGAGTGGGTCAGATGAGAATTTAGCCTGATGTAAGTAGGATATAATGATTGGTAATGCTGAATTGGCGATGGGAGATAAAAATGTAAATAAAATGACTTTTTTTTTTTTATTTGTCTTTGATGAAGAAAGAGATAGTTTTGCTATCAAACACTGATAAATCTGTAATTGTGGGATGGATTTTTAGTTTGAAACTGAAAGTGATGAGTTCTGAGCATCTGAGAAAACCGAGTGATGGCAAATTTGACATCTTTCTCTCTTCTGACTGCTGTAATCAATCTTTCTATATTTCACTTTTAAAAGTAGAAGAAACGCTATCACAGATTTAGTTTTCTTTTGCTATTAGAGCAAATACAAATATATATTTACTGTCATATCTAGGGATGGGTATCGTTAAGGTTTTAACGGTATTACTACTCTCACCGATACTGCTTATCGATCCGGTACTTTAACGGTATTCTTATCGGTTCTTTTTGTTATATTAAAACAATATATATTTAGAATATAATTAATATTGCTTTATATTTTGAAATGTAAAATAAATATTAATAGCAAAATAAAAGCCATGTTTTAACAAAACAAATAAAATATGTATGTTATGCAGAAGGGTGCAGGGTTTTGTGTTTTATCTACAGAAGACATAGGAGACCAAAAACAAAAGTACAAACGCATGGTCAAACAAACAAAGTATAGGCTACAATAAAATGAATATACAAATTATTTACCCAGTGCTTTAATTTCAGTAATGTCGACATTACTGTGCAGGTGAGTAATATGGGCTAAAAAGACATCTAATAAAGTAATCAAATGTAAAATAACACTGCATAGTTTATCATAGATAGATTAAAGCTTATAAAAGCCAAAATTATTCATTCAAGAGCTGCGACTGATTTCCTCTTTGCCTTTTGTTGTTTGATTAACATTAATTAATTAATTATAATGGAGCAATCGTCAGCACGTTTAGACTAATCATTATTAGGCCTACATCATATTTTCTCCCAACTATTTACACCCATTTAAGACATACACTGTTTTTAAATGAATAAACTGTTTAAGTGAATCTCCAAGACGGTCATTTTGACACATGTTTGTGTATATTTGATCGTTTAGACGCGCACACGAAGCCCAAAGTAGGCTATAGGCCTACGTTGCTTGTCTCGTTGCGGTGTGTTTCGGAGCGCGCGCCGCCTTTGGAACAGCGTCTATTGCATCAATTTTGGTGCTTTTAATAGCTTTTTATTATCAAACGCGTCGCGCAGTTTAGCAACAGTAGATACTGCATTTTACAACAATCACAGATCGTGCTGATTCTGACGTTACGTTTGGGTTTTAGGGAGAAATGACAGCGCTGTGAAAGGAAGGAAGTTGCGCTAGACAGAATGCGGCTTTAGTTTCAACGCAGTCTCATGAAAGTGCGTATCAATACCACAAATGTTATTTCTCATGCCATTTATACACCAAAATTGGTTTTTGCGTGTAAATGCTACGCACTGAAAACCGCTTGGGTAGGATTAGGGGGAGGGGGGACGGGGGGTGCGTGCGTATTACACGCCAAAAAGTGCGTATCATATGCACGCGAAAACGTCCCGGGTTACGTATGTAACCCTAGTTCCCCGAAGGGACGGACGCTGCGTGTAATCGCAGTGGGAACGCCCCCCAGCGTAGCGCGTCTGAATAATGAATGAAATCAGTCAATGGAGAGAATGAGCGGCGAGTGACGTCATCGACCAGGAAGCTATAAATATCCCCTGAATACACAAGCCGCCAGCTTCTAATGTCACTGAAGCAAGCGACCCAAGGGGATGCCGAGAGTATGGCAGGACACACAGCGTCCGTCCCTTCGGGGAACTAGGGTTACATACGTAACCCGGGACGTTCCCCTTCAGGGACTACCGCTGCGTGTAATCGCAGTGGGAACGCAATACCCACATCCCCATACGACCAAATCCCCGTCGTGTGTCATTAGGAGGCACAAACCGACGAGAGAACCTGAGCCCCGGGAGTGGAGCTAAGGTCAAGGGAATAAAACCTGACGAAAGTGTGCGGTGAGGACCAGCCTGCCGCATCACAAACGTCCTGAAGAGAAGCTCCTGAAAGAAGAGCTGTAGAGGCAGCCATACTCCTAGTGGAATGAGCCCTTACAGCCAAAGGTGAAGGCTGATGGGCCGAACCATAAGCGAGCGAGATGGCCTCGACCACCTACTTGCTCATCCTTTGTTTAGATGCAGGACACCTTTTCCTAGGTGACCCAAAGCAAACGAACAGTTGTTCCGATTTCCTCCACAGGGCAGCTCTAAGGACATAAGCATCTAAAGCCCTAACTGGGCACAGCAAATTAAGTTTCTCCTGGTCTGACGTCAAAAAGGGCGGAGGACAGAAAGCCTGCAGAACTATAGGTCTAACAACAGTAGTTGGTACCTTAGGAACGTAACCTGGTCTCGGACAGAGAAAGGCCTTAACCATACCAGGCGCAAATTCCAGGCACGAGGGAGCCACCGAAAGTGCTTGAATATCTCCTATTCTTTTTAGAGATGAGATAGCGAGAAGAAGGATAGTCTTTAGAGTAAGAAACTTTACCGAAACTTCCTCAATGGGCTCGAAAGGAGCTAGGGAGAGACCTTCTAAGACGATGGCCAGGTCCCAAGCTGGTACCCTCGTGCGAACTGCAGGCCTCAGCCTCAAGGTGCCACGAAGGAAGCGAGATATAAGTGGGTGTCTCCCGAGAGAACCTCCACTTGAAGGAGCGTGGTAAGCAGCTAAGGCCGCCACATACACCTTCAGTGTAGAGTGGGATAACCCTGTGGAGAGACGGTCCTGCAGGAAATCCAGCACTGTACCAACTGGGCAGTTAACTGGGTCCTGCTGGCGCTCTCCACACCAAGAGGTGAAAAGTTTCCACCTCGCGGCATATAACTTCCTCGTGGAAGGAGCTCTGGATTGGAGGATGGTCTCAACGACCTCAGTCGAGAGACCAGAATCTATGAGCTGGGCCCCCTCAGAGGCCAAGCCCACAGCCTCCATAGTTCTGGGCGGGGGTGAAGGATCGACCCATTCGCCTGAGAAAGTAGATCTCTCCTGATCGGTATCTCCAGGGGAGAGCCGTCGAGGAGAGACACTAGGTCCGTAAACCATACTCGGGCCGGCCAGAACGGGGCTATTAGCAGGAGACTGAGCCCGTCCCGGCGAACCCTCTCCAGAACTCCCGGGAGCAGAGCAATCGGGGGAAAAGCGTACAGGCGTGACCTCGGCCACGGATGTACCATCGCGTCCAACCCCAGTGGGGCTGGCTGGCTGAGAGAGAACCACAGTGGACAGTGTGATGTCTCTCGGGACGCAAAAAGGTCTACCTCGGCACGACCGAAATGTTCCCATAGGAGCTCCACCACCTCGGGGTGAAGACTCCACTCCCCGGGCCTCGGCCCCTGCCTCGACAGGATGTCTGCTCCCTGATTCAAATACCCCGGGAGAAAAATAGCTCTGAGAGAGAGAATTTTCCCCTGGGACCATAGAAGGATCTGACGTGCCAGTTTGTAAAGCGGGCGAGAACGCAGACCCCCCTGATGGTTGATATAAGAGACCACCGATGTGTTGTCTGTCCGGACAAGAACATGGTGGCCCCTTAGGTCTGGGAGGAAATGTTTCAGGGCCTGAAACACTGCCAGCATCTCTAGACAATTTATGTGCCATAGGCGGTGATGGTCCCCCCACAGACCCTGAGCTGGGCGACCACTCATGATCGCCCCCCAACCCGTGAGAGAGGCATCTGTCGTTAGCATAACACGACGACAAAGAGCCCCCAACACCGGACCTTGGGACAGAAACCAAGGATCTTTCCACATGATCAGGGCGCGATGACACCGTCGCGAACTCACGATCCTGCGGAACGGATTTCCCCTCGGGGAGAACCCCTTGGTTCTGAGCCACCACTGTAACGGTCTCATGTGCAAGAGGCCAAAAGGTATCACGTTGGACGCAGCTGCCATGAGACCTAACAGCCTCTGGAACTGTTTTACAGTGAGTGACTGGCCTAGCTTGACCTGTTCTACTGCGGCGAGAATCGAAGCAATACGAGCAGGTGACAATTGCGCCTGCATCGTTGTCGAATCCCACACTACACCGAGAAAAGTGGTTCTCTGTAATGGAGAAAGAACACTCTTCTTGGCGTTGAGCCTCAACCCCAAACTCTTGATGTGAGCAAGAACGACATCTCGATGCCGAACCGCCTGTTGTTCCGATTGAGCTAGAATTAACCAATCGTCTATATAGTTCAGGATACGGATGCCCTGCAGCCTCAGCGGGGCTATGGCTGCATCCATACACTTCGTGAACGTGCGGGGTGATAGTGCTAGGCCGAACGGAAGAACCCGATATTGGTATGCTTCGTCCCCGAAAGCGAACCTCAGGAACTTCCTGTGTTGAGGGAGGATAGATACATGGAAGTAAGCGTCCTTTAGATCTATTGTGACAAACAAGTCCTCGGATCTGATTTGTGACACAATCTGTTTGAGAGTGAGCATCTTGAACTTGAGCTTCCCTACAGTGCGATTTAAAAGACGCAGATCTAAAATGGGACGCAACCCTCCATCTTTTTTCGGAACGATGAAGTACCGGCTGTAGTATCCTAACTCCCTGCTGGGTGGAGGAACTCGTTCTATAGCTCCCTTTAGTAGCAGAGTTTTTACCTCCTGTTCTAATACCAGAGCCTGCTCGGGGCCCACCAGTGTAGGCAGAACCCCTCTGAAACGAGGTGGACGCGTTCTGAACTGAATAGCGTACCCGTTCTTTATAGTATTCAGGACCCACTGAGAAACATTGGGAAGCATTTCCCATTCCGCCAGGAACTCTACTAAGGGAACCAGCCTCTCGAGGCTGGCCTCTGGATGAACATCCCGAGTGACAGACACAGCGCCCTGTAACATACTGGCAGGAAACAACTGGTCTGAGCACTCCACAACCCTCCTCGGAGGGGGCGAGCGTCCCTCGGGAAAGCACTCGCCGAGTCTCTCTACGCCCTGTATAGGCAGGGTTAGTAGAACAGACCCCTGAGGGCATCGAGAAAAACAGGGCACCATGTTTTTGTGTGGTGAACTCAAGTCTTTCCCGATGGGGACCACCCTCAGAGTCCTGACGTTCAGCACGTCAGGATTTTTTCGACGCGGCCTTTCTGGCCACAATGACTGTCCTCAGATCAGTCCTGCCCCGAGAAGGCCGCGCCGGAGAGCGCCCCGCCTCGTCCCTCCAATTTCTCTGCGGGGGGGCACGAGACGTGACACTCTGCTTCTGCTGCGCTCTGCTAGAGAATGAACTCGGCGGCTGGGACTGCCCTTTTCGTTCAGCAGCCCCAGCGACACGTACTTTTAGGGGAATAAATTTATGAAAAGCAGCCGCCTGTTTTTTCTCTTCCTGGAACCTCTCGGTGACAGAAAGAAGAGCGTCACCGAAGAGACCCGCAGGCGAAACTGGAGCATTTAAAAGAAGAGATTTATCTTTTTCCTTCATGGAAGTTTGACTCAGCCATAAATGCCTTTCTGTGGCCACCATGGCTGCCATAGACCGACCAATAGATTTAGCTGTCTCCCTGGTGGCCCGAAGAGTGAGATCAGCGGTCTGCCTCAGCTCATTGATCATATCAGCAGAAATTTCCCCCCCTTCACAAGCATCTTTAAGCAGGTCGGATTGATAAGCCTGCAAAATGGCCATAGTATGCATACATGCAGCCGCCTGACCAGCCGCCGAGTAAGCCTTCCCTACGAGCGCAGATGTATTTTTTAAAGGTCTGGATGGAAGAGTCGGTGCTTTAAGTGAGGACGACGAAGCAGGAGAGAGATAGCTAGCGAGCGTCTCTTCCGCCTTCGGCATCGTCACATACCCCTCAGATTTAGCACTAACAATATTACCATAGGCATTAGACTGGTTAGTGTAAATTCTGCTAGAAACAGGTCTAACCCAGGTTTTTGAAACCTCAGCATGGAGATCAGGGAAAAACGGTAGGCACCGACGAGCGGGCTGAGGTCGAGCAGACAGAAATCTATCGTCTAGTTGGCTTTTACTTCTAGACTCCTGCCTATCAGCTGGCCACTCAATGCTGAGCTTTTCAACAGCCCGAGATAAAACATCCATCAGCCCTTCCTCATTAGCAGTATAATGTGACAAACTTGTATCTTCTGATGCAACACTATCGATATCCAGCTCCTCGGAACTGGATAATCTCAATTCAACATCATCATGTGCCTCCACCCGGGCAGAAGTAACCGCCGCAGCGCGTGCTTCCAGAGCCGGGCGAGAGGCACTGGATCCCGCCGGAGATGGCTGAGATAGGGCGGGGCCCGTCTCAACGTCGCCGGTGAGATCCATCTGCGAACCCCAAGACAAGCGCCGCCGCTCTGCCTCAACAGAAGCGGGACCCGAGCCTTGGGGAGCTCGCAGCATACCGCTCTCCTCGAAGAGCGATCGCCGCGAGCGCAGAGTTCTAATAGGAAAACGCTCGCAATGCACACAATCGACCCCCTCGAGAGCCGACTGGGCATGCTGCATTCCTAAACAAGCAACACATAACTCGTGTGAATCCCCACCCGTGATGTATCTAGTACAGGGGGGAGCACACTTTCTATACTGCTCGCTCATATTGGTTTTTTTATATATAAATATATATATATAGTGATAAACTCCTGACTAAAACAGACAAACACAATTGAAAGATTCCAGACACACACAGAGCGCTGCTGAAGTGACAGAAGCTGGCGGCTTGTGTATTCAGGGGATATTTATAGCTTCCTGGTCGATGACGTCACTCGCCGTACGCTCATTCTCTCCATTGACTGATTTCATTCATTATTCAGACGCGCTACGCTGGGGGGCGTTCCCACTGCGATTACACGCAGCGGTAGTCCCTGAAGGGGAACTGCGTATCATATACACGCAAAAACTATTTTTGGCGTATAAATGGTACGAGAAATAACATTCGTGGTACCGCAAATATCTTATTTTTTATAATCATTGGAAGCCAAAATCGAAATCTAAAATAAAATGTGTTTAATATCAAAGAGCTAAAGTGTAACCATATAGCCTACGTTTGATTGTTTAGTTCGCCTCATCGTCACTCATAAGCAGAGCTGTTGTGTTGTGCGCGCCGTGGCTCCGCGTGAAAGACCGCGCGCTCTCTCTCTCACACACACACACACACACACACACACACTCTCTTTAGCAAAAATGCATCACAGACAAATGGTTCAATATTATTATATAGAAGTGGCTGGCGAGATTAAATTAGCAAGATAATGTCTTTATAGCAATAATAAATAGCACGTGTGTACTTTCTTAATTTCTCCAGTACCGACAGCAGAACCGATAACGTCCGAGCTTATCGATCCAGCGGTCTTTCAAAATTCAGCACCGGGGCCCGTTTAATACCGGGTTTCGGTACCCATCCCTAGTCATATCCCATTCAGTGCTATAGAAGTTTACCCATCTATGATGACTTCCGCTTCTGAGAACCCTGTAAATGTCAAAAGGGTCTACGGCTCTGACTGTTAATTTTAGAAACAGTTCATTTTCAGCAGTTATCTCTTTTTCAGCAGTTATAACATTCAGATTTTTAAACAATGTTATTGATAAATCACAGGACAACGTTGGCGATAAGTTTCTGCGCTCCTGAATAATTTGTGTAAATGCGATCTGCACGTGATTTGCGAGCTACTGTTTAGTGTGGTTTGAGTTTGTAGCACCGTCAAGTTGATTCTTAATAATGTTTTCTTCTTTATATCAGTTTTAAAATATATAATTTTCTCTTTTTACAGTGAGTGACCACGATAGTTTCTACATCAAAAACAATCTGATTGCTTTGATATCGCTACTTTTATTCATATTTTCAAACACCTGCTACTAGCTTTAGCCCACTAGCATCATTATTGTGGTCTCGGCTATAGTCTTGTTATTGTAGTATTGTCTTGTTTACACTCTTATCATTAAAGAAATTACTGTTCATCTGTTATAATTGCGAATGTATCTGATTTAAGTCTACTTTAAATGCAGGTTCAAGGGTGCAGTCTGACCTGGAGGCCATGAAGAAGCAGATCCACGACCTACTAGAGAAGCAGGCCGAGGTATGGGAACGGCGATCAGCACTAGAAACATTGCGGTCTGATGCACACAAGTCTGTGGTAAGTAATGTTATCACTCCGTCTTCCTCTACTCCATGTGTTCCCATGGACCCAGAATGCGATCATCCCAGGCCTCCTTCACTCCGGCGCTGACACACCACAGACCTTGGCTTCTTCGGCATTGGAAGGTGGGAGTCAGGCAATAAAATATCGGCTAAATTCACAGGAGCTAAATCGTTTAGGGCCTTGTGGGTTTGTAGCGATACTTTAATAAAGGAACTGTGGCGAGGGGGGCGTGGTTTCGCGAAGTCTGTAGCGAGAGAGGAATCAGAGAGCTGTGCGGTGAGTAAGTAGGTCAAGTGCAGATGATGAACACCTTTGTCTGATTGCAGTAATTGGCGTGGAGACCGCATATAAGCTGCTAGGAATGAGAGAGCGGGGAGAGAGAGGCTTGGGACTCGCACGCAACCCGCAGTAAGCGCTGTGGACACTTGCCTCTTGCCGGACTCTTAACAAAACTTAACTCTTAACTCTTGCCGCAGATGGCTGATGGCCGACGGAGGCGACGTCGAGGACATTATCAACAAGGTGGTACTGGAACAGTTCATCTCCAAACTGCTCAAGAAGACCGCGCAGTGGGTCCAGTGCCACCGCCCGACGTCACTGGACCAAGCCATCCACCTGGCGGAGGATCACATGGTGGCGTGCCCAGGGGTTGGCAAGCCCCTCCCATCTGTCTCTCTCTCTCCCTCTCTCTCGTCCCCTTCTCTCCCCAAACCTGTCCCCCTTCCCAGGTCTCGTGGGGGGCTGATGCCCCGGCCGGCACCGAGATGGAGAACGGGGTCTCCGGCGGAGCCTCTCCCAGCACTCAGGGCCCCACCCAGGGGGGCTGCGTCCGTCGGCTACTCCACCCCGGTTCCTGCAGCCCCGCGCTCTCCACGCCAATCCCTTGACCTGCTTCCTGCCACTGGGGCGGCGGGGAGGCCTGGGCCGGCCTGTTGGCGCTGCGGGGACCAGGACACTTTATCGACCGGTGTCCGGTGATGGAGGTGGGGACACTGATCCGGGATCCCGACGCCCCACAGGCTGCCCCCGATCAAGCTGGCCTGTACCAGATACCAGTGAGTGTCAAGGGGGGTACTTATCAGGCTTTGGTGGATTCAGGCTGCAACCAAACCTCCATTCATCAAAGCCTGATTCAACCTGGGGCATTGGAAACAGCCGTATGGTTAAGGTGCAGTGTGTGCACGGGGTGGTGGTGAGTTATCCTATAATGCCGGTGGTAATTCAATTTAGGGGACGAAAGCATAGCGTAGAGGTAGCAGTTAACCCGCACCTCCGGCATCCGTTAATTCTGGGAATGAATTGGCCTGCTTTTAGTAATTTATTGGGGTCTTTGTGTGCGGATGCCTCTTGGGAGAAGAAAAATAAGGGAAAGACAGGGGTTGTTCAGGTGGGAGATGCTGAGCCGGGACCTCTGGGTTCTGCTGCAGGGGAACGGAGTACTCTGGAGAGAACTATCCTCACAGAGCGCGATGATTTTCCCCTGGAGCAGTCCCAGGACGAGACATTAAAACATGCGTTTAATCAGGTCCGTTCTATCGACGGCCAGGTACTCCACCCAGATCAACCGCTCTCTTATCCCTATTTTTCTATTTTAAAAGATAAGTTGTATCGGGTGACCCAAGACGCCCAGTCAAAAGAAGATACAACGCAGTTGTTAGTTCCTAAAAGCCGCCGGGAAATGCTTTTTCAGGCGCCTCACTGTAATCCAATGGCCGGGCATTTAGGTCAAACGGCGACACTAAACAGTCTCATGGCCCGGTTCTTCTGGCTGGGCATTCACGAGAATGTGCGCAAGTGGTGCGCGTCTTGTCGTGAATGTCAGTTGGTGAATCCCCCGGCCAATCCAAAAGCCCCATTGTGCCCCCTTACGTTAATGCAGGACCCCTTCGAACTAATTGGTATGGACCTCATTGGGCCATTAGAACGGTCAGCACATGGGCACCGCTTTGCCTTAGTCCTGGTGGATTATGCAACGCGGTACCCTGAAGCAGTCCCGCTCCGCAACATTTCGGCCAAAAGTGTTGCGAGCGCGCTGTTTTCATTAATCTCCAGGGTGGGAATCCCTAAGGAGATTCTCACCGATCAAGGTAAGGCGTTTATGTCACGACCTATTCGCGAACTTTATGAATTATTGGGCATTAAATCGATTCGCACTAGCTTCTACCACCCACAGACAGACGGGTTAGTGGAACGGTTTAATCGCACGTTAAAATCCATGATTCGAAAGTTCGTTCACGAAGACGCCAAAAATTGGGATAAGTGGCTAGAACCCCTCTTGTTCGCTGTACGCGAGGTCCCTCAAGCCTCCACTGGGTTTTCCCCCGTCGAGCTTGGGCGTCAGCCCCGCGGGGTGTTAGACGTTCTTAGAGAAACTTGGGAGGACGGACCGTCCGCTAGTAAGAACGAAATTCAGCATGTCTTGGACCTGAGAACAAAACTCCACACTTTGGGGCGGCTATCAATGGAGAATTAATGGAGAATTTGTTACAGGCCCAGGACAGACAGAGTCGGCTGTACAACAGGGGGGCTAGACTTCGTCAATTTGCACCAGGAGATAAAGTGCTTGTATTACTCCCTTCTTCCAGCTCTAATTTACTCGCAAAGTGGCAAGGACCTTTTGAGGTCACACAGCGGGTTGGCGATCTCAACTATGAGGTAATTCGAACAGATAGGGGCGGGGCACATCAAATTTATCACCTCAACCTCCTCAAAAAGTGGGTTGAGGCAGAGTCAGTGATGCTGGCGACGGTAGTGAGCGGAGATGAGGATCTCGGGCCAGAAGCGAACACAAAACCACAATCCCTCGCGCTGGCTCTTGGTGGAGATCTCCTCTCACCCTCCCAGCTCACTGACATAAAAAATTTACAAACTGAATTCGCTGATGTGTTCTCGCCCCTGCCTGGTCGAACGGACCTCATTCAGCACCACATTGAGACGGAACCGGGTGTGGTGGTGCGCTGCCGCCCATATCGTTTACCTGAACACAAAAAAAAAGTTTTTTCAGAACGAATGTAAGTTAGTGACATCAGCCACAGGATGGCTCGATGAGACTGATCCTGAACATCCCCCACTGCAGGATCCTTACACACACATGCACACACACAAGCCCCCTCCCCCATACACGAGGCAACCTTCCTGACCTAAGAAAGACACTTCCTTTGTTTAAAGACATTTAACCAAATAGGTTCAATGTGTTTTTATGTGTGTTTGTGTTGTCCATGTACATTGGAATAACTAAAACCAACGGCTCCATCCGTTTCTGTGTGGACTATAAAAAGGTGAACGTGGTGTCTAAGTTTGATGCTTATCCAATGCAGAGGGTTGACGAGTTGCTTGATCGGATGGGTACTGCTCGTTTTTATTCGACACTGGACTTAACAAAGGGATATTGGCAGATCCCCTTGTCTCCCATGTCCAAAGAAAAGTCAGCTTTCACAACGCCGTTTGGATTACACCAATTTGTCACCCTTCCTTTCGGCTTGTTCGGGGCTCCTGCGACTTTTCAGCATCTGATGGATGTAAGGTCTGGGCGAAGGACGAATCATCTGAATAACTAAATGCATTCTTTCTAAAAACCTAAAAGCTTTTAGAACGAATGTAAGTTAGTGACATCAGCCACAGCATGGCTGGATGAGACTGTTCCTGAACATCCCCCACTGCAGGATCCTTACACACACATGCACACACACAAGCCCCCTCCCCCATACACGAGGCAACCTTCCTGACCTAAGAAAGACACTTCCTTTGTTTAAAGACATTTAACCAAATAGGTTCAATGTGTTTTTATGTGTGTTTGTGTTGTCCATGTACATTGGAATAACTGTGACTTTATCATTACGCATTTTACATATAACTGTCTATTCCCAGAATTGTTATACATCGTTCTTGGTCTCGTTTTAATTCTCATGGTCTAGCTGAATGAATTAGATACAAGAAATTACAGTAAAATGTATGATTCTATGTGCACCAGCTTTTTGGGACAGTAAGGACATCACTGTCAGAGCCTGGTGTTCTTAGAGAACAGCGTTTACGACCTCACAAAGGAATGTCAGAGAAGTTAGGGTCTTTTATGTGTTTGATCTATGTTGTTTGAAAACTCTAATGGGATAAGGTTTCAAACTTTGCAAACTATGATTAACCAACTCCATGGGAGACAAGTTTGGATTCTCTGAGCTTGAATCTTCGTTCCCCATTTAGCAATTTACATCACAGCTTGCTAAAACTTTGTGACACATAGGACTATAATAATTGAGAAGATTCTGCTCTTAAACACCCAACGAAATTAGAGATTCAAATGCCTTGCTACAACATAAAGGGTCATAAAGCCCCCCTCCGAAGGGACAACTCCCCATTGGCTCACACACCCCCAGAGGGTGTGAACATCTTGATGCCTAAAAGTCACTATCAGGAAATATTCCCTCTCTTCTCTTCGTCCTCCGTCGCGTCTGCACCATGTAATCCTATCTCGTGGTCTCCTCCGGAGACCGGATCAGATCTTGGATCTTTTCTGTTCTTTAGTCTAATGACTAATTTCCACTGAGCAGTACGGTACGGTACAGTTCGGTACGGTACGCAATTATTTGCGTTTCTACTGTCAAAAGTTGTGAATGGTACCAAAAAGCTGAACCGTACCGTACCACTTTTTGGGTACCCTTCCGTTGGGGTACCTAGCACAGTGGTACGGTACTAAAGGGTGGAGCTAGACTCACTGCAGAACGCTGATTGGTTGACAGAGTATCGTCACTTGCACGTGCTACAAGGGGAATGACAACATAAGAAGCGCCATTTTTTAATATACAGTTGGAATAAAATACTACAGTTATTATTTCACGAAATGTAGTTTTAAGAGTTTTGCAGGCGAGAATGTAGTTGTTTAAAGCTCAAATTTGTGGTTTATTTATAATGATTTATGATAATTTTATCCATTCCCGGCAATCACCGGGCGCTCGGCGCTCATGTTCCCCGCCTGGAACAGGCTTTCCTCGGCTTGTCGTTCTGACGTTTGCCGCTGACTCTATAGTGGTAATTCGTCTTGTGTATATCTAACGGGCGATCTTTGGTCTCGTGAATCGATAATTCGTTCCCTGGCCAATCGTTTTGGCTGAGGGCTAAGTGAAGTTTCATATATTTAGGCTATTTAACTTTTCCGTTGTAACGTTACCGATAGACTAGCGCTGAATTTGTATATTTTGACTGAATTGTTTGCTTTATTTCTTATTGTATAGCTTCTTGTAACGTTACCTTTTACTTATACTTTTATAATGGTTATTATTGATAAAACTGAAATTTAACAAAAAGAGATAGGGTTGAGTTTTGTCATTATTTATTTTATTACAAGATTATCACTGTAATGTTGTTTATTGCAGCATTTGTACAAATGAAGAGTTCAGATGCAAAAGCCTCTAAGTGCCATCTAACATTTTCTCCTAAAATTATCATTTTTATCAAGCTTGTATATTTAAGTTCAGTAATTTCCCTTAAATGACAATTAATATGTCATTTTTTATTGCCATTTAAGTGTAATTACTGAACTTCAATATACGAGCTTGATCAAAATTATCATTCTAGGAGAAAATTTCAGATGGCACTTAGAGGCTTTTGCATCTGAACTCTTCAAATGCATATTGCCTGGAATATGTTTAATATTTTTAAAATTTAAACGAAAAGATGCAGGGTTGTGTTTTATATTTAGTTTTGTCATAAATAGGCTAATGTTATACATGCAGTGAATAATCAGGTCTATACATTGCCTGAACCACACTTGTGTGCCTATAATGTTTAAAATGTATTTAAATGAAAACGAAAAGAAAACGAAAAGAGGCAGAGTGGTGTTTTATAACATATTTAGTTTTATTGTTGCCTAAAATGTACATGCAGAGCGAGCTGAGTGACGCTTTCAGAACGCGCTGTTCAATAGAGAATTACCGGACTCGCGTCCTCTGGAGTGCTTCTGCTGAGAACTTTGTGTACTTGGTTTTGAGAAATGCCTAATGTCGGCGCTTGTCTTCTTGTGACAAACATGCCGAGAAGCAAGGACAAGATCTGCTGTATGCCATCCATTTGGTGTTTTTGTCGCTTTCTTCTTCGCGCGAAAATGATGTTGATCGCTCCTTTCCGGCAAACACCACGCCTATCAAGTAGGGTACTGTTGGCGGTGGAAACGCTAGCCAGATCATGGTTTACTGACCCGACCCGAACCGAACCGAACTGTACCGTACCGTACTGCTCAGTGGAAACGAGCCATAAGTTTTGTTTCCTGTATTCGACGCGGATCACTTCCACGAAGTGAAATGAACTTAGCCGAACTATTTCCTTTGGTAATGTTACCTCAAAGACGTCAACCTCTGTTCAACACGCGCGCCAAACGCCACGTGACACCTCACGGAACAAAGAACATCCGCTCATGCACGCGGCCGGGACAGGTCGTTCCAGGAACGCAGCAATACATGAGAGACCAAGAAACTGTGCAAGTATTCTTCTTTATAGAGCTTCTAGGAAGCATTAAGATGATGTTTTTCGTGTTGTTTCAGAGAGGTTAACTGTCTGGGTGAATTTTGCCAATGCTCCTCTCTCTCTCTCTCTCTCTCTCTCTCTCTCTCTCTCTCTCTCTCACACTCTCACTCACTTTTACACGTGTTTCCATTGTCTAGACTCCCCGCGTCTTCGTCATGTTAATGTTTGTAAATACATGTATTCCTGTAACGTAGTAAATACATAAGTAGTTCTGCCTTAGTAAATTCATTATATCCATTTGATTGACCTCCCCGGCCTGAGTCGGGCGGTGGGGGTATGTGGCGAGGGGGGCATGGTTTCGCGAAGTCTGTAGCGAGAGAGGAATCAGCGAGCTGTGCAGTGAATAAGTAGGTCAAGTGCAGATGATGAACACCTGTGTCTGATTGCAGTAATTGGCGTGGAGACCGCATATAAGCTGCTAGGAATGAGAGAGCGGGGAGAGAGAGGCTTGGGACTCGCACGCGACCCGCAGTAAGCGCTGATACCGGGAGGAGTATTTGTTAGAATGGAAAGAGTGTTGCCTCAAGTGGACTGAGTATTGCTAGAGTGGAAAGAGTGGTCGTCTGACTGAACTGTGGGAGCTGGAGACACACAGCGTGAAGAGTGTTTCTTATTCTGTGATGTAGTATTAAACTGCGGTGAAGGCGCACCTTTTGTTTTCTTTGATTTGTTTATAAATAAAGTGCGAGTCCCAATTCCGCCGACCCTGTCTCCCTCTTTCTACACCCTCACACTGAACCTCACTAAAGGAACTTAGTAGGTAACCAGTGTAGAGATTATCAATTTGTTATGTGATCCTTTTTTCTTGAGCTGGTAGCAACTCTAGCAGCTGCATTTTGAACTAATTGTAGCTTATTTATTGATGATGCATTATAACCAGGTAGTAATGCATTACAGTAATCTAGTCTAGAGATCATGTCTATGGTCATAGTCTGTGGCCAGCAGCCATATCACCCTGTAGCCCAAGACTGGTTGCCCACTGAAGTTAAACAGGGTGGAGCCTGGTTAGTACCTGGATGGGAGACCTCCTGGGAAAACTAGGTTGCTGCTGGAAGAGGTGTTAATGAGGCCAGCAGGGTGTGCTCACCCTGTGGTCTGTGTGGGTCCTAACGTCCCAGTATAGTGATGGGGACACTATTCTGTCAACAAGCACCACCCTGCGGATGAGACGTTAATCCGAGATCCTAACTCTTTGTGGTCAATAAAAATTCCATTGCCCAGATTTGCCCATTGGCCTCTGTCCATCATGGCCTCCAAATCATTCCCATATATATGTTTCTGAGCCGAGTTTGGTGCTTGTAGCAATAAAGCACTAGGAGTAGCAGTAAAAAATTACTCTTAGGAGAAGAGAGAATAAGAAATACGTTTAAATAGAATAACAATAAGTTGGCTTCTCGTTCAATTTTCGCCATCTATAGGGGAACATAGAATAATCTATTTCAATGTAGCGACCAAAATCGATGCAAAATTCAACCAGGGACGGAAAACGGGAAGGATTTAAGCTGTGCTCTTTTGGGGCTGAGCAGATGAGGGCGGAGAGTGGGAGCTGGCAGGGATGGAATCTGAGACAGGGCCCTGACTTGCTGAGGGCCTACTGCAGATGCCTGATGCTGGAGGAAGGCCCGTTCCTTCACTAGAAGAGGGGGACATTGGCCTAGACCTGAGCTTGGGGCTCAACGGCCTTACTAACTGGTTTGGTTTTTGGAGAGGGATTGACAGACTGCAGGGACACGTACAGGTTGCATAGTTTGCACTTTATTCAGTCCGTGTGAGAACAGAATGTCCGAATTACTCAGGGCTTGTCTTGTCTTGAATGGGCCCGAAGTAGAGAAAGACGCGGAGCAAGATGGTGGATGTCTCGCCGTTGGGGGCAAAGGTAGGCCTCGCCATCTTGGTATGCGGGGACCTGTTTGGATGGCTGACACCCCTGCGATAGCACTGGGGGATCGTGGCGGTGTTTGGCATAGTGGAATCGCTCCTTAGGCAGGAGATTTGCGGCAGATATTCTCAGAGGATGAAAGAATCTTAATTGGATGGGAAGAGCTCAATTTTAGACGTGTTGTGCACTAAGTGTGGGGCCAAATACAGAAAACTGTTGAGGAACATAGGTGAGTCAGCTATATATAGGCCTCCTCTCGTGCCAATTGGATAAATCATTTGAATTAATAAAAATTAATTTATTTGTATACACTGTAAAAAATATTTTAGCAATTTAGTTATTTCAACTTATTTTTTTAACTAGATTGTCCAGACAACAAGAAATTTTAAGTTTTCTTGTCCTCAACTCATGGAAATAAGTTAGTTAAACTAAAAAAAAAACATGCAAAAAGATAACTCAAAATAATGAGTTAAGTTTTTTTACAGTGTAGTACTTTATAGTACTTTACACAATACACATTGTTTCAAAGCAGCTTTACAGAAAAATCATAATGTTAATGTCTATTATATCTTGATTTCTCCATGCATCATAATCATTTTCAGCAGATTAGAGCTGGTCGATAGTGTGCATTTAACAACGATATAAGCAATCAAACTGTTTAGATATGCAATATAGTATACAGAATTGCCCAATGTGAGTATACTGTACGTATGGGAATACAGTTGGACATACTTATATATCCAATATAAAGAGCTCGGCAATATCATAATTACATTTTGTAATGAAAAAAATAAATAAAAAAATCAAGCCGTTGAGATCAGTTTGTCTCTACTGTGTGAATATCATAAAGTCTGAGAGAGGTGTATTTGCCTCTACTGACTTTGGTCCATCAGTGACTAAAGGGAAGATTATTGCTTAAAGTAAGAACTTGTAAAGCTTTTAAGTGAGGAATTCAGAGAGGAATAACTTAAGATTCAAGGATTGCTGCAGCTGCTGTTTCTGAAAACATGAAGACAGATCAAAATCACAGATTTTAGGGGGCTGAGATGAAATACAGGAGGGCTTCGGGGTCTATGGAGCAAATGGGGATTAAGACAATCATAAGTAAAGTATATTAGACCACTTGAAAGTGTATCAGTCCTTGTAAGTAAATAAATTGATTTCCTGACATCTGCAAAACAAAATATACAATTTTCTCAGAGAAAGCTATTGATTTTTTTCCACCATTTGAAGATATATTAATTGCCAAGATATGCGTACATTCAAATACATTCGAAAAATAGGTGGTTTTGAATCATTTTAAAATCAAATTAAAATGCAGGGTACTTATTATTGTCTTAAGCATATTCTCAAAAAAAAAAAAATCTTTTGCTGGATGTCTCCTGTCTAAGAGTGAATTGCAGAAAGAAATTGTGTATGATAACATCCCAGGACATGACATTTGAAAATGTCTCACACTCTGAAATGCAACTTTTTTTTTTGTAGGTTGCATCAACCATAGAAATGAGTCAGAGTACAATAATTTGGTGTAGGATGTGATGTGTACAGCATGTGGTACAGGAAACAGCAGTAAAAATGGGATCTGACCAGAGCAACAGGAGTCAGTAGTGGATTTCTGACATACAAGGAACACAAATAACTGGACAAGACAGACAACACAGATGTGCTATATAATGCAGCAACTTCTCCCTCCTGAGTTGAGCAGGGAAGAGGTTGAAGAATTAACAATTCTGCACCCGATCTCTGTTTCTTTGTCTTTATCATTTTTGTTCGCCTGGCTATTTCCAGTACTGGTTAGATTAATTACAAATTGTAGTCAGTTACCAATTGTAGTTAGATTCCAAATTACATGTAATGATTTCCATTACACGAGAGTAGATGTTAAAACTTCATGCTGATTTGTACTCGGCTTTCGCCAAGATAAGCAACACTAAGACGTAGCTTTACAGTAAACTATGCTTCTCCATCCATTTACGCTTCTTTCCATATGAGGGTGTGACTCCCCTTCTGTCCGGCGTTAACGGCTGCAGTGTACTTGGCGCGTTAGCACACACGACGGCTGCAACTACAGTGTGGTCTCCCTAGTGGACCAACACGACAACCGTCTGGATTGAGCCGAGTAGGGGACATCTCTAGGGTCTTCAAGTGGGCACCTTCCGTCCTCAGTGTTTCGTCGACTAGCCCACGACACCTCAAGAGGGCTCGACAGTGACTCTGGCGTCCCAGAGTCACCCCCCTCCGTCCCCCACTCAACTCAGCCCAGCTTACTGACCTCTACATCCCTCCTGCTGCTGAGACCTAACCACAATCTCACTATCTCTCCGCAACCCAACCATACGCGCCAACCCGATTGACTAAGGCTGTCGAGCCCCACTGGTGCGTTAAAGCAGTTACAGTGGCAACGGTTCCGTATGGCATACCACCTACCGCAAAACACAATATCTGCCCAACCACCCGTCATTCTATACTATACAACCTATACAAATTGAATAGTATACTATACAACCTATACTACACAACCTATACAAATAAACCAACAGACTCTTCAAGTTTTTCAAGAATTCTACGAAACCGTAGCGTGGCGGCCTGTACCTTGCCAGCTAGAATCTTTCCGTCTCAACCACAGCCAGTTGCTGCTCCTTTCTGCTGCTTCAGATAAGTTCTTTACTGTGCGACGCAACTCTTGGCCGCTGAATCCGACGTCTCTGAGGAACCGGGTTGTAGAGTGTGCCACAAAACCTCGACAACCCACTTCCACTGGATAAACCTGGACTCTCCATCCTCGCTGTTCTGCTTCAGTGGCCAAATGAGCATACCGCAGTTTCTTCCTCTCATATGCCTCATCTACAGCATCCTCCCATGGCACTGTCAACTCTATCAGTTGAACAATGCGTGCTGATCCAGACCACAAAACAATGTCTGGTCGTAGGTTAGTGGTGGCAATCTCAGGTGGAAAAATAAGCCGTTGATCAAGATCAGCCAGCATCTTCCAGTCCCTAGCAGCTTCCAGTTGTCCTGGCCGAGAATTGGTGTTAACACCTTTTCTTGGTGGTTGCTCGCCTGGGCGGAGGAATGTTGTCTTCTGCGTGTAATGTTTTGCTAGAACATGCGGCAACTTATTGGTCATACTACGCTTGCCTTCCAATGCTAAAGCCAAACATCTCAGTACTTGGTCATGGCGCCAAGTAAACCGACCTTGGCTAAGAGCCACCTTACATCCTGTCAAAATGTGCCTTAATGTGGCAGGTGATGAACACAAAGGACAAGAGGGATCCTCTCCTACCCAGAGGTTTAGGTTCTGCGGTGATGGGAGAACATCATATGTTGACCTAATAAGGAAACTGATCCTACTCTCTTCCATTGACCAAAGGTCTTGCCAGCCCATTTTGCGTTGTTCCACACTCTCCCATCTCATCCACTCTCCCTGCTTAGCCTGGGAAATGGCCTTTATACTCCTCATCCTCTCCTCCTGCTTTCGCACCTCGTTGACTACCAGCTTCCTCCTTTGAGCTGGGCCTGCCTTGTGCCATTTAGGAGGAGCTAAACTGAGCCCAAAACCCCCTCTTCCATGCTGTACCTGTCCCACGATATCCCCTATTTGAAGGTCAGCCTTTGCCTCTACTACTGATTTCTTTGCTGACCACTTTCTACCAGTTTTTAACACAGGGGCTGCCTCCCTTACACATTTGTCACGTGACTCTACTAATGTCATTTCCAGTCTGACCTTGGCACACTTAAACTCCTCGGTTAAAGCAGAGACTGGCAGCTGCAATATTCCTTTACTATAAAGTCCCACTCTGCTGAGGCAGCGTGGAACTCCCAACCATTTCCTGATGTATGAACTTATTAACGCTTCCAGCTTATCCACTGTTGTCAAAGAAACCTCGTACACAGTCAGTGGCCACAGCAACCTCGGCAGTAGACCAAACTGAAAGCACCAGAGTTTTAGTTTGCCTGGTAGAGCACAACTGTTTATGCTCTTCAACCCTTCCACTGCTTGTCGTCTAACTTCTCCCACTCGAACTGTGTCCTTTAGATCTCCATCGTACCATCTCCCAAGACTTTTCACTGGCTTCTCAGAAACTGTTGGTATTGCCTCACCATTAATGAAGAATGTTTTATCTACTACCTTTCCTTTAACTATGGAGATGCTCCTTGATTTAGAGGGCTTAAATTGCATTCGTGCCCATTCAATATTATCTGTTAACTTCCCCAATAACCGATTAGTGCAGGCTACTGTTGTAGTCATGGTTGTCATGTCATCCATGTATGCTCTGATTGGTGGTAGTCGCAACCCAGAAGCCAAGCGCTCTCCTCCTACTACCCATCTTGATGCCCTAATGATTACTTCCATTGCCATGGTAAAAGCCAGTGGAGAAATTGTGCATCCTGCCATTATTCCAACCTCTAAGCATTGCCATGCAGTGCTGAATTTTGGAGTTGAGAAACTAAATTGCAAATCTCCAAAATAGGCTTTCACTAAATTTGTTATTGACATTGGTACTCTGAAAAAATCAAATGCTGCCCAAAGAAGCTCATGTGGCACTGACCCATATGCATTGGCCAAATCCAGGAATGTCACATGGAGCTCCTTCCTCTCCTTTTTTGCTGACTGAATTCGTTGCCAGATAACATTGATGTGTTCTAAGCATCCTGAGAACCCTGGAATGCCCGCTTTTTGAACTGAAGTGTCAATGAAGCCATTCTTTAATAGGTAGGTGGACAATCTCTGGGCAATAATGCTGAAGAAAATCTTACCTTCAACGTTTAATAGTGAAATAGGACGAAACTGACTGATGCTTGTAGCATCTTTTTCTTTAGGTATAAAGACTCCACCTGCTCTGCGCCATGCTCTAGGTACAACCTGTTTTTCCCATGCCACTTTTAACAATTTCCACAGAATTCGCAGAACTCCTGAAGCAAATAAATAAATAAAAATAAAAATTGTAATCCATTATATTACACATTTAAGGTAAGATGATCTGACTACTTTTTTAATTGTTTAGATTAGTTTTGACCGAACTTGTTAATTACATTGATTTGAATACAATAATATTACATTGATATAAAAATAAAAAGAGAAAGAAAATATATTCCATTCTTTACTATGAACAAAATTAACTGCATTAAATGTTTCATTATGTCAGAGTTTCCTAGACTGGGGTTCTTGATGGAACTGCAGGGGGTTTGTGAGTTTAAGGAAAAGCTATTAGTTAAATCATAAAAATATATAACCCAGTTCCCTGAGAGGGGAATGCGATGCTCCATTATGGCTTGACTCTATGGATGTCTGAAACATGTGTTTACACACGCCAATCAGTGATTGCCTGAGAGTGATGCAGCGATGTTGCATAGTACATCTCAGCGTCTCCTTCCCCTCTCATGGAACCGGGTTACACATACATATTACTTATATTTTGATTGATTCACTTCCGTCGCAACGATATGAAAGCTTTAGCATAAGTTCTGCCAGGAAGACTTAATTACTGCGTCACTTATTACCTTCACATCTATCCAATCACGTCCTTATTCTTACTGTATAAAAGATTGGTACATGTTTGAGTTTGCAGATGCCGTCGTGACAACAACCTCCACCCTCCCCACCACCACCAGGATGGTCCTGTCTACCTCCCTGGGGGGGTCGGCTACGCCCCTGCCTTCGTCTTCAGACAGGAGATGCAGATCTGCTACCCTCGGATTACAAACTATGGACGGGGCCTACACCAAAGAACTTTATAAACAATTGCTTGCTGGGCTGACAATAAATGGATGCTTTGTTACATCATTTTATCTCCCGAGTCTTTCTGGTAGAACATTAGTTATTAACTTAGGGGCCACTAACACGACACCGTTCTAACAGAAAACCCTTAATGCGATCCGGCCGCTCATTTGCACAAAACAATGCCTGGTGGCTCGAGAACGCAAGCCATGAAATAAGTTCCAAGCCTTGAAAAATGTATAATACAGAAAAAAAAATATCGCTTCCACGTAGCCACGTGATCCGTAATTATCCCAACAACGTTTTATCTGTACAGAGGTAAAGGAAAGGGAAGGAGGCCTTCACAGGGGAGAGACTAGTTGACACTTCTGGACTGCGTTGTCGTCGTGTCCAGGCGCAGGTCCTTCATCAGATCCTGATACGGCCTTGGGATAAACAGAAAGACTAATATTAGCGTAGACGCCATCCCTTCTTATGATGTAACAAGTACATCAGGATTAATGGGAAGTGTTCCCGGTTCCGGCTGACCTAATCTATGCAGCCTTACATTGAATTATAAAAGTCTATACAGTGTTATGTGTGTACTAGGTCAAAGAGATGTGTTTTTAGTCTAGATTTGAACTGACAGAGTGTGTCTGCTTCCCGGACAATGTTTGGAAGACTGTTCCAAAGATTTGGTGCTAAAGAGGAAAAGGATCTACCATCAGCAGTCGATTTTGATATTCTAGGGATTATCAACTGGCCGAAATTTTGAGATCGCAATAGACATGACGGTCTATAATGCGTTAAGAGCTCGCTCAAGTACTGGGGAGCTAAACCATTTAGTGCTTTGTAAACCATCTATAATACCATTACAATAATCTAGCCTCGATGTCATGAACGCATGAACTAACTGTTCCGCATTTGTCATTGAGAGCACATAACATAATTTAGATATATTTTTAAGATGTAACGGTTCCTAACCGACGGCGAAAAGATTTGACAGAGCAGTCATAAAGTGTTAGACAGTATCCTAGGTTAGTATGTGAGGACATTTTTTGTCCAACAATTAGAATCTCTGTTTGCAGGACAAATGACTAGCACTACATTAACATTTTAACTGCTACTGTAAATGAATTCACAAGGTTGTTTTACATTTTCAATATGTAATAGCATAGCAGACTTCTGATTTGGGAAAGCTGTTAAAAATTGGCCTATGATGTCTGTTTATCAACTGAATAATTTTAAAGAAATGGATTTTTAAATGCAGTTGTCGGGACCTTACTTGTCCTGTGGCCAATTTTCTGGAATTCCTCTGGACTGGCATTGAATCACTAGAGTCAAGGTGAGTACTGGAACATATTGAGTCATCAGCCATCCAAATACCATATGCAGTGATTTTATTATTTAACCAGCCTGTTCTCACGTAAATGCGTCTCTATGACACGCATGGTGCATTGTCGTGTAATTGATACGCGAAAATGAGTTTTTACGTGCATATGAGACGCAGTTTTTTGCGTGCATTTGATACGCAGTTCATTTGCGTGTAATACACACGCACCCCACACCACTAATCCTACCCAAGCGTATAATACACACGCACCCCACACACACCTAAACCTACCCTAACCAACCAATGCGTATCCTATGCACGTAAAAACTCAATTTAGCGTATAAATTACACGACAATACACATGCGTGCAATAAAGACGCATTTAGTGAGATCGGGTTGATTTAACCTACCTCTCAAAAAAAAAAATACTCTGTTTGCCTCTGTCTTGGTCTCTGTCATTGTTTGGACTGTTGACCCTGTGCTTTTGACCTTTTGGCTGCATGGATTTTCGAATCTGGAGTACCCCTTAATAAAGACTGCATTTGGATCCTCAACTCTTCAGTTTCATGACAATTATCATCATTATTAGAAGTAATAGTGGTAGTAGTAGTAGTAGCATTTTCATTCTTACTTTCATTATTTCCTCTAGAAAAATTGCTTAGCTTCCACAAATGCCACATTTCTTTTTGTAAATATTTTAAGCGTATTCATTATTATTATTATTATTATTATTATTATATACATTGTTTGTTTTTTTATGAATGGGCCACTATTAGACAACACAAACTGGGTGAAAGGGACATTCCCAACAGCACTTCTCAACAGAGCAATGCCTCATGCTTCCCCACTGAGCATCAATTGAATGTTATTATGTAAGTGTCAGTACAGCGATTTACATTTGGCCCAGCAGCAGAGTTAGTAGATGAGAACAGGGTAACAGTGCTAGTCACAACTATACCACAATCTCAGACAAGACAATGCTGGATCTGTGCCTGCATTTGGTAGTGGAGCGTGAGCATGAGCATGAGCATGAAAACCATGCTCTTGGCTTGGATTGCTTCAAGGAAAATACAACAGAAAATGCATGAATAATATGTGCCTGTTTCACTATATAAGATCTAAAGCACCCTGCTGTTTTCTGGGACCTTGTTATGGAAAATATTTTTTTCTTTTCCTTTTCTCAGTGTCATATTTACATTATTTATCTATTTCACGCACATGCTGTGAATAATATTAACTAAGCAACAGAGTGTCACAGACTGCATTCTGATTGATTGTCCCTCTGCTTTTCAAATTATTTTACATTTTTGTTTAATTACTTTTTTATCTGGTTGCTAGGTGCAGTTAAAAAACAGCTGAAGTTAAAGCTGATGTCTGCTGTTCCAAATAGCTCATTTTATCAGCTTGAGTGTAATTGTAGAGACTATAGAGCATGGCAGTGTACAGGCATCCTGGAAATGTCTCTCAATTTTGTGAAATCACTGTTTGATGACTGTGAACATTGTTTGTAGGATGCACTTAAAAAAAAGTCACTCAATTTGTTTTCACATAAAACAAACAGCTTGCGGTAGAAATTCTCATGTGGTCTTCATCTGAAACAAGAACTGTTTTTTTCGTATCCAAAACATGCACAAAGGACTCTCTTTGGACGTTGAATAAATGTCAAAAGGTTTTAGTCATATTAGATTAATTAACATTTCAAATAATTTCATGTCATTTAACACAGAAACATTGCTATTTTCTCTCTCTGAATTCATAAGAGAATTTCTCTGGGGGTGTCAAATATGCTTATGCATTAATGAAAGCACTTTTGTTATGGCATCAAGTGGATTACCATTGTTAATCACCATGTTAATCACCATGATTACCATGTTCTGAATTAATTTGCTAAACAAGCACTCCTGCCTTAAAACTTAGACAGACAGACAGATAGATAAATAAATAGATCTCTTCACACAAATTCTGGATTAGTATGGAGTTATTTTACAAAGTCTTTATAACCTCTTTTAAGCTTGAATGTTTTGGATGTCTGGAACTTAAATTTAAAGGGACATATCTCTCAGATTTCATTAAAAATATATTTGGTTCCACTGTATGCTTTAATCTTGATTTGTAAGCACATCTATGTGTTTAATAATTGTATTTTCATACTTTCATAGATCAATTTATCATTTCTAAATGTAGTATTACATTATTTAAAAGCCAGTTATTTAGGAGTCGTCAGTGGTTCATAAGATCATTTAGAAAGTGTAAGTAAATGATTACATTTATCTGACACTTTTATCCAAAGCGACTTACAATTGCTATACATGTCAGAGGTCACACACCTCTGGAGCAACTAGGGGTTAAGTGTCTTGCTCAGGGACACATTGGTGTCTCACAGTGGATTCAAACCCGGGTCTCTCTCACCAAAGTCATGTGTCTTATCCACTGTGCCATCACCACCCCAGGTGGTGAATAATAAACTATAGTAATAGTTACTAAACGTGTTAATAAATGCTTTGACAACACTTATTCCTACTGTAATTCATGATTAATTCAGGTAGTTATAAAACATGTAGCAGTTGTCAGTTAACTGTTTTTGTGAGCTCATCTAAAGTGAGGACTATTTAAGTCTCATAAATCTTTTACAAATGATTTAAAGGATCAGTTATCTTCTACACACAGATAAATAAGCATAAAAACTTTTGGTAACGCCGGCGGTCTCTGTGATCGGCGCTTCTTCTTGCGCGGTCCAGCAGAGGCGGAGTGACAGCTTCGGCGTTGAATACCTCGAGTCGAGCTCGCAGGGTCGACATCGGGAGTTCTTCGCAGTGGACGCAGCCTCCCGACGAAAGGAAGGGAAGCAGCCTCTGAGCCGTTCTTTTATACGCTAAGCCCAGTGTTGTGTGTAACGTGTTACAAAGTAACGCGTTACTGTAACGTAACTACTTTTTCGGGTAAAAAGTAGTGTAACGCGTTACTGCTGAAAATTTGGTAACGAAACGTAGTTCCTTTTTCAATTCCGCACAACGTTACTTTTCCCAGGGACAGATTTGACAGCGACACTTTCTCCTCAGCTGCGCGCTTGCAATAGTCACAAGCTCCACATGGTAGGCTATGTGACAGAGGCTGGTAGCAGAGCAATCAATTCTATGAATTACACTGCGCAAACCAAAAGTAATACTACCCACCAGATGAAGAAGGGTTGGCTCTCCACAGAACACAAAATATTCATTTTATTGTATTTTTCGTGTTCGCATTTATGAGGAAAAAAAACAACGTTATGGACGTTCTTCGGACGTGACCGCTCTGAAAGCGGCACTAAAAGACTGCTTTAAAACTTTCAGAGACCTCGCTCAACCAGGTATTTAAAACACCAAACATTAAGGATTGGCATATCAAGCAAAATAATATTCGATGATTGCTCGAAAATCGTACCTCTCCCCCCACATGCTTACGGTGAGACGTAGGCTACTGTATAGGCCTATGTGTTGTAGCCTAGTCATTAAAGAAAACGATTTAGTTTCATATTTATGTTTAAATAAAATTCTTAATTTTTTTATTTCATCTATGTTGATTATATGAAAAGTGAAAAGCATGAGTAAGATCATAAGATGCGCAATCGGGAAACAAATGGAGTGGGCAGACATGATTTTGATTAAGTTTAGTTTGTTTTCGTAGAAAGCCTTTCTTTAACGTGAATTTCATTTTATATTAATTGTATCTTAATTTTAATCAATGTTTCATCAACCAATTGTCTGGATTTAATAAATAAGAAGTAAATATAGCAGGCAGGCAATATAATCAGGACTTCTCAGGAGCTCCGTAGAAAGCCTTTCTTTAAAGTGAATTTCGTTTTGTATTAATTGTATCTTAATTTTAATCAATGTTTCATCAACCAATTGTCTGGATTTAATAAATAAGAAGAAAATATAGCAGGCAGGCAATATAATCAGGACTTCTCAGGAGCTCCGTGCCGGCGCGTGAACTGAGCTCATCTCATAAATGAGATAACTTCAGTCGAAACTCAGCGTATAAGCTACTTGCCTCAAAGATCTGAGAAATATATAGAAAGCTTGAAATGTGTACTTTAAAACAAAGCTATTCAAAACGAAAGAAAACAGACTAGCCTACTCTCTGCTCATGTAATCCGTATGAAATGTGCATTTCTCTCTGGCACGTTCACCTACTGCGAAGATCGCGAGTCAGCATCGTCAACTTTATCTTTGCAGCCGACATTGACAAAGAAAAAACTTGTTTATTAATAAACAATTGAAATGTCTCCTTGCTATATTTGACATATTCATAACCATTACTTTTGCCGGTTCTTGGTGACATTTTTCTTGAACGCGTCACCACCGCTAGTTAATATTGTTCTTTGGTGTTCAGTTTAGGTTTTTCTAATGTTATTTAAATAAAAATATATATTTCTATCTCAAAATCTCTCTTTTTTCTAGTTTTTTTCTTCTAGTTTTTCAATAAGTAGAGTTCATAGTAGAATTGTATGTAGGCTTACATATTTAGGAACAGATATTGGGTTCTGCCCAAAGTCAAGCAACATAAAAGTAACGTAAAAGTAACGAGTAACGTAAAAAGTTACTTTCCAAAGGGGGTAACTAAGTAAAGTAACGGATTACTTTTTAGAGAAGTAACGAGTAACGAGCAAACACTACTTTTTAAAAGTAACTTCCTCAACACTGGCTAAGCCACACCCATTCTGGCGGGCTGTGATGCGTAGTTGGCGCGAAGCACCCTCATTGGGCGTGACGTCACGCAAGGCTGTAACCGAAATCGCCCCCCTAAACCCTCATTCATTAATCCCTACGTTAATCCACTAATACAGTTCACTTAAGTGATGTGAATTCGGACAGCCGTTGATCCTACACCGGTTGCACACAGCCGGGTTCATCACTTATTGGGGTCCCCTGAAAACATTTCCGTTGTGTTCTGTGCTATTTGCATCGCATTTCTGTATTTGGTTATGTTGTGAGTATTTGGAGCACACGTGTGTTGTAAAACTGATGAAAAGGTTTTCTTAATTTTCTGTGTTTTTTTTCTATTTGCATGTATTTTCTTAAGTTGCAGCGCATTGAGCTCTCTCGGCCACCGTAGTTTAGTCATGTTTAATCAATCAAAGCGTTTCAATCTTCTGTTTATTCAGCTACAGCGATGATGCCCGATTGGGATTTCCTGGAATGATGTGCATCATCGTTCTGCGGCAGGGCATGTTTGGTGTCTGCATGAGAGTGCCCTCTGGCATTCAGATGGAGCAGTATTTGCTACCGATCAGTCATGCTGCACTGACAAGCTGCGCATAAAATAATTGCAGCCTTTGCTAAATCACGTGCGGTTTCTTTGCAATTAATTGTGCAGCCCTTCTGACGACTACTGAATGTTTTAGAACTACCTGAATTAATCATGAATTACAGTAGGAATACAATAGTTACACACTGAGTAACTATTACTATATGTCTAAATAATATGTATAAATGTACTTTTAAATAGTTTATTAATCATTTACACGTTCAAAATTATCTTATGAACCGCTGACAACTCCTAAATAACTGTTTTTTAAATCGTGTCATATTTAATTTAGAAATGATAAACTGATCATTAATAAGATATGAAAATAAAATTATTAAACACATTAGATGCTTTTAAATCAAGAATAAATCATTTATAGCTGTATTTATAAACTGCTTATTGATGTCTATTAATGCTTTATAACTGATGAATTAACTATTTACTAATGCTTAATGATATCATAGCATGCAGTTATTATAAAGTGTTACCATATATTTATTTCATTTTGTTTTGAAGATGAACTGTTTAGAACAACATGATGGTAAGAAAATTATGACAGGATTCTTCCCTTTTGGGTGAACTATTCCTTTAAATTGTAATCTTGTTTGACAGCTCTGGTCACCATTTACTTTTATTGTGGAAAAGGCTAACTTATTGACATGTTGTCAAATATTTCTTTGTTTTTTACATGTTAGTCATGTCAAGTGTCATGTGGGTTTCGTTTAACTTCGCAATAGGGAAGAAAATCGCAATAGAGAACTTAAGACTATAGCAACTTCGGTTTCATGCCAACTTTAATTCAGCTATAAGCAGCTCTGCAAAAGGCTGTAAAGTGTTGTAATTCAGCTCAAGTCAGTACAGTGTTGATTCAGTTTAGTTCAGTTTATTGCAGATTTTGCAGAGTTCATCAATTATTAAACAAATTTGCTTTATTCAATATCCAGCTCAATTTAGTTCAAGTTTTGTCCTCATCCAATAGTGTCAGTGTAGTCAAATAGATAATATTAATGAATATTAATATACTAAATGATAACAGAATTCTCATTTTTGGGTCAACTGTCCCTTTAACTAAAAGAACAATGCAGTAGTCTCAAACCAATCCCATGAATGCACATTTTGGATTACCTTATTAGGATATCAAATTCAAGTCATGGAGTTCTTTACCACCGAGTTCAGTTGATGCTTTATGTCTGGTTTGTTAGATTAGAGAGACATACAAAATATGTAGCAGGGGGCTTTGGACAGGTTTGAAAAACACTATTGTCTTCACAATTGGATTGAAGATTTTCAAAATATTGGCTACACTGTTACCTAGCATCTGTTTTATACCCAATATTTCTGTTTAGCTGACAGCCAGCCTCACCTGCTTCTTGATCTAAACCCAAATTCACGTGGGGTCACACAGCAGACAGATCTTTTCCATCTCAGAGGAACTCTATTCAGTAGTCGACACAGCCCGTGTTTCCACCACTCCTGCCCATCTGGGCCTTGCACAGGCTGCCGCCAACACATAAGATTGACGACGACACATATCCTGCCAGAGAAGCCATTCTCAGCTGTTCCAAGGAGATGCATGTGTCAGCATAGCTACAATGAAATCAAATGGCATCTTTGATCTAATTCGAATGGCAGTTAGCATGAGATGAAGAATGTGTGGTGTGATTTGAGCAAACTCTAATTCAAAAGAACACAATGATAATAATTTATCTCAAATACACAGTGACCTGTGACTGTTGCTGTTGCTGTGGTGGTTATACAAATATAAAAAGAAAAAGAGAAAAAAAATAATAATTAGTGTCATCAGAATATGTTGTTGTTGTCATTGAAAAATAAATTGTCATTAATGCCTACTGTATGGTTTGGGTGATGGCGATTGATATTCTGTGCCTATGGACGATCAATTTATTTGATTTCTTTTGCCTTGGGACTTGTTCACCTGCTGGGGGAGTGGGCGCGCTGCTCAGACAATACAGAGACTCAGACGATGTTGCAGCAGCTCCATGTCCTGTGTCTTTATTGACTCTTATTTCTCCCCTTACCAGGTAGCCTATGACATAAATATAAATTTTCATGTAAATACAGTTTGTATAGGTCAAGGCCGTGAAAAATGGCAAATGTCATTCTTTGAAGTGTATAAATAGTTTGTATATAGATATCTAAAAGTTCGGTTCAAGTTAACCATGTGTGTATCACGTGTGCAACTGGTGAATGCTAAACTGATGGCAGAGACCATGCGGTTAAAGAAATGTGAAAATGGAGTAAATTTAAACAATGTTATTTGTACTTTTGATAACTAATGTAACAGTTAAGAGTTTAAAAAAAGGAATGTGTTGTTTCATAAGAGAAAGTCAAGTCATCTTCATTTATATAGCACTTTTAACGATGTAGATTGTTTCAAAGCAGCTTTACAGAGATAAACATATAATTTAAGGTAACAGAGATTGTTTTGGCTTTATAGTGGTTCTTGAATAATGTTTACAGAAACATCTTCTGATGCACAACTTTGGACACATCATCAGTGTTGTTTTTCCTGGAGTCACTGGGTGTTTCTGGTCTTACAACAGACACCCTCGTCCAGGCGACCCGACCGAGGCTGATTAGAACTCGACCTGTGTCCAAGTGGCATTCTACTGGCCCCACTGCTCTCCCCTCTTTAACCAGAGCCATCTGGATGGTTTTTCTGCTGCCTCCACGTTGTTACCTATGGCTAATCTTTGGTTAGCACCTGTTATGCCCAGCATGCCGTAGGCCTTGCTCAGGGAGTAACTAGCAAATCCCCTACTGCCCACCTCTACTGGCATACACCTGGTCCTCCATCCGTTCTTCCGACAATCCTCCAACAGTTCTTGGTATTTCTCCCTTTTTATCTCTTGAGCTTCCACCATCCTCTCCTCCCAGGGCACTGTCAGCTCTAACAAGATCAGATGTTTGGTGGCCTCAGAGACCAAGATGATGTCAGGTCTCAATTTGGACTGGGTGATATATACCAGAATTTTCAGCTGCCTTTCTAGGTCGACTGTCATCACCCAGTCTCGGGCCGTGGAGAGCAAACCTACAGACCATTTTTTCATTGTTTTCTCTGGCTTTTGTCCTTCCTTGATGAAGTGAATGGCCTTGGCTGTTGCTTGGGTGTATTGGCTGTCCTTGATCCCCTTGCTGGTTGCCTCAGCGATGTATTTGAGGACCTGGTCGTGCCTCCATTGATACCGGCTCTCACCCAGCGCCTTGGATCAGCTGCTCAGGATGTGTTCTAATGTCCCTATTTTGGAACAAAGAGGGCATGCAGGTGTTTCTATTTTGCCCCATGTGCACAGGTTGGATGGACTTGGGAGGACGTCATAGACCCCCTGAGAACAAGAACTTGATTCTCTGGGGGTTCAACTTCCAGATTTCCTTCCAGGTGATACTCTGCTACATTGCCTGCACCCACTTCATCCAGGCGCCTTGCTGCCGCATGGCCACTGCTCTGCTGGTTCGCTCTTCCTCGACTGAAGCTCGCACCTCCTCCTGTACCAGCCTCTGCCTCTCCTTTTCGCTGGCAGAGTTATCGGGTCGCTGTTAGACTCCCAAGACCGGCTCTGCCTTGCGACACTGTTCCAAGGATGGCCTTGTGCTTAAGCCACGCCTCTGCCTGCTGGACTGCCTCAGCTGCCCTTTGTCCTTTGTTCTTTGTCGTTGTCCTTGAGTCCATCCTGTTGGGGTGCTCATACTCCCCCCCTCTCGGGCACACCAGGGGGTATCTCTCTTTTGTGGGTTTTGTAGATTGTTATTGGGTTCTTCTTTACGGAAAAAGTGGTTCGGGCTGCCAACCCTCTCCACCCCGGGTTGCCGTCTCTCCGGCCGTCATCTGTCTCTCCAGATGTCACCACTCTCTTTGTGGTTGTCAACCAGTCTGTTCCTGGTTGTCACTGGTGCTCTCAGAGTATTTCAGTTTACAGAAACATCTTCAGATGCACAACCTTGGACACATCATCAGTGTTGTTTTTCCTGGAATCAATGGGTGTTTCGGGTCGAACAATGTTATTTTAGTTTTTATTGATTCACTTCCGTCGAAATGATCATTTGCTATTAAATTAGGGGCCGCCAAGATGACGCAGTTCTCTCTAAACAGACTTTAAACGCGAACCTGTGATAAACGCTGATGGCGTTCACATACGCATTAAGAATTTATTCTATAGTTATGTGCATTTGAATATATGTGCGCAGGTTTATAATTCCCTACAAATCATGCCTAAACAAACTACTTGTCTTGCCTATAAATTTTGATAAAGAATTTTATTTGATCACTTCGGGGTAGGTACGCGAACTGAATTTCCCCACAACGGTTTATCTGTAGTGTGGTAAAGGGATCCTCCATAGGGAGAGGCTAGTTGGCACTAGGACCAGGCGAAGGTCCAAGTCAGATCTGGATACGGTCTGGATCCGGCAGGTTGCGGGAAAAGCTCGGGATAAACAAAGACACTAAAATTAGCGTAGATGCCATTCTTCTTATGATGTAACGAGTACATCAGGATTTAAGGGAAGTGTTCCCAGTTCTGGCTGACCTAATCTATGCACCGTAACATTGAATTATAGAAGTCGATAATGTATTACGTGAATGCTAGGTCAAAGAGATGTGTCTTTAATCTAGCTTTGAACTGACAGAGTGTGTCTGCTTCCCGGACAATGGTAGGAAGACTGTTCCAAAGTTTTGGTGCTAGAGAGAAAAAAGGATCTACCGCCAGCAGTCGATTTTGATATTCTAGGAATTATTAACTGGCCGTAATTTTGAGATTGCAATAGACGTGAAGGACTATAATGTGTTAAGAGCTCACTCAAGTACTGCAGAGCTAAACCATTTAGTGCTTTTTAAGTAATCAGCAATATTTAAAAATCTATACAATGTTTAATAGGCAGCCAATGCAGTGTTGACAGAACCTGGCTAATATGGTCATACTTCCTGGATCTTGTAAGAACCAGAGCTGCTGCGTTCTGAACTAGCTATAGTTTGTTTATTAAGCGTGCAGGGCAACCACCCAGTAGAGCATTACAATAATCTAGCCTTGAGGTCATGAACGCATTAACTAATTGTTCTGCATTTGTCAATGAGAGCATATGGCGTAATTTAGATATATTTTTAAGATGGAAAAATGTGGTTTTACAGATACTAGACACGTGACTTACAAATGAAAGATTGGTATCAAAGAGCACACCCAGGTTACTAACCGACGACGAAGACTTGACAGAGCAGCCATCAAGTGTTAGACAGTATTCTAGGTTATTACGTGTGGAAGTTTTTTGTCCAGTAATTAGAATCTCTGTTTTTTCAGAATTTAGTAGTAGGAAATTACTAGTCATCCAATTTTTTATATCAGCTATGCATTCCGTTAATTTTGTGAATTGGTAAGTTTGGTTAGGTTTTGAGGAAATATATAGCTGAGTATCATCGGCATAACAGTGAAAACTAATGCCATGTTTCCTAATGATATCTCCTAATGGTAGGAGATATCACCTCTACTTCCTGCTCTGCTACTGTTCGGACACTCTTGCTTACTGCTCCGCGCTTTGCTCTATTGCTCTATCGCTTTTATATTTTTATATTTTATCTCCTTTTTATCACCTAATTTTAACTTCAGCAAATCAGCACAGTGCTCAAACGCTTGGATTACTACAAAAAAGCAGAATTCTTTTATCTGACCAGCCTCCCACTGAAAGCTTACATTCCGGGGATGGGAAAACACATACGAGAAAATGCCTCTTCTGGAATCTACTCCTGCACTAACTGCCAGAGACTTTTACAGAGGATTGCAGTTCTTGAAACAAAGTTACTTGTGGGACCACCAAACCAGACGGAACACACAACAGAGCTTCATCATGGACGCCCTCAGTCTAGGTGAACTTAATTGACAACTTCAATCTTTTCTGGAGTCAACTTTTTCAACAGGATGGGCACCACCCAAACAAACTTGGTTCAAGAGTGCTAAAGGACAATATCTACTTCTCCCTCAATCATCCTTCTGCAGTGTGTGCCAATCCACTCAACCTGAATGGCACACACACACACCTGGACACAGTATGAATGACCACAGGACTTCATTTCAGCACCTGAATGGACATGCAGTTGACACACAAGGACAATGATAACACCATGCAGCCACAACAACTTCTGCTTACGGACACAATCTCAGCTTAGCCCTGCCCACAGAGCTCACCACAGACAGACTGTGACATACTAGAACTGCTCCAAGATTCAGCACCCAAGAACGACTTTCTGGAAAACAGCCAGGGAAACCAAGACAGCATATTACAGTCTCCGATAACACCAGAGCAACAGCCCCTCTCCCCAGACACGTTATTCCTCTCTCCAGCATCTCCCCTTCAGTGGTTCTCAGAGAAAATGGAAGAACTGGTGTGTGCTGGAACCAAACTATCTCACTCTTTTGCTGCAGATGTTGACCAAAAAACAGCAGGCCCCACAACCACCAAAGCCTGCGGGCCCAGCTCGCCCTCCCCCTCCTCCTGTAAGAGCTCTTCGGCCTCTGCCACAACACCAGGGCCAACACCCTCCTCCATCGACTCGAGGTGAACCAAAAACAACTGATACCAGCTCTCACTGATATGTGTCGGGTCCCCGCTATGATAACAGTAACTTTCTCAAATGTTTACAGAAGAAGCGGGAACCCAGTGTGCCCGAATCTTTCTCTATTGCTGTTCAATTACATGATAGAAAGTCTAAGGCCTTTAAAAGCCATACAGCAAACCCATCTAATCTGGTGCCTATTACACACCAAACTAAGATTACTGTGGGGACAAAAAGTAAGACTGTTAAGTTAGCACTTTTAAGACCTCTGGTAGCTTGATCTGCAGGGTTTTGTGATGTCCTGACATACCTCCACTGTAATGGAGTAGTAGCATCCCTTATTAGTGAGATCCTGTTTGCTACAAATGTTTTGAAACGTGCACTCTCATTGTCGATGTAACTAAGCACTGTAGTGCTGTCTGTCCAGAAAACAGACCGCTGTAGCGGGATTTGAAGCTCTTGTCTTAGTATTTTGTCTACCTTGACGGCTATGGTTGCTGCTGTCAGTTCAAGTCTAGGGATTGTGATTTGCTTGAGTGGGCTAACTCTTGACTTTCCCATTAACAAGGAACAATGTTTTTGATTTTGTTCATTGGAAAGTACCAGATAAGTGACTGTGCCGTAAGCATTCTCACTGGCATCAGAGAAATGATGCAGCTGCGCTTCTGATGTATTACCAAACTTCTCTGGTTTTACGCATCTTTTGATCTGGAAGTCTGAGAGGTGATTTAGCTCTTCTTTTTTTATTAAACCTTTATTTAACCAGGGAAATAAACACATTGAGATAAATATCTCATTTACAAGTGTGCCCTGGCCAAAATAGCTCTTCTAGCCATTTGACCCACTGATCAGCACGCTTTCCCTCAATCTGTTCATCCCATCCATATCCTTGTTTGCACTTATCCCTTAGAAGGAGCTTGACTGGTAGGATGAGTGGCACCAGAAACCCAAGAGGATCATATATTGAATTAACAACCGAGAGAATACCCCTTCTACTCAACGGCTTCTATTGTACCTTGATGTCGTATGTGAAGGTGTCTTTTTCTGTACACCACTGCATGCCAAGTGCTCTCTCGATGGGCAGAGAATCCTGATCCAAGTCCAGGTCCTTTACTCCACTGGCCCTTTGTTCTTCTGGGATGGACAATAATACTTTCCTACTATGGCTCACCCACTTTGTTAAGCAAAAACCTCCTTCAGCACACAAATTTCTAACTCCCTTTGCTAAGTCAATTGCTTATTGTTCTGTAGACACAGATTTCAAGCAGTCGTCCACGTAAAAATTTTGCAAAACTGTTTCGACAGCCTTTGGAGATGCTACATCTTTTCGGTCCTCTGCTGTCCTTTTCAATGCATAAGAGGCACAGCTAGGTGACGAAGCGGCTCCGAATAAATGCACCATCATCCTATATTCTTCTATAGGTGCATCCAGCTTGCCATCTGGCCACCAAAGAAAGCGAAGCAGATCTGCATCCTCCTCTGGAACCCTCACCTGATAGAACATCGATTCTACATCTGCCATCATGGCTATTGGTTCTTCTCTAAATCTGGTAAGGACACCAATAAGTGTGTTTGTGAGGTTTGGACCTTGTAACAATTGACCGTTCAGAGACATGCCTTGAAATGAAGCAGTACAATCGAAAACCACTCGAATTTTGTTTTTCTTTGGGTGGTACACCCCGTGGTGTGGTATGTACCACACTCTGCTGTCGCTGCGACCAAGCTGTTCTGTGGGAACTTTAACTGCATATCCTTTCTCTATTATGCTCTTCATAAAGCTATAGTCTTCAAGCAAACTTGAGTTCTTTTGAAGCTTTCTCTTCAGGTTAGCTGCCCGCAGTTCAGCAACACTTCGATTGTTTGGCATCTTGACTGCTTCATTTTTCAATGGTAGTTTCACACAGTAATGTCCATCCTCAAACTTAGTCTTTTCCTGCACTACTTGCATGAACTGTTTGTCCTCCAAGGACATTTCCTCTTTCTCTTCATAGTGGCGCTCTGGATAATCAGTACTGTACTGCTGAATCAACAATTGCTCTATTTCCACCACTGAGAGCCGATTAACTGAATGATGTGGCAGTTTGGACTTTTCTGAAGTGTTGCTTTCTTTTTTGATGGGCCCGTTCACTACCCATCCTAGTGCAGTTTTTACAGCATACGGTCCATCTTGTTGGCTGTTTATGATGTACCACGGTTCCATTGCCTTTGAATTGTTGGCTCCAATTAGAAGACCTACATTTGAATCGATATTAGGTATGCTTACTTTGCTTAAGTATGGCCATTTTCTGATGTCTTCTTGGTTAGGAATGTTCTCATTTTGAACAGGAATACTGCTGTGTGTGAAGACTTTAGGTAACTCAAAGTACTTTGTGTCTTCCAACGCGCACACTTCCAAGTCTGTAAGGATGAAACTGTTTACTAATTTCTGCTCTCCTGGCTTATCTTGACACATAGTGCTCAGCAGAATCTGAGTTGGCTTCCCTTTCAGGTTCAGTTTCCTTTGCAATTCCTCCGTACAAAATGTAGCTGTACTTCCTGCATCCAGGAAAGCATAAGTTTCTACAATTCTGTCACCCTTGTTTGACTTGACTTTTACTGGCACTATTGACAGCACACAGTTATCTCCTCCATATTCTGTGCTATTACTTGATTGGTGGTTAAGAGAGACTTGGGCACATGAGATCTTCCTTTCTGGTATTTCAACATCTTTTGTTTCTTTTCGATTCTCCTTAATGTGTAGAATGTCTGGGTGTTTTTGGGAACATTCTTTACATTCCATTCTCTTTTTGCAAGATTTACTAATATGGCCTTGAGTTAAGCATCCAAAACATAAGCCCTATTCCACACGTACCATATGTGGCTGCTCCTTTATTTCATTACATAACTCAAGAGCATGATCCCTTGTGCAAAACATACATGGCTTTTCAAAGGCATTGGGCATCTTGGGTGGACTGACCTGTTTCTTTGACACATATTGCGGTTTTCTTTCCTCCGTGCAAATGTTGGTAGCAAAGCTGCTCCTTGTTATTCCTTTTTTAATAGGATACTTCTCTTTTCGATTCCCTTTTTCTGCCACAACATTGCGATGGTGTACTATGTCACCAAAGAGGGGGTCCATGGCCACTTTAGCTTGACGATCAATAAAGTTAACCAAATGAGTAAATCTTGCTCTTACTCCTTGTCGCTCTTTGATGTCATAAGCTTCTGATCGCCACCTTTCTTTCATCTTGTATGGTAGCTTTGAAAGTATAACTCTCATATTGGTAGGATTGTCCATTTCCTCCATGAACTCTCCATCTTCCATTGTATTCCGACAACCAATCAAGAACAGAGCATATGCACTCAAGGCTTTTCCATCATCAGACTTGATCTGAGGCCACTTTAAAGCTTTATCAATTTAAGCACTTGCTGTGATTAGCTCGTCTCCGTAATGCCTTTGCAGCAATCGTTTTGCTTCTTTAAAACCCTTGCTTGATGACATATATTCACAGCTTCTTACTATCTCTTGTGGCTCTCCAGCGGTGTATTGCTCTAGATAATATAGCTTGTCTTTTTCATTGTCTGTTTTATGTTCTATGGTATGCTCAAAGGACGTGATGAAGGATTTGAACGTCAGTGGATCACCAGTAAACACTTGAATGTCTTTACTTGGAAGCTGAATTTGTGTCTGCTGTTTTACAAGCAATTCTGTTAATTCAGTTTGCTTCTGCATAATTTGAATAATGTTGTCATCTGCTTGACGATTACTGCTGTGGTCTGTGGCCCTAGATGTGTCCAATCAGGGCCGGCTCAAGCCCTTTGGTTGCCCTAGGCGAGATTGATTTTTGCGCCCCCCCATTAAAAATAATGAGTATTTATTTAACTAACCAAATATGCTCTTATAGTCACTCCAAAACTTCAACAAGCAAATTATGACTTGAACTGTAATAAATTGTTTATACAAATGCTACAAAGAATGTTCAATGATATTTCAATCATCCTACATAGTTGCATTGTACAAATACATTTTATCTGACCATGTAACTTGTAGTAGATAAATGACAATTACTACCACCACTACTATTATTACTAATCTATTAGGCTGCTACAAGGCTAGGGGGGTTCGGGGGTTCATGCTCCCCCGTAAGAAAATTTTGTGCATTTTAATGTTAAATTCATCAATCTGGTGCACTTTGAGAGTTCAAAATTAAAAGCTCCAACCCATATTCAGTGTTCAAATTAAACAAAGAAAAATTCAAACCTCTTTTAGTTAGTGTCTGTCTACATTACATAATAATAGTTATAATATTAATCCCATGATAATACTCATATATTGTAAAACAATGCACTGAAAAATAAAGGAAACTTTCATAAGTTTTGTACTATTTCTATACTAATAGAAAGAGTATTTTTCTATACTTCACATTAAAGATATGATTGGGCCAGCCCAGTGTCAATCAAGAAAACAACCAATGGGCCGCTGATCTACGCGTTTCATGCGGTGTCAGAAAAAAAGCTAACGCAGAAAAAAAGAAAAAATCGGCGGCGGTGGTGTAATGCATTGGACAGAAAAAAAATTTTTTTTTTGACCAATGCATTACACCACCGCCGCCGATTAAGCAAAACAAAACAAAACAAAACAAAACGAATGGGCTATTTCTATTTTAGCCCCTGGCCGCTTTTTTGATTTATCCATCTTTTTCGACGACAACTCACTACTCGTGCCTGTTCGCTCAGCACTCACTGCGCCCGCGCCCGCTCGCGATATTGAATATAGATATTGATATTGGAGGGGGGTCCCCTGTTAAAATTCTATGATGAAATCTTATGAGGGCGCCTACTCCGCTACACATACCGGTATACACACTTTTTGCGCCACTGGCAGGCTTATGTAATTGCTCCACTCGTTGCAGTGTTAATGAAGTACAATAAAAGCAGAAAGTTCCTTACGCAGCTCTGGCGCCCCCCCTAGGGTATAAGGCGCCGGCGCCCTTAGCATTTGCCTATACTGCCTATGCCACGGGCCGGCCCTGTGTCCAATTGTAGCGGTGCAAGAAAGACTGGATTTGAGATGACTTTCTTTTTTCTTTCAGACGAATGACCTGATGAACCGTCAATCTGCTCTGTTTTAAGTTCTTTTGGCTTCTGGTGGATTCCCCTTCTTGACTTAGATTGTAAGCTGCATTTGCCATCTTCTGAGTTGTCATGTTCTTTCAGTACCTTTAATTTAGCATTGCTTTCTGCAAGGGCTGTTTCTATTTCAAGTTCCTCCATTTTGGCAATGAGTTGCATCTTTTCGATTTCAAGTTGTTGTTTTTTCTTTAAGGAAGCTGCCCTTGCTATCAGGGCTGCACGTTTTGAATCTTCACGTGCATATGCAGATGATACGGAGGAGGAAACAGATCGACTTTCAATATCTGAATCACACTTCTTTTTAGATTCCCTCTTGTTCACAGATACTTGTGAGACACTGTCATGAGGAGAAACATCATCCTCCACATCAACCTCGTCATCTTGGCCTTTTTTATCACCAACAGCAGCAGTCCAGCTTTTTGTTTTATTTTCAAAAAGTCTCATGGAATCCATTTTAGGCTGAAACCAAATTTGTTGATCTGCACTCTTTTCATCTTGAGGCAAAATATCTTGAATTTGTGAATTTAAATCCTTAAACTCAGTCATCAATTGTGCAAAGTCAAATTGCATCAAATCTTGTACATTCTGCAGATTTTCTTCATCATTCATCAACTTTTCAATAGCGTTGATCTTACTGGTAAGAGCTGATAATTTCGCTCTTCTCTGTCCAATGCGTCTGTGCAGTTGCTCCTCTAATGCTCTTTCAGTTGGTTTAGGCGCCCTCTTGTGTTCAAAAACTGCAACGTTATCCTCTCCTCCTTCAGCCATCTTAATTCCACCAATGCAAACTGCTTGCACACGATTAAAAGCAATCTAAATACCTTTCTGTATCAAACGTGAGCATTTCAGCTTCTTCAAACATGCATTTGTAAACTTAATAGCTGATTCAAAGTCCGTTACCACAAATAATGGAACTTTGTAGAGTGACAACGGTCTTCTCTGTGACGCTGTTTAATTAAATCCACCGCAGCATAAAAAGCACCAATGTCCGCTATTCATAATCCACGATCATGAAACGTTACAATGTTCACTCACAGACGAGTCCTTTCTAACGACGTCCTTGACACGGATTCAAGTGTGCGCCGCCCGCGCCTCTTCAGTTTCACTTTCCATATCCATCGTGCGAGTTTTTTTACTTTCAATGTGATAGCAATCCGTCTTGATATTCATCTTTGTTGCTTCTTCATGTCTAGGTGAGCTTGATTTGAACTCGAATAACATACCATAGTCCAGCAACTTCTTTTCTGTCAAGTTTAATAACGAAATTAACTGGAAAATGTTACACGGTCAAAAAACTGTGTCGCTCCAACATTGCTTCACAAGAAAAAACTAACCGTCATTGCCGGAAATGACATCATCATTAATACAAAATATTATATTACACATATAAAATGATTTACTCCTAATTATTTATTGATTGCTTAATGCACACAATTATCTAATCCACATCTATATAAAGAAAAGCGACTTATGGCTCTTATACTAACCTCAGATTATTTGTATATTTTATATACAGTACTGTGTGTGTCTGTTTTCTTCAGCATAGAATGCCATTGAGTAAATTCATGTATTTGAGGCAACGACTGAGGGAAACTGAAAATATAGAGAACTTATTAGTAATTAATAAATAATGATCAAATAATTCTGCAGGAATTACTTAGAACCTGGAACAGTATTCTAAAGTGAAAATATAGGGAACTTACTAGTAATTAATAAACAATTATTAGATAGTTCCTCAGGAATTACTTAGAACCTGGAACAGTTTTCTAAAGTGACAATATAGGGAACCCATTAGTAATTAATAAATAATGATGAAATAATTATCTAGGAATTAGGCTAGTTATAACCTGAAACTGTCTTCTAAAGTGAAAATATAAGGAACTTATTAGTAATTCATAAATAATTATTAGATAGTCCTTCAGGAATTACTTAGAACCTGAAACAGTATTCTAAAGTGACAATATAGGGAACCCATTATTAATAAAGAATTACCACATACTTCTGACTCAAATCAAATGTATTGTAATATATATATCTAAACATTTGTAAAATACACGACAATTACTTGTTTACATGATATATTCCTTTATTTCAGATGAGAATTTTTTTAACACAGAAAAAATGTTATATGTATAATACATTTAAACTCGTTTAACAAACATTTTAGAATCAAAAAATACTTGACTTGACTCCATAACCTCCCATAACAGTGCACAGCTCTGAGAACAGATTTTAACATCTCATGTAAATAGATTTAGTATCTTTATAAACTGACAACGTGTCCTTGTATGTTGCTTTGCATAAAATAAAAGGATTTACAGCACAGTAAAGATTTTATGGATTAAATAAAACGTACACATCTGTATTTCGCGGAAGAAATGCACCAAATCGGCAGCTCTGAGAACTCTCCAGAGGAGGATGCAAATGCCTGCGCTCTTGCATCACCAAATCACTGTATGTGGCTACCGCGATATTGCCAGAACATGAATGGTGCAAAAGAAGTTTAAAATGTATAAGAGCTAAGTAATAAGGTGTAATATACATTATGATAAGTTTTTCTAATGAAATAAAAAGTTTGCTTATTTGCAGATCATAGCCTATAGGTAAATGTCTGCACTTATCTTTCTTATTAGTGCTTAAGAATGACAAACTGTCAAGAAAAGAAAAAAAACATTGATCAGTGCTTTTTACTTTTTAAAAATTAATTACCTTTGTACTTTTACTACGGTAATTTTGAAAATGGCCTAATTAAAATTTAACTGGAGTAATATTTTATTGGTGTATCTATACTTTTACTCAAGTACTTTATTTGTGTACTTCATCCACCGCAAAAAAAAAACAAAAAACAAACCTGGATTATTGTAGTGACTACTGTGTATGACTGTTCATTATAGTTACTTCATAGTTATTTTTCTTGAACGTTAATTAATAGATAATTAATAGTAGTTCTTCAGGAGGTATGACATAATTCATTAGCTATTGATTAACTTACTGATACTTAACACAATCATAAAATTATATTACATACTGATTAGTTAACACATCTTCCTTAGTAGTTAACTGTAGACTTAAGTGTTAATAAATAATTACCTATTAGTTCTTCAGTAATTCCTTATTAGTTATGCAGTAAGAAAGATACAGTATTCTAAAGTGTTACCAGTTCACTTTTAGACATAGGCCTACACTTGCAAACATTTTTGTGGACGAGGGAAGTTTGGACAGACCCTCGCTCCCTCGATTTTGACAGAGGGAGCGAGTCTACTTCATATGTACACTTTAGGCAGCTCCATATACTAAAATGCAACACAATTTTGACGTCAACGCATATTGCGTTTAATTTACCCTACCTCAAACAACTCTATCAAATATTAATTATTTAAAAAAAAATGTTTAAACAACTCAAACACACCTATATACATATAGAATGCTGCATTAAACAAATTTGGATGGTAAAAAAAAAAATCAACACCATAGTGGATTCTAAGTGATCTAGGGCTTAGCACAATTCCAATTCAGCCTATTACAAAGGTTCTGCCAGTAGTGGGCACTCATGCAACGTAAGCAATGACGTACATCCGAGTGAATGAGACGGAGGGAAGTTAGCGAGTGAAGGGCATTACCATTTTGGACTGGAACGCAGCCCTAACAAGGAGCTAACTGAAACTGAGGGCTTATATGCAAAGCAAACACAGGAGCTAATTAACAAGACACACCTGAACAGAATACTTAAATCAATCAGAAACCAACAGGCAGGGAACGGAGGATGACAGAACGGTTTCACTTTATTTTGATGGTCCCTTTAATAAATTCGGTTGTCTATTAGTATCCCAGCAAACACAGAACGTTCCCGATGGTTCCCATGTGGTTATTTTTTTGGGAACCAAATAAGAACGTTCTAGGATTGTTTCCTGTAGGTTATTTTTAGGTTATATTTTTATAACCTTAAGGGAACGTTCCCAGAACCTAAAATTGTTAGCTGGGATTGCACCTACACGTCTACTAACTCTCATTAGCGTTTTAGTAGAGTATTAGTAGACTGGTAGGTAAAGACTTTACTGGATGTGTAAAGTCGATGTCCCCACAATGAAAGACCGGTGTACAATTCATTCATGAATGTTGTGCAAGTTTACTGCAACAATGGCTCAACAATCATGGTGCTGTGAAAATCCAGCCTTTTAGTTGATCCTAATACAGTTCTTACACAACAGCTTTCTTCTTCCATAAGGCGTTTTGGCATCACAGCGGCTTTGTTTCCAGGTGGACAGTTCAAGAATGCAACAAAAGTCTCCCAGAAATCCTGGAGAATTCAACCAATCAGATAACGACTTCAAAACTCTCTAAGTGTTTCCCATTTTGTGTGACATATGCATCAGACATTCAGCCAATGACTGTGGGCGTGACGTCTGAGGCTGAGATTACTTAAGTCTCGATTATGTCCTTTTTCTGTTCATATTTAAAGGGTTTGGAATCGGATGTGTTAGTGCAGATGTATGTCAGCTGTAAATTAATTGATAATTTTCCAGAATGAGCCACCTGCCTCCTCTGAATGTCATTATAGCCCTAGAGGTCTAAGCTTATACATCCATCCAGATAAAACTACAGAGGCCTTCTGTAAGCTTCTGAAGAGCACTGAAGATGAAGTTGAAAAGCTTCTGAAATTAATGTAAGGTGTTTTATAACTGCTTTATAAAAACCCAAGCAGCTGGCATGCAGAATTAAGCAGGCCTCAGATATTTTTAAAGATCGCTCTGTCAAAGGTAATGGAAATTATATTTAGAGATGAGAGAAAGAATTAATATTATCATAGGAGCACAATATCTGTTTTGGCTTTCATTTGACAAATATAATGGTGCTTTTTCCAGTGCTACAAATAGACGTAACAAGTACATTTCAGATTCAGTGTTTGTATATTTCAAGCTGACTGGTTCACTGCTCCAACAAACAAGAAGACATTTAACATTGATTCAGCAAAACTCCATCGCCGTTTGATGTTGGGACAGTGGGAACTAGCATTTCACTGTCACAAAAATGTAATCTGAAATTAAGATTTCCTTACAGTTTATAAGCTTTTTTGAAACTATGGCTTCCATAAGCCATTTATGCAACTTTCATTACATTGAAGGTATAATTTTCATTTTAGTTTTATTATAATTATATAATTTATAGAATCATAGAAAATAGAATCCTGATATCTTTCTTGTCACACTGCTCATAATTTACCCATGGGTTAACAATTAATCCTGGGTATTCATAAAATTATTAAAATATATTCCTTAACCCTGGATAACGTTCTAATTTGCGGGGTCTGTATCATTGATTATTAGATTAACACAGCACTTGACCTATTTACAAAAGCTCTAGCATTGCGGATCCTCGTATTGCAGACTGTACTATCGAGTTTACTGAATGGATACTACGGACAATAAAGGTAAATAAAACGGTCTCTTCTTCACTTAAAACGGAGCATTTTCTGTCAGCATTTGACATTTTTCCTCTGAAACGCTGAATTTTCAGTTTAAAATGTGCAGTGTTTCCATGACTGTACAAAGCACGCAAATATGTACGAGATTGGTTGTCTGGTTGGTTGTCTGGTTGGTTGCTAAGCGTCTAGCTTTAACTAACAACGTATCGTTTCACAAGATTGTCACCGCAATGCTGGGTTAACTGCAAAAGAGCAGGGTTTCATAAGCCAGGTTAAAAAGCAGTGCTTAACCCGCTTCTAAATTACAGGTAAGTTCCTTTACCCGGGGTTAAAGTGGTGTTTAGAACGATGATAACCTGAGGTAAACACAGTGTGAAAAGCCCATGAGATAGTTATGTCACTATGTTTGTACACTGCACATCTACAGTACACCGGCATCTGTATAGAATTATACGCTATTACTTTTTTGTCCGATTTTCATTCTTGATATCTTGATAATACTGCATTATTACTTTGTCTTCTGGGTATGTCATCTTCACAAAGCCAGAAACATCACTGTAATCCCAATTTTAGAATGTTCTCCTATGATATAAAGTCCCTTTTTACTTCTTTTAAGAAAATGTAAAAACCTTTGAACACAAAAGCTTCAAAAACAAATATCATCCTTGAATCTGTTGTAAGGAACCTTTAATTTAAAAAAGGCTACAGAAATAAAAAACGTTTTAGCCTACACCGATTCACATTTTTGTTGTTTACACGGAGATAAGGGTGTCGTTTTAAAAAACGTGCACTTTGAAACCCGTTTTCAGGCCTCCAAACCACTGTTGTGTAAATGAATGTCCAAAAACACATTAAATATCTTCCATTTTTAGTTGAAAACAGTGTAGTGTAAACTGCCCCTTATTTTTCCTATGATAGTACATCATTCCCATTCACACATGGTTGACCACAGTCAAGGCATGGCAATTTTATACATTTTCTTTGACCTCTTAACTAAGAAGTACCATTGTTTTCTTTAACTCAACTTTTGTGTCACATATTTAGGGGTTACATTGAGATTTTGGAGATTGGAGAACACTAAAATGTTGTTCACTCCAATGGTATGATTGTAACTTTTAAAGCAAGCAGTCTGAGGTTGAGAACCTGCTCTTATTGCTTTTGTTGTCTCCCCATCTGCTGTTGACCTTTTGCATGATTAATGGTCTCAAGCCAGTGGTTGTTACTTAGTGAATCCATTTACATATCCTTTTTGAACTTTAATACGTCACCTTTTTGTCACTTGTGTTGCAGTATCCCAGGTTGCCAAAAGTCAAATTACATGACCCTGCACTCTTTCATTAAAAATGAATGAGCAGTGGAGGCACTTTTAGTTATGCAACCTTAACTAGGGGGATGAAATCACAGGCCAGATTTAGCAGATGTAATAGAGTGGTGCAGGGACAACATATTTTTGTAGGACAAAACCCGGAAACAAGGTAGCATTTTAGCACAGTTGAATTTTTCTGAAGTCATTTTTTTTTTTTTTTTTGTGCAGTGGTGGACAGTAAGTAAGTGTTTAATTTATAAACACTTTTATAATACTATGTACTGTGTATTGCATTCAATATTGACATATGATACTCTGCCTATATATATTTAAACATATGCACCATGTCTTAAATACAGTTTACCCAACATCTCAGATTAATCTTACATCTCTAGATTCCGTTATTGTTAGCACAACACGCTGGTAACTCGCTAGCCTGTTAACGCGCCACCTGTGCGCTCAGTTATTTATTTATTTATTTTTTTTTTTTTCTCTCGCCTGCCCGCGCCTTTGAGTTCATAAAAAGCCCAGGTAAGTAAGAATCAGTCAATAAACACAGTGAGTAATGTCTTGTCCTGTTATTGTCACCTGCACCTCTTGTCCAGCAGCCATATCACCCTGTAGCCCAAGACTGGTTGCCCACTGAAGCTAAGCAGGGCTGAGCCTGGTTAGTACCTGGATGAGAGACCTCATGAGAAAACCAGGTTGCTGCTGGAAGAGGTGTTATGAGGCCAGCAGGGGGTGCTCTCCCTGTGGTCTGTGTGGGTCCTAACGCCCCAGTGTAATGACGGGGACACTATACTGTCAAAGAGCACCGTCCTTCGGATGAGAAGTTAAACCGAGGCCCTGACTCTCTGTGGTCATTAAAAATCCCAGGATGTCTTTCGAAAGAGTAGGGGTGTAACCCCGGTGTCCTGGACAAATCTGCCCATTGGCCTCTCTCCATCATGGCCTCCTAATCATCTCCGTATACTGATTGGCTTCATCACCGTCTAAGCTGGTAAGCTGGTGTGTGGTGGGCGTACTGGCGCAATATGGCTGCCGTCGTATCATCTCCTTGGATGCTGCACATTGGTGGTGGTTGAGGAGATTTCCCCCTTCCTTGTTAAGCGCTTTGAGGTCCCAGATAAAGCGCTATATAAATGTAACGAATTATTATTATATTATTATTATTGTCACATTTTAGTATAGCCTTCTCTGTCGGCAATATAGGATTTATATGTGATAAATGCAAGGAGACAGCAAGGTGACGGAAAAGATTTCAGAACTAGAGACACACATCCAAACTTTAATTGAGGATAGTAAGAGTGCTAGAGCTTTAGATACTATTTTGGATGCCCTTGCATAGTGAACTCATTACATGATTCGGTTCCGGCTGATGTAGAGCCCATGCAGCAGGGCAGATGGGTGACAGTGAGGGATCGCTCTAGTCGCGGATAAAAAAAAACACTCTTCCGTTCCGATTACCATAACAAATCGATTTTCCCCGCTCAGTGAAACACCTACTGAGAATTCTGTTGATTTTGCCCTGGTAATTGGTTATTCGATCACACAATTTTTTATTTTCGAACGTGAAAATAGAGACACCAGCCACCATAGTCACATGTTTGCCAGGAGCCAAAGCAAATTTAAAAATGCTGGCTAATGCTAATCGTAAATTCTCTAAGATCATTATTCATGTCAGCACTAATGATGTTCGACTCCGCCAGTAGGAGATCACCAAAATTAATATTAAAGAGGTGTGTGAACTCACAAGTACGATGTCAAGCACTGTAATTTGCTCTGGCCCCCTTCCTGTTCGCCGGAGTGATGAGATAGTTAGTAGATTGTGTTCACTCAATGGCTGGTTTTCTAAGTGGTGGTGGTCTCCGCAAAATAATATAGAATTCATAAACAATTAGAAAGGTTTTGGGGCAAACCTGACCTGTTGAAAAGAGATGGTATTCATCCCTCCTGGGATGGTGCTGCTCTTCTCTCTAGTAATTTGGTTCATAGTCTTAGAGATAAAACATGACAAATTGGGCACCAGGTCAGGAAGCAGACAGACTGACTAAACTGACCGTCTGCTAGCGGCCTTGCGTCACCAAGGTCAGATAAATCCCATCACATAGAGCCTCTTTCACCTAGATATCATCATATAGAGACCGTGTCTGTTCTCCGAATTTGGAAATCCAAAAAACGTCCAAACCCATCTAAGGTTAAAAATGTAATTGATGTTCAACAAATAAAAAAGAGATATAATACAGATGAGCAAATGATAAAGCTTGTGTTGCTGAATATTCGATCCCTTACTTCAAAAGCACTTATTGTTAATGATATGATTTCAGATTATAAACAAGATGTGTCGTGTTTAAAAGAACCCTCTGGAGTCGGCAAACGCGCCGGCGCGTTTTGCGCGATTTTTTGTCATGCACACTTAAGAAATATGAAAACATTAACTGTTAAATGTCTACTTTGTTATGGGTCCACTTCCAATCGAAATAAAACATTGTACTTTTGTAAAATAAAGAAAATAAACAGGGTGTGCTTTCTGCCTCTCCGTCTCCGTGAACTTTTTTTCTGGAGCACGTCTCTAAACCTAAACAAAACTCAGCAAATACTAGTCACACAGGCATGAGCAATATATCTTTATAATCATTTAAGTGTGTACTTTTAAATTATCTAATTCAAAACTAAAACAAATATTCTCTGTTTATGTAATCTATATAAAAAGAGAGATGTCAGTCGTTCTCATTTCAGCTAATTATCTTTTAATGTGACCACGCCCACGGAGAGCGCGCGCTATTCAAACACAAATGATCTGAGGCAAGCCATGCAAACTGTTAACGCCCCCATATCAGCTGGATAAAACACATCAAGTTTAACAAGAAACGTGGACTTTACCTCGTCTTGCTGGGCTCTGAGGAATTATACTATCGTCCTAATCTTGGAACAATTTACCTCAGAAGTCCTGGTACTGTAGTTTCATTCCGAGGAGCAACGAATCAAGCTGATGTAGTAAGTTATTTATTCTTAAGAGCTTTGTTATAATCGCGATATTGATAGTGTCTGTAAACCGCAAAAAGACTATTTAAATATGAATTGTGTGTCTGTGTGTGAATGATGAATGAAAGGCACAGAGGCACGCGCACTGTTGTTTACAGCGCGTATCTCACTCTCGCATAAACACGATATGTTACAGACTAAATATGACTGCTTCAAGATAAGATTTGGTTGATTAGTTTTGGATGGATTATAATAATAATAATAATAATAATTTATTTGTATAGCACCTTTCATACATGGAATGCAACGCAAAGTGCTTTACAGGCATAAAAACAAATTCACACAATGTCAATATAAAATAATGAAAAATAAATAACAGATAAAATAACAAACTTATACACAACTTCACATAATAGTGTTGTGCAAAAGATATGTCTTAACCAGCTTTTAAAAAATATGAATACTAGTAGCTGTCACGGGCGGTGTATGGAGAGGAAGACGAGGAGAACAGGATTGCAAATAAACAATAAACTTTACTTGATAAACAAAACAAACAAAAAGGCAGGCAGACGAATGGAGGATACAACACCGGGTAACGTTCACATAACATGAAACAAGAACCGACAAAGACTAACTGAACAGAAGGAAACTAAATACAGATACCAATTAAAGCTGCAAGCAGCGATGAAGAGGGCCCTCGCACCCGTGCCGCCGCCACCCGGCGGTTTTAGGAAGACGGTGGGCAGTATGTAATGATAATAAATACAGGAGGACTATGTCAAAGTATTTGTATATGCCACACTTCCTGCTACCAGCAGGTGGTGCTATTGCTATAACCAAATATGAGCATGGTCATGTGTTCTGGACAGGACTCTTATCAAACATGTGAAGTTTGGGGCAGATCGGACATTGTATGCCTGAGTTACTGCAGACTGTCTGTGGTTGTAACAAAAAATACAAACACAAAAGTATTCGTATTTGCCACACTTCCTGCTACCAGCAGCTGGGGCTATTACAATAATCTAATATGAGCTTGGTCATGTGTTCAGGACAGGACTCTTATCAAACATGTGAAGTTTGGGGCAGATCGGACACTGTATGGCTGAGTTACTGCAGGCTGTCTGTGGTTGCCTGGCAACACCGGAACTGCATTCAACATTTACACAGAAATTATCTGATGATGCATATTTCACCCAGAGGCTGAAATTGGATTTGCACTTCTAAATTTTTGTCAGGCCGCCGAGGTCACATTCTTCGACGAAAACTCTAGATCTTCGCAATTTAACGTCGCAAAGGCCTTAAGATTAGACTGACAACCCAGGTGAAAAATAAATGTCCTAAGTGTACTAAAATTTAGCATACTTTTGTGTACTTGAAGCCACACTAATGATCATTATACTTCAAGTGTGTTCATGATTAACTTAGTTAACTTGAAGCATGCTATTTTGGAACAACTAATTTTGTACTAAATATATTTTAGTAGTAATTAAATTGTAGAAAAGCTCAACTTGAAGTGTATTTAGTGTACTTTTATGTGCTAAAGTGGAACAACTTAAAGTATATTTTGTATACTTTAAGTATATACCTGTGTAGGGACTAATTACGTGCTTAAAGTGTACTTTATTTGTGTTACAAGTACATTACAAATTCATTATGACTGTCTTAGAAACGTATTTGTACTATATTTTAATATACTAAATTATGCTAAAATGGAACCACTTCCAGTACATTTAAGTGTATTTCTTTGCAGTTCATACTTTCATATGTCTTAAACTAGTTATAATATGAATGTGAAGCATAATTGAACATTTAAACAGCATTAAAAGTGTATTAGCATTACACTAATAGCTTAATATAAAGCTGTTTTATTCAGTATTTAAAACGGTATATTAAAAGTGCAAAAATAATTAAATATAAACATTAAGACATACACAGACTTTGAAAATCAAGAAAACTTTAATATAGTATCTTGTGTAAATTACATAAGAGTAAAAAAAAGAATAAAAGTAAATTAAAAAGATCAGTGAAATGCTATGGCAGAGCTATATTTATAATTTTTGTGTAGAACATTTCAGTTATACATGTATTACTGAAAAGTACATTATGAATTTTACATCACTAAATAAGCATCACAATGCAATTTCCTGAAAAAATAAAAATAAGTTTAAAAAAAAATAATGTGCAGAAGTGAATAATGCATTTACAAACTTAGGCCTACAAATGGCTGAACCAAAGAAACAGAAGAGTTTAAACGTCACATCTTCATCTTCAAGTGGACGATCACTTCTTTGAGTTCGACTCATTTTCTGCAACTGGGGCTTGTAGTATTTGAAGACTGCTTTATCAGAAGATCTTTGAAAGGAAAGAAGAATTAATATAACATTAACCAATGATTGACATTTTTGTATCCATGTTTGAATATATGTATAATAATTTGCATAGAAATGCATTAGAATTCCATTGACTTCTCGTTTACCTTTAAAAGCTTTGGCTATGTCCTCCTCATCAAGCTTTATCCTCTTGTCTGTCATCTCTGTACAGCACTCTATGAGTTACACTGAACATGAGATTAGAAGAAGCCCAACACAACTTACAGTGAGCAAAGTTCAATCAAAAAGTTACTGATATAGTTATTTGCAGCAATAAAGCAACCTGTGAGTATTAGAGGATATGTTTTATATTGATAATTGTGGTTTATTTAAAACCTAGGATATTTCCTATGAACCTGTCTATTGTAAAGAAAGATCTAAAGATTTAAGGAAATTAGAAATTGTTCAAAATATTGTATGCCAGGACAACTAGGACAAGTGACTTTACTAAAAAACAAAACAATTAAATAAACAGATTTTTACATGAATGACTCAAAGGCAGGACAAATTAGACACCTGAAATGGTATAATATAATATAATTAGTTAGTTGCTAACATTTTCCTAACTGTCGATCACCGTTCAATAGGCCCGATTCAAAAATCTTTATAACAGAGGTGATATGAGATCAAACCTTACTTACTACTCTCTTCTTCGCTTGTCTCTGCACTCAGATTTCCGTTTTTCTTCTATAGCAGCTGTCTGAAAAATAACATATTAATATGAAAAAAAAAAGAGAATTATATATGCATACATATGCAATAAGGTTGTCAAGCTTGAACTACTCTAAACACCAATCAACACACACTACCATTATTGGTCAGCTCAAGACAAAAGTAACTTTGTTCATAACATGTATTTTTCCCCAAAACTTTTCAAAGAAAGATCATTTGCATAATGAAGCCCAATTTTTCAGGAAATCAGAAATACACAGCTTCATTTAGAAAATAAAAATGTTAATGCAATGTTGTACATGTTATGATGACTAATTATGTTTTTTGTTTGTTTTTTTTGCAGATGCATAGGACAATGTTTTATATTTGTTAAGACAAACAAATGTCTCCACATAGATTTTTAAAAGATTTATTAAGATTAAAAAAACTAAACAGTGAGCTTTTTATTTATGCAAACAGCAACTAAAACTTACCAGTAACTTCTGAGGCAGCATCTTCATCTCTTCGAGTCTGCTCGACTTTGGCTCTGATTGGTCAAATTGAATGTAGCTGAACTGAAAAAGACGTGCTGTTACACTTTGTGTCAAAAATACTACTGGCAAAGACAAGTAACGTTAATGTAATACAAATCTTACCTAGAATCACAACATAATGAGGTTCCAAATGTCACACGTCATGCAAACTTGAAGAAGCTGGATAAAATCAACACTATGTTTTCTCAAAACACTACGTTTCAAAAAGTTAATCACAAAAAATATCACCTAATCCATATGAATCGCGTGGTTTCCTCCTAGTCCTCTAAAGAGACACGATCGCTCTATATAATATTTAACAGTTTAAAGGTACAATACCTAAGATTTTTTGCATTAAAATATCCCCAAATCACAAGGACAGTGTTATATATTTTGTTAAGTTGATAACTTACAATATTCCAAATGTTTCCAACTATTTTTAAATCGTGAGAAAATTGCGATTTTAAGTAAGGAAACGGGGCGTGTGAGCAGGGGGGAGCTGGGAGTCGCCAGTCAATGGCGTCATATCCGCTTTATCGGATAGATAAATCCGTTTCCACCGTCTATGGTTTCCGCTCGTACTGCCATGGTAACCACGGCGACAGAAGTGGACAACTGTGTTATGCCTAGCAGGACGCTCACGCTGTTGTTGTTTTGGTCAAACATTATGGACCATGGCAAGCAGACTTTGAGACAAAAAGAGGACTAAAACTAAGATCAACATCTTTCGAGATGCCGAGAGCTCCACGTCCGCGACTAACTTGGACTTGACAGAGCTTCACGAGTCACGACTTGACAGCGACACCGCTCTTGCACATACTTTATTAGACAAGTGAGCAAATGTGCATAAAACAAATCAATGTTATATAGCTCAACATGATGAAATGTTAGAATATGATCAGTATGTTATTCTAATGTTGATCTAACTTTACTGCTAGTTTCATATAGCAAACGAACTAACACATAGAATAACGTTGTGTTAATAATCATAATAATTATTGTTAATAATAATCATAATGCTGTTTAGTATAGTGTAACAGTTAACGTTAGACCGAGTGGAACAGCGCTGCGTTCCCTCACAAGTTTAATTCGTCAAATAAACTGACCTTTGAGTAGTAATTCAGCACTTGTGTGTATTAGCTGGAATGAAATGTCCTCATTGCTTTATATCCGCGGGACTCGCATGTGATATATGTCTCTTATTAACAATCGTGACCTGCTTCATACCACTGTAAAACATGAATGTTTTCACTCATCCATAAACATTATTAGATCCATCAGCTTGACAGCAAGTCCCATCATTCAGCTCATCACTGCGTCATCAACCGACGCCTTTGTTATTGTAAGAGGTTAGCGACCCCTAGCGGCATAAAATCGTAGGTATTGTACCTTTAAATTTAGGATTCTAAATCTAATCACATTCAAGTAACATCCACGCACAGCATCATATATTCTGATTAACGGAGGCTCTGAGTGACGTGCGAGGCGAGCTCATTATCATAAGAACCAATCACAACCATTTAACGGCTCTGGAACCAATCAGGACTAGTCACGTGTATTATGCTATTGTTTGAATTTAAACAAGTACAAACTTTTTTTAACAGCTCTGGAAAATGTATCTATGATCAATTTCAAATAATATGATGTTGAAATCCTTGTGGGAATTTTAGTAATACAAACGTAGCATGCAGTGGACAACAGCCTTTTAAGAAGCCTTTTACAAGTAGCCTACAAACAAGTAAAAGTGAACAACGTTAATTTTAGGTATGCTTATTGCAATGCTTAATAATAGTTGACAAATGTTTCTAATACATTATAAGTTGGTATATTGTAAATGTATATATATTTTTAAAATATTAAAATGATAAATACATACATATTTAAAATATATTGCAGTAGGCCTAAGTGTTTATAAAGTTCATATATTTTAAACCCACTAAAAGCTTAATCATTTTGCTATGTTCTTACACAAAGTACTCCAAAAATGTATTGTAAGTAAGAGCAACAAAAGTATGTTTTCTTTAAATGCATTAAATCTTCACTAAAAGTATGTTTGTGTTTAGCATATTTCTTAAAAATGTAACTAAGTATATTATTATTACCAAAGTACTTATAATGCACTTTTTAAAAATATATTAAAAGTATGCTTGTGTTTAGCATATTTCTTAAAAGTGTAACAAAGCATATATTTTTAACCAATGTACTTATAGTGCACCTTTTAGAAATATGTTAAAAGTATGGTTGTTTTTCAATATACTTTTACAAAATATACTAAAGTACAATTATTTTAAAGTGTGTTAAAAGTTGTATTGTAAAAATAGGTAAAAAGCATCATGCTAATATAATTTTAATATATTTCAAGATAGTAAATTTTTTGTTAGTATATTTGCAATGTACTATTGACAAATGGAATATATTTCAAATACAGTAAAGTATACTTTTTTTCCACCTGGGAAAATATGATGTGGATCTCATTAAATCTCTAGGAGGAGTTCATTAAAGTACAACATTAGGAAATTACGAAAAATGCACAAAATCTAGGAGGAAGTTCAAAATAGCTCACTTCCTGTTGTGTTTAGGGCTACGCTCCAAGAGACTTTTTTGTAGGTATTGGGTCATTACATGTATGTACCAAATTGCATACCTGTATGTGAAACGTAGAGCCGGGGCAAAATGTGGGGGCAATAATTTACAGAATTTGCCCCACCCAATTTTGAAAACCACATCACACGTAAATTTTCACCACTTCTGAAGCGTGTGCAAAGTTTCATGAGTTTTCGAGCATGTTTAGGCCCTCTAAAAAGCGATTCTTATTAGAGAAGAAGAAGAAGAAGAAGAATAAACGGAGCAAAAACAATAGGGTCCTCTCACCATCGGTGCTCGGGCCCTAATCAAACACTAATGAGGTGAGGACAGGTGACACAGATGATGATAACGATGAACAGGCTGGTAAGTGAGGGACTGAGTTCAGGTGTGGAGACAAGGAGGATTCTGGGTAGTGTAGTGAAGATGACGAAGACAGACTGGTGCAGACCACCAGATCGTTTATGGGTAACTCTATAATGCGCCAGAAGATTAGCATTAGAGGATCTTAATCTACGATTTGGAACATACCTTGACAGACATTCTGAAATATATAAAGGTGCCAAATTGTGCTGAGTAAAATCGATTCTTTGATGATCTGGTAACCAATGTAAATTCATTAAAACCGGTGTAATGTGTTCTCTCATATGTTACCCTTGAAATACAAAGAAAGATTACACTTGAAATATTGTTAAAATTTTAATCTTTTTTGTTGTGTTTTATTAGTGACAAATTTGGGGAGTGGATACATATTCCAAAACTTTCTGAAAATACAGTATGAGAATTAACTGCACAATTACTAGAAATGTTTACCTTGGATATTATACAATTTGCATGCATACAAAATATGTGGATAAAGACAAATGTTTTTCAAGTTGTTTCCAACTCTAACTTTAACCAATTCTGTAGAATATATATATTCTTCAGAATTGGTTCAAAGTTAGAGTTGGAAACATCTTGAAAAACATTTGACTTTTTCCACTGGGTACCACAAGAAAGTGCGAGGACAATATATATATATATATATATATATATGTATGTGTGTGTGTGTGTATATAGCTTCTTTTGTCCTCGCATTCTTTGGTACCCAGTGACACACCTGTGTGAAAGGCTAATTATGCGCTTATTATGCAAGGCCATTGTCCTCTTAGGTGAGAATCACGGCCACTCAGGTGAGAATCACGCCCACTCGCATATTCCCTTTGAAAAGAAAAAGTGTCTTAAAAAGTTTAAATCAATGTATTGTTTTGTGTAAATGATTAGGCAGGATGATTTTTAGATCATTTTGAAGCAAAAATTCTAGGCGACAACGTCCATTAGTCAAAAGTATTGTGGACACATATTTGGTGAGTGTTTTTTGGCCTTATTTCAGAGGCGAGAGAGGAACAGGCCTGATTTTAGTTGATGTGTTCTTTGTTTGTCGGGAGCCAGCAGTTCCGTGAGGGACTGCTGGCAGGTATTGTTTATGTTTTATTTTGAAGCCAGCGGTCGTCCGCAAGGGGCTGCTGGCAGTTTATTTTATGTTAATAAATGTTTGAATGTTCGCCGGTTCCCGTCTCCTTCTTCCCACAACCTTCAACATTGTTACACCATGCATAAACAATATTCCTTCAAAAATACAAACATGTACATACATGTTGCTTACATATTATGGTAGCCCTGTTTGTGCTAAATAGAGTGCAATGACAACTTTGCCATTAATATGTTTATAAGCAACTGAAAAAAAACCACAAATGTCAGGGCATGTCAAAACATCTCAAGGACCTCAAAAACCCCTTAGACCCCAGAGGGTTAAAAGAAACCTTGCTAAAACTAAATTATTATATTACATATTACTTTAAATGAGTCAATCCCACAAGATTACAGTTATAAACATGAACCTCGTCTGAAACACAAAGCTGTAATTTATAGTAATATTTTCAAAACCACTAAGAAACCTAGTTTTAAATATACTTTTAAAGTGTTGGTGCTTAATATAAAAATATATAGTGTAAACTATAAATCACGTTTGAGAATTCTGCTGGCTACTGTATACAGGCCACCAGGGCATCATAAAGATTTCATCAAAGAATTTGCGGATTTAGTACTGTCTGCAGATAAAGTACAAATTGTTGGTGATTTTAATATACACATAATGAAAAATATGCATTGGGATTGGCATTTAAAGACATTGTAAACTCAATTGGAGTTAGACAACACATGTCAGGACCTACTCACTGTTGTAATCATACTCTAGATCTAATACTATCACATGGAATAGATGTTGATGCCATTGAAATTCTGAAGCAGAGCGATGACATCTCAGATCATTATCTAGTCTCATGTTATAAATCACGACTCTGTGTTATAAATATGTTAGACCTATAACTTCTGCCACTGAAGATTGCTTTATCAATAATCAGTTTCATCATCTCAGCATCCCGGATAGCTTAGAAGAACTTGATATTGCAACAGAAACTTGTTAACATTTTTAGAAACTTTAATTTGTTGCTATAGGAGAGGAAGAATTTTGCAAACTCGTTAATTCATCTAAATCGACAACTTGTATGTTAGACCCTATACCAACTAAGCTACGGAAAGAGATGCTTCCAGATGTCATAGATCCTTAATATCATTAATTTGTCTTTGTCTCTAGGATACGTACCAAAAACCTTAAAGCTGGCTATGATTAAACTGTTTGTTATAAAAACGCAACTTGATCATACAAAATTAGTCAATTACAGGCCGATCTCAAATCTGCCTTTTCTGTCAAAGATATTAGAAAAAGCAGTATCATCACAACTGTGTTCCTTTCTTGAAAGAAATTATATCTGTGAGGATTTTCAGTCCAGATTAAGACCATACCATAGCACTGAGACAGCTCTCATTAGAGTTACAAATGATTTGCTCTTATCATCCGATCGCAGTTGTATCTCTCTATTAGTGTTACTTGATCTTAGTGCTGCATTTTACACCATTGACCACACCATTCTTTTAAATAGACTAGAAAACTATGTTGGCATTAGTGGAATTGCACTAGCATGGTTTAAATCATACTTATCTGACCATTATCAGTTTGTAGCAGTAAATGAAGAGATGTCTTATCGATCACAAGTTCAGTATGGCGTACCACAAGGGTCTGTACTGGGACCGCTGCTGTTCACTTTGTACATGTAAGGCAAGGCAAGGCAAGTTTATTTATATAGCACATTTCATACACAATGGTAATTCAAAGTGCTTCACATAGAAGAAATTAAAATAATCAAAAGAAATAAGAATAATTAAAACATTTTAGAATAAAAGATCAAATAAAATACAGTCAAACAGTGGCACAGTGCTCATTCAGTAAATGCATAGCTAAACAGATGTGTTTTCAGTCTGGATTTGAATGTGACTACTGTAGGTGCACATCTGATCTCTTCTGGAAGCTGGTTCCAGCTGCGGCTGGCATAGTAGCTAAAAGCGGACTCTCCTTGTTTAGAGTGAACCCTTGGTATTTCTAGCTGACGTGATCCTAATGATCTGAGTGATCTGTTTAGTTTATATTCAGTGAGAATATCTGCAATATATTGAGGTCCTAGGCCATTTAATGATTTATATACCAGTAATAATACTTTAAAATCAATCCTAAATGTAACTGGGAGCCAGTGTAAAGAACTGAGGACTGGTGTGATGTGTTCATATTTTCTGGTTCTACTCAGGATCCTGGCAGCAGCGTTCTGTATGAGCTGCAACTGTCTTATGGTCTTTTTAGGAAGGCCAGTGAGGAGTCCATTGCAATAATCCAATACAATACAATAAAATAAGTGATGAAAGCATGCACATGTTTCTCTAAGCCTTGACTGGAAACAAAGCATCTCATTCTTGCAATATTTTTCAGATGATAATATGCTGATTTAGTTATTGCTTTAACATGACTACTGAAGCTAAGGTCTGACTCTAGAGACACACCAAGATTCCTGACTTGTTTTTTTTGTTAGTAGTAGTAGTAGTAGTAGTAGTAGCCTTTATTGTCACTAGTCACAAGTACCAGCGAAATTAGCCATCAACCTGTCCATTCAGACATACATACAATATGACAAGGGGATAGACAGGACAGGAAGACAGAGCATTTGAGGAAGAAAATACAGCATAACATGAGGAGAGGTGAGGAGAAAAAAAAAGGCAACCCCCAGACTATGCTCCTGTGAGGAGTACAGTTTGGGAACAGTAAAAAACACCTCAGCAACATTAGCACATAATCACAACATGAACACACAAGACTTGCAACAGGGGAGGGGAGTGGGGGATGGAGGTAACCCAGCACAGGCAGGCAGCCATCCGGTCCTGCAGCCATTTCGGCGCTGGTCACAGACCCGCCTGTCAGACTGGTGGTACAAAGCGTTGAAGGCGAGGGATGGGGGGTGGGGAGTGATTGCATATCTGTATATGTGTAAGAGTTCGTGTATGTGTAGGCCTGGAGAGAGTCGCTAAACCAGCACCATAATCTAGGTGCCTCAAATACCGCAGGATTGTCATAGCGATACACAGCAAGTTGCCATGGAGACAACCCTGATCAGGTCCCAGACAGAGTCAACAATCAGCAGGTGTCTGTGGGGAGTGGGGGAAGGAACGCAAGAGCGTCTTGCTGCAGTGCTGTTCCGGGGGAGTTGTTGTTCCAACAGCGGCCTTGGCCAAGGCCAGTGCTGGATGAGGGGGGCCGAAAACAGATAAGATTGAAATTGTTTGGTCTTGGGATGAGTAGCCGCATACGATTTACACAGCTCCTGGTCCATTTTGGTCTCCGAAACGATCCATTTGCCTTTGCAAAGCTGTGAGCTTCTCCATGATGTTATCCATATAGTGGTTCATAGTCAGCTGACAGCTCTGCCCACTGCTTCAATCATGACGGGCAGGCTTGTGGGGCTTTGGACAGCTGTCACCGTCTTCTTAATTCCTCGATAAACCAGGGCAATGCCTGATCCAATCAGCAGAAAACCTGTTATCATGGTTCCGAATAGGTAGATATCTTCAATGTCCTCCACGGAAAGAGCCGCCAGACACACGACCCGCCACCTCTCCCACGCATCCATCGTGTAGCCAGCTGCGAACGTTCCGTCAGGGCAGCCAGGTTCCCCCGAACCCAGGCTTCTCGTCGAGAAAATGGTGTCAATTGCGTTGAGAGACCAGTTGATCAAATCCATAATTTCTTAGTTTGGAGAGCAGTGCAGAGAGAGTCTCTCAAAGTACAAGACAGTAGACAAGACGAGAGTAGCAAAGCAGGGGAAGTAATGGAGAGGAGGGGAAGAAAATGCGACCGCCTTCGTTGAGAGCCAAAGAGAACATCTTAGACCCCTAGCGTCAAGGTATGCATTCACCTTGAGAACTTCATCTTTGTTTCCAAACGCAATGACTTCAGTTTTGTCTTTGTTTAACTGAAGAAAGTTTTGGCATATCCAACTGTTGACTTCATCAATGCATTGGCACATGGAGTCCATGGGGCTGTAGTCATTAGGCGATAGGGCTAAGTAGAGCTGTGTGTCATCTGCATAGCTGTGGTAGGAGATTTGGTTCTTTCTCATTATTTGGCTCATTAGGAGCATATACAAGTTGAATAGGAGTGGAGCAAGAATTGAGGCTTGAGGGACTCTGCATGTCATGGTTGTCCACTCAGACTTATGGTCTCCTAAACTCACATAATAACCTCTCCCTTCTAAGTATGACCTGAACCTTTTTAGGACTATCCCAGAAAGCCCCACCCAGTTTTCAAGCCTGTCAAGAAGTATGTTGTGATCGACAGTGTCAAATGCAGCACTGAGGTCGAGTAGTACCAGGACTGATAATTTGCCTTTATCAGTATTTAAGTGAATATCGTTTATTATCTTTATGAGCGCTGTCTCTGTGCTGTGATACGATCGGAAACCAGATTGAAAATTGTCAAAAATATCCATTCGAGCTTAAGAATTTGTTCAGCTGATTGAAGACAACTTTTCAATGATCTTGCCTACGAAAGGAAGATTTGAGATCGGTCTATATTTGCCAGAGGTGTGGACTCGAGTCATGTGACTTGGACTCGAGTCAGACTCGAGTCATGAATTTGATGACTTCAGACTCGACTTGACAAAATGTACAAAGACTTGCAACTTGACTTGGACTTTAACATCAATGACTCGTGACTTCACTTGGACTTGCGCCTTTTGACTCGAGAAGACTTGCTACTTCCCATGAAAACTGGGGAAAAAAATTTTCACAAGGCCGCGCCGGTCTCAGTTTATCTGCATTTGTGAAAAAAATGTGCACCACCTGTATGCATGCAGAGAGCACGCGCGCTGCCTGCACGACATCCAATCAATGTAGTCCCACGTTGTTTTGATTCGACAGCATCTAAGCAGGCACACTGCAAGACAACCAATGAAGCGCAACAAGCAACAACGCGTCAGTTGGCAAAATGATACAGAAGATAGTTTCGTTTGGCTATAAAAATTACGAGGTAGTCGACAAAAAACGAGTTGCAATTTGCAAAACATGCGGGTCGAACATTACAGACGGAGCTGCCACATCATCCAAGTTTTGAACGAATGCTAAGCACCTTATCGGATGTACCGTAACTTACTAGCTAGTTGCTGCATATGTACTGTATCAACGAGACAGTAATCGCACGTCTCCCTTGCTGGTTCATGCTTACAAAAATAGGGATTTAATCGGAACCCAGATTATATGAGGTACATGGGTGTAGCACAGGAAAACCTCGCCAACATTGTCAACGTCCGTTTTAAAGTATCATTTCTACCTTGCTGCTAGACGGATAAACACAAATGTCCCCAGACTGAAGCTGCTGTGTATTGTTCTAGTGCAATATGCTGTTGAAATACAAGCATTTTTTGTGAAAATTAAATTGTCTGTTTTTTACTGTATTTGATTAATGTCATTGTATAAAAAGAGGTTTAAGTAAATACAAATCTTACAGACATACATGATTTGTATCAATTTTATTTCTGTGGTAAGAGGACTTGAAATGACTCGAAACTAAAACGGTAGGCTAGGACTTTTGACTCGACTCGGGATTTGCCTCATCTTTGACTCGACTTGACTCGGGACTCGAGGGCAAAGACTTGAGACTTACTTGTGACTTGCATAACAATGACTTTGTCCCACCCCCAGAGATGTATAGTAACGAAGTAGAACTACTTCACTACTGTACTTAAGTACTAAAAGACTGTATCTGTACTCTACTAGAGTATTATTTTTTTCTCATACTTCCACTTTTACTTCAGTACATATTTTCGATGAGTTTAATACTTTTACTCCGATACATTTTTCACGTGCTGCATCGTTACTCGTTACAATTATAAAAATGTTACGAATCATTTCAAACCCGCATTATCACTGCCAGAGCGGGAGATGGCTCTGTCACCAGGTTTGATGAAGCAGACTCATCATTGAGCGAATCAAGCGATCAAGAAGACGCGCGTGCTCCCGTCCCGTTCTGCCTTTCGCTTTGCTGCCTGCCTCCATTAAGAACACTTGAGCTTTGCTAGTTTGTTTTGAGATGGAAGAACAACCGGAAACAACGCCTTCAACTTCGAGTGATGGTGAGGGTGAGGATTAGGAGACCACCCCTGGCCCTACTTTAGAGTCCATGTTTTTATTTCTGAGTGAAAGACAATATAGCCTTCATGACGCAGACGCTCTGAATCGTTCTTTGTTTAAATAGTTTAAAATTACTATTAAAAAGATATGACTCAAGTTTCAGTATTTGATCACAATTTTATTCTGAGGAGTTATGTTATGAAAAAATGAGTCGATACCTTTAGTATGAATTATAAGCGTCAGCCGCTCCCATTCAGAAAAAAACTCCTGTGCTGTCGTCATGAGAACGCTTGACAAACCAATGTCCCTCGGGGCTTTTAGCTCAAAAATGTGCAGATTTTGACAAATATTCTTAGATTTCATAGGTTTACGTCAGATTTCTATAGAGCGGAATAATATTTATTGAAATTATACCCAAAATGGGCCGATGTAATCATTATGAGCGCTGGATACTCTGATGTAGCCTACTGTGTTTTCAATCCATACCGGCAGCCTGAGGGCGCCAGCTGCACATTTAGTCCATATATGGAACACATGAAGAAGAGACATCATGTGACATTCCTAGAACTCCCTGACATAAAACTTCCAGAGATCGCTGTTACATGCAGATAAATACCCAATAAACTGGAGAAATAAGGCTCAAGCAGGGAAGAGAAGGGAGTGATGCTTTAAAGGGGGAAGGGACATATTTGATCTGTTTTTGCTTACAAAAAGTTAAGCTCAGTGTTTTAAGGTGCATTTGTACATTTATGTCCTTGTAGCCTATACTGATAAGTGTCCTAAACATTTGAAATAATATTATCAATATGATGTTCAAACTTTTGACTGCTTTTTTTTTTTTACTACATAACACGATACTTGTACTTTTACTTTCAGTACTTGAGTAGTACATTTTAAAATAAACTACTTGCAATACTTAAGTAAAAAAATTTTTGAATACTTTAGTACTTCTACTTAAGTGTGGTGCTTAAAGAGTACTTCAACTTCTACTCAAGTTACTTTTTTGATCGAGCACTTGTACTTTTACTCAAGTACGGGTTTCGAGTACTTTATACATCTCTGCCCACCCCTGATATTTGCTTAATATGGTCTTATCCAGATTGCTCTTTTTCAGGAGGGGTTTGACAACTGCAGTTTTCAGGGAGTTTGGAAAACTCCCAGAGAAAAGCGAGGCATTTACCACTTCTAGAAGATCTGCTTCTAAACAGTTTAACACAGTCTTGAAAAAAGATGTGGGAAGTGCGTCAAGGGCCTTGATGTATTTAGGTGCTGTACAGTTTCTTCCAAAATTTTGCTATCAATTTCTTCAAAAACAGACATAGTAACTACTTTATCAGGTTGTGGACTGATCTGTCTGACCCCAGCGCAACTCAAGGATGTGCTGATCACCTTTCTGATATTATTGATTTTCTCAGAGAAGAAAGAAGCAAACTCACTGCACTTGCTGTCTGAGAGCATTTCACTGGGAATCTGGCTTGGGGGGTTTGTCAGTCTCTCTAAAGCAAAAAGAGTGCGTGTGTTGTTTAATTTGCTGTTTATAATATTTGAGAAGAAAGTCTGTCTAGCTTTGCCTAATTCCATATTAAAAGCATGGATGCTGTCTTTGTAGATGTTATAATGGACAACAAGTTTTGTCTTCCGCCATATGCGCTCAGCATTTCTGCATTGTCTTTTCATATTTTGCACTGCTGTTGAGTTTCTCCAAGGTGCTTTTTGTCTACCACTTTTCTTCCTGACTTTCACAGGAGCAATATCATCAATTCACTTTTAACTTTTGAGTTAAAAGAATCAAGGAGAAAATCAACAGAGTCAGCAGATATGCTTAGTGTTAAAGATATAGCCTTCATAAATAGCACATTAGTGTTCTCATTTAAGCATCTCTTCTTGACAGACACAAATCTAGCTTCAATGGCAGGAGAGATCAATATATCAAAGAAAATACAGAAATTATCAGACAGTGCTACATCCTTAATAACAATCGATGAAATGTTTTGACCCTTACTGATAAGTAAATCTAGAGTGTGTCCACGATTGTGTGTGGGTTCATGTACATGCTGAGTCAGATCAAAAGTTTTTAAAACAGTTTTGGGTAACACTTTATTTCGATAGTCCACTTTAGACATTCTACTAACTATAAGTAACTTTTCAACTACATTTCAACTAACTGTCATTAGAGTATTAGTAGACTGTCAGCTTAATATCTGCGAACACTTTATTTTGTTGGTCCCCCAACAGACATTAAACTGACTATAAGTCAGTTAACCCGAACCATAACCCGAACCCTAACACCTAACCATAACCTAACAGTCTACTGACAGTCTACTCTAATATACTAATACTCTAATGAGAGTTAGTTGACATGTATTTGAAAAGTTACTTAAAATTAGTAGAACGTCTAAAGTGACTATCGAAATAAAGTGTAACCCAGTTTTGATTTCTTTTGCCATATTGGTTTCTGCATTATCTATATGAATGTTAAAATCTCCAGCAATGGCAAAACTGAGGAAATTTTCCTCCGAGGAAATTGTTAATAGCAGTTCTGTAAAGTCCTCAGCAAAGGCTGGAGAGTATTTTGGAGGCCTGTAAATAATAAGTAAAATGTGTGGAGCACCTTTTAACACAATGCCCAGATATTCGAAAGACGGGTAATTCCCAAATGATATTTGCTTACATTGATAGACATCTTTAAAAAGAGCAGCTACCTCTCCTGCCCGCTCTGCAGACACTCATAAAAGTAAAGTTAGGAGGGGATGTTTCATTGAGGACTGTTACACTGCAGCTGTCTTCTAGCCAAATTTCATATAGAAACATAAAATCCAAGCTGTATGTGGTTATTAAGTCGTTGACTAGAAGTGATTTAATTTTGAGTGAGTGGATGTTTAACCCTCTGGGGTCTGAGGTGTTTTCTGGGTCCTGGAAGTGTTCTGACATGCTCTGACATTTGTGCTTATTTCTGATACTTGTGACATTTTCATTGCTAAAGTCTGATTACACTGTATTCAGCACAAACTCTGCTACAGTAATATGTCAGAAGCATGTATGTACAAGTTTTTAGTTTTGAGATAATGACGTTTATGCGTGGTTTGTGAAAAAACAAAAAAACATTGTCACTGAAATAAGGTCATAAAACCCATACTAATTATTTCTTCACAAGACTTTTGAAAATTGTATCATGTGGCCTAGAATATTTGCTTCAAAACTATGTGAAAATCATCCTGACTACTCATTCAGATAAGACAATATATTGACTTAAAATTTGTAAGACGTGTTTTGTGTAAGAAAGCTTTATGCGGAGGGGCGTTAACAAACCATGAATATATAGTGTTTTCACACCTGAGAAAGACAAAGGCCCTCCCCTAATGGCCCTATAAGGTGCTATCAGGTGCTGTCATTGTGAGAAGCCTTGCACAAAGAATCAGGAGAGACTTAAAAAAGAATGGCTTTTAGATTGTTTGGATTTATTTACAACACAACCAAGTTATTTACAACACAACCAAAAAGTTACACAATCAAAGACAAAAAAAGCACATTAGTAAAACAAACTGATCTAAAGACAGAGACTTGGACAATCACACACATTTGTGCCATTCCTAAAACATATAGGTTACATACCTGTCATCTCCAAGGTGTTTGATTTTTCACCATGATCATGTACAGAGACTCACGTGAATGTCAGCTGGACTCAGTGCTGGTCCCTGTAAAAACATTTAAAAAAAAACAACAAAAAAACAGCGGTGAACATGCTGATATCAGGAGAAACTATTTTAGATTTTTCTGGTTCAAATTATGAAATTTACTAAATACATACATACACTATATATAGGCCTATGAACTCCCAAGTGTGTTGTGCCTTAGGTGTGTAGGGCTGCATTAAATAATAACAATAGCCTTTACATCACTAAAAAGTTCAGTAACACTACATTAGAGAAAACTATATGGATTATCATGTTACTTCAAACGTTTCCATTCGTTACAACGTTATGAAATGAGATTGCTGGAGTAAAAACATGAAGCCTAATGTTTGTTTTGTTTTGTTTTTCAAACCCACAGCGCGCGTGCAAACATTTACTGAATGCGATCGAGCTGGACCAAACTATGAAGCATTATTCGTACATAATTATACATATCTACGTGTGAGCAGATATCCACATTCCACTAACACAGTATTTAACAATAAACACAGGTCTAAACATTATAATATTCACGATCATACGAGCCTTCTGTTATATCGTGCTGTGTTTAATTATCGAACATAAAAACATTCGTAGCCTTTTATGTATATACATTTAGCATTAGGCTTCATGTTTTACTCCAATCACATTTTATAACATACATTTTAGTCTAGCACCAGTTTAACTAGTAGCTACAAGTTTATGCAACAATAACATGCTGCTAACATGCTACAAACAATAACATGTCTTCCCTTAAAAATCGTTCTCATAATCAAATCGTATTCTTCTAACTCTTCTGAGGTAAATCCAAGATAAACAGCACAGTATTCCACACTCGTGAAACGCAGAGCAGGACTGAAGACTGAAGTCGGGGATTATCTGTTTTGAGAGCGGTTACAGTTTGCGTTCCTCCACGTGGCTCATTAGTATGCGAGCAGCTGTTGCGCGTGGGCGTGGTCACATTAACGTTAATGAGCTCAGGCTGGAGAAACTGTACATGTCGTTGCTTTCATACGAATTACTTAAACAGAGAATATTTGTTTTTGATATGATTTACATCATTTAAAAATAGAGACTCAAAGCGTTGTAAAGACATACGTTTCAGGTCTGTGTGACAAACATTTACTGAGTTACAGATAATGTTCTGTCGCGTTTCAGAATGAGCTTCACATTGAGAGAGACGGCAGAATGCGCATCATGTTTATTTTCTTTATTTTACGAAAAACACAACATTTTGTTTTTATTATGAGTGTACACAAATAAAAGAAGACATTTAACAGTTTTGAATGATGTATAACACTTACATGTAAGATCAAAATCAACAGAGTATTTTGAGTCTCTTTTGCACTGATGAGAAAAAAAGTGAGCTGGTATCGCCGGCGAGACCGCCGACCCCAGGGGGTTAAAGCGAAGGACTTTATACAAGCGGAAACGTGGGTTAAAGGACCCAACTTTTTGTTGAAACCAGAAGAAGAATGGCCACAAAGACCGGATCAATTGAGTCAAAATACACAATCAGACCCTGAAATCAAAAAAGAGTTCAAGGTCAATATTCTCAACATGAGAGAAAACAATGACGTTCTGAGTAAGTTAACTCATTACTACTCAAGCTGGTTTCGTCTGAAAAAGGCAGTGGCATAGATGCTAAGACTCAAGGAAACACTGTTACAATTGTGTAAAGCAAGAAGACAGTTTCAAGAATCCATTGCACAATCAGAGAAAGACCCAGGAAAACAATAGTTTCTCTTACAGGAGCTGATGCGAAAATTCAGATCAACAATGGAGAAAAAGTCAGTGAGACTGAAGGACTTGAATCAAGCTGAAATCCAGTTAATTCAATACAGTCAAAAACAACAATTTCAGAATGAAATTGAGGCTCTGAGAAAGAATATTCCTGTTAAGAGGAAAAGTCAGCTGTACAAGCTTGATCCTGTGCTTCAAGATGGGATACTAAGAGTGGGTGGGAGACTCAACAGAGCAGCCATGCCAGAGGAGTCAAAACATCCTGCAATCCTCTCAAAGGGCTCCAGGGTTTCAATTCTCATTCTAAACGACATTCACCAAAGATGTGGTCACTGTGGTAGAAACTACATGTTATCTACTCTCCGACAAAAATTCTGGATCCCGCAAGCCAACTCAGCAATTCGGAAACTTATACATAAATGCTCAGTGTGGTGAGCAGGGCGGCCGAGGGACGTGAGAGAACGTCGCGAGGCCGGTGGTGCGATTGCTAATGAGCAGCACCTGTGAAGCACACCGGTCTCGCATCTCTCACGGAGGAGCGGAAGCATAAAGGGGGAGCGACGGAGTGGATGATCGAGAGAGGAACAGGCCTGTGTTTTGTTAGTATTTTACGTTATGTTTGTCGGTAGCCAGCAGTTCCGTGAGGGACTGCTGGCAGGTATTGTTTATGTTTTATTTTGAAGCCAGCAGTCGTCCGTGAGGGGCTGCTGGCGGTTTTATTTTATGTTAATAAATGTTTTGAATGTTCGCCGGTTCCCGCCTCCTTCTTCCCTGAACTACAAACATTACTACACTCAGTTTGTCGCAGATTCAATGGAAGAATTGGAGAGCAAAAAATGGCAAGTTTGCCAGAAGACCGCTTGCTACCTGATAAACCCCCTTTCACGAACGTGGGTGTAGATTACTCTGGACCCTTCGACGTAAAACGGGGCCGGAATACTGTGAAAAGGTATGGAGTGTTGTTCACTTGCTTAACAATCAGGGCTGCGTTTCCCGAAACCTTCTTAACGCTACGTCGTTCTTAAGTTACACCTTAAGCTGTACCTTATCGTTAATACGTGTTTCCCGAAACGCTCTTAGTTAAGTATACCTTCTGTAAGTCATACGTTCGGAAGGTTGGTCTGGAGCACTCTTAGCTATACCTTATCACTGTTAAAGGTCTATATGAATATAATTCTGAAGTTTTAATACACCCAGACAGTGTTCAATTAGGCTAATTCAAGTGTTTTCATGCAAAGAATAAAATTGTCATTACACTGATTGTTGTTACAATTTTAATTATATTATTATATATAATACAATTTTATAAATTTATTTTAATTAAAGAGCGCTTTTAAAGGCCAGTGAAAGCATAGGCTACTGTCAGTTAAGTCCTATTCGGACGCTAATATTGTTTATCATGGGCTCGTACGGTATTTTAAACATTTACAGGGGTAAGTCGGTTATTTTAGTGCCGTCCGAATCCATAATATCAGCGTTTTTTCTTTCTCACCCAACCCGCGTAAAAATCTCTGTCCAAATTAGTACCTACTGATTTTTTGACAAACAGGTCGTGTGGTAATTTAATTGCCGTCTGAATCCACATCTCTGAGTTTACAAGAAGAGATTCAAAATTCACTGTTTAAATCCTTTTTGATCACTGCCGAGCACCGTAGCTACATGACGTACTCTTTTATTACTGAAATGCTTGAAAGTATTTACAAGAACAGTATTTCATCGCAGCTCACCTCAGCGAACAAAAATGGGAAAGAGAAGAAAGCACATCAAAAATTTAAATGGTTATGATGGCAGCAATATATGATACAATTTTAAAATATGTAGGCAAGGCTATTATAGGCTGTTATAGTTTAGATTATTTTTTATAATATCCCATGAGTCCTAGTAAATGCAATTTCAACTATTTCTGAAGTGCTTCTTTTATAAAGAACAGCGCTTTCTCACATAAGCAGCCCCTGCACGAGAGAATAATTGATTCTCGAGTCATCGATATCAACAGATTCAGCACCATCGCCACGGACAGCACCCGGTAACGTCCGACGTAAGAAGGTATATCTTAAGCAGCTTTCTAAGGTATAGTTCGGGGAACACGCCTAGAAATGGTATACCTTCAGTTAAGTTATACCTTAAGAGTCTTCGTAGCGCGCTAAGAGACAACGTTATCGGGAAACGCAGCCCAGAGCAGTACACATTGAGATAGCTGATAGTCTGGACACTGATTCATGCATAAACGCTTTAAGGCGTTTTATAAGTAGAAGAGGACAGGTGTCAGTCATGCGGTCAGACAATGGCACTAATTTTGTCGGCGCAGAAAGAGAGCTGCGAGAAGCACTGAGAAACCTGAACCATAACAAAATCGAAAATGCACTGTTACAAAAAGGGATCGAATGGATCTTCAACAGTCCAACTGCTTCTCATCAAGGTGGTGTTTGGGAGCGACAAATCCGTACCGTAAGAAAGATACTCAATGCTCTCTTAAAGGAACAAACTATGCTGATGTCATTTCCGGCAATGACGGTTAGTTTTGTATGACTGTTTAGTAGTTACTTTTTTAGTGTAGTTTAATTTTTAATTTACTGTTTAGTAGTTTAATTTTTCTTGAACCTTAATTAATATATAATTAGTACACTGTAAAATGAATTTTGATGATTTGTTATCACAACTTTTTATATTTTGTCAAATCAACTTAGATAATTAATGTAGTTCAGATAACATAATATTTTGAGTTTCTATTTATTAAACCAATCTCCTTTGTTGTATTAACTCAAATTTTTAATTTCAATGAACTCAAAATTTTAAGGCAACCAGGTAACTTACTTTTTTTTAAGTTAATCCGACTTTTTTTTATAGTGTAGTAGTTCTTCAGGAAGTATGACAGAATTCATTAGTTATTGATTAACTAACTGATACTTAACACAATCATACAATTGTATTACATACGGATTAGTTAACACATCTTCCTTAGTAGTTAACAGTAGTGAATGAAGAATCACCTATTAGTTCGTCAATAATTCCTTATTAATTATGCAGTAGCCTAAGTAAGATACAGTATTCTAAAGTGTTACCAGTGGACTGGAAGGCAGCCCTGGTATTAGTCTAATGCAGAGTTCACACTCAACGATTTCAGGACAGATTTTCGCTCACCGACAGGTTTTGTGAGATCGCTGACAAATGCGCGAAATCATAGGCAAATCGGTGCTCATTCACATGAGTGACAATCACGCAGCGTGAATTATCAAAAACGCGATCTGAGAGAATCGCCTGCTGAAAGTAATGCTGAATGTGTTCTGACTGAAAACTACATCGCCGATGACCTACAGCCAATGAGTGAGATTTGAAATTTCCATGAGGGAAAAATAGAAACTGTCTTGCAGTAAAAAAAAAAAAGAATTAACTGGTAAATAGATGCAGGTTTAAAATAATGTGCAAATGTGGGCATAGCACATTACCATACAATATACATTATTATGTATTATAAATAATTAAATTAAAACCCTTAATTAGCTTCTAAGTAGGTGCTTATGTGTTAATGTACTTTCAATCAGTGGTGTGTAGCTTATATTGACAAGCTATCATTTTAAAGAAGTTTCCCAAAACTGGTTGTATATGGCAGCATACAACATCAGTACACACATCAGTAGACACATCAGTAAATTTTCCTATGATTTTTTTTAAAGATAGCTGTTTCAACAAGAGGTCAAAAGTTGTCTTATTCTGTGCCGCCACCTGAAAACCCTGCCAGGTAATAGGAGGATATTAGAATCCAATTAAAATGAAATTGCTCTGACAGAACTGCTGAAAAACAAACATATCCCACTTCACTGGCCAGGTCACTCACTTTGCTAGTTTAAATGACAAAATTGCAGAAATCAAAGTAATTTGTACTGAACACAGAGTCATTCTAACAGGCTTCTCTCCCACTGAATGTCACACAGTTACATGCTATTTTCAAGGTCATTCATTATGATTGAGAGAACAAACTATAATAAAGCAGTACTGTTTGAAACTACAATGCGGATATAGACACTTGAAATGTTGCCATAGTTCTGTCCAGAACAATCCCATTAAACACATTTGCATTTCTTGTTATTAAAGCCCTAAGGATTAAACTGGTCATTAAAACAACAAAAGTGATTATTTTGTGAGTCTTCACATCTTTTAAGGTGTCAGTCATGGCAGTGCAGTAATTTGTGCTTTGAGCAAAGAACCCACGCAGGAAGTCAGTAAGAAAGTAACACTATAAATGGTCAGAACAAGTCAGATTGCTGTTATATAAAGTCAGTAATATACATATTCACTGAAAGTCTCCATTAACATTCTATTGAATTCACTGACACTATTAGTATCATTGTATCCCGAGGTCTTGAAGGCCAAACCATGTTCAGAAACCCAAAACTAACAGAGACAAACACTCAAAGCAATAATTATTAATAATGTTTATGCTGTAAATAATTCAAGACCTTGAAAATTACTGAGGCATCCAGTTCAAGAGAAAAGCTTTCCAAGAAAAAAAAAACACTTTTAAAAAGATTTAAAACAGGTCACTGTGCAAATTCAGATATGAAGAATTCACAACTTGAAGTTCCATAAACTGAGGCACCTCTAAATTAAAACCAAATGTTCAATTAAAGCACAGCAGGGCCAAGATGGACAATAGCAACAAAAATAAATGAATACAAATTCACCGTCCACACACGCAGTAACTTCCAGTGACAAAGCGACCTCATCTCTTCAATTTTCAACTCGCAACCTCTGGGGACTAAATTTGTGTGCATGCAGTAACTTGAGAGAGTTGAGAAAAGTTTAACTTTGCAAGCAAAGATTGGCTTTTGGAAGTGATAACCAATGTGAAAGAAGACGTGATCCATCTTCACTTAGCTACTGCAGTGACAGAAAGATGGAGAAAAAATACATCCTTGCTTTTAGTAATTTTCAGCTTTTTATGACATGTCTTTGACCTCATAGCAGAATTCAGTTACAGTGGATTAAGGGGGAAAAAACAATGTAACAGTTCAAGTTCAGATTAGGAGAAGGGGGGAATTTACAAACATTGAACATGTTTAAATCACAAAATAAACAAACAACAAAATGAAAGTCTCATGGCCGACTGCCGCATAAAAACTAATAAATAAAAAATTAAACAACAACGTAAATGTGGCAGGCCTGGTCCTCTCTCACCCTTCACTGTCATCGCTCCTCATATTCTTCTGGAGCTCCTCCATGACCAGTGTGCCACACAGGTGACTCACGTTAGCATTTGCTTGACCTGGCCTGCAGAGGGACAGCGGCGAGCGAGAGGGGAGATGGAAAAAGAAAGAGGGAAAAAATACTGGTCCGGTTCCCCCAAAACACTGTTGATCGGTTCTCACTGAGGCCCTTACTTGTAGTGCCTTACAATGGAACTGGATGCACCTCAGTGGTCGGCTTCCGACTCCTCCATACCTCCTCAGGCTTTGGGTGCCCAACAGCAAGCCCCTAGTTTCCTTGCTTTGGATGGCAGCAGGCCCCCCTCCTCACAAATGGCAGCCACCGCTCCTTGACCCAGGCGGACGGCAATGAACCTGCCTGATTCATCGCACCAGCACCACCGCCTCGGGCAGTCACTGCTCCTTCGTGCTGCCTGACCTCCTCAGCACTGTGATCCCCCTTCAGCAGCAAGAGCTCTCTAACAGCATGTCCCTCAGGAACCCGCTAGCATTCAATGTAACTTTAATAACAAAATAAACAAACGACCAATACGAAAGTAAGCAGCAGCTGCCTCACGGGCTGACTGACGCACAAAAAACATTATCTGCCAGGCTTGATTCTCTCTTTACAGTTCTCGCTTCTTCTAATCCCTAGAGACTGGTGTGTTGCGCAGGTGACTCTCATTTGCATTCATTCCCCCAGCCTCGCTCTGCTCCCACACCTTTTGGCCCTCGCCCTGCTTCACACCACAAACAGGTATACAGTAACTTTTTCTAAAACACTGCAAAAAGATGCCAGAATAACTACCAGAAAAACTATAGAAAAGTAATGCAATTGAATGCAAAACGCGTACAAAAAAACGAACATGTGCAATTTTGTAGTACTGAAGATCATACATAGTACTATTATCATGGTCTTGATCTTGCATTGACTATATTTTGACTCAGACTCGCTCTATATTATCTTTTCTCTTGACCAAAGCACATTATGTTTGCTGTGGAGGTTCACATGACACTGAGGCAGGTGAGGCCTAAACAATGTTATTACACTCAAAACTCTGAGATTTTAATGTGGACATTTCTCCTTTCTAGATCAAATGATGTCCAAATTAAATCTATTACATTTACATAACTAAAAGAGAACAGTGTCTTTTCTCTTTTCTCTTGGTTAACATCATGGCCTCATCAGATCCTACAGAATATGATCTTCCATAACAAACAACCCATCACTATCTCATCATCAGCACATTTCCATCACTCTGAAGTGAACAACTGGCACAAATACATTGCTAATGCTGATCTTTTTCCACCCATCACTAAATTATTCCCTCTACTCAGCTTGTCATTGAGGCTGCTGGATGATGCTGATGAGACAGGTGTACTGGATGATTCAGAGAACATGCCTCTCTGCTGCCCCTTATTTTCTTGAAATTGACAGCTTGGAAAACCTGCCATATATCCTATTTTTACACACTCAATATTACATATCAGTGTGACATTTTTGTCAGATTCAGTTGTTTATCTTTTGACGGACTCTTTTTTACTATAATACATATTAAACACACACTTAGGACAGGGACAGTCACTTTAAAGTATTCTACATTGAGCACTTTCCTCAAGGTGCACAATGATGGTTTCACATTGATCATCCCTTCCAAGGTCTGAACCTACAACCTTTGGTTTAACAGGCAAAATCTCTTAGCCATTACAAGAAAACATGCGGGAAAATTTAGATATTGACAGGGATATAAACCCTGCGTGTTTAAAAACAGCCAAAGAGGATTTACTTATCAACTTTTTTTTTTTCTCACGGATTTGAAAGAGCGAAACAAATAGTTACTTTTTCAAACTCATCCTAGGCCATTGCTTCGATTTTCACCCAAATTTAACCAGATCATCTTCACACCATGCCGACAAAAAGATATGAAAATCAAGTTGATTCGTCAAACCGTTCTCTGATAACGCACCCACAAATTTGACGAAGAGTGCGCCGAAAAGGACGTGAGGCTATATCTCCGCAACGCTTTAGCGCAGTCTGACCAAACTTGGTGTGTGTTATTACAACCATGTTGTTATGGATTATGGATTTTTTGTCAATAGACGAAACCATTTTTGTATACCACATCAACAAAGTTGAGGCATGATGCCAAAACGACTCTAAGGCTGTATCTCTGCAATGCTTTGGCACACTGACACTAAACTTTTCATGTGTCATTGTCTTACTCTGACCACACAGCATCAGTTTCATAACAGTGCCACCAATTACTGAAAAGTTGAAAAACCAATAAATCACATTGTTAGTGATTGTATTTGATTTTCAGGCATTTTGCCTGAAATCATCTTAATCACATTAGATTTAACATTTAATTTAATATTCAACAGTAAAATTGATCTGCCTGCATTGACACTATTGTACAAGAACTGAACTGAGCTGGACGATGACATCACGGTTTAATCCAGAACGGCTATGTATGGGCCATTCTACAGAATTGGTTCAATGTTGTAAACGTCTTGAAAAAAAAAATTGTATGCAAATATTATAATATCCAAGGTTCACATTTCTAATTGTGCAGTTAACTACCATATTGTATTTTCAGAAAGTTTTGGAATATCTTTCCTCTCCCCAAATTTGTCACTACCGAAACACAATCATAAATAATTTCATAAGAAGACTTGTATTAATCAATATTTTGTTTACATCTACCTTGTAAATATTTTTTTTGCTATTTAAAAAAAAAAATGTCACAGGTAAATCAATAACAATTACAAGTTTAACAACATGTCAAGTGTAATTTATAAGATTTGTTGTATTTTGAATCCAATCTTTCTTTGTAAAAGGCATTGAGTTAATCATACTGATTTCAAAGTTAAGAATTAATTAGTTTGAATATACATTGAACCAAACACTATAATAACATATTAGTTGATAATTCAATATACTTTATTTTAGACAAAACATGCATGTTTCGGCGGTGACGTCACATTTTCTGTAGTGACAGTAATGTTTTGGTAGCGACCAAATCACATTACAGAATTTTAACTCGCATACTAAAACCCTACTAAAACATACTAAGTGTCACGGTCACCAGCTAGTCACCACCACCTCGTTACATTTCCCATCATCCTCCCTGGCCCTCACCTGCATGCACTTCCCAATCACAGAGATCTCTGTCACCTGTCACCTGTCACCAATCTTCACTGATCATCATCCAGCACTATATAACTATTCCCACTGCCGTTCACCATTGGCTGATCTTGTCGTTCCCTCAAAGAACACTTATCCTTACCTGCATGATACCTACTAGAACTATTTGTCTTCAGTCATCTACCTCGATCTCCATTTCAGAACCTGCAACAGATATGACCATTACTCATGCAGATATCCATCCTGAAGACTATATTCATCAGTTACTCACCTGCTTCCATCGTTGCGATCACATATTTCTGCAAATAAACCTGTTGATTACTTTGCCTGTATGAATCCTTCTGTTTCATGACACTAAGATACTAATGATTTGCATAACTGTACTAAAATTGTTTATTTCCCCCCAAATAAATGAGTGTGTTCCCTTTTGTCACTACCAAAACAATGATGACATGTTTCAGTTATGACTGTTTCAGAAGTGAAAATTTAAGATACTTTTGAGCCTAACTCAAAGATGCTAATTATCACATGATTAACTAGCACAGTTCTGAAAAGTTGTACACTCACAAAAACTAAAATTGATCAAATAACACTCAAAAAACCATGATGTCACAACCGAAACTTCACCACATGATTTGGTAGTGACTGTTTCGGTAGTGACAAATTTTAGATACTTTTGAGCCTAGCTCAAAGATGATAACCAGCACAAGGTTACCTAGCACAGTTCTGAACAGTTGCACACATAAAAAGTAAATTTTATGGAATGACACCCAAAAAAGTTTGCTTAATTTCAGAAAAAAAGGTATTTTGTGGTTCCTTAAAGTTACAAACTTTAACTTAAAGATTTTTAGACTTTTTAACACATTTCCCTCAACATAATGATACCTATCTACAATGAAAGAGAGGCTATGAGAGAGAGGGACACAGGAAAATTTCCCGATCAAGGGGGTAATCCATCCGCCGGAAACTGAAGCCTCCCTGGAGGCCGCCATTGTAGCAGAACTTCACCTGCTGTTAGCATTCCATTGACTCCCATTCATTTTGGCATCACTTTGACAGTGAATAACTTTACATCGGAGGCGTTTAAAGACTCCATTTGTCCATTATTTCATTCTAAAGAAACACGACAATGTATAAAAGACTCCATTACTTTGTATCTTACATTATGGCCCCATAGAAGCAGTTTTTGTAAAAATAGGCTAACGATTGCGTCATAACGAATCGACTCTCCATCGCACAGTAGAGAAATTAACCGTATAGACAGGCGGAGAAGCTCACAGGCAATCAGAGGGACGTGGAGGCATAAAGTCCGATAAAGTCAAGGGAGAAGCCCATAGAGAGTCATAAAGTTGATCCTGCTGCTAGCTCATCTACAGCTAATACTGTACTCACACTCACCGTCTCTGTGAGATTCTGAAGGGAATTATTCAGATTTCTTTCGGCACAGCTACTAGAAGACAGACAGGTTGCTCACGTGACATCTACGTCGTCAAGCTCAGTTTGAGCCTGCGCAGTAACCCTGGCGGTCAGGAAGTGAGTGCTTCTGATTGGGATTCACTTTTCTCTGTTGAAATCTATGGAGTCCATTTTTTTTTACTGTCTATGGTTGCAATGTAGGTGTGTGGTTCAAATCAGCCTCAGCCAATGGACTAAAACACACACTGTTTCGGAAGTGAAATGACATTTACATAAAGTTTCATGATTTAAAAAATAAAAAAATAAAATAAAATAAATGTTTTTTTTTATTCCCTTTTTAAAAGAAATCAAATATATATTTTTAAAAACAACAATGGAAAAAAACATTTCAATATAATTTTCACTAGGCTTACTGATATTTGAAATATTATTGTGGTATTCAATAGATAATAGATCTTTGTAAACATGTAAAATGTAAATATTTTTTCAACAAAAATTAAACATCACTGGACTTAACTGAATGCAAGTGTCCCGATATGGCGCTGACATCTTGGGACTTGAGTCTGCGCAGTAGCAATCTCGGGACCAGACCTACGCAGTAGTGAGCACGAAGTAAAGTTAAGGCCCGCCCTATCAGACTGACGGGGGCGGTACAGCAGTGAAAAGTGTTCATTCACTCGTTACTCCTAAACCATTAGGCGTAGGCTCAAGTGTCTTATATCGTTGGAATTCTGGCCAAGTCCACCCAAAAGCCTAAATGAAAGCCTATTCCTAAATGAAAACTCAAATCTTCACAAAAATAGGTGAGAAGATGCAACATAATATTCTAAACAACCATGCAAACTTTTATGGAGATCAGAACATGGGTTGCACTATAACTGTTATAACTGCTCTAAAAATTTCCTTAGTAAATTGCCTATTTTGGCTGCAAATTGTCTTTTCCATCTATAATTTAAGTAGTTCTATGCTTGCTAAATAAAACATTGTTACGGATAAGGAGAGAGGCGAAAGCAGGTAACAGTCTTTTAATATAACTCAGGAATGCCGTGTGGGCAGTAACAAAATATCTTTGTAGAAATAACAACTGAAAAACTGCAGGCCCAAGGCTGGATACGGATGGCCCAGGTAGAGAGGGAAAAACGAAACCAAGGACGGCTGGCAGAAACACCAGTCCGTAGTCAGCTCACCTCAGCAGGAAGCTGGGCAAAGTTTCAAGTTAGCAACGAACAGCCAGAGTAGGTACAAACCTAACAGGACAGGACAAGACAGGAATCTGGAGCATAGACAGAGGTCAAATACATACGTGACTTCAAACAATAATCTGGTAGAGGAGAAAGGGAAGAAGGTGTCTAGAAGTAGAGAGCCTAATTAGAGAGAATGAAGGACATGTGAGGAAGGGAGAGGAAGATGTGATGGGAGAATGAGAAACAGCTGAGACTGAATGAGCGCGAGTAATGAGGTGCGTGTGTGTGCGCAAAAGAGCGCGTGTAATGAAGCGCGTGTGTGTATGTGTGTGTGTGTGAGAAAGATGACCAGACAGAGAAACATTGAGACAGAGGAAAATACCAGGCTCATGACAAACATACATTTTTACGCATTGGCTTAAAGGCCTTGAAGGCACAATATGTATTTTTTCAACTGTATCTATGTTATATATTTCTTTTAGTTGTGTACTTACATTATCCCGACAGTTTCCACCAACTTTTAAATCCGGAGAAATGTATAGTTTAATTCGAAGACACGGACCATTTCTTTATTTCCGTTTCGTCACCCGTCTATGGCGTCATATAACCTTTGACTCCTCCAAGTTAGTTTCTCTAACTTCCTGCGGAACCCGGCGAAACTGCCAAACACAAAGAGGAACACCGGACGCTAGGGCTGAACGATATTGGGAAAAAATGGCATTGCGATATTTTATTTTTCTGCGATATTGCGGCCGCGGCTCACTCTCCCTCTCTCTCTCTCTGCTCGCTCTTATATGCGCCCTGTCCAGTGCAGCAGTCATTCTATTCTACACCATTCATACCCACCAAAAATTATATTTGGCAAATTCGAAAACTCCTGCATAACTGACTGTGTTTATGAGGATATTCACCGTTCGTGTCCGTCAAGCTCAGAGAGAAAGAGCACTGAACTTTGTGTCTGCCCGGCTCTGTGTGCGTACACTTCTTGCGCTTGATGTTTAAACTAACAGGGCTTTAAAACACATATAAATGATATGTGAATGATAAACTTTCACTCTATGATGGTTAAACTTCGGAATTAATCCGTAAATCACAAGCGTTACAGGACAGGAAGCAGCTGATCCGTACTGATCATGAATCACAGATCAACTACGATACCTATCGCATGTCATTGACAACGACAGCAACTCCCATGAGCCCACCCTCTTTCCCGACGTCATCAAAGTACGTCTTTTGTTATTATTTTGATTGAGTGACCCCTGGTGGCTAAAAATTGCATACTGTACGTTTAATGTGCTTGAACCCCCGATAATTGCAGCACACAGCTACATTTATTAATTTTATTTTAAAAATTGAGAATTATTTTCATTTCTTTTCCATCACACTTCAACGAAAACATCTCGGGTTACGACTGTAACCCTTGTTCCCTGAGGAGGGAACGAGACACTGTGTCGTTGAAAAATGACTCTTTGGGGACGCTCCCTTAGCGTGCGCCTCTGAAGTATGAATGAAACTAATCCAATCCTGATTGGTGTTGCGTCATGACGTAACATGTGACGGCACATAAAAGTGACGCCGGCACACACACACATTAGCCTCGCGATGAATGCCCTAGGCATTGAGGTGCGTGGCAAGACAACGCAGTGTCTTGTTCCCTCCTCAGGGAACAAGGGTTACAGTCGTAACCCGAAACGTTCCCTATCGTAGGGAACTCAACACTGCGTCATTGAAAAATGACTCTTTGGGGAACGAATGCCCACAAGGCCACGCACCGAAAAAGGCCTTTGCACGTGTGCCAGACGTGCAAAGGAGGTGCAGACTAAAAACTTGTTAAAAGTGTGCAGGGTAGCCCAACCGGCTGCCTCACAGATCTCCTGGAGGGTCACTCCCGAGAGGAGGGCCCCAGAGGACACCATGCCTCTAGAAGACTGTGCTCTTATGGCCAAAGGTGAAGGCAAAATGCGCACCTTATAGGCCAACTTATGGTTTGTTTAGCCGGTAGCCCCTTAATAGGTGACCCACAACACACTACAGTAGGTCCGACCTCCTCCAAGAAGAGGACCTCTCAAGGTAAATACTCTGAACTCTTACTAGCAGAGCAAGGAACCTCTTCTCCTCTGCCGACACATGAGGTGGAGGATGAAAAGTCTGCAGGACCATGGACCTAGCCATGTTAGATTGCAGTTAAGGCACATAGCTGGGTCTCAGATGCAGGATGGCCTTAACTCCGCCAGGGGCAAACCCCAAGTAAGCTGGCGTAAATGCCAGGGCTTGGAGATCTCCCAGTCTCTTTAAAGAAATAGCTAAGAGAAAGGTCATCTTGAAACGTAAGGTCCTAGGCGAAGCCGACTGGAGGGATCCGAAGGGAATAAGGGATAGCCCTTCGAGAACCACCGCCAGGTCCCAGGAAGGAACCCTGGACTTGAATGTCGGTCTCATCCTCCATGTACCATGGGGAAATAATATGACCAGTTGGTGCCTCCCCAAAGGCCCAACATTTAGTGGTGTATGGAACGCCGCAATGGTAGCCAAGTACACCTTACATGTGGACGGGGAGAGATTCGCAGAGAAACGATCTAGAAGAAACTCCAGAACTGAAGCCACTGGGCAGTTAACTGGACCTAACTCATGTTCTCTACACCAAGTGGAAAAACATTCCACTTGAAGCCATATAATCTCCTAGTAGATGGAGCTCTAGAGATAAGTATGGTTTTGACCACCCCAGATGATAGACCAGCATCTAGGTACTGAGCCTCCTCAGAGGCCAGACCCACAATTTCCACAGCTCTGGGCGAGGATGGAATATAGTGCCCTCCGCCTGAGAACACAGATCCCTCCTCAGAGGAATCTGCCATGGCGGAGCTATCAGGAGTAATATTAAGTCAGAAAACCATACTCGGGCCGGCCAAAATGGGGCTATCAGAAGACTGATGCCCTCCTGACAGACCCTCTCCAGGACTCCCGGGAGCAGAGCGATTGGGGGAAAAGCGTACAGGCGAAGCCTCGACCAGGCCTGTAGCATGGCATCCAGCCCCAGCGGAGCTGGATGAGAGAGGGAGAACCAAGGTGGACAGTGGGACGTCCCTCGAGATGCAAACAGATCCACTTCCATTGGTCCAAACCTCTGCCATATCAATTCCACCACCTCTGGATAGAGTCTCCATTCCCCGGGCCTCAGCCCCTGCCTCGACAGGATGTCTGCTCCCTGATTCTGAACCCCTGGGACATATATTGCTCTTATAGACAATAATTTCCCTTGGGACCATAAAATAATTTGATGCGCCAGTCTGGATAGAGGGCGCGATCTGAGTCCCCCTTGTCGGTTCAGATAAGCTACTACTGATGTATTGTCCGAACGTATCAAGACATGGTAGCCCTTGATGTCTGGGAGGAAGCTCCTCAGAGCCCTGAACACAGCCAACATCTCTAGGCAATTTTTATGCCAAGAATGATGATGGTCCTGCCACAGACCCATGGAATAGCGGCCGTCCATGACCGCGCCCCAGCCAGTGAGGGAAGCGTCTGTCGAAACGGTTTTCCGGCGACATGACGCCCCTAATACTGGCCCTTGGGACAAGAACCAAGATTTCTTCCATATTAACAGGGAACGAAGGCATCTGCGCGTAACCTTTATTACACGTAACGGATTCCCCTTGGGGGGAAAACCCCTTGGCTTTAAGCCACCACTGAAGGGGCCTCATGTGAAGAAGGCCCAAATGAATTATGTTGGATGCCGCTGCCATGAGGCCCAGCAGTCTTAGAAATTGCTTTACAGTGATGGCCTGGCCTAGCTTTATCCCAGGCACCATGGCCAGGATGGATTCGATACGTGCAGGAGACATACGTGCCCGCATCGTAACCGAATTCCATACCATGCCCCAAAAAAAGTAGTTTTTTGAGCTGGTTCTAACACACTTTTCTTAGTGTTGAGTCTCAACCCCAGGTTCTGAATGTGGCTAAGAACGACATCTCAATGCCGAACTGCAATTTCTCGAGACTGGGCCAATATGAGCCAGTTGTCAATGCAATTCAGTATATGGATGCCCTGAAGCCTCAGTGGAGCCAGAGCTGCATCCATACACTTAGTGAACATGCGGGGAGAGAGTGCTAGGCCAAACGGAAGAACCCGTTAACTCGCTAACCCGAAGGGGGGGGGGCCTTCAGAGGGGGGAATTCAGACCTCTTCCCCGAAGCCCTCTTCGCCTGAAGGACGGCCCACAGATTGCCCTTCTGGCTGGAGGACTTTGGTTGAGAGCAGGCCAGAAGGCGATAGCGGAGCATCCAACAGAAAATATTTATCTTTTATACCAGATAAATTTTGACACAAATGTCTCTCCATAGTTACCATAGCTGACATAGAGCGGCCTATGGCAAGCGCCGTCCCTTCTATATATATATATATATATATATATATATATATATATATATTAGATCCTTAAAGGGACACTCCACCCATTTGCATTAAGCTTTCCATTGTTAGAAACCCAGTCATACTATTGAATGGTCATGCAATAACTCTCTCATTTTCCCCTGAGACGAGAGAAATCCGCTATTTACCTTATTCACTTCCTCCTACAATGACGCAAAAATCGTAATTTTACGTCATTGTAGGAGGAAGTGTAAGAGGGGGGGATTTCTGTAAAGACTACAAGCACTAGTTCCCACCCTTTCAAAACCGCCCATAGGGGGTTGGACCTAATGCGCTAACAGACCTTTCACAGATCAGTGCCAGTGCGTTTAATTTCTCTGGCAGAAACTTTTTGAAAATATGGACGAAGGTCGAGCAAAACATACAAGATATTTAGTTTGTAAACAGACAAATCATAGAAGATGTGTTGCTTTACAGCAGACGACTATGTCAGTGTGTGTTCTCAGTAGTCACCTGCTAATAGAGTCGAGTCAGAAAGAACCTTACCTCCAGGCAAATGCGTTTACCTGTTCGTTGTCATCATCTGGCAAGGTAAATATCGACGGAATTGCGGTTTTCACAAGCTCGGGTCTCAGTTCAATCCTAAGGGTTTGGGTTCGAAATCTTCTGGATTGAAATGTAGACTGCACACGTCAGATGTTTTAGTGCTTCAATGGCTGTGTCCTCTCCGAACTTCGGGTTATTGATAGCCCATAGCCACTTTTTGCACAAGTCCAAATCCGCATAGCTGCCAACTTTTCAGTATAGCTTCAAGTGATGATGAACAGGATGCTATCTGCACACGCACGGTCTCTCTGCCGTGCGCGCGCGCTACGCAGTTTGGAGCACAGTCTGTCTCACATGCACGCTCGCTCTAGATTCGACCGACCGGTTTGACAATTTCCCGCTCCTCCGTGAGAGATACGAGACCGGTGCGTCTCACAGGTGTCGCTCATCAGCAATCACGCCACCGGCCTCGCGCCGTTCTCCCGCGGCCCTCACTCGTCCTGCTTTCCACAGTAAACTTGATGAATGGCGACTGTAGAACGCAAATCGAATCCCGAATCCCGGACATTATGGGCGATCTTGAAAATCCGGGCACACTCATCACCTAGTACCCTAGCCTTGTTAAACATGTTTAACCTCCGCGCTCTGTTACCGGTAGGCGTGGCCTCCTAGGGCAGTGAAGCAAATGCATTCTGGGAGTTGTTGTCTTTCATCCACATAAGCCAAAAATAAATTTTCTGGCTTTTCTCATTTCACATTTGAGGTGTGAATAATTTCACATTTCTTCTACATAAATGACCCATTTTAAATACACATTCATCTTCCCAGAGGTGGAATGCCCCTTTAAGGAGATCGGCCTGGTACGCCTGCAAAATCGCCATAGAGTGCAGGCACGCACCAGCCAGACCAGCCGCCATATAAGCGGCGGGGCTTTAAGCAAAGATGCCACTACAGGAGAAAGATAGCTCGCTAAAACTTCCTCCAACTGCGCCATCTTGACATATCCCGCCTCTCCCGCACCCACCACATTTGAAATATCATATAATAAATGAGATGAGATACGTGAAGAGTGGTGTTTTTCCCAGGGTCTAGAGATCTCTTTATGAAGATCAGGGAAAAAATGGTAAGCCCCGGCGCTGAGGTTGTGAAATGTGCTGCAGGAATCTCTCGTCTAACTTGCTGCGACGAGTATCATCCTGCTTATCTTGTGGACAGCTAATATTGAGTCTGGCCACAGCACATGTTATAACCTCTATTAGCTCCTCTTAAGTGAGAACATGAGCCGGCGAGTGTGACTCATGTTCCTCGCTCCCGATGCTGAGCACATCCACTTCCTCAGAAGCAGATAGCTCGAGCATCGGGCACTCGTCACGGGCAGAAGAAGCCACATCGCGACGCCGTGAACGAGCGTTATAGAATCTGCGGATGATGAATGAGAAAGTGCCTCGGCAGTCTCGTTCTCATCCGCGAGATCCTTCTGTGATCCCCGCGATCTTAGCCGCCGCGCCGCCTCAACAGACGCGGGACCCGAACAGCGGGGATTGCGAGCTTGGCCGTCATCATTGAAGACAGCCAAGCGGGTGCGCAGCACTCTTTAAAGGGAGTGATTTCACAGTGATCACAGGCAGCCCCCTCAAGAGCTGCCTGTGCGTGCTGCACTTCCAAACAATATACACACAACTGATGTGTGTCCCCACCCGTGATGAATCTAGGGCAGGGGTGCACACACTTGGAATATTGTTCGCTCGCCATTTCAATATATATATACTGAGATCAGACAGACAACACCAAATAAGACTGACAACAACAGAGAGCGCTTGCTGAAGAGCGAAAGCTAATGTGTGTGTGTGCTGGCGTCACTTTTATGTGCCGTCACATGTTACGTCATGACGCAACACCAATCAGGATTGGATTAGTTTCATTCATACTTCAGAGTACGACCCAAAGAGTCGTTTTTCAATGACGCAGTGTTGAGTTCCCTACGATAGGGAACTGTCCGACCAATAATGCGCAGAGCCAATACTTGTACATAAAACTACGGCTTGGTGGTGCTCATAAACAGAATACTACTAAGAGACAGGGAATAGCATAAGAAGAATCCAGTGAATAAACAAATCACAAAAGTCAAGAATTGTTCTTGTTTCAACTGCTATCACAGTGTAAGCAGTCAAACATGCAGCAAAAAGCAATTAGTGATAATAATACTTGAGGCGTTTCCCTCTGGTATCCATCAGCTTTTATTATCCCCTGTGCACCCGGGTATCTACATACAGTTACAATTGACCAGAATGTATAAAATATGTGGAACACACAAAAAAAATTTTCCCCTAAGTGTTGGCATATCCTGATGAATAGAAGTAGCTGAAAAGCCCCAGGATGATACTTTTGCTTGACTCAGTGAAATTATATGGTGTAAATGTTCAGGTGAACAGGTCATTTCATTATGTTGGCCACATATAAAATGAATCCACTCATAATTACAAAGGCCAGCATGATAATCAGGGTAATTTTGCCAATGCTATGGCTGAAATCAAATTTACATCCATCCATTGAGAGAGCATTTTAGTGGGAAAAACATGTCATTTCTTTGTATCTAATGTATTTGAATGGTACTTGTTTTCAGGTGTAATATTTTGAAATCTCAAGCCATTCATTTTTCACAAACACACAATGGTGCCTAACACTGTCAGTGTTATCACATCTCACTTGCTTCACTTTTCAACCTACCTACATCTCTGTTGTAAAGGTATCAATTACACGGTCTCCCAGTCGTGCTATTCATTTCCACAAGTTCAAACCTCTATCTCCTCGCACAGGGATAGGATTTCACAATCCTGACAACCAGGTGTTAATTTATTTCACAATACAATAGCCTGCACACCATGAAACCTCGACTCAAACTGGCCCTCAAAACATACTGCTAGTAATTCCTGCCTCTCACATGCTGCTGGGGCGGAGGGCTTTATTGATGTTCTTTTTGTTTAAGGCTCAAATCTGCATGCACGATTAAAAATGTATGTGTTTGAAGTCTGTCAGATCAAACCAGATGAGGGCAGTGAAGGTTTTATGGTGTGAAGCCCCAGCATCTACAAAGCCAGATATACCACGTGGGAAATACGAGTCAGAACAGGATGCATTGTTTGGCTTGTTTGAGTGGACCATGCAAACATCCAGGGGCGCAAGATGACTAGGATATAAAAGTGGATCCAAAAGTTTGAAAATCACTCTCAATACACATTTTTATTTTGTTTTAATGACAGCTGAGTGAACTCCACACGTTTGAGTTAAAACTGATAATTATATACTCTAGCATGATTTGAGAATGATCCAAAAACCATATTGAGCTTCAGTGGAACTAGAAATCACACTTTTCACAACCCTTAAATCTTATTTCCAAGTTTAGATTAAAATATTTTCAGTGTTGTCTAATGGGTTCTACTGTATTGGATAACATAGTTAATAGAGGCATAGTGTGGGTTCAGTCTAACAAAATAAACAATAACAAGTTTCTCCTAATAACAAATATCAACAGAATGGATCTAGAGAAATGTTCAGTCACTGATCTCCTCAGTGGATTTACAAAGGGTTTTCCAAACTGGGGGGTGCAAACCCCTGGTTATTAAACAATTAAAATAATAATAATTAAAAAGACAATGAACATAAAATGCTTAATTAAAAAAATATATATATATATTTTGTTTACATGTCATGTGACCCTTAACTCGTCATCAGAGAACCATCAACGTATGTGCACGTTTCGTTAAATTATTGAAATATTACCTTAAATCTTTTAGGGGGGTACTTCGAGTACATAGTTTAGGTCAAAGTGGTTTGGCTGAATCTTTAGTTTGGAAATCCCTGCTCTTATTGATTCGACACAAATCATGACAGCTACATTCATTTAGCAAATGATCCTGCAATATGGGGACCCTGTGTCAGACGAGCAACTGCCTTTGAAATTAATTCAAATGTTACCGAATAGCTTTCTTCAGCAAACTCCATAGAGGTTGTAAATATAGGCCACTTTTTTCAATATTTTGACTAAATTAACCTTCAGGGCCTAATCACAAATCTTTAAAAAAATAAATATTAAAGACATAATCATGATTGTTCTTTGATTTTAAAAATATATATATATCACTTAACTTTTGCAAATGAACATTTATCCAACATGTTTTCACTAGAATAAAAAATATATATATTTTCTTGGAAGAATATATTTAAATGACCAATTTTCATTCATTCATTAATTCATTCATTCATTCATACGTCTCACCTTGACCATCATCTAGACATCTTATATCTGCAGAAGGAAAGCCTTTGATCATTTCCATTACTTTACCCTATAATGCCTTGGTTGAGGGAATGAACTGAGTGAGCTTTTAAAGTGGTGCATGCCATTCAGCAAAATAGCCTGGTGTGTGGAGGCCATATATTTACTGTAGCAACATCAAAGCAGAATACATTACGATCTACCCCAAGTGCTATCACCATTTTACCTCATTTTCTGTGTGAATTTGCTGTGAAGTGAATCATTGTGTATGTGGTACATTAAGTACACAGTAAAACAGAGCTCTTGGATGACTGTGACCTTCTGATGGATTTTCAACACAGATTGAAAATGTCAAAATTTCTTAAGTTATACCTTTTAATGAAGATATAACACTCATATTTAGGAAGTCAAAATCAGTTGCACAATAGGTTAAAAATGCTTTAGTGGTACCATGTGGCAGTGATCATATCAGATGGTTATACTATTTGATATAGTAAACCATATTTAAGTATATGCATGTACTCTAAGGGATTACCATAAACATTAAAGAAATACCATGGTACTATGTAAAATATGGTAAGATCAATAGCTTTTATTATTATTATTATAGTAAACCAAGGATGGATAATTTAACAAATCTATAAAACTGAATTTTTTTGGCTTTTAGGATGATTATGTTAGTCTTATCGTTATCTATAAGCTAGTGTGCTTCAAAACAATGACACAATTCGCAATTAGAAGATATAAGCTTTCAAAACGTACAGTCTCTCACTTCCGCCAATGGATCAAGGATTTTGATGACATCACTCTGCACTTCAGCATCTCATCAGATTTTCTGTCCAATCAAATGCAGTCTGAAATCTAAAGTGCCCCGTCCCCTACACTATAAATAGATGCTGAGGATGTGGTTAAAATTGGTCACTTGTTCACACATTTACTGTTTTCTACATGGTGAATGGCACTGTGAGTGTAAATATGCTTTCCATTGGGGCAAAGGAAGTCTGGTTTCACGTTAGTGTCACGCAAACTGCCATGACGTGCACACAGTCTGCTCCGGTCCAGAGACACAATAGCACAGAACAGATCATATGCGCGAGTCGGACAACAAAACATATTGGACCTATTTGAATTCTGCACAGAATGCTATATATTAAAAAGCGATAGATAGGATATTATAAACGTTTAGAGATTAGGAGGAAACTATAGCTTAGCTCAACGTCTCTGTCCAAGCTGTGATATAAACTAAACACTATTGGCTATTTAAAAAGAGGGGAGGAGCTGTTCAATATGTCCCACCCTGTCTTCCTGTTTTTTTTCGAGGGGAAATCTGTTTTGCATGATCAAGGTCACGTGGCGATGCCTACGTGCCTTATTCATGTGGAAGAAACCTTGGTTCCTCGCCCAAAGCCCTGTGTTGTAATGTTAACGACATATGCTTCCTTCACAGGCTGGGGGGCAATCACGAGTGTCGCTCGGCACAACGTCTGTGGCAGGACCATCTACTTTCTTGGCAAATTAATCTCTTACATCAACCATCAGAGGGGTCTGAGGTTACGCCACTTATGCAAACTGGCATTGATCCTTCACCCCCGCCCAGAATTGTGGAAACTTTGGGCTTGGCCTCTGAGGGAGCCCAGCTCATAAGTTCAGGTCTCTTTCAACCGAGGTTGTTGAGACCATCCTCCACTCCAGAGCTCCCTCCATGAGGAAACTCTATGCCTTGAAGCAAATATTTTTTTTCACTTACTGGTGCAGAGAGCACCAGATGGACCCAGTTATCTGCCCAATGCTAGGTGCTAGAGTTCCTGCAGGAGAGTTTCACCACAGTCTATCCCCCTCCACACTAAAGGTGTACATGGTGGCCTTAGTTGCTTACCACATCCCTTTAACTGGTGTATCCTTTGGAAAACACCCTCTAGTAATGTTTCCATCGTTGCACTGTGTAGCGCATTAGACCAAGAGACTATGAGAATGGCTACTTCTAAAACATTATCGTCAGGAGTTTCCCTCCACTATGTTTATGATGTGGTGGGATGTTGGATAGTGACCTCGGCTAGTGTGCGCAGAGATATCACATGAACAGGCACTTGTAACCATGGTGTCGTTGGTATAGCACAGCGTCTCTACGCAGCTCGAGTTCCCTGAAGAGGGAACGAGACATTGCGTCGCCCTGCCATACTCCCTGCATGCCTGTGAGCAACTTGCTTCAGCCTATTAGAAGCTAGTGACTGTTTGTTCCAGGTATGCTTTATAGTTTCCTGGTCAATGACGTCACATGATGTTCCGTCACGCCATTGGACTGATTTCATACGTGCTTCATGACACAATCACGCAGAGGCGTTCTCGTTCCCTCTTCAGGGAACCAGGGTTACTCAGTGGCATTGCACAGGTTGTCATTTTTTAAATGTGCAAAAGATCTGATATGATTTATCTTTACATCAGCTTTTACATCTTAATAAAATCAGCTGTTTTAACAGGGGTGTTTTTATTTACAGCATATCCATGAATGCAAGAATATTGTTGATGGCCTCAGACATTAACAGTCTACTTTGACCATGCACTTTAGTCTGAGTTGGTAACATTGTTGTAAAGACTGAAACTCTTTTCCAAACCCTGTTAAAACATTTTTTTTTTTCATTCTTTAGTCCAAAATGTTATTACAAATAACTCTTGAAAACCAAGCCATGCAACCAGATTTGTCCAACACAAAGAGAAACAGAGTATCAAAAGATTAATGTGACATTCAGTTAAAATCCATGCTGTGTAACAGAGGCTGTAAAACACTAACCCCTACTCAAAGTTCTCACTACAAAAGAATCTTGGATGAGCCCTGAATCCTGATACGCTGAGCCCTTTATGATCAATATAGCTGAGTGAGCCTCATAGTGGATTTTTAAGAAACCAAACCAAGTCAATAAAATAAAACAAAGTACACTGTGGTCATGTTCTGAAAGTAAACCAAGCTTATTTACTGAATATTACATATTACTGTATACTGAAATATTTATTTCAGTCAGGACCACTTTGAGAATGAAATGTATTGACAATCTTTGGATTTGGCTTAGGTTATGTTTACACGGAAACGATCTGAAGAGAAAACGCAAAAGTGGCGCTGCGTTATCACTTTTTATTCTGCGTTTAGACGAGCATTATGACGCAAAAGTATGTGAAATTCGATGTAGTATGTACTCCAGGTGGCTAGGTGGCGATGTGAAGCACTGCCACACATCAACACCAATATCTGAGAGTATTTTGTACAACTGCTGAAAAGACTCTAGTACGTTCATCAGAGCTGCTAGGGCAACTTGAAGGTCCGACGTATGGAAATAATCCGACATGTTGGTTGTTATTTTCCTGTTCTGGCGAATGCCTGTGACGTAAACGTGCACGCGACGAGAGCCACCGTGAGCAGATTTGCGTTTTTACTGTTTAGACGGGAACGCGACGGTGGAGCGCTTTTAAGATTTCCACTCCGGAGGGTGGTTTCACTTTTTTGTGTTTTAAGCCCCAAAAACGTTGTCGCCGTGTAAACGAAAGGCACATCCGATAAAATATTTTTACGTTTTCACTCGCGAGCGTTCTCGTGTAAACAGGGCCTTAGGCTCTAAGGTGCTCGAGCTGCCATTAGCTTGAGATACATCCTTGCGACACAAATCCCCCAAGCCTTTTAATAACCAAATATTTATTAGCATATGTTTACAGAAGGAGATACAATGAATTGCATACATAGAGTTTCTATACAGAATCCACTGCTCTATTAAGAAGATGATAGGAGGTGAAGGGGTGGAGGTGGGTGTAAATGTCTGTGCAACAGACTGCGAGAGCATTCGTTGAATGAGCTCAATAGGCTACTATAGCTGATTAAAATTAGGTGGAGTAACAAATCAGCTGAGCGTCAGCTGATGTTGTTTAGCGATCAGTGGTCTGTCTGAACTACGCTTTAATTCCATTTGATCACTCAAACTTTATTAAATGAAAAGTATGTGAAACTGCAAGCTTTATGCAACAGTGTTTCAAACAGTAGTGTGCTAGTTGTCACATGACATGACCTTATTAGGTTGCATGTTTAATTCAGTGAATAGCATCCAATAATCATCTTGTACCAAAAAAATATATATTTTTGTTGTTGTTGTTGTTTTTACAGTTATAACCATTTTGATTAGGGAAAATGCTTTTTGGCAGTCCATGTCATGATTCTGCCATCATGTCCTTGTTTTTCTCTAGTCTTGTGGCAGAGTCATGACAGACCCATGTTTTATGTACTGTACAAGCGCATGGTCTGTTGTTTAGGCCATGTGCTTGTGTTGTCTCGTTATGTAAGTCTGCCCCCTTGTTACCCTCTTGTCATTGTTGTCTAGTCAGTTTCACCTGTCCTCGTCATTAGTGTTTCCCTTTATAATCCCCTTGTGTTTGCTGTCCTGTGTCAGTTCATTGTTTGACATTGTCATACGTTGTGTGAGTCTGGCCGTGAGTAATCTGTTGAGAGTTTAGTCTTCAAGAAGTGTCTGTTCCTGTCATAGCTGTTAGTTTACTGTCTGAGTATTAGCCTTGTCCTGTCTCGTTTTGCCCCATCGTGAGTTTTTGTTTTCTGTTTTTGTCCTTTAATAAATCCTGTGAAAGTCATTTGCTGTCTGCTATTGGGTTCATCCTTCAACCACATAACAGTCCAATCAAAATAATGATTCATAAAAGAGTTTGAAAATCACAGATGATTTATTCTCAAAGTCACTCATAATGCTGCAAATTTAAAGTTAAATAAGTGCACTGCACGGTGGGACATATTTTGTGCAGTATTTTCTCATCAGTATGTTTAAAATAAGCACTCTTGCTGTGTATGGAGTTTAGAAAAAAAAAATCGTTAAACAACTTTAAACATTTGAAAGCTAACTATTTTGATGTGATTCTTCCTATGAACATCCATTTCCAATGTTTATTCAGAAATGAATGTCCAATACCACTATATTTAAGATTTTCATGTCACAGCAACTACAGACCGCCCCAGTCAGCCAGCATGCACTGATGGTTTCTCCATGCCAGTGTAAAGAAATTTATATATGAAAGCATTCTCATTCCACAGGGAAACCACTAAATCTGATTAGTCGCATAATGCTCATGCAAGAAGCATTTACACAAAAAAGAATGTGGGGTAAAGCATCAGTCATCAACTGGAAGACTGATTAAATTTACAACAAATAAGGAATCACATTACACAGTAATTTTCATCACTGACATCAATATCTGATTCAAATCAGCTACATTTTATGATTTCTATGACTATTAAACATGCTAATTCAATAATAAAAAATAAAAAAAATCAAGTATTTAATCATATCTATTCATAAAAGGAAATTTTCTACCATCAAAGCTTGAAGTACAACCCCCCAAAAAAGAAACTGCTTCACAAAATCACACTAAAGGTGAGCAAGCAGCACAGAACGCTTGAGCATCTGTTAAAAACATTTACGTAGTGCAGACTGGAGGGGTCTTAAAAATGTTGTCAATCTGACAAATGCATGTGTACACCAACAATTAAAAAACTGCATGTGCAATATGAAATGCGATAATGATTCCATGTCTACATTAGACAAAAGGACAAAATCAATTGCAAAATGAATGTGGATTGTAGACCAATGATTTATTTTCAATTATTAAAACAAACTCAAGCCACTTTTTATTAGGGGTGGGAGAAAAATAAATCAATTATCTGTTGCATCGTAATTTCCTCTTAAACAGTTCTGAATTGATTCTGCAAACTTAAGAATGAATTCTGAGCTGTTTTCCCCCTGCATATCAAGGTACTTTTGTGTGCTAAGGAGACATCCATATTCTGCATGATGCCAATTACATACAAAACCCACACAAAACTATCAACAAGTATATAAACTTGCATAATGTTTCGTCTGAAATACAAGGGCAATCACAGGCTTCATTGCACAGCTTCAAAGCATTCTCAAACACCGAAAGCACTTTTTTTTATCATTTGTAATGTGCTTCTTTGTTTCCCTTTGCTGCATATGTTTTAAAGCTACATATATGTATATATGTCATTTTATAATTCTTAAAATGTAATATTTATTTTTAATTTGTAATTATTTTCAAAAAGAACTCTTAAGCAACTTAAAGGAGAACTCCAGCGCAAAATGAACCTTTGGTCTAATTACACATTGTTACCTAGTCAACCGTTATCTGAGATTTGTTTTCATGATTATCGAATGTAAATAGTTTTATCTCTAAAAACAGTTTAGCCTATAACGCTAGTATAACGCTAGTAAATAGGGCATAGAGTAAGGACAAATAAAAATCGCTTATTAATACCACTAACAAGGCTCAAAATAGCCCCACACTAACACGGTAGCATAATAAGGGTCCCTACCTTCAAACCGAAGCATTGAGAACTTTGTCGGTGTCCGGGCAGTTTAATAAGAAGAGATTTTATACATACAGTCAGCTTCGCGAATACAGGCAGAAGCCATCTTTGAAAAACAGTCTCTACCAGTCGATCTACGAACGCCGATCCAAGTGCGCTGGTGAGATGTGATTAAATTATTTTTATTTATTTATTTTCTCTGTTGCGTTCAGTGCTTCTCTTATGCGCTCAGTGCTTTCTTCCGGAAACAACGGACCATATGAGATTCTACACAATTCAGCGCACTTGGATCGGCGTTCGTAGATCGACTGGTAGAGACTGTTTTTCAAAGATGGCTTCTGCCTGTATTCGCGAAGCTGACTCTATGTATAAAATCTCTTCTTATTAAACTGTCTGGACACTGACAAAGTTCTCAATGCTTCGGTTTGAAGGTAGGGACCCTTATTATGCTACCGTGTTAGTGTGGGGCTATTTTGAGCCTTGTTAGTGGTATTAACAAGCGATTTTTATTTGTCCTTAATCTATGCCCTATTTACTAACGTTATACTAGCGTTATAGGCTAAACTGATTTTAGAGATAAAACTATTTACATTCGATAATCATGAAAACAAATCTCAGATAACGGTTGACTAGGTAACAATGTGTAATTAGACCAAAGGTTCATTTTGCGCTGGAGTTCTCCTTTAATAAAAATCCACAAATAAATTTGATAATCAGTAAAACCAATAATAACAAAAAATTAAATCAAGAATCATAAATATAATCGGATTTTGAGCTGCCTAAAGATTCCAACCACTACTTTTTATAATGTCTTTTGCTTGTTTGTCACAGAAATGTCTTTGAGAGGTCTTAATTTAGGGTATTTTCTCAGAAAATATTAACATGTTAGATTGAGATATGAGATAATTTGCCAATAATCTGATTAATCAGCATAAAATATAATAAATACATTTATATTTTTGTAATGCATCAATTGACAGCCCTAAAGATATTTAAGTAGCATTTATAATATTGTATTCATTTCAGAACCATTCTTTTAAATGCATTCTTTCTGGCTAACTGATTGTCCAACACAATCTCATAAAAGTGTGTATCTATACCATGTATTTAATTGGAAAAAGCGGGGGGGGAAAAAACTATTTTTAGTGTATAAATGTCACAAGAAATTAAATTCGTGGTACACATACGCAGTTTCGTGAGACCGGGGTGGATTTTCTCTTCCATCAATAATGATCAGACATCAATGATTTTTTCTTCCGTCGTTTGGATTTCTCATCACTGGTGACTTTTTTTTTTTTAGGCCAGACCCAAATAAACAGATGCCCAAACACTGGAGAGGACAAAATCATTATAAGGTCCCATAAGCATTTATTAAGTCTCTTGCATGTTCGAGGGAACAACAGCTCCTCTATCAGTGACTAATGAGATTGGAGAAAATAAAGCACAGGTTGTGCACGGGTCACTCAAAAGGGTTCGCTGCTGATTACATTTGCTTCCATTTGCTTGATATATTTATCAGCCTGGTGAAAAAGAAAAAGCATCCCTTGCAAACCGGGAGAGATTTAATCCAAAGTATAAATAAAGCTGAGACTGCTGTGGGTCTTTGGTGCATTACCATTTCAATCACATCCAATTTTAGTTTTCATTTTCTTTGTAATGTTTTGGGTTGTACAGCACATCTACCTGTGGGTTGGTAAGACAAAGACTGAGATTCACCATCCATATCAAACAGATTAGCACATTCAGGCTGACGCAGACAGGGTTTACTATCATGCTGTTGCTGTGATCTGAGATCTTCCAGTACATTTGTGGCGATATATTTCCTCAAAGCAAGAGTGTTTTACATTGAATTCATCATGAAGTTAACAGTTTTGTGTATCTGTGTATTTGTTTGTTGTAATATACCTGATATCTTAGTTACCTCCATAAGAAAAATCCCTCGTCTCAATGTCACATAAATGTTGCATATTGGCTCTGTAGTTTAATCCAAAAAAAATGTGTGATACAGAATGAATATAAAGTGAGATGATCATTACTGGAATCAAGGAACAGGTGAAAACTAATTAGTATCCACACCAAAGAACTAGAACTAAAACCGAGACAACACAGGAAAACCATGAACTATTAAACGACACTGAAAGGGAGTTAATATAAAAGACAATTCTGTCAATTTACTCAACTTATTGTAATGTGGTTCTTCTGCAAAATACAACTACGGAAGAAGATTTTTGTTTTAAACCCCATTGACTATTATTGCATGAACCAAAAAGTTGCTATACATTCTTCAAATATTTCCTTTTGTGTTCCAAAAAAAAAAAGACTTGAATATATTCTGTTATTATGTTTAATAAAATAACAGAATACATCGACCAACCCAAATATACATGCTATTCCAAGCTGGCTTATGCTAGTTTGATGTTAGTCATGCTGGTAAGCACAGCAGTATCCAAAACACAATTTTTAAATTATATATTTAAAATAATAACATAATTTTGTTGTGTTTTGGAGACTGGTGTGCTAACAAAACATGATTAACTGGAGCTTAGATTAACTAAGCTTACACTATAAGGTTTTTACTCTTTTTTTATGCTCTCCTAATGAGAGATTCTGTGTTTCTGACATATTTCCACAGAAAACCAGCAGGAGTTGACTAGGAGTTTTAAAGAATAATTAAAGTTTATCCATTAATGAGATAATTGCATAGATTAAGATTAATCTCTGTAAGATTATGTTTGCTATTTGCTGTATTAGCTGTAACTAAGACATATGGATTAGCTGATAGAGCAACATACATTGATGCTTTATAAAGACTGACTGTCTGATGAAAAGCGTGCAGAGATGGTAAAAGGCAGTCACAGCAAAAGACATTTTGTTCTTAATAACTTTTATGGTCTAACAACAGCAACTGAACCATGACATGATTCAGAAAGCAGAAATGGCCAGAGAGCGAGAAGGGGAGGCGGGGGGTTGGTGATAAAAAACACAATAAAAAGCACATCCAGGTAACATTTTGTTCCAAAAACAAATGAAAAAATAAAATGATCAAAAATGATCACATTAAACATAATGATGTAAAAAAAAAAAAGATGATTTAATTTTTTTTTTTTACCAACAATTGATTTTTGCATTGCAATTTCCCTGAAAATTAGACTTTCTCGTTACTATAATGCATGTGTTAAATAATGTTAGATTATCATCACTGTAATTCATTGTAATACAGCAATAAGTACTACAATACAACAATTTGTTCATCAATATAAGTAGAAATCCCATCACAATATTACACAAACACAAAATTAAGATAATATATATCATAGTAATGAAAATTTGATTGTTGGATCTCGTTTTTAGATTAGGGTAATGAGAAATGTATGTAATAAATGTCATAAAAATTGTGCCACAATGCTAAAATACTTAATGGTCCTTAAAAAGGCTTAAATCTTCTTTGATAAATCTGACTTCTTATTTCTTTCTTTTGATTTTGAGTTGAAAAATGACCTGGGTGTTTTCTTGACAGGTTTCATGAGATCCACGTTGTTATCTTATATTCTGCATCTGTTCAACCATACAGTAAAAAGCATGTCAAGCAGAAGCTGATCCACAGAAGTAGAAGTATGTGGTTTTGCGATATGCTAAAAGAAGAGAGCTGCCGTACAAGAACATAACCATTGTTCTACTGACAAATCACCATGGTTACTCTTGGGTAGTGTCCTACTCATTTGCCTGAAGGAAAAGCCTCTCTTCTTGACTGTATCAGGGTCGACCAAATATAGCCACATGGAAATGGCTTTCAGGATAAAAGTAATCTTTTAGCTAGTGGGAAATTAGGTCTATAGCTGGTTCTTTAAAAATTGAGGTGTATTTAAACTATGTTTACCAACAGTTCCCTGAACTCAAAATTTTGCCTCAATAAAAGTACACACAGTTACAATGACTCACAAGAAATTTTCATGAGCATTGCCTGTGAGAGCTGGTGATTGTGATATTTCATTGGTGATAAAAAAAAAATACCTGTCCAGACACTGGTGCATATAGGGATAGATTCAGATTCTACTTCTAAAGTAGTTTTTAGTCAGTGTAAAAAGCTGGTGTAATGGGCAACAGCCACTTTGGAATAAATTAATTGGTCATGGCTTCTGTGCTTGCTAAACGATTGTAAACAATGCATTCACTTGTACTGGACAGGGAATGTCCTCCTTGGAGGAAAATATGTGGGCAGTGTGTAGGATTAGCATTGAGCTCATTACAGACTAAAATTCTCAATCCAGGCTCAAACCGAGGGAGTAGTGCGCTTCTACAGCTCCAGACATTTGTCCTTATGCAAATTCTGTCTGATTCATCTTTTGCCCCTTTATTTGTAGTTTTTTTTTTTTTTTTTGGAATATACATATCAAAGGGTATCCTAGACCTTTCAGTTTTTTATATTTTGAAATGTTGATGGTTTGGAGTAGACAAAAGCTTCAGACCAGGCAATCTAGAAAATTAAACATATACCACTTGTGAAAAAGAAGTGCAGTTAACTGTATTGAATGCGTATTTCATATCTTAAAAGTAGGCTGCAACACTTTACCGAAAGCCTTTATGTACAATGCATTATAAAGGTATTCATAATGTGTGTTATAATGCCTTATTTCTTAACTGCAATGAAAAGTTAAAATTACAATGCATTATAATATTTGCAGATACACCTGAAATTGCTATTTGTTTTAATTAATGTGTATTACCAACGCATTCTCATCCTAAAGGCCTGTTCACACCAGGACGAATTTCGCGCGCGTTATTCGCCGACGTTTAACGCTTCGTGACTAAACAAAGGGCGCCAATGTGAGTGTTCACACCGACGCGTAAAACGCCACGCGTAAAAGCGTCATTTTTAAAAAAACGCCTCGGGTTCGTTTTTTTTGTTTGACGCGCCGCGTCAAAAACTATCCGACCAATGAGATTGCCGCTTTTGCTCATGTGTCTGGAGCTTCTGAAGTTACAGTAAAACACAACTTGGGGGCGCTCAAACACAAAACGGTCTTGCCGACCAGCGGCGAAGAAGATATACGCCAAGTAGCGCCTACACTACCGGGAAGAAAAGACGAGGAAGATGCAAGGCAAGATGAATGTAGAGCTGCTGTTCTCGTTGGTGTCCGAACATAAAGAACTATATGACAAACGCGACAGCGACTACAAAAATCTTGATAAAAGAGAACTGTTATGGAGTGGTATTGCAGAGGGTTTTTCTGTTTTACATTTAAGCGCCATCTAATGTCTGGGAATGAATTTGCATGTTTACTCGGCTCATCGTCAGCGAAAATCGCTTGGGTGTGAACACTAAAAACGCGTTGAAAAACGCTGGCGAATAACGCGCGCTGATATTCGTCCCGGTGTGTACGGGCCTTAAGGCGTCATATCTGACACTTTTGACATTTCGTCTAAATCCAACGCGCATGGTACTTTAGCGTCAATATAACACGCACAGAAATGGGTAGGTTTAGGTCTGGGGTAGGGTTAGGGTTAGACCGCTAGGAGGCGCCTTCTGACCCATATATATCTGCGTCTCATATTGACGCTAAAGGGTGCCATGCGCGTTGAATGTAGACGAAATGTCACAAGCGTCAGTATATGACGCCTTGGGATGAGAACAAGGTGTGTTCAATGAATATAAGTGCCCTATTACAGTATAATGTATTATAACTGTGGTTAAAATTATTCATGAGACCATAAAATGCCTTATAAGGTCCATTAAAAGGCATAAAAAAAAATTATAATGCCTAGAGTATACATTTGTAAGTGTCGATTAGGAGACGCCTCAGGTTAGTCAGGTGCGTATAAGAGAGCTCAAACATGCATTTAAAGGAGAACTCCGGTCAATTTGAACATTGAGCTCCTTTTTTTGTACATTTGGAGTGAAGTCAGTACAGAGAACAACGACAAAAATAGGTGTTGCCTACACCGTGTTATCGTCTTTTTAAAATTAGCTCCCTGTTGACTTCAATGGGGCAAGTTTTAAACCTGCTTTTAGCCTCTTAACATCCTTGATATGTCATTACAAGTGCACAGCCACGTGAGTGGCACGCGAACTCGACAATCGACTACTGTGGACTTCGACCGAAAACAGGAAATAAATACAGGTATGTGAGCTGGCTGAATTAACATCATTTTTATGAATATCTTTCACATCTACTGCAGTCAGATTGACCGTGTTCACTCTTAATAACACCACTCACATGGCTGTGCACTTGTAATGACATATCAAGGATGTTAATAGGCTAAAAGCAGGTTTAAAACTTGCCCCATTGAAGTCAACGGGGTGCACATTTTAAAAAGACGATAACACGGTGTAGGCAACGCCGATTTTTGACGTTGTTTTCTGTACTGACAGCACTCCAAATGTACAAAAAAATTAGCTCAATGTTAAAATTGACCGGAGTTCTCCTTTAAGTCTGGGTCTATGCACCTCGTCTTTGAAACTGGGAGATCATTGTAGGTTCCAAAAATAACCGGGAGGTTACTGTATGTTTTTTAAAATCTGTACTTGCAGATAATATATTATTAATGAACCTAAAGGCCACTCAAGTGTATTTAAAGAGAGTGCACTTTCATGACCGTTTCTTAACATACTTAGGTAGTTTAAATAACCTCTTTCAAATTTGAAGTCAACTTATTTTCATGTGCTGACATACTAAAGAACGTGTAAAACACTTGATTATAATTTTAACTTTGATTTGTTAACTGTACCAAGGGAGTGAAAATCAATTATTTATTTGTGTAATTGGGTAACACTTTATTTGAAGGGGTGTGCATAAGACTGACATGACACTGTCATAAACATGACATAACACCTGTCATGAACATGAAGGAGTCTTTATGAATGTTTATGACTGTTGTCATTAAGTGTCATTCGGTAAATTATGACACTTTTAATGCAAAGTTGACATTGTTTAAAATGTCTTTGTTATGACAACTTGACATTACCCAAGACAAAAATGTCTTGATTATGACAACTTGGCATTAACAAAGACAGAAATGTCTTTGTTATGACAACTTGACATTAACCAAGAAATCATAACCTATCAACCTGTCACAAATATGTCATAACAGGTCTAATTATCAAACTTACAGCATTTTACAGTGTAATAACCCTTAATGACATCTTTATAACTAGTACAATGTGTTCCACTTTACTTGAGGACAAGTCAAATATTCATGACACAGTTATAATGGTGTCATGACGGCCAAAGTTGTGACAGGTTGACAGGTTATGATTTCTTGGTTAATGTCAAGTTGTCATAACAAAGACATTTCTGTCTTTGTTAATGCCAAGTTGTCATAATCAAGACATTTTTGTCTTGGGTAATGTCAAGTTGTCATAACAAAGACATTTTAAACAATGTCAACTTTGCATTAAAAGTGTCATAATTTACCGAATGACACTTAATGACAACAGTCATGAACATTCATAAAGGCTCCTTCATGTTCATGACAGGTGTTATGTCATGTTTATGACAGTGTCATGTCAGTCTTATGCACACCCCTTCAAATAAAGTGTTACCTGCAAGGGTTTTAGAAAGGAACTGCAAAAAGGTTATATAAGTTAACATAGACCAGGGGGAAGAATAGGATATTATTTGAATGTAGAAAACAAAGCAGCATAGAAATGTTACCAAGAGCTTGTCTAAATATAGCAAAAGCATTTTTTTAAATGAAGCCAGGAAGGGGCTGATTTTCCCATGGGAGTGAGTCCGTACTGAAGAGGAACACTTCCATAACGTGAAACAAGAAATTGTTTACCCATATTTTATCACAGTCACTTGGCAACAGTGTGTGCTACAGTACATTATTGATCTATTGTTGTGTTGCATTTTATTTAGTACTTATGTTTTACTTTCTTCTGAAACATGTCTTATCAGCTTGTATGTTGTATTGTGTTCATTTACATTTTTATGTAATAAGAGGTTGAATGACAATTTCTACCAGAAAGACGCAGGAGAATAAAGCTGAAACAATTCACCATTTGTTGACAGCTTGGCAAACAATATAATGATAAAGTTCTTTGGCGTAGGCCCCGTCCGTAGCTCGCAATCCGGGGGTCCGGACTCTGCATTTCCTGCCTGGCGATGAAGGCAGGGGCGTCATGGTAGTGGGGAGGGTGGAGGTGAACGAAAGCGTCAGCATCTGCGAACTCAGTCATGTGTAAGTAGTCATCTTTTATACCGCAGGTGTTAGAACGCGATTGGATAGATGAGAAGGCGATGAGTGACGTAACAATTGAGTCTTCCTGGCAGAACTTATGCTAAAGCTTCCATTTCTCATGTCTGTTGAAATTATTTGACAAGTAGAAAGGGATTTTGTGAATGGTTCCGCATCAGGCAAAATATTATGATACTGGTATTTTGCATACTTATCAAATTATTTTAACTCGTTATGTCTTAATCCATTTGACATAATGGTCAGGAAGACTGAAATACTGTGGGGGATTTTGTTATGCTACTTTGACAGTCAAATAATGGCAGAAATAATTGCTGGGAAGGAAATCCATTACAAACGTCACTTATCTAAAAGAAACTGCAGACTGAATAAACTATGCACTGTTTCTCAATGATACACTTAAAATGTAATGGATATTACAGTAATTGAGAGCACTCTAAGATTTCCACTTCTTATGGAAATAACTGTGAACTGAATGTTTTGGACACGTAATTTGATGTTAACAGTAATTAAAATAAAATCTATATGAAACGCAACTGGCTGAACTTAAGAGTGTTTTTTAACCCTCTTAAGTACATCTTTTTTTTTTTTTTTTTTCTTTTTTTTTTTAAATTGTCTTTCGAAACATGGTTTAAGTGTAGCCTACTGCTGAATGTACTGACAAGAATTTATGGTAAACTCAAATATATTTTGATGTAATTTCTATTCTTGAATGCCATGTATTTAAAATATAATTGTTATCAAACATTTGTAATGATAATGTTGCAATTTAGTGCATTGAAAATATATTAACTTTAAATGTAATATGGAAAAGCACACTGCAGTTATCATGCTTATTTAGCCACAGCTTTGATCTGTTCATATCCCAGCTTGTGATGCTAATAGACTTTGATGGACTTGTCATGAAAACAAATCCTTTGTTCAAACCCTTGTTCAAACTAAATCTGATCTGTTGTGAAGCTCCAAGGTTGCTTCTGACACAGGTCACCTTCTATACTTCTACATTGAGTGTGCTTTTTTTCATAAATTCATCTAATAGGCCCAGATAAACTAAAAAAAAATGTATGATTACTTGATGAAAGCTTTTTGTACTCATTAGTAATGCATTATGGGTATGCATCTGAAGAATTATATAAGTAGTGATTAACTAGTGTCTATGCACTTGATGATTGTATTCTTGCCTCTCTAAGACAACTGGATGCATGTTAAGTGTGAATAGAGCAAACTACTGTTGTAAACTAAGGAGCGTCCATACACCACCTGACATTCCTTCTATTAACAAACTGCTGTGATTTTGACAGTTTTAGTATGAGTGTACTTTGCCCTCCAGTGGACAATAGGATGTATGACACTGGTATGTGTCTAGCTATCTGGCCTGATGGCTACATATTCTAATTTTAGTGCTATCTTGCTGTGCGATGCACTCTGCACGCCCCAGTCACACTTCGGCAGGCAGTGATTAGGCTTGAGTCATGAAATGGTAGAAAGATTCACTAATGGTGCTGAAATGACTGATATCTACAATCGGTTTCTAAGCCTAGCACAGCTAATGACTGTGAGTGTATGTGTGCATTTAAGGGTGTGTAGAAGCTCTTGGGCACCCTCTTTCCCTCTCTCTATGGGGTTTGGAGTAATATCTCACAGCAGTGAAATCTAATAGCAGCTGTGAAGAAATTAGCTGGGGTATATGGCCCCACGTGCTGCAGTGATTTAATGTCACTTCAAAATCCGCTGCTATAAAGATTAAATAGGCATGGTGGATAAAGATATGGTATAAATAGACAGTGCTAATCAATCAGGGCTGATCTTAAAACAACATTTGTGTCACAGATTTGACAAGATATGAATCTGCTTACATTTGATTTCCAGAAACCGGCATTTATAGGATGGTACTAGCATACTGTTTACGGCATTCCCTATTTCACAGTAGGCTATTGTATGCTATATTCTGCCAACAATTTTTTAAATAGGGGAAATAGAGTCCAATAAAAATGTCAAACTGCAAGATTACTTTACTAGGTTGTAACATTGGTAAACTGAATTGATTATGTTGCTTTTTGCTGTTAATCCAATTTTGTAAAAAAATTTCTTCTTTTGAGTCAAGAAAAATATTCTATAAAGCTACTGAACAAGGAGATTTCTTTAGTTTCAAAACATTTTCTCAAGTTTATTATCGGTGACACTTTATTATAAGGTGACGTAGTTACATATTACTACATATACTTACTATAGTAACAGTAAATTATGCGTAATTACAAGTAACTAACCCTAAACCAAACCCTAAGGCCATGTGTCCATCAAAGCATTTTTTCACGTGGCTGGCGTATTTTTCCAATACGCCTTTCCACGTTTTTTAAACGCCATGAGCATAAACGAGGCGCTGAGGCCGTGTGTCCACCAAAGCGTTTTTAGCCAGCTGAAAACTGCTGAAAACGCCTTGCTTTGGGCGCTTGAGAGCGTTTCGACAGCGCAGTGTTTTTTTTCAGTTGAGACGCTTTGTTGCTATGATACAGAATATCCGCAGCATAGTTTACTTGTAACTGATTTCGCAGATAATTTTTTTCATACTAAAACTTTATTTTTCATATAACTTTGGTTAACTTTGATTGACAGCTTGATTGACAACTGATAACGGGCTACGCCGAGTGGAATTCCTGAAATTTGACATCTCGGCCATGATCTGACACAACACATCATACCACATCTGTATCCTTTCTGAACATTTGTATTGAAATATCATTAGATTTTCCAAGATGGCGCAGCCCATACCCTCAATAAACGGCCTCAAAACCGTTCTTCAGAAAGTCTATGGGTGACCTCACAGACGCTTTGTCCATATTTTTTACAGTCTATGGTTGTGACTGTTGGTTGTTGTGGTATTTGTCCCACCCCTCCACTGTGATTGGACGGTTGGGTAAAAAGTGAGTAATGAGTGCTGCGTTTTACCCAAAGTTGAACATTCTTCAACTCTTGACAACCAGTAAAAAACGCCAAGCGCTCAGCGCTTCAGCGTGAAAAGAATGCGTAGCGCCTCGTTACGTTCATGCCGTTCTAAAAACGCGGCACTACCATTGAAAACAATTGAAAAAATACGCCAGCAGCATGAAAAAACGCTTTGAAGCACTGAAGCACTGAGCGCCTGGCATTTTTTACTGGTCGCGAGAGTTGAAGAATGTTCAACTTTGAGTAAAACACAGCGCTCATCACTGTCACTTTTTACCCAACCATCCAATCACAGTGGAGGAGGGGCGGGACTAATACCACACCGACGAACCGCCACATTCTGCTTGTACAACGTCAACAGATGACAACAACAAGCATAATAACGGAACAAAATTATTTAAAACAAGAACCAGAGAAAATACTTTACATTGTATCGACATTTTTATATATAATCAACACAGAAACAAAATATGGGTGAAATGAGATGCGTTTCACGGATATTCCGTATCACAACAAGCAAAGTGACTCAACTGAAAAAAATGCTGCACTTAAGTGCCCACAGCTAGGCATTTTCAGCAAAGCGCCTTGCGTTTTCAGCTGGCTAAAAACGCTTTGGTGGACACGCAGCCTAACCGTAACTCTATAGTAAGTTAATGAATATTACTCAGTACTTATTTGAGTATGTATAAAGTAACTACATCACCTTAAAATAAAGTGTAACCTTATTATCTCATGTCCCAAAAACTTGTCAGATGTTTAATCAAGTTGATCCTTGTCAATTGATAAATTTCAAGCCATGGGTAGATCAATAGGTCATTATATCCTCTTGTGTGAACGGAAAATGTTTTCATTTGTAGGCAAGCATTGCTATTTGACCATTACCATTTTTTTGTGTAAATGGAGAACTGTCAAATCTTACACAAGGAAACATGGTGTGCCACAAAGCTCTGTCTTAGGTCTTGTATTGTTCTCTTTGAGCATGTTTACTATTATGATATTATGAGAAAACATGGAATTAACTTTCATTGTTATGCTGATAGCACTATATTTCCTGCAGACTGGAAAACGCTTCTCAATTTTCCAAGCAAGTGGAGTGTATTAATGAAATTGGAAGGGCTGGAGGGGCTGGAAGACCAGTATTACTAAAATCTGACAGAACATTGTAACTATTTAGGTGATTTGAAACAATCTAGGTGATTTGAAACAATCTGAAAAAATAAAGGTGACTTGATTTGACTGAAAAACCTGAAAAATAGTGATTTTTTTTTACAAACAGGTTTTGCCACTACTCTGATATTCATTGAAAACAGCATAGCATCTTTTGGTTAGGTCACAACCCATGATTAATGTATACAGGAAATCTTTTCATTTCATCTGTGTATCAATGTATCCTTCTATGCATAATTTATTTTCCCATCATTTGTGTTTGTCAAATGCAGTCTGACTGTCCCTGCTCTATTGTGTTGTGTAATGAGTGAAGTCTTGAAATTGTAGTCTCCAGATGATAAAATGCTGGAGCACAGTCTGAAAACAATGAGAGTCAGCAGTACAGTCTATGACAGAAATGACTGTCTGTGTTTTTAAAAATGTGAACAATAGGAAAAGGGTCTGTGTGTGTGCCTCAAAGTGAGAAAGATTATGTGTTCGTGTCATGTGTTTTCAAACTTTAGAAAACATTTACTTGATATTTGATAGGCAGTTTTTTAATGATAAAACCCCCTCAAATGAATGAGGTAATTTAATATATTGTTTCATTTTGGGCACCACAGACACATTGTTATCCATTTTGGAAGAACCCTGGATCAAATTATACAACACAGAAACGTCCATGTAAGGGCAGGCTTCAGAAAACAAAAGTGACTCCAACTTTAAGACAGTTTAGAGCTGGAGAGTAAAAAGGTGAAAAGAATTGGAAAAAATAATTAACTGAAAAAGATTTTATTTTAAACATTTAAAAAAGATGACATTTTTTATGAGTTATTGAAGTTAGATAATGAAAATGGCTTCCCAAACATTGAGATTATTGCTACTCTACTTATTTCTAAAAGGTAGGTCTATTCAACATCTTTGTGTTATACACATACAGTAGCCTATATTTGCTATAAAATTATTATTATTTTTTTTATTATTTAAAGAAAACATTTATTTCTTTCTATGCACACTTTTTTGTTGTCTGATCTTTTCTCGCTTTGTGTATAGATAGATAGACAGACAGACAGACAGACAGACAGACAGACAGACAGACAGACAGATAGATAGATAGATAGATAGATAGATAGATAGATAGATAGATAGATAGATAGATAGATAGATAGATAGATAGATAGATAGATAGATAGATAGATAGATAGATAGATAGATAGATAGATAGAAAGATAGATAGCACATTACATCATTTTTGTTTACTGAATTATGAATCTTACTGAATATGTGGGCTTATCTGTTCCAAATAAGCCACTGTCACCGCCATAAAGCTCTGGTCTCCACTCGGATGGATGATTAAAATGCCGTGTCAGTATGAATATGAGACTCAAGGAAGTATCCAGCAACTGTCCCTGCAGTGGAGAAGCCCCAGGAACCAGCTCCTCTGTCACCTGATTAAGCACAAAAAATACAGCAACTGCACAGCTGGATTCTCAGTGCACTACAACCCAGGGAATATTACTCTCATCATCGCTGAGGTGAGACAGGAGGATTTTGGGAGGCATGTGTGTTCTGTGAGCAAGCTTCACGAATTCTCAGACTTCAGCATTGAACTAAGCCAAAAGGAAGGTGAGGATGGTGCATTAAATGAGGAAATTCACACTAATATATTTTCTTTAAAAAGTTATTAGATGCATGAATGCATGTACCACATCAAGTTCTGTACTAACTCACAACTTGAAATCTTGTAATACGTTTAGATCTCTCTGGTGAATTACCAAAAGGCAAGGTAGATCAGTCAGGTACAGACTGTACTCAGTTCATTGATCAGAGAACATTCATAAAATATTATGGATACAGTTTTTATGATGATTTAATATTTTTGATTGAGTGCCTAACTTTTTTACCCACAGGTTCTGCAAAGGATCATTTCTTCCTTCTTTGCTGCAGTCTTTTTGTATCCATTTTTGGGTGATACGACAAGAATAATAATCATTAGTGGTCCCAGACTAATCTTTCACACTAGCAGATGCCATTTATTCTGACATATGGGGTATCTTATACTGGATATCCCGAAAATAAGAAGTCATTGTTTTTTATTGTTATTTTTTAACAGCACCACTGGATGGCAGTATACCCATGAACATGACTAAACCCAATTTTAAAGAAATGAGGCATGAAGTACTTGATGATTGATGTTTAAATAACACTAACTTTTTTGTTATTGTTAAAGATACAATAAAAGTGCAAAATTAAGAATAAAAATATCGACATATTAATCCATGAAATTGAAAAGTTTTTTTCTCTGTAACTTGTTATGTACAGACATTTAACCCATAACACAAAATATGGCTAAAACAACTGAAAAATCAACACTTCATATTTAGTTAGCCCTATTTTTATGGACTTATGGTCAGTGTAATTTATTTATTTTGAGATCAGCGTGGGTACAAGTTCTTTCAGACCTAACCAAGCTTAAAAAAATCACTGCGCTTTGCACATCATTTCTGTCACTAATTCAAAATGCACAGTGTTTCTGCATGTGTGTGTGTTATAATAGTGTGGGTATGCAATGTCAAATCAGCATGTCAGATAATTGACAAAATAAATACAACACAAAGGTTTTAAAATACAGAGTGACATGTTGTTTACCAAGTTATTTGCCTTGTTAATCCTTGATTGATGTTTCTTTAATCAAAATGAATCTAGGATGTGATGAAATGACACTTGAATGAGCATTCATTTAGCATTAAACATTCAGCGTTATAGGGGCCTGTGACATGAGCTCGCATGAAACAGTGTCAGCATATAAACATGGCTGTATGTGTGCCTGAAGGATTCTGGCCTGACATCCCTGCCACCTTCTCAAAGACAAATCAGCCTTAAAGCGTTTAATGCTTGACTTGCTATTTTAGTCATACAATGTATTTAAAGGACACAAATAGCTGGAAACAGTTAATACATAAAGATGCTGTGGCAACAAATCATTTAATGATTTCATTGTTATAAATGCGTTGTGGCAAATTATAATAAGTTATGAAGCATCTTGAATTATATATTAAATATTTAAACATTTATAAAAGAGGAAGCGTGCTTGTATAAGAAAAAAAATACGAGACACTCGTTTAATCAAAGTGCACCAGAGGTTGCAAGTGTAACTGGAATCAAGCACATAATTTGAGAGACTGCATGCATAAGACATCAGCTTTATTCATTTTAACCTGTCAGCATAGAATAACATATCAGCATGCGACCTACAGATAAAGCTAGTATAAATGTTTTAACTGTGGTGGTGCCATGGCACACTGATGATTCACATGCTGTTCTTTTGAATTTTCTATCATCAAAGAATCCTGAAAAATGTAATACTTTCTACAACAATATTAAGCAGCTCAACTGTTTTCAACAATGAAAATAAATGTTTCTTGAGCAGCAAATCAGCATGATTTACTGAAGCATCTTGTGACACTGAAGATTTGAGTAATTATGCTGAAAATTCAGCTTTGCCATCACAGGATTAAAACATATTTCACCAAAAAACTGTTTTGAGGTAAGAAAGTATCATTTCCCATCAGATTTATAATATGATTTGCGCTTATGCTAGTAGATGTTGAATGACAGAACTGGTAACATCTGAATCATCAGGTTATCTCGTTCAATTTGTTATATAACATATACACAAGCTGTTCATTTACATCAAAACACAACTAGAAATATCTTATTTGACCAGACAGTGAGGGTTTTAACACTTTCACTTTATCTGCTGGATCCACAATGGGTGCGCAGAAAGTGTATACAGTGGGCTTGATTTCACACAACTGTGAGGGTGACTAACACACACCCACGCTGTCTGTTGTGTTTTTAGAGTTGTTGACTTATGATTTATATATTTGTTTTCAAATTTAATATGCTCGTTTTCATTAAAATGTTTCATAATTGTTTCTGCTTTTTAAAGTAAAATGTTTACATATTTTAATATGTTTTGCATTGGTTTTACAACCCATCTTGTAGTGATAAAGGTTGTAACAACAGCACTTTTGTACATTTATTTACAAAGTTTAGGGATATAAGTTGTAGATTCCCTTGTAAAAAAAAAAAAAAGAAAGAAAGCCTACGCTTTTGCATACTTTAAAAAAAAGAGTAGCTACTTATTGCAGAAACAATACTGACACTGAACTTAATGTATTGCTTTCAGACACATGTGCATGTTATTTACAATTAAATAAAAATGTATTATAGTTTAAATTTATACTAAGTGCAATTATTTGTTAATAATAAGTAGGACTTATACATCGCTATATGTATTCTAGTAGAATACGACTATATGTAATTTAAATAATTACGTCTATTGTCTTCGATATTGCTGAATGTACTGAGTATTTCTGGTAATACTATGACTGTATGTCATGTATTTCGTATATTCGTAATTACTTTTGAAATGACGAAGTTGAATTGTAGTACATTCAAAAATAATAAACTTAAAATGTAATAACACATTACAGTTAAAATTACAATCACGTACGTTGGTAACACATTACAGTAATGTTTCAGTTGTTTATATGTATTAACTAACATGAACTAACCATTAGCAATACATTTGTTACTGTGTTTGTTAATCATTGTTAACTTTAGTTCATAAAAATACAGATGGTCATTGTTCACGTTAGTTCACAGTGCATTAACTAATGTTAACAAATGTAACTAATGTATTGTAATTCACAATGTAAAGTGACCTTAGCTACGGAAAGGCGCTATATAAATAAAATTTCTTCTTCTTCTTCTTCAAATACAACTTTTGATTTTAATAACGTATTAGTAAATGTTGAAATTAACAGAGTAATAAATGCTGTAGAAGTGCAGTTCATTATTAGTTCATGTCAACTAATGCAGTTAACTAATAATAAAACCTTATTGTAATGTGTTACCAGTAGGCCTACAGTACGTTAGATGTGCTTTGTTTAGGTGTGTTAAGAAAAATTAAAGTGTACTCTCTTTAAGCAGGCCTGCACATTTAAGTGGCCTTTTATGTCTTTAAAAACCAACCAAAATAAATAGGAATTAGGCTGTTTCATTTTATTGTGATGGTCCCTTTAACACATTCTGTTGACTAACCTTGCACCCACATCTATACTAACTCTCATTAGACTGTTAGTAGAGTAACAGTAGAGTGGTAGGGTTAGGGTTAGAATAAGTTGACATTTTCTTGCAAAGAAAAAGTCTAATAGCCAACTAATGATTTTTAGTTGACATCCCTGCTGGAAAAACCAGCATACACCAGCATAGACCAGCATGGGAATTATGCTGGTCCATGCTGGTTTTTTCAGCAGGGATGTAGTTGCAAAGTTACCTATATTCAACAGAAAGTTCAAAGGTGACTCAAATAAGGTTATATCATAGGATGGGAACATTTGTGACACATAGCCAACTGAAAAAAACTGGCATGGACGTTATAAAGCAAAATGTGTTAATTATAATATTTGCCACGTCTTGCAACAAAATAAATAAGTTAAACAAAATGACCAATCTTGTTAAGGCTTCTTGAGCAACTGGTTGCTTATTGGTTGCTTATCGAAATTAAGTTTATAGAATATATTTAAAATAAAAACTTCAATGTTTTTAAAGAAATATTTAATCTATAACAATCGTCACGAAAGCCCAGATGAAGAAAGGCGATAAATGGTTGCGTGTGATGGTGAATATATCACGCGTTCTGATTGGTCCATTCAGCTGATCATCATCTACAGACAGTCAGAGCACATACAGAGAGCTCAACACACTGAAAGAGAGAGAGACCACATCTTTACCGATTTATTCTTCAATCATAGTTTAACTGGACAACAAATCTCAAACTACTCAAACCTGTCATCTCAAATCGCTATGGACTGTCGAAACGTAAGTGGAGTCCGTGTTTATGTTTGTACAGCTTAAAAAAAAACTTATGAATTATGAATTTTTAAGACATTTTCAACATTTATGATTTCTCCACACTTAAGGTAAAAATGAACTGTAAATGTCTTGAGTTGATACATAATCCAGCATGAACTATACCAACTTGGTTGAGTTAATTAGGATTTACTGTATATTTTAGGATTTGCTTGACTCCAATTACTTTACAATATTACATTTGAAAATGAATTAAAAATCTGCATTATGATTACAGTCTGATTAATCCGCTAAAACCAATAATTATCTAAGTGACTATTGACAACAGCAGGATTTAACAGAGAACATGTGGGTAATAGCCTAACACTAATAGCTATGAATATTTGAGGAATATTAAAACAATTTTAAAGTTTAAGGCAACATTGATGACTGGTCATGTTTTTGTTTTAAATCATATTCACAGTACAGAGAATGACACTTATCAGGCTATTCACTGTATGAAAGGACTGAAATGTGTTAAAATATGTGCAGTGTATGCAGTTGTTTGTGGCGAGAAGGGTCATTGGTTTGACATCTGGTCTTGTGCATAAAGGCTGTCTTGTCTGCTGGGCTGTGTCTAAAGATAGAGCACTTCATTTTTACAAGCTCAAACACAAGTACAGTTCTACTATTTCCACATTACATATTGATTAAAGTGATCAAATAAGATAGAGACTGAAGGCTGGTTCATGTAAATTTGGTCAAATTGTTCCTTCCCATTTGTTTTATCTCCATGGACAGCAGGAGTACAAGCAGTCTTTGTTACACAAGTCATTTATTGCGTGGGCTTGGAGTTGTGTGTTTGTAGGAGGGTCTAGAACTTTCTAGAAACAGCAATTATCTCTGTACAATTTGGAAGATGTCGATGTGACTGATGAGACAGATGGTCATTTGCATGTTCCAAACTGATGGCACTCCAAAGTAAAGTTCACACAAGATGTTCCTTGATTGACGATTGGTCTCAGGATCAGCGCCCATCGTGCTTGAGAAAGGAACAGTTTTAGAAGTCAGATAAATGTAGTTATTGCTTATCTTTGGTGTTGCACATTTAAGAGCAAGTTGTTGTTGTTTGTTTTTTTTTGAGACATGAAGGGCTTTGTGGGGCATGATCACGGTGAGCCCTCTGGTCCTTGTTTGTTGTATAATAGATTATTGTTATCCCTGCATAATAGTGCTGAAACCTCAGAGGAGTATCAGGCTTCCACCCCACTCAGATGGATCTTCACACTGTTAGCCTGTGAAGCTCTGAATGCTTTCAGCTTCAGTCCCTTTACGGTGATGCACCCCCAGCAGGCACGGAAGATTAGTCGAGCTGTCGGAAACTTGAGGCTCGCTAGGGACCGCTGACAGCTTGTATCTTACTGGATGAGGAGAATAAAAGAATCAAAGAAATCAAACAGAAAGAATGTGTATTCCCTTAAACATAATGACTTACCTTTGAAATACTGTGTATTTTAAGTATTTTGATTCTGAGAGAAAGAGAAAAGATTATATTCTTAATTAATGGAATAATATTAAAAGTTATGTCACCCAAAAAATTTAATTCTGTCATCATATAAGAAGTTACAGAGATATTGTAAAGATTCCTAACTGTTTTGATTACCCATGACTTCCATTATATGGACAAAAAAATAAAAAAAAGAACTTATTTTATGTTCCACATGAAGACATGAGTTTTACATGACAGTTGCTGATTCTGTTTTAGCAGTAATATCAAAAGATTATATTCTTAAATTAGGCTAATTATATGATGGATAAGCACACTCTTCCATAAAAAGCTCATGCAGGTACATGGAAACATATTTACCAATATCAAAACCTAAAGCTGGTGCTCTGTCCCTCCCAAAGGAATTGTTTAATGGGACGTTCACCAAAAACTGGGTTGGTGAGAGTGCCATTAAACAATTCCTTTGGGAGCAACAGAGTGCTGACTTTAGGTTTTGACATGACTGTAACAATACTTCACCATTAGGCACCCCAGCAAACAACACTGCAAAAGTGAGAAGAGACACATTCCACCAAACTCTTTAGAAGAATCAACACAATTTGTATAATGGCAATTTATATTATTTTACATTTTGGTGGAAAAAACTAAATTAAAAGTAAGGCTGAATGTATGTGATTTTGTCACTCCTGGGAAATTAAGGCAGATTGAAATCCTAATCAATCTTAAATTATCTTAATATAAACAATATATATAAATTCATACAATTTCACCTGCTTACAGTGCCTGACAGTTAGGTTTAGGGGTGAACACCCATGGTTACTTTTTTCTACAAATCATACGTTTCAAATCACATTGTACTAATTCATACAATTAGTTCCACCTCCTTAAATAGCTACATTTTCTCATGAGATCGGGTTGGAAGAACCCTCCACCTTCTGAATATCCTATTGTGTATTCAAGAATAATATAACTTTAATATATATTTATAGGCTGCCTCAAATCTTTTCCATTATAATGGGGTTAATAGAAGAACTGCTGACGTAGAATCACTGAACGTCTTTAAGGTTTTTGCAGAAGCTTATTGGATTCCTTTAGTAAATTACTCAGATAACTGATCTGCAATCTGCAGTCATTTTACACTTGGTGTTCTAGATACAGATTGGTCTTATGGGGTATTACAAAGTGTGAAATTTGTTGACACTTTAGTGTAGATCTTGACAAGGATCTGTAACAGTTCTTCTGCCATTTACTGTGGTCATAGCTAAAATGGCTGACTGTATTTTATCTGAGCTGCAGGAAGGATGCAGTCAGCCGCAAGATGAGGACATCATGGACATTCCCCTTGATGACCCAGCTGCAAACAAAGCTGCTGCTAAGATTCAAGCTGGATTTCGAGGTCACATGACCAGGAAGAAAATGAAGGATGACAAGCCTAGAGAAGAGGTTAGCAGCACGGACATTACATCAAAATACATTTACCAAGGGTGACTTTACTAAAACCACAACAAAAATACTATACAAAGTACCACACAAAGTGCTCAGTTAATAAATTAAATATTTTACATATTAAATAAATTACTTTGAATTACAGATTAGATTCAGTGCCTAGTTACTTCTGTAAATTACACATAATAAAATATCCTTAAAGGACAACTCCGGCGCAAAATGAACCTTTGGTCTAATTACACATTGGTACATAGTCAACCGTTCTCTGAGTTTGTTTTCATGATTATCGAATGTAAAGAGTTTTATCTCTAAAAACTGTTTAGCTTATAACGCTAGTATATTGGGCATAGAGTAATGAAAATAAAAATAGCTAGTTAGTACCACTAACAAGGCTCAAAATAGCCCAACACGAACACAGTAGCAGAATGAGGGTCCTTACCTGCAAACTGAAGCATTGAGAACGTTGTAAGTGTACAGACAGTTTAATAAGATATTTTATAAAGACAGTATATTCGATAATCATGAAAACAAATCTCAGAGAACGGTTGACTATGTACCAATGTGTAATTAGACCAAAGGTTCATTTTGTGCCGGAGTTGTCCTTTAAATCACTACTAATCTTTCTATGTAGTTTTATGATTGGTCTGCTTTGCATTATAGCCACATTACCACTTTGGGTACACATTCATTTTCAATATCTCAATGGCCCATCATCAATCGTTCCATTTATTACATGGTTACCACATGAAATGAAAACTTGTTTCCGCCACCGAATAAAAAATAAAAAAGGTAATTCTGTCCTTTTTTTCTCAGAATTGTGTGATATAAACTCGAAACTGTGAGGTACAGTCACAATTGCAAAATAAAGTCAGAATTGAGTGATATTAAGTCCCAATGGCAAGTTATAAAGTCAGAATTGCGTGAAATTAAGTCTTAAAAAAAGTCAGAATTGAGAGATATAAACTCACAATTCTGAGAAATACAGACTTTATAACTCACAATTCCAACTTTATATCTCCCAGTTCTGACTTTATAACTGTCAGACGAGGAACAAGATGATAGGGGAAGTTGCGGTGAATGCGCCCTGATTTCAGTCAGAGCAAATACACAGGAGTACAAATGATGACGAAGGTAAGTCGAGCGCAGTAATAGCTCAGTCCACAATAACAAAGCACAATACCAAAACTCCTTTAGGAGATGAAGAAAACACGCTAAGCATGTAGGTCAAACTCTTAACGAGACAAGACATATTATATATACGGTCCATAATTGACGTGGTGATGAGGGACAGGTGATAGTCTTTAGAATTCTGGTGAATGGGGCCGCGTTGGAGGTGCAGAACCAGGCGGAGGCATGAAAATAACTCGTTTATATCACGCAATTCTGACTTTATAACTTAAAATTGCGACTTTATATCTTGCAATTCTGACTTTATAATTCGCAATTGTGAGTTTATCTCGCAATTGTGAGTTTATATCTCACAATTCTGACTTTATAACTCGCAATTGCAAGTTTATATCTCGCAATTCTGACTTTATAACTCGCAATTGCGAGTTTATATCTCGCAAATCTGACTTTATAACTCACAATTAGGAGTTTATCTCATGCAATTCTGAGAAAAAAAAGATGTAAACTCGCAATTGTGAGGGGAAAAAGTCAGAATTGTAATATATAAAACGTTTTATTTTTTATTCTGTGTCAGAAACAAGCTTCCATATATGCTTCCATTTATGTTTGGTCCCTAAACCTTTTTATGTGTAGAAATACTATTTGAACCACTGATTAAATATCTTACTTAGAAACAGAACAAGCCCTACAACAAGTTTATTAAGAACATGGCAGACAGAAATACAACTGTAATTTTAACTCGTTAATGCAATTCATAAATCAAATTAAATGTTGAATGTATGTGATTTTGTCAGTATACTGGGAAATTAAGGCAGATCGAAATCCCAATCAGTCTTAAATTATCTTAATCCATCATGTATTGAGAGAACAATAACCATTAAAGGTTCTTTGGAACTATTGTTATCATAAACTCTACACAATCGTTTCTGTCTAAAATCAGTATTTCTCCAGCAGACATCAGTATGGTTAAAATGGTATCCTAGCAATAACGTCTTAATTGCTGGTTGCTAAGCAATAATACAGATGGTACCCATTTAATGTCATGTAAGCACCCTTCTCAGTTGTATTGCCTACGTATGGTAATGGCCCATATGTTTTACATAAAAAAGACAGCTATAGCTAAAGAATTTTGACTTATGAAATAATTTTGAAAAAGATTAAAATGAAACGATTTTGACATTTTTTTGGTTTGAATTTAGCAAGTCTGTTTAATGCACAGGAACACAATACAGTCATTTGCATATGTCAGTATTTCATAACTATCTTTCAGGAGTTTTGTGCAAAACAAAAACAATTTGTCATCTATTTCAGAAACAACGAGAGCAGAAGTAGCTAAGAGGAGCACCATCACCACCGCCCGATAGCACATCACTGCAATAACCAGAGCTCTTTTGTTTAAAAAGAACCCTTCAGTGTATAATATGAAAGCATCAACATCCAAACTACATGCAGATTTTGCCACCTGACTAGCAGACTCTTTCACACATTCCTCTTCTTCCTTTAGCATTTGAGTGGCTGTTTCTGGCTTGAAACAGTTTCACAGCATGACATTATAAATTCAATTCATTTTAAGATTTAAAAAAAAAAAATTTGTTTGTGATCTGTCAGCTTTCAAATCTGAAGAGTTTTTCTTGTTGCTTCAAGCAAGGCAAAATTTGTTTGAAGTTGTGCTTTACTTCTTTGGCTGTACTGAATCTTACAATATACAAGTATATGCATTTACTAAACGTCAATGTTTTTTTCTAGCATAAATGTTGTTTATGCCTGTTTAATAAAGCAAATTAAGTTCCACATACTGGCTTTCTGTGTTCACTGGATGCCTTATTATTGGCATGTCTGTTTTGAGGGTGATAAAAATGTGGTACCACTTTATATTAGGTGTCTTTATACTTTGGTGCAATGTACTTATTTTGCTCATTTTATTGGTGTAATGTACTTATTGTGCTCATTTTGTATTGCAAAACACTTTTGCTATTGTGGTGGGATAGCGGTAAGGTTAGGGACAGGTGTCGTGGTGTGTGTAGCTTTAAGGGTGGGTTAAGTGGTAAGGGAAGTGTCAACAATGTAATAATACATGTAATTACAGAAATTAATTACAGCTGTAATTACATGCAGGCAGGGCTTTACTTTAACACCCGCCAACCCGCCAAATGCGGGTGGATTTCATCAGTGGTGTCTAACGCAATTCCCTCCTACTAGCCACTTTGGCGGGTTACATTTTATAATACATAAATTTTTTTATTGTAGTTTTTTAAAAAGGCATCTGAAATAATTCGCTTCCAATACTAATTTTCCGCAGAATATACACGATACCAGCTGCGCTTCTCTCTCATCTCTGCAACAGCGAGTTGACGCACAAACCCGCCTCCTCTCATTCACTCGTTTCATTTGCTCTGGATGAATATTGTTGGTGTTACAGGGCTTGAATTTCAGCGTGGGATTGCATGTATTACGCATAATTTTACTCATTCCCACAGATTTTGTGCGTCTCATTTAATTGCACGCACATAAAGCAGCCTCTCAATACTCAATTTAGTTCTTTTTCGCTGCATACTGTGTTTGATTTTTTAAAATGTATGTACACAATAAATGCATTGTATCAAATTATTCATTTAAATGTCAGTATAGACCATTTTGCTAAATGTAAACAACACTGGTCCAGAACCACTTCCCGTTTCAGTTTTTTAACACTACATAAACGTTGGGATAAAACACAACCAACAGAACATATAAAATTGAATCAAAAAGTTAAACAAACATATTTAAGATGTTTTCTTTACATGTGAAATAAAGAAACCAGTTACAAACTGAAACAGGAAGTGTTTCTGGACCAGTGTTGTTTACATCTTGCAAAATGGTCTATAGTAATTAAAGACTCTTAATGGGTCCAAAAATGTTAATTGCCGCTGATGGAAAATAACTGCTTAGGTATGTTTTTAATTAATCAAGAGATGTGGTTAACATCACAAATATGCAAGTTGTGCAATAGCTAGACAGAGAATTTTGTTTGTATTTCCAGACAGCTTGTGTCAGAGCCATATAATTCAGTGAAGTATTCCCACAGCCTAATCAATCTTTCAAACAGTGAGACTGTAGCCTTCAAACAGCACAGATGCTCATTAAAAATGGATTTGCTCAAAAGCACTCCTTGCGTGCTGTCCTGCCTGTGCAAATCTTTTTGGTGCATTTGTTTTTCTGTACCTGTCTATTTGTATCACATCATCTGTTGGTAAAATACATCATTTTTACATCGTCTTCTTGTAGCACAATTGGCGCATGGCATTAGCGATGCCAGGGTCACACACAGATAAAATGTATAGCGCATATGTGCTGTGTAAGTCACTTTGGATAAAAGCATCTGCCGGATACATACAGATAAATGTAATGTAAATGCCACTGGAAAGCATTCTTGACCTTATTGCTCAATGTTTTAAACAAGGAGGTCTATAATACCTGTAGAAAGCTCTGTTGCCATTCCCATTCATTTCAATTTCAATGGCAGGTGTTTGGAAACCACAGAACTTCACAATTTAAAATGTGCCATCTTTATAAGACTTTAAAAGAATAGAAGTTATTTTTTTGCCAAGTAAGACATGTTCCTGGATCAACTTATTTTGAACATTCAAACATTCCAGTCCGAAAACCCTTCCCATAAGTTATCCCAAAATTAGAGGAAAATTATATAGGTGAATAACACTGATACAGAAGCATCTAAACCTGGTTGTAAGCTTAAACTTGACATAAACTGCAAACTTCTCTCTCAAATCTGATTAGAATGTTGTTCCAGGATCAACAAAGATGTTGATCCAGGAACATGTTGTAGGCTACTTGGTGAAATCACATTCACTGTGTTTTTTTTTAGTGTGAGCACACAACTCGCACTATTAATGCTACAAAATAGCAAACAATGGGGTGCTGCAGTGATTTTGATCCGATGAATTTAAAGGCCAACCAGGGAGTTAGCATCACCCTGGTTCACTAGACAAAAACCCAATAGGATTTTCCATTGGCTTTTGAGTTGTTTCAGACCTATGTAACCAATGTAACCAACAAAAGTGTATGATTCGTAAAACTTTTGTTCATCATGACAACCCTAATAAAAAACACAAACAATAAACACAACTTTTTTTTTTTTGAAGCATACATACAATAAATTTACCACAGCACAAACACACTTCAGAGTTCCCAACATTAAGCTTCCGACAGCTCTTTCAGTCTTTATTTAAAAGACTTTTACTCTGAAAGATTATATTAGAATAGTTTACAAAGAGAGTGATTATAAACATAATGAGGCTGTCATCGCTAGTGGGGGGTGTACAAGGATCCTAGAGGCATTGGAGGGCCCATTATGACCTCCCCCGAGGGCCTCTGCAATGTCTACCCCCCACCAGAACACAATTTCTACTGAGGGAGCACCATTCAATAAACTGTACAGGGGGCACATAACCTAGCGATGCCACTGAATGGTTTACCAATTCAGCGTGATAACATTGGTGTTTTCTGCCAATTATTGTAATTCCAACATGTACCAGCGGGGGCTAACTAGAACATGCTAATCAGCCAAACCCTTTTTGGTTTTTAACATGCCTTGGTGGTCAAACAGACATTTTTCCAGTGGGTTATTTATTTTTCAGTGGGTGTACAAGGATCCTGGAGGCATTGGAGGGCCCATTATGACCTCCCCCGAGGGCCTCTGCAATGTCTACCCCCCACCAGAACACAATTTCTACTGAGGGAGCACCATTCAATAAACTGTACAGGGGGCACAGATAACCTAGCGATGCCACTGAACGGTTTACCAATTCGGCGTGATAACATTGGTGTTTTCAGCCAACTATTGTAATTCCAACATGTACCAGCAGGGGCTAACTAGAACATGCTAATCAGCCAAACCCTTTTTGGTTTTTAACATGCCTTGGTGGTCAAACAGACATTTTTCCAGTGGGTTATTTATCTGACATCCCATTCTTCCCACAGAGTGCTCTTTGTTGGCAGTGAAAGAGTTTCTCTAGAACTCATGTTTTAATTACAGTACACAACTCACAATGGACAGGGGAAAGTAGAGCGTGCTGTAATTATCTCTTCCTGCCCTCTCCCCTGACAGAGTTTTTATTACATCTTGGCCTCTTCAATGTTATCAAGCAGTTAAAATAGAGCAGTGGCACAAGACTGCTGCAAGCTACAGTGTGCAGTTTGTAAAAAAAAAAAAAAAAAGATGTGTTTAAAAATCAGGGTGCAAAAGTGGATGGAAATGCACTGAAAAAAGTGATAACGCGCTGACAGCAATTTTAAAGTCAGCGTGAAACGGAATTTGAGATAGTGTTTTCTTTCTCATTGTGACGGATGTCAGAGTGAAACAGCTTCTTGAACAAAAACAAAATGTAGAAGAATTTATTTTGTTTATGGGGAATTGATTTGATTATTGGATAATTTTAATTTGATTTTGCGGTGATGTCTTGTGAGTGAAACACTGTAATATGCCATTAAAAAAACTATTTTGATGTCATGGTGGCTGTTACGAACTCCCCTGTCTAGGGTAGAGGAAAAAGAACAGAAATAAAAAAATTTAAAGAATCCCAAATTAACTAAACTAAATAAATGTCTTCAGAGCCTGTCTCCCGTCCCAGCACTGATTCAACACTATAACCATTTTTCAAATAAAAAAATATATATATTTAGGAAACATAAGATAACAGTGACCAAGAAAACTCAAGATCTTTACAGGATAGAACTTACAGGAGCATTTGCCTTTCAGGAGGCAAATGCCAAAATAACAAACAAAACAAGTCTAATTGTTTTAATAAACTAAATAACCTAAACACAAAATGACGATGTAAACAAAAGACACTAAACCTAACTTCTAATTATAAACAGGAGGAAAATAAGGGATTCAAATTAAATGGCGCCAATGTCCCTACAGCTTCCTTAAATTAAAACAGAGTAATGATTTCCGTTACACGAGAGTAGATTTTAAAACTTCATGCTGATTTGTACTCGGCTTTCGCCAAGATAAGCAACACTAAGACGTAGCTTTACAGTAAACTATGCTTCTCCATCCATTTACGCTTCTTTCCATATGAGGGTGTGACTCCCCTTCTGTCCGGCGTTAACGGCTGCTGTGTCAGCACACACAACGGCTGCAACTACAGTGTGGTCTCCCTAGTGGACCAGCACGACAACCGTCTGGATTGAGCCGAGTAGGGGACATCTCTTGGGTCTTCAAGTGGGCACCTTCCGTCCTCAGTGTTTCGTCGATTAGTGCAAATAGCTGATAATAATGCAAACAAAACTCGCCCTGCACTCAGGAGCAAAACAAATGAAAAGAAATCCTGAACCGTCAAAACAACATTGCACTGATCTCTCACCTCAGTAATAATAGGTTTTACATGGTACACAAAAACAAATGGGGAGAACTAAAACACAGGACTGCAACAGGAGAAACGGACTCTTCAGAAGAGAGACGGCGTGGAAACCTCCCGCCTGCAAACCTGGTCAGCTTTTATGGCAGAGCACACGGCTGCAAGAGCAAATCAGCAGAGGGAGATACCCAGGAGTGCTGATTAACAACAGGTGCTAATACTCATCCAATGGGAGGATGCAATAGTTAGAGCATTCACAACACCTTAACAAGGATACGCACTTTGACCAGGAATCTGTAAAGCCCGGGATACACAAAACCGAAGTCAAAGAACTAGTGGCGACGAAAGATGTATGTTGCCTCTCGTCGGCTGCATATCAGCCAAAAAGCTGTGCTTGAACACACCAAAATGACTAAAGGCGACTGTCAACTAATCTGTCTATCAGCAGGTATCAATAGTCTATTTTTGTCATTTCATCATAACTAGGACTGCAGATATACAAACTTAAACAAGGCAATGGCTTGCCATTCTGAATATCAATCATGTTGATCATTTTCTTTATTAATTCCAGTCTGCATTGTAGTCGGCCCATGTTTTTATGAAAATATTCATGCATTCGAACCCTGAGGTAAGATGACGTAATATTATAACAGCCTTCTGTCTATACCGTCTTCATTGCTCGCTTTTATCACTTTCAATGTTAGGGTGCATAGATTAGGTCAACCGGAACTGGGAACACTTCCCTTAAATCCTGATGTACTCGTTACATCATAAGAAGAATGGCATCTACGCTAATTTTAGTGTCTTTGTTTATCCCGAGGTTTTCCCGCAGCCTGCCGGATCCAGGCCGTATCCAGATTTGACTAGGACCTTCGCCTGGACCCGATGACAATGCAGTGCTGAAGTGCCAACTAGCCTCTCTGTCATGAATTGGTTGAAGCTAAGGATGGCTGGCGCGAAACAGACGTTCCGAAGCTTTGCGAGATACCGAAGCAAAGATGATTCGAAACACTGATCCGAAGCGTGATTCAAAACACCCACGTCACGTGACAACAGCTAAATGAAGCTTCTAAGTGTTTCATCAGGTGGCGTGCTCCGCCGAATCGGGGTTTCATTGATTGGTCGATTCGGGAACAAATCACACAATCACACAGTATAAAAGTTATGTTAACGCATTTTCACGCATTTCATGTTTAGTTATATTTAGGATTTAATTTACATTTACACATTGACTTAGAGACACACAGAGTACATATAGTGACACATTAATAGATGCATTGATAGAAATATATATATATATATATATATATATATAGACATATAGATTAATAGATAGATACATATATATTACAGATACATATAGATTTCAGTCTATGTTATCTTATGTAATGTGATTCATGAAATGTATACTTCATATGTGTTGTCAGTTTATGATTTGTTACTAATTGCCGTTTTCTTTTAATTCAGAACCACAAATGTCAACATCAGGCCCATCATCATCATCATCATCAACGCCAGTTGAAACACAGGACAGTTTATGGGAACATTTTGACAATCGTATCCGTGAGACCCAGATGATACACAATGCTACAGCTGATGCCACAGTGGAAGTGAAAAAATACCTCAGCGATGCGTTTTTGCCCAGAACTCATGATCCTCTAACTTACTGGAAAGAGAGAGCAGTAATCTTTCCTCATTTGTATGTCCTAGCTAAAAAATATCTTTGTATGCCAGCAACAAGTGTCCCTTGTGAGAGAATTTTTTCAAAGGCTGGAGAAATTATCTGTAAAAAAAGAAGTAGGCTGAGTCTAACCTGCCTCCGCCAGATGGATTAGCTCCGCATATCCATCTGGAAACCTTCCGTTGAAGTAGTTTTGGTAAGGGGCGAAAATACTGGTTAGCTGATTGGCCTATGTTGGTGATAGACGGGCCAAATCAACCAATCAGATCAACGAAGCATATGACGTACTGACTATTTTCTTCACAAGAGGAGCCAATTGATAGATCAAACTCTTGCCGAAACCAGTCGGGAGAAGAGCAAAAACATATTTTCCTCTGAGAAAAGCCTCCAGAGCAGTGTTTTGCTCTTCTTTCAGTGAAGAAATACTCTGTAATTCCGATAAAACTTGCTCGATAGCCACGCTGATGCTAGTTTCATCCGCTGAAGCCGCTATGTTCTTTAGACTGAACTGTCGCGCTTCTCGTTGCGTCACACCTCAACCCGCCTCAAAGCCAACGCTGATTGGACGTTCGTTTGGTGAACTGGTCCCAAATTTTCTTTAACGGAAAGTATCCAGACTGATCTGCGAGTGAAACCTTGAAAGCTCGCGAGATCAGGATGGTCTCACGAGGCTAGGCTGAGTCCTTCAACAGCAGAGAAATTACTATTTTTTTTATAAAAATCTATAAGAAAGTGAGACCTTGTGGCTTGATTTATTTTTATTAATATTCATTTTTCATGACCAAAATCACATTATGCAATGTGAAGAGACTACAGGTTACAAGCTTCATATATTACAAAAATACAATAATAAAAAATAAAATAAAAAAAATTTTTATTAGCTCTTTGTAAAGGTTGTTTCAGATCAACACCTGCAAGTGACCACTAGGTGTCACCGTGGAGACGGGTTTCGGATTGATTCGAAGCCTCGAAACAAAATGGCACATTTGCTTCAACTGTTTCATTGCTTCACGAAGCCTCGATCTGCCCATCACTAGTTGAAGCAAGGGAGGAAGAAGGATCCAAATGCAGCACACTTTATTAACTAAACTTCAAACTTTACAAACTCAAGGCAAGAAACAGGACTCAGGGACAGAACAACCAATATCAACGCTATAACATCAAGAACTCACCAAGACTGAACTAGACACAAGACTAAAAACACAGGCAAACAAGATAACAAGGGGGCGTGGTTAATCTGAAACACCTGGGAAGACTAATCAACATAACGGGAGACAGCTGAACATGAAAAGACAGGGGAACACATGACAGACAAGAACAAGACACAAAACCCACACCATGACACTCTTCCTATGGAGGATCCCTTTCCCACTCTACAGAGAAAGCGTTGTGAGGAAATTCAGTTCGCGTACCTACCCCGAAGTGATAAAATAAAATTGTATCAAAATTTATGAGCAAGACAAGTAGTTTGTTTAGGCATGGTTTGTAGGGAATTACAAACCTGTGCACATATATTCAAATACGCATATATTCAAATTCGCACATAAATGTAGAATCAATTCTTAATGCGCATGTGAACGCCATCAGCGTTTCTCACAGGTTCGCTTTATTAAAGGGGTCATATAATGCCATTTTTGTACAAGCTAATATGATTCTTTATGGTCTAAATTAAAAGTTTGTAATATACTTTAATTAAAAATTCTCATTAGTATTGTAAGAAAACACTTATTTTACCTGGTCAAAAACAGCTCTGTTTTCAGTACGCCGTTTCAGTGCATATGACTTTAAATGATAATGAGATTTGCTCCCCCCGCCCCTCTGTTCTGTGCCTACATCGTTTATAACATAATAACACAATAACCATAACGCGTTGTTCATTATAAACGTGGGATTATGAATTATATTGAGGACGTCGTACAAAACATGCCGTAATGTACCCTGAGTGTAAACCTTAGACGCATTCATCGTGAAGCGTGCAAGCGATTTGCAAAGATTACTATAAATATAAATATTAATATAAAGGTTAATAAATCGTTACACTCACTTCACCTTTTCTGGAGGTTCAGCAGGAACACGAATAGTTGGTATGTGGTGGAATGATCTCCCCACCCTCATCCGGAATGCAGAATCCTTGACAGCATTCAAAAGACAACTGAAAACTCATCTCTTCCGGGAGCACTTAACATAAAAAAATAAATAAATAAATAAAAATAAAATAAAATAAATAAATTAAAAAAAAATAATAAAAAAAAAAAAAAAAATCCTTCCCTTTTCCTTTAAATCCTCGCTTGCCTGGCTCATGCTACTCTGAGCTATGTCTGAACTTTGTATTTTGAGCACTTCTTGCGTTGTTTCTGCCTCTTCACGATGACTCGCTTGGTTTAGTCCTCAGTTGTAAGTCGCTTTGGATAAAAGCGTCTGCTAAATGACTAAATGTAAATGTAAATGTGAACTTGCAGTTGACTGTATGAAAGAGGCAGAGTTTAGACAAAAGGTGTGTTTGACTTCATGTGGCACTGCTCAGACCGATTGCAGTCTGGCTTGAAGCAGTGCATGCCGGTTAGAAATTGTATCCGACTTGAGACAGCGCCAATGCCACGTCACTGACGTATGGCATCAAAGTACCGCGAGAATGATTCGAGAGCAGACGGCTGACTCAGCCGACACAAGCTCTGATGACGACACAGCTGTTTCACGATTGGCCGGATTCACCAATGACAACAATGACGTGTGTTTCGTGTTCCTCTAAGGTTCCACAAATCCGTGTTTTTAAAACAGTAAAAATCTTTTCATGTAACCATAATGTTATATTGTGTCATGTTTATCAAAATAACACTGATTACAAAAATACCCACTTTTTTGGTATTCAAATAGTAGGGTACAATGGGGTCAAAGGCACACCTTTACTTTTCACAACCCCCATAATGTATGATTGCAGAAAAAATATGTTTGTTTGTATTGATAATTAATAGATAATTGCTTTTGTGTTCAAATAAATCATAAAAGTGGATTATTTTGTTTAAAAAATCTTATAAATAAATGAGGTGGTAAGCATGGGGCAAAAGGAACACATTATTTATATACAAATACTTTACTTCTGAAATCATTAAAGGGGACCCCATATTAATTTAATTTAGATTTACAGTAGTTATAACGTATTATATGATATGATTATATAAATTATAACGTATTATATGATATGATTAATACATATAATTTTTTTTTTTTAAATATGATGGTTTCATAATAAATATGGTGATTATATCTAAGGTGGAAACCCAATATAATATATGATATTTACCATCTGAATCATGTCGTGTCAACAAATGGAAAAGTCTTCCATGCTATTTATTATCATGTATTGTCTCTTTCGCCCCAACAGCAAGGGTGCCTTTTACCCCAAATAATACACTTTTACATATTCTTCTGTTATTGAAAGACTGTTGCTTCATTTACCTTGAACAAAACAGAAAATCATTAAGAAGACCTTTGTCTCTAAATATATTCTAGCGATTCTCATTTGCTACTTAAATCTACAACAATTTTAAAAACTCTAAAATATTACATAAAATTAAAACAGAATCAACTGCTGTCCACGATCGCGTCAAGGATCAGCCACATTTCTACTAGAATCTTGCAGATTGAGATTTGCTCTGGATGATTTAGTCTCTTGTTGTATGCATGTGTGAATGTTTTTTTGTTTTGTTTTGTCTAACATAAAACTTGTAAATGTACCACATTAGACACATATTTAGGTTACATGGCATTTTTTACAGTGTAGAACTGAGAAAATTTGTCTTTGTCTGCTGTGGTATTTCATCTCCGAATGAAATGAACAAAACTTCCTTTATCAGAGAAGAGTGATCAGGAAACCTATCATTTTCTTTCACATAATGACACACCTAAAAAAATACTATTTTCCAAAAATATCTCTTCAAGAGCCATTCTCAAAAATAGGCGCTCAAGGGCAAATGGTTCATATCAAAGCAAATCACAACTCAAGGAATTCAGCATAGCAACAACCCCAGCATGTCTGAATCCACGAGTAGTAACTGAATATCCTGCTCTGTGTTGCGCTGTGGGATGAGAGCCTTAAGTTGCTCTGGAGCCTCTGAGCCCACTTTACACCCACGTCGGCTCCCACTCACTCTGACACGTCCAGGGACTCAGCCGGGGGTGGGAGAGTTATGAAATATGAATTTCACTCAGGTTTCCAATGGCAACACACACAAAATCTGCCACAGTGTTGCCTCCTGCTTCAGTAGGCTCATATGTTCGCCTTGCATCTCTCCTTTTGTTGGTAAATATGCCTTTTGTTTAGTACAGAAACCATGTGCATGCTAACAAGTACAAGCCTGTTAATGATAATTGGTCATTACACCCACACTGACTTATATTACTGAAAATGAATTAGTCGCTTATGGCTTAATTACTCCCTATATTGTATGTGTATTAATGAGAGTGAAACGTGAACATATGTGGATGTCATTTTTGATAAGGTTCCCTTCACTTTTAGGCTTTTAGCCTGTAGTGTCTTCCGTGCCCTGTTTAGTCAATGTATTTTATTAGAGATACAGTAAAAGTCAATATGGAGACCCTGAAGGGACTCTGTCCATTTTGTTGAGAGAAAAGGAGGGGTCAATTTGGTACTTTCAAGCCAGTGGAGGGCAGCATTGTATAAACATGCCCTATGGAACCCTAGCTGTCTACATACTGTAAAGTGCTCAAAAAGTTGTTGTCATTGAAAAGCATCTGTAAAGTTGCTGGGAATTCTGTCAATCCAAATCTTTTCGATTGATAAAACACAAGCAAAGAGATTAATGCAGCCAGAAAACTAGAGAAAAAAAAAGAAAAAAAAGTTGTGTAGAGACAAGTGGACAGATGTATCATTTTTTATCATACAAAGGTTTTAAGAGAATGACTAATAATCAGCAAACATTGAACAGATTGTGTCTTTGTTAGGTCTGATCGTCAAATTATTTAGGTGAAACTTATATAAGCTCATATAAAACAAATGCAATGAAATAAAGCATTAAGAATGAATGTAAAAAGTAAATTTAAAAAAGGTTTGCCAGATAGAGATTTAATCTTAGACTAAAATGGCCTTTTATACCAGATTAACAGAATCTTTCAATAAATAATCCTAGACTTAGTCTATAGAGTTTAATAAACTGAATTCCTGGAGGAATCTACTCCAGAACTAAATTGAGGTTTATACTAAACCTACCAGGGGGCTGGTTTAAATTCAGATTAATGTTGTGTTTCATAGAAAACATATGGATTACTTGGACTCAGTGAAAATCAATATATACACATATACAGTACGCGCATGCAAATATATATATATATATAAATATATATATATATATATATATATATATATATATACAACTAGTCACAGAATCTAAAATAATGCACCTTTGCATTCAAGTACATTTTATACTAAATGCAAATATCAACAAATATCTTAAAAGACAGTAAATGTCCATGTTATTTGCCAACTACCCATTTGCACAATCTAAAATCATTGGTTCGGTTTCTTGATATGCCTTTATAATGGAAAGTCAGATCCCATATCAGCTTAAATATGAATTTCTTCCCTTATCTTATTTTGCCTGCTCTCCCCTTCCTATCGATGTTATGAACAATGAGGCAGAGGGAGATCATGAAGCAAAAATAATGTCTATTTTGATTTTCTTTATGATTTTTTTTTTGGGTAAAGTCTATCAGGAGGGGCATATACTCAAAGTCTTGCAGTATTGTCAATGCTCCTTTTGTTATTGTTATTTTCCACTATTTTCATTCATCTAAGTTTTTGTTGCACAATTATCTTTTTTTAAAGAATCCAGTTCTTTATTATAATAATCATTATATTAATTACTCAGGGAAAATGCAATAGTAAAATACAATAAACAGTCAGGCCGTGTAGCAACAACAACCTCCCCACACATATATTACCACCCCTTTCTCCCCCTTACACAAACAGACCCATTCAATGACTCACAAAATGGTATCGTGTTGCACTGGTTGTGTGAAAGCATGTTCAAATGCACGTGTGTGTGACTGCACGTCTGTGCGTGTTTTTGTTTTTGCGTGTGCGTGTGCGTTTGTCAGCCGCATGGCATAGCCCAGCCTCGGAAGGAATGGCAGGACTCTGAGTTGGGGGACAGGCTCAGAGTGAACAAATCATGCTAATTGTTTTGGGAAGACTGTGAAAGTTAGACCCAAGATGAAGGCAGAGAAGGAGTCTTTCTCTTGGGCATCAGCTGCTTTTGCCGCACCTCTCCTCTTGATCCTTCTGATTCACTCAGGTAAGAGGGACAAATGTAAATTTATGTTCAATGACAACGCTCCACTGTTGGCCTTGACCGAGAGCTTATGGCATAGTGCTGGCTGCAGGTTAAAAAAAATTACAGAAATTATTTTTAGTTTTATGTTGTCTGTTTTGTATAAGATATGTCAAGGACTTCAATGTTATAGCATGTATTGTAATGAGTAGAAACCAGAAAAGAACCGCCATATTATTGATTAGACCACAATTTACTGAATTTGGACACTTTTGGACACTACATACTTCTAGTGTAGGAATTCCATAACAAAATATGAAGCGGCAAACAAATAATTCTAAAGCTTTCTATTTTTTTTATTTTTATTTTTTAATTAGTCACCTTTTTTAGCTTTTTATTTTGAAAACAATAACTGGTGTCAGTGGGATGGACAGTTGGCTACCAAAATTGGTAACACTTTATTTCGATGGTCTACTTGAAACATTCTACTAACTATGTAACTCTGTAACTACATGTCAACTAACTCTCATTAGAGTATTAGTAGACTAGTAGAATGTTATTAGACTGTTAGGTCTTAGGGTTCGGGTTAGTAGAATAAGTTGACATGTTGTTGAAGAGTTACTTTATTGTCAGTGAACTTATAACAGACTTGGGGGACCATCAAAATAAAGTATTAGGAGATTTTAAGCAGATAGTCTAATACTCTAATGAGTGTTAGTTGAGTTGCAAAGTTACTTATAGTTAGTAAAATGTCTAAAGTGGACCGTCGACATAAAGTGTTACCCCACTTAACTGTGTTTGTTTTTTTATGTGTGAACTATTTTGCTTTCTTTAATAAATGGTTTGATATCTAGACATATAATGCAATGACATTCATTCATTTTAAGTGTGACTTGATTTATTGCAAAATTCCTGGAATATTGCTACCACACCCAAATGGAAATGAAAAAAGTCAAATTTGAGTAAAATAAAAAAATGCTGCGTTTCTATAGGTTTCTGTGATCTGTGAATGTTTGCCTATCCGGATCTACTGTCAGAGCAGATATAGCAGCATTGAGACAATTAGTTACTATAGAAGGACAAAGATGTATGGACTACTGTACTTCATATTCCTATTTACAACATCATGAAACCTCATTTCTATCCTCACACCATGACTACTTTAGAAGCTGTTTGTGTTGTACAATTGGCCAATGTTGTCATCAACAATCCACAGGAGCCCCGTGTGTCACTTTTCATCTCATCACATGGATTGTTTGTCGCTCTGTGGGCCCTTTTCATTCCAGGAAATTGGGCCAAACAATTCAATCTTTTGTGTTCTCATCTCTGGCAGACCTTTCACACTGTAAGCAGTTACCAGGGAGATGGGCTGTTTCCACACAGGCTTTATTATGCTGGTTATCAGAGAAAGAGGATACTTTACATTAAATTACTTAAGGCTTTAAAAGGTGATCCACTAAAAATATTGATTAAGCAAGAATGCCTTCAATTGGTCATATGAGACAGATATATACTGTATAATAATATTATCGCAATATTATCGCAAAATATTTTTATTTCAAATAAATGCTTTTTTAAACTTCTATTCATCAAATAATCGTGAAAAAAATATGACTGTTTCCACAAAAATGTTGATAATAGTGAAAAAAATTGATCTTGAGCAGCAAATCAGCATTAGAATGATTTGGATCATGGGATTCTGAAGACTGGAGTAATGGCTTTTCAGAAAACTGTTTTTTTATTTTTTTATAATATTGTTACGTAACGTGGTATATTAGAAACTCGCACAGCGAGGAATAATTCCAGGAAACAGACTTTAATCACAAACACTCAAGAACCAGGAGAAGAGCAGAAGAAAACCACACAAACATTAACGAGAATGCAGAGACTGGGAGAACTGAGGGTTTCAGTATACAAAGAAAGGAACTTAATTAGTAAATTAACAGGGCACAGGTTAATGACATCACTAATTAAACAGACTGGGGAAAACTAGGTCATAGGACTAAACCAAAAACACATTGAAACATAAGAGACAGAACATACATGTAACAAATATTTCACAATATTCTTTATTGCTTTTTAATCAAATTAATGCTGCCTTGGTGAGCCTAGAATACTTATTTCAAAAGTATTAGGACATTTTACCAACCCCAAACCTTTAAGCAGTGTATATAATAACTGGTTTGTTAGAATTTGTTATTTGTTATCTGTCTGTGAGCCCATAGACTTGTGATCCATTTTTGGCCTGTACCTAGCCATTTGCTATTACATATGTGATTTGGCTCATCAATATCTGAAAGAGCTCAGTTGTAAAGGGTGTTTTAAGCTGTGCAAGTGTCCTGTATGAAGGTTATGGTGTTTTTATGTCTGGGAAAGGGATCTGATGAGTATTATGGCTTTATTTGCACACGATTGCAGTGAAGTTAGACAGACGGTAGGCAGAGGCCTTAACAAACTGACAAGTGTAAGTGTATCTTCCCTGTATGTGTGGAAACAGTAATTGTCACGGAATGGGTAAGACAAAAAGGTGTGAGGACTCAAGTGCAGGAGAGATTATACTTTAATAATAAAATTAACAAACACAAACAAAAACCCACAAGGGGGAAAAATACAATGAATAAAACTAAAACAACAACAGAACCTGAACAGAGGATCACAGGGAACGGGAGACATTAGACAACGATCCGACAAGGACTGCAAACAAGAGGAGACTTAAGAAGGGAACAAATCAAGAGGGAACAGGTGGGAGAACTCAAACAATAATCAGGTAACGAGGGGGAGGGATCAGACAACAACAAGAGCACATGGCCCAAAATAACAAAACACCATGTGCAGCACAAGACAGGACAAGCATGTGACATTACCCCCTCCCTACGGAGCGGCTACCAGACGCTCCATAAGACCAGGGCGGGACAGGAGGGACAGACCAGGGCGGGACGGGAGGGACGGGAGGGACAGACCAGGGCGGGACGGGAGGGACAGACCAGGGCGGGACGGGAGGGACAGACCAGGGCGGGACGGGAGGGACAGACCGCTTAGTCCTGGAAGGCCAGGGCGGCGAAGACCCCTCGGGCGGCCAGGGCGACGAAGACCCCTCGGGCGGCCAGGGCGGTGAAGACCCCTCGGGCGGCCAGGGCGGCGAAGACCAGGGCGGAGACGACCACTCGGGCGGCCACGGCGGAGACGACCCCTCGGGCGGCCAGGGTGGAGGCGGCCACGGCGGAGACGACCCCTCGGGCGGCCAGGGTGGAGACGACCAGGGCGGAGACGACCCCTCGGGCGGCCAGGGCGGAGACGACCCCTCGGGCGGCCAGGGTGGAGACGACCAGGGCGGAGACGACCCCTCGGGCGGCCAGGGCGGTAAGACCCCTCGGGCGGCCAGGGCGGTGAAGACCCTTCGGGCGGCCAGGGCGGTGAAGACCCGTCGGGCGGCCAGGGCGGAGGCTCTGGAACAGCAACAGACACCGGCTCAGGAACAGCAACAGACACCGGCTCAGGAACAGCAACAGACACCGGCTCAGGAACAGCAACAGACACCGGCTCAGGAACAGCAACAGACACCGGCTCAGGAACAGCAACAGACACCGGCTCAGGAACAGCAACAGGCATTGGCTCTGCCTCCGGCTCAGGAACAGGCATTGGCTCTGCCTCCGGCTCTGGAGCAGCAGCCACTGGCTCAGGAACTGCAAACACCGGCTCAAGAACAGTCACTAGAACAGAAATGGTCACAAGGACAGACACAAACACAGAAACAAACATTGGGTCTGGAACAGACATTGGTTCCGGCTCTGGAACAGGCACTGGCTCTGCCTCCGGCTCTGGAACAGGCACTGGCTCTGCCTCCGGCTCTGGAACAGGCACTGGCTCAGGAACCGACACTGGCTCCGACTCAAGAACAGCAGACACTGGCTCCGGCTCTGGAACAGAAGACACTGGCTCCGGCTCTGGAACAGCATCCACCGGCATGTCCAGGATCCGAGCCAGACGCTCCAGATAGTCCAGCACTCCCCTGGCGGCCACACAAATGGGCATCTCCTGCTCTGTCCCAGACTGGATAAACGGGACGTGAACAGTCTCTCGCTGGGCAGACGTGACGTGAACAGTCTCTCGCTGGGCAGACGGGACGTGAACAGTCTCTCGCTGGGCAGACGGGACGTGAACAGTCTCTCGCTGGGCAGACGGGACGTGAACAGTCTCTCGCTGGGCAGACGGGACGTGAACAGTCTCTCGCTGGGCAGACGGGACGTGAACAGTCTCTCGCTGGGCAGACGGGACGTGAACAGTCTCTCGCTGGGCAGACGGGACGTGAACAGTCTCTCGCTGGGCAGACGGGACGTGAACAGTCTCTCGCTGGGCAGACGGGACGTGAACAGTCTCTCGCTGGGCAGACGGGACGTGAACAGTCTCTCGCTGGGCAGACGGGACGTGAACAGTCTCTGGCTTGGCCCCTCTTCTCCGCTGAGTCCTCATGTTGGTCGGATCGTTATGTCACGGAATGGGTAAGACAAAAAGGTGTGAGGACTCAAGTGCAGGAGAAATTATACTTTAATAATAAAATTAACAAACACAAACAAAAACCCACAAGGGGGAAAAATACAATGAATAAAACTAAAACAACAACAGAACCTGAACAGAGGATCACAGGGAACGGGAGACATTAGACAACGATCCGACAAGGACTGCAAACAAGAGGAGACTTAAGAAGGGAACAAATCAAGAGGGAACAGGTGGGAGAACTCAAACAATAATCAGGTAACGAGGGGGAGGGATCAGACAACGACAAGAGCACATGGCCCAAAATAACAAAACACCATGTGCAGCACAAGACAGGACAAGCATGTGACAGTAATAAGGGGAACGCTAAATCTACATGAACTAATGAACAATCATCAAACGAACTAGTTATTATAGCAATATACACTACTGCTTAAAGGTTTGGGGTTGAAAAGATTGACTTATTTCAGAAATAAGTATTCTGTATAAGTATTTTGAATGTTAAAAAATGTTAAACAGCACAAATGTTTTTAACATTGATAATAGTGAAAAAATTGATCAAATCAGCATTATAATGATTTCTGAAGGATCATGTTAAACATTCGAAAAGGTTAAATGGTCCTGAAAAAAAAATAGTTACGAATGCAATCCTCATAATCAAAAATGACCGAATTGGAAATTAATTGGAAATGAATGGAAAACGAATTTCCCTTTTGTTTTGTTTTTTTACTTTTGGTACTGCGCCCAAACAACATTTTCCTTATAGTTTAGATTAAAGTTTAGATTTATGGCTTTGATTTTCCTCGTAGTTTTAGACTAAAACGTGTTTTGGAAAATATATATTTCATATAAAAAATTTAAATAGTATTTTTGTGCATTTTTATAAAAAAACTATAAAAAAACATACAATTCTATGACTTTTTTTCCCACTTTTCTTTTTTTCCTTAATCTGCCAACTGTTGTCTTTGAAAAGAGACCAAATGTAAGCCTGTGCTCCAAAGCATTCAAGATTTACGGCAGTTTAATTTGGAAATTTAATTATGCTAAAAAAAAGTGAATAAATGGATTATGAAATGTAATTTAGTACCATAAAATACCGTAAAAATACAAAATATTTAATAGAAAACATTATCGAACTAAAATGTACTACATTAGGTTCATAGAAATAAAATAAATTCTGTAATTTTTTACCTCCATGCAAAGAGTACCAGAGGAAATGCATGTTATTTATCTATTGTGAAGGTTAATTATTATTATTATTAAATAGCTTGTAATGTTCAATCAAAATGTCCTCAACTGAATCTTTCTGTGAAGTGAAAGACTTATCTCTGTCTGATGATGTATGCTGGACTTCTCCAATAATTTTGTCCAAAACTCAACCTCAAGCTTGACACAATTATGTCTCCAACCAATCAACACTCAATGCATAGAACCAAGTCCCCGTCCTAATTTATTTTTAATAATCTTTTTCACTCAGATGTATGTCACTACAAAAATGTTGCTACTTCCTAGACATTGAAGACTGAAATGCTGAATTTACTTTAAAATGTCATGATTTCACAACTGTTAAATATCATCAGTCATATATCAGACACTTTAATAGTGTCCTACAGTGCACTTACGGTTCAATCCTTCTGGAGGAGCCTGAGGTGAAGTGCTTTGCTCAAAAGCATAATGGCTCATGGCATGGGTCACTCCTTGTGTGGATCAAACCATTAATCTTCTGATTACCAAACCTGAGCTTTACCCACCACACAACTTTTACACCACACCATTAGTTGGATGCACGAAAGTTTGTGCCATGTATGATGCATGTTGGGGGAAACAAAAATGTTTAGATTAATTGAATAGAATACTTGTGGGTTTGTATTTGTTTTGTTTTTAGTTAAAAAATCAGGTAACACTTTATTTGAAGGGGTGTGCATAGGACTGACATGACACTGTCATAAACATGACATAACACCTGTCATGAACATGAAGGAGTCTTTATGAATGTTTATGACTGTTGTCATTAAGTGTCATTCGGTAAATCAACGCATTCTCATCCCAAGGCGTCATATTCTGACACTTTGACAAAGCGTCTAAATCCAACGCCCATGGAACCCTTTAGCGTCAATATAACACGCAGAGAGATGGGTAGGTTTAGGTATGGTGTAGGGTTAGGGTTAGACCGCTAGGAGGCGCCTTCTGACCCATATATTTCGGCGTCTCATATTGACGCTAAAGGGTGCCATGCGCGTTCGATATAGACGCTTTGGCAAAAGCGTCATTATATTACGCCTTGGGATGAGAACGGGCTGGGTAAATTATGACACTTTTAATGCAAAGTTGACATTGTTTAAAATGTCTTTGTTATGACAACTTGACATTACCCAAGACAAAAATGTCTTGATTATGACAACTTGACATTAACAAAGACAGAAATGTCTTTGTTATGACAACTTGACATTAACCAAGAAATCATAACCTGTCAACCTGTCACAACTTTGGCCGTCATGACACCATTATAACTGTGTCATGAATATTAATTGTCCTCAAGTAAAGTGGAACACATTGTACTAGTTATAAAGATGTCATTAAGGGTTATTACACTGTCAAATGCTTTAAGTTTGATAATTAGGTTATGATTTCTTGGTTAATGTCAAGTTGTCATAACAAAGACATTTCTGTCTTTGTTAATGTCAAGTTGTCACAATCAAGACATTTTTGTCTTGGGTAATGTCAAGTTGTCATAACAAAGACATTTTTTGTCTTTGTTAATGTCAAGTTGTCATAACAAAGACATTTTTGTCTTTGTTAATGTCAAGTTGTCATAACAAAGACATTTTAAACAATGTCAACTTTGCATTAAAAGTGTCATAATTTACCGAATGACACTTAATGACAACAGTCATAAACATTCATAAAGACTCCTTCATGTTCATGACAGGTGTTATGTCATGTTTATGACAGTGTCATGTCAGTCTTATGCACACCCCTTCAAATAAAGTGTTACCAAAAATCACTATGCAAATCAGTAAATTTAAGAACTTTGTATTTGAAATTTCCATCAATTTGGGTTACAGAATTTTAACAACAAATTAATAAACTTAATATGATGCATATTCATCAGTCATAAATAAAACGTCTCGGTTACTAATGTAACCCTTGTTCCCGGAAGGAGGGAACGGGAGACGTAACGTCGACGTGACGACGTAATTGGGATCGCCTTGAGAGACCAATCTACTTTGAGAGTATTAAAACGAGCCAATGCACATTGGCATGCGATAATTGCATCAGCTGCTCTGCTTGCAAGCGCGAGCATATAACGAGCAGCTGGAGCGTCACATATTGTTTTACGCTGAGGAGCCGAGACGTGTTCGGCCGTACAGCGATGGTCAGCAAGCGTGGCGACGGGACGTTACGTCTCCCTTTCCCTCCTTCAGGGAACAAGGGTTACATTAGTAACCGAGACATTCCCTTTCAGTCGCTCACGTTCGACATAACGTCGACATGACGACGTAATTGGGATCCCATGGAAAACGCCATGGTTGCTGCCACATCCAGCGCGCTTCGCAAGACTCTCAGACCCCCAACTGGCTGGGGCGGAAGGACTGCGTAGAGGGAGTTCGAACTGCTGTTCCATTATAACCCACACAGTGGAACTCTTGGATAACACTGGGAAAGCGTGCCCCTCCAGGGGAGAGGGACGCTGCGGAGCCTCATCCTGCCCGAAGGGAGGTACCATGTGGAGAATACATATGGACTGGCCGGTAGGGGCAGTGCAACATATGGAATGTCACTGGGGTGGCTCCAGCCTGAGAAGGGGGAGGCAGCACCAGACAGTGACGGCAGAGCGAACTCTGCTAAGGGAAGACACGGGCTCACCGCAGGGAGCTGATCGTGGAAGAATACGCATATGGGATCGCCGCAGGGATCACCACATATAGAACCCAGTCTAGCACAAGTTACACAAGCATACGAGCACTAGACCTGGCGTCAAATGCTCCGCAACGTCTGACTGCCGAGGGGGTGCGGAGGAACTCTACAGGGTTCGCCTGGTGGGGAATTCGACTGGAGCAAAAAAGCGCACGTATCCGCTCCATGTGGAGGGGAGTGGCGCAGCAAGCCGACACAAGAGCAGAAACTTCGGTCTTACCGGCTGGTTGAAGCGAGCACACAGGAAGAAACCGGCTCAACACGTAGGCTATAAAACCTAGCGAACGTGTTAGGTGTCACCCAGCCCGCAGCTCTACAGATGTCTGTCAGTGAGGCGCCGTGTGCCAGCGCCCAAGAAGAAGCGACACTCCGAGGGGAGCTCTCAACCCGGGCGGGCAAGGCACGCCTTGGGCTTCGTAAGCCAAGGCGATGGCATCCACTATCCAGTGGGCCATCCTCTGCTTGGAGACAGCCTTCCCTTCAGCTGGCCTCCGTAATAGATGAAGTGCTGATCTGAGGTCCTGAGGCTTTGCGTTCTGTCCATGTACAGGCGCAGAGCACGGATGGGACAGAGAAAGCCAGGGCTAGGTCTGCCTCCTCCGAAGGCAGCGCTTGCAGGTTCACCACCTGGTCCCGGCAGGGAGTGGTAGGAACCTTGAGCACGTATCCGGGCCGGGGGCTTAGGATCACGTGAGAGTTAGCCGGGCCGAATTCCAGGCACGATTCGTCGACCAAAAGTGCATGCAGGTCCTCTACCCTCTTGATGGAGGCCAATGGAACCAGGAGTACTGTCTTACAGGACAGAATTTTTAACTCTGCTGACTGAAAAGGCTCCAAGGGTGGTCTCTGAAGTGCCGAAAGGACCAGAGACAAATCCCAAGAGGATATAGAGAGTGAGCGAGGAGGATTCAGACTCCTCGCCCCCCTGAGGAACCTGACGATCAGGTCGTGCTTTCCCATCGACTTACCCTCAACTGCATCGTGATGTGCAGCAATAGTGGCAACATACACTTTAAGGGTGGAGGGAGACAGCCTTCGCTCCAATCTATCTTGCAGGAAGGAAAGCACGGCTCTGATCGAGCAAGATCGGGGGTTCTCCTCGTGAGAAGAACGCCAGTCAACGAACAGGTTCCACTTCAACGCATAGAGGCACCTCGTAGAGGAGCTCTAGTGGAAGTGATAGTGTCAACTACCGCGTGGGGTAGGTCACCTAGAACCTCCGCGTCCCGTCCAGGGACCAGACATGGAGTTTCCAGAGGTCTGGACGCGAGTGCCATAGGGTGCTCCGTCTCTGAGAGAGCAGGTCCTCTCTCAGAGGAATGGGCCAGGGAGGGGCTGTCGGGAGGAGCACCAGTTCCGGGAACCAGGTCCGGTTCGGCCAGTATGGCGCAACTAACAAGACCTGCTCCTCGTCCTTCCTGACCTTGAACAAGGTCTGTGCAAGAAGGCTCACTAGGGGGAAACGCATACTTGCGTAGGCCCGGGGGCCAGCTGTGTGCCAGAGCATCCGTGCCGAGGGTCCCCTCGGTCAGGGAATAGAACAACTGGCAGTGAGACGTGCCCAGCGCAAGATGTACTGCTAACAACTCGAGGCAGTTGATGTGCCAATGCAGTTGAGGCCCCGTCCATAGACCTGAAGGTCTGACCTTCGTTCCTTCAAAGAGTTTGGCGACAGTGCGGGGTTACTTGGACCCGGCACGAGCCGCTCTGCCATGTCCATCTCGAGACTCGATCGTGGAGCCAGTGTTGGAGCGGTCTAATATGAAGCAATCCGAGCGGCGTATCCGTGGCTACAGATGCCATATGCCCCAGGAGCCTCTGAAAAAGTTTCAGTGGTGCCGCTGTTCTGCGTGAGAAAGTGCTCACGCAGTTCAACACTGGCTGGACGCGGGCCTCCGTGAGGCGTGCTTTCATACTGATCGAGTCCAGCTCCATACCGAGAAAAGAGATCCTCTGCCCGGGGGTGAGTTTGCTCTTTTCCCAGTTGACCCAAAGCCCTAGGTGGCTGAGGTGACTGAGCACCATGTCCCTGTGTTCGCACAACTGCTCTCTCGACTGGGCGAGAATAAGCCAGTCGTCAAGGTAGTTGAGAATGCAAACAACACGCTTGCATATGGGAGCAATGGCCGCCTCCGCGACTTTCGTGAAATGCCCGTCCCTCGAACGCAAAGCGAAAACGGTCTGTGTCGAGGGAGAACCTTCAGGTCGATCGCTGCAAACTAATCTTGGGGACGGATGCACTTGAAAATGCATTTCTGCGTAAGCATCTTGAACGGCAGCCTGAGAAGGGACCGGTTCAGGACACGCAGGTCCAAGATAGGTCGTAACGCACCTCTTTTATTGGGTACAATGAAGTACAGGCTGTAGAAGCCAGTCTTCATATCGGCTGGAGGGGCCAGCTCAATTGCGTCCTTCGCCAGTAGGACTGCAATCGCCACCCGGTGAAGGCCGGGGGACGCCGGGCAAACTGAATCGCATAGCCGAGTCTGACGTTACGGATGAGCCAGCGAGATGGGCTGGGAAGCACTTACCAGGCTCCCAGACACCGTGCAAGCGGGACCACTGGCACGACAGACGTACCCGAGGTGGGGCAGCGCGGCGGAATGCAGGGACCCGACTCGGACGACATAGCGGCCCGAAGTGGGGTCTGAGTGTACAACACTAACTTGACTCCACCGATCGGCAGGGGATGAGTGAGACGGCATAGGCGCGGCCTCGAGCACATCTGGTTACCGCTGCCGAAGCAAGAGGGGGCAGAGGGTGGCAAGGCATAGCGTTGCACACCGCCAACCTCGCTCTCTTGGGACCCAGAGACAGAGAAGCTGCTTTTGCTGATAATTTGGTACCGCTGGTGAGACACCAGTGGCGGAACAGAATGATTCAACAAAAGTTATCCACCCAGCTCTCCTCCGGGGAAGAGCAGCTGACTCTGGGTCGCCCGTCTCAGGGCTGCTGAGACGGGTGGTGCCGTCCTCCTGCAAAAGCTCAACGCCACAGTAGAGCTGGCTGTGGTGGAGTTTTTTTGTTTTGTTTTTTGCAGGGGACTGACACCCTTGGCGACAAACAGACTGAGGGCCCACCAGTGACTCAGGTTACTTTGTGGCAAGCTTTTGGTTACCTCAGCCTGCTTTTGAACTGGGGAGAACCGTTGGGCACAGTCTCCAACAGTGTCGCCGAAAGGCCACCTCGTGAGATGGGGGCATCGAGAAAGCGAACTTTGGCGATGTCTCACACCTATGCAAGGTTTAGCCAGGGGGCACTTCTGGACCACTAGGGTGGACATCATCTGGTCGAGGGCCAGCGCTGTGACTTTAACACGGTCAGTCACCAGGCGCAGCTCAACCCCGACTCAGAACTACCCTCATGCATTATGACTGTTTGGTCACATGCAGGGAAGAGGCAGTCTGCAGTAGCACCACCGCCCCACCATTGAGGGTAGTGAGAGAGGAAAAACTTTCTGCAGCTTTTGGCACGTTTGACACGCCATATTGGCACCAAAATGCTTCCATACTGCAAAAAGGTTTTTCACACACATCCGGGAAGGCATGGGGCGGGGCAAGGCAATTACGCGTTGCACTGCGCCCTCAGCGTAACCCGGGAAAGCATGGCTGTCAATCTGAATCTGATTCAGCATGAGCATGCACACCATTATAGTGGGAGCTCAGCATCATCTTCATTTCCAGAGCGTAACAGCACTCTCTCTGATGCAGCGATCGACGACTAATCCTCCCCTGGAGCCCTGAATGACATGCTAGGTCCATCATGAGAATGACCAGCATCCCATCCAAAAGCTGCCAGGCATGCGAGACAGTGCATGTGGCCGTCAACTTGACCCTTAACCTTAATGAAAAGGCAAGATGAACAACGTGCTGACGTGATTATATTTTCATAAGAGAACATAACCACCCACAAACATAGTCTCAACATGTCTGCGATGCGATAGAGGAGTGAGGGCCCCACACGGATTGGTTACCGGGCAGGGAAGCCCTCACTTTAACCCTCTGGTCATCCTGGCTATACGCAGAAGTAGCCCTTTTCTGGTGCACCAGAAAAAACAGGACGATAGTGCAAGCCTGATGTGAGAACTCACATTCTCATTGAAGGTGCAACATTCTGAGCTGTGAAAACAGCTGTTTTGCTCTCTGTGAGATCGCGGCCAGCGCTGTCTGCGCTGTCACACCAACACCAGCTTGAAGAGGCGTTCTCCTGAAGAGCAGACTCGTTTTCTTCTTTAGAAGTTCAACACTGTCAGAATATTGTAGAGCAGGAACAGTAGAACCGCTCGGCTCCGAAGCGAAAGACAATATGCGACGCTCCAGCTGCTCGTTATATGCTCGCGCTTGCAAGCAGAGCAGCTGATGCAATTATCGCATGCCAATGTGCATTGACTCATTTTAATACTCTCGAAGTAGATTGGTCTCTCAAGGCGATCCCAATTACGTCGTCACGTCGACGTTACGTCGAACGTGAACGACTGAAAGGGAACAGATAAGATTTCCCTGCGGAAAAAAAAATGGCATAGTTTATAGTTAACTTTTTACATCCATATGATTTGAATTAAAAGTCATATTTTTAAAAAACATTTATTCAAATTGCTGAGAATCATCAGAATAAATCTGTTCATTAGGAATACAATTACATTTATTTAGTTAAAAAGTATGAACATGGTTAAAATATGCTAGCTAGAACAAGCAATATTCAATTAGTTGAAATGAATAAAAACAAATTAGATTAACTAATGATAAATATATATATAAACATGGTTATTGTGTAGAAATTTAACCTGTTTCTTACCCGTTCCACTTGTGTATGACTATCTCATTTAAGTTTATTTATTTGTTTATGTTAAAAATGTGTAATCCAAAGAAATGGACATTTTATATGCAATTCAAACACTTTTTTTTTTTACTGGTAACACTTTATTTTGCTGTGTCCTTGTTAAATATGTTACATGTACTCTAAATAATTAAGCATAATTACATGCAACTAACCCTACACCAAATCTTAAAACTAACTCTGTAGTAAGTACATATCGTTAATTAATATTACTCAGTACTTAAATATATGCTTATACTGTAACAATAACACATAAAATGAAGTGTAACCACCTTAAATGTATGCATATGTTTTGAGTGTTGATGACTGTTTATGAACTTGATAATGATGCCAAAGCAGCCGACTTGATCTCGTCACATTTTGACAAACTAACATTAATCTCATAAATCAGATGTTTAATAGATGTTCGTTTCACAGAATGTGTTCAGGGGGTGAACATTACCAGTTTTGAGACGCTGATCAGAGGGACAGTAGGTGGAGAAGCTCTGCTCTCTGTCCGATACTCAAGCAGAAGTCTGGATCCACCTGTAATCAAATGGCAACTGAAGAGGGACAAACCTGTTACAGTGGTCCAATCCATTGGCACGGAGATTATTGGTAACCTGCGGCCGGAATACAGAGATCGTATCCTTGTGTTTGAGAATGGTACACTGCTGCTGCATAACCTCAGGCTGTCTGATGAGGGCACTTATGAAGTAGAGATCTCCATCACCGATGACACCTTCACTGGAGAGGGTAGCATCGACCTGACGGTAGATGGTAAGACTCTAGTTTAAGAAAATTTTGAAAAGAAAATCAGACATTGTAGACATTTGGGAATCATTATGATCTCATTAAATCATACCAATACAATCTTGGCTGATGTTTTACCAGAGCCAATCTCTAAGCCACACGTCCACATGGTCACTTCCACTGTTCTGGAACTGACAGAGAATTTCACGATAAATTGCACCCATGACACGGGCACAAAGACCACCTATAGCTGGGCAAAAGGTGGCCATCCATTATTAAATGAGACCCGTCTGCTGCTGTCAACGGACCAGAAGATCGTGACCATCACACGCGTTCAGATGGTTGATGATGATGTCTACAGTTGTATGGTGGAGAACCCGATTAGTAGCATGAGAAGTCTGCCAGTGAAACTCACGGTTTACAGTAAGAATTGTAACATTTGAACATAATGAATAATTTTTAAATACATTGATACTGTATTATATTCTTTATAGATATGTTTATGTAATATTTGGAGTTCTTTAAGAAACAAAATGGGTGAAAATCTTCTTGTTTCCAGAAAGGAGCTCCCTTTATATCATACTGTCTACAGTCGGCATCTTTGTCCTCGTCACCCTTGTAACTGTATGTGCTTGCTGGAGGCCATCAAAAAAGTATAAACCTATTTTTCTTTTTTCACTCATCCATCATTACACAGTTAATAATATTAGTGTAAATTAACGTCACCATAAATACTTTCATTGCCAGATCAAAAAAACAGAAGTCTAAAACAATTATACCAAGATCCATTCCACAAAACCACCACATCAGGTATCATGACGTCAAGCCCGAGGGTATGTATTCAGTGTAATTATGTTGTTATATTCTTATGTTGTTGTTCATCAGAGTAAATGCACCCTGGGCTAACAAGGTTATTTTACTGATTCGCCTTCTCTTTGCTCGTTTTCAGTTAACCCAGTTTTCCCATGTGTTTCTTTGATTCATCTCATTCACCTGGCCCTTGTTAATTAACTCAATAGTCTCCTCCTTCAGTTCTAGTATAAATACTCCCTGTTTTGTTCTGTTCATGGTCCTGTCTTGTCAGTGTTAGAATGTGCTATTCTGTTTCTTCAAGTTATCTCATGTGTGTTTCCTTGGTGAAATCAACGTGGTAGTCAAGTAAAGACTACTTTGAGTATCTCCTTTGTCATGCTCATCAGCCACATACTGTGACAGAAGACAGGACCAAAAGACAATGAAATGGGCTGAGCTACAGAGTCTAGCTAAAGATCAAATTCTCTTCTTGCTCCAACATAGAAGTAGGCCTCTAAAACAATATGTGGAAAAGTTTTTGCATTGTTGTCTGAACTGGAGCACTCATATGCTCAAGGCCTGTTTTCAAGAGGGACTGGATGATTAACTGTATCAGTTTCTTTCTCTTGGTAAAAGCAGCTCTTTTTTGGTTGAATATATTTATGTCCTCTGGTTGAATGGTTTTGATTTTGTTATTGAGGAAATGAATGAGGACATTTCCAGCTGTCATCCAGACCCACCCCGAACATGTTTGGGGACTCCAGCAAACTCAAAATCTATGTCCAAGCCCTCCACGGACCTTACCATCAGGACCTCCACTCCCAAGTCTGTTCGAGACTTTCTGTTCCAAGTCCTTTTCTTGAGAGAAATTCCCGAGTATTTTCCAGTGAGAGAAATCCCCAAGTCTGTTCCATTGAGAGAAATCCCAAATCCGTTCCAGTGAGAGAAATCCCAGAGTCCGTTCCAGTGAGTGAAATCCCAGAGTCCGTTCCAGTGAGAGAAATCCCAGAGCAGAGTCCTGCACGGGTTCGGGTACCCGCGGGTACCCGACGGGTAACCCGCAAATTTTGCTCAAACGGGTGAAAAATATCCAACTGTGTCGGATACGGATACGGGTCGGGTCGGACACGGGGAAACGCGGGTCTAAACACGGGTTCAAAACAGTCACGTGCAAATGTAAAAATAAATGCATATTTTTAGGAACACATCTACAAACCTATGCCTGCCCTGTATTTCAAGTTGATAAAATATTTGTTTTTAGGTTATTTCAGCCCGCGCCGTGAGTCTAGGCCTAACGTTACATTCACTTTTAAAAAATCACAACCACTCGAACTGCTGCATGAGTCGTCTAGATGATAGTGAGTAGGCCTATGTCAAATATAGCCAGGAGACAGAAGAGTCTGTTTTCTTTCGTTTTGAATTGTTTTGTTTAAAAGTACACATTTCAAGCTTTCTATATATTTATCAGGTCTATGATGCATGTAGCTTATACGCTGAGTTTCGTTAATTTCCAGTTCATGCGCCGTTGCCTCCGCTCCGTGTCCTGATGTCTGCTATTATTTCTTAATTATTAAATTCAGACAATTGGTTATAAAACATTGATTAAAATTAAGATAAAATTAATACAAAACGAAATTCACTTTAAAGAAATGCTTTATACAATAAGAAACTTAAAGAAGTGTTCAATAACATCTGCCCACTCTGTCTCCCGACATATAGGCTATCGGCTTTTTGACCGCTTCGGCTGTTGTCCTTGTCTTAATTCAAGTCGCCAAAGGCAATACAAATTTGAAAAAAGTGTGTCTATAATGTGATTGGCTAAACTGATTTTATTTCGGGTGCGGGTCGGGTCTCGGTTCTATTTTAAGCGGGTCGGGTCGGGTTGCGGATTTTAATTAGTGCTGCTGTCAGAAAACGGGTCGGATGCGGTTTTAAGCACTGCGGGTACGGGCGGGTGCGGATTTACAAAATCGGACCCGTGCAGCTCTCTGTCCCAGAGTCCGTTCCAGTGAGTGAAATCCCAGAGTCCGTTCCAGTGAGTGAAATCCCAGAGTCCGTTCCAGTGAGTGAAATCCGAGAGTCCGTTCCAGTGAGTGAAATCTCAGAGTCCGTTCCAGTGAGTGAAATCTCAGAGTCCGTTCCAGTGAGTGAAATCTCAGAGTCCGTTCCAGTGAGTGAAATCTCAGAGTCCGTTCCAGTGAGTGAAATCCCAGAGTCCGTTCCAGTGAGTGAAATCCCAGAGTCCGTTCCAGTGAGTGAAATCCCAGAGTCCGTTCCAGTGAGTGAAATCCCAGAGTCCGTTCCAGTGAGTGAAATCCCAGAGTCCGTTCCAGTGAGTGAAATCCCAGAGTCCGTTCCAGTGAGTGAAATCCCAGAGTCCGTTCCAGTGAGTGAAATCCCAGAGTCCGTTCCAGTGAGTGAAATCCCAGAGTCCGTTCCAGTGAGTGAAATCCCAGAGTCCGTTCCAGTGAGTGAAATCCCAGAGTCCGTTCCAGTGAGTGAAATCCCAGAGTCCGTTCCAGTGAGTGAAATCCCAGAGTCCGTTCCAGTGAGTGAAATCCCAGAGTCCGTTCCAGTGAGTGAAATCCCAGAGTCCGTTCCAGTGAGTGAAATCCCAGAGTCCGTTCCAGTGAGTGAAATCCCAGAGTCCGTTCCAGTGAGGGAAATCTCAGAGTCCGTTCCAGTGAGGGAAATTCCAGAGCCAGCCATTCCTGTCTGCCCAGGTGGAATTGAATAGGTGGTCCTTACCAATTATGTTGCTGTTATTATGTGTGTGTGGGCCACACACACATCCACCCCAGCCCCTGGCCAGAGTCCAGTGATGGCAGTCTGCTCTGGTTCACAACCCCATAGCTCCTCCCAAGAAATTTTGTTTTGGGGGCGGGGCTATATGTCCCAAGCCACAGTGGCCGAGCCAAGCTCCCGTGGCACCCTCCCTGGCTCCCTGAGCTACCAGCACTGCCCTGGCTCCCGGGACTGCCAGTACCTCTCTGGCCCCCAGGACTACCTGAACCCTCCCTGGCTCCCTGAGCTACCAATACCTCTCTGGCCCCTGTGACTGCCTGCACCTCCCTGGCTTCCTGAGCTACCTGCGCTACCCTGGTGTTTTCCTAAGCATCCAACTCCTCCCAGCGCTCCATGCTAATAGCGCCACCCTGGAGGCTTCCTATCCTGCCAGCGCCATCCTGGTCATTCCCTGCATCAGCCCCCAGGATGCTCACCCTCCCTTCGCCTCTTTTTCCCTTTTTGTTTTGATGCGAGGCCGTGCCTTCCGGGAAGGGGGGATACTGTCAGAGTCTGTTCTGTCTTTGTGTTTTCATTGTTCCCCTTCTGTTTACTCGTTTTCAGTTGACCCAGTTTTCCCGTGTTTCTTTGATTAATTTAATTCACCTGGCCCTTATTAATTAACTCATTAGTTCCCTTGTTTAGTTCTAGTGTATGTACTTCCTGTTTTGTTCAGTTCATGGTCCTGTCTTGTAAGTGTTAGTGTGTGCTATTCTGTTTCTTCAAGTTATCTCATGTGTGTTTTCTTGGTGGGACCAACAAATAAGGACTATTTTAACTATCTCCTTCATCGTGTTCTTTGTTATCAGCCAAATACAATAACAATATTATATTTATTATATTATAATTATGCCATGTGTGATTGTCCATTTATATTTTTAGATGATGATGGCATAACAATAATGGCTGATAATGAGTACAGGATGCTAGAGCAATATATATTATATTATCCATTAATTATCCAAACCATTTGTTCTACGTAGGGTCGCATGAATGATGGAGCATTAACTTTATATTTCATGATAAATTGTTCCTTTAATTGTTCCATCTAGATGATGTCATCCCAATAATGACTGATCATGAGCGGAGGAATCCTGTATCACTCTACATCTTAAAAGAAAAGGTATTATGACATCATTATTTCATGTCCCTCTCCCAGCACACCCACTTTATAGTTAAAAATAGTCTTTCAAGTGGATGAGTGGTCCATTATCTCAGCAGAACTGTCTGTGAGTCAGAGAGCAAAGGTTGAACCCGCAAACACCTGACTGCTTCAGAAACATTTCATTGTATTACACATTAATATTCATGTTTTCACCACATATTCTAATATACAGTAGAATGATGTTATTACACCTGTGTCACAAGAATAGCCGTTTTGCATGTCTTGATAATATGAAAGTGCAATGATGTAGGCGTGTAAATTCCTGTACTTGACATCCTCAGGATTCTCCTTCTGGTGAACCAGCGTCAACATGTGAAACATGCAGCTCCATTAGCGGCAGCCCTCCAAGCTACAGCAGCTCAATACCTCCTCCATCTGACTTGCCTGAGCCTCCAGCTCGCTCCACTCGCAGATACCCTCGCACCTCCACCAAATCCCCACCGCACCATCGCCGGAGGAAGGGACACAGTCAAAGCCCACCAGCCCCTTCCTCGCCCCATATCCGAGAGTCCGGTCGAGTCTCACAGCCCCCTGAGGTCTCTTCTCCAGCCAGGAGGCCTGAGGATATATCCACCTCTCCACAAGAACCCAGAGGCTCCCCAAAAATATAGATTTTGATGCACTGACCACGTCTGCCAAGCCCACATGCTGCAAAAAGTCAGATAATGACCTGCACAAATACTTTTGCATTAATGTATGTAAATATGTAAATACACATATATGTGTCTATGCTCCAAAACTCTGCATTTCAAACTTGTTTAGCTTCTTCATGTTAAGACACATTTTATTTGAAAGCATATTGTGAATGTTGAGTTGATCTAACACACTAGTGGCCAGATTTACTAACAGCTTGTGTCAGCGCAAACTCTTTTAGCGTTTAAAATCTATTGGCAGGATTTTGTAAAGACACGCAGTGAAAAATTTGTGCTGGGAAGTCCTGGACATGTGGACAACGTGGACAACCTTGCAGGGTTGTTTTTGCGGCTGATCTAATTGCATATGCACTTGTTGGAGTTTCCATTTCAGATGCAAAATTCATGAGTAGAGTATTTAAGTAAATCAAGCAGTAAATTCTTTCATTAATTACTCACCCTCAAGATTTTTCTGTACTCTCCATACACAAATACCCCTTTGATGCTTCAAAAAGTTCATAATCATAATAAAAGTTCATAATAAGAGATCATAAAACTAATCCATATGAATTAAGTCAAAAAATTTTAAAGATACTCGATCGCTTTATATAATAAACTGATTTAATTTAGGCTTTTATATACATTTAAACATTAATCAGCGAACATAAACAGAAGCTCAACCGAACCTGCTTGACGCACGAGAACAAAATTCATAGGTTTTTGCAGAAGCTCAAATGTGCTGCGTAACACACAAGAATGAACCTCATCGGTTCTCACACTTCAAGCGAACATGCTTGAGCGTCCATTTACCATGTGAATAAAAGCCTGAATTCAATCTGTTCATCATATAAAGCGATTGTGTGTCTTCGGAAAATTTTGACTAAACCCAGACTAAAGTCTTCGTTCATATGGATTTATTTTACAATCTCTTTATGACCTTTTTGAAGCATCAAAAATGTAGTTGCGTAGCTGTCAACGGAGGGACAGAAAGCTCAGATTTCATCAAAAATATTTGTATTCTGAAGATGAACAAAAGTCTTATGCATTTGAACTTTGCACTCCCATCGCTTTTTCTTTTTTTTTTATTACTCTTTCACGCTAATTTGTCCTGTTTAGTAAATCTGGCCCAAGGTCTCTTCACTCTCAGAGATGTCTGGGTACTGCAGTGTGAAAGGGGGTGTGGGAATAATATGCTTTGAGGTCAAATAGGGATGCAAAAACTCGATAACATAACTTGACGATACTTCGACATTTTGTTCTACAGCGTAAATTACACACACTGAAAATGTGAATTTGGAAGTATGTTTATTTTTGAAAACGTTTAGGACAGTTTGGGGTGTGAGTGTGTGTAGTTTACGTTGTAGAACAAGACCTCAAAATATCATCAAGTTTTGGTTACCACAGGTTTTATTATACTTACAAAATGAAAGAATTTTTTTTTATAAAACCTCATAGGAAAATTTTAAAAGAACCACCGATGATTTAGTCTTCCGGGTTCTGACGTCACCTGCAAAATCATCTGCTAAAGTCTATACCTTAGGCTTAAGTCCCAGAATAAAATATTGAACAAAATATTGAAAATATTGTTTTGTCGCATGCACACCAGGCACAATAATAAAAATTTGATACCGCAGCACTCATAGCAACACACTAGCAACCAACCAGAATTCCCGAGCCATAGATTTATCTACATAGAACTGCATTAGCGGCTGTTTCAATGGGCTGCTATACGTAAGCCATCAGCCATATTGGAGCGGTCCGTAAATATTCGAGAGCAAGTTGACTGACTGTCTGCAACCGTAGTTAAACGCATATCTATATATGAAATAGACTTTAGCAGATGATTTTTTTGCTAAACTATAACACAATACAACAAGATGACCCTGTCAGCTAACATGTTTAAAAAGTTACCATAGTAAAAGCAAAAACATGTAATTTTGTGTTAATGTATATAAAAATACAAACCAACACATTCTCACCTGAGAAAGTTTATCCCATTTCTTCGGGAATTGAAATCTCTGCGGTTTCAAAAGCCGGCTATCATAAGCTGCGCAATGTTGTGGCATCATTGATTCTTACTGTGAATGACAACAAGCTGACCGTTGAAAGATGGCGGGCTCGCTGCCGTGTCTCGTGGTCGAATGTGGATCCTACGTATAGCTACATATCTATGTCCCAAACAATTACAAACAAACCACCCAGAACACCCTAGCAACCACCTAGCAAGATCTGCATTCAAACTACTTAATTGAATAAATCGTTTACAATTGTTATAAACTCCAGGCTAGGCTTTGTCAAGCCAACAGGGAATGTTTGTCTTTCCTTTTATTCTTTTTTCATTCATAAGAACATGAACAGGCCTGTTTTTATTTTGTTGAATGTAAATGACAAGTAGAGTTGATCTGTAAAGATGTTAAATAAAATATTGAGAAAGATCTAAATGCAATCTTTCACATATTTGATGAGACTTTGCACAGTGTTTCACCCGCTAATAATCTGAGCATTATGTAATCTTGTCTCTCTCGTTGAAGTTCATTCTGTCCCTGAAAAGGGAGAGACAATGTGCGTGCTGATTCACAACAAAAGACACAGTAGGCTCCTTGTTATGCATGGACACGGCCGTTGAGAACAGGCATTGTAAAGAGAGCAGGCTGATCTTGTGTTGATTCATACCCATGCATAAATGTATAAATTGGAGACAGAAATCCAAATAAGCACAGAGAATGCAAATAGGTTACTCTGTGGAAAAACAATCACACTAAAATAGTTTCAGGCATGAACAGAAGTTTTAAAAGTCAAGTCAAGTCACTTTTATTTATTTGCCCGTTTTTTACCATACAGAAAGCAGCTTTACAGTTATAAAAGGAAAAATTTGCATTTCGGCTGTCAAGTCGATTGATTCAGTAAAACTGTGTTGATTCAGTTAATCTATAAAGAAGTTCTGCAAAACAAATGGTGTAGCTAATCGTCAAGCTCATTCAGTTCTCATACAACAGCATCAGTGCAGTCAGATCAATAATATTGTTGAATATTAAAAGACCACCTCCCGGTTTCATGGTGTTTTTTTTATTTCTAAGGCACATTAATAAAAACTACTTAAATGCCCCAACTGAACTAAGGCCTAATCTTGACTTAATCTAAGCCTTCTCTGTGAAACTGCCTAGGTTTAAAAAAGAAGCATAAGTATGACATTACATGACAACAATGGCTATTTAAAATTATAACATTTTCATTTTCTTTCCCATAAGCATTAAAAAATAAAATGTTACATCTTTGCAGTGAGGTTGTGAATAAATAAACACATACCGGTAGTCTACATACATACACATATACATACACACATACATCCTACATACATACATACATACTCTGTTTTAAATTGCTACGCAATATACATTAGATTTACAATAAAAAAAATCAGGGCTATGAAATTCTGTGTAAAACCTACAATATTTAATTTTCGTCACAGCAAATTAGGTTAGGTCTAGTGAAAAAGTAGTATAACATGCGTGGAACTAAAACGAGCAGGTAGTCGGTTTCCCATCGAACGTACATTTAGGAACACATCAGGCGTGACCAAATCGCTTGAACGGCGCTACTTTCGACAAATAAGATCATACCTTCACAAAACTGTGGCCAATAGCATCATAAATGGGCGTGTCTAAAGCGGTTGTGATTCTGTTAGCGTCATTGACAACGGAGTTATAATTCTGTCAGTTACAGCAGTACAAATATGAACGATATTTGCATGAAGACGGTAACAACATTATGAATCGCTGTCCTTTAAAAAAATACTCCCGTAAAGAAGCTCGAAGGATCAATGTTGTGCTTGCTAATAAGGTCAGAACATCAGTGACTCTCGAAAAGCCATTCTTGCTAGTTAACGTTATACCCATTCATATCTAACTTACCAGAAGAATTTATACGAAAATGAATCAAGCAAGAACAGCTAAAGAAGGGGTTTGCTCTTCGATAACGCAAAATAATGTATTAAAAGAAAACAAAAGGATAACATTTGGAAACAGAAGAAAGACCAAAGGTGTGAGAGTGTTGGCCGAGAGGAACCCGGCTGTGGCGCCTGTGGGTGTTTGGGTGGAGAGTGGAGATGAGTGTCAGGAACATCCCGCGGTAAGAACTTACACTGAGAGCTGTAGAGATTTAAACACGGGCTTCATTGATGGACACTTTGCACTAACGGTAGCTGCTACACGTTGGTGTCGCGCTTATTATAGTCTGGCCCATATTATTTACTGACCTGGAAAATGCGTCAAGAAACACTCCCACATTTTTTTTCTTTAGTTTATTTGGAAAAGGAACTAGCCTAAGTAACGTTAACGTACAAACCAAAATCTAGGCCCAAACTAGCTGCTACTGAGTTTAATCTAAATTCTGGATGCAAACCCCTGCTACTTTCATTATAATAATTATATTATACAACTAAAACTTCAATAAATGATTAAAAAAAACTAGAATTTTCGTTTAATTTTAAGTACTAAAATAACTCAAACTCAAACAAAAAATAATACAACTCTATAGACATTTTTTTAAATGCCTAAAAAACTCAACAAAGTTACTAAAACTAATATTAAAATGTAAAATTATAAACTCTCTCACACACACACACACACACACACACACATATATATGTATATATATATATATATATAACACTGGCTGTTACTTATTATACCTATGTTTATTTATACATTTTGTTCATTTTTATTATTATTTATTTATTTATTTATAATGTGATTTTTAATAAATAATATAGGCTATTTTGTTTACTGTTTTTAGACATATTCCAAATTTTCATAAAATGGTTCCAAAACTTCAAAAATCATGAAATCATGGGATCATCAAAATGACCTCTTGAGTAAAAAATAAATAATATTTTGTACCTTATTTGTGGATAGTGTCAACTAGCCAGTCATGTAACGTAAATCTCACCCTGTGTGTGGGGCAGGTCCGGGCTTTGCTTACGGAAGAGCTTCTGGAGGAGACCCGACGAGAGAAAGAGGAGAGTCTGCGCCGCTTTCAGGATGCAGTTCGTAAACGTGTTTCACAGCAGGTCCATCTGCGCAAACAACAGCAGCTACTGAAATCATATGAGACAGTAAGAAATGTCTGTTAATAAGCAACAAAGGATTGCACTTTTTTAGGGCACAATTTGCCCATTGACTATTTTATAAGCAACAAATCCTGTGTTCTTTGAAAATAGAACTATGTTAAACTATAGCATAAACTTAACACTTTTGTTAAAAACATTTTGGGTAATTTTTAATGTTTTTTTTTTATTTATTTTTTACAATTTTATGTTTAAGTACATATTTGAGTAAGTACAATTTAATGCCTCTTTACTGAATATATAAGTATTATAAGTATATATAAGTATTATTTTAGTATTTATATACTGTTATATTATTTATTAAAGGCAGGGTAGGCAGGTTTTTTCTATAAAAAACTTTTTCCCAAATTTGTTTAAACTGTCTTTATATACCAATACATAATTAAAATATACGTACTCTGAAAAGGAGTATAAAAATGAAATGTCTGTAGTCCTCTCAGGGCTGCAATAAACACAGATACTTATTTCCATTCGGACCGAATGAAATGATTGGCTGAGCGACCGTCACTCTCCCCGTTTGACTCGAGGAGTGGAAGAAGCACGGAATCTAGTAAGAAGAATCACAATTATGGCAGAGAAAGAGCAGTCAAAATTCCCAGTACCTGCATATAGTCAGCGAAGGCAAAAAAGGCAAAAAAAAGCCATCAAACTGCTGAGCCGACGATGCGGTACTTGTCTCCGGAGTGTAGTCCTCATCAGAGCCAACAGTGCTTACATGCCAAACACTGTATATGTTATGAATCTTACACGAAATTCACCTTCATCACAGTGTAACTGATGGTAACGGGAAACCGTGTATCAATGCAACCTGTTTTTAGCTTTGCCTTATGTTACTAGCTTGTTAATGAATCAAACTCAATATATTTTAAACTTTACCAGTATCGATATGCTGGCTTGATAGTGAGTACAAACAGCCATGTTAGTTGTTTATATTCATAATGATAAAGTTAGGTATTTTATTACATGTGATTCTGACATGATGCACTACATGCACTTGCGCTCCTCTCCGCTCGGCGCTGGTAAACGCGTCCTCCAGCTGAGCTGAGCATGTGAACTTTTCTTCTTCTTTTTTTCAGGTTGAATGTGAGGACAAAGTATCGCAAAAAAACAGCAAAGCAGCCCATCGCCTTACACCTCAATCCTATTTATTCCCTGCCTGGACACATGGGCAGCGAGTTATCTGCAGTCCCAGCTCTCGCTTGGTCAGTGCTCATGGGACAGAGGCCATTTCTTCCAGTCAGCACACACACCATGTACGGGTATTTACAGGCAGAACCTGATTTCACCAAGTGCAACATCTTTGTTGATCCTGGAGCAACATTCCAATTAACCAATCAGATTTGAGGGACACATCAGTGTTATTCACCTCATTCACCTCAGTGTTATTCATCATTATATAAATTACTTATGAGTAGGGTTAGGTTTAGGGGTAGGAACAGGATGAGGACTAAATTTTGAACAGACTGGAATATTGTTCCATGATCAACAAAATAAGTCGATCCAGGAACTCGTCTAACTTTGCAAAATCATAATGTGCGTATTTGCAGACCATGAGTCTTTCGCATCTATCTGGATGATTTTGCTTGCATGTTTTTGTCAGAATCTAGATGTAAGGGAGTGTTTCTGGACACTTTTTCCAGGTCAGTAAAGTCAGGAAGCAGGTGAGACACAGACTAGCTGCTCGTCAAGTAGTGCAAGATGGAGATGAACTATCACAGCTACCTGGTGGGAGATGGAAAATATCCCCAGCTAGAAATGTGAGTCATGCATGATGCATTTGGGGTCATTTCTGAGACCTGAACGTTCAGTGTTGTAGTATTAATATCTTCACATTTGTTATATACAGAATACTGAATCACATACTTTGAGTGATCAGAAGGATTATACTGAAGGTTCAAATGATGGAGAGGAGGAAAACAAGGAGGATGTTGACTCGGAAGATGAGATGCTGTTGGGGCAACATGATCAACCTCTTCATTTGCATCGCCACAGAAGCAAGGCTGTAACTTTTCAGAACGATATGGTGAGAAGATCTTGTTTGGCCTTAAATTTAGTCCCAGATGGCACACCTACGTTAACACACATACCGTGTAAAAAAAAAAAGTCCTGCTTATCAGTCTGCTGGAAAGCAAGGCTTTGCTTACAAATGTCTGTGCTGCTTCATTGAGGTACGTGCTTCTGAGGAAAAAACTGTATTTTTCACAGTGTGGTTTGTGGCATAGGATCTTAGGAAGACATGGAGAGTAAACAAGGTATCCTTGAGAACAACATTATATTCTGCTTTGTTTGTGCACTATGTTAATTAAATAAGTGTTTAATGGACAAAAGTTTATTTTTAATTTTTTAGTTTACACACACGTCTTCAGTGTTATCTATATCACAGGTTTTAGATGCCATAGACCCACCAAGTATGATCAGGCATTCATGTATAAAGACCCAATTTATACTGTGAAAAATGTATATTATAAATTAAAATATATAGTAAAATACTAAATTTCTGTTACGCTACATTATAAAGTCTTTTTCATCTCACTAAAGTATTGTACTCTTAGAGGGCTGACAAAGTTAATGTAAGATACTAATAAAATACATTTAACATATATTTTTTTTAACATTCATATTCTCCAGATTTGATAATATTACTATTTCATTTTGCTTCTAACTATCATTGTGATCATTTTATTCTATTAACAACACTAGTTTTTAACACGAAGAAAAACATAAAATGTCCATATAGCTTTGTGGGGAAAAAGTATCTGACTTTAATCAATGACAATATAAAAGCAAATTATTATTTTTGTAATATCACACATAGTATTCTCCTCACGTAGTATGAATGTGTTTTAATATATAGCTGCTTTATGTTTTATAAAAAACACTTTTGCATCTTGGAATCAGCTACCAGTTTGTTGCATACTTAATTATGATTGTAATATGATTTTTAGTTTCACCTTTCCTTAAACATCATATAAAAACTGTTTGGTGTTTTTTTAATACATATACCTTAGATTATCCCTTTCTGTTTTTAAGTGGACGCTTTAGAATAAATATGTACTTTCTGAATCTGTACTGTTCAAGCTGTCTTACACCAAATGGCCTTTTATTACATTTTCAACACAATATGTTATTATTTCATGTCTCTGTAGGCCTACGAGCCAGATCCCACAGCCTCCTGCACAGGCTTCACTACTGACTACAGAGCTTCCCAAGTGCTTTGGCCTCACGAGAATCAGGAGGAGCTGAAGAGGCAGGTGAGGAATCACACTGTATTTTGAATAAAGTCTCCACTTTAGGCTCTTTTTTTATTTGGGAAAACCGTGTCGATTTTTATAAACATGGCAATGAAACTGAATGTCTTATTGTAAGCATATTTCACTGAAAAATATCGTCAATAATTTTTTTCATGTTTTTGAAAGAAGTCTATTATGCAGACCAAGGCTGCACTTATTTGTTAAAAAAAATCCAGTAAATAACTGTTACTTATCAAATATTATTACAATTTAAATAACTTTTTTAAAATATAATTTATTCCAGTGATGTCAAAGCTAGATTTTTATCAGCCATTACTCCAGTCTTCAGGGTCACATAATCCTTCAGAAATCATTCTAATATGCTGATTTGCTGCTCAAGAAACGTTTCTTATGATTATCAATGTTGAAAACAGTTGTGCTGTCTAATATTTTGATCAATTGAATGCATCCTTGCTGAATAAAAGTAATATTTCTTTAAAAAAACAAACAAATACCAACTCTAACTGTAGTGTATTTAGCGTTTAGTCTTGATTTACGTAGGTGGAGTCTGTTTTTACCAAAAAAAAAAAGTTGTCTTCAAAGTGCTAACTGTATTGTTTCAGAGGCAGTCTCAGTTCCTCATGTATCGACGTCACTTCATGGATTCTGAGCGAGAGCAAGTGAAGGAGCACCAAAGGCACAGGAAACATCTGAAGAGAACTGCAAGGTCGAACCTTACCACACGTTCACAAGTCTTTTTTTCTACAACAGCGCTTCATGTTCATAAATTCACTGCTACTAAAAAGAATGTCTATTTTCATTCCTTTCCACGTGATGGTTGCTCACTTCTCTTTTGTTTTCTGTAAGAAAAAATTATGAGGATGTTGAAGATCTCTATTAAGAAGTTTATTGTAGCATAGCAGTGACAAAGTACACAAAGCACCTTGGGTTAAACGGAGTCGGGATGAACCCTGAACAGTACAGGCTCAAACATTTTCTTCTCTTGCATCATGTAAACAAGGTTTCGTTTTAAATGTAAATTAAGGACAACAGTCGAAGTGATAACCTTCCGTACCCACATCACAGATGTTGGTAAAGGTGTGATCACTAAAGGGGTCGTGTGATAGGATTATACTCAGAAAGACATCTGTCTTTATGATTGGTAATCACGGTCACTTTGTCACAGGATAGTTCTTGATGTCCTGCTGCCGCTTCCATGCAATAACTGATTAAATACTATTCCGGCGGTACTATTCTCATATTACTGAGACCAGAGCAAACTGTTTCTATAATAACAAAGACATTTTGGGGATAAGTTCTTTCTAACATGTATTTTGGAGTGTAATCTGGAATGAGGCAGACTATTTCTTAAATTTCTCTCCTGTAGTCAGGCTACGGGAAATAGTTTACATGACTGATTAGTTCATGTAAAATAGTAATAATACTGAATTTAAAATAAGACTGTGAGCAGGGTTGCCATGTCAAAGACGAATGTAAAAAAGACATGACTTAATATTCTAAAAGGTCACTCCCATAACAAATGCAGAGATTTTAAAGTTTCTAGTAACCAATATGCTGTTTCCTTTTGATTCCCAGAAAAAAACAAAAAATTGTCAAAAGGTTTTCTATTGATGATATAGAATTAAGGCTAAATAAATAGATTCTAACTAAATGTATATGTATGTGCAAATATGAAAATATTTTGTACTATTAATTTAAAAATGATTTTTAGATGTCATTTTTTATTACAATTATTAAAAAAAGTTTTTTTTTTTTTTTTTTGAAACCTGTCCCACGCTTTACTGCATGTATTTTGCACTATTGAAGCAAGTAACCACACATAATTTTCTTTTCATTAAGTTGTCCAAGAACACAAAAGACTTCATGTCGCGCTCTATATTATACTTTCTTTTCTAAACCCAGAGTAATCTTTTGCTGTGTGTAGGATTAAGAATGAAAAAGAACAACTCAGGAAAGCTGAAGAGAAGAAGATGGAAAGGCAGCGACAGCTGGAGGAAGAAAGAAAAGACATGGCTGAGAGGGAGTATTTGATTTTGGAGCGATTGAGGCTTGATGAGGAGGAGGCAGCAGAGAAGGTAGAGAGACGAGAAAGAACAAAATGGATCAAAGAAAGCAAACGGTACATACTGCCAATATATGCATGACTATCATTATTACCATAAAAACACTACTGTTCAAAAGTTTGGGGTCAGTACGATTTTTTTATTGTTTTTTGAAAAAGTCTTATGCTCACCAAGGCTTCATTTATTTGATCAAACAATACAGTAAAAAACATAATATTGTGAAATATTATTCATTTACTATAACTGCTTTATATTAATTAAAAATTTTAATGAAATTGAATCCTCTTTTGGCAAATCAGAATTTTTTGCAGACATTATTCCAGTCTTCAGTGTCACATGATCCTTCAGAAATCATTTAAATATGCTTATTTGCTGCTCAAGCAACATTAGCTATGTTTCCATGCAAAGCTGCAAATTTAACTTATACGCAAAATTGGAATATCGCATAAAACATTTGCGATATAAAGCAGTGTTTCTATCCCATGGTTTCAAGAGAACAGAATTGTCACTTATTGGGAAATTGGCTCAAAATATCTGTAATAAAAATGGAAATGGCTGCAACAGGATTTTATTTTCCTCCATCATAAATTACTTACTCCTCAGATCGTGCAGATGAAATGCAATAAATGCTGTCATTCATCAATGCTGTCACCTGATGTTTGGGAACGTATCCTTTTGATGACAGACTTTTGTTTTTAGAATAACTAAAACAACATTTGAGATGCTGTGCAATATAACTGATCTGTTGTTTAGTCCAGTTATCCAATCACATCCTCTGTTTGGCAGTCACATGAGTTTTGTTTGTTTGTTTTGTTATTTATTCTGTAAATGTGCTTCCATCATAGTTTATGCGCATGTCTTCATGACTCAATTAAGCGCATACATTTTTTTATGCACATTGATGTGCATCTTTTTTATGTAATATCCCAAAATTGGTATAAACATAGGTGGATGGAAACATGGCTGTTGTTGAAAAAAAAATCAGGATTCTCTGATGAATAGAAAGTTCAAAACAATAGTTTTTATTTAAAATAGAAATCTTTTGTAACATTATAAATGTCTTTACTGTAACTTTAAAAAACTTTAATTTCTTAAAACAAAACAAAAAAAACTTAATGTCCCAAAACATCATAAATGCTAGGATTCCATAAAAACCATCACCATAAATAAACCATAAATCCACCATAACATCTATTGTTTCACATTCAATAGATAATAACATGTGATGATTCTGTGACAGGTACATTGACGCAATGCAGGCTCGACTAAAGGAGAAACTGGAGAAGGACAGAGTAGAGCTGCCACCTCTGTGTTCCTGTGCAGACACTTTCTGGGACAGCCATCCTGATACCTGCGCCAACAACTGTATCTTCTACAACAATCCAAAAGGTAAACCGCTCACTCTGTATCCGTTTCATTTTATATTTTAGAATAAGTATAGAGCCTTTCACTGCTCCTTAAATGAAAATAATTTGAATGTCCTGACACACTGTGTATTGAAGTGACAAAACATGTTGTTAGTTGCTTGGTTCCTGTATCTGTGGTGTTTTGTGGGATAGCCCCACCCACAGTGAAACATCTTTTATCCAAAATCCTTCTTCCTCATTACTGTAGAACAAAATTCAGGACTGTTCTGATTGGTTGGGATTGTGTTGCTGGAAAGGAAACCGTGTCACATCGTGCCTGGTTAGAAAATGGTTTTACTCACAGTACCGTGACTTGACGGATGGTGCATGTGGTCCCTCTGTCACAACTGACATCTTTTGTTTTTCCACTTTCCATGACATGTCATAACTGTAGATATTTTTACCAGACAGTGTGAAGTTTAATCATGGATTTAGTTCATCATAGGAACAGCCTTATTTTATAACTAGATGAAAACAAGTTTTAAATACCCTTATGAAAAAGAAGTGCACTTTGGCATACTTTTTAAAAGGGTACTTGAGGTTATATAATTAAATGGAATGGATTTAGACACTTAATATTCTATTTACAATTAAATGATAATGTATTATAGTTTACATTTATATTAAATTAAATGTACTTATGAGTGCTTTTTTGACCCACTTAAGTTACTTTAGGTACATCTACGTAATCTCATTATTTTTTCTTTTGTCTTTGAAATATGGTTAAAGTGTACTGCCAAATATAATGACAAGCATTTATGGTAAACTTAGATATACTTCAATTACATTTTAATTGAAACTAATATGTCATGTATTTAAATATATTTGTAAACATTTGTAATGATGAAGTTGCAATTTAGTACATATTACAGTTTTTTTTAAACTGCTTACACACTAAAAATGGTACTTGAGGCCCACTCAGTGAAACCATTCAATTATGTAGCTAATCTTCACACAAAAAAACTGCGAGCACATTATCTGTTTTACACTGTTTTTATTTGTAAAACTAAAAGCTCTTGTGTTTAATTTAGAAAACACTGACATTTAACACTCATTTACCCGATTACCTACACCCAGTGATCATGTATGAAAACACTTATACATAATTCGTTCACTTTGAAATTAAAACATGTTGTTTTGAGAAAGAAGTAATGTATTTTCACCCTCTTGTATTTCTGTTTATAATGTAAATATACCCAATTTGATCACTTAGAAATCAAAACTTAATGTTTTGAGAAATTTGCATTGTTCATCCTTGCATATCTGTTTATTTTGTAAATGTATACTGAATATGCTTGTAAATCAAGTCACCTTTATTTCAATAGTTCTTTATACTTATAGATTATCTCAAAGCGCTTCACAATTGTAACAAATTCAAATCCTGCTGTAAAGCAGCTTTAACGAGCCAATGGTGTCATTGTTCAGTTCAAGTCACTTCAGTGTTGTTTCAATGCATGTTGTATCTACAGTGTATTTGCACATACATGTGAAAAACTCCTGTACACTCCACTGCACACTGATCAAGCAAAAGTCACAGTTGTGTTTTACTTTTTTCACATCCGTGTGTAGCTTGGCATTTATATGGCTAGTTACTTGATGGTTTGTGTGTAGAGTTACTTTGCAAAAACACCATATTTAGAAGAGTTAAAATAGTTTTGGATGAAGTGTTTGCTTTTGCAAAAGATGTGTGACGTTTTGCATGCTGTGTGCGTGTTTTGTGTGTAGAGTTTCGAGAAATGAAGCCATAGTTTCAGAAAGTGTATTTAGGCAATTTTAACTTTTTAAATGTAACACTACAAGTCCTTTACATGTGGTCAGTAATAACAGTAAGTCAGCACATGAAAATAAGTGTACTTCTTAAAAGCGTGATTAAAAATGGTTAAAACATGATTTAATGTACTTTCACTTAATTTACTTTAAAAAGTTTAATTTGACATTATTAAATAAACTATAAACCTTGCATTGCATATTAAGAATACTGTTGGCTTCTTGACAAATTACTTTGTTGCTCATTTGTAAGTCTCTTTGGATAAAAGCGTCTGCTAAATGCATAAATGTGATGTAAATAAATGTCTTTTTTTTTTTTTTTGCAGCATATGCTCAGGCTCTGCAGTCTGTCTTGCTTAGCTGTGATCTGAAGGAAGGCGGTCTTGGACAGTATTCGTCCACCTGGAAGGCATCCTCTATGGATGTCCATTCTCAAAGGAAGTGATTGTATTCCATCATAACAGTCATTATTGAACGTGGACAGCCTGAAGTGCTGTATTAACTTAATGAGTGCATGGTGTGATATTTTTTTTGTACTCAAGATTGTACTCATGGATGGTTTTAAATAAACTGACATACCTCACCGTGACCAATATTTTTACTGGTTTAATAAACCTTTATGAACTGAGAAATTCAATTATTTGATTGTTTATATTGTGTCACAGGTTGGTTTTCTTAGAGCACCTAAATGCAGTGCTTGAATTGAAGCCCCCCATAAGGCATGAGGGACCCCCCCCCATACAAAGTAAAAATTTGTCTTAGGGATTCTGCCATATATTTTTATTTTAGTGGGAATAAAGACAAATCTGATTAAATTCATGCAGTTAGGATACGGTAAATTCCGTGAATTAATTATTTACAATCATTCATGTGACTGAAGTCTGTTTCATGTACACTGTATACAGTATATACTATTGCCTGGACAGAAAATGTATAGTGTATATATTTACACAAAAGCCAGTTCTCTACATAGTTATAAATAAATATATATATTTTTTTATTTATAAATATATTTTATTGCAAGATATTGCTATATATAATTTATGTGACCTTTATACACTTGTTCAACCATTATGCAAATAAAATCCCTGAATATATGGGATTAATTTAGTATCTGGTTGAGAAGTCACTTTTTTTTCTGTCTTTGCTGGAAATAAGAAGTATTTATTTCCATTCCAGAAAGCATCATCCTCATTTCTGGTTGAATGTAAGTTGTCTAGTTTTGATAGATACAATCTTGGGTTTATTTGGCATATTACATAACTCATTTGTTTTGTCAGTGCATGCTCAAGATTTGTGCAGGATAAGCAACATGCACATTTGGAATAAATATTAAAATCATTTTTTATATATATATATATATAACAGATAAATCTGATACCTAAATCTGAGTGGATGAGTAATTGTACTTTATTTTGATAAAGTATTGAATGTGTCAAATATCACATTACTGTTGCCCAAATTAAAAAGAAAGAAAGCAGGACCATGCAATGAATTTATCAAAATTAAGTTTTAGTTTTAGTTTTACTCCTGCTAAAATCACTGTAACTGGTGTATTGTTTTAACACTTATCGATTTGTAATTAGGAAAATTTTAAAACAGCCTTTAATATGTATTTAGAATCTGTAAAGTTTTTTTTAAAAATTGAAAAGATCAAAGAACTGTAGACCTTGTAGGAAAAAAAGCATTTGTTCATTATTGAAACTTTAACAATTAATTGATAAAAAAAGGTTAAATTTAAATGAATAAATAGTTTGAAAATAATAACAATTAAAATGAAACCAACTAAAAAAGATGAAATATTTTATTTCTTTACATGCATGTCATGTGATCACTTACCGGCGACATCAGAGAACCGTGAACATGTCTATGGAACATGTGACAATGCTGCTAAATTATTGAAATATTGAATTATTGAACATTTTAAATCGGAGAGATGGCTTAATACATATTCACTAAATAATTAAGTAAATATTTCAGGTCAAAGTGGTTCGGCGGACAAAAGTTTATTTAAAAAAAAAAAAATTATCCTTAAAACAATACACAAGTAATAACAGAAAACATAAAAAAAATAAAAAACAAACAAAAAATAAAACAGTAGTGGGATAATATAAAATAAACATTAACAAGTTAAGAGAATCACATGACACTGAAAAAAGGAAAAGAATTACAAACAGATCATGTTTTTAAGGCTTTTTTGTTCTCAGACAACTTAATTGAAAATAGGTATTTTTCAAGTTCTTTCACAAATATAAGAAGTTTAACCGAATAATGAAGGGTTAATTTATATCCGATGACGTCAATCTGTATCACATGTTCACTCCGCCGTGAGATCGAGTCCAGTGTGTGCCGCAAACCCGGGATGGAAATTGAAAACAGGAATGGCGACGGTGCAACTGCACTGCCCCGAACTAAAGATCAATGAATTCTCATGTGATGTTGTAGACCAGACTATCGGTTATTAATAGCACCCGGCTTAAAACGTAGACGGACCACCAGTCAAGGCAACCATGGAAATCTTTGGAAATTCAGAGCGCTTTAAGGTTTTTCCACCTCTGGAATTAGGAAATGACAGTAACGTTACGTCTCCGATACTTTAAAGGGAACTTTTACATCTGGTTTAGGATTGCCGGCTTTCAATGAACATGTCTAGATGGACTCGTAGTTTTAGGTCGTGAGAAATTAACGCAAGCTGATCAAAGGTAAACGCGATTAGTCAGCTAGTTTCGTTGTGTTTAACTTGCTTTTGATTTTACGGGTAATATTTAGATTTTAAATGTGCGTTTTTACACATTTTATTAGAAATGGGATTTTTAATGTATTGTTTATAACGTCGGTTAATCTTTAGTAAAGCTATTTTTTGTTTACAACGTAACCAACAACCTGTAAAAATGAGATCTCTGGCCCCGGGCATCAAACTCATTACCTCGTTCTCCAGAGACAGCTGGTGAGTAACAGGCCCATGTAAACACATAATACTTCTATACAGATAACATGCTCTATGATGTTAAATTTATCCCATCATGTGGGGTTGTTTTGTTGCAAACGTGATTATTGATTTTTTTGGCAATGTTATTGATTTTTGACGTTGCTCAAAAGTTCCTCAATAATCATCGGTAATGTTTTCAGTTAGTGCTAATGTACATCATCTCAACGTGTTGAATTCTCAGTTTAATTTATATATTTGTTTTATTTGATTAAAAATCAACTAACCACAATTTAAGTATGCAGTGCATCATTTCAGTTAGTACTCAAAAAAACTGTTTACAAATCCTCAACTTTATTTTTCCTAATTATTAATTTTGTTTTGTTTCATTTATTAAGAATCTTTCATCACAGTTTAAACCTGCTTATTCATATGTGTGTACCTGATCAGTAAGCACAGAGTACTGTGACATAAATGTTACAGGTTTCTCTTTTGCAGTGTGCACAGCCCTCAAACTGATGTACACTGTGTTAAGCATGCTTCCCCCACAGGAAATGTGTAAAAAAAAAAAAAAAATCTTATAGATCATTCAGTGTGTGTATGTGTTTGCCTTAGGTGAAGTGTCTTCCTGTGCGTCACGAAATGTGGTTTCATTTATATCACTGCTTGACTGTTTTATGTAATAAAGCAAACACATTCTGCTTTCACCAATATAGTAAATAATTGTAGGTATTTAAAAACGTTCCTTTTATTTATTCCTTTTGATTAGGTACAGATTCTCCATCCTCATCCTAACATTTGTCTTCTACACCAGCTACCACCTCTCTCGAAAGCCTATCAGTATTGTCAAGGTAATAAAAATTCATAGACCTGGAAACTAAACATTAACTAGCTGAGTGATAGGCCTGATCTGTAGAGAAGTCATGCAACAAACAGATTGTTTTATATACCGATAAATCACATGATTGCAGTTGCATGTGTAAGATATGTTAAATAATACATTTATACATGTTTTTTTTTTTTTCTCAACAGAGTCAGCTGCACAGAAACTGCTCTAATGTTATTCATCCAGCGGACCTCAACATCACTGACAATGACACCTGGTGTGATTGGGCTCCTTTTGGTGAGTTTGATTCTTTTAAATAAAGTAAGATCTGCGCTTCATACCTCCTCCATACACTTTCAAAAGTTTGAGGTCGGGAAGATAAAAAAACAAATGCTTTTAAAAGAAGTCTATTATGCTCTCCAAAGCTGCATTTATTTGCTACAGTAAAAATGCAGTAAAAGTATTGTGAAATATTATTACAACGTACAATATCTATTTTTACATATTTTAAAATGTAATGCATGGCAGGGTTGCATTTTCAGCATCATTACTCCAGTCTTCAGTGTCACACGATCCTTCAGAAATCATTCAAAGATGGTGTTTTGATTGCTCAAGAAACTGTTAAAACCAGTTGTGCTCTTTAATGTTTTTGTGGAAACAGAGATTTGTTTTTCAGCATTTTTTGATGAATTGTACGTTTAAAAGAACAACATTTATTTGAAAAAGAAATCTTTTGCAACATTGTGTTTTTACTGTCACTTAATATGTCCTTGCTGAATCAAAGTATTAATTTAAGGTCTTTCTGACCTTAAAGCTTTTAAACGGTAGTGTGTATTAACGCATCAATCTCTGTGTTCAATTCAGACCAGAACAATTACCAGAACCTATTTGGAGTGTTGGACAACTGCTTCCTCGTTGCATATGCTATCGGCATGTTCTTTAGGTATGATATTGGATATTCTTTGTTAGACTGGTGTGTTTTGCTTGAGGTGTAACATCTGTTTTTGAAATATTTTTGACAGTGGGATGTTTGGAGAGCGACTGCCCTTGCGTTACTACCTGAGCTCAGGGATGCTTCTCAGTGGCCTTTTCACTGCTCTTTTTGGCCTGGGATTTTACTGGCGAATCCACTCTTTGTGGTATTATTGCTTAGTTCAGGTAAGCTAGATATATTCTATTAATATATAAACCAATGGGAAAAGGTGTGTTGCTTAGTGACAAATTCATCTAAATTTCTCATTGTGAAACCAAAAAAACAGAAGTGATTCTTCTCCAATGAAGAATGGCACGTTTTTAGTCAGGCGTGTTTTTCTAAAGTGAAATTAAAAGCATTTGGCATATTATATTTGAACACAAATACATTATGTTTGACAGACATAAATATATCACACTGAGCATTATCTTAGTTCAGTCTTACTGGCCCAGAGTTATTTCACTGTAAACCTTGAGTCATGCTAGTCGAGTCACACGGCTACCTCATGACCGGATTACACTGCTTCTTGAACATGTCACATGTACTCATCAGGTTTGCTGATTGATACGTTTTTCTTTTGCAGGCCTTAAACGGGTTGGTGCAGACAACAGGCTGGCCGGCAGTGGTAGCGTGTGTTGGGAACTGGTTTGGGAAGGGAAAGTAAGTGACTGTCATAATCTTGCTATGTTGTTGACCGTGCAGAATTGTATCTGCATTTTCCACTAACACAACTAAATGCAGATCTCCACAGTCCATACATGCTGCCACAATCCCACAATGCCTAACTTGTCATGAATTGTGCTTTAAAATCAATATTAAACCTCAAATGCAACCCGTTTTATTTCAATAATATAACACATTTCGGTGAACAAGAAAATGCATCATTATCCATCAGGAGTTGATTGGATGGTGAACAGTGGGTTTTTTATTTTAGAATAGAGCCTGATATGAATTTCAGTTAGCAAAACTATTCCAAATAACTATTTATAAGCTATTTATTAATGTTATCCAATAACCTGCATGGCCTAAGTTATGCCAGAGGCAGAGAAAGTTATTACATTTTGATTAAAAACTTATGCTACATTAGTTAACTACATTTGTATACATAACCTTGCTTACTGTTTACTTTATGCTTACAGTTAGCTTATGTAAGCAAATGCATGAACTAATGTTAACAAATGAGACCTTATTGTAAAGTTTTAATAAAAAAAATTTTCATGCTTGAAATTTTATTCTCAATTTTGGGGTCAGTAAGATTATTGTTATTATTTATTATTTCATGTTGTATTTTATGTAAGTGACAGTAAAGAAATTATAATACTACAAAAGTTTTCCTTTGGAACTTTCTATTAATTAAAAAAATCCTGAAAAACTGTAAAAAAAATATTAAGGAGAACAAAGACTGGAGTAATGATGCTGAAAATCCAGCTTTGCCATCACAGTATTACATTACATTTTTAAATATAATAATAATAATAATTCAAATTATAGCTGTTTTTACTGTGATTTTGATCAGATAAATGCAGCCTTGGTGAGCAGAAAAGTATTTTTTTATTCAAAGATCTTAACACCACACTATTGAAAGGCAGTGCCTTAATAAAGTAAACGGGGTCCATTTTGATTTCATGTTGACCTTAAAATTCCAAATTCAATATAACTCCAAATTAATTTATTGGTAATTGAATCTTAAGATTGTCAAAGTGCCAGGTTGTTCTGTATATTCAGTCCTCCTGATGCTCTGTTCATGCAGGCGTGGATTCATCATGGGAATCTGGAATTCTCACACCTCAGTGGGAAACATTCTTGGTTCGCTCATTGCTGGTGTCTATGTGTCGTCCGCGTGGGGCCTGTCATTCATTGTGCCTGGTATCATCATCGCTTGCACTGGAGTCATCTGCTTTTTCTTCTTGGTTGAAAGTAAGTCACACATGTTATATCGGAGGGGAATTGGCATGTTTATGCATCCATGTTGTTTACAAAAGACAGGAACAGAATCACAACATGCGGTTTCTCTTTTACAGAACCCGAAGATGTGAACTGTACTCCACCACAACACCACGTGAGTATTTAAAAATGACTTTTCTCCTTCTGCAAAATATTTGACGACGTATCTACTCAGTGAAACTTTAAAGCTAGGTTCACAGTTTGATTTAATGTGACTCCACTAGCTGCATGTTACTACCATGATTTTGCTTAGCTTGAATGACCAGCTAAACCAGTTCTCCCCTCACAGCCATTTCATATGTGAACTGAGTTGCAAACTAATGTGAAAAGGCATACTGACGCTTGTTTGACTGCCATTAGATTACAATAAATACTTTTTTTTGGACAAATTAAAGTATTTGCAACAGGATAGTACACTCGTGAACTGAGAGAAAATAGCTCGTAATGCAATCTGGATGAGTTTTAGCTGTCTGTTGAACTGTGTTATTAGCTAAGTTGATCTCAGCGGGCTGGAATTCACTACATGACTTTTAAAATCCTAACATTTTTTGAACACTTGCTGACTTTGTAAATGATTACATTGGACAAACTGGGCTCACACACTAAATGACTGAGAATCACACACTACCAGATTTTCTAGTTGTACCGAACACAACAAACTTGCACAGAAACGTACCTCATTGCTAAAAGACACATGATCAAATAAAAACAGTATGTGTTCTAAATTCAGCTCAAAATATCAAACATGTTTGATATCCTCCAACTGGAAGGAAAATCATAAACGCTAAAATCATAAATGCATAAAAATAGTCTGAAGCTAAAAAAAGAAAAAATGGGAGTCTCTGCCCATCATACACTGATTTACCAAAATATACATTTTGCAACTAATATAATTTTGGCTATAATTTCCAGCAACTAGCACTGACTCCTCCAGACTGCAAATCAAGTGGAAAAACTGCAAAAGCCATGTAGTGTATTCCACCATTAAGTACAGTATGTACTTTAAGTATTGTCTCTTATGGTTCTTCCTTTGACAGACAGTTTTTCCTCCATTATATAACACTAACAGGCTCTATTGTGTTTAGGAGAGTGTGGAGCAGGAGCCCCTCTTGAGGAACTCGTCCAGCAATGAGGAGATCTTCAGCAGTCACACCTCCACAGCCGTGGAGCCGGTGGAAGATCACACAGAAGCCATCAGCTTCAGCGGAGCCCTTAAGATTCCTGTGAGTGACCTGTTATTCTCACAGCTGTTAGTCAGTCTATGTAAAGAATTTATTTTTAAGAGATGGAGTTCTCTGATCTGTTCATTATTGTAGATGAGCCAATTCTGTCAAGTGTCAAAAAAAAAAGAAGCTTTTAGCTTTTTTTGCTAAAGTGTAAATGTACATTTACAGAGGAAGCAAAATGACTTAAAGGGAAAGTTTACCCTAACATGAAAATCATGTCATAATTTACTCACCCTGGAGTTGTTCTAATGCCGGATGCCCTATCTTTTTTAGAACACAAAAGGTTACTTGAAAAAAAAAAAAAAAGTCATGTAATGGCAGTGAATAGTGACCAGCATCAAGCTTAAAAAAAAAAAAACTGCAAAAGTATAACAAATTGATCCAATGGGACATATGCCGTATATTCCAAGTGTTCTAGGGTATAGAGTTTGGTGTAAAACAAACCGAAATTTATTCATTTATTAATTCATAATTTTTTTTAATCTTGACTGGCCGTTGATCTTCAATGCACGATTAAATGACACAGTTACATGAATTGAGTTAGTGAGACTCCATTAGCGCCGCAGTTCACTCTGTCTCGCCCAGAAAAAGCACACAAGTTGTGAAATCATAAGATTAGTGCGATTATGGGACATGAAATACAATGCCTAGAAATCCCCCAAAAAAGTATCTGTGTACTTTCTTCACTGGGCCAAATATTATCGGGCCGGAATTGTGTTTGTCTGATGACAGTCAGAATGACAGTTAATTGATGTGAACGCGATAACTTCTTGTTATGACGAACACAGCGGATATATTAACCTCGAAGAAGGTACATGGATTATATTTCATATCACGTGTATGTTAATCAAGATATCTGCGGCACTATTAGAGTCTCATGAATGCGTAGGAGTGCACTGAAGACCAACGGCCAAGGTCAGGATTTTCGTTAAATAATATATTAAATTTCAATTTGTTTTACACCAAACCCTATCGAATAACCCCAGAATACTTGGAATATACGGCACGTGTTTCATGGGATCATTCTGTGATACTTTTGCGTCTTTTTTTAAAAAGCGTGATGTTGGTAGCTATTCACTACCATTATATGAACAACCGTAAATGTTTTTTTTTTTTAAAGATTTTATTCTCCTTTTGGTCCATAAAAGAAAGAATGGCATACAGCATTAGAACAACACCAGGGTGAGTAAATTATGATTAAATTTTCATTTTACGGTGAACTATCCCTTTAAGACATTGTCTTGTTTTATGAAAAAGAACATCATCAAAATTGAGTTTGTGCTTAAAACAAAACAAAAAAATAATAATAATAATTCAAAGGGAAATCAAGATGATTTTTCTAAACTCCCTTAATTTTAATAAAATTTCCAGCAAACAAGACTAAATATCTTTAGTAATTTTGCTTCTCATGTTAATGTATCTTGATTTAAAAATGTTTCTAAATTTGTAGTGGAAAATAAGAAAATCTTTTTTTACAGTGTAAAATGATTAAATCTTATTTAATGGTCTTAAAACATTTTTAGTCCATTTTTGGGTTTACATGTATTCCTTTACCTTTAGCAAATGCTTCTTTATGTAAAGTAACTTATGCTATAAATAACAAATGCTACAAAATAAGCAATTCACCCTATTGAGTAACATCAGAAATGGATGTTGCAAATGTGAACAAGTTAGTACAGAACAATAACAGCTACATTAATTTGTTGCCAGGACAGAAGTAAATATCGTAATGTCACTGAAACCTGTACTGTCTTCATTCTGCAGGGTGTGGTGGAGTTCTCCTTGTGTTTGCTTTTTGCCAAGTTGGTCAGCTACACCTTCCTCTACTGGCTTCCTTTATACATCGCTAATATTGGTAAGAATCCTTCATCAGACGCTCTCAGATTTCCTTCAGCTGTTATGCACAAAAAAACTGTCAAAAATCCCTATAAATTGCAACAAATCACAAAGTCTGCTCTATTCCTTAGCTCATTTTGATCCTAAAGAAGCTGGGGACCTATCTACATTATTTGATGTTGGAGGAATTGTGGGTAAGCAAGTGAATATGATAAATATTAGATTTATTTTAGCCATAAGAAATATTTAAGAGTTTTTTTTGTTTGTTTTTTTCTGTTAGGTGGCATAGTGGCTGGATTGATATCCGACTACAGTGGGGGCCGAGCCACTACTTGCTGTGCCATGCTGATTATTGCTGCTCCTATGGTGAATCTCAATTGTTCTTTGCCTAATTTTTGCCCAGACTTTTGGCAAAATGTCTACAAAATAAACACGAAATAGCGAGATATCACAAATTGATTTGAACTACTAAAAGGATGTAAAAGCATTGAATGTTCCTTTTATCCATGAACTAAATCCATTAGCTTTATGGACCATCAAATCTAGATTTGTTAGGCAATGTTTATGTCCAGCGACACTGATTCTGTCTGTAAATGTTCTTCTTAGTAGATTGTGCTTCCTAGAGAAATGTGTCAAACTGGCTAGCTCGCAACAAGTTGTCAAAGTTTGCTCACAGTTTTTACAGAGAACTGAATTCTTGTACACACAACGCCTTCAAGCTCGAGTTTACCTGTGAACCTCTCTAAATGGATTGGCAGGTTTATCTTTCCTTAGAGAACTGCTTATTCATATTTGCTTTTCTTCCTCAAGCTGTTCCTGTTTAATAAGATCGGCCAGAATGGCTTGGCAACCACCATTGGTGAGTATAGAGTACCAAGGGTGTGTGTGTTTTGTGTGTTTTTATTTTTTTCATGTGTTTTTTGTTTTGGTCAGAAAAAAACAAAACACATTTGAAATTTGATTTAAAATCAAATTTCATTTTAAATTTTTTGGCATGTGCTTCAGCCTAAATGATCAAAATTTTCTAATACTTAAATTGCATTAAAGTTAAGTTTGCCTTTGCATCCACCCTAACAGTCTAACCTGGCTACAATATTACATGAAGTAATATATTTTACATTGTTGAATGTATGGGGATGTTGGTGTAAGGATGATGTTGTTAATTATCAATAAACGGTTATCTTGTGAATATTGATTCCCACAAATAACAGCATGTCTCTTGTGTCTGCACCTCCTCTGTGCCCTTCTCTGACCCGCAGGCATGTTGCTGTGGTGTGGTGCTCTCGTGAATGGACCCTATGCCCTCATCACCACTGCTGTATCAGCTGACTTAGTAAGCGTTTTCCTCCATGTGCTCTTCTTGTGAAGTAAAAAAAAAATAAAAAAATTAAGACTCAAAATAGATATGTCAAGGCTGACCTTTAAAATCTCGCTGTCAATAACTGATCAATAAACTGTTTTGTAATGTATCAAGCTTTATGTGTTGTAAATTTCATAATGTTTTTCTTATCTTTTAGGGAACCCACGAGTGTCTGAGAGGGAACTCTAGGGCACTGTCCACTGTGACCGCCATTATTGACGGCACTGGATCAATAGGTATGCAGGGAATGTTTTTTTTTTTTCTTCTATTTATTGTATTATAATCTAGCAGTGAATTTTAGCCTAAACGTTTTGTTCTTGGCATTTAAAAATCTAGCAATGTTTTTAAAAGGCTATTGACAGTAAATTGAAATGTGACATTCAGAAACCAATGTTTGTTTTGAAAACTTTACAATGTTTCATGTTGCGTAACATGTTTAATGACCTCTAGGTGCCGCTGTTGGGCCTCTGTTGGCTGGTCTGATCTCTCCCACCGGTTGGAACAATGTTTTCTATATGCTCATTACTGCTGATGTACTGGCCTGCCTGGTGAGACTTCAGTTGCTGTTTATCATAATGATTGTTTATTCCAATATATCTGTTATATCATCCAATGTGTAATCGCATGATGGGTGTGTGTTTTATAGGCAGTTTCTCACTGTATCCCCTTGTTCTTATTTCTGTAGCTGTTGTCCAGACTCGTCTATAAGGAGGTCAGAGGATGGTGCGGATACACAACAAGGCAGAGAGGGTGAATATCCCTAATTCACTCTTGTTCTTTGCGTTTATGGTGAAATATGTAAGGAGATTCTGAATATATTCATTTAAAACGTATTGATATAGGGCTGTCAATAGATTAACATTTTTAATCACAATTAACCGCACCCTTTAGTGCGATCAATCACATACTTATCATGAAATTAAGCATACATAATTTATCTTGTTTATTGTGTTTAAAATAAAAATTATAAAGATTTTGAATTAATTGCATGCGTTAACGTTGACCGCCCTAATTCAAATTCATGCATATATATATATATATATATATATATATATATATATATATATATATATATTTTTTTTTTTTTCATTTGCTCTCTCTTCACCTTAAGATTGTCATGGAAATATTAAATATTTTATTTAAATTTTTAATAAATACATGAATAGACACATCTATAATTATTCCAAACTTTTGACCTGTAGTGTATAAATAAAGTTGTTGTGGTTTTCTATTTAAATATATTTCAAAAAGTAATTTATTTCCTGAGTTGGCAAAGCTAAATTTCATGTCACATGATCCTTCAGAAATCATTCTAATAAGCTGATAAGAATTTTTTTTGGATTATTCCTTAGGAGTTATTCATCTTTAATAGCACTTTTACACTTTTTTTGCTAAATCTTCCTCGGCAGATGACTTTAAGGTTTATTTTTAACCATCAATATTTAGCTTGTGGCCTTTAAATCTGCAGAATGATGCTGTTTGGTCTAATTGCCATTACATGTACTTGATATTAGTGGCTGCCCAAAATATAAATCGTCATTACCAAAGCAATGCTGTACTTGAACTAATTGGGCCTTCCTGCTTTCAGTATAATTCAGTCAAGGCTATTTTTAGAGATTGCAAGGCAATCACAATTACTCCAAGAGGTTGCAACCTCTCTTGGGAGTGTTTACTGTTTTCCCAAATGACTACCAGAAATGTGTGTGTTGAGGTGGAAAATGATGTATGTGCTTCAACTGTAATATCATTACGTCTCTGACACCCTTGTAATTATCAGTCAGGTTTTTTTTTTTTCCGGTAATGAATTTTCCATTAAAACAAAAAATGCTAAGCTAAGCCATTTTTGTGCTTTTTACTACATACATTCATTCCACTAATGGTCTCCAATCTTCTCCTTTTGACACTCGTCAAATCCACAGGTGGTGATTATTTGATCTGGTTTATTGTTTTATTGCATTGAGTGAATCTGCTGATTATTAGGGAAGCGTTTAATTTTGCACCGTGTGTTTGCAGTGGTTTCATCTGTTCTTTTCTTTCAGGTTCAAAGAGATCTGAGCAACAAGTGAATATCACACCTGCGACGGAAAATTACCTGCAGCATAACGACAAAAAGGGACCAAGGATTGATCCAACACGCCAAGCCTTTTTAAGCCCCAGGGTTATTTTATATGAAAATTGTAACACGAGACTTTCATCCTTTTATACTGACAATGGAACAAAGCTCAGCTGCTGCAGTGAAGGAGGAGGAGAGTTACACACTCCCTCGTCCACACGTCACCTGAGCGGGATGAACACAAGAGAATCACTAAGCTCCTTCATTTTAATACAGGATGTTTTTAGTGACTGATGCTTAATACAAATGTACCTTTTTTTTTCTTGCATTAAAATATGCCATCAGTGCTCAGTCCTTTTATCTGCGCGGTGTTTGTGATTATTCATAACCTCACTTCGTGTTTGTTATTGGCCTGGCTCTCCGTGCGATTGAATCGTACCTGCAGTGTGTGTTTCTGAACAAGACCTGAATAAGTATTGCAGATGTTGTAGATGCTGAGGTCGTATTCATGTGCGTACACACTTAATCACTCAACTTTATAAAAATAGCAGGTACTGTAGCTCTGAGGATCCCAAGGGAACCTCTCGGCTTTATTCCCTGAGGCTTCATATGTACGGAAGAACGCTAGCTGGCTTTCTTGCTTTAGGGTCCAGATACTATCAGCTTTTGTCAAAATGAAATCGCGTGGGAAAGGCAAACAGTCATAGCTGCAGAATAATGCTCTGTAATAAATCATTTCGGGACACTTTGATGATTCCTGACTGCACATTAGTTTAATAGTCATTAGAAATTTAGCATTATAATAAAATTTTGCTTAATTTTATTTTTATTTTGTTAAAGTTCATGTCCAGGTCATGTCACACTATATGAAGTAAGTTGTCACAATACACCCTACCATTAAACAGCCTGTTCGGCTTTTTTTTTTGTGCATAAATTTGAATAGTAAAAAAAAAAAATGTATTAAACCGCAAAAAGGCACGAGATGACATACAAACATATGAGACCATTGTTTTGGACAACAGAAATTGCAATCATCTCTGTAATTAATTCATAGATTAAATAATTATTTGTTATAGTATAAATGTGTTAAAATGTACAATTTGCCCTAACCTCACATTTATGAAAATGAACCTTTTTTTTTCTTTCTTTTTTTTTAATCTACTTGCGGTCCGGATGTTTTTAGCACTAGTAAGACCTCAGCACTACTTCCGGATAACTAAAGTGCATTAAGTACAAGATTAGTTGTTGCAATTTAGCAGACTTTAAGTATGCCAGCTTAGTACTAAAAGTGCAATTGCAGGGTATTTATATTAAGTACATATGTAAATGTCTTAGTAGTATACCTAGAGATTTTTTGTTATATATTTCAAAAACTTTTTAGTATTTATTTTTCACTATAGGGCAAACCCTAATCCTGTCCCTGACCATATAAGTACATGTATATAATTAATATACCTCAGTACTTAAATGTGTAATTACACTGAAACAAGGACACCCCAAAATAAAGTGTAACCAAAACCTTATAGTTTCTGACATACATCCCATGTGATAACTTGCCCCGGGTTTTCCCTGTATGTTTCTCATGCCAAAAAGAATAATGTAAATTGATGAAGCATATAAGGTAGTTAGATAGGTGCATCTACTTATGTTCATGCTGCAAACACTTTTGCTGCTATTGAGGAGATACAGGTAAGATTAGGGTCAGGTTTGGTGGTATGGTTAGTTTTGTAGTACACATAGTTAAAGACACTTACAGTAATGTAAAGTGGGACTGAAAATTGCGTCTTAAAATATTATGAGTATGAGTAAGTATACTTATTTGAGTATGTTCGGGTAGATATCGCATGTGTCATGAAAAGGAGCAGTGTTGTAATGGATGCGTGTGTCAGTAGATTACATGGAGTACAGAGTCAGCTCAGAGCTGTAACAGTTCCTTGGCAACGCTGGAGAGCAGGGGAGTGAGTGATAGTCTACTTAAAGAGCAGAGCTGTGACTCCACCGCATCCAACACCTCCATCAGCGTCTCCGAGTGAGCGGCTGCGGGAAACTGATGGCACATGTTGAGGTAGGGCAACAGCTTGTATTTATGTGCTGTCAAATATTCTGCAAATGCCTGTTTCAGTGCCATGGATCCACTTTATATCCTATTAAATCAGCTGGTGCATGTAACTTGTGAATTAAGAGAATGCTGAGCTGATTTTAATGTTAAAATTTTGTTTTGAAGTGTTTGTTTTTTTCTCGTTCAGAGGAGGTGGTAACTATAGATTGTGTATCTGTTGCAAAACCATCATCGCCATCAGAGGTCATGGGGTCGAGTTCCTCATCTTATGCCCCTAAAACGGTTTATCTGGATGTGGATGGAAAGGTGCAAAGGGTGAGTCTCAAGATTTTCAACAAAAAGGATTAAGATACTATTATAATGAGATGCATTATAATTGCTAATGCAATTGCTAATTTTATGGTCAAATATAGAATTGTATGGGAGGTCAAAAAGTATTTGGAGGCACACATAAAAAAATTTAAAAACGTGTGAATGTCATTATTAGATAAGCCAGTAACAATTTGCAATAAGGTTTCATTTCTTAACATTCATAACATAACATGAACTAACGCTAAACAATACTTTTGCAATATTTATTCATATTAGTTCATATTAATGCATTATTAAAATCAAAAGTTGTATCTGTTAACATTAGTTAATGCACTGTGAACAATTGTATCTAACATAAAAAATTATGCTTTAAAATATATTTCATCACCTCACAGCTAACATGACTGATGGGGTTAGTAACTTAATTGCAAATAATGTTCTTTGATTTTTGTTGATTTCAACTTTTTCCTTAATATGATCTCTTATCTTTTTAGGTGATTTTTAGTCGACACTGTAGTCCATGTGACATTAAGGAGCTTCTTTGTTCATCATCCAATATTGCCAGGTCAGTATCATTGTATCACTGCTAAAAGTGATTTTCTGACTCAGTATTTTTGTTCACCTGGTTACACTTTGTTGTTCCTGGTAAAAAATGACCGGTATACAAAAATAGCTTATAAATCTCTTGTTATGCTATATTATCACCAAATATTGGATTTAATCTGTTAGTTTCTAGACGTTTTTAATAGGAAACAAGACAAAAATACACGTTTTGTGCTGATTATTGTCCCAAAAGTGACTGGAATATGTTGTGCTCATGTCTCTTCAGAAACACTGCTATACTTCTGATTAACTCAGAAGGAGCATTGATATCTATTGACCCTACCATGCCTGCAAACACTCCAAAGTAAGAATTCAAAATTGGGATGATGGCGTCAACTTAAATAAAGACTATAATGGATACATTACAATTACTTGTTATAATTAACAAATAACCCAGAAGCAATTTGTGTTTTACTTTCTTTCTTTGTTTCAAGCAACTTATATAAGGTTATGCCCCATTCCACAAACCAAGAAGGAGGTTGGAAAACATTTTACTCTTGAAATTTTACATAATTAGTCAAAGGCAATGGCTATTACATGTGTCGAGTAATCGATTAGTAATGAGGCAGCCGACAGTAGCATAAATGAACAACTTTTTATTCTCTTTAAAAGAGAAGGAAGACATGTTCCAGAGCGTCCTGTCACAAGTGGCTGAGCAGTTCAGCAGGTAAGACATGACATATTCTGTCAAACTGTCTGCATTTGCTGTAAAGTAAATGCTATGAGGATTCAAATCAGTGTGTGAAATGACATTACATGTGCACTGTCACGAATGTGAAAACATTTCAGGGCTTTCAGGATCAATGAGCTGAAGACTGAAGTGACCAACAGGCTGGCCATGCTGGAGAAGAAAGTGGAACGTGAGTGATGATTCTCTGGGGTCTAATGCAATCTCAGAGGGAAAGGTCTCTAAAACGATGTTGTAAACTAATGGTCTTTGTTACAGTGGAGGGACTGAAAGTGGTAGAAATTGAGAAGTGTAAGAACGATCTGAAGAAATTAAGAGATGAAATGACCTCTAGAGGAGGAGTAAGGTATGGACGTCTATTTTTTATTTAATTTATTTTCAGTAATTCCATTAGGAATTTTTATTTGTTTGTTTATCTCTTGCAACCAGAGTGAACTGCAATTGCAAATACAACTTTACGGATGATGGGAAGAAACTCTCTCCCAGACGAGATGTCCCAAGCTACCCAAAGGTAAAAACAAACAAAATAAATAAGTAAATACCACTTGTATCTTGTGTTACATGTTTCAATGTTGTGTTTTATCACTCTGTTATGTGTTTGTGCAGTACACACTTTCTCAGGAAACCATAGAGGCTCTGAAAAAGCCCACCTTTGATGTATGGCATTGGGAACACAATGAGGTCTGTCATCTTTTGTTTTGTGTGTGTGTGTGTGTGTGCGTGTGTGTGTGTGTGTGTGCGTGTGTGTGTGTGTGTGTGTGTGTGTGTAGAGACCTTAAGACATGCATTGTTTAGATTTTTATCCAAGAAATATTTTTTTGCCGTTTTATACTCTTTCATGGCTCAGAAGACTTAATGGAGTTCTTATTTGTGTTTCATTGAAGTAACAGTTTTTCTTTTTTTTTAAATCAAACTGAATAGGACAAACGTAACGTTTGGCTGCAGTAATACGCACAACGCAGGAGATTCAGAAAGACTAATTGTATTTAATAATAAATCCATAGAATAAAGAAACTCATAGAATGCAACCATCAAACATAAGCAAGACCAAACCAAGAATAATGAGGGACATAATGAACAACAGGTGAACATAATCCAATCAAAAACCATAGAAACTAACTAGCAAACAGATCTCAGGTGAAGCAGAACAGGGGAAAGAAGGAAAACCAAACCAAACCCAAACACAACTAAACAGACCTAGGCTACATTTACACAACAACAATGTACTAGAAACCAAAAAGTTTTTCCTTTGCGTATTTTTTTTCCGATGTTGTCAAAACAATATCCGTTAACACAGATATGTGAACGACTACAAACGTTGTATTATGCACATCAGGCCAGTAGTTGGCGGTCACTTTGTGAACATATGCGCCTATAGACTGAACTCGTAATACGCATGCGCATGATGCCACCGTTTTCACAAATGTGTGTTTTTGTAGTTTACACAGAGATGATGTTGGTGTCGTTTTCATAACTTGGACTTTGAAACCCGTTTTAAAAAGTTTGCCTTTTCAGTCCCCCAAAACTCTCAAAACGCATAAAAAGTTTTCTGTTTTCAGTTTAAAATGGGGTTGTGTAAACAGCCCATTAAACAACCCTGATAACAAATGAATAAATAAAGGAGACAATTGTTCATACATAGTAAGAAAGAGTAGTTAACATAGTTTTTTACACTTTCTAATCTCAATACCCTTGTGAAAAAGAAGTACACTTTAACATATTTTTAAAAAGACGTATTGTAATATACAGCACTTAAAGGAATTACATTTTTTGCATGTTTATTGCAAATGTAATGGGTTTTTTGACCCACTTAAGTACATCTTTATATGTAATCTCATAATTCCTTCTAGTCTTTGGTCTTTAAATATGGTTAATGTCTACTGCTGACTGCTGAGTGTACTGACAAGCATTTATGGTAAACTAGAACATACTTTATTTTACAGTGTCCTTTACAATGTACTTATACCATAGTAATAACAGTAAGGTATGCATAATTACATGCAACTAACCCTCAGCCAAACCATAATCCTATAAGTACATGTTGTTAATTAATATTACTCAGAATTTACATTTATAATTACACTGTAACAATAACACCTTAATAACAATAACCACATACTTTAATGTCATTTCTATTGAAAATGATTTAAAATCTACTTTAAAGTAAAACTTTTTATTTAGCATTATGACAGTGCAATTTTTAAAAGTATTATTAATAAATATAGTTAATAGAAAATTTACTCTTTTTAAGTGCACTTTTATTGAATTCATATTATCTGCAATTACAGTTTAAGATTAGAAGGACACTACAAGTGCACATGCAATCACACGGGTGCTTGCTAGTAAAAACAACTGAGACATAAATGAGATTTCATTTGTAATTTGTCATTGTCTGTAATAAAATGAAGTTTGTGGTTATCAGCATTAGTTGTTACGTATACCAGACATAGGCCTGCAGGTCACATGGAGTGATGTGTTTGTTTGTTAATTGGCTGTTTACAGATGCTTAGCTGTCTGGAGTATATGTATCATGACCTTGGGCTGGTTAAGGAATTTAACATGAACCCCATAACTCTCAAAAGATGGCTGGTAAGATGAGCTTGCTGTGACCTGCGTATTAACTGAAGTAGGCCTCAAAACTCACCTGCTGTCTTTCTGCCCAATAAAAGCTGGCCATTCAAGAAAACTACCGCGACAACCCTTTCCACAACTTCCGTCACTGTTTTTGTGTGAGCCAGATGATGTATGGAATGATCCATCTGTGTAACCTTAAGGTGAGGTCATGGTGACACATGTATCTGTACTTTAGAGACGGTGCTTTGTGTGTTTGTCAGATCAAGATGCTACTTTGTTTTTGTTCTCAAGGAGAGGCTGACTATGACAGACATGTGTATTTTGGTGACTGCAGCAGTGTGTCATGACCTGGACCACCCGGGATACAACAACACGTATGTCACTGACATCAGAGAAAAATACTACTGACAACGCTGTTCTGTGTATTTTGCCAACTGTAAAAAAAACTTTTTTGATTTTAGTAAACTCAACTTAATTTATTAAGTTTGATCAATTGGTTTGTCCAATGTATTTAAGTTAAACTTAAAAAAAGCCCATGCAAAAAAATACATACAAACATACAGTGCTGGGTAGTAACTGATTACATGTACTGGAATCTGGATTACGTAATCAGATTCAAAAAGTACTTGTAATTATATTATATTTTCAAAATACTAATAAACAGAGTATAGTTACTTTTTTACTGATTACATGATTACATGTTATTCTCACAATGGCAGTAAATTATTCTTTGATGATCCCTACTTCAGCCATTAGTCATGTGCTTATCACTGAAATCTAAGACCCAGACAGCTTTTGATCATTTCAAATGAGAAATCATTTCAGTTTTCAAGAAGTGTTTTCTCAACATCGATACATTGCATATTTAATCAGCTCTTGACAAACACATTCATTATTATTTGAATTATCCCTCAGTGAGTCACTTAACCATGCATTACTGTCTTTGGAAGGCTTTTGTCTTTCAAACATATTAAAATGTGCAGATTTAAGTCATATTTACATGCAATGCAGGGATTCCCAAAATATTTTGTCAGCTGAACCTTTTTGACATAAAATCTCAGGGGGTACTTGAAGTAGATATATTAATTTAATAAGTTAGGTCAGTAATCAAATTAATTCAGTACAATAAATAAATAAATAAAGTTCACGGCTCTCTGATGATTACCTTATATTACCTTAAATGTGCAATGTAATGTGATTAAACTACTAAATACAATATTTGTCATGCAATTTGGAATTTTTTTGTCATGCAAAAAAGTTGGTAGTTTGTGTTTATTTTTATTTTTTTTATACAGTAGGAAGGGATAAAAGTTTTGCCCTCTATGTTTCTGTAATCAGGTATCAGATTAATGCTCGCACTGAGCTGGCTGTGCGCTATAATGACATCTCTCCACTGGAGAACCATCATTGTGCTGTGGCCTTCCAGATCCTCTCCATGCCCGAGTGCAACATATTCGCCAATATAGAGCCTGACTCCTTCAAACAGTTACGACAGGTTCGTCTGATCCCACACACACAACCACATCATGTTGCAGATGCAGTTTCTATCCAGAGGAACAATGTTTTGCTCAAAGGTTGTTTTTATAGCTTCATGAAACCAGTTACGCCACTATACAAAAGTTTGGTAAGATTTGGGGTTACACTTTATTTCAATGGTCCACTTTAGACGTTCTACTAACTAGAAGTAACTTTGCAACTACATGTCAGCTAACTCTCATTAGTATTAGTAGACTGTTTGGTTAGGGTTAGGTATTTGGGTTCAGGTTAGTAGTTGACATGTTGCAGTTATCTATAGTCAGTCAAATGTCTGTTGGAGGACCATCGAAATGAAGTGTTTTTGGAAGATGCTCACCAAGGCTGCATTTATTTGATCAAAACTATAGAAAGCATAGTAATTTTGTGAAATATTATTACCATTAAAAATAACAGTTTCCAATTCAATATTTTTTTTTTTTAATGTAATGTATTCCTGAGATGGCTAAGCTGAATTGTTCATTACTCCAGTCTTTAGAAATTATTCTAATATGCTGATTTGGTGCTCAAGAAACATTACCTATTATTATCACAGTTGAAAAGATGTGTATTGTGTGTTTAATTTTTTTCAGGATTCTTTACTGTCACTTTTGATCAGTTAAATGCATCCTTACTGAACAAAAGTATTTTTGTTCAAGCACTTTAAGGCCTTGCAGCACATGCGTAAAAAGGTATTATGTTTTATTTAGCAAAAAAAGTAGTAAAATGTCTTACTGACCCCAAACTATGATTCATTTAAGTATCAACTTAGTTTTCAACACTTCTTCTAAAATTGAAAGTGGGACATAACAAATGGGACATTTGCTGACAGTCTACACAGTATATAGCACTTTTAAATCAATCTGTAGAAATTAGCTTCTTTGCATTGTACACTCTTTAAAATAAAGCTGCTTCATTGGCATCAGAAAGAACCTTTAACATCCATTAAACATTTCCATTGCACAAAAGTGGAAATAGGTTCTTCAGATTATTAAAATGTTCTTTACATGTTCTTTACGAAATGGATCTTTTGGAACCAGCTTTTGGAACCTTTATTTTTAAGAGTTTAGTCCAAATTCTGCTGACCATTTTAAACAATCCTGGATGTATTTTTTGTGTCTGCTGTAGGCGATCATTACTCTTATTCTGGCGACGGATATGGCCAGGCATGGAGAGATACTGGACTCCTTCAAACAGAAAGTGGACAACTTTGACTTTACAAATGAGGAGCATATTAAATGCGTATGTGCTATTATGATTTAAATAGCTTTCTAAGTACTTGTTGGCTCTATACTGTATTCTCTATTCTGTGTCTTTCCAGCTGAAGACGGTCTTGATCAAGTGTTGTGACATCTCCAACGAGGTCAGACCCACTGACGTGGCCGAGCCGTGGCTGGACTGTCTCCTGGAGGAGTACTTCATGCAGGTATCTCTTTAATACAAGCGGTTTTATGCAAGTGCTTTGAAAATGAATGTGGTATAAACCTTATTAAGCTTTTTTTTAAAGAAATGAATACCTTTATCAAGGATTTTATGTTAACTAAATCTAAAACCATAAAAAACATGTTCATTAATTGAAATAAAATAAATAATAACTGAAATAAAACAAAATAAAACAAGCATTGTTAAAGTCAGCATATTAGTTTTCTGAAGGATCATGTGACACTGAAGAATGGAGTATGCGGACAATTCTGCTTTGCAATCACAGGAATAAATTACATTTTTAAATATATTAAAATAGAAAACAGTTATTTGAAATTGTAATAATATTTCACAATATTACTGTTTTTACATTAAAAAATTATTATTATTTTTTTTAATCAAATAAGTGTAGCCTTGGTGAGAATAAGAGACTTCTTTTTATAAAAAAACGTACTGACCCCAAACTTTTTTCCCATTTCTTTTTTTTACGTATATATATATATATATATATATATATATATATATATATATATATAAATAAAAACATAATATATATATATATATATATATATATATATAATTAAAATATTTTACTTAAACATTCTGACAATTTCCAATTTAATTTTGCAAATTTTTATTTTACCAGACTTTTTGAGCCTCATTATAGTTTGCTTTTTGGTTTGTTTTGGCAGAGTGACAGAGAAAAGTCAGAAGGTCTTCCTGTGGCTCCGTTTATGGATCGTGAAAAAGTCACCAAACCAACGGCACAAATTGGCTTCATTAAATTCGTCCTCATCCCAATGTTTGAGACTGTCATGAAGGTTTGCACAGACATTATACCCACTGACATTTGAACAGGAACTTTGAATGGAAATGATATAACATGGAGACTGTGTCTGTGTTCAGCTCTTTCCACAGATTGAGGAGCTCATGGTTCAACCTTTGAGAGACTCCCGTGATCACTATGAAGAGCTTAAGCAGATAGATGATGCCATGTCGGAGGTAAAAAGAGCATGTAGAGGAAGTCCTAAAACTTTATAAACAGACTTCAGAATGCAAATCAGATTAACTATTATTTTGCCTTTGCATGATGGATCAGGCACAGAAGAAGAAAACAGAGAGCATGTCTTTGGGTGGAAAGAAGAAATAGGCAATCTGCTTCTTTAACGGTATGCAGGACGAACTTTCAATCTCGCCATTTATTAAAACAGAAAAGTGTCTTTCTTGCATCAGACTCCTGACCTGCTTTTGCGTAACTTCATTGGATAGGAACTCAAAAATGAAAATTCTGTCATCATTTACACATTTACCTAGCCTGGGAAAACCCAGACGAACTTCCGGCAAATTTAGATTTGCTCTGCAAGTCAGTCTGGCCAAGAGCTCATTCAAGCCCATCTCTAATCTTTCCAAATCGAGGCACCAATCACAAACATTGAGGCGGGCTTTACACGATGACGATCGATCTGATTGGTTTTAGGTCTATCCAATTGCGCCCAGAGGCATTTGAGCGACGTCCGTTGGTGACGCCCCTTTGGAAATGGGCTGTGAATGAACCTTCCCCAAACCCACTCTCAGTTACGGCTGATAAAGGGTCTGGTGTTAACCAGGCTAACATTTACCCTCATGGTGTCCCACCTGTATAATTTAGATTTTATCTGGAACACACACAAAAAAATATAATCTGAAAAGTGTTTCAACTGTTTTTGTCCATATACTGAAACTGTTTGCATGCTGTCCCATTCTCTTCCTCTAGTGATCTCAGGCTGATCCAGGTCCCAGTTTCCTGAAACTGAGGTATTGAAACATCAAGAATGTCCAGAAAAGGCAGTCACCTGTAGTAGTGAGGGAGTCAAAATGACTGATTCTGTTGATTTTGGTGGTCTAATTATTTTTCACAGATATTCGTGCACTATTAAATGAAGTGCTTGACCCTCAAATATTGATGTATTGCCACAGGCAAGACTAAAATAAATTCCTTTCAGAAGGTGCAGTCAAGATTAGTAACTTGAAGATGCTTGATCAGATAATGGCATTATATGAAAACACAAATTGATTTGTATTTTGGTACATATTGTTTTTAATTCTGGCACTGAGTGCATTTAGCAGGAACTGATTTCACCAAAGCCATTGATTACCTCAGGAAAACACGTTAAGCATTGTTCCAACAGAATGAACAAAAAACATTTCAAATCAATAAAATATACAGGTGAAACTCGAAAAAATAGAATATCGTGCAAAAGTTCATGTACTTCAGTCATGTATTTTCAGGGTTTTCATAAACTGTAAGCCATAATCATCAAAATTATAACTTTTGCACGATATAATTTTTCTTTCGAGTTTCACCTGTACATTAATCTTGAAACTCATCTAACTTGGTGTTTTATTTTTTGATGGGAATGTAAACATTTTCAGCATTCAAATTAGATAACTATTAAATTCATTACTAGATGAGCATCTTTAAAAAGTTAATCCATGAAAAAAAGTAAGGCGTGTTTCTAAGGCGATGTGTCTGAGACGCCTGTTAAAACTAAAGACAGGTGTTTTTGAGGGCTGCAGGTGCAAGAGAAATGTATGTTGCTCTCTGTTCTCACTGGATCTGGATGTGACAGTTATTACACACTAGAGTCATTCACGGGTTTACAGCTTTACTTAAAGTCCCCCTGTTGTCAATATAAATGTATCCCTCATTTAATCTTTGATCACCAAAATGACATTATAAAAGTTTATTGCTGTGAAAAAAAATTCTTCATGCCTTATAGCTTGATTATAACACTACACCCTTGCTTCATTTAATACGCGGAATCGCGGATACATGAATATGCTAATTAGCAGGACTGTTTACAAGGTTGTTTGTGACATCAGAAACACCAGCGATTTCAACCGTGTTTTTGTGCAGTTTTAAAGAGAATATACTCAGCAATGGATACTCAGCACTCAGACTTATGAATTTGCACATGATTTGTCTAAAAACACCACCTAGACATAAACAACATTAAAAGCTTGATTTTCAACACAGGGGGACTATAAATGCTTCTGTTATTGCCCAGCAATAAAATACTTTTGACATACTGTACTCATGATGATGTTTCCTATTGCACTGGGGAAAAAAACAATAAATGCAATTAAATATATAAGATGTCAAAGTTGATGAGACTTACATTTTAGGGAAAAAATTAACTACAGTAGTTAGAAAACCATCAGAAATATTGGTCCAACTTTAAGTGTCTTTGTAAGATTTTAAAATAATCAATTGATACAGTGCACTTATTGTGTACATACATGTTTTACATTTTACTTGAATTTAAAAATTCCTGCATGTAATTACAACTGAATGAAATGAAAGAAACCTTTATTGCCCCGAGGGGAATTTGTTTGGCACTCAAGGGAGCCACATTAAACATTAGCACAGATAGCAGTAACTAACAATAAAAAATAAAAACCCACACCAAACATCCAACAACATTGTAGACAGAGAATAGAGAAAGCAGAACATAAACAACAACAACAAACAACAAACAACAACAACAACAACAACAACGCAGCAATGGTGGTGACATGCAATCATCACTCCAATAGCTGAGATGAATCAATAAATAATTAATAATCAATAGTGCACATTATAAAGTGTCTATATATGTGCCTGTGTCTGATCTGTTCAGTAACTGAATGCTCCTCGGCACAAATGATGTAATGGCACGTTGGTTTTTTGTTAGGGGCTTTCGAAATCTACGTCCAGAGGGGAGGGGGGAAAACTCTGAGCAAAGTAGGTGGGATGGATCATCCAGTAACCAGAGCCAGATTGAGGGAATACTGATCTGTGAGTTTGGAGATGCTTTTAAAGCAGCACTATGTAACTTTTTCAACCTTTATAATATTTTTCCAAAACCCTTGAGATGGTACATTGACTTACAATAGGTTGAATGACAGGTCTGCCATAGCCTGACGGTGTCTGTATCGCTTTTACTGGCACTATGTAACTTTGTAACTCGAATTTTGTAGTTCTTTTTGTGCTCGGGTTCCTACCCGAAACCCGAGCACAAAAAGAACTACAAAATTCGACTGCTTTACGGTATACCTCACTTCCTCAAATTCTGACGTGAGAGCCCAACGAGCGTTTTATTTTTTTTTACCTCTGTATGTTGTCATGGCCGAAGCAGCAAGTAAAACCAAGAAGCCAAAGGTTTTGTCGGAGGACAGTAGAAAGAGAAAAAGGGAGAGTGACAAAATAAAAGCCTGGATGAGGATCAATATTGGTCCAGCGTTCTCTCGCTGGCGTGAGCTAAAGGAGGAGGAGGGGTGCGTGCCCGACCGATGCTGGCCGTCAACAAATAAATAAATCAGTAGCCTATGTCTAAACGGTGTGTACAAGTTTGGTAGGGGCTACATTCTTGCAAGTATGATACATGATTAGACGGACAAAATAATCGTTCAGGATAACTATCCTAATGTCTGCAGGCCGATAGTCATGTTTGTTTATTTATTTTTCAAATTTGCAGATTCATCTAGCTTGATATTATAATATTGACGATATTACCTACCACACAAACATTTAATTGAATTAGCATATCCATTATGTAAAACAGTAGCCAATAGGCTACTATAAAGACAATGGCTTGTAAACGTGAGCTACGCGATCTTTTGGCGTTTGAAAAAAATAAAGCCCATGAAACTATGTTCATATGACATGCTGACATCTATGCCAATGTACCTGGGATGAAGACATTTCACACGCAACGCTGGCAGTCTGCCCAAAACGTGAGAACTCCTTCTGCAGAGTTCGGGGGTATCGGCTTGTCAACAAATGCACGCGTGTATCCCCTGGTGTAACCATGACAGATTTTACGACAGTAGTAGAAGACAATAATGTTTCCCAACTGTAGGGGGACCCCAAGAGCAAATTTTCAAAAGTTACATAATGCTGCTTTAACATCGGATCCAGTCATTTTCCTGCCCATTTTAGTCACCTTTGTCCAGCATGTTCCTGTTCTGGTCAGAAAGACATCCTTGTGGCACTCCCATGTTTGTCATGATGGTTCTTGACTGACTGTGACCCACCCTCACATACTGTTGTCTGCCTGTTAAAAAGTCCTGAATCCACTTTACAAGAGTGAGGTTTACACCCATGTTTGTCAGCTTCTCTATCAACATGACTGGATGGTATTGAAAGCTGAGGAGAAGTCTGCAAACAGGATGTGTACATGAATGAGAGGTAGGTGTTTCAAGGTGTTTGTAAATTCCATTCAGGAGGGTTGTGACAGAATCTTCCACACCTCTTTTCTCTATATAAGCAACTGTAATGTGTCCACGTGAGCTTGGGTTTGTATTTTGAGACGAATTAAAATGATACGCTCAAAGCACTTCATAGCAACAGAAGTGTGTGCCACTGGTCTAAAATCGTTCAGTCCAACTGGTTTCTTAGGAAGTGGCAAAATTTCAGCTGCAATTAATTTCTTTATTTACATCTACCATCCCTTAGATTAGACCTTCACCCACCCTTAAACCTAACCATATCACCAAACTTGTCCCTATACCATACACGTATCTCACCTCAATAGGTTTTTTTTTTATATAGACAGCATGTGAATTGGATAAACTGAAGAATTACATTCTTCAATGAGTGATTCATGCCTTTAGTTTCAGGCCACTTGTCTGAATCCTCTGCCAGCAGTTACGGTATCTGCTCTGAGGGGAACCTCATTTCGAATGACTCCAGAGAGTCTGGAGATTCACAAATTCATGAGGCTGTAGTGAGGGAGGGTAAATATCTCCCTAAACCTCACAGTTTGCAGGGGTCTCAGGTCATAAGCGACTCAGTGGGAGCACTTTACAAGCCAGGGCATGTTTTTCACAGCTCAAGCTGTCATAAATTAGAGAGGTATGCTGTAGATTAATCTGATTTAAATATGTGAGTCTGTGCGTGGAAATTCATTAGGAGTTGATGCTATAGTGCGCATAAAAGTTAGCTTTCTGCCAAACTGGATCCCAAATAAATGTATGGCCATTATTTTATCTTAGCATTGTAACGGTTTCATTGAAGTTTAGTCCGTTTTTTTGTGTTTTATCTTAAATCTTATTTTAATCAGTTTTACTAAAGATTAATAATAATCTGGTGTGCCAAACTACAAACTTTGTCTTCTCACACATTATTATAGTGAGTTATAGTGCTTTCCAGGAATGCGTGTTTAATGCAAGCTTACAAGAAGTGTTGAGAAGATCAAAGGTTAAAGTTCAGGATCTGTGTTCTTCTGGCGTCCTGCTGCCACCCACATCTGATGTGAGGCTCAGGCCTATTTAACACTAGAAATTAGTTTTCTTTTCTTTTTTTCTAGTGTGAAAAAAACATTTAATTTTAAAACATTTCTTTCTTCTAGTGTGTTTGGAGGGGAGTGGTTAAGCGTGCGTTTTCAATTCAAGCCGTCAAACTGATGTGGGTTTCACTTTATTTTGATGGTCCCTTTAACACATTCTGTTGACTATAAGTAGCGTTGCACCTACATTTCTACTAACTCTCATTAGATTGTTAGTAGAGCATTAGTAGACTAGTAGGGTTAGGATTAGAATAAGTTGACATGTACTTGCAAAGTTACTTATATTCAGTTGAATGTCTGTTGGAGGAGCATCACAATAAAGAGTTACCAGATATGAAGCAGTGAGTCGTCTAATACTCTAATGAGAGTTATTTGACATGTAGTTGCAAAGTTACTTATAGTCAACAGAATGTTCAAAAGGGACCATCAAAATAAAGTGTTACCCTGTGCATTAACTTGTACGGAATAATTGTTCACCACAAGATGCGCTAACAAAGTATAGGGTCAATTTTGATTTCATGATGACTTTAAAGGGACAGTTCACCCAAAAATCATGTCATTCCAAACCCAGATGACTTTGGTTAATCTTAAAAATACAAATTACACCATTTTTCATTAAATCTGTAGGATGTCTGCCCTCCACTGAAAGTCCAGATAACCAAACCTTTAGAAGATCCGAAAAGGCCATAAAGGTGTGGCGTCGTAAAATGAATCCAAATGAATCGATCGGATTAATCCAGTATTGTAAAGAGATATGATCGTTTTATATGACAAACAGATTTAATTTAGGCTTTTATTTTACATCTAAACAATGATTGACAGACATACATTGAGCACATCAGATATGGTAAAAACACACAACGTGCGTGTGTGATGCACGAGCACCAACGAGGTTTGTTCTAGTGCATGATGCACGCATATGAAACGAACTGCCTTTTTGTTTATATGTGATGCACTCTGTGTATATATGTGAATACAAGCCTATACATTTAATGTTGATAATGCCTCAGTTTTGGTTACCTAGACTTTTAATGGAGGGACAGAAACCTAAAATATCTTAATTTGTGTTTCGAAGATTAACCAAAGTCTTATGGGTTTGGAACGACATGAGGGTGAGTAAATGATGACAGATTTGTTTAGTGTAAGTGGTATAAAGACATTGATAATGTCCCTTGTCTTAATGTTGGCAAGTCTAGGAATTAGATTTTTTATTTTTAATCATGATTTTAAAATATACCCTATTGGAAAATAAATAGCTATTTTAATAGATAAAAGAGCTAATTACCTTGATAACAATAATAAAAAAATTATGATATTATTATTAGTAAGGGTCAAGCTTCTCCTGGTTATGAAATCTGAATAATGGCATTAACTTCTCAAAATAATGAGTCTGTTCATTAAACAGAAGCTTAATATAATGGGTTCTACTAAGGAAAAATGTCCTTGTCCCCTTATTACAGAATATTAAACTTAATAACTTTATTTTAAATGATTGAACTCTGTTTAGTGTGTAATGCAAAAAAAAAAAAAATGAAACGAAAAAATACACTAAATAAAAGTATAATAATTTAACATTATGTTTTATTACAATATAAAACAATGAGCATGCACCACATTTGTGAATTCAGTAAGAGGTTTTAAGTCTTGAAATCTGAGCCTGTGTCTTTAAGAAGTGGCCCCGTGCAGTGTTGGGAGCCCGAGGCGCCTTCAACCAAATTACTGAAGTTCAGAGGAAGTGACGGGGAATCCAGGAGCTTTAAGAGTTACCAAAAAAAAAAAAAACTATACGCAGTGAGGAATTTCTAGAAGAAAACTTTTCTTGTAGGCTATAATTAATTGTTTTCCGAATATCTAGGCACAAAAAAAAAAGATGAAAATTGAATATGTGATTGAAGCGCAATTTGTACGCGATCATCATCGAGCTGTACACAGCCTGTAGCCTAGTTTACCAACTCGCTTATTTTATTAACGGACACTACCTCTCTCTTAAACAGTAGTTTGCATTCGCTGTCCACAGTTTTGTTTAAAGTCATTTACTTTGACGCTATGTCCCATTGTTGTGTTAAATGAGTTTGCATCCTTAGTGCCTTTTGTAATGAACGCGAGAGTGACTATACCGGCTTCAGTCCAGATAGCGTTTGTCGTGTTTACTCTGGTATTATCGGTAAGTGTTTGCTCACAGTTGACGGTGCTTGTTCGTCTCAACGATGGTCAAATAACGGAGGAGCTGTTAGAGGCGGATAGTGAGAAGGACATTATAACAGTGGAGTTCAAGCAGGCAGACGGGACTCTCATCACATTCCTGTCTGATTTCAAGCGCGTGAGTAAATCCAACTAAACAGAATTCAACCAGAGCTGTAAATGAACTGAAAATAATGCACTTTTAAATGCCAGTGGAGGGGATCTCACAGTGTGGGAAGAAAACATGAAGTCGAGTGTAACAAATATGTTTTTTGTTTGTTTGTTTTTTGGGACATGTACCATTGTAGTACCTTTTTGGAAGCACCTTTAAGTAAATTTGAATTTCACTTTCATATTATATCAGAGTAGCCCACCATTACTATCCTATCTGATTCCTGGATCATACATTCTAAACAACATAGTACCATGATACTTTTTGGTAGTTTTCGTAAGTGAAGCATGTTTGTTTGTTTGCTTGTTTGTTTTAGTATTAGGGTAAACTAATTTCTAAAATCAGGGTAAAATCTTTATAGCATCATTCTCTATCATGGGACTGTACAAGTACCATGGTACCATCTAATATCAACACTGCACCATGGTACCACTTTTATAAGTTGAGTTGAGTTGGAAGTTTTATTTGCCATTTGTAACCAATACAGCTAGTACAAGTACATAAGAATTTTTGTAGCAAAGCCCATTTAGTCAACATTAAGAAGTTAACATAGAAGAACTAACAAAACTACACACAATTAATATACTTTGAAGGTACAGTAAACGAAGAACAGTATACCAAACAAACACAATAAAGATGATTACCTCCATTTAGGAGTATTGTACTGTCCTGAGATAATATATATATATATATATATAAAAAAAATACTGTAGCTATAAAACATTCTCTGTTTAAAAACATTCTCTGTTTAACAGAGACAGACGTATAAACTACCCATCTAAGATCTATTGTCATCTTATAAAGTATAATTAATGGTGGTGATATTTTAGATAGTTTCACGAGTTCACACTTGTAATCGAATAGAGTAAAGATTATGTGTATTTGGCATTCTGTCCGTGCATGGGGACAGTTTCTAGCCTGGAACATGACCCAAACCCAGAGTACTCCCCCCATCAGCCTGGGATGGGAACAAATAAGAGTGAGGAGTTAGTGTGGAGGAGGGATGTTGGAAACTGTGTTGGGACAGAGGTGAGTTGGCTATTTATATAGGCTTCCTCGCGCTGATTGGGTTCTGAACGTGCTTCTCCCAAACTTTGTTAATAAAAACATAATTTGTGATTCGATAGCACTACTTGAATCATTTGGTTTGATTTAGATAAAGAACTGAGCTTAGTAAAAGCATCTAAAAATGCTCTTCCTTTTTTACATAGTGATCAGATCATATTACTTTTATGAATCAGACACATGTAATTAGCTCTTTATGAATGTTATTTTAAAAGTTTGAAAGAACTTTGGCAGTGTTAGATATTGAACTCAGATGGGTCTTTTAGAGACTTTTCATGTTGAATTTTTTTTCCTATTTGATTTGTTTCATCCATGGAAAGTTGGAGGATATCAAGCTGTTGTTTGCCAGAACGTCATGCAGCCAAATTCATGCTGTGGGCTGTATGGGGAAACGTCAGGCATTATGCAAAGCAGCCAATGAAACACAGAGCTGAGAACATCATAGACTCCATAATTATATATACAACAATATAAACAAATTGATTGACCATTTGTGGTGCATTAATTAATTACACTAAATACCTGGATATGAAAGTTAATGATACAGATGCATTTGCAAAGGCAAAATGGTGATTACCTCAAAATTAGTTTCACGTGTCTAGTTTCACTTATAAACACAACAAGTTTACAGTGAGGCACTTATAATGGAAGTGAATGGGGCCAATTTGTAAACATTAAAATACCGTTTCAATGTTGTAGCCACAAGATAAGTTACATCCATTTTTATAACACCATAAACCCTAAAATCTTTAAAAAATTATTTAAACAGCTTTAAAGCTAAAAATTAATGTGAATGTCACAAAATATTTTTATATTGCACTTTTCACAATACACATTGTTTCAAAACAGCTTTACTGAAAATCATGATGTTAATGTTTTTAATATCTTAACATCTTTCCTTATAGTCACATGTAGCAGGTTAGAGCTGGTTGATTACAATTTGCAGCAATACGAACAATCAAGAAGGCTACTGAGGCTATATGTGGATAAAGTTGGACATACTTGTGTGCATATAAAGAGCTGAGCCATACATTTAGCTATGAAATAACGATAAGAAAATTGAGATTTTCTATATAGAATATCCCTTACTGGTTATCCTTCTGGAAGTAGCCATCAGAAGGGTACACTGTGGCCATAAAGGGCTGTGACATACACAATACGCAATTGGTAAGGAGACCAAAGTGTACTGAAACCACCACCAGTAGCCTGAAGTGCTGATACAAGACAGATTGCATCCATGATTTCTTGTTGTTTACACCAGATTTGGACCCCACCATCTGAATGTTGCAGCAGAAATCCACTCATCAGACCATGCAATATTTTTTCCAACTTTCTATTGTCCAATTTTGGTGAGCCTGTGTAAATAGTAGCCTCAGATTCATGTTCTTATCTGACAGGACTGGGACTGGTGTGGACTTCTGCTACTGTAGCCCATCTGCTTTAAAGTTTGACTTGTGTTGCTTTCAGAGATGTGCTTTTCTGCATACCTCAGTTGTAATGAGTGGTTATTTGAGTTGCCTGAGATTATTTGAGTTATATGAGACTGTTGCCTCAGCTCGAACTAGTCTGGCCCTTCTCCTCTGGCATCAACAAGGCATTTTCGCCCTCAGAACTGCCGCTCGCTGGATATTTTTAAAAATGAAATTCCCAGTAGATCAATACTCAGAAACAAATACTTATAGAATTATAAGCCCATTCAACTTCTATTGTAATGTTTTTATTCTTGGAAATGTTTTTCCCCTGTAAGTGGTCCCTGGCTCCAAAATGTTTGAGAACCCCTGTGACATTGACACTGTCACATTGCTTCAGTCGTATTCAGTGTGAATGCTGTAGTGCAGTTACCGCTGGGACCGGACGCAAAGAAAAGCAGTGTTGTCATGAAAGAGGCTGTATTCTTTATGTGCATATGGGAGTAGTTGCTGGATCAGCTGATGCTCGGGGTCGTGGTAAGAGCTTACGCTTCAGTTGCATGTGCTCTGAAGAGATGGTCTGTTTATAGTTAGACAGGGCCCTCTGCTTTGTTTTAGTGCTCGTGAAATGAAGGCTTTTAAAAAAATAATTACATTCAAAATAAAAACAGATTTAATTTGGTTACCTCTCCAGTCCAAAATTACATTGTTCACATTCATTATTTCTCATTCGTTGTCAATGGAACTTATACTGTATTCTGCAAAAATATAGTAAAATCTGAAAACTGCAAATAACCAAGATTATATATATATATATATATATATATATATATATATATATATATAGGCTATATTATGAAAAGTATCTAATATCTTACGCAATTTTGGTTTTAAGGTAAATAAATTTTGCTTTGAGCTAGACGGTTTGCTTTAAAATGCAGAAAAGGCTATAAAAATGTTTCGCTGTTTATTATCTGTGTCTTTTTAATTAAAAATATTTGCAGAGCTAACCTTTGATGGAAGTAAAATTTTAGAAAAATAAAAGTAAATAAAATTGTGACACAAACCCAATTATAGAGATTGTGGAGATATGTTACAAGAGCAAAGGGCAAAGGGAAGGACACAAAGTAATACATTAAAGGGGTGCCAGTAATTGTGGCACACATTTAAAAGGTTTATAAAAAAATATATATACTTTAATTAAGTTGTTAGTTTTTTGTAGTTTTTTAAAACAGCAATTAAGTTTTCCTCAACCTGTTTTTCTCAGTATTTCCCAAGGTTACCAGTGTTAAGGCCCGTTCAGACCACGAACGATAACTATAATGATAACTTTGTCAGCAATCACACCAGCAGATGATATCATTCTGTTTATTCTAAGCGCACACTGCAGTTTTGTCATCAGACGTTTTTAATGCTCAAGCTATTTAAAGCAGGACGGATTCTGATTGGCTGTCAATGTTTTTATCGCTCATCAGATGGGAAAAAAATGGCTCTAAAAAAGTGCTTCCAACGTTATCGTTTCTCTGTGCCATTACTGTTATAGTTGTCGTGTGAATTTAATATTTAAATTCTATTTATTTAGAATAAATATTTCTATAATATTTATTATAGAATATTTAATTCTTTAATATTTAGAACAATTTTAAAAAGAGGTGGCCGCCATTCTCCCTGGTTTTCTATATATTGGTTTTCGATCTTCTGTCCGGTTTTCTTGGTTTCCTCTGTTTCCTCTGTTTTTGACTGTGCCCCTGTGACCCTGTTATTGTTTGGACTGATTACCCGGTGTTTATGACCTTTGCCTGTTTTCGACTACGATTGTGGATTACCCTTTCAATAAAACTGCATTTGGATCATCAACCTTCGTGTCTCGTAGCAGTACGTGACAGTTACCATTATAGTTATTGTCCTTGGTGTGAACTGGCCTTTAACGGAAGACTGTATTTCTGCACTGCAAAAATAAATAAAACATGTTCGAGGTTTATACCTAAAAAAAAAATTACTAACGGTAAGATACATTCTTATCTTACATCGGATCCCAAGTAAACTAATATTGTGTACGAATTATATAATTTTACTGGACAATAATGTATGTCTGTGGATGTATGCCTGCCTGTTCTTCTAATTTGCATGTCCTGGAGTTTCATAGGAAAAACTTCATGATAATAATATCCCCTAATTCATTGTTAAAGGATTAGTTCACCTCAAAATGTAAATTCTGTCATCACTCACCCTCAAGTTGTTTCAAACCTGTATGAATTTCGTCTGCTGAACACAAAAGAAGATATTTTTTAAGAATGTCAGTAACCAAACAGTTGATGTATACTATCGACTTCCATAGTATTTTTTTCCTACAATGGAAGTCAATGAGGTGCAAGTACATCAACTGTTTGGTTACCGACATTTTTCAAAATATCTTCTTTTGTGTTCAGCAGAAGAAATTCATACAGGTTTGAAGCAACTTGAGGGTAAGTAAATGATGATAGAATTTTCATTTTGAAGTGAACTATTCCTTTAAAATGTAGGTTTGTCTTGTGACTGTCTCTATGCTCACATTTTTGTTAATTATTATTTATTTTTTTCTAATAGCGTGTGAAGATATTTCGTGCCCTGGTGCTTGGGGAGCCAGAGAAGGGCCAATCACAGTACCAGGCCCTCTGCTTCATCTCACATTTGGACCATGGAGAGCTCATCCCCAGTGAAGCCATGGCTAGACTCAGACAGGTCCAAATTTAAAAGATAAATAAAGCACCATCTGTGACACCTTGCTGAAAAGACCAGCTTAGGCTAACTCAGGTCCAGACTTAAAGGGACAGTTTATTCCCCAGAAATTTAAAAGTCTAGGAACAAGGCATTGCGCAGGAATACACATTAATGTTTAAAGTAAAGCCACAAGCTACACACCAAGTATTGAACCATTGTTAGTACTCTTACGTATTGTGTATTATTATCAAAGTATTAACCTTATGACCGTTCTTATGATTGTTGTTTGAACTCAACAGAAAAACCCTCATTTGGTGCGGAGTGCGGAGGAGAGACGTGGTGTGGAACAGTTCACTATGAACGCGGTGCTCAACATGAGTCACTCCTGGCACCTCAGTACTCACATACATAATGTCTGCGGGGATGCACGGGACCTTGTGTACACACGGCAGCAAGATGTCAAACACTGGCTGGATAAAGGTTAGATGAGAGGGTTGCCACTGTGTGTTCTTACACAAGTTGATGCAGTGCTGTAAATGTATGTTTTAAGCCCCTGCCCTGCATGCTAAGAATTTTCAGCAATAACTGGGTCATCTCATAAACTGTGTCATTTGTGCCTGAACATTTCAGGAAACATTTTTCTTTCTGTAAGTTTACAGATGAAATTTTAAGCAAATAATTATACTTAAAATTAATATCGGAGTAAGATGTGGTAATATATTTAACATATATTATTATAATATTATTATTTAGTGTCCAGAGAAATAACTCTTTCTTATGGGTACAGTGCTACTCAAGAGCATGTAGCTGTAATCGCATCATTAAGGGGACTTTGTTTTGCAAGCAGTGACCACAGAATTCAATACTCTAATGAATGTGCACAAAAGTTTTATTTAACTAAATCACACACACATAACTAGTCTAAACATGCACATACAGACAATCACGCAAAGGTTCATGGAGAGTGAAAATGAATGGAGGAAACCGAAACAGGAACAGGGAAATGAGGCTTTGGAAACGTCAGAGTTAGTTACATCTGAACAGAACCATCAGCGCCTTGGTAACAAAGGGTTATACGAGCTTATACTAAATCTCTGTTTAGTTAGTTTACATGTACGATACTTGCACAATCCCTTAGCCGTTTAACTAACGTCCGAATGCAGTCTCAGAAGAAAATGGTGATGCAACAGGTTCTTCCAGGTTTAATGCCTGGTACACATTTGATAATTTTGGGCTGTCCAAAGATGACCAAGCGTGGTGATTTCTGTGGTAGTGGCTCCTAAATGGTGGTCCTAGGTCGAACAGTGAAAGAGGTTCAAAGACGGTCGTTGTCACGCTCTTGCGACCAAAGACAGCTTGCAATGATTTTCTAACAGTGTCAGAAATTTAACATGATCCTCTCACAGTTTGTTTGCTGCTACGACCTACGTCTACTGACTCCCTAATAAAAATGCAACATGAAATGGCGTATTGATCAACGCCATATGGTGCTAAAACCTAAAACTACTTATTTGAAGCTCTATTTGCAAAATTTGCATTTAGCATGTCAATTTGTCGTCTTTTACCTATGACCACGTTCATATTCTACTCTTATTATTCTCCATATTCTCAGCGCACATAAAAACCATGAACTTGCCAAAATGCAATTCAATTAGCTCTATTTTTTTACTACTAGCGCATGCTAGTGACGTTTTGTTCTTCTATGCTAACTTGTGTTGTAGCCTATGATTCAATAGGTACAGTCTACATACATGTCATACCCAATTTTATTATACTGAACAAAATTATAAATTCAACACTTGTTTTTGCCCCCATTTTTCATGAGCTGAACTCAAAGATCTAAGACTTTCTCTATGTACACAAAAAGCCTATTTCTCTCAAATATTGTTCACAAATCTGTCTAAATCTGTTAGTGAGCACTTCTCCTTTGCAGAGATAATCCATCCACCTCACAGGTGTGGCATATCAAGATTCTGATTAGTTAGCATGATTATTACACAGGTGTGCCTTAGGCTGGCCACAATAAAACGCCACTCTAAAATGTGCAGTTTTATCACACAGCAGAATGCCACAGATGTCACAAGTTTTGAGGGAGCGTGCAATTGGCATGTTGACTGCAGGAATGTCCACCAGAGCTGTTGCCCGTGAATTGAATATTCATTTCTCTACCATAAGCTGTCTCCAAAGTCATTTGTTTTATAATAATGGTTTGCAATTTTATAATAATGGTTCCTACAAGACTTCTTTCGAAAACATTTGTACCGACCCTGTGTATTTACTGTGTATTTATTTAGTCAGTCAGTCAATTTGTATATTTTATTTTATGTACCCCTGTTACATTCAAAATGTTTTTGGGTTAAAATTAATAATGATGCACTTAACCTGCAAATGCCATGGCCACTCTGTATTAGATAAAGGCAACATTTTTCTGCTTTGTGCCAAGAAACTTTTTTTTTTTTAACCCATTTCATTTTTCTTTACAGGGGTTGAAGGTTCAATATTTGAGGTCTTTCCCCAGAGTCTGAATGTGAGTGGCTTGCAGAGCTGCAGCTCCACAACAGACCCATGGCAGCCCTGCTCCTGCACTTACAGGTTAAACCTGGAGTGGTTCCCCTGTCAGCTGAAGTACTGCCGGGGTCAGGGGTCCAACCCCTACAAGTGTGGCATTAAGAGCTGCAGCAAAGGCTACCGGTTTGACTTCTACACACACTATAAACACCTGTGCCTTTGGGATGAGGACATTTAGTACCACCTAAGAGAAAGGAAACTCGTTTTTTTTTTTTTTTATGGGAAACATGCTTTGTAAAGTACTCCACAACAAAGCAGAAGTTTACTTTTACCTCAAAGAAAAATTTATGATGAGATTATCTAGATAATACTTGTACGCTTCATTGTACTGAAAGCAACTAAACATTTTGTCTCAATAGGGAACTTTCTCTGACTTTTATGCATTGAGTGAAAGATTTGTCAAGCCATTTGTCTTTTCACTTTTGGGCATCACTACAATGATACCTCAGGGCAGAAAATTCTGTTTTAATGATTAAGTTGTATGTTTAGTTCTGTTTTAGGATAGCTGTCTTGTAGCTCTTGTTTTCATTCCGTTTAGTTTTTTACATTGCTGACTGAATTTTTTTTTACATGTTCAAATATTTGAATGTTAAAGTATTAGCTTTCCATAACATTCTTTTAGTTGAGGATATAATTAGTATAAAGGAGAGTATTTTGATAAATATTCACATCCTATCGTACAAAATGTTTACAATATGAAGTCTGAATGTTGCCTTCACTTTATGTTGTTTAATAAGTTTATAATACTGCCTACTGCATTGTCTTGTCATGCAATAATCTGCAACAGTTTGACTGATGCAAAATAACATATTTGACTGTTTACAGTATCGTCATGCACGTTTTCTAAACAATTCACATTTTTGCTCTCCTGTTTATGAAGCTAAGAGTGTAAAGCTGTAACAGAACGCCTAAGTGGTAGCTAAGACATTGTCTCTGCACATATTGTGATGTCTATTTATTGCAAATTTATTCAGAAGATGCCAAATTTCTTATTCTCAGCTAAGTTGCCCTCTATAGCCATGACTAATTCTAATTTACATTTCAATTGCAGCTGTCTTATGAAGAGTCTTTTGCTTTGGTTTGTGATCTACAACATGAAGCTTTGGTCTGGCTTTGCATTCTGAAGATATGGCCCAGTATTCTCTCTTGTTCTCTGCTCTCTTGTGCCTTCATCTTGATGTCGTCTGCTATTTTCGCTGATTTATATTTTTAGGCCTTTGTTTGTCCAGACTTTTTCTTTAATTGTAGTATGAAAATATTTACAAGATAAAAGATTTGTTATGGGTTCATTTGGTTCTGTACGCCAAATAATTTCAAAAACTGTACCATCCAACAGAAGAAAAGAAAAAAGCCAAGCGTTTAATATGATAATATGCATGGCATGGCATATGTCCTGTAATTTGCCCATGTGTTCAATTCAAGTCAAATCACATTTATTTATATAGCACTTTTTACAATACATATTGTTTCAAAGCAGCTTTACTTTACAGTAACAGGAAAATGCAACAAAGTTTGTTTCCAGAAGAAAATAGTGTCACAGTCCATGGGCCCGTTTCAATAAGGAGGTTCAACCAACTCTGAGTTAGAACTTGATCTCTGAGTTGAAGATGGTAAACTCTTGAGTTTTCGGTTACAGAACAGCTGAAATTAGTTTGTTCAATCAACTCTAAATTGAATGACTCTGAGTTAAGTGCGTGCACCACAACTATAAAAAGCCATTATCAATGGAGCGCAGATATTACGAGTCACCATGGCAACAGCGCCAGACAAAAAGAGGAATTACTGTTGTACAGTGTTGGGTGTAATTAATTACCAAGTATTCTAAATATTGTAATTTAATTAAAGGGATTACTCTTAATTCTTCAGCTGAAAATAAAATATAAAAACATAATTCAATCAGGTAGGGCTTGAGCATATCATGGGTGTAGGCTACCTGACTTTACAAACATTTTACATATTAAATAACTAAATAGCATCCAGTGTCTAGCAGTGCAGCAGCATTTTTGGCTGAGGGAATTCCTGGAGGGACTTCATCAGAACCAGTCACTCCCGAAAATCCAAGGGCCTTCCTAAAATGTAAGAGGTCTACACACGTGTTCTTTTTTTTATATAGGGTAGTTTTTGATATTTCCATTTATTTTACTTTGGGTTGGGTTTTTTGTTGGTCCCAACAGATTCTGATGGTAATATCTGTCTTTTGGAGCCTCCTGTCCCAACAGAACCCCAGGCAGTTAAGTAGCCTACTCAATACACCAGATATTATGACGAATATACAGTAGGCCTATTATAAAGTGTCTTCACATCAGACAATCTATTCACATTTTTCTGTGGAGAGTAGCCTATAATCTAAGTTTATATCTAAGTATAAATGGACATTCTTATCTTTTGGTGCGCAGATGAACATATCAGTTACTTACCTGGGACATTCTCATTAAATTCAAAGACATCTTTTTAATTTATAAAATCAGACATGGTTTAGCACCTCCTCCACTACTATGTGACTTCATACATTTTAGATCCAGTGAGGTCAGGGTAACCAGAGGGACAGTGAGGGAAGACTGCATCATCCCCCGGAGAAAAACAGCTTTGGGTCAGGCGGTCTTCTCCGTAAGAGAAGCTCAGCAATGGAACAGTGCTGCAAACCATCAGAGAGTCTTTGTCATTCTTTTCATTCAAAAATAATGCAAAAAAATGGCTTGTGAGAGCCAAACTTGTGGGCCCTAATCTGCTTTCGGTGTGCATTTAAACATTATATAATTATTTTAAATGAATTGTATTTCTTAACCATAATGTGTTGTATGAAATTTTATCTTGTGATGTTATACCTATGATTATCTTTAAAGGTGCCCTAAATGTGAAATTGAATTTATTTTGGCATAGTTAAATAACAAGAGTTCAGTACATGGACATGACATACAGTGAGTCTCAAACACCATTGTTTTCTCCTTACTTAAATCTCGTTTTTGAAAAACACCCCTGAAAAATAGGCGAATCTCCACATAACACGCAGTGTGACGCAACAGTCGGCATCATTAATATGTACGACTCCAAAAATTTGCATATGCCAGCCCATGATGTTCAATGACAAGCAGAACTGCGCAGCTGAAGCATGGCAGTTGTGAAGTGTATGGATGTACAAATGAACTCACAAGTATTTAGTTCCTTCATCCGAGCCTCTGAAGAAACAATGTGTTAATTTTATTTTCTCTGGAAATTTCCAAACATTTCACCGACGAGACTTTTTCCTCAACTTGGGCCAATACAGAGCTGGACTCGATGAACGTCTGAAAATAAATCGATCGAGCTACCAAGCAACACTTTCTGATGTGTAATTGTTCAAGTTCAGACAGGTAATCTTTCTCTCAAAATTCGTTCAATACTGTATTTACATCATCGTGTTTGCATTGGTGAAGCATTAGAGAGAGTGCAGAAACTGCGTTGCAATGATAAGATCTTTATTCTGTCAATATCACTGTCATCTGTTTGCTCAATGCTCATCACGGCAACATTTTATGTGATGGGAATAGATCTAAATACTTTAAAAACATCTCACGATTCGTTAATCTCGATAGCTGTAATAGTAAAAACGTATAATATCTGTAGTAAAAGTATAGAGATTGCTAATGTGACGTCATCATGACGTATTACCAATGGTAAACGCAAAGCATTTTGGGAATCCGCGGCACAAACACAAGGCGCCAGACTTGATTTCATGGAGGGAAAAACGCTGTGTTCAAGATGCCGTCTACCTGCTGTGTTATAAACTGCAATAGTCGTTCTAACGATAGAAGTGGCATTTGTCCACAACAACAGTAAACTCACTCCCTTCATACATACAACACGCTGCCCCCCAGCCCCCACATGTAAACCATTCATCCCCTCTATCTTAATCCAGCCCTTAGCCACCCCCATCAGTTTGGTCTGAAGTGTGCTGCTGGGGACAGAGACGCTTTCGGAAGTGCATTTTCAGAAGTGCTGGGTACAATGACGCAATATACGTAAATGTATGGTTAGTAAAAAATATAGGCCTACTAATGTCATAGAACGGATGTACCTAATACAAATAAACAAAACATCTCCAGTTAACTAGCAGAGCATTCATTTAGTTCGCTATTAAATACGAGATCTAGCGCTTAAATCTGTTTTTGAGATCCAGCTGAGCGCTCGTTGCCGCTGCTCATGCATAGTGTTGTGGCTCGCGCACAGTCCTCAGTCGGACGCGCGCTTCAATCTATCGCCGTTGCAGAGACTCTCTGTTCGTTCAGGTAAAATCACAAAATAAACTGCACACAAATTTGTCCCTGCTTGATATAGACTGTACCCACTGATGAACATGTTCGGTTTTGTTGACAGAGAAAGAAAAAAAAAACGTTGTGTGGATTAGAACCCAAAACCTCTGACACGCTTGGCAGAATATCTACCACTAGACCATTTAAGAACTCAAACAATGTGTGCGGATCGAAGTATTTCATTTGGAAAATAACAAAAATAAACTGGTGCCACAGAGGGGACATTCTACACTCATGATATTCTTTAAAAAAGGAAGCGCGATAGTCAGATAGAGAGAATTATACCAGCATCATGTCAAAAAGAAGTGGACAACAAGACAAAGCTTTTTTTTTTAAGTGGTGGGTACAAAATGACTCATATGAAATCTGCTGGGTGCTGCAGTGACTTGAAGTTACTGAAAACTTCGTGTGTGTATGCACTAACACCATGTAGTTGTATATGGGTGCTGGAAGTTGGGCAACAGGATGACATCTCCTGACCTGTCAATATGCTCGTAAGGATCCAGTCCTTTGATTCCCTTTATTTTCTCGTCATATCTCATCTTTGCATTAGGATTTAGTTTTAAGCAGTATGGTCCAACAATGTTTTCTTTAGCCCGCTGCATTTTGTAGGATTATATTATATTATATTCAGTTTTTCACGCAAATTTTTCATTATTTTTATGCCAGAACGCTATAGCCTGCTATGCCAGCCCATGTAAACGGGCCAAACATACCCATAATTCTTTGCGTTCTGATGACGTTGCCGCCCAGTTGGTCACATGTCTTAGCGATCTCTATTCGAGAGAGTTTCACATGTAATACGTAGCTATTTCATGCAAGCATGTCAGCCAATCACAGCAGAGGCCGGTTACACACAGCAGACACGCCCCTTGAAACAGAGCATTCACATCAGAGGCTAAAATCAGGCTAGGAAAAATGCCTTTTATTTCTAAATTATGTCTATTTTTGATCTAAAAAACATACTAACATTATAAGGGCAACCCAGAAAACATACAATAAAAATAAAAACCATTCTAGGGCACCTTTAAGACTGCCTTTTTTACATTTGGCTGGGGGACAACCGATGAAAATTAGCACTTTATAGCTAACTCAGGTACATTTACATTGTTCTAATGTTGATTAATGTACACTGTCCCCTTTCAAATAAAGAAAAAAAAATGTGTGTGTAAAATTTATTTAGAACTACATGATGTAACTCTAATCTAATCTACTGTATGTTAAGTTACCAGTTAAGGAGTTATATAAACTTCATCTTATTAAAAAATAAATAAATTAACAAACAGCAGTAAAAACAGCAATGAATAAATCTACAGAAAGAATGAATGAGGTGTTCAAACACCGCTTCCTCTTTAAAAAGGGGAGGAGACCGCAAGAAACTCTGGGTTTACCAAAGAAAACCTGCTCCCGACCAGGTTAGGTTCACAGAGTGAGTTACCATGGTACCTCTCTTTCAGAAACGGGCTTGACTTACTCTGCTTTCTCGGGTTCGACATACCTCCCATTCTGAAATGGAAAACCCAGAGTTTCCCTCATTTCAGGGTTAACATACTCAGGGTTTTCACTTAACCTCCTTTCTGAAACAGGGCCCAGCTTAAGTAAGTTCAGTGATGTTTCATTTTGTTGTAAAAAAGTTATTAATAATATAAATATATATATATATATAGGCTATAGCCGCTCTGGAGAAAATCGTTATGTCATTGTCCAGGGGCCTGTTTCAGTAAGGAGGTTCAACTAACTCTGAATTAAAACTTCAGAGTTTTCGGTTTCAGAACAGCTGAATTGACTTTGTTTAACCAACTCTGAGTAGGTTGACTCTGAGTTAAGCACGTGCACCACGACTATGAAAAGCCATGATCAATGGAGCTCCGAAATTACTATTCACCATGGCAACAGCACCCGACAAAAAAACGAGTCAATACACAAAACTTCCGAGTCAATACACAATACTTCAGAGTCAATACACAAGTGTAATTCTTACTGTTATATTATCAGGTGAATACTGACAGAAAGGTAAGTCATTGAGCTAATACTCATTTTAATGGTATCCCAAAGGCAAAAAAAAAAAAAAAAATGGCAGCAACTAAAAATGAACAATAAAATCATAATTCAATCAGTTAAATCTTTAAGCATAAAATATTCATGGCTGTAGGCTACATGACTTTACAAACATTTGACATATTAAATAAATATAATTCAGTGTCTATGTCAATGTGCAGCAGCTGATTCCACATAGTATAATGCTCTACAATAGCCTACTGGAAGAATATTAACATTCAACAAGAAAATAATAACTGTTGCTTTTGTATTTGTAGTAAATAAAAATGGCCAATGAAATTGTGAATAATTTGTGTTAGTCTCGGACTATCCTTCCATCTGGCATCCATTCCATACAGTAATCTGTTTCATTTTCGGAAGGTGTAATGATGGGAATATGCATCAATGCATCGAACCACACTGGAAATCCTAAAGGATATTCTAATTATTAGGTTACTTTCAGAGGTCACTCACTGCAAGATGTTATCAAATGAGCGTTATTTATCAGATTACCTCATTTAAACCCATTAACAGAATTAGGGTTAGGAAATGCAGAATTTCCTGATTCTCTGGCACCACTGTCCTGCAATCCTGTGAAACTTCTCTTTCATGGCTCTTGTGGGTTTGTGTCCAGGAAACAACACAAAAACTCTCAGAAAGATAGTGAGAACTAATGTGCTTACTCTGGTGTTATAAAAATGTGCAATGAATTAATAAACTGCTTGCATTTCAACTGCTTAGCATTTTTGTCTTTTTGTTTCCAGTCAAAATATCTAAAGATTCTTAAATCAAGATGCATTTACTAAAAGAAAAACTCTGGGTTTACAAAAGAAAACCTGCTCAATTCAAGACTCAATCCTTATGTAACTTATTACCTTCACATCTAACCAATCATGTTCTAATACTTGCAGGATAAAAGATTGGTACATACACATATCTGAATTAGCAGATGCTGACACAAACAATTACCTCCATCCTCCCCACCACCACCAGGATGGTTCCTTCCCATACCTCCCGGGGGGTCGGCTGCGCCCTTGCCTTCATCTTCAGGCAGGAAATGCAGATTCCGCTAATCTTGGATTGCGCACTACGGACGGTGCCTACGCCAAAGAACTTTATTAATATTTGCTTGCTGGGCTGTTAATAAATATATGCTTTTGTTACATAATTTTATCTCCCGAGTCTTTCTGGTAGAATTAGTGTGAATAGGTCTTTTTGGTTTTCTGTGCCAGACCCACCTCTTGATCCTCCCATCAGGCCACATGGAACCCCGACTACTACCACCAGCCACTTGTACATAGTGAGCCACAACTATGTAGATAATTTTTGGCCGAGTGCTCTTTCTTTTTTGTTTTTCAGCCATCAGCTTTTCCTAGCGAGCAATCCAAGGTGTTAGACATTGCAGTTGCTGGTTTAATCTATTGGATAATCTAAACGGATTAATCTATTGAGTTTCACATACTGACTGCTGAATGCAGGTGGAACGAGGAGGCACAGTGGGATATGTTCCTGCATGGTTTGGCTGACCGTATTCAAAAAGAGATATTTGCCTTGGATTTACCCACCAACTTGGATGCTTTGATTGACTTCGCGATCAGACTAGATGCTTAATTGCAACGTTGTGATTAACGTGCTCTGCAGAGCTTTGTACCTGAGAGAGAGGCTCTCTCTTCGGCGATCTCCAATGCTACGGTCAGCCCTGCTTTCGATCCAGAAAGGACATTGGGATTATGTCTACTGTGGAGCTGCGGTCCAGCAACAGACAGCCCGTAAGTAGTTTCGAGGTTACTGATGGGTGGCACTGCTTTTGAGAAATCCTCTTTATCCTAATCAGACTTCAATGGGCTGCTTCTCATCACAACTGTCAAGCGCTTCCATCCGTCACTCATTCCACCGGGCCGGTGAGTCTCATCACTTAAAAACAACCACATTAAAAATATCCCTTTCATGTTAATTGACTCGCCCATGCTCAATCAGTCCTTGGACATCCCTGGCTTTCCTACATTAACCCACACATCAACTGGCGTCAGGGCAATGTCTTGTCTTGGAGCGATCATTGTCATGCCTCTTGTTTGGTGTCTGCTTGTTCTTCTGTGTCTTGTTCTGTGTTACAGGATGAATCTGCGGACCTGTCTAACGTGCCGGAGGAGTACCTTGACCTGAAGGAAGTGTTCAGAAAGTCTCAAGCTGCTTCTCTCCCTTAGACTCCCTTAGACTTCTCTCTGCTATAGACTTGTTACCAGGTATGTATTCACCTAAAGGCAGGTTATATTCACTTTCTTCTCCAGAAAGGGAGGCCATGGAGAAATATATTTCTGATTCTCTGGCAACCAAACTCATCCATCCTTCCTCTTCTCCTGCAGCTGAGGGTTTTTTCTTCATGGAAAAGAAAGATGGTTCCCTGCGCCCTTGTATTGACCATCATGGTTAAAGCCCAGGACACATCAAACCGACGCAGAACAACTAGCGCTGATGAAAGCCGACTGTGTTGTCACCTCGAGTCACCTGTGTCGGGGGGAAAAGCTGCATTTGAACACACCAACTACAGGCAACTGTCAGCTAGAATGTGCGTTCTGCGCCTGCGTGTAAATGAGACAACTGTCTATTTCTGCAGATATATTCATCTATATTCATCATTCAAAAAGGGAAACCGACGCTGCAGATACACAAACCATAAACATAGCAGTGTGTGCTTACCGTTTTGAATATCAATCCTGTTTATAAACACTTTCTTTATTCCATTCCGCTCATGTTAATATTGAAATATTCGCCAAGTAACACTCAGGTAAGATGACATAACATTAGAACAGCCTTCTATCTGTACTGTTTTGACTTTTCTCATTGTTTTGCTATTATTCTTGTGCACTGACTTGTTCACTAAGCTGAACAGCCAATCAGGGTCCCCTTTTTCATCGATGGCCCGACGCCAATTCAACATGTTGAATCGCCCCCAAAAGAAACGACAGCGTCAGACTAGAGCCAACGGTGCGGAACACACCGGGAAAACTACATCGGCCGACGCTCAAAAACGGTCCAACATTGTCCAATGGCCGATCGTCGGCTTGGTGTGTCCCGGGCTTAAGAATACGTATTCTTTGCCATTCAAGTTCAAGTTCCGTTTATTTCTAAAGCACATTTACTACCGGCCAATAATTACAATATAGATACACAATACAAGACAATCAATAATCACTTAGAACCATTAAAAACAGGATAAATTACATGTTAAAAGCCAAGGCAAACAGATGAGTTTTAAGAGCAGCTTTAAACTCAGATAAAGTGGAAGCCATTTTAATTTGGATCGGGAGATTATTCCACAGAGTGGGGCTAGCCACTTCAAAGGCTCTATTTCTCCTTTTTTTCAAGCGGGTTCTGGGAATGTGAAGGTGGAGTTTGTTTCCCGATCTGAGTCCACGCTTAGGAGTATACGGGTGAAGTAAGTTCATCAGATAAGATGGTGCAAGATTATTTAAAGATTTGTAGACCAGTAGTAGAATTTTATATTCAATTATATACTGAACAGGTAACCAATGTAGAGATCTCAGAAATCTAGCTGCTGCATTTTGAACGACTTGTAAACAAGAAATTTGAGTCTTTGAAACACCATAATATAGAGACTTGCAGTAATCCAGCCGAGATGTAATAAAGGCATGGATAGCAATCTCTAAAGAGGCGTTACAAAGAAAGGTTTGAATCTTAGAGAGAGAGCGAAGATAAAAAAAAAAGCTAGAGCCCACTACAGAGGCAATTTGCCTGTCAAATTTCAAGCCGTTGTCGATTTCCACACCCAGATTTCGCACTTGGGGTGAAATAGTAAGATTTAAGAACCCAAGATTAGGTAAGTTTTGTATTCTAAATTGTATTTTAGTATTTTGTCATTGAGGTCTTCGGCCTTCAACCGGTTGCAGGGAGCTTTTTACGTTTGGCATAAGTGACGGCTGGGGTTTGCTATAACGGGCCTGTGATGATGAACCAGGTCAAGGACATCATCACTAGAGTGCCTGCCTAGTGCTGCGTTGAATTTACTTGATGTGCTGATTGCAGGAATAGTTTAGTATGTATTGTATGTTGACAATGAATATGCGGATGGACAATTCCAACATTAAGTGTTCAACTTTAATGTTTTGACAGATGACAGAGAGCCGTTGTTTGTTTTATATTATTTCTTTATTGTATACATGTACAGATTATAGCACATGAAAGATCTTACCTGTGTTGATCCAGGGTTTTGGAGCTGGGTTCTGGGAGGGCGCATAACCAGAACGTACCATGTTTCAAGATGGAGAGAGACATTCGTGTTACAGGCATGAAAACTCCTCACCTTTCTGCGAAATTCGCCGTTTTAAAACCAAAATGGGTCACTTACGTGATTTGTGCAGATCCGATGAGCAATTTTTTTTGGGTGGGTGGGGGGGTATATCTTACCCGCTATATCTCTATAGTTACCATAAACTTCGCAGCTTTAAAAAAACAATCATCATTCCTAACGCCGATACCTGACAGCGAATCCGAGTCAGAGTAGGGCAAAAGTTTTCAAAGTATTTTACACCACGAGTCTGAAACTTACTGGACACTGCCGAACAGAGACCTGCACGTCGGACTGCAAGCTTGAGGCAAGTTAGCTTACAATGTTAACTGTCCTGTCAGATACACAGTGATTTTGACTAATTTTAGATCAAAAACTATGGATAAATAAAAATGTTTGGGTATTTTTGTGTGTTTCTAAATCATTTCTGCATTTCCTCAATGTTATAAAATGAGCGGTATAGTAGGCTATATAATATCGCGAGCGGGCCGTTGCAAGTTAGTAAGTTGTCGTCGAAAAAGATGAATAAAGCAAATAGAAAAAGATCGAGGGGAAATGAGATGGCATGTCAACTGACGCGACCGTAGCTCAATAAGTGCTTGGTGCAAGGCCACAGGTAGGATTCAAAGTGTGACGTCCAGGCATGTAGGCTAATGCCATCGGGACTACCGGGAGATTCCTGGTCCGGTGCTTTTTGGGCCGATACATCTCATACTTTTTTTTTTGGTTTGTCTTAACGGCCCATAGAACTCGTACATCGGCCCATTCGTTTTGCTTGATTGGCGGCGCTGGGTTAGGCTAGTGTGCCGGTGTAATGCATTATGCATTGGTCAAAAAACATTCAGCCTAGTTTGACACCCCATGAAACGCGTAGATCAGCGGCCCATTGGTTCTTTTCTTGATTGACACTGGGCTGGCCCAATCACATTGTTAATGTGAAGTATAGAAATAAACTCTTTCAAGTATAGAAATTAGTACAAGACTAATTATGAAAGTTTCCTTTATTTTTCAGTGTATTTGTTTTACAATATATGGCTATTAATATTATGGGATTAATATTATATATTTATATATATATATATGTTTTTTTTTTATGTATATATATAAAGTTGATTGAATTTTTTGCTGCCGTATCCTTCTCACCTTTTTTACCCCTGACCCGTTTTCATGCCTGGTGTTATGAGGTGTTAAATGTATGAGTTTGTGGTTCTCTTACGAGAGGTTCTCTCGTATTGCGTAAGTTTAGCTTACGCTACGGGTAAAGTTCATCTTTGCTCGAGATATTGAAGCCAAAAATTATCCTTAATTTTGTATATATTGTCAACGCAGTGCAGCAGCTGCAGACCTAGAGCAAGCTGTCTAGCGTGCTCATTGGCTGCCTTGCGGCAACTGCAGCAACCTACCAGTGAGCCTGGCGTGACGTCACGCCCAATTGGAGGCGCTCGCGCCCTCTACGCATCACAGCCCGCGCAAAGGGGTGTGGCTTAGCGTATAAAAGCGGGGCTCACAGGCTGTTTCCCTGATTTTTCGTCTCTTCAGCGAAAGCTCTACACTTCGCTGGATCCGAGAGAAGCCGCCGCCGAAGCCAGCGACTGCCAGCAGAGGAAAGCGCCTGAGGAAGCCGGTCGACTTCTCGCCGCCTTCAGCCTTCCGTGCCAGCAACGCTATCCGGCGTTGATATCCTTTCTGCTCTAACTGTTTATCTGTGTCTGTGTGTGTTCGCCGCTGCGACACACACTGTTCCTAAAAGAGCGCGAGCGTTCTTTTCAGAATGCCTCGCACGTCCTGTGGCTCGTTCCGAGCCCCGCTCAGCGCCGGAGACCGCCACATGATCTGCGCTCTCTGCCTGGGCCAGGACCACGCAGCCCTCGCACTTTCGTCGGGAGGCTGCGTCCTCTGCGAAGAGCTGCCCATGGCGACCCTGCGGGCTCGCCAGGAGCTCTTCAACGCTGAAGCAAGAAAAAGCGCCGTGCTCAAAGGATGCCGGAGCCCGACGCGGAAGACAAGCACTCGCCGGACCAGTTCCCTCGAGTGCCTCTTTCGCCTTCCCCACCCCCCCTCTCTAACGCGCAGACGCCGGCCTCCGCCCTCACTACCGTTGTTTCCGAGGACGAGGCAGCCTGGACGGCTGTTTTCTTCAGCGCCACCATCAGCCACCGGCTTCAAGGTCTGCTCCTTTTCTGCCGGAGCTCCACACCGAACTCTCCAAATCGTATAATGCACCATTCTCCGCGAGGCTCCACACCAGTGTCTCCACGGCGCTCTCCCAGGTGGACGGCGCCGCCGAGAGGGGGTATGTCTCCATTCCCCAAGTGGAAGAAGCGGTAGCAGCGCACCTTTGCCCGCCCTCCTCTGTATGGCGCTCTAAGGCTGCGCTCCCCTCTAAAGCCTGCAGGACCACGTCAGCTCTAGTCGGTCGCGCTTTCTCTGCCGCCGGACAAGCTGCTTCTGCCCTGCATTCGATGGCCGTTCTGCAGATCCTACAGGCCGACCTCCTCCGCGAATGGGACGAGAAGGGCTCGGATCTAGATGCGATCGCTGACTTGAGGAGCGCGATGAACCTTTCCCTTCACGCCACAAAGACAGCGGCCCAGGCCATCGGCAGATCCATGGCTGCGCTAACCGTCACAGAGCGGCATCTCTGGCTGACGCTCGCAGACATGAGGGAGTCTGAGCGTGCTACCTTCCTCAACGCACCGCTCTCATCCTCCGGTCTCTTCGGCCTGGCGGTCAACGGCATCGTGGATTGCTTCTCCGAAGTACAGAAGACAACGCAGGCCATGAATTTGTTTCTGCCGCGACGCTCTAGCTCAGCCACAGACCGCCCACGTGACAAGCCGCCTGCTAGAAGCTCCACTCAGCGTCCAGCCAAGCCTGCCGCTTCGCAGCATCGACAGGGCGGCTGCCCTAGATCTCGCTCGGACAGCCGCCGCAGGCCGCCTCCCCCACGGGGACCTCGGCCGAGGATAGTGCTTAAACCCGAGCAAGCGAAGCCCTCCTAGCTACAGGAGAAAAGAGACGGTTAAGTCCCGCTGCGACCGGACCACCGTCGAAACGCCACTCCTTGTCAGTCCCCCCACCGAGGGCTACTGCAGGAAAGTATTTTGCAACCAACGAGCCGGTTATAATGCCCTCTCGCCTGTACACAAACGCCGTTTTTACGGCGACCCACAGAAATCCCATAAAGAGTGTATTTTCTATTTATCCGGCTCACGCCGACGGTGTTTTAAGTGTAGAAAATGTGCCCACGTCCCAGTGTTCACCCCTACACACAAGCACTCACATACATGTGTCTCCCAGGCCCACAGAGCTCACTCTTATAAAGCTGGCAAGTGCCGCTCGAGTGTTAGATGTGAACATCGCGCCCGCGAACTCGCGCTCGCGTCCATCCCATGCCCGCTCTGCCACTCGGCCATATCAACCTCAAACAGATCAGGTTATAAATGTAAGTCATGTGCCCGCTCACGAGCGCTCACGCTTACATACAGACACACTGTCTCCGGCGATGCTTGCGCGTCACAGAAAGCTTATGGCATGCTCCCCGTTCATAGCAACCGGGTCGCCTCATACGAAACAGCCAGCTGTTGCTGTCAGCGAGCCGCCGCATTCAGACATTCATATGAGTCAGGCTGCGATTTTAAGTCTCGTGCCCGCCCCAGTGCGCTCACGATTATCAATAAACGCCCCGCCTCCGGCGCCGCTCACTCGCTACATAGCTCGCAGCGAGCCGCCGCGTCAAAGCACTCATACCGGTCAGACTGCGAATGTGTGCCACGAGCTCGCTCACGAGCGCTCATGCATTCTACCAGTCGCCCCGCAGCCCGAAACGGCTGTCAGCGAGCCGCTCCATCCAAGCACCATGAGCGTGCGCACCGCGCCCCCGTCTCCGGTTCAGTTTCCAGAACCCACAGTGTGTGGCGATCGGAACCCGGAGGCAATTCTCCCCCTAGCCATACATGCACAAGCATGGGAAGCCATTCCAGGGGTTTCAGAGTGGGTGCTAAGCACAATAAGACAGGGCTATGCATTACAGTTCGCTCGCCGTCCCCCGCGTTTTCACGCTCGGACCGATTCGACAGTGAATGCGGAAGTAGCACATCTACTCCGCGCAGAAATAGCCAAACTGCTGTGCAAGAGAGCTATAGAACCGGTGCCGCCTTCTCTGAGCGAGTCAGGCTTTTACAGCCGTTATTTTCTCGTTCCAAAGAAGGACGGAGGCCTGAGGCCTATATTAGATCTGAGATATTTGAACAAAGCCCTCATGAGGAGGCCGTTCAAAATGATTACGACCAGACAGATCCTCGCGCAGATTCGCCCGAGGGACTGGTTTATATCTCTCGATCTGAAAGACGCGTATTTTCAGATACAGATTATACCCCGTCACAGGCCATTCTTGCGTTTCGCCTTCGACGGCCAGGTATATCAGTACACAGTCCTCCCGTTCGGTCTGTCCCTGGCACCCCATACATTTACGAAGTGCATGGACGCAGCGCTCGCACCCCTCAGATGCCAGGGTGTGCGAATTCTGAACTATTTGGACGATTGGCTGATCCTAGCACAGTCAGAGATAGAGCTCGTATCTCACAGAACTATGCTTCTCAGTCACTTGGAAAGATTGGGTCTCACGGTCAACTGGACCAAGAGCTCATTACGGCCCAGCCAGTCGATATCCTTTTTAGGGATAGAACTGGACTCCGTGGCTATGAAGGCTCGGCTGTCGATAGAGCACGTGCGCCGTGTTCGACACCTAGCCGCATCTTTCCAGGAGGGCGGAACCGCCCCCCCTGAAAAAGTTTCAGAGGATGTTGGGTTGTATGGCCTCAGCTGCAGCAATGCTCCAGCTGGGCCTACTGCGCATGCACCCGCTACAACGCTGGTTGAACGCCCGCGTACCCCGTCAGGGATGGACGCGTGGCTGCAGGCGAATCAGGATATCTCAGAGCTGTACTTCAGCTCTGCAGCCCTGGTTAGCGGCCGATTGGTACCAGCAGGGGGTGACAATGGAAGCGATTTCCCACCGGAAAATCATCTCGACAGACGCCTCCAACTCAGGTTGGGGCGGCCTTTTCGAGGGCAGGCTGGTCTTTGGCCTGTGGTTAGACCGAGAGAAGTGCCTTCACATAAACTGTCTGGAGATGCTGGCGGTCGAGAACGCGCTGAAGCGCTTCCTCCCGTTCATACAGGGCCAACACGTTCTAGTCCGCTCGGACAACATGTCGGTTGTGTCCTACGTGAACCGCCAGGGCGGTGTCAGATCCAGGAGCCTCTGCGATTTGACAGAACGCCTCCTCGTTTGGGCCCAGTGCTTCCTGCGTTCGCTGAGAGCGACGCACGTGCCAGGGGTCCTGAACGAAGGACCGGACAGACTGTCCAGAAACAATATTCCCCCCGGGGAGTGGTCTTTACACCCACAAACAGTCCAGCTGTTATGGCGCCGCTTTGGCAGGGCGGAAGTCGACCTATTTGCGTCAAAAGACAACGCTCATTGCCCAATGTTCTTTTCAAAGAACGAGGATGCGCTGGCCCAAACATGGCCCAGCCGCCCGCTTTACGCCTTCCCTCCGATCTCCATGTTACCACAGGTAATCATGAGAATCAGGGAATCACACAGCCCGGTGCTCCTCATAGCCCCGCGATGGGAGAACCAAGCCTGGTTCACGGAACTAACACGGCTGTCACACACAGCCCCGTGGCCGATTCCGGTGAGGAGGGACCTCCTCTCTCAAGCCTGTGGCGCGATCTGGCATCCCCACCCAGAGCGCTGGTCTCTGCACGTGTGGTTAACCAACGGATACCCGTTGTCCTGCCAGAAGGAGTTATGAACACGATCACGCAATCTAGAGCCCCCTCTACGAGACGGCTCTATGCGTCCAAATGGTCTGTGTTCTCTAAATGGTGCGCTGACAAAAATCTAGACCCCAGAACGGGTGAGGTTTTGCAGGTGCTCAGCTTCCTTCAAGAGCTGCTGGAAAAGGGCAGGTCCCCATCCACGCTCAAAGTATACGTGGCGGCCGTCGCAGCTTTCGCTGAGTCGAAGCAAGGCCGGTCACTGGGAAGGAATGAGCTGGTCATCCGCTTCCTGAGAGGAAGAAGGATGAACCCTCCGCGCCCACCTTCGGTTCCTATTTGGGATCTCTCCGTGGTCCTAGAGGCCCTGAAAGAGCACCCCTTCGAACCGTTAGATTCAACGAATCTAAAATATCTCGCTCAAAACAGTTTTTCTTTTGGCTTTGTCATCAGTTAAACGAGTGGGGGACTTACACGCGCTTTCGGTTAGCGCTGCATGTCTTGAGTTTGGCCCAAATGACTCTAAAGTCATCCTCAAACCGAGACATGGCTATGTCCCGAAGGCGATTGGCACTCCCTTCAGAGCGCAGGTCATTTCCCTGTCGGCTGTGCCTGCATCCGACAGCGCGAGCGGCGACAGCCTCCTTTGTCCTGTCAGGGCACTAAGGGCTTATGTTACGCGTTCCGCCCCTTTCAGGCGCTCCGAACAGCTCTTCGTTTCGTTTGGCGGGCGCACCAAGGGTCTCGCCGCCTCGAAACAGTCACTGTCCAGATGGATAGTGGACGCGATCGCTGCTGCCTACGCGTCGAAAGGTCTGCAATGCCCTCTGGGCATCAGGGCTCATTCCACAAGAGGCATGGCCTCGTCGTGGGCATGGTCCAGCGGAATTTCTATTCATGACATCTGTATGGCGGCGGGCTGGGCCTGCCCATCTACATTTGTTAGATTCTATAATCTGGAAGTTCCCGCCTTGCAGGCCAGACTTCTATCAGTCTAAAAGTGTATGATCTGCCCACATTCTGGTGCGCAGGCTACCTCAAACATTAGCTCTCCTGGTTGAGCTACACTAATATATGGGTTGATATATGTATATGCAGCCCGGAACCCCCGCTCTGCATTCCCCATGAGTGTTATGCTTATACATGTGCCGGCCCGTTCACTGGCCGCCTAGATTCCCACTTTCAGTTCCCCAGGCAGGATTCATAGAGTGGATGTGTGGGCGCGCACGGCGTTGACAAAGTGTTCCCGAAGCGTAAGCTAAACTTACGCAATACGAGAGAACCTCTCGTAAGAGAACGTACTCGGTTACCTAACGTAACCTCGGTTCTCTCTAGAGAGGGAACGAGTATTGCGTAACCGGCCGTGCTGAGCACCACGAGCGATTTTCGCTTCAGATGATGAAAACCAGGGAAACAGCCTGTGAGCCCTGCTTTTATACGCTAAGCCACACCCCTTTGCGCGGGCTGTGATGCGTAGAGGGCGCGAGCGCCTCCAATTGTGCGTGACGTCACGCCAGGCTCACTGGTAGGCTGCTGCAGTTGCCGCAAGGCAGCCAATGAGCACGCTAGACAGCTTGCTCTAGGTCTGCAGCTGCTGCACTGCGTTGACAATATATACAAAATTAAGGATAATTTTTGGCTTCAATATCTCGAGCAAAGATGAACTTTACCCGTAGCGTAAGCTAAACTTGCGAAATACTCGTTCCCTCTCTAGAGAGAACCGAGGTTACGTTAGGTAACCGAGTACGTCATATGTTATACATGTTTGTATTATGATTTTTGTATGTTAGAATGAGTTCATGAACATTAGGCAAGGCAAGGCAAGGCAAGTTTATTTATATAGCACATTTCATACACAGTGGTCATTCAAAGTGCTTTACATAGAAGAAATTTAAAATAATTAAAAGAAATATGAATAATTAAAACAGTTTAGAATAAAGAAATTAAAGTAATCAACAGAAATAAGATTAATTAAAACAGTTTAGAATAAAAAATTAAATAAAATACAGATCAAACAGTCGGACACATACAGTGGCACAGTGCTCATTCAGTAAATGCATAGCTAAACAGATGTGTTTTCAGTCTGGATTTGAATGTGACTACTGTAGGAGCACATCTGATCTCTTCTGGAAGCTGGTTCCAGCTACGGCTGGCATAGTAGCTAAAAGCGGACTCCCCTTGTTTAGAGTGAACCCTTGGTATTTCTAGCTGACTTGATCCTAATGATCTGAGTGATCTGTTGGGTTTATATTCAGTGAGCATATCTGCAATATATTGAGGTCCTAGGCCATTTAATGATTTATATACCAGTAATAATACTTTAAAATCAATCCTAAATGTAACTGGGAGCCAGTGTAAAGACCTGAGGACTGGTGTGATGTGTTCATATTTTCTTGTTCTGCTCAGAATCCTGGCAGCAGCGTTCTGTATGAGCTGCAACTGTCTTATGGTCTTTTTGGGAAGGCCAGTGAGCAGGCCCGTCGGAACAGGACAGGCAAACCAAGCAATTGCTTGGGGCCCCGAGCTGGACTGGGGCCCCAAGACAACGACTGTTTAAGAATAAAATTCAACGACACACTGTGAGCGCTCCTTTGATAGTCAATGCAGTAAAGTGCAATGACACTGTTATCGGAATCCCCCTCAAGGGGGCCCTCTCAGTAGTCGCTGACAGCAGCCAGCCAACCACGCGATCTCTGCTGCCGGCAAATACAAACCTCCTCGGCAGTCATCATGAAGCAGAATTATATCACAGAACGGGGAGGGAGTAGCGAGGAGTCCATTACAGTAATCCACCCTGCTGGTGATGAAAGCATGCACTAGTTTCTCTAAGTCTTGACTGGAAACAAAGCATCTAATTCTTGCAATATTTTTCAGATGATAATATGCTGATTTAGTTATTGCTTTGACATGACTACTGAAACTAAGGTCTGATTCTAGAGACACACCAAGATTCCTGACTTGATTTTTAGTTGTTAGACCCCTAGAGTGAAGGTATGCATTCACCTTGAGAACTTCATCTTTGTTTCCAAACGCAATGACTTCAGTTTTGTCTTTGTTTAACTGGAGAAAATTTTGGCACATCCAATTGTTTACTTCATCAATGCATTAGTTATATTTATGTGCCAATGTTTTGCTGTGGAATTCAGTGAGTGTTATGGGGAAGGGGTCCACCCGTGACAATGGTTCGTCCCATTAGTGTTTGGCGGGAAACTTAAACCATTTAATTTAAACCATTGCCTGACCAAGATAAGGGGGAATGTTGCATCCTGTGTATACTATGCCAATGATTGAACATGTTTGAGGTGAGACATGCTGATAATTGTGTGGATGTGCCACTAGGCATTGTTTAGTGCCAGTTTTTGCTGCGCACAGCATTTTTTTCTTTTGGTTTTAGCACTAGTAAACGTTGCATTAAGTTTTATTTTTATTTTTCTTGTTTCTTTGTTTGTTTTTTTGTACCTCATGTGGACTGCACCTTATAAGCTGCTTCTAAAATAAACCACAACTGGCATTTTGAAAACCAATCCATTGTACTGAGCCTTCCTAAACTTCTCCCAGGACTCTCGACAACACGCAACATGACAGGGCCACATCGGCGAATGTTGTAACAAGATGAAACCCCCCATTAAGCTTTTTGATAAGAAAACAATGGGCTGACATATTCAACATCGATGTCAATGTCTTCGGGCTTTTCCACAAACACCTAGCGATTCCAGCACGTCGCATTCAAATTTACTGATATGCATTGAGCCTGCATTTCCTGTACCTGGCCCCTGGAGTACTGCGGAACTCTTCCAAGTTGGAGATGAGTGCTTCAGAGGCTGTTAGAGAATGGGCTTTTTGTAAAGGCGGAGAAATTGGTTTTTATGCATAGTCTGTACCCATTTAGGATACATCGTGCCGTCTGAGGGAGTGCGCATGGATCCAGATAAGATTCAGGCTGTGGTGGATTGGCCAACCCCAGACTCCCGCAAGGCCCTGCAGAAGTTTCTGGACTTTGTCAATTTTTACCTGCATTTTATTCGCAATTACAGCCAGCTAGCCGCCCTTCTGACAGCCTAGACTTCCACCAAGACGACGTTCAGGTGATCTAAAGTAACCGATGCTGCTTTTTCCAACCTCTAGAGCCACTTTGTTTCAGCTCCCATTCTTATTGCCCCTGATTTCTCTCTGCAGTTTTTGCGTCAGAGGTGGAAGTTGGTGCGGTTCTTTCCCAGCGTTCTTCCGCAGACTACAAGATGCATCTGTGCACGTTTAATTTCATCATTTGTCTCCCGCTTAAAGCAACATGGCCGTCAAGCTTGCTTTGGACGAGTGGTGCCATTGTTTGGAAGGCTAGGGGGTGCCTTTCGCCGTCTGGACCGATCACAAAAACCTTGAGTACATCAGGTCCGCCAAACGGTTAAACCCTTGGTGCTACGCCAAATAACTTTATAACACAATACTTACTGGGCTGTTAATAAATATATGCTTTGTTACAGCATTTTGCCTCCCGAGTCTTTCTGCCCCAGCATAAGCTCAAGCATGCTGACCTTTTGGGAACATCCACTTCATCAGTAAAACCTCTTAATGGTGGAGTCTCGTCGTCTTTTCCCCAGTGCACGCCGTCAACTATAGAAAGGGAGCGAACTCCGTGTCCAAAGATAAGTGTAGACAAGTTTCTGACACCAGTTCTCAAAGTTTTGTGAGACACCATTGTTTCGGTGCTCTTTGTGTATTCACCATGGCTTATGTCTCGAGTTTCGTCAGCGGAGATAATTCACAACACGGCTCGTTTATGCACAACTATAGTGTGGACTGATCTCACATGAGCTCATCTCACGTTCTCTTTAAGGAATGAATAGAATAACACTGCCACCACGTCAGTGTGTAGAGGAGGTATAATGAATTGCTGACATGAGAGAATAGTTTAGTCAAGCCTTTAATGGTGACCACATACCCAACAACAAGCTGTAGCACATGTGCATGCTCCGCCCTGGTCAACGGCTCCACGTTCAATGTCAAGAACCCCTTCACAATCCATGGCACACTCCACATACTGGAGGAAAGTAGAACTGAAATGTTGTATTGTTTTACTTATGATTATATTATTGTTGAGGCTTTTGCTGTGTACTCACAAAATGTAACCTGCATTATGTGTTTTTCTTTATTATATCATTTATTAAAATTGTCTTGGTCTTTATTTAACTATGAACACACACACTAAGAAACGTGATATTTAACACATGAGTTTTGTTGTGGTCTTGCTGGGATCATACCAGCACCCAAAAGACAACATATGCTGGCCCACCAGCATTACAAGCTGTTCCCAGCATGCAAAAATACCTTATGCTGGTCCACGAGCACACCCGCTTCCCATGCTGAATCCCAAACCAGAATACCATGCTGTGAACCAGCAAACCAGTAAACAGCATCCCTTGCTGGTTCCAACATGCAAAACATACCTTATGCAGGAGACCAGCATTGCTGGATTTTTCAGCAGGATTTGTTATTATTTTTGCCTCTTTTGTTATAATGATCTACAATTCTCAACTATGCACCACTGTCAAATCAACCACATGTAAAAATCAAATGGTCAATAATGGCTTTATGCCAGCATTATGTCTCCTCATTTGACAGAGACTAAATGCTGCCCTCTTGTGTAAGTTTTCTGTGATATTCAGATTGGATGTAAGTGACAGTGATGGTCTCTTTAGATGGTAAAGTTACAAGTTATTAATGTAACTTGGTCAGTCAATGTAATGTTGAGATGGGTCTTTCTTTTACCAGACAAAGTGTAAATCTGCTTTTAAACAAGCTTATGGCTTATGGCATCCGTGACAAAACGCAGCTGTGCATTATATCCAATATGTTACTCCCAGTTTATTTTTTCAGTATTTATCTCTATAAATGTTTATCGGGGTGACGCAAATGTTTAGAACCGGTTCGAAAGAGTTTTGCGCTGGAAAGGAATCAATCTTAATCAGAGTAAACAGTATGTTAGTAAACCCCTGCACACCATGAATTCATCATGATAAACTTAGTGGGTGAATTCACTGGAACAGTGTGGAGGATATAAACCAAGCAACTTAATTACATGATCTCAGAATTTTGGTTGGGAAACCCCCCCAAGAGACACTTTTAATGGGCGGTTTTGTTTTTGATATTCTTTTGTACATTTCCACAGAACTCTGGCTAGAGAAACATTCTTCAAATCTGTCTCTGGGGAATGAACTGTAGCCAAATTGGTGCTTGATAACACATTCATGCTTGGGTTTGGTCTTAAATGATTTGGCTTATTTAAATGAACAAGAATTTAAGAACAATCACACCAGGATATATATTTTATATATATATATATATATATATTTAAATTTAAAAAGTGTTAGCCCACAGATACATTTATGAGGGTTTATTTAATTTATAGCAATCAACAAATGATAACAATTAGTAAAAGCCACAGTTTTAAAGCTTCGCAAGGTGCAATTTATATGACGAGTTGAAGTTTGCTGTACTTTATATAGGCCAACAGCAAGTGAATTGCCAGCAGCACTCATTCAGTAAGTGACGAATTAATAAAAACATTATGAACTTAACGAAACGATACACAATTGTAGTTTAAAGGGGTCATGACATGGCTTTTGTTTTTTGTTTTATTGTGTTCCCTTAGGTGCAATTATAGTATTACTATAGTTTTTTGGACAAAAACCTTTTAAAATGTAGTGATTTATAACCTTTTCCCACCCTCTTTCTCATCCCTTTGATTCAAACAGTCTGTTTTGGAGGTGTTTCCTCTTTAAGAGCTCAGTGTTAACGCCTGCTGTTATGATTGGCTAACGTCAGTGCTGCTTAAAAAGTAGTTTTAAGATGAAATACATTACTTACAGTTTGCGGCATCGTTGTTGGGCCCAGAATAGTGGGCACAGCCTGATCTTTAAGCAAAGGTTTTCTGGCAGCATCATACTGTGATGCGATCTCAAAATAGTCATCCTTGAAATGTATAGAACACACACGTATATTAACACTGCCGTGACTGGGATGTCCACAAAAAATAAACTGCATCCCTTTTTCACTGCCGTCAGCATATTCAAACATGTTTGTCCACAGCCAGGAACAGCACATCTGCGTGGCATCGCAATCTTCTTGTAAACAAACCCACTCGCTGAACACCTGTGGGCGCGCGCCACGCGACAACGATGCGATGATGCAAAATGAGGCGTAGTTGTCCTGCGCTTGAGGCGGTCATATGCAAACGACTGGTACGTCACTTCGTACCGTGACGTCACTTCATACCATGGATCCACAATGAGCTGTATTTAGAGCTTGATTAAATAAATTGCTCGTTTATAATGGGGAGGATGTCTTAAGCTATGAAACTTGCAGGAAGTTTTAATGGTACAAAGACCTCTTAAATACCAAAAGATCAAGGCAAATATGATCCCTTTAAGTTCACGCTGAAACTATATTGACCTTTTTGAAATAATCCATTAAACTTACTGAGAAACGAGGAGCGTGAATTAGAATGAGCAGTTCCACGCGCATGCCCAGGAAACTCATGAATTATCATCCACCCACTGCCTCTACAGATGCACAACTTGTCACTTGAAAGCGAAAAACAGTGTTTGAGATTCATCGCAGCAGATTCAAGCAGCTGTAGTTATGTACTTGTGTTTGTGCTAGAAAAATATACAAGACATTTGTGAGAAAATATTCTACAACTGTGCAACTCTCATTGGATGAATTCATATACTGATTTGCAGATGGGCAAAATTTCTCTGTGACTTCACATTTTTGATGCAGGTGTGTAAATGCGTTTTGCACCATATTCACTGCAGCAACTGTAGCCAAAATGTGATCGTACGAGTTTCTTAATTTGTGATTTGTAGAATAGGATTTGTGCACCTGCAATGAAGAATTTGAAAAGGTGTAACTGTTGTATTGTGTTTGTGGAAGATAAAAAAAAGTCTACAAGTTTGCAACCCTTACAACATTTCTCTCTGTGAATTAAAATTTACTGATACACATGTGTGGCTATTCTCTACAACTACAAATTCCACTGCAGGCAAAAATACCTCCATACGTATCTCCGCCCCACCTTGTGGGTATAAAAGGAGGACGCCGGCAACATGCAGATATGTTTTCGCTTCGGAGCCAAGTTTAATCTTCACTCCACAAGCCATTCTGAGTTTTCACTCTTCGAGACAAGCTAATCTCCAGGTGTTGGTGTGATGGCGAATTCCAGCGAGATTCACATTGCCTGCTGATCTGTGCAGTGATTGCCAGTCGTGTGTTTCTCCCTGGTCGCTTCAGCACCTGCAGGGTTTATTCCTCTCTTGTTTGAGTTGTACGCGCGATACATCTTTCCGAAAGATCTGTGAAAGATGTCTTGTCCGTGACATCTTATGACATCTCGTCCAGATCTTTGGAACCTCCACGTGTGGCTCCTGGATGCAACGAGGTAGGTTTGAGTACCTGGTGGCTACTATCACTTCCGCTAGAGCATCGTCCACGAGACATGTCTATGCGTTGAAGTGGAACCTCTTCGTCAACTGGTGCTCTTCTCACCGAGAAGACCCCAGAAAATGCTCGATCGGTGTCATGCTTTCCTTCCTGCAAGATGGGTTGGAGTGAAGGCTGTCTCCCTACACCCTGAAAGTGTATGTTGCCGCTATCGCCGTACATCACGACGCAGTTGAAGGTAAGTACATGGGAAAGCACGGGCTGATCGTCAGGTTCCTGAGAGGAGTGAGGAGACTGAATCCTCCTTGTTCCCTCTTGGGACCTCTCAGTGGTTGTATCTACCCTGCAGAGTGCTCCCTTTGACCCTCTGCAATCAGTGGAGCTTAAGTTCCTGTCAGTTAAGACAGCGCTCCTGGTTGCATTGGCCTCCATTAAGAGGGTAGGGGACCTGCACGCATTTTCTGTTGACGAAGCGTGCCTGGATATGTGCCCAAGGTTCCCACCACTCCCCTTCGAGATCAGGTTGTGAACCTGCAAGCGCTGCCCCTGGAGGAGGCAGACCCAGCCTTGGCACGTCTCTGTCCAGTACACGCTCTCCGCGCTTATGTAGACAGAACGCAGTGTTTCAGGATCTCAGTCCAGCTCTTTGTCTGTTATGGTGGGAAGCTGAAGGGAAAGGCTCTCTCCAAGCAAAGGTTATCTCACTGGATAGTGGACGCCATTGCTTTGACATACCAGCAGCAAGGTGGACCGTGCCCCCTTGGTGTGAAGGCACACTCCACCGGAGTGTGGCTTACTCTTGGGCTCTAGCGCATGGTGCCTCGCTAACAGACATCTGCAGAGCTGCAGGCTGGGTGGCACCCTACATATTTGTGAGATTCTATAATCTCTGAGTGGAGCTAGTATCCTCTCGTGTACTTGCTTCAACTAGCCGGTAAGTGGATCTGCTCAGGTGTCTTCGCTTGCTCGCCATTCCACTCCAAGCCCTGAGTTCCTCCAGCACTGTTGACGTCAACGCCAGAGTCTATGCCTGCGGCAGCTTTCGCGTCGGCTAGATGCCTCCGTGTGCATGGTTCCCCTCTGGTGACCCCCACATGTGTATTTCCACTGTAAACCTCTCTGAGCATGTGTATTTCCCTTGGCAAGCCACCTTGCCACCTCTGGGATTGAAATATTCCACCCTACGGGCTGGCACTGATTGCATATTTCCACTGAGATATCCTTCCCAGTGTACCTTGGTATTCCTGTGTTAAGTATAGGAGTCCTTCGTCCGTGCTAGTCTCACGAAAGGGACCTCAGACTTACGCAGGGCACTGGAAGACAGCCGAGAAGTTGGCGTGATTAGACTGGAACCCCATTCGTCACCCCATTCGTCAACCCATTCGTCGCCACTACGTAACTCGTAGTGACTACGACGTTACGTGTCCCTGCCACCTCCACTGTACCGCGGGAATTGCCTGAGTTCAGTCTCGGCCCCTCAGCGTAGAAACATATCTCCATGTTGCCGGCGTCCTTTTATACCCACGAGGTGGGGCAGAGTTATGCTATGCAAATTCCGCAGACCCATGGCATTTCTTTGCCATTGGCTCGTTTAATATTTCTCGAAGTTGATAGGCTTTCTAAGCAAAACCCCATTCGTCGTCACGGCGTAATGTCTCTGTTCCCTAATCAGGGAACGAGGGTTACATACGTAACCGAGACGTTCTTTTAAAATATTTATTAATCAATGAATCCTGAAAAAAAGTATCAGAGGTTCCAAAACAAAACAATGAAGCAGTACAACTGTTTCCAGCATTGATAATAACTGAGTATCAAAAGAGCATATTAGAATGATTTCTGAAGGATCATGTGAAACTGAAGACTGGAGTAATGATGCTGAAATTCAGCTTTAAATCACAGAAATAAATTATATTTTAAAGTATATAATATAGTATATTAAATAAAAATAAAAAACTGTATTTTAAATTGTAATAATATTTTACAACATTACTGTGCCACCCCTCCCCCTCCCCCCGAATCCCCCTCCTCCCCTTTTTTGATAAAATAAATGCAGGCTTTATGAGCATAAGATTAAAAACATTAAAAATAGTAATTTTTTCAAACTTTTGACCAGTATACTGTATATATATCATATATAACTCATTCAGTCAAACCCATTCTCTTATAAAGCCTAGTAAAAGACATCATAATTCCAGCCTTTATGCATAGTGCTACATCTGAATAAATAGAGCTATGCCATGTTCAATCAAAGACCAGGCACACTTTAAGTTTGCCAGTGTACATAGACACAGGCAGAGTTGCACGCTCGCTCTTATTCTCAAGCTTTTCAAAGTTTGCTGTCTGCCAATTGTTGTTTTATGCAAAAAGTCAGAGTCTGGATAGGACACACGAGGGCCTTATGCAAATGACGTGTCTATCAGCTGGGATACTGGAGAGGTGAATGCTCTTCTACTAACCCACTTTGCTAAATGTGTTTCTCTGAACCTTTTTGAAAAAGGTTCACTCAGTTCACCTGAGAAAAGCACCACAGAAGCAGGGATTTAATCTACAGAGCCTGGATCCGTGGATCTTTGCTTTTATAAGGTAAGTGTATGTACTTCTCAAAGTTTTTATAGAAACTTTATTTCCCAGATTTCTGCTTACTTCTCAAGCGGAGACCGTTTTGTGGAATCATATTGTTTTGCATTGTACCTGTTCACAGCTCTAGATATTGACAGATTTAAATGTTTTTGACTAGAAGAGATTAGGGTGGAGAGACAGAGTGATTGTGGTGACTGGTGAATGGGGATACCCTTGCTCTTATGAATATTACAACAAGCCCTTTACATAAAGGAGACCATTTGAAAGCTGGACGCATTAGAATAAACCTCAAGATCATTTTACTGGCTGGGCCCGGGCATGAATTGCCTCAGTGTCTGCATAAAGTTGTGATCCTGTAGGAAAATCAGCTCTATTTATCATTACAGATATTAAGATGAGCACAGAGGCTGTTGAACAGACAGAATCTCAGCATGAACCAGCTGGTAAGGAGCCTTTTCACTCTCTGGAATATTGTCAATTGCCTTGAAATGGAACAATTACCTCTTAATTAATGCATGGTGACATTTGAATGTAAATAAAATGGAAATATAAGTCAATAAATTATACGCCAATTATATTTTTAATTTGTAAAATAATAATTTGTGGCACGAAACTATTATAAGTGAGGTTTACAATATTTTAAAACTTTATAAAATATGACATAAATGTTCATTTGAAACTATTCTGTGCTACATTACAAAACATATTTGATTATTTTCTTAAATATTTAAAATAGTTTTCACTGCTTTTATGTCCAAATGTGATTTTATTTTGGGTATTTTCTCACAAATTGTCTACTTTCCAGTTATTGAGCCTTTATTATCTGTGATTATTATGTTAAATGTTAAATGGTTAAACACAGTGTTTGTGATTCACCCTTACGTTTACTTGAAATGAGGATCATAATTTCACGAACTGCCATCGGGCTTCTTTACAATAACCGTTTGTGGTTATGACCAAAAGTTTAACTCTTTGTGTTGATGGGACACTGGTCACGCTCTCAGGCAAGTTTGTACAAATGGCTTTGTGCCAACCTTAGAAGTAATTTTTGATGTTCAGAGCATTTATATTATCTATACATTTTCATTTTTATTTGTCACCTCATAAATTGGGATTGTACTTAAAAAAGGCATTCGTATGTATTGTTGAATACAGAGTACAGAGTGCATAAGGCGTCTAGGTGTGTGATGCGTGTAGGCTGATGGATGTGAAGTCTACCAGGATGTATGTGGCGGTTTGTTTGCAGTGAAGCGCTCATAGCCTCAGGCACTACTGAATCTTGGTCTGGTTACAATGGCTTCTGTACGGAACCATCTCGCTCAAATGAGGAACCTGAGATAAATGAGAATTCAGAGAGAGCAGTGTGTTGTCCCTCATTGTTAAATATATATTTCATTTATGTTCCATCACCTCTGTGGTGTGAAATGTTTGGATATGGATTAGGGTTCAGGTTAGACCTATCAGATATCCCATCAGGTCATGTGATATCTACAAATATTTGGATTGTACAAAAGAAATGTTGTTCATGTTTACAAACACCTTTATATGAGCCTACATGAAAACTAGTGAAAGTATAGTAAGTTTCCCACTGTTTTGTAGTAAGGACATTTTATTGTTTTGGACTTGTACAATTGCTATTAAGTATCATCACAGTTTATGTGCAAACACGTATGACTGGATGACTATAATCATTCTGACTTAAAAATCAGGGATTTTAATGAAGTATTATGCAATCAACATGGAGGAAATGAGTCATGGCAGGTTTTATAATCATAATAATATTTGTGTGTTATAATAATATGTGTGTGTGGGGGGGGGGGGGGATTGGGGTGGGGGTTGGGGGGGGTAAGAGATGCACCTGGAGGTCTGTAAGTATTCAAATGTGAAGGCCTCTAAAAGTTGCCATGGAAACTCATTTGCATGATCTGATGATTTCCATACTGGAAGTTTGGCTCAGGAGAAGGGTATATTTCCATATTGTGGAGTGAGTGAGTGCCGTTCTAACCACTGCCTCATAGAGATAGATTTGAATTTCAAATGAAGAGAGATTAGCTGGTATTGATGACCTTTGAACCACCGACTAACCCTCCTCGCTCAGTTTAATGGAACATTTGGGAGTTTGTTTTTATGGTATGGTCCATTATAAGTCTTACTATGAAAACCCCTTGAAATAAATAATGATACAAGTTTAAATGAAAACTAAAATGTTTTGTAACATTATCTGGATCCCTCGGGTGGGAGACAGTCTGAGTGTTTATGCATAACTCTTACTTTAATGCTAAGTGTGATTATCTCTTTTGTTTTCCAGACATTGAACAAAATGGCATTGACTTCAGCAGACAAGTAAGTACAAACTTTGCTTCGCTTAATATTCATCATCTGAAAATGTACTGTTTTGGTATTCGGCGCATCTCATTGCTCGAGGAGGAGCCGAGACTGAACTTGAGTTCAACTGGAAACGGATTAAAAGTTTTGTAGTGTTACACTACGCGAGACATTTGAGTCATTATGAATAAGCTTCATTGGTTCTTCAGATAAGCCTGTCATATTATCTAGTGGTTAGGACAGAGAAAACTTCATGCACAGGAACTAGCTTCAGGTTTCTAAGGGCATTTGCATACTGCGCCTGCGGGAAGGGAAGGAGTGTTTGTTAAAGGCCCTTTGCAGAACGAGTCCTGCAGCCTTACTGGTCTCTGAGTACACACAAAGAGTGCATGTATACACACACATGCCTGAGGACCAAAGCACAACAGTGAACAACTACATTTGTTGAAATGTTCACTAGGTTTGGGTTATCTAACAAATTATTTGTTTCACGTACAGATAAAGACTGAGAACCTGAACGATTCACCTCATTCTGGTTCGTCACACAAAACATGCCACTTAACTCAGGGATCACCGGTGCCTGGTGGCCAGCTTGGGGTACGTCTTTATCGACACAGTCAATGAGAACTCATGCACACACATTTTGTATTAAGAAAATTAAGCCTATTTAGATCATTAGGCCTTTTGACATTGTTAATTTTTCTAATAACAGTTAAAAACATAGTTCCTCCCAAAATGTTTATTCTGTCATCATTTACTCGCCCTCAAGGTGTTCCAAACCTGTATGAATTTCTTTCTTCTGCTGAACACAAAAGAAGATATAAAATTGAAGACTATGGGAAACCAAACAGTTGATGGACCCCATTGACTTCCATATGTATACAAATAAAAATAAATACTAAGGAAGTCAATGGGGTCCATCAACTGTTTAGTTACTGACATTCTTAAAAATATCTTCTTTTGTTTTCATTAGGTTTTGAACACCTTGAGGCTGAGTAAATGATGACAGAATTTTCATTATGGGGTGAACTATCTTTTTAAAGCACCAATTAAGCATTGATTTCAGTCCCAATTCTCATAACTGCAAAAAATGTCATTACTGTAATGTGAGAAAGATTTATATATTAACTATTTAACAATTCATGAGGGAAAAAATAATTACATATTTATTATTTATTTTATTATTTAAGTATTTTTAAATCACAGAAGCATTTGCCTTTAATTTATAATGACTTATTATAACCATTTTTTATATAATACAGTAAGAGATAATCTAATTAGTTTCGCCACTGAAAATAATGTAAATTAACAAAATAATAAGGGAAATGGCATTTTTGAGAAAAGTCTGCTTAAAGAAATAGTTCACCCAAAAAAAAAAAAATTATGTCATCATTTACTCACCATCAAGTTGTTCCAAACCTGTATGAATTTCTTTTTTTCTGTTGAACATAAAAGAAGATTTTTTTAAAGAATGTATGTAACCAAACAATTGATGGAAGAAGTTTTTTTTAATTTTTTTTTTTTATAACCTCATACAGGTTTGGAACAACTGGGTGAGTAAATGATTTTCATTTTCAGGTGAACTGTCTCTTAAACTGTCTTAAACAGTATTTCTTAATATAATAATATTTTTCTTATTTTCCTTCTTAGATGCAATGTGACCTGAAAATGTTTTGTTTGATTTAATGCTCGAAGGTTTACACAAAGTGTAATTATGGTGAAAGATAAGGCAAGCATGTAATGGCTGGTGATTGGTGTTTTTAGGAGCTGTCTTCCCTGCACTCTCTGCCCCAGCTCGTCCTGATGCCTGGATCTCATCTGTCCTCTCCATCATCATTTCTCCTCTCACAGGCCCAATCAGGACACCAAGGTCAGTGGATGTACTGGATCATATTAGGGATGATGTTGCTCACTGAGAAAGTTATTTTTGTTTGACTTAACTACAGTACATACATGTTTAAATGCTGTTTCCTCCAGCACTGCTGCAGCCCAATCTGCTTTCCTTGCCATCCCAGTCCCAGACAGGACTCTTACCACACCAGCCAGGTCTAGCACTCACTCCTCAGGTACATCAGAGCCTAATGTTGGATTATTTCTTGAAATAAATAAATAAATTCATGTAAAAGTGTTAAAAAAAAACTTAAAAAAACACCAGAAACACTTTACAATAAGGTTTCATTTGTTAACAGTAGTTACCATGAACAAACAAACAATACTTTTACAGCATTTATTAATCTTAGTTCTATGTTATTCTCAACATTAACTAACAGGCTACATTTTTAAGATCAAAAGTTGTATCTGTTAACATTAGTTAATAAACTGTGACCTCACATGAACATGAACATTTGTATTAACATTAAGAAAGGTTAATAAATGCAGTAAAAAAACATATTGCACAATGTTAAATTATGCTATTTAAAGCGTTAGTTCACCCAGAAATGAAAATTCTCTCATTAATTACTCTCCCTCATGTCGTCCCAAACCAGTAAGTCTTTAAAGGGCCCCTATTATGATATTTTAAAGTTTTCTAATGTTGTTTTGGAGTCTCCTACAACAGGTTTGCATGCATCAAATGTCAAAAAACGGTTTAATTTTCTCATAATATACATTTGCACATCACCAGATTTTCAATGATTCTCAAACGACTCGCCAAATGAATCAATCTCTCTAAATCCCTCCTTTCCGCGAGTTTATATGCTCTGATTGGTCAGCTCAGTCTGTTGTGATTTGTTTACCGCGTAATTCCCATTGCCATAACACCGACAGCTCTGTGTGTCCTGAGGCTTCCTACACCGTAAACTAAACACAGTAACGAACAATGACGTCGATATCAATCTGAGCGCGAGTCCAGAACACTAGAAGAAGAAGAACCATTCATTCAACCCGAACCTCCATCGCAAGGATGACTTGAGCAGGACGTTTCAGTGATTCACACTCAGTTTGAGGTACATCATGAGATGTTGTAAAAAGTGCATGTCCATCAACCGATTATTTTACTTGTACTAATTTATTTACAGAGTATGTTTCTAATATATTGCGGTGAACACGTGGAAACTATATTAATAACCGTGCATGTAATGTTCGATAATACATTAGCCAAGCTCTAGTGTGAATGACTGATGTAACATAAACATTGGTAAAACAAATCTTGCTCCATGCTTAATCTTTCCTCAAAGTAGTGAGAACGACAGACAATCTGCATTAATAGACACAGTTTTATGTAATAGTGGCCCACAGCTGATTAGCTGACTCCGATATTTGAGAAGCAGTCGTCAGTAAAATAAAGGTAACAGGAAAAGTTTAGGATTATACTGCTGTAGTATCATGGTAAAGATTAATTTTAACAACAGATTCTTCACATGCTCGTCCTTGGGCTGTGAAAAAAAAAGTCTTTACCGTCACATTGTAAGCACAGCGTCTCCTCGGCATGATCTATCCAGTATCCACAGGATCAGCTGCCGGTTTGAGGTTTAAGTTTTTCTGGTGTCTGCGCGCGCAATAAGTGGGCGGGCTAATGTTTCGTCTTGACGTCACGACGAAACGGCTTATGACTCGTTTGAAAAACAATTAATTTCAGAGTCGACTCTTACTTTTGAAAGACAATAACTTTATATACGGTGCACTTTCAGATTTAAAACTGCAGGATGTTTTCATTCACTTAGAGCTATATTACACACTACATGAAAGGTCATTTTCAAAAATCCATAATAGGAGCCCTTTAATTCATCCTCAGAACACAAATGAGGTAACCTGGGAACACCCAGACGAACTTCAGGCAAATTTGAGATTTGCTCTGCAAGTCAGTCTGGCCAGTCGAGTCCATTCAAAGCCCATTTCCAATTTTTCCAAATCGAGGCACCAATCACAAACGTTGAGGCGGGCTTTACACGATGGCAATCGCTCTGATTGCTTTTAGGTCTATCCGATAGGCTCTATGCACAAACGCATAGAATCTCAGCCAGCATCTTTACTTCCGCATAGCGTGTTCTATAGCGAAGTGTACTAGCGGAAAACTAATTTTCTCAGAAAAGGAGACAACGATTTTAGAAACTGATTCGCTAGTCGGATTTCGCGTAATATGAGAGAATACTCACCCTCAAAGTTGTCGATGTAGCTCGAAATATATCATTTAAAGCCCTACTCTTTCTTACTCTTATGTGTGACAGATAACTGCCTCACAATATTGTTAACATCATTCACGTTAACCGTCATTTCCGTCCCTCTATTGACAGCTACACAACTACCTCTTTCAAGCCCCAGAAAGGTAGTGAAGACATTAAAGTAATCCATGTGACTCAATTTTATGAAGTGATGGGAGTGTTTTTTTTTTTGCGCAAAAAAAAAACAACAACATAATTTACCACTTAATTTACTCAATATTAAACACTGACGTGCATTCAGGCAACAGCGTCTGCTCTTGCGTCAACATCATCGTGGTCCTCCCAGGAACTCTTTGGAGATTAATATTTTTGTAAATAAAATGGTAAATTATGTTGATTTTTGTTTTTTTGCGCAGACAAAGCACTTGCGCCGCTTCACACAATTGAGGTTAAACCACTGGAGTCAAATGGATTACTTTAAAGATGTCTTTACTGCCTTTCTGGGGCTTGAAAGTGGTAGTTGTGTAGCTGTCAATGGAGGGACAGAAAGCTCTCAGATTTCATCAAAAATATCTTCATTTGTGTTCTGAGGATGAATTAAAGTCTTACAGGTTCAGAATGGCATGAGAGTGAGTAATTAATGACATAACCCTTTAATGCGTTAACTAACATTAACAGATGAGAACTTATTGTAAAGTGTAACCAAAACACCTGTTTATTCTTCACTGTTACTATTTTACATTTATTAAATAAGTCATCAACCCTATGAAAGAACACAAATGAGAGTATGATCAATATCTTTCATTTTTTTCATCCTTTGTCTTGTTTATTGCTTCCTTTTTCCTTTTCTATTTTCTGAAGAAACATACATTTGGGCAAATGCCTCTAAACCTTTGATATATATATTCATCGGTTCATATATTGGTTATTATATTCATCTACCATGATATTTAAACCTATTAACTTTCTCTCCCCTCATCATAGACGTAAAAATGCACATCCAAACTAGTTGTAATTCATGAATGCTTTGGAATACAGAGCTACGGTCTCTTTCCAATGATTCTTTTGTAAAGAAGACACGCAGCAGATTATTTATATATTTTACAAAACAATTTGGAGTCTAAAATTGCTAGAAAACCAAAGCCATGTGTCTAACCAAGTTTTTGTTTCCCAATTTGAAGTTACATTTAAATACATTTCTGTCTCAATGTCACATCTATCACAAAACAATGGCCAAATAGGGAACCTTGAGTCTCTGACCTTTCCAACGATATGTTTTTTTACGTTTAGAAAAAGATTTGATAATGCAGTAAATTTTGAAACATGAAACCATCCACTAGGGGGAGGATACAGCTAAAAGGTTTTAAAGTACTGTTTCCATGCTAACGCGATGTCCAATTTCAATGATTTTGAAATGATGACTTTCGAATGACAATTTATGATGATTTCTAAAATATGTGATGGGGGAGAAAAAAAAGGGGGGTGGGGGGAAGCATAATACTAGGGTACTTTTTTTAAGGACATGAGAAAAGGAAAACACTAAAACACACCAAACCAATAATACAAATAGCATGTAAGCAAACAAAGGTGATAACAACTGATTACCTAGACTCTAATAGCTTTATTTTCTCCTAAGGCAATGGGCAGGACAGGGCTGGCTGGCTCCTCTATGGATGGACACCTGGACATGTCTCACTTACAGGTCCCTAAACATGTGGGATCACCACAAGATGAGCCTAATGACCTGGAGGAGCTGGAGCAGTTTGCTAAAGCCTTCAAACAAAGACGCATCAAACTAGGCTTTACTCAGGTAAGACTTTGTGCCTGGTTTTATAAATGTGTTAGATGTATATTTTATGGTATTGAACAGACTACATGTAACCGGTCCTACTTGACCCCCTCCAAGGGGTCTACGACATGGGAGGCAGGTGCTCTAAAACCTCTAAAACCAAAGACCACAGCCTCTAGCAGCAGTCACTAGTGTGCTTCTTGAGATCAGGGGAGTGAGGTTTACACGCACAGCTCTTACCGGCACCAATTGTAACTGATCCTACTCGACCTGCTCCGAGTGGGATTCGAACAGGGGTCTCCGGAGTGGGAGGGGACCACGCTAACAAGGACGCTAAAGACAGAAGCCGCTAATGCGCCTCTTAAGGCCAGGGGAGTGAGGTTTACACGCACAGCTCTTACTGGCCTACGGCAGTTACACTCACTCTCCTAAACCTCACTACCATCCGGGTCACGGCACCAATTTTATCCGGTCCTACACAACCTGCTCCGAGCGGGATTCGAACAGAGGTCTCAGGCGTGGGAGGTGGACAAGGACGCTAAAGACCGCAGCAGCCGCTAGAATCAGTCTCTAGCGGGCCTACGTCCATTACATATACATTATGTATATCATCAGCTTCCGTTGAGTTTGGAAAATTCTTTACACAGTAGCCTATCAGACTATATGTCTCTGAAAATGTCCAGATTTTTAAATCTTCTTGCAGACTCATTTTAAGTGGTGTTTAGTCAACTGGGTGACTAGAGCACATTGCAAATATACATAACCGGAAATAAATTAATCGAAGCTCAGTGCAAGTAGTCCATCCCAGAAGCGAGAGACAGATTGTTTGAAGCTGCTAAATTCTCATCAGATTGCATAATTTAAAAAAAAAAAATAATAATTGAAACAACAATTCTATCTGATGACATATTAAGTAAACGTGTGAATATATCAATATTCTTCCTAATGGACATTGTTTAGTGATCACAAATAAATGGGAGTGAACGCGATTGAATACGTACAGATATTCTATTCAAAATATCAATAACTACCGATTGATATTGCATAATTTTGCAATCCTGACAGAAATGAGGATATTGCTGTCATTGTAACCAGGTTTTATCATAAACAGTGGTCAAATATTTAAGCTATTCTGAGTTTCTTCAGTTTCTCAAGCTCAAATAAGAACGCTTTGTGTTTTACATGTCAGTGAATAAACAAGCATACTTAGTCAACATTTATGTATTTTTGTTTTCTCAGACTAATGAAATGCACATATGTTGTGACAGTGTTGTTTTTATTATTATTAGTAGTAGTAGTAGTATTGTTTTATTGCAATTTTGTATATTTCTTTCCCTGTCATTTCAATTGTCTTTTCAATTTAACTTCATGTGGGTATATCCACTCAAATTTAAATGGAAAAGGAGCCCATTTTAAATAGCCTACTCAATGTTTCCCGACACTTTGTGGATCTCATCCAGTTCTCAAACTCTTCTTTGATGTGTTTGCAGGGTGACGTGGGTCTAGCCATGGGAAAGCTGTATGGAAATGACTTCAGTCAGACTACCATCTCACGCTTCGAGGCTCTCAATCTTAGCTTCAAAAACATGTGCAAGCTCAAGCCCTTGCTAGAGAAGTGGCTGAGTGATGCAGGTATATGCTGCTACTGCCCTCTAGTGGACAGAACTTCATATTTTTTCTGTAAGCGTCAGTTGGTATGTTTTGCGGACTGTCTGTACTCAAATACCTGCAATATTAAACTTTCCTTTCACATCACCTCAGAGAATTCGCCATCCGACACCATGACCAACCCCACCACCCTACCACCCCTTTTGGAGGGTTACGGAAGGAAGAGGAAAAAGAGAACAAGCATTGAAACTAACATCAAGCTCACACTTGAGAAACGCTTTCTAGATGTGAGTTTGCCATTTTTACTCCTTTTTTGATGCTTCAGGCCCTCATATGAACATAATTTGAGAGAATTTCTCATTGTAGGGAGCATGACAGAAGAATGATAAATATTTTTGGTCTGACATACAGAGTACAACAGTTTACGGTCTAATCCTAAACTAACTAGTGTTTGTTAATATTTTTCAAGATTAGTTAACAAAAATACAACTGTTCATTGTTAGTTCATGTTTTCTCATGTCCATCAAATATTATTAACATGTTTTTTTTCCAGTATTTCAATGTTTAGAAGTCGCAAATTATGCATTTATTTGAAAAATACAGTAAAAACTGTAATATTGTGAAATGTTATTCCAATTTTAAGTAACGATTTTCTATTTTAGTATATTTTATAATGTAATTTATGCCTGTGATGGCAAAGCTGAACACTACTCCAGTATTTAGTGTCACACGATCCTTCAGAAATCATTATTATATGCTGGTTTGCTACTCAGTTGTTATTATTGGTGCTCAGTTATTATGGTTCTTATAATTGTCAATGTTGCTGTTGATATTTTTAAATAGAAAACTTTTGTATCAGTATAAATGTCTTTACTGCCACGTTTGATCAAATTAATGTGTCCTTGCTGAATGAAAGTTGTCTTTCTTCATCACCATTTCCACAATAATATGAAGCACAACAGTCTTCAACATTGATAATAACAAAAATGTTTCTTGAGCAACAAATCAGCATATTAGAATGATGTCTGAAGGATCATGTGACACTGAAGACTGGAGTAATGATGCTGAAAATTCAGATTTGTCATCACAGGACTAAATTACATAATATATATATATATATATATTGACTGTATTTTTGATCAAATAAATGCAGCCTCGATGAGCATAAGAGACAAAAACATCTTAGTTATTCCTAACTTTTTACCAGTAGTACAAACGTTGAAATTAACATTATCTAAGATTAATAAATATATTCTTTATTGTTAGTTCACGTTTACTAATATAGTCAACTAATGTTAACAAATTGAACCTCATTGCAAAGTGTTACAGTTAATTTGTCATTTACAGTAATATAGTATAATTTTGTTGCATTTGTAATCTGCCACAAGTTAATTTAGTCAAGTCAAGTCAAGTCAAGTATATTTATATAGCGCTTTTCACAATACAGATTGTATCAAAGCAGCTTCACAGTATCAATCAAAACAACATAACAATGTTCGACCTCCACGTTTGGTTGGGCTGATCAATGGTATTAATGATTGTTTAATTAATTTGAATATCCCCAATAATTTAGTCAACTATGTGCTGCATTAGCATGTGCTAGCAAAATGCATCAGTTTTCTTTCAGTGCCACCTGCAGGCTGTGATACATAAACACACGTTTCCCTATATCTAGAACCCAAAACCCAACTCTGAAGAGATTACGCTCATCTCAGAGCAGCTAGCCATGGAGAAGGAAGTAGTGCGGGTTTGGTTCTGCAACCGGCGGCAGAAAGAGAAGAGGATATACTGCCCCATTTCCACTTCACCCATGAAGTCTCACAACTACAACCCTCGTCTGGTGAGTCTGAGAAATCATTATTGAATGAGATGGGGGGGTCTGTCTGTTTCCTCTAGTAATGATTGATCTAGTCCAGAGGAAATTATTAACAGTCCAGTTAAACTCCCCCTGAAATTTCGCAAAATGGTAGTGAACATGATTCATAATGCACATGTGGCATGCTGTTTTAGACACACCCAGTCATAAAAGTACAACCTGAATGGTGACCATAAAGTTTTGTTACTAATAATCTCTGGTTCAGCATGGACAGAGCCACATTGGGCAGAGCTTGTTTCGAATTGAAGAAAAGGAAGTTTCTTCTGTTCTATTCTATTCTATTCTATTACTGTCACGAGTATGTTAGTTTTTTGGTGTTTTAGTTTGGTTTGGTTCCTGTTTGCTTGTGTCCCCGATTCTTGTTAGTTTCTATGGTTACTGATTATGTTACGCACCTGTCTCTACTTCTGTTGATTAATTCTCCTTGAGCCTTGAGTTTTCTTAAGTCCCTTGTGTGGACGTTATGTTATAGTGAGTAGTGCTTCTTCGTTTCTCCCTGGGATTACTACAGCTAACAAATAACAATTTTATAATATCCAATACAATTATATAATATATAATATGTTATATTATATTATACCTTTCCATGGTTTGGGGTCAGTACGATTGTTTAAAAGAAATTAATACTTTTATTCAGTAAGTATGCATCAAATTGATCAAAAGTGAAAAACAATTGTCTAATAATTCTAATTTCTAATTATTTTTAACTTTCTATTCATCAAAGAATCCTGAAAGATATGTATCAAGGTTTTCACAAAATATTAAGCAGCAAAACCATTTTTAACTGAAAATTATGAGAAAGAATAATAGTCTTCATCCAAAAATTCATCTTTGTCATCACAGGATTAAATTACATTTTAAAACATATCAAAATAGAAAATAGTTGAATTGTAATAATATTTCACAAAATTACTGTTTTGACTGTATATAAATGCAAAAAAATGATCGAAAACATTAAACAACCGTAAGGTTGACCCCAGACTTTTGAACGGTCATGTATTTTTTTATTTCAAGAAATGGAACAAATGGATAGCCACAATATGTTATAATAAACTTTAAATTAATAATTCATTATGTTGGCATGTTTATAACTTTATCTTCCTCCCCAAACTGTGTGTGTTTTAAAAAAAACCTTCTTTCCCACTAATTTGATTAATTTCCTGTTTCAGCCTTCAACTTCACGCTCATTCAGTCCACTCACCTCTGGAGGTGGTAAGTATAGAACTGGTGGGATGATAAACCACACTATTGCCATTGTAGGATAATGTATTTATAATTTATAACCTTAATGTGTTTTCTAATGTTAGAACACGTTTATTCTTGCAGTGTCATCAAGCTCCTCCCCCAACAGCCCCAGTCGAGGCTCTTCCCCCAGTGCTCTGTCCACCACATCCAGTCCACTGACGGCACAGGGGGTCAACCAGACGTTCAACACCACAGGGTATAACCACATCAAATACCTTCCATTAAAGGATTTGTTCACTTTTTAAAAAACTTTTGCTGATAATTTACTCACCCCCATGTCATCCAAGATGTCCATGTCTTTCTTTCTTCAGTCGAAAAGAAATTAAGGTTTTTGATGAAAACATTCTAGGATTTTTCTCCATATAATGGACTTTACTGGTAGCCAAACCGTCCAAGGTCCAAATGACAGTTTCAGTGCAGCTTCAAATGGATTTAAACGACAACAGACGATGCATAAGGGTCTTATCTAGCAAAAAGATCGGTTATTTCTAAAATAAATAAAAAAGTTTAAGTTTTATTAGCACAAATGCTCGGCTTGCTCTGTTCTCCTGTTCGAACTCGTTCATCAAAATGAACAAATCTTTTTTTGAGTCATTTCATTCATTCAATGAACAAAATGAACGAAATGACTCGAAAAAAAGAATCGTTCATTTTGATGAACGAGTTCGAACAGGAGAGTCACGACCGCGGATCACAGAACAGAGCAAGGCATAAAACTTCGTTTTTTATTTATTTATTTTAGAAATAACCGATCGTTTTGCTAGATAAGACCCTAGTCTTGCTCTATTTGTTTACCACTAGCGCATCCTGATGACATTTTATACTTCTATGCTAACTTGCGTTGTAGCCTACAATTCACTATGTGTCATCACCGCAATCGGCACCAGGCAATCAAACCAAGTGTGAAATCGCCCTAAAAATGTGGATAATCAAGCAGATTGATCAGATCCAACTTTGTAAGCATGACTTGTGTATAACCTATGTTGTACTCTCCCAAGTTCAGGAAGCTGTCATCCATTAAATGCGCATTACACAAGCTTACTTTTGGGTTGTACTACTCAGGAACAGTAACCACTGATTCCTAATTTCATACATTTTTGGAAGGCCAAACGAAAGGGGTTTGCTTTCACATAGAAACACACAGCATCTCAACAACATGGCGACAACACTACAATTTACTGAAGCCTTGTCTTCTTTCTTTGCATTTCCATTATGCTAAAATTTCAAATTTGTGTCATGCGTTTACGTAAATAATATCTGGACTTTGCTCAAGGCATTTTAGGCAAGTTTGGATCAATGTTCTCTTTTAGAATAAATCCCCTTTGTAGGAGAATATGAGCTTTTTGCAGATCTTATACATGCACAAACAGATATATTACACACCAAAGGAAAAGGAAAAAATGAAAAAGCATCAGATGGCCTCTTTAATTACTAAAGAACCAGTCAAACTGACATATGATGAATTTTACAGATCCTGGTATCGCTGGAACACCACGTCATACCACCACTGAAGAGTTCTAGTACATCCGGAGGCAACAGCTTCACTTCATAACTTACCAGACGAGAGAGGTCTCTGTGAAAGAAAGGAAATGTTAATTCTGTAATGTTTACAACCTGCACTAAACGTGGAGGCAGAACACAGAGAACCACTATTCTGCTTCTCATGGTCTAATGTTCAAAATGCTTGTGAATAGAGCTTCACTGCTAATTACTGAAGGGAAAAAAGCACTAATATGCAACGGTATATGAAATCTTGCTGCAAAGAGCATGACAGACATGTTCCGCATTTTCAGGAGAGCTTTTAATGTGCGTGAAACCTTATTTCACTTTCTGTGCAAAATCTCTGTGCCAATTTTGTTGGAGATGAAGGTTCAAATCTGGCTTTATGTGTATTGATAACGACGAATAAACTGCACAAAACAAAACACAAACTTTTAAAAAACACATATTTGCATACATTGTTTACATATTGCTTTATTAGAAAATTGTGTCACTGTTGTGTAATTTAATGCTGAAGGTTCATTGACAAATTTAGACGCTAGGTCAAGACTGGAACTGCTGGCTCTGATATGTGCAGTTATTTTGAGACAACATTTAGTCGATTGGTCACCACAGTTTACAGGTCTTATATTTTTGGCATGCACCTAGTTTTGTGTTTCTGAATTTTTCTAAGGATTTCTGGCAGGGAAAACATTTTATATTCCTGGTGTGGAATATAAGCATTTCACACTATTTTTGTATGCAGCATTGTCCAAAGCATTTGAAGTGCCTTGAGTTTCACATTTTAGCATACTGTATGATTAATAATGTTATCTAGATAATGTTTGGTTGTTATTTGCTTTTTTAAAATTTGTATAACACTGTTGTATATTTCAATTTCACTGTTTGACTGTTATTAAAATTTGCACTTAAATATGCCTCTTTTTTATATACTATTCAACACATATGCATTTGGGGGCATATGTCATAATTAGAAGATAGAAGTACAAATTATGAGATAAACAGCAATCAAACCAGCAATAGGGCAACAACATGCAAGTGCTGTGACTAGTCCCAGTTTATCTAGCACAGTTAGAAAGTTTGTTTTTAAAAAATATATACACACACACACACAAACATAGAAATCACAATGTATGAACACCTGTCTATCAGCTAGAATTCTGACTCTAAAAGACCTCACACCGGACGCGAATAGCGCGTCAAATTCGCGTCTACCGCGTCTAGTTTGACGCTTGACCACTTTGTGTTAATTCGCATGTCATGAGTGAAACTGACGCGCGTAAAAACAAAAGTTTGAAGCGAAATGTACGCGCGTCAGATTCGAAATCTGTTGGCGGCCATCTTTTTTATGTTGATCGAGCATTTATCGAGAGAGTCACCGCTCTGTATTTGCTCTGAAAAGCAGAACAGCGGCGTAGGGATAATCGTCGCTGTATTTGGGTCCACCAGACCATTCAGAGGCGAACTCAGTTTGTCGAGTTTCACCATTTCCTCGCTCCAGGAGCAGCGCCTGGATGACGGCCGCTTCCAGCGGTACTTCCACCTGTTCCGCGCCCAGTTTAATGACCTGTTGTCCCGCATCGGAGCGAGGATCACCCTCGCCCTCACCAACCTAATCTCTCAAATATATAACAGACCGGACACCGTCGGGTCTAGAATAATTATGTATTATGTTAGTTGTCTTTACATTAGAATAATAATGTTTCATATACTCAAGAACTGGAATAAAAAGCATTCAATACAAAATGAATATGTCTCATGTATTTAAATCAAGTTTTAATGTGATAAAATATTTGCTTTGTTGCTGCATTAGAACAGAATAGAATAGAATAGAATAGTCATTTTTTTCCATTTTGTCATATTACAAAATAATGTATTGAGGCATCCAGCATCCAGATACTTCACCACGTGACAGCAAGCAGGCTCCTGTTTGGTTAACGCGGCGTGAATTGACGCAGAAGTTCAGATTTTTCAACTTGGGCGGCAGACACGAATTCGTGTCAAACGCGTGAATGTACAAATAGCACTAACTAAATCATTCACGCGTAACGCGCCAGACGCTTAATTCGCGTCCGGTGTAAGCGCACCATTAGTCTGCCTTTAAAATGTCCACCTCCACTCCATTTATTATCCTAAATTAGATGCACCTGTTTGAGGTTGTTAGCTGCATAAAGACCCCTGTCCACCCCATACAATCAGTAAGAATCCAACTACTAACATGGCCAAGACCAAAGAGCTGTCCAAAGACACTAGAGACAAAATTGTACACCTCCACAAGGCTGGAAAGGGCTACGGGGAAATTGCCAAGCAGCTTGGTGAAAAAAGGTCCACTGTTGGAGCAATCATTAGAAAATGGAAGAAGCTAAACATGACTGTCAATCTCCCTCGGACTGGGGCTCCATGCAAGATCTCACCTCGTGGGGTCTCAATGATCCTAAGAAAGGTGAGAAATCAGGGTGAGCTGGTCAAAGAGCTGGGACCACCGTTTCCAAGGTTACTGTTCGTAATACAATAAGACGTCATGGTTTGAAATCATGCATGGCACGGAAGGTTCCCCTGCTTAAACCAGCACATGTCAAGGGCCATCTTAAGTTTGCCAATGACCATTTGGATAATCCAGAGGAGTCCTGGGAGAAAGTCATGTGGTCAGATGAGACCAAAATAGACCTTTTTGGTCATAATTCCACTAACCGTGTTTGGAGGAAGAAGAACGATGAGTTCCATTCCAAGAACACCATCCCTACTGTGAAGCATGGGGGTGGTAGCATCATGCTTTGGGGGTGTTTTTCTGCACATGGGACAGGGTGACTGCACTGTATTAAGGAGAGGATGACCGGGGCCATGTATTGCGAGATTTTTGGGAACAACCTCCTTCCCTCAGTTAGAGCATTGAAGATGGGTCGATGCTGGGTCTTCCAACATGACAATGACCTGAAGCACACAGCCAGGATAACCAAGGAGTGGCTCTGTAAGAAGCATATCAAGGTTCTGGCGTGACCTATAGTCTCCAGACCTAAACCCAATAGAGAATCTTTGGAGGGAGCTCAATGGTTGTGCGTGTTTCTCAGCGACAGCCCAGAAACCTGACTGATCTAGAGAAGATCTGTGTGGAGGAGTGGACCAAAATCCCTCCTGCTGTGTGCAAACCTGGTGAAAAACTACAGGAAACGTTTGACCTCTGTAATTGCAAACAAAGGCTACTGTACCAAATATTAACATTGATTTTCTCAGGTGTTCAAATACTTATTTGCAGCTGTATCTTACAAATAAATAGTTAAAAAATCATACTTTCAAAAGAGTGATTTTAAGTATAGGGTCTATTCTAAGCCTTCACTTTGAAATTACGTGTGTAATTTTTCCCATTTGACCTTTCTCACACTCACACACACACACACACACACATGATATATGTGTATATAAATCCTTTTTTTTATTTACCATCCTGTTAATTTCCTATAAGGTATTTGATTGGCTTAGAATGCTAAAAATTGTTCCACTCTTTCCAATTACACTGATTGCATTGGTGGCATGTCTATTTAAGTCGTGGTTTGAATGTTGGTTTTAATGTATCAAACATGGAATCAAAACCAAGAAGGGCGAGAAAACCCGCCTGGACAGAGGAACAGTGTTTACTGTTAGCCAGTTAGTGGATGAACACAAGGCCATTCTTAAAGGAAAATTCGGACCGGGTGTCAATCTATAGCGTCTTATTAACTCACTGTCATCCATTGTCTCAAACACATTTCTTCTCCCTCTTCGGTTTTTTGCCATTTTCTCCTCTGCTAAAGAAACTCTTAAGCCTCTTAAAAGTCCTTGTCCGTTCTCCTAACAAATTTGCCCTTAAGACCTCTTTTAAGGGTTAATTATGCTTTCTGAATTACTTTTTTCTTTACTAGTAGTTTTTCTTTAATTGTAAGAGTAAACGCCCACATTTCTAAGATTTTTCTTAGAATTTTGTCACTAGGAGCTACTCTTTGCATTAAGATTCTTTATGAATATGGGCCCAGGTGACTGTGGGGGTCATTTTAGTACAGTGAACTCATTGTCATGTTCAAGAAACCAATTTGAAATGATTCAAGCTTTGTGACATCCTGCTGGAAGTAGCCATCAGAGGATGGGTACATGGTGGCCATAAAGGGATGGACATGGTCAGAAACAATGCTCAGGTAGGCCGTGGCATTTAAACGATGCCCAATTGGCACTAAGGGGCCTAAAGTGTGCCAAGAAAACATGCCAAGAAAACATCCATGTTCTCATTCTGTTTACGGCAAATTCTGACTTTACCATCTGAATGTCTCAACAGAAATCGAGACATTTTTCCAGTCTTCAACTGTCCAATTTTGGTGAGCTCTTGCAAATTGTAGCCTCTTTTTCCTATTTGTAGTGGAGATGAGTGGTACCCGGTGGGGTCTTCTGCTGTTGTAGCCCATCCGCCTCAAGGTTGTGCGTGTTGTGGCTTCACAAATGCTTTGCTGCATACCTCGGTTGTAACGAGTGGTTATTTCAGTCAAAGTTGCTCTTCTATCAGCTTGAATCAGTCGGCCCATTCTCCTCTGACCTCTAGCATCAACAAGGCATTTTCGCCCACAGGACTGCCGCATACTGGATGTTTTTCCCTTCTCACACCATTCTTTGTAAACCCTAGAAATGGTTGTGCGTGAAAATCTCAGTAACTGAGCAGATTGTGAAATACTCAGACCGGCCCATCTGGCACCAACAACCATGCCACGCTCAAAATTGCTTAAATCACCTTTCTTTTCCATTCTGACATTCAGTTTGGAGTTCAGGAGATTGTCTTGACCAGGACCACCCCTAAATGCATTGAAGCAACAGCCATGTGATTGGTTGATTAGATAATTGCATTAATGAGAAATTGAACAGGTGTTCCTAATAATCGTTTAGGTGAGTGTATATATATAATAAGTATTAATGGGTCAAGTGTTGACCAAAAAAATTAATCTTCAGCCATTTCTTGAAAACGGGTAAAAACTCAGCAGCTTGGGTTGAATTAAGGCAGGTCATTCCACCAGCAGGGAACAGTCAAAGTAAAATTCCTTGAAAGTGATTTTGTGCATCTTTGGGATAGCACCATAAGGCGCTGATCACTTGCAGAACGATGCGTGTGGCAATTGTTAACCAGTGCAATTTTATGAGGAGAAGTGTGATGTGTGCTCTCTTCGGCTCATCAAAGACCACTCAGCATTCTGGATCAGTTGCGGAGGTTTGACAGTCCATGCTGGAAGGCCTGCCAAGAGAGAATCACAATAGTCCAGTCTGGATAGAACAAGAGCTTGGACAAGGAGTTGTGTAGCATGCTCCAATAGGAAGAGCCAGATCCTCCTAATGTTGTATAAGACAAATCTGCAGGACCGAGCAGTTCTAGCAATGTGGTCTGTGAAGTTTAACTGATCATGAATCACAACTCCAAGGTTCCTGGTTGTCCTGGATGGAGTTATGGTTGACAAACCTAGCTGAATGGAGAAGTTGTGATGAAGTGTTTGGTTGGCCTGGACCACAAGCAGTTCTGTCTTCGCAAGGTTGAGCTGAAGGTAGTGGTCCTTCATCTAGCAAGAAATGTCTGTCAGACAGGCCAAGATGCGAGCAGCTACCGTCGGATCATTTGGCTGGAATGAGAGCTAGAGTTCAGCGTATCATCAGCGTAGCAGTGATAGGAAAAACATGATTCTCAATGACAGATCCCAGGGATGACAAGTAGATGGAGAAGAGAAGTGGTCCAAGCACTGAGCCCTGAGGCACCCCAGTAGCTAAATGTTGCGACTAAGGGCGCTTTCACACTAGCACTTTTGGTGCGCACCCGGGATCGAATGACGTCAGAGTTCGGTATGTTTGGATGATGTGAACACTGTCTTTCGAACTCGGGTGCGCACCCGCGAACCGTACTCGAGTCCGATTAAAAAGGTGGTCTGTGGTATGGTTCATGTGAACTCGGGTACGGTTCGCTGCTGATATGAACGCAATCGAACCAAAGCGCGGAAGTGAACCGCTATTGATGACGTATAATGTGGTAAAATATTTGATAAACGTTAGCTCTTTCGTGCGTGCGTGCATGTGTGTGTGTATACACTTACCTTGATGAAAAGCGGGATTGACGCACTGCAAGCAGAGAGAATTTCTGCTTGCCTCCGCAAAAATTGTCTTTGGCGGACAGACCGCTGTCTTTGAAACGTTTTCAGAATTTTTGCAGCAGACAGACGCATGTGTGTTTTTGTATGTCTATGTTGAAAACAAAACCAAAGGTTAAAAAAAAGAAGAACAAATGTCAACCGAACAAGTCTATCCATTTTGGCGCCTTTTCATTTGCGGTTACCAAGCAACACCATTAGGCCAGCTGCAGCCTGATGACGCAAGCGTACTGCGGTTCGGATATAAATAATATAATGTGAACACAGTCCATCGGGGGCAGGGGGAGGGGGAGCAATCATCATGAGGATTGACAGGTGGTTAACTGTGTCAAAAGCAGGAGACATATCCAGCAAGATGAGTACTGAGGGTTTGGAAGTTGCTCTTGCCAGTCTCAGGGCTTCAATAACTGAGTGTCTCAGTTGAGTGGCTGCTTTTGAATCCAGACTGGTTGTTGTCCAGGAGGTTGTTCTGTGGAAGGTAGAGACTTGGTAGAACACAACTCGTTCAAGTGTTTTAGCAATGAATGGAAGAAGGAATACCAGTATGTAATTTTCTGAAAGTGCTGGGTTTAGAGTGGGGTTATCTGAGCCTGCTTAAATGCTGTGGGAAAGGTACCAGTGTGGGGGGAGGTGTTGATGATGTGAGTAAGTGCGGGTACAACTGAGGAAGAAATGGCTTGAAGGAGATTGGTGGGGATAGGGTCAAGCGGACAGGTAGTAGGGTGATTGGAAACATTTTTGAGACTTCTGCTTCCGAGATCAGAGAGAACATTCCATAAAAAAACATTCCATAAAAAAATAAGAATTATCCATTTTGATTTCATGGTGACTTTAAATGACAGAATGACAGATGATAAAGTATAACTTTAGACTTATAAGCACAACGGCAATAGAGAGATTAAATGTTCATAAGAATCAATATTGATTTCACAAGAAGCCATGCTTGCAATAGTAATAAAGACATACTTTGGTCTGTTTGTTCCACAAAGCTTTCGTATGACTTCAGAAGGTGATGTGGAATATAGTGCATTGGTTGTATTGACCACTTTTAAGTTACTTTCGAAGCTTGAAGATTCATAATTTTGTTTTCCACATAACAAAGTCAGTCATATGGGTTTGGAAAAACATGACATAATGAATATTAGTCATTGCCCTTTCAACTAGTCAATATAATAAAGGATTTGCGGTGTCAGTTAGAACATGCATTCCAGATTGAAGGCCTCCCTAAGGTGTATCGAAGGGAAGGGCGGTTATTTTATACACTCCTGGACAGACCTGTTCTCTGTGGTCACTGATTGGCTCAATCATACCGTTCAGTCCTGCTTGTCTGGTTTTCAGCAATACTGTTATTATTTTATTTCCCATCCCACAGATTTATCCAGAGCATTGTGAGTCGTGCACACACCTGAACACTACAGGACAATATGCTGACTGTGCTCTTCATCCTGGGGGCGTTGTGTCCCCTAAACTTTGCAGGTAAAAATAATGACTTTTTATAACTTCACATTACCACTACAAACTACTGGTGCTTAATATTTGTTGCCAGTAAGTATTTAAATACATTTAGTAAGTGTTTATTCAAAGGCTTTGACTATTATTTGCTTTTTAGAAATCCCTATTAAAGTGCTGAGTCCTGATGCAGACGGGGTGCTGGCGGGCAGATTCCCAAACTCTTTTCTACTGAACATGCCTGACTGCTCTACTTATGGAAACAAGTCCGCTGAACTGCTGTACATAGAACTATCCAGCAATGAAAACAGTATGCATCGCTTTCATCCTAAATTTGGTTCACATGCCATTGTCTAAAGAGAAAGCATTATGACTTTTGTGTCTTGCAGAAACAAAGTCTTTCACGGTTCCACCTTGTTCTGTCAGTAAACCGTGGTACCTTCTGATCGGCCTAAAAAATGGAACAACTTACAAGTATGTGTGTGTGTGTGTGTGTGTGTGTGTGTATACAGGCTTGGCTCATATATATCAGCTTTTGCTTTAAATCTAATAATGTCAGCAGGCTTGTGTGCTTCAATAAGTCATTTTTACAGTAAATAGTAAAATTTTATAAAACCCCACAAACTATAGAAATGATTCGATGGTTTAACTTAAAGAAAGCTAGTTTACTAAAATTCGAGTTAATATAAAGAGATTAGTTTAATCAATAGAAACTCAAAATATTATGTTATCTTAAAAAACAGAGATTCTAATTATTGGACCAAAAACTTCTGCACGTAATAACGTAGAATACTGTCTAATGGCTGCTCTGTTAAGTCTTCATCGTCGGTTAGGAACCTGGGTGTGCTCTTTGATACCAATCTTTCATTTGAAAGCCACGTTTCTTGCATCTGTAAAACCGCATTCTTCCATCTTAAAAATATATCTAAATTATGACATATGCTTTCAATGACAAGAACAGTTAGTTCATGCGTTCATGACCTTAAGGCTAGATTATTGTGATGCTCTTATGGCTGGTTGTCCGGCACTCTTAATAAACAAACAGCTGGTCCAAAATGCAGTTTTGTGTAGTTTTATGCAAATAGAGTTCTTACCAGAACCAGGAAGTATGAACAACGGTTCTGTCAACCATGCACTGGCTCCCTTTTAAACATTGTATACAATTTAAAATATGGCTGATTACTTAAAAAAAAACTAAATGGTTTAGCTCCGCAGTACTTGAGTGAGCTCTTAACACATTATAGTCCTTCACATCTATTGCGATCTCAAAATTCTGGCTAGTTGATAACATCTAGAATATCAAAATCGACTGCTGGCGGTAGATCATTTTCCTATTTAACACCTAAACTCTGGAACAGTCTTCCTACCATTATCCGGGAAGCAGACACACTCTGTCAGTTTAAATCTAGATTAAAAACACATCTCTTTAACATATACACATAACATATTATCAACTTCTATAATTCAATGTTAGGCTGCATAGATTAGGTCAGCCGGAACCGGGAACACTTCCCATACCACGTACTCGTTACATCATAAGAAGAATGGCGTCTACGCTAATATTAGTCTCTCTGTTTATTCCGAGGTTAACCGTATAGTCCGCCGGATCCAGGCCGTATCCAGATCTGATGAAGGATCTGCACCTGGACACGACGACAACGCAGTCCTGAAGTGTCAACTAGTCTCTCCCCTGTAAAGGCCTCCTTCCCTTTACCTCTGTACAGATAAGACATCCAAATGATTCCAGTTCGCATGGATGTGCGGAAGCGACTAAAAATTCTGTATTATGCAGGCCAGATAAGTAAAAGGTAAATTTTTAAAGAAAGACTATGCGCCTGCCCACATATATATTCAAATGCGCAATCCCTGTAGACTAAACACCTAATACGCATGTGCACGGCTGCACGCCATCACCGGTTTCACAGATTCACGTTTTTGAAGTTTAGACGCAGATAACGTTTTTCTACATTTTTCAAAACTTGCACCTTGGAACCTATTTCAAAAATTGCGTTCTTGCACCAAACACTGTTGTCGTGCAAAGGAACGGCCAGAACACATTAAAAGTTTTCTATTTTCAGTTAAAACGGTGTCCTGAAAGCTGCCTCTAAATTAATAGCTAATGATCTTTGCAACGGAAGTGAATCAATCAAAACTAACTTTAGCTGGATAATAACTTTATTCTAGAGCTGCTCTAAAGCCAAAACAATCTGTTACTTTAATTTCCTATTATCGGTGTAAAGCTGCTTTGAAACAATCTATATTGTTAAAATTAATATATAAATGAAGGTGACTTGAACAACATAAGTGAATTTAAGTTGATTGATTTGACAAAAGTAAAAATTTGTGTAACCATGATTTATTTTATTTTTTTTAACAGTTGAATGAAAACCATTGTATCCATTAGAGTTCCTCACTAGTGTATAAGGTCTCTCTCTCTCTCTCTCTCTCTCTCTCTACACTTATAGGGACAATATGTCCTCATAAATACGGCAATATCTGAAATTCTTTCTTTGTGGGGAAATTTTTTGGTCCCCAAGAGGAAAGTAGCTTAGACATAATAAGTGAAGTTTTTTGAAAATGTAAAAATGCTGTGTTTTCTATGATGGGTAGGTTTATGAATAGAGTTAGGGATATAATATACAGCTTGTACAGTATAAAAATTTCCCTATAAAAAATGAAAACCCAACGTGTGTCTGTGTATGACCATCACTACGTAAATCAAATCTCATTATAAATGTCTTTATCTTTCAGCATGACGTACACAATTGCAAATGAGACCAGCACAGTCTTGACTGATAAGACTACCAATGGTAGGCCTAATAGACTTTCTGTGATTTTGAATAAGCTGCTTGTAATAAATTATACACGTACCAATTTTATCATGATATATCTTTTATCATATCAAAAAATGTAAAGATGAATCCCCAGCTTGTATTGTGAGATGACTATGTAATCAGGTCTGTTTGTTTTTCTTGTCTTTTTTCCAGTCATTGATTATCAACAGATAAACAGCGATCTCCCCGCGCGCAGTGGAGCCATGGTGGTCATCACCGTCATCCTGTCTTTGGCTATGGTGGCCCTCGTGGCTGGACTCATTATTAGTGTGTTATTTTCAAGCTGAGCTCAATGCGATTCACTTCAATAACACTTCATGAAATCTATTTAACTTAAAAAATAATTCAAACGTATTTTAAATAGGCTACCTTTAGAAAATGACGGTCTAAGTAACAGTATACCTATTGTGTTGGACGTAAAAGGGAATTACTGTACACAAATGTAGCCTACTACTATATATTTATCAATAATTTCAAACTGAATGGTTTAGGCCCAATTGGTTTTCAAATAAATTTTGTTCCTTAAATACATGGTTTTATGTTTGTAGTTTTTTTACATTTATTTAGACATAATGAGTTTCTTTACTATAAGTGACAAGCCGATTTCAACTGAAAGGTTGAACTCTTTTCTCAAGAGAGGTGTATTATTTTTCAAAAATATTAGGTTAGGGCAAGTTGCCACGTTTTATAGGTAGCCTATGTTTCTAGGTTTATATAGCTCGTATCACTTATGTGGAGGAATATTTTTTATGTTTGAATTAGATAGGCCTATAGTAGGCTAGGCCTATTTCAAATAGGCTAATGGCATTCCACGCAAATCAGTGTCAATAGGTGCATGTTACAAAACGTGAACGTGTAGGCTGGACGAACTAATCTCTTCCTGGTCAACAAGCCCGTGGGGAAATGTTTAACACCGTTTTTGTAGTCAAGATTTATGCGCATAAAAAACGACCTGATTTTAGAATGACATTTTTTTTGGCCCCAGTGATCAATGACAACTTGTTGAACACTCTTGATTCCTAATCAGCCAAATGATTCCCACCTGTTATAATGAACGATATCGCCACAGTTGAAGTCTTAATTGATACTAACGACACATTTATTTGAATAAAAAAAGATACTGGGCTGTATTTACATTTACACACGTTTTGCTGACTATTCTAAAATAGTCGACAAAATGTATTTACAGCTTCAATCCAAAAGCAGAATTCTCGACCTTCATTTAACCAGCGGTTTACATGACTGGGACATGAACGAAGAAATAAAGTTAACGACGACGACTGATCAGTTTTACCACGGTAATATCATTTCAGTGAGTAATTCACTTGAGTCTGCGAAACGGCCGTTTGTTGAGTAGCCTATAACTGAAGTGTCGTGGTTTGGCAGATGACAAACGGACTGACCAGTATCTGGCCCAGTGGCACTACGCCAGAATCTCCAGAAGATCATTACCAGTAACACCAGTAGCACCAGTAGCAGCTCACAGGAGTTTCCAGCTCCCGCTCAGCGCCAGAGGTGTGTGTTCATCCGTTACATCACCAATGATTAACGTTACTAGCCTAATACAGGCTAATCTCCTACTTCACAAAAAAAAACAGATCTCCCAGTCTGTTAGAGGTTTTTCACAGGTTTATTTTAATGACATTACAAGTTTATGTAGGCTATTTATTTAAAATATCATTTCGTTTATAATTTTTTTTTTAAATCTTATTTTATTTATTTAAAATGTATTGTAAGTTTATGTATGTATTTAAAATGTCAAGTTTATTTTTATGCTTATTTTTGTAATATTTAATTTAACTTTATTAAGCTAATTAAACCGTACATGGTATCCATCCCCTGACTAACTGCTAGTGCGTCATACTACTGTTTTAACATAATGGCTAAGTTTATGCAACTGGTCCCAGGTTTCACAGACAGGGCTTAAACTGACATATTTTAGTGTTTGATTCTCTGAAAATACTTAATTGAGGCTCCTTTCTGATTGGTTCCAAATTATGAAAGACATTCTGATAGGTATCTTGTGTACATGTACACAAGTGTTTTTTTAAAACTTTCTTCAAAAGTCTTGTCACTGTGCCCTTCAAACATAATTGTTTCTGTCTTTTTAAAGAGCCTGAAATACAACCTAATCTGTGGTTGATGGTAAATCCCAGTTTAGCCTGCCCCATAAAATACCCTAGTAATTACCTAAAAGCCCCAACACCCCCAAAACCAACAGCACCGTCAGCAACGGCCAGAACCACCACACCTCAGGAGAAAAGTGTGCGTCGAGTGATCCTGCCTGATGAGACCTGCCTGAATGAGTCAATACACGACACCTCCCTCTCCAGCGAGTATCAGGTATGAGTAAAACAGCATTACATGCGGTGTTTGCTACGTTGATATACTATCATGCAAACCTGACCGTTTCCACCTTGTCCCAGTTGACCGATGAAGACGACGCTTCCTCTGTAGACGTGCCTGTTTGTCGTAAGTTGAAGGGTGCTCGGAAGGGGAGGACTCCTAAAGCGTCCCCTCGCAAACTGGGTCTGACTCAGAACAGAAGGCTTCAGAGAGCACTGCAGGACAGCCTGAACCTAAAGACTGGTGGATGGCCTCGGCCTCCTGTGAACTACTGCATCCTCATCGCCATGGCTCTCAGCAGCAGCCGGCACGGCAGTCTCAACGTACAGCAGATCTATAACTTCACCAGGTGCCAGTGCTCTTTTATACAAGGGTTAAAGGTTGTATCAGCGATTTCAGGCCCAAAAATAAATGATCACATTCATCAAATCTTTCCTAACGATCTGCTAGCTTCCCGCCCCATAAGCAGGCTGTCAAAAAACGCGTCTCTGTAGGCAGCCTAGGCTCTGAGATCTGCACACAAAAACAAATGGGTACAACCACCACTCAACCAAAATAAACAGTGTTCCAACCAATCACTGACTGGGGCGGGTTTTGTGAAGTTTTGCGCTCGTGCACGGCTGGACGCGAAGTCGGAGCAACACCCGCCCCTGTCGCTTTCTTATCGGCTCGATAAGAAAGTTAGACTGATATCTCAAAGTCCTTCAGCCAAGACGCTTCAGATGCGCACTGTGCGCCATGATGGTTTTGAAGCGCTTCAAATATGATTGGAAAAGATAATTGCATTCGTCTATTCAAAGTATCACCATTTCCACAAATGTTGAGCAGCAAAAACTGTTTTCAACATAAGAAATGTTTGTTTCTTAAGCAGCAAATCAGCATATGATTATCAAAAATGAAGTATCAAAGGACAAAGGAGTAGATTACATTTTAACATGTATTCAAATATTTTTCCAGTGATTCTCATCCCATTTTCTTTTACTGTCTTTCTAGAGAGCACTTCCCCTTTTTCATTACAGCTCCGGACGGGTGGAAAAACACAATCCGACACAATCTGTGTTTCAGCAACAGTTTTAAAAAGACCCCACAGCAGGTGTCTGGAGATGGCAAGAGGAAGTCGTGTCTGTGGCATCTCACTCTGGACGGCCGGCAGAGACTGCGAGACGAGATCCACACACTTACAGGAGATTCCTTCAGAATGCTGAAGAGGAGCATGAACTATCCAGGTGAGGGTCGACTGCTGAAATAAGCAGCATTCTGTTGATGTGACTTCACTCTTAATGTTGTCTGTATCACAGATATGATTCAAGCGTTGTTAGAGCTGTAATCCTACTCCTACCGTGACCCCTGACTAATGAGATCATCAGGCTGGATGCAAGACCTGCTATGATTTATTTTTCAAACTTGTGAATGTCATCAGCCTTTCTTTAATTTAGTTATTTATGTAATTGTTTTCTTTTTGTGTGCCTGTTTCCTTTTTCCTCAAATTACTCATTGTGCCTTATTAAATAAACAAATGCATGTTATGTTGTTTCTTTATTTCCTTAAAGCAGAAAAATAACTACTTAACATAAAAATAACTACTAATAATACTGTTTAAATGAACAGTTCTTTCTCAAACTTTTAAACATTGAGAAATATTTCTTGAGCACAAAATCAGCATATTATGATTTCTGAAGGATCATGTGCCACTTTACAATCACAGTATGACATGTTAACCTTTTCAAAAACAGATGTTTGTTGTTCTAGTATTTCAGAATACTATTAGCCTATATATTTCTGATCAGAATGCAGCATTGAGCATATCCATTTCTGTTTGCTGCTTGTATTTATTATATTTATCAGTGATAATGTCCGTTTGTTGTTTCAAGAGATTTAATAAGCGTTTAAAAGTTTTATTTATACACCCCAACCACAAGAGGGCGATGATGCATATTTGACAACACGAAACGTCACTGTGAACATCATGCACAATCCTTATGTATTAGATCGAAAAGTGCCATCTGGATGCATTTGACACAGATTTTACAATGTATGAACAGAAGCAGAACACTATTTTAGTGAAAAAAAGTTTTTTTTTATAAGATTTGGGCATTGGGAAAACTCCCTACTTCTTGGAAACATGGTGTGATCGTTCCAATTGCAATGCCAAGCCTGGAAAGGACCACTCAATATCATCAAATTATAGACCAATAGCTTTAACATCTATTTATGAAAAGTGGTGGAAAGAATGATAATAACCAGATTAAACTATGTAATCGAAAGGAAAAACCTATAATGCTCATATCAGAGTGGCTTTAGAAAAGGCCGTAACACAATAGGCCTAATTCAATGTGTTTAGAATCTGAAATTAGAAAGGCAATAGTGAATAAAGAGGTGTTAGTGGGGGTTTTCTTTGACGTGGACAGGCCTATATGCTTTGGAAAGAGGGACTTTTAATAAAATTAGATGAGATGGGAATTAAAGGAAAGATGTATTGGATAATGGATTTTTTTATTAATAGCACTACAAATAGGGTTGGAACAAGCGGGATCGCACAAGGAAGTGTGCATTTAATGTAATGATAAATGACATACAAAAGGGAATGAGGTGGTGCAAGCTGGCCAAGTTAGCATTGGGAAGAGAGGAAGTTGATGTAGAAATTCCATTAAGTAAAACAGAAGTAAAATGTATTATTAAAACTGTTGTTGGAAATATGTAGCAAGAAGAATGGAATAAAGAGTCAAAAGGGAGACACATATTAGCATTCAACCTAAAGTGGGGATTGAAAGAAGGGTAGCCTATATGAAACAGAAGAGAAGATACTATTATGACCAGGCTCTGTATAGGACACAGCCTTCATTATTCACTGCATATTATAGGAAAGTGTGAGAGTGAGACAGACTGCTGCATTTATTGTGCAAAATCAGAAACAGCTGAACATGTTCTTTTTTACACTGTGAGGCATATAAAAGAGAAAGAAATCAGCATGTTGAAAAATTAAGAGATTTGGAAATCAATGTCATTACAGTTCAGAATATATTTCAGAATGCACAGAAACAGGTAGGGGTGTAAATATTTAAGAGATACAGATTTCATTAGATGGATATAGGTTTTTATTCTAAGTGAAATGTTCCTTTCGTTCATCGAGGCTTCACACTCCGTCCCAGTAGGTGGCGGGAATGCGCCTCAAGCTGGTTTGCCAACCGCCAGAAAAACATAAAAGAAGAAGAAAAAATCATGCTAGCGCTTACTTGCAGTGGCTAAAGAAACAAACACAAAGCAGTCAAATGGGTGCATTTTATTGCTCGATCTGTGGGAAAACAGATTTTTCTGGAAAAGGACACATTCATGGGAAAAGCCACCAAAGTAAACTTAAAGTGATTCTTGTCAAATTCATGGATAAGGTAAGTGTGCTACCTAAACAAATAGCTGACGACACTGCTAGTGGCTCCCAAACACGATTTAGGCACTTAAGTCACAGTCAGATAATGTTTGAATTGTATTGTATTAAATAGCAAAACATCCAAAAAGAGTGACCAATTTTGAATTTAATTTTAAATTATTAAAGGATATACATACCGTGTTTACAATGGCATCCGCTGTAAAAAGCTGTGTAAAGCTTCTAACGTTAGATCACTTAATAATAGTTCTTTCCACAGCTCATGTTTGGATTTTTTTTTTTTATCGACTGAAATTTCTCGAAATAAAGTTTTACAGTGTTTCGTAAGCAGAACAATCCAAAAACACATAACAGTAACAACCCACTGAAGAGATGCACTGTACGTCTATCCATCCAAATGGCGCTGCTGTGAATAAGGTCTATACAGCAATGACAACAAGTAGCCTATGCCTTCAGTGTCGAAGTACTATTTGGAGCCACTGCCTAAAATAAACAAGATCATCTCTGTGTCTGCACATATATATATATATATATATATAACACTCCCATATGTTATTACAGGTCAAAGAAGCACGGAGGACCATCAAAAATCCTCAGGTGGAGAAATACAGTCCCCATCATGACGTTAAGTTCTGGTGTTACTGCTGCGCGCTGGAGGTGCAGAAACACGTAACCGACAGTAACATCACTGTGCTGTATGGAGGACTGCTGGAGCACATGAGCACGTAAGATCACACACGAAAACATATATGAGAAATGCATGGAGAGTTTGCAGTGAATTCACAGAGCGCTTTTCATTTCAGCCCAGAGCACAGGAAAAACACACACAAGTTCTGGTGGGACAATAAAGCAGATCTCAAACTACGAGACAAGTTTATCATAACAGAGGAGGAAACTGAGAGGTAGCTTTCTTGCTTATCTGTGTTTTGGGAAATGGCTGTGATCATGATAGCATTTAGAACATAAGTATACTGATACTGTAAACGTTTTTCAGATGTTAGAAATAAACGAAGAATGCCTTTATTTTAGATTCAAGTCTGAGGTTTCCAATGCTCTTGAACAGTTTGAGGAAAAAGAGGATGTGTTTATTAAACAGGTAAAGATATTTTACAGGTTCTATGTGGTGTTAATGGTTAGTTGAACCATATCTCAGTTTTTTTCTTGTCGTCTTTCGTCCTCAGCAAGCTGCAGTGATCCGATCTCAGGAGCAGCACAGACTGGAGGTCCTTCAGTCATTATCAGAGGTTTGTTTTCCTGGGATGCTCCAAGTGTATCCATATCTCAGTACTCCTTCTGTTCTGTTTGTGTGATGAAAATATGAACTGAAAATGTTTTTGTGACTTTTTCAAACCCCAGTGTTAATGATCATTTTTAAAAACAGTGTGCGTTTTTCAATGTAATTCCTATGTTGGGTAAATGATGTTAAAGAGACATGGACCATTACTATTGACTTTTCCTGAATCAAACTTAGCCGGATCCAGAACTGCTACAACATGCTGAACTGGACCATTACAGCAATAAACCAACAGCCAGGTAAAATATTCTGACCTGTGTTATTCTGAAACGTGAGGGATGCACCAATACTCATTTACCAAAATGCTCCAATATCCTTGAGTTCAAAAGTTTAAGGTCATTTAAAAAAAAAAAAGAAATTATAATTTTATTCAGCATGGATGCATTAAAGTTATTTATAATGTTACAAAAGATGTCTGTTGCAAATAAATACTTTCTATTAATCAAATGTTGAAGAAAATTCTAACATTTTAATCAAATTAAAACAATTGTACTGCTTAATATTTTTATAATTGATAAGAAATGTTTCTTGAGCAGCAAATCAGTCAATTAGAATGATTTCTAAGGGTCATGTGACACTGAAGACTGTATTGAATAGTAATAACAATCACAGGATTACATTACATTTTAAAATATATTTTAATACAATGGTTGTATACAATTTTTTTTTTAAATACTTCATGATATTACTGATTTTACTGTATTTTCGATAGAAAAAAAAGCAGTCTTGGTCTATTGAAGCTTGTTTCCGCCACTAAAAAATAAAAAAGATACTGAATTGCTTGATGTAAACTCGCAATTGCATGATATTAACTCGTAATTGCGTGTTATAAAGTCAGAATTGTGAGATATAAACTCGCAATTATAAGAAAATTTCAGAATTATGATTCCCCTCAGAATTGGACCAAATCAGAGGAAGGAAGTCTTTTTTTATTTTTTATTATTCTGTTGTGGAAGCAAGCTTCGATGTGGGTGAGCACAAGAGACTTTTCAAAAACATTCAAAAAAATCATATGACCTCAAACTCTTGATAGGTTTTGGTGTATATGTTAGGTGTGATTTATATGTAACCAATACCATGCAGTTTATGCAGAGATTGCGAAACAGGAATTTCAAAACGGATAACTCAAGGGAAGGGGAGATTAACGGATAATATTCATTGTACGTAAGATTATATTCAACTTTATTGTCATTGTACTTAGTGGAGTACAAAGCAACTGGTTTAAAATGTACTTTTGATGCTTCTGTCTTTAGGGGTAGTTTTCTGTATTTGAACTGTTACTAGATGTAGCGTTACTAGAAATACTGCTGCAAATTGATTGGTGCATCCATCATTTTTATACATGCAATAGTAGTCAAAAGTTTGGAAGTGTGAAATTGGTTTTGGAGACAAATATACATTAACATATGAATTAAGTTTTTCTTCTATAGTATTTTTTCCACATTTTTCAATTCACATATTTAAATGTATTTTATAGTTTTGATGACTGTACTATTATAAAATGTGGAAAATGATGATGATAGTAATAATAAATAAGTGTCCAAACGTTTGACTAACACCAGTCAACAGTTTGTGTAATATGCATTTTCTATCTTTGACAAATATAAATTGCTGGTTTAGGGTCATTTGATGATCAGAATGGGAGTTTGTAATGCCTAAAGCATGAGTTTTGATGTTTGATAAGAAGTTCCCACAGTCGATCTTATGAAATGGAGGCGCAGCCCGGGCCGAGCCACGAGGATCTCGCCTCACACTGTCATCGGAGTGAGCCAGGATTTGGCTTAACTTTCATTGGTTACCAGGTACTTTGTCATACACTATATACATGGAACAATTATTGATTAGATTAATAAACGAGGTCAGACATCACCTTTTGGTTTGCTGTATTTGCAGAACTCGTCCAGCAGTGGAAATGTTCATACTGGTGAGTAAAGCGGCAACCTGTCACTCACATGACCCTCCGATCAATTCTCCCAATGGACAAAATCATCTTTTTTTTTTCTAGTTTGAGAAGCTGTTTCACTCTGTCAAGTCACATTTATTTATAAAGCGCTTTTTACAGTACAGATTGTTTCAAATCAGCTTTACAGAGATAACAGGAAAATAATGCAAAAAAGTTTGTTTCCAGAAGAAAATTGCGTCACAGACCAGCTTAAGTTCAGTGATTGTATTATTTTTATTAGTTATTAATTTAGTTATATATATAGCCACTCTGGAGTAAACCATGATGTTATCATCCAGCACAGTTTAGTTATTGTATGATAGTGTCAGTGCAGGCAGATCGTTGAATGAATATTAAATTAATATCACATTTAATGTCGCAACTAAGGTTGAAAAGGCGACAGTGGCAAGGAATCAAAACTCCCATCAGGTGGCAGGAGGGTAACCAGGCTCAGTCGGGGCGGGGGGCAGTTCTCCTCTGGCCAATGAACGAACAGTGTATGATTATGAGTCAGGCAGCATTATAGGTCAGAAGTCAGATTGGTTTGGAACAATCACAATAGGGAAGGAATTAGAATATTGCAACATCTGTTTCATGCCGACTTTAAATGATTGAATACAAATCAATAATTTTAACCTTTATTATAGTAATGTCCCAACAGACAGGGTTCCCTGTATAGTTTGCAGAATTAGTTTGAGAATTAATAATTTGAGAAAAATTGACATGCTATACCTGATATACATATCTAAATGTATTATCAAAGGCAATCAAGATCAGAATTGTGTCAATTGTGTCCCAGGTGTAATACTGACCATGCTGTGTTGACTTGTAGGCGCTGTCCCGCCGTGGCTATTGGAGGAGCCAGATGAAGGGCCGCAGGAAATGGGCCCTTCAATTCAGGAGTTTCTCAAACACAGTATGTACTTCACTTTCATGGTGATGCTGAGTTTATATTCAAGAGAAGATCTCTGTGCAAAACACTACTTTCTTACACCAATGTAATACTTACAGGGATAGTTCACCCAAAAATGAAAATTAGCCCGTGATTTACTCGCCCTCAAGTCCTCCTAGGTGTATATGACATTCTTCTTTCAGACGAATACAATCGGAGTTATATTAAAAAATGTCCTGGCTCTTCCGAGCTTTATAATGGCTTATATAACTACCTTTTATTATTTTTCTTACACAAACGCATGGCTTCGCTTCAGAAGGCCGTTATTAACCCCCCGGAGACGTGTGGAGCACTTTTATGATGGATGGATGCACTTATGGGCCATTATAAAGCTTGGACATTTTTAATATTACTCCAATTGTATTCGTCTGAAAGAAGAATGTCATATACACCTAGGATGACATGAGGGTGAGTAAATCATGGGCTAATTTTCATTTTTGGGGTATCTCACCCAAAAATACACACTCATGTTGTTCCAAATCTATATGCATTTCTTTGAAATAATTATTTTTTTCCACAAAAGTGCTAGGAACTTATAGTATAATTAAAACTAGGGCTGTCAAGTGATTATTATTTTTAATCTAATTACATGATGTACATGAATCTAATTATTGCATCAAATTTGGCTGAGAAATTACCACAAAAAGACAGTCATTATTGTGTTAAATGAGAAAAGCAATCACAAAAAGTGTATGTATGTTTTTTTGATTCAACATGGAATACATAAACTTTTAGGCTAAAAGGGCCATGATTTTTTTCAGAAGCTTCATCTGAATTAGTATTTAGATATATTTAAAGCAAACCAGTTTGGTCTCATTCAGGGGCATTTTTGCCCCTAATATATTGTATTTTAGGGGCATTCTATAAGTTATCACACAGTGAGTTGTTGGCCTGCTTCATGTCCATCACCAATCAAGTGTATGAAATGTAATTTTAATTGCATTATTTTTCATAACTAATTAATGCGTTACATCGACAGCCCTATTAAAAAATATATATATTAAAACAGTCTTCCTTCTATGGTTATCCTTATTTATTGCATTTTTTTTTCATTATTATTTTTGTTTATCTTACTCTTATATATTTAGCACAGTCTAAGAAGTTACACAGAATACAATTTGCATTTGAACGTAACCCTGGTTATGTTATGAATAAGGAATCTTAAATTTTGAATCACAGAGGAGCAAGAGAAGCTCAAGAAGCTTCCGCCCAACCGCGTGGGTGCAAACTTTGACCACAGCTCACACACTGACGCCAACTGGCTGCCATCTTTTGGACGCGTGTGGAATAGTGGCAGGCGCTGGCAGTCTAGGTGAGTGCTAACTTCAGCACAAACAGCAGACTCGTTTCATTCTTCTCGTCGTTCTTACTGACATTTCCCCCCTCAGGAATCAGTTCAGGGAAGAAGAGGCAACAACTAGGGGCAAGAGGAAGTGGAAAGATGATGGGAGAGCAACAAAAAAGCAAAAAGGCCTCAGTAATGGAGAGTTATGAAATGGATACACCAATTCCACTGGCTGCAGGAGGACAGTATGTGAAAAAATGGAGTATTGCTTTTCTCATATTGAGAATAACTGCAAAGGCTTCGATTGGACACCACTTATGGTTTGTTTCAGCTTGTGAATGTGAAAGTCGTTATGAAGAATTTGTACGAGAAATGAACTGCACCATTTGTGTTTCCAGTTTATTGAATACATTTTTGCTACAGATGTTGTGTAATTTCCTTTTTTTTTTTTGGTCATAAATCCAAAACAAAATATCCTTCCCACTCTCCTCAAAAGGTAACTGTGATAAAATGAAGACACAATGTGCAATATCTTCTTTCCATTTGGAACAATACATCAGTTCAGTCAAATTTAATAGAGTCTCATCTATTAGAGCTATTTCATGTTCTCAACAGAAAGCCAAGACCATATTAATGTTCAATAATATAATAAAATACCTCAAACGTCTAGACAGAATAATAAAAATACAGATTACATTAATATTAAAGGATACCTTGCAGTCTTTTATTTTTATTTTTTTAGTAGTTTCTGTTAAAATAATACATGACTGAACGCTTTAGAATGCAAAAGAAGAAGAGAAAAGAAAAAAAACAAGTCTCTGTAAGAGATGCAGTGTTGGTCATAATTGTACAATACATTACATTTAAAATGGACCATTCAAGGTCTTCATCAAGTTCCTGCGTTGAAGCTTCTTTCTATTTAACTTCATTCTCAAAACCAAGAAAATCCGAAAGATGGGTCGGGCCGAGCTGCCGGAAATATGTCGCGTCGGCCCGACCCGACAACATTACGAAAGGTCCGGTTATCCCATGGCCGCAAGCCAGAGAAAACGCTTTCAGTAGCTTCATTAAATAGCATGTGGTTTATTAAGAGAGGAGGAATGAGAGACACCCCCCAAAATCGTCAGCCCATCCTCAGACTCATTTCTATACTAGTATCCTTTGCCTTCATCGTCAGTCAGCAAACATTGCCCGTTCCCCTTTGAGACGGCTCATTTTAGGCTCACGTGATGGCTAGTGTTACAGGACTTCAATCAGAAGTTTAACGCCACTCACTGCTGATGGTTTCTACGTCACATATACCACATGCCAGATTGAAACAGAAGTCGGGCATTCGGTTTATGTGAATATCTGTCTGAACTAATCACACTGTCATCGTTATAAAGCACATGTGCTAGCACGAGGAGCTAGACAAGTAAAAGATCATGTGACCATTCAAGTTGTACTTTGGATGAGTCAATATTAGCCAATGAAAACTCATGGGGGTGGTTTGTAGATCCACTCTTACATTTACCCTCAAATATTGTGGTTTTCTTCCATCCAATGTTGTTCATCAGGACAGCATGGTTTTGACGTAATGGAGGGTTGCTAAAGGAACGAATTGTCTTCTGTCCTCAAAGATGGTCGAGTGAGAGGTGATGAAACGTCCTTGCATGACAATCGTTCTCAAAGTACCATGACGTGCGCATGTCTGCTGGTGTGCAGCGATTAGGGGCGAGTGATTGGGGTCGTCCTGTTGCGTGAGTGTGAACAGAATCTCCAGATCTCCTGTTCATTCTGTCTCGTCCATGAGCATTGTTTTAAGAGGAGCAGGGCTGGAGCAGCCCAGTGTCTCTGTGTCTCCTCCTGTCTCAATAAACAGAAAGAGCGCCACTTCACTAACTTTTATCTGAAAGAAGGATAAAAAAGAAACAAGAGAACTATGAAATAAAAGCTCTTTAAGGGCATTTATAATGACAGCACAACACCGAACCACCGGCAGGAAGGACAAAAGCTGCACTACCTTTGTTTTCCTCTGTGTCAGTAGCTGTTTCCTCTGATAGCCTTTGGCGTAGCTGGTTATACTTGATTTCTGTATCCTGAAAAAAACAAAAAAACAGAATTGAGTATTTCTTCAAATTTGTGACCTGAGCCAAACAGGAATGTACCCATTTTATTATTTATTAATATTATGTTTTACTTTTTAATGACTAAAAATCATTTGCCAACATGCAGTGGCCCCAAAAAAATATTCGGACACTTCAGTCAGACTTTAAAATGTGTGAATCTCCTTGAAATGAGGGTTTGAAAACCCCTGATTTAATGCAAGGGCCACCAGTCATAAAATATAAAGACAGCCATTCATTCTCTGGAATACCAACCAAGTGATACATTGCAATAAAAATGGTATACTAATGGAAAAAAGTTTGTCAAAAATGTAACTTTAGGCTTTTGTCATTTAGCAGCCAAAAATAATATCTGGACATTTACAGAAACTACAGCATTTATTTCTCTACAGAATATTAGTTGTCTTTGCCAATGGTTTGGTGGCAAAGAAACAATTATTAAAAACATTTTCTTTTCAATTCAATTCAAATTTATCCGTTTAGCACTTATTTTCTATAAGTGTAGTAGAACTAGTAAGTGTGCTTAGCTTGCAACCTTGAAAGGAGATTTAAAAATAGAACTGGAATTTTAAAATCTTAGGAAACCAAAAGCAAAAAACATGCAGTTTTCATTTCTTTAATTATTACTGCTAAAATGCGTTTCGTAAACCATAGTCTCTTAAATTCTCCAGGGACCCCCAACAATCTGCCTTGAAAACTGAATTAGATAAAATATCCAAAAGTGACACTTTTTTTTAAGATTGAAAAAAGTTAGGTTTTTAAATAATAGTAAAACAATATAAAGTAAAATACAGTATTGTAATGAAGCTTGTTTTTACCACAGAATAAAAAAAAAGTAATTGTGACTTTTCACAATACATATTTTTTTTTTATCTCAAAATTGTGAATTTATATCTCACAATTCAGACTTTATTTCCCTCAATTTCAAGTTTATAACTCGCAATTCAGATTGGTTCCCCTCAGAATTGTGAGATACTAACTGAAAAAAAGTCTAAAAAGTCGCAATTACTTTTTTTATACCATGGTGGAAACAAGCTTCCATCCTATTGTGACAGTTCCTGGTTGTCAAACAACATGTTTATAGTTATTGTGACCTGTAGTTACTCCGTGTGACCTTGAGGAGAACTGACTTCATACATCCACTAAAACCACCCAAACACCAGTCGATTAAAGGTACACTATGTAACTTTTTGATGCACTTTAAATGCCATGCAGTTTTTTTTTAACCGCTAGAGGGCCACAAGTTACAAAGTGTACCTTTAAAATACAGTATAATTGTCCCTGAAAAGTAAACTTACTTTTGAGAAAATATCTAGCAGATGCCACTTGATTTTGACATGTTACATAATATAAATTGATACATTTTAAGTGAGACACAAGTCTCTAAATACTTCTTGGTCATTGTATATTTGTCTATCATTGACCGGTTTTTTTGGTGGGCATCATGTCACCTTCAGGTGCTGCAGGTTGGCCTGTAGTAGACGTATGTGGGTCATGATCTGTCTGTTGAGGTTAGGTCCTCCGCTGCTCTGAGAGGAGGAAGAGAGGAGCTTCTTCAAGTCAATGCCTGAGTCTCCCCCGGCCACTGGCTCCCCGCTGTTGGCCTGCACGTCATCATCTGTGCTGCTCTCCCCTGAGCCTCCATACACCATGTAACTGCCTGCAGAGACTGGGCGAGAATCAGATGAATGGTTACAGGTTATGACCAAAAAGTAGGCTGCTTCCAAACCTGCATACTTGCTGCCTACTTACAGAGTTAGTGTAAACAGTACAGTATTTTCCAAAGAATAAATCAAGCATGCAAACCATATGCAAAGTGCACACATTTGGATTTGTGCCAAATGAAGGTGGTGCATGAGGTCAAGATTATATGTGTAGCTGCACATTTCCCCGCGCTAGTAGTGTCTGCTGGTAGTTTCACTTTAAATAAATTTGTTTAGGCTTGGCGTTTATAATAAATAAACTAAAATACAGTTTAGTATTCACTAAAATACATATTTATAATATTTGTAAACATTTTGTTTTATTTACCAGTATTTTACATCTCTAAATGTAATAATACATGTGACACATACAGTAGATGCAACTTATCAGTTTTTTTCCCCTCAATATATAATGTAAATGTAATTTTGACTTGGTGCAACTTATTTTCTGTAATAAATGGTTTGGGTGAAGAGAGAAGCATGACCGATTTCACAGTATTCATAAAATTGTAGGAAAAAAGTAAACAGACAACCTACTACTACCGCAGAGGTTCTGAAGTGTGCATACAACAGATACTTTTCGATCCCATGAGGCCCCAGGAGAGAATTTGTAAATGGCAGTGAAGCTGCTGACGCAGGTAGGTCACATGACAATGACAATTTAGTCCGCCCGGGTTACATTCATAATATAGATGAATGTAACTATATACACATCTATATAGACTAACTATTCTAACTATATAGATATAATAACCAACTAACACATAACTAACTATAAATGGTTGCAAAGTAATTACTTATTTGAAAGAAAAGTACTATTTGGGGCACTTGTTTCACTGATCAATTTAACAGTAGTCTTGGTCTTTATATTGACACCTATTGGTGTGGATGAAACATCACATAAACTCACTCCACTATTTATGATCAGTAAATTCTATAACCAAGTATGTTTGGTCTTAATTCTTGCGGAAAATCTATTTTCTATAATGACTGTCCCACACAATCAATGTCCTACATATCTATGCTAGTTTCATGTCTCTTGATTTACTCTGTAGTCATGTAATAAGCAGGCTAATGTGGAGTCAGCTGCGCATTATCATAAAATAAAAGCCCCTCCTGATGACTTTGAAAAAACAGGACAAATACACACCACAATCCTCAGACGTCTCAAAGAAGCCTGTGTCTCCGGAGGGCAGTTCCTGTGCGTTCTCCCCTCTGTTCTCACCCCTCTCTGAGCCGTTCTCAACAGTGGACCCGATCGCAGCGCTGTTCTCCGGCCCCTGCTGAGAACCCGTCCTCACCACGTGTTCCCGTTGCTCTCCTCTCTCGGGGTCTCTGTCTGTGTCCTCCTGACTGGACATGTGGTTGATCAGGAGCTGCCTCAGTGTCGCCACTAAAGAACACAGAAAGGAGATGAGAAATCGACAGATATATAGGGCTGCAATTAACAATTATTTTGAAAATCGATGAATCTATAGTTTGTTTTTTACGATGAATCTATTGATTACTTTCTAATTAGTCAATTAACTATTTAGTTAACTCGCTCTCCCTGCGACTGATGGAATTTTCCGGCTTTCTGTGTTTTCACTGTTATATGGTAGGGGGCGCTATTACACATCTTCTGAAAGAGTACTGAATCGAAGAAGCAGCAGAAGCAGACCTGCCAACCTTGAAATAATTTTTTGTGTACCGCCGTCCGGGGGGTGTGGGGGTGGATTCACGTTAAAGTTGTTGTACAAGCTGGCATTTGTACCATTGTTTGTACATTTAAGATAGGCTACTTATTTTATTATTCAAATATCTAAATATGATATATCTCACAGAATTTTTTTTTTTTATTGCACGATAACAGTAAAACGTCCGTCGTTTAACACATTTTAAAAACGCGGATGGACAATACAAAAGTCTTAGAAAAAAACACAACCAAGAACAAAATGAACTTAGCCCGTCAATTTTAATTTTACAATAATCTTCTCTCTGTGCGTGCGCGGTCTGTGTTTGTGAGAGAGCTCGCGCAGCAACTGATACACAACGGCACTTTTTAAACAATAACTAAGTAATTATCGAGCTAGTTTTCATACAGAATAAATATGTAACATAATTAGGTACTTTAGTTGTTGTTAACACAATAACGTAACACATGCAGGCTACGTTTCGCAACACTGAGAATGATAAATAAACACCTGTTTCTCCAGACACGCGCTTATCAGTAAATTAACGTTAATCCACAAAGCACAGAACTTTCATAATCACTAAGCCATAGCGATTTAAATTTTATTTAGATTTATTGTTCAGCATTACTTAAGCATTTTATAATTTGTATGGCAAAAGGATGTGTTCCTCTTATCTGAGTGACCATGACGGAGTATTTTAAGATAATCCATGCGATTCCGATTACTGCTGTCCCGTGTGATGATCAAATCCAGATAATTAACTCAATACAATATTTATATTAATATTTAAACTTTCCACATCCACCCCAGCGCGTTTACCTTCAGGAGTTAGAAGTACTGTGACTACAGCCTACTGTCCTCGCTTATGCCGCGGCCCGCGGGAGCTGAAGGGGGATCGAGCGGGATCCTTTATTGCTGTTGATTTTTAGTCTCTTTTTCATGATAGGCCTTACACATCTGTCAATCATTCGCGCTTGCTATGTGGGGAATGAACCCAGCGCTATGATTGGTCGAACTCTTCTTCTTTTACGGTTGCTTGATTTGAGGACTGCGCGTGAACAGAGGCGCGTCACCAGGTTTTTGCGTAGTTTAGAGTGACAAACCGTACCAGCGTACTTAGAGGTCAAAATGCGTAGCCGCTACGCAAAATGCGTATGGGTTGGCAGGTCTGCAGAAGCAGAAACAAGCTATAGCATTTGTAAGCAGATGCATATGTAAAATAATGTAATCATCAACATTAAACGAATGAAATGTCAACCCAGGACGAGCTATAGGACTGTGAGTGTTGATGGACTCGATCTACTCCATCTGTTTTGATCAATGTTCTGAGTCCGATCCAGACGTAGTCTTTGACAAAGCGTGATTTTCTCAGCTTTTTGCTCAAAATGTTGCTTTTTTTTTATGAAACTTACCCATATTCAAGTGTTGATTTAAAAAAAAGATTGCATGTAGGTGGAATAATATGTTTTTTTGGTTGGTTTGTTTAAAAGCACAGGGGCTGTTCTTTCTTTTGAAAGATTGCATCTTCAGAGATTTATAAATCAAAATATTATGGGGGTCATGAAACTTTTGTAAAAATGATTTAAAAAAATGCTGGTGCTGGCTGGCAACATTTTTCAAAAACACAGGCGGAGAAAGAGTTAATTTACCAAGCGATAGAAACATATAAAATAACATCAAACATTAAAGAGCATATAAACCAAATTTGACAAACGTTACTGAATAAAATGTCTACCCAGGAAGTAGTTAGGACTGTGAAGCATTGGCGGTGTTGATGGACTCAATCTACTTGGTTTAAGGTTTGATGAATGGTCTGAATCCGATCTGGACGTAATCTTTGACAAAAACATGATTTTCTCAGTGTTTTGTTAAAAATGTTGTTGTTTTTTAATGAAATTTACCCATATTCAAGTGTTGATTAAAAAAAAGAATGCATTAAGCTAGAATAAAGGTTTTTTTTGTTTTTTTTTTTAAAGCAGAAGAAAAGAGTTTAAAGCCGACTTTAAATGCCACGCATCTCGCACCCAACTCCGAAGGTTCTTCAGATGAACGCAAATCATTTCTGTATCTCTGTGAGTAAACTAAACCCATCATAATTATCTAGTTTAGTGTGGCTCTCACATTTTAAGATATGGCAGACAACTAGTTGTCCAGTTAGGTTCCTTTCATTCAGCATGGGTGTGTCGAATCAATCTGTTTTCCTCATCAATGTCAACGATTACATTGACGTGGCGTAACAGCGCTACAGATTTATTGGGTTACAGCAAAGTCCTTTTAGGCAAGTCATGCCACTCGGCCGCCATCTTGGCAACGCCTCTGGGCAGCTATCTTGGACTAACAAGACCAGGCTCCTATCTAAATGAATGGGCAGAGAGTCAGAACTGCACATTCACTGGTCACCGGGACATAAAAAAGTCATGTATAGAAACAGCAGTAAAATATGATAAAAATCGCTGAAAAAGTTTGATGACTTTGCCCCAAAATAAGGTTTAAAACACCTTTTTCCCCACAGGTTATACTTTACTACGCATGCGCAAGGGTTCTCGTCTCCGCTGTCGCAAACGTCAACTGTGCGCATGCATCAGTGGGACCAGACGATTGGCTTAAATGTTTCCCGGCTGTACTGTTAAAAAGCAGACGATTGGCTTTCCAGAAGGAGGGGCGGGGCATGTGCATACAACCGTCATCTTTGCCGTTACGGGTTTTCCCTATATAGTTGTATTGAGGAGTAAGGAAGTGGCATGTCTCTGTATAAATAGTCTCTGGTTACAGTTAATAGCAGAAGTTGATTTGCTGAATTTCAGTTGTCCCTATCCGGATGAAGTTTTCAGTTACGTGAGAGGGATAGCTCGTAGCAGTCGAGTCTTCTACTCACGTGTTCTGAGAGCTTCATCAGCTCTGAGTGGCTGTAGCTCAAAGGCCTCGGCCTCGTCCTCATCTATGGCGATGCCCAGTCTCGAGCGCTGCTTCAGAAATGTCAGTCGATCGGTCATATCAGCCACCACGAACTCTTCGTCATCTTCAGCCTTATCCGGTACTGAGTTTTTTTCCTCTTCATCCTCCTCATCAGATTTGGTCTCAAACGGGTTGGTACTAGATGGCGGGGTTGACATGACCTCGGTGGACATGACCTCGGTGGACATGACCTCGGTAGACATGACCTCAGTGGACATGACCTCAGTGGACATGACCTCAGTGGACATGACCTCAGTGGACATGACCTCAGTGTCATCTTTTTCTAAGGAAAATATACAACAAAATTGAAGAAAACAATTCTGAAACATATTTACGAGACTCCTAGCCAAATAAACTAGATTTTCATGAGTATTAGGGGGATTTCACACTGGCAGTTTAGTTTGAAAAGTAGCATGGTTCGCATGAAAAATTGGTAACCTGAAAGCTATAATGTGGACCCGAGAGTACAAGACTGTACCGAACCCCAGACTACCTGTAGGACGTGTTCTGATTGCAATGGAACCGATTTTAGCCGATGACTTCATTATTTCAACAAAACACGTGAGGGATGACAGCGGTGATGATTTACCTTGAATATGAGTGAGAGTGAGTGTGCAGTGTAAATCACACATAGTGAGTGAGTGGCAAATGAATGGCCCACAATATGCTGTCTCCTCAAAAGAGTCCATTTGCAAGCCTTCATGTAGACTACAGCTGCACGATTAATCTTTAAAAGATTGCGATCTCAATTCAAACACCTGAAACACGATCATATTCCTAAACGACAACGATTCTGCCATGTCTATTAAATTTATCATTACCAACCATTATCGTTGGTAATATGCTAAAAGTTGCCTTTTATTGTGGCCAGCCTAAGGCACACCTGTGTAATAATCATGCTGTCTAATCAGAATCTTGATATGCCACACCTGTGAGGTGGATGGATTATCTCGGCAAAGGAGAAGTGCTCACTAACAGATTTACACAAATTTGTGAACAATATTTGAGAGAAATAGGCCTTTTGTGTACATAGAAAAAGTCTTGGATCTTTGAGTTCAGCTCATGAAAAATGGGGGCAAATGTGTTGCGTTCATCATTTTGTTCAGTATATCTACAAATGGATACTGGATGTGTGGCCAAGTGTTATATTTTAGCAGCCAAACAACTGCATTATGTTCATATTTGAACGAACTACCACTTTATTGCTCATCTTCTACTGTAGTATCCATTTCATATTTACTTGCATTACACTTAATCAGATTATACAGATTATAATCTTCATAATCTGTCACTAGTTGCTGTACAACAGTGAGACGGTCACTTCCTGTTTAAGTGAGCAATGCCGATCAGACTTTATGCTGATACTTTAATGAATTACTGAAGCAAATGAATGCCAGACAGTTAAATGCACTACACAACATCATGAGTTGAATTAAATGAAATAAACAAAAAAAATTTTACCTGGAGACTGAATGCTCCCTAAAGAAATGGGCTCAGCATCTTTGTTAAGTTTCTGAACACCAGAGTTGATCAACTCGACCTCTTCACGCTCCACACTGCAAAACAGGTCATGTTATCACATTAACTTACTGCCTATAAAACTATATAAATGATGTAGAAACCTTAAACTCACTCAGTCTGAGGTAATGGAATGATGTTGTGTAGTTTGGTCTTCATGCAGTCTGCTCTTTGTGTGATCAAACACTGCCACCTAGTGTTTGGAAGATCAAACAAATCAAAACAGGTAGGGGTCATGGGCTGCATTTTTAAAATGTTATGTTCTCTGATGTCCACTTATATTATCATTAGGGTTGGGTATCGGTTGGGTTTTATCCGATACCAGTACCTACTCTGTATTTTTTAAACGGTTCCGGTGCTTAAACGGTTCTTGTTCCGATACTTAAGAAAACGAAACCGCACACACTTTGTCAAAAAATAATACCCTTTTATTTACAGGGCCAAACTGGACACAATATGAACTTAAATAGGCTATTTAAAGATTTTCTGATTAAATGAAAAATTGCACCGTTTAATAGGCTACTGATGTAAAATACTTAAGTTAAGATCAACATTTTGTCTTCACATATTATGACTACTTCAAGCAGAGAAATATCTGACACTGAGCAGAAATATTTAACACACACAGTAGCCTATAGCCTCGTATAAAGAAGTGTTGGAACTTTGTTAAAACATTTTGCACACGTTGTCACACTCGCTGTTTAATGGCAACTGTGTTTGCTAGCCTACTTGATATGCAAGGTTTGCAGTTGGCATTAAAATAGGCCTAATAGACTTGTCCGAAGAGGAACAGCTGCTGTTATCATCGTCTGTGATGTCGCAACCCGATCGCACTACTAGATCGTCTCAAGCACGCAGTGTGTTTATCGTGTAATTTATACGCGAAAATTAGTTTTTACGTGCATAGGATACGCATGGGTTGGTTATATGTTTAGTAGTGGTGTGGGGTGCGTGTGTATAATACATTTGGCTTTTGGGTAGAATTAGTGGTGTGGGATGCGTGTGTATTACACGCAATGAAGTGCGCATCAAATGCACGCGAAAACCTCGTAGCCTATCATATGCACATAAAATCTAATTTTCGCATATAAATTGCACGATAAACACACTGCGTGCTATAGAGACACTGGCAGCTGCTGAACTTGAACTTTCGTCAAGCGTGTCAGAGGATCTGAGTTGTAATCCGCATTCGTACAGTTTTTTTCTTTTTTTTTTTGTTCTCATCAAAACCAATTATGCTCATCAGTGGTTGTATATCAAGCAGGGACACGTTTTTGTGAATTATATTTTGTGAGTTCACTGGAACGAATAGAGAGTCTCGATTGAAGCGCGCGTCCGAGTGAAGACAATGCTGGGTGCGCGAGCCATCCGCAGAGGCAAAGAGCACTTTGATCACTTGATTTAAAAAACACATTTCAGTGCTAGATCGCCTCTTATTTAACAAACGAACGAAATGAATGCTCTGCTGGTTAACTAGAGATGTTTTATTTATATGTATTGGATCATTCGTGCCGCGAGATGTTTTACAGGCACCGAAATCAGGCACCGAAATTGTCGTTCTTATTCGGTCTGGTTACTACCGTTTACGTCGGAACCAGTTCCCTATTGGAACCGAGTTTCGGTACCCAACCCTAATTATCATCAAGATTTTTACATCCTAATTTATAATCAATAAGCTATTTTCTATCCTGTTTTTGACCCTCTCTTTCGAACACTCCATTTTGATGGACGTATCACATTCAAGACTTAGCTCACTGCTATGATTGGGTAATATTTTTGCATATTGAAATAAGTACGTACTTGGAGTTACTACAGTTATAATTGACAATGGATGACTTACGGTGTTTCATGTAAACAGAATTATGAATGTACCACTGTTTGTCGCACTGTGGTTCTTATAGGCTATTCACCCTTTTTGATAAAATGAAAACTGTTTTTCCACAACTTGGCACTTCAAACATTTTTGTAATCCTCAGAGGCATCTCTATCGTTTTGTTGCAGGAGTAATCCTGTGTTTGCGTCAGTCTTGTATTTACTACTACATGACATGCGTGAATTGGTGGGCAGGGCTAAATAGACAATGATGTAGAAGTAGGCATTGATCTTCTTCTGGAAAGGTGGTCTTTCGGCACACTATGAGGTGTAAATACGAGACAAAATCCGAAACAAGTCGTTTTCTGAGCTTGGTTTCAATAAAAGCTGGTTTTGGACTAATGAGGAAGTTTTGAGTTCTGAAACTTAAAGAATATTTTTATAGTACATTTTTACAATTTACCTCTTGCAATTTAATGTAAACTAAAATGTTTAAAAATTAATTTTCGGTAACTGAAATAAGGCTGAAAAAAATATTAGATGGAAAACCTTAAATTATAGATGTCGTCTTGGCAACTAACTGAAATAAATTAATTCACTAAAATTAGAGCTATATGGAAATATTTAAAAAACTAGAAAAAACAAAAGCACATATCAAAATTCCCTAAACTAAAATGAAAATTGAATATATAAAAATATGGTATTTATTAATATTTTATGTAATTGTGAATTGTAAATAACACAAACATTAAGTCCACTGTTTTAGAGGCTAAACATACTGAGGTGAGTTTTGTTCACTTAAACTGAATAACAAATACTTAACGGCTCCTCTAAAAGGGCAGACAAAAATTAATTATAGGTAAAAAGTTCAGTACTCACGTCTTCTGCTCAGATACAGTCTGGGCCATCAGCTCATAGATCTGAGCTCCATTATCAGACATCGACAGTACAAAGAATGACCTGTTGTCTGTAATACATTCAGACAAGAATGTTATTTCAACCTACCTTTGAATCTGCTTTTATTTGAATCTAGAAGCCATTAAACACCTCTTATAGGTCAGGTGATTATGAAAGACATGATTTTTGAGGTATGAACAATCTGATACATTGTCCACATACAATGTCTTATCCGTTTTGAAAAGCAGAGCTCCTTACCGGTGGCGACCGAGCGCACCATCACAGTGCTGAGTTTGATGATGGGGCTGAAGATGTGTTTGGTCTCAGCGGTCCCTGCCAGATTCTTACTGTGGCATTTTAAGATCAGCTTCTCATCTTGCCTCTGAAGTAGCACCAATATATCTTCCAGCAGCAGTGTGTACAGCTCTGCACACACACATATCATGTAATCCTTTCACAATGATATTGCATTAAAGTGCCCCCATTATGATCTTGCGGACACTACTTTCATGTGGTGTTAGATAGTTGTTTGTGTATGTAACAGGGTCCGTACAGATTCTGTAAAATGAAATTCCAGGACTTTCAAGGACTACAATCAGCACTTATCAAACAATATCGTTATTATTTTTATTTGTTTTTTTTTTAACTCAAATTACGTAATCTCTATGAAATGAAACATCAGATTACATAACTGACCAGCACTGTCAGGCATGGGAAATCCCCCTCCTGATAGGATTCTATGACAAAGATATTGCCTTCCTTATTCAAACTGATTTTTTGCCATGAATATATGATTGACCTGAAGAATGAAAGTTTTCAAAAACCCACATTTTCAAAGATCAAAGTGCACGATAAAAGAGCTATTGTTTCCCAAAAGAAAGATTTTGAACTGCCTAAAACTCATTATCAGTAATTTCAGTCCGCACAAACCTACATAGAGTAGAGATCAAAATGATAGAACAACATACAATTTCCTAAATTTCCTGGTCACTTCTTAGTCCTAGTTAGAGTTAACTTAACAGGAACAAAAGGCAGGGTTTTTTTTGAAATTTTTTTTTTTGAATATCAATTAAATATATTTAACTACAGTATATAAAACTTAAATTAGACAATTAAAAAATAACTCTGGTCAAAATTAGAGAACTCTTTCAGATAGTTTATCAGACTATCTATTTTTTTTAATCATATTCAAGCTATTTTTTGTTTATCAGAACCTCCTTTGGCAACATGTGGTTCCTTCCCTGCAAGCATCCCCCAATCAGCCCACAATTTTCATGCAAGACAATGAAAACACTGTCACTGTCACACTGCAAAATGGGTAAAGCAGATCCTTGAAGCTCAGAAAATTGAAATAACTTCCTATTAAATTTTGACTGCTGTAAGCCTCAACTTTTAGTTGTAATGCTTTCTTTTGTTCTGCAAGGGTTATTGTTCTCAAATTTGATCGATTTTCACATTTTTATCGATTTTTATTTAAATGACCATCTGATAATGGTATAAAATCATATTTTCCATGATATCACTCGAAGATAACATTTCTAATTTGAGTTTGGAACGGTGAATACTGTGACAAGCCACACCTACCAATAGTTTTATCTTTGTTGACCTTCCAGGATAGTGGTCCCTCATGCATCATCTTCCTCTTAGTCAAGTCCAAGTTCTAGTTAGAGGGTAAAATCATCATTTTGTTGATAGCGAGTGATCATTTGTTATACAGCTTTTTCTAATCTCCTGTTGTTTGTGTGTGTTGGATTTCAATCAGTTAAATACAAGTTATCACCTTAAACTCCGCTATCATGGGGTTCTCGCTCTGTTTCAGTGAGGACAGGTCCAGTCGCCTCTGGTAGTCCTCCAACCTCTGGGGACAACAGATGATCAGGGATCAGTTCAATATGGTCTGATCTGAGGTCAGGCACCCATTGTGTTATTTACTCACCTGTTTGTTCTCGGCTTCTTTCACCTCCTGATTGACGTGAGTGAGAATCTTTCGACAGCATTCGCCAGCCCGTTTCACTTTGCTTCTCTCCTCAGGGTCCTCTGTAATACCGTATGTGAGAATTTGACATGTCTTGCAATGTGATTTGCTTTAGCCCATCCAAAATTTACATTTCATGACAACTTAGTTTGTGATGATTACTGGCCAACTTCAAATGGCCATTTTATAATTTATGGCTGTTATTTTATGTCATCATTTCCTGAATTGAGCTGTAGCAGAAATGCAGTTAATGTGATAGCACTACATCATTCTGCTGCTGATGTTAAGATGCAGGATGTGTGAAACTCTCAGACACAAACACAGTGGCAATATAGCAACATTTATTTTAGCTAGTGAAACGGACATAAAATGGTAAAACATTTTTAGATTTTTGTCAGATATGAAGATATTTTAATATTTAAAATATTATCATTATAATATGTATTTTTGCTGATGAAAAGGACATGACACTGTACATATTTTTCAGATTTGCAGACATCTTAATATTTAAGATATTAATATTAATTATGACATTATGTCATATGTAAACACTTTACAATAAGGTCAAATTTGTTAACATTAGTTAATGCATTAACTAACATGAACTAACAATGAGCACTAGGTTTTACAGTATTTATTAATATTGGTTAATGTTAGTTAATAAAATACAGTCAGTTTGTTATTTCACAATGCATTCACTGATGTTAAGAAATACAACTTTCTATTTTAATAATGTATTAGTAAATGATGAAATTAACATTAACTAAGATTAATAAATGCTGTAGAAGTTCAATCTTAGTCCGCAAGTAGTTAACTAATGTTAAACTAATGAAACCTTATTGTAAAGTTACCATGTATTTTAGCTAATGATAAGAACATAACATGTTAAAGAATATTTAACAGATTTGCAGATATATCTTACTATTTAAGATATTAATATTAATTTAATTTGTATTTTTGCTAATGAAGGAACATAACATGGTAAATATTATTTGTCAGATTTGCAGATATCTTAATATTTAAGATAGTAGTAAGTTTAATATTATGTAGTTTTGTTAATGAAAAGGACATAACATGGTAAATAATATTTGTGAGATTTGCAGATATTTTAATATTTAACATTAAAAGAGGCTGCTGTACCTGTGTATTTGGCGATGTTCTCTAGCAGAAGGGGATACTTTGTGAGTCTCTGAGTCTCCACAGGAATAATGTCATTTAACTTTAGCCTGCGACAATTATGGTTACTCTCCGCCTCCTGCAATACAAACACTTCAACATCATAATGACATTTACCATCTGGCAACAGCCAGATATGAAACGCACATGACCGAAAGCAAGTAGAGTTAAAAACAATTATGAAAGCAACCCCTGGACTAGTAAGCCATTGACCTGAATGAAGGATCTGAAGCGCTGGTCTTTCCTCAGTTTGCTCTTGATGAGTTCCAGGGCAAAAGGCTGATTACTGCAGTACGTGCCCGCAGCTCTCTTGATCTTCGCCTCTTCTTCCCCACTGAACTGTGGGTAAAGACACAAGCTAACGTGAAATTTCCTCGTTGGAAAATCTACTGGTTACTGGCTTAAAGCTACAGTCCGCAGTTTTTCCTCTTTGTCGCCATCTCTGTTCGAAATCTGCAATTGCAGTTATTTGCAGAATTATCATCTTTACGTGGGTTGTAAATCGGCATGAAACAGCGCGGATGAACACAATGTTTTGAGGCGAGTGCTGCTGTCAATCACCGCGCTGTGTGGATACTGTCATTCAGAATCACAGATTCACTTTTTGAAAGTTTGACCAACATAAGAATTTTCACCGGAAAATATCTTCTGAACAAGTAAGTACCATCCATTTTTGTTCTGATCAACTAAGGGGGAAAAAGCTTTCGACATGACAAGCGATCGTTAGATTTAATCAACGCAATTTACAGGAACCGTGCAAATTATAGCCTACTTTGTTCTCAAATTGTTCATGTTAACAACATCAGGATTGCGTGACTAACGTTACATTTAATGTGTTTTATGATTACCTGTGTAGTTCAGAATTCATATTCTCCATAATAGCTAAACGAGAAAGGCACAACAAGGAAACTCCATAACTGTGTGAATTAAGAAAACAGTGGTACTGTTACACGATTAAACTATTGAAATGTCTTACTTGTTAAGCAGAAAAAAGTGGTCTATTCTTCCGTTTTGAACTCTTCAAAACACGCAGCTCACACACCTTTCAAAAGTCCCGCTGATGTTTATCCTTGTGTTCGCATGAGACGGTTTCTTTCGCTTTCTCTAGCCACCTTAAATCCGAAGTACGAAGTCTTTTGGGTTTTATAACTGGTGAATCTCCAGTTGACTCTGATGATTGTTGTTTGGATCTTTCTGGATCCGCCATAAGTTTAATTATGTAAAGTGCTGCGAGAAAAGCCTATACATCTCTACATCTCCTCACGCGCAGTATAGCCGGCAGCCGAAACTCCTTCTTTATGTGTACGGGTGTGACGTAATGACGCAAAGACATGCTCGAATTTCCCGCAGAAACCCACCAGTACCACTGGAATTAAAATCATTATTACAAGCTAACCGTTTTGAATCTAGCTATGGCAAGCAGATAGATTTGAACACTGGCTGAAGATGTTTTTTTTTTTTTTATAATTATTTTTAACTTAAAAAAATTACGGACAGCAGCTTTAAGATGGTTCCTAGCCGGCCAAAGCTACTCATTCATGGTCGAATTGGTCGTTAGCTTTGAAACAGCAACAAACTAGCTACCATTTTCAAAAAAACAGCTTGACTGTCTTAGACTAGTACAACTTGGTTTTGCACTGCACACTCACATCGCTCATATTCAAGGTAAATCATCACCACAGTTCCAGTGCAACCGAACTACAGGTAGTCGGGTCCGCATTAAAGCTTTTCACATGAAAAATTTTTCATGCTACTGTGCCCCGTTTCAAACTAACTGTCGCTGTATCTCTTTCTTACCCAGGAAAGCAGATCGTCTCCTAATAAGTCAATGAGCGCCGTCTCATTCTTCTTCCGAACAGCGGCCATTTGTTCTGTTAGAGACACTGAAGTGAGAAAACAAGGAAGACAGTGTTAAGAAGGCATGCTTTTTCAAGGGTTTTGAAGGATTTAACAGGTCTGAAGTTATGAGATTTACTGTGCAGCTGAACAATCTCCTCGAGGTTGCTGAAGATGCTTTTGATGTCTGCAGAAGGAAGGATGGAGTCTCTGATCAGCGGCTGGTAAAACAAATTCTCCAGAACCTTCATCATTCGAACGTGTGCTCTCTCAGTGTAGAACAACTCTGTGAAAGCAATGACGTGGAGGAAAAAAGCGGTCACACAGGATTGTTTGCACTGGTAAATTGCCCCCGAGCAAGTAAAAAAGCTTCTCAAACTGAATGTATGCTTATAACCGGTGTTGGGAGTAATCAGAATATTTTTCCTGGGATAATGTAAGGAAATACATTTTCAGTGTCTATTTACACCAAGTGCAAGTGTTGGCAGAGGCTATTTACACTGACTCCGCCCACCTTATCGGATTGAGCCAGACACAATTACAAAAAAATCAAGCTGATAACAGGAGCAGTGACGTGGAGAGTAAGGCATTATTTATAACATACTACAATACAATATGAGTCTCTGCCACTATTTGCCCTGCCACCATTCATTTTTAATTTTTACTAGAACTTAAAGAAAATCTGTGATTATTTTAGGAAGCAACTTCCCCAAATACTGCTCATACAGTACACCACACTTGTCCCTCACCGTTGATGACTTCTTGTCTCTTGATTTCCTGAGGGGTAAGTGTGGACAGGACGTCTCTGCTCACCAGCGTCTGCCAGTTAGAAGGCTCCAGCTCCACCTCAACACACTGATCATCCTCACTCTGCACTTCTCCAGAGCCAAGCGGATCCATCCTGCTGTACAAACACAATTAACAAATGCATGTCTAATCAACTCCTTGAATAAAACTTTAACAAATTAATCATTTATTAAAATGTTAATAATAATAGGCTTTCCCCCAAATTCTATTTTATTGTTTACTAAATCCTGTGTTGTCTGATGTAATTTTACTGGATTCTGTGTTTTATGATTCATTGCCAATTTATCATCAATTTGTCGTATTCAAATAAATGTCAGTTTGTTGCCCATATTGTTCATGTTATTGTTAATAATGGCCAAGAGAGCATCGACCACTGAAAAACCCCAAAAACTGGTCAAAAACAAAGAGCACTCACCTCCGGTCAGGCCTGGGGGTGCCGGTGTCCAGCGTCCTGTAAGGTAAATCACATTCCAATTACCCTACAATAGTAACAATCCCAACATAACAAAACCGCATGTCGTCAGCATTCCCTTTCTCTCCTCAGGAGCCCCAGTCATGAGGTACAAGCTTAACTCTCTGTGTCTGTCCCAATAAGATCATTTACAGAGGAGAGCACCACAGAGCAATGCTTTGTTCAAATGTTACATGTGCATCGTCACAACGGAGACATAAGGAACGAAAATAGCTGTGAGGCCTTCAACAGCATGATAATAAGACAACGACTGCTCGGCTTTTAACGAAAATCCAAATTCAATGCAAATAAATGTTTTGGAGTGATAATTCTGCAAAGCACAGGGATGTATATTTAAGGGATATATACACTACTATTCAAAAGTTTGGGGTTGCTAGGATGTTTTTGAAACAAGTCTCTATGTTCAATAAGGCTACATTTATGTGATCAAAAATTAAAACAGTAATTACATGAAACAATATTAACATTTTAAATTATTTCTGTTTTAATACATTTTAAAAGGTAACTTGTTCCTGTGATCTCAATTCTGGATTTTCAGCATCTTTACTCCAGTCTTCAGTGTCACATGATCCTTTGGAAATCATTCTAATATGCTGATTTGGTGCTTAAAGGTGCTGTAAGCGATGTCACGCGTCTTTTAGGCCAAAACATTTTTTGTCACATACAGCAAACATCTCCTCACTATCCGCTGGCTGCCTGTCCCCTGAACACACTGTAAAGAAACGCGATCTCTGTAGACAACCCAGGCTCCACAAACAGCAACAAAAACAAACTGCGGCGACCCGCTTCCCGAAACATAACAAACTGTTCCAGCCAATGACCGACAAGAAGGGTTTGGGGGTGTGGTTTGGGGGGTTAGTGTGCGGATGAGGAGGAGGGAGGGTCTAGCTAGCCTCCGTTTTGTTTGACAATAGTTCGAACGTCAACAAGAAGTGACATCACCCAGGATCGCTTAGAGAACCTTTAAGAAACATTTCTTGTTATTATCAGTGTTGAAAACAGTTCTTTTTAGGATTCTTTGATGAATAGAGAGTTCAAAGGAACAGCAAGTCTTTTGTAACATTATTAATGTCTTTCCAGACACTTTTGATCAATTTAATGTGTCCTTGCTGAATAAAAGTAAGAATTAAAAAAATATATATATATTTAATTAATAAAAATAAAACTGACCCAAGGTTTTGAACGGTAGTGTTGTTCAGAATCAAACCTGTTTCAGTTTTTGTAGTCTGAACAGACACACATATTTAAATGTGGTTTTATCCAAAATAATTTTTTTTTTTGGAAATCCAGTCAGTATGAAATACCAAATTTTTCCTCTTTTCAGGGTGCAAATTATATTCAGCGTCACACGCTTCATGTTGAGGAGAACACACTTTAAGTGAGGAGGACATATACGATACTGACTGAGCAAATGGAACACAGATGAAATTTGAATTGTGTTTATTTTAAAAAAATGATTTTATTAAAAATGAAGATGGCCTAGATGGTGATCGCTTGACTCACTTGTCTGTCTCAACTTCCTCTTCCTGTAGATGCTCCAGGGTGCAGGGGCTGAAGTCAAAGTGAGTGTTTGAAGAGGAGGAGTCCTGCGAATCTCCTGGGATGGAACCCTCTAGTAATAAAACGTTCAACCGTTCATTGTTAGCTGCCTGGGGTCCATTAAATCATATTAATTAATTTTGTAACAAAATAATTTTGATTTGAATGGAGTATCAGTACATCATGCTTTAAAAGTATTTTTTATTGTTACGGTAGTTCAAGTTAACTAATGTTAACAAATGGAACCTTATTGTAAAGTGTTACCAAGATAATAAATAAAATAAGCTTTTCTCAGCCGATACTCACATGGTCAGCTTGGTTATTAATTTAGCATATCATGTAATTAATTTGACTTTCTTTGACTTAAATCTGATAGTGGACCAAAGACACTTGACAGCAATGATTGGAGAAGCGTCTCTCACCAGTTTCAGACTCTCGGCCGATGCCGTCTGTGCCCTGTGCTGCTGGAGCGCTGTAAGGAGGTGACGTGACCAGGGCAGCGCTGCAATCTGAGCCCTCACTGGACTGACTGGCCCGTATGGGAAGAGACGACCCGTCTGTCTGCTCTCCAGTGCCCAACGGCAGCTGAGACTTTGTCAGACGCTGCCTCGGCTCCAGAGCCTTGCTGACTGCAGGGCGAGAGACAGAGAGAGAACAAAATCAGTGTCATTGCTTGATGATAAGGACAGCAGACAGAATTCTCTTCAGTGGATGTAAAGAGTTGGGACAAAATATATATAATCAGGAGAAATATATTTAATTCAGTGAAGAATATGCAGTCTATTTACTTTTAATCACCCTATTTCATTTCTGTAGTATTTCTCACCTGAATAATACTGTTAGTCCTACCTGAAAAATGTATTTATTCTATTTGTACTATTGCCAGTAATTGTTTATTACTGACTCTTTATTCATCTTGCGTTTAAACTTTATAATAGTTGTGCAAGGAATTTTTGCTATGGTATTGAAAATGGAACTGAGAATTGTGAAATTTCACAGGTATCGAAAATGTGTGTGTTGCACCAACAACAAACAAAAACTATACAGCAGTACTAAAATAATCCAATCCTAAAGGGTAAGTGTCTCCTCAAGTCTCTTCAAATAGGTAGTTGCCTTTAAAAAAATGGTCACAAATAGGGAAGTTAAATAAACCCACAATCCCTTCACAAGGAACTGAATTATCCCACACACAAATTTCACCATAACAAAAACTGAAACAAAGAATTTTTTTCTGGGAAATGATGGTAGATTTTTTGTTTCACTCTGCTTTTTTTTGTAGTTGCCCTTTTAAGTTCAATTATAACATGCAAGATGTACACTAATATTGTATTTCTGGAATAACAAAATGAATGGTTAATTTAAAATATATCAACATATATCAACGATTGTCTGTTAATAAAGTCTGAAAACAAGCAGTCTTGTCAATTAGAGCACAAATAAGAGGAAATATCTCAGTCAAAATGGGGGGCCTGCAAATATTTGCAGTGTTGGACAATGGTGGGCCTTTGAGTCAAAAAGGTTGAGAACCACTGGTGTGAACCATCATTCAACTTACGTGATGAAGCATCAATCCTGCTCGGCCGTCTCTGAGGAAAAACGTTAGGAAACCGTGTTTTCTTTGATTTCTCCTCACTTCCATCTTTCTCAGGCTTTATACTTTTCTAATTAAGGAGCAAAGAGACACTGGTTTAGTTTATTTGGTTTCATGGAGTCATTTGGAGATCAGGTGATGATTTTTGCTGAGAGATTGTACCTTTATCTTCGGGAAAAGATTCATTAGCTTGGGCTTGTGCTCCAGCCCTCGAGACTCCTTCCCTTTTACACCGAGCTGCTTCATATAGGACAGTATGACAAACTGCATGGTGGTACTGCAACAGAGAATAACAGAATGAGAGAAATTTAAAGGGATAGTTCACCCAAAAGAATGAAAATTCTCTCGTCGGTCCGAATCTGTAAGACTTTTGTTCTTCTTCAGAATGCAAATGAACACAACTAAATTCAATATCTGTTCATCATATCAAGTGAACGTGTCTCTTCAGAAAATTTTGACTAAACTGCTCAATTCATTTGGACTAGTTTTACAATCTCTTTATGAACTTTTTAAAGCGTCAAAGTGGTAGTTGCGTAGCTGTTAATGGAGGGACATAAATCTCAGATTTAATTAAAAAATATCTTACTAAAAGTCTTACAGGTTTGGAACTACATGTAAATGTAGGATGAGGACAATGTTTCATTTTTGGGTGAACTAAATATTTAATACTTGGAATTTGTTCAAATCCCTCAGTATAAAGAATAGTATTGGATTCATGTTACGTTATTATATCTGTATAAATACCCAGGTGTCGGATCATTCAGCCAAAACCCACTAATGTTGTTGTTCTAATCGAACCTTTGACTTAAACATTGCAGTTTAAAACTGATCATGTCATTTCCAGCAGGGGGAGCAAGTGCTTGGTTCAGTCCATGTTGAAATACTTTACAGTGCGCAGACAATTATTCTGACAGCTAGGACCCCAGCCGAAGAACTTACAAAGCTGTTCTCACAAACCCTTACAAGCCAAACAGATGACTTGTACAATGCGTAACTGCAGTCAGTGCCAGAGCAGAAATAGCCCTCACAAGCTCCTGTCAGAGGCTTCATGAGGCTCCAGTCTCTCGTGAGCCATCTGGGCGGACACACAACGCCTCAGTCCCTGCTGCTGCCACCCATATGTGCTCCTGACCGATCATATGCTCCAACTACACACCACTCACAAGATTGCAGCTAAAACTGGTGGGAAGGAAACTACAGAGCTAGTGTGTTTTGTAGCTAGTTTTGCCTTTTAAAAGCTTATTAAAACCTTTGAAAGCATGAAGTTTTCAGTATACTGCTTTATGAAATAATGTAAAACTGTACTGTTTTACATTATGAGTAAAAGTACTCATAGGCTGAATCTAAATCCAACGTCACACTGAAAGTATGAGTCTGGAGAGTGCTTCGGGGGTTAATGTAGGGTGATGTAATATGTCGTTCATGGAAGAGAGGACATGAGAATTCCCCTTACCACTTATCTTCCTCTGTGGCCTGCGACGTCAGTCTGAAACAAAACATAAGCTGCATTTATTGAAGTGTGAGAGAGACAACTTTCAGTTTTAGATCTCATTTTGAATAGTATCTTGTGTAAAAATTAAATCTAAAGACATTATAACAATTCGTTTTATGTCAATGCTATCATTTTAGTCTAGGTTTAATCTTAGTCAATCTTTGGGTCAGATGGGATCCTGTTGTGTCCAATATAAGTGTAAATAATGACCAACAATGAATATGCCATAAGTGAACCCTTCTTAAAATAATCTACCATTCCAAAAATTTTGTCAAAATTACATCAATATTCATTTAGGGAGTAAACTCAGATAAGATAAATAAATGTTTTTTTTTTTACTTTCTTTATTTTTGTTATATTTATCAGTAAGGAATAGGCTTAAAATGTCAACCTAGATGTGATGATTTAGTAAACCATGCCAAAAACCAGAACAATATCACAATTAATTTCTCTTTTTCTAATAAGTTCCTTGAGTGTCAAGAACTATCTGAATAATGACATACAGGTCTGCTAAGTTTACATATTGAACTGCTACAAAAGCAGCAAAAATAAATAAATAAATAAATAAATACATACATAAATAGGCCAAGCCGATTTTTTCAACATTTTTGGCAGAATATTGGAAGTTAGATTCAGAGTGGTTGAGCAGAGTTGTGTGGATTCATTGCTGAATCACACTGTAACCCTATAGTGAATATTTGGTCTCACATTACTCAAACTTCATGAGAAATTTTTTCACATGAAACTACTCATGAACTGCTTGAAGCCATAAGAGGAACAACAATGGCTCTTTTTCCTGTGAAAAGCTGTCTACAAGTTTACCCACATGGCCTTCACATTTAAATAAAACAGAAGGGGAAGTCTGTTCCGTGCCAAGTTATTTATATGTGATGCGATCTGATAAAACCCCCCACATGGTGAAATTTGACATATTACAGCTTTTGATACCATATTAAAGCTGGGGTCAAGCCCTTTCCAAATATGTTTGTATTTCTTTTATCGTTTGTCTGTAACAAAAGTTATAGTAATCTGAAGTCGGCTGATCGCTGTGATTTTCAGAAATGGAATTTTGAGAAAAAACGGTGTAATTAACTGTCACGTCCTTCTAGCGGGACGACTGACGCTCTTTTTTTATTGCCTTTTTTTCATATCACATATATTAGGGCTATGTTAACTTATGAGAAAAGGGGTGTGATAGTGATAGTGATATGATAGTGTGTGTGACCTCCAACCTCCAGAGACAGAGACAATTTAAAAAAAAAAGCACTCGTATATTCACATAAATATGTCAGCACAGATATGTGCACTTACAGTACATCCTCTATCTTAGAGATGATGTGCTCTGCACAGGATCGTTCTTTTTCTGGAGCCACGCGGTCTCTCATTCTCTCCGTATCCAGACGGGCTAGTTCCGCTTCAGCCAGCGTCAGACCCATACTGCGCTTTTGCCTGAAACATAAAATGAATACATGAGAGAACATACTGGAGGAGAAGGTTTCCACTGACACTTGTGCTGATACATTGGAGTCGTAGAGTGTGTGGATTAGATGAGTGCATTTTACCTGAAGTCTTCTAGGTTCTTCTGAATGTCAGGTAGAAGTGTGTCCTGCAGCTGCTGCACGTACTGTCGGTGGACATCCTCTGAGATGGGCTCCGGCCTCTTCCGTTCTGCATTAATTGAGTGTGCAGTCCGCTCTATATTCACGCAAACACATAAATAATTCAAATGAGATGGGTGACTTTTAAAAAACAAAGATACACAATATATCAGCATCATATTGGTAATGCGATAAAAACAAAAATTCTTATTTATCAATAAACCATCCAATACCAGTCAATAAATATCCAATATCGGCCGACAATGATGAAGAAAACAATAATAAAAAATAAAAAAACTCAACAGATATCAGCTGATAAATAGTATGTTGCAGATACATATTGATTAAAAAAGTAAAAAATATAATTTAAAAAGTAATTGTTTGCACATCTCACCTTCTGGCTGGTGCTAATAAAAAAAAAACTAATACAACAAATAACAAAATAACAAAAGGAACTAATAAAGTGAAAAAAAATTTATGTCCGCAACACTGCTTTTAACTCACATATTTAATAATTTATTTATTGATTTATTTGCCTGAAGAAGACCCAGCAGGGTTGAAACGTTGCCTTTTTTATTAAATATGGGAGTTAAAAGCAGTGTTGAGGGCAGATACATATTGAACATACTGGATTTAATGCCTTCAGCCTATTTTAAGATTTAAATTATTTTCAATATCTAGAAATAACCTATGCAGAAAGAGATGTATAAATTCACTTCCAGCTTTATTTTTGTTCAATTTGTTTTGTTTTTTATTAAAAGATATGTGATCTAATGGTAACACTTTACAATAAGGTCTCACTTGTTAACATTAGTTAATGTATTAACTAACACGAACTAACAATGAACAATACATTTGTTACAGTATTTATTAATCTTTGTTAATGTTAGTTAAAAAATCCAGCTGATCATTGTTTGTTCATGTTAGTTCACAGTGCATCAACTAATGTTAACAAATACAACTTTTTATTTGATGTTGAATTAACATTAACTAAGATTAATAAATACTATAGAAATGCAGTTCATTCTGAGTTTATGTTACTAAAGTTAACTTATGTTAACTAATGAAATCCTATTGTAATGTGTTAACGTTATAATATTGGTCATTTATAGGTTTTCAGTCATAACAGGAAAATAATCATTGACTTCTCAGTATCAAGCAAAACATCAGTTCATCCCTATGATAGGAGGATCCCTATGATTTTAAGTTGAAGGTCAGGGTTTGCAAAAATGTTTTATCAGTCTATCATTTCATAACTATAATTTCCATGAATACTAAAAGAAAAACGAAATAAACAATGAATTTAGATTTTTTTAGAGGTTTGAACTAACCCAGGTCAATGATGATGGATTCAGGTACTGTTACTTTCAAGCTCTGTTTAAAAACAAAATACAGCTTAGTCAGAGATCACATCATCTATGACAAGCTAAAGAATCTGAGCCTTTTGTAAGGTCCCTCACAGCTGTTTTGTCTATGAAGAAGGTCTCCATGAGGATTCGTCGTGTCTCTTTGGAGCTGGTCTGTTTGTAAAGTTCAGCATAGAGGTAGCACAGCTGTGAAGTGAGAAGGGAGATGAGAGGCGCTTTAGTAAGGTGACTCATCTGATCTGAGACCAAACTATAAGCATGCAAGAGAGATTCATGGAACATGGAAAGTCCTTTATAAACATTTTGTAAGATGCCTGGAAATTCCAGGTTTGTGTGAGACGGTTTGCGGGTAAGAGGGGTGATCGATCTCACCAGAGGCGCAGGGTCAAACTGAGAGACCACATGATGGATAAAAGCTGCCAGGTGAGCAGGCCGAGATTTCAGGAGGTCTATGCTTTGAAAACAGCTACACTGGCCATTCATCTAGAGACAGAGAGACAGTTATTTACAGTGAAAGGCAAGCACAAATTCTTATATTATTAAACTTTATGATTTAATGGCCAACTTAAATGTGGAATTGTGAATGTGACTTTGTAAATTTTTTTGCTATTTTCCATGAATAAATGAGCTTCCTCATAAACTGTCTACATAGTCTGTTATCTTCTAAGGCAACATCTATCCTGATAGGAAGCCTCATAAACAACGTTGCCTGAAAAGTGGGTGGGGGGGGACGGGGACTGTATGTATGACTGACAATGATGTGGGCATGTCCAGCGACACAACAGTTGAGAAAATTTACTCAGTGACTTAATGCAAATGAGAGCTTAAGAGTGAGATCAAAGAAGACTATAGCCTATATATCCCAAAACAGTAGACTCATATTACTATGAATGGGAGAAACTGCAACGAGCAATATGGTGGAATAAGTTCCACCTTCTAAATAAAAGAGCCAAACATAGTGTCACTGCAGCTGCTGTTACAAGCTTCGGTTCTCATAGAAACTGGTAGTGTCCCGAGACTAGCGCTTAGGACTGCACATGTGCATTGGGTAGACCAACCTGTAATATGACCACCTTTTTTTTAAGCTACCTGTATTTGAGCATAAAGTAAAAGTAACATTTTCCAAACAAAATAGAAATGCATGTGATTGGGAATTTTGCGTGACATTTTTTTGACGCAATCATCAAACATTGCACACCATATAAATCAAAACTGCATAACGTTACTGAATTAAATTGGTTTAAAAGAAGAGGCTCTGTTCTTGATACATTGCATGTTCAAATATTCATACAACAAAATATTCTGGAGGCCATGAAAGTTTTGTGAAAATAAAAAGTCTGGCGCTGGCTGGCAACTTTTCTTTTTTTACGCTGGCAGGGAAAGACTTAATACTGTAAAGCTGCTTGGTTTAAAGCAATCTATAGTATAAATAAACATGACGTGACTTGACTGGAGTGCCTAATTGCAGAGCAGATCCACGTTGCTATGATCAGATGCTTTCTTAACTTCTATTTTCTCCGTCACTGCTGTCATTTTTTGACAACAAGAACTACGGCATGAGTATATCGGGGCCTTAGTCACTAGTGTTTGGAAGAGAGCCCACAAGTACAAAAATACAAGACGCAGAAATAAACATACAGACTAAAACCAAGCCACAGTCACCCCTACCTGTTCCTGCTCTGTGTCAAAGTCTTCGTCCTCAGCACCAATAATGTGTGCAACCGGACGAGAGGAGGGGCTCCCCATACTCGACTGAGAATCCTAAATGAGAAACGCACAATTTTTGCACAGCTCTGAGAAACTACATATAAAGCCACGAGGTCACGAGGTCACGAGGTCACTCACAAGATCAGGTGTGTCTTCGGCGTCCGGTGAAGGACAGGAGTTGAGGCTGTCTCGGGGTGTGGTCTTTGGGCTGTGGCAGGGGGTCTCTCTTTGGCATGGGCTCTCCGGGACAGGGCTAGGAGTGACCTGCGCGGAGCAATTGAGAGCAAATGTCAATTACATAGTAGAGGAACCACAGATCTTCATTCAAGAAATGTGGAAGGGAAGGGTAATGTGTCAGGTAAAGGGTAGAGGTGTACTGACAGGGGTCGTGATATTGTTGGTCCACAAAGGATCCGTTCCAGCATCACCCTGCCAGGAAGGGGGTCGATCCAAATCTCCCCCTCCATCCTCTTGCTCTCCTTCACCTGGCCTTGGAGATATGGAGCCATCCTACAATATACACAAACTCTCATTACGATTGTAACATCATGACGTTTTGTTAAGAACGTGAAGTGTAATTTCCACACCACTAATGGTACTGAATAGAATCGAACAAAATAATGACTGTAACTGAAGCCCGCAGAGCCTAGGCATTTATTTATTTATTTTGCCAAGTTTTCATGTAAAAGTTTGAGCAACTTTTCTCAGGATAGTTTTACAGACAGATCACAAGAAAAATAAGTAAAATGCATCAAGAGACGGGATTATAGTAAAGTCAAGTCACCTTTATATACAACAGATTGTTTCAAAGCAGCTTAACAGTGATAAACAGGAAAATAATTATTCTATTTTTTAATGGTTTCTATGGCGTTGCGTTACTGATAATTTGCTTTGAGATAATATTAAAAAGGTTACATTTTTCAGTAATTTTATTATGTGCTTTTCAATTTCGCTGCGAGATTTCGTTTGCTTGCAGAGAGAGACTCCGCCCTCATGCTCTTCTGATTGGCTGGGATTTATAATTAAGTTTGCAGCATCTTGTAGCGGTGTCGCATATGGCGTGTACTCTTATCGCGTCTGGTTAAGGCGTTGTGCAAGACTACATCAGTGTTATTTTAGTATAATTGATGCTATGATTATATTGATATACTAGCTAGTGTTAATAGTTTGAATTACATTTAATTTTAGTTAAAGTTTTAGTCATTTTGTTGGATGTATTTTTCATTATTATTATGATTCTTTTTAAAATATGATTGTCTATATAGTTATTATTGTTTTAGTTTATTTAGTTATTTTAGTACTTCACTTAAAGTCACCATGAAACCAAATTTGGCCGTTCTTATTTTTTGTATTAAATATTGCAATTATAAATGATTTTTCTGTGCACATCATTATTTATGTATTATTTTTTTATTCATGTGCCCTCATAATCTTTCAAAATAACTTCCCCTCCCTCTTGCAACGACAACTTTTCTCTTTTCTGTTGAAATCTTTTTCGGTGCAAGGTCTTGACAATCTATCACTCACTTGACATCACATCAATAGCAAATCACAACGATCAAATGATCCAATAAATTCCCTATGGACCAAATAATTTTTTCTTTTTCAAGAAGCTGTTTTACTCAAATATGAAAATCACAATAGACTACCGACTTCTGTTTCATGCTGGCTTTAAACAAAAATGAGAAATGTTGCCTTGGCAACTAGCTGAAATAGTTTTTTTTTGTTTTTTTTATTTCCAGTTACTGTTTATTTTATTAAAATTTTTTTATGGTTTTGATTTAGTTAATGATACATACCCTGCTACTTGTTGTCACACATTCCAAGTGTTTAACTGATGAATAAAATTTCACGTTACTTATTAATACATTTAGGGGGAAAAAGTGATTGTGTGAATCTCATGATCACAAAAAGAATTCACCTCACAAAAAAAAAAGACGACATTATGTTTTGCATAAAGAAAATGATAAATTAAGCACATCTAAACCCAAATCATTAATGGAAAAATGTGATTCATAATGTCCAGACACAATCATATTAAATTAACATCTACATATCTTTTTTTTGGTTTTAAAATCAAGAATTTCTCTGAATCAGTGTGTGTGTGTGGGAGTATATGAGTCTGTACCTGTCCAGTCCCAGTGGGTTTGCTGAGCTGCTCCTGGTGCTGTGGAATGTGCTTCTTGGCGTCCTGATTTTCCTTCAGTAGTTTAGATGTAAGGTTCCTGCTGTACTCCTCCGTCATGGCCTGTAATTTATCAAACATCACAGCAGCTCTGATCATCACACATCTCTTGTTAGAGAGGATGTGAGATTGAAGACAGACTCTTGTCACAACATCACATGGTTGATACATTTACATTCATGTGTATGACCTAAATGACAGTCCTAACCACACATGAGTCAGTCTATAATAATAGCTTCAGTTCTGCAAATTAAGACATTACTTTCCCATGGTTCAAAACTCAAATGTGTGTGCTACACTGGTGAACAAATATTAACAGGTTGCAGAATTGACACTTGTCACTGCATCAAGCAACTGTGACAGTAGCATTGCAAGTAGTCAATCAGCAACACCATTTCTTGAAGAAACAAAATAATAGATTAAATAAAATTAACACTTGTGTAGGCTTAATTTGCAGATTTTAATAGTCCACTCACAATAACCAATGTACACTACCATTTAAAATTTCGATTTTTGGTAACACTTTAGATTGATGGTCCACTTTAGACATTCTACTAACTATAAGTAACTTTGCAACTACGTCAACTAACTCTCAGAGTATTAGTAGGCTTTGTGCTTAATATCTGTTTTACACTTTTACACTTTATTTTGATGATCCACCAACAGACATGTACTAAGTAACTTTAACTGACTAAGTAACTTTGCAACTACTTCAACTTATTCTACTAACCCTAACCTAACAGTCGACTAACAGTCTACTATACACACTAATGAGAGTTATATGATATGTAGATGCAAAGTTTCTTAATAAGTTAGTATAAGTTAGTAACTTAGTACTGCTAAGTTAGTATAATGTCTAAAGTGGACCACCAAAATAAAGTAAACCAGATTAAGGTTTTTTTTTACATTTGTAAATGTTTTTAAAAGTATAATCTTATGCTCACCAAGATTGCATTTATTGGATCAAAAATACTGTTAAATATTATTACAATATTATTTTTATTAAAGGTGGGGTATGTGATTTGCAAAACGGCCGGCAGATTTTGAAAATACACAACTCAAATGGTCCTCCCTTCTTTCCTCCAACGCTGGCCCTGATTCGCGTGAGGGGGATGTGGGGAGGGGGGTATGGTACGACCGTTTGATTGACAAACTTACTGTCCAATGATTCTAGGTGGTCTTGGAAATGATTGGCTGGAGTTTTTCGAGTCCTGCCCGTTCCACAGATGATTAAATTGCTTAATTTTCATTTCAGTGCTTCTAAAGGCCTCATTATGCTTCTGCGTCAACTCCACGGCGTAGCTACGCTGTCACTCCTACATCGTTGTGGCCGTTTTATGGTTCTGCGTCAGGTTGCGTTGCATCGCGTTGAATCTGACCAATCACAGCCTTTGCGGTCTGCGTCGCCTCAACGCGTAGTTAAAAGTTTTTGGAGGTGCACGTCGAGCTACGGCGTAGGGGTCGGAGAGGGGACGCAGAGGGCTCTGCGGGGGTACGCCGTCGATTCGACGCAGAAGCATAAAACAGGCTTAACTCAGTGGCTGTAAGTGGGTTATGAATAGGATTTCAAGTGATTTTGAAAAAATGGACAAAAAAAGAGAAATCACATACCCACCTTTAAAGTGTTTTTTTTTAATACATTTTTAAAAAATATTTTTATTTTATTTCTGTGATGGCAAAGCTGAAATGAAGTGTCACATAACATAAATCATTCTAATATGCTGATTTGGTGTTCAAGAAACATTTCTTATAATTATAAATGTTGGAAACAGATGTGACATTTATCATTTTTGTGCAAACTTGTTTCAGTATTTGATGAATATGAAGTTAAAATAGAAATATTTTGTAACATTACAAGTTTCAAAAGTAATTTCTGTCGCTTTTGATCAATTCAAAGTGTTCTTGCAGAAAAAAGTCAATCTGATACCAAACTTTCAAACTGTAGTATATTCTTTAAAACCGTTAGGAGGAAATACTCAATCTAGCAACCCAGAAATTATTTTTGCTTAGAGCCACAGCTCTGTTATCTGTACGAAACAGTCTGTATGAAAGCATGTGACTGCTGTTGTATTTTTGCTGCTGTGATGCCTCAAACACACAATGAGTTACTGAAGTAAAAGGCTTACAGTTCTATAATAGAAAAAGAACGAGGGCTGATGGAGATCAAGGCTGTTTTTCTGTGATCTGAGGACAAGACTGAGTTCTTACCCATGCAGGCAGAGGGGTGGGTTTGCGCTCCGAGGGGCTGGGGGAAGAAGAGGAGCGGTCTGGACCGATGGGCCCCGGGGAGTGAGGGGAAGAGAGCGAGAAGAGAGACCCCTCCTCACCCTCGCCGTCTGAGAGGGGGATCTGAGGCAGGCCTGGCGGTCTCCCCAACACGGTTAGGGCCACATAGGAGCCCGCTGTAAACAAACACACACACAAATAGGTTATCTGTACAAGAGAAGCCAACAACTGCACAGTATTGTTCACTTAAAATGTGAATAACTTCAGTAAAATGATTTAAGTGAAAGCCACAGGCTACTTACATTTTATTAGCTTTACAACTTCTACATGATTTGAATGTGTAACTAATGTCCCATTGACCTGCATGAAAAAAAACCACACAAAACTGATTAAATTCATAATGATACTCAACATTAAGAGCAATATTGACCGTTACATTGTCTATTTCTGCACCAGCAACAAAAAATAGTGCCAAAATGCTTTTTATTTAGCTTGTTTATGAGTTTTGCTCGACCAAACTACATTTCCCATTATTCTCCGTGACAGCATGATAATTATATATACACACAGATAAAGCATAAATTATAAACCAAATTTAGATTTAATTTAGATACACCAATGCTCCACAAAAGCTTCCTGTCTTTTTGGGTAGTGGAAATGAGAAGAAATATAAAAAGGCCCAATGTGTCCATCTTATTCTGACAGAACTGATGTGAAGGTACACAACTGTTCAAAAGTAAGATTTTTTTTAAACAAATAATATTTTTAATTAGTAGGGACGCATTTAATTGATCAAGAGTGACATCAAAGTCATTTATAATGTAACGAAAGATTCCAAAAAAATACTGAAAAATGATTCACAATTTAAAAACAACTGTTTTCCTCATGGATAATAATAATAATAAGAGTTTCTTGAGCACCAAATCAACATATTAGAATGATTTCTGAAGGATCATGTGACACTGAAGACTGGAGTAATAATGCTGAAAACTCATCTTTGTCATCACATGAATAAATTACATTTTAAAATATGTTCAAACAGTTTTAATAGTATTTTACAATAATACTTTTTACTATATTTTTGATCAAATAAATGCAGCCTTGGTGAGCACAAGAGACTTTTGAACGGTAGCGCACGTCACATCATAATTATGACATATGTGACCCTGGACCACAAAAGCAGTCTTATGTGTCCATTTTTTTAAATTGAGATTTATACATCACCTAAAAGCTGAATAAATAAGCTTTCCATTGATGTATGGTTTGTTAGGATAGGACAATATTTGGCCGAGATACAATTATTTGAAATCGGGAATCTGAGGGTGCAAAAAAATTTAAATATTGAGAAAATCGTCTTTAAAGGTTTCCATTTCTGTTGGCGATTGTGCTGCATTCACTTACAAAAATAAAATTTTGATATATTTAAGGTAGGAAATTTACTAAATATCTTCATGGATCATGATCTTTACTTAATATCCTAATGATTTTTGGCATAAAAGAAAAATCTATAATTTTGACCCATACAGTGTTTTGTTGGCTATTGCCACAAATATACCCGTGCTACTTAAGACTGGTTTTGTGATCCAGGGTCACATATTAGGATTTCCAAACTCTTAAGTATGACCAGAGAAATGTATACATCTATTCTTCTTTATTCCGCCAGCAGGAGGCAGAACACGGCACCCGAGGCATCCTGCCGACATCAGGTGAGCCTGTCTGGAGAGCTTTTTTGTATTATAACCTCAGGGCTTAATAAAGACACAAGCCCAAATAACAGTTTCTGGGGTTGGTCATGACTAGGCTAATTTTTAACTGAATCTCAAGAAGTTATATTAAAATCTACTAATAAATCTGAACTACATCACAGTGACGCCCCTGATGGTCATCACCTTTATGATCCGGTCGCCTGTCTGGACACCAGCTCGCATGGCAGCTCCATCTACATGCAAAAGAAGAGAAAGAGAGATCATGCAGTCTGCTGGAATGAAAAATATTAGTTCCTTGATCTGAAACCATCATTGTGCCATAATATCGCCACAGTACAGTGTAAGGATGATCACAAGTAGCTTGAATACACATTTTCACTGCCTCACTGTAGTTACTGGTAAAAGCAACTATGTATTTAGCACTGTCAGTGTCGTAATTATACCGTACTGTGGTGTTACACAACTGGATAATTATCTAAGGCTAGATAGTTAAAAGAAACAAGTGTGTGTTTAAGTCACTTGTGAAACTGCTCTGCATGTGCATGTTATGGAGGGCAAAACAAGGACAATGAATAACACGGTTTGTGTCTTTCTTACCCTCTTTTACAAGCTGTACAAACACAGGGTTATCGCCGCTCACTGTCAGCCCAAAGCCATTCTCATCTTTCTGGATGATGACACAACGCTGCACAAGCCCTAAGAGACAAACAGACAGAAAGATAGGGGGATAAACAAATGGAAAGATATGGAGGGTGCAGGAGAAACGATGAGGACTTGGTAAGTAGCACTCAAGGAGCTGGATAAAGAAGAGTGTGTTATTCCTGGTCACATACAGTATAGTGGTTGTGTGTATGTAAAACCAAACGGTTGAGAGACTGTGGGTGAACGCACCGAAAATGATTTCTTAAAAGGCCTTGAGCATGCCAGATGCACTCAGTCATAAAAGAGCTTTAGAAACGATATAAACAACAAAAACCTGTTTCTTTTCCAGCATGCCAGTGACTTTAAAGGAAGTCTATGTGAGAAAATAAACTCATACACTACTTTTCAAAAGTTTGGAATCAGTACGTTTTTCTTTTTAAATCTTTTATTAAATTAATTCTTTAATTCAGCGATTATGCAAAGACATTTAAATAGTTACCAATAAAAAAAAACCTGTAAAAAAAAATGCTGTTCTTCTGTTGTTTTGTATTCATCAAAGAATACTGAAAAAAGTATAATGGTTTCCAAAAGAAACCATTATAGTTTTCAATGTTTCTGTTTTCAATTTAAAATCTATTAAAATGGAGTACAGTTTTTTAAACTGTAATACTATTTCACAATATTACTGTTTCACAAAGAAACGCAGCATTTGTACTGACCCCAAACTTTTGAACAGTATAGGCCATTGCACACTGAGTCCGAAATCTTCGTATGCGTTTTTTCGTATTCGTGATTCGGTGGCTCTGAATTGTCAAAACACCATTCAAACTGCTTGCTACGCATGCGAAAAATGCAGAAAAGCGAACCTGATAAAAAAAATTTATGGCGGACGAAAGTTTCGGAGGCAGTGTGCAAGTGTGATTGACATAGCGTGAGGTCGTATTTATTTTTTAACGTGCGAAAATTTCAGTGTGCAATGGCCTTATGTGTGAATGTGGAAAATATGCTCAAGGAGAAATAAGAAAGATTTTAGATATCAAAGTCAAGATGAAAAAGAGTCTGCAACCCATTTTACTTTTGTATTCAGAAGTATTAAAAATGCTTTAGTTTTAGTTTATAATAATGAAATGAAAACTACAAGCACTTACAAATAAATAAATCATAATACAGCAGGAAAGAGTTGTGAACATACAAAACACTTGTGAACCAACTACACAAAATAAGATTTATCCAGCCCAGATAATAGTTTTTTTTGTTTTTGTTTAAATTTGAATATTTCAGTGTGTAAGCATACTGTTATTCCGGATCTGCCAATGCAAATGTATAGTACAGAAACTACAGCATGATTTATGCCTTAGCTGACTGGTGTCTTTTAACAGTTTTTACATGGCCGCTGCTTTTGTGAAGAGTGGAAGTGTAAAAAAAAAAAAACATGTCAGATAACAAGTATCTCACCAGACAGGATCAGTCTGCAATGTGTTTACATGAAGCGTTTGGTGTAGCTCATAAGATATTCATGTGTGATGGCTACAAAGCGGATTTCTCCATTTGCGCTGCTAACACAATAACACACATGCACTCGCAAACACTCGGGCTGAGTGTAGCCATTATATTGGACTTGATAAACATATGCACTCCAAATTTGTGACAACCACACTCAATAAAACAGGACCAGACAACCTGCCATTAGAATTGTATTGCTTTATGGATGTGACATCTGTCCTAGATGCGTCTTTTCAATCCTCCTTTTATTGGTTGTATGTATTACATCTGCATTTTTTTATTCTTTATACATTTTGTATAATTATAATTACAAAATTTTGTCTTAACACAAAACCATATTTCTAACATTTTTGTGTACATATAACATTTTTATCTAAAATTTTGTGCATGAAAATATCCACACGGGTTTAATGCGCAAAAATAAGCATGTATGTGTGGTTAGTGGACGAGACCTCCATGTGAGAAAAGTCGATTGTCAAAACACTGTATGAAAATGATGTGCTTATTTTAAATTCAATTCTTAATGAACAACTTAAGCTGGGTGCACTTGGTCAACTAACCACAAAGAATTGGCTAAATAAAATGTTTCAAGCATCTGTTCATTCATTCTGTTCACTTGGTTCACAATCAGAACAAACAGATGGCAGTAAAGTAAGATTAAAAGAAAACTAAAGGCATGAACTCACTTTATAATAGATAAAAAACAGCCAACGTGTAACAGAGAGAGACTGTGGCACGTTACCAGACCAAGATTGGTGACAATTATACAGGTCTTTGAGTAAATCCAAATTTCACCAATTTATAGCCCGACACCAAGACATGCTGAAGGATAGGTGCAGGTTGAGTCTGATAGGCCGGCGGGCATAAAAGGGAAAGAATGAGGCTCACACACACACACACATACACACCACAGCAAAACACCAGAGCAGCGGCAGTGACCCACTGAATCTTACCGCAAGACTCTGGACGTCCGTCGGCTACTACACTCTGAACAGGCAGTTCTGACAGCAGAAAACATGCGGCACACACACACACAAACAGCAAGAAAACAGCAAGAGAAATAATACGATTATGCAACAAAAATCTCATTAAAAAGAGAAAAAGTAACTGATATATATGTTTTTTATGGGAGAAATCTGTGGAGTTCAGCCGAATTTATCACATTTGAGCTTTTAAACTACAAATAAGGGGGAAAGGGTAAAAAAACTAATTAATAAAAAAGCACAATTTTTAAATACAATTTGTATAATAAATAATAATTAAATAATAAAACAAGAATAAATGTACATTTTTCTTATTCCAAGTATCACTTTTTTTTAAGTCACTTTTACCAGATTTGAGATAGTTTATCCAAAAAAAAGATAAAAGCTGAACTTCATTAAAATGGCTTTTGAAGAAGTCCCAAACTTTTGAAGGGTAGTGTATTAATCATTTTAACACAATCCATATTTCCATCATGTCATTTTGAGTTGGTTGTAAATTAATGGATACATTTTATTTTAAGGTGTCTTTGTTACAGTTCACGATTTTTAAGCCGCTTTGTATGGTTACAATGTTGTAGTATATGTAAATTAACAATGTTTACTCATTCTCCATATTACGTGGACTGAGAAATTCACATTTATTTTGACAGCTCCAGGGCTTTAGTGAAAACTAAACATTATACTTCCGCATTTTTGTATCCCCGTCCACGGACGGTCGGATCGACAGAAAGTTAGTATAGTACTGTGTTTGGCCTAAAACTGTATTCGTGGTAATCCAGTTTGAAATGTTGACTGAGTTTGAAATTTTCATTTTGAAAATATTGCGTTTTGAAAATCTCGAAATATTTATGATTCGTTGCAGTACCTACCACGAAGTGATACAATAAAATTAAATTCTGTATCAAAATGTATAGGCAAGACAAGTAGTTTGTTTAGGCATGGTTTGTAGGGAATTACAAACCTGCGCACATATATTCAAACGCACATAACTATAGAATAAATTCTTAATGCGTATGTGAACGCCATCAGCGTTTATCACAGGTTCGCGTTTAAAGTCTGTTTAGAGAGAACGGCGTCGTCTTAGAAATAACATTATTCAAGAACCGCTATAAAGCCAAAACAATCTCTGTTACTTTAAATTATGTTTATCTCTGTAAAGCTGCTTTGAAAAAATCTACATTGTTAAAAGCGCTATATAAATGAAGATAACTTGACTTTAGCAACTGAATACAATGTGCTAGATATTTCACTGGAAACTGAAAGTAACTCACTCCCTCTAAACGTTTATTCCGGATTCTTGCACCCCGGAAGGATACAAGTCAGCACCATTGTGACTAAATGTTTGCTAAGAGGTATTTCCTACTAAAGCAAGTAAGCGTATTACATATTTGAGGCAGTAAGCGTATACATAGCAGACTGGTGAGAGTGGTCTTGGACAACAACAAGCCCAGTGCATTATGGGTGTTGAAGTTTTCCTACCCATTTGACAAATGGGAAGACAACAGCCTTCTCTCTCCGTTTTCTCTATCGGGTATAAAAAATAATAAAAAAAATCGCCTTTCTACTGTATAGGTAGCCACGTTTTATTGAAAGCTCATTTTGCCAGTGGTGAAGTGCCCCTTTACGTACTAAGTAATATTAAATAATAACATTTATTTACTGTAGGGTTAATAATAGGGTTTGGTTTAGGGTTAGTTAATTATGCATAATTTACTATTATTACTACAGTAAGAACATGTAACCCGTATAACCAGAACACTAAGTGTTACCTACATTTTGAAAAAAAAAATAACGTAAACTTATTGAAGGTTTAATGCACAAAAATAAAGGTGTCAAACAATCAGTTTATCCATGACCAACAGACACTGCTTCCTTTTCCTCCCGAATCATTTATAAAACGATGACTCATACCCATCTCAGACACACCCTGTATATCCTCCATGATGACTCAGCTAGATCCCTTACTAAAATAAACTTTCATCATGAAACGAGATTTCCCTCTCCGACGGCCGCAGCTGTGCGTCTCTGCAGCAGGAAGAGCGAGAGGGTATACAGGCTGTGACAACATCCGGAACTTGTGAGGAGATGGGCCTCCTACATAATGGCATAACCAGGCTGCTAAAACGATATCAAGTCCAAAGCTCTGGGAATGAAAGAGTTAAACTTCCATGCTGCATGGCAACATGGGCTCTGATGTGCTTGATTTGATCACTTCAGACACGTCTAGTTAATCCCAAGAAAGATTATAAATGAGTCAGGACTTCAAATCCAGGTTTGAGAAACAGATGTGTGAGGAGTAGAGAAAAGTATACGATATACTAGTATACGAATAAGAGCACATTTTTCCTGTTAATGAAGAAATAATACATTCCCACGGATCATGCACATTTTGCATTTGTCAAATAAGCCATTTTTTTATTGCTCACTTTTGGTTCATGTGTCTGGAATCAGCTTTTGATATTGCTGTATGCTGAGTAAAAGTAACATTTAACTCCATAAGGGTAAACTGAGTGTCCACTGTGAGAGACATAATCTATAAAAAAAAATCCAGAAATAACAATGTATGATTTTTTAACTATTTATTTGTAAGATACAGCTGCAAATAAGTATTTGAACAACTGTCTATCAGCTAGAATTCTGACCCTCAAAGACCTGTTAGTCTGCCTTTAAAATGTCCACCTCCACTCCACTTATTATCCTAAATTAGATGCACCTGTTTGAGGTCGTTAGCTGCATAAAGACCCCTGTCCACCCCATACAATCAGTAAGAATCCAACTACTAACATGGCCAAGACCAAAGAGATGTCCAAAGACACTAGAGACAAAATTGTACACCTCCACAAGGCTGGAAAGGGCTACGGGGAAATTGCCAAGCAGCTTGGTGAAAAAAGGTCCACTGTTGGAGCAATCATTAGAAAATGGAAGAAGCTAAACATGACTGTCAATCTCCCTCGGACTGGGGCTCCATGCAAGATCTCACCTCGTGGGGTCTCAATGATCCTAAGAAAGGTGAGAAATCAGCCCAGAACTACACGGGAGGAGCTGGTCAATGACCTGAAAAGAGCTGGGACCACCGTTTCCAAGGTTACTGTTGGTAATACACTAAGACGTCATGGTTTGAAATCATGCATGGCACGGAAGGTTCCCCTGCTTAAACCAGCATGTGTTAAGGCCCGTCTTAAGTTTGCCAATGACCATTTGGATGATCCAGAGGAGTCATGGGAGAAAGTCATGTGGTCAGATGAGACCAAAATAGAACTTTTTGGTCATAATTCCACTAACTGTGTTTGGAGGAAGAAGAATGATGAGAATCATCCTAAGAACACCATCCCTACTGTGAAGCATGGGGGTGTTAGCATCATGCTTTGGGGGTGTTTTTATGCACATGGGACAGGGCGACTGCACTGTATTAAGGAGAGGATGACCGGGGCCATGTATTGCGAGATTATGGGGAACAACCTCCTTCCCTCAGTTAGAGCATTGAAGATGGGTCGAGGCTGGTCTTCCAACATGACAATGACCCGAAGCACACAGCCAGGATAACCAAGGAGTGGCTCTTTAAGAAGTATATCAAGGTTCTGGCGTGGCCTAGCCAGTCTCCACACCTAAACCCAATAGAGAATCTTTGGAGGGAGCTCAAACTCCGTGTTTCTCAGCGACAGCCCAGAAACCTGACTGATCTAGAGAAGATCTGTGTGGAGGAGTGGGCCAAAATCCCTCCTGCAGTGTGTGCAAACCTGGTGAAAAACTACAGGAAACGTTTGACCTCTGTAATTGCAAACAAAGGCTACTGTACCAATTATTTTCTCAGGTGTTCAAATACTTATTTGCAGCTGTATCTTACAAATAAATAGTTAAAAAATCATACATTGTGATTTCTGGATTTTTTTTTTTAGATTATGTCTCTCACAGTGGACATGCACCTACGATGACAATTTCAGACCCCTCCATGATTACTAAGTGGGAGAACTTGCAAAATAGCAGGGTGTTCAAATACTTATTTTCTTCACTGTAGTTCAGTCAAAAATGAAAAATGTGTCTCTTTGCACTTACAAATTTAAATTTCACATATTTCTGATTTCAAACCTGCAATAGATTTGAAAGGTTTGTGGATCTGTGGTGAGGGAGAAGATTTTTTGTCAATTTAAAATTTAGTCCTTACACAAAGCTATCGTATGAGAGAGGGCAAGTCATGTAGACTTTATTAGTGTTCCTTTTGTCATCCCCCCGCCCGAAAAAAATCAGTTCTCATTAATTTTCACTGTATGGAAAAATGCTGTGTAAACATTTGCCCATTTGTGACTACCTGAGTCAAAATAAAAGTACACTGCAACCGCACCACACACATAATTTGAGAAAGTGTCAATAATATAATGATGGTAAAAATGTTGCAAGAAGGGTATTTGTTAAAAATGTCATGTTGGGCAAAACTGACACAACTGGGTCGAGTTCCACATGCATTTAAATTGTTAGAATTTTTTGCAAATATTTAACGTTACCTTTTATACGTTTCCAGTGTAATTTTTATTGCTATATTTTCATTTATACACCAGAGTTGAAAAGTTTGGGGTCAGTAAGGCTTGTTAATGGTTTTGAAAGTCTTTTGATGGCTGCATTCATCTGATACAGTAAAAACAGTAATAATGTGAAACTTTTTTTTTTTCCAATTTAAAATAGCTGTTTTCTATTTTAATACGTTTTCAAATGTTATTTACTCCTGTGATGGAAAACTCTGCATTTTCAGCAGCCAATAGGGGGCCATTCACACAAAACAAAACAAAAAAAACAGGACAGAGAAGCAGAAAAAAAAACGCAACACATAGAGACGAGATTTAAAAGACGTTAGAGACGTTCATTAAAAGTTGAACTTGAGCACCACGTTTTTAGAAAGCTGTCATCCACAAGAGCTGCAAAAGTTGCGAGACGTGAGCACAGCGGTTAAACAGGTCTGTCTAGCGCGTAAACAATGGAAAAATAGTGCAGTGGAATAGAAAAACCCCTTACTCCAGTCAGTGTCACACGATCCTTCAGAAATCTTTCTAATATCAGGGCTCCAGGTTGACATTTGAGAGCAGTGGCACCGGTGACACAAAGTTATAGTGGCACCAGCACTGCACATGTAATATTAATACTAATTTAATAATTTTGTCTTTTGGAAATCCACATTCGACAGTAGCTTGAGTTGAGATGTGGATAAACATTTATTTTTATTTACCTAATTTTTATACAGTAAAATTAAAATATTCTGACTGTTTGAGTTAAGACTCTAATCCTATTAAAATTGGCAATTGGTCTGTGGTATTTGTTATGAAAACCGGTAGCCAAAATCCACCATCTAAATACAAATGCACAAAAACTATAAAATACTGTAATTATGTTCCACCTAGGGGTGTGCCGGTTTCAGAATTGGTGATGACGGTTATGACGTGAGTCAAATGTGACGGTTCGTAACATAACCGTCGTAGAACAACTTAGTTTGAATAAACGAGCAAACACTGATTAGCTTGCTCTACATTGATTTAATATTAACAGCAAGACAACTAGAATTGAATGTGCTTTCCATTAAATGAATCACACAGTAAACAAATCCTTAACAACAACAAAAATGTTGCAGAGAACGTGCTTTGTTTTAAATAAATCACACACAGTAAACAAAACCTTAACAAAAAAAAACTTTGCAATGAATGAACTTGGCAATTTAGACGCGCAAACTGGGTGCCGGTGCAGTGAGACGTACTGGGCAGATTCGGCTTGAAGTCGTTCATCCTCGGATGCGGCGCCGCGCGCGCTGTTACAAAAAAAGCCGTGCACACAGCCAAGCGAAATGGTGTCTTGCCGGTCTTGCGCACCCAACGCGTCATTTTTGTCGCATGCACCTTCGCGCTCGTTCGGATGCGTCGAGTAGCCTATAACAAGGCTTTACGGTAGAGATCCACTTTTGCGACACGACTGTCGCGTGGTGACGCGACGCCTCCACACATTTGTACGTTGATGGGCGTTCCCGCTATGGGCGTGGTTTTGACCGAGCGGGAAATGTTGCGTATCAGAACAGAGGACCTGCGAGAGACTTCCCCCCGTCTCCATATGCTCTACTTCTATTGGATAGACGCGTCGCGTTCAACGGAATTCATTTGCATAAAGATGGGCTTCGGTCAGCTTTTTGACGCGCAGCATTTTTCCAAATGAAGCGCCGCCTTCCCGGGATGCATTGCGGGCGCGTTAAAGTCGCGTGACGTCACCCATAGGAATAAAGCGGAGCGCGGCGCGACAGAAGTGCCGCACGGACAAGTGGATCTGCACCGTTACGGCAAGGACCTCTCCCGAATCATCTCCAGCAGTAGCAGCCTCCGAAGCACCACTAACTCCGCCTCCGTTTCCCTCGTAAGCTGATATTAGTATTTAAACATTCTCTATGATAAAAAATGTTTGTAAAAAAATATTTTAATAACAAGGTTTTGGCGGTTATAGAGTTCTAATGACGGTGTTCAATTATAACCGTCGGTCTCACGGTTATATGATAACCGTCACACCCCTAGCTCCTTTAATACATTAAATACATGTCTGAATTCATATAATACATTCTATATGAATATACCACCTTTCTGCCACAACACGGTTACAGTTAGTGTACAATAAATCCATGGTAAATGTTGGAGATTCGTGGATCGAAAAGCCTGTGGCACAATATTTATCCTGTTTTTCGCAGCAGTTTTGTTGAGGAAGTCAGCGCTGTTTCATCAAACTATTTTAAAATCACGAGACATTTGTGCTTTGTATCGAAAAACATTTGTGCTTTGAATTCGAACGCTCTCACTGGATCTTCTCGCAGTCTTTTGGGCCGAGCTGATCAATGGTCTGCGTGGCGCAGTTCAAATGAGTAGTGCCGTTTGTTCTGCTTTTGGTGCATTTGTCACCAAATGTTATGAGCAACAGAATAGCAGCGCTTACCAGTTAGGCAAATCGGTAGTGGCATCAGTGTGACCTCTAACAAAATTCAGTCACATCAACAGTAAAAAAAGTTTGCAGTCTAGAGCCCTGAATATGCTGATTTGGTTCTCAATAAACATTTATTATTACTATTAATGTTAAAAACAGTTGCTGTTTAATGTGTTTTAACTGTGATACATTTTTCAGAATAGAAACAGCATTTATATAAAAAATCGTACGGACCCCAAACATTTGAACGGTAGTGTTGCAGATAAGCCAATAATAAAATGTTTAATGACAGGTTTTATGGTTTATGGGTAAACTACCCCTTTAAGTGTTGCACTGAGTCACATTACTCAGCGGTGGCCAAAAGTCAAAGTCAGTGTTAAACCTTTAAACAAGGTGCTACTCCAGCATTTAAATGATGATTGAGGTCCCTGTGGTCCCTCTGATGTCACAGCTTGACATGTTCCTGCTGTAATTATCTGTATACAGACTGAGGCAGTCCAGCAGCACAAGTTGGGTCTGCATTCAATCTCTCAAACTATAAATCTACAGACATGCAAGTTCACTGCTCTTTAGAGCAATGTGCACTATATCTGCACAATATCCAAGCTGTCACAACCCAGATATATGCATTTCATTATAAATAACCTGATTAACTTCGTCAGTTACTTTTAGCTTTCAAACAAAATAACTTGAAAACACTGAAACCTCTTGTTTTGCCCCACAAAATATTCTTGAAATGAAGAAACCGAGAAAGCGAGACAGTTATGCATTATTTAGATGTCTTTCAAGAGGAGACAAACAAGCGGGTTCTTACCTGTGGGGTCAAACTCATGCGAGGGGGGGACTGACGCCTTGTCGCTTTTGGGCTTTTTGTCTGGGGGATGGTCCTTGCTGAGAATACTTCCTGTCCTGTGCGCACACACACACAAAAACGGGAAAAAGGGTCACCATCACCGCCACATCATGCTATTCTTATCCAGCAGCACACAAAAACTAGACAGGAAATTTGGATCCACTTACAAAAGGTCACACTCATGCCCCATGTCCAAAAACAGGCCCAGAGAGAGCAGACAAAACATTTTTGACCGACACAATGCAAACTACTGTTCACTCTGAATTCGCCAATTACAAAAGAGCTATCATGTTGATGGGTCAGGATGGTTGCGTAGTCATCCATTAAGTGAATTCTGAGTTTAGCTTTAATATGGTACTTTAAAGAGGATCTTCCCACCGGTCAAAAAAAAAATTTAAGACACATTGCGATTTTCTTCCTCTTATTTTTGTTGTGATGTTACTTTAAAGGTAGGGTTGGTAGAATCTTTCTAAAATACTTTTTTCCAACCAAATTTACACTGTCTTTATATATCAATGCATAATTAAAATGTAAGAACTCTGGAAAATAAATGATAAAAATCGAGTGTCTGTAGTCCTCTCAGGACTGTAATAAACACAGTTCATTATTCCATTCGGGACGAATGAATTGATTGGCTGGGGCGACTGTCACTCTCCCTCGCTACCATGACTACCAACTCTGCTGATACAGGATCAGCCCAAAAGCGCGCACACGTTTGAATACGCAGGGAAGCTAGTAATAACAGTTATGGCAGAGAAAGAACAGTCAAAATTCTCAATACCTGCATATACAGGCAGCGAAGGCAAACAAGTTAAAAAATGGAAGACAGTATTTGAAAAGGCTATGAACAAAAAGTCTTTGGATAAATCAAGAAATAATACGAGTCAATATCGGCGTGGCTTTCCAGCGGTGGCGACAACTGAGGGATCTCAAGGGGCTTAAAAGTGACTCCATGGTGGCTTTATTTCTGCTGGACAGGTAATCTTGCTGTTTTCATTGATGGCATTTCGTTTTTCTTGAAGCATGTATCACTAGCACAGGTAGCTACCTAATATAGCTACCTAACGTTACGTAGCATAACTAACGTTACACTGGCTTAGCTGTGACAGTGTAACTTTGGTGTCCACTGCTATAACTTACTGTTAGCGAGCCAGGGTTGAGATGATAAATAATCAATAGGCATATCTGCAGTTGAGAGCTGTTTTTTATTTTTTATTTCGCCAAATCTAACTTTAGGTTAAAAAGTTTAGGGGATCTATTTTTATACCTAGCTTTACCCTATGCCTAAACTTTGTTCCTATGTTCACCAGGAACAGCAAACGTGTATCAACGAATGAGCTATTTATAGCTTTGCCTTATATTGAGTTTGATTCGGTTACGAGCTAGTAAAATATTTTAAACTTTACCAGTATCGATATGCAAGCTTGATAGTGAGTACTAACAGCCATGTTAGTTGTTTATATTCATACTGATAAAGTTAGTTATTTTATTATTGTGATTCTAACATGATGTCACTATACATGCACGGCGCTCCTCTCCGCTCGGCTCTGGTAAACGCGCCCAACTCTTCCAGCTGAGCGAGCGGTCGTCAGCGCGCGTTCATGTGTTTTGGGGGCGTGGCTTTGGAAGGAGTCGAGAAGGGAGGGGGTGGGAGTTAATGGAATAATGAGCTGTGTTTATTGCAGTCCTGAGAGGACTACAGACACTCGATTTGTATAATTTCTTTTCCAGGGTACTTACATTTTAATTACCGTATTTTCCGCACTATAAGGCGCACTTAAAAGCCTCTAATTTTCTCAAAAAACGACAGTGCGCCTTATAATCCGGAGCGCCTTATATATGGATGATGAACACACGTTCACCAGGACGGGGAGACCGCGCCGGGCGACTTACGCCACTATCTGCCAATGGATCGTGGATGCCTGGGCTGCTATATCAGTCTCAACTGTGATCTGAGCTTTCACGAAGGCAGGAATAATCTCTTTATTCAGCCAGCTCACATACACGTATTTACTTCCTGTTTTCGGTCGAAGTCCACTGTAGATGATTGTCGAGTGCGCGCGCGATCAAACCTCCTCCGTGTGTTCAACATCTGATTCGGATGAACTATCTGTAGTTACCAGTCTATGGTAGTTACCAATGATCGCGCGCAGCGCGCACTCGACAATCGCCTACTGTGGACTTCGACCGAAAACAGGAAGAAAATACGGGTATGTGAGCTGGCTGAATAAACATCATTTTTATTCATATCTTTAACATTTACTGCATTCAGATTCACCGTGTTCACTCACATGGCTGTGCACTTGTAATGACACATTAAGGTTGTTAAGAGGCTAAAAGCAGGTTTAAAACTTGCCCCGTTTAAGTCAACAGCTGTGCAAATTTTAAAAAAGAGGATAACACGGTGTAGGCAACACTCGATTTTGTCGTTGTTCTCTGTACTGACAGCACTCCAAATTTACAAAAAAATTTGCTCAATGTTAAAATTGACCGGAGTTCTCCTTTAACGTTTGAACAACGTTACCATGGGAGTGAACGGAGTTGTCAGAACGTTTGACTTTATCTGACTGTTTTGTTGACATTCCCTTTAACTGTTAGCCCATCTAGTGGATGCATAACGCAAACCCAGTCAAACGTTTGACGGCAGTATCTTATGCGCCTTATAATCCGGTGCGCCCTATATATGAAAATTTTTCTAAAACAGGTAATTCATTGAGGGTGCGCCTTATAATCCGGTGCGCCTTATAGTGCGGAAAATACGGTATGCATTGATATATAAAGACAGTTTCAAATTTTTTGGAAAAAAGTATTTTTTAATTTACAAAGAGTATTTTTTAATTTTTAATTTACAAAGCCCCTAAAGCAGGGGTGCCAAATCCTGTTCCTGGACATCCACCTACCAGCAGATTTCAGATCCAACACACCTGTCTGTCATTTTCACGTGCTCCTGAAGATCGTAATTAGTTGGTTTAGTTGTGTTTGATCAGGGCTGGAGCTGAACTTCTTCAAAAAATGACGTAAATTTTTTTTGCGTTCTCTCACACATGTTTTGCGCTCCACGAGAAACTTTGCATTCACTCACAAAATGTTTGCGTTCTCCTCCCGACTTCTTTGCGAGTGAACGCAAAGTTTCTCGTGGGAACGCAAATGTTTTGCGAGAAAACGCAAAAGCATTTAAAAATATATTTTTTCCGCCACAAAGTCCCTTGAGGGGCTCCATATTAATTAAAACGTTTGGGGTCAGTAAGATTTTTTTTTAAAGAAATTAATACTTTTATTCAACAAGAACACATGCATCTAAAGTTTATAATGTTACAGAAGACTTCTATTTGAAATAACTTTGAAATTATATCTTTTGAACTTTCTATACATCAAAGAATGCAAAAAAATAAAATGTAAAAAATATGTAAGAATAGAAAAGTTATTTTAAATTGTAATTCACAATATTACTGTTTTACTGTATTGTTGAACAAATAAATGCAGCTCTGGTGAGCATACGAGACTTCTTTTAAAAACATTTTTAAAAATCGTACCGTCCCCAAACTTAGTATAATTCAGAAGGGGAAAAAAAAAATTCTTAGATACAAATTATGATTTAAAATATTTGGTTGAAGACGATCAGGGGCCAGTTGCATAAACTCAGCCACTATAGTGATTTAAAATTATTAGCATTGGTGGTTCCATTAAAAAAAAAACTCTATAATTCTCAGAACCTTTCTATTGCACAAAAGGTTCTTTATAGAGGAAAAAGTTGGTTACTTCATGAACTGTTGACTGAAAGATTGTTTGGGGAACCAAAAAAAAAAATTCTTGCTTCAAAAACTCCCTTTTGGAACCTTTTTTAAGAGTGTATGTTAAGACATTCTTAAAGGGATAGTTCAGCCAAAAATGAAAATTCGGTCAAAATTTACTCGCCTTCAAGTTGTTCCAAACCTGTATAAGCTTATTTCTTCTGTTGAACACAAAAGAAGATATTTAGAAAAATGTCGATAACCAGACAGTTGACGCAAGTCATTGACTTCAACGGTATTTTTTATACCATAAGTCAATGGATGCTGTCTGGTTACAACATTCTTTAAAATATCTTCTTTTGTGTTCAACAGAAGATACAGAAGAAAGGTTTGGAACAACATGAGGGTGAGTAAGTAATAACAAAATTTTCATTTTTGCGTGAACTATACCTTTAAGAATTAGTTTGGCCAAGTCGTACTTTTCTAATTCAAATTGGACGATCTACCTTTTTATGCAACTGCCTTTAAAAAGTTAGGAAATTTGATTACACATTTTTAAGACTAGCAGTTTATGCAACCGGCCACAGATTACGATTCTTACGATTCTTGATTTTAAATATGTTGTAATTCCTAGAAGCTTGGGTGAGTTTTGCAATTTTTTAATTTGCATTTGATGAGTGTACGCTTTGGATCCTGCTCACAAGCAAATAAGCAAGCAAAAAAGCAAGCTTATGTTAACAAATGAGACCGCCTGAAAGTGTTACCGCCTGAGTTAATGCTGTGAATCTGAGCGTTTTATTTCCATACTGTGTCACTGTGTTGATATCAGCGGCAGCATCAGTGTTGTGTCTACCCTGAACCTGCCCATATCGCTGTCTGCAGAAAACCGGCATTAGCTGTCTGTCTGGCGGCAGTGCTTCTCTCTGGGACTATGAGGGCGTTTCACTAAGAAAGAGCAACAGGAAGGAGGAACGGCACTCACCTGCTCACTTTTTTGGGAAACCTGGAAGACAAAAAAACGTATATTTTAAAAAAAAAAATTTAAAAAAGAAGCTAATCAAAGTTTAACAATAGCAATTTGTTTTTCAAAACTGGTACAACTACCATTCCAAAGGTCGTGAGATTTATTTAATGTCAGTAAGATCTGTAAGTTGGAGACTGTAAGTCTCCAAGGCTGCATTTATTTAATCAAAAATACAGTAAAAACAGTAGCATTGTTAAATATTATTATTACAATTTAAAATAACGGTTTTCCATTTGAATATATTTTTAAATCTACTTTATTCCTGTGATGGTAAAGCTGAATTTTCAGCATCATTACTCCAGTCTTCAGTGACATGATCCTTCAGAAATCATTTTAATAAGCTGATTTAACAAAACATTTCTTATTATTACCAATGTTGAAAACAGTTGTGCAGTCATTTTTAGATGAATAGAAAATAGAAATTTGAAATCTTTTGTAACAATGTAAATATATTTGTCACTTTTGATCAATTGAATGCATCATTGCTGAACACAAGAAAAATGAAAATCTTACTGAACCCAAACTTTAGTGTACATGTGTGATATAAACATTAACATTATTTTAGGATAACATTAAACATAAAAGTATTCATTTCTAACTAGCCCATTTCAAAAGAGCCCACCACCCAAATCTCTACAATATTTATACACACTTTAATATAAAAGGTTTAAATAATGTAGTAAAGAATCAGCTAAATTATATTATGCAATCACCTATACTGCACATACCTCCCCTCTCATGATGCCACAATATATGTATATATAGGTCATTTTATTAATATATTATAAATGATAAAGTAAAAATAAGAGGTGAGCAAAATAACCATGCTAACATCATGGTATGTGACAGTTAAATTATGGAAAGTGTATATAACAATATAGCTATTCCTGCAGGAAATTCAACCCAGAAATGTTTTATATAGGCCTACTACATAACCAATTACTGATAATCTAGTGAGTTATAATCTAGTAGCACAGAATAACAGTACAGTGGAATCTCTACTGGTTGACATACTGCCTCAGCAAACACCACTAATGACTGTTTCCAGACATATCCAAACAAGCCTACAGAGCCCATGCATTATTATTTTCCTGTCATGTTTTCTTGGGATCATTACATCATTATTTGTGCAGTTCTGTCTCAATTTTCTCTCCTTTATGTCACCGTTATGTTGTAACTGCCTATATACTGTATGCACTGCTATTGGTGGTGTTGTATGATCAATTTATGTTTGACTTTCCATCACCCTAAACTTTCCCCTGCCGGTTGTGCAAATGGCTTCATGTACTGTACAAGGATCAGATTCAGCTGTAAGTATTCCCTACGGGTTCCCAACCTTACCTCTGTCACACTTTAGTCTGCTATGAAAAAGCACAAGACTAAAGGCTCATCCTCAAAATAATAAAGGATAAAGGATACAGATTGTGAATGCTAAACATCAAAAAGGACCCTTTATACTCATTAGCTGCAATACGCTGGTCTTTCTATAACCAAGTAGTCGATTCATGAGGTTGACTTGTTTAAGGGTTTTTAAACTTTAAGATACCAAGGACCTCCAAATAAAATGATCAACTATCAACCGAGGGATGTTTGAGTGAAAAAAAACAAAAAAGAAAAATTTCATTATTGTTTTTGACAAAAGCCAAAGCAAATTATTCAAATATTATACATTATTAAAATATTATACATATACATATACACACACACACACACACACACATATTCATATATATGTATGTATGTATATATATATATATATATATATATATATAGATAGATGTTAGATGTTCTCAAGAGAATCAAATAATTGTGATTCATCTAATAATTTATAACCAATATTATGAAGCAGTATGAAAGAGTGATAATATCAAATGTGGCAACTTAACGTGTTAACTAAATGTTAAATGCATAACATTAACTTTGATATAGGTCTGCTCAATTTGTGGAAATATTCTAACTACTAATTTTTTCTAATTATTTTTTTTTTTTAAATTTTAAGCTCCAAGTTTGCTGGGGTTTTTTTTTTTTGCAGAGCTGCACAAACTGGTTGAAAATGTTGTCTCCAGCAAAACTCAGCGAAAAACCACCAAAATACCCATTCATACCCTTTGAGTCACCGCTACAACCATACACATTCAGATGGTTGCTTCATCACATCTTGCACCTTTTTTTTTTTTAACGTCCCACCACGAGCGTTGATTTAAGGCATCATGTAAAGGTAACGATGTGTCTGTTGTTAAGTAAATGCCCCCTAATGTATCCAAACAAATATAGTCTCATTCAACATTTCAAAAGTATGTAGTTTTGTACTTCAATTCAATAAGCAGCCTGAACATGTTAAGCTGTTGTGACCTGGTTTTTCCAACAGGGATTTCTGCCCTTGACCATAGAGCGGAAAAGACATTGGTTGTGTACAGTACGGCTTTCATCTAACACAAGTTTGCATGTTTCCACGGACATCAGATCCTCCATTCTCATGAGTCACATGTATTTTTGAATTTGTGCGTCATCCTTTAACATGGCAGAGTACTGAGATAGATCATAGAGATAAACTCTGCAGCCGAACACGCAAGAGCCGCCGTATCTCATCAGCGAGCGGACCTCTCTTTGGGAAGGAGCCTCTTTACAGAAATAGCTCAGACATCTTGTCCTCCCTCCTTCTCAGCTCCTTCCGTGGGTGTTTTTTGTTTTTGCTGCTGTTCCTTCCCCTCCACAATGGAGCTCCGCACGAGAACAATAGCGTTCACGTCAGAGCCGGCCCACTACACAGCAGCCCTGTGGGCCTGATTCCCGGAAACAGAAAGGGCTTCTGGCAGGGTCCCCTGTTTCCTGAATGTGTGAATGGGGGAGGGAGGGAGGGGGAAGGGGGCGTTTGGGGTGGCTAAGAGTGAAGGCAGGGGGCAGGACAGGGCCAAAAGAAAAATTCTCAGGGCTTTGCTCCCTCACGCTTCCTATTTCTCTCCCTTTTCCAAGGCACAGCGCTCTCTTTCTCTGAAAAACTGTCATTAAGCTTTCAGTGGTCAAAAAACAAAATCGCAGCTTAAATATTCTCAAGCGCTGCCGATCCAGGCCACAACAATCAAAGCGGAGATGCACTGAGAACATCAATCCTTAAGGAAATCAAGGAGAGTTAAAGCTAAGTGAAATAAAAAAATAAAAAAAATTGACTCGAGAGAAAAGAGTTTGAAAATCTGATTTACTCTGGCCTCTTTAAAAAAAAAAACAGGGGAAAAACTGTAATTATCTTGTGAGCTTTTGTGGAAACAGGAAAAGCCTCATAATCCAGTTCACAAGAGATTAGAGAGAGGAAAAGAGAGAATTAATGTCATGGTACTTTGGTTACTTTTCTTACTGAGCTGTCTGAGTGATTCAGACTGAAGCACAAACCGAATCAAACCAACTGTTTTAGTAACCTGTTTCACCATTTCATTATAAAAGAACCAATCGAAAAGTGATTCATTCGTGTTTGGGCATTGCTGGTTCTGAATCTAAACTGTTAGTTATAAGAAAAATAAGACATGATTGATGAAAAATGGTTGACTTGCTACTCTTTCAGTATTTATTTACTTGCACTCCAACAAAAAAACTCTGCCTTAGATCATTATGACAAAATATTATTAAAAATTATATTTGTTGGTATCGACAAACCACAGACTCAACAGCAGGGCTGAGTCCACTGAAGAGATTTCTACAGAACCATGAATGTCACAGTCTGTGCACAGTCTGTGTGGAGAAGCTGACATCACAGAGACAAATGTTATAATAGACACCAATTATCATTGACATAATAGTCAATGACAATTATCAGTGAATAACAACTTCAATTTGGTCTTGTCCTCACACAAAGTTATCAAATCACTTAGACGCGATGCAATGCAAGTAGCGACAAATTATTTCTTATGTATGTTAACATACAATTCACCAGTTGATTGGATGGAGGCAGATCTAAATGAGAGTTTGAAGACAATTTTAAGAAAGGTTTGTGAAGAATTGGAGAAGTCCGGCATACGTCGCCAGGGAGAAGTCTGTCATTTCACCGGAAAAACAAAAAAGGAAACATTACTATCAGTTCATGCATTCGAACCCATGAACTTGGTGTGGATAGTGCCATTGTTTGAACTGAACAAATCAAAGGATGAATTGTTCGCAATAAGATCATAAATATGCATTTAGGAAATAGGGTCAGTTTCCATTTAGTTTAAGTTCTGGAATATACAGCCCAACTATTTTAATGGTTCTTATTTCTATCTGTTTTTGGAAGGCAGTCAACTTTCAGTGCATGGAAAAGAGCAGCTTGGACTTTCTGGAAAGTTGTTTGAAACAACACAAGTGTCAATAAATGATGACAAAGTATACTTTTGTGTTAACTATACCTTTAACACTGTTCAATGCAAGTTACTCCTGTCATAAAACCATTTCAGATTAACTAAAACTACGGAACTACATGGATTTTATCAAAACATCAATCAATTAAACTATTACTGATGTCATTTCAGTCAAACAAGAGCTGGTTCCCAGGCCACGTCTCTCAAAGACAACATTAGCATGCTGATTTACAAGCAGCAGCGTTAATGACTCTACAATAGCAGTGGATCTGTAATATGATGCCTTTGTAACAGAGGGAATAATGATTATGCTAAGCTGCTCATAGAACATTTACCACCTCATTTTTCCTGCATTTGATGGCCAACAGCAGCCTGGATTAAAGAACCATTTGTGGGTTTTTGGAAGCATTTGAAATGATTTGAGCGTCTTTGCCTCACTGAGCTGTTAAGCTTATTAGTGTGAGACTGGACTTTAACCAAACACGATGTATACATTTGTCCATTCGTTTATTGTCTTCGTTGTTTCCATCCATTTTGTGTGTAACACTTATCTTGAATCCTATTGGCTGGCAAGTCTTAAAATATGTATGATCACAGCAGAACATGCCTCAAGCCTGATAGTAACAGCGGCCACACCTTCTGTCCTATTGCCCCCTTTCACTCTCTCAAAGTGCTTGAAGGATGGGTCTCATCTCCAGCGCAACCTCTCCTTCTGCCCCAATAAACCCGATGAGAGCGACAGAACGAGTGTGCTCACATTTCTTCACGCTAGACTGTCTCTTCACGTTTTATTATGATTAGGATGGGCTGGTGGGGGCAGGAGAGAGGGTGAGAGGAACATACATTTGTTGAAACTTGAGGGCATCCTGTTCTCTCAATTCCCCAGAAGATCTAAACGCAACAGTACAGTACAAACGTGAACCTACATTATTACACACAGGGGAAAAAACAATCCCAGCAACACAAACAGCGTCACAAACAGAGCTGTCATGATCAGGATATTTGGTGCCGATGATGAATTGTCAGACTTCTACAATTAATAATAGGGGTGTAACGATATTTGAACCGAACCGAAAAACCTCATGGCGTACCGAACACGCCCCGCCCCCTGCTACCCCGGCCCCGCCCTGTCTCATTGGACCTCATGTCTTATGTGTACACAACGAATTCAGTTTTGTAGCCTAACCAACATTAACACCATATAATAGCAAGCTCTGTGTTTTGTTACTTTCGATAATAAGCAAGGTGTAATCTTTCAAATTCTGACTATTTGATCACGAAACTCAAACAATAAATGGCGTTTTGGCGCACTTTGATGTGGCGTGACAGATCACTGTATCGGCTCCTCGTTTCAAGCGGCAGCGCGGAGCTCGATCAGTTACAGAACAAACATGAATGGACTGAAGGTATGTTGAAAGATACAGTATATACTTACTGAAAGGCATCATTACTCGTGTAATCGCTCAATCAGTGTTTCAGCAGCGGAACGACGTCAATAAAACAGCTTCGTTTGTCACATACAGTAGCATTATATTTACCTCAGCAGAAGTCATTCAGTGTCCACAACTTGTTGGTTCCTAGAGAAATGAACTATTGCACTAAATAAATGCACTATATTAGCCTATATATTATATTTTACTCAACCTGTTAATGATATCTTGATTATTTGATGTACGTTTAAAATAGTTTTCATGAAATGACAGCAACTGTGAAATTATTAGCCTATATTTCAATAACGAATTCGAGTAAAACATAAGTTAATGCAAAAACTGCCTTATGTTCAGTTTACATGTTTTCATACAATGTGTTGGGTGTTGATTATTATATCTAAAAAATAAATAGCATCTGAATTTAGGCTAAAAGTCTAGGCTCTGTTGTTAACCTTTAATGTTATAGTAATGTGCTCTATATAGTTTACAGCATTAGCAGATTTTTTTTAATCCTTGCGAAACGTTTAATTGTAATTTAATTAATTTAAAGACAGACAATTTTTTCATTAAACCACTGTTAAAAAAAAAAGGAAAAAAAAGCAATTTTGGCTTTCTAAGCCCCGCCCACCGAACCGAACCGAGACGTCAAAACCGTGGGAAGAACCGAACCGTCAGTTTAGTGTATCGTTACACCCCTAATTAATAATAAATTAATAATATTTCTATTAGTATAATTTAATCGATCATCATTGACATTTTGATGAACACATATCGATTCTTAAATCCCAAGAATTGATCATTTGTCTATTCCGTCTTCAGTTGATGATTAGTTGTAGTAGCATGCCTCCCATCCAATAATCGCAAGCTTTATGCTTTGTTAATTTTGTTAATTAAAAAATCATTTAAAAAAATAAATCTCATGCAGAACAGTTTTTTTTTTCAAAACAGTCTTTATAATAACATAATATAAATTTAAAAAAAAAAGCATTTACACAGATGTTTTGGGATAAACAATGTGTTTTTGTACGGTAAATTATTGGCTACAGACAGCATTAATCCATCAAATTTAAATGTTTATTTATTGCTTATTAATTTGCAAGATTCTCTATATCAGGGTTTTGTCAAGCTTTTTAAATGGCAAGGCACCCTAAAAAAAACCTTTGAAGCCCCTTTATTAGGCTTTAATATAATATAATATAATATAATATAATATATGAAACAAATTAAGCATTTTGCTAAATCTGACTATTATTACGAAATCTTAAGAAACGTAAATCTGCAAATTCTTTTCTTTTTTTTACCGTGCTGTGCACATCATCTGTTATTTCCACCACTTAAACAAGCCACTCTTCATTAAAAAATGTTGATGTTTTATTTCATGTCTATGCGTTGCCTTTCGCATTGATCTATTTGGTCCACAACCATTATAATAATCCTGATTTGCCTCACATCATTCTCTTTAGGAAACCTGTAAACCGTAGTCATCGGTACTAACAATATAGCGACACTAACTCTATAGCGGTTGACCAGAACACTGCAATTATTTCTCATTTATTAGGTTACAATCAAATGACTTTCCCCACACATTTCGAGTCTGTCCTCTGCGGGCCATTTGATTTTTTCTGTGCAGCTCAACATCAGAAGTGCTCAGTCGCACATGTGTGCAGCTTAGAGGGAACATTGGTTACAAGCTCCAATATGACTGGCTGACTTGAAAATTTAGGATCTGGATGAGATTTCATGAAGATAATTAAAAGTCTATGCAGCACCATTCAATCATTAAATGAAAGTGATTCCAAAATAGTTTGTTTAGCTTAAACACGAAAACTCTCGTTCTCTTTTGATTCTGCTCTGAAGAAGCTCAGATGATTATAGAATTTCATAAACTTACAATGGGCAAGAGAACGTCTAATAGGCATGATACTGACTGTTTGTGAATGCAGATATGCGTTCACGACATGTTTGAGAACTGAACTGTGATTAAAGGGAGACTCCAGTGCTTTTTCTGTCTAGTTCCTTTGTTGCCATTGTCAACAACACATGCAAATGCTGCGGTCTGTGACTAAAACACGTCCAAAGAAACAGACTTTAAACAATAGCAAAGATATTTTAAATAAACACAATGGACAGCACATGGGTGAAGCTGAGATATAAGACATTTCAAGAAACCTTTCAGGAATCTCTAACTGCAGAAAACTAATGTTCATCCATTAGTTTTCTGCAGTGTGAAGACAGACACAAATGTGAAGCTGAATATGGAGCAGCACTTCAACATTCTCAAGGTTTAAATAAGCAGAATGAGAATAATCAAACATTACGAACTTATCACATAATTATCAGCATAATTATTAAATTAAAGTTTCAAAAAGACTCGTTCTTAGCAAAAGTCTGAACAATCAAAGTTCCCATTCAATTTGCTGTATAGCTATCAAACCAAATCAGGCATGCAAACTCACAAAGGGTTAAAAAAAGATAAGACAATTACAGATCTGAGGAAATACTTACATTTCGTACAAATTAGATTTCGGTTATTTACATATGCATTTATATATTGTTTTATAATATTTAATAATATTTAAGTTAATAATAATCAACATTAATTAAGGTTATATTTGAAATAACAATAAACACATTCTTGTTATCCCAGGCTCACTAGCCGCTATTGTAGTCAAACATGTGCTTTTCAAAACAGTGATTTTGGACGAAATGAGCCGTTTACACCTCTGTTAAATAACCCATGTCCAATTCAGGAAAATTCTTTGTCATTCAATTTTCACGCTGGTAACTATATTATAAATGATCTTTTCAAGTAATTAATTGAATAGAATTCAAACACGTTTTATTTGTACACGTTGACAAAGCTGACATGTTTGAGCGGGTCGGCTGTGGAGAACCAGATTAATTTTAGAACCGTTCCAAATTTCCAAGAACCGTGAATTCAATAGGACACGTATTGCGACTCTGCTTATCGCTTCCTGTGTGTGCATTTTAATGTGACCATTCAAGCGCGAGAAGACGCAAAATAACTATATTTTGAGCACGTGAACACAATGGACAATTAGAGACGTATGTTGAGTGCGTGAACACAATGGCCAATCAGAGGTGTTTAAGAATCCGTTCAACAGCGCTCAAAATGCTAGAGGAAAATGCTGGTATCATCACATTTTTTAAATGTCAGTACCGAAGTCTGTACTTATGACAACACTAATTCGAAGTTGTGCATCTTCGAAATCAACCTGAGAATGGTTTACCTATGATTGACTCCACACATATTAAACTGCGAACAGTATTTTAATACATTTTTTACATAAAAAAATAAAGTATAATGAGGGGTCAAAGTTCAAATAATCTGGTGGAACACAAGCCGAGGCAAACAGCTGATTCCCCAGCAGCTGAACCGAGCTGCCCAACGGCTGCATAGCAGTGCAGTCCCAGACATGAAATTCTGCCTCCAGACAACAGCATTTCTACTCTGATCACGAACCCACTTCACTCACACGATTCCTCACTTTAATCATTTCAAAATGAGTGCAAAAATGGCTCCGGGGCTCTAAAACAAACATGATTTACACTTCAGAAGCTACAGTCTGGTCACAGTGGTGTGATAGAGATTGATAAGGTTGTGTGAGTGTAGAAAGCTCAAGAGTTCATGACAGATGCGGCAGTTTCCTCAGCTCAATCCCTTCGAGCCTCAATCAATTCCACAATTAACAGTGTAAATGCATGAAACACGCTTGACATGAGTCAAGACTTGCTCTGTGTGCCACTCTGCACGCACCAGGCTACTGTTAGTCATTGAAAACTAATGACATTAACGTATACTATGACAATATCATGTAATTTAAATAATTACTGGCAAGTATATAATTGAGGCCAGACGTAATAATAGTCAAAGAATTTCTATGCGTCTAGAGAAGCTGGTTGTTAGCTTTTTACAGCTGAAAAGCATCAGTGTCATTGGAGCATTTTAAAATATGCAGAAACGATCACGCAACTACCTGTAACACAAATAAAAAAAACTTTACGGGCTTAACTAATCTATTTATCTATTGTTAAACAAAATCCTTTTGATGTTATTGATATAAATTAATATTAGGGGTGTAACGGTTTTAAATTTCTCACGGTTTGGTTTTATCACAGTTTTAAGGTCAAAATTTCTTTACGGTTCAGCATGCTGTGTTCAGGGAAAAAATTTAAATAAAAATAAAGAAAATAAGAACAAATAAATCAAAATACACACAGCACAAATAAATACAACAGAGCAAAGATATAAACTTCTTTTCAGGTGATTTAGGCATCTAACAGTAAGTTTCAGGTACAGAAATTGAATAAAGTAGCCTAATCAAATGTAAAATAGCATTGCATATAATCTTCACTGTATAAATGAAACAAAGATTAATCATTATGAAAGGTGCAATAGGTGATTCTCTACAGAAACATTTTTTGTTATGCTGGTTGAAAGTCTATCCTGATAGCAATCGCTACGTTAAGCGGTCTAAATGTATTTTTTATATATATTGTGTGGAGAAGACATAGGACCATAAAATGTTCGTTAAATCATTGCATTCAGTCCCAAAAAAAATGTACGCTCTATTCGCGTTTGGTGTGAACACAGCACTGCCATTAGTAAAGACCACCTCCTCATCGTCGTCACTCTCGTCAGCAAATCTTTCTTTTTCTCCTACGTGAAATGTCATACTGATTTTTGGAATACGTTTCAAATTGTCGACTAATTTCAATTCCTTTTCTCTTTTTAATTTTCTTTTAGCGCTCCCGCTTAACTGCTTCTCCGTCTTTCCACCGTTTTCCAATTTCAGAGCGTCAAGTCACGTGAATCGACGTGACAGCTCGCCCTCGCTCGCTGCTACATACACTGTTTTTGATGTGATTTAACATATTATTTTGATCATCGAACGGGTTGCAAAAATCTGCATATAGTTATGAAAATGAGGACCACGTTTATAATGTGATCTAACATAGTATTTGAGAGTGCCCAGAGCCCCTTAGATGTCCTGTGCCCCAGGGCAAGTGACCAGTTGCCCTAATGGTTAATCCGGCCCTGATCACATACTAATGCAAGCAATCGCTTCTTGCAGGAAGGGTGGGATCTAGGGATGGGGCCGATCCGTTCCAGTATCGGTATAGGGACCGATACCAGCGTAATTCACGTATCGGAACGATCCAACCTGCGGAGATTTCCTATATCCATGAGCCATGTCTGCTGAAATTACTCCAAAAGTGATTCCCGCCGGCTAGTCTGCTAGCTGGCTGCAAACTGTGAAATGGATTTCCTGAACGGGTGCGCAGCTCAATGAGACAGACACAGAGTTATGAGACACGCCCCCGCTCAGGAAATCCATTCAGCAGTTTGCAGCCAGCAAGCAGGATCGCATTGAGCAGCATTGGGTCTGTTTACAGACGCTAAGATACAATCATCTTCATTTAAAATAAAGAAACGGAAGGATCTTACCTGTGCTGTTGCCGCTCTCTCTTATTGCGGTCTTTGATTTTGAAATTAGCTAATAATCAATTATATGTAGCTCAAATCTGTTGCTTTCGGTGAAGAACTTCCTTAAATCTGCATATAGCGCGGGAATTGAAGATCGGATTTATATCCGTTTTGAGAAAAACACATTTATGTGAACAGGTGTAAATGGACTCGTTTTGATAAATCAGATAACTATCCGATCTGAGAAAAATCATGAAGTGGTCAGGTGTGACTAGCCAACATGTCTGCTGAGTGGAACTACTTCACACTGGAAACTGCAAAATGCAATGTTTACAAAGCCGTAATTCAGAGAGGCGGAAGCTCCCTCGCGTCGTACAAGACAACGAACGCAATCAAACATTTAAAAACTCACCACGTTAAAGAGCACATTTTTTTAGCCAGGGGGCAGAAAGACAACGGGAGTCGTCAGGAATCAATTGTTTTCTTTTGAAAAATAGGTAGACTCTCGCGTTAAGCTTAAATCAGGTCATCTTCAGTGCCAAACCTCTTACTATACTTAAATTGTGCAGTTCAGATCCACACTGTTTTATTGATAGTGTGTGTGAGGTGTTTACAGATATTGCTCTTTTCTTATATTTCAAGACTCAAGCATTTTACATTTTGGGAATGTAATAAATATATGACAATCAATTTGAAACCCGTCCCTTACAGTCGCATATTTGTTTTCAGAATGGGATTTTTTCTGACTTCCTTTTCTGACCTTATACTTACATCAAGTTGCCTTTTGGGACAAACATGCGTACATATCATAGGCTACTTGCCTGTTGAGAGGAGTTTATTTCAGCATCATATAAAATCAACAATAATGTTAATATTAATATAAAAGCAAACACAGCTCTTGTATCGGAATAGTATCGGTATCGGCCGGTATCCAAATTCAGGAATCGGATGTGAAAAAATGTGGATCGGTGCATCCCTAGTGGGATTGTATGCTAGGTAGGCTAAAGTTAGCATTTCCCAGATCACCTATTGCACCTTTAAAGCTACAAAACCTATCCAGTCAAGAGCAGTGAGTGATTTCCTTGTCTTTTGTTGTTTAATAGACAGCAGGAATATTAGGCTGCTGTCACTAAGAAAATGCATGGATCCAAGATACTGATTCTGATACACATGCGTTGTCTTTCTCGATTGTTTACATTTACTTAAAGGGGTGGTTGATTATGATTTCACTTTTCTAACTTTAGTTAGTGTGAAATGTTGCTGTTTGAACAAACAACATCTGCAAAAACTCTGGCTAGGGACTACACAAGCTTCCTCCTGGGTTGGTGACATCACAAACCCTAGAATTTACATATAAACTCCACCCCCACACGATTTATAGATTATCAAGACAGAATATTCTAATCAATGACTAGAAGATAACTACACATCAGCTACATAAATTCATCAACTAGGCCTAACCATTCAGAAATTGAGTCATCATTGACAATTTTCAGTGCATGTCTGTGAGAGGTAAAATGACACAAGCTGTTGTAGCTCCACCTTCTGTGCCGTGAGCAGCAGCTCATTTGCATTTAAAGGAAGACACAAAATGGTGCGTTTTTGCTCTCCCTCAAAAAGCGGATAATGTTAAAACTTTAACATGCAATACAAAAATATCTGTGGGGTATTTTTAAGCTAAACCTTTACATACACACTCTGAGGACATCAAATACATATTTTATATCTTGTGAAAAGGGCACTATAGACTTTAAGATGTAACCTACTATGTTTGCTGCTATGATACTTGCCAAGATGGGCATGTTGACCATTTTTGTGTGAATTTGCCCATTCAAGCACAAGACTTGAAGAGAACTCAATATTTGCGTGCTGTCTGATAAGCGGCTTTCTGTTTGCGTGCTTCATGACAGGACACACAAATCAGCGCGTGTGCGAGAGTTCTCTTTCGTATATTCTTGCGCTTGAAGGTTTAAATTGGCAAGGCTTAAATGAGTTTAGCTTAAACACAGATAGCAATGTGTGCTGTTCAGGGGCCTCATTTATAAAACTGTGCGTAGGATCCTTACTAAAAGTGTACGTGCCCCGGAAACCCAAAAGTGGCGTACGCCAAAAAATATTCAGACTTATAAAACTGTGCGTATGCCAGAACCTGCACAGAATTCACTTTATAAATCCCAGTCAGCGGAAGATTGTGCGCACATGCGTCTCCACCCCGAAATAACCATAAATGGAGCTTACAACGCCTAGTTTTACTATGCATATCCTCATCTGCATATCATTTGCATATGATTATTCATCCACGTGATGTTTAAAGGTACAAGACATTAGGAAAATATAAAATACAGATCATTACATTGATAAAAATAATTTAGTAGCCTATCCTTGCCTTGTTTTTGAATAAATAAATCAAATAGTGTAAAATACATTTCAGAGAAAGTTTTTCTCACATCTTTTCCACTGGCCAAATAGTATTTGTAATTGATTTGTATTTTGAATGGAAACAGATAGACCTTGTTATTCATTATTTGCACTAAACTATTTTCTCAGACAATCTGCTATTATCATGATAAGCAATTTTGTCTGTAGTTAAAACATTAAAACACAGCATGCCAGAGGAAACGTGTTCAAAAGCATCGCATCCACAACAAATGTTTCTATTTATTGAATATAAAAAATGTTGTAACTTCTCAGTAAGGATTTCATGTAGTTTAAGTGATGATCATAATGAAGATCTGCCGTTAGAAAGGCAATATGCGTTAGTTTCACAAACGGCCCGAAGCGCTGGATATTTGAAGGGATGGATATTTGCCTCAAGTGATAGGCTTGGTGAGTGAAATTATATTTGTATTATCTATCTGTATATGTATAATTTTCTTTAGAATTTCTGTCTAAAAGTGACCAAAAAGACATTTAACTCCAGCTCACCATCGGTGTCGCCAAACTGTTCCGTCTTTTTACATCGTTGTTGTAACGTATTGGGAAGCCAGAATGCGCATACATTACACACCTAATTAATATGCACTTGCTATTACACACCTAATTAATACGCACTTGCTCTTAAATGGATTTAAAGGGACTGTGTTGCTAAGTTTTGAATCTAAGCGGAAGATAATAGATAATATATATTTTTTATTTTAATTTCAAACATAACATTCATTTTATTTTAATAAGTTGCCTTTTCAAAATTTAAAGTTTTCCTCTAACATTGATATGTAAAATAGTACAACTATTAATTAATTTGAATGGTTTTAGTTAATAACACTAAAAATAACACTGTTGTCAGTTTTCAATACAATCGCTGAGCCCGAATCCTTCTTGTTCACAACTGTTTATGATGCAATTGAACCTATTTTATAATATAACAGACAGCTCTATACAGATTTCAATTAGCCTACACTAAACTGATACAATGATGAAATAAGTGAGAAAGACGAAAAAGAGACAGTGCACCCATCTTTACTGGCTCTGTCACAACGGTGTTGCTGTCAGTGTCTGTTGTTTGGCAGCAGTGTGTGGGATTCCCCACATCATCTCACAGATCAATATTTCAAGCATGGTCCAATTACACAGCTCAATTATATCTGCCTCAACCCTACTGAACCAGACGGTTCATTTAACCAAATGGACAAGCCAACAATTGAGTGTCCAGCAGGGAAATAATTTGATACCAGAAGGACAAAGAGCTCAATGTAACGTTTAGAGCCAATCCAAACAACATATAGCCAGAAATCCATATCAACTCTACAATACACACATTAATTCCTGAAAAATGAATACCTCAGAAAAGAAAACTCTATTCAAATGTTACTGTTAATGGCCATTCTCACAAAACATGCCCAGAACATATCCAGGCCAGCATAATCAAAAGAGAGAAATGAGAAATGATGCTTTGCTTAAAGACAAATCAAGAAAATTCAAGCAAAATATAAGGCGCAGTAAGCAATTTCTGAGAAACGCTGATGAAAGTGGATCGGACCGAGTGACAACACACTTGTAGCCAATCAGCAGGGGGTGTTTACACTCATGATGGGAGCAAGAAGGAGATTTTAAAAAAGAATGTAGAAAGAGAGATTATGCGAGATGTTCACAGCTAGCACAACTCAACAGAGACTTCACTGGAGAGCACTCAAGATTCATGGTAAATACTAAAAAGAACATAATCCTTTACTAGCTACATCAGATGGCTGTTTTTTTTTGTCTCTTTTAGTGTAGAGATGAGCATGACATGTTTCCCTGGCAATGTCAGCGTAAGAACTCTGTGTTTTGAGAGTTGTAGGATAAAACAGATTTTGGTAGTAGTCATAGAAGTACGCATGTTGTAATACTGTGTGTACCTGCGTCTTGCTGCGATATGACCAGTCGAACAAAGAATGAACAAGAGCTCCAGTTTCCCACAGTGGTAAATTTAATCTTTACAGTTGTTATTTTGGTTAGTGGTGGGGAGATTTAAATGCAAAAGCTGTGAGGTTTGGACTTGTCATTCAAAGAATAAGGAAAAAAGATGACCTTTGTAACCATTTAAAGCAGCCACACCAGTTTTGATGTCAGAATGTTCAACTGTTTCAAATTACACACTGAGAAGCAAGTAGTTAAATACTCCAAAAGTCTCGGGGAGTGTCCTGGACACCGCTCTATTTATAGAAGCTTGATTACGAAAAAGAAAATAAAGGCACAACAACAATACTCTCATGTCTTAAATGCCAAAAAAACCAGACAATTCCTGAGGGGTGATTCAAGCACTGGCCTTTCACAGCCTGGCGCTTGAGTCATATGGTTTTATCTACTCAAGACTAAAACTGATAAATCACCCTTTTACCATTAGTTAAAGAAAACTAGTATGGCACATCTACTAATAAATAAACTAGCCTAATCCTAAAACACATCCTTGACTTCTTAAAACAGCTCTGATTAGCTCTGCTCCAAATCCTAGTAAGCTGTAGGTAGACAGCAGTTGTTCCAAACAGTAGTCAGCAAACATATGCTGACTTATAAGTAACTTTATTTTGTCCAAGTTCTAAAGCAGAATCACTTAAATCTTTCACAGAGAAGGCCATCCAAGAATGCATTGCAAAAAGCAGTGAAAACAAGAAATATTCCAAGAGAGCAGCCAAGAGAAATGTAGACTTTAATTTCATGTAATACTGAAAAGAATCAATATTCCCTTATTTTGTGTCGTCTTTATGCTTGGAGGCAGCAAACAGCAAAGCAGCAGACTAAGTTTTAGGATCTCCGGGAATGTAAGACCTTAAAAAATTTAGTTATCCCATCTCATAAATCACTATAGTTTCCTCCAAAACAAAAATGCTTTTGAAAACTTTCAACAACCAATGAAACAACTCGATTTGAGTGGATGAAAATTTAAGTATGGATGGAGAAAAGAGGGAACGAACGATTTGAGCACAGAAGGAAAGAATGCTTTCAAGACAAGATAAGCACTGCAGCAGGAATGAGTCTGTGAACAACGAGAGCTTTACTGAATACCAAAAACTCCCAGTTCACGTCTCGGCTATGAAGTAGTTTCCAGGCAACTCCCAGGTCTGTCAGTAGCCTCTGCCTAGTTGATGGATTTCAGTAGCGCAGGCATGTCCCCAGTGCTGTAACACCGGGGGAGGTTGGCTTGTCCACTTTGTTGGGAGAACAAAAACAAAAGGCTGGGCTCAGCAGTTGCTTTTGTCACCGGTTACTTAGTACACTGAAATTTTAACAGGCCCTACAGCTGGGGCCTATTCAGGTATAACAACGTACCACTCACTCTCTCTGCTATCTGCCATGTATGATGACAAGGATCACATGTCCCCTTGATTATATGACATTTGGTGAACAAAGGCAAGTAATTATACCCACAGCCACAAGTCTGATCACTACTTGGATTACATATTGTTTAGAAACATAATTCTAATATAACTAGTAATGCAAATCCCAAAGCAATGCTCTATGTTCCTGGATGGATATATTTTGTTGCTCCTGTAACATAAATAATGCCAAACAACAACCCTAATCCCAAAACCTCCTGGAGGACCGTTATCCTGCAGATATTTGATCCAATACTTATCTAACACACCTGAACCAGCTATTCAAAGTCTTCAGGATTACTATAAAATTCCAGGCAAGTGATTTTAGGCAGATTAGAGATGAACTGTACAGGACACTGGCCGCTCCAGTAGCAGGATTGGACACACCTGCCCTGATATCATAGAATACTTTATACTACAGTTTATATGAATGTTGTTTAAAATACCTTACTCTAGCCCTAAGCCTAACAGTAAAATCTGATTGATTGATGAAAACATTGTTGCAGGACCAACAAATACGGTGATCTGGGATGTCCTATTTGGTGAAATGACGGTAAACTAAGAATCTGTTTCCTTTTAAATTCCCCAACTGCCCCCAATAAATAGAGTTCAATCATTCAGCATTTGATCCCATTTTGCAAATTTTCATCCTGTTTGCTAGTGCTGAACATCTACAGCATACATAGTTCAGAGAGTAGTTTCTAAATCAATTTGATGAGGATCCTTGAATGATATACTTAGGACCTGTGAGACTTATCACATTCCAAAAGTAATTCAACGCTATATTGAATTTCAGAAGGAGAAAACTCATAATGTTGCTTTTTGTTCTCTGCCATGAAACAGTGAATTTATGTTTCATTTCACTTAACTTTTAAATCCACAAAACCCGCAAAAATATGTCAAATATAACTGATCATATTGCACTGTTCTCACATCCCATTATCATGAAACCATGAAAGCTGCTCCGACCGAGAGCAGGGATTGATAATGCATTATGATGTCCAGGCAGATGTTGAGCCATGTCTGAATGTCATGGGAGTCATAGGAGAGAGTCCTACAGATACGGAAAAGGCAGACATGCCATGGTTCTGTGGTCGGGTTTGGTAATGGTCTGTTGGAGCAGGAAGCAGACGGGCACGGACATTGTGTGGAACATGGCAGGGTGGAGTTGCCAAGCCCTTCTTATCTCCCTTTCAGAAGCAGATGTTGCCAGCTGTGTGGAGCAGAGATACTGATCGGGGTGCGCCTCATGTTAAGATTCGCTCCACTGGACTGGAGACTGGAGAGGTGGGGGAAGAAAGCGGTATGCAGGAATACAGATTTACAGCCCCAACCACAGGTACTGACAGCAGAGATACTTCAAAGATTTCTCCCTCTTTGACAACTGATTCACCCACACTAAAGCATGTCCAAATTGTGTTTCTTAGGGGCTGTTTACATGACACAGATTTTAACTAAAAAATTCATCATTTTTAGTCGTTATTGCGAATCTGTGTGAATGGGGATTATGACGACAAAGCTGTCATCTGTACACGAAAAATGCAAAGCAAAAACGTTTCCATTTTTAGTACATCGCTGTCATGTAAACATACCCTTAAAATGTTCAACATGAACCCGATGTTGATTCAGAACCAATCAAATTAAAATGGGCATGCTTGAATAAGATATAAATCATATTTAAGACAATTCTAATCTAAGTGAGATTTTTGAGTGGCACTTTACTTTATCACTCTTTGAGATTTTTCGCAAAGATGTGTTCTCAACTCTGTATTTGACAACTGAACCACTAGTCTCGCATAGCCAGACCTTAATACTGACGGCAGGTGGTGTAGACTATCGCAGCTTTCATTGGTCAAGGACCGCCCAAGAGGACGTCTGACTGACATGTAACATAACCAATCACAGTTTGGTTTGTTGAAAATGTAACGCCGATGTCCCTGCAATACCAGACAGGCGTGCATCTATGAATTATTCATTCAAAAACGGAGCCGCGAATTTCACATACTTTTGAAAATCCAGAGTGCTTATTTGATCCTGGTAAGCACTCATTTTCACAGTTGTAAACACGACTGCGTTCTTCTTCCATGAGGGAGTTTGGTGTCACGGAATTTGTTTCCAAACGGACTGTGGAACGCAACAACGTCTCACGGACATCCTGTAGAATTCAACCAATCAGATTGTGACTTTGAAACTGCTGAAGTGTTTCCAGATAAGTGTGTCACATGCATCAGACATTCGGCCAACGGTCTGTGGGCGTGACGTAAGAGGCTGAGACTTCTGAACCACCAACACTAAGGTACACAACAACGCAACACATTAAACCATTTCTAAGTCCATTGTCGTGTTTTCATTCGCGTCAAATGAAATATGTTATCTACCCCTGAACTTAGTCCATTAAAATGCTTCACATTTCTCATTCAGGTAATTACCTGCATGATGTACAACGCACAATGGTTTTAGAATGCAACCACTGCTGTCAACATGATCAGGTGCTTCTAAAATTGTACGTCAAGACCTCCAAAATGCACAAAAGCACAACATTTTTCTGTCTGTGAAACCAGTTTTTCTGTCTGTGAAACCATGAACCGTTTATCATGTAATGTCTGTATGTAACGGCATTGTGAACTTATTACAGCAACAACCTGAAGGGCCTCACTCAAGGGCACAGTGGTGATCATTTTAGTGGGGATTGAACCAGCAACCTTCTGGTAACCGGCCTGTTTGATGGCATGGTGAACAGTGTTGCTAACAGTAACATTAATATTTGTGTTGAAAACACCTTCTCCCCCGGTGAAGTATGCTGCTTCCCCAACAATTAAATGTGTCCTAGAATGGTTTTTATTTTTATTGTATAATGTTTTCTGGGTTGCCCTTATAATGTTAGTATGTTTTTTAGATCAAAAATAGTCATAATTTAGAAATAATAGGCATTTTTCCTAGCCTGATTTTAGCCTCTGATATGAATGCTCTGTTTGAAGGGGCGTGTCTGCTGTGTGTAACCGGCCTGTGCTGTGATTGGCTGACATGCTTGCATATGAAATAGCTACATTACATGTGAAACTCTCTTGAATACTTTTACTAAAGATATTATACGTTTTTACTATTACAGCTATCGAGATTAACGAATCGAGAGATGTTTTTAAAGTATTTAGATCTATTCCCATCACATAAAATGTTGCCGTGATGAGCATTGAGCAAACAGATGACAGTGTGTTGATCGCGAGAATAAAGATCTTATCATTGCAACGCAGTTTCTGCACTCTCTCTAATGGCTTGACTTACTGATGCATAAACAGTATTGAATGATTTTGAGAGAAAGATTACCTGTCTGAACTTGAACAATTACACATCAGAAAGTGTTGCTTGGTACCTCGATCGATTTATTTTCAGACGTTCATCGAGGCCAGCTCTGTATTGGCCCAAGTTGAATACACAGTCTCGTCTGTGAAATGTTTGGAAATTTCCAGAGATTTAAAATTAACCCATTGTTTCTTCAGAGGCTCGGATGAAGGAACTAAATACTTTAGTGTTCGTTTGTACATCCAAACACTGAACAACTGCCATGCTTCGGCTGCGCAGTTCCGCCTGTCATTGAACATGGGCTGGCATATGCAAATTTTTGGAGTCGTACATATTAATGATGCCGACTGTTGCGTCACAGTCGATGTTATGTGGAGATTCGCCTATTTTTCAGGGGTGTTTTTCAAAAACGAGATTTAAGTAAGAAGGAGAAAACAATGGTGTTTGAGACTCACTGTATGTCATGTCCATGTACTGAACTCTTGTTATTTAACTATGCCAAAATAAATTCAATTTCACATTCTAGGGCACTTTTAAAGAAGGGGAATAGGGACGGGATGAATGCATATAAAATAAAATTTAAACCGAAGTTGAGGAAGAGAAGGGACTCCTGCAGGAGAAAGGTGGAGTGCAGATGCAGGACAATAAGGTGGAGGATAGTTTTGGTGGGAGTAACACAGGAGAATATGGAGATGGCCAACAAGCAGAAACCGTTCTTGAACAGGATGGATTCAAGGTCCTCTGTGGTTCACCATCCAATCACCCATGGCCACTGGCTCCCCGAGATCTCACAGCTCTAAATACCTTTGGCCTCCATTCCCTCTGAGCCTTCAGCTAGGCTAGTAAGAAACAGCCAGTCTCACTCACAACCCTACACCTGTCACACTTTCACACCTCAACTGGCACCGGCAATCCTGACAACTCAGTTCAAGCTGAACGTCACAGCAGACCAGGTTCAGAGGGAACTGAGAGGCACCTGTTACCATTAGTCCCTTCCTGGAAAGAGTCATTGTACTCTGGAAAACAACATATTGGGTCCAGACACCAAAGCACCCCACTGGTCACTGAACTCTAACATTATGACAGTAGAGAAGTACAGTCAGGCATATCTGGTTGACCCCTGTTTGGCTTGACGATTCTATCTACAGCTTCTTTAATAACTCTGCGATTGTGGGATATACGTAGTTAAGGAGTGAGGCAGGAGTGAGAGTACAGATTACTAGTTAACAACTTGCAAAAACCAAGGAGCTGGTTCACCTCAAATGGAAAACGGACCATCTGCCCCTCTATATTGTCTGATGTAACAGGCCGCTTAAAACATTTTTTACCTCAAAATGAAAAGTAAAAATTTAAGAACCTAGGCTATATTTTGCATTAAGAAAGGACCATTTTAGGACCATGTGTTCACCAGAGATCTTCAACTCTTATGTAACAAGAAAACTGAGGTTTTGGCCTCAACTATTAAATTACAGCTAAAACGGCATAATGCAGTCAGTCAGTGTAATGACTCATTTTGGCTTCATAGTGGCATTTTGAGGCTATAAAGTCTCTTGGCTTTGGTCTGCACTTTGGTCTCATACAACATGGATGACCTTTGCCAATCAGTAAATCCTCTGGCTCAGAGGCTGATGCTTCTAACGAAAAAAAGTGGCAATTTCTTGTAAGCTCAATTTTCTGTCATATTTTGACACATGCACAATCTGTTATAAAAGACACATACTGTTGTTTATGCTTTGACAAGACTGATGTAAGTAACTAACCTTTCACACGTCTGGCATGCTGAGGGAAAACCACAATTATGAGACAAAGTTGAAGCATGACAGGCAAAGATGATGCAAAGAATTATCATCGAAAATAAATTAGCAAAGAGAACAAATATCAGGATAATGCTTGAGTGAATGTAAAAAAAAAAAAAAATTGCAGTGATCTTTTTCCTTCCCAAACCTCACTATAAAGCACAAATACCTAGTGTAGCTGATCACAGATCAGCAGTAAACTTCAACAATCACCTCATCCCGAGGACTGTAGTATGTCAGCAGGTTGTCGAGCTGTATAGATGGCAGTCAGCATGGCAAAAGGTTGGATCTGAGGTAAATTTCTTTCCTAACAGCTCGTCTGGCAAAGGAGAATGGGAAAGCTGCAGCAACATTACTTGCAGTTTCCAAGGTGACGCAGCTGGGAGAGTCAAAGGGCCTGTCACGTGTGTGTAGCACGAGGACTATGTGTGCTGTTCTGGCCCCAATATCTCCAGCCTCCAAAAGCAGACTGGCTCCCACAGCCACTTCCTACTTTTTCAACACGGGTCTATAACCCCGTCCCTGTCTCTCTCGTTCACTCTCTCTCCCCAGCCACACTTCCTGTGGGAACTGTAGGCAGCGAAGCCATTTAAGAGCTCAACATTCTACAGTCCTTTCTATAAAAACAGGCCTACGAGTTATTAAACTCATGTAAATTACACTGAGATTAGGGATGCACGATATATCGGTCACCATATCGATATCGGACAATAAATGGTACTTTTAAAGGGGTCATGACATGTTTTTTTGTTTTGTTTTATTATGTTCCCTTAGGTGCAATTATAGTATTACTATAGGTTTTGTACAAAAAAAACTTAAAATTTTTTTTCATTTATGACATTTTCCCACCCTGTTTCTCAACTCTGATTCAAACAGTCTGTTTTGGGGTGTTTCCCCTTTAAGACTTCAGTGTTAACGCCTATACTGTTATGATTGGCTAACGTCAGTGCTGCTTATGCATAAATTATTAACTACACAATGCTCCACCACGTGAAACTTCGGTCTTCCAATCTGTTACCATCGTGTCAATTCTCAATTGATTTTGATTCATATGCGCGAGGGAGGGAGAGAGAGCAAGACAGTTTGAAGGCGCGCGGCCGGGGCTCGCTCGCTCTCTGCTCGTTCTTTCAGTAACATGCCCTGTCACACTCATCTCACTCACCGTTCAAATAAAGCTTTGGCGCGCTGCATATGCTGCAAATAAACTGCATCCGACTGCTTTCCCTGACGTCTGGATCGTTTGGCAGCGTATTCAAACATGTTGTTTGTCCACAGCAGGAACAGCACATCTGCGTGGCATCACAGTCATCTTGTAAACAGACCCACTCTGCACGACAACGCATTCGATGATGCGAAATGAGACGTAGTGGTCTTGCGCTGGAGGCGGTCATATGCAAACGACTGGTACGTCACTTCGCAACGTGACGTCACTTCGTACCATGGATCCAGAACGAGCTGTATTTAGAGCTTGATTAAATAAATGCTTTGTTTATAATGGGGACGACATCTTAAGCTATGAAACTTGCAGGAAGTTTTAATAGTACATAGATCTCTTGTATACCAATAGATCAAGGCAAATTTGGTTTCTCATGTCATGACCCCTTTAATGTTATTGTTATCGATCCGATAATAAACTTAGTCTGATATATTAAAGCCGATAGGTAATGGATTATTTCCTTCAGCTGAGACACTTCAGGTGCGTGCTGTTCGCCATATGGTTTTGAATCGCTTGAAATATGATTGGAATCACTTCAAAAAGGAAGATAAGTTAAATGCAACATTTGCAGCACAAATCTGTCATATAGGCTACATAAAATAAAGCATAATAAAAACACGACTGTAAACGAATGTTGTGAAATCTTTGTGTGCCGTGTAATGTTATGGGGAAAAAATAGTTTTGAAAGTGATTCCAATGATGTCATTCCTCTGTGCCATTACTGTTATAGGCTAGTTGTGGTGTTTTTAAAACTATATCTTTATCGTTATAGTTATCCTTGGTGTGACCAGGCTTTAAATCACAGTAATGCTTTGCAAGCACAGAGAGTACTGATCACACATAAATACCTAAGAGCTGTTACATTTATCAGAAATCCCAGCATTAAATATAGTCTAATTAGGGCTGGGCGATAAAACGATAATGATAGTTATCGCGATATATTTTTTCTCAATGAAACGATATCAAGAGTTCGATAAATGTTTGATAATGTTTATGTGACAAAAGCGGAACGAAACTCATTTGAACCGCGCGCCACACGGACCATTTATCCGCTCGGCTCAAAGTCCAAACGGCACTATAACAGATGCGTTTCAAGGGGGTAATCCATCCGCCGGAAACTGAAGCCTCCCTGGAGGCCGCCATTGTAGCAGAGCTTCAGCTGCTGTTAGCATTCCATTGACTCCCATTCATTTTGGCGTCACTTTGACAGCGAATAACTTTACATCGGAGGCCTTTAAAGACTCCATTTGTCCATTATTTATTTCTAAAGAAACACAAGAATGTATAAAAGGCTCCATTACTTTGTATGTTATGGCCCCGTAGAAGCAGTTTTTGTAAAAATAGGCTAACGATTGCGTCATAACCACTCGACTCTGTTGCACAGTAGAGAAATTAACCGTATAGACAGGCGGAGAAGCTCACAGACAATCGGGGGGACGTGGAGGCATGAAGTCCGATAAAGTCAAGGAAGAAGCCCATAGAGAGTCATAAAGTTGATCCTGCTGCTAGCTCATGGACAGCTCCTACTCACGCTCTCCGTCTCTGTGAGATTCGGAAGGGAATTATTCAGATTTCTTTCGGCACAGCTACTAGAAGACAGACAGGTTGCTCACGTGACATCTACGTCGTCAAGCTCAGTTTGAGCCTGTGCAGTAACCCTGGCGGTCAGGAAGTGAGTGCTTCTGATTGGGATTCACTTTTCTCTGTTGAAGTCTATGGGGTCGATGTGTCCATTTCTTTTACTGTCTATGATGGCAGTATCGTTTGAATTCAGCAAAGAACACAAATGTCTCAGTGATTTAAACCAGTTTAAAGGCAGAAGAAACAGCGATGATAAACAGGAGAAACACTGTGCACAACAATACGGTAACACTTTACTTGAAGGGGTGTGCATAAGACTAACATGACACCTTCATAATCATGACATGGCAGATGTCATAAATATGAAGGAGGTCTTATGCATGTTTATGACAACTGTCACTAAGTGTCATTCGCTCAATTATGACATTTTTAATGCAAACATGGCATTGTTTGAGATGTTTTTGTTATGACAACTTAACATAAACCAATACATTATAACCTGTCAGTGTCTTTGTCATAACAACTTGACATTACCAAGACAACATGAATTGTCATAAACATGACATAGGAGATTAATTATCAAACTTAAGAAACCAGTTAGCTTTATGGGTTAACATTTCATTAAACTGTCAGGTTGTTGGTTTTGACATTGGCTGTCATGAACCCATTATAACTGTGTCATGAATGTTTTTCTTGACCTCAACTACAGTGGTACAAATGTAATTTGTCATTAAAATGTCATAATGGCTTCATGACAGCCAATGTCAAAACCAACCACATGACAGTTTAATGAAACTTTAACCCATAAAGCTAAGTGGTTTCTTAAGTTTGATAATTAATCTGCTATGTCATGTTTATGACAGGTTGTGTTGTCTTGGTAATGTCAAAGTTGTCATAAAGACATCTCACACAATGTCATATTTGCATTAAAAATTTCATAATTGAGCGAATGACACTTAATGACAGTTGTCATAAACATGCATAAGACCTCCTTCATATTCATGACATATGTCATGTCATGATTATGACGGTGTCATGTCAGTCTTATGCACACCCCTTCAAGTAAAGTGTTACCCCACAATTAACACTGGTTTCTACAACTTTCACTAAGGATAAAAAATCTAAGTCTAATATAGTTTAATAGGCTATATTATTTAAAAAAAATCACACAACTTTTAAAGCCATGACAATGTGTCACTTCCTGGAGTATTCAAGCTCCGCCCCTCCTCTTCTACTTCTGTACCATGATTCACTATGACCAGAGTGAGAGTAAGTGATTATATTATTTTTTACGATAATTATTATTATCTCGGTTTCTCCCAGTTATTTCCAACAGACCATGGTCACTCAATCGTACTTTGTACTTTCAAAAGCTTTTTTTCTTATTTAAAAAATGAAAAATAAAAAGCATTTGTAAGTGAACTCTTGTCTTCCAGTGTCTGGCTCGCTGGGGTGTCGGCCACGATTAGTACAGGTTTCTATCTGCTCAGCAAGCTGAGACATGTCAGACACACTAAGAAGGGGTATTTAATTAAATGGGACAAAATTACCATGTGGAACTCCTCATATATTACTCGTCCTTTCTCATGTCATTTGTATTTGCTGTAGGTGAAATATTTAAGAATGTAGGTCTATATTTATGTGGTCATACACAGTCCCAATTGGGGTACTCATTACTAACAGGTAGAGCTATCTCCTCCGACACTGATGTAACAGCTATATTCAGAATATCATACTATTAATATTTCTGCAGTATATTGTGCACAGCGGTGCCGTACATAATTCTGTATTTTCAGCAATACAATTTTGTATCCCACAATTCAATGCATTCAGATGAACCTATCATAAACTGACTCATTATTTGATAAAAAAAAAAAACAAAAAAAAAATTACTACAAAGAGAAATAACACTTTTTGTTTCACATGAAGATGAAAACTGGTAGCATAATGCTTACTGTTTCACATACTATTTCCATTTCCATTTGATTACTTTATTCAATTTCTGTTGTAGGCTTTTACTGAATTATACCACTGTTAGTACATCTTCATGAAAAACCTAAAGCACTGTTTATTATTTTTGTAAAAGGTTTTGTTTGTAATTTAGTTTCATTGTTCTTAATTGTATTGCTGACTCTTTATTTGTTTTCTGTAACTGTTTTTGAGGACTTTTACTTTCATTAATTAACCTAGTATTAGTTTTTGCTAGGGGTGTCACAATATATTGCAATACAAAAATATGTATCGTGGATATATATTGTGTATAGTTCACCCAAAATGAAAATTACTGTGTGAATTTTTTTTTTAAGTTTACAGAGTTTTAGTGTCTGTACTACATTAAACTAATATAATGTATAATAATGCAATGGGGGAATATTTGTGGGTCCTGGTAATGTTAAATGTCTTATGTTACCAGTTAAAAGTGCTTTGCATTATTTTAAATATATCTAGACAGAGTGAACGCATATTCGTCTTAAAAAAATCTTTTTTATTCTGCTGTTATCGTTGACCTGTGCATTGGGTTATCAGCCCCAAGTCACCTTGTTAACCTTTTCCCATTATGTCTTGGGAGTATCACAATAATATCGTATGGTGAGTTCAGTATATATGATATGTTTTGAATCATGACATGAGGGTATCGTTACACCTCTAGTTTTTGCTGATATTTGTGAAATTTCACTGATATTTAAAATATTATTTTAAATATTGATATTTCAGCGCGAGTCCAGGTGGGAGGAGCGAGACTTCAGCGCGAGACTACAGCTTGCTGTCTAAAATTTTAACCATGGCTAAGTTTCTAAACGCATCTTGTTCACAGGTAAGGCCCCTATTCATGTTGGACAGACATTTTAATTGCATTTTGTGTCTGTTAAGAGGCACAAAAACGCTCTTTATGTACATGCCCCCATAGCTGCCGTTTTAGCTGAGTGGGAGCTCTGGGCATTCGCTGTCGCAGCTCCGCGTCGCAAGCACCAATCCGGTTCGTTTTTTTTTTTTATAGACAGTACTCATAAAGATATAACGATCAAGATTAACTTAAAAATTGCCCGGAGTTCTCCTTTAAGGTTTCTGATTGGCTATTGCATAAATGGCTGTAACCTTAGATCATTGCAAATAAAAGCTTGAATAAATGTGGAAGAATAGATAGATCAAAAACAGCAAGCAAGAGCTCTATAACTCTTGTCTGTGCCTGAACAAGAAAAATTAAAAAGACGATCTCATTGTACTTAAAAATTACTGCAATATTCAGCACATCTGTTTTTCAAGAATTTCTCAATCTCTCACAGACAAACACAAACACGCTCGCACGCATTTTTTTGCACAGCCAATGAGAGCGGCACATAAAATGCTGACAAGGGCTGCTGGCCATCAGCTGACCAAACAGAGCAAAGCCTGCCTTCCACCAACAAAACCAGCATAGCTGGGAAAATCTGAGCAGTTCGCCCTGCCATACATCTTCTCCATTCACTGCCATTTTAAATCCATAAAACTAGAAAATAATTGAGCCCTCCCTTAGGATGAACCAGTTTCAGATCAGAATACACTCTCTGTAATCCGTCAAATCGATCTGGTTGGTTGGAAGATGTCACATGAACAGGTCTAAAACTTGTTCTAAAACTGATGTGTCAGACACTAGGTACCAGAAGACTTGCAAGATTAGTGTCAATGTGACTTTATATGGAGCAAGCACCTGTCATCATAGCAGGATGTTCCTGATGGTATCTTTCCCACAATCCTATGTCATATGCTAGCGTCTGATCTTTCACAATCATAGCTAAACATGGCTTGCCTTCAATTTATTTTTTACAAAATGTTGTATTGGTCACAACTTAGACTTATCATCTGATAAAGATCAGAACAGACAGTCAAAAGATAAAATACTGGGTCAAATTCAGGTTTGTCATAACAAAAAAAAAAATCATAATCCTGTAGGTCTTGTACAAGAATGTCATGTGACAATATTATTTAAAAAAATTACTCTATTCTATTGAATCTATTCTTAAATTAATTTCTAAAAAATAATAATTAAATTTGAATAAAAACATTTGAGTTTTAAGTGTGCAAATGTATGCAAAAAATTAAAGTTAATTTACATGCAAATACATTTTTAGCTTTACAATCTCTTTATTAACGTTTTGAAGGGTCAATGTGGTAGTTGCGTAGCTGTCAATGGAGGGAAAGAAAGCGCTCAGATTTCATCAAAAAGATCTTCATTTGTGTTCTGAAGATGAATGAAAGTCTTAATGATATAGTAATAATGACAGAATTGTCATCTTTGTTAAGGTGTTAAATGACTTTATTGTCAGCTTAAGCAAAATCAGTGATTTATTCCACTTACTGAAGTTGCAATTTACTAGTACGTTCACACCGATATAAGAGATAGAGTCAGGAATTTTAACTTGTTCTATTGTAAAACTTGTTCTCCATTGAAGGATTTTTAAAGAGATGTCTAAAGCAGCTGTCTGGATGAATACTACATTTTCAGCTAAACAACAAATATTTGTGCTATTCTCTGTATAAATAAAGATGTCATTTAATGACTGTGTGGACTGGAGGTGGCCTATGATTTACTGTTGTTTTTTAATAACGAAATGCAGTGGGTTGCGGTGTTTACAGTACTTGCAGGTTGACACTTCTAACTTGATTAATGTAGCAGTTTTATTGGCCTGTTCAGACCAGAAGTTAATCATAAATCAATGAATCCAATATATATCTTGCCACAAGGAGCACATTAAATAGCCTCAACATTCTAAGGCATTTAAAAGCTAAATCTCTCTCTTGGCCTTATTTATGGTAAAAGTAAACCCAATATTTTGAAAGAATTATAGAGTAAAAAAATAGTAATAATAGGTCTCATTCACTAAGCAGGAGTACGCTGTGAGACCGATTTTAAGAACAAATCACGATTTACCAAAAATGTAATTCTAATTCTAGGGCTGGGCGATATATCGGATGATATTGACTACGTTTACAAGCTGTCAATATTCGTGTTATGGTCGGGTTAAGGACCCTATTCGGGTTTCTGAGACATTTGGAATAACCCGTTTACATGCGTGAGCAGAGAGAGTTACTCCTGTATACATGGAATTTGTAATCAATTGGCAATATCCCGACGTAAACGGCGACGCACGGTTACTGTGCGTTCACACCGCCGGCGGCGAGAGCGTCAAAGTGGCCGGAAGTCATTCATTTTCAATGAGAGCCGGCGGCGAGCTCCGGCGAGGGCGGCGCGGCTTGGACGGTGAGAGCAGCGAGGAGCGGAGAGAAGATGTTGAAATCAGCTCAACTTTACATTTTTTAAACGAGCCGTTCATTCATAACTACGCAAGATCGCTGTGAAAATACAGACCGGAAGTCAAAAGACAACGAGCACAGCGCTGAAAAGGGGCGGGGCTACATAAGGCTATATGGTTCTCATTTGAATTCATACAGAATGGCCATGTGACAAATAAAGTAACAAAGAAACTCAATTTCTTCCCATGATGCACTGCTGGTGGCTGGCAGCTCTGTCAGGAAGAGCTTGTGGCCTGGCCCAGTTGACAGACATTGTTTATTAGTGATGTCACCACTTCCCGAGAGGGCCTCGGGGGTAAAAAAAAAAAAAAAGACCAGAGATCAGCGAAATGCTGTGACAAAGAGCAAGCTGCACGATACAGCCTTCAGCAAACATTCAATGCTATGATTCTTGCCACATGAAGCCAGATAAGAAAACAAACATTTTTTTGGTGTCTATTTAGTTGATGTTAGTTAGATAGCCTATATCATTTCAACTATAACTATCTGGGGGCTATGAGGACTCAAGCTCAAGCAAAGAATACTGTAAACATCTGAATTTCACAAGTTATAAAAAAAAAATGTCCCCATCAAACAAGTATGAAGCGTCTAGTTATGCTAGCCTAATGTCACACATAATTGGCTGTCCAAAACCTGAAAAATTCTGTCTTCATAGCCAGCAAACAAAAGTAAGACCATGCCAAGGCACAAGGAAAATGCTTTTTTTTTTAAATAATAATAAAAAAAATTTGTTTAAAGAGGTAAATTGAAAAGTATTCTTTTTAAGTATTGTAGTCAATAAACATTTGCTTGGATATGACTAATTCTTTACATTCATTTGTTCTAGTTCATTAGACATGCAGTTACGGTTTCTGAACCTAGTTTCCTTATTAGGTGTTTTCGCACAAAAACACCACCTGTGAAGTCATCAAGGCAGTGGCCTCATGTTTCGGACACAGATGTTGTGTTACTAAGAAACCCAACAGATACATAACTTGAGTTGCTTTGTCACATCTGCACTATTTTTAAAAACACAAAAAGCTTTTGTGAAGCCTTGAGATTAAAGTGGTGTGTGGTGACGTACAAAAGCTTTCCAGAAGAAGACGGCTTCTGACTCACTCGCTACTGCCAGACAGTTATTCAGACAAATGATGAGAGGTGAGCGGAGCTTTGCTTTGGTGAGACGTCTTCAGAGAAGAAACTAGAATACAGCCGGAAGAATAATTCTCCTCTAAAAATGCCAACATGCCCTCTGAACTCACTGCCAAAACTCCAGCCGCCCAGCGAAGAAAAACAGTCTACAAATGCAGCAAATCAAAGCCATCGAGACAACATCCAAGTCACTCTCTGTCCATTATGTATAGGTTTGGTCATCGTATTTATACAACGTTATCTATACACACTTTACAACACCATTTATGTGTACAATACAGTTAAAACAGTAATAGTATGAAATGTTTTTAAATGGTTTTCTATTAGTATATTTTAAATGTATATTCCTGTGATGCAAAGCTGAATTTTCAGCATCCATTACTCCAGTCCTACTCCTTAGTGTCACATGATCCTTTAGAAATCATTGTAATATGCTGATTTTATACTTAAATGGGTCACCAAATTTGCCTTGATCTTTTGGTATTTAAGAGGTCTTTGTACCATTAAAACCTCCTGCAAGTTTCATAGCTTAAGACATCCTCCCCATTATAATCGAACCATTTATTTAATCAAGCTCTAAATACAGCTCGTTCTAGATCCTTTGTACGAAGTGACGTCACGGTACGAAGTGTAGGTGAACTAACCCTTTAAAATAAGCTTTTTTTCTTAACGCATGCAACACAGATGCTTATCTGAATTTGCCTTTTCAAAATAAATGTCTCAAATAGGGCTGGGCGATAAAACGGTAGCCTATCTCGACGGTACACCAATGTCGGTAACGATATAAAAAATGTTCGATATAGCGCTCGATATTTTCATTAAAACGCGCGCGCATCGCCATAGATCTTAGTTCACATATCGCGTCTAAACCGTGTGGAAAGCGTGACTGTCTCCTTTCCAAAGCACTTGCGCTCCCGTGGCGTCAGTCGTTATGCAACCATGAACTGTGCTCTCCACATCATGTTGACTGAAGTTGCGTTCCATTCGACCGTAAGTGGACTGCGAAGTTAAAAATGGCGACCACCACAACGTTGCCCAACATCAAATGGCAAAAGTAATGAAAGCGGAACGAAACTGCGCTACTCATTATTTTGAGCTTAACGGACCGTTTATCAGTTTTGACCAATGCAGCGTGAGCCGATCTTGATCAAGTGACACTGTTACTACTAGGGGTGTGCCGGTTTCAGAATTGGTGATGACGGTTATGATGTGAGTTAAATGTGACGGTTTGTAACATAACCGTCATCGTCCGGGGGGGGTTGTTATAGGACAACTTAGTTTGAATAAACGAGCAGGCACTGATTAGCTACTTGCTCTACGTTTTTTTTAAATTAACAGCAAGACAACTAGCAGTGAATGTGCTTTCCATTAAATGAAACACGCACACTAAACAAATCCTAAATTTTTTTTTTAAAAAACAGGCCTATTCTGGTGGATGCGGTGGTGACGCGTTCATGTGGCGCTGCCAGTAAAGCACCTACAATCTGTCACAAAGAACCGGCAAAAATAATTATTATGAATATGTAAAATATAGCAAGGAGATATTTTAATTGTTTATTAATAAACAAGTGTTTTCTTTGTCAGTATCTGAAAAGATGAAGGTGACGACGATGCTGACTCGCGATCTTCGCAGTAGTGAACGCGCCAGAGAGAAATGCACATTTACATAAGCAGAGAGCAGTCTGTAGGCTACTCTGCTTTCTTTCGTTTTGAATTGTTCTGTTTAAAAGTAGACATGTCTGTGACTGTGAGGCGACCTTATACGCTGAGTTTCGGTTCATTTATGAGACGAGCTCCAGTTCACGCGCCGGCGCCTCTGTTTCGTGATTATCTATCATCTGCTATATTTATCTTTTATTACTTCTTATTTATTAAATCCAGGCAATTGGTTGATAAAACATTGCTTAAAATTAAGATACAATTAATATAGGCCTAAAACGAATTTCGTTTTAAAGAAAGGTTTTGTGCTTTCTGTTTGATGCCTCTGTGAAAGTTTTAAAGCATATTTTAGTGCCGCTTTCAGAGCGCTCACGTCCATAACATTGTTTTTTCCTCATAAATGCGAACACGAAAAATTTAATAAAATGAATATTTCATGTTCTGTGGAGACTACAGTTACTCATAATTTATATTCTGAATACCTAACGCTGTACAAGTATTCCGTTACTCCCCAACACTGATAGTATAACCTTATCTGTAATATATTTTAATAACGGTTTTGGCGGTTATAGAGTTCTAATGACGGTGTTCAACTATAACCGTCGGTCTCACGGTTATATCATAACCGTCACACCCCTAGTTACTACACAGCGCTAAGACATCCAGTAAAAAAAGCATTTGATTTCGCCACTGAAGTTATAACATTGCTGCGAGATCTAGTGAGAAGAATTAAAATTTCTCCGTTATTAACGGATCAAACAGCGCTAAAGTGGAAACCAGGAGAAACAATGTGCCATGAATTAACTATACAGGCTTTAAGGCCACAGATCAGCAACATTCACCATGGATTTAATGTAGTAACAATAACTGTAACCATGGAAGTTTGGCAGGAATAGTAAAATACTTTCAAGTATGTCACACATGTTTTTCCAGCACTTCAAAACTCTAACAGTACCATTTTTAAATGTTATTTATTTTTAATGTGATGACCAAAACATTATTTGTCCATCCTTCAAAGATCCTAACTAATATAACTAACAGAATTTGGTGTTTGCCTTAATAATGTGGATAAATGTAAAAACACAGTGGTTTAAAATGAAAACTTTTCTACTTGTCTTTATAAAAAAATTATTAAAGGGCCCCTATCATGGATATTTTAAAGTTTCCTAATGTTGTTTTGGAGTCTCCTACAACAGGTTTGCAGTAACGAACAATGACGTCGATTTTACCATTTAATCCGAGCGCGAGTCCGATGATTAAAAGATCCCGAACCTCCAACGCAAGGACGACACGAGCAGGACGTTTCAGTGATTCACTACTCAATTTGAGGTAACTAATAGTAATAGCCGAGCTCAAGCGTGAATGACTGATGTAACATAAACATTGGTAGTGGGAAAACAATGTCTTTACCGTCTCATTGTGTCACACAGCGTCTCCTCGACATGATCTCTCCAGTATCCACAGGATCAGCTGCCGGTCTGAGGTTTAAGTTTCCCTGGTGCGCGCGCAATAAGTGGGCGGGCTAATGTTTCATCTTGACGTCACGATGAAACGGCTTATGACTCGTTTGAAAAATAAATCATTTCATTGACTCAGAGTCGACTCTTACTTTTGAAAGACAATAACTTTATATAGGTCTAAGGTGCACTTTCAGATTTAAAACTTTGCAGGATGTTTTCATTCACTTAGAGCTATATTACACACTACATGAAAGGTCATTTTCAAAAATCCATAATAGGGGCCCTTTAAAAAAGTCAATAATTATCGATACCGAACGATATGAAACATTATATCGTGATCCTTTTTTTATGTTTTATGAAATATGAAATAATGCAAATGTCATTCTTTGAAATCCTGATAGTAGATGGTAATGTTTACTGAGAGCAGGTGCCCTGTTCTTGCCTTTGAGGAAACTACTGTACCTGTTTTTCCTGATGACTATCATACATTACCTTACAAAAGCACCTAGGCCCTGCTTTGCACTACATCTGTACTCATGCAATTTGCAAGATGGATATAGTTTTTAAAAAAGCATATAGGTGGCAAAACACAGATGTCACAACATGCACCAAGGCACAACTCTGCACACAGATAAGATGACAACACATTTGCACTCAGCATCTTCTGAGGTTTGTTCTCTGAAATGTGTGTGACTGGTCGAGCAGCACAGGTAACAACTCAAAAGGTGTAAAACCACAGCATTAGCAGAACACATTGAGATGACAGCATATCTAAAAGTGCTTCCTGTCACAAGCTGTGGGTTCACAGGTATAATGATGGCGGGTCGAACATGAACAATTAGTAACAAGGAACGACTCAAACCAGTCAAAAGGTGACCTAGGCCTAATCAATTCTGTTTCTTGTACTAGCATCTCCCACGTGACAAAAGAATGAGTGACTCGGACCAGAAGACCCCGAATTAATACATTTATGTTTATCATAATTTGTCATTGGCTGTGCATTATCTTTTTTTCCATATTTTTCGGAATATGATCAAAGTTTGCACAAAAAAATTATTTATTGGAAGAATCTGGCTATTGAAAATGTAACATTTAATTTAGTTCTGCTGAAATGAACGAAATTACTTGAAAAGGCTAAAGATTTGTTCATTTTACTGAACGAGAGCCAAAGATCCAATTCAGATCTTTCCATCACTCACAGTTCTCTGGGTCATTCTGAGTGACTAGTGCACTACAAAAACAATATACAAACACACAAACCACACAATGTCACAATAACTTAGTGGTTCCTAAGTGTTGTAGCTTTGATAAAAAATATTCACGTCGTCTCACAATACAAGACACGGGAGAACAACTTCAACCAAAAACTGGATCATCGCACTTGTGACAATGTTACCCATCATGCTCTTTAAGATCGGTTTTAGATCTTAAAGAGATCTTAAACACTGAACATTGACTAAGGATTGGGTTTTGTATGGGGATACTTATTCAGATTTTAAACTCACCCATTTCAACAGGTGACTAACTCACCTTACATAAAAAGTGCCATGGCAGTACAAGGGTAGGGTACGTTGAGGTGTATTGAGATATTAAATGATTAGCATATTCGTGTGATGGTATTTATTTATATAGTACGAAGAATACCGTGGTACTACCATGGTACCAAAAATAGTACATTTATGTGTACATTTGAGCTCTTTAAAGAGGTAGTTCCCCCAAAAATGAAAAACATTAGCCTAATCATTTACACACCGACATGTTGTTCCAAACTTCTATGAGTTTCTTCTGTTAAACACAAAAGAAGATATTTTGAAAAATGTTGGTAACCAGATAGTTGACGGCACCCGTTAACTTCCATAGTATTTTTTTTCCCTACTATGGAAGTCAATGGATGTCAACTGTCTGGTTACCAACAATCTTCAAAATATATTGTTGTGTTCAACAGGAGGAGGAAACTCGTTCAGGTTTGGAACAACTTGAGGGTGAGCAAGTAATGACAAAATTTTCATTTTTGGGTGAACTAGGCCTATACCTTTAAAACAACATCCATGGTTTACACCATGGTAATTTGCTAATAAATCATGGTAGCTAATGACAATTATTTGAATACCAAAGTTTGTACATAGTATCCCGAGGTATTTATAAGAATACCATGGTATTACTAAGGTAAACATCCAAACACTTGTGTAATTGTGTTTGTGTATTCCCACAAGTAGCCTACATTTTGTTGAAGGCTGCCAGATTCATCTCAACATCAACAATATAGTGTTTTGGATATGTATACACAGTGTCATAAATCTAAGACAGGTCACTACCATTATCATAAACACAATCATGTAAATATTATGTCATCATTTACCTCTCAGCAAGCGTGGACTGTGTGCCGCTCATTGGGCTTTCCTTTCTTGATTTTCTTCAGCTCTTATCCAATTAGCATTTTACCATGGTAAAACACCTTTGTATTCGAAAGAAAAAATAATAAACAAAAAACAACAACAACAGCCGAGTGGCACTTTTGAATTTTGACAGTTCCGTCTTGATGTTTTCGGGAATGTCTCCTCTTGAATGGAAGAGAGATAGCCTACACGCTTATGTTTTATATTTCCACGGTTTGACTGTGTTGGTTTTACTATGCTGTGTCATTTGACTGTAGCTCTACAGATATCAAAGAGTTAGTAAAGGAAATCGATGCTAAAAGCAAACGCAGATGATCAATGGAGGAAAACTCTTTCTGTCTGTCTGAGACGCTTCATCATTTTCCCAGCCAAAATGCCACCACACAGCCCGACAGGATTCCCCCTCGCCTCTGTCTGGATACAGTCGCCTTTGTCAATCCCAAAACACGATTGGAAGTAAACTCAGATAAACAATCTTTTGTTAAAATGTTGCCTTACGAATTAAAGAGACTGTCCGGTCGCATTTCACGTCAGTCCAAAAGCTCTTGGCTCATTTTACAGTCCCAATTGTTACTTCGTACGTCTCGGCGGTTTTCTATCATTTCCAACACGACATACTTCGGCATTCCTGAACAGAACCGAATCCCATAAGCGAATTTTCTCTACAGTAAAAAAAAAACTAAAAAAACTAAGTTTGCAGTACTGTATTGCCACTGTAAAGTTAGTCTGTAAACTAAATATACATCCTTTTTAGGCCCCTTAAACGCTGAATGGACTTTTTCTCCATAAAGAATGTATGTATCCTTCCTGTCCACTCCAATGTGTGGAAATCTGGGGAAATTCACTCAAACGATGGATTAAAACAGCCGCACGGTTCAACCTTTCATTGTAATTCCTCTCCTACCTAGTCCAACTTCCAGAATTCCCACATTTTCCACTACAAAATCGGGAGAAAACTTTACAAATCGTTTGCTGTTTGTGCTAGGAGCAGCGGTATAGTTCCCAGTTCAGGAATTCTGCTCAAAAAAGCTTCGTTTCAAAGCGGCAATACAATACAATCCACACTTGACGGATGTGCTACACATATTTTCCTCCCGCGAACGGATTCCCTCTTTTCCCGGAATAATTTGTTTGGAAACTTTGGTTTAGTCGGGTCCTTCCCTTCTTGTCTCCATGTTTTCCAAAATTCAGTAGTTTTTAGCCGTTTTTTTCCCACCAGAATCTGTGCACCAATAATTCAGTCTCAATACAAACGCAAATGAAGAAAACACACGCGTATGTTGTCACATGTGTCAGTTTCGCGCTGTACGAAGATTTAAAAACGATTAAGAAAAAAATCACAAAAATCCAGATAATTCCTGACTTTCAGTAAAATCACATCCCGGATTCCTACGCCTGCTGCGAGCCTGCGACGCTTCACCTCCTTTTGCGTATCCTTCCGCAAACAGCAATATCGTAGACTAGCCTACTAGTTGTTGTCAGTGGCAAATTAAGAACATTACTCACTCACTTAAACCAGTAAATCAAGTTACTTGGTTTACAGATTAGCCAGAAACGGCAAAGAAAAAACAAAGTCACTATTTTAATGATACCTACATTCGAAAGAAGCATATCCATAGTTAAATGAATGCTGAAATCAATTAAGCATTTGTGTAACTTTCATATGTTCATATTCATCATATAATTCTATTGTAATATTTAACAACAACAACAACAAAAATATAACCTGGCTATATTACCTATAACCTATAATTAATGTTGTCTTAAACAAATAGGCCTAGAGCTGACGTCTAAGTTATAACCTATAAAATACCAAATAAGGAGAAAATAAAACAGAAATAATTTATTTGGAATGAAAGACACTGATACAATAGAGCTGTGATTTATTGGTCAATAGTGATAAGGAGCATATTTAAATCTTTTGCGCCACCTAGCGGTTCAAAAGTTTGAACAATATATCTGTGAATATCAATGAATATATTTCAAGTGTTTCTGATCCCACAGTAACATTTAACAATCATTTGTTAATAATTTAGCTCATGTGTGAACAGGAATACTGATATGTGCAGGGTTTTCCCATCTTTTGTGAAATCTTTGTTGTGAAAGTTGTGGTCCAGAAAATATTTTAACAAAATATTTAGTCTATTTACATTTTCTTTTACTAATCAGGCCAGAAAAGAAGAAGCAGTTGGTTAATACAATTCAAATAGTATCTAAACTTCTCATCTGAATCCACAAATGATCAAATATCTTAGAATGGTATTTTGTTTGTGCAGAGAGGCTCATACATACTAAAAAATCTAGGCCTACATGTTACATTCAAACCAGGCCTCTTGCATTATCAAAATAGTTTGCCATTTTAAACATTTCAAGATTCTTCTGTGGTTTGGATACAGTGGCCTCACATACATATCTTCCTGCCTCTTGTTTAAAAGAGAGAAATACCAGTCCAAACAGATCACAGAAAAAATGCTTAAGTCTTTTCTTTTTAAATGCAATGACCATAACTTATAACTTTATCTATACAGATATGATTCCTAAAGGAAGTTGGTGGTCTTGCATTTGGTGGAAACCATTTGAAAACCCACAAGTCAGTGGTTAGTGGTGAATGTAAGTTGTGTCATTAAACCTGTAAAACCAATTACTATCAGAAGCGAGTGTGGAGCGGGTTTAATTCTACAGGCAGACACGTTTGAGAAGAAGGTGGGGGCAAACGCGTCTGAAAAACACACATTTGGAGCAGTATTAGCTCTTTCTGTCTGCAGGAAATACAGTATCAGCTTTTGCAGTAACAGGCAATGACGTTGCACAAGAAAAGCTTCTCTCGTTCACAGGCTCAATAGCAATAGCAGATGTGAAACACGAGTGCACTCTCATTGTCATTGTACTTTTCTGTTTGATTGCACATAGTTGTGTTTTTGAGCACTTGTTTGGAGTTCGTAACACACAGTTTCACATTCGGTCATTCAAATTCACATTTATGGCAAGATTTTTAAAGTTGTTTTCTAGACCTTGGAATGTCATGGAAAAGTAATAAAAATGAATAAAATCTTAATATGTCACAGAAATGAATAAAATATATTAATATGTTACGGAAAAGTATTGGAAATTAATAAAAGCATAATATGTCACAGAAAAGTCATGAAATTATATGTCCTAATATGTCATGCAAAAGTTGTGACAATGAATGAATATCCTAATATGCCATTAAAAGTTATGTAAATGAAAATGTATACAATCTTAATTAACAAGAAAAAGTTCTGAATATTATTATCTTAATACGTCATGGAAAAGTTTAAAAATTGTAAATTAATTAAATCTTAATATGTGGTAGAAATGAATCAAATCCTAATATGTCATGGAAAATAAAAAAATTGTGGTAAGTAAATAATAACATTTGGGAAATAGTGGAATTGGAAATATCCTTAATTAATATACATTTTGATATGTTTTAAATATTTCAATTTTTATGTGAATATATCCATTAAAATTAATGGAAATTCATTAGTGAAAAGATGTAGAAACCAGTTGTTAAGTTAAAGGGATAGTTCACCCAAAAATAATTTATTCTGTCATCATTTACTTGCCCTCAAGTTGTTCCAAACCTGTGTGAATTTCTTCACAAAAGAAAATTTCCATAGTATTTTTTTTTTTTTTCATACTATGGAAGTCAATGAAAACTACCAGCAACTATTTGGTTACCAATATTCTTCAAAATATCTTCCTTTGTGTTTGGCAGAAGAAAGATATTCATACAGGTTTGAAACAACCTGAAGGTAAATAATGTAAATGGCTAAACACAATCCTTCTAGCTATATCAGCAGATGTGGCATTTGTTCACAGAATGGTCTATTTCACTTTAACAGAATGTCCATTAGAATCATCCAGCTTGTACCGTTCCTTCCATCGCCTGTATTTGGTGCGAGTTTTCCTGCAGGCAAAACGTGCAATGTCCACCATGAAGATCCAGGAGAGAGTGTAAATAGCCACCCCACAAACTTTCACTATAAACAATGGCTTTGGAGAGGTTAATTCACAGTACAGCATTCTGCTCCCAACCCCGATCCTCACAGAGGCAAACAGAAGAATGAAGAGCAGGTCCACCACATCTCCAGCCACACTGTCATAGCGGCCCATGCGCTTGAGGAACCAGCGGGCCTGCAGGAGCGGGTTGGTGATCTCACTGCCGAAGAGGACAGCGCAGGTCTCGATGCCCGACTCGCCAAGTCCCAGCGCCAGCAGGATTCCAAAGATGCTCATGGTGTGGTGGGCCAACATCACCGGACCCTCGGTGCGGAAATGCACACACCAAGCCATGTCGAAGAAGAAGTATCCCAAGCTGAGAACAAGAGCCAGGATCTGGAGAGATGTGTTTTCAGTGCCTGGAAACAAGAGGACTGTCAGAAGTCACATCTAATTCATTCGTAAAGGCTTGACTGACAGTTGTAATTTATGAACAATTACTCTAATATGACACAACGTGGAGAAATGATCTGTGCGGATCAGCGATGGTGCTGGTTCATGCATTCATAGAAACAGCGGTCCGGTCCCTAACTCTCATGAGACAAGGGCATTATATAGCAGTTAAAATTCAGTTCTGTATTTGTATTATTCATTTTCTGGAATTAATTGTTATTAATTTATTAATTTATTAATGATAGATAGATAGATAGATAGATAGATAGATAGATAGATAGATAGATAGATAGATAGATAGATAGATAGATAGATAGATAGATAGATAGATAGATAGATAGATAGATAGATAGTTCGGAAATACGTCACAATACTGAAGTAAAAAAGGTTCCAAAGCAAGACAGGACAATTTACCTGGGTGTGTGAAAGGCCATGGCCCAGCAATGAACCCAATGTAGGCAGTCACACACACACTCAGGATGCCATGGAGCAAAGTCACCAGCCGGCAGTTCCACTCATAATCTCCATCACTGTTCAAGTGACACAGCAACACATACAGAAAGAACCAGCCAATCAGGCTGCAACTAGTCTCAACTAGCAACCACGCCATCTCTGCACTGGAAAGACAAAATAGATACAAATATCAATAAGATATTCAGCAAATATTATAAACTGTCTGTCTGCATATAGGGTTTATTATAGTTAACTAAAACGTTGTTACTTGAAATAAAAATAAACATTAAACTAAAAAAAAATTTATAACACAAAAATTATTTTATTCAACTAGTTGTCAAGACAGCATTCCTCGCTTTAGCTTTATTTGATGTACTATACTATAGCTATAGCTAAAACTGAAATAAAAAGTAATAAATGTATATATTTGTAATGTATATTATAATATGTATTAGGCCTATATATATTATTATTATATATATATACTTTTTAAAAGAAAAATTTTAATGATAAAATCAAACAAAAACGAACAAAAACGATCAAAAACAACAACATCAACAACAACAACAAAAAACTCAAATTAAACTGAAAACTGCAAATATGACAATAAAAACTCATTCAAAATATTAATAAGATCTATAATAGTATCTCTTCTGGCATCCATTCAAGACACTTCCTTTCAGATTTTTTTTCCCTCTATTTTTGAATTTGACTATGTTTTACACCTTAAATAAGACAATATTAAGATATACAAAATGTTTAGAGAATATATTTGAAATGCCTGTCTGCATTACAGTTTATAGTTATAGTTATAATAAATATAAAATAAAAAATGAACTGAATATTAAAAAAAAATAATTTATTCAATATTTGCCAAGGCAGCATTTCTTATTTTCATTTAGCTTAACTTGATAGGCTATACTAAAATAACAACAAAAAAATATTGAAATAAAAATGAATAAACAATTTATGCATATTAAAAATGATAACAAAATTAACAAAACTTTAATTCACATTTAAATAAAAAAAAGATATATGAAAAGATTAATTATAATAGCATTTCAGTGGTACTTAAAAACTGGTCTGCACACAAGCAAGACACTTTCTTTCAGAATTTATAAAGTTATAAAAAAAAAGACTAATGAATAGCTAAATTGAATAACAACTGCTCAAATGCATTTTGCATGTACAAACCTCAGATACAACTCAAGCCCATGAACCTAAACATGCTGGTAGATCCATGAAATCCAATCCTGCATTCTCATGGATTGGGACGTCCAACCTCAAGTGACATGTCCCACAGAAAAATCCCTCCTCTCCCGAGAGTGGTGTGACACGGCAGACACAATCAGAGTGTAAAACTACAATGCTCATGTTCGCTCACTTCCTCTTCTCCATGCGGCCTCAAGCGGCTTGAGCTTCTTATGAGATTAGACTCTTTACTCCCAATATACACAGGGATAAATTCCAAACTACATGGAGCCATTCATCTGCCCATACAATGACCTGACGGCGGGGCGATGATTTGTGACCTCGTAAACTTCCAACTTTAATTTCATTCAACCTGTATTGTAGTAACAAGGGAATTGGGCCAATGAAGGAAGTATTGTGCGACGTTTTAATGCCATGGTGTTTGGAGGATGTCAATTAAAAGACACGATTAGTTTGAGAGTCACGGTATGAACCAATGAGACTGCTAGAAACAGTCTTTTCTTTCCTTATTGTGACGTATATGAGTGAAACGGCTTCTCGGACAAGAAAAAATGAAGGGCAGAACTTGATTTTGTCCATCTGGAATTGATTTTATTGTTGTGATTTGCTATAGTTGTGATGTCATGTGAGTGACAGGTTGTCCCGCCCTCGTGCCAGTAAACACATCATCAGAGATGAGAAGAGATGTTGCTGCAAAAGTTATTTTGATTAAAGATCGTGCGGGCACATGAATTAACAAAATAATGACGTGGCTGCACGGATAAATCATTTATAATAAATACAGCAATATTTCATTAAGAAAAGAGAACTGTCGATTTTGATTTTCATGGTGACTGTAAAGACATGTTTTAGGCACTTCCTTGACAGATTTCCATAATCATCAGAACACACGTTTCCATCATCCTCCATACCCTTGAAGAATGTCCTGAGGATGGGCACGGGTATCTGAGTCCCAGCATTAACTCACATCCAGCTTAGCTATAATCTCAGACAGAGCAAGGTTATTACCTCCCAACAGAGACCTGGAGGAAATAACCTGCAATTCTGAAACGCATATACATACGTTTCGGTTGTAGCCTATTATGTAAATACAAACATCAGGATGCGGTCACTTTTCAAGTTCATCCAAGAAGATTTATAACGATTTATAAACAAAGAATTACGTGTGCACTGAAGTTATGTTAGTCTGTTCTCATACATGAACACTAATTAGGCATCTTCAGTGTTCAGAGAGACATAAATGCTACAATGATAATACAAATATTAAACTCTAATTAAAATTAAAAGTGTAAACATATGGATAAAGATTGTTCTCTGCTGCTCTCATGCACATATAACACATTATTTATTTAAGCAAATATGATAAAACTTGATAAAATATTAAAGGGGTCATATAATGGTATATGCACTTTTACAAGTTGATTGTACTGAAATGTGTGTTGACAGTGTCTGTACACAAGCATCATATAATGATAAAAATCCATCCAGTGGTTTTGTTTTAATCTCCTTATATGTTTTCCCCTGCCTCAAATCCAGCCGTTCGAGCCTATGACGTCACAAGCTCGCACGCCTCTCCCAGGATTGATTGACAGCAGCGTTTCAACACAGACCCGCCCTCGCTCGTGAGTGAGCTGTCAATCATGCACGCGCGGACCGGTGTTGTGCCGAAATGTACACTGGAGCACTGTCACTGAGCAGAATGGAGTCTAAGCGATTGTGGTGTTCTGTTCTTGGGTGCAATAAGGAACACAACAGTCATTTTAATGTTCCTAAATCCGATCCGAAGACGCACGCAGTGGCTGAGTTTGTTTTCGAAGGGAATATTCCCCACGATCAACGTCAATGCTTTCATGTTTGCGTGAGTCATTTCACACCAGACTACTTTCGAGGAGGTATAAAGCTAGTTTTGCTAAGAAGCTGCTCCTGAAAAAAGGAATCGATACCAACTATTCGTGTTCCTGCACCTCGAGAAGAACTGAAGTGAGTGTATTGTTTTATTAACCTTTTTATATTTATATTAATCTTTGCAAATCGCTAGCTTCACAATAAATGCGGCTAATGTTTACACTCAGGGTACATTATGGCATGTTTTCTATGTACGACGTTCTGAATATAATTCATAATCCCACGTTTATAATGAACAACGCGTTATGGTTATTGTGTTACAAACATGTACGCACAGAACAGAGCATAGACTGTGGAACAGAGGGGCGGGGTGATCGAAGCTCATTATCATTTAAAGGCACATACACTGAAACGGCGTGCTGAAAACAGAGCTGCATTTGACCAGGTAAAATAAGTGTTTTCTTACAATACTAATGAGAATTTTTAATTAAAGTATATTGCAAACTTTTAATTTAGACCCTAAAGAATTATATTAGCTTCTACGAAAATGGCATTATATGACCCCTTTAAAGAATTCAGAAACCCTTGTAATTAGCGACATCAGTGGCCGTTATGTGAACTGCAGCCAGCAATTTATTGCTCTTGCTTGCACTCAAGAACAAGAGGTTGAACGTGATTCAAGGTTCCGATATTCTCACATCAAAGTTCTTTTTTCGTTCTTCGCTTAGTTAGAAGTTAAAAGAAGTTGGAAATGCCCTTTGCAGGTGTAGTATAGCCTATTGTTTTGTTTACGAACTTCCTGACGCCATCCACGCTGGCAGACGTCTGCATTGCTCGCGTGCTTTCCTCTCAATAACAAAATAATCCCCATGTATAAAAATGACAGCTGTGAGAAAGCGGCAGTTAAGAAAGCATCTGATCATAGCGATGTGGATATGTTTGTACCAGCACTCCAATTCAACGGTATCAAGTCGACAGACGAGGTCATTAAAATTACTTTGCAGAGAATTTGATTGTAAAGTAGGCTTATTGGCCTAGAATACTACACTATTTGGGTAGGCTATGTGTATTCAGCAATTAATCACTTTTATGTGCCTAACAAATTGACATTGCATAATTTACAGTAAAGAATGGCTCTTTTGAGTGACTAATCATTCATTTGATGCGTCATTGAACTGGAGCTCTCGGGAGCATGCGTAAACACATTCTTTTGATTTTCCCGGCAAAAACGACCCGATTTCTTTACATAGCCTAATGGTCAGTCTACAGGCTTTCATGGGCAACCTAGGACGCCGGGAAAGGTCTCATTTTTTTTAAGTTTCGTTACAAGTTCACACATTGGCAACAGAAAAGCGATTAATACATTAAAGTTTTTATATAGCCCCGTTAAACTCTTGAAAATTTTAAAGATGTAGGCTAATTTTTCATGCTCTGGGTATTTTGACTTCTGACTTGGTGGTTGGTTGATTGGTTGGTCATCAGTTTTATTTTGGTGTTGGTTTTTTTATTGTCAGTTTCACTTTCCTTCATGTAGCCCAAGTCTTTTGAAACGCCCTTTTATTTATTTATCTTTTTTATTAATGTGTAAAACAATATAGGCTACAGACAGGCAGTGGCGTAGTAGGTTTAATTTTGAAATTGGTTGGGACGGGGACATCAATATATAAATATATTTTAAGTTTTGATCGAAATTATTGCTAGGGATAGGCTATATCAGTGGCACTGGATATTGCTAGGACGTACGTCCCTAGCGTTAATATGTATAGTTAGAGTTTAAAAGAACAGCATAACAGAAATTACCCAAATGCACAAAGGTCTCCATCATGTTCAACAAATGAATCCTGATTCAGGACAGCCCTGTGTGTGATTTAAGTGAACTGTAGAGGGCAGCCTTCCTCTATATTTCTTTCATACTTTCCCAATTGAAAACTGGGTAAGTTGAATTATATTTCTTTGTTTTGGTGATGTATTTCAGACAATTCTGATTACTGTTATAAGCAAGAAGTTCTATCATTTAAAAAAAAAAAAATAATCATTTCATTATAACAATTATGTGTCTGGAGTTTTTCTGTTTTATTCAGCACCACAGAATTAAACTCGAAATAACAGTAATTAAGAACAATATATTCAGTGAGGCTGAATGTCATATGCAAACGTGTCCTTAGTAATCTCAATAACAGATATCATGGAAACTGTGATTTAAATAAAACTTGCCTGATATTTTTGAATGCTTCACTTAGACAGAGACTCTTCTTCGGTTGTATTCAGATCTGCTAGAGGAAACACAAAAGGACACGTGGAGGAAAGACCTGCATCTAAAATGATGTATCAAAATTGAAGGTTCCCAAGAAACTGTAGACAAACATTGAATGTAACATATCTTTATTTTTATTTTTTTGGGCCAAAATTTATTTTTTTAAAAATGCAAGCATCAAACGCATCAAACCACAAGTACTTAATTTACATCCATAAGTGAAATCAAAACATAAAACATTGCGGAACTGTTTGCGAACGATCTACAACGAGAATGATAGTTTGCGCTATTACAATATCATTTGCTCACAAGGACAGGCAGGAAAAAGGTGCCAGTGTAGTATGCAGTGGTTCGACAGTGTTCTGACAGTCTCAAATGACTCGCACTTATATTTAGAGAGTGTAAATATTATTAAAATGCAACATTTGCACAAATATATAAAAAAAGATGCCTGTGTTTCTGTTACATCAATAAATGCAAAGCTTTTTTAAATGAGCAAAATAACAAAAATGGACAGCATCAGCCTACTTTTTAGATTTTTTGATGGCATTTAACTATAACAATGAAGCTAAAGGAGTGCATGAGCACAGCTATAATCAAATATGAATTGTCCAACTGTGGTTTAAAATGGCAACAACAGTCCTGAAGATATTAGGTTCAGCTTCCTCCAACACTGATGTAGATAACATGTGTGTCATGTCCTTTTTGAACAAATGTAAAAGCCAAAGCCATCATGTCAGCCACATTCAACAATATGAAACAAGAAAAACTCTGTACATTTAAACAAATCACATTGACGACCGAATGATAGTAACAAAAGTCTCAAACAAAATTATTTAAGGACCCAAAAGTTTTCAGGCTAAACCATACAGCGTCTTTTTTATAAACCGTATAATTATTTATGAAAACAACAAAAACGTTCCCCTCACCAAATACAGAGACATGCGCAAAACGAACAAGACGACACAAAGGTTTCAGTGTAACTAACATTGATGTGAAATGAAGACACATTTCCGCAGGCACTGCAGTTGAGGCAAAAACAGAGGGAGCTGCAATTCCCCTCAGCAGTCAAAACACAAAGAGCTACAATTTCCTTCCCTACGAATATTTACAAACAGTAAATGAGCTCTGCAGTAGTTTGAGTTGGACTGTACACACACTATTAAGTGTCAGCTCTGTTTTAATGGCTGAATCTTGGTCATGTTTATCCATTTCCTCGGTTTACTGCCAAGTTGAACAGGGTTTCTTAATATTGTGAAGGGCTGTGTGTACACATCTGTTATTCTCAATGACTTTACGTGGGTTTCTTGCAAAGTAACAGCCTTTGAAATGGAATTTGCATTTATTATTTGGTCCACTGGGATTTACTGGAATATCAGAAGACATGACTAATTGTTCTGTACTGTACATAGAAAACAAAATCAACTTTCACCATATGAAAATCTAATTCTTTTTTTCAAAGTATGCTTTCTGCGGCATCAAGGATTGCAAAACTAAATCTTTTCTGAACAGAGCTTAGAAAAGCACAATTGGAACGAATTGGGTCACACAAATAGGATCAATAAAACATATTTATAATATATACAGTTTTGTGGTCTAAAAACAAGATGTCCACACTGCAGTCTGTATCGCGCTGATGAACTGAATTAAATTCAATGGGTATTGAAAGCAAACCAGGTTAAGGTTAGGGTGGTTTAGGGGTTAGTGGGTTGTTCAACCCATGTTGGCCATGACCAACCCAACCATTGGTTCAAAGTCCCCCTGTAGTCAATCATTGTATCCCTTAAAACTCATATTCACCAAAATGACATATTTAAGACATCCACTCGTTGATGATCACATGTTGACGTGATTGGTTACAAGGTAGTTCGTGACGTCAGAAACGAAGCGATTTCAAACCGCGTTTTTGAGACTGTCTTTTGTTCACTGCTATTTTAAAGAGAAAACACTCAGCAATGGTGTTGTCTTATGAATTTGCACATGGTTTGTCTTAAAGCACATTAAAAACACCACATTTAAATTTGTAAATTAAATTTTAAACCCATCGGTTGAGTTTGTCCACATTTGACCCAAACTGTAACAACCCAGCAATTTTTTAGAGTGTATTTGTTGTAGTGTTGTGTAAGCAATCAGCACTGTGATTGACATCAGCAATTAAATCTTGACATCACTGTCACTGACATCACTAATGGAATCTGTAATCGGCTGCATGGTGGAGTTTTGTGTTGAACTGGTTTGGGGGGAAAAAAATCAGGCGTCCACTACATGATGAATTTAATCCAGTACGTCATCGTGCTACAGGCTCCAGCGATGGCAGTCTCTCTAAAAAAAGACATTGCGTCTCATTCGTTGAACAAGCAGAATGAATTTAGTCGGTAAAAGCATTTTTACGTTCAAATCAATGTCCCAATTTGCACGGTTTTGTCGCATCGCCAAAGCTTGAGGCTGTCTACATTGGATCGCAAGGAGTACGTCAGCACTAGAACGGGCCAACCGTTTACTGACGGCGACTCTAAAGCCTCGGTCAGACTGTCAGTCCAAATCTGTTTTTTGTGAAAATCCGATTGAAATACGACCAGATGTAGCAAGTGTGAACGGCAAAAAAATCACATGAAATGCGATCTTTGCAAATGCGATTCGAGCTACTTTCAAATGTGGTTTGGAATCCTATTCAAATCGCATTTCTGGAAATCCGTTTCAGTCCGACCGCTCGGGGGTGTGTATCCCGTACAATGACATAACTCGCTTGCTTAACTACAATAGTATGATGGATCGTTGAATCAACTAGCTAGTCACGACTGTTTCCTAAAACTGTATTGTCGCAAATTGGTCGTTCAACCACTTTGGTTAATGATGTCAGTACTTTTAATGAATCTGTTTGAGATCGAATTAATGCTAGATGTTTTGCTGTAAATTACGGACATGACATCTGAGGACTATTTCTCATTTTTCTCAGTTATTTTGCTTTATTTCCAGATTTAATCATAGGCTTGTTCTTACGTAATAGAGCATGTACGCACATGCGCACTCTCCAAAAACGACGCTTTAAATCGCTTGGCAAACTAAAAGACGTAAATGACAAATATGTATTCTAAATAAAAGAAACAGATTGTACTGAGTGTCAGCTTGGTTATGTGGCTCAAGATAAGGCTTTATTGAGTCCACATGTCATGCAAACAAAAAACGATGTTTCTAACCACAGATCGAGAGCTGTCGTTCCAACCACACAACTTTGCGATGCTATTTGCGAACGTTCGTTAGAACGATGGTTTCGGGAAACACCGACTCGTTGAACTATGCTGATAACAACGGAACTTGCGACCACAGTTGGCTAACGATGCTTTTGGGAAACGCACACCTGATCAGATTTCGCATGGTTTATGTGACTTTCTCACGCCACGTAAAATGGAAACTTCAGATGTTGTTATAGGAAACATGATAAAAGTCGCTGCTGAAACATGGTTGTGTTGCTTCAAAATGCTGGAGGAGGAGAAAATTAATATATAACGGGGACATGTTTTGAGACTGACGGAGAGTATGGAATAAAGCTGTGCATATCAGCCTCCTACGGTTCTGCCCCTGCCTCAGTAGTACAGCGCGGCGGCAATACATTTACATTTTGTAAATAAGACAACATCTGTATTGCAAACCCTTGCAGTTTTTGCCGTATGCCTACCAACGCAACGTCATTGCCATAAAAACAATGCAGATATTCCGGAAAACAAAAGAGCGGCATGGGACATCGGATTGGCATCGGATCAGGGGTGCGTTTCCCAATGCAAACTATGTTCAAAAGTTCCGTCGTTACCAATAGAGTTCAATGGAAATTGCGATCATGGTTGGCCAACGATGCTTTTGGGAAACACACCCCTGAACAGTTTGTGGACAGTCAATAATTTTAGATCAGATTCCAATCGGATACACAAATAATCAGATTTGGACTGACAGTGTGAACGTAGCCAAAGCGTTGCATCCTGTGTAGACCGCATCAATGTAGACAGTTTTTTTTTTCAACCAGTTTGCTCTGTAATTCATTTAGCTTGTTTTTCATGGAAAAGGTCCACTGTCTTGAATTGGTCGATGGTTGAAGAAAAACATTGAAGAACAGTAGAAAATAGAGAACAATCTTCCTTTATGGATCAGCTCGCTTATGTCCCATTTATCCAAGCATGAATACTGCTGCTCACACACGAGATACAAAAGTACAGTCCACTTTATCCAGAAAAGGTGGCTGCTCCACAAGACGGCCTCCAGCTCTTAAGACTTGATGTTGGATCAGCAGGGAGTAACAGAAGCCATCTTTAGTCGACGACAATCCTCCGTTTATGAGCTAAGGATGTTGTTCTTTATTTCAGGAAAAAGCGCCATATAATAAAGTTAAAGGGATGTTCCTGATGGCCATCTCATCTTGATAATTGCTATGTGCTTTGAATAAGAGTTAAGTATAGATGGTTACCTGGTCATTGAGAGGTTTCTTTTCCCCATTGACGCCCTTCAGTAGGACAGACTCCTCCGTCTTTTTTGCCTTCATCTCTACGACGATATCATCTTTGCTTGTCTTCTCCTTGGTGCTGTAGGCATTAATGCTGTAGAGATTACACACCAATAACACACCGATACACAAGTCTGCACCATTTGGCTTCACTGATGTTTTACTGTACTCAAATTATATCATAATCACTTAATAAAGACTTCATCAAATTACCCCAACAAAAAGTTAAGTGGTCCCATAGTGAAGTCATGTTATATACACTACATTAGTGAATGCAATAGTTATAATACTACTTCTTCATCTGGGTTCATGTTAATTTCTATGTACACTAGCATTCAAAAGTTTGTCAGTAAGACTTATTTTTGGGTTTTGAAAGAAATTAATACTTTTATTCAGGAAGGATGCATTAAATTGATAAAAAAGTGACAGTAATACATGTTTAATGTTACAAAAGATTTCTGTTTCACATAAATGCTGTTCTTTTGAACTTTCCATTCATCAAAGAATCCTGAAAATAATGTGCAATGTTTTCAACATTAATAATAATATAAATTGTTTCTTGAGCAGCAAATCAGCATATTAGAATGATTTCTGAAGGATCATGTGACACTGAAGACTGGAGTAATGACAGTTTTGCCACCAGAGAAATTAATTAGGCATATATTTTAAAATATATTAAAATAGAAGACAGTTATTTTAAATTGTATTATTATTATTTCACCCTTATGTTTTGTACAGTATTTTTAATACAATAAAAGTGGCCTTGGTGAATATAAGTGAATATACTTTTTTCATAAAATTAAAAAAACTTGCCGACAGCAAGGTAGTTTTAAAAGGTAGTTTATACTAATACATATTAAATAGTTAAAGTTGGATAAATTAACATTAATGTAGTATGAACGAACATGAATTAACAATGAACACATATATTTATAAATTACCATTGCCCTAGATTAATAAATGCTGTAAAAACATTTAGTTCATGAAACCTAATATAAACTAAACCTATTTAAACCATATTATTCAATGTTTCATGAAACAGTAATAGAGATGCCTAAACTTTTAACTGGTACACCATGGTACTTCATGTGTCATATAGCATAAAGTTCACATGGTGGTACTACAGGATACTTTAAACAAATACCATAAAAAAATTAATAATACCATATCAACTTGTATAATAATGCAGGGTTTTTTTAGACCCCCAAATATGACCATCCTCATGCAGGACCACTATTGTTAAAATGGAGCTATGTATTTTCGTGTGTAAAGACCCAATTTTTACAGTAAAAATGTTATATTATAAATATGAGTAAAATATTATTTTGGAAAATATTATATATATATTACATTATTCTGTTTTTGTTTCTACGTACTATAGTACTGTACTGTTGGATTTATTAATTATTTATTTATTTGGTTTAATGTTCTTTTTTATTATTTATTTATTTTAAAATGCTTTCATTATTTTAATCAAATTATTCATTTATTTGATTTAATAATCATTTTTATTATTATTTATGTTTTTTTTTTTTTAATTTACAGTTTTTCTCTAAACTTTTCCACAGACCCTCTCACACCCCAATGCAGCCAGTTTGAAAACCCCTCTACATGTATACGAAGGGAAAAAAATGATTACATACATTTCTTGCTTGCCTGAGCGTCCACAGGGTAACTTGCCCTTTTTATACAGGAAGTAGAAGACGCTGCCCAGGATGGCCAGCAACAGGATGCTCACAATAATCACCACAATAATCACTCCACTATTATCAACTGCAAAGAGAACAAGAGACGTGCATGACTGACTGACATATAATAACCAATGAATTATTACCCTTTCAACAAGACTATATTAATTCATGCTGAAATGCAATAAATGTGCTTTTGGGCACAATAGTGAAATCCCATACCAGATCACGAAAAGAACACTGAAGGGCACGTTACACTGCACTTTTTAACAATGGCTGGAACATTTGGATTCAAAACGTGTGCCACATGACAAGGACACATGTCCTTGTAAATGAGACGAGTTTGGTATATGAAACATATAATTAGAGCGTTTTAGTAAAATGGAATAAGAGACTCATATTCCTCAGAGTCAAATAAAGAAAATTAAGGAGCGTCATTCAGAGGAAGCGTCATCAAAAGCTATAAATAAACACTGAGAAACGACAAACAATTGTCTGGGAATGGATTTTATGAGCTAAATCTACTCAATAAAACAGCAGGCTGCCACCACAATGTTCACCATAATAGTTTAACAGTCTCAGTTGCAGCCCAGCACTTCAAAACATTTGTTAATATATTCGCATAGAACTAATTATACATTCATCTTGGAAAACATTCAGCGCTAGATCTGCCCCTGCTATCTGAAGTAATGTCTGCTTCAATTTTTGCTAGGTTTTTTTTTTTTTTTTTTTTGCACTATGACTTTTCTTCACATAGAATTTTAAATATGCCCAGAGGCTGATACGAAGAGCCAAGCTAACCGAGCTGCTGTGGAGGCTTCACCATATAAAATCTATGAATTATTCAAGTACAAGATGATCTTTCATTGTTTTTTTGGGGGATGGATTTTGCAGGGATTAAATGGACTGGGTGTTGGTTTAAAACTTATGATCTGTTATGAACAGAAGATGAAAAAAATAAATATTACCTGAAGTTTTTCTAGCCGTTGGAGTCTGGGAGAATGGAACTGGGCGAAAACAAGGAACAACGTTAACATTTTTGATTCCAAACAGCCAGTATTACTAGTGAAATCAAACAAGCGACAGTAACATAATAAACATGTCTGTTTTTAACATAAGAAATGCACCAAATCAGCATATTAGGATTTCTGAAGGATCATGTGACACTGAAGACTGGAGTAATGATCCTGAAAATTATATACAATTATATGTATATATATATATATATATATATATATATATATAAATAGAAAACTTAAAAAAAATTGTAAAAATATTTCACAATAATACAAGTCAATACCCAAATATTAAATAAAATAAATTTATATATTGGATTTTAAATATTAAATAATATTTTAATAAAAAATAACGATAAAATGAATAATGTATTGTACAGAGTAATCATATGTATAGATAATATATCTACCTATATTAAAATAAATATTACATTTATAACTATACAATATATTTAGTCAATTATATTTAAATACATTGAATGTATAATCAAAAATACTATATTTAACAAAATTGATTTAACTTAATGGTTTTCATTATCATTAATTATAGTGATTATATCGACTTTATATCAAGGAAAATATCGACTCTTACTGCTCCTGATGTTATAGGTCTTGGTCTCTATTCCAAAGTCATTTGTTGAATTGCAGATAGCAACCATGTCAGTGGTAACTTTAAGCATCACAACACTGTGGACTTGCTCCTCTGTCTCTCTTTTAACAACCTCACGCCAGCTCTGAGTACAACACACACACACACAAGAAAAAAAAAGCGTCAATCCAAGCTCTGTGTGACACGAGCAGAGGACTGAGAGGAAATCTGTGTTACCTGGCTGCCAGTGATGCTCCAGGTGATGGTGGGTCGAGGGTAACCTCTCACCTCACAGCTCAAATTTAACCACCCCCCGACCTTCTCTGTCAGCTCAATCTCCCTCTCCGCATCCTTCATCTGAGGCGCACCTAGAGGAACAGATCCAGTAACAACTTTAGAAATGTACTGATACTTAATGTCTAGCTCTTTATTATGCCCTTTATTATGTTCAAAAAACATTATTTTCCCCATATTTTACACTGTAAAATGCATCTCTGTTAAGTTCCCGTCTCTATGAAGCCCCTCCTACCGAAAAGTGCAATGTGCTCTCATTGGTCAGCTGGTCAGTGTGTTGTTATTGGTCAACCGCTTCCAGCGCGTTTCGGAAATGTCCCGCCCTTACCATAACTGTGAGATTCAAGTGTTTTTTTACAGTCTATGGTTTCAACACACTACTAATGCAACTCAACCAGGCCTCGCCAGTTTTTTGCGTATGCCTTGGGCTGTCAGGGTTGGGTTAAGGGATGAGGCGAGGACTCAAGAAGCAGAAATAATGGGCTTTTTATTTAATAGTAAAATTATAGAAAAACTACCCCGTAGGGAGGGAATTTGACTGGCAGCAGGTCTGGGCTGGAAACCGCAAGACAAGGCTTTGCAGGGCTAGACACAATCACAAGCCATGTGCTCAAACAAAACAAGACACGAATATGCAGCCAATGAGAGCACTCGCCGACTGTGTAGCCACACAAAACAGGACAACATGAACGCACACGGCCGGTGAAACACATGAGCCACGTTCTACACAGAACAAAACACACACATGGACAGAAGAGCCGCTTACAACAGAAGACAAATACATGGAGCATGAACGTCCGAACCCTGACAGAGAACTGAAACCTAACTAGACCGAAGTGCCAGGATCCGAACACTACGTTCCCGGCCCGAGCGAACTCGAAACCGCACACTCACCATGACAAGACAACACAATAGGAGTGTAAGAAGAGCTCTGTTACCAAACCAAGAATAAACAGACCGATGAAAAAAAAAAAAACTAAAATGGGTGGGAATTATTGAAACGAAGAATATTTTGCAGTGTACGTTCCCGTAAGAAAACTTAAGACTACAATGGAGGCGTTTCAGGGAGTTCAGGAATAGTGCGCACTGATATAGAGAATAACTCCCTTTGGAGTGTCTTTGTGCTTTGTTACTTTGCAAAAAGAATGAATGCTCAAACAGCAAGTTACACACTAAAGAAAGTTAGTGAAAATGTAAAAAAGCATAAAAGGTCCTTCTTAAAAGTGCAGTATGTTCTTTCTCGAAGTCGTTGCTGAACATTGTTGATATTTGAAATCAACCCAAACTAACACACCCCTCTCTTCATTGCTCCGCCTCCAATCCTAACTGCCCTGCTCCAAGTCGGTCTCGAACCCTGATCGCTGGCATGCGAGGCGAGTGCACTAAACAGCAAATACCTAACCCTAACCCTAACATTCTCTAGAAGCTATCAGTCTGCACAACTCTCACTCGCTGGCCTCTGTGACACACGCAATGCAAGAGTGGATGTCTATTTATCGTAGAAGAAGTTTAAGGCTTCACGAAAAATAAAGCGAAGATGATGAACGGACGAGAAGAAAGCACAAAAAATGTACATACATACACAAGGGAAAATACAAACAAGAGTTCGTTGTTAGATGTCAAAAGCACAGCAGCTCGAGACAAAACTTTTTTTTCTAATATTAACGCGGGTCCTAAAGCTGTTTCCTGATCATATCCCTTCAGTTTCCAGTGATATTCTTATGAGCTTTTCTCTTTTGTAATGTCTCTCAGCCATCTCTCTTTCTACAGTCTTCCTTCAAATCTCCCTCTTGCTCGTTCTCTCTCCTCCACTGTAATATGCCCCCTAATGCTGATTGGCTATATTCAAATATCCCCTACTCCCCCTTTAAATACTCGATGAGCTCTTCCTCACCCTGTACGATGATATGGACAGAACCACTGGTCAGCAGGCCTGGAAGAGACGGTACAGTCACTGTACAGTCATACTGTCCAGCTGTGTCAAATGTGGCGTCCTGCAGCTGCATTATGTGTCCTCTTCCGACCTCAATCCCATCCTGCACACAAACAAACGCACGCAAACAAATTTAGCGAGGAACAGATGGGGTGAAAAGAAGCTCTAAACAGAATGTGGAAGAATCACACTGCAGTGTTACCTTAAACCACAAAGTAGTGGTCTCTAAAGACGACAGGGCATTGCAGGTGGCTGTCAGACTCTCTCCTTTCAGCATGACCTCGGAGTCTTTGGGCATCACCACAGCTGGGTCCAGATCTGCACACACACACACACACACACACAGAGAGAGAGAGACAAACACATAAACCTAAGCATCTGTGATTGTACCCGTAGCAGCAAATGAAGCATTCTGGTTGAGTACCATCTGTAAACGGTCAATAATCGACTGAAAGGAATTATATCAGCTTCATTTAATGAGGGTGAGTAAGTGATGACAGAATTCATTTTTATTCATATTGCACCAGAAAACCGTAATTACTTTCTTATTATTATTTATTTATTTTTGAATACTATATATGTATTTTACAATAGAGAAAGTGTATATAAAATGTATAATTAAAAATATTCAATAAAGAGAGTAACTTTTAATTTTTCAACAAAAAGTTCACTGCTAATACATTTGGCTCCTTTATATAAAATAATTTATTTTCTCCTAATTTGTTATTCACTTTGGACTAAAGCATCTGCAAAATTAATAAATGTACACTACATTTCAAAAGTATGGGGATGGTAAGATTTGTTTATATTTTTGAAAGAATTCTCTTATCCTCATCAGGGCTGCATTTATTTGATCCAAAAAAAAAACAAAAAAAACTGTAAAATAGTAATGTTGTGGAATATTATTACAATTTAAAATAACTGTTTTCTATCTGAATATATTTTAAAAGTAATTTATTCCTGTGATGGGAAATATGAATTTTTATCACCAATTACTCCAGTCTTTAGTGTAATTTCTTCAAAAATCATTCTATGTTGATTTGATGCTCAAGAAACATTTCTTATTATTATTATTGTTGAAAGCGGTGCTTAATATTTTTGTGGAAACCATGATTATTATTTTTTTGAGGATTCTTTGCTAAATAGAAAGGTTTTTTTTTTTGCCATGTTTGATAAATGTAATGCATCCTTGCTGAATAAAAGTATTAATTTCTTTAAAAAAAAAAAAAATATATATATATATATATATATATATATATATAATACGTAATATAAAACAAACTTTTGAACAGAATAGTTAATGTTATTCAACATTATTAGGATACCAGTTCTAATGGGAGATAATAAAATGGTGGTCGTGTGCAATTTATTTCTAAAAGTTTGAAAATCAGGGTGTGTAAAATTGAGAAGCAGAACTCACAGTGCACAGTGAGCTGTAGTGTGTCCACCACCTCATCATGGTTCACTGCATCCAGGTCCAGAGAGTGACATTCATACACATCACTGTCTGCTCGAGACACCTCCTTCAGAACCAGCAGCCCATGGTAGGAATCCAGCTCCACATCGGACTGAGAGAACAGAATGTATCATACTGATTAGATTTCCCTTAAATTATAAATGATCATCCTTAAATAGATTTCCATTAACTGATCTTAAGTTTGTTTACAGAATTGCATCTAAATAGTCATATGGGGGAAAGAAAAAAGTCCATCAATTCATTATCCAAACCAAGATGCAAGGATGCTGGAGCATATTTGTATAAAAAATGATCTTCTGAAATGAATGACTTTGATGTAAATACAAAATATTATGAAGTGAATAATGGCCTGTATAATAATAAGAGCCAGACGGAGCCAATCAACAGCTCTATTATTTACAAGTCATTCTACAGCAGTTGTTTTACAGCGGTGGTCTGAGTAGCATGTAGTATATAGATAGATAGATAGATAGATAGATAGATAGATAGATAGATAGATAGATAGATAGATAGATAGATAGATAGATAGATAGATAGACAGACAACAATTTTAACACAATTACTTAAATAGAATTTAAAAATAACACTGTCCTTAGACACTGTCCTAACACAGACCACAACTAATTCAAATTATGTAAATAAATTGTAATTGTCCAAAAAAAGATCTTTCGATCTAGACAAAATAAGCTTGTGCAATTTACATGAATGCGAACATAGAAACATATGGAGAGCAGCTTTTGTTTCTGCTCTGACAGCCGCCAGACCACACAGAACTGTTAGAAATCAGAAAAAGTTTGTAAGAAATCAGGAATGGTGAGAGAACATTATTGAGCGTTTACACTACGAAAGCAATCCGGTCAAATGCGTTTTCGACTACCCGAAGTGGTCGAAAGTGGACAAGCTCAAAACGCTTTAGACCCCGTTTACACCTAAGATTGAGGGGCTGTTTACACGACACAATTTTCAACTAAAAACGTAAAACTTTTTATGCGTTTTGGCCGTTCGTTTACACGACAATGGCGTTTTTGCTGCCTGAAAACACAAACTTTTGATAATGGGTTTTAAAGTGCAATTTTTTGAAAACGGTCTCTGTGTAAACAACAAAAACCTCTGAAGACGATGACGTCATGCACATGCGTATTGCGTGTTCAGTCAGTTCAGTTCAGTGTTTCATCGCCATCTAATGGCCTGGCAGCAGAATACAGGGGTTTTTATTCGTTTTCGCAGATCCGTGTGAATGGGGGATCGTTTTGACAATGGTGGCGTCTGAACGCGTGAAATCCAAAGGAAAAGTCAGTAATGATAATGATACTAATGAATTGCAAGTCAGTAATGATCCTGTTCTGCCTGTGCATATCAAGCACATTGTCTGAGCTAGACGTCTGCTACGTCCGCTTCTTCTCAATGCTTTACAGCCTCCCATTCAGAAAAAAACGGGTCCGAATAAAAAGAGAAAAAAAAGAGGCTATTCTCACTTGTTCTCGGTTGAAAATGATGGGTGCTGGGGGGTTCCCATCGCCTTGGCAACGGATCTCCACTGTGTCCCCTTCTTTGACCAAGCCCTCAGGCGATTCTTTCCATATCTCCACGCTGCTTGTTGGGTCTATATGACAAACGAACATACACAAAGACCAAGGGGCCATGAATCTTAATTCATTCATACGTATCTCGCCAATGCAACATAATTCTCACGCTCAAATATTTAGTCAAAGCTGACGAAGCAAAGACCTTCATAGCTGTGTCATGACGAACACAACTCAAAGTTTATCATTACCTGTGACGTACCGACGCTATCTGAAATATTAAAAACAGGAAACAGAAAAATCTGGGTCTTTTCATATAAACCCATGTTAGACATGTCAAATCTGATGTGATCTTTAAGCCTTGTGTTCGAACACAGATTGTCATCAGATTCAAATATAGGTTTTGTCCACAATGAAACTTACAATACTCTGTGAAATTATAAAATCATTGCCAGTAAAGTCAAATATGATGTCTAATATGCACGTATGTAAAGTGGGATTTTGGACCAATGAGATTTCACAGTGGGCGGAGCTATCCAGCACAATGCAACAGATACAGAAACCAAGCAAGCAACAAAATGTTGTGTAGCTTGTTTTATATAGAACCTTAAAGGGTTCTGTCAGACGTTTCATAGAAACTTTTAGGGGTTCCCATCATGTGATCATTTTATGGATTTAGTTTTAATTTATTTTTCATTTTAATTACATTTTATTAATTAAACAGCTCATAAGCATACTTTATCACTAGTAAAATTGAAATAACTTATTGAAAATAAAAAAAACTTTTGGCATAAAGCGTTCTTTAAAACTGGGTCAAGAATAAAGAAACCTATTGAATGTGGAACCCATTCTATAGAACCCATTGAACCTTTCTTTCTAAGAGTGTGGTTAGCACAAAAATTCAGATTGTCATGGAAAAGATTGGATGTATCGCATTCCACTTCATCAAAAGAAACTCAATTATAAAGGGACTTACAGTGAACTGTAATATTGATGCCTTTGGACTCGGATGTCCTGACAGCTGCTGGGACAAAGTAGCTGACTTCACAGGAAAAGTGGGCATCTTTGTCTTCCTTGGTCACCTTATAATGCAAATCACTCTGCACTGTATATAGGCCACTGGATTCTCTTGTCACTAGCGTTACCACATTCACCACTGAGAAAACACACACACACACACAACCAGACATACATACACATTAGTGGCAACTATTTTTAATACTGTGCATTACAATGTTGTGATGCCTAAATTCATTTGTAGCATGTAAAGCGATTGATTTTAGCTTTTAGGTTTTTATTTTTCATTCGGACAAGAAAAGAAATTTGGCACAAAATTTCCCATTTATTTATCTGCTAGTTCCAGGAAAATACAGCCTTGGTGAGCATAAGAGCATTTTTAGGAGAATAAGAAAAACATACAGAATCCAAACTTTTGAACGGTAGTATAAAAATGTATATTAAAATTATATTAATATTAAAACTTAAAATTACTGAATTAGAACTGAATGGTTGCACTTTATTTTGCAGCATGTGCACTTGTGTTAATATAAAGTAAGTACATGGGTTAAGGTTATGTTTAGGTGTACACTAGGTTCAGGGTTAGTGCCTAGTTATTTCCCAGCTATTGTAATAACTTTAATAAATACATAGTATGTACATGGGGGACAGGATATATTAATCTTACTCACATCCATTAGCAGGGTGGATGGGGATGTGATCACGGTACCATGTGATGTTTGGCTTGGGAAAGCCGTCTCTGGTCTCACAAGATGCAATCTAACCAAATAACAGATTCGTCAGCTTAAACCCAGCATACTGTATATAACTGCTGCAAACATTATGCACACAGGGTGAAGAATTTGAGTGCATGATGTACCTTAGCTGGGGAGTCACTGGACACAGAAACTCCAGAGAGGACACCTTCAATGACAGGAGGCTCTGGAGGGTCTGACAACAACAAGTTATAAGAAGCAATCATATTAAACCATTTAGGGACGATATTCATCTGACATGAGGAAAAGACTTACCGAAAACCTTCAGGAGAGTCCTGCCCTCTCCATTGCCGGCTGCCAACCCACTGACCTGACAGAAAAACTCTCTCTCATCAGACAGCTTAACGTCCTGAATGGTCAGAGTTTCTCCATCACTGTTTGATTGTACACTGATGCGGTCACTGTAGCTCGTGTCCTCATCCACCTTCTGCATGGTCAGATCGCTGTAGGAGATCCTCACCCGATTCCCTTCACGCTCCCGCTGAGGATGATGGAAAATAAAACTTACCACATGGTCTGTGGAACTGACTCAAGTCCCTCGTTCATAATAAGTCTAAGGGAATTTTTACTCAATCTATTGTAGGTGAAAGTCTGAGCACTTAAAAAGTAACAGCACACTTCCAGCACAAATAAAGGGATTTAAAAAAATCTTAATTTACCCTCATAGAATTCTAAACCCATGAGATCGTTGATCTTTGGAAGAATACAAATTGTGTTCATCCATTGAAAATCTGTTCAACCAAAACTTCCACACATTAAAAAGTACAAAAAGATATTGTAAAAGTAATTCTTATGAATCAATCGAGTGGTTTAATCCAAGTCTTCTAAAGAGACACGACTGCTTTATATGAGGAACAAATTTAATGCAGGCTTTATTCACATATAATTCACGAGTTCACACAGAGTAAAGATTATGCGTATTTGCCTGACTTTTCGCCCGAACCCAGAGTACTCCCCCGTTTGTTGTAAGAGTATTTAGGACTAGAAGTGAGGAGATAGGGTGGTGGAGGGATGCTGTTAAACTGTCAATGAACGGAGGTAAATTAGCTGTATATATACCTCTTAACTCATTGATTGGGTTGATTAACAGAGTGTGCTTCACTCGTGTCTAATACACAGTTCCCACAGGCCAATTAATGTCACGTCACGTGACCTCCCTGGAGACGCCATCTTTGAGGGCATAAGCTGCTGTGTTTACAAAGTTTTAAGCAAATTTTGAATATTTCTTTCTGTTTATAATGTTACGAAAATCATGAAGAGACAAAGTGACAGAGATTATAAAGAGACTCTATTAACACAAGACAGAGAGAGGTACAATGCAAAAATTTCAGTCATAAATGGTGTGGATCCGTACTGAGCACTGATTATGCAGCTTTGCCTCAGATACAGTATTATCATGTATTCGTATTGAACCGAAACCGTATGGCCGTCACGGTTCGGTGCATGAATATATACACGGTATACAAATAAATTGCAATGCTGGAATGTGTGTGTGTCTGTCTGTGTGTGTGTGTGTGTGTGAGTGAGAGAGAGAGAGAGAGAGAGAGAGGCGCGGGAGGCAGGGGTGCAGTTAGTTAACACTAACTGCAAAGTGTTAACTTATATTTTTTATATAAGTCGTTTTTGTCATTGTTCACATTCATGAAGTCTAATGACGGGTACACTGTAAAATCCAAATTTAAGTGAACCTCCGGCACGATTTGAACATCCATTGACCCAGCAGAAGATGACCGTTTTCACTTTTTATCACGAAATTAATTAAATTTCAGCTTCTTCTTCTAATGCTCTGCCCACATCATGCCCACAGAAATGGCGCCGGGTCGGCAAATGCCCGTATGTTGTGACGTCATGTAGGAACTATGTATTAGATTTTGATTATCTGAACGTGCTCCTCCTGAACTTTGTTAATAAAACATCATACATTGATATGCATAATAGAATCTCTATCTCTATCTCTATCTAATAATAGAATCTCACTTATTAGTAAATCAACTTTTTAAACTAAAAAATGTGAAAGAGCGTTAGAGCTTTCGGGACTCACCACAAACCACTGCACCATCACCATCCCAGGTTTCTCGGTGAAGGTGTACAGGCAGGGGATCTCTGCAGACTCGTCCATGTAAACCTCCACAGTGTCCTCCATCCTCAGATCCACTGCCGCCCAAGCTGCCAAAGAAAACTCATTGAGATTGTGGGCTTGAGGCCATGTGAGAACAAAGGCTGCTTTATCAACACATGAAAAAACACATTAACAAGCGTTTAATGTATTTTAGATCGTGTAGTAATGTTTAGGCCACAGCCTTAGAGAAAACTCAATTACACTCCTATTAATGAGATCAACAACGGAAAACACTCTCTTTGTTGAAACTCTTCAGGGTCATTTGAAGACTGTAAATGATGGCAAGATCCTGCCGGATCTGTGGATTGTATTTTCATGTTCAGTGCGGATTGTTGTGAGGCGGAATTACTTAGGATGGATTTAAAAGAGCACAAAGAATACAGAATCTATTCAGAACTGAAAATGAAATCAAGTCAAAGCAGATAAACAAACACGATAGGGGTGACGGATGTGTACAAGCTTGTCAATTATGTGACTTATCTGTATTGCAAGTGATGCAGATGTTATCGACATATTGATTTATATTAGAGCGACATATTAATTTAAAGTTGTTCCGTAGATAGTTGTGTGTACAATTAATAAGTCTATGTGACTTCTGCGGAATTCCGTGACTGTAGATTGCATGCGGGCAAACTGAGGACATGAGACAGTCAAAGAGTCATCGGTCTCTGATGCTATCCTGTTGAGATTGAAGATATACAGACAACACACACATCTATTTTTCACATTTCCGCCACTGTTTGTGTAGTGTAATTCCAATGCTAATGTAATGCAAATCTATCAGAATGGATTTAAAATGTTACAATGAGAGTACTATACTCTACTGATAGCTGAAAGTATAATCAAATTACCCAATATATATTTAGTAAACTAATACATAATAGGTGGGAGAGGCACATAACTTGACTGAAGAATATTTAAATTCTGCAGGCCGATTCGGCCCTTCTGATGGCCCAGATTTTCAGATGCATTGATCTTGCAGATTTTGAAAGGTAAACCATACATGGCACAGCTTCACTTGGCTGGCAATATTAGATTGAAGAATGCTCTAGGCCACCATACCACATCAGCACTGACCGAATCATAGGAAAATAGGCAAAATCATTAAGTTATTCTGCATGCAAGCTATTTCATGTTATGGCTCTCAAAAGCATTGTCATGGACATCAAGAAATAAAACATTGCCCATTAACTTTCTTCATAACACATAAAGAGAACGGTCTGCTGGAATATGAAAAACTATTAATATGCATTTAAGCGGTTTCACAAAAGCTGATTGTGGCAATGGTTCCACAATCTACTTACAATGCTTTTGGGAAATGCAGCCCAGGTCAATTTTACCCACTAATCAAAAGAATGAATAAATACCTTATTGTAAATAAATTATAATTTAAAATACATTTTAAAAGAAACCGGTATATTCACAGTATTACTGTTTTTATTAAATCAAATAAATGCAGCCTTGGTGAGCAAAACTCTTTTTTTTTTTTTTAAACACATACATTTAGTACAAATAAATGTACTATATTCCAATTCTTCTGAACTCAGACAATAGCTTAGTGTGAGGAACAGGCCAAAATATGAGGGTGAGTAGATTAATTTTTAGGTGAACTATATATTTAAAACCCTCCCTCTCTTTACTTTCTGGCTGTCTCTATTGTGGCAACATTGAGGTTTTGAGTGGCAAACACAGACCTGCCGGCGGCTGCCACCACACCAACTGAAAAAATACAGACCATGTGTCTTTTGTGTGATGATTATATTTGGCAGCACACCCCTAAGCAAAGCAGAGAGAAAGAACAGCATTTTTAAAAAACAAGGCCCAGATTTTGTGACCACAGGCTTGGTTTTAATCTGACAATCTTTGTCTGACTCAGACATGACTCACAAGAGCGATACCCATTCATCTTCCCATCTTCCATTCCTCAGATATCTGCGTTCAAAACAAGCTTCCAGCCACTGTGACTTTTCAAATGTCACTCTCTGCCCTCAACGGCCTTTTTGTATTAGAAGAAGGTCATTTTTCTTTCCTTCAGCCATTCTATCTCTCTGCAACCTGCTCTCTTGCTCTTTCTCTCAGCATGCAGAAAATAGGCTCGGACTGAAAGGCCTCCTTTTTAATTGGAAACATCTGGGAGGCAGGGAGCTGGACTGGTGGGGTGCCGTGGAGACGGGCTATTATGGGATTTCCACGTCCTTGGCGAGTGACTGGTGGAGGAGAGAGACGTTGGCGAGGGTTCAGGGGTGAAGCAGATACACAACAACCCTCCCCTCAGCAGTGTGAGGTCAGTGGCACAGCTACTGCTGGGAAGGAAGGGGTCTAGCTGTGTCAACAACATCCGAGATGTGTGTGTGTGTGTGTGTGTGTGTGTGTGTGTGTGTGTGCGTGTGTGTGTGTGTGTGTGTGTGTTGGTGATTGTGATTGAGTGATCGATGATACTTATGGTTTGTGCAGTTTCAGCTCAACACTGCAAAAATCCAACGATTAATCAGTTTCTTTGTCTAATAAAACCAACTAAAATACTGAAAATAAGATGAATTACTAAATTTAACACGGTTTAGGCAAGTTCAGATGCAAATGTTTGGCCAAAGTACTTACTGTGTGCAGTCTTGCATTAGTAACAAACCTCAAGGAGACGACAGATTTAGGAGACGACAGATTTCCCTTCAACGCTTGAGTCTTTATGTTTCTTTTTATTCAAACAGATAGCTCAACATGTTCACAGTTTGAGTAACTTGCTCAGGGGTTGCTATCCCAAGTCCGCAAGTCATATATAGGGGTATTTCACACTATTAGGGGTATTTTTACACTAGATCTGACTCACCTCAGTTTACATAAAACATAAAATGTGAGAAATCTGTCTGTAATAATATGGATCATTTTAGTAAAAATCTGAAGAGCTACACATGGTTAAGTTATATTTAAATGTAGACATACCATAACCATAGCTTTTAGTCTATATAAAGCTGATCGTAGTTACTACAGAATAACCCAATCCCACATCCTGCCCCTTTACATTTTAAAAATAAAATAGTGTTTCCTTTATTTGTAAAGCATTTTAACATTTGTGGATGTTTTCAAAGAGGGCTTTGTCAGGTTTTGCCAACTTCTGTCGACAATTTGTTCCCTAAGGTACAGCTAAGTGAACCTCCACACACACAAAGCCTTATTAAACTCACAGTCACATCCCGCTGGTCCCATTCTGCATTCACACCCCATTTTCAGGGCTGCTGCCTTTCTCTCTCACCCCTTCCCTCTACCACCCCACCCCAGCCCAACCGAGACCAGCCGCCCCACTCATTGTGACCAAGACGCTGGCCCTATTTGCTTAGACCTCTCTGTCCTCTAGCACAGCTTCACTGAGCCCCCCGACTGTGTCCATCCATCCATGGCCTTCAGATACAAGCCATTGTTCCCACACCTGGGGCGCAAATCTCTTCTTCTCTCTTATCTAAGCTTTGACCATCCTGAAGTCTCTCACATTTGTTCTTGTTTAAGTCTTCAGGTAACACACAAAGGTGAACAGAAGTTCATTGTGTGCCTCAAGATGTGCTTTCCTTATCTCCTCCAACAAACATTTTGAAATAGCACAAACAGGTTAACAATGATTTTCCCTTAAACATCATGGCAAGATAATCGGATTAGCAAAGGTGGAGAATATCTTGTCAGAGGAGATTCGATGCAAAGACCAACATGATGTTTTCTTATCTGAGAGAGAGAAAGAGAGTGTCCACAATAAAGAAAAGAAAAAAAGCTTTTAGAATCTTGGATTCATGTTTTTTTTTTTTTTTTTTTTTTTATATATCATAAATTATTCATTCATAAACATGATTACAATTTATACATGCTCATTGTCATAAAAAAAGTTCTAATGATCAAATCTTTTATTTATGATTTAGTATATCTTTTTTATGAGACAAACAGGATGGGAAAATGATTTGAAAAAAGAAACAAGAAACACAAAAAATAATAACAAAACAAAATCAAAAACACCAAAAGCTTTTTTTTTTTTTTTTGAACACTAAAAATATTATAAAATATAAGTAATCAGTTTAGTATATGAAAGTAAAGTACTAAAATATACAAAGGTAGATCAACAAAATTATAGGCGCACAAACAAAATGAACCTTTTATGGAAAATTGCAGTTTTATTATAAATGATTTATGCGTGCACATCATTATTTTTAGAAAATCAATGTTTTAGAAAATAACTTCCCCACTCTCATGCAGCAACATCTCTTCTCTTCTCTGATGATGTGTTTTGTCAAAACAAGAAAAAAAAAATAAAGGATTATGCTGAACTACTTTCTGAGGTCGGTTGACAAAAATCATAGAAGAGAAGGGGGTGTATTCAAGTTATTGTATATAGGAAATCTGAATGTATTTTTTTATCAATTAACAGATCTGTATGTGTCATGTCATATAATGAAACACTGAGAAAGAGAAAAGACAGATACCTAAAGCCCACGTATGTCAAACCGCTGCGCTGTGTTATTAACTATCGGGGCAGTTGGAAACCCACGTCTGGAAACCACCGGTGAATATTTGGACGTGCTGACAGAGTTTCAAATAACAAGAGTAAGGATGCCTGAAACCACATTGTTTTCACAGGATGATGACTAGCTAGTGTGTCTGTGTGTGTATAAGAGAACGCAGGGGTGGAGGAATTGTGGGTCACAAGCTCAAACTGTGTTCCTCTAAAAACCAAGATATTATCCTAACAATGGTCTCACCACCATGATAATACTGCCACATATACATTGTGTCCCTGTTACCCACACAAAAGTGGACAGTAGTCACAACATCAGTCTGTCTGCTCAGCAACAAAGAAGATCAGCTACTGTTTCAGCCTCAGCTGAGATGAATTACATATCCAGCTGTTTTTTATTCTTGCAGTGTGACTCCCTAAACTTAAAGACAAATGCAAAACCCAGCAAGCAAACACAAACTCCCTCCCTCTTGAGTCTTGAGTCAGACTTCAGTGATCTGTGATAAGTAAATGGGCTTTACCTATTTTTGAATAGAAAGGTTTTTGTCTTGCCAATATGATAAACATTTCAAAACAATAGTATAGCTAAAGAAGTTCAAGACTCTAAATGAAAGTTCATGTGAATATTTAGTGACCATTATGTTTTTGTGAGAGGAGTTTGATTTTGAGATTTGCGGATTTTTGGTGATATGGTGACATTTATAGTGCGATTTGTTTAGTTATATTAAGGCTTACATTTAAATTTACACATTGACTGATATGCTAGAGACAGACAGAGTATACATATAGTATTAGTGACACATTAATAGATGCATAGATAGAAATACATATAGACAGATAGATTAATAGAGAGATATAGATAGATAGATTCATAAATAAAAATGGAGGCTCCACAGAAGAGATGCCGTACATCTTTGGTGTGGGAGCATTTTCATTTGGAAACCCCAAAGTGAGATGTATGTATTGTGATTGGCAGCTAGCCTACTGCCACAATACATCATCCATGATGTGCCATTTGAGGAGCACTCATCCTGACATTTTGCAGGGTGCAGCGGATGGTAGCATTCCCCCTGTACCTAGGCCTGCTACTGACATCATTTTGGTTTTCCTAATTGTTGTAGTTCTACATTCCATTTGATCTTTCTCTGCGCACTGAGCATAAACGTTCATAACATAACTTTGTTTAGGAAGGTTTCCAAATAATAAACCAGTAGGCAACTAATTTTTCAATGTATGTGTCTGAAAGTATATTTTATCCTCTCTTTTAAAAGGCAGACAGAGGGAATTTCATGAGGCTCTTCTAAACATGGTGGTGAAGGATCTGCAGTCCTTCTCCGTAGTGGAGGATGAGGGTTTCAGGGCCTTTGTGATCACATTGGAGTGTGCTTCGCTGATGCGTTCAAACACAACCCCTGGTGAGCAGTTTCAGTCTATGTAATGTTATGTAATCTGATTCATGCAATTTATACTTCATATGCCGTCAGTTTAGGATTTGTTACTAATTACTATTTTCATTCAGAGCCACAAATGTCAACATCAGGCCCATCATCATCAACATCAACACCAGTAGAAACACAGGACAGTTTATGGGAACGTTTTTATAATCGTATCCGTGAAACCCAGATGATACACAATGCTACAGCTGATGCCACAGTGGAAGTGAAAAAATACCTCAATGATGCGTTTTTGCCCAGAACTCATGATCCCCTAACTTACTGGAAAGAGAGAGCAGTAATCTTTCCTCATTTGTATGTCCTTGCTAAAAAAAATCTCTTTGCATGCCAGCAAGAAGTGTTCCTTGTGAGAGGATTTTTTCAAAGGTTGGAGAAATTATCTATAAAAAAAGAAGTAGGCTAAATCCTTCGACAGTAGAGAAATTAATATTTTGGAATAAAAATCTATAAAAAAGTGAGACATTGTGGCTTGATTTCTTATTAACCCTTTAGGCATCAGAGTTTTTTTCCTAAAACGTTTGATTTTGACATCTTAAAGGGGCACCAGGCAGCCCTGAGTGTTTTTTCTCTACGAAGCTCCCCCTAGCGTCTGGTAGTAAATGCTTTCAAACACACTTCCGTAAAAACGAACTGTTGTTCCTCCCCCCTCGCCACGAGCAACCCAGCTGATCAGCTGTCAACCCAGCTGAGCATGAACCAGCTATTTCAAAACCAGTTATGTCTACAGAGGTAAGTAAAGCAATATTTTCTTTCCAACTGATGGCGATTTCTTTCTTTTTTGTGTGTGTGTGTTGTCATTGACGTGTTACAAATTTATCAAATGTTTAATTTAGGCTTCCACTCCAATAGTATAAACTGATAAAGTTTAGTAGACTGATTTCAGATAATTATTGAGTCTCCAGCAAGCCTGTTTTCTCAGATCACTGAGATTCTCACCTTTCAGCCTAGATGTTGAATCGTTAGGTTGATTGGATTAACTGTAGGGGAGACTTTTCACCTTTTGTCTTTAATGGCTCTGGGATGGCTCTTGGAACCAGAGTTCCTGGCCACTGTCAGCATTTGAATAGTTTATGCTGATTCCATTGGATTGGTAATGCCTACATTTGCATGCTTTGTTTGAATTTGTCTCCACCTCCAGAAGTCCCTCCTCTTAAAATGCCTATAATATACCATGTAAAGTTACTTTAATTTAGACTCGTGACTAGCTTGAAGACTACAGCAACGAACAAGCTGGTTTGCTCAATAAAGAATCCTGCTTAAGATACTGCCCGAGTCTCCTGGTCTTCGCTTCTGAGTTTCTACACTTGAGAAGAAAATAAGTTCACTACATGCATACTAGTATTTTTACCGGGAACGAACGATATGAACGAGGCGAACTACTGCTTTCATGTTTTTTTGTTTTTTTTTGGTTGAGTAGGCATGAGCACAACAAATATATCGGAGGCTAATTTGTCTAAAGTTATATTAGCAAGGTCTATAAGTTTATCTGGTAGAATGACAGTTTACCTTTGCTTGTCTAAGAAAACATCAGAACGTTTTTTATAGCTCGATCATGATATGTGCAATGTTTATTGCCTATTATATCAGACGCGTTGACTTAGGCCATCGTAATTCAACTCATATAAAGTACGTCAATTGTTTTATATTGAAATTTAAATATTAAACACAGTTTATTCCAAAGATACTTACAAGTGCAACAGCAAGAAGGCAGCATCCGTTTTGCAGGCTTCTGTTTCTCTCAGTTCTCTGCATTCTGAAAATGCCGGTCCGATGTTTACTCTAGTCTGACTTCTTGCTCGGTCAGTCTCCCGTTTCATCTTTCGATGGTCCTCTGGGGTCCCCCATTTTACAGTATGGTGCAGTGTCGTAAGGCAATTCGTTACATCGCGAGACCTGATATCACGCGATACTTCCTGACGGCGAGTTGCAAGTAAGATTTTTCCGCTCTCGGGCACCAGGGGGGTGCGAAACCACCAACCTTTCAACCCGAAATAAGTAATAACCATTCCACTGACTCCGAAGCTGTTCAGTTAAGGTAAAAAAGTTACTTAGAGCACCTTTAATTTCAAAAGGCTTTATTCACATAACCAAGACTTTTTTAAATATTTAATAAAATGGACATTTTGAATGTTCAGAAAACATTCAGAAATAACGTTGTGAATGTTAGAACATATTTTTGTTAGCTGGGATAAAGGTGAATTTTCGTTTTTGGCTGAACTATCCACCTCTGGGTTGTGTTCTGTTAGCCAAGCTGTGAACAGACTGGTTTTCAACATGGTGCCCACCTTCCCCCTCTGGCACGAATGTGTCACAATAGACCTCCCATATAGATCACATTAGAATGACTGGGCACCAAATGAACCTCTGTATTCAACTGTTTTCTCAAAGATAACCTGCCCATTGAAGGATTCACTAATCTTGGACTATCTCTGTGTCAATAGCTGGCGTTTGATCTTAAAATCTGAGTAAAGTTTGCTAATCTATACCTTCAGCCTTTCTAAATCAAAGATCTTTCATCTGCCTCTTTAAAGTGTGTTGGGTTGGGAATCCATAAGCTTTGCGAGAGAAAGGTTGAAGAGTGCTGGAGAAAGGCAAGCGTGACCAGCTCAGTGACAGGGAGGGAATCACCTATCACACCCCACATGCACCTGGGATCAAAGAGAACACACACACTGGCTGAGTCCAAAATCGAAGGTTTACCCCCGATATACTCACGGCGAAGTGCTTTTTTGTTCATCGCTTAGGGGTAAAAATACGTTTTTTTTTTACTTTATCTTAAAGTGATGTAGTAACACGTTACTACAGGTACTTACTAAAGTAATAACAGTAAGTTGTAGATTATTACAATTAACTAACCCTTAACCAAACCCTAACTGTAACTCTATAGTAAGTACACGTAGTTAATTAATGTTACTCAGTATTTATTTGAGTAGGCTTATTATCAGTCAGAATTTGATCAAATCTGTTAATGATTGTTTATTTCTCAGTGGAAATACAATCAAATATTACAAATATATCTTTAAATTTAAAAAAATAATTAACTTTTTTCCTGAAGCAAATTATCCAAGAACAGCATGCATCAGATTGTTGAATTTCATAGGCAGCGAAGGTTAAAAAAATCAACCAAGGCATAAGAATCAGGATGTTACACAAACATTGGATTTGAACGTGTTCTGCTGCCTTTCCAAGGATTTGGACAACGATCAAAGATCCTTTACACACACACAGTCTCCACCAGCCCACATCTATTATAACACTAGAAACGATGTACCTTGAAGATGTATCTTATAATTAATACGTACTATCAAATCTAACATTAGTACACCTAACATATTTCCCACAATGCAATGCACTCCCATGCACGTATGCACACACATTGAGCTGTGAGGCCTCCTAAACTGATCTCTTTTTGTGAAGCGGGAACTGGCACAAATCCTTCACGATGGAGCTTCCAGAGTGAGACGGCCATTCAGTGTTTGCTGCCTCTCACCTCGGTCAAACACACAAATCCGTCTGAGCGGCCCACTGTCAGGCCAGATCCTCTAAACCCTGCAGAACAGTGCATCCCTTCACAGCTCACATTTACGTGCACAAGCAAAAATCAAAGATTTGAAAAGTGCACAGTCACACATAGGCCTACACCTTGCTTTAAAGGGGTGGTATAATGCCCTTTTCACAATATGTAAAATACGTCTCTGATATCCCCAGAGTGTGTATGTGAAGGTTTAGCTCAAAATACCCCACAGATATTTTTACCCCACAGTTAAAATTGTTACTTTTTGAGGGTGGGCAAAAATGTTGTTTGTGTGTGTGTCTCTTTAAATGCAAATGAGCTCCTGGGCACAGAGGGCGGAGCTTCAAGAGCTCATGTGTGTTAGCAGTTGCTCCGATTTCCTCACTCAGACAAGCACTGAAAATGTAAAAAACTTTTAGCCTTTTATGCTCAAACCATTGTCGGACTATGATGGAAAGACTCAAGAAGAAGTGACAACATGTAGACAACATTTCTGAATGGTTAGTTGATGAATTCATGTAGCTAATATGCAGTTATCTTCTAATCATTTATTAGCATATTCTTTCATGGTAATATATTAATCGCGTTCCCAGGGGTGGGGTTTATGTTCATTTTAGGGTTAGTGATGGGAGGAAGCTCGTGTAGTCCCTACCAGCCGTTTGTTGTTGTCCTTAAAAAGCAATTTCTTTAAAAGAAAATATCTCCCTTTGCTTTGAACTTTTAGCGTCGTAACTTTGCAGATGTTGTTTATGCTCAAACAGCAACATTACACACTGACTAAAGTTAGAAAAGTGAAAATATTAATCAACCTTTTCAAACCTTTTTAAACCTGTCTTCTTTTAATGTTGGTCACCAAACAGAATAAAATATTTTGGGTGAACTGTCTCTTAATAATACAAAGATCAATGAAACATTTACAGTATTTTAGCTAGCAACAGGGCAGTTTAACTCATCATCATTAGCATTTTGAATTCCTGTCATAACAAGCCAGACTTAATGCATCGCTAATTTGCTGTTTGTCACGACAAGTTTTGCACAAATATTGCTGAGAGTGCTGTTTTTTAAAAGAGCGAAATTACTCCCACTGGTGCAGTACGCCTCCTCATGAATATTTCAGCAGCCTGTATGCAAGCTGAGGCCCCTTCAAGAGCTAAATTAATGTTTTATTTACAGACAACACACTGTAAATATGCTACTGGATCAATATTCTCTCCACTGAGTGTCCGTCAAGACACATGGCAGATTTATGGTGGTGGTACATTCGGTAAAAATTGTGCATTAAAGCCAAAATCATTACAGTGAAAATGCTTAAAACACAATAAAATCAAGTTGGCTTCAGATGCTTTGTGATACATTTTTTGCTCTACATACTATTATTCAGTGCAATGTCAGGTTCAGGGGCGATGCTCTGTGCCGTTATAGGCTGATCCAGTTGAACGCCACATCTGATCCCAAGAGGCCGAATTAACGAATTAACATAACAAAGAGGGCCAATCAGGAATAACCCCCCAGGCACATTAAATAATAACTGCTCTATTACAAGCCCCTGATGAGCGTGAAGCTATTTGCCCAATGGGGTTGAACCACAAGTGAGAATTCCATGTTAAAATGCATTTACTCTTTTCAGTCCCACGACGTGAGTGTGAGCAATTTAGATACAATGTTTCGTCATTCAATGTGAAAGAAGAAAGCAATGTGGTGCAAAACTAAATTTTTATATTTTCTGAAGAACACATGGATGGTTTTAGCCACACAAAACGTGCCGCCATATATTCAAAATATTCAATAATTTTATTAATATATACTATATTGAATAACTGTAGGCCCATAGTTATTGAAAAAAAATCATACTTTTATTCAGCAAGAAGACATTAAATTAATCAAAAGATTTATATTTTGTTATTATATATAATGTTATTATGTATAACTTTCTATTCATCAAAAATAGTAAGCAGCACAACTGTTTTCAACATTGATAATAATAAGAAATGTTTCTTGACCACCAAATCAGCATATTAGCATGATTTCTGAAGTATTTTGAGTATTAATGAAATTTCAGCTTTGCCATCACAAGAACAAATTCCAAATATATTACAATAAAAAACATATAATTGTAATAATATTTCACAATATTATTGTTTTTACAGTATCTTTGATCCAAGAAATGCAGCCTTGATGAACAAGAGACTACTTTCAAAAACATTGAAAAAAAATATTACTGACCCCAAACATTTAAGTGTTAATGATAATATTTTAAATATAGCTTTATATAGCTGTAGAATCATTTTTAATTTATTTAGGCAACATATTATTTCTTATCAAATATCCATTCTTTTTTCTTTTCTTTTTGATGTTGGGGTTAAAGTCCAGCGCATACCAGGCAGAAAACGTATCGGACATATTTGAATTCTACCCAGAATGCTGTATTTTAAAGCAGTACAGAGGAGATTAGAAGGAGAAATGATTTCGACAGAATATATTGGCTATTTTTTAAAAGGGGAGGAGCTGCTCGAAAATGTCCCGCCCTGTCTTGCTGTTTCACTGGAGATTCACCACACCACAATGACTAACGCTGTGCATTTCAAGGCACTTTAGTGGGCCTTTAAATGTGATAGTGTAGTTTCTATATTAGAACAGTTCATTTAATTTTATATTAAAATCATGTCTAGCTATTTGAATATAATACAGTAAAATGTTAAAAGCAGTCATCAAAATAGAAGTGTTGCATCTTCAGGTCTGTGAAGACATTCAAAAAAACAAACTTGGCATTTCAGAGGAAAGGTGAGGGTGTTTTTCACGTTATCTTGTCGTAAAAATTACACCATGGAGGATAAGCTTTGCTGACATTAAACAGAGAAGGTCAGGTAAAATGAGACTTAAGACAAAAACCTATATCTGCAGCTCTGACCCTCTGTTATTACAGCTCTATAAATAGAAGCCCTGTATCACGTCAACTCTCGTGATGAGCGGGACTTTAACAAAGGGCCGCCTTGTCTGAAAGAGTGTGCTTAAAAGGGTGATGGATTGGCAAGCAGTAAGAAAGGAAAAGGGTGTGAGGAACCCTCCACTGGCAGAGACATTGGGTCCAAAAATAACAGAATACCACGCTCACAGCGTGAAAAAAAAATCAATGCTTCTGCTCTACTGTATATTTCATAACAACCCTAGTGCGACTTTTATGGGTTGTAGCTTTCATGTGGAACAGCATTATGAAGTTGAAAGTGACTAGAAGATAAAAAAAAAAGTCTGAAATTTGGAACTAGGGTCCTTGTACACATCATCCCAGTCAATCATTAGGCTCTCTGTCGCTCGAGGTATCAAGGCGATCGCGTGTGCGTTAACCCCCAATCCTCCTCAATATTCTGACAAATATTAACAAGCCCACAACAAAGCCAGATCCGTATTCCATCATGCCTTTCATCACACCCTTCAGAGAGCTCCGGCCGGGATGGGGGTTTAACTGTACCGAAGCGGGCGAGCGCTGTGCCGGGCTGCTGCCACCCCCTGCCGAGCCAGTCTAATGCCCTCAAACAGAATTACTGAGTGATCACAGGTTCACTCCGTCTCTAATGAGCTCACGGCTGCCTGCTCCACCCTCCGTGCCGTACCCCACCCACGGCCCTGCCAGACCCTCTCATTCAGAGTCTCCTTCACTCCTGACTCTAGTCTTTCATTCCATGTTATATTAATAGGTTTGAGCTGCATGGCTTCAGTTTGTTCAGCCCAATTTATTCAGAACAATTGAAAGACTGAGTCCGACAGCGTCAGTGGTTTGTGTTCCTGATGGACATTATTATTACTCATACTTAGGAATTGGTCAAAACCCTTAAGGTCCCTGAGTATGAAGTTTTCGTATGCGTTTTATTGTATTTTAATTGTTAAAACGCCTCTGAAAATGCTTGCTACGGATGCGGAAAAAGCTGAATTTCTTTTTTCAGTGTGTAAACTTGAAACAACGTGAGGTCGTATTTATTTTTTTACGTGCGAGAATTTCGGACTCAGTGTGTAAGGAACTTTAATCTCAAGTATTAACTCTTTTACCACCATTGACCTAATTTTCCGTCATTTACGAGACAACGCTTCCCCGCCATTGACGGAACTTTACAGCTTTCTGTATTTTCACTGTTATACAGAAGAGGGCGCTGTTGCGCATATTCTGGAGAAGAAGAAGCACAAACAAGTGATAGCATATTTAAGTAGATTAATAAGTAAAATAACATGATATATATCTTGCATGTAAATCAAAACTGACTAACATTGACGAATGAAATGTCGACCCAGGACGAGCTATAGGACTGTGAGTGTTGATGGACTCAATCTACTACATATATGTTTTGATCATCGTTCTGAATCCGATCCAGACTTAGTCATTGACAAAAACACAATTTTCTCAGCCTTTTGCTCAAAATAATGCTTTTTTATGAAACTTACCTGCAAAGCAATGCATGAAGCTAGAATAAAAAGCAGAGGGTCTCTTCTTTCTTTTTATATTGCATGTTAAGATATTCATACAACAAAATATTCTGAGGGCCATGACATTTTAGTGAAAAGATAAAAAACTGTATCTTTAGCTGGCGCTGGCTGGCAACTTTTTTCAAAAACGCCAGCAGGGAAGGAATTAAAATTCAGCACATAACTCATTGAACAATGTTTGTGCATGCAAGGACCATTTACATTTCTTGCTTCTTGAAACTGTCCTCAGTAGAATTAATTTGATAAAGTGCTAAAAAACCCTTAGCAACTGCACAGTAATGACCTGACAAGCACCTTATCATCATGGCTGCGAGTTTTGCACAAGCAAACACCAATTACAATGTCTTAAGAAATATAAATATCTAGTGATATTAATAGGTTTGAGAGATGGCTTCAACAGTAAGATTATTCTGTCCACCAGATCAATTACAAAAAAAAATATTTTAACATTTTCTTGTGCAAGTTCAGACAAACCATAGCTTCTGGGAAGAGTCAGGATGGGAAGTAATTGTGATTAAGGTAATCACTGAGGGTTCTCAATGCAGTGGTCACATTCATACAAAAACAAACCAGTCGAAACAGGAAACATAATGGTTTGTTCCGGCTTCTGCTCTCCGTGCCCTGCGGGTTTGTCTTGGACGAACAGAGATTTCAGGGTGATCTCTATACATTAAATCAGTGCCCCAAGGTGAGAGCAACAAGATACATTATAGTTTTTTTTTCTTAATGCTGCTCTTCCCCGAGCTAAGTTCATTTCATTAAACGCCCACACTGTGAACTCTTGTCCCCTCCAGCTCAGAGCGCAACAGACTTCAGCAACACGCTGATAAAACAAGAGCAGAGCCCCATCTGTACTCACAACAAACTCACACTGTGTTTTTCATTACAACACAGACTTACACAGAAATCTCATCTCTATTCTCATTGTTCAAAAACACAGACATATTCACATAACATGCATTTCAGGGCTTAATAACAGTGCTTCAAACTGATAAATTGAGCACAACAGAATGAAATTAAACATGGGTCTCAAATTTAAAAGTCTATTTTGAAAGTTTAAACCTTTTTGTTTTATAATAAATGCAGTAATATATATATATATATATTATCACTGACATGAATAGTGCTTGACTTGTCACACTGAGGCATCAATAGCCTTGAGAAAAGCATCTGTTTGGGTTTTACTGTGTTTACTACGTTTCAGACTCCCTGTGAAAGAGGTTTATCGGATAAACACTGCAATAAACACTCTGAGTACCAGAGGAATGGTGACCCTGACATGACACACAGTGGCAAACAATGGCCTCATCCTTCTGATTCCCATGTAAAGGACAGTCACAGCTGGGCAAAAGGAGTTTCCCTTGTGACACCTGTTGCTTGTCCATTTGTCAAGTGATTTGTGGGATTGGTGAGAAAGCCAGTGGACGGCAGGGGGTGGGACCACACACCATGAGTGACAAGCACAGCTCCCTATTTTCCGCTTTTATCTTTATTTCTCTTACAAGCTGTAGCCGAATGAAGACCCATGTGTCTTCTGGGCAGTGGAGGCATGAAAACCTCCATCTCATTTAAGGTCTCTCTCACGGCACCGATGTCCTGGAATCCGGAACTACCCTGTCTCCCCACTGGGCTCATGGCAGCAGGTGTTTTAGCACTAGAAACAAAGATTTAACAATTTGGCTGCTCTCCAGCTCATGTTTCCATCCTGCTTAACTGGATGTGGCACCATCGTGGAAAAACAGGAGAGCTGATTCTGGTAAATGCTGTTTATACATTCTACCTGTATTACACTGATTACATCTTATTTCAATCACTTCCTTTTTTTCAAAACATTCAGAAAACTTAAGCTCTAGGTTGATCCTTATCATTTCACCTAGCAAAGGATAAAACATCCAAACATCAACTTACATTGCAGGAGGAACCCCAGGCATATCTTGAGATCAAAACATCATAACTTGATGTTACATAACTTGAGACTTGAGGGAGAGCTCTTCTGACTTGGGGTATCTATTAACCACCTAGCAACCACAAAAACATTGCACCCACCCATAACTCAATAGTAACACCTTTAGCAATGCCTTATCAACCCAGAACACCCTAGCAACAACATTGAAACCACCCTTAACCATATAGCAACACCTTAGAAATGCCCTAGCAACCACCCCACATATCCAAGCAACACCTAGCTACAACTCATAATCAATAGCAAAGCTTCAGCAAGGACCCAGCAACAACCCAGAACACCCTAGCAGCAACACTGCAACCACTCCTAACTCTATAGAGACACCTGAGCAATGCCCTGGCAACCACCCAGCACATCCTAGCAACACCCTTGCCACACTTTTATATAACCTATATTTTTTTTAAGCAGATTCTTATTTGACAATATATGCATGACAAACCTGCTGTCTTATTTTTAACACCCATGAAGATAGATTAAACAAATTATGCAAATAACCAGAATTCTATAACAAATCCTTAGCAACCACCCAGCATATCCTAGCAACAACCTTGCAACCACCCTAAACTCTATAGCAACACCTTGGCAACACCCTAGAAACCAGCACTGCCCTAGCAACCAGCCAGAAAACTTTACATGCACCTGCTATGATGTTCTGGGTGGTTGCTAGGGTGTGGCAAGGTTGTTTGTTGCCATGGCAACAACATTGCAACCACCCTTAACTTTGTAACACCCAGAACATCCAAGCAACAGCCTAGCAACTACTCTTAACCCCATAGCAACAAACAACCTTCGATTTCGATTCGATTGTCTTTAAACGATTATGAAAGCGATTAATGTGCCAGTGACACGTAACGACAAAGCAACATGATCCTAATTTTCAATGGAGAGCTGGCAACTTCCCGCAACAGTGACCATTGGCGACAGAATGTAGGCGTGTCAAGCGACGGGAGTCATGCGGCAAAAGTTCAGAAATTTCTGTAATTTTCATTTGTTTAATTTGTTGCTTGATCGATCGTTAATCTTGTTAATGATTTAATGCACTGAGCACGGTTGTAGTTTATATCACAACACTCTCCAACCGCAGAATGCTACTTTTAATTCTTTTAAGTCTAAATCCTTCGTCAAATTAGAATGATATCTTAGTTTTATATATCACTTGTGATTGCATTTCCTAAAGATATAATCCAGACATGCAGTCTACCAATAACATAAGCGTCTTCACAGTACAGAGACTTGCGACATTCAGCGGCAAGTTCGCTGGTCGGTGTGAATGGGGCTTTAAAGTCCCTGTAAAGGCAATTCTAAAAAAAAAATTCTGTGGTGTGACAAACTCAGAACACATACTTCATTTTGACTTTACAGGGACATGTCCAATCAGTCAAATCATGTTACGTGGCTGACGTAAAAAGCAGTCAGTTATTGAGCTGTAAAAGAGCACTCGTGTTGTTCCCCGGGAGGCATCATAAAGGAATTATGCTTAGGGCTCCAAAATGGCTAGCAGTGGTACTGCATTGAAGACAGTGCAGTGATGCAGTGTTTTATTTTTACATTTGATTACTTTATTCAAATCCTATAGGCCATTAGCTGAATACTATACTGATAGATAGACATACATGAAAAACAATGTTTTCTATTGTATTTGTCCTATTGTTTGTCTTTTTTCTGTTTTTATCGTATTACAGACTGTTCACTTTTCTTCAATAATTGTTTAAAGAATAGTTTTAGTTAGTTGCTGTTGTATCAAAATTGGTATCAAGAATTGTAAAATTTTACTGCTATCTAAATTTTTATATCATAGCAACCTTATTTCCAGCTAAATATGCATTTTATCGCTATTGCGATTTTTTTTTACTTGTTTAAGACTGTTCATCTCGCCCACTAATCGTGATTACAATATTGGCCAAAATAATCGTGCTTATGATTTTTGCCATAATCAAGCAGCACTAGTAGTGGCACATTTTGCACAGGAAATAACAATTCAGATTTCCTTAGCGTCTAGTTTGTTATTTTGTTAAGGTAACACATTTTGTAGACTATGTACATGTTTAGAAACAGAAAAACAAACATTTTTATTCTATATCATACATCCCAATCATTAATTTGCATATAATTGTTTGAGCATTTGTAATCTGCTCAATAGCTCAATAGCTGATCTTTTAACACCAGCTAATACCGAGAGAACGGAGAGGCATATGATATTTAGTTATCTCTCTCAAACGTCAAGTTCAAAGATAACACCAATCACCTTGATCTCTCGGCCAAAGCGACCCATAAAGAAGAAAAAACACTCCACGTCATATCGTTCCTTTGTGTGGGGCGAAAGCTGAATAATGTCCATCAAAATTCAAATTCAGATGTCTTTCTAAAAAGCAGAGCCATTCTGATTGTAAAGTAGAAGCTGTTGAGAAACTAAAAAAATTAGCATGGAATTCTGGTGGTATCTGTGCCAGACCTGGTGGATTAGAATGGATCTTCTACAGTCCTGCAATATATATCCTCAGCTATGTGGTTTGGTGCCATTCAAAACCATTATAAAATATGGCTGGCATTTGTCTTGGAGGTCTTCCTGTGAAGTCCCGCCAGTTCATTTAGACTCTGTCAATCCCAATGTCAAATTAATTTGCCACCCTGCTGAAACTGAGTGAATCCAAAGAGCTGTTTGGGATTTGGCTGAAAGATATCTTTTTCTTCTTTTTCTTCTTCAGTGTTTCATTCTCCAAGACCTGTGGACTTTGGAATTTTAATGACTGTATATTTATATTCATTTGATTAATTGTTCACTAACCATACATCTGAAATCTGATTTGTTTTAATGGCAAATGCTTATCAAAAAGAGTCAAATACTCACTCTAAACAGGTAATTGAAAATTCAGACATAAAGAAGATGTTGCTTTTGGAGCGGGGAGTTATATGTTAGAAGAAACCATCAGGGAAAATAAGTTTGTAATGTAGTGCAATGGGGCCTTCACAGTCCTCTAACTGCAAAAATTAACATTTTAACCTGCTGGATCTCTGTTTACACCTGGTTACTTCATAAGCTTTTTGTTTGTTTTTTATCGGATAGCTACTGATTTGTTAAAACTGCTCCATTTACGCTTGGCCACATATGTAACTCTGCAAAATTAAAATCCGCTGTGAAAGCGTTTGGGTGGGCATTTACACCTGGTCTTTTTTAACAATCGGATGGCTATTCAATCAGAGAAAATGCATGAAGTGACCAGGTGTAAACAGGCCCAATGACTTTAAAGGGAAGGGATTTGCAATTTAAAGCAAAGCTTCAAGCTAAAAAGATTTAAGGTAACCTCTATCAACAGTATCTGTGGTCTGTTCACAATTACTACAGAAAACCATCACTATGTTTGTTAGAAAAAAAAGTGATGCATAGTGGAAGTACATGAATTCTTTAGTAATTATGTTTATTATATGAGCTTTAACTTTACCTACTTTGTCATTTTGAAGTGGGACTTCTTTTGTAGGCGGATGAACTTTTGGTTATGCATTACCAACATAATTTATGTGGGTGTTCTGTTCATTGTTAATCTTATCAATTAAATGCACCAAACTATTTACATGCACTGCCATTCAAAAGAGTGCTGTAAGTTATCAAGACTTTTTAATTATTATTATTAATGTTACTCCACAAGGATGCACTGTTACAAAAAAAAATATTAAATGCTGTTCTTTTGAAAGTAATCTCATTAAAAATATATTATATTGTATTATGGTTTCCACAAACATATTAAGCAGCAAAAAAACATTGATAATGATAAGAAAAGTTTCTTGAGCTGCAAATCAGCATATTAGAATGATTTCCAAAGGATCCTGTGACACTGAAGACTGAAGTAAAGGCTGCTGAAAATTCAGCTTTGCCATCACAGGAATAAATATTATTTTCCATATATTAAAACCGAATCAGTTTTGAATTGTAATAACATTTCACAGCATCACTTTTTACTGTATTCTTAAACAAATAAATGCAGCCTTGGTGCACATAAGAGACTAATAATAGACAGCAGGGATCAGGCTATAGATGAAAGAGCAGTTTCTAACCCTGAACATCCAGCGAAGTTTCCATAGTTTAATAGCTAAAACTGTTGGTCCTTCAAATAAGTTCCACTCCAGTTTCCCACAGGAGAGTGAGAGTCCTGTACCTGTTTCCCTCATCTCAATAATTAAATGCTTTATCACGTTGTGTGTTTGTTTTGGTTATGTTGGTGTTGGAGTTCCTGGCGTCAGCTGTGAGAGCAGATGCCAGTCGGTTGGAGGCGGAGCCGGCTTGCTGTGCAGTGAGTACTCTCACACTGACTCATCCTGAACTACTTGTTGGCCTTTACAGAAATCCATACGCCAGGGCCCAGGCTATAACAAAATGGTGTTTTGTTTTTATGATCATGCATCAGAATTAGCTCAGGACTTCATTTCCACCTCTGTAGACACTCTAACAGTGGAAAAATGTATATGATTTTTTATCTGTATCCGAACAACCACTGGATAAAGTTCTTCAGCAGCTACTAGCTGTGCTCCCTCCAGAAAAAAAATGAATAATTAATCAGGTGTCAATCATGTGTGTCATATGGAGGGTGCTCTCTTATGTCAATACTGTTACACTTGACAGTCTTAACACGGTTCTTCAGAGCCTGCATGAGACTCTGAATGATTTATTCATAAAGAAAGCAATACACTTAGCTAAGTGATGCTGAGTGTTACTGATGCTAAGGCCCACAACAAATCTGAACACTTCTTCACATTTTATGCACTAATTGTGGGAGAAAAAAAAATGTGTGGATATTTTAAACAAAGCTAAAAGCTATAGTAATGTTGCTGAAAGCATGATCAAAATTATTTAATAACCTAAACATTTTACCTTTATTTAAAACAGTGTAATTAATGATAATTACTGTGTAATTACTGTGTAATAATTCAAAATTATTGTTTCTATTATATTTTAGAATGTTTTGTATGAAATTAAACCAATTTATTTTTCATTTTCAGAGACTGCTATAAATAAGCAATTTAGGTTGATTTCAAGGAAAATTGTAAACATTGTTTTTAAGAAAATGCCAGGAGTCTGGGGTGGGACAATCATAATGGTAGATTGGTGGAGTGCTGGTATACACTGGAAAATGTTAACATCTACAAACAACTGGTTTTATTCAATTCTAAAATTATTATTACACAGTAAAACACAATGTCTGGTGGACATGATCTGTGAAAATTTGTGGAACTTTGCCGCAGATTCCATGTAGGCCTACAGGACTAAGTAAAATTCAGTCTTCATGCAATTTATATTTAGCAGATAGTCTAGCTGAAAAGAGTGTATGTGACAACAATTTCCTCTCTTTACTCAGATAAATCTACAACACTGAGTGGGATTTCATGCATATCTTAAGTTGAGTCAAGAAAGATGCAGCTGCTATAACATTATCATTGTAATCAATCTTTGAATCCAAGCCGTTTGTGTTGACTTATAATGAATTAATGGTTATGGAACGGTCTTTGGAATAATTCAATATTTCCTTCAATTGGGTCAAGGGCAGCAGTTTGCAAGGAACGTTGAAGATTTTTAACAATATACATGCTTAAATGCCACAATTTCTCTTTTCATCCTTACATAATGCTAATACAACAAATAAAAATAAATAAAAAGAAGAAAATAATGAATTTGTTCTTTCATGTACACATCAGACATTTGCAACCATTTGATTATGGGATTTCAAAGCCCTTTAAAGTCTTTACAGTGTCTAAGCGCATATAAATTACATTTATGAGCAACCTTATAATTAAATCAAATAGTTTGCAGACCACAAAGGTTACAGCCTGTTTAACATTTGCACAAAACAAAAAGCCAGATGAGAAGGTTTTAATAGACTTTGCTCTTTCATGCTGATTTGTGATCAGTTAAGTTTTCACAATAACCCTCTGGGTCCGTACATGTGGAAGTGCTCCAACCAAACCAAGAGGAAAAGTGTTCAGTCCAGCACAATGATAGATACTGCTATATTGGGAATGGGATAGCTGGTCTATTGAGGGCAGATATCACAAGCACCCCATCCATGATGACACAATGTCATTTACTAAAGAAATATGTAAAAATAAAAGATCTATTGCCTTTGTGAGAGCAGAACCATACAGCTCTGTCCAGCATATCATATTTTACATCAGATAGCAGTACCTGATAGTAAAGGTGTGAGGTCATATTCCAGCCAAGACACACAATATGCGCATACTTTCAAGTTGTAATAGAGTGTCAGGCGATATCTGGGTCACATGATGTTACATTCTCATTTTTTTATCAAAAATACCAAGGTCAATTTATTTGCTTTACCAAGGTATAAAGCAAATATATAACTGCTTTTTGACTTGACTGTTCCACTATATAACCTTTTCAAGTCATTAAAACACTTTTCTAAGAAATTGTAAGTTTGTAATCTTTCTTAGAAAATTGTAGTTTTTTAACTACATTTAAACCAGATTTTTATTTATTATTTATAATACAGTCTTACATGCTATTGACCTTTGTATTGAAAGCTGTATCCATTAATTGAGTTTTTATGAAAAATGAAATCACGCTGCACTCAATCCAGTAGAACTTGAACCCTTTGCAAACATAAAGTTTCTATGTGATAAGAAAGAGTTCAGACTCTTGTGCAGATCATAAATCTGGCCCCTAAGGGACAAAAAGAGGCCCATGAGAGCGACTCAGTAAGCAGACACTTATAGGGTGATAGGTTAAAGACAAAAGACATCAGACATAAATATAGGCCCCAAGACCAACCAAGAAGGCTTCCCACTTTAGGAAGTCCTGCGCCATGGCGTCTGTATAATTTGTGAGAGAAAGGATGTACTCCCAACGACTGCACTTATTCACTATCAACAAGGATTTATAGAACTCTCTATTCCACAGATGGACCTATTTTTTTGTAACATATTCCCAGCCCATATAACCTATTCACAGCTTTAGAGTTACTCTTCTAAAATTAATTCTGTCAACATGGGTGAGCTCAACTCAGTGCGCCCTGGCTGTTGTCCAGAGTCATGTATTTGATTAAGCCTGACATGAAGACTTTAAATGCATCCGCGAGTGTTTCGACACCACCTGGTTGAGGTAGCGTAAAGATGAACAGTATATTAGTGTCCTAAAAACAAGAGTCTCCTTCAAGGTTGAGGAGGGAAACACGTGACAGCTGAGGGACAGCTGCATCTGTTGATTTTTGTCATTCATCTCCTCTGCTAATACTCAATTTCACTTCTGTCAATGACCTTTCTTGATCTAACTTTTGTTTGATGTTCATGAAGTTCATTTAAAAGGAATCGGTTGATTATGCTCTTTAAAGCCTTGTAGACAAAGTTTCGACATATATTGCATAAGCCCTTCAGGTGCTGAAGTTTGTGTCCCACTTGTTGTCTTTTCCTGATTCTGTTCCCCTTCCTTTTATTTTATTGCTTTCTGCCTAACTATCCTGTCAAAGGCAAAAACTAAAAAAATATTCTGGATATAATGCTCTTCTCCTCCATTTGTTCACCATTTGATGAATAAAAGCTGCTGTAAACAAACAAACTTTATTTTAAATAACATAAGCCTCATTTCCATAAAAAAGAGGCATGTTCGAAAGGAATGATACATTGACTTAATGCTGCTCTTTAGCTCCTAGTTAAAATGGATTGTGGGTGGTTAATGAATATGCAGGTTTTTGCACTGATATACTGAGCAGTTCATAAGGGAATTCATAACTGAAACTTTTTAACTGTATTTTTGATCAAATAAATGCAGCCTTGGGGACAGTTCACACAGAACGTGTTATTGCTGTTAAAAACACATGTCTAGAAATGCGTTTTAACTTTGACTTGAGCGCCGCGTTTTGAGAATGCTGTGTCATACGCGTGAAGCTGCAAAACAAGAGACGTGATAGCAATTAAAGATGTCCATCTAACGCGAAAAAACAATGGAAAAGTAGCGCAGTGGAATGGAAAAACACGTTCGTGTGAACGGAAAACAGAAAACATTTCTTTCAAGAAATTTTTTTACAATCTGAACAAGCAAATCATACTGTGAGGACTTTTTATTGCTCAGATGTTGCTATTTCATACTTCAGGAGATATAATGGTTGTTCTCAATTAAGTTTTAAGTATCAACATCAGATGTTTTTTTCCCCAAACTCCTTATGAGAAATATAGAGATATAAAATAAATGTGGATAGCAAAACTCAGATCATTTGTTCTTTGAAGAATTTGATGACAAATTTTTGTGTTCATATTGAACACTCACAATGTTCTTATGAAGACTCATGTGATCTAAATGTGCTCTTCATATAGTCTCATTTGAGACAAAGAGGTCTCATTTGTGATTTTTCTTTCTTAGAAGCAGAGCTAAAACGTCTGAGCTGTCAGTTTTGATCAGAATAAGTTGCATAGAATAATCTGAACAGTCTGATCTGTACATGGAAACTCAATTCTTTGCAATGGCTTTGACATAATTCTGCATGTCATGTCTGGTCTGATATGCTCACAGTGAATAAAAGGTTTGAGTAAGACGTCTCCTTTGGCTGAATCCAGCTGGTCTGACTGGTAACCATTTCCATGTGAGTAATACTCCATGGTGCCTAGCTTATGAAATGTTAACATTGTCTGTCTTTCTCTGTTATAAATGGCACTTTAGTTCATATTAACAGTCTAAAAGGCCAGGAATTTTAAGGTACACAGCGTTTAAATAAATTACAGTGAATCCATCCAGCAGAATAGCACAAATGTTCACACTAATTGCCAAATTTGTTGCGTAACGTTTGTGTGTCTCCTATAGTTTATAAAATTACCTCACCACAAAGACCATCCTCGGCCTCAGTGTAAAATGTTTGGTGTATAATGTTACCTTTCAGTGCCAGATAAAATGATCATGTCAACAAAGGATCGAATAGCAAAAGTTGCATCCAGAATCCAGGGGGAACCTTGGAAGTAAAATGGCCACTGTCAAGTATTGATATATAGGCTTGCTGCAACCATCCAGTTTTTGGCGGTTTGAGGTTGCTGCTGTAAAATATGGCATTCTGTCATTAATGATCCTTTTGGTCTTTGTCTGATTTCTGCTAGCGTACTTATTAAATGTACTCAGACAGCTGATGGTCACAGAACATTTATCCTCAATGCAGAATTAACCACCATTTGTACTAGTGCAATTTTGCCACTAGCCACTACTAGTTTCCAAGCAAATATGTTGTATCCGGCTTGAGGTGTTCTTTACGCTACTGTACAGTGTGTATGGATGGACTACACTGTAAAGAATATTATTCTTCAAAGTTGTAAATAAAACTAATATTAAGGAGTAGGTTTTACAAGAAAGTACCATTTCAATCTTTCCAATTGAAAATTTCACATTTAATTTAATGTATTAAATGCAATTTCTTAGTAATTATTTGTAAAATTCTCAAGCAATTTCTGAAAATTCAACTTAGATCACATTCTGGGGTGCGTTTCCCAAAAACATCATTAGCCAACTATAGTCACAAGTTCCGTTGTTACCAACTTAGTTGAATGATTTGGCATTTCCCATAAAAGTAGTTGCGTGGAGAAAACTGTTGACTGAATGAAATGAACCGCATTTAAAGACTACGCCAAAAATGAATGGTTTTAACGGCTTTAATAACCCTAACCCTAATAAACCAAAATTTCTATTGCACTTAGTCACACTTGGAGTTCTTGAATGGGTTTTAATGCAGATACCAATACCTGTCAATGGATGAAATAATATATAACACAATTACAATAGCACAATAATTTAATGACAGCGAATAAAATGTACACTAGTAAAACACCAATTTTGCACAATATGTAGACTTGTAGTAAATATGTAGTAAATTTATTGTGAAAACCAAAGAGCAAAATCTATTTAGTCGTGTTTCCACTGCAGGAACTATGCGGTGATACTCGGTGTATTTCGACCGCAGGAACCAATGAAGTTCTGGGTAAAAGTTTCCCCCGTTAAATTTAAAAGTTACATTTGGATGAAACTAGTTTGTCCAACCAATTGCATATAGAAATTACTCGCTTCAGCTTTAAATGTGACAACAGAATCTGAAAAAAGTGTTACAGATTTGTTAGTATATATTTACTATGTCCAAACGCATACAATGGCTAAGGCTTATTGACTTTGTTCCTAAAGAATGTCTATAAATTACAGTCCAATGGCACCAAATTACAAACAGGCCTTTATTACCAGTTATATTCCCAGCTGAGAGCAACTACAAAGACCTGCATTAGCACAACAGCAGGGTTTGAGTATGGCTATGAATTGTGGGAGTACATTATTGAATATGCATGTGCATATGCACACACTCATATCTAGGTACTGGATCTGCCAGTATCAACCCACTATGCTTGATTATCAGATCTACGGGGAGTAGAGGGAAGAATGAAAAGAGGACTGCTGATGGCAGATTGTTGGCACAGTGCCAGCGCTGTGGGTGTTGGGAGATTTTACCCCTTCAACAGATCTCTGATCAGCTACACAGTTTCTTCTACAGAATGCTGTTTAGAGTTTGAATACGAGAAACTGAGCATGAAATAGTCTCAAAGAGCAGCAAGTGTGAACTGCTGTAGAGCATCTGGGCTTTCAATATGACAATGTTCTGGTCAGAAAAGAGCAGTTTATGCCAGACAGGGAACATCTGTATTAATATATATTTGGTGGAAGAAACGAAAGCCTACTTTTGTGCCCTCGCACTCACCCCAAAATCCAACTCCAACTAGATGCATCTCTTGGAGAGAAAGGGCAAATTGTTCGTGTGGTTCTGGATGACATTTCAAAGATGAAGAACATTCTGTTTACTTCTGTTTCACTGATTTGACTGTAATAAGTAAACGCTAACCTTTACCACTATGATATTTATCAGACTGTCTACTCATCACACTTCAGCCAAAAGATCATTTGCCCACACAATCTGCTGTCTCCAACAACATATGGTACTGAATATATATAAGATGTTTAAAAGCAAAGACAAGTTAAAAGATAACACATTATAACACAATATATTAGTGATGCACTAAAATAAATATTCTTGGTAAATACTGTACAACAAAAGGTGAAGATTCTGGACAAACTGGGCCAAAAAAAAACAAGACTTTTTGCCAAATAATTTTTGGTTTCTTTTATTAGAAGATCTGTTCAGATGTCCCAGATTTTGTTGATTATTTTTATTCCTTCAATTGTTTTATTTTTTTCCCCAGTAAAGTTTGGCAAAAAATTCTGCACATTCCTGCATATTTCTTAGGAATAATTAGAACACTTGTTTTATAAATGAGAAAGAAAGAAAGAAAGTATGGACAAGATGGTAAGAGTATAACATGCTGGAGGACAAAGAGATGTAAAGGGGTGTGATGGTTCTTGAGGAATTTTTGCCTTCAGTAATCAGCAGAAAAGCACATTGAACGTCTCTACAGCTTTTTTGTCAAGAAAGATACTCGTATAGAGACGCAGGATGACACATGGCTTGATCAAATTTCAAAAAGCATTGAAATACATCTCGTGCCATTCTACCACATAATAGGACATGTGCAGGATCACATGCCACTTGCACCTGAAGAGCTTATGATGATATATTTAAAGGTGGGTAATGTCTGCCACGCTAACAGCACCAAACAGAACTGCAAAATGTTTGTTTCGGAAGAAATTAAGGGTGTCCACAATAAATAAAACTACTAATATTTTAAAAGTCCAGTTTAAAACACATGTACCTTCTTACTACCTCAACTTTTTTTTTATAAAATCCTCATTGTTTTATTGTTTTATCTGTATGATGGTCGCACCATCAGTAGGTTTTCTTTAAGAATTTCATTTATAAATCTGACGTTTTTCTTCATTATAATATCAGGACAGTTATATCCCCCTGACAATTTTCAGATTTTGAACCAAATAATACCTAAATGAATTTTAATGCTCAAATTCACAGAATACGTGTTTTCATGGCATTTTATGCATGGATAGCCATTTTAATTAATCAATAGATCCAGACAACAACAAAAAAAAGTCCAGTCATGAAAAAAAAAGAAATGGACTTCTGTAGACTTAAGTTTTTTTTTGGTTTTTTTTTGGAAACAGTCATAAGAAATGACATCTAAATAGTTTTGGTTCACATTGACTACTATTATATGGACAAAAAAAAAAGTGAGTAAAAGATGACAGAATTTACATTTTGGGGTTTGACTGTCAACCAGCAACCAGCCACCAACGTACAAAAAAAACAAACACTTAGGACACCTTAGTAACTGCTTAACAATGGCCTGGCAAAACCCCACTCATAGTTTCTTCCAAAAATACAAAAATCAAGTTAACTAATAACTTCACTCAAAGTAAACAGTCTTCATCTAGGTTATTTGGCAGGACCACTGAGAATTACCTTGAAACCACCTGAAACAAAAACACAGCAACTGCAGGTATGCCTGCAAAAATCAATAAAGATTTTGAGAACACATGAAGGGCCTGAAGCCCCTGGCTCCCTTTGAATGGGCCGGTAGCCAAGCCTGAGTGAAGGGCATGCGAGCATGAGGGAGATGTGGGAGGAGGCGTCTAAGATCGTGGGGGATGGGGGCAGACAGCAAGACTCGAGGTGCTACTATTGTGGTGTATGATTTCTGTAACTTGAGCAACCTACTAACTCACACACATCCAGAAAAAGAAAAAAAAAACATCTGCCTCCTCAAGAATGAGTTAGCCACCAGGTGTTTGCAGCTGTCTGTGGATTTTATGGTAAACAGAGAGAGAAAGAGAGATGGAACGTGATAAAGACAGAGGGGTGGATGAGAGGCAGTGATTTAGAGGGAGATTTTGGAGAAAACATTATCCGAGGACTTCCGAAATCCCATTTGCATTGTGAGGATTTCTGCCAGATCCCGAATCGGTTCCTGGCCAGTGACGTGTCCCACAGATGGGGCTCTCCAAAAGTGACGGGCTGCGTTCAACCAATTAAATAGTGCATTTTGGAAGGGTGCGCTAAGCTGGTTATAAGTCTGGAGAATAATAATGAGATAAAGCCAAAGAATCACAAGGGACATGGTGTGCAAAATTAAGCCTTTTATCAGTACATACGTATTTTAATGCCATTAAAAAAACTGTCTACAGCTGTGTCCTTAACACTGTTGCATGAAGCATATAATTGCTATTGATCCAAAAGGAGATTATTTATGAATGGTATTGGTGGGGAAAATGTCCTCCTTCCATTCCAAATAAAGGAATGGAGAAAGTAATAGTCAGCAGTCTAATAATTACATATTTCAATGTTAAAGGATAGTTCACCTAGAAATTAAAGGTTGTATCAGTGATTTCAGGCCCAAAAATAAATGTCTAATCTTTCCTAACGATCCGCTAGCTGCCCGCCCCATAAGCATGACGTCAGAAAAACGCGTCTCTGTAGGCAGCCTAGGCTCTGAGATCTGCACACAAAAACAAATGAGTACAACCACCACTCAAAACCAAAATAAACAGTGTTTCAACTAATCACTTCCATGAACTTAAACTTCCATGTTTACTTCCATGCAATCCAGCTAAAATAGAGCTCCATGGCAGGATTTTGAGGGATCTCATTCATTCAGAAAAACAGAACAACATTTTTTTATATAAAAAATTATCTCATAATTCTGAGATAATTAATTCAGAAAAACAGAGCAAAAACGTCTTTTTTTTCATGAAAACTTATCTCGTAATTCTGAGATAATTAACTCGTTAATTCAGAAAAACAGAGCAAAAACTTTTTTCCATGAAAAATTATCTCGTAATTCTTAGATAATTAACTCGTTAATTCAGAAAAACAGAGTAGTTTTTTTTCTTTTTTTTCTCAAGTGAATGCAATACGCTTCCGTAGTAAATCCCAATGAAGTATAATTTAAAAGAATAATTTTCAGTGGTGATTTTCATACCAGTGTGTCCATCATTTTTGGTTTCGGACAAGAAATGTAATAATATTGCATGAATAATATTCTAATAAAACCTTTGTGTGAGGAGCAGACCACGTATATAGACAAGTCATATGGCCCACTTTATGGTGTTTTCTTGCTTCTGGAGCTTGACGTCATCCGTCCTCAATCACTTCCATTTTATGCAAAGCAGCAGCCTGAACATTCAGCAAAATATCTCATTTTGTGTTCCAACAAAACAAAGTAAGTTAAATATATTAGTGTGTAAATGGTGACAGAAGTTTCATTTTCAGACAAACTATGCCTTTAAGAGAAATTGTTATTTTTATTATTGAATAGCCTGTAAGAAAAAAAAAAAAACCTGGGACAATTTGAGTGTGACCAATCTAAATTTGGATTAATTTTACAGCTTTCTAAAATAAAAAATAAAAACACATTATGTGAGAAAGTGAGGGAGACGGGCAAAAAGAGCTGGCATCCGTCCACTGTAAATTCTTCACCCCCTTCGTTGCACTTGGATGAATGCTATTCATTCTCACGCTTCATTAATGTGGTCAGTCTCCACATCTGACTCTGATAAACATGCCATCACTATAAGCCCAGGGTTTTACACATTTACTCTTTAGTTGGATCAAAATGTTGCTACGATGGCAGATTGTGCCACTCAGAACGTCCCTGAGAATGCAAGAATCTACACAGATCATTGAATAAAGTAACATGAGACACGCTGGCAGCTCCGACGGCCTCATGGCCATAGCAAGTTTGACACATTTCCCAGACCACACTAATATTGTAAAAAGTAAGCCAACAAAAAATGAGGAGCAGCCAGACTGGATTCCTTCACAAAATGACTAGACATCATTAGTTCCTTCATTCTTGAAACAGTCGGTGCTTTAAAGGTATCTCCTTGTTCAAATACAGCTCAGATGAAGACTAGATGACAAACACAGAGGCTTTTCCTTTCAATGACACAATTGGCAAAGGCTTTGATAAGAGCAACCTCTATCAGATAGTGATCTAACCCTGTATACTCACCTGTGGATCTTAGACATGAACACCTCCTACTACCATCCCCCCATTCTGCTTCCTACTGATACGTACAGGCATTTAACGGAGGAATCTCATGCCATTGTTTTGGCTGAACTCAAAGCGGGTGACTTCAAGGATTGGCCTGCGGCGCTGTCGTCTAGCCTGTCTCAGCTCATCCCTACAGGGAAATCTTAGAAGAAGGATCAAAACCTTGACTTCAAGGATATGATCAAAAGAGATCTAATACTGAATTATGTTTGAAAGTAAAGGGCTGTTCTGTGGTTGAGCGCTGAAGGGTCTAGTGGATTTGATGGGATGATTCTTTTGTTAACAGGTGTAAAATATGAAATGGTCACTATAGTTTACTGAACTTTCAGTGATGCATGTACAGTGAATTTTTGTGGTTTACCGGGGTGAACATTAATGAATGACTCATTAGAGTTGGTTCGGATGCATCCAAGTATTTTATATGGTAACACTTTCCAATACGGTCTCATTTGTTAAAATTAGTTCATGTATTAATGATTTACCTGGTAAGAATTGTTTGCAGTACAGCCAAACATTGAGATGGACTTCTTGTGTAATTTTAACATGGCACGTCACATTAAAAATAGAACTGTCTAGTTGTGTTTAAATGCAATAACACAAAGAAAGTCGTCTAAACAGCCTATTTATTCAGGGCTTCAGATGAGGGCTTTCAATACTCAGCCACTGTGTGTTGGCCAACCAATGGCAGACAGGGTGACGGTTCATGAAACCTGTATGAAAACAGTCATTATTTTTGCGATTTCATTTGGTGACACTAGTGGCACAGAAAATACAAATTTGATTCATGTTGCTTACATATGTTTCATTATTATAAAAATGTTTTGACCTTGGTATTTTTTTTATCAAAATATCTAACAGTGAAACAACAGACTTTTCTCTGGTGATATATGCTGGACTTCTCAAACCCAACCTTTCTTACATTCGACCGCAAGCCTGCTTTCAGATCTCCCTCGACCAGTCAACAAGAAGTCCCTGGCCTAAAATGTTTCTTTTCGATAAACTGTTATCTGACGAAGAAATTATCTGACTGAGGTGTACTAGTCTTTTTGACTAAATGTGATACTGACAAGATATACTAGAATCTACAGCTGGACACTAAATTAGCACTGCATACCTCAAACTGAACTTCGAAGATAAATATGTGCAGTAATATTGCAGAAATGTGAGTTATGGTGTAAGAAACAAGTGCACAATTCAAAGCATGCAATCAAACAGGCATATTTGTTGCATGCATACATGTTTAATCAATAACACAAGTGTTTAGTTTTGTTCAGGTAATTGCCTTCTTGCTGCCCCCTGCTGGTAAGAGTCATTAAAGGCTCAGTGTGATTGGATTAGATAAGAGATTAACTCTTAAACTTGAGATGAACCTTCCCATCAGTCAGATTCAATATGCATCCGTGATGTTTCATATTACATATACCCACAACACACAATTGTGCATAAACAATATACTCAACACCACATAGTTGCAAATGCTAACAGTTTAAACTCAAATATGTAAGAGTCTCAATCTTCATCTAATCCACATGTTGCTCACTGAAGCTGAGCTGCAAAACAACAATGCAGATTATCCTTATAGAGGTCTTCACTGATTTCCACCTTCTGCCAGGCCAAAACAATAAGCCCACAGGCTTTTACATGACATTCACTGTCAAGAGTGACAGACAGGGGCTCAACCCAAGATTGTGGGGATAGAAACCCCTTCAAACCAGAAACAGCCACTCAATTGTATCGCCTCTACTGTGGGTCATGGGCTGCTATGGGAAGCAGGAAGTCTAAGGACAGGCATCTTTGTCGCTGGCACACAATGCAGCTTATACGAACTTAAGGGAATGAGGACGGACATCTGGATAAAAATGCATATTTTGGCGGATGTCCTATATTAGGATTTTCACTAGACCCCCGGTTTTCACTTTTGATTGACGGGGCCTTGATATTAAGATATTTCTCATTGACTTTTGCTGTGGCCGTGAAAGGAGCCCGATATGTCGGTTTCATGAATAATATAATGACAGAAATATTATTAAAAATGTAATAAAATGTATATTAATAATATGATATTACAGGTTATACTATAAAATAAACAGGTTATCGGTTTACACAAAATGGAAAAAAATACTATTAAAAAAATTAAATGACTAATAAATGTATAATTTAAATATAGTTTAAATATAATTTAATAATTTTGACCAAATAATATTTAATAATTTAATATTATTAACACTATGACTACTATTAATATATATATATATGTGTGTGTGTGTGTGTGTGTGTGTGTGTGTGTGTGTGTGTGTGTGATATTAATATATAATATTATTATAATAATACAGTATAATTTGATACTGTTTTAATATTGGGTCATTTATGCTTAATCAAAATATATGGTTATTTGTGTGACAATTTACACCCAAAAGTTTTTTTTTTTTTTTTTTTTACGAATCAATGCCTTTTTTCAGTACATATTCTATCATCCACATCACAGTCACTATAAATTGTAAGGATGACACTTTCAATGTCAAGTTCTTAGATGAAAAATCGCCCCCTCACATTGAGGGAGCAAGGTGACCCCTCTTAATCATAGGGGCAGTTATCTAACGGGGTGTTCAGTAATCCCTGGACAGACAGCTTTGGTTCATCTGCTGGGGAACTGGAGGGACCTTATTAACACGAGGGTGAACAGAAGGTGGGAAAGGGGCTTGTTAAGAATCTTTGGAAGAACCAGAGTCATAGAAGAGTCCTGATCCACACTTAACAAAATATGTTGGGAGAGAAAGAGAAAAAGCGATGAAGGCGTAAAACAGTGTAAAAGGATGGACAAAAAAGTAGTCGGATAACACAACAGGGGATAGATATAGATGGACAAGGAGAGGATTATGCAGTGGGGGTCCATCATCTGTTCCCTAATGAGAAGGGCTGGTTCGGTAGTCGTCTAGGTCATGTACAAGAGACAGGGCAATTTGCACAGATACAAGCTTTATGTTTTGAGGATCTAGGTCTACAAACGCCTGAGTAGCATATTGTGAACAGCTTACTTATCACTGTGAGAATCTCTCATATCATCAGATTTTTGAGCCCTCTATAAATGAGTTCCACAGACTGTATCTGAGAACAGACACACAAAGCCTGTATTTGTCCCATGTGCAGCATCTGAACCACTTCATAACACCATGAGGAAACTGCAAATTGGCTAGTTATTAACATGAAACATCTTTAAATATTTGCTTTGTTAAATAAATATTTGCTTTGCATTACTAGATAGAGTAATTAGATTAAATATTTTAAGAAATGCCAATGTTTTAGGGGAAAAAATCACAGTTTTAAAGCACTTAGTCCACCTGCTGTTTTTGTATCAATGCCAGTTTTAACAGTTTACTTCTCCAAATTCAGCATATGAAAATGAAGGGAAAATGAGAAAAATGAACTTTGCTTATTTAAAAGCCATATTGTATAACTGTACAAACAAGTACAATGTATTTTTAGTATAAAAATTTAGTCTCTATGTTTGAACAAGCTTAACGTATTTATTAGCTCACGTGCGGTGTGTTTTGATGAGAAACTTCAGACTTTTCTCACGCGAATACCAAAGCCAAGATAAAAACGCTTTACAAATGTGGTCTAACTAAGTAACTTTAAACAGACGACATTCCTGTAGCCTATTACAAACACCGCACAATGTGGTACAGTAACTGCAGCATCCTAAAACAATCGCATGCATCCCATTCAAACGCGCGCGGTCGTAACGCTCCAAAAGTTTCTCATGAAATGAAACCACAACTAAAAACAGCGCCGCAAGGAAAGGTGACGTGAAATTGACTTACCTTGCCACGCAATAGCGCACAGTTGAAGAAGAAACAGTAAAAGTGAAGTGTTTGGCACAGCCATGTTCCTGAAGTTATCCATCTGAATGAAGCGCACTAGAGGAGCTCAGCAGTTTTGGCTAGGAGGAGCGCGAGAGAGGGAGGGAGGGAGATGGAGTCGAGTTGCAAATGCTCCCTTTCTGTTCACTATTGTACTGTCCCACTGAGAGTGGTAGGAAATTTGGGACATTCAATTAATGCTCCCCACCCTACAAAATAAATCTGGTTAAAATCATATCATTTTTGGTCTCATTATAGGTTATTTTTGCCCGCGCGTGAAATAGGCTAGTGTAGCCATAAGCCTTAATATTTATGCCTACTAGCAAAACGTGCCTTTCTTGCATGTTTTGGACATGGTGCCGTGTTAATAGCATGTGTATTGACATGTACCTTCATAATACCATCGTCTTTTTTGTATATAATTTCGTGCTCAAAGTACCAGTGTATTTTGGTCAGTAGGCCTACCGTGGAATTAATTAATATCTGATACCATACAAACACAGTACTTGTTTGTAAGGTCTTTATATAATTGATTATGTGCTATTTGTGTTCTCGTTGGAGTAGCTACATGAATAATAGCCTACTGATTTTTTGAATAATCAGTGCAACTTCTGATAGATATAATTTAATACTGCTCTGATATCAGATTGTAGCATCATTTGACTGATTAAACAATGACTTAAAGCCATAATGTAAACACAAAATAGCTGTATAATTTAAATTATAATTTTCTGGCAAGTCTCTGGTCAGGAATTTTTCCTGGAGCCAGAATTTATTTATTGATTTATTTTTTTATGAAAAAGACTGTGTGAGAGAAAAATGTATTGTAAAGACTGTGTGAGAGAAACATGCATTGTTCTGGAAAGGAAGTGGTGTTGATGGTCGAGTGTTGGTTTAGGAGAGTGACTTCTTCTAACCCAGTGTGTCAGCATGCAGGTTGTTAACAACCTCTACTGCTATCACCACTCCTCTATCACCTTAGCTAACAGCTGCTGGAGGGAGGGGTGTGTGTGTGTGTGTGTGTGTGTGTGTGTGTGGGGAGAGTGAGAGAGAGAGAGAGAGCGGGCCAGAGGAGGGCTGTCCCTCCAGCTGTCTACCCAGACTCCTGCCATCATTCCATGCGCCTTTTATTCAAAACTGGGCCATAAAACACAACATTCATTCATGAGCTCAAGTGCTCAATTAGTTCTTGAGGGGGAATAAGGTAAACAGATTTGTCTTTTTTTCCACAATATACAGTATATGAGCTTGAAGATGAGAATGCGGCATAAAAGGAGCAGCAATAAAGCCCATTTTTATTTGTTAAGATCTTCAATAACCTTTAAAGAGATAGATGGTTTAAAAAATTAAATCAAAATTCTGTCATTGTTTACTTACCCTGATGTTCAATACTTGTATTATCTCCGTTCTTCAATAAAACACAGAGACATTTTGCACAATGTTCATGCTGCTTTTTTCAAACAATGAAATCATATTGTGACCAGGGCATGTTAAAAAAAAATCCAAATCATTTGAAGTCATGCATAACTTTGTGTAAGAAACACGTTTTTTAAAAGGAATTTACTCACTTTCATGTCCTTCCAAACCTGACTTTCTTTCTTCTGTATAAGACAAAAGAGGATATTTGAAGAATGATTATTTTCTATTTTATTTTCTATTTTTTCCATATTATGCCAATGAAAAATTTCAAGCTCCAAAAATTACATAAAGGTAACATGAAACAAACTCAATTCTTCTGGAGCGAAACAATCACTGTATTATGTAAGAAATATAAGCGTTTCATATCAAACAAAAATATTTATCAACATAAGCTCACATACAATACTTACTTAAATAATGCAAGATGAACATCAAAATCATGACATTTGGTCAAAAAAACAGTTATGGTTTCAGTCAGGTTTACGTTTGAGGTTGATGTTTTCAAGTTTATGTCCTTTTCTGAGGAAGATTATGAATGAATCAGCTTGAATTTGGTCCTATTCCTCACACAAATATACTAACTGTAGAAGACTTGTAATATCACATAAATCATATGGATTACGTTTATGGTTCTTTTTAGAGCTTGACACCTCAACATGAGGGTGAGTAAATGATGAATGTTGGATGAACTATCCCTTTAATAAAATCTGAAAACTTGGAGCATAATCTCATTTTGAGTGAAGAGTAACATTCATGTAATTGAAAATTGAAAAGTCTCTCTATTTTTAAATATTTTAAAACGTACAGAGTGCTCTTGAGCTGTAATTAGAACAAAAGCTGGCAGTGAACCAAATCCAGGTCAGTATTATTGAGGGGCTCCACACACTGAGCCCTCAGACTTATAAGTGCGCTTTGAGGCCGCTGAAGGAAATCATATATGACCAAAGAGGAAAAAAAAGAGAATCGTACAGCTTTGATGTTGACTCAGTCAGAATTCAGATCTCTCTCTCTCTCTCTCTCTCTCTCTCTCTGCTCTCTCCCTTCCCTCTTCTACGTTCCATATTCTTGTCCACAATCATTCTTTTTCACTCTAAAGGAAGAAATACAATTTTACTGTCACATTTATATTTACATTATTCATCCTTAAAACAATCCCTGTATTCTTTCACTGGATGTCTCTGTTCCCTCTACCCTGAATTGTCGCATATTTCCTTTTAAATCTTTTCCAAGTTACTTCATCTAACCAGCCCGTCTGTGTCTCATAGTAGTGTAACAGGTTCCAGCAGACAGAAGATGTGGGTTGATTATAATAATAAATAAAATATTCATTGAAAAACATATCTTAAAGAGATAGTTAACATAACATTAGTCGCCACGATATATATATAGTCCCCCTGTAGTCAATAATTGTATCCCTTAAAACTCACCAAAATGTCATATTTAAAGGGTTTTTTTCCTATGAAAAAAGGAATTCATGCCTTAAAATAGCTTGAATGTAACTCTACACCCTTGCTTCATTTTGTATGTTCAGGGATTCATGAATGTGCAAATTAGCCCCGCCTCCACTCACTCACACCAGCTCGGACTACCTGATCCACTCGCTAGTAAACGTTGAACAATGGCAAGTGTAAATACTGGTTTTATTCAGAAACTGTTTGAACCAGAAACTGATTCAGAAGAAGAAGTGGAAGAGTGAATTATACAAGCTTGTCTATAAGTCCATGTATCAGAATGGTAGTGCGTTTTATATGTATCGCTCTCACACATTACGGTATATATGATCAGCCTTTTCCTTGACTACGTTATCAAGCGGATAATAATGTGTTGTCAATGTTACACAAACCATGTTTCCGTTCCCCATCTCAGGCTGTCTTCTAAAAATCAGTATCCTTAGAAACGCTTTGAACAACTTCGCCAGTGGATATTGCTATATTTCTAAATGTACCCGGTTTTTCATATCAACAGTATTTGTGACATACAGCGATTTCAAAACGCTTTTTTGAGACTGTCTTTGGTTCACTGCAGCTTTAAGGAGAAAATACTCAGCAATGGTGTAGATTTATGAATTTGCACATGTCTTAAAGCATATTAAAAACACCACTTAGACATAAACAACATTAAAAGCTTGATTTTCACCACCGGGGGTCTTTAAAGAAATAGATATAGAAACAATGTTAAAGAGATGAAAAAGTAAATTCTGTCAATGTAATCATCTTCACACTTCTGTTTTCTTTGGAACACAAAAGCAGATTCAAAATTTGGACCCCATTGACTTTCATTGTATGGAGAGAAAAAAAACAGATTTTTTTGGGGTGCACTATCCCTTTAAGAATACGAATAGCAGGTGCCACTACTTCCTATAATCTTCTACAGACACATGTAAATGTCACAAACTAACATTGCACAAATTTAGCTTTTAAGGATTTTAGCTTGAACAAGCAACAATCTTATTGTGTGTAATCTCTATGTATGATGACATAGAGTCAGAGGTTTTGCATAAAGTGCTGAAAACTTTAGAAAACGTGGATAAAAATCTGTGCTCTGAAAAGTTGTTTGTTCATATCAAAACATTTTGTGTTGGCCAGCATGCTGTATTTTCATGTCGAAGCATGACTGAAGATTCAAACGAAACTCCCATGCTGGCATTGTGCCCTATCTGGATTTATTTACATAGAATGCAATGGGTTTTTATTTGTGTATTTGGAAACTTAAGCCACACATAATGAACTATTAATGAAATTGCTTAACAAAATATCATATATTATAAAGATTATGGTTTCAATTAAGTTCTGTTCATTAAACAGAATTTGTGACATATTATTATTAACAGGTTAACAGTTAACAGGTTAAAGTTATTTTTATTTTAAAGAAATAGTCAATTTTAAGCAATTCACTAAAAGAAGTTTGTTTGGTTTTAAATGATAAAAATCGACACATTTGCATGTGTCTGGAGAAGATTATAGGAAGTAGTGGCACTTGTCTGACATTCGAAGTAAAAAATAAATAAATAAATTATATTCGTATTCTTAACAAATTCGTACTCTTCAAAATTAAAACAAACTAATATTGTGACATTTTGTGGTTTAGCCCACAAAAACACATTCAGACCAGTTCATTAAAAGTCACTGAGAACAGCAGCATTTGTTGGCAGATGCCATTTGGTTTGATATTCTGTGTCTAATGCAGTGAGATTAAGATATTTGAAGCGTGTCTTCTTTGTCCAAACACTTTTTGAGGCCAATATATGTATTGTACGTAGGTAATTCTATAGTGTAAGCAGTTACTGGGGGTTATTTTGATCTCTGCTGTCACCAGAGAGGTTTCCCTAATCCACAGGTGTGCACATTCTATCTATTCAACATCAGTTTACTTTGGCAAAGACAGTAAGTTACACATTCTTGCTAGTAGTTATTCTCATGTCACGACTGAGCTTGCTTTGGATCAAGTGCACAAGTTGTATGGACCCGATTTAAGGCGGTGCTTTTTTTCTCCTGTTCGGAGCTTCACAGCAAATCACTGCCTACGTTCACTATGGAAAAGAAACGCTTGCAAAACATTTCCACGAAAGTCGAATTTGGGTTCGAAACTACATGAGGGTGAGTAAATTATGACAGAATTTGCATTTTGGGAGGATCTGGCCCTTTAAATGTCTTCACAGTTCCCACCAAAGAAAAAGAAGACAGCTGTGGAAGATTAAAAAAAAGAAAAATCATCCAGGTTCATCACGTATGCAATCAGAACCAAGCAAGGCTTTTATTATTATCTCTTAAGATTTATGTGGTTGAATGAGACCTCCCACTGCATCGGTTCAGTTATGGTAATGATGCAGCGAGTGTGTGTGTGTGCGTGTGTGTGTGTGTGTGGAATCTAGTTTGACCTCACAAAGACTAGATTTCATGCCCACCGGCCACCTGCAGTCCCAACCTGGGTATAGTCACCGAACACCACCGCTTTGGGCAAATATCATATCTACTGGTATCATCTCTCAATGACACCAAGTCAAAAATATTCCGTTTCCTTTTCATTGTCCCTTCCAAGCCATAGCAGCCTTATAGGTCAGAACGCCAATCTGATTGTTCTTTCTTAATATTCACAGACGCATTTGGCCACTGCCATGGCAATAGGGCAGGTTATGGGTGTAACACCATTACACCAGAAAATATCCAGCCATATTACTTCATGACATCATGATATCCGATAAAAGAGAGTGATTTTGGGTAATGTGATTAGGCTGGCTATTCTCCACCTCACGACTGTCATGCCCACCAGCTCCAGTTTCACAGACTGAAAAGCAGTACGTGTCACAACAGGGGTGTCAGACTCAACCCAGCCAAATGTTAAGAGGAAATATGAGAGTTTGACCAAGAGGGAACCATTCTTCCCCAAACCCCTCCTCCATGACCTCTAGGTATAAAAGGTTATTTTTGTATTCATGTCTGGGTTTTTGTTGAGCAGTAAGGATTGTATTCACTATTTTGTGGCTTGCTGAGGCAAGATGTGAAGGAAAATCCATGGTGTTATGTGGCTAAAGGTGGTGGATTGGATCATTAGACTTACGGTGGTGAGTTCTTTAGGAAATTGATCTGTTTCCAGCTTCCAATTCGTAAGCGAAAGAAGTGCCAACCACATCTCCTGAGAAAACATTGCCATTTTACAAATTGGCCATTTCATGTTAATTTTGTGTGATTCATTGGGAAAAATATGATTTTAAAGAAAGCATGAGGGTCCACCCAAACCTATATCCCTCATAAGCAAATCGAACAAAAACGATTGCACAAATTCATTTAAATTTGCCATAAATTTGCCAAAATACTCGTGAATTGTTGGAATTGCTGGATACTATTTCTACTTTTAAGCGGCTCAGTGTGGGAAGAATGGAAAAATGGGAAAAACTATTTAAAAACACGAGTCATATTTTTCTCATATGCTAGCTAGTAGGGCTGGGTAATAAATATCGATTTCTCGATATTAATCGATTCTCATTTTTACGAACCAATATCGATTCTTAAATCTCAAGAATCGATTAGTCATCCTGTTTCATTTGAATGAATGGAACATTGTAGCGCGCATCCAAAACATCGCAATAATCTTTGTCCTTTGTCACTATTGATATGAAACAGTGTAAATTTTCAAATTACGTCCATTTTCTTTTGAAATTCAAAAACATAAATACCGTTTTGGCGCTGTGGCGAGATCGCTCTCGCACTGCTCAAGAGAAGCACATGATCTCTCTTCCGGCTTAATAATACCAGTTACAGCGCGAAATAAACATGAATGAGCATCTGAAAGTGTGTTAAAAGATGGAGTAGGCCTACAACTTATTGAAATCTGTATCATGTCACATTGATTCGCTCAATCAGTGTTTCAACCGTGGCAAGACGTCAGTTAAACAGCTTGTAATCAATGTCATGTATCGTCATATTTACCTCAGAAAAACAACATTTAATGCATATTTGAATAAATCTGGCAAGTTTTTATGACAGCCACCATTTAAATGTTTATATTTCATATAATCTTCTTAAATAAAAATAAATAAAAGTGTAATTTAAAGTCCCTGTAAAGGCAATTTAAAAAAAAAAAAATCTAAACACATTATAAATGTTAGAAATGTATTGCTAAAACATATTACAAAGACTGAACTGTGAAGTAGTGTTTAGCTACAAAACAGTTAATTATTACCTTCATATTAGGCTAATGAAGCCTAGTAGGCTACAACTAGACTCCCATAGTTTACAGAATTAGTTAAGAGATTTGATTTCCTTGAGAAAATTTGCCATTTATTGTAACTGATATCCAAAATAATCAATATTGAATCGAATCGAATCGTAATCGTAATCGAAATCGAATCGAATTGCAAGCTTGTGAATCGAAATCGAATCGAATTGTGAAATTTGTGTCAATACCCAGCCCTACTAGCTAGTGTATGGCAATGGCAATATGTTATTCCAAATAATGTTAACAGAACACTATTTACTAGTTACTATTTCTGCAGTATGCAATATTTTCGCTGTGCGAAGTATGCAAATTTTCAGGAATGACCTACAACATTTGCCTAAGTGTGTCGCTTGAGTGCACTGTGGGGAATACTGTATCCCACAATGCAATGAACTTGATTGACCTTCAATTTCCAATGTGACGAATGAACCAGAAATAATGTCAACCGCCATCTTCTTTTTGAATAAATAGCTAAATTAGCTAAATACAAATATACTACTAACAGTAAGACATTTTTGACACAGCATTTTATTACAAATGCAAAATAACGTTTTTATTAATAACCATGCCTCTTGCATAATGTGACAATAATGCATACTGCAGTTTGAAAGGTGTATCGTTGCATAATGTATACTCTTTTGCATTCTATCATTTTGTTCGTAATCAACTATACTGATGTAAAATTTCCTCTCTGACATTTTGTTTCTCAACAAACCTCTATTAACAGTGTCACAGTCCATGTTTCTTGTGAACACATAAGTGCATCAGTAGATATAAGTGTGACTGCTAAAGGGGTGAAAGTCAGGGGTGTGTGTGTGTGTGTGTGTGTGTGTGTGTGTGTGTGTGTGTGTGTGTGTGTGTGTGTGTGTGTGTGTGTGTGTGTGTGTGTGTGTGTGTGTGTGTGTGTGTGTGTTGGGTGACCTCTTGTAGCAGCTGTTGCCATAGCATCCCCCGAAGTGGCAATATTTGGCTAATGAATCACTGTGGAAGACCACCACTGACATGCTACTTTCTGATTGGTTGAATGTGGGAGGGACCACAAAGGGAAGTGGGCGGGGCATTAGTAATGGTAGACCCTAGAGTCCTGGTGGTTTCTTGAGACTGACGGCGGGAAATTGTATAGGGACCCAGGTGGCTACTTAGAGGGCAATATGAGTATTAGACAGGAGTATTGGCACCTTTTAATCTTCATTTTGATGGACAGTTTAAATTCACCTCACTACTGTAGTCTCCCATAACCTTGAACTCAGACTTGCTTTCTCACAATGGTGATTGTAAGAAGAGGAAACGGTTCTCTGTGATCTTTGAGACTCAATCAAATCACTTATCCATGCTATGCTGGGGTACAAAAGAAAGGACATGCTTCATTACTCAGCATTTGTTATAGTGATGTAGCTGTCAATTCTCCTTCCTTCACTTGTGTAATCACAACACTGACATCAAGAAAAGCCTCAACAACCGCCACAACTACAGATAACTAGATTTTTCAGAGGAAAATTTGAGTGCTGCTTGCTTAAATGGATAGTTCATACATAAAAGAAGGTACTTTGATAAAGAAGAAAATGTCAATGTGTAGGTGACCTTAATTGATGGAATTAAGTTGTTTCTTTGAATTTGGGTTTGGGTTTTTATTATTATAATTTTTTTCCTTACCTTTTTGTACAGGGTCCTATTGGGTATGGGTGCGGGAAAGAGTGTTTGATATGTATATGTTGTATTATATGTAAAGTTTAAGTGGGGGCGATGAAGTTTTTTGTTTGTGTCTGTAGTATGGTTTCAAATTTGTAATGAATAAAAAGTTCATAAAAAAGAAAAAGAAAAGAAAGAAGGTACTTTGAGAAATGTCTCAGTGTTGTTTAGTCCATATAATGGAAGTCAATGGTCACAAAAACTATTTGGTGACCGACATTCTTCAAAATGTCTTCTTTTATGTTACGCAAAAGAAAGAGTCATAAGGTTTGTCATAGGTTTGGAACGACGTGAGGGTGAGTAAGAGCTTGCCGTAGCCACTAATAATAATTCATTCAAATAAATAAACAAACAAACAAATAAATAAATAAATATGATGAAGATGATAAATAATAGTAATAATTAACTATTAACAACAATAATAAATATAATAAATAATTATTATTGTTATTAGTATTATTAATAATAAATAATTTACCATTAATAATTATAATTAATTGTTAATAATAATAATAAACTAAAATAAATACTAATAATAAATATAGTAATACTATAAATAATACTGTTATTATTGATGTTATAAATATATAAATATGTAAATAAATATAAATAAAAATAATAATAAAATAATAAATAAATATGATAATGGTGATAAATAATAGTAGTATGAATTAATAATAGTTGTATTAATAATAAACCATTAAAAATAATAATAAATATAATAAATAAATGTTATTATTACTAATAATACATAATTTACCATTAATTCTTATAGTTAAATCATAAAAAATAACATTGTTGTTAATAATAATAATAACAATTAGCTACTAATAATAAATATAATAATAATAATAATAATAATAAATAATATTGTTATTACTAATGAATAAATAAATACAAACAGCTAAAGCATTTAATTATAAAACACAGCATGAAGTGCAGTACATACATGCTGACTGGTGTCCTGCACAGTTCTACCATTAGAGGAGAAAAGGAAAAAGCTGCAGGCACAGGTCAACCCGTGGGCTCCTCTGAGATGCTCGAGACAAGGTCCCCAATTTCCCCGACTGACAAGGCTAACAAAATCAGCAGAACCCTGCCTTCGGCGTGGGCCATGAGCATCAAGCGAGAAAAGCAATTAGAGCTCAGCTGTTCGGGGGACATGGTCTGCCACAAAGCCCAGGAGATGACAAATTCAGCAAACAAATATGGCTAATATTACAGTGTGTGGAGCAGTCAGATTGCTGTAAGGGCTGCAGAGGGGCCTGCAGGCACTGGCGGTCATTAGTGCGTTGTGCTTTGGGCTTTGTGAACTGCACCTCGACACACTCAATCTCATTCAGACTACTGACTGAGCTCAGATACATTAGACTGGCTCAATGAAACTACAAATGGAGAATATATCAAACAGCCGAAGCCACAGTTAGCAGGTTCTTCATATATCATGAGCTTATATCATGTAGGAAAATTCTTGAACTTTTTCCCCATTTTCTCTTTTAGACTGAATACAAAATGTAAAAAATAAAATAAAAATTCAACTCTACATTACAGAATACAATACAACCATTAGCTCTATTTATTTGTTAATACCTGCTGTATGCTAGCCCTGCTAACTGTGTAACCTGCAGACACTTTCATGCACTGTGTTTAGTGTTAGTGTCTGAGAAAAACAGCTGAAAATATTAATAATTGATGCAAACACGTAAATCCAATCAAAACACACTTAAATGCAACTGATCTAGGCTACTTGTCCAAATAATGTTTTTTACATTTTAAATATGCAATTAGGAATGTTGTTTTATAAATTTATGGTGTAAAATCTTGAAACTTGACCAGGGTTATGTTACTAGCCCAGTATGAACAGTGTGAAGCTTGAAACAAGATAACACAGATTTAAGATTACAGGCCTGTTCACACCAAGACAAATGTTCAGTGGGACACATTTCAGGCAAATTCAGTGTGATAGACATTAATCTGAATAAATGAATGAAATGCATCTGTTAATTCAGACCAATGCGAACATTCGCATTCCATCGTGACAAAATTCTTTTTTTGCGAATAAAGCTGGCCAACCAATAAGATTTGCGCTTTTGTGACCAGAGCCTCTGCTGTTACATAAAACTACAATAATGTAAATACTGTTGGACTTCTCAGTAACAAGCATGTGTAGGAAACAGAAGGTGTTGTGAAGCTTTGTGTACTAAGGTATTTCTTCTTTTCTGTAAGCGCCACCTACTGTCTGAGAGTGATGTTTGTGATGAACATTCGTGTTGGTGTGAACAAACCTTCAACCCTCTGCATGAGCAATCAATATTTTGATTAGTTTTGCCAGAAAAATAGACTGTAAAATTTAAAAGGATCTCTGCTGAAAGTGAAATTTGTCAGGTTTTAGGATAACATTAGCATATAGATGACCTAAAAGCTAACAGACATGATTTCATGATGTTGATTTCATGATGTCAGTAAAGCATCCAGTTTTATGTTTTATATTCTATAAGGGACTGTGTCAAGATTAAGGATATCGTGTTAAATGCAGAGAAGTCATTCAGAAATATGGGGGTTGTTTGGCAAAGAATGGTGGAGTGATTTCATGGATAGTTTATGCCAGTTTCGCATGGTAGCCCATAAGAAGGGAGCAGCTGCTATGGGTGGAGACAACAGAAAGAGAGGGGGAGTGAAGGAGAGACTGAGGCAGACAACAGCTGTCAGAAGAGATGAGACTTTAAAAAAAAAGGAAAGAAGGATTTCCAAAAATGCATCATGTCATTCTTTTTTGGGAACCATATAAATATATTGAACAGAATTGAACAGAACTCACCCTTAAATTTATAATATTTTGCTTTCTAGATACGACTAAAGGTGAAGTCACATACATTAGCGGAATTTTCCCTAAATTTTGTGGGCAAAAATGTTCATTGTAAAAGGTAGAAATGCATGACACACCAGTCACATGAAGAAATGTTGAAACCCAGCAGCTTTCTGTTGGTTAACGTGACAAATTCATGTGACCAAAAATGTGCAAAATCTGTTTGCTGAAATCTTTCGCCTTTAAAAAGGAATTCAAGATCACTTGGATTCCTATTGAAATGAATCTGACTGCACCTTAAAGGGGACATTCACAGCGGAAGATGGGCTGTCTATTCAGTAGAAACGGACTCGGGCTTGAATTGATACAGTAAAACTGACACCATTGTTACATCGTAAGTGCTGAGGAAGCCCCCGGAGCTGAAATTCAGATATGGTAATGGCCGTTTACTTTTTTTAAGCGAACCAATCACAACAGACTGGGCCATCTGGCCAATCAGAGCAGAGTAGGCTCTCGGAAAGGAGGGGTTTAGAGAGAATGAATCCTTTATCAAACCGTTTTAGACACTGTGATAATGCTGCAATGTGAGAATAAGTGAGTTTTTTAAAGTCTCATCTACTCACTCAACCCGATCACACTAAATACGTGTCTATAGCATGTACACTGTAAAAAACTATTTGTTGAGTCAACTTAAAAAACTTTGTTACCCCGCTGCCTTAAAAAATGTTATATATCTTTTGAAAACATGCGTTTTCTACTAGTTACAACGTGCTTCTACTAGAAACAACTAGTTATACTTAGTTGAGGACAATTAAACTTAAATGTTCTTGTTGTCTGGACAATTTCTACAAATTTAGTTGTGTCTACAAAAAAAAAAGTTGAAATGGCAATTATTTTTTCAGTGTAGTGTGTTTATCGTGTTATTTATACGCGAAAATTAGTTTTTACGTGCATAGGATACGCATGGGTTGTTAAGGGTAGGTTTAGGAGTGGTGTGGTGTGCGTGTGTATTATACGTTTGGGTAGAATTAGTGGTGTTGGGTGCGTGTGTATTACATGCAATGAAGTGCGTATCAAATGCACGCGAAAACTGCGTATCATGCACGTAAAAACTCATTTTCGCGCATAAATAACTCGATAAACACACTACGTGAGAACGGGCTAACTCACCAATTCATGAGACGTAAATAAACATACACTTTTGTTTGACATAAAACGTCTGTAAATACGCATCACGCCACTAAGCTTGTGAACAAGGCATTTCTATGTCCGGCTGAGAATTTTAGATTCAAGCATTTCAGTTTTTTCCTGTTATTCGGTTTATTTCAGGTCAAACCAAACGAAATTTCATTCAGTTCAGTTACTGATTGAGGTGTTTACATCAAGACTTTTCACTCTGACTGAGCCGTCAACATGTAAATTCAGCCATGCACCGAGAAAGAGTAAACAGCAAAATTATCCTTTAAGGCCCCTTTTTCAATTTTAATCTGTGGGATTTTTATGTCTGTTTTATTTGGAAATCATATGTCCAAACATGGAAAAATGCAATAGGATTTCCTCAACAAGCCACATGATTTAAAGTGTCTTTTCTGTTTATGGCACAAACAGCCCTGGACGTAGTTATACTCCAAACTTGGGGGTTTTGAAAAATCCCTGATATTATGCAGTAGTAAAAGTGATGTTCATTTTAACATCTGGTTTTTTTTCCCTTCTAAATATCTTATGCAGAATTATTAAAAAAGATGCCCCTGTCAGAGGCTTTGAGTTGAAAGGATGATTTTTTTTTTTTATCTGCAGGCCAAATGCAGGCTTGATCTTGTTTGGATGCAGCTCTGCTGAATGGCTGATATGTTAACACTAGATCTCAGTAGGTGGGGACCATTTCACATGCAGAAAAGTCCCTGAACACAGTCTTTTCTTTGTGGAAAGCCATGTTCTTTTGCAAGGAGGGGCAGACTGGCCCTTACTTTCAGGAGACGGGCATAATCACATGTCCAGTCAAAAGGCACAGCTAGCAGCCACAGATTTGACTTGTGCGTTTATTTGATAAGAGCTTTTCCAAAATGAGCCGGCTTTCAGAAATGGCATTTTGTGAGGAGGGGCGGGAGGTGTATTCTGTCAAAGGGAGGCCTCAGACTCTTCCATTACAGACTTCCTCGGGGCAATCACACAAGCAAGATCAATCATAAATTACTAGAGTGAGGCCTGATGGCTTTTCAGACTCATAATGTGATAAAGACTTCCATTAGCAAAGGGAACTCGTCATCTCAATGTTAACAAAAGGAACATAATGAATTTCCCTCAAACGGTGTTTAATCTCAGATGCATTTGTTGACGCAGCTTCACATAAACCAAACCTCTTGCCCACATAGATGTAGGTCAACGTTGGGCAAAATTCATAATTTAAGAACTGGCTCCCTTACAACTAATGACCGTGACCAAGATGTTGAAGAGAGTTTGCTGAATTTGAATTCAAAGAAATTCAATTCAGTCACACAACGAAGGAATTTCAATAAAACACAAAAGAGGTTAATCATTTTAGACTTTATCTTATTATTATTTTTATGTAATGTAATCCTGTGATGTCAAAGCTGAATTTTCAGAATCATTACTCCAGTCTTCAGTGTCACATGATCATTCAGAAATCATTCTAATATGCTGATTTGCCTTTTTATGAAGCATTTATTTATATCAACATTTAAAACCGTTGTGCTGCTTAATATTTTTGTGGAAACCTGATTTTTTTTTTTTTTTTGGTTTCATGATTCATTGATGAATAGTAAAATTGAAAGAAAAGCATTTATTTGATAAATAGGAATCTGTTTTTACATGATAAATGTCTTTTCTGTTTTGATCAATTTAATATGTCCTTGCTGAATAAAAGTATTAATTAATTATAAAAGTAAAAATAAAACCAAATTCTGACCCCAAACTTATACCATATATATGAATATTATAAACAATTTATGCACAAGTACAAATATCCAATCTCCTAATTTATGTAATTATATAAATCTGTTAACTTTCAGAAATTCAGACGATATAAAGACACCAGAACGAGGCTTGGGCGTTTTTTTATGTGATCGCAAACTGAGGGACAGTTTTTACGAAGACAGCAGCCAAAAGAAAGAAAAAGCTTTATCTTTATCTCTAATTTAATATTCAACTTCTGAATTGTTCTTCTGTGCAGTAAAATCCTGACTAAAGCATTTTAACCTAACATGTTTAGACAAATGGGATGTTACCTAGCCTTAATTTCACATGCTAGTAAAAAAATAAAGTGACTACATTCTTTTTCATTTGTGTACAGCCTGAAGCAACTGAGCAGAACAATGACATGAATCAAATTACTGACTCATGATCTGCGCTGTGTTAAGAGGATGACGTGAGACTACCGTCTGTGCAGATCTGGAGTACTAGTAAATGACATCACTTAGAAAAAAACAGATGTTAAAATAAGACTTCCATTGTTAAATTTCAGTATGCTGCAAAAAAATTATATTGTTAATCAAGTTTTCCAGTAAAAAAAACGTAACATTTTACAATAAGGTTTCATTAGTTTACATTAGTTTAGTACTTTAGTTAACTACAAATGAACAATATCATTTATTAAACCTAGTTCATGTTAATTTCAATGTTTACTAATACATTATTTAAATCAAATCTAGTATAAGTTGATGTACTGTGAATTGAAATGAGCAATGAATGACAGTATTTAAACAAAGATTAACAAATACTTTAACAAATGTATTGCTAGTTCATGTTAGTTAATACATGAACTACTGTTAACAAATAAGACCTTATTAAAAACATCCTCAAAACAAGATAAATTCACCAGAAAAGCTGAAAAGTTATTAAAGTTATTAATAGATCAACCAAAAATGAAAACTCTGTCATCATTTACGCTCATGGTGTTCCACCAGTAAATAACATACATTGGTAACACTGTAGTAAACTGAAGAAATGTAAGTTTTGTAAGTTAACTGAAGAAATTGTAAGTTTTGAGTTTTTTGTAAGGTTCTGGATAGTAATTCCTTCTGAAGGATTTGGTAACACATGAGTCATTATATTGTGTTACCATGATCTTCCAAATAATCAGTAATTCCTTAGAAGGATGTAGTAACACTTGAGTCATCATATCCAAAACCTCAGACCTCAAAAGCTTACAATGACTTCAGTCATTAGTTATCTCGCTTTTCACTTTAGAATATTGTTCCAAATAATTAGTAATTCCTTCTGAAGGATTTGCTAATACTTGAGTCATTACTTGTAGGTTTCCATGATCTTCACTAGTATTAATTTAATTGCATTACTCTCATTAATTATGAACCTGGAAATAATAGTTATTATCCTGTGGGAGGTATAAAAATAGTACTACCTCACTCAACGGAGTGCTATTACTCACTAATTCATTAAGCAGCTTCTCGTTTTAGTTAATAGCAGTTACTAGAATCTCAATGTTGCATTACTCATTTGTTCCTGTGTAGTTTTTCATTAATGACAGAACAGTATTCTAAAGTGTTACCCTTAAATTGTGGTCCACCAGAGTGAATGTATCTTGAATATAAGTTATTATGTGTTGTTCCATTGGCAGATTTTTAAGTGCCCCAGTTTTTAAGCAGGCAGTGAAGCCAGGCAGCATGATTTAACACAGTGTTTATTATATCATTACATAGCTGTACATGTAACACCTGGTCAATTTTCTTCCTGGCCTTAAACCAAAGCACATAGTTCAACTCCTCTGGGCTGTTAACAGAGATCTCATTCTTTGGAAGGGCACGTCTTCAAATGGCTGCTACTGTAGATGCCAGTGCCATAATGCTACAGATGGTGTAGGCCTGAAGGGACTGCAGCACTGATGTAGATTTTTCATTTTTTATAAGTCTCAAAATGACAGATCTTTGAAATCGTATAGGCTATACCTTAAATCGTACGCATGCTGAAATATGAGTATAGGAAACAGTTTTAAAGTCCTTTGTTGGATGTTTACTTATAAACATGAATGATAAAAACTGCACAGTATTTGATGAAAACTGAACATTCTAATGTAATGTCTTTCATAAGATCTTTTTATATGAAATTAATTTCATTATAATTCAGCCTTCAGATGTGACAGACAGACTTAAAGCATTTCTTTAGTTTTAGTTCTCCCATACTATATATGGGACCATTAGAAATGGTTCTGTTTTGATTTAGTTTGACACAATCATATCAACAAAACATAGTGTGAAACACACCAACCCGATTAAATAAATGCTAGAAGTACGGTAAATTCCTTGAACAGATATCGCTGAGTTGCAAGTGCTTTAAATTATGCAAATTGAACCCTTCGTCGTGCTCTCACAACTGAAACTCTGTTCTGTTTTTGAATGCATGCATTTCACGTATTTCAATTACAGACGCTGAGCGCTGTGACCTGGAGGGACCGTTTTACCTTTGAAGTTCTTTATTAGCACTCTCAAAGCTGAAGGAGTTAGCAGACCAACACCGTAAAACCCAAACACAGCCCCGTCCAGAAGCATCATGCTTTTGCAAACTCAGGGAGCCAAGTGGATTTTTAACACGAAGAAAGTTCCAACAAAAAAAAAAAAAAAAAAAAAAATTAAGTTGGTCTAAACCGGTCAAACTAATTAAGATTTTCATTAAGATTTAATTGTTACGGTTTAATTACGATTATTTTAATGTTTTTGTGCTCGAGGAACATTTATTATTAACACTGTTGAAAACATTTTTACGTGCTTAATACTTTTGTGGAAACAATGATACACTATCATTCAAAAGTTTGTGGTCAGATTGTTTTTATTTATTTTTTTAAAGAAGGAAATTAATACTTTTATTCAGCAAGAACTTTTAATTAAACATAAATTACAATCAATTTGGTCACACTTTAGATTAGGGTCCAATTCTCATTGTTAAATAACTATTAACCACGACTTTTGTCTCAATAAAATCCTAATTATTGCTTATTAATAGATAGTAAGGTGGTTGTTAAGTTTAGGTATTGAATAGAGTTAAGGGATGTAGAATATAGTCATGCCGAATAAGACGTTAATATGTGCTTTATGAGTAATAATAAACAGTCAATATACTAGTAATATGCAACTTTAATGGTGAGAATTAAACCCTAAACTAAAGTGTTAACACAATTTCAAATAAATGCTGTTCTTTTGAACTTTCTCTTCATCAAAGAATCATGAAAAAATGTATCATGGAACCTTTTTAAGAAAATTATTAATAATTTAGTAATATTTTATTAGATCAAAAATACAGTAATACACAAAAATATTAAGCAGCACAACATTGATGATAATAAGAATGTTTATTAAGCAGCAAATCAGCATATTAAAATGATTTCTGAATGACCATGTGACACTGAAGACTGGAGTATGCTAAAAATCCAGCTTTGCCATAGTAATTGTAATTATTTTTCACAATAATTCTGTTTTTACTGTATTTTAGTTCCAATAAATGCAGCCATGGTGAGCATAGACCATGCTTACGACAGCCTGGCGGATTCATTTTTTAAAATATTCTTATCCTTATATCTACATTTCCTAAACGAATCCCAGGTAAAACGATCCAGTAAAATGCACATGATTCCTAAGTGGTCCAATATGGATGAAGCCCACATTTTCACAAATGTTCAGACAGACATGTGAAAGCCCCCGTCGTCTGCCTCGTCCTGCTTTGTACACTCATAGCTGGAGCGGTGCCAGGTGGGCTGTCATTAAGGGTCCTTTGTTAACTCTGAGGGGGGATAATTGTGCAGCAGGATATTGCTCTACACCCCCTCAATGAGGCGCAGAATACAGAAAGCCCGGCCCCTCTATTATGCTGATGGGTTGAGGTGTACGGTCCTCAAAAGAAGGTTTTTCTTATACAAATTGATAAAGTTATAACGGATTTCTATTTCAAATAAATGCTGCTCCTTTGAACTTTCTATTCACCGAAAAATCATTATGGTTTCCACAAAAGAAATATTAAGCAGCTGTTTTCAACATTGATAATATTGAGAAATGTTTCTGAAGACTGGAGTAAAATTCAGCGTAGGAATATATTACATTTCTCAAAACTTTTTTTCTATTTTTGATTCAATAAATGCAGTCTTGTTGACAAAATTCAGCATCCTGTTATGAAAATCAGTGGACACACTTTATAATGAGTGTCTTTAACTGCTATGTAAAATGAATGAAATTAATAATTTGATACAATACCGTGTAAACATGAACTTTAGTTAAAAAATGCCTGCATGTAATTACAGCTGTAATTGATTTCTGTAATTACATCTATAATTAAACTATTGACCCAACTCCTACACCTTAACCCACCCTTAGACCTACCCATACCACCAAACCTCTTATAACCTTAACCAAATCCCACCTTAATAGCAGATTTGCAAAACTGAACAAAACTGTTTTGCAATACAACATGAAAACAATAACTACACTGTAGCAAACCATTTTTTATGTAAGTACATACAGGGGTTGGACAATGAAACTGAAACACTGGCCAATAGTGTCCAGGTTTCACGCTATGGTATCCAGGGTAATGTCGGCATAACACCACGAAAGAAGAACTACATCCAACAGGAGTAATCATGGTCATGGTCATGGTCAATATTTTATGGCCACTCATGCCAAATGTTGGTTTCATTGGTGCCAACAGTGCAAATCTCGGGCAGTCTACATGTATTGTTCTCTGATGAGTCCACCTTCACTGTCTTTCCCACATCCGTAGGAGTTACGGTGTGGAGAAGCCCAGAAGAGGCTTAAGGACTGTTGCTGCCCAGAGTGAAGCACGGGGAGGATCAGTGATGGTTTGGGCTGCAATGTCATGGCATCCACTTTTTGAAAACAATAATGTTACACAAAAACGTGAATTTGTGAAAGCGGTGATGCCATACGCATGCGTATTAAGTGTTCAGTCTATAGGCGTGTTGTGTTTCTTGTTTCGAGTTCAGTCTATAGGCGCGTAAGAGACATCGCCAACTACTGGCCTAGAACAATACGTAGTTTTTAGTCATTTTTGCGGATCCGTGTGAACAGAACATCGCTGTGGTGTAAACTTACCCTCATGGTTTGGCATAAGTCCAAAGGTTTAATAGACTGTATAAAACAATGGAGATTACCACATAACCGTGACATTACCTGTAGGTTTCTGAAGAGCATTTTTGAAGCCCAAAGTGGGCGGAGCTGGCCCCGGATAACTGAAAATGGGAAAAGAGGCGGGCCGTGGGTGGAGCTGAGGTGCCAGGTTTTATACAGTCTATGGTAATTATAGGCCTATTTCCTACACATATTTTTGAGGACATGTCAACAATTAAAACAAATACTTCCAATATAGTCTGTGTTAGTAAATGTTACGCTATTTAAAATGCAGGCATAACATTATATGACAACATTTCGTAAACAACGGATTGTGGGGTGTAGTAAAGTTTAAAATAAAATGATAAATAATTATCTTAAATAAATCAATAAATAAAATTATATAAGAATTTCACTCACTGGAAAATAATGGAGCCTAAATAGGCTAAATATAATTATAAAAAATAATTCAACCCCCCACAGTTGCCATGAAGGGCAAAATTCACTATATAGACAAAAAACTCTTTTTGCACCAGGCTGTAAACATATTTTTTTCTGCTGTAAAGTTAGGCATTTTAACATGGGGGGTCAATGGGATTGACTCTCTTTTGGAGCCTGTCTCTAGTGGCCAGTCGATGAGTTGCAGTTTAAGTCACTTCCGTGTTGGATTCAAGAGAGGGAACTGAAGGTTGCCACTCGGGTTTAACCATCATTGCTGATTAAACTAGTTATCCTAAAATGAGGGCACCAGCACACCAGCATCTAATGCTATGGGACCAACCAACATCCAAAACATATGCTGGTGGTGACCATCTATGCTTTTCAGCAGATCTTATGCCAAAACAATGAGAAGATAAAAATGTAATTTAATCATCATGTTTGTTGTCGTTCACTCAGACAAAATATTTCTGCATGTCTTCCGTCTCAATCCGCTTATATCGCTGGATAAGATATCAGTTCATCCAGTGTTTGTGCAAACAGCAAAAGATCAAAGCGTCTCTGCACGTATTTCGTAACTGGTGCCAATGCGTTATATTTAGTGTCAGAGAAACATGGAGATAGAAAAGCGAATCTGAATTTCAGGTTTCTCAGAGCTTGGGAAGGCATGGAGAAGGTGACCTCTCCCTGACTGCGCCGGGCTGTCGTCCTAAAGAAGAACAAACAGTCTGTCACCAGCTGTCCCCCAGAATATGCCAAGACTCCTCTCCCACCCACAATGCACTCCTGTTGCTCGTGGCCAGAAGGCCAAGGGATGGGCACAATGTGAAAATGCTCCTCACCCAGATTTTTTGGGATTAATAAAGCTGCTTGCGAGACCTAAAATATTTCTCAGCTTTATGTGTGTTACTGGTGCTGATGCAAGAGAAAACACTGCAATGAAAGGAAGAAAAGAGAGGAGATTTTACCTTGACAGAATGATTTGCGAATACGTGAGAACGCTTGCCAAATATCTGTTGTTACAACGCTATATGAAGAAAATGGTACAGCTGTCACTGGGACGGTACCGCTCAAAAAGGTTCTAATATATGCCATTTAGGTACTTATTTGTACACTTTTGGTACCAATAGGTTCCTTCGATGTACTAATATGCACTCTTTAGGTGCAAAGGTGTACCTTTTGAAAGGGTACCGGCCCAGTGAAAGCTTTTGTACCTTTTTTCCTGAGAGTGAACCAAACTGTTTTACAGTCATACAGGTTTGGAACAACATAAATGATGACAGTATTTTTGGGTGAACCATCGCTTAACTGTAAGAAACAAGGTGCAAACATTTTACCTTTATGTCTATAACCGCTTGCCACTGTAGGGCAGTATACCCTTAAAAGGACAAATTTGTAAATCATGCATTTTAGTACCTTGGAGTACTATGTACCATTAAGGTACTACTATGAAAGTATGGGTAAATAAGGTACAAAGTGTATACTTTTAAGGTACTGTCCAAGTGAAAGCTGTTATACTCTTGCTATAAAAAAATTTCTGAAAGTGTTTAGGGCATGGGGTGTCCAATCCTGTTCCTGGACATTTACCTGCAGAGTTCAGATCCAACCCTCATCAAAGTAGGTCATCCAGGTACTCTTTGCCAACTCTATCTCTCAATAGGCTTTGTTTAAAGGGACCCCCAATCCCCCCCACCCTCCGCCCTTGAAATCTGATGGACTGTTCAAATGGCAAATAGGTTCACAGTGCATGAGACTTTAGCAACGGATCTTTTGCCATTGATTCTGTTTTTCGTGAGGGCAGTCTCCAAATCGAATCACATTTGGGCAAACAACAGCATAAAAAATCATGTCATAGGTGAGGGGTATGGACCTGTGAAAAGAACTGTGACTGATGGGAACTTGGGATAACACTGTGCAACAAATGAGCGGAACAAACACTTTGAAATCATTCAAACTAAGATGCGTTAACAAAAATCTGAGTTTAATAGGATTTTAAACCACCCCATAAAGGTGGTTTAGACTGGGCTTGTGAAAATCATGTTTTGTTCCAGTTCAACAATAAATGTATTTCAGTCAGATAGGCAAAAAATATATTTTTGCTGCTTGTTTGTCTAACCAGGGCTATAATAGTCATGCCAAATCCTCTGTAAAAAAAAAAAAAAAAAAATCCAATTCATATTGCTTGATATATTTCCACTAATTCCGATTTTTATATTTATTGAAAAAAATATATATGAGTGGAAAAGTATGATATACAATGCCAGTGTATTGCTATATGGCAGCTAAGGTGTTCTGAGTGAATTTGAGCAGTTTTTAGGGTGTGCTAGGTAGTTGTTGGCCCAAGTCAAATGAACCTTTTATCTATTGCTGCATCCCAACTCACATACTCTCCGATTAGAAATTAATGTGTTCCAAACCATATAAAGAAGTATTCCAAAGGTACCTGAGTGATTTACTTTTTCCGTTTAGAATCCGAAATGCAGATCCATGCACACTCTAACAGCTAATATTTCCCACAACCCATTGAGCCAATAAAAAAACTACAAACATGGTGGATGTGCGAGTCTGAGGCTGAGGTTAGGGTTGACAATTCACAGGTTGAATGTCTGACTTTATGCTGCATTCACCCCATGCCGTAATTACCATAGTCTCAAGATGACAGCATGTGACCTTATATTCTGAGCTGAATTATACGTTTCTATGGCACCTATCAATGAATCTGCAGCGGTCAGATGGTACAGCAGTCACGTGGTACAAGTAGGAGCTCTCAGACAATTCCCACCTTATAATCTGTAATTAAAGGGCCCCTATCATGGATTTTTGAAAATGACTGTTCGTGTAGTGTGTAATTAAGCTCTAAGTGAATGAAAATATCCTGCAAAGTTTTATATCTGAAAGTGCACCGTATATAAAGTTATTGTCTTTCAAAAGTGAGTCGACTCTGAGTCTATGAAATGAATTGTTTTTGAAACGAGTCATTAGCCGTTTCGTAGTGACGTGGATACGAAACATTAGCATATTGGCCGCTCCCAGTTATTGAGCGCGCACTCGCAGGGAAACTTAAACCTCAAACCGGAGCTGATTTCTGAACTGGACAACATCATGTCGAGAAGACGGCGCTGTGCATGATGTGAAGGTAAAGCCAGTTATTTTTCACTCCCCAAGGATGAGCATGTGAAGAATCAGTGGTTAAAATTCATCTTTACCAAGATATCACAACAGTATAATCCTAAACTATTTCTGTGTTCCCTTCATTTTATAGTATAGACGACTGCTTCTCAAATCTTGGGAGTTCAATGCAGGATTCACAAACCGCTTGCTCTTGAAAGATGGTGTTCAAAATACTTAGTTTTGAGTTTTATATTGAGTAGATCTCCTGCTAACTGGCTAACTCTCATTATCACTGTCTAACTGAAATACTTCTGCTGATCAGCTGTGGGCCACTATTATTGAGTCGTCCTTGCGATGGAGGTTGAATAACTAGTTCTTCTAATATTTCATCACCGGACTCGCGCTCGCATTAATATGGTAAAATCGACGTCATTGTTCGTTACTGTGTTTAGTTTACGGTGTGGAAGCCTCAGGACACGCAGAGCTGTCGGTGTTATGCAATGGGCGTTTTTGTTCTAGACTCGCTGTACACGGGTAGGCCAATCACAACTGACTGAGCTGTCTGGCCAATCAGAGCAGATAAACTCGCGGAAAGGAGGGATTTAGAGAGATTGAGGAATTTAAACTGTTTTTTTTTTTTTACATTTGATGCGTGTAAACATGTTGTAGGAGACTCTACAACAACATTAGGAAACTTTAAAATACCATGATAGGGGCACTTTAAGAGGTTTACGAGGACGTGAATGCTTTTCACAAGTTGAAAGAACGTAATTGCGGTAATCACGACACGGCCTGAACGCACCATTATTTCCAAGAACGAAGTGGAAAAAAATTTAAATTTTCGAGCTGTCTGGAACACAGCATTAGATAAAGGGGTTTGAGTGATTAATAACCAGTATATAACCTGATGAATATACATTTATTCAGTGTCATCCATATTACATTTCATCTGCAACAGCATTGAACTATTATATACATTTGGTCATTACCTTTTAAATGCATCATTATGCAAACACATGAGGAGAGTCTCCGCATGAAAGACTGGCAGATCAACGTGCTGCTACATTTCTCACAGATAAAGTAAGAAATTAAATGAAATGAATGATGAAACTGAAACTAAGCGACAGAGCGGCTGATCCAGTTTATCAGGCAATAGGGCCCACATTAGCAGCACAGGGTCATGGCCCCTCCTCTCATCCGGAGTGGAGTGGAACATGAGTGTCAATCTTGATCGCCAGTTAAAGTTCCCTCAAGAGATTACCACAACCTCGCTTCGGCGAGACATCGAGGTCTGGTCCATCCTGGCAGAGCTGACCGTTTCATGGGAAGAAGGAATGGAGACTGCCTACGAGCATAAAAGGGAAAGGTACACAGATATGTTAGCTGCATGCTCACAAGCTGGGATGGAGGTAAGTAAATAATATTCGCAGTAGAAGTTGGGTGCAAGGGCTTCATTGCATCCACCCAACACCTCTTGAAATCCCTTGTCAGAGGCTCCAAACTGAAAAAGACCCTCAAAGACCTGCCAGAGGAGGCAAAGCAGGGGAGCTTTTGGCTCTTGACAAGACAAGAAATGCCTTGAAGGTCCACCCATCTGTGCTTCCAACCTGTTACTCACTCTAAAGTATATTTTCTTCACAAAAACAGTACTTATAGGGCATAGTATAAGGCGGCGAATTGGGACGCAGCATATTGCTTTGAGGTCTCTTTCTGCTCCTTTTTTCAACTTTAATAGCATTTTTATTTTCTTATTTTTTGCTCATTTTATTATCTCCTAAAATCTGTGCAACACGGGCATATTGGAAAAGCATGCCTCTAAAAACCTATCTATGCATACAATTCACTGCAGTTTCTGTCTGTTATTCCTTTTCACACAAATTATGGGGCATATATTATTGGGCAGATTTTTGATTAATAAAGTCTTTCTTTCGCACAGTTCTTTGCACAATATGGTTTCACCTAAAGACATTTTTACCAATGTGCATTCGTAAACTAATATATTTTGACGTTTTCATCACATAATTATTTTCATATGGATTTTCTGACGTGGTAAACTTGCTCGGTAGCTCACCTCACCTGGTAGCCACAGTATTGCACTTGCAATGTGAAGTGATTCAAGTGATAGTATACGAAATCCCGTTCAACATACGTGACAATCAAAGACTTGTAGAGCTAAGGTGGCATAGTTGCTTTAGGAAATGTTTTTTGCTTTTGTTAACACTATTGAGTTTTAGTGCAGGTCGTAGACATTATTTTCAAACGCGATAGAGCATTAACCCTTTAGCGCCATATGAACTGCCACGGTACAACAACCAAACATTATTTGGTTGTTGTATTCATATTCTGTTTTGGATAAATCTGAATGTGCTTTTAGCGCCACTCACTACACATTTCACTTTGAAAGTGTCGCAAAACATGCAAGAAGCCTAGGTTGAAATCATAAGTCGTAAGAAAAGTAACCGCAGAAATCATAAGAAAAGTAACCACACACCTCCTCTTAATACGTGACATGATTTGAGGTCACTTAAAGGGGTCATATAATCAGTGCCGCTGCTAGCCATTTTGGTGCCCTAAGCATAATTCCTTTATGATGCCCCCCCCCCCCCCCAAAAAAAACATTTTCATTTAGGATTTTCATTTATGTTTCATACCCCAATGAGGGTATGATTTATAAAAAAAATTAAAAAGTAACACTTTAGTTTAGGGTCTAATGCTCACTAACTAGTTTCATTACCATGCAACGGCATGGTTTTATCATCACTGTGGTCCCGAATTTGAGGCAGGCTTGTTAGGGGGGTTCGGGGTTTCCCCGAGAAAATTTTGGATTTCTCTTAACTACAGATGTGCATTTTAAGATGTTGTGAAGGCAAAAAAAAAAAATTCGATAACAACAGCTTTAAAACCATGTCAGTGGGCAGCTGATTATTTTTCTCTCCTTATCAGCATCACTCTTTTTCTCTTTGTTTTTCTCCCTCTTAAAGTTGGCTTTTTTAATTTACTAAAGGCTACAATTTGTATTTTATTCTCAATATGTACACATTCATTATTAATCCTGTGCCTAACATGATGAAAACGGCTTTGTTCATGTTTCTTGTCCCCTCACAATGACAGTAGCCTAAACTATTACACTAGGCTACATGTTACATAGGCCTATATTCAGTTCAAAATGGCGAAATTAGACAAAACTATATTAGTTTGCCTAATTATTTTTTGTCATTCGTTTAACATTTATGACCTAAAAAAAACTGTCAAATATGAAACGTTAAGTTTAGCTACTTACATCTTATCTCGCACTTGACCGTACACTGAAGCGTCGAGTTGCACTGTTAAAATTCGCGCTCAGCGTCTGTGAACATAAAGCCCGCCTACTTTGATTTGATTGGTCATCTCAAATATTCTGACATTGACGAGCAGTGACGGACCAATGAGGCTCAGATGAACACACACACACCCTGTCCTCTCTGTTTCTGACGTGCTCTAGCTCTGCTCGGCGCTGCGGATTGAAGATGAAGAACGCGCTGAATCTGATTATAACAAGAAGTTTGATGATTGATTTTTCATTAGGCTATTTTTGGTGCCCCCTCAGCACTTGGTGCCCTACGCACAGCGCGTGATGCGCGTGGTGGGAGCGGCGGCACTGCATATAATGCCATTTTCGTAGAAGCTAATATAATTCTTTAGGGTCTAAATTAAAAGTTTGCAATATACTTTAATTAAAAATTCTCATTAGTATTGTAAGAAAACACTTATTTTACCTGGTCAAATGCAGCTCTGTTTTCAGCACGCCGTTTCAGTGCATGTGCCTTTAAATGATAATGAGCTTCACTCACCCCGCCCCTATGTTCCACAGTCTATGCTCTGTTCTGTGCGTACATGTTTGTAACACAATAACCATAACGCGTTGTTCATTATAAACGTGGGATTATGAATTATATTCAGAACGTCGTACATAGAAAACATGCCATAATGTACCCTGAGTGTAAACATTAGCCGCATTTATTGTGAAGCTAGCGATTTGCAAAGATTAATATAAATATAAAAAGGTTAATAAAACAATACACTCACTTCAGTTCTTCTCGAGGTGCAGGAACACGAATACGATTCCTTTTTTCAGGAGCAGCTTCTTAGCAAAACTAGCTTTATACCTCCTCGAAAGTAGTCTGGTGTGAAATGACTCACGCAAACATGAAAGCATTGACGTTGATCGTGGGGAATATTCCCTTCGAAAACAAACTCAGCCACTGCGTGCGTCTTCAGCGGTTCGGATTTAGGAACATTAAAATGACTGTTGTGTTCCTTATTGCACCCAAGAACAGAACCCCACAATCGCTTAGACTCCATTCTGCTCAGTGACAGTGCTCCAGTGTACATTTCGGCACAACACCGGTCCGCGCGTGCATGATTGACAGCTCACTCACGAGCGAGGGCGGGTCTGTGTTGAAACGCTGCTGTCAATCAACAATCGTGGGAGAGGCGTGCGAGCTTGTGACGTCATAGGCTCGAACGGCTCGATTTGAGGCAGGGGAAAACATATAAGGAGATTAAAACAAAACCACTGGATGGATTTTTATCATTATATGATGCTTGTGTACAGACACTGCCAACACACATTTCAGTACAATCAACTTGTAAAAGTGCATATACCATTATATGACCCCTTTAAGTTTGTATCTAACTGTACTGAAGTGGGGTGAAGGGTGACAAGTTAGTTAAAATCTCAACCTTAAATAGATAGAAGTTCACCCAAATATGACAATTCTGTTATCATTTACTCACCCCCATGTTTTTCCAAAACTGCATGACTTTCTTTCTTCTGAGGAACATAAAAAAATGATATTTAGAGAAATGTTGCAGAGTTGTTGGGTTTTTTTCATACGTCATGGTCACTAAAACTGTTTGGTTCCCAACATTCTTCAAAAGACCTTTTTTTTTGTGTGTTCTGGAGAAGAAGGAAGTTCAGGTAAGTAAATGCTGAAAGAATTTGTATTTTTTGGGTGAACTATCACAATAAGTATGAGCAAAAGTCATGATCGCCTTAGCAAACACCGCCAGTGTGCCAACCTAAAGCTTGGTTTATCATTCGCAAAATCACAGAATTTTGTAAGTATTGAACAAATATCTGGTTTATGAACATTTTGAAAAACACACCTTCAGTAGCTAAGCAACCTTGATGTTTGGCCAGAGAGGGACTATTTTTAGCTCAGATATGATACTTTACCTTCTTTGAGGAAATCAATAGTGCCATAAGGTTTTGTTTCACGTAACTTTGAGGCCCTGCCTCGGATGATTCAAACATCCCCAAAGCAAAGAAATATCTTGCACCGATGGTGTGATGTAATGCAATAGGGACAGAAGTGGGCTGTGCTCTGTTTGTATCAAAGATTTGAACAAAAACTCTTGAGGTGAATGCAAAAAGAGCACTTCTACATCAATAACATAATGTAGTCGCGTTTTATATCTTTGTTTGGCTGCATAGGAAGCCCTTTACTGAATGAATTAAATGGTATAAAATAAATCAATCTTTGTGCAGATGATTGCATCAGTACACGTACAGACTTATTTAATAATTCAATTTTAAGAAAACCCTGAGCCGGCTTTAAAATGGATAATCTGTATGCAGAATTGATTCATTCTGACTGTGCAAGGAGTAGATTAGCTGTTGCAAGCAGGGCTTTCAAGAGTCTATTGATTGCCCGCATGAGCCACTTGGCCGTATTGACGTCTCTCACAGTCTAATTTTACCTAAAAATATCTTCAATAATTTCAAGATAGATTATATCTCACACATCCTTGCACAAATGATCTGTCTATGCATAAACCAGGAGGGAAGATTTGGTGTTCACCAAGATGAGAGAAATTAAATAGTTTTTTTTTCTTTTTTTTTCGCTTTCCCCATTTGTACCACAAGAGGATAAAAAAAAAGAGCTTTGAACTTCATACGCTCAAGCATGTTTGCCTCTGGTGGAGAGTCTTTCAGAGAGTAATGGAGGATTCTCAAGGCAGTAGTGCATATTTTATTTATTGTTCACTGCAGTACTTTCTGATGTTGTTAGGAGTTAAGTTTAAAAAATGAAATGACCTCTAATGTTAGATTTTTCTTTTTTCAGAGGCTAACTTTTATTTTATGCTAATCACTGAATGTTAGATTATAGAACACAAAAGATAGGCGCGTTATGTAAATTAAAGTGATTGGTTTCAGATGGCAACAGTTAAATGAACGTCATCTGGCAACATAAAGCGCATGTGTTGACCTGCAGACATATTAAAGGGACGTTTTGATGCATGTAAATAGCAATGCTGTTACTTTATATTTTTCAGTAGCATACAGCAGGAAGCAAACTTTAAAACGGTTACAGGCGGACCGAATGCAATGACTGGACGAACATTTTATGGTCCTACGCCTTCCACACAGACTATATACACACTCACCTAAAGGATCATTAGGAACACCATACTATTACTGTGTTTGACCCCCTTTCGCCTTCAGAACTGCCTTAATTCTACGTGGCATTGATTCAACAAGGTGCTGAAAGCATTCTTTAGAAATGTTGGCCCATATTGATAGGATAGCATCTTGCAGTTGATGTAGATTTGTTGGATGCACATCCAGGGCACGAAGCTCCCGTTCCACCACATCCCAAAGATGCTCTATTGGGTTGAGATCTGATGACTGTGGGGGCCATTTTAGTACAGTGAACTCATTGTCATGTTCAAGAAACCAATTTGAAATGATTCAAGCTTTGTGACATCCTGCTGGAAGTAGCCATCAGAGGATGGGTACATGGTCAGAAACAATGCTCAGGTAGGCAGTGGCATTGAAACGATGCCCAATTGGCACTAAGGGGCCTAAAGTGTGCCAAGAAAACATCCCTCACACCATTACACCACCACCACCAGCCTGCACAGTGGTAACAAGGCATGATGGATCCATGTTCTCATTCTGTTTACGCCAAATTCTGACTCTACCATCTGAATGTCTCAACAGAAATCGAGACTCATCAGACCAGGCAACATTTTTCCAGTCTTCAACTGTCCAATTTTGGTGAGCTCTTGCAAATTGTAGCCTCTTTTTCCTATTTGTAGTGGTAGTTGTAGTGTTTGTGCGACTAAATTTGCGATCAAAATGCAGGCTGATATCCACCAGTGTTCATACGAGCAAGAATACAATGTTTCCCGAATATCCACACGATTTCAAATGTGACATTGATTTTATACAACAGTAAAAAAGAAAAGAAAAAAGGGTAACATTAAGTGATGTACTACATTTAAAACACCATTGTCAGGCTTGCTCTATTTTGCAACGAAATATGTGGCTTTGAACGAATCGTGAGATTCAATAAATGAATGACTCAAAGACTCACTCATAAAGATAGTGAGTTACCGCCACCTACTGGCGATTTTAATGTTTTTTTTAACATTGCAAATTTAATGAACATGGTTTTATTTAAAGCATTCTTTCTTTCTTTTTTAAGGTATTACAAAGGTAAAAAGATTAAATAGAAAAATTTATTAAAGGGGGCAAATCTTGTCCCTAAATGGAAAAGGTGTGAGTGCAGGCTAAGTGGAAGAGAGGGGGCACCAGGGGGTAAAGCACTCTAAAACACTGGAGAACCACTGAACTTAGGAAAAGGGATAATTGTAGACCTGCACAAGTGCTACTGCTAAAGAGTGCAATGTCAATATTTTCTCTTAAGCTTCATTGAATTGGCCTAGAGAGAATAATTATTATGACATTTTCTGTCTAAAGACTACATATAAAATAACTACCAAAAGTAAAGTAACTGCAGTTTGACTAAAAGTGGACAAAAAATGCAAAGACTTTTCGTCAACTACAACTATAAAAAACAGGATGACTCAAATGTGATTAAGACCAATAAGCATTTTCGTCTGAAGACTAAGACTAAATAAAAAAATGGCTGCCAAAATGAACACTGGCCTACACACACGTGCGCGCTACAACTGTTGCGTATGTATTAAATATGACTGATAATTTAAGTAAAATGTTTTATTTAATTCAAGTAGCCTCCTTGTACATAATTATTTTCTAGGGTTTAAAATGTATACAGATTTGACAATTTCCCCTCATACTTCTGTCGGAATGGGTACGAAGTTGGCCTTGAATTTCATTTGAAATGGTATTAAAAAGGTCTTAAAAAGCCTTGAATTTAAGTTGGAGGATCCTGGGGGTACCCTGGTGGTGAAGTGAAAGCACTTCAAAAAATTTAAGTATGGAAAAGTTATGGAAGTTTACATTTACAGTAATTCAAATATACTGTACTTAATATTTTTTCTTTTATATAAAATACATATTTTATAAAATATGTTTTACTATAAAATTACTATAAATTCAAAGCCATATATCTAATCAAGTTGTGTTCCAAATTTGAAGTTGATATCACAAAAATTTAAGTTCCCATGAGATTTTGTTTAGGCGTAATACCAAAAATAACCACCGGGTGCCATTGAATTCCATTGAATTTAATTGTGTGCATTCTGCCATAATAAATTAATACATTTCTGTCCAAATATCACTTCTGTCACAAAATATGGAACCTTGAGACTCAGACCTTTCTGACAATATGTGTTTTGTCAAGATTAGAAAAGGTTTTGATCATAAATTATGAAACATGATGATGCCCAAAAGGGGAGGACCCTGATAACATAATTTAGAGTACTGTTTCTATGGTAACACAACATCCAATTTCAAAACGGTTTTCACAGGATGAATTCTGAGTTCGTAAGCTTTCAAATGATACCTAATTTATGATACTACTAAAATATGTGATGTAATAAATAAAAATATATATATAAATCATATATATATATATATATATATAAAAAATATTATACTTTTTAGAGGGTAATATTATTTTATAATTTTTTTTATTGACAAATACTAGATTATGTTTTATTATGAACTTTTAACATGAAACCCAAAGTTTCAATGATTAAAAGTGCGTGCGTCGACTTATGTCAAAGGTCAGAAACTCCTGTTATGATGTAGATATTTTGAGGTGCACTCTTGTCATAAATGAATTTATTACTGTTTCTACATAAATTGTAATAAAAAACAGTGCTAAAATATCTATTTAGGGGTCTTAGACCTTTCCAACGATATATAGTTTGTCATGATTAAATTAGGATTTAATAGTTATATAGCGAAGTAAAGTTAGGTGTCCCGTATATGGGACGGTGACAGTTAAGGGGTAAGATAGTTAGACAATCTTAAAGATCGCTGAACTCCAGCTTGTCTGTGTTTTCAGATCATCCGCGCTTCTTCAGCAGTGTAGAGAGAGCGCGGGCGCGCATGGTTGCCAGATACTATTGAAAAGGCCGGGTAGAAAATATGTTCTTTAATAGAAAAGCTCTTATTTGGGTTTAAATTCTGTCATTTGTGGCCACAGCGGATTAAACTAGGCTAGGTACTATCTTGTTCTGTACCTCACTTGCCTAGTAACCATAGTAACGGTTGCGCAGCGCATCGCTTTTTCTGCTATGATGTGGAGCGCGAGGTGCACTCAACGCTGCATACAATTTGAATTAGCCTACATTAGTAACACTACAGTTAATTTTGTTACGGTATGAAATTAATCCTAGCAAAGGCAAAAAAAAATATATATATATATATATATATATATAAGACCTTTGTAACGAAATCCAAGACATTGTATACTAAATTCAAGGCTTTTAAGGCCTTAATTTGAGATGATCAAATTCAAGACTTTTTCAAGGCTTTTAAGACCCGCGGGTACCCTGAGCACTAATCTACTGGTTGTTTTCTTTAAAAGAAAACCCAAACTTAGGTCTATATTCCTTTCAGGAGTTCAGGAGATTGTCTTGACCAGGACCACACCCCTAAATGCATTGAAGCAACTGCCATGTGATTGGTTGATTAGATAATTGCATTAATGAGAAATTGAACAGGTGTTCCTTATAATCCTTTAGGTGAGTGTATATAGCATATATACATAAATACATAAAAAAAAAAAAACACTGGATAGAAACGCCAAGATGTGCATAAATTCTAAAAATGTTCAAATTTGAGTCGGATACACTTTTTATCCAATAAGAAAACATGCACATAAACAACGATGAAAACACATTTACCGAATACATTCCTCGATGCGCATACAAAAATCTTAATTTGGAAAAAAATCTGAATTTAACTTATGCGCAAAATATTGCATAAAAAAAAATCTTGATTTTCTTGAAATTCTTGAAAATCTTGAAATTCGCTACTTCGGATGGAAGCATATAGCTAGTGACAGCTTGTCCATCACGAGCACTGCACACGTCAGCAGAGAAGAGATGTGGCAGCAAGAGGGAGGGGAAATTTTGATGAAAGATTACGAATCAGTCCATTCTAAACAGTTCTCTTCCAGATACGTAGGCCTAGCATTGGTGAGTCAGATTCATTCAAGTATGTAGCTCATATTGGAAAGAATCATTCCAAACGATTCATGCTAAACTGTTCTGTCAGTAAGTAGCCTAGCACTAAAATATCTGGGTCATTCATAATAAATCGGCTCTGATAATATATATACACACACAAATATAAAATAGTAGCCTGTAGCATTACTACATAACTTAAGAACTTAAGCATGTTGAAATACTTTCAAATATGCCTGTAGCTTGGAAACCAACAGTAGCTTCTCTAATACCGGTCAAGGTGAACATAAATACAATCTTTCAGTGTTTCGTGACATTAGATACCATTCGTTGGTTTCGTTGTGTGCGAATGTAGTCAATCTTAATCAGGAGATCTCTGCTGTAACCTTATTAAATTTAGCTGAGTTCCACTCTGCTGTTCTCTCATAACTCATCACTTCAGTATCTTCAGGCTCAAGCAGGGCTTTCTGACTCCAGCTTTTCAGTGCGTGGTTGTGTGGAGATAAGGGGTCTTTATTGGTAGACCCTGCTAATCTGACTTGGCAGGGGGGATTGAGGGCAGGCTGTCCGGATTGTGACGCCTCCATCAAGCATGACTTTTCTGTGGATGGCCCCAGCTGGTCTGGATACGTCTATAATGAGTGATGAAAGAGGCAGACGTAGTCGGGCAGGTTGTGGGGGTCTCCCTCCTCTAATCCACTGTGTCTGTCTCTCGGCCCTTGTTTAGGTGCATGCCCTCCAGCAAATCCAGAGATATGATTCATTTTTACATGAGAATAGCATTGTCATTGGGTTTCCATCTTGCATTGGATGTATCGATGTTGAAGTGGTTTACATCATAAGGTGAACACTCCCAACAAATCTTAATCTTAAGCATCTTTATCTTGATTCCTTCAAATTTGACAAATGGCCTTACCTGAGAAGAAAACAGATGTGTACTTAAATCTGTCATCCACTGATTTCTTTTCTTTCTAATAGAAAAGAGATATAAATAAAATACAATTAATAGAATATATATATATATATATTTTAAATAAACAATACCAAATGTACTTAGATCTAAAATACATTCTGAGAAAACAACTATAAAGCATGGTTTTTAGTTAAACTAAAACCTTTAAAAAATGGTTCCTTAAATGATCCTTAAAGGAGCTGTAAGAAATTTATTTCAATTAATCATACATTTTCCCTGATATGTCACTAGACATTAAGAAATCATGTTCGTTTCAAATACTTATATTACTGACAACAGTAGTCCGGCCAGGATATTGTCATTTAAAAAGTGAAGTTGCAGCCCTCAACTGATGTTGATGTTGTCATGTTGTGTTTTGGTCTGATGCTCCACCCTCCACCGATCCACCAATCACGGAGTCAGTAGTGTTGTGGCATCCGGGTTGCCAGCTCTGCTCTAGTTCCCACAGCTGCAGATACACACGTGTCGTAATCGGATCCTGCAGCCAATCTGGCAACCTCGAGTCAGTAATTTGAAATTGCAGTACCAGTTTTGGCCACAATCTTACATACGGCTCCTTTAAATGTATTTTATTTTAGCTAACTGCCAAGGCAACATTTCAGATTTTCATATAGTTCAACTCGATGCACTAAAATAAAATAAAAAATATATACATATAGTATTTCAATAATACTAAAAATAACAAGAGAAGTATTCTGACACTATAAAATTCTGACATTATTTTTTCTTTCATAGGGAACCGTTACATAGAAATCTTCAAAATAAAAGGTTTTGGCACATGAGGATGTGTAAATAATAACACAATTGTAACTGATTACTAGATTTTGAGAGAATATATTTAAAAGTTATCTTGCTTTAAGGATGTTTATATATTTTCATATATATATATATATATATATATATATATATATATACAGACACATATACATACTGTACATATTTCAATATAATAAAAATAAATAAATGGTGTTTCAGTATACTGATTTTATTTGTGTAAAAAATGCATCACAATAAAAACACAAAAATAATTTTATTGTTATTTACAGTCATGGCCAAAACAAGCATATTAGTCTATTGCATTTATTTCTAATGTTTGCTGTCCAAATCAATCCAAGTACTGTATTTAAGATTGAGACGGTGAACAAACTTTAGGTCTTCCTGTGGCGGCGATGAGGTCCTGTACAAGCTAATATGACCTTAAAATCTTTCTCCTCTGAACACCAAGGGAAATACCTTAAAATATATCCTCAAAGAACATACAACTTGCTGTAAAGTGTAATGCCAGTCAGGCAGTTGGACACATCAGTTTGGGCCTGTGGGACATTTGGGTTAATCTAATGCAGATCTAACTGTACTGAACATCAAAGGCACTGAATCGTAAATGAGAAAACGCAGAGACTTTGAGGAAGGAGAGATGGACTGCATTTCAAATGTCTGAGGAAAATCGTCTGATTACAAATGTATTGCTTTGAAGCTGGACTGATCGTGGCACATGTATGTTAATGTTATTGTCCCGAGAAGATTGTGCGCCGTCTCCCCCTGGTGGATGGATCATGCTATTACACCACAGCTCTTGTTCAAATGTTACATATAAAGCATCAAACCTCATCCATTCGTTTATTTTCCATTCTAATCTTTCCTACGACGTCCTGCAGTTGGCCCACAGTCTCCATCATGTGTCGGATGCCGTCTTGGACACTTCCCATTCCCTCTCGCCTCCACGAAACACGCAGTTCCTCGATCCACCTCAGGACTTCATCTATCTGTTTCTGTGTTTCTTTCTGCTCCTCAAGCTCAGTGAGAAGCGCTTGCTTGGCGCACACCTCGGCTTCGTAAGCCTGTAGCAGTTTGGCGACGGAGTCCTGCAGTTTAGGGAGCTCTTCTTGGGCTTCTGGGTGCTCCTGGTGCAGCTGGTCATCGGGCAGAAGGACGTTTCGAGGAACGGAGAGGACGCGGTCCATCAGCATCCCCTTCATGCGCTGAAACATGACTTCGAAGCGCTCCTGTAAAAACTTTCGCAGTTTTTGGGTGCTCTCCCGAGCCGTCAGTCGGAGCTCTGCCGGCGGGTCATGGCCTGGACACAATCTTTTCACAAACACAGACTCAACCGCGACCAATATGTGATTAAGAGAGTCTCGAAAGGCATCACGAACTCGTAGTGTGCAGGTCTCCGGGGTGAAGCCGAAGAACTGTGCTTCATACAGCTGGAGGGATTCAGATCCCACTGAAACTAAAGTGATAAGAGAGACAAGTTACTGAAGGCCACAAATATATACATTTTTATATATATATATATATATACACACAGTACCGGTCAAAAGTTTGGAAACATTATTATTTTTGAAAGAAGTCTCTTATGCTCATCAAGCCTGCATTTATTTGATCACAAATACAGAAAAAAAACCCTGTAATATTGTGAAATATTATTACAATTTAAAATAATGGTTCTCTATTTTGATATACTTTAATTTATTTCTGTGATGCAAAGCTGAATTTTCATCAGCATCATTACTGCAGTCTTAGTGTCACATGATCCTTCAGAAATCATTCTAATACGCTGATTCAATACACTGTTGGAAACAGTTGTGCTGCTTAATATTTTTTATAACCTATGATACATTTTCAGGATTCTTTGATGAATAATACGTTTAAAAAAAGAACAACATTTATTTAAAATGGGAAACTTTTGTAACAATATACACTACCGTTCAAAGGTTCGTTTTTAAAAAGAAACCTATACTCAGAGGTGTCAAGTAACGAAGTACAAATACTTTGTTACCTTACTTAAGTAGAAATTTTGGGTATCTATACTTTACTGGAGTAATTATTTTTCAGCCGACTTTTTACTTCTACTCCTTAAATTTTCACGCAATTATCTGTACTTTCTACTCCTTACATTTTAAAAATAGCCTCGTTACTCCTATTTCATTCCAGCTTGTCATCGTTCAAAAAAATTACCAGTAACACACACGGTTAATAGATCCAGGAGTTCCCGCCTCCTAAACACACATCGCTAAACTGATTGGCTTTGTGTTTTCTTTCTAACTTGTGAGAGGCTGTAGTTACATTTGGTTGTGCGAAGCGGCAAAACTCCTCCGAAAGAAACCTAGAGATGCGGTAAGCTACGGAGAAATCAACAGTTTTCTGCTCAAGAATACGGGGCAAATCGCGTCAAATATTGATTTTGGGACAGCCGTTTTTAACACTTTACAATAATAGTACATGAATAATCATGTACTAATACCTGAATTAATAATTACTTTACTATGAACTAATGATGAGTTAAGACATGTACTAATGAGGAACTAACCTTAACTACGACATGAGTCATATGAATTCCTGCATGAATATACCATCTTATAGTTCATGCTTGTTAATCAATGTATTAATTAACATTTCGGGGTAAACTAAATCAAACATGCTCTAGAAAATGGACACATTTTGTGGCCCAAAAGAAGAGCCAGAACACAAGACTAACATCCGACTGCATTATGATATAAAAACAGTAAACCAATCCATAAAATAACCACATAAATAATCATCTGTGCTAACACTGATTTTAATTTAGAAAATTGCATCTGTTAATTAATATGTTAGTGTAGGTATTTCACTCTTGATGGCAGCAGTGGAATCACTTAAAACAGAATAAGATTAAATTGTTTTTAATGATGAATGCATCATTGTGTGTTCAATGAGTAAGGTTAAATGTAAATATTGGAAGACATCTAGTGTCATTTATTGATGTTTGTGACAGTTGCTGGTGTCAAATTTATGAACAATATTACATTGTGCCCTTTTAGTACATCTTTCTTCTGATCTAGAGCATGTTTGATTTAGTTTACCCTGAAATGTTAATTAATACATTAATTAACAAGCATGTACTGACGTGTAGTTAAGATGGTATATTCATGCTGGAATTCATATGACTCATGTCGTATAAGGTTAGTTCCTCATTAGTACATGTCTTAACTCATCATTAGTTCATAGTAAAGTAATTATTAATTCAGGTATTATGGCAAAGATAATCGTTAGTGTGTGTGTGTGTGTGTGAGAGAGAGAGAGAGAGAGAGTGTGTGTGTGTGTGTGTGTGTGTGTGTGAGTGAGAGAGAGAGAGAGCGCATGTGTGTGTTTTTGTGTGTGTGCAACCCTACATTATGGGTCAAAATATCCCCACAAAGATGGCAATATCCGAAATCCTTGTCCTTGTGGGGAATTTTTTTTTTTTTTTTTTTTTTTTTTTGGAAAACAGCTTATAAACAGACTAAGTGACAGTGTAAAAATGCAGAAAGTTTTCTGTGATAGGTGATTTTATCTTCCGCTTCATGAAACACATGTTAATACTGAGTACTGGTTCTTTATCTTTAATGTATTTGCATTGTACTAAAATTGAAATAAAACTGAAATTCATTTTCTATGGGCATATATGCGGCTGAAACAGGGAGTAGTGCATCCCAAATTGTTCAACATTAACATTTTAATATAACATTAGTCATTATGGCCTTTAGAAACATTTTTTTTTTTTTTTTTTGAGGAGGTAGGGCAGTGCACGGCCTAAGCTTTTGTCATTAATGCCATTTTTTCCTTGCATTACTTTTACTTTTATACTTTAAGTAGTTTTGAAACCATTACTTTTACACTTTTACTTGAGTAAAAAACTGGAGTTGATACTTCAACTTCTACAGAAGTCTTTTTAAACCCTAGTATCTATACTTCTACTTGAGTAATGCATGTGAATACTTTTGACACCTCTGCCTATACTTTTAATATTTTTGCATTAAATAAATTAATTATATGTTTAAAGTATATTAAAATGAAAATCGTTATTTTAAATTGTAATAATATTTCAAAATATTAAAGTTTTTTTCCCTGTATTTTTGATTCAATAAAAGCAGCCTTGGTGAACATAAGATAGGCTTCTTTCAAAAACATTATAATGTTTAAAAACTTTTGACCGGTAACTTACTGTACACACGTACACACACACACACACATACACACATACAGACATACAGACATACATACACACATACATACATACATACATACATACATAACGTTACATACATACGCACGCACGCACACACGCACACACACACACACACACATATATATATATATATACTATATATACACACACATAACACACACATATAACACACACATCACACACACACATATAAAAAGATTGCTTGTTAGCATTGTTGTAGTTTCAAAAGGCTAAATTAACTTACTGCTGTTTCTCAAAATATTAAATAACTAGCCGTATGAAACTATGACAATGACATGTATCTACATGTAATATTTACTAAATATTTTCTAACATCCTCGAGTTACAGTCAGATAAAATAACATAAATGAGCTTTTCCGTTTTACCTCCGCTCTCTGCCATCCCTACAGCCCGCGCTCAGTTCAACCTTCTTCATGCGTCACTCAAGGAAATTGCGTTTAGAGGTGCAGTGTCGCCCTCTGCTGATTGGGAGGACAATGGTGTAGTGTAGACACGTAGAAGATTTTTCGAATTAAACTGTACATAGTTTGCAATGCACTTGACCATTTTACAAAACAAACCCATGAGTCATTGGTTCGTTTCGCATTTTTCTCATAGGGATTTAAAAAAGGTCTTCAATAAACAACCAAACCAGTTGAATCACAAGTTACAAACTTTGATTTGAAAATAAAAGTATTTGAAAATCGGACAAAAAGACAAATATACAAGACTGTGAAGTTAAAGGAGAACTCCGGGCAATTTTTAAGTAAATCTTGATCGTTAGACCTTTGTGAGGACTGTCTATAGAAAAGAAAAAAAACGAACCAGATTGGTGCTTGCGACGCGACAGCTTTTGCCCAGAGCTCCCACTCAGCTAAAACGGCAGCTCTGGGGGCATAACATAAAGAGCGTTTTTGTGCCTCTTAACAGACACAAAATGCAATTAAAATGTCTGTCCAACAACAGGGGCCTTACCTGTGAACGAGTTGCGTTTAGCAACTTAGCCATGGTTTAAATTCACCTAAATAGTGTTTTAGACAGCAAGCTGTAGTCTCGCGCTGAAGTCTCGCTCCTCCCACCTGGACACTATTTACCTTTCCCTACAACTGAGTTCCCTCGCGAGTCCAGGTGGGAGGAGCGAGACTTCAGCGCGAGACTACAGCTTGCTGTCTAAAACACTATTTAGGTGAATTTAAACCATGGCTAAGTTGCTAAACGCAACTCGTTCACAGGTAAGGCCCCTGTTCATGTTGGACAGACATTTTAATTGCATTTTGTGTCTGTTAAGAGGCACAAAAATAAATAAAAAATGAATATTTAGATAAATTTGTTGCCTAATAATAATCAGCTTTTATTATAACAAAGTAACAATAAGAAAGTCTTTAACTAAATATCTAAAATAATGTTGCCAGGAGAATAAAGGAAGAGAGAACTGAGCTAGATGCAAGAGCAGAGCAATAAACGAGCTTTGCCTTAGCCAATATGTATTTATCATATCAGGAACAGTTTGTTAATCATGCCAAAAAATATATATTTTCTAAGAATCAGCTCTGGCATATATTATCTTTAAGCAAAACGAAACATTGCGGTTTTAACACTATAGAAGCAGACCAAGCCAAATAAGCCTTTTTTAACATGTCTGGACTTTATGCTAAATACTCTCTTTACTTAAAACCACACACTTGTGTGACATTTGATATTAGACCAGATAACAGACTTTTAGAGAAGTGACAGTGACACCATGTACTTTTTCAGAGTGGAAGTGAACCAAATGTCTGGTTTGAATAGGCCTATACAGTTGTGGTCAGAATTATTGGTAACACTGGTAAATATGGTCAAAAATGGCTGTAAAAAATAAATCTGCATTGTTTATCCTTTTGATCTTACATTACATTATGAAATAAATGTTTTTCTCCAAAACACATATAGGCCAAAATTATTGGCACCCCTAGAATTTTTTTATGAGTAAAATATCTCTGAAGTATTTTCCCATTAATATTGACCTTTTTTTTTTTAGCACACCAGGGTGACTAGGAACATGAAATTGTCTAGGTATGACTTCTTGATTCACAGGAGTTTAAATATGAGGAAACACAAAGTCCAAATTCCCGTAATCATCCATCACGAGTAAAACCAAAGAATAGTTCTGTGCAGCAAAAGATTCACAAGACAGAAAGTGATTGTATAACCAAAGATTTGAAAATCCCCATTCTGACCATAAGGGCAATAATTAAGAAGTTCCAATCAACTATAAAGATGTTATGAGTCTGCCAGGAAGAGGACGTGCGTCTACATTGTCTTAATGCATGGTGAAGAGGAGAGCTTGAGTGGCCAAAGACTCTTCAAGAGTAACACACAAACAATTGACTGCCTTGGCTGCCATCTTCTGTTTGGGAGGGTTTCAAGAAAAATCCTCCTCACTCATCCAAAAACAAACTCCAGCAAATTCAGTCGTCAGACACGACTGGAACTTCAAACGGCTCCTGTGGGTCTTGTGGTCAGATGAAACTACACTGTTAACAATTTTCTTGTATTTTTACAGTACAGTACTGGCAGCAAGGTTGCCAGCAAGGTACTGTATTTCGATTTACAGTAATTGTACTGTAATTCAATTTACAGTACACACAAACAGTACTGTAAACTACAAAACAGTATTGTGCTGTATTTTTACTGTATTTAATTAATTATACAGTATTGTACTGTAATATCTATATTGATACATTATTGCAAAATATTGTAATTTTCAAATTACTAATGATATTATAACTATATGTAGTTATTACAGTATATAAATCTATAGGTAATAATATTATAATGCAACTTCAGAATAACTGCAAATCAAAAGACAATCCAAAGAATGTTCTAGTCAAAAATGTTTTTTATTGATCTATTAAAACCATTTAAGAACATTGGTTGTCCAGTGTCAATAGAACTTTTCCCTCGATGCACCTGGATGCTGTCATGATTGAATGTCCTAAAAATGAAAGAAAACAATGATAATTACCTATGTTTTATTCTGAAAACAACCTTATGTCAATAAACTCCATGGATGACTTCACTCCATTCTTAATGGTACAATTTACATATCACTGTTTGTACAAATTAATCGAGTATATGTATGTGCAGTGATTGAAAATAATTACAGTATGTTGATACAGCTCTGTGTGTGTGTGTGTGCAAGTGATTGTAGCTGTACAAACGTCTGCGTACAGTATGTGTATGTTTGAGAGTGCATGATTATGTTTGTGTGTCTGTGAATGTGTGAGTGGGTGTATGATTGAGAATATCAGTGTAACTGTACAAACATCTGTGAGTATATGTGTGTGTGAGTGCCTGTGAAAGTGTGAATGAGTATGTATATGTGTGAGTGTGTTTGTACAGTATGTGTGTTTGTGTGAGTATGTGTCTGTGAGAGTGATTGAGTTTGTGTAAGTGAGTGTAGAAAGTATGCGAGTGTGCGCCTGTGTGTGAATATTAATATGTATGGGTATGTGTGAGAGTGTGTGTGTCTACATAAATAACCACATACTTACCAAGCAAAAAAAAAACAGATACCAAATCTGGTATCACCTGCTGTGCCTCAATGTCTGCCTGGTTTGCAGTGACCTAAACATATTAAAACAACATGAAGAATATGAAGCAACTACATAAAACATGAGTATAACGAGTATAACTGGTCAAATATTGCACACAGACTTTAAAAAACAGTGCTCTGGAATTTGCAATCCTCAATCTGGCATGCCAATATAACATTCTGGGGTTGAAATCTGCTTTTAGTCGGCACCAGTCTTGCCTTGCCATGGTGTCGATACATATGTGACTTAAAAGTTTGAAAATTCTTAAAAGTGAAAGGGCAAGGTACTTAGCCACATTTCTGTGAACTTTGGCATGTATGGTGAACACATTTAAGAGAGAGGTTGAAAAACTGCATGACTTGCAGCTGTAGCTGGACATACTTTAAAACTTGGCTGGGATTTTGAGGTGGTACTGGAACCTGGCGAAAATTGGACCGATGACCAAAACTGAAAAAGACATGACACACAAAAACACATATGACAAAACCTGTTAGCCACAGCACCAAAGATGAGCAGACAGACAGTGGAAGAGAGAAAATTCTGTAGAAATATCAAAAACAGCCAATAAAAAAAAATAAAAAAAATCTTTAGATTTTAAAACTTTAAGTTTAAAACATTGTATTAACATGGCTAATACTTACATAAAACTCCTTCCCAGGCTGGAAATCAAATTGTCCCACACTGTAGAGCTGTAAGAAATCAAAATACATATTATTCAGTTAACTGTTAGGCTATGTGTTGCTTGTTGAGGACATATCTCATAAATCTGCTTACAATACATCTATGTTAGGTTAATAAAAAATAAGCTTCACTTGACCTCTCTAAATATTCTAACTTGATTTTTTGGCATGCATTTTACTTGTCTTTGTTGCCTAATAGATCATTAACTCTGATAAAGTTTATCAACAATTTACACCTTTATTCATATTTTTAATTATTATAATATATTTTTAATCATTATAACTCTGGGTCTCCCGCCTAAATAGAAATGAAGTAAAAGGCTAAACTGGTACCAATAGCCAATCTCTCTAAAGCCCAAATCACCCATTCTGCGTTGCAAAGGAAAGTGCAGTAAGTTAGGCCTATTTTTAAGCCTTATTTTCACGCGTTTTTGTGTCTAAAACGACTAATTCAATTTGGTCCAGTATTGATCATAAAAGTTCGTAAAATCATAAAATCATCAAGTTCGTCATCCGGGAAACGGACTGCAAATATAGCAGTTTTTGTTTGTAACGTTATGTCTATAAGTGCTTGTTTTTACCACTGACAGGCTCGGGTGTTCCATACAGAGATAGGCCTAACATTTTTGTTATTATAAGATCCTTCAAACCTAACATGTCAAATGCAGTAATTTTATCTCGCAGACCATCGTAAAACACATTAAAACTCGACAGAAACAAAATAAAACGCACAAAAGACCACCTCGATTGGTCTTTTCATCGTTCCAACAATCACCAAGTCTGTTTTGGTCGAAATAAACCGTAAGGTAATGTTAATTCACGGAGTTATAGCCTAGATTTGAAAATGTCAGGACAAGCAGTGGGGTGAAATAGTCTGCAGACAACGTTAACAAACTTAACGGTGTTTTTGCAACCGTCGCTGGCTAAACTTCCACTGTCATTTCAAAAGCTATGTAGGCTACACTATAGTGTAAAATCCTAAAACCTTATTATAAAAGTCAAAATGAACTTACCAAATTTCCAGATATCCGCAGAGTGAGATAGCCATCCAGATTGAACTGCCGCAGTTGTGCTCTGACGTCAGTCAGGCGGCGCGCGCGCTCTCTGTTTACAGCAACCCTGTATTATTGCCTGGCATATTACAGCCAGGTTACAGCTAGGTTACAGCAGCACTAAAATGTACTGTAAAATGTTCCCGCTCAAACAATATTGCCCAGAATGCAATGCAAATTACGGTAATTTACTGTACTATAGGAATGCAGTATTGTGCTGTAGGTTTTTACAGTACTGTGCTGCTAAATCTACAGCTAAAGTTAACAGTGTAAACAAAGAGTTTTTTGGCAGTACCCCATGTCTACAATTTAATATTTTTATCATTTGGGCATATTTCTCTGCTGGAGGTCTTGGACATCTTGTTCAGATACATGGCATTGTGGATTCCATCAAATATCAACAGATAAAAAATCTAAACCTGACGGCTTCTGCTAGAAATCTTATAATGGGCCGTGGTTGGATCTTCCATCAGGACAACGATCCAAAACAAACATCAAAATCAACACAAAAATGTGTTACGGAGCACAAAATGAAGCTTCTGCCATGACCGTCACAGTCCCCTGACCTGATGAGTGGCTGAACTGAAGAGAAGAAGCACCAACATGAACTTGTGAATCTGAAGGATGGAGAGATTCTGTATGGAGGAATGGTCTCTGATCTCATCAGGTGTTCTCCAAACTCATCAGGCATTAAAACTCAGAGCTGTTCTCTTGGCAAAAGGAGATTGCAAAAAGTAATAAAATGGTGCCAATAGTTGTGGCCAACGTGTTTTGGAGGAAAAAAAAAGACATTATAGACAAAAATAACATTTATAAATTAATTAATAAAAAAAAATACGTTTGAAAAGATTAAAGGTGCATTGTGCAACTTTTCATGTTAAAAATACCTGTTTCTCTATCCTATACATGCTTAAAGAACTGCCTGATGGGCTGAATGAGCCCTTCTCTGCTCACTGAGATTGCCTCTATAATCCTGTACAGTAAAATACATAAGAGGGATTCAGGCTCGAATTTGAGACTGGGCGTGACGTCATGCGCGTTCACGCTCACCAAGTCTCGCAGGTTTGTGTATAAGCCGCCATTCTCCGCATCAGCGAAGACAACTCGTGCGTCAAAGGTAGAAGATGGATTCAAAGAGACCGGCTTGTAGTCCATTCCAAACCCCAACGCAAAATCCACGTAAAGTAAAGAAAAGAAACATTTTGTCTAGTGCCACCACTCTGGTTGCAGTTTCGTTTGTCGCTAGAGGGGGCGTAGTTCTGCAAAAACTCAGAGACTTGCGTTTTGCACCTTAAAGATTAATTATAAAAATAACCATAAAAGAATAAGCATAATAATAAGCATAGTATTTTAGTTTTCGTATAGCCTACACCACAAATCTTATAATATTATATCAAAAGTCAGTCATACATCTATGCCTATATCTTTTTCAGCAGCAGAAATGTCTTAACAGCGATGGTTCTTTGTCAAAACAGTAGAAAACAGTCTACCATTTCGTACAACTGACATGAATTTTGCTGTGTGTCGCCTATGATATTTCCCAAATAAAATAAGAATTTTAATTATATTGTCCATCTCCAATATCAGCATCACATTTCACAAACAACAGCATTGTTGTATATTATAAGTTATTGTAAGTGCAACTGACAATAAATGTAAGATTTTTCTGATATTTTGATATATGTACAGAAACAACATGACCGAAAACCCTTCTTTAAATTTACCAATAAAGTAATTACAGGGATATTATAAATTAATTATAAAGTGAGTTTCATTTTTTGACTTTATTTGAAATGATAGGCTATGGTCTATATCTGACCACGTTTCTTTCACTTCATGACAGCATTAAGGAAAAATACTTTTTTTCTTTTATTAAGATCTTTCAAATATATAAATTATAAAATAAAACAATAAAAATATACATATCCCTGAAGTCAGTGCCACCAATTACAGGTTTATACATATTTTTATTTCAATATGAACAACGAAGATAAATATTATTTTTGAGATACGCTACATTTATCCCAAGAATTTCATCAAAGTAGTATGAAAAGCGCTATATAAATGCCTCATTCATGCATTCATTCATGCATCAAATTCACTGCAGATCACCTGCTTGATTTAATGTCTGTAACAAACTTTAAACCTTTGTTAAACCAGTATATCCTAAAAAGAAAACGTCTTGTTTGTGAATAATATTTGTTGAGTTTCCATATAACGCATGAATAGGGAGTCCAAAGGTGAAGCTGTCAACATGACAATCTTCACCAACAAATGAAAACATGCCATTCTTCAAATGACCGGGATAACGCAATGATCGACACTTTAGACTACCAATCCGAGCGGTGAATTCATAAAGTGCTGACCAATTGGAAGGAAACATCACAAACTAAACCCGCCTCCATCATTTCCTTGCCCAAGTGATGACGTGTCAAGAAGGTGCCGGAAGCCGCGTTGTCCCTCTAAAAAATGGCATACCAGACAATCCGACAGGAATATTTACAGATTCCTGTGGTTACTAGAGCTTATACCACCGCCTGCGTACTCACTACAGCAGCCGTGGTAAGTAAATTGGACGAATATTAGGGTCTTAAGCGCTATTGTCATCCGTGGCCTCGTTCCCATGCAGTTGAAACACAGCTGGTAGCCTGTGGCAGAGTGGCTGTGGTGTTATTAGGACACGTTTACGTAAAACCCGCCTGTAAAATGTGTATTTATGTTAAGTCCTGTTAAGTGTAACGGGTCTAGGTTATCACTTAGTTTGGTTTCTAGTTGCGCTTTCTGCATTTTCATATCTTAATTCCTCTGTTTACATTAATTTAGCTGACTTAAGTTACCTCAAAGGAGCTGCTAAAAGTTACTTTACTTTTGATTTCAGTTATTATTTGAGTGTTGTATTAATGTAACATCAGGCACTGTTTGTTTACCTACAACATGTCATTCGTATCTGACTGTGATGTTTACTTTGTGTTCACAGCAATTAGAACTCATCACACCTTTCCAGCTTTACTTCAACCAAGATTTAATTTTGAGGAATTATCAGGCAAGTGTTATCTGTGTTTCTTTGACGAGTTTTGGGCCTCGTTTTATTTGTACGCATGTAAAGCCTGACATATACAATAATAGTCAGAAAATATGGAACAGTTTAATAAACCTTTAGAATTTTTTTTAAAGTTTCCATGTCTGTTGTGTGTACTCTTTGATACATCAGAATTTTATGGATATCATCAGAATATCGTACTTTTATTCAGAGGCCCATACTGAACAAAAATATGAAATTTCTCTTGTTCTCTAGATCTTTTTAACAGACTCCTTAATAATAAACTGCATATAAATATGATACATTTTCACTCTATATCCCTCTAAATGCTTAGATTTATGATCTAAGCTCTGTAGATTGTATTGTGGATATTAGGATGGCAAAACATAATGCAATACAATGATGATTGAGAGATGGATAATTACAAATTCCTCAAAAAGCCTGTTGCATCAAATTTGATCCTCATATTTTTAACATGGGATTTTTCTACAAATTAAACAGCCCAGTAAAAGTTCATCTTGATCGTTATTATTATGTGTTGCTGTGAAATCTTAAATTTTTATATCATGACCTAAAGGGGTGTTTTTAGAATTATACTAAAAAAAAAGTATAAACTATCAATCAGATGACAAGGCATTTAGGCCTAGTTGATTGTGAGTTTTGATCATATGGATAATTTAGAAGCCTTGGAAATTCATGTTTCAAATATGATCCAGTATGGGTTCATATATTTATAGGGTTAATATTGCCGCATGTGATAACATTTCTTATTATTAGCATGTTTGAAAACAGTTGTGCTGCTTTACATTTTTGTGGAAATGGTGATACTTTGTTGATAATTATCAACTTATGTTGATAATTTAGAGGCCTTAGAAATTCATGTATCAAATATAATACAGTTGGGTTAATAATTATAGGGTTAATATTGCAACAGGTGATTCTAATTTATTTTTGTGTGTGTGTGTCCATAGGTATGGCGGCTAATAACCAACTTTTTGTTTTTTGGTCCGGTTGGGTTCAACTTCTTTTTCAACATGATATTTTTGTATCCTTATTAAAACATAATATATTGATAGTAAATGAGTCGATGGTGAAGGTGGCAGTGTGTGTAAGGGATAGAGTCTGTAAGTTCCTTAACTGGAGTCTCACAGGTACCGGTACTGTCGGATGCTGGAGGAGGGATCCTTCAGAGGGAGAACCGCTGACTTTGTCTTTATGTTCCTCTTCGGTGGCCTTCTCATGACTGTATCCTTCACGTTTTCTCAAAAGAGAAACACTTTATCTGTATCGAGCCTGGTTTCTCCTAAGGTTTTTTTTTTCTCCATTCTGTCACCTGATGGAATTTTGGTTCCTTGTCTAAATATTCAACAATATTATTGATCTGCCTTACTTAAAGGAGCCGTATGTAAGATTGTGGCCAAAACTGGTACTGCAATCACTTTCAAATTACTGTAGCGCGGTGTATCCCCTCCCCCTGACTCGAGGTTGCCAGATAGGCTTGCAGAATCCAAATTTTTTTTTTTTTTATCCGACACGTTTGTAGCTGCAGCTGTGGTAACTAGAGCAGAGCTGGCAACCCGGATGCCGCAACACTACTGACTTCGTGATTGGTAGATCGGTGGAGGGTGGAGCATCAGACCAAAACACAACATCAACAACAGTTGAGGGCTGCAATATCCTGGCCGGACTACTGTTGTCAGTGATATAAAATGAACATGATTTCTTAATGTCTAGTGACATATCAGGGCCATTTTATAATTAATTGAAATACATTTCTTACATACAGCTCCTTTAAGGTGGATGATGATGCAATTTTCTTCTAGAAACAAACTTTGTTGTATTATTTTCATGTTATCACTGTGAAGCTGCTTTGATACAATCTGTATTGTAAATAGCGCTATATAAATAAAAGTGACTTGACTTTTGAACAGCAATTGATGTAGAAAATGGCAGACTAAAATGTAGATGTAGGCAAGTTTATGTATTTAATTAGCACATTTTATTCAAAATGATAATTCAAAATGCTCTACACAGGCATACGTACAATTTTATGTTGTAAGCTTTTGTTTGATAAGAACTTACCAGAAAAAGCGTAAGAATTTTTATTGGACACTCATTTAAAATATTTAGAATTTTGTGATAAAGGAACTCACATTGCCATCAAGGCCTGTTCTCACTAAGGACAAATATAAATATAAAGAATAGCGGAGTCCAAAACCACAACAACAAAAAAAATTATGTCACAGAGGAACGATATTTTTCAGCTGATGAACGATAAAAACATTGACACCCAATCAGAATACGTCCTGCTTTAAACAGCTCGCTTTAAAAACTACTGCGTGCACTAAGAATAAACAGAACAATATCAACCGCTGGTGTTTTTCCAGAAGAAAATAGTGTCACAGTCCAACTTAAGTTCAGTCTTTCTACTTTCTAGTCTATGAACTAGTCTTACAAAAAACAAAAAAAAACGTGTTACTTGCCGTTTCTTTGTAATAAATTGTAAAATTTACTAGCATGGATATTGTTTCTATACCAAATCTTTTAAGTGAACATGGGCATAAAAAAAATATGTAACCAGAAAAGTTTAAAGTCATTTAAGATCGTAAGATTAAAATAGACTAAAAAAGTAAGTGTAAAAAAAAATGGCAGGCTAATAGTTGAGCATACATATTGCATTGAAGGCAATGTTCCCATTTAGGCGTTTTTATTAACATATAATGGCCTAATATGCTTTGATTATATGTAAAAAGGTTGCAAGTCTGCTGAATGCAAAAAGGAAATGAGTTTACTCTCACTCTAACCTTGACACATAAACAAATATAGAAACAACCATGAAAGATGATCTGTTTGACCTCATTTTGCGTTTAATAAAATCATGTGAAGAAACAACAGCTGAAACTTGTCAAATATACATACAATATTGCCTTATTTCAAGACTTTCAAACATAAACATTGCCTTTGTGTTCCATTTTGCTCAAATACATAATGATTTTCTTAATAGTTGTGCAGATATTTGGTACGTTTGTGAATCTTGTGTTCTTAGGTCAGGCTTTTACCATCATGTTGGTGTATATCTGGAGCAGGAGGAACCCAAACGTGCGCATGAATTTCTTTGGCCTTTTGAATTTCCAGGCTCCCTTCCTCCCATGGGTGCTCATGGGATTCTCTCTGCTGCTGGGAAACTCCATCATTGTGGACCTTTTAGGTAGAACCTTATATTGATTTGTTAGATTTATTCACTTTTCTTGTGCTGACACGCTTTGACAGCAAAGAGGTCAAATTTTTATGCATTATCAATTCAGATTTTAATGACGTAATGTGTATTTATTTTAATTTTTTTACTTATGTGGAAAAACATTTTTTGTATACATCACTGTAAGTTTATATGTTCTTTTTAATATAAGGCATTGCAGTGGGACACGTGTACTACTTTCTCGAGGATGTGTTTCCCAACCAACCAGGTGGCAGCAGATGGCTGAGGACTCCCTCTATCCTGTGAGTAATAATGTCTTTTTTTATGTTTTTTAAATAAGTCTCTTATACTCACCAAGGCTGCATTTATTTAATCAGTTTTTCACAATATTACTGTTTTTACTGTATTTTTATTACAAATTAAAAGAACTGTTTTCTATTTGAATATATTTAAAAATGTCATTTTAATCCTGTGATGCAAAGCTGAATTTTCAGCATCATTACTCCAGTCTTCAGTGTCACATGGTTCTTTAGAAATCATTCTAATATGCTGATTTGCTACTCAGGTAACTGACGTTCTTATTATCAATGTTGAGAACAGTTTTGCAGCCTATTATTATTGTGGAAAGGATGATGCTTTTTCACAGTTCAATGAACAGCACTTATTTGCATTATTAAATAGAAATCTTTTGTAACATTATAAAATGTATAATGAATACCCTTCATGAATACATGTATTAATATCTCTCTTTTTAATCTTACCTTAAATGTTTGAATGTTTCTTGTGCAGAAAATCATCATTTTAGAATGATTTCTGAAGGATCATGTGACACTGAAGCTAGTGTATATGATGCAGAAAATTCAGCTTTAATTTAAAATTGATTAAATAGAAAACTCTTATTTTAAAGTGTAATTTATTAGTATTTTTTTTTAACAAATAAATGCTGCTTTGGTGAGCATAAGAGACTCTTTTCAAAAACATATTGTGCTGATCTCAAACTGTTGATTGGTGCGCCATCAATGCCATTTTTATCATTTCAAATCCCCAAAACAATCAAATAAAAACCTCTAGTTAATATTTTACTCTTTGCTTTGAAGTAAAAACCTTATTTTTTTCAACCTTTCCAGTAAGATGCTCTTTGATACACCTGAGGAAGATGCCAACTACAACCCTCTCCCTGAGGAGCGTCCAGGGGGCTTTGCCTGGGGTGAGGGTCAGCGACTAGGGGGCTAGTCTCAGCACCCGTGTGCCTGCCGATTAATGGACATCTCTGAGAGCAAGAGAAAGAAAATATCTTTTCTACTTGTTTCTCTTGTGTACAAAAGAACATGAGCTCTACTCACTGAGCAAAAGGGAGACTTGCAGTTTGTGTGCACAGAAATCATCTGCCTCGAAATGTCTGCAAGGCCCATAATGCTCCTCTGACTCTGGGCATGGGTTTAAAAATAAAGAACTGACTTTTGCTATGTTGCTGTTGCTGCCCTGCACAACAGCGATCACAAATCGAGCAGCTGTGAAAGAGAAATATCTATTGATCGTCACCATTTTACTTGTTTTTTTTTCCTTTTTTTTAAAAGAATAAATGTATGTAAAAAGTTTGAGTACTTCTTGATTGTGTGTTGTTGTTTTACAAAAAGCGTTTAGTTCAAGTTCACAGTTTTACAGGGTTAAAAGAAAATTACATACTGTAGTATCAGACATGAAACTTTTCAGTGGAAATATAATTTATAGGCATTAGGTTAGTTCTCATTATTTTAAGAAGTTTCATCAACATCTTTGCACAACCACTTCCAAACAATTTGGTACTTCTACAGAAAATTAAGTTTTTGGAAGACGTATTGCATTTCTAATGGGAAGTAAAATATTGCTTTACATAGACGAAAGTAAACTCAGGTTACATGCTATTAGTACTTGCTTCTGTTTAAATAATGTAGAATAGTACTTTGTAGGAAATATGTTAGCTGGTGTCTAGGCCTTCTCATGTGTCTCATCTGTAGGTAGAGCCACTGTTGATTTGCGTCTTTTACGCAACGTCATCATAATCCTCATCACTGTTGTAGTTAGCAGGGGTTTCAACGTCATCATAATCCTCGCTGTCTTGGTCTTGGTCTTGGCTTTTTTTATCGACTGTGGTGTACTGTGGCGTGAAGATGGGTTGTTGGGGTGCAGGAGGCGTTGACTCCTCAACCACAACATAATCCGGCACGGGCACCACTTCCTCATAACTCTTGACTGGAAATTTGAACACATCAAACTGGTTACATTTCTTTTGAAGAGGGTTTTTGCTTACTGTAATATGCTGAGAGAAAGAAGTGTGAAGAGAAAAATGTTTTTTTTTCTTCCTGTTAAAGTAAAAATATGACGTATTGAAGAGGGTTTTTTTTTTTTTTCATGAAAAGCAGAAAAGGTCTGCACTCTAAAATATTTTATTGTTAATAGTTAAGTTAACAAACGTTTCTGGACTCTTTGCCGTCATCAGCCGAAAGGTTTGTTAACTTTATCACCTGTTTACAATAAAAGATTTTTTTGGATTGATATGTCTCAGCACCTAATTAGCTGTGAGAACGTGGTGAGTGTTGATTCTTTTTGTCATGGCCATGAACTGAACACAATAAACAATTGTTAGTCAGAGGCAGGTGGTTTTGAAGGAAGGCCATTCTAATTCTAGAAAGCATTTGATTGGACAAACAATTGGATACATAACAAGTGAAACATAAGTCATCAATATTTTTTAATCAGTTTTTCTGGAAAAGAAAAACTCAATTTAAAATGTGTATATCTGCTAAAAGATATTTTTTCCCCAACATTTTCCACCAACAACAGTCCTCAAAGCCACAAAACTTGGAGTTTTGATTTGCTGGGATGGGAAGAGAGCTTAGACACCTGCATGCAGCTGAAAAGCTGCCTTTTGTGTTTGTACTGGAGATTTTTTTAAGTTAAAATAAATCTTTAGAAAGTCCTCTTGCCGAACCTGACTTCTTACATATTAGGGCCAATTCACTTTGCACTGACAGATGGCAACAGACACTTTGTCAGATCAGTGGGTTGGAGCTTGGTTTCGCAGATTGAACATGCAGAATTGGCACTTGTCGGGTCTGAGAAGTGACATACTGTAATCTGGTGATTGTCTGCGTTTGTCGTCGTCTGCTGGTGCTGACAACCTGAAAGGAGAATTTCATCGGGCCCTCTTACATGAGAATGGAGCAAGAGGAACGCTTCCGCCTGCTCCTCCGGGCCAAGGAGGAGGATCTGCAGATGTTGCGGAACTTGATGAGCAAGGAGGGCTGGGCTCCCGTCACAGTGTCCATTGCTCCCCATGTGACATGTGGGAAGCTGCACACACAATGACCAGTGCGCATCATCCTGCTGTTGTCCAGGGAAGCCCAGGTTGTCACCCAACAGCTTTCCATGCAGAACTTCCTGGTAAATAGTATCCCTCAAGTAGCCCATCAGACAGAAAGTTGTCTACACCCCAGAGCAACATCTTCAGTGCTTTCAGTCCGTTGAGCTGGGGAGAGTGGCCTGCCATTTCGTTATAGCCCAGCAGCACCACAACGCTTGCCGCCGGTGGTTACAAGCAGAGCCCCACAGCGTTGATGAGATCATCGGTCTGGTGGTCCTGGAGCAGTTCATCACTAAAAGGATTCTGAAAGGGACAAATGTGGCAAACAGGACGAGGCAGAGGGCCGTGAGAGAACGGCGCGAGGCCGGTGGCGTGATTGATAATGAGCGACACCGGCGTGATGCAACGGAGGAGGAGTGGAATCATGAAAGGAGGAGCGACGACAGTGAAGGACGAGAGAGGATGGTGCTGGACTTTATGTTTTGTTTCTGTTTTATTATATGTGGCAGCAGTCGTCCGTCAGGGACTCCTACCTTTACTTTAGTTTTGTATTTGTTTATTTATTTATTTATTTATTGTATCCAGGGGTCCAGTGCCACCACCTGATGTTGCTGACGCAGGCCATCAAGCAGGCTGAGGACCATGTTGCTGCATATTATTCTTTCCCAAAATAAAAGGACAGCAGAGATTGCAGCCAACCTGAGACCTAAGACCAAGAAGGATGTGAGAGGTACATTTTAGGACTAGATGGTACTATCCGTTAGCTCTCGTACATTTCATTTGTACAGAGAGTCTGGCACCGCTGCATTGACAATCGTTAACTTCCTTGTAGGCATGACACTCTATTGAAGTCTAAAACTATTGGATCTGCCCAGAGTCACACTGGATCTGCCACCAATCGCTAACGTTTGCTCGTGACGTATTCTTGATATTCGGCAGCGTCGCTACAACGGACCGAGTGGCCTCGCTCGCATCTTTCTCCGCTGCCATTACTGAACTACAACTCAAAATAACGCACAACGTCATCGTTCTCAGCCACTCCCTCTGTTCGCTGATTGGCCCTACAAAAAATTGATCGGAGAAAACCAAAGTCTACAGCAGAATCCCAGACGTAGTACTGAAGGAAAATGAAATTGAGCGGAAGTGCGTAGGAGGGCGCAGCCAGGCTAACTATCCGTTGCTTTTATTGCAGCTTCCTGAGATGGGTGGGGAACAGATGTGGAGGTGAAAGGGATAGAGGGAGGGAAATACAAGGCTTTTCATTGGGGTCATCAGATGGGCACCTTTTTTTCCTTTGGTGTTTCAATTATAAATGCCCATGACACCTCCAGAGGGCTCATCAGCGACATCTGGCATTCCAGGCCTAGGATGACCACCTGGCTATTGCTCTCTTGCAGGACAGCAGACCTGATTTTGCGGGACAATGCGGGACACGAGGGAGAGAACTTACTATTATTATACTAGGTGAATAAATATTGATTTTATAGATGTCTTTTTGCAGTGATGTCAACATGCTTTAAATTGCTAATAAGCTTTATAAAAATATTAATGACGGCGCTGACCGGCGCTGTGAACGTCACTAATATAAAACTCATTTTAATAGCACGGGTCTATTTATGATTTCCATTACACGAGAGTAGATGTTAAAACTTCATGCTGATTTGTACTCGGCTTTCGCCAAGATAAGCAACACTAAGACGTAGCTTTACAGTAAACTATGCTTCTCCATCCATTTACGCTTCTTTCCATATGAGGGTGTGACTCCCCTTCTGTCCGGCGTTAACGGCTGCAGTGTACTTGGCGCGTCAGCACACACGACGGCTGCAACTACAGTGTGGTCTCCCTAGTGGACCAACACGACAACCGTCTGGATTGAGCCGAGTAGGGGACATCTCTAGGGTCTTCAAGTGGGCACCTTCCGTCCTCAGTGTTTCGTCGACTAGCCCACGACACCTCAAGAGGGCTCGACAGTGACTCTGGCGTCCCAGAGTCACCCCCCTCCGTCCCCCACTCAACTCAGCCCAGCTTACTGACCTCTACATCCCTCCTGCTGCTGAGACCTAACCACAATCTCACTATCTCTCCGCAACCCAACCATACGCGCCAACCCGATTGATTAAGGCTGTCGAGCCCCACTGGTGCGTTAAAGCAGTTACAGTGGCAACGGTTCCGTATTGCATACCACCTAACGCAAAACACAATATCTGCCCAACCACCCGTCATTCTATACTATACAACCTATACAAATTGTATAGTATACTATACAACCTATACTATACTCTACAACCTATACAAATAAACCAACAGACTCTTCAAGTTTTTCAAGAATTCTACGAAACCGTAGCGTGGCGGCCTGTACCTTGCCAGCTAGAATCTTTCCGTCTCAACCACAGCCAGTTGCTGCTCCTTTCTGCTGCTTCAGATAAGTTCTTTACTGTGCGACGCAACTCTTGGCCGCTGAATCCGACGTCTCTGAGGAACCGGGTTGTAGAGTGTGCCACAAAACCTCGACAACCCACTTCCACTGGATAAACCTGGACTCTCCATCCTCGCTGTTCTGCTTCAGTGGCCAAATGAGCATACCGCAGTTTCTTCCTCTCATATGCCTCATCTACAGCATCCTCCCATGGTACTGTCAACTCTATCAGTTGAACAATGCGTGCTGATCCAGACCACAAAACAATGTCTGGTCGTAGGTTAGTGGTGGCAATCTCAGGTGGAAAAATAAGCCGTTGATCAAGATCAGCCAGCATCTTCCAGTCCCTAGCAGCTTCCAGTTGTCCTGGCCGAGAATTGGTGTTAACACCTTTTCTTGGTGGTTGCTCGCCTGGGCGGAGGAATGTTGTCTTCTGCGTGTAATGTTTTGCTAGAACAGGCGGCAACTTATTGGTCATACTACGCTTGCCTTCCAATGCTAAAGCCAAACATCTCAGTACTTGGTCATGGCGCCAAGTAAACCGACCTTGGCTAAGAGCCACCTTACATCCTGTCAAAATGTGCCTTAATGTGGCAGGTGATGAACACAAAGGACAAGAGGGATCCTCTCCTACCCAGAGGTTTAGGTTCTGCGGTGATGGGAGAACATCATATGTTGACCTAATAAGGAAACTGATCCTACTCTCTTCCATTGACCAAAGGTCTTGCCAGCCCATTTTGCGTTGTTCCACACTCTCCCATCTCATCCACTCTCCCTGCTTGGCCTGGGAAATGGCCTTTATACTCCTCATCCTCTCCTCCTGCTTTCGCACCTCGTTGACTACCAGCTTCCTCCTTTGAGCTGGGCCTGCCTTGTGCCATTTAGGAGGAGCTAAACTGAGCCCAAAACCCCCTCTTCCATGCTGTACCTGTCCCACGATATCCCCTACTTGAAGGTCAGCCTTTGCCTCTACTACAGATTTCTTTGCTGACCACTTTCTACCAGTTTTTAACACAGGGGCTGCCTCCCTTACACATTTGTCACGTGACTCTACTAATGTCATTTCCAGTCTGACCTTGGCACACTTAAACTCCTCGGTTAAAGCAGAGACTGGCAGCTGCAATATTCCTTTACTATAAAGTCCCACTCTGCTGAGGCAGCGTGGAACTCCCAACCATTTCCTGATGTATGAACTTATTAACGCTTCCAGCTTATCCACTGTTGTCAAAGAAACCTCGTACACAGTCAGTGGCCACAGCAACCTCGGCAGTAGACCAAACTGAAAGCACCAGAGTTTTAGTTTGCCTGGTAGAGCACAGCTGTTTATGCTCTTCAACCCTTCCACTGCTTGTCGTCTAACTTCTCCCACTCGAACTGTGTCCTTTAGATCTCCATCGTACCATCTCCCAAGACTTTTCACTGGCTTCTCAGAAACTGTTGGTATTGCCTCACCATTAATGAAGAATGTTTTATCTACTATCTTTCCTTTAACTATGGAGATGCTCCTTGATTTAGAGGGCTTAAATTGCATTCGTGCCCATTCAATATTATCTGTTAACTTCCCCAATAACCGATTAGTGCAGGCTACTGTTGTAGTCATGGTTGTCATGTCGTCCATGTATGCTCTGATTGGTGGTAGACGCATCCCAGAAGCCAAGCGCTCTCCTCCTACTACCCATCTTGATGCCCTAATGATTACTTCCATTGCCATGGTAAAAGCCAGTGGAGAAATTGTGCATCCTGCCATTATTCCAACCTCTAAGCATTGCCATGCAGTGCTGAATTTTGGAGTTGAGAAACTAAATTGCAAATCTCCAAAATAGGCTTTCACTAAATTTGTTATTGACATTGGTACTCTGAAAAAATCAAATGCTGCCCAAAGAAGCTCATGTGGCACTGAACCATATGCATTGGCCAAATCCAGGAATGTCACATGGAGCTCCTTCCTCTCCTTTTTTGCTGACTGAATTCGTTGCCAGATAACATTGATGTGTTCTAAGCATCCTGAGAACCCTGGAATGCCCGCTTTTTGAACTGAAGTGTCAATGAAGCCATTCTTTAATAGGTAGGTGGACAATCTCTGGGCAATAATGCTGAAGAAAATCTTACCTTCAACGTTTAATAGTGAGATAGGACGAAACTGACTGATGCTTGTAGCATCTTTTTCTTTAGGTATAAAGACTCCACCTGCTCTGCGCCATGCTCTAGGTACAACCTGTTTTTCCCATGCCACTTTTAACAATTTCCACAGAATTCGCAGAACTCCTGAAGCACTCTTGTACACTCTGTACGGAACTCCATTAGGCCCTGGAGATGATGAAGCCCTTGCCTTTCTCACAGCCTGCTCTACCTCTTTCCACTTAGGTGCACAGACCTCCATTTGGTATTCTGGTGGGTTAATAGGTGGTATGTCTGATGGAATTGACATATGCTCATGCCTTTTTGCATCTGTATGCGTTTCCTCCAAATATCTCTCTAGCTCAACTCTAGATGCTTTTAAAGTGCCATTCTTCTCACTGGTGAATAACTTCTTTACGAATTTGAATGGGTCTTTATAGAAATTAGCCCTCGCACGTTCCTTCTTTTTGTAGCGTTTCCGTAGACGCTCAGCTCTGCGTAATGTTGCCAGCTTATCTTTTATGTCCCTTTGTAAGAGATTGAGTCCCTCCTTCTGACTTTGTTCTGCTCTTTTCCATTGCTTCCTCAGCTGTCTCCTTTTTCTAACTAACCCTTCAATTTTCTGCTACCGTCTAGACATTCCAGGAGCAGTTTGTACTTTTTCCTTCCTTTTTTCCACACCAAACCTCTCACTTCCATATGCGTAAATGATGTCCCCAAATTTATCCAACTTCTTTTCAACTGTACCAGTTAATCTTTCCAATGCAAAGCATAGATCTGTGTTTACCGTATCCCATGCAGTTTTCTCGCAAGCTCTTGGCCATCTAACTCCAGGCCTATGCCCGTTGAGGTTCTTTTCTCTCTTATGCTGGTTAGTCTGACCGGTTTCACAAGTATGAATATGTTCATCACTAACTGTGCAAGCCCTCCTCTCCTCTATGACAGGGGTGCTGATATCCTGCGAGCTGTGGTTTGCTTCCTGTCGCTGGATTTCATTCGACTGACTTGACTGACTTCGTAAGAAGTACTGATCAATGCGAGGCCCTTGTCCCTTCTCCCTCAAGCATTTCATTTTCCCTTGATGAACCTTCAAACCCCTGACCGTTGTCGCCTTGCTCCAGCCACAGACACAAACTTGGAGTTCAATGACTTTACTAACTGCAGATCTTGAACTAGTCTTACTCTCCATACTCATATCCGTTTCCATTCCTAAGTCGTTAACCATGTTGTCCACCATTGAGTCATCTTCCGCCCCTGCTCTCGCAGACTCTAGGGGTATTTTTCTCTTTAATTTCTTAGAAGCCTTGGGCGGGTGTCTCCAGCATCCTGTAAACACGAAGCTGGATACTGCTGACAAGGGTAGCTAACCCTTACCAGCCCCATTGGGGTCTCTTTCCTCCTGTCAGCTGTCTCTCCAGGCTGTCACAAGGACTTTCCCTTGTTGCCAGCAGCACTATTCACCGCAGTCACTGGACGTATCCAGATCTTCATGATTTCCATTACACGAGAGTAGATGTTAAAACTTCATGCTGATTTGTACTCGGCTTTCGCCAAGATAAGCAACACTAAGACGTAGCTTTACAGTAAACTATGCTTCTCCATCCATTTACGCTTCTTTCCATATGAGGGTGTGACTCCCCTTCTGTCCGGCGTTAACGGCTGCAGTGTACTTGGCGCGTCAGCACACACGACGGCTGCAACTACAGTGTGGTCTCCCTAGTGGACCAGCACGACAACCGTCTGGATTGAGCCGAGTAGGGGACATCTCTAGGGTCTTCAAGTGGGCACCTTCCGTCCTCAGTGTTTCGTCGACTAGCCCACGACACCTCAAGAGGGCTCGACAGTGACTCTGGCGTCCCAGAGTCACCCCCCTCCGTCCCCCACTCAACTAATCTAAATAATTAAGTGAAAATCCAATCGCTAAAAAGCATATTTTGAAATAAGCACATAAATTCCATTAGGAAAGAATAGAAATATTAAATGCGTTCTTACCGGATTCAGTGGATCTTGAATTGTATATTTTTTGTCTGATCTGATTCTCGGGAGCTCCGGATAGATCCATTTTTGTGTTGCAGTTTTTTTTTTTTTTTTGTCTGTGTGGGTTTTTTTTTCTCAGTGTTTGTTTTCCCGCTCTGGCTAGAACCAATTATAATGGCTGCGCTGCGCATGTTCAGTGTTTTCTTAACATTTTTTATTGTAGAATTGTAATTTAAAGGACGATGAAATAAAATGATGCAGGCAAAACTTCAATGCGGGACACTGCTTATAACGTGCAGGACGCGGGACGCGGGACAAAGCTTCAAATTTCGGGACTGTCCTGCAAAATGCGGGACAGGTGGTCACCCTAGGTGGGCCCCCCTCTGCTTTTACCCCACTTTGTGCCTCTGTTGTCACAGGGCCCAACCGATGTCCCTCCTCTTAATCCAGAGCCATCGACTCGCTTGTTCAGCGGCACTGGAGTGGCCCATAACAGTTTGCTGACGTGCTTGGCCTAGGATTCCTAAGTCCTTAAGAATTTTGATGACAGATCTACCAACTAAGTCTCAACAGCCAACTTCGACAGGGCAAACCTTTGCTTTTCCAGCCACGTTGTTCAAGGTCGACTGCTATTTAACATACTTAAGGGTCTTACGTTAGTAGGCCCCCTCCACAGCATCCTCCCAGGGCATAGTAAGCTCTATGATATGCACAGTGCAAAGTGTGGAGGACCAAAGCACAAGGTCTGGTTTGAGATTGGTAACTACAACTTCGGGTGGGAAACAAACCCTCTGATTCAGGTCAACTACAGCCATATCACCCTGTAGCCCAAGACTGGTTGCCCACTGAAGCTAAGCAGGGCTGAGCCTGGTTAGTACCTGGATAGGAGACCTCATGAGAAAACCAGGTTGCTGCTGGAAGAGGTGTTATGAGGCCAGCAGGGGGCGCTCACCCTGTGGTCTGTGTGGGTCCTAACGCCCCAGTATAGTGATGGGGACATTATACTGTCAAAGAGCACCGTCCTTCGGATGAGACGTTAAAACCGAGGTCCTGACTCTCTGTGGTCCTTAAAAATCCCTGGATGTCTTTCGAAAGAGTAGGGGTGTAACCCTGGTGTCCTGGACAAATCTGCCCCTTGGCCTCTGTCCATCATGGCCTCCTAATCATCCCCATATACTGATTGGCTTCATCACTCTGTCTCCTCTCCACCAGTAAGCTGGTGTGTGGTGGGCGTACTGGCACAATATGGCTGCCGTCGCATCATCCAGGTGGATGCTGCACATTGGTGATGGTTGAGGAGATTCCCCCTTCCTTGTAAAGCGCTTTGAGGTCCCAGATAAAGTGCTATATAAATGTAACGAATTATTAATTATTATTATTATTAATTAATTAATTATTATTATAACTAAAAGCTTCCACCCACCTCGTCAGTATCTGGGGTCTTCACGTTGACCTCGCTTGCCCTTTCCCCCACAAACCCCTTTACTGGAGCACAAAATCATAACGGGAGAGGTAAGGCATTGTTGGAGGTCTGTCTGGAGTCCAATGACGCTGCAAGGTACTTCAGTACCTGGTGTGCCTCCATGTACAGTATAGCACCTTTGTGTCAAGCTTGCCTTGCAGCCAATCAAGATGTCCTTTATGTTCGCTGGAGATCAGCAGAGGGGGCACGTATAATCTTCTCCGTACCATTTGCTGACGTTCACTGGAGATGGGAGGACATTATTGGTGGCTCGTAACAGGAAATTAATTTGAGATGCTTCCATGCCCCACAGCTCCTTCCAAGAGAACTTCCACTCTACTCCATACCATCTCATCCACTGCTCTTGCTTTGCTTGGGAGATAACCTTTTCACATCTCGTTGCTTGATCTTGCTGACACACCTCCTCAACCACAAGTTTTCGACACTGAGAAGTACCAGGATGTGCCAGGATGGTCCACTATCTCCAAGGCCGAGGCCTCCTCTCACTTGCTGCACATGGCCAATGACGTCTCAGTGATTAAGTGCTGACTTAGCCTGCTGTACAGCCGTGGATGGAGTCCACTTCGTCCCAGTTTTGAGGGAAGGAACTCTTTGGGCTATGTAAGGATCACAGGATCTAAGGCTGTCTGGTTATTATAGGTTTATGCTTAATTATTCATACATCACCTTACTGATCTTATTCAAAAGGGATCCCCAGATCCGGTCCAGTGGACGGAGCCATACCAGCAGGCATTCACACAGGCTGCTCTGTGTGACAGGCTGCTATTTCACTCTCCTGACTTTAATCTCCCTTTTGTGTTGCAGACAGACACATTGGATGTGGTGTTGGGAGCTATATTCTCACAGGTGGTCGAGGGAGAGGAGCCACCGGTGCTGTACCTCACCCGTAAGCTCTCAAACAGGGAAGCAAGATAGAGCACCATCTAGAGTATGCTTAGTGAGTAGGTCAGGGGTTTCCAAACCTGGTCCCGAAGGGCCACTGTCCTGCAACTTGCCTCAACACACTTGCATGTTTTAATTGGGGTTGGAGCTAAACTCTGCAGAGCAGGATTGGACACCCCTGCATTAGGTGGTCCTCAGCCTCCGTTACTGCCTCCTGGAACAAGCCTTCACTCTTTGTTCGGACCAAGCCTCCCTGCAGTGGCTACATTGCATGAAAGATACCAACACGCTAGTCTCAGCTTCATACATCATGCCCATGGACCATTGGCTGAACATCTGACATACAAAATGTAAAGTCATCATCCGACTGATTAAATTCTACAGGATTTCTGGGAGATGTGTATGTTGCGTTCTATAACAGTTCCTCTGGAAACAAAGCCATCGTGACACCAATCCCCCTCATGGAAGAAGGACGTTGTTGTGTTTACAACTGTGACAATGAATGCTTATCAGGATCAACTATTTTTCTTTATTTTTTTAATTGGAGACTGGTGTGCCATTGCTGCAGTAAATTTGCATGACATCACTGAATTAATGATTTTTTTGGTCTGTTAATGTAGAAACACTGACTTTACATTTTCATGCCCACGAACATGATGCTGAATTAAATGAACTGTAGTTACTTTTAGAGATCAGTCAGAGGGCCTCTGGGTGGTCCTATAGCCAATGAAATCTATTATGAAATCTTCTGTTGTCAATCTGATGATCTGGCTACATGAGACTACCAAATTGCGGATCACCTGTGTGGATCTGAAAAGCTGCCTTTTCTGTTTATTTTTTTGAAAGTTAAAATAAAGCTTTTGAAAGTCATCTCACCCACCCCTGACTTCTCATTCTCTTGAGTTCAGTGTTACAAAAGCTGTGTGTCATTGTAGGGCTATAGAGTGAAGTAATTGAACCCATCTATAAAAAACAAACTGACCAGAAACCGTGGACATGAACTGATCTCTGGGAGGCAAGGGTGGTTTCTCATTCTCAAGGTTTATGTGATGAACATGGTTGTCCCTGTAATGGAAAAAGTCATTTATTTTAGCATGAACACATTTTTGAGTATAATAAAGATCTGGATTTAAATGACTTTACAGACTTACTGTTTTTTTAATTTTGTGCCATCGTAATCATTTGGCTTTTCTTGTGTGCTGTACCTAGCAACTAGAAAAAGAGCAAACAAAAATTGAAGGATTGACATGAAAAATGTTAAATAAAATTAATCAAACAGTGGTACATAACAGTCAAACTGTTATAATAAGGAAGTGGCCGCACAGCCTATTTTTCAGTAAGGTTGAGCCTATGTCAAATGGTTGTTTCCTGCAGCAGTATGTCGGTTTCAAACAGCTACTTCAAAACCCCTTTTAAATTAGAATAATTTCTGTGAGCTCTTTAACAAATATTGCATTCTTAAATTAACAAACGTCCTTTTCAATAATATTACTATATAATGGAGTAAAAAGTGTAAAAACTAAAGCTATGGAGTTCTTATGCTTTTTCCATATGTCTATATATATATATAGGGTTGAGGTGTGGAAATTAATGCTTTTATTCAGTATGGATACATTCTACTGAACAAAAAGTGACAGACTAGAAAAAAAAACAGTAAAATTTACTTCATTTTTGTTTTGCAAGTTTTTGCACGCAGATAAAATTTCTCATGTGGAATTAAGTAAAATGAAATAAGTCATTTTTACTTAGTTGAAATTTGCTTGGTAAATTGACTAGTACATTTTTACTCAAACAATATACCACTGAATTAAGGCATGCTAATTTTTACTTAGGAAATCTAAATAATACATTAGGTAATGTGTAGACAACATGTACAGAACACAGAGATCTCAATTCTTGGTACACAATACACAATACCGCTAGCATTCAATGAATAATTTGTATGAATGTGTCATTTTGAGTATAAAATAAACTCCAAATGTCACAAAACAGCAAGTTACTTAACCTAACAACAAAAGCAATTAAAACAGTGTAAATGTATAAAATACAGCAATAATGAAAAATGCAACCTAATTAATTATTCATGCCCCAGAGCATGATGGGAACACCAGTATTAGAAAGTTATCATCTTCATTCACTCTCAGAAAAAAAGTTACATTGGGACGGTACCCTTTCAAATGGTAGCTTTGGTGCATATTAGTACCTCAAACAAAGATATTGGTCCCAAATGTGCCTTAGTCCCTAAATGTTACATATTAGAAACTTTTTAAAGGGTACCGTCCCAGTGACAGCTTTTACCTTTTTTTCTGAGAGTGTTCTGCAGTTTTCACAACAAATTTGTGGCTAACAAATCTCATTAAATGCTCTACATATTTACATTGTTGTGTGGTTGAACAGAACCTCTGGAAAGTTGTCAGATGTGATTTACCTCTTTTACTGATGCAAAAATTTATGAAAATGAAACTTATTACTATCACCATAGACACCAGAATGATGGCAAACAGTAATATGGTCCAGAAGTGTTCACGTAAGTCCATCTGTGAAATGAAACCAAGAACAATTTTTGATTCAATGATCACTAACAGATAAAGGGCATTTAGTTTCATATTAAAAATTAATAACATACTTTAAACTCCAGCTACTTCTCCTTTTCAGCAGTGTTCAGGCACATGCTTGAAGTTTCTTGTTTTCCAGTCAGCTGTGTTTCCTGGGTAGAGAGTGTTAACTTAGTTTTAAATGCTTCTAATAGCTTTTACAATCTATTTTTTTACTGGCAGAAAACTAATCAAAATGTGGGAATGAACACAGTAATTGTCATTTGAAATATTTCAGATTTACACTGTAAAAAATATTTTAGCAATTTAGTTATTTCAACTTATTTTTTTAACTAGATTGTCCAGACAACAAGAAATTTTAAGTTTTCTTGTCCTCAACTTATCGAAATAAGTTTGTTAAACTAAAAAAAAAAAAACATGCAAAAAGATAACTCAAAATAATGAGTTAAGTTTTTTTTACAGTGTATCTCGATCTATGACACGGATACAACATTTTCTTCTAGCTCTATCATGCTCACAGCACTCATCCTGCAAAGGCACAAGTTTTACATATGATTAACCGACTTCCTGCATGATTCTTTTCTTAGCACAGGCTTAGTAAGTTTCACTTCATGACTGCCCTCTTCTTAATTTAGAGATTAATTTATTGTAATAGTTATGCACAGTCTTTTCACCAACAAAAACTAACTTATATTCAAGTAACAAAATAACTAACAAAAACTAGATTCATTTGGTGAAGTACAGATTCACACAAGGGATATTTAAGGTTTACATCAAACTAAGCCAACATGTTATATCAATAATTGTATTGTGAGGAAATATAATGCAACACATAATTACGTAATAGATCTCACAATTAACTCATGGTCTTGACCATATTAATGACCTATTAAGACAAACTTAACAATTGGCATGACCTATTTCTGTATTCTAAATCACACTGATAATGCTATTAACTTGAATTTATGTTTTCATAATAAAACCGCAGTAATATACACAGGTTGTTTTGATGGTCCACTTTAAACATTCTATAAATAACTTTGCAACTACATGACAACTTACTTTCATTAGAATAATAGTAGACTGTTAGGTTAGGGTTAGGTGTTAGGGTTCGGGTTGGTAGAATAAGTTGACATATAGTTGCAAAGTTATTATAGTCAGTAGAATGTCTGTTGGTGGACCATCACAATAAAGTATTAACAGATATGAAATAGACAGTCAACACTCTAATAACTGCCAGTTGACATAAGTTACTTATAATTAGAATGTCTAAAGTAGACTATCAAAATAAAGTATTACATGCATAGCTACTCCATAATGTTTATTCACATGTTATGTGAAGATCAAAATAATAAGATAAAATATAATTACCGTTGTCTGTTGTATAGATCACATCAGTCTAGCAAATATTCTGTACAGTGTGGATTCCAGATGTGTCACAGACATCTGCAAATTATAAAATAGATTAAGTTATTCAGAATTTCTAGCTTCTCTGCCCAGTATCCACCCACTAACCTTTCTTCCACATAAGCTGTAGGTCTGCTGTGTGACTCAGAAGTGTGTTAGTCAGTTGTACATCGACTATGGTTTGGGGAGTTGAACATGAGAGAGAGACTGAGCTATGGTGTAAAACAGGAATAGTACTTCTGCTATTCTTCAGAGAACTGAATCCAGGCATGTAATTCGTTGTAATCTTAAAGATGGGTTTCTATATGTCGATTAGAATGGTGTAGGTGTGGCCTCTGTATACATGGATTTATTTATTTAGATTTATTGTAGACCTCTACAGGTTCACTTTCGAAGACGATATGGGGAAACCTTTTCTCAGATTATTGAAGCCTTTTATAAAATAACGCAGTGCCACTGCACAGCTATACCAGTGCAGTGATCTGCGCGCACTTATTGGCTGAGCGGTGGGAACTGCACGAGCCTATGGCGATGTGACGTGTCTGTGCGAACCAATGGGGGCACCTCCCACCAAGCCGAAAGCAGAGCCCACCAAAGGGGGCGGGGCTTCTGCCTATATAAGCAGCCCATCTCACCATATAGGATTCAGATTTATTCACCTTCAGCGACGATTTTCACACATCACGTTGACTCTCCTGAAAGAAAGCCTTCTCGCAGTTGACCAGCCCAGCATCGTAATGAGCTGAATCTTCTCCTCTGCAATCAAGCAAATACAGCAGCAGACAGCCTGACTCGCGGGCACGCTGACTTGGAAATCTCCTCAAAGAGAGATTTCTCTATGCATGCTCTGGCCAAGCGGGCTCCACCCTTTACACCATGGTGTTTCAGGCCAAACTCCTCCGGTCTATGGATGAGTCTGGACCTGACCCAGCCACATTCCGTGACCTCTTCAGCGCTACAGACCTGGCCCTGCTGGCTGAATCTGACAGAGATCACGGGCACAGACAGAACTGCCTTTCTCGACTCACCAGTCTCCACCTGATGGCTTCGCCGAGCGCAACCTGGTTGTTCTCTTATTGAAAGGGTCAAGAAGGCTCAACCCGCCTCGTCCTCGTACCGTACCCTCTTGGGACCTATCGATGGTCCTTAGGGCTCTCAAAGTGCCCCCCTTCGAGCCGCTTCAGTCGGCTGAGCTGCGACCACTTTCGTTTAAGACAGTACTCCTGCTAGCGTTAGCATCGGTCAAGCGAGTGGCCAATTTGCAAGCACTCTCCGTCAGCGCTTCCTTCCTTGAGTTTGGGCCTAACGACTCTAAAGTCGTCCTCAAGCCAAGGCACCTAAAGTGGTCTTTACTCCATTCAGAACACAAGTTTTTTCGCTGTCGGCTCTACACGCTTCAAAAGACGAGCATCAATCAAACTTACTCTGCCTTGTCCGGGCCCTAAGAGTAGAGCGCACTGCCCAGTTTAGACAGTCAGACCAGCTGTTCGTATGCTTCAGTGGCCACACCAAAGGGCTTCCGGTCAGGAAGCAGAAACTGTCCTGCTGGATAGTGGACACCATCGCATTGGCTTACGCTACATTGGGCCTTCAATGCCCCATCGCCGTCAGAGCACACTCCACCAGAGGCATGGCCTCTTCTTGGGCGTGGGCCAGTGGTGTATCTATTGGCGACATCTGTGCGGCGTGGTGAAATTTTTATTGGTAATTTTTATGTTTTCAAACAAAAATGCAACAATAAGGATATAAGAAATGCTCCTTGTTCTGTGTCTTTTCCTGCAGCAAGATTATTTTGGTCTTCTTTATTTGGTAATATCACTTGGGTCAAAGCATGGAAATTCCCAAATAAGTTTTGTGTTAATAACAACGACTAATAATAACGACTCTAAAGTTGTCCTCAAGCCAAGGCACGGGTACGTGCCCAAAGTGCTCTCTAATCCATTCAGAGCACAAGTTATTGCGGACACAACCGTGCTATGGCACTACATGATTCATAGGATTTATTTTCTTTGGGGTTTAATACATCTTGACTTACTGTTTTATGATTTTACTTTTATGCGTTACACCTATTTTACAGCTTGTGTTTTATTGTTAGAAAATCTAACTCTTTCTTGTACACTTTGGTTGTTTTTAAATTGTGCTTTATAAATAAACATTCACTGAAAAAAATTATTCAGACCCCTTGTAAATGTTATATGTTTTTATCTGGTTAATTTCACTGATTTTATTGTGTTATCTTATTTTTTATTATTCATTTTCTTATTCACTGGCCTTGTTTAAAACAAGTTAATTTCATTCAGTTAAAAGTAATTAGAAAAAATTTTGTTTAATTTAATAAAATGAATACGCTATATCTACTTAATAAAATTGTGCAGATTACAAGCAATATTATTAATTAAATTTAACACATTAGAATTGAGTAATAATTAATCAAATTAATTCCTTAAAAGTTAACCATTTAAAAACATAATGGTTAACACCTGATGTTAAAACCGTAATTTTAAGTCACCATTCTGGAGATAAGTGTGCGTTTTAGTTGGGCTCTGGACCCTTAAAACATTAACTTACGTTTTTGTTTGACTGATCTACATGAGTTATAACAGCCAGATGAACATAGTAAAGGTCATCTGATAGTGTTGGTTGTGTTTTAACATAATCGTTATTTCACAATCATTTGACCTGAATCACTGAACTCATATAGATACCAATTTAGGTTTACTTTATTAATTATAGCAGCACTGGCCTTGTACAACATTTTATTTTTAGCCTTTTCAATGAAATCCAAATGATCAAATCAATAAAAAAAAAACGTCTACATTTTCTTTTTATGTAAGCACACACAGACATCAAGAATTAGTGTATGAATCTCAGCAATGGTGACAAATAGATCACCTCTGAACATAATCTCATTATTTATTCATGCAGCAATGCATGATGGGAGCAGAGATGTTCACAAGTCATTTTTTGGAAGTCCAAGTCAAGTCTCAAGTCTCTGAGCTCGAGTCCAAGTCAAGTCTCAAGTCTTTGAGGGCAAGTTCAAGTCAAGTCTCAAGTCTCTGAGCTCGAGTCCAAGTCAAGTCTCAAGTCTCTCTTGCCATCTGATCTGATCACACTGTATTGTTAAATCTTATGAATTCAGAGCATGTCCTGTAGCTATACCAGTACAGAATCAAAATCAGTCGTATGGGGTCTACTGCAATGCAATCTGAAGAAACACAAATTAAGAACTCTGTTTCAATTTCATTACTGTATTTGTATTG